>OU342942.1:22839776-25574554 GCA_910592295.1 Andrena haemorrhoa
TCGTGCTGGTTTTCGAGAAAAGCGCGAATAACTTGGATCGCTGCGAAATATTTCAGAGTCCCGTCGAGTTTCAAAGTCGTGCGGCATCTTGGTTCGACCGCGGCAAAAATCGACATATCCTCGAATCCAACTACAGATCCCTGTTCCTCGTTCAATTGCCAACGTTTTACTCTAATGGTTCGACATCGGTCGTCGTGCTGGTTTTCGAGAAAAGCGCGAATAACTTGGATCGCTGCGAAATATTTCAGAGTCCCGACGAGTTTCTAAGTCGGGCGGCATCTTGGTTCGACCGCGGCAAAAATCGACATATCCTCGAATCCAACTACAGATCCCTGTTCCTCGTTCAATTGCCAACGTTTTACTCTAATGGTTCGACATCGGTCGTCGTGCTGGTTTTCGAGAAAAGCGCGAATAACTTGTATCGCTGGAAATATTTCAGAGTCCCGACGAGTTTCAAAGTCGGGCGGCATCTTGGTTCGACCGCGGCAAAAATCGACATATCCTCGATCCAACTACAGATCCCCGTTCCTCGTTCAATTGCCAACGTTTTACTCTAATGGTTCGACATCGGTCGTCGTGCTGGTTTTCGAGAAAAGCGCGAATAACTTGGATCGCTGCGAAATATTTCAGAGTCCCGACGTGTTTCTAAGTCGTGCGGCACCTTGGTCCGGAGGACGAAATCGACATATCCTCGAATCCAACTACTGATCCCTGTTCCTCGTTCAATTGCCAACGTTTTACTATAAGGGTTCGACATCGGTCGTCGTGCTGGTTTTCGAGAAAAGCGCGAATAACTTGGATCGCTGCGAAATATTTCAGAGTCCCGTCGAGTTTCAAAGTCGTGCGGCATCTTGGTTCGACCGCGGCAAAAATCGACATATCCTCGAATCCAACTACTGATCCCTGTTCCTCGTTCAATTGCCAACGTTTTACTATAAGGGTTCGACTTCGGTCGTCGTGCTGGTTTTCGAGAAAAGCGCGAATAACTTGGATCGCTGCGAAATATTTCAGAGTCCCGTCGAGTTTCAAAGTCGGGCGGCATCTTGGTTCGACCGCGGCAAAAATCGACATATCCTCGATCCAACTACAGATCCCTGTTCCTCGTTCAATTGCCAACGTTTTACTCTAATGGTTCGACATCGGTCGTCGTGCTGGTTTTCGAGAAAAGCGCGAATAACTTGTATCGCTGGAAATATTTCAGAGTCCCGACGAGTTTCTAAGTCGTGCGGCACCTTGGTCCGGAGGACGAAATCGACATATCCTCGAATCCAACTACTGATCCCTGTTCCTCGTTCAATTGCCAACGTTTTACTATAAGGGTTCGACATCGGTCGTCGTGCTGGTTTTCGAGAAAAGCGCGAATAACTTGGATCGCTGCGAAATATTTCAGAGTCCCGTCGAGTTTCAAAGTCGTGCGGCATCTTGGTTCGACCGCGGCAAAAATCGACATATCCTCGAATCCAACTATAGATCCCTGTTCCTCGTTCAATTGCCAACGTTTTACTCTAATGGTTCGACATCGGTCGTCGTGCTGGTTTTCGAGAAAAGCGCGAATAACTTGTATCGCTGGAAATATTTCAGAGTCCCGACGAGTTTCTAAGTCGTGCGGCACCTTGGTCCGGAGGACGAAATCGACATATCCTCGAATCCAACTACTGATCCCTGTTCCTCGTTCAATTGCCAACGTTTTACTCTAATGGTTCGACATCGGTCGTCGTGCTGGTTTTCGAGAAAAGCGCGAATAACTTGGATCGCTGCGAAATATTTCAGAGTCCCGTCGAGTTTCAAAGTCGTGCGGCATCTTGGTTCGACCGCGGTAAAAATCGACATATCCTCGAATCCAACTACTGATCCCTGTTCCTCGTTCAATTGCCAACGTTTTACTATAAGGGTTCGACTTCGGTCGTCGTGCTGGTTTTCGAGAAAAGCGCGAATAACTTGGATCGCTGCGAAATATTTCAGAGTCCCGTCGAGTTTCAAAGTCGGGCGGCATCTTGGTTCGACCGCGGCAAAAATCGACATATCCTCGATCCAACTACAGATCCCTGTTCCTCGTTCAATTGCCAACGTTTTACTCTAATGGTTCGACATCGGTCGTCGTGCTGGTTTTCGAGAAAAGCGCGAATAACTTGTATCGCTGGAAATATTTCAGAGTCCCGACGAGTTTCTAAGTCGTGCGGCACCTTGGTCCGGAGGACGAAATCGACATATCCTCGAATCCAACTACTGATCCCTGTTCCTCGTTCAATTGCCAACGTTTTACTATAAGGGTTCGACATCGGTCGTCGTGCTGGTTTTCGAGAAAAGCGCGAATAACTTGGATCGCTGCGAAATATTTCAGAGTCCCGTCGAGTTTCAAAGTCGTGCGGCATCTTGGTTCGACCGCGGCAAAAATCGACATATCCTCGAATCCAACTATAGATCCCTGTTCCTCGTTCAATTGCCAACGTTTTACTCTAATGGTTCGACATCGGTCGTCGTGCTGGTTTTCGAGAAAAGCGCGAATAACTTGTATCGCTGGAAATATTTCAGAGTCCCGACGAGTTTCTAAGTCGTGCGGCACCTTGGTCCGGAGGACGAAATCGACATATCCTCGAATCCAACTACTGATCCCTGTTCCTCGTTCAATTGCCAACGTTTTACTATAAGGGTTCGACATCGGTCGTCGTGCTGGTTTTCGAGAAAAGCGCGAATAACTTGGATCGCTGCGAAATATTTCAGAGTCCCGTCGAGTTTCAAAGTCGTGCGGCATCTTGGTTCGACCGCGGCAAAAATCGACATATCCTCGAATCCAACTATAGATCCCTGTTCCTCGTTCAATTGCCAACGTTTTACTCTAATGGTTCGACATCGGTCGTCGTGCTGGTTTTCGAGAAAAGCGCGAATAACTTGTATCGCTGGAAATATTTCAGAGTCCCGACGAGTTTCTAAGTCGTGCGGCACCTTGGTCCGGAGGACGAAATCGACATATCCTCGAATCCAACTACTGATCCCTGTTCCTCGTTCAATTGCCAACGTTTTACTCTAATGGTTCGACATCGGTCGTCGTGCTGGTTTTCGAGAAAAGCGCGAATAACTTGGATCGCTGCGAAATATTTCAGAGTCCCGTCGAGTTTCAAAGTCGTGCGGCATCTTGGTTCGACCGCGGCAAAAATCGACATATCCTCGAATCCAACTACAGATCCCTGTTCCTCGTTCAATTGCCAACGTTTTACTCTAATGGTTCGACATCGGTCGTCGTGCTGGTTTTCGAGAAAAGCGCGAATAACTTGTATCGCTGGAAATATTTCAGAGTCCCGACGAGTTTCTAAGTCGTGCGGCACCTTGGTCCGGAGGACGAAATCGACATATCCTCGAATCCAACTACTGATCCCTGTTCCTCGTTCAATTGCCAACGTTTTACTCTAATGGTTCGACATCGGTCGTCGTGCTGGTTTTCGAGAAAAGCGCGAATAACTTGGATCGCTGCGAAATATTTCAGAGTCCCGTCGAGTTTCAAAGTCGTGCGGCATCTTGGTTCGACCGCGGTAAAAATCGACATATCCTCGAATCCAACTACTGATCCCTGTTCCTCGTTCAATTGCCAACGTTTTACTATAAGGGTTCGACTTCGGTCGTCGTGCTGGTTTTCGAGAAAAGCGCGAATAACTTGGATCGCTGCGAAATATTTCAGAGTCCCGTCGAGTTTCAAAGTCGGGCGGCATCTTGGTTCGACCGCGGCAAAAATCGACATATCCTCGATCCAACTACAGATCCCTGTTCCTCGTTCAATTGCCAACGTTTTACTCTAATGGTTCGACATCGGTCGTCGTGCTGGTTTTCGAGAAAAGCGCGAATAACTTGTATCGCTGGAAATATTTCAGAGTCCCGACGAGTTTCTAAGTCGTGCGGCACCTTGGTCCGGAGGACGAAATCGACATATCCTCGAATCCAACTACTGATCCCTGTTCCTCGTTCAATTGCCAACGTTTTACTATAAGGGTTCGACATCGGTCGTCGTGCTGGTTTTCGAGAAAAGCGCGAATAACTTGGATCGCTGCGAAATATTTCAGAGTCCCGTCGAGTTTCAAAGTCGTGCGGCATCTTGGTTCGACCGCGGCAAAAATCGACATATCCTCGAATCCAACTACTGATCCCTGTTCCTCGTTCAATTGCCAACGTTTTACTCTAATGGTTCGACATCGGTCGTCGTGCTGGTTTTCGAGAAAAGCGCGAATAACTTGGATCGCTGCGAAATATTTCAGAGTCCCGTCGAGTTTCAAAGTCGTGCGGCATCTTGGTTCGACCGCGGTAAAAATCGACATATCCTCGAATCCAACTACTGATCCCTGTTCCTCGTTCAATTGCCAACGTTTTACTATAAGGGTTCGACTTCGGTCGTCGTGCTGGTTTTCGAGAAAAGCGCGAATAACTTGGATCGCTGCGAAATATTTCAGAGTCCCGTCGAGTTTCAAAGTCGGGCGGCATCTTGGTTCGACCGCGGCAAAAATCGACATATCCTCGATCCAACTACAGATCCCTGTTCCTCGTTCAATTGCCAACGTTTTACTCTAATGGTTCGACATCGGTCGTCGTGCTGGTTTTCGAGAAAAGCGCGAATAACTTGTATCGCTGGAAATATTTCAGAGTCCCGACGAGTTTCT
Organism: Andrena haemorrhoa; assembly: GCA_910592295.1. Lineage (NCBI taxonomy): Eukaryota > Metazoa > Arthropoda > Insecta > Hymenoptera > Andrenidae > Andrena > Andrena haemorrhoa. Next base: position 22,844,420 of record OU342942.1, read on the forward strand.
AAGTCGTGCGGCACCTTGGTCCGGAGGACGAAATCGACATATCCTCGAATCCAACTACTGATCCCTGTTCCTCGTTCAATTGCCAACGTTTTACTATAAGGGTTCGACATCGGTCGTCGTGCTGGTTTTCGAGAAAAGCGCGAATAACTTGGATCGCTGCGAAATATTTCAGAGTCCCGTCGAGTTTCAAAGTCGTGCGGCATCTTGGTTCGACCGCGGCAAAAATCGACATATCCTCGAATCCAACTACAGATCCCTGTTCCTCGTTCAATTGCCAACGTTTTACTCTAATGGTTCGACATCGGTCGTCGTGCTGGTTTTCGAGAAAAGCGCGAATAACTTGTATCGCTGGAAATATTTCAGAGTCCCGACGAGTTTCTAAGTCGTGCGGCACCTTGGTCCGGAGGACGAAATCGACATATCCTCGAATCCAACTACTGATCCCTGTTCCTCGTTCAATTGCCAACGTTTTACTATAAGGGTTCGACATCGGTCGTCGTGCTGGTTTTCGAGAAAAGCGCGAATAACTTGGATCGCTGCGAAATATTTCAGAGTCCCGTCGAGTTTCAAAGTCGTGCGGCATCTTGGTTCGACCGCGGCAAAAATCGACATATCCTCGAATCCAACTATAGATCCCTGTTCCTCGTTCAATTGCCAACGTTTTACTCTAATGGTTCGACATCGGTCGTCGTGCTGGTTTTCGAGAAAAGCGCGAATAACTTGTATCGCTGGAAATATTTCAGAGTCCCGACGAGTTTCTAAGTCGTGCGGCACCTTGGTCCGGAGGACGAAATCGACATATCCTCGAATCCAACTACTGATCCCTGTTCCTCGTTCAATTGCCAACGTTTTACTCTAATGGTTCGACATCGGTCGTCGTGCTGGTTTTCGAGAAAAGCGCGAATAACTTGGATCGCTGCGAAATATTTCAGAGTCCCGTCGAGTTTCAAAGTCGTGCGGCATCTTGGTTCGACCGCGGCAAAAATCGACATATCCTCGAATCCAACTATAGATCCCTGTTCCTCGTTCAATTGCCAACGTTTTACTCTAATGGTTCGACATCGGTCGTCGTGCTGGTTTTCGAGAAAAGCGCGAATAACTTGTATCGCTGGAAATATTTCAGAGTCCCGACGAGTTTCTAAGTCGTGCGGCACCTTGGTCCGGAGGACGAAATCGACATATCCTCGAATCCAACTACTGATCCCTGTTCCTCGTTCAATTGCCAACGTTTTACTCTAATGGTTCGACATCGGTCGTCGTGCTGGTTTTCGAGAAAAGCGCGAATAACTTGGATCGCTGCGAAATATTTCAGAGTCCCGTCGAGTTTCAAAGTCGTGCGGCATCTTGGTTCGACCGCGGTAAAAATCGACATATCCTCGAATCCAACTACTGATCCCTGTTCCTCGTTCAATTGCCAACGTTTTACTATAAGGGTTCGACTTCGGTCGTCGTGCTGGTTTTCGAGAAAAGCGCGAATAACTTGGATCGCTGCGAAATATTTCAGAGTCCCGTCGAGTTTCAAAGTCGGGCGGCATCTTGGTTCGACCGCGGCAAAAATCGACATATCCTCGATCCAACTACAGATCCCTGTTCCTCGTTCAATTGCCAACGTTTTACTCTAATGGTTCGACATCGGTCGTCGTGCTGGTTTTCGAGAAAAGCGCGAATAACTTGTATCGCTGGAAATATTTCAGAGTCCCGACGAGTTTCTAAGTCGTGCGGCACCTTGGTCCGGAGGACGAAATCGACATATCCTCGAATCCAACTACTGATCCCTGTTCCTCGTTCAATTGCCAACGTTTTACTATAAGGGTTCGACATCGGTCGTCGTGCTGGTTTTCGAGAAAAGCGCGAATAACTTGGATCGCTGCGAAATATTTCAGAGTCCCGTCGAGTTTCAAAGTCGTGCGGCATCTTGGTTCGACCGCGGCAAAAATCGACATATCCTCGAATCCAACTATAGATCCCTGTTCCTCGTTCAATTGCCAACGTTTTACTCTAATGGTTCGACATCGGTCGTCGTGCTGGTTTTCGAGAAAAGCGCGAATAACTTGTATCGCTGGAAATATTTCAGAGTCCCGACGAGTTTCTAAGTCGTGCGGCACCTTGGTCCGGAGGACGAAATCGACATATCCTCGAATCCAACTACTGATCCCTGTTCCTCGTTCAATTGCCAACGTTTTACTCTAATGGTTCGACATCGGTCGTCGTGCTGGTTTTCGAGAAAAGCGCGAATAACTTGGATCGCTGCGAAATATTTCAGAGTCCCGTCGAGTTTCAAAGTCGTGCGGCATCTTGGTTCGACCGCGGTAAAAATCGACATATCCTCGAATCCAACTACTGATCCCTGTTCCTCGTTCAATTGCCAACGTTTTACTATAAGGGTTCGACTTCGGTCGTCGTGCTGGTTTTCGAGAAAAGCGCGAATAACTTGGATCGCTGCGAAATATTTCAGAGTCCCGTCGAGTTTCAAAGTCGGGCGGCATCTTGGTTCGACCGCGGCAAAAATCGACATATCCTCGATCCAACTACAGATCCCTGTTCCTCGTTCAATTGCCAACGTTTTACTCTAATGGTTCGACATCGGTCGTCGTGCTGGTTTTCGAGAAAAGCGCGAATAACTTGTATCGCTGGAAATATTTCAGAGTCCCGACGAGTTTCTAAGTCGTGCGGCACCTTGGTCCGGAGGACGAAATCGACATATCCTCGAATCCAACTACTGATCCCTGTTCCTCGTTCAATTGCCAACGTTTTACTATAAGGGTTCGACATCGGTCGTCGTGCTGGTTTTCGAGAAAAGCGCGAATAACTTGGATCGCTGCGAAATATTTCAGAGTCCCGTCGAGTTTCAAAGTCGTGCGGCATCTTGGTTCGACCGCGGCAAAAATCGACATATCCTCGAATCCAACTACAGATCCCTGTTCCTCGTTCAATTGCCAACGTTTTACTCTAATGGTTCGACATCGGTCGTCGTGCTGGTTTTCGAGAAAAGCGCGAATAACTTGTATCGCTGGAAATATTTCAGAGTCCCGACGAGTTTCTAAGTCGTGCGGCACCTTGGTCCGGAGGACGAAATCGACATATCCTCGAATCCAACTACTGATCCCTGTTCCTCGTTCAATTGCCAACGTTTTACTCTAATGGTTCGACATCGGTCGTCGTGCTGGTTTTCGAGAAAAGCGCGAATAACTTGGATCGCTGCGAAATATTTCAGAGTCCCGTCGAGTTTCAAAGTCGTGCGGCATCTTGGTTCGACCGCGGTAAAAATCGACATATCCTCGAATCCAACTACTGATCCCTGTTCCTCGTTCAATTGCCAACGTTTTACTATAAGGGTTCGACTTCGGTCGTCGTGCTGGTTTTCGAGAAAAGCGCGAATAACTTGGATCGCTGCGAAATATTTCAGAGTCCCGTCGAGTTTCAAAGTCGGGCGGCATCTTGGTTCGACCGCGGCAAAAATCGACATATCCTCGATCCAACTACAGATCCCTGTTCCTCGTTCAATTGCCAACGTTTTACTCTAATGGTTCGACATCGGTCGTCGTGCTGGTTTTCGAGAAAAGCGCGAATAACTTGTATCGCTGGAAATATTTCAGAGTCCCGACGAGTTTCTAAGTCGTGCGGCACCTTGGTCCGGAGGACGAAATCGACATATCCTCGAATCCAACTACTGATCCCTGTTCCTCGTTCAATTGCCAACGTTTTACTATAAGGGTTCGACATCGGTCGTCGTGCTGGTTTTCGAGAAAAGCGCGAATAACTTGGATCGCTGCGAAATATTTCAGAGTCCCGTCGAGTTTCAAAGTCGTGCGGCATCTTGGTTCGACAGCGGCAAAAATCGACATATCCTCGAATCCAACTACAGATCCCTGTTCCTCGTTCAATTGCCAACGTTTTACTCTAATGGTTCAACATCGGTCGTCGTGCTGGTTTTCGAGAAAAGCGCGAATAACTTGTATCGCTGGAAATATTTCAGAGTCCCGACGAGTTTCTAAGTCGTGCGGCACCTTGGTCCGGAGGACGAAATCGACATATCCTCGAATCCAACTACTGATCCCTGTTCCTCGTTCAATTGCCAACGTTTTACTATAAGGGTTCGACATCGGTCGTCGTGCTGGTTTTCGAGAAAAGCGCGAATAACTTGGATCGCTGCGAAATATTTCAGAGTCCCGTCGAGTTTCAAAGTCGTGCGGCATCTTGGTTCGACCGCGGCAAAAATCGACATATCCTCGAATCCAACTACAGATCCCTGTTCCTCGTTCAATTGCCAACGTTTTACTCTAATGGTTCGACATCGGTCGTCGTGCTGGTTTTCGAGAAAAGCGCGAATAACTTGGATCGCTGCGAAATATTTCAGAGTCCCGTCGAGTTTCAAAGTCGTGCGGCATCTTGGTTCGACCGCGGCAAAAATCGACATATCCTCGAATCCAACTACAGATCCCTGTTCCTCGTTCAATTGCCAACGTTTTACTCTAATGGTTCGACATCGGTCGTCGTGCTGGTTTTCGAGAAAAGCGCGAATAACTTGTATCGCTGGAAATATTTCAGAGTCCCGACGAGTTTCTAAGTCGTGCGGCACCTTGGTCCGGAGGACGAAATCGACATATCCTCGAATCCAACTACTGATCCCTGTTCCTCGTTCAATTGCCAATGTTTTACTATAAGGGTTCGACATCGGTCGTCGTGCTGGTTTTCGAGAAAAGCGCGAATAACTTGGATCGCTGCGAAATATTTCAGAGTCCCGTCGAGTTTCAAAGTCGTGCGGCATCTTGGTTCGACCGCGGCAAAAATCGACATATCCTCGAATCCAACTACAGATCCCTGTTCCTCGTTCAATTGCCAACGTTTTACTCTAATGGTTCGACATCGGTCGTCGTGCTGGTTTTCGAGAAAAGCGCGAATAACTTGGATCGCTGCGAAATATTTCAGAGTCCCGACGAGTTTCTAAGTCGGGCGGCATCTTGGTTCGACCGCGGCAAAAATCGACATATCCTCGAATCCAACTACAGATCCCTGTTCCTCGTTCAATTGCCAACGTTTTACTCTAATGGTTCGACATCGGTCGTCGTGCTGGTTTTCGAGAAAAGCGCGAATAACTTGTATCGCTGGAAATATTTCAGAGTCCCGACGAGTTTCAAAGTCGGGCGGCATCTTGGTTCGACCGCGGCAAAAATCGACATATCCTCGATCCAACTACAGATCCCTGTTCCTCGTTCAATTGCCAACGTTTTACTCTAATGGTTCGACATCGGTCGTCGTGCTGGTTTTCGAGAAAAGCGCGAATAACTTGGATCGCTGCGAAATATTTCAGAGTCCCGTCGAGTTTCAAAGTCGTGCGGCATCTTGGTTCGACCGCGGCAAAAATCGACATATCCTCGAATCCAACTACAGATCCCTGTTCCTCGTTCAATTGCCAACGTTTTACTCTAATGGTTCGACATCGGTCGTCGTGCTGGTTTTCGAGAAAAGCGCGAATAACTTGTATCGCTGGAATTATTTCAGAGTCCCGACGAGTTTCTAAGTCGTGCGGCACCTTGGTCCGGAGGACGAAATCGACATATCCTCGAATCCAACTACTGATCCCTGTTCCTCGTTCAATTGCCAACGTTTTACTATAAGGGTTCGACATCGGTCGTCGTGCTGGTTTTCGAGAAAAGCGCGAATAACTTGGATCACTGCGAAATATTTCAGAGTCCCGTCGAGTTTCAAAGTCGTGCGGCATCTTGGTTCGACCGCGGCAAAAATCGACATATCCTCGAATCCAACTACAGATCCCTGTTCCTCGTTCAATTGCCAACGTTTTACTCTAATGGTTCGACATCGGTCGTCGTGCTGGTTTTCGAGAAAAGCGCGAATAACTTGGATCGCTGCGAAATATTTCAGAGTCCCGACGAGTTTCTAAGTCGGGCGGCATCTTGGTTCGACCGCGGCAAAAATCGACATATCCTCGAATCCAACTACAGATCCCTGTTCCTCGTTCAATTGCCAACGTTTTACTCTAATGGTTCGACATCGGTCGTCGTGCTGGTTTTCGAGAAAAGCGCGAATAACTTGTATCGCTGGAAATATTTCAGAGTCCCGACGTGTTTCTAAGTCGTGCGGCACCTTGGTCCGGAGGACGAAATCGACATATCCTCGAATCCAACTACTGATCCCTGTTCCTCGTTCAATTGCCAACGTTTTACTATAAGGGTTCGACATCGGTCGTCGTGCTGGTTTTCGAGAAAAGCGCGAATAACTTGGATCGCTGCGAAATATTTCAGAGTCCCGTCGAGTTTCAAAGTCGTGCGGCATCTTGGTTCGACCGCGGCAAAAATCGACATATCCTCGAATCCAACTACTGATCCCTGTTCCTCGTTCAATTGCCAACGTTTTACTATAAGGGTTCGACATCGGTCGTCGTGCTGGTTTTCGAGAAAAGCGCGAATAACTTGGATCGCTGCGAAATATTTCAGAGTCCCGTCGAGTTTCAAAGTCGGGCGGCATCTTGGTTCGACCGCGGCAAAAATCGACATATCCTCGATCCAACTACAGATCCCTGTTCCTCGTTCAATTGCCAACGTTTTACTCTAATGGTTCGACATCGGTCGTCGTGCTGGTTTTCGAGAAAAGCGCGAATAACTTGTATCGCTGGAAATATTTCAGAGTCCCGACGAGTTTCTAAGTCGTGCGGCACCTTGGTCCGGAGGACGAAATCGACATATCCTCGAATCCAACTACTGATCCCTGTTCCTCGTTCAATTGCCAACGTTTTACTATAAGGGTTCGACATCGGTCGTCGTGCTGGTTTTCGAGAAAAGCGCGAATAACTTGGATCGCTGCGAAATATTTCAGAGTCCCGTCGAGTTTCAAAGTCGTGCGGCATCTTGGTTCGACCGCGGCAAAAATCGACATATCCTCGAATCCAACTATAGATCCCTGTTCCTCGTTCAATTGCCAACGTTTTACTCTAATGGTTCGACATCGGTCGTCGTGCTGGTTTTCGAGAAAAGCGCGAATAACTTGTATCGCTGGAAATATTTCAGAGTCCCGACGAGTTTCTAAGTCGTGCGGCACCTTGGTCCGGAGGACGAAATCGACATATCCTCGAATCCAACTACTGATCCCTGTTCCTCGTTCAATTGCCAACGTTTTACTCTAATGGTTCGACATCGGTCGTCGTGCTGGTTTTCGAGAAAAGCGCGAATAACTTGGATCGCTGCGAAATATTTCAGAGTCCCGTCGAGTTTCAAAGTCGTGCGGCATCTTGGTTCGACCGCGGTAAAAATCGACATATCCTCGAATCCAACTACTGATCCCTGTTCCTCGTTCAATTGCCAACGTTTTACTATAAGGGTTCGACTTCGGTCGTCGTGCTGGTTTTCGAGAAAAGCGCGAATAACTTGGATCGCTGCGAAATATTTCAGAGTCCCGTCGAGTTTCAAAGTCGGGCGGCATCTTGGTTCGACCGCGGCAAAAATCGACATATCCTCGATCCAACTACAGATCCCTGTTCCTCGTTCAATTGCCAACGTTTTACTCTAATGGTTCGACATCGGTCGTCGTGCTGGTTTTCGAGAAAAGCGCGAATAACTTGTATCGCTGGAAATATTTCAGAGTCCCGACGAGTTTCTAAGTCGTGCGGCACCTTGGTCCGGAGGACGAAATCGACATATCCTCGAATCCAACTACTGATCCCTGTTCCTCGTTCAATTGCCAACGTTTTACTATAAGGGTTCGACATCGGTCGTCGTGCTGGTTTTCGAGAAAAGCGCGAATAACTTGGATCGCTGCGAAATATTTCAGAGTCCCGTCGAGTTTCAAAGTCGTGCGGCATCTTGGTTCGACCGCGGCAAAAATCGACATATCCTCGAATCCAACTACAGATCCCTGTTCCTCGTTCAATTGCCAACGTTTTACTCTAATGGTTCGACATCGGTCGTCGTGCTGGTTTTCGAGAAAAGCGCGAATAACTTGTATCGCTGGAATTATTTCAGAGTCCCGACGAGTTTCTAAGTCGTGCGGCACCTTGGTCTAGAGGACGAAATCGACATATCCTCGAATCCAACTACAGATCCCTGTTCCTCGTTCAATTGCCATCGTTTTACTATAAGGGTTCGTCATCGGTCGTCGTGCTGGTTTTCGAGAAAAGCACGAATATACCATCCCTCGTCAATAATATGACGCGGCCACAATGTTCACGTTCACATTCAAAAAGACGAGTAAAAGTAAGTATATATCAGTTCGCATCGGCGTATTAATTATAATTACACGAAACGTATGGCCGTGCTCGGTCGTAGCCGTAGCAGCGTCAGCTAATCGAATGTATTTATGTCTGTGTGGAGATGGACGAATTCGACTGCGATCGTTAGAGTTTAGTAGGTATGGAGGGGGCCGTTCAGCGTGGCAGCAAGACGGAAGTGCCGACGGCGGCTCGTGAGTCACCAGTTAGTCAACCCTGACTTTATAACATAAGGCGCGTAGCATAGTTCCAAATGATTCGGTTTTTAGTTTCTTGAATTCCTATATTGTTTTTCTGTATGTAGAAACATTGAAGGTCACATAAAACAATTCTTTTATGAAACAGTTCGCCGCATAAGTTACTCTGACACGGAAATAACGACGAAAAAATCTGTTTTTAATTTTTTCACCTGCGGCGCACCAAATTGAAAAATCTGAAAAAATTCAGGACAATAGTAACAATGATACGTACTTACAGTAAAAGTATGATTATAGTTCTGCAACTGCTTCGATACACAACCGGCATTTTTCATCATTTTTTGGCGTTTTTTATTTTTTTATAGCTTGGTTTTTCAATTTAAAAATCTGAAACGATTCCCTAATATGTGCCCCGATAACAGAATTGCCTCTGAATTTTTTCAAAATTTTTCATCCGCTGGTACAGGAGAAATTCGGGAAAAACCTGATTTTCTATTTTTATCCTTTATTACCCCCGAGTCGAGATACAAAGTTGATACTTGGCACAAAACGTTCTTTTTTTATAAGCTTTCGAATGACTCATCGCGATTTGAATTCGCTTCAGGGGCAAATTTGACCATCTTAACCGGCCATACTCTTTATAAAACTATATCCGTATAAGTCGACCACGACGAATGAAGAGATCAAGCACTTAAAGGAATATTTCCGAAATTATGGCAAACCCTGCCGTATAGTTAGTGATCGCGGAACCTGCTTTACATCCGGTGCGATTAAAGACTTTTTATAAGAAGAATCTGTCGAACAGGTGTTAATAGCAGGGCTTGAATAGGTTTCGAAAATAACTGTTTCAAACTGTTATATAAAGGTTCTGACTGAAAGAATTAGGAAGAACCTTTATTCTGAATAGCCGTTATAAAGAACCTAAATATCAGACTATATAAGTATAAGTTACGGTTCTTATATAGCTCTATAACTTTTATTTTTCAGCTTCTATATAAGATATAAAACGGTTATACAGGGTGTTCCAAAAATGCTGCGGTTCCTTGAAGGGGGTGACTCGGGGGGTAATTGCAAACAACTTTTTCCTTTGCGAAAATGTTCTCCGAGGATTCGTTAACGAGATATTAACAAAAAGCAGTGACCAATCAGAGCTCGAGTCTGGCGGCCGAGTTCCCGTGCTAGCGTGGCTGCGTGCCGCGCTGCGACTACGAACAAGCAACTCGGCATGCATCGAAGGAAATTGGGTAGAATGGCAAATGAAAAAGACGTAACAAATAAAATCGAACATTTTGTCATGATTTGTTTGTCATTTAAAGTGAATAATGAATAAAGGAGAAATGGATGAAAATCATGTCTAACGTAAAAAGACGAATACAAAGGTTTTCTTTAGAAGAATCGAAAATAATAATTATTTGAAGTGGAAGGATAAGGAATACGTAAATTTCCTTGTGTTAATAACGTAGCCACGACAAGGTAATGTAACAGGAAATGAACGAAAAGTGATCATAGTTCACGCGCTCGAATTTCAAAACTAAAGCACGCGTTGACGTATTCCGTGCGAGAGAAGGTGGGTCTCGGGGAGGCGACATTGCTGTGAAGAAGGCTCTTCGAAACAGTAGCCGTTTGGGAGGGATGCTGGGCAGATTGGTTAGATTAGGACCAATCGGACTTCAAGCCCACCTTTTCTCGCACGGAATACGTCAACGCGTGCTTTTATTTTGAAATTCGAGCGTGTTTTCGCCAAGAGCGAACTTTAAAATTTGCCGGCGCTGGGACGACTCGTTGGGAAGGCGATTAACAGGACACGACCGTTGTTGGGACTGGCACTTTATTTTCCAGTGGTCAATCGGCCACTGGACGTCACACAAACAAATACACTTAGACGGCACACTATGGTACAAGGATCGCGTGGGCGTTTCGCGACTTGGGTCGCAGAACCAAAGCTTGGTAAACGGCGCAGTGGGCGCGAAGAAAACCAGAGATGCGTGCGTGCGTGCGTGTCACGACTCAAACGGTTTCGAACTAACGGTCGCCGGGCGAGAGCGTCGAAAAGACGTTACCGTAAACATCGAGGTGTCACGCCCTCAGCTGACTCGTCAGCTGATCGTGCGAGTCAGCGGGTGAATATTCAAACGCGATCCGCGGCGCGCTTTAGGCGGCCGCAACAGAGCGCGTGTTTATACTCGAGAGATAAGAGATCTGTCTTTAATTTAAAGGAAGGACGACGCAGGCGGGACCACGCGTTGTCAGCAGACTACCCCAAACACGTGGTGTCTACTGCCTACCTCGAAGCAATGAGTACATTGACAGTAAAAGGACGGAGTGCGGGCTTTTGTGAAAGTGTACGGTTCGTTCGTTGCACTTCTGCAAAGCACGTGTGTTTCGAAAATGTGCTTCTTTTTACCTAAAGCCTCTTGTCCTGGTGGGGGTTAACTCATAATGGAACGAGAGAAGCTACTTGGGGGTAGAGGAAGTTGCTTGGAAAAAATCCTGTCAGTCAGCTAGCAATCACGTCGCAGAAATGTACTCTGATGAAGAATATTACGCGATGTTCTGGGTGTACCCCCTGAACAACAGTGCTGCAGCGTGAGAATTTGCGCGGAAATACCCACGACTCCGAACGCCAAGTAAAAATTCATTTCCACTAATTTTTATAACGTAGAAACAACACGTTCCATGAAAAATAAATTAAGTGATCAGTGTTAGTAGGTGTGCAGTGAAGTGAATATTCGGTACATTAACCCGGACGCACTTGACGTTGCGACCCTTAACTTTGGATGGTGTCGTGTACCTGAGATCAGCTGTGCACTCGGCGCGTCTCTCGATGACCAGGATCGGTTCAGTGACCTAGTGACACAGGTTTTCAAGCTGCAGGTAAATTTTCGAAAGGGTGAGTTTTAGTTACATTATTGGCGACTATTATTTCTTACATTTAACGCAGGCTCTGGCTTATTTCCGGCGATAATTCTAAAAATTTCCATACCTAAATATTTCTTAGGGGTTTTTAAACAAACTTATTCGTTAAAAGCAACACTGTTGGCCGTTATTGAATTATGGATTTTAATCACAATAACGAACTATGATCACTTTTCGTTCATTTCCTGTTACATTACCTTGTCGTGGCTACGTTATTAACACAAGGAAATTTACGTATTCCTTATCCTTCCACTTCAAATAATTATTATTTTCGATTCTTCTAAAGAAAACCTTTGTATTCGTCTTTTTACGTTAGACATGATTTTCATCCATTTCTCCTTTATTCATTATTCACTTTAAATGACAAACAAATCATGACAAAATGTTCGATTTGATTTGTTACGTCTTTTTCATTTGCCATTCTACCCAATTTCCTTCGATGCATGCCGAGTTGCTTGTTCGTAGTCGCAGCGCGGCACGCAGCCACGCTCGGCCGCCAGACTCGAGCTCTGATTGGTCGCTGCTTTTTGTTAATATCTCGTTAACGAATCCTCGGAGAACATTTTCGCAAAGGAAAAAGTTGTTTGCAATTACCCCCCGAGTCACCCCCTTCAAGGAACCGCAGCATTTCTGGAACACCCTGTAGAACCGATTCTTGTAACGATTGTACAGAATTGTACAGTAAATGAAATCACAACATATTACAAATATAGATTACTGTGTGTAACCAAATTGTTTAAAAATTATTATAAATAAGTAAGCAAATATATATTATGTACACATTTGTACATATGTATACAACTGTTTTGTAATATAAAGTGTTCGTCAATATAAATGTTTGGTTGTTATACCGATGAGGGTCTACCGCACCGATTTCAATGATTTTTTAATATGTTGTCAAAATCATTATCCTGATGGTGAGATGGACCCTCATTGAAAAAATGAACTTGACAAATAAAAGTTTCGATCTATGATATTAAATATTTATTGCACTTTTTGCTATAATACACAGAATAGAATGGTTTGAAAGAGTGGAATCTTTACTTTCAGTTGCTTTGTTCAGATTTTAGTGGCATTGCTTTTGGGCAAAGTTATAGCGTTATATAGAGAACTTGGTCAATTTTAAAAAATTTTCTTCAACTTTGCGATGATCCATGGGGTGCATGAAAATTTTTACACACATTCCATTTACACCAGTCGAAAGCAACCACTGTCTTGTGTAAAAACAGAGTAATTTATTTCTTGTACAATTCCTTTTGCCAAGTTATTTAACTTTGCAGCAAAAATCGTTTTTCTTTCTTTAGTTGCTTCTAGCAAGAGATGCAATCATCGCAGAACGTTCCTAAAAAAACCAATAGAAAGATCAGAGTTCCCCCTTTAAGAAGCATCGTTTGCTTTTTCGATTCGGCTAAACATTTCGTAATACCATGTCCTTCCGAAAATATGCTTAAAAATTGTACAAATTCCATTTTTTCTTCAACTCGCTGTATCGTCACGAGGGATGACCGCAACATCATGATCTTCAGCTCGTTTTAAAGCGGGGAGTCTGCCGATTCTTTTGAATGCCACCGGAACCCGCTGCGATAATTTTTTACCTGCGTCTTATATGTTTGAAGTCACCTTTTTCGAAAAATAAGGCTACAACGGTAATGTGCTGGACTATCGTCCGCGATGGCGATCGACTCTTGTTTCAACCCTCACCCGCCTACTTACGTAGGCGATAGCAAGCCAAGCTACGGTGACCTGTAAGCATGTGCGGCTCCCTGAGATTTCAACTTGTGCTACTGCCTGATACCACAGAATACACTCTTAAGATGCCACGGCGCTCGCTTACCGAAATGGAAGTATTGTGTGTCATTACTTTTTTAGAGAATGGTTCCAATCAACGGCAGGTTGCTCGTGAGATGGGTGTAAGCCAATCTGTCATTAGTTCGGCAGACAACGCGGCCAGGGCCGCAAACGTGAGACGACCGCGAGGGATGATAGGAGTATTGTAAGACACGTTTTTCGACACCGTGACGTATCTGCAATAGATGTGGCTCGCAAATACAATGAATCGTAGGTTGCGGCGTGCTGTTTGTACGCAGGCCGTCAGAAATCGGCTTAAAGGGGGTGTTTTCGTTACCGTCGACCAGTACGCGTTCCTATGCTAAACAGGACTTATAGGAGATTGCGCTTAGACTATGTTCGCCGTTATATGCGATGGAGACAGATGCAATAATCAAATGTTTTATTTACGAATTAATCCAGATTTTGTTTACATGGTAACGATATGCAGGTACGTATCTGGCCGCGCCGTCGCACAGTGGAGGGAATTAACAATTTGGTGACATTTGTCTATAGCTTTTGAACTATAAAAGATATTGGAACAAACTTTGCGGCAAAAAAATAGGAAAAAATTATCCCCTTCTAATGGTGTATAACTTAATATTTTTTACATTTATTTATTTATTATTTTTACCATTTTTTTAAGTTAATTGTTACAAAAACAAATTGAAAGCTGTTTATTTGGCACTTTATTTATTGCTCTTTTCAATGGTTTAAGTCGCATGTTGAGAAAACTTTTCGTTTCCGAGTTATAAGGAAAGTCGAATAGTAGAGGAAAGTAGTCAAAATCGATTTTTGTTAATTAAAGAGCAGTCTTGTACGATGAAAATTTATCTTTTATTAGTAATTAATGTAAATAATCCATTAAAAAAATATTGCTGAATGCAGTAATGTAAATTTGCGTGATTCTTTACTTTAAGAGAGGATAGGTATCTTTAAAGCCCCAAAGAGTCCCACATTCTAATCAATTTAAATATTTTCAGCACACCTTCTTCTACGTAATGACGCAAGAGTCATTTCCATGTTCGTCCATCTTTTCAAATTATTACAGTTTAAAGGCTCCCCCAAACCAACGCAATTTATCCGCAAGCGGAGCGGCAACGGAATATCCGCAACGGCAGCGGTAGCGGAATCCGCGTTTGTGCTCACACCGGAGCGAATATTTCGCTGCCGCTGTGAATATTTGAGGTTGATCTGTATTTTGTGCCCAGCCAACGCCCAAGCACACGCGTTATACACATTACTGTACACTGTACATATTATATTACTCAAGAACGCTTTCGCGTTCGAGCCACGATTACGCCAGATTCCCTACCAGCCGTGTGAGCCATCAAGCAGGGCACAACATGTAGACTTCTTGCTCTGTAGCATTCAGTTTTGTTTCAAGTGTTGTGCAGAATATACTCATCATCGGATGAAGAAGAGGCATTGTTGTTGCTTGTCGCAGCAGAAGAAGAAAGTGCTAGGTTTGTAGTTTTTCTTAACACAGCATAAAGTATTTTTATAATATTAATGTAATTATGGGGATGCCGCACTGTCAGTATGTCAGGGATGGGAGTAACAGATGACGTCAATCTTACTCACATATGTTTAGGGCTGTATAAAATACAAAAACAGTGTTTTAAAATGGATAACGTGATATCTAAAGGCAAATTATTTCCTTTCTAATGAAAAATCTGATGATTCAATCACATTTGGGAACCTTTTATTCTTGTTTCCTACTTCTTCTTCAATTTATTTTCTGGATGCCGGACAATACAAACGAAAAACCAATGTTTAATTCTAATATTTTATTGTATACGAATGTAGGTACTTATTCTTGTAATATTTTATTATATTTTATAACTTCAGAAAATAAGAATATGTCACTTACTTTTTTTATTATTTTTTTTAATTGTAAGTTAAATTAACAACCTTTAATTGAAAATTGAAAAATTTTCGATATATGTTATTCCTCCAGTAAGTGAAGCGTTTCCCCCTGAACGAGAACATTTTCAACTTCAATTGTTTTAAGGTAATATGCATATATGGAAACTTCAATTTTTCGAACGAAAATAGTAGCAGATGTTCAACTAATACCTACCATCGAAAACATTTTCCGTTACGAAGTTTAGGCACTCTGTTAATTTTTCAAAATGTGTGATGTTACCCCATTTTACATGCTTTATATTGTTTACAAACGATTTCCAATAAATTTATTTACATTTACTTTAGAAAAAAAATGGGTACATAATATAAACTTGGACAGAAAAAAATATGGAGAGTTTCACACATTGATGTGTGAACTGCGAAAGGATGAAAAACGCTTGTACATTTAATTCCGGATGACCATGGACTGTTTTAAAGAAATTTTGGAACTTATCAAGGATCAAATTAAAAAATCTTATACAAATTATCGGGATCGTATCTCACCTGAAAAACGACTTGCAATTGCATGTAGGAAAAAAAATCATTTTAAATGAATATAATTGTTTAGTTTTAAATTGAAATACAGAATAAAAATAAAGAGTAATGTAAAATATAAATAGAGAAGAAAGGAAATAGAACACCAAAATATGATAATATAAGTTGTTACGTCCCTACTTCCTTATTTAAGTGCGATTTTTAGGGAGTTTATATTTTCCATCCGTTTTCGAGCTAGTCCTGGAACTTTACGCTCTGGGATAGTTGAGAGCGATAAGGGGGTAGATTAGGATACATTTTTATTCCATGATCACCTTAATTTTGCGATGAGGGCAGATCTAGTGGAATCAATTTCCACTCAACGGGGTTGCTGGAAATCCCGTTGATTTTGGGTGCGTGGTTGGTCTTGGGTTGAGCCCACGGTCCTGCGTAGATTATTCTACCCCGTAGTTCTTTGATGCTTGTTACTACAGGTGTTAGGCAAACTCCCATCAAAGATCCTGTGGTGGCCGGGGCGCACTTATAATTATAGTTCAATCGTCTTAATTGGACCTTTCGCCCGGCTCGATTGCTTTTGGGCATCTGGCAATTAATTAAATCTTTTAGTTCTATTCGAGTGGAACCCGGTTTACGCTTGACTCCAGAGGACACTGGTGGGCAGCTGTCTGCACGCCAGTGATTCCGAAAAATCAGCTCAAACCGTAGATCATTAATTATTCATTTTTTTGATGAATTGATGGATCGATTAGTATTAAATTAACCGCGTAAACAGATTGATCTCTAGTATCTAGTGACATAGTGGGCAGCTGACTGCTCGCCAATGACGCATTCAACAGAGGAGAATCTGAGTTTCTTTATTCTCATTTCTACGGTGGCTCATTAATAAACACTTCGAATGCCCAAGAGATTAGGAAGAGGCTGGTAAAACACTTGAAACACGTTAAATATGATTTTAACACTTTTATTAATAATAAATAACTTCACTTACAACTTTCACTCAAAACACTGACCGCACCTTCCGGTGGATTACACTTTTAAAGTTAATAAGTTTTAAAGAAATATTTGAATATAATAACTTGGACTGTACTAATGAAGATAATAATTGTGATCATAGTAAAGAGCTCCGCGGGTGGTCAGTCCCTTTTTATAGGGCAATTGGTCACTCCTTCTCTAGGATTTGTCACATGACAAATCATAGGTGGGAGACCCCATCCCACAGCCTCAACCTGGAATCTTCCAGGAAGAATCTTCCCATCGCGCTATCTGAGAATCTGTTTACTATTTAGTCACGTTCCTCCGTAGCACCTTTTATGTGTCTTTCTTCGCGACTAATACGTATTATTTTTATCAGATTCCCAGTGGCGACGATAGCAAGATTCTTAATTCATATTTAGATGTATACGTTAATTGTTTACAATATTTCCTGTACGGTTGGTTTCGCGTAGCTTACGTACTAGGGGTTGAAGTTAAATATTTTGTATTGGTATCGGCGATCGATTAGCGGGAAATAACGGGAGGGCAATCTTCTGGCGAGGATCAGGGGCACAGCTCTGCGAAGGCGTCGACTCCGTTGGTTGATAGGGGCCTCCTTCCCACGTTGAACGTCAGCTGGTGTTGGCTGGGCCTCCTTGGTGTTCGTGCGGTCGGCTAGCTGGTGTACAGCTGGCCGTCCGCTACCTCCTTGATGTTGGTTGTCCTGCTCGTCTTTGCCGTCCGTGTATTTGTCACTCGATCTCTTCTTATCGTAGTTTATAATGATAATGCCTTATCGGCGATTCGTTGCATAATGTTTTGTATATGTTTTTCATACGAGGTGTTTATAATACCTCGGAGTACGAAATAGTAAATATGTATAATTCAAAAGGTTAATTAATGTTTGACACCACGTCGCGGGAAGTGACATAAGTACTAGATATTTTGAGGACAAGATTGAGAGATGTAACTGAATTTCCACGTGATGACATTACGACACTGACAATTCCGTAAAATTGATTATTTCCGTAACATAGTATTGTTGCGAGCACCGGGTATAGGGCTATGTATGGCCTGCTGGTGCTCGCAGCTGAAGAGAGAAGACGGTCGGCCTTCATCAAGAGGGCGATCAAGAGGCCGACCAGAGGACTGTCATGTACCGAACGCCGTAGCGTTCGGACGTACGGGTTATATCTTTGTGCATAGAAATATAGTTCAACCGTACATAATTGTATACCCGTGTTATTTAATCTAATCCTTTGCGTTGGGGTGGTCGTCGTGGAATCGCCCCGGCGCAACATTGGTGTCAGAAGTGGGATCCGTAGCCGCGGATCCCGAAGATACGCAAGGAGCTGTTGCGTGCGATACGCAAGGAGCCGTTGCGTGCGATTCAACCTGCAGCGGTAACAACGAGGGACAGCCGCAGAAGCAGCGGCAACAATGAGGGACAGCCGCAGAAGCAGCGGCAGCGACGGGGGACGGCTGCGGGAGCAGCGGCGACGGCGCTCAACGCCCGTCGACACCGAGGGATAGATGCAGCGAAGCGGCGACGACGGTCGACGACCGCCGTTAACGGAGCAGTTCCGAGGCTTCGGCGAAGATGTCGCCGGAGGAGGGAGCTGGTCATTGCTGGGTCGGCTCTTGAAGCTCGAGAAGCCGACCCACGAAAAGGAACTCGAATTTCGATTGTATTGCTCCTGTTGGGTAACGTACAAAACGGCACGAGGCCAGATTTTGGTTTTAAGATTTTCGTTGGGTAATGTAGAGAACTGCAAGGGACAGTTACCCAACCCACAAATGAAGGGAACGAGTGTGTGGCAGATGGGAGCGCGCGTTCTGAAGTTGGCTCTTGATGATGAGCAATTGACGTTTGACGCATTGACATTTTAACGTCTTTTTGAGGTTTGAGAACAATCTTGAAACTTCGCTATCTATTTTTGTAAAAGCAGGGTTTTGAAGTATGTACCCAATATGTTTCCCCTCTGCCCCAATATGTCTTCCCATATGTTTCCGCCTGGATAATGTCTCCGAGACGACTGTGTTGGTCGGGCATAAGGAGTTGAAGACGATGATGATCCCGAGTGATTGTTAAATATGTTCTTTGAAATATGTCTTTTCCCCTCTCCCATATGTAATGTGACTTTTCCTAATATGTGTCCCGGTATGTTTACCGATATGTTCCCTCCCTTACCACTGGATAATGTCATATGCGAAACGTAACATTGGTGTGGAGTTCCAGGGACGTCGTGGGACAGGAGGCCCACCCTGGAAACATCGACGGAGCAGAGTTCCAAGGACATCGTGGGACAAGGACACTGGATCGTCCAGCGGACGGGAAGCCTCCAGAGAAGAAGGGAGAACGAAGCGTACGAGGACTTCTGGAAGAGGCTGTCTGTGAAGGAGTTTCGTCGCTGGACATTTCGAAGAGGAACGGAAGCAGGTCTACCCCCAAGAGTCCCGTTGTACCGACGCCTTGCTCAGGGTTTTTCCGTGGTTTTCCCCTGACCGAGAAGGCAAATGCAGAGGCGGAAGTCTGAAGAAGCTACAGGACTAGCACGACAACTTCTTCAGGCCGGGGTATGAAGATCCCGAAGAGGGACCACCGCGGTCGGGACGACCGCTTTTCTGGAGGGGGGAGCAGTGTTGCGAGCACCGGGTATAGGGCTATGCATGGCCTGCTGGTGCTCGCAGCTGAAGAGAGAAGACGGTCGGCCTCCATCAAGAGGAGGGGATCACTTCGGGCCGAGCTGCCGTGGAGACCTCTCCAGATCGGACCCACTGTTGGAAATTTCCGCGGAGGGAGAGGCCCACCCCCAAAGTCTTTTTCAGCCCTTGGCCCACCCCGAAATATTTTTAGACCTGGTCGTGGGAGGGAATGACCCCCAAATTTTTTTTTCAAACCCTTATGAAGCTGAAATTGTTTAATAATTTATCGGATGATGTCGGACAATGTCGGGAAAGATCGGCGTTTTTACACAAAACGTATTTGGAGGAGGAAAAGAGACAGAGCATTATTTTAAAGCTAAAATTCTAGGGAGGGAAAGAGACAGAGCATTATTTTAAAGCTAAAATTCGGAGGAGGGAAAGAGAGAGCATTAAGATTTAACATCGCAGCGTCTCGCGCGATCGCGTGTAATTTTAATCCTCTGGAGGAGCCGCGGAGGATGACGTCATTTTCACGGCGCGAAGAACGCTCGAACAAAATAGAATTATGCAGCGTCGGCAGAATTCGGAAACGTCAAATCTTCTAATTAGGTGGCGAGGAGAGAAGGAGGATGATGGGTAAATAAAATGGACAAATAATATACGTTTAAGAAATTTTATTTAAAATATAATTTATCATTTTTTCCTACGAGCATGAGCTAGAATATCACTGATTGCAAATGCTAACAGTTCGCAATCTACAAGATACTTGTTGTGCCCTGCGTGATGGCTCGCAAGGCTGGTAGGGGATCTGGCGTAATCGTGGTTTCGGGAGTGTTTAAAGGATATGAATCCACCGGGTGAACTGCACCAAGTTTGTTTAAACTTAAAGACTAAGTCTTTATTCAAAAACACTAAACTAGACTGAGGAGTACAAGCAGGTTTTAGCCGTGTTACCCAGTCGAGGGTCGGATCTCCAGTCTGCCGATTTGCGGCGGCAAATCGGTTTTTGTTTCGCTATTGGGCGTGGGCCCCCCGCTTCGCAGCGCCGTATGTGGTCACCTTGAAGCGCTCGCAATTCTGCTGATTTTGTAGATTCGCGCTTTGCCTCGCAACCGATTTGGCTTAGGAACGTCTCGAACGTTCTAGGGTAATATAATATGTATAACGTGTATGATACGTGTGCTTGGGCGTTGCCTGGGCACAACATCCCTCCCCCTTGGGGAGGAAAAGCCATAGCTTTTCCAACTGCCGATGATAAACTATCTTAGGGAAATCCCATAACTCGTAATAGTTGGATTGGTTATCATCGACTCACATTTTTTCTTAAACTAGATTATAATGGTAACTCGGTAAGTATGAATATAAACTGTCTTATATATTTGACAGTGAGAGGTTATAATATTTATATAATAATAGCGACAATAGTTTGTTTATAATGATTATAGTATTTCAAAGAGAATTTGTGGAAGACGTTTCTTCCTTACTAACTGTTTTCGCCAGGAGCGAACTTTAGAATTTGCCGGCGCTGGGACGACTCGTTGGGAAGGCGATTGACAGAACACGACCGTTTTTGGGACTGGCACTTTATTCTCCAGTGGTCAATTGGCCACTGGACGTCACACAAACAAATACACTTATACGGCACACTATGATACAAGGATCGCGTGGGCGTTTCGCGACTTGGGTCGCAGAACCAAAAACCTGGTAAACGGCGCAATGGGCGCGAAGAGAACAAGAGATGCGTGCGTGCGTGCGTGTCACGACTTAGACCGTTTCGAACTAACGGTCGCCGGGCGAGCGCGTCGAAAAGATGTTACCGTAAACATCGAGGTGTCACGCCCTCAGCTGACTCATCAGCTGATCGTGCGAGTCAGCGGGTGAATATTCAAACGCGAGCCGCGGCGCGCTTTAGGCGGCCGCAACACTAACTATTTTGATTATCGCCTCGGGTTTTTGCGTGGTTTTGTCGCGACTAGTGTTATCCGTTGTACAATGTCGTGGTGTTCTCGCCTTGCATCGTACAATGCATTTATAGAGTGCGAAGATACATAGAGTGATTGTTATAAATCCCGTTATTGAAGATAGTGTGAAGAAGCTATAGTGATACTCGGTTGGTATAATCTCGGGTTTTTCTAAATTGTTTTGTAAGTCTTCTAATTTTTTGCTAACTTTATTATAACCTCTTCCGGGTGTTTGATTATCCTTTTGAGTTCGAAGTTTGTGTTTCGATATGAATTTACAGTGGTTTGTGGAAGCGTAATTTCGTCTAGTGACAAATTGTTACCAGGTAAGTAGTTCCATGTTTTTTCTATTCCGTATTGCTTACCAGTTTCTATTGTGAATTCGGCGGTAGTGATTGTACATTTATTTCTTATCGTTATGATACCAGAGTCCTTAATACTATACATGTTTGTGTTTTTACTGCTAGTTGTATTTGTTTCGGCGCGATATAAATCCATGTGCCCGGTTGTTGTAATTCTATCAGGATCGTGTGGTTTAGTGTCATGATTCGTATTTTACAATTGTTTGGTTTTTGTGTCAATTTCGTGTACAACTGTACTTCGCAAGGTCCGTATGGTATTGCTTTGAACATTGGGTGATTAGAGGTACAGAGATATAGATCGTTTATAATTTTACATTCTGCTAGGTCTTGTTTACTTAGTTGTATGTAATCTTGCACCGAAATGTCAAGTACTACGTATGAGTCGAGGGGTTCTATATATGCGTAGAACGAGTCGTTTACTTTTGTAGGTACCGGGTGTACCTTGCTTAATTTGAATTTCTTCGCGCTCAACAATGGGATGTCTAATACTACGGTAATTGATTTAGTATCCGAAAATGCGGAGAGAGTTAGGATATCATATAGGACGTGCATGTTTTCTAATTTTATTCCGATAGGGAAGTCTAATCCTTTCGGAATAGATGGGAGTGCTGAAGTGAGGTATGTTATGATTTGAGCTGGTGGTATTAATCGTGGGTTAAGGATTCCTTTCTTTATATCCATTATGAATTCTAACAGGTCCTGTGCGTCGTGCAATAGTGTTTCCGTGACGCTATTTATTAATATGAGGTGCTCGTCTACTGTCTCTCGAAATCTAGTAATGTCAGTTGACTGTTGTAGTTGATATTGAATTTGCCAAGTCGCATTTAGGAGCGTTTTTTCGTTGTCTTGTACGTTATGTATAGTCTCGTTGAGAAGTTCGGCGTTGGCTCTAACGATTTGCATTTGTCCCTTTATTATATTTTTTAGTCTGTTTTCCTGCCCCTTTAAAAAGTCTATTTGGTCGTTGATTTTCTTTCTATCTTCGGAATCCATTAGTCCGAAGAGTGATTTGCCTATGTAACCTAATCCGTCTATTAATCCGCGGCGCTGTTTTTGTGCTGAGCTTATAGTTTGCTGGACGTAGGTAAGGAGTTTAGCAACGCGGTCTAGCTCGTCTCGAATTTTCGTACCGAACGTTTTGCAGAATTTTTGTAAGTTATCGGTAGAAGGTGTTTTACATTGAGCAAGTATGTCATATAGTGCAGCTTGGAGGGTCGCTTCACGTCGGTATATATAGGATATGTCTATGTGTAATATTAACTTCCAGCTATCTCGATAAATCTGTAGGTCGCCTAGGTTTTCGAAGTAAATTCCGGGGTGGTCTTGAAATTCTTTTATAGCGAAGTCTGTGTCGGGGGGTGTCCCTCCTACCAATAGTGTCGTCGTTTGTAGGACGGTAATCCTGTAAAAAAAATATAATGTCGAGGTGTAGTCGGCGTTTCGTTCTGTTAGTCGTGAAGTCTTTCGTCGTGCGAGTGCGTGCTCGAGATAAAATTTTGCTAACGTGGGCAAGTAGTCCCTTCTTATGTGAACTTAGGTTGAAGTGGGGGACGAGATGCGTGGGGCTCGATTATCTCAGACGCCTCCTATTTCGTTGTGGTACTGGTATCGTGGAGCATGTCGTCCCTTGTTTTGTTCCCTCGCGATGTCGCGCTAGCTATGTTGGTGCGTTTAGTGCTAGTTTTTTTTTGTGTTTTTCGTGATGTGCGTGGTGTTTGTTTTTCTTTTTCTTTTTTCTTAAACTCGTTTGCTTTTCTTTTTTAGAGTTCGCAGTACCCTGCCCTGCCGGGGTATGTTAACATTTTGTATCGGCGCGCGGTGCGTGAGTACCGTGCGCATCGCCGGCGCTTCCTCGCCGAGTGCGAGGAGTGGTGCGGGCCGGAGGACGTGTGGGGGATACGGGCACTTTTCGGTGAGCATTTGGTGTTTTGTTGGATAGGTGTTATTTTTTTATAATATAGTTTAGGACTCTCTAAGTCGTTTCGCGTTTGGTTATTGTTCCAGAACGCCATGGTGATTATACGGCGGGTTCCTTTCGGCGGGCCAGGCTGTGGCCCCTTTATGAGGCAGCCCTTGCTCGCTTTCCGCATCATAAATAAAAAAAAAATTTTATACTTTTCTTTTTGATTCTCCTTCTTTATTATTATGTATATTTTTTTTTGCTTGCTATATAAATTCGTTTTTTTTTGCTTCTAATAACTGTTGCGTATTTTATTCTCCTTCATTACTGTGACCGTTTCCCTATTCCAGCCCTATTCTATGAAATGTTTAAGACGGTTCGCGTGTACGCGACGCGTTTTTCGTCCTTTTCCTATAGTGTAATTATTATTGTCGTGCGTAGTTTGTATCGAGTAGGGACCTATCCACGCGGGTGTTAGTTTTTTAGATCGTCCGCGTCTCAGTGTCTCGTCGTGCAGTAGCACTTGATCTCCAACTTTAAAGGATTTATCCACCGTCTTCTTATCGTAGTGCGTTTTTGATTTTTCTTTGTTTTTTCCTATAGTCTCGCGGGCGATGTCGTTGGCCGACCGTAATCTCTCGCGTAGCTCTTCTGCGTATTTGTCGTAGGTATACGTTAGCTGGGGTGGTTGTCTTAACGAAGTCAGTAAGGTAGCTTGCCTTCCGAAGACAAGTTCGTACGGCGTGTAGCCCGTGGTCGTATGAGGGGTCGTGTTATAATTGAACATTGCGTACGCCAACCAGTTGTCCCAGTCCGTCTGGTCGTCCGTAATAAAGTTCTTTAGATATTCCGCCAGTGTGCGATGGCTTCTTTCTAGTGCTCCGTTTGATTGCGGGTGGTAAGCCGTAGTTTGAATTTTGTCGATTTTTAATAACTTACAAACATTTTTAAAGACTTGGCTCAGAAAATTAGTTCCTTGATCAGTTAGCACTCGTTGTGGTATGCCGTATTCGCAGACTATTTTGGTGACAAATTCTTTTGCTACTGTGTTTGCTTCTTGATTTTCGAGGGGTATGGCTTTACTGAATTTGGTTAGTAGGTCTTGAAACGTTAATATGTATTTGTTTCCGTTGTCTGTCTCGGGTAAGGGCCCTACTATGTCGAGTGCACATTTCTCGAACGGTTCTGTGGGGGTATCTGTGATTGTCATCGGAGCTTTGGCTACTCTTGATAGCTTATTTTTCTGGCATTTTTCGCATTTGGAAATATATTTCTCTACTTCTTGCCTCATACCTGGCCACGAGTGTTTTAATTTTATTCGTTCCATGGTTCTTTTTATGCCTAGATGTCCAATCGAAGTTTTTCGTCTTCCGTATATGTTGTATCGCTCAATTCTCCGTCTGGTCGGGACTCGTCTTTTACGCTGGTACTTTCGCTGGCGCCGGCTACTGTTTCACGGTCAATCTTTTGTTTCGCTCCTCGCGTTATCGCGAACATTCTGCTGAGGGCGTCAGCGTTCTTATTAGTCTTCCCGGTCTTATACTCTATGCTATAGTCGTATTCTGCTAATTTCAATTTCCACCTCATTAATCTAGACCCAGGGTCCTTAACGTTAAAAAGCCAAGTAAGTGGCTTGTGGTCTGTCACGATTTTGAATTTGGTGCCGTATAGGTATGGTCTGAAATGTTGCGTTGCCCATACGATGGCTAACAATTCCTTTTCGATTGTACTGTAATTCTCTTCCGCCTTGTTCAATACCCTACTCGCGTATGCTATTGGCAGATCTTGTCCTATTTTCCCTTGCGACAGTACTGCTCCTATCGCTTTTCCGGAAGCGTCTGTTGTTAGAACAAATGGTTTCGAGAAATCTGGATATTGCAATATCGGTGCTGTCGTTAATTTTTCCTTTAGAATCTCGAGGGCTTCCTGCTCCTGCGCGGTCCATCTGAATGTTTGGTCTTTCTTTAACAGTTGCGTCAATGGTTTCGCGATTTGTGAGAAATTATCTATGAATCTCCTGTAATATCCGGCTAATCCTAGGAAGGATTGCACGTCTTTAACTCCTTTGGGTATTGGGAAGTTTCGGACAGCATCTAATTTTGACGGGTCGGGTTTGATGCCGTTTTCGGTTATTACGTGTCCTAAGTATATGGTTTCCTTGCGTAGAAATTCGCACTTGTTGGGTTGAAGTTTTAGGCCACTCTCTTGTATGCGTTTAAACACAAGTTCTAGTCGCTCTTGGTGTTCCTTTAACGAGTGTCCGTAGACGACTATGTCGTCTAAATACACGAAACATTTTATTCCTTGTAGGCCCGACAGTGCGGTATTCATTAATCTTTGAAACGTCGCGGGGGCGTTTTTGAGCCCGAATGGCATTCTATTATACTCAAAATGTCCGTACGGCGTCGAGAATGCGGTTTTTTCGCGGTCTTCCTTTTTCATGGCTATTTGATGGAATCCTGACGCTAAATCTAGAGTTGAAAAGTATTTTGCTCCGCCTAATTGGTCTAGAATGTCTGTTATGTTGGGTAGGGGGTAAGAATCGCCTATTGTCGCGTCGTTTAGTTTCCTGAAATCTACCACTGCTCTTAGTCTGCGTTTACCTGTAGCATCTGTTTTTTTCGGGACTACTAGCAGGGGAGCGTTCCATTGGCTGGTGCTTGGTCTAATTATTCCTTCTTTTACCATCTCTTGAACTTGCCTATCCACTTCCTCCGTATGCGCTTGGGGCAATCTATACGGTTTCACGTATATAGGTTTGGTACCTTGGGTTAGGGTAATTGAATGTTCCGCCTTTGTGGAGTATCCTAGTTTGGCTCCTTGTAATCCGAATATTTCGTTATATTTTTCGCAAAGCCCAAGTAAGCTGGCTTTTTCCTCGCTATTTCCTCGCGTCTGCTTCTAACGGAAAGTCGTCTCTTACTAATCGGCAAGGGTGTGTTATTAATTTATTCCCGACTTTTATATTTAACTGTATTAGACATAGCGTCTTGATTTCCATTGGAGCTATTCCTCGCAGGGACACTACTTCGTCTTGGGCTTGGACGTCGCCCAACACCTTTCCTATCTTTATTACCGTGATGTCGGCACCGGTGTCGACTAGCATGTTTGCTTTTTCCTCTATTAGTTCCGGCGCCGAGATTTCAATGGTATTCTCTATCTTGGAAGTCACTACTAGATTCGCTCGGTATGAGTCCACTCTGGCTCCTGCGTTAGTTTGTCTATCGTCGGTTGTTCCGCGGCTCGCGTTCGCGTAATCTCGATTTCCGCCAGACGATTCTCGGCTCGAGTTTCTATAAAATTCTGTCTAGAGTCGTCGCGCCTGTAATTAGTATTTGTATAGCGCGGTCTATATTCTCGCTCGTTTGCCCCTTCTCTGGCCCTGCATTCTCTGATTTGGTGCCCCGGTTTTTTCCAATAGTGGCAGACTACCGTGGCGTGATGAACATCCCTTTTTATGTGCGTCGTCGATTGCGTCGGATAGTTTATTCGCGGCATGCTTAGTCGCGTATAGCAATTCCTCGCTAAATGTCCTAATTTATTACAGCGTTCGCAACGCGGTACGTTTGACCCTTCTCTTCTTTTGGGCTGATCATCGGACTTCCTAAAGTTCCGTGAAGTATTTAGACCCATTGCTTGTTCTTCTTCTATTGCTGCTGCTATAGCTGCATTTAATGTCGCATAGTTTCGAGACCTTGTAATCGTCCTTAATTTTACGTTCAATCCGAGGGTGAAAACATCTAAAGCGCGTTCTTGTACCGATCCTACTAACGCGTCATTTACTTCGTTGCTGTTCCCTGGCTTTACCGATAGCTCGGATAATTCTCCTGCTAATTCCTCTACTCTACACGCGAATAATTTTACACTCTCGCCATCTCGTTGATGACAGGCGTGAAACTCCGCTCCGACTGCTCCTATTGACCTTATGTCCACAAATAATGATGTTAGGATATCCTTTAATTTATCGAAACTCTCTATTTCCTTGTATTCTAGTACCTTGGCTGCCTTGCCTTTTATTTTCGTTCCTATTACCGTTCTCAAGAAACGCTGAGGCGCTTGCCTAAGATTTCAGAAATTCTGCAAGTTCGTCTGACGATTTTCCTACGAATTTGTCGACTAACGACAATGCGGTAGATAATTTTTTTACGTCTGGTGCTAGCCCGGGGGGGTTAGCGCCGTCAAGCAAAGACATTTCTTGTTCCTTCGAATTTACTCCGTCCAACAAACTAAAATCCGCTAATAAAATCGGGTATTCTCTATTTGGTGTTACGAAATTTTTCGGGGACGATTCTGCGCTTGAATCGTCGTTCTTCCTAACGTTTAATTCTAACGGCGGCGGTCGAAGTGTGTGACGAGACGGTCTTGGATGGTCTATAGAAGGTAGAAGGTCTAGTTCTTCTCGTACGAAAGTTAACTTTTTATTGAAAAACGATTCGAATGATCTCGACAAGATTCTTTGACCCGGGAGTTTGAGTTGATTCGCGCGTTCGTCTTCTATAGACATGCATGTACCGTTTCTGAATTTCTTTTAGGACTCTGGTTTACAATATTTACGTTCGCGTTTTCTGTTTCGACTCGGTATGAGTTTCGTTTACTCACAATGCTGCTCACAACCACATGTCGTCAGCTCGGTCGGACGTCCTCTCGTACGTGAACCAACGGCGGTGATTAGATGAAACTGGACCCAGCAAGGTCGATCCGTACAGCTGTCTGCTGCGTGCTCCGACGGCTGCTTCCCTCGTACGGCTCTCCGTCCGTCCTTCAGGTGCGGCTCCTACACGTTCCTCTGTCTCCAAGTCCTCTCGTGCGCCTCGGTCCTCGGATCCGTGACGTCCTCGTAGGTGGATTTCGTGTTTTGTAAATGGTTGATTCACCCGTTCCCTCACAAGTCGATTTTACTCGTTATTAGGCTCGTCGTCGTTCGGACTGCGTCGAACGTCTTCTCAAAGGCCGTTCCTCGGTCCTCTGTGCTACCTCGATAGCGACGATAGCCTGTCCAGCCTATGTGACTGCGATGTCCCAGTAATCTTGTCAGAGAGAGTTCACTCTCAGACGATGTCGAGTAATTGGTTGGGTCAAGGCTTGGTAAACTTTTTACGATGCAGATCCCACCGCTGCCACCAATTTTGTTGTGCCCTTCGTGATGGCTCGCAAGGCTGGTAGGGGATCTGGCGTAATCGTGGTTTCGGGAGTGTTTAAAGGATAGGAATCCACCGGGTGAACTGCACCAAGTTTGTTTAAACTCAAAGACTAAGTCTTTATGCAAGAACACTAAACTAGACTGAGGAGTACAAGTAGGTTTTCGCCGTGTTACCCAGTCGAGGGTCGGATCTCCAGTCTGCCGATTTGCGGCGGCAAATCGGTTTTTGTTTCGCTATTGGGCGTAGGCCCCCCGCTTCGCGGCGCCGTATGTGGTCACCTTGAAGCGCTCGCAATTCTGCTGATTTTGTAGATTCGCGCTTTGCCTCGCAACCGATTTGGCTTAGGAACGTCTCGAACGTTCTAGGGTAATATAATATGTATAACGTGTATGATACGTGTGCTTGGGCGTTGCCTGGGCACAACACACTCCTCGTCGTAATATTCGCTATCACGTATGATTTTAGCAGCACGATACGTATCTAATGTTTCGCAGGCAACATCGCTCTGCTGTAGCACGTTAACAAAAATTTCAAATTTTACTCTCATATCTTCCGCAGTTTGATACATCCGTGGATACATATAGTCTATACATGGCTGAAGATTAAATAAAAATGTTACTGTGTCCAGTGTGAAATACAGTGTATTATCTCCTTGCGTCATCCTTACAATCGGAGAATTATAGATCTCACAAAAATCCATCGTTAATTTATCTATCTGCATCGAAGGTGATCCAGGTAATCGTGAACGTTCTTCAATGACCGTACGACTGTTGCATAGCGCATGCCATGTATACGATGGTAACGTGAGATACGTCTCACGATTGTCGCCGAGAACAATTTCTACATCGATCGTAGGCCGTACGCTGATTCCAATTTCCAAATATTTGCTGCCCATGGATGTTAATGCGTATCTTCTGACCATGATACGCGATGTTCGACGCGGGCTAAGAGAACAATCAAAACTATGAAATTGTCCGTTCGTATTAGGTATAAACATACAAATTTTGAGAAGATGTGAAAATTAAGCCTTACCAATAAACTGTATTCTCCCCGCAATGAACCACACCATCATCTCGCACGATTGGAACGTAATAATTCATGCGCCCAACGTTTGCTGCAGCGCTGGTACTACACATTTTTTCAGAGCACCATTTGTTCCGTCGAAAGTCACTGAGGCTACTGAGCGATTGATTGAATAGCATTCCAGAGATTGGCTTAAATAGAGATGCAATTGCTTCCCCCACCACCACATTTTATTTTAAAGCTATCAATTTTCCATAATGTTTTTTCAATCTTAACGACGCAGCATTTAACTTGAGCCCCATCCTCAAGGATAAAAGTCTCGACACGTGTCGAATGTAATATGATACTTTTGGGAACGTCGAATCTTCGATTTATGCGGAAACAGCAGAAATTATTGCATCAGATGATGTTGCGCGCCAATTCGTCATACGCGTGAATCACAGAAACAATTATGCTGTATCGACAGAAACTAAACTGCATAGAACCATGTTGGAACGGATCACCGTTTTTTTGCATGCAATGCATCCGAGGGAGAAGGTACACCGAAAGATGCATTGAAACAGTTAGACAGAGATACCAAATCGTGGTATCAGTCATAAAAGCGCGGTCTAAACCATACGAAGCCTCATATCGTTGCAACGTGTTGCGAGGAAAAGATATTACATATACATTCCATTTACTATCATGGATAAATTCGCGCAAGTAGAACGCCAATTATTGGATTAATCTACACGATTGATTTCGCTGGAAGAGTACCTCGCGTGGGAAGAACGGTGCAACGAGTGTATCGAATCATTGGAAGAACACAGCCGCGTAAAACGTCCTCGAGTATCGATTGGTGTTCGGCAATCGCTGGTTGCGCGAATCGCGCAGCTCGAAGGACTGAAATATTCGCTGCGCGGTCGTTTCGTGCGTGAAGGTGCCGGACATTCGAGCACAGGACTTTTGTGGCGCGAAATAGACACTGCGTTCGATACCCGCGTATTAACTGGTGCCGTGCTAAATTCAAACTATATCGAGCCGCGCAACTTCCTACAAGATGCGGGGACCATTGTGTTGGAGCATGTGCGGGGTGCTTTGAGGAAACATCGAAACCTCAAAGTGAACACTGTATTTAACGGTGAATTTGTGGCAGGTGACAAGCATGCTTGTAAAAGCATCAACACCCGAAACTGCGAACTCTTCCGCACATCCGATCTGCAGGAGTGGTACCAGCGATGCATCATCGAACCCACCCTGGCATCGCTGGAAGAGTTCCAGGAACGCGACAGCGGATGGGCATTGACGAGGATTCTCAACCTAACCCTCAATGTCAACAAGTACAATCCGCTGCGCGCGGGATGCCACATCAAGTTGCCGCGGAAATTGTCGCTAAAGAAGGCGACAATTAGTGTTCAATCCCCGGACAATGCGTGTTTCGCGTGGGCAGTGATCGCCGCTCTCCATCCTGCCGAAAGAGACACCGCGCGCCCAAGTTCATACCCCAACTATGCTTGCATATTAAGTCTACAGGACATTGATTTTCCAATGTCCCTGGAGCAAATTAGGAAGTTTGAGGGGTTGCACGACATCTCCGTCAACGTGTACAGCTTCGAGGCGGAGAAAGGGTCGACGGTCTTTCCGCTGCGCCTCACCAGCCACAAGAGGGATCAACATGTCAACATGCTCTACACGCCGAATCATGAACACGGCGATGTAGGGCACTTTGTGCTAATCAAGGACTTGTCCCGGCTGGTGAGCACGCAGTTAACCCGGCACAATGGCAAGAAATTCATCTGTGATCGGTACGTATATAAACTTGCGAAATATTGAAATGTCTCGCGAAACATATTAAATAAAAAAATTTTTTTTTTGGTTTTACAGATGCATGCACTACTTTGGATCTGCCGAGAAGTTAGAGCTTCATTCGCAGGACTGTGGCAGGATGAATGATTGCGCCATTCTGCTGCCCAGCGAAGGTAACAACATGCTCAACTTCGGCAACCACTGCAGGAATGAGCGGCTCTCCTTCGTGGTTTACGCAGATCTAGAGTGCATCATCGGGAAAACGGATGATAGTCACCGAATGGGTGACAATAAATTACACGCGTACCAGCACCATAAAGTGCACAGCATTGTATATTACATGCATTGCTCGTACGATACATCACTATCGATGTATCGATGTCGCCGCGACGCGGACTGTGTTTCTTGGTTCGTAGACGAACTTAAAAATTTTGCAAACTTCGCCAAACCCATCCTCACCAGTAATGTTCCCATGCTTGATTTAACTGCCGAACAGTGGACGACATTTCGCAATGCAACACATTGCCATATTTGCGAAGAACCATTCGAAGGTGCCGATATACGAGTTCGCGATCACTGCCATCTATCAGGACGGTTTAGAGGTCCAGCACATTCGGAGTGCAATTTAAATTCTAAAAATTCATTTTACATCCCCATAGTTTTCCATAATTTATCCGGCTATGATTCCCATTTTATTATCGAGGAAATAGATACCGCTTTTGAAGGTCACGTTGATGTGTTGCCTATAACCAAAGAAAAATATATTTCTTTCACAAAAAATGTTGAAGATACGGCTGAATCAGACTCGCGAAATTATATTAAATTACGTTTCATCGATTCGTACAAATTTCTCAATACTAGTCTCGACAAATTAGCATCTTTTCTTAGCGCAGATCAATTAAAAATTTTAAAATCCAAATTTGAAACATTATCCGCCGAGGATTTCAATTTATTGACGCGAAAGGGTGTCTTTCCATATGAATACCTCGATTGCGCGAACAAGTTGCAGGATCCGTGCTTACCACCGCGCGAGTCATTCTACAGTTCCTTAACGGGTGAGACTGTATCCGAGACCGATTACGCACATGCCGAGACAGTCTGGCAGCGTTTCGGGATTAAAACCTTGGGCGAATACAGCGACATGTATTTGAAAACAGATGTCTTGTTATTAGTAGATATTTTTGAAAATTTTCGCGAAAGTTGTATCAAGAGTTACGGATTAGATTCGGCACATTATTATACTTTACCTGGTTTCACGTGGGATGCCATGCTAAAACACACCAAAATTACATTCGCTCACAGACATCGATATGGTTATGTTTATTGAACGCGGTATACGTGGAGGTTTAAGTCAATGTTCCGGAAGATATGCAGAGGCCAATAACAAGTACATGTCATCTTACGACGCATCGAAAGAGACATCGTATTTGATGTACTTTGACGTGAACAATTTGTATGGTTGGGCAATGTGTCAGCCCCTTCCATTCGCTGATTTTCAATGGGTCGAAGATGTCACAAATTTTGACGTGTCTAAAATCAATGTCGATTCGCCCACAGGATACATTCTCGAGGTAGATCTAGAATATCCGCAGCGTCTGCACGACGCTCATGCCGATCTACAGTTCTGCCCGACGCGTGCCAAACCACCTGGCAGCAGACAGGACAAGTTACTCGCGACGGTATATGATAAGCAGCGTTACGTTATCCATTACCTGCAGCAGTGCACGCGTCACGGTCTTCATATTACAAAGATACACCGCGTGCTTCAATTCACTCAATCCCCCTGGCTCCGCGATTACATCGAACTAAATACACGGTTTAGAACAAGCGCGACAAATGATTTTGAAAAAAATTTGTACAAATTGATGAACAACGCGGTATTCGGTAAAACTATGGAAAATGTACAAAATCACGTGGATATAAAACTTTTGACACATTGGGAAGGGCGATATGGCGCGGAGGCAATGATCGCGAAACCGAATTTCCACAGCAAAAGTGTTTTTTCGGAAAATTTAATAGCTGTTGAATTGCGAAAACTCGAGGTGAAATTCAACAAACCGATATACGTATGTGCATCCTGGACATATCAAAAATTTGTTTGTATGAATTTCATCACGAGTACATGTCTCCACTGCACGGCCAAAATTGTAAAATTCTATAAACCGACACAGACAGCCAAATTTATCACATTAAATGCGACGATATCTACGAGACCATGAAATACAATATCGATAGATGCGACACAAGCGATTATACTACTGACAATGCATATTATATGCCGCATGTAAATAAGAAGGTCCCAGGGCTGATGAAGGACGAAAATAACGGTGCGATAATGACCGAATTCGTAGGTCTTAGAGCGAAAATGTATGCACTTCCCGTAGACGGTAAAAAAAATACGAAAAAGGCGAAAGGCGTCAAGACCAACGTCATAGCCCGAACGATAACTTTCGACGACAACGCGCAGTGTTTGCATAGGGAGATCGAAATGGTTTGCAGACAATCATGCATACGGTCTAAATTGCATAAAGTGTACACCATTTCGGAATCCAAAATCGCTCTAAGTCCGTACGATGATAAGCGGCATATCGTACCCGATTCGACCGACACTCTGCCCTGGGGACATTATAAAATTCCATTGTAAAAATATCATTGTAAAAAGAAATTATGTAAAATTGTTCACTCATGTATATGTATATCATTGTATTTATTTTGAACCATGTATTATTATTATTTTACAATACATTATTATTGTATTTATTGTAAAATGTAACATTCTTCGCCCGTGTATGGAAATTGTTTGCAACAGTATAGAAATTGTTTGCATATGTATCATTGTATATATACAGGGTGTTCCAAAAATGCTGCGGTTCCTTGAAGGGGGTGACTCGGGGGGTAATTGCAAACAACTTTTTCCTTTGCGAAAATGTTCTCCGAGGTTTCGTTAACAAGATATTAACAAAAGGCAGCGACCAATCAGACCCCGAGTCTGGCGGCCGAGTTCCCGTGCTAGCGTGGCTGCGTGCCGCGCTGCGACTACGAACAAGCAACTCGGCATGCATCGAAGGAAATTGGGTAGAATGGCAAATGAAAAAGACGTAACAAATAAAATCGAACATTTTGTCATGATTTGTTTGTCATTTAAAGTGAATAATGAATAAAGGTGAAATGGATGAAAATCATGTCTAACGTAAAAAGACGAATACAAAGGTTTTCTTTAGAAGAATAAAAAATAATAATTATTTGAAGTGGGAGGATAAGGAATACGTAAATTTCCTTGTGTTAATAACGTAGCCACGACAAGGTAATGTAACAGGAAATGAACGAAAAGTGATCATAGTTCGTTATTGTGATTAAAATCCATAATTCAATAACGGCCAACAGTGTTGCTTTTAACGAATAAGTTTGTTTAAAAACCCCTAAGAAATATTTAGGTATGGAAATTTTTAGAATTATCGCCGGAAATAAGCCAGAGCCTGCGTTAAATTTAAGAAATAATAGTCGCCAATAATGTAACTAAAACTCACCCTTTCGAAAATTTACCTGCAACTTGAAAACCTGTGTCACTAGGTCACTGAACCGATCCTGGTCATCGACAGACGCGCCGAGTGCACAGCTGATCTCAGGTACACGACACCATCCAAAGTTAAGGGTCGCAACGTCAAGTGCGTCCGGGTTAATGTACCGAATATTCACTTCACTGCACACCTACTAACACTGATCACTTAATTTATTTTTCATGGAACGTGTTGTTTCTACGTTATAAAAATTAGTGGAAATGAATTTTTACTTGGCGTTCGGAGCCGTGGGTATTTCCGCGCAAATTCTCACGCTGCAGCACTTGCGTCCCCGTTGTTCAGGGGGTACACCCAGAACATCGCGTCATATTCTTCATCAGAGTACATTTCTGCGACGTGATTGCTAGCTGACTGACAGGATTTTTTCCAAGCAACTTCCTCTACCCCCAAATAGCTTCTCTCGTTCCATTATGAGTTAACCCCCACCAGGACAAGAGGCGTGAGGTAAAAAGAACCCATCACATTTACAAAACACATGTGCTTTACAGAAGTGCATCGAACGAACCGTCGTACACTTTCACAAAAGCCCGCGCTCCGTCCTTTTACTGCCAATGTACCCATTGCTTCGTGGTAGGCAGTAGACACCACGTGTTTGGGGTAGTCTGCTGACAACGAGTGGTCCCGCCTGCGTCGTCCTTACTTTAAATTCAAGACAGATCTCTTATCTCTCGAGTATAAACACGCGCTCGAATTTCAAAAGAAAAGCACGCGTTGACGTATTCCGTGCGAGAAAAGGTGGGCTTGAAGTCCGATTGATCCTAATCTAACCAATCTGCCCAGCATCCCTCCCTGTTTTGAAGA
Organism: Andrena haemorrhoa; assembly: GCA_910592295.1. Lineage (NCBI taxonomy): Eukaryota > Metazoa > Arthropoda > Insecta > Hymenoptera > Andrenidae > Andrena > Andrena haemorrhoa. Next base: position 22,880,153 of record OU342942.1, read on the forward strand.
GCCTTCTTCACAGCAATATCGCCTCCCCGAGGCCCACCTTCTCTCGCACGGAATACGTCAACGCGTGCTTTTGTTTTGAAATTCGAGCGCGTGTTTATACTGGTGGGCCTCGGGGAGGTGACATTGCTGTGAAGAAGGCCTCTTCAAAACAGTGACCGTTTGGGAGGGATGCAAGGCAGATTGGTTAGATTAGGGCCAATCGGATTTCAAGGCCACCTTTTCTCGCACGGAATACGTCAACGCGTGCTATTGTTTTGAAATTCGAGCGCGTGTTTATACTCTAGAGATAAGGGATCTGTCTTTAATTTGAAGGAAGGACGACACAGGCGGGACCACGCGCTGTCAGCGGACTACCCATTTTCTTCCTCTGTCTCTCCGCGTGGCGTATTGATGTTGGATAATACTTTTTAAATTCTAGTTCCCCAAAATTAAGCATGCTGATCGGCCAGAGCATTTCGCCAGGGTCGCGGTTTATGACCGTATTGTCCCGCTAGTCAGCGGTAGAGAACGGTTTCCTACAGTTTTGGATAATTTATGACTTAATTGGTTCCGCCTCGTAGCAGACGTGAACTCAGGGTATCGGAAAAGGGAAACAGGAATGGTATGCATTTTCTTCTTTATAACAACTCGAAGACTTTCTGTTTCTTTTCTCTTCGGACCCTTTCGAACCGAAACACGTGGTGTCTGCTGCCTACCTCGAAGCAATGGGTACATTGGCAGTAAAAGGACGGAGCGCGGGCTTTTGTGAAAGTGTACGACGGTTCGTTCGTTGCACTTCTGCAAAGCACGTGTGTTTCGAAAATGTGATGGGTTCTTTTTACCTCACGCCTCTTGTCCTGGTGGGGGTTAACTCATAATGGAACGAGAGAAGCTACTTGGGGGTAGAGGAAGTTGCTTGGAAAAAATCCTGTCAGTCAGCTAGCAATCACGTCGCAGAAATATACTCTGATGAAGAATATTACGCGATGTTCTGGGTGTACCCCCTGAACAACGGGGACGCAAGTGCTGCAGCGTGAGAATTTGCGCGGAAATACCCACGGCTCCGAACGCCAAGTAAAAATTCATTTCCACTAATTTTTATAACGTAGAAACAAAACGTTCCATGAAAATTAAATTAAGTGATCAGTGTTAGTAGGTGTGCAGTGAAGTGAATATTCGGTACATTAACCCGGACGTACTTGACGCTGCGACCCTTAACTTTGGATGGTGTCGTGTACCTGAGATCAGCTGTGCACTCGGCGCGTCTGTCGATGACCAGGATCGGTTCAGTGACCTAGTGACACAGGTTTTCAAGTTGCAGGTAAATTTTCGAAAGGGTGAGTTTTAGTTACATTATTGGCGACTATTATTTCTTAAATTTAACGCAGGCTCTGGCTTATTTCCGGCGATAATTCTAAAAATTTCCATACCTAAATATTTCTTAGGGGTTTTTGAACAAACTTATTCGTTAAAAGCAACACTGTTGGCCGTTATTGAATTATGGATTTTAATCACAATAACGAACTATGATCACTTTTCGTTCATTTCCTGTTACATTACCTTGTCGTGGCTACGTTATTAACACAAGGAAATTTACGTATTCCTTATCCTCCCACTTCAAATAATTATTATTTTTTATTCTTCTAAAGAAAACCTTTGTATTCGTCTTTTTACGTTAGACATGATTTTCATCCATTTCACCTTTATTCATTATTCACTTTAAATGACAAACAAATCATGACAAAATGTTCGATTTTATTTGTTACGTCTTTTTCATTTGCCATTCTACCCAATTTCCTTCGATGCATGCCGAGTTGCTTGTTCGTAGTCGCAGCGCGGCACGCAGCCACGCTAGCACGGGAACTCGGCCGCCAGACTCGGGCTCTGATTGGTCGCTGCCTTTTGTTAATATCTCGTTAACGAAACCTCGGAGAACATTTTCGCAAAGGAAAAAGTTGTTTGCAATTACCCCCCGAGTCACCCCCTTCAAGGAACCGCAGCATTTTTGGAACACCCTGTATATATATTAACTGGATTATAAATGGTTGAAATAATGTGTAAAAATAAAAAATGTTCGCACATTTACATATATATGTATCATTGTATTTATTGAACCATGTATTATTATTTTACAATACATTATTTTTATTTATCCATGAATTGTGTGATTTATCAAACCCCAACCACTTGACATACACTTTATCCCCCTTCCTACGCAACACTTTCTCCACTAGATATACATCAGGATCGATGACGCGTTGCAGCTCGTGTTCGTAGAATCCTCCGGCAACAGGTTTTCCACAGGAATCGAGGAGCAGATACGTCGTGGGATTAGTTGCCTGTACTTTGGCTATCTCGAACACCTCCGTTGTCCAATTCGGTGTATAGCCTTTATCGAAGATGGTTTTAAATTTGCTCACGCGCATAAACTCGCCCAATTTGAATCTCGCTGGAGCAGCGATCTTTATGTTGCTGTATACGGTGGCTAGCAGCTTATCGGCGATCGCAGGGGTAACATCGCAAGGACGCATTCCGATAGTTCTGTTTTCGTGCGTTATACTCTGCAAGTAGACTTGGTAGCACATCGATCCATCTATAGGTTCCATTCAGCGTAAACAGTTTCCACATATTGTTCTTCTAAGTTCGATTGAATCGTTCTACGACGGAGGCCTTCATCACCGAATATGTCGAATAATGATTAATGTCATACTCCGTCATGAGTTTCTGCACATCGGCGTTGTAAAATTCTTTTCCTTGATCGGTTTGCAAATTTTTTGGATATCGATCTCTAAATATCTTTGCAAACGCTTTAGTCACCTCAGCACCACTTTTAGTCTTGAGCGGTACCGCCCATGCATATTTGCTCAGCACATCGATGATGGTGAGTATGTAGTGGTAACCCTGGTTGAATCGCGAGTATGGACGCATTTCTACAATGTCAGCTTGCCACAGATCATCGTATCCATGCACTATGACGCGCCTCCGTGGGAAATGTCTTCGGGCTGGAGCGTGTAATTCCTCAACGAGTTGTAGCTTCTTGCGGCCATGGTTTTCTTTACTCTTGGATTTCGATAATGGCTGCATGTTTGATCGTAGAGGTGTCTTTGACACGAATGATGCGATAATTATCGTGTACGTGCATTATGTGCCGAGGAAATTCTGGACAAGTTCAATCGTCTCGCATGATTCTCCTTCGCAGCGCTGCTGTGGGATAGTATTCGACGCCTGCGATATCTTTTGAACGCTATTTTGCAGCGTCATCATATCTCTCTGAAACACGACCAGCTTCCTCTCTAATTCTTCCTGCTGCTCTCTCAATAGTTTAATGCTCTTTTCCATGTATAGTTTATTGACGGCATCGCTGTCAGCCGTGGGTTGCGCTACGCGTCGTATCTTGCGTGATTTTGCATCAGAGTCCGCACCAGCCACGCAAAGAGCGTTATCTCGCATGTAATTTCGAAGCACACCGTTCCATTTGTAATAGTCCATTCTAGCTGCTCCACTCTTCTCCAGCGATACCCCAAATTTGTTGATCGACATCTCGATGCATACATTGCAAATCATCAACGTTCGGTTTAATTTATAATGAGGCCTACCTCGCGGAGTTCCTCGATAATCGATAGAATCTCGTTGTCATGCGAGTTGTTACCCGCCTGACGCGACGCTTCCAGCAAACGGAATCGGTCCACCAGCTCGTTGGGATCGTCCCAGTGCACGTAATCGATCTTGCTATCGTTTACCTCCATGGCTCGCGGTGTTGTTAGACCTTTCCCAGCCTTACTGGTTGATACACGGGGGAGTAGTGGTGCAATTACATTTTTATACTTGTATCCCTTATTGCCCAATACGGGATTTTGAGCGTTATGACCGCGTCTGTAGGCATTCGTCGTCAGCAGTATGCTTTTGTATTTTTGTTTATCGGCATCGGTGTATATAGCATCATCGGGAATTCTCTTGAAAATCAGTTCGTAAAGGCCGGGTGTTCCTCCATATTTTACACCATCTATGATTATATTATCAACCTTGTCTATATCGAAAGCCTTATCCCCAAGCATCGTTCCACTATTGTCAAAGTATACACCGTATACATAGTCCATTGCTGTATCCCTATCACTACTTAGGATTGCACTCATGTATTTTTGCCCCAGCGGACCGAAATGGCTGCGAAACATTTTTTGTCCCTCGGATGTCTGGAGTTGCTGTCTAATAGATGTTGCAAACGACTCATCGGGACTAGTTTCGAAAACGTCTTCATCATTGGTTGTGAGCGATTGTACATCGAGAAATGTATTTATTGGTTTGGGAGGAACGGGTGAATCGTTTGATGCGACATTCTGTCGTTTCCGCTTCGATTGAATTGGTGTGGAGGATACAAGTGATTTTTCCAATGACATGTATGGTTTTGTTACATGGGCCCTTCAGGTCCATCGCGTGCTCGCTATCCACGCGTCGCTTTCTTTCGACATCGGCGATTCAGCGGAATCGCCTCGCGCGCGGCAGGCAGGTCGCCGAACCGCGGAATCTATGGTCGTATGCACAACGTGACCATCGACAGCCCGGGCCTCGATATTTCCTAATAAGGAGCGATCGACAGGTGCCGACGGGGCGATTTCCCCCTACGGACTTCGAAAACGCGAGGCAAGAACGGTAGCAGGCGACTTGGAAACAGGCATTCGATTTTGGGTTTTGGAGTCCGTCGGATCGACACGCGTACGCGCGGTAGGAACTCCACAAACCGGTAGACCATTCGGGAGCTCGAGCTAGTAAGTGACGACGGACCTGAGGACCGTCTAGATACCGCGACCATGTCTCCGCGTAGATTCCGCGAGGTACGCTCGGCCGATAGTAATTCGCGAGAAGGGTAACTCCGTCCGATATACTGGAAACGGCCTCGCCGGGAGAGCCTTGCGCGTAAATCGAAATCCGACGTTTAGAGACAGTGCGGTACGACGGGCCCCTGGCCACCGACTTCCAAGAGCACAGCGAGCGACCACGACCTACCCTTGGGTCAGCGACACTGCGAGCGACTGAAACGCTAGACGGCAAGCGTGCCACGCGCGATACCCTAGCGTCAGCAGAGACGGAGCGCCGTCTCTGAGGTATGTCATTTATATTATCTTTAACCAGAATATATATATAATCTTATTGTTGTTCCTCGAATCCTATTGTAAACACTCATTTCAACCCCTTCCCCTTCCTGGTAAGTATAGTCAAGGTGGGCATAAGCCCTTTAAAAGAGCAAGAACCCGGTAGATCATTCCAGCCGCTCGGGGTGATTTACAGACAGTCCCTTCAGGACGTAACAGTTTCCTCTTTCTCTTGCGCGATGTGTTACCTTTCGACCCGATTTTTGTTTTAGGCGTTAATGTTTCATTCCCTTCGATGTCTGTGCTCATCAGCGGTGACGTGTCAGCATCCACCGCTGCGGTATTTTCAACAATATGTTTTAAGGGTTGGACAACAGGTTTAAAGTATCTCTCCAACGCGATATCTTCCTCCATCTTGCTAGTTTTCAAAGCCTGATGTTTCTTGCGAATGGCTTCACTGGTTTTTGCAATTTCCTTCGCTATTCTCTCGCGATCCTTAATCTCCAGAGTATCGATGTCGATCATCGTCATTGTACCGTAGACGCTGCTTTCCCGACGACGTGTTGATGACAATTGACCATCTCACGGTATCGCAAACTCGTTAAATCCCTTTCTATAACGTCCATTGGACATCGCGCTATCCTTGTCTATTACCACGAAGCCATACTCCCGCTGCCAACAATTTCGACACAAAGCACTGAAATCCTCGTAAGACATGTCGGTGTTTACGTGATCGTTGTACACATGTTTCAAGTTGGTACCATCCTGCTTAAACAAGATCAGCAGATTCGCATTGTCGCGTATAAGATGTTTGGGAATCTTTGCATACGTCTGACAGAGATAGAAGCAGTCGACGTTCAAGTGGCGCACAGTGGTTCGAAATCGCCATATTTAGGAAAAAATATGATAGCATCAATGTGAAACCTTCAATTTACACAAAACTTGGTATCCTGGGGCTTTTGAGGTCGCTGATTACAAATCTGAAGTTAAAATTACTAAAAACAAAATGGCCTTTTGAGAGGTATAGGTACGGAAAGTTGAGGAACTTAAAGTTGGGGACGATTCATAATAAAAATAAAACTGATAGTTTTGCGATTTGTAAAAAAATATATTTGAAATTTAAATAAAATACGAAAAAGGAATATAATTATGCATACCTATGTCCTCATATGTCCTCTATGTGTCTACATATAAAAAATCTAATTACATTAAATTATGGCCTCCTAGGAACCATTCAACTTTTATCTAAAACATTTTTTGATATTATGAAAAACGAAAGCAAGATACCCCAAGTACCGATTAGAGTTTGGTTATGTACTCAAAGGTATAATGCACCACTAGTATTAAGTCTTACATTGACGCTAGCTGTCGCAAAAAAGTTATGTCTAATTAAACTTTGATTCTATCATTAAAAGTACCTCTTTGTTCAACTTGTGTCCTACCGAAATCCTTGATGGTGTCATTGACTTAATTCATGTAATATATTTATTCAGTATGAGCATAATCGAGTTACAAAATTGCGATTTGTTTTTTAATTTGCAAATACTTTAAATTGTACTTGTAAGATAGTGCATTTGTAACTCCAAATTGCAGATGTTCTGTTCCTCAACTTTCATGTTGTAATTTTCTTACAAATTAATGGTATTAACAGAAAATTCTTGTTGGTTTTAGTGCTTCAACTATCCTACTATGGAAATGTATTGAAAAAATTCTGTTTACTTAACATTGTAGCATGCGGAAAAAACGCTTTGAGAAACGCTGACCATCGAGAAGTTTCTCGATCATGCTTGGAGGCTGCCCGTGAGGAGAGGCGTGCGGGCGCGGAACCGCGGCTCGCGAGGCCCGCGCTTAACGACGCGTCTGTTGATTACTGCGGCCGCGGATAGCAACGATTGGGTATAAATTCGAGGCCCGCAGAGGCATTTTCCTTCTTCGCTGTTCTGAGAGAGAGGACGAGGTACCACACACGGCCGCTCTCAGACAGCTTAGGGACTCCGGCAGGAGAGTTCGGCGATAATACCTGGACGCCTGCTGGAGGGACTACGCTTTACGGTGTTCCTGGACGCTCGACCGATATGGAGAGTACGGCGATAATACCTGGACGCCTATCGGTCGAGAGAGTACAGAGCATCTCGTTAGGTCAGAGAGGAGAGTACGGGAGTATATTCCTGGACGCCCGTTCGATGTGGAGAGTTCGGCGACAATACCTGGACGCCACTCGAACGGGAGAGTACAGAGTAACTCCTGGACGCCTCCTTAGATTAGAGAGGAGAGTACGGGATTATATTCCTGGACGCCCGTTCGGTATGGAGAGTACGGCGATAATACCTGGACGCCATCCGAACGGGAGAGTACAGAGTAACTCCTGGACGCCTCAGTATAGTAGAGTCGCGACAGTACAAAACCCCTTTATTAAATACCCGATCGTTGAGAGAGGAGAGTACGGGAGAATATTCCTGGACGCCCGTTCGATATGGAGAGTTCGGCGACAATACCTGGACGCCACTCGAACGGGAGAGTACAGAGTAACTCCTGGACGCCTCATTAGAATAAAGTCAAGTGCCGTCAGCACAGTAAAATCTTATAAATTGTTCAAACGTAACGAGACACAACGTCTGACCTTCAAAATTTGTAGCCCCGTCCTGTCAACCAACCATGTATTCCTACCTAATCCGAATAAACCTTGTCTGTCCAGAATATTATCCTTTTTCCTATCCTGGAAGGCTACAACATTAAAAAAATGACTTTTTTCCTCTATCAAACCACTGTGTGGCGCCCCATTGCAAAGTATTCCCTTATCGTATCTTGCTTGTCGCATGCCACATCATCAATGATAAAAATGGAGTTCGGAAGCGATTCGCTCGGTGGGATGACGTCACTGTTATTCGAAAACGTAAAGTAGCCAATTTCATCTATCGGAGTCAATAAATTCTCCAAATATTGATATTTCGGCTGTTGCAACGACTTGGAATACACGTACACGTTCTCGAAGCGGACGCCGTGAGGACTTTCCAACAAGCTCACCAGCACGTTGGCCTTTCCACAATTTGATGGACCGCAAATGAGGGAACGGATAGTGTTTGGCAGCATGCTACCATGTCTGCGTCTTGTTTTTTTCGGGGACATCATTTGCGATTTATCGTCAAAATTTGTCACGCGTATCGCCACAAGTTGCCGCACGAATCGCATCCTCTCCGCGAACCATGAAAAATGATTTTGATACATCGAAGCGGTGATGCGTCCTGTTTATAGGCCCACGCCGAAGCAAACCAGCTCAGTATTCAAAATGCTTCTGATCCTGTCGGATAATTGCGATATTCGAGACCTAACCTCTGAGCAGTCGCAATATATATCAAAGATTATTCTACTCCGCGAGTTTGACAGACACATCGATCAGTTGTGGGACAGACTCCCCGAGCATATAAAAGCTGATTCTGAGGTTCGACAGTATCGTCGGTGCTTGGAACATTATAATCGCCCTTGGCAGCGAACGCATATCGACGGCCCAGCACCGCTGATTAAAAACTGTGGCGAATGTCGCCGACGAGAGTAAAGAAGGATTGTGGTTTGTTAAATCGGGCGATAAACGCGCTACCTATAGAATTACATATCCGGGGATACCAGTTTTGCGGTCCAGGTACTCATCTGGCAAAACGATTGGCTAGAGGTGATCAAGGCATAAATCCGTTGGACGCAGCGTGTCGCGAACACGATATTGCGTATTCCCGCAGCAACGATCTCAGTGAAAGGCACGCGGCAGATAACGTACTCGCTGACAAAGCGCGAAAACGCATCGTTGCGCGAGACTCGACTCTGGGTGAAAGAAGCGCTGCTACAGCTGTTTGGGCGGCTATGAAGGCCAAGACGAAAATCGGAATGGGGATGAAAACAAAAACCCGCAAAAGGACTCCAAAGAGAGCGTCGCAAAAGCGGATTCTTCCGGTGGCAAAACGGGGTGGTATATTACCATTTCTCCCGCTGCTAGGTGTTCTCGGATCATTGGCCTGCGGAGCGGCGGGGATCGCCAAGGCGGTAAACGATAATAAGGCGGCGCAACGTCAGCTACAGGAAATGCAACGTCATAATCGCTTCATGGAAGTTCACGGACTTTATCTCACACCATACAAGCGCGGACAGGGAATATCGAAACGAAAAAAAAAACGTCGAAAAGACATTAAAAATGCCTGTGGGTGTAACTACCGACAAGCAATTGGAGGATTTGGCAAAACGTATGCGTATTCCATTCTTTAGAGGTGTTTTTATGCGCAACGCGCTACCAGCTGGAGGAGTGCGTCGAAACGAGAGCGGTATCGTAAATTTTGACAATGTCGAGGGGCCGGGGACTCATTGGGTGGCGTATGCGAAGAGAGGGTGTCGAGCTGTATATTTCGACAGCTTTGGCAATCTTCGACCACCCAAGGAATTGGTGCAATATCTGGATAAAGATGCTGTAAAAATCGAATACAATCGAACGTCTTATCAGAAGTATGATCAGAGCAATTGTGGACAACTATGTCTACGCTTTCTACAAACGATCGGCACCAAATTTAAGGGTTGACTTCCAACCGCTATGATTCAGTACTAGTCGAGTCCTACAGCTCGGAATATGTCGTTAACATTCACTCTAACCGGCAAGAGTAGCACCCTCGCGGTGAGCTATTTTCCACCCATAGATTTCAGTGATGATGATTACGAGCTTGGTCTAACAACCTTTGAAACTTATCATACAATACCGAACATCGACTCGAGCAACGATAAATTCTACTTCGTCGTAAACTATGACACCAACGCGTTGGCGCCGACCATGAATACATTACGATTCCCCACGGCTCCTATGAACTAGACGCCATTGCCAAGTATTTGAAGCAGCGATTACTCGAGCGGTATCCTCAAAATCTCGGTGGTACTGTTGTGCCCAGGCAACGCCCAAGCACACGTATTATACACGTTATACATATTATATTACCCTAGAACGTTCGAGACGTTCCTAAGCCAAATCAGTTGCGAGGCAAAGCGCGAATCTACAAAATCAGCAGAATTGCGAGCGCTTCAAGGTCCCACGCCCAATAGCGAAACAAAAACCGATTTGCCGCCGCAAATCGGCAAACTGGAGATCCGACCCCCGACTGGGTAACACGGCTAAAACCTACTTGTACTCCTCAGTCTAGTTTAGTGTTTTTGAATAAAGACTTAGTCTTTGAGTTTAAACAAACTTGGTGCAGTTCACCCGGTGGATTCCTATCCTTTAAACACTCCCGAAACCACGATTACGCCAGATCCCCTACCAGCCTTGCGAGCCATCACGCAGGGCACAACAAAATTGGTGGCAGCGGTGGGATCTGCATCGTAAAATTTTTACCAAGCCTTGACGCAACCAATTACTCGACATCGTCTGAGAGTGAACTCTCTCTGACAAGATTATGGGGACATCGCAGTCACATAGGCTGGTTAGGCTATCGTCGCTATCGAGGTAGCACAGAGGACCGAGGAACGGCCTTTGAAAAGACTGAAAGCTACCGACACACGCGCGAAAGATACGTTCTTTCTCTTGGGGTTGTAAGGCCCAATCACTCCGTGGTACACGGTGCCGGCGGCTTGATCACTCGCCAAATTAATTTTGAATGACTAATAATGCAACGTGACGATGAAGGGAACTTGCTGGTCCGTACCATGACCAGACAAGAACACGAATGTCTTTTATTGATAGTCTTAGTCACGGATGCTTGACTATGTAGACCAAACGCGCTAGTCCGTACGATGACTAGAAGAAGAGCTGGTTTCTACGAGAGTTTAAAGTCACGAATGCTTGACTCGATCGAGTAATGCTGCGTGAATTGATACGAGATGAATGCGTTCGCTCGAGAGACGATTGAATTCTGTCTCGTCCACCTTTTCGAACGTCAAAGGTAGACAATACATCAGAATTTTGGGCGGTGCAAAATTGCTGATTGGCTAGTTTTTCCTCCGAGAGGAGGAACCCTCTTTCCATGATTTCGGTGGTGGAGGAAGAGGCCTCTCCTTCTTGGTGATGTAGAAGAGGAAAAAACAAACATCTGGCTAGCAGGCCTAGTAAGGTCGCTCGGTTGGAGTGTCTTGCGAGGGTCGCGGTTTATGACCGTATTGTTCGAGGTGACCGTATACCACCCGCTGACAGAGCAATTCAACGGATTATCTTGGAGTGAAAGCAGTCGAAAATACCCAAAAATATGCTACGATGTCGATTGCCTCTTAGTCATCTGGCAGGCAAATGGTTCCCAACGAACGCTTCGGGAACAAGCAATTGCCCATCGTAAAGATATTAAACTTTCCGCCTCGCTCTTAGCCCCGTTTTGTCTCGTAAGACGGAACAAGACGTACGACGCAGTCCGAACGACGACGAGCCTAACAACGAGTAAAATCGACTTGTGAGTGAACGGGTGAATTAACCATTTACCAAACACCAAATCCACCTACGAGGACGTCACGGATCCGAGGACCGAGGCGCACGAGAGGACTTGGAGACAGAGGAACGTGTAGGAGCCACACCTGAAGGACGGACGGAGAGCCGTACGAGGGAAGCAGCCGTCGGAGCACACAGCAGACAGCTGTACGGATCGACCTTGCTGGGTCCAGTTTCATCTAATCACCGCCGTTGGTTCACGTACGAGAGGACGTCCGACCGAGCTGACGACATGTGGTTGCGAGCAGCATTGTGAGTAAACGAAACTCATACCGAGTCGAAACAGAAAACGCGAACGTAAATATTGTAAACCAGAGTCCTAAAGAAATTCAGAAACGGTACATGCATGTCTATAGAAGACGAACGCGCGAATCAACTCAAACTCCCGGGTCAAAGAATCTTGTCGAGATCAATCGAATCGTTTTTCAATAAAAAGTTAACCTTCGTACGAGAAGAACTAGACCTTCTACCTTCTATAGACCATCCAAGACCGTCTCGTCACACGCTTCGACCGCCGCTGTTAGAATTAAACGTTAGGAAGAACGACGATTCAAGCGCAGAATCGTCCCCGGAAAATTTCGTATCACCAAATAGAGAATACCCGATTTTATTAGCGGATTTTAGTTTGTTGGACGGAGTAAATTCGAAGGAACAAGAAATGTTGTTGCTTGACGGCGCTAACCCCCCGGGCTAGCACCAGACGTAAAAAAATTATCTACCGCATTGTCGTTAGTCGACAAATTCGTAGGAAAATCATCAGACGAACTTGCAGAATTTCTGAAATCTTATGCAAGCGCCTCGGAGTGTGTCCCCGCGGGCGAGTTACCGCGTTTCTTGAGAACGGTAATAGGAACGAAAATAAAAGGCAAGGCAGCCAAGGTACTAGAATACAAGGAAATAGAGAGTTTCGATAAATTAAAGGATATCTTAACATCATTATTTGTGGACAAAACGTCAATAGGAGCAATCGGAGCGGAGTTTCACGCCTGTCATCAACGAGATGGCGAGAGTGTAAAACTATTCGCGTGTAGAGTAGAGTAATTAGCAGGAGAATTATCCGAGCTATCGGTAAAGCCAGGGAACAGCAACGAAGTAAATGACGCGTTAGTAGGATCGGTACAAGAACGCGCTTTAGATGTTTTCACCATCGGATTGAATGTAAAATTAAGGACGATTATAAGGTCTCGAAACTATGCGACATTAAATGCAGCTATAGCAGCAGCAATAGAAGAAGAACAAGCAATGGGTCTAAATACCTCACGGAACTTTAAGAAGTCCGATGATCAGCCCAAATGAAGAGAAGGGTCAAACGTACCGCGTTGCGAACGCTGTAATAAATTAGGACATTTAGCGAGGAATTGCTATACGCGACTAAGCATGCCGCGAATAAACTATCCGACGCAACCGACGACGCACATAAAAAGGGAAGTTCATCACGCCACGGTAGTCTGCCACTATTGTAAAAAACCGGGGCACCAAATCAGAGAATGCAGGGCCAGAGAAAGGGCAAACGAGCGAGAATATAGACCAGGCTATACAAATACTAATTACAGGTGCGACGACTCTAGACAGAATTTTAATAGAAACTCGAGCCGAGAATCGTCTGGCGGAAATCGAGATTACGCGAACGCGAGCCGCGGAACAACCGACGATAGACAAACTAACGCAGGAGCCAGAGTGGACTCATACCGAGCGAATCTAGTAGTGTCTTCTAAGATAGAGAATACCATTGAAATCTCGGCGCCGGAACTAATAGAGGAAAAAGCAAACATGCTAGTCGACACCGGTGCCGACATCACGTTAATAAACATAGGAAAGGTGTTGGGCGACGTCCAAGCCCAAGACGAAGTAGTGTCCCTGCGAGGAATAGCTCCAATGGAAATCAAGACGCTATGTCTAATACAGTTAAACATAAAAGTCGGGAATAAATTAATAACACACCCTTGCCGATTAGTAAGAGACGACTTTCCGTTAGAAGCAGACGGAATCGTAGGACAAGATTTTATGACCAAACACAACGTATGCATTCGGGCAAATCAAGGAATAGAATTGTACGGAATACGGTTCCCTTACTCCGGAGGAGGAAACGTAACATTAAAACCGCGATCAGAAACGATTCTCTTAGCCAGAACGACGAGTAAAGGAGAAGGAATAGTAGAAGGACAATCTATTAAGCAGGAGTGTTCATAGGAAATTCATTAACGGTAGGCAATGACGGTAAATGCGTAATAAGCATAATGAACACCACAGCGGACGAAGTCCTTATCAATACGCCGACTGTGACGTTAGAAACACTGACGAGCGATGACATTGACCCGGCGGACGCAATCTGCGATAAAGAGCGCGACGTGCCGACATATATGGTACACGCTGTACACGGGAGAAATAGGATGCAAGTCTTGCGCGAAAACCTCAGGACCGAACACCTAAATAGCGAGGAAAAAGCCAGCTTACTTGGGCTTTGCGAAAAATATAACGAAATATTCGGATTAGAAGGAGACAAACTAGGATACTCCACAAAGGCGGAACATTCAATTACCCTAACCCAAGGTACCAAACCTATATACGTGAAACCGTATAGATTGCCCCAAGCGCATACGGAGGAAGTGGATAGGCAAGTTCAAGAGATGGTAAAAGAAGGAATAATTAGACCAAGCACCAGCCAATGGAACGCTCCCCTGCTAGTAGTCCCGAAAAAACCAGATGCTACAGGTAAAGGCAGGCTAAGAGTAGTGGTAGATTTCAGGAAAGTAAACGACGCGACGATAGGCGATTCATACCCCCTACCCAACATAACAGACATTCTAGACCAATTAGGCGGAGCAAAATACTTTTCAACTCTAGATTTAGCGTCAGGATTCCATCAAATAGCCATGAAAAAGGAAGACCGCGAAAAAACCGCATTCTCGACGCCGTACGGACATTTTGAGTATAATAGAATGCCATTCGGGCTCAAAAACGCCCCCGCGACGTTTCAAAGATTAATGAATACCGCGCTGTCGGGCCTACAAGGAATAAAATGTTTCGTGTATTTAGACGACATAGTCATCTACGGACGCTCGTTAAAGGAACACCAAGAGCGACTAGAACTCGTGTTCAAACGCATACAAGAGAGTGGCCTAAAACTTCAACCCAACAAGTGCGAATTTCTACGCAAGGAAACCATATACTTAGGACACATAATAACCGAAAACGGCATCAAACCCGACCCGTCAAAATTAGATGCTGTCCGAAACTTCCCAATACCCAAAGGAGTTAAAGACGTGCAATCCTTCCTAGGTTTAGCCGGATATTACAGGAGATTCATAGATAATTTCTCACAAATCGCGAAACCATTGACGCAACTGTTAAAGAAAGACCAAACATTCAGATGGACCGCGCAGGAGCAGGAAGCCCTCGTGATTCTAAAGGAAAAATTAACGACAGCACCGATATTGCAATATCCAGATTTCTCGAAACCATTTGTTATAACAACAGACGCTTCCGGAAAAGCGATAGGAGCAGTATTATCGCAAGGGAAAATAGGACAAGATCTGCCGATAGCATACGCGAGCAGGGTATTGGACAAGGCGGAAGAGAATTACAGTACAATCGAAAAGGAATTGTTAGCCATCGTATGGGCAACGCAACATTTCAGACCATACCTATACCGCACCAAATTCAAAATCGTGACAGACCACAAGCCACTTACTTGGCTTTTCAACGTTAAGGACCCTGGGTCTTGATTAATGAGGTGGAAATTGAAATTAGCGGAATACGACTATAGCATAGAGTATAAGACCGGGAAGACTAATAAGAACGCTGACGCCCTCAGCAGAATGTTCGCGATAACGCGAGGAACGAAACAAAAGATTGACCGTGAAACAGTAGCCGGCGTCAGCAAAAGTACCAGGGAAAAAGACGAGTCCCGAACAGACGGAGAATTGAGCGATACAACATACACGGAAGACGAAAAACTTCGATTGCTACGCGAATTCCACGACACACCCCTGGGCGGACATCTAGGCATAAAAAGAACCATGGAACGAATAAAATTGAAACACTCGTGGCCAGGTATGAGGCAAGAAGTAGAGAAATATATCTCCAAATGCGAAAAATGCCAGAAAAATAAGCTATCAAAAGTAGCCAAAGCTCCGATGACAATCACAGATACCCCCACAGAACCGTTCGAGAAATGTGCACTCGACATAGTAGGGCCCTTACCCGAGACAGACAACGGAAACAAATACATATTAACGTTTCAAGACCTACTAACCAAATTCAGTAAAGCCATACCCCTCGAAAATCAAGAAGCAAACACAGTAGCAAAAGAATTGTCACCAAAATAGTCTGCGAATACGGCATACCACAACGAGTGCTAACTGATCAAGGAACTAATTTTCTGAGCCAAGTCTTTAAAAATGTTTGTAAGTTATTAAAAATCGACAAAATTCAAACTACGGCTTACCACCCGCAATCAAACGGAGCACTAGAAAGAAGCCATCGCACACTGGCGGAATATCTAAAGAACTTTATTACGGACGACCAGACGGACTGGGACAACTGGTTGCCGTACGCAATGTTCACTTATAACACGACCCCTCATACGACCACGGGCTACACGCCGTACGAACTTGTCTTCGGAAGGCAAGCTACCTTACTGACTTCATTAAGACAACCACCCCAGCTAACGTATACCTACGACAAATACGCAGAAGAGCTACGCGAGAGATTACGGTCGGCCAACGACGTCGCCCGCGAGACGATAGGAAAGCATAAAGAGAAGTCGAAGACGTACTATGATAGGAAAACCGCAGACAGGCCTTTCAAAATCGGTGACCAAGTGCTATTACACGACGAAACGGTAAGACGCGGACGATCGAAAAAACTAACACCCGCGTGGATAGGTCCCTACTCGATACATGCTACGCACGACAATAATAATTACACTATAGGAAAAGGACGAAGAACGCGTCGCGTACACGCGAACCGGCTCAAACACTTTATAGAATAGGGCAGGAATAGGGAAACAGTCACAGTAGTGAAGGAGAATAAAGATACACAACAATTATTGGAAGCAAGAAAACAAATTTATAAGGCAAACAAAAAAAAAGATTACATAATTATATAAAAAAAAAGAGAGGAGAGAGAGAGAGAGAGAGAGAGAAAGAGAGAGAGAAAGAGGGAAGTAATATTATTCATTTTCTTCCTCTCGTACTCGCGTCCCTCGGCCGCGGGAGCGCCCCGCCCAGTAGGCCCACCGGCTTGGCGGCCGCACGGGCCCGATGAAGCAGTCCCCGTGCCGTTCTAAAACAATCACCAAACACGAAATAATTAAATACGAGAATTCAACTAGAGCCGAAAACCACTTGAACAACAAAGGCATCGAAAAACTCACCGAACATGGCGCGCACACCCCACGCGTCATCGCTGTCCAGCCATTCGGCGACCTCTCCCTCGAATTAACGCCGGGCGGCGCGGTCTTCCCGCACCGCCCGCCGGTAAGCATGGTTGGTGTGCCCGGGAGGAGACGGGAACTCCAACTTCTGAGCAAAGAAAGAAAGTAAAAAACCAAACAAACTTTACACCCTACACACACTCGCGTCAACCACAAGTCGCCAACGAACTCGCACTACTCGTACCAATAAAAACATCGCGAGCTCTCGCGGAAAAAGCACCAGTGCCATCATCCTGGTCAGCCACGGACGGATCGCAACGGTATGAGCACTGAGCAGAGACGAAGCAATCGAGCTGACGAATACGAACTGTTCACGTTAACAAAATTTTATCTCGAGCACGCACAGCACCCGCGCGACGAAAGACCTCCGCGAGACGAAAGATTCCCAACTAACAAAACGAAACGCCGACTACACCTCGACATTATATTTTTTTTACAGGATTACCGTCCTACAAACGACGACACTATTGGTAGGAGGGACACCCCCCGACACAGACTTCGCTATAAAAGAATTTCAAGACCACCCCGGAATTTACTTCGAAAACCTAGGCGACCTACAGATTTATCGAGATAGCTGGAAGTTAATATTACACATAGACATATCCTATATATACCGACGTGAAGCGACCCTCCAAGCTGCACTATATGACATACTTGCTCAATGTAAAACACCTTCTACCGATAACTTACAAAAATTCTGCAAAACGTTCGGTACGAAAATTCGAGACGAGCTAGACCGCGTTGCTAAACTCCTTACCTACGTCCAGCAAACTATAAGCTCAGCACAAAAACAGCGCCGCGGATTAATAGACGGATTAGGTTACATAGGCAAATCACTCTTCGGACTAATGGATTCCGAAGATAGAAAGAAAATCAACGACCAAATAGACTTTTTAAAGGGGCAGGAAAACAGACTAAAAAATATAATAAAGGGACAAATGCAAATCGTTAGAGCCAACGCCGAACTTCTCAACGAGACTATACATAACGTACAAGACAACGAAAAAACGCTCCTAAACGCGACTTGGCAAATTCAATATCAAATAAAGTAGTTATGCTATCGACCGTATTTTTAGAATAAACACTAAGTGATTTCGGCGCACTGGTTCGGTCAGTTAAATAATTGAAAGCTAATTTGCAATTTTAAAGATTATAAATTTCCAACGTTTCGGTCTGCGGTTTAGACCTTTTTCAAGGAAAGTTTTACAAAGAATACTGCGTTCGCTTTAGAATCACACGTTTAATAAGACGTGTAACACATGAGTCGGTTGGAACGTGACTAAGGTAAACATAGCTTGGGGGACCATCCAAAGGTGACACAATATGTGGCTAGAACGAAGTCAAAAGAAAGACCGTTAAATATTAAGAACGGATTTAAAAATTATTGATTATTAAAAATTAAAAATTATTGACCGAAAGAACATTTTCAACCTTCCAACAAACTGTCGAAATACCACTAATTGATGTTAATGTGGTAAAAGCCCAACACACTAGAGAGTATGACCAAATGATTACATAATGTAGTTTTCTTATGTATAAGTGAAATGATTATACTGGCAAAACTGAAGCGACAATCATATTGGAAGAATTGCATCATAAAGCCTTATTGTTTAAGTAAGGTTGCGTAGTAATCTTGTATTTTAGGTGTTTCATACCTAAGATTTACGCTTGGTTGTTTGATCATATGCAACGTCTCCAACAAAATCCTGCGACTCCAATTGGCCTCTCTATCAATAATTTTAACATTATCGAAGTCAAATCTGTGATCAAACTCCAATGCGTGTTTCGTTAGGGCAGTATGCTGGAGGGGTGATAGGAAAATGTTCTTTTTATGTTCGTAGATCCGTCTTTCCAATAGTCTAGACGTTTGCCCAATGTAGACTTGGTTGCAACCCATGCAAGGGATTGAGTAAATGATGTTCGAATTCTTTAATAAAGGTATTTTGTCTTTAATTGGAGGGAACAAGTTTTTAGTATAAACTGGTATTTTAAAAATGGTGTGTATTCCTATTTTTCTGAACATTCTTTTAATATCATTAGAAATATTATTGCTAAATGGTATGACCGCAGTATTCTTCCAACTAATCGGTCCTATTTTTTTGGCTTTTTCCTCCTTACGTTTTTCCATCAATGCCGGATGGTGAATCTCAAAAACGCGGTCACGGATTATTGTTGAGACCATTTCCATGGGATAACCATTACGTTTTAAGGTGTCTTTAATGAGAAGTAGATCAGCTGGTCGGAATTCAGGGTCAGAGAGTAAAATTGCGCGATCTATTAATCCCTTTATTAATCCCACTTTATGTTGCATGGGATGAACCGAAAAGAAGTTTATGTATCTACCCGACCAACTCGGTTTGTGATACCAATTGGTGCTAAGTTTATTGGCTGATCTAATAACCAATGTGTCAAGAAAGCTTAAACAAGAGTCTTTCTCAACCTCAAAAGTAAATTGGAGTCTATTGTGAAAACTATTAAATGTATCAAGCAATATTGGCAAATCTTCTAATTTAATGCATGTGATAATGTCATCAACATATCTTTTATAGAATTTAAGTTGGAATGGTAATTTCAAAAGAGAGATAGTCTCTAATCTTTCCATCACCAAATTGGCGATGACAGGGGAAACTGATAATAATAACTGGTTTAAAAATCTTTCGAACGTTGAAATCCCACAGAATGTTAAAAAAGTGTTAACCTTGGGACCCAAACATGCTTTGTCCGTTCCAAAGAGTTTTATCACCTCTCCAAAATTCATTTCTTCAATCGAGGCAGGTTTAATAAAAATTAATGATGATAATTTACAAACTGCAACCAGACTAAGAATGGTTAACAAAATTATAAATTATACCACTAATTCAATAAAACCTAATAATGAGTTAGTGTCTAAATCTGAAATTATTGAAACGAAATCTTTTTTTAAAGAAAACAGTAATTTACTAGTGTTAAAATCTGATAAAGGCAACACTACAGTTCTAGTTGAGAGGGAGTTTTATATCTCGGAGGTGATGAAATTGTTGAACGATGTAACCACATACACTGTTAGTAAATTCGAATATACATGTACTTTTGAGAAGAGATCAAACTCTATCATTTCTAATATGGTGAAAAAGAAACAGATCAGTGAACAGACTGGGAAACTTCTAAAGACTAACAACGCTATTATACCTAGAGCTTACGCGCTTCCAAAGACTCATAAAGAAAATTTGGCTTGGAGAATTATAGTTTCTTCTATTGGTGGTCCCACTTATAAATTATCCAGTTTCCTAGCTGACATACTTTCTAAGATTGTAGGTAAATCTACACACCACACTGTTGATAGCTGGCAATTCTGTAATGAAATTAGGAAAATACATATTGAAGATTCAATGCGATTGGTGTCTCTAGATGTCGTATCTCTTTTTACGAATGTACCTGTAGATCTAGCTTTACAGGTACTACACCATCGTTGGACAGAAATTGCAGAGCACACCAGTATTAATAGAGATGATTTTCTCCAAGCCGTGAAGTTTGTGTTGGAAGCCAAAATTTTTTCCTTCAATGGAGTTTTTTACAAGCAGGTTTTTGGAACAGCTATGGGATCTCCAATTTCCCCTGTCATCGCCAATTTGGTGATGGAAAGATTAGAGACTATCTCTCTTTTGAAATTACCATTCCAACTTAAATTCTATAAAAGATATGTTGATGACATTATCACATGCATTAAATTAGAAGATTTGCCAATATTGCTTGATACATTTAATAGTTTTCACAATAGACTCCAATTTACTTTTGAGGTTGAGAAAGACTCTTGTTTAAGCTTTCTTGACACATTGGTTATTAGATCAGCCAATAAACTTAGCACCAATTGGTATCACAAACCGAGTTGGTCGGGTAGATACATAAACTTCTTTTCGGTTCATCCCATGCAACATAAAGTGGGATTAATAAAGGGATTAATAGATCGCGCAATTTTACTCTCTGACCCTGAATTCCGACCAGCTGATCTACTTCTCATTAAAGACACCTTAAAACGTAATGGTTATCCCATGGAAATGGTCTCAACAATAATCCGTGACCGCGTTTTTGAGATTCACCATCCGGCATTGATGGAAAAACGTAAGGAGGAAAAAGCCAAAAAAATAGGACCGATTAGTTGGAAGAATACTGCGGTCATACCATTTAGCAATAATATTTCTAATGATATTAAAAGAATGTTCAGAAAAATAGGAATACACACCATTTTTAAAATACCAGTTTATACTAAAAACTTGTTCCCTCCAATTAAAGACAAAATACCTTTATTAAAGAATTCGAACATCATTTACTCAATCCCTTGCATGGGTTGCAACCAAGTCTACATTGGGCAAACGTCTAGACTATTGGAAAGACGGATCTACGAACATAAAAAGAACATTTTCCTATCACCCCTCCAGCATACTGCCCTAACGAAACACGCATTGGAGTTTGATCACAGATTTGACTTCGATAATGTTAAAATTATTGATAGAGAGGCCAATTGGAGTCGCAGGATTTTGTTGGAGACGTTGCATATGATCAAACAACCAAGCGTAAATCTTAGGTATGAAACACCTAAAATACAAGATTACTACGCAACCTTACTTAAACAATAAGGCTTTATGATGCAATTCTTCCAATATGATTGTCGCTTCAGTTTTGCCAGTATAATCATTTCACTTATACATAAGAAAACTACATTATGTAATCATTTGGTCATACTCTCTAGTGTGTTGGGCTTTTACCACATTAACATCAATTAGTGGTATTTCGACAGTTTGTTGGAAGGTTGAAAATGTTCTTTCGGTCAATAATTTTTAATTTTTAATAATCAATAATTTTTAAATCCGTTCTTAATATTTAACGGTCTTTCTTTTGACTTCGTTCTAGCCACATATTGTGTCACCTTTGGATGGTCCCCCAAGCTATGTTTACCTTAGTCACGTTCCAACCGACTCATGTGTTACACGTCTTATTAAACGTGTGATTCTAAAGCGAACGCAGTATTCTTTGTAAAACTTTCCTTGAAAAAGGTCTAAACCGCAGACCGAAACGTTGGAAATTTATAATCTTTAAAATTGCAAATTAGCTTTCAATTATTTAACTGACCGAACCAGTGCGCCGAAATCACTTAGTGTAAATTCAATATCAACAACAACAGTCAACTGACATTACTAGATTTCGAGAGACAGTAGGCGAGCACCTCATATTAATAAATAGCGTCACGGAAACACTATTGCACGACGCACAGGACCTGTTAGAATTCATAATGGATATAAAGAAAGGAATCCTTAACCCACGATTAATACCACCAGCTCAAATCATAACATACCTCACTTCAGCACTCCCATCTATTCCGACAGGATTAGACTTCCCTATCGGAATAAAATTAGAAAACATGCACGTCCTATATGATATCCTAACTCTCTCCGCATTTTCGGATACTAAATCAATTACCGTAGTACTAGACATCCCATTGTTGAGCGCGAAGAAATTCAAATTAAGTAAGGTACACCCGGTACCTACAAAAGTAAACGACTCGTTCTACGCATATATAGAACCCCTCGACTCATACGTAGTACTTGACACTTCAGTGCAAGATTACATACAACTAAGTAAACAAGACCTAGCAGAATGTAAAATTATAAACGATCTATATCTCTGTACCTCTAATCACCCAATGTTCAAAGCAATACCATACGGACCTTGCGAAGTACAGTTGTACACTGTTTAGAGAGAACTCAAGGAAGGTTGAGAATAGTGTAGTTTATTGAGATTAGAGAAATGAGGAATGAGATGATACAATCGAGACGTAACAATAGATATTTGACGGTTCGCGATGCGAGAGACAACTGAAATGTAAGCGAGCTCTCGGGTCGGTCACGAGAGCGAGAGAGTGTGAGTGAGTGTATGTGAGGTGTGGTATAGAAGAATATGTATGTATGATCGCGAAAAGTAAATACGAGGATGCCAGCTGATGTGAAACTAGAGAAAGAGAGAGAAAGAAAGATGGATAGAGAGAGAGCTAAATAGAGAGTGAGATGATTTTGCCGAAACATTCCGCCCGCCTTGCCAATCTTGAATAGATTGGCGATTAGTAAAATGAATCATCGATCGAACGCGTAGGCACTAGATGTAGTCCTCGTTGTTTGAGACAGGTAGTAAGATGAGCTTCACGATGGGCCGCCGGTACACCGAATGTTGAGTCCGAACGGTGGCGACGCGTACGAGGTTGTCCTGGCCGGGATGCACGTCGATGACTCTGCCAAGAGCCCATTTGGAGGGAGGATATCGTTCGTCCTTGACAAGAACGAGCGATCCAATCTTGAGGGAGTGAAATCGTTGTTGCCACTTCGTGATTGTTTGAAGATGTTGGAGGTACTCCGTGCTCCAGCG
Source organism: Andrena haemorrhoa (assembly GCA_910592295.1). NCBI lineage: Eukaryota > Metazoa > Arthropoda > Insecta > Hymenoptera > Andrenidae > Andrena > Andrena haemorrhoa. The sequence goes on from OU342942.1 coordinate 22,903,488, forward strand.
ATGCCAGAAGTGTTCCAACATTTGACGTATAAGTTGCCATCGAGAGAGTCGAGATGCTGGAAGATCGATGAGAGAAGGTTCTGGGATCGTATTTAAAGCAGAACCCGTGAGAAAATGACCCGGGGTGAGCGCGGTCATGTCATTTGGATCATCCGAGAGTAGGCAGAGTGGACGCGAGTTGAGAACGGCTTCAATTTGTGAGAGCAGCGTTGAGAATTCTTCGTAGGTGAGTCCGGTGTCTCCAATAACGCGCTTGAGATGGAATTTAACTGATTTAACGGCGGCTTCCCACTTGCCGCCGAAATGCGGTGACGATGGCGGATTGAACTTCCACCTTGTGCCGTCGTTTGCGAGGATGTTAGCGAGATCTTTCATCTGTCCAGATGAGGCTTGAAAGAGTTTCCGTAACTCCTTGTCAGCGCCGATGAAATTTGTTCCACAGTCGCTCGTGAGCGTTCCACAGATGCCTCGTCGACTCGTGAAACGTTTGTACGCGGCGAGGAACCCTTCGGAGGAATAATCGGTGGCTATTTCCAAGTGGACGGCGGATGATGAGAGACAGATGAACACGACGATGTACCCCTTGTAAGATTTGGCGCCGCGTCCTCGGAACGTCCGGAGGGTCAAAGGCCCTGCGTAATCGACTCCGGAGTGGAGGAACGGACGCGATCGAGTTGACCGAGGTTCTGGTAGCTGCCCCATGAGTTGCTGACTGATAGCGGCTCGTTGTCGAACGCATGGAATGCAGCGATGTATGAATGCGCGAATCGGCACACGGCCTCCTACGATCCAATATCGACGTCGTAACGTAGTGAGAGTGACTTGTGTTCCTCCATGAAGTGTGCGGTAACGAGTATCGCGGATGATAAGGGTCGTGAGCGCGGATTCTCGAGGTAAAATGAGAGGATGTTTCTCGTCGTAATCGAGAAGAGAGTTTCTCGTCGTAATCGAGAAGAGAGTTTCGGAGTCGGCCTCCGACGCGTAAGTGTCCCGAAGAATCAATGAAAGGAGCGAGTCGAATCAACGGTGCAGACCGCGAGAGCTGCTTGCCTTGCGAGAGTTGATGAATTTCGTTTCCGAAGTACATGGCTTGAGTTTTCTTCACCCAGAAGAGTCGAACGGAATTGAGTTCTTCGGGAGTAAATGGCGACGCTCGATCCGGAGTGCCCTGGATGCGCTTGCATTTGTGAACAGCTCGGAGACACAACGCCGTCACACGCAGAAGAGTCCTGAGATTCGAGAACCGCTCAACGAGAGCCCAGATTTCTGGAGGCTCGTCTTGATTGGCAATCGCGACCGGCGTTTTGCGAATTTCGAGAGCGACGTCCGTATCAAGCGATGGATTCGATGACGGCCAAGAAGTTGAATGTTTCCACAGCCAAGTCGGGCCGTTCCACCATAGAGTTTCGTCCTTGAGTTGTTGAGGAGAGAGTCCGCGCGATGCAAAGTCCGCAGGGTTGTCCTTCCCTGGGACGTGATGCCATTGAGAGTTTGAGAGCTCCTGAATTTCCGTTACGCGATTCCGAACGTAATCGGCCAACCGACGGGCATCACCGCGAATGTAAGCAAGCGCGACCGTGGAATCCGTCCAGAGGTGGATTGGAGCTCCTTCGAGATCGAGAGTTTTTCGAACGTGAGAAATTGTTCGAACTAAGAGGAGAGCGGCTGAGAGTTCGAGTCGAGGGATGGTCACTGGCTTCAGCGGAGCAATCCGAGTTTTCGCGGCGACGATTGTTACGCGAACATCGTCGAGATCCGCGAGCGCGCGTAAGTAGATCACTGCACCGAGCGCAGCTTGAGACGCGTCCGAGAATCCGTGCAACTCCACGGCGCACGATGATGCGCGAGACCCGAGCCACCGGGGCACTGAGATTAGAGAGACGTCTTGCAGATCCTTGTCGAAACTCTTCCAGCGGGTGTTGAGTTCTTCAGGTAGCTGGTCATCCCAGCCGAGCTTCGCTGACCAGAGTTCCTGGATGAAGATCTTTCCGCGGACGACGACAGACGCAATCCATCCGAGAGGGTCGAAGAGTTGAGCGACACGCGATAGCACGGTGCGTTTACTTATATGAAAGGGTTCGTCGCGGCTGCGCGAGGCAAATACGAATGAGTCGGTGCGTGGTTGCCAGAGAAGTCCGAGAGCGCGAAAGAGTTGAGCGTCTTCGAGTAGCACTGATGATGATTTCTCTCGTCTCTCCGACGAGATGTGTGCTAGTAACTTTTCGTCACTGGCGGTCCATTTTTGCAGTGTAAAACATCCAGCCTTGAGACATTCATCGATTTGTCGAATTTTCTCTTGCGCTTCTGCAATGTCGTCGGCTCCTGAGAGCACGTCGTCAACGTAGATTTCACGCTGGATGATGCTCGAGGCAAGAGGAAAGCGCTGTTCCTCGTCAATTGAGAGTTGCCGAAGCGCGCGGATTGCGAGATATGGAGCGCTTGCAAGGCCGTAGGTAACAGTGCAAAGATGATATGAAAGTGGAGGATTTTCTGGATTGTCCCTCCAGAGGATTCGTTGCAAATCCCAATCTTCGGGGTGTACGCGAATCTGCCGATACATTTTCTCGATGTCGGCGGAGAAAACGTACGCGTAGCGGCGCCAGCGAGTGATGACATCGGCGAGATTGTTTTGAAGTTTCGGCCCAATGTGTTGCAGATCGTTGATTGAGATTCCGAAATTGGTGCGATGAGAACCATTGAAAACGACGCGTACCCTGGTGGTCGTGCTAGTCTCCCGCACGACTGCGTGGTGAGGGAGATAGAATACGCGACGCGGCTGAACGAGTGATTTCGGAACGAGAGCCATGTGACCGAGTGCTTCGTACTCGTTGAGAAATTCTGAGTACGCCGACTTCAAGGATGAGTTTGCAATGAATCTTTTCTCTTGTCGCGAGAGAGCTTATAATGCTGATTTGTACGAATCGCCGAGATCTTCCGGGCGACGTTTGAGAGGTATCCGGACGATGTAGCGGCCATCCGGCATGCGAGAGTGCGTTTCGATGAAGTGCTGTTCACACTGAGTTTCTGCGTCGGACGGAGAACTGTCCGATGCAACGATAGTTTCTTCTTGTGCCCAAAATCGCTGGACGAGATCGAGAAGGTCGTGGTCGACCGAGCACTGTAGCCTATGAGCAGGGCGAGCACTCGAGTCTGAGGCTGATTCGGATGCGACGGATCCCGATAGAATCCATCCGAGAGCGGTTTGCTGAGCGATTGGGCTCCCGGGGCCGCCACGGCGTAGCCCTCCTTCGAGAATTAAGCTGTAAACTTCGGCGCCGAGAATTAAGTCGATTTGAGTTGTGGACGAGAATTCTGGGTCAGCGAGCTCGAGACCGTCGAGATGTGGCCATGGGTTCTTGACCACTCGAACTGAAGGCAGATAGGACGTGAGCTTCGCGAGCACATACGCACCTATCGAGAGCGAGAATGTAGGATTTACTCGTGAGGCGATGCTGAGATTCATAAATCCGCGAGAGACAGTCGATCGTTGCGCACCGATCCCGTGGATTGGGAGTGAGACTCGTTGACGCGGCAAGTTGATACGTTGAGCGAGAGATTCTGTGATGAACGATACTTCCGATCCTTGGTCGAGGAGGGCTCGAACTTCGTACTGGTCGCCGTAACATGACGTGACCTTGATGAGAGCTGTCGCAAGCAAGACTGGCATGTACTTGATTGAGGACGTCATTGCGACATTGGTCGAAGCGGACGCGCCCGAGTCAGTTTCCTCGCGGCGCGGATGCACGGAAGCACTTGTTTGGCTCCCGGGAGCGACGGATACCGATTGTTGCGGTGGTGAGCTCTTCCCCTGAGAGGCTGCCGCGCGTGAAGCTGGACCGTCTGATGAGTTGGTGGTCCGATGAATCGACGTGTGATGAGGGTTTCCACAGATTCGGCAGCGTTTTGCTGTGCGACAGTTACGGAATTGATGCGGACCGAGGCAGTTGAAACAGAGATTCTTTTGTTTGAGGAAGTCTATCTTTTCTTCGAGCGTTTTGCTACGATACGCTGGACATGTCGATACGTAATGAGCGGCATTGCATAGTGAGCACGCGAATGAAGATGAGTTTACTGCAGCGTTCGAAGAACTGTCGCTTTTTAGCGTGACGGCAGTTTGGTGTGATTTCGCGCCAGACGAGCTTTTCGTTGTTACTGGAGCGACCGAACGCAATTATCGAGTCGCGGTAGCGCGTGCAAAACCCTCGAGCGCGTGTATCCGGCCTGAGATGAACTTTTGGAGTTCTGCGAAAGTCGCGGGTTCGGTCGTGGCGCCGATTTGCATTTCCCAATCGAGTAGAGATTCTGAATCGAGTTTGCGCGTCACCATGTAAACGATTATGCGATCCCAGGCGTCTGTAGGACACCCGAGAGCGCTGAGAGCTCCCAGAGATTCTTTAACGTCGCCGATCAGAGCTTTAAACTCGGTGGCTGATTGTTGAGTTACCTTATGGAGTGAGAATAACGTGGAGAGATGAGTGTCGATGAGCACTCGCTTGTTCTCGTAGCGGTCAACGAGTTCTTGCCACGCTTGCGCGAAGTTTCCATCGGTGACTTCGAACTTTCTTACGATTTGAGCAGCTTCGCCGGTGGCACTTATGTTGAGGTATTGCAGCTTTTCGACGTCAGGTATTTCCATGTTTCTGACAATCATCGCTGAGAAGAGATCACGGAAAGGTCGCCACTCACGGTACGACCCTGAGAAGCTGGGCACGTTGAGTCGAGGTAACTGTCGAGAAGTCGGCGCATGAGATGAGCTTGGTGCAGTTGATGCAGTGGATGCCGACTGCCCGATCTTGCTCTTGAGTTGATTGAGATACGAGAGAAGTTCGCCCTTTTGATCAGCATAGGCCTCTTCGCATTGGTCATACTGACGATCAGTGAAATACGGTAGCGCGGATTTTTCTTCAGATTTCAAAGACGAGAGAAGATCGTGATTATCTTGAAACTTCTTCCAATTGTTGTCGAGAATGTCGATTCTGGTTTGTATGTGTTCGGGGGTGCGCTTCTTTTGTTCCAATTTTTTTACATTGGCAACGGCACGACAGATCAGGCCGTATTGATCGGTCTGTTTGTCAACAATAGCAGCAACCGTCGTCGACATGATTCGAATTGTTTGTACCGTACTAACACACGATTTAACGACTTCGCGACACTTCCGGAGCACGATGAACTGATTTTTCGAGAACACCCACGTGCACTATTGAGAGAGAGAGCGCGAACGTTGACTTACGAGTGCACACGCGTGGATTGAAGTGAGACGACGCGAGAGCGCGGCGAAGGCAAGAGTGAGAGAGACTGACCGTTGACTCTTATCACCGCACACACACGCGACTTTCTTTGAGTTTAGAGAACGAGTTTGCACTTTGCACTTTACTGATGCTACACTATTCACACCATCCGGCTCGAAGGACCAGTAAATGTTTAGAGAGAACTCAAGGAAGGTTGAGAATAGTGTAGTTTATTGAGATTAGAGAAATGAGGAATGAGATGATACAATCGAGACGTAACAATAGATATTTGACGGTTCGCGATGCGAGAGACAACTGAAATGTAAGCGAGCTCTCGGGTCGGTCACGAGAGCGAGAGAGTGTGAGTGAGTGTATGTGAGGTGTGGTATAGAAGAATATGTATGTATGATCGCGAAAAGTAAATACGAGGATGCCAGCTGATGTGAAACTAGAGAAAGAGAGAGAAAGAAAGATGGATAGAGAGAGAGAGCTAAATAGAGAGTGAGATGATTTTGCCGAAACATACACAAAATTGACACAAAAACCAAACAATTGTAAAATACGAATCATGACACTAAACCACACGATCCTGATAGAATTACAACAACCGGGCACATGGATTTATATCGCGCCGAAACAAATACAACTAGCAGTAACCTGCGACGATAAAAACACAAACATGTATAGTATTAAGGACTCTGGTATCATAACGATAAGAAATAAATGTACAATCACTACCGCCGAATTCACAATAGAAACTGGTAAGCAATACGGAATAGAAAAAACATGGAACTACTTACCTGGTTACAATTTGTCACTAGACGAAATTACGCTTCCACAAACCACTGTAAATTCATATCGAAACACCAACTTCGATCTTAAAAAGATAATCAAACACCCGGAAGAATTAAATAAAGTTAGCAAAAAATTAGAAGACTTACAAAACGATTTAGAAAAACCCGAGATAATACCAACCGAGTATCACTATAGCTTCTTCACACTATCCTCAATAACGGGGTTTATAACAGTTACTCTATGTATCTTCACACTCTACAAATGCATTGTACGATGCAAAGCGCGAACACCACGACATTGTACAACGGATAACACAAGTCGCGACAAATCCACGCAAAAACCCGAGGCGATAATCAAAATAGTTAGTAAGGAAGAAACGTCTTCCACAAATTCTCTTTGAAATACTATAATCATTATAAACAAACTATTGTCGCTATATTATATAAATATTATAACCTCTCACTGTCAAATATATAAGACAGTTTATATTCATACTTACCGAGTTACCATGATTATCTAGCTTAAGAAAAATGTAAGTCGATGATAATCAATCCAACTATTACGAGTTTTGGGATTTCCCTAAGATAGTTTATCATCGGCAGTTGAAAAAGCTATGGCTTTTCCTCCCCAAGGGGGGAGGGATGTTGTGCCCAGGCAACGCCCAAGCACACGTATTATACACGTTATACATATTATATTACCCTAGAACGTTCGAGACGTTCCTAAGCCAAATCAGTTGCGAGCCAAAGCGCGAATCTACAAAATCAGCAGAATTGCGAGCGCTTCAAGGTGACCACATACGGCGCCGCGAAGCGGGGGGCCCACGCCCAATAGCGAAACAAAAACCAATTTGCCGCCGCAAATCGGCAGACTGGAGATCCAACCCTCGACTGGGTAACACGGCTAAAACCTACTTGTACTCCTCAGTCTAGTTTAGTGTTTTTGAATAAAGACTTAGTCTTTGAGTTTAAACAAACTTGGTGCAGTTCACCCGGTAGATTCCTATCCATTAAACACTCCCGAAACCACGATTACGCCAGATCCCCTACCAGCCTTGCGAGCCATCACGCAGGGCACAACAGTACCGATGCCCAAGATGTTGGCGACAACTATGTGTATCCAATAGTGTTGCGCCCCAACAACAACACCATGATAAGCGAGCTGTATTGTCGGTTCGCCGTAGACTTTACAAAGCCCAATAACATTGGATCGCTACTGGGATTCTTGACGAATCGGGTATTAGAACCGGGACAGTGGCACGAATCGGACAATCCAATTAATATCATGAATGTGAACATTATTCGCATAGAATGTAGCGTGACCGCTGGCGCGTACAATAATGGAAAGCGCGTACATACGATACATGAATTTTCTCCGAGAGTCCCGCCAGGATATAAGATATCGGAAACGCCCGGACAGATCATTTACCTTCCAATCACCGCACGGGTCATTACGAATCTAACGATACGCGTTGTGGATCAAGACGGACAGTTGCTCGATTTTCGAGGTGAAGAGATTACCATCAGACTGCACGTACGACGACGACGATAATACACGTGGTGCGAACGAATGAGATGCTTGTTTTGAACGACTTCAGAAACACGTTTCTTCCAAGCGAAATTGTTTGTAACAACAACAACAACAACAGCAGCAGCAGCAGCAGCTCTGATTACGCTAAAAAGAAGAGGCTCAGTGCTGTGAACATTGCTTTTTTGAAATCGCTGGGATTCGTTGTACTCATTTAAGTTGAAAATGGCTGACATTCTAAGCATTGGGGGGAAGCCGACGTTTGATGATCGCATCGTCAAGCTTGAGACACATACATAGCACCCATACGTCAACACAACGTTTGGACACAGCGATGAGATAAGAATACCTATACAGCAGCAGGATTTATACACATTGCCGTGTGAAAGTTTCCTCTACGTGGAGGGGAAATTGACGATAAATAAGCCAAATGATGCATTAACGGTGATGTTGGGAAATAATTGCATGGCGTTCATATTTGATGAGATTCGATATGAGCTGAATGGCGTGGAGGTTGACCGTAACAGAAACGTTGGAGTAACTAGCACGCTTAAAAACTATGTATCGCTGACATCTGACGAAGACAAGAATATGGAGAATGCTGGATGGGGCTTGAAACGGCATGATGAGCTAATAGTGAAAAATCATTTCAATTTTTGCATCCCGCTCAAATATTTGCTGGGATTTTGCGAGGACTACAAACGCATGGTTATTAATGCGCGTCACGAATTGATTTTAATACGATCGCGCAACGATAACAATTCTCTAATAGGATCACCAACGTTGGAACCAGAAATTTAATTACTTAAAGTGCAATGGCGGATGCCTCATGTGACGCTGAACGATGTTAATAAGCTATCGTTGCTACATGCTTTGGAAAGTGGGCAAAACCTGAGCATTAGTTTTCGCTCCTGGGATCTGTACGAGTATCCTCTCTTACAGAGCACAACCAAGCATTCCTGGGCCGTGAAGGCAGCTGCACAGCTGGAGAAGCCGCGATACATTATCTTTGCTCTACAGACTGCTCGAAAGAATGTGATGACCGAAGATGTTACTCGGTTCGACCACTGCAAATTGACCAATGTAAAACTTTTTCTCAATTCGGAATTTTACCCATACGATGACATGAACTTGGACTTTGACAAGAATAGGCATGCCATCTTGTTTAACATGTATACACATTTCCGTAAATCGTATTATGGACATAGTTGCAACGAGGCATTTGTTGAGCGGTTGAGTCTAATTTTTCTCACGCAACGCTTAACGAATTAAAGATTTTAGCAATTTATACGTATTACGCGAAAATTCAGGATTGTTTTGGGAGTAGGGCTTTTGTCTACAACCAATACAGGTTGTCCCGTCTGGATGTGGTACTTTGAGACTGGTTCGAAACAAAATGAGACAATATTTAAGTAAATATTACCATGTATTACAAAAATAAGCAAAAAGGAAATGTTTGAAGGTGGTACAATTTGAGGAATTTACATGGGTTTTTCGGAAAGTCGTAGATGACTCAGAAAAATAAACACGCGGGGTGAACAATATTGATCGGGTGTTCACTTAGACGCAAATATTTTATGGACGACAATTGATCGTGGGAAAATCCCGGAACTCGTTAAATAAGTTGGATCAATCTTTAACGCAATTTTAGTTTTAATCTTTTAAAACTGACGATTTAGGAAAAAATCATGTAATCGCAATATAATTACACAAGTTAAAGAATTTACAAAAACGCGGTACACGCCGTAAATGCCGGAAAAAGGAATTAGACAAATTACCGAGGGAAACCCATAACTCACTGAAGTGGTTGGATTATTTGCCAATTCCGTACAATGATATAGTTAAAAGCACTCACCGATTCAGCACTAGACGAGAGTTAAAAATTTCGAACGTCTTACTCTCTCTCTCTCTCTCTCTCTCTCTCTCTCTCTCTCTCTCTCTCTCTGTGTCTCTGGCTCTCTGTCTCTGTCTCTGTCTCTCTATCTCGCTCTCTTTCTGTGTGACTTGGAAGGTCCCGCGGTACAAGATGACAAAACGCCGGAACGTCGCACAGTACACCAATGTCAATGTCAATTCACAATATATTATTTAGATATTAAGCGCAAGAATATAAATGAAGATTTAAAAGGTAGAATTTTAAAACAGTGAAAACGCAAAAATATATATATTATTATTATTATTATTATTATTATTCGTCTTTATATCTAAGCAAAGTAAATGGCGAGGCTGCAGTACAATACTGTTAGAAGCCTAACCATAACTAAATAACTAACTAAATGACTAAAAACTAACTAACATTAAGAAACTAGAAAGTTATTATTGTGACGCATAATGTAACCATATATATCGACGAGCTTTACATTTGTTAATGCAGCGGCTTTTTGTTAGCGGATTCAGTACGATCGGTGGAGATACTCGCGAGACAATGTAGCTTAGTTTAAGATTACCTTTATTCGTTTAACACTTGTCCTTATCTTTAAGTTATAAATCTTATAATTTAACTGTTTGCGTCTATCTTTAAACCCGTCCTTAAGACCGTTCCCACAGCAGACTGAGAACTATCGCGGGCTCTAGCGCACAGAGCAACTTTTAATAATTAACACTACAAGCAAGCAACAAGCGATTTTACAAGCCGTTAATTAAGCAGAAGCAAGTCTATTGAAGCGATAAACCGTTTGCAGATAAACGAGTCTATGAACTGTCCAAATCCAGCGAGAGAGTGATCGAGAAATCTTCTCGCGATTTCCGGGAAGCGTTCTCTCCCCCTTCCATAGATCGCGGATCGATGGAAGGGACCGGGATCGACTCTCCGCATGAGTGAGCAGGCCGTTCAGAAGTTTAGTCAGCGAACTTGGGCCCCGTGCCCGGAAGATGGCGTTAAGCTGCCGATTTCTTGTACAACATTTAAAATCCGGAAACGAATTTAATCCTCGAATATCAGGTGGGAGGGAATTATAGTAATGAGCCGAGATATAAGCAAAGGATGATTCAAATTTAGATGACGAGTGTGTCGGTATGGAAAGGAGACTTTGGTGTCGAGTAGAAAGAGAATTAGGCCCATGGTAAGAAAGATTATTGCGAAGAATATTATAGAGATAAGGCGGGACGTGAGATGAGAGTATCTTGTGAACGATACAACATAAATGGAAAATCCAGCGCTGAGGCATACGTAACCAAGACGTTTTAACATATAGATGAGACTATAGTCATCATTTAACATATAGATGAGACTATATATATATATATAGTCTCTACGGAGACTGAGTCCTTCCACGTTCACTTAAACGATGAAACTCCGGCTCGAAAACTATTTTAACAAATAGATGTCCCTCGGACAGAGCAACCACGCACTAAGCGATTTAACAGGCGACTGCGGCGAACGAACGCAAGGGCCCAAGCACTTGGGACTTTGAACGAAGAGCGCCAAAATTGCTGACTCCGCACCTTGTGCACACGGGCCCAGCGCGTAGTCGCTTCGGACGTTCCCAGCATTTCAGTGCTTAGGTTTTCAAAATGCTTATCGCATCCGGCGTTCTAAGAACATCGCACGGCGTTGCAAGATTGTTGTCGACAACTTGCATGGGAAAAATTTACTGTGGCGCATCAGGCTTCTAGGAATTAATTATTACCATAGAATTTCAATTTGTAGATCATTGACAATTGAGCGAGGGATATCCCGTAACACGCTGTGGTTGGGTCAATTGTCAATGTCTTAAAAATCAAGAAGGAAAAATTTTAAAAAGTGGTCGGCACGTAACACATTATTCACCGTGGCCCAATTTTTGCAATTTGGCCCCCTCGTGGTGATTGATTGCTCGCGACAAAATGAGTCGATCAAGAATAGCACCGTGGACGTGCGCATAGAATTCGACTGTAAAGAGAATGGGCCTGCAAATACTACAGCCTACTGTCTGATTCTGCACGATCGGGTGGTTGAATACAATCCGCTGACAAACGTGGTGCGCAAAATCAATTAAATTGCCACGCTACTTGCCCGCCCTCGCCTGTGCCAAATTCGTACAAAATTTCATCGTGAAAATCGTGATGCTTTACGAGAAAGATCGCATTCTCCTGTCTGTCTTGGAAGCGAACGGACCTTTACATTGTACCGATAATGGCTGTACCAACATTTGTTGACCTGCAAGGGTTCATCGTTGATGGAAGATTTATCGTGAAGGAAGTGGCAGTCCTACGAAAGGGAACATTTCTCTCGCACTATATTTTTGGGAGTTCGATGCCGCAATATCTTCTCACGAAATCTGACAAATCCAGCATCCGGTGGTTGGTGGCAAAACATCATGGACTACGGTGGGAAGATGGAGACGTTCCATACAGTATGGCTAAACAGCTAATTACGAAAGCTGTAGCTGATGCTATCGACGAAGAAGATGACACATCCCATATCGTATACTTTAAAGGGCTGCAGAAACGCGACTGGCTTGGGGAATTCCTCGATGAAAATACGAGAGCGGACGTGGTCATTGAGACACTCGACATTGACTATGAGGATATCAAATCTCTAAATAAGCTAAATGTAGTTAATACTCTGCGATGTGGCAGACACGCAAAGCATTGTGCTTTGCAAAATGTATTTAAAATATTCAACTGGTGGTCTAAACGCCAGATGGAATTTCATAAATAAAATGTAATCAATTTTTTAATGCATAAATGTTTTTTCTTCACTCTCCCCAACCCAACCTCCTAAATATAATGTAAGCTAGATTAAGACGGTGGTTACAATTATGTAGAAGTGGTTCAATACACATTCGATACACGTTCAAAGTGGTACGTTAGATGTTCAATCCACGTTCAAAGTGGTACAATAGATGTTCAATACATGTTCAGAGTGGTACGATTGATGATCAATACACGTTCAAAGTGGTACGATTGATGTTCAATACACGTTCAAAGTGGTACATTAGACGTTCAATACACGTTCAAAGTGGTACGATAGATGTTCAATTCATGTTCAGAGTATTACGATAGATGTTCAATACACGTTCAAAGTGGTACGATTGATGTTCGATATACATTCATGTGACATGATCTAGACGAATTATGTATCCAAAGAAGAAGAGATGGAGAGAATGGTCAGCGAAAATGATGAGTGTGAAGAAGATGATATATATGCACTGAGAATGGATGGGAGGAAAGGATTGTTAGCGAAGAAGGTGAAGAAGAAGGTGAAGAACAACAACATCTTACTTTGCAAAGCTATGCACTTCTCGATTTCATGATAAGGATCTACATCCAAGAGCCTGGGGATGTGAGAAGCTCAGTTGTCTTCAAATCTTGACGGCTACCAGTCTGATTTTTTTAAAAGTTCAACAAGCGAAAAAAAACAAACGGGCTACTATCGGCCGGCAATTTTCATGTGGCAAGAGTGGCAAGATGACCAGGAGGTATGTATCTAATACTCACCACTGTTTCATGAATTTTGATGGTTATTATGTTTTTTTTTAATATGTTAATATTATATCATCGATTGTTGTGTTCTAGAACTCGCCACCCACATCACCATCGTGGTCGCCACCGCCATCGCCCGTTTGGTCCTTGGATTGGGGCTCGCCGCAGCCGTCGCCGCCTCCAGTGGTATGTAATACTTTGCATTGTTTCATGCGTTTCATGTTTAATATGTTTAATGTATCAATATTATATAGATGTTTGTATGTTCTAGGGCTCGCCGCGGTCGCCATCGCCATCGCCGCCTCCACAGGTATGTAATATTTTGCAGTGCTTTGTACGTTTGATGTGCCAATTTTATATCGCTGTGTATGTGTGTTCTAGAACATACTGCAGCAGCAGGAGGTGGCGTATGGCCCTGCGACGACCACAGCCGCAACAATCGACGCCTCATAGTTCATTTTTGTATTTTTTATTTCATTTTTTTTATTTTTTATTATATATTTTATTTCATTTTATTTTATTTTATTTTATTATATTCATTTTTATATTTTGTTTCATTTTATTTCATTTTATTTGTAACAATATATATATTCTTAAACGTATATTATTTCTCAATTTTATTTTCCCGTCTTCCTCCTTCTCTCCTCGCCACCTAATTATAAGATTCAACGTTTCCGAATTCTGCCGACGCTGCATAATTCTATTTCGTTCAAGCGTTCTTCGCGCCGTGAAAATGACGTCATCCTCCGCGGCTCCTCCAGAGGATTAAAATTACACGTGATCGCGCGAGACGCTGCGATGTTAAATCTTAATGCTCTCTCTTTCCCTCCTCCGAATTTTAGCTTTAAAATAATGCTCTTTCCCTCCTCCAAATATGTGGTGTGTAAAAACGCCGATCTTTCCCGACATTGTCCGACATCATCCGATAAATTATTAAACAATTTCAGCTTCATAATGGTTTGAAAAAAAATATTTGGGGGTCATTCCCTCCCTCGACCAGGTCTAAAAATATTTCGGGGTGGGCCAAGGTCTGAAAAAGACTTTGGGGGTGGGCCTCTCCCTCCGCGGAAATTTCCAGCAGTGGGTCCGATCTGGAGAGGTCTCCGCGGCAGCTCGGCCCGGAGTGATCCCCTCCATCATCGCGGCTTCCCCCACTCCGTGGCTCGTGCGCGCGCAACCGGTCTTCCTCTCCCCGCAGGCCCCGCGCCCATGTTTCCCTCCGCCGCGCTCCCCCGCGCGCCCTCACCCCCCCCCGCCCCCGCGCTCCCCGCGCGCCCTCACCCCCCCCGCCCCCGCGCTCCCCGCGCGCCCTCACCCCCCCGCCCCCGCGCTCCCCCGCGCGCCCCCCCCCCCCCCCCCCGCCCCCGCGCTCCCCTCAGAGGACCTGCGTTAGAACTCTCCTAGACATACTACTGCGTTGCTTTTTTTATATTTCTTCTGACTTCCGCTTTTTCCCTGTTTGTCTTGATGGGGCTTCAGGAGGTCCGTTGAGAACATCTGAAGGTATTGAGTGTTATAACAAACCCCCAAAGATGCCCATTTTCTTTTTCGTTAATAAATATAATTAATAATCACTATAATACTTATATTCTTATTATTCTTACTTTTATAAGTGTGTTTAGTATTAATATTAATATTAGCTCAGAGTACCGCGAAACGCGAGTACAAGGAAAAAGAGAATTGAGTGTTGAGGAGTGGGGGAACTGGACGCATGCGCGATCCTCAGTTGATCGGCGGATCGGCGAGAGCAAGGATCGGGAGCAGCGATGTGTGCATATCGATGAGTGGGGGAACCGAACATTCCACGCGCGTCTGCGCACTATCCTGTCGCTTTGTAGACTGACTGGAGAACGGATCATGCGAGCGGAGAATAACCGATGCGTAATAGTCGACCTCCATTCCTATTGGTGCGCTCCCAGTACTCCGATTATGTATAAATACGGTCATGATAGCCCAGAGAGCATTCCTTCAGAATATAGCATTCATACAAAAGCATTCAAGCATTCAATTCAATGACTCGAGGATCATTTAAAGCTAATAGCTGATCCCACCATAAATTGATGATCCAACTTTGGAAGCCGCTTGGTAGGCCTCTCGGTTATGTTCAACGCTCCGACCAAGGCCATAATCGCCACGCTTGACGAGACGTTCGTGCCTTGAAAGCCGCCTTGTAGGCCCCTTAGTTTGTTGAAGCTAAGTTATTAATTATTATTCTCAGGTTAGTAATATTACTCCTGAGCAACGAGGGAGTGAGATTATCACAGGTGGCAATATCTGCCCCTGATGAAACGAAGAAACAATTTCAATCATTTCTCAACTTGAACATATTCAATTTCCTAGATCCTATGTTTATAAAATTCTATTCTCCTACTACATCGACCAAAAGAGTCACTATTCATAAGCTAATTCCTATCAACCGACTAAAACATCACTGTTATACTGTATTCCACATTAGAGCATCCAGGTTTCGCGCAGGCACGACCCTCGCGGTCGTTGCTACGCCCGACTCCCCACTTAACCGCCTATGTTTTTCTCTGTCGCACGGCCCTCTACTCTCTCTGTTAACTTTTCGTGCGGGACGTTGTTTACGTTGACAACGGTCAGGTCCCGCGTTTGGGATGTACCAGTTATTCCTTGCAAACCAATCGCGTGCGGTTCAAACAGTGGGTAGTAGTGGGAGCTGCGCAGACCGGTCGCAAATCGGTAGGGGCGTCGGGATGCTCTTACATGGAATACAGTATAGTTATTTAAATTACATTATTCTAAATCGATCGATCAAACGGTCATTCCTTTGTACCGACCAAGAGTCGCAACCCAAGACGATCAACTATATTCTTTGTACCGACCGAGAGTCGCAACCTAAATACTAATTTCTTTAGCTTTATAAAGCGTTAATATATGTTTGCATGTATCATTTAGAAGTGTTTCCCTAAATAAACACTATTAACCCTCTTAGTGTCGAACGACGATATATCGTCGTTTGGTACACTATGTAGGGAAAAGTGCCAACGACGATATATCGTTGTTTGGTACACTAGCAAAAAGTGCCAACGACGATATATCGTTTAAAAGGGGTTCGGCACTAAAAGGATTAAGATAAATTCTTGTTCTTGAATTTTAATTCTTTATCGCACGCTACTCAAACCAGTCCCGAATTCCTGTGATGCGCGTTACGCCACTCGTAAAAATGTTACACTGTTGAATGAATGGTGTTGACTGTTGCGTGAATGATGATGATTGTTGTGAGAATGGTGTTGACTCTTGTGTAACGTTCTCGAACTAAACCCCCATCATATTTTTTTCCGTTCCTTATTTTAATATCTATTGTTATACCGTTCATAGTATGTAAGTAGCGTAACTCCTACCGGCGAACTCGGGAACTAACTTTAGCGGCGCACATGCGCAGAAGCGCATGAATGAACGAACGCAAACTCTAACGCGTGTGTACTTTGATTGGCACGGCCCAGGTACGCGTAGTGACTGGTGCGCGTACGATGTGATGCGTGATTGGCGCGAGTTAAGGCTCGCGAAGAGGTATAAATACAGGCTCGCCAGCGGAGCGATTAGCATTCTGATTCTGACTCTTATACTCAGACTCTAACGGTGTTACATGCCTCTATCGGTTCATCCCGTGCTTGCTATCCTCGCGTCGCTTTTCTTCGAATCGGCGATTCAGCGGAATCGCCTTGCGCGCGGCAGGCAGGTCGCCGAACCGCGAAACCTATCATCGTAGGCACAACGTGACCGTTGATGGTCGGGGCTCCGATATTTCGAAATAAGGAGCAATCGACAGGTGCCGACGCGACGGGGCGATTTCCCCCGTTAATTTCGAGAGTGCGAGGCACGGCCCTCAACCGGAGGACGCGGTAGCGACAGTTAGATTCAGAGCTCTATTTAGGAGGTATCGACGGCGAATCGCGCCGTCTAGATCGCTTCTCCGCCTCAGTGTCTATCACGCGAATCGCGCTCGGCCGTTCAAATTAGCCTATGTGTAACTCCATTCCGATATACCGAGAAACGGCCTCGTCGGGAGAGCATTTACGCGCCGACACGGGCCACCGCGACCGCGATGACAAGAAACGAAGCGAGAGCAGGCGAAACGACAGACGCTAGATTCAGAGAATTCATCGCGTTATCCGAGCGACACAGCGAGCGAGCGAACCGCGAGACATCAGGTTCACCGACTTCCGAGCGTCACCTGAGAGTAGCACGAGCGCCCGCGACCTACGACAGGTTCAGTAACACACGAGCGTCAGCAGAGACGGAGCGCCGTCCCTAGAGTATGTAGTTTGTAATTCACCTTCTTATCAGAATATACTTATACTCGATTGTTATTCCCACAATTCCTGTGTATGATCTTATTCAGCAATCCTATTCCCTTTCCTCTTCCTGGTAAGTATACTCAAGGCGTGCTTTAGCACCTTATTAGAGCAAGAACCCAGTAGATCATTCCAACCGCTCGGGATGATCTGCGAAAGGTCCCTTCGGCACGTAACAACGGTATCGACCACGTCATGCTAAAAGTAGAGAATCGTATTCAAATCTTTCTTCCATCTGGAGACACTGTAATCGGCTCTCTGGCTCCAACACGGGACGCTTTAACCGGCTCTTGGGCAACGTGAATCTACAATGGGAGGCGCTTTAACCAGCTCTCTGGCTTCCATCTGGGGTTGCTTTCATTAGCACCTCGGCTTCCATCTGGGGACACTTTCACCGGTTCTTCGGCTACCATCTGAGGACGCTTTAACCGGCTCCTTGGTTCCCATCTTAGACAGCTGATGCCCAGCTTCTAGGCACCAGGAAGCCAGTGATTTAAATCGAGAACCGCACAAGGTTCCCGATCCCAATTCCAGTTCTAAGCTTTGATTTTCTGCTTAAATCTAATACTGTATTTTTAAAACTGAATGTGAATGTTATCGGCGCACCGGTTCGGTCTATTTTTAAGGGATAAAATAAAAGCTACTTTGCAAATTTAACGATTAAATTTCCAACGTTTCGGTCAGTATTAGGACCATTATCAAGGAAAGTATCAAATCAGGAAGAAAACTGCGTTTGTTTTTATAAATTTTGCTCGTGCTGAAACGTGCGAGCGACCGAGTCGGTTGGAGAGTGACTGAAGTAAACACACAACAGTAGGCAAGAACGACCAGAGGGTAAAACCGAATGCGATTCTAAAATATGTCAAGAGCGGGAACCGTTAACTGTTTGAACTAAATTGAAAGGGGGGAAGACTCAAGAACCTTAAACAAAACTGCCAAAATACCACTAGTTATGGCTATGTGGTAAAAATCATCACTCACAAGTGTCCGAAAATAGAATTACATACCGCAGTCCGCAATATGTAGTAATGGTCAAGTCATAGACCAGGGGAACCAAGAACGAAAACTCTAATAGAGAGATAACATCATCCCTTACTTCTTCAATAAGGTTGCGTAATAGTCTTGTATTTTAGGTGTTTCATACCTAAGATTCACGCTCGGTTGTTTAATCATATGTAATGTCTCTAGCAGAATTCTCCGATTCAAGTTGGCCTTCTTATCGACAACCTTGACGTTGTCAAAGTCAAATCTATGATCGAACTCTAGTGAATGTTTCGTTAAAGCAGTGTGTTTAAGGGGGGGGGGGGGGGGGAAAAAAAAATGTTCCTTTTATGTTCATAAATACGTTTTTCTAAAAGTCTGGATGTCTGCCCAATGTAAGTCTGGTTACAACTCATGCACGGAATAGAATAGACAATGTTAGAATTTTTAGACAAAGGTATTTTATCCTTAATTGGAGGAAACAACTGTTTACTATAAATTGGCAGTTTAAAGATGGTGTGTATTCCTACTTTTCTAAAAATTATTTTTATGTCATTAGAGATGTTATCGATAAAAGGTATGACCACAGTGTTCTTCTAACTAAAGGTCGAGTTTCCTAGCCGCGGCCGGTGGCCTGTTTCGGCGGCCAGACTTAGGCCGCGCAGTGTTCAGGGCCCCTCTTTGGTTCGAGCGCACTTGAAAAGGTCTACGGTCGAGGATTCATACCTGTTTCAGAAATAAAATAATTTGTTGTTCTTTATCGTATCGATATGGAAGTGACACCAGTGGATTCCTTATGTTTTTCCGATGAAAATCATACGAAATTTAATGTAAATCGGACTATTATTAACGAAGACAACTGGAAATGATATAAATTAATTTTTCATAGAATTTCCTTCATATGGTCCGAATTACGTCGTTCGTGGTGTCAGTTTCATCGGCGAAACATAAGGAATCCATTGACGTCGTTTTCGCAAAGATCTGATGGGAAATGCGGAAATCCTGGACATTTCTGACTTTTTAATAATATTCGACCCTTTCGAGGGTCGAAAGCCATAAAATTTGGTGAGGCACTGCGAGGGGTTGTCCTCGTCACGAGGTACCATGCGGCATCTAAAGAGATGTGTCAAAGGACAGGCGCCGCTGGAGAATCACCCTGTATGTAGTAGTAGAATAAAATATAACCTGCTATAACATCTAACTAAATAAATTCCATACCAAGAAGGCTCGAAGCTATTATAAAATCAAAAGGCAATCCCACAAATTATTAAAACATTAAATATTTAGTTTATTTCCATAGTTTATTGACCCTTTATTTAACTATACGAATACTTACTGCGCGTCTATTTCTGCACGTTTAGCTCCTTTATTCATATTTTTGTAAATGTTAAGGGGAATAAAAATTGGTTTATACAAGATCTATTCTACAAACATTTAAGAATATTTATTAATCATCTTTTTCTGTTAAAATGCAGTACTGACATGGATATACAAAGTTTTACTTTAAATTGGTCGCTGCACGAATACTTTTTACACTGACTGCGGTTTATGACCATATTGTCCCGCGAGTCGGCGCGGCGGTTAATAGCAGTACCTACGTCCGGGTCCGAATCCATCGTACGTACTACCCACCGACAGAACAATATACGCATTAACTCATTGTGAGACTGAAGAATGCCTAAAATTATCAAATACGGCACAATGTTCTTGACTGCCCTTTAGAAATGCTGGCAAACAGAAGTTGTCGAAACGTTCTTGTCAAAATATGAAATTATCGGTCGAAAGCAACGAATGAATTCTCGCTTGGATCCGATCCCGCTTTTGTCCCAATGCACAGTGGGCGTCAATCCCAAGAATAGAGAAAAAATTCAACATGCCACTTTTTGCAATCAAAATGTCGAATCTTATGAAGCTACTTTATAAAACACTAGAACTGGATCTGAAGAAATCGATAAAAATTTTAAAACATCTTCGTTTGTATTGCAATGAGAATATTTTGAGCGTACAATCTTTCCTTTACTTTTTAAAACCTTTATTTCTGGCATCTTGGGTCCCTTCACCCAATTAACCGATTGGAAGGTTGCCCAAATATTGTATAATTTCGTAGGAATGTATTAACACTTTGTGAACAGTATTTGGTACATAGGATAACATGGATACAGGTTTGCAAATATTTCTGCACTTTCCATAGTATGTAGGTATATTTATCAAATTGATCTAGTTTTATTGAAATTATTGACATTATTTTTTTAAATAACGTCAATCCTCCGTATGAGTTGTATATTAATACTTTTTTATGAACTTCCTTAATTATGTTCCGCAGTTTCAGTGCGAAAAATGTGATGTTGAATTTTCCCCTATTTCTTGGTATTCAGCCTCACTGTGCGACATATGTAGAATACAGGTAATTACTCTGTGACATCCCACGATTTTTCGCGCGTTCCTATTCCAAATTCCATTCGTAAACCTCAAAATCCCTCCACCAAAGTCTATCAAACTCAGCTCCTACCCCATCTCCTCAATCACTGATCACCTTGATGTTACACCTTAGCGGTCACCAACACAAAACGATCAATACAACCTCCACCTCGCTGATGTACCTTAGTGGTCCCCATCACGAGATGATCGTTACAAAACCCTCTTCGCCTATTCGTCCTACAAGGCACGAATCATTCCCTCTAAAACGAATTCAAACAAGTACCTCGTTACAAATCCCTCTTAAATCGAGACCACGTCTCAATCCCCTCTCTACGTCTCACAGAGTCCAAGCCACTCTAACCCCTTTCCTATAAAATACCCGAAATTTTACAGTTATAAAAACCCCAGAAACCTAATTACGACGCATATTTGGCGTACGTGACACAAATATGTCTATTAATAGCCATACCGTTGATAAAAACCCTGGAAGTCCTACTGCGTCTTATTCCGAAATGTGTCAAGGTCTTTACCGCGCGTACCCCCGCAATACTCCTGTAAAAGTACATAAATACGAGGTCCTGAGAGGCCGGGTCCTCTTTCATCGCTACTCTTTCGTAACGAAGTGTTATTTAAAAGTGTCAATTGCCGGTGTTAAAGATGCAAATCAGTGATCAACTCACCAACCATTGTAAGCCATTATAATTACTATTATTAAGGAACATCACCCTCATTCATAATTCTCCGCATAAGTAACGCTTATTGCTTTCTATATTATATTTTCTCATATTTCTTTATATTAATAACGTTTATTGCATTCATTGCTTATTGCGTTCATTTATTATTTTGTTAATACTCTCTCTCTCTCTCTCTCTCTATATATATATATATATATATATATATATTTTATTACTATTCTTATCATATTTCTCAGTATATTATATTCTAAAGCTTATTGCGATCATTTACATTTATCAACGCTTAATATCTTTATATAATTTCATTTGCTTATATTTATGAACTTCATATTCATATTTTCATATTGTGATTTATATATAAATGTTATGTGTGTGCACTCGAAGTCCCACGCATTGTTATAAACGCTCTAACAAGGCTAATAAACCGCTTTGTTTTCAATCACGTTTCGAATTATTGTGTGTATCCTCGAGTCATAAAGATTCCCAACGAAACCAAGCTGCCGCAACAGCTGATTCGCGAGAGCGCTCCCAGTATTTATAAACACATTGCTGTACGAACCGTGCAATCCATAGAAAAACTAAGCGTGGTTTCTTTTGCACGAATGCAACGGTAAATCCTATTACCAGAACCAAACCAAATACGAAGTGCCATAACGGATGTTCACCAAGTGTATATTTACCTTCCCTGGTCGATTCCCTGTGACGGATTTAATATTCGCGCCTAAGTTCCTTCCAAATTCTCAGTGTGACGGATTTAATATTCGCGCCTAAGTTCCTCTCAAACCCTCAGTGTGACGGATTTAATATTCGCGCCTGGTCATCCCTCAAAACCTTCAGTGTGACGGATTTAATATTCGCGCCTAAATTCCTTTCAAACCCCTCAGTGTGACGGATTTAATATTCGCGCCTGAGTCCCTCAAAACCTCAGAGTGCTGGATTTTAGATTCGCGCCTGTCTTTCTCCTTCCCCATAGTCATCGTTCCTAAAAGACCTCACCCGGGACGTGACATATTTTTGGTGACAGCGGTGGGATCCGTCAACTGTCGATAGGAATAAATTCCCTAACAAACGGTACCCACAATTGCCTATTAAGCATGTACACAGAATACGTTAGTCCGTGGAAACCAGCCTACAGGAGCCGCCAATTTCAAAATTCGACGGCGTCCATACAGTGGATGGTCTGTGTTTCCGGGACCATTGTAGCAAATAACGAAGACGACGAAATTTGCTTAGACTGTTCCCTACGAGACCCAACAAATACGGTGACAACGTATCAAATCCATTTTTTAAATATGCCCCATACATTCCCTAATTGCCCTCGGTGCAATAACTTTCGAATAGGAACTAAAGTCGACATCTAACATGAGCGATACCCGTCAAAATCAAAACACGTTATATTACCCAAGCCGCAGACTACGGGCCGTATTATCAGACTCAAATAAATTGATTTGTGTTTCTGGAGGCGTAGCAACGACCACGGAAGGCAGAAAAATTTGCCTAAACTGTTTTAATTCAAATCCGGTGGAGGTAGATGAGATATATCAAGTGCACTACCACCAACCTAACGATACATTCCCTGAATGCCCTTGTTGCAAAAACCTTCTGTTTAAATTACAGCCCATTAACAGTCATGCCGCGTGCACAGAGCATTGCCGTCGAATAAGGAAAAATTATAACAGATTTGATATAAACTACCCGGGTAGAGAATACCATAGATTTTGAGTAGCTACTGCCGGACGCTCAAACATAGGAAACCTCCTAAACCACCCTAAGATAACAGATTTTACTAAATTTAAAATGTCTGAACACGGCGATATCGACGACCCCTGTGTGATAGACCAAGACGCGGGACCTTCCAAAAGTGCTATAGAAATCGCGACCGCCGAAATAATGGAACAATTACAAAAATTACGTGAGAAACGAGCCGAAATCGACAATTTGCATACGAGATTTGCGGAAAACCCTGAAACTAAAACGCATACGGGCGTAGGCACCGGACCCTCCGAACCCACGTTTAAGGGTCTTTCCGATAAAATACAGAATATCGAAGCAATGATGAAGAAACTTGTTGCACCTCCGCTAGATACAAATAATTTTTCCACACCGGGTTCCTCCCGTTTTGATAGAAAACCGGTGTTGAATTTCAATAAAACTCCTGAGGCATTGAATAGTAATAATATTCCGGACCAGGGTCCATCGCCCCAGATAAAATTAAAGGACGCCGTAGAAACAGTCCCAAAATTTAACGGTCACAACATGTCCATTTTACAATTCGCGAGAGCCTGCAATAGGGCTAAGGCTCTGGTTCCCTCGCATGCTGAACCTCAGCTAGCGAGGTTGTTGATGAATAAGCTGCAAGACCATGCGTACTTGGCGGTTGAGGATCGGGTCTTTGACTCCGTAAATGATTTGATAAAACAATTTAAACGTACCTTCTCCCCTGCAAAAACGGCGGACCACTATCGCGGAGAACTCGCCAACGTCATCAAAGGAACCAACAAACACATATTAGATTACATCTCACGCGTCAAGGATCTCCGATTCGCTATTTTGGAAGAGGACAAAGAATACTATCGCGACTTTGCACGGAATCACCCCGAGGATCTAGATCGTTTGACGTTAGACTCGTTTGTGGATGGCCTTCCTCCACATATACGAACAAGATTTCTCCAACATAACTTCGAAACGCTCGATGAAGCTTTTGAGTTAGCTGTACTCGTGGATAAGAAAATCGACAGGGATCGACAAAGGTTTTCAGAACAAAAGGCCCCGAAATTAACGTGTCAACTCTGTAATAAAACAGGACACGATGCGCGGACCTGCAGAAGTAATCAAGATACCGCTCCACAACCTTTCGAAAGGTGTCCTCCAAATCGCATTGCAGGATATGGTAATCAGGTATCTAACCCTTTGCCCCCTTACTGGGACAAAACCCGACCTCCTCCCTCAAGACCTACAGAATTGCGTATCTGTGCATACTGCAAAAAGCCCGGACATTTAATCTCTGAATGTAGAAAACGAATATTCAATCGCAATAAGGGAAACCCTGGAACCTCCCAGGAACGAGACTCGGGAAACGCTCAGCCCCTACGGTCAACAGCGGACGCGTACCGTGGAACGGGCCAAGCAGCAACGCGTCCGATAACAATACAAGCGAGATCGGGAATAACAAAACTAGAATCGCTACCGCATGGGTGAATGCCGTCAAAGAAGCCCCGTCCGTAATTATTCAATCACCGGATTTTATAATGGCCCCAGAATTAATGATTGACACCGGCTCTGAAGTCAATCTATTGAAAATTCACACAATAAAACAACCTCGAGATGTAAATATCAACCAGCAGGTGCAATTAAGAGGCATCGCTAAAGACCTCGTCTACACCCTTGGAACAATAACCATAACTCTATTGGGCAACAACGTCACGTTTCATGTAGTTGAAAATGATTTCCCAATCAAACCACACGGAATACTAGGAACTGAATTCTTTATAAAGCAGAGTGCTTCAATTCATTATTCAAAGAAACAGTTGGAGTTCAAAGGAAACTCTATTCCGTTTGTAAATAGAGATCAACTCGTATTACCCGCCAGATCAAAAACAGTCTGTTTTGTAAATATATCAAATTCAGACGTAAAAAAAGGATATTTACCTAGATTAGATTTAGGCACTGGAATTCATGCAGGGAATGCCCTTGTCCGTAATCAGGACGGCAAAGCGTACCTACAAGTTATAAATTCTAATGAAATGGACACAACGATCACTATGCCTACTGTTGAATTGGAAGAATTTGAAATTGTGATTCCAGAACCCAAACAAAGACGACCGAAAGAGACTAAGACGTCTAAACGCGTCACTCCTATCCCAACCCTAACGAAAATCAAGCCCCTCTTTCCCCAGGATCCGTCGATCCATCATTCAGAGGTACCCGCGAAGGTACACTCGCTCTCATCCCCAGGGCATTATGCCGAAACAACCCTTCCCTTAAAATTTCAAGAGTCTCTAACTATGACGTCGGGTGAGGAAGTATCAACAATTTCTGAAAAAACTGCAACAAGAATGGAACAAGTGTTCAAATTAATTTCAACGGAACATATGAATCCGGAGGAAAAACTTCATGTCCAAGGAATTTTATGTAAATACCATGACCTCTTCCATCTACCAGACGAGAAGTTAGGCCATACAAACGCTATCCAGCATGGGGTCCAGACAATGGACCCAGTGCCTGTAAATACTAAACAATATCGCTTCCCTCCTGTACATAAGAAGGAAATAGACAAACAAGTAGAGAATTTACTAGCAAACGACATTATAAAGCCATCATTATCACCCTACAATTCACCTATTTGGATCGTCTCCAAAAAACCAGGACCCAATGGGGAACTCTTGTGGAGAATGGTAATTGACTTCAGGGATTTCAACGAAAAAACCGTTCCTGATGCATACCCACTTCCAAACATTAATGAAATATTAGACCAATTAGGAGGAGCAAAATACTTCTCCGTATTCGACCTTGCTTCTGGATTTCACCAAATCCCTATGAAGCCGGAAGATGCACCTAAAACGGCTTTTTCTACACCTCATGGACATTATGAGTTTGTCAGAATGCCGTTTGGGCTATGTAATGCACCAGCAACTTTCCAACGCCTAATGGATCACACACTTACGGGACTTCAGGGCACGGAAATGTTTGTTTACTTGGACGATATCGTCCTTTATGCGAGTTCCCTCACGGAACACCTGATTAAATTTAAAAAACTTGCTCAACGCCTAAGAGAAGCAAATCTTAAACTTCAGCCTTCAAAATGTAAATTCCTACACAAGGAAGTCGCATATTTGGGTCACATAATCACCGAGCAAGGGGTAAAACCTGATCTAGGAAAAATTGAAGCCGTCCGAAACTACCCGGCACCAAGTACACCAAAGGGAATCAAACAATTCCTTGGACTAACCGGATATTATAGATATTAAGGTTAGCATTGCAGAAAGAACCTATCCTGCAATACCCGAATTTTGACCTGGAATTCCATGTTACCACCGACGCTTCTGAATTTGCTATAGGAGGAATATTGAGTCAAAATATCGCGGGAAAAGAGTTACCCATCGCTTATGCTTCTCGGCTCCTGAACAAAGCAGAGATAAACTACGCAACCATAGAAAAAGAACTTCTGGCCATTGTTTATTGTGTCAGGTACTTCCGACCTTATTTATATGGAAAGAAATTTATATTATATACTGACCACCAACCCCTAATTTGGTTACATAGGGTAAAAGTTCCAACGTCACGTCTCGTTAGGTGGCGTTTAAAGTTAGCCGAATACGACTACGAAATTCGCTATCAACCAGGGAAAAGCAATAAACTTGCTGACGCCCTGTCTCATAATCCTCCTGTAAAGAGAACATGTCCCATACGACCACGAGAGGAAACCAATGATGATTGGGTGCCTAGTAAAAAGCCTCGAATTACTAAGGAAACTAACAACCGCCCAAAGGCGAAGCCCACAAGGATCCAACCACACCGAAAGGTGCGCAAAACTCCAACACCTGTAATAATACCACCCGACGTCTCCCCAGTAAATGCACCAGAACCCATGAGTGGCATAGAAAAGGAAGACCAGGAAAAAGACGAAGAACAAGAATTAAATATTCCGCATCAAATCGTTTCACCTCCGCAATCTCCAACACCACAGGAACAGGAAGACCCTGATTCCGAAATCGAATCCAACGCATCAGACGAATCAACAACAGACTCAGAATCGTCGTTAATCGAGCTGAACGATTCTCCGGAAGAAACATACGAAGCGAACCCCGATAGGGACATTAGAACAATACCAATAATCAGTCGCGACCCGTTGTCTTTACGAAAAGAAACGCTTATCTTCTTCTTAAGCGCCGATGGGAAACCTTGCGACAATGGAGCCAAACAACTACTAGAAACTGGAGCATTAGAAGAAGCGAACGAACTCACTTTGGGAAAGACCCATGTAACATGTAACAAAGGACGAATTCTCATCGGGTTAGTCATAAAAGAAACGCAGAATACTCCCCTAACCACGACAACTTGGGGTGAAGCTCTATCTTCCTTTAAAAACATAATCAAGGAACTCGTAATATACTCATTTAGTATAGCTAAAACAGCAAATATCGACCAATTAACCTGGCAAGATATCATTATGGACATTCTCGAAACCGTCGACGAGGAAGACATTGAAGTCACGGTATGTTTACAAATAGTTCAAATCCCCGAGGAATCAAAAAGACAAAATATTATTACAGAACATCACGCATCTGCATTAGCTGGACATAAAGGAGTAACCAAAACATATAATCGTATTAGACACTACTACTTTTGGAAAGGAATGAAGAAAGCCGTAGAAGATTATATTAGGAAATGCGAGGATTGTCAGCGGAAGAAACTCGTCCGTGTCAAAACCAAACAACCAATGATTCTTACTGACACGCCTGGACGAGCCTTTGACAAAGTTGCGTTAGATATAGTGGGATCGTTACCTACTACTAGAGAAGGAAATAACTATATATTAACGATCCAAGATTTATTAACAAAATATTTCGTGTGTGTACCCCTTAAACAGTCCACGTCAATAAAAATCGCAGATGCGTTCATAAAGAAATTTATCTGTCAATTCGGAGCTCCTAGAGCCATTCTCACCGACCAAGGAGCAAATTTCACCAGTAAATTCATGAAGGCTATCGCGCAAAAATTTAAAATCGAACAATTTCGAACCACAGTCTTTCACCCACAGACAAACGGCTCTTTAGAGCGATCGCACATCGACCTAACGGAATATCTAAAAATGTATATCAGTAAATATGATGACTGGGACGAATGGACCGATTTGGCCGCGTTCTCTTATAATACCAGCGTCCATGAGGGCACTGGTTACACTCCACACGAGTTAGTATTTGGGAAAATAGCCCGGGTACCCAGCCGGAAAAGAGTACCCGAAGACTTCGAAAACGAAACCTATAATCAATACCTCTCGAACTTGGGTACGAGGGTGCAAGAATTACAAACCGCCGCTGCGGAAAAATTAAACCAATCAAAACTTCGATATAAAAGGTATTATGATCGACATATAAACGAAGAGACTTTTAAACCGGGTGACCCAATTTTCGTCCTTATAGAACCGAAAAAAGGAAAATTCGGAGATCAATACTCGGGTCCTCACACCATATTAGAAGTGATCCCTTCGCAAAATCTAAAAATATCGTGGAAGGGCAAAACGAAAATCATACACGCGAACAAAGCGCGTCTTGGTCGATTACGCGAGGATCCCGGTTGACCCTAATCCCAATGTAAAAACATGTATTAATCAATTCATTATTTAGGAAAATATAATGCCGCATAAAAGGGCCCACAAGCCCAATGGGGCTAAACCCAACGGAGCAGGACTTAAGAGGAGGCTGGGGCATATAAAATGGATGCGGAGATAATTTGTCGTGGAGAATTATTGTCTCTTCTATTGGTGGTCCTACCTATAAATTATCTAATTTTTTAGCAAAAATACTGACCAAGATAGTAGGAAAGTCTCCGTACCACACCATAGATAGTTGGCAATTTTGCAAAGAAATTAGGAGGGTCCCTGTCCCTGACGAATCAATGCGATTGATACCACTCGATGTAGTATCTCTTTTTACTAACATTCCTATTGATCTAGCCATACAAGTACTACATCTTCGCTGGAGTGAAATTGAGCGACATACAAATATCAACCGAGACGTATTTCTCCATGTGGTCAAATTTGTGTTGGAAGCGAACGTCTTTTCGTTTAATGGATTTCGTTTTATAAGCAAATTTTTGGAACGGCCATGGGTTCTCCAATTTCCCCAGTCATCGCCAATTTGGTAATGGAAAGGTTAGAGACTGTTTCTCTTTCAAAGTTACCATTTCAACTGAATTTTTATAAAAGATACGTAGATGACATTATTACTTGCATTAAATTAGAAGATCTACAAATATTTGCTAGATACGTTCAACAGTTTTCCCACTAGACTTCAATTCACTTATGAGATTGAGAAGGATTCTTGTCTAAGTTTTCTTGATACAATACCCTGATAACCATCTGACGCCAATCTGACATCAGATTGGTAGCAGTGTTTGGCATGAGAGCGCAGAATCTGACATCAGATTCGTAGACGTCTATGTCCGCATTTGGCTGCGATCTGAGGTGCAGCGCCTGATGTCAGATTCTGATGTCAGATCGGCAGCAGATGGACAGCAGATTCTGCCGTCTGCTAGGCACAGCCAGCAGCGCCATCTGAGGGCAGGAATTTTCAAACAATTCCCTACCCGTGACGTCACATGCGCGTCCCTACCCTTCCATAACCATCAAGCAGATTCTACAGTATATTAAATAATTAATTCTACTTATTTAAAAAAGTATTTATTTTTTAATAATATCGGTGATTACAACTGTTACAAAATAAGTTGCGCATATAAATACGAAGAGGGAGTTTCCACATTTAAATTTACAAATCCACGTCTCGTAACCACTGGTAGGTACTAGGTAGTAGGGGCGATATTAGAAAATTTCATTCAATATTTTGGACTTCTTTTTTGTGGAAAAGCATCATATTTCCTGTTGTGTTAGCGCTGAAAACAAACATAATATTAGTATAAACAGATATATATATATACATAATATACATAATATTAGTATAAACAGACGATTACAGATAAAAAAAAGTGTCGGATATTTTTCGAAGAATTATATTATCTTATTATCTTCTCTCATTCTGTGTAATTCCTCTATTCCATTGACGGTCTTCTTACAATTTTGCCAGGTCGCTGGTAACGAAATGTGACGTATGCAGTGTGGATCTGTAACACATTATGAAATACATTAGGAAATACTTAATTGTTGTTTTATAAGCGTACCAAATTTTACTCTGGATTTATAAGCTGTCAAACTTTACCTGAAATATGGTACTTATTATTCCATTTGCCCTGGCCTTACTGTCCCATACCCCATGTTTGCAGAAATTTGGTAAAAAGTCCGCCTGTAAAAAATGATCGCAGACATTTCGGTAAATTTGGTATAAAAGTCAAAGTTTGTTTCAATAATTCATTCAACATCATGCATACCTGCGACGTCCCTATGTATCAGCCTGGCGCACTTTGACTGAGCCGGATTCCGTCTGTCTGCTCCTGTGAACTTAAAACTGTGTCTGAAAAAATTAAAGGGTGAATTAAATTTATTATTTCCTTTTCCACTTTCTTGGTAAAGTTACGCCGGCGTGAATCAACTCGCGTGATCGTATGATCCGCGAGTACAAGTGCCATTGTTGGCACTTGTGACCACTGACAGGGTCCGATCAAATTTATTACTTGTTTCATTTTGTTGGTAAAGTTACGCCGACGTGAATCAACTCGCGTGATCGTATGATCCGCGAGTACAAGTGCCATTGTTGGCACTTGTGACCACTGACAGGGTCCGATCAAATTTATTACTTGTTTCATTTTGTTGGTAAAGTTACGCCGGCGTGAATCAACTCGCGTGATCGTATGATCCGCGAGTACAAGTGCCATTGCTGGCACTTGTGACCACTGACAGTGGTACCGCACTTTACAGCGCTGTGCGAGGCCGGACCGATGCAATAGTTTCACTATTTTCGGAGGGAGATCTCTTTCGCTTTTTCAAGCTTTTCGGTTTTTCTTTTGCTCTTTCTGCTAATATGAATTGAGGCTCCCGAATAGGCATGCACCTATTGTGCCGACTATCTATTAATTCGGGTAGCATGCATTCTAAATAAAATCGGACCAGTTTTGGCTCCATTTCTTTTTTCCAAAACGCATCATCTCTCTCTACTTTTATAGATTTCAACCCCTTCGGGGTCCAAACGCAAAATATACAGTACTTTCTATCAGTCATATGTAATTGGCCTTGTACTTGATAAAAGTAGTGATGCGTTTTGTTCATTGAAATACCTGTTTTACGCGTGAACATGCGCCGGACAGCGGGTACTTTTTCAATCGCCTCTTCCGGCGAAAAGTTCTCCGCTGATTTGGGGCACTTGATTTCCACAATACTCTCTCGACCGATGATTCCATCCGGTGAAGCTCCTAAGAAGGGGATGCAGCTGTCGTTGAAAATTCCACATTCTGCGACATCTGTATATTGCTTCTTCAATTCTTCGCGAGCAATTTTCTCGCATTCTTTCCCGTATTCCACCGCGGGTGCACTAATTATCTTCGGATACAGAAATGCTTTTACTGCATTTGCGCAAAGCGTGTCTGGTCGGCGACGGCACACTTGTCCAAAATTGGATGCTGTCAACAATTTGGACCTGTACTGCAACCATCTGCGGTTCGTTGCTTGTTCGATGGTTTCGTCTTCAATAGCATGTCTTTTGTCTTGCCACTCCTTGAGCATTTGCATATGCTTTTCCCGCTCCAGTTCATACATTTCGGATGGCATGTCTGGCTTCTGCACATTTTGTCCATAATCAGAATCTTTCTGCGAGGGCAATTGCTTGCGTACATATCGCGCAGCATTCGTTTCCTTCTGTTTTGCAGCTTTCTTTTCCTTTTCTTTCTTCTTCTTTTCTTCCATATTGCGCACAACCTCGGGCGCTTTCTTCTTCATCGTCGCATTCAATCGCAAGTGCACTTGGTTACTGTTGTACTCCACGACAGCAGCAGCACATCTTCCTGTATATGATCCTCTTTCGGCCAAATTAAATCTTTTTCCGCCAATGTACTTGGCAATTATTGCATTTAAACTTTCCACAGAGTTATTATTTGTGTTATAGAGTAAGCTCTCCGTATGAGCTAACAGTGGACGAAGTATTTCTTTTACGTCCTAGTACACTCCAATTTTCATTAATTCTGGAACGATGTTTCTTTCATTCACTTTATTCTTTCCATCGCAGAAATATTGTAGTTATGCACACTCTTTGTGTTCACCAAACACGTGGCTCGGAACATTCTGTATGTCGCCATACAAATTCTTCGTTTTCTCGTCGATTGATACATTCTGATTGTATCTATACTTTGCGGCTTTTACGATGTCCGTGCGTATCCGGCGAATGCTACTTTCTACAGTTTGTCTCAATGGTCCAGGTGTAGTTTTCTTTACAATTGCTTTCATTTTGGTACAAAAGTTTCGCAACAAATGATTCGTGCATTCAATCTTTTTTACACGAATCTGTCTCTTATATGGGTCCGTATCGATAATCTTATTATACACGCTACTGTCCCCATCAGCAATCAGAGTTGAATAAACGAGCCCACGTTTTTCTACTATAGCATCGCTTTCCATAGCAGTCGATGCTCGACATGAGCTCCAGTTTTTGAAGCATACGTGCTTTTGGGGTTCTTTCTTGTTTTTCGCAGCAATCCGACAAATTCTGCAAACTTTATTTCGGACGCTGAAAAATAAAACTTTTTTCGTGTGATAACCAACTATCACGCCGACTCCAGACGCAGAATCGTAACATCCACTGCGGTAGGATCTCTTCATCCAGCTTCCGTCGGCCACAGCGGGGATGTAAGGGGTTCCTGAACCGGGAAGAACGTTACCTCTTTCAATCGCGAAACGTTTTTCTTCTTCAGCCGCTGCTAACATCTCTTCTTCTGCAGTGACAATTGCAGACTTGTGGAATTCATCGTGATTCTTCACAATGTTTCTCTTCGACATGCAACGTATGTTTACTCCTGCAAAAGTGTGTTCCAACTGGTCATAACTGCTTCCACATAAAATGGCGCCCTGATTGCAATCAGCTTCTTCAGCTTCGTCCGATTGATTGCAGATTTCAGCTTTGTAATGGCATAAAGTGCACATTACGCTGAAGATGCTCTTGAAGCCACTCCGTTTCACACCAGTTATTCGTAGGTGTTCAATGCCGCAGTCTTCCCTATCTTTTGCATGCTTACCTATTTTTTGCAATTGAGCAAGCACATTTGGGAAATTCATTATATCGTTGCTATTTAGGAGACGCGATTGCTTTTACAACTCGTTCTTCGCAACTTTTTCTATAACGAAGTTTTCTTCTTCGTTACTTTGTATATCAAATTCTTCAAGCGCCTCTTCAGTTTCTCCCGAAGTGGCCGTATCAGTATCTTCATCAGATGGCAAGTACGTTATCTCTTGATGCGTGTGATTTCGTCCATCGGATGTTGATGCTTCCTCCACTATACGCTCCTCGGCCACTTCTTCCGGATGTTGTCCTACGGCAGTGTCGTCTGCCGTTTTTGCGTTTTCTTGTTTCTTCTGAAGGGCTAAAGACCTTCTCTTTTGGCGATGTACTTTCCGTTTCGATAATCTCTTTGCGTACGAACGTAAATGTCGCGAACGAAACGGAGAATTATTGTCCATATTTTCCGGCACGTCCCGCCTATCCACATGTCGAGTGTCACTCATTTTTCTCTTAACCAACAAATAAAACACAAACACAAACACAAACACAAACACAAACACAAACACAAACACAAACACAAACACAAACACAAACACAAACACAAACACAAACACAAACACAAACACAAACACAAACACAAACACAAACACAAACACAAACACAAACACAAACACAAACACAAACACAAACACAAACACAAACAAACAAACACAAACACAATCACAATACAACACAACTCAAAATCCTTCTGCCCGTTGCAAAAGAACGTAACCGCGAATCGTGAACGTGAAACGTGAATCCGAAAATTCGTCTGTGGTGCGTTCTGAAACAAATGACGCTCGACAAACCAGGCAACGGCGCAAACAGTCCGTTGCGTAGAGAGTCATTCCGTTGAAAGAACGCTAAGCACGCGGACGTACTGACGGCGAGTATGGACAACATGAATAAAGTAAGTATTATATTGTATACTGTTATACAGTGTTATTCTCTGGCTAGAGTCTTCACAGGCGATGCCGCCAATAAGTCGCGTCTTGCTGAGTTTCGTGGATTTCGACGCTCGAGACGAGATTCACTACGGCATGTTAAAAAATTCTAAATTCTTCATCGAATCGATATGCCGGTGATACTAATGAATTCCTGGCGTTCTGTCGATGAAAATCATGTTAAATATCATGTGAATTGGACTATTTTTAACGAAGTTAGCTTGGGGCCATTTCCATCGGCACGACATTGATTGACGCCATTTAAGCAAAGATCTGTTGAGAAATGCAGAACGTGGAATTCGTCACTTCCACGAAACTCAGCGAGGCGCGGCTTATTGGCGGCAGTGTCTTTGAGGACTCGAGCGAGAGAATTACTCTACATGTTCATATCGACACGCGTTACGAAAAGTTACTTTCAAAAGTAGTATGTTTCATTTTTTCTACATACAGTTGTCCGTAAGAAAAAAATGAAACGTGCTACTCTTCGTAACTCGCGTCGATACACTCTTACTATTTGTCATAGAATAATACATTCATTATGTCATTTCCAGATGAAAGAAGCGCTCAATGAACCGAGGAGGGAGGACAAGGAAAAAGACGAAGGAGGCGAAGCAGGCGAAGGAGAGGGAGGAGACGTCGACGAGGGCGGAATTGAAAAAAGTAATTATGTGCAATGTAGTTTATGTGACCGTGATAGCATATGTGTGAATCAGAGTCGGGCAAAATATAATCTAATTAGAAATTACAATTAAAATGTAATTGCGTAATTGATTACACATTATTTTCTGTAATCGTTAATTTATGTAGTTGACCACAATATTTTGTGTACTTGTGTACTTGATTACACATTATTTTCAACAAATAATATTTTGTCAACTACCTAAATTAACGATTACAGATAATAATGTGTAATCAATTACACAAGTACACAAAATATTGTGGTCAACTACATAAATTAACGATTACAGAAAATAATGTGTAATCAATTACGCAATTACATTTTAATCGTAATTTGTAATTAGATTACATTTTTCCCAACTCTGGTGTGAATATTATTTCGTTTGTGTCCGATATTTTTTATGTTATGTAATTTTTACGAAAATGTAATTTTTATGTTACTGTTCCAGATAAAAAAGGCATTAAAACGCCTCACTTACCGGCGCGGAGATGGAGGCCGGCGTGGAGGAGGCGGCTGGGGTGGTGGAGGAAGGGGGGAATATATACAGGGTGTCCCAGCTAAACCTGGACAGCTTGATATCTCCAAAACTATTGGAGATAAAAATAGTTAAAAAACAGGGAATTGCATGGTTCGAGAGGGCCAATTTATTAGCCCGAACGAATATTTTTTTCGATTATTATTTTAAAAGATACGATGGTCAAGTTCGGTTTTTCAAACGGAACTAATTTTTTTGAACACCTGAGTTGATAGTGCGTTCCAAGACAAATTCAATAAGCATTAATGTATACACTTGATTTCCACTGGTTTTTGAGATATTGCGCTTGCAAATTTACTGATTTTCACTGGAAGAAAACGCGCTGAAGTAGCAAGGACCGGGGACGGTCAGACAAGCACCACGGGTGGCACTGCCTTTTGAAACTGATACCTAACTGCCAAAGGTCTGCGCAGAGACTGGCAGGCCCAAAGGCTGGACAATTCTTTTCCGTCAGAAATGCTACTTAGGTAGGTACATCTGCGGCACCAAGAAGCGCACCGTTAGTCTTATTTCGCACTTGCTTTTACGCTCGGATGGGCGGTTCTTTTGGAAGGGATGCAAGTTGGATTGGTTAGGTTAGGATGTGTGAAAGTTGCTAGACTAAATTTCAACCATAGGGAGCAGATTGTAGTAGAACCAATCGCATCCATCACAAACGGCTGCTCAAGCTGGAAGAGGCCCTCTGCACAGCAATACCTCCTCCCCAATGCCCAATGCAATACCTCCTCCCCAATTTAATTGAAGTAAATCGTATTCCCCTCGGGCAGGAGTACTGATAATGATCGAACTTGCGCCCCACTTCGGGCAGACCGATTATACGGAGAGTAGTCGGGTCACACACTGCACAAATGATACAGGGTAATTCTGGAGCAACGCCCGTCAAGGATATGCGGCCTGGTACCCCGTGGAGAGGACAGCCCTTCGCAGTGCCTCACTCGATTTTTAGGGCCTTTTCCGAAAAAAAGGTACGAATCCTGGGCCGAACGTAGCGAATTGAAGTCGAGCCACCGCAGTCGAGGGTGCAATATCCATTACAGCGTATTAAGAAATTCTTTCCTTCATCGTATCGAGAGGGAAGTGACGCCAATGGATTCCCTATGTTTTTCTGCTGAAAATCATACCAAATATCATGCAAATCGGACTACTTTGACACAAGCTATTTGTATTCCCTATGCAAAAGTAGTCCGATTTACACGACATTTGGCATGATTTTCATCGGAAAACCACAGGGAATCCATCGGCGACACTTCCATATCCATACGATAAAGAGTAAAGAAATATTTTGTTTCCTAAACAGATACAAGGTAATTCTGGAGATACGCCCGTCACCCCGTGGCAAGGAACACACCCCGCAGTGCCCATCGAATTTTATGGCTTTTTCCGGAAAAAGGTATGAATCCTGGGCCGAACGTAGCGAATTAAGGTCGGCCCTCCGCTGTCGAGGGTGAAATTGTGAAATATTCATTTAAGCGGATTAAGAAATTCTTTATTCTTGCCGATGGATTCCTTGTAGTTTTCCGATGAAAATCATGCCAAATGTCGTATAAATTGGACTACTTTTGCATAAGGGATACAAGTAGCTTGTGTCAAGGTAGTCCGATTTGCACGATATTTGGTATGATTCTCATCGGAAAACTACAAGGAATCCATCGGCGTCACTTCCCCTTCGATACAATGAAGAAAAGATGCAAACATTTGAAATCCTGAACATTTCTCACTTCTTAATGATATTCCAAACCGTTCGAGGGTCGAAAGCCATAAAATTCGATGGGCACTGCGGGGTGCTGTCGTCGCCGAAGGGTGACGGGAGTAGCTTCAGAATTACCCTGTATCTGTTTACGAAATGAAATAATTCTTTATCGTATGGATATGGAGGTGTCGCCGATGGATTCCTCGTGGTTTTCCGATGAAAATCATGCAAATGTCGTGTAAATCGGACTACTTTTACATAAGGAATGCAAATATCTTGTGTCAAACTCGTCAGATTTGCATGATATTTCGTATGATTTTAATCAACGGAACGCCAGGAATCCATTGGCATCGTTTTCGCAAAGATCTGATGAGAAATGCGGAAGTCGAAGATTTCTCACTTCTTAATGGTACCTATTCCAAACCCTTCGAGGGTCGAAAGCCATAAAATTCGATGGGGCACTGCAGGCTGTTGTCATTTGTGTACTAAGGGGAAGTAGGAGAATATGACTCAATTTTCAACTTTAATAGTCTTTTATTTCGCACTTTCTTCTACGCTCGGATGGCCGGTTGGATTCCAGCTAGGAAATAGTGGTTGTTATAAATTTTTTCTTTGATCATAATAATTTTTTATTTGCATATTATAACCATCCCGTGCACACGTATTTTTACCTTTGCTCAGACGACGTTTGGGCTTAACAATGAAAGGGTTAAATATCCAGTTTTGCCTTTTTTGTATCAATTAGTGCGTGTACATGTAATCGGTATGTTTTTATATAAAAAATATTTGTGAGCTTTTTGAAGCAACTACCAAGTAGACGCGGTTGCGTTCGATGCGAACCCGGCAACATCAGTTCGCACAATAGCGGAAAATTGTGACTTATTCACACCGACTGTAGAGCGTCGGTCGCTCTTAGGGTGTCGCCTTTCAAATTAATGAAAGGGCTGCCGGATTGAAAATTGTTGTTCGCAAAGTGAAACTGTTCCGACTGTGTGCGAACTTGAAACTTTATTGTAATATAAGATAGACTTGTTCTGCGATCGCTCGGGCGGGCGTCACGAGACGAAGAGACGGCGCCTACTGCTTGAAGCGCGATGCACGCTCGCACTCGCCTTCGGTTGTTTTTCAGCGAGCACCATGGCGATCTGTACACGCGGCGCGGAAAGACACATACATTTGACCATTCAGATGGGCGACTCAACACCGACAGTCCATAAAATCGTAAAGAAAAATGGTTTGGAGCCGTATAAACTATTTGATAGAGATTTTTGACTACGGATTGAATTTGCGATGCGGATACTGCTGAAAATCAGAAACGATGCACAGTTTGTACGAAACTTAATGATAACGGACGAATGTACCTATATTTTATGTACCTATATTGACATGCTATCAAAATAAGATAATAACCAGTACCGCGACTGGGTTTTAATGTGGTGTGGTATTTTCAATCGAAAAATATATCGACCTCATTGTTTCGAACGAAATGTAACAGGAGCAACATATTTAGAATTTGTGGAAAATGATGTGGATGATATGTTACACGACATGCCACTTGCTGAAGCGTAAAATTGGTGGTTTCAACAAGACGGTGCTGTCGCGATGGGAAGATGGCTGGACTCATCATTTCCCAAGCATTGGATCGGTCGTGGTTTCATGAGGACAGCATTAGAGATTGCAATCGGGTAAATCGGTTAAAATTTTTTTTCACTGATAACGTAGTAGATATCGACGGAATTACTGAACGCATATATGCGCTACATTGCTACAGATAATTTATCGAATTACCGATAAAAATTTGGCCTAGTTTTGACGGTATTTCTCCCGATTTACCGGTAACTCGCCAAATTTTCTGAAACAGGTATGAATCCTCGGCCGACCGTAGCGAATCGAGGTCGGCGTCCCACAGTCATGGGGTGAAAATGTGAAATATCCATTACAGCGTAGTAAGAAATTCTTTATTCTTTAGCGTACCGATATGAAGGTGGCACCAAAGGATTCCTGGCGTTCTCCCGATTGGAATCATACCAAATCTCATGTAAATCGGACTAATTTTACATAAGGAATACAAATTGCAAATCACGTCGTTCTTGGTGTCAGTTTCATCGGCGAAACACAAGGAATCGATAGGTGTCGTGTTTGCAAAGATCTGATGAGAAATGCGCAAGTCGAAGGTTTCTCACTTCTTATTAGGCACTCGAACCCCTTCGCGGGTCGAAAGCTATAAAATTCGGTCAGGCACTGCGAGGGGTTGTCAACGCCACGAGGTACCAGGCCGCATCTCTTTGATGGGCGCAGCTCCAGAATCACCCTGTACTAGTTTTTTCATCTCTACACAGTACCAAAGAGTTTCTTTTCACTGTACTCTTTTTACCAAGTCGCGTTATTTTGATAAACAGCGAAAGCGTTAACCCTTTCGCTCCTAACGCCGAATATATCCGGCATCCACGAAACGACCAGTAGAAACGAACGTCGATTAAGCTAGGTTTACATTAGTCTGGTTTAGTTATCCACTGTTTCATTTCTAAACAAACCACTCCCTTGCGGCTTGATCGGATGGCACCGCCGCACAGTGGGCCGGATTCACTTAGTTTGAGCCATTTGGGTCTTTTTTTTAACATATCGGAATGAAATTTACGCCAAAAAATAGGAAAAAATTATTCCTTTCTAATGATGTATAATTTAATTTCAACAAGGCGATATTTGGTTGCATTCATTTATTATTCGATTTTTCCTTATAACTTGGAAATGAAATGTTTCCCGAACATTCCATTTAAACCACTGAAAAGGGCATTAAATAAGGTACCACATAAACAGAATTGAATTTTTTTTATCATAAATTATTTAAAAAAATTGAAAAATAAATAAATAAATAAAAATTTAAATCATACATCATTAGAAAGGAATAATTTTTTCCTATTTTTTGGCATAAACTTCATTCCGATATGTTAAAAAAAAGACCCAAATGGCTCAAACTAAGTGAATCCGGCCCACTGTGCGCCGCGCGCCGGCGCGCCGTGGCGAAAAGGGTACAATCGTGGTGCGGGCTCGCGGTCGGTAGCGGCGCCCCCACGGACCGAGGCGCCGTAGCAAAAGGGTTAAAGATTGAGTATTTAACTGTATGTATTACACTAAATGAAGATAAAGACTTACGGTTTGCGGGCTCGGTTTTGTTCGATCGGGATGTCTTCGATGGAACTCTGCACTCACTGAACGGTACGACAAGCGTCCCTCCCCACGTAAAAGAACTAACTCCACTTTATCTTTTACTGTTAGATACATTTTTTCGATTTGATTATCGGATGCGTTTACGCCAAAGAACTGGACAGTACTGTGAATGTCTAATGACTTCTGATCCACAGACTGTTTCCTAAGTCTGAGGAAAATTTGTCAAAAGATGCCATTGGCCCTTTCGAAAGAAAGGAACTTCTTCCTTATTGTTTGGAAACATCCATGGAGATGGTTAAAAGATGCAACGGGGAAATTTTTATGATCAACGAAAAAAAAAATTATAACATCCCACCATTTCCTAGCTGTGACCCATCCTGGTCATCCGAACGTAGAAGGAAATGCGAAATAAACTACTACATACTTATTCCGTCTTACGGGGCAAAGAAGAGGGTAGCTCAGAATGAAAATAAACTCATTTATATGTTTACGACTGGCAATTTAGTATTTTCGAGGGACAGTTTTTCGACATCTGTTTGGTTTCTACTTAGAAAGCAATCGAACATGCTGTCTTCTTGGCTTTTGACACCTTTCGCTCCGAGTTAATACATGTAGGTAGTGCTGCGTTGGTGGATGGTCGCCTCAGTAATTACGGATTGGAACGTACCGTTGTACCTGGCCACAGGCTCGCGGGACATTTCAGTCATAAACCGCGACCATGGCGAAACACTCCGGCCATTCAGCGTGTTTAATTTATGGGAATCAGATGTGGCATTTTCTTTTTCCCCTAGCTAAACTCTCTACGTTCGGTAGGCCATAACCCGTGCCCCGCTACAATATAAATAAATTATAATGATGTCCTCAACGCTGACCGTGACGAAAATTAATCTTCTGGTCCACACGATGACAGAAAGAAGATGTTCCTATGTTACATTGAAGAATGTTTCCTTGGCAATGGGGTAGAAAACGAAATTACTCTGAAGAAGTGCTAGTACGTCTCGTGGTGAGACACAGGAAGAAAAGGGGTAATCCGCTGACTGCGCGTGGTTCTGCTTGCGTCATCGTCTTTACAGATTCGAGACGGATACCTTATCCCTTGAGTATAAACACGCGTTCGAATTTCACAACAAAAACACGCGAGACGTATTGGGTGCAAGAAAAGGTGGGCCATAGTACCCCGTGGCGAGTACAGCAGTGCCTCGCCCTATTGTATGGCTTTCGACCCTCGAAGATGTTGGAGTTGGAGCTAGATCAGGGAGTCGCGGGAAATGTTAATAATGCCTCGTAACTCTTAATTTATGCTTGATACAACTCGAGCGGTAAAGCTGTATCAGTGGGTGAGTGCTACTAATATTATAAGGATCGCTGGGTAAAAGATGGGTTTTAACGAATCTACTCGATTTAGAGCGAACACCATTCGTGTATTCAATAACTAATTATTATACAAATGTAAGTGTCGCGATTAAATAGTGTAGTAAAAATGTGTAAATTACCACTAATTTGCACGGTGTTGACGCACTGGCGATGCGGGGCGTACGAGTGGCTATTTCAAAGTGCCGAATAGAATATGAACCGAACTCGCGGATTCTATGAGGTTAACCTTGATTCTGACGGAGACTTTAGCTCGATCGTACTAATTTTAACCAGCTCTATACGAGCGTGACACGACGTTACTCTACACGTGACTGTACTGCTTTGAACCGAAGAGGGTTGAAACTGAAGGGTTTATATAGTCCCAAAATGAGTGGGGATTCGTTAGGAATTTCCATATAAGGAAATCCTTCGGGGTCGTCGTCGTGTCACTCCTGTTCCCATGGTCGCGATCCAGATGGTCAAGATCAAGAGCCTTAGTGGTGTATGATAAGCAAAAGGATTTTAGGGCGTTTTCCCTTCGCAGACGCGAGGTCGAAAAGTGGTTGAGAGCGGCGTATGGGAAAATTCCACATACGTAACAAGGCCGGTTAGTTTTTGGTAACCAGATGTGGCATCTTCCACCTCTATTTCATTAGGGTAATTCGGGGGGTACGCTCGTCACCCTGTCGCGAAGACAACACCCCGCAGTACCCATCGAATTTTATGGCTTTCGACCCTCGAAGGGTTTGGAATACCATTAAGAAGTGAGAAATCTTCGACTTCCGCATTTCTCATCAGATCTTTACGAAAGCGACACCAATGGATTCCTGGCGTTCCGTCGATTAAAATCATACCAAATATCATGCAAATCGGCCTACTTTAACACAAGATATTTGTATTCCCTATGTAAAAGTTGTCCGATTTGCACGATATTTGGCATGATTTTCATCGGAAAATCACAAGGAATCCATCAGCGACACTTCCATATCCATACGATAAAGAATAGAGAATTATTATATTTCTGAAACAGGTAGGTACAGTGGTTTCTGAAGCGCCGCCCGTCGAAGGATGCCGCCTGGTACCCCGCAGTGCCCATCGAATTTTATGGCTTTTTTCGGAAAAAGGTATGAATCCTGGGTCGAACGTAGCGAATTGAGGTCGGCGCCTCGCAGTCAAGGGTGCAATGTCCATTACGGCGTATTAAGAAATTCTCTTCTTGATCGTATCGAGAGGGAAATGACGCCAATGGATGCCTTATGTTTTTCTGATTAAAATCATACCAAATATCATGCAAATCGGACTACTTTGACACAAGCTATTTGTATTCGTTATGTAAAAGTAGTTCGATTTTCATGATGTTTGGTATGATTTTCAGCAGAAAAACATAGGGAATCCATTGGCGTCACTTCCCTCTCGATACGATCAAGAAAATAATTTCTTAAAACGCTGTAATGGACATTGCACCCTTGACTGCGAGGCGCCGACCTCAATTCGCTACGTTCGACCCAGGATTCGTACCTTTTTCCGAAAAAAGCCATAAAATTCGATGGGCACTGCGGGGTACCAGGCGGCATCCTTCGACGGGCGGCGCTTCAGAAACCACTGTACCTACCTGTTTCAGAAATATAATAATTCTCTATTCTTTATCGTATGGATATGGAAGTGTCGCCAATGGATTCCTTATGTTTTTCCGATGAAAATCATATCAAACATCATGCAAATCGTATAACTTTTACATAGGGAGTACAAATAGCTTGTGTCAAAGTAGTCCGATTTGCGTGATATTTGGTATGATTTTCATCAGAAAAACATAAGGAATCCATTGGCGTCACTTCCCTTTCGATAGTATGAAGAAATGAATTTCTTAATATGCTGTAATGGATATTTCACCCTCGACTGCGGGGGCTCGACCCCAATTCGTTACGTTCGGCCCAGGATTCGTACCTTTTTCCGGAAAAAGCCATAAAAGTCGGGCGAGGCACTGCGAAAGGCTGTCCTCGCCACGGGGTACCAGGCCGCATCTTCTTGACGGGCGTTGCTCCAGAATTACCCTGTATCATTTGTGCAGTGTGTGACTCGACTACCCTCCGTGTAATCGGCCTGCGCGAAATGGGGCTCAAGTTCGATCGTTATCAGTACTCCTGCCCGAGAGGAATACGATTTACTTTAAATATAGTACATGTGTGTTTTCTAATAAAGTGTTTCTATCGTCTCCTGAATTCAATAACTGGCATCCCGACATCTACGCTCCTACAATCCACCCTCAATACTCCTCGCGGAGAGACACAGGAAGAAACGGGGTAGCCCGCTGTCGACGCGTGGTCCTCTCGAGTATAAACACGAGCTTCAATATCAAAACAAAAGCATGCGTTGACGTATTCCGTGCGAGAGAAGGTGTGCATTGGGGAGGAGGTATTGCTGTGAAGAGGGCCTCTTCAAGAAAGCAGCCGTTTGTGAGGGATGCAAATCGGATTGGTTCTAATACAATCTGCTCCTTATGGTTGAAATTTCGTCTAGCAAACTTTCACACCTCCTAATATAACCAATCGAGCTTGCATCCCTCCCAAAAGAACCGGCCATCCGAGCTTAGAAGCAAGTGCGAAATAAAAGTAACGGTGCGTTTCTTGAAACCGCAGATGTACCTACCCAAGTAGCATTTCTGACGGAAAAGAATTGTCCAGCCTTTGGGCCTGGCGCAGACCTTTGGCAGGTAGGTATCTGCTTCAACAGGCAAGACCGACCTCGGTCCTTGCTATTTCAGCGGGTTTTCTTCCAGAGAAAATCAGTAAATTTGGAAGCGCAATATCTCAAAAACCAGTGTATACATTAATGCTTATTGAATTTGTCTTGGAACGCACTGTCAACTCACCTCTTCAAAAAAAATAGTTCCATTTAAAAAACCGAACTTGATCATCGTATCTTTTAAAATAATAATCGAAAAAAACATTCGTCTACGCTAATAAATTGGCCCCATCGAACCATGCAATTTCATATTTTTTTTATTTTTTTATCTCCCATTTGTTAGGAGATATCCTGCTGTCCAGTCTACCGTGGGACACCCTGTATATGCCTCTCGAACCGAGATTAGAAACCGCCGAATAGCCGAAATCCGCAGCTCGAAG
This sequence comes from Andrena haemorrhoa, assembly GCA_910592295.1. Lineage (NCBI taxonomy): Eukaryota > Metazoa > Arthropoda > Insecta > Hymenoptera > Andrenidae > Andrena > Andrena haemorrhoa. The sequence continues at coordinate 22,948,263 of OU342942.1, forward strand.
AGAGATAACGGATAAACATAATGTATCTGTTATTCTAATTTATCCAGATATTGTCTTTGCCCATCTTTGTTCTCCAGCCGCTTCGCCGTGATTCATTCAAGCCTTCCTGAGGACAAATAGTAATAGGGGAAATGCGGCAACAACGCGATACGACTCTCGATACGTATCGGCAACTATGTTTTTCCTACATTTATCGACTAGCTTGGACTTCCACCGGTTCTGGTGGTACATGGCGCAAATATACCATTAGCGCCGGTGACGGAGAATCCCTGAAGCATAATTCTGTAATTTCTCGAGTCTGTCTCAGTACACGAGTTATAAATTCATTATTATTTCAACGGCCGGTGCTTATTAGCGTTCAAACGCACCAGACCCGCCTGCACGGAAGTTTACTGGAGGCAACTATACCCGCAAAAGCTTCCTTCTTGCCGATTCCACGACGTAAGTTGGTTGAAACGGTTTCTAATGAGACCTTTTCCGTATGCGCAATCTAGGTTAGATATTCGAAAACATGATTATCATATAAGACGCTGTCGTGCAGGAAGAGTGGTGGAAAATGCTTTTGACATATAGACTAAAAAATGGCGAATATTTTTTAAGCCAATAGAAACAAAAGTAACCCCTACAATTCTAGTTGTGAAAACGGCATGCTTATTGCACAAGTTTTTACCAAGTAAAAAAGATGATGATCAGTGGCTGCAATATTTAGAGCCCCCAGAGTCCGAACTTTAAGCTTATTAATTTAGAAAATAATCCAAGACGAGCAGCAAGATTATCATTTTCCACGAGAGAAAAGATTGTCGATTATTTTAATTCTTAATTGCCGCAAAATGTTAGGTTACATAATAGATTCTACATAGGGTGAATTTCATTTACGCCCAAATCTCCAGCAACGCCCGTGATTTCCATTAAGGTAGGTTTTCTTGTACGCGACTGGACGCAACGTCAAGAATTTCAAAGTCGACATTCTAGAAAATGAAGCGCGATATCAATGTTTCTTTTCGACTTATAACAAGTAAATAAGTCGAGAAGGAATAAAATTGTTTAATATTGCGCTTCGTTATCAAGAAAATCGGCTTTGATATTCTTGATGTTGCGTCCAGTCGCGTATAAGAAAACCGACCCTAATGAAAATCACGGACGTTGCGGGTGTTACGTTCGGAACGTAAAATTTTTCTTTTTGGTACGGGGTATGCATCAACAACGCCTAGCGTTATGGGAAATCCCTCGTTGATCATACTCCCGCCTAGTTAGTCAATAATAATTTATTAAAACCAGAACCGTTTCTTGGAAGCATCGTCGCCTCGACATATTGCCGTCCCGCGATAAGGATAAGGCGGTGCTGACGCAGCGGCGTTCTCACCAGAAAGTCGCGCTCAGAAGGACCCAGTGGTTCTCTTGATGTGCCGAATCCGCACTGTGTAAGCGGCAGGGGTGCGGTTCAACAATGCCTTGCAGCATTGTGGGAGAATCCTCGTTGAGCACACCTCTGACCGTCGCGATAAACATTGTAACATAACCAGTAACGGCTACATCAGGAATGCGAATACTGGGTTCCTTCTTGGAAGATTGACGGAATATTGTATACTTTACATCCGGTCACCAATGCAGGGAACGACACCTTCCCACGGTTTTGTCGCACGTTCGGAGCATGTGGGGATTGTTAAATAATTGGGAATTGTTCTTTTAGATACCTATCACAATTTCTGACAGTCAATGGACTGTGGGATTCCCCTAGTCAGAAATTGTATATAAATTCTGGTATGACGAGGAAAAGGCCTTCGGCCATGTGAAATTGTATTGTGCGTACGTATGTTCCATAGATATATTTGATAAATTTTTGGCAATTCGATATTTGAATCAGGAGTCCGAGCCGTAGGCATGAACACTCACACACCGCTTCGATAAGTAGAGGGGCCCATGCATAGTCAAGCGATAAAATGCAGCGTAAGCTTTTTCGGCGCGGACCCACTCTGGCCGCTGCCGAGAGCGCGAAGCTGCGACACTCTGTGACGATAAATCGTGAGGTGCGTGTCATTGGGTCCGCGAAGTGTTATAGAGCTAGAGTTCTCCGGGGTACTGTGTAACCGCGAGAAAGACTCAACTTTGCGAAACAATTCAATCCATTAAATCACTCATTCAATTAACGATTTTATTTTAAAGTTATCATTTTAATTGCTTATATAAAGTTTCTATTGTTTCAATCTTCTTTTATAAATTAAAATGTAGTGCGTGTGTGTGTTTGCCTTCGCGTCTGATTCCTTTTTCTGATTCAGGTTTATCAGCGATCCAGATTTCTCCAAACTTAAAAAGCAAATTTCATACATTTATATTATTGTGACTGTCTGGTGTTCCCTTTCTTATCTTTTTCTTTATAACTTATTTGGCACTGTATAATTTATGCGTTTAACTAATAATTTCTGACAGTCGACTGTGGGATTCCCCTAGTCAGAAATTATGTTTATTTATACAATTTTATACAATTATTGATCGATCATTTCCATATTTCATGTTTCTTTGACTTCATCCGTTATTCAACATTATATTTTATGTTATGTTCTTTTTTTGACTTCATTCGTTATTCAACATTAAAATTTTATTTATAATCAAACTCTACTCGTGAAGTACCTATCTGATTCCATTGAAAAGACCCGTATGGGTCTAGAGCATCAACGATCCCAAAATCTACCCCTTATCCTTCTGATAAGGTACTTAAATACATAAAAATTAAAAGAATTGACTGTTACGACTGCGGCGAGCTTCCTCGTTTTTTTTCTAAATCATCAACTCAATCCAGCAATACTTGATAGTCTAACGACTGTGGGATACCCCTAATCGGTATTGCGTCTATAAAATCGTGCCGCTCGAACACCAAAAGCCGCGGCATGTAACACGGGCGATTTGGGCGCAAGTGGAATTCGCTCATAATAAATTATTAATATATACAAATAGTTTTGTATGATCTTATATATGTAAATAAAGTAATTGTTGTGCCCAGGCAACGCCCAAGCACACGTATTATACACGTTATACATATTATATTACCCTAGAACGTTCGAGACGTTCCTAAGCCAAATCAGTTGCGAGGCAAAGCGCGAATCTACAAAATCAGCGGAATTGCGAGCGCTTCAAGGTGACCACATACGGCGCCGCGAAGCGGGGGGCCCGCGCCCAATAGCGAAACAAAAACCGATTTGCCGCCGCAAATCGGCAGACTGGAGATCCTACCCTCGACTGGGTAACACGGCTAAAACCTACTTGTACACCTCAGTCTAGTTTAGTGTTTTTGAATAAAGACTTAGTCTTTGAGTTTAAACAAACTTGGTGTAGTTCACCCGGTGGATTCCTATCCTTTAAACACTCCCGAAACCACGATTACGCCAGATCCCCTACCAGCCTTGCGAGCCATCACGCAGGGCACAACAAAATTATCTGTTTATAACTAGATAATTACTGTTGTCTGTATCATCAGTAGTACTACAGTAAAAAACAACCACTATATCAGATACTTACCACATTCATTTAATTCTTTTCCAATTTCATTCCATATCTTATTCTTCTTCTTTATATTCTTGTAATCCTCGTGGGATAAATCGTATAGAACACGATAGTATCAGCTTTTCAGTACTGGTCATTGTTTCACAAGCAAAGGCGACACTCGGAAACTAAAAATGCTTTTTATTATTCACTATCCCTATGTCGCGATGTGACTTTAAAATGCGAATGGTCGCCGGTCGCGCGCGATATTCTATTGTATACTGTTGCGTCCCAAAAACATTGCACGCTTCTTGGAAACGTAGCTCGAAAGGAATTCACCTCTTTCGTGGCAACGGTGCGCACCGGCGACCGACAAAACACGACGCTGCACGAATTGGCAGCGCTACGCGATCGGCTCGACACGCCGGCCAGGCAGATTGTCCTTGACCCCGGGTCTCCACCAAGGCAAACACGAACACAAACATTGTTCGCGAACTTTTTCATCTGTTCTTGCCGAGTCCACATCCCTGCGAACATGAAAAAAACTCAGCGTGCGAATCGTATGTGAACGTACGCTGAGTTTTTTTCATGTTCGCGGGGATGTGGACTCGGCAAGAACAGACGACAATTAAACGCGGCTCGATCGTACTACAAGCGATCGAGAAGTGACCAAGAATTGTCTGCGCAAGCTTAACAAATACAGTGATCACACATGTAGCGTACAAAATAAGGCTTCTGGTCAACAGTAGGCTACCGTATACTTCGGCGATTTAAGTTATTGGGGGGTGAAAAATTATACACGAATTTTCGATTACACGGGAAGTCGGCGTCCCCAACCCCCGCGTTGTGCAAGGTTCTGTTGCAGAGTTGGAAATTAACTAAATAAAAAATTATTTACATAACGGATCGAATAAAAGTTACTTTAACTTAAGATTACACAGTTCGACAAATTTTGACCTTCTTTCGGACTTGTAACATTCAATAGCCGTTTCTTATAGGATTTCGTGCGTTGAAAACAAATCCGCAAACCGTTTGTCGCCATCACCCTCAGTTTTTGAGAAATTCGATTTTGAAAAAACTGCAAATTTTGGACTTTGAACATCTATTATGCCGAAACGGTAATAATTATTCGGTTGCTCGTTGCGTCACATTATTCTATGAACCCTCCCGAATACAACAATATAAGTTATTATTGCATTATGAACATTTAAATATGTTTAAACAACGATCAAAGGGAAAAGTACGCCCGAAATGCAGCCATTTTTGCAGATATATTTCAATTTATTTCCAAAACTAAGGGTCTGGGAGAAAATCTGACCATTCCATGCGATGCAGCAGACAGTTATCCTTCGGAAAACGTCAACAGAAGTGGTAAGTCTCGTTTTGTTTTCAATACAGAAGCGAATGGTTTGGTAAAACGCGCGGTGCCGACAGTGGTAGTCACGCGCGTTCAGCGATTGTATTACGCAGAGCGGCAGTGGATCGCGCGCCGCCGTTGACTACCACTGTCGGCTGAATCCCAAGAAATAGGGTTAAAATGCAACATCCCATTTTTAGGACTAAAAATGACGAACATTATGAAGGAAGTTCATAAAGGAAGTGTTAACATACAACTCATACGAAGGTTCGACGTTATCTAAAAAAATAACACCAATAATTCCAATAAAACTAAAATAATTTGATAAATATACATACTATGAAATGTGCAGAAAAATTTGTAAACCTGTATCCATATTATCCCGGTATCAATATGCTAAATAAATAGGTATTGTTCACAAAGTGTTAATACAAGTAAAGAAAAGCGTCGCTTCTCTTCAAATTCGAATCTGCCGCGCCCATTGAGCTATAGAAATACCTGGAGAGTGAATAGCAGTGGGAAGAAGTAGAGGCGACAGCGGCCCGAGGGAAATAGAAGATTACGGGTGAACCTATCCTTCTTCCTATTATCCCTCTCACTCTGTATTATCTGTGTTATGCATGTGTTTGTGTGCGCAGATAACTTCACTCACATGCACTATACATCCATAGCTTGTTGTAAGACAGAGATAGGTTCACCCTTTACTTCCCTCTTTCTTGGGCCGGCCGCCATTGCGCTGTTCATTCTCCAGGTATTTTTATAGGTCAATGGCCGCACTACCGACGTAGGCACTGACCGATGGCGTGATAGAGCACGGGCTTGAGGAGAGTAAGAGGAATTTAGAGGGAGAATTGGGAAGAGAAGGTTCAAGATAGTATAAGAGAAAACGACTGGTTACAAATAAATAAGTTACTCGAAATAAAGCTTTAAATGTTGTTTCTCCTATTTTACAGGTAAGAATTAAGAGAACAGACTAACTTGTACATATGTAAATAAATCTTCTATTTTACAGAGAAACGCAATTAAGTTTTCTTTCGGTATAACCTCAAAATTTGAATAAGGAACTTTATTACATACATTCCTACGAAATTATACAATACTAGCAAAATACCCGTGCTTCGCTACGGTATTAGGGGGCGCTCACCGCGACCCTGGCGCGAACCGCCGGTTTTCGGTGAAGGGAGAGAGTTTTTTAAAAAGATTTCTTAGCGACCACCTAGGGGCCAAGTGGAACCTACTTCCCAAATTTCGTGGTCATTGGATCAGTGGTTCCAAAAAAACAGCTATTTTTCTAAAAAAAATCGGGGTTATTCCGCTATAAAATTATAACGGTTTATCCTAGAAACATGTTTTTTTAGTTTTGTAGAGAATGTTCCTGGCTTTAATTTTCATTGCTACAACTTGTTTGACAAACGTACAAATCGGAAGATATTTGGCTTTTTCGAGGACCGGACCCGGAAAATCGACTTTTTCAAGAAAATGTAAAAATTCGCTGTAAACGTGATAAAATTACTTTTTAACCATGCTTTTGTTGTTCGTTGAATTCTTTGCATTCAAACACATCAAAGTAATGTTTCAGTAAGTAGTAAGGCTAGGCGGTTTCTAACCCATGGGGCAATGAAGGGAGCGCGGGGGCGGGGGGAAGTGAGGGCGCGCGGGGGAGCGCGGCGGAGGGAAACATGGGTGCGGGGCCTGCGGGGAGAGGAAGACCGGTTGCGCGCGCACGAGCCGCGGAGTGGGGGAAGCCGCGATGATGGAGGGGATCAGTACGGGCCGAGCTGCCGCGGAGACCTCTCCACGTCGGAACCACCGCTTGAAATTTCAAAGATGAAGAGGCCCACCCCCAAAGTCTGTTTCAGACCTTGGCCCACCCCCGAAATATTTTTAGACCTGGCCGAGGGAGGGAATGACCCCCAAATATTTTTTTTCAAACCATTATGAAGCTGAAATTGTTTAATAATTTATCGGATGATGTCGAACAATGTCGGGAAAGATCGGTGTTTTTACACACCACGTATTTGGAGGAAAAGAGACAGAACATTATTTTAAAGCTAAATTCGGAGGAGGGAAAGAGAGAGCATTAAGATTTAACATCGCAGCGTCTCGCGCGATCGCGTGTAATTTTAATCCTCTGGAGGAGCCGCGGAGGATGACGTCATTTTCACGGCGCGAAGAACGCTCGAACGAAATAGAATTATGCAGCGTCGGCAGAATTCGGAAACGCTAAATCTTATAATTAGGTGGCGAGGAGAGAAGGGTGATGGGTAAATAAAATTGACAAATAATATACGTTTAAGTATATATATATATTGTTACAAAAAAAATAAACGATATAGAATAATACAAATATAAATATAAAAATATAAAAATACAATTAAAATATAAAATATAAAAATGAATATAAATATAAATATAAATATAAAAAATGAATATAGAAATATAAAAATGAATATAAATATGAATATAAATATAAAAATGAATATAAAAATGAATATAAATATAAAAATACAATATAAAAATGAATATAAATATAAAAATGAATATAAAAATGAATATAAATATAAAAATACAATATAAAAATACAATATAAAAATTCAATATAAAAATACAATATAAAAAGAAAAAATATAAAATAAATATAATATACAAAAAAGAAAAAACTACTGGGGTGATGGTGGCGGTGAGGGCGACTATGGTCGTGAGGGCGACGGCGCCTAGAACACATACAAACATCGATATAACATTAGTACATCAAACGTATTAAACATGAAACACACAAAACAATGTAGTGTATTACATACCTGTGGTGGCGGCGATGGCGGTGAAGGGGGCTCCGGGGGAGTCATCACCCACCCCGGATGTGGCGACGGCTGCAACGGCCTGCTGACGTCTATCCAGGAAGGTGATGGTGGTGATGGGGACCGCGGTCGTCGCAGGGCCCCCAATTGCCTGTATGGCACCCACGGACATCGCAGTCGCGCAGCCATCGCGGAGCCAAACACCAGCCCCGAATGTCGTCGCATCTGCGGCTCCTCGGGGTGCATCTTCGGCTCCTCGGGGGTGCGTCCTGGGCCGCCATCAGGGCCTGCGCCAGCATCACCAGCTGCGCCCCTAGCAATTCGCGATTCTAGCACACATACACAAACATCGATATAATATTGACACATTAACAAACACACGCACGCACGCACGCACGCACGCACGCATGCATGCACACGCGCACGTGCGTACACACAACAATGCAACGATGAGGGTGGCGGTGGCGACGGCAACGGCAACGGCGGCGGCGGCGGCGGCGACGACGACGACGACGACGATGACGAGGGCGACAATAGGATTGGTAATTCCTAAAAACATAGAAACCCGCGATATAATATCAATTTCAATGACTAAACGCGATAAATATCAAAAGTATTGTTATGTACATACCTCTGGGACCTCCCTGCATGGCTCTTCATCCCACTCGGGGGCAATTCGCAGTAATCCCATTTTTTAATCAGTTGCACACAAATGAGACTGGTAGCCGTCAAGATTTGAAGACAACTGAGCTTGTGGCATCCCCAGGCTCTCGCCTGTACACCCATGCCTAAAGTTGCATAGCTTTGTAAAAGTAGGATGCCTTTGTCCTTCACCATCTTCATCACAGACCACCTGCATTTTCGCTGACCATCCTCCTCCATGTACTTATCTTCTTCTTCTTCTTCGCTGACCGTCCTCTCCTTATTCACACGCGTCTTCTTTCCCTTCTTCTTTAACACATCATTCAATTCGATCGTACCACTTTGAACATGTATTGAACATCTATCGTACCACTTTGAACGTGTATTGATCATCTATCGTACCACTTTGAACGTATATTGAACATCAGAACGTCTAACGTACCACTTCGAACATGTATTGAACATCAATCGTACCACATTGAACATGTATTGAACATCAATATTACCACTTTGAACGTGGATTGAACATCTATCGTACCACTTTGAACGTGTATTGATCATCAATCGTACCACTCTGAACATGTATTGAACATCTATCGTACCACTTTGAACGTGGATTGAACATCTAACGTACCACTTTGAACGTGTATCGAATGTGTATTGAACTTCTTTATAATACTTATAGCCTTCGACTTAATCTAGTGTACATTATATTTAGGAGGTTGGGTTGGGGAGAGTGAAGAAAAAAAACATTTATGCATTAAAAATTGATTATATTTTATTTACGCATTTCTCTCTGGTGTTTAGACCACCAGTTGAATATTTTAAATACATTTTGCAAAGCACAATGCTTTGCGTGTCTGCCACATCGCAGAGTATTAACTACATTTAGCTTATTTTGAGATATGATATCCTCGTAGTCAATGTCTAGTGTCTCAATGACCACGTCCGCTCTCGTATTTTCATCGAGGAATTCCGCAAGCCAGTCGCGTTTCTGCAGCCCTTTAACGTATACGTCTTCTTCTTATACAACTTCTTCGTCGATAGCATCAGCTACAGCTTTCGTAATTAGCTGTTTAGCCATACTGTATGGAACGTCTCCATCTTCCCACCGTAGTCCATGATGTTTTGCCACCAACCACCGGATGCTCGATTTGTCAGATTTCGTGAGAAGATATTGCGGCATCGAACTCCGAAAAATATAGTGCGAGAGAATTGTTCCCTTTCGTAGGACTGCCACTTCCTTCACGATAAATCTTCCATCAACGATGAACCCTTGCAGGTCAACAAATGTTGGTACCACCATTATCGGTACAATGTAAAGGTCCGTTCGCTTCCAAGACAGACAGGAGAATGCGATCTTTCTCGTAAAGCATCTCGATTTTCACGATGAAATTTTGAACCAATTTGGCACAGGGAGAGGCCGGGCAAGTAGCGTGGCAATTTAATTGATTTTGCGCACCACGTTTGTCAGCGGATTGTATTCAACCACCCGATCGTGCAGAATCAGACAGTAGGCTGCAGTATTTGCAGGCACATTCTCTTTACAGTCGAATTCTATGCGCACGTCCACGGTGCTATTCTTGATCGACTCATTTTGTCGCGAGCAATCAATCACCACGAGGGGGCCAAATTGCAAAAATCGGGCCACGGTGAATAATGCCTCGTTGCAACTATGTCCATAATACGATTTACGGAAATGTGTATACATGTTAAACAAGATGGCATGCCTATTCTTGTCAAAGTCCAAGTTCATGTCATGGTACGGGTAAAATTCCGAATTGAGAAAAAGCTTTACATTGGTCAATTTGCAGTGGTCGAACCGAGTAACATCTTCGGTCATCACATTCTTTCGAGCAGTCTTTAGAGCAAAGATAATGTATCGCGGCTTCTCCAGCTGTGCAGCTGCCTTCATGGCCCAGGAATGCTTGGTTGTGCTCTGTAAGAGAGGATACTCGTACAGATCCCAGGAGCGAAAACTAATGTTCAGGTTTTGTCCACTTTCCAAAGCATGTAGCAACGATAGCTTATTAACATCGTTCAGCGTCACATGAGGCATCCGCTGTCACGTCCCGGGTGAGGTCTTTCAGGAACGATGACTATGGGGAAGGAGAAAGACAGGCCCGAATAAAAAATCCAGCACTCTGAGGTTTTGAGGGACGTTAGGCGCGAATATTAAATTCGTCACACTGAGGGTTTGAGAGGAACTTAGGCGCGAATATTAAATTCGTCACACTGAGGGTTTGAAAGGAACTTAGGCGCGAATGTTAAATTCGTCACACTGAGGGTTTGAGAGGAACTTAGGCGCGAATATTAAATTCGTCACACTGAGGGCTTGAAAGGAACTTAGGCGCGAATGTTAAATTCGTCACACTGAGGGTTTGAGAGGAACTTAGGCGCGAATATTAAATTCGTCACACTGCGAATTTGGAAGGAATTTAGGCGCGAATATTAAATCCGTCACGCTGAGAATTTCTGGAGGTGATCAGGCGCGAATATTAAATTCGTCACTCAAATCGACCAGGGAAGGTAAGTATACACTTGGTGAACACCCGTTATGGCACTTCGTGTTTGGTTTGGTTCTGGTAATAGGATTTACCGTTGCATTCGTGCAAAAGAAACCACGCTTAGTTTTTCTATGGATCTGCACGTTTCGTACAGCAATGTGTTTACAAATACTGGAAGCGCTCTCGCGAATCAGCTGTTGCGGCAGCTTGGTTTCGCTGGAAATCTTTATGACTCGAGGATACACACAATAATTCAAAACGAGGTTGAAAACAAAGCGGTTTATTAGCCTTGTTAAAGCTTTTATGACAATGCGTGAGGTTTGAGTGTTAACACATAACATTTATATAAATCACAATAAGAAAATATGAATATGAGGTTCATAAATATAACCAAATGAAATTATATAAAAATATTAAGCGTAGATAAATGTAAATGATCGCAATAAGCTTTAGAATATAATGTATTGAGAAATATGATAAGAATAGTAATGAAAATATATATATAGAAAAAGTATTTAACGAAATATTAAATAAACGCAATAAGCAATGGATGGAATAAACGTTATTAATATAAAGAAATATGAGAAAATATGATATAGAAAGCAATAAGCGTTAGTAAAGAATATAATAATGAAATCAATAAGCATTAGCAATACAAAATGATATAGATGAGGATGATATGCCGTTGAACAATAAATGATAATAATAATCGCTTACGGTAGTTGCCGTAGTACACTGATTTTAGGTATTTTAGCACTTGGTTTAATAATACTTTGTAACTCTGAAAGAGAGTCGATGATTGAACACTGATCAAAGAGCGAAGAAAGAGCGATGAAAGAGCGATGAAAGAGCGATGAAAGAGGACCCGGCCTCTCAGGACCTCGTATTTATGTATTTCTACAGGAGTATTGCGGGGGTACGCGCGGTAAAGACCTAGACACATTTCGGGATAATACGCAGTAGGACTTCCAGGGTTTTTATAAACGGTATGGCTATTAATAGACATATTTGTGTCACGTACGCCAAATATGCGTCGTAATTAGGTTTCTGGGGTTTCTATAACTGTAAAAGGAGATACTCTACTCATCGGATGGATTTCGGGTATTTTATAGGAAAGGGGTTAGAGTGGCTTGGACTCTGTGAGACGTAGAGAGGGGATTGAGACGTGGTCTCGATTTAAGAGGGATTTGTAACGAGGGACTTGTTTGAATTCGTTTTTGAGGGAATGATTCGTGCCTTGTAGGACGAATAGGCGAAGAGGGTTTTGTAACGATCATCTCGTGATGGGGACCACTAAGGTACATCAGCGAGGTGGACGTTGTATTGATCATCTTGTGTTGGTGACCGCTAAGGTGCAACATCAAGGTGATCGGTGACTGAGGAGATGGGGTAGGAGCTGAGTTTGATAGACTGTGGTGGAGTGATTTTGAGGTTTACTAATGGAATTTGGAATATGAACGCGCGAAAAATCGTGGGACGTCACATCCGCCATTGCACTTTAAGTAATTCAATTTCTGGTTCCAACGTCGGCGATCCTATTAGAGAATTGTTATCGTTGCGTAATCGTATTAAAATCAATTCGTGACGCGCATTAATAACCATGCGTTTGTAGTCCTCGCAAAATCCCAGCAAATATTTAAGCGGGATGCAAAAATTGAAATGATTTTTCACTATTAGCTCATCGTGCCGTTTCAAGCCCCATCCAGCATTCTCCATATTCTTGTCTTCGTCAGATGTCAGCGATACATAGTTTTTAAGCGTGCTAGTTATTCCAACGTTTCTGTTTCGGTCAATCTCCACGCCATTCAGCTCATATCGAATCCAATCAAATATGAACGCCATGCAATTATTTCCCAACATCACCGTTAATGCATCATTTGGCTTATTTATCATCAATTTCCCCTCCACGTAGAGGAAACTTTCACACGGCAATGTGTATAAATCCTGCTGCTGTATAGGTATTCTTATCTCATCGCTGTGTCCAAACGTTGTGTTGACGTAGGGGTTGTATGTATGTGTCTCAAGCTTGACGATGCGATCATCAAACGTCAGCTTCCCTCCAATGCTTAGAATGTCAGCCATTTTTCAACTTAAATGCGTACAACGAATCCCAGCGATTCAAAAAAGCAATGTTCACAGCACTGAGCCTCTTCTTTTTAGCGTAATCAGAGCTGCTTCTTGCGAAAGCCAAGCGCCCGAGTTATTACAGATCTTGTGAAGCCGACAGACTGAGTCTCTGCGCCTTTTTGCGATCTCCTCCTCCACGTTTCCCAGACGGACAGCGTGAGTCATCCTCTGGACGCAGACCGATAACCGCCATCGATCTCCCGAATAGATTCACCTCTATTCTCGAGAGCGTCCTTAAAGCCTCCGTCTCGCTCCCGGGCTGTGCCCACCGAGTGAACGGACCCAAGGCTCTCCGACCAGGGTCCAGTGGCAGGGTAGGCCCGCCAGGACACCGAAGGGTCAAATTGTCTCTCCCCTCCATCTTCGCCGAATCGTTGCCGCCGAGAATACCACGCGCCGCGTCGCGCGCTACCTTGCCGGCATCGACTCGCGACGCGACACGCGCCGCCCGCACGGCAACCCGCGCCGCGATACGCGCCGTACACACTGCGACTCGCGATAGCATAAGGTTTAGATTAAGCCGCTTTCACTCTGTTTGCCAGCATAGACCTGGCCGGGATTCCTTGTACATTCGATTTAATAAATTGTCGTACTCTACCTCACCTCTGCGTGTACAGTCATTCGATCGACGGCCCTGGACAACCGTCCTGAGCTGGCGATACGGTTCCTCCACCGTCCCACCGGTAACCCCGCGAATAACGGTTACAATTGCACCAGCTATAAAAGTATGCTGTAAACTGTACAAAGTCTCAAATCGTTGCAACAAGTTGCGTAGAAAAACATTTTTACAATCATGGAAAAATTCGTGGAAGTAGAGCGCCAATTGTTAGATCAATCTATACGATTGATGTCTGAAGAAGAATACCTCGCGTGGGAAGAACGTTGCAACCAGTGTATCGAATCTTTGGAAGAATGTGGCCGAGTGAAACGCTCTCGATTATCGATCGGTGTTCGACAATCATTGGTTGCACGAATTGCGCATCTCGAAGGGTTGAAATCTTTGCTGCGCGGACGTTTAGTGCATGAAGGCGCAGGACACTCGAGCACGAGAATTTTATGGCGCGAAATAGACATTGCTTTCGATAGTCGCGTATTAACTGGTGCCGTACTCAATTCGAATTAGATTGAGCCGCGTAACTTCCTCCAGGATGCAGAGACCATCGTGCTGGAATATGTGTGAAGCGCTTTGAGGAAACATCAGAACCTCAAAGTGAACACAATGTTCAATGGCGAATTTGTGGCTGGTGACAAACATGCTAGTAAAAGCATTAACACTCGAAACTATGAACTCTTCGGTACATCTGATCTGAGTGGTACCAGCGATACGTTGTTGAACCCACCCTGGCATCGCTGGAAAAGTTCCAGGAACGTGATAACGGATGGGCATTGGCGAGAATCCTCAACCTGACCGTCAATGTGAACAAATACAATCCATTGCGCTCGGGATGCCACTGCAAGTTGCCGTGAGAATTATTGCTAAAGAAAGCAACGATTAGCGTGCAATCTCCAGACAACGTCTGTTTCGCATGGGCAGTGGTCGCCGGTCTGCATCCTGCTGAAGGACACGTTCACCGCTCAAGTTCATACCCTGACTATTCATCCGTACTAAATCTCCAGGGCCATCGAGTTTCCGATGCCTCTGAAGCAAATTGGAAAATTTGAGAGACAGAATGATATCTCGGTGAATGTATACAGCTTCATGACGGAGAAGAAAGGACCAACAGTCTTTCCGCTGCGCCTCACCAGTCAAAAGAGGGATCGGCACATCAACCTGCTCTACACGCCGAATCAAGAACATGGCGATGTAGGGCACTTTGTACTGATCAAAGACCTGTCTCGGCTAGTAAGCGCCCAGTTAAGCAAGAACAAGGCCAAGAAATTCATCTGTGATCGGTATGTATATAAACTTCTGAAATGTTGAAATAAATGTTGAAATATCCCACCCATGATAAATGTTGACTTTGCAGATGCATGCATTACTTTGGATCTCCCGAGAAATTGGAGGTCCATGCAGCTGACTGTGGGAAGATGAACGACTGTGCCATCGTGCTGCCCAGCGAAGACAACAGTTTGCTCAGCTTCAGCAATTACTGCAGGAAGGAGCGACTTCCCTTCATGGTATATGCTGATCTGGAGTGTATCATTGAGAAAACGGAGGACTGTCGGAATGGTGAGGCGGATCGAAAATTATATACATACCAACACCAAAAAGTACATAGCATTGCATATTATATGCATTGCTCGTACGATGCATCACTATCGATGTATCGATGTTGTCGCGACGAGGATTGTGTTTCATGGTTTGTCGAAGAACTAAAAAATTTGGCAGATTTTGCTAAGCCTATTCTAGCTAATAATACTCCAATGCTAGATTTAACTAATGAACAGTGGATGGCATTTCGCAATGCCACACATTGTCTTATTTGCGAAGAACCATTCAAGGCTGATGATATATGAGTTCGCGATCATTGTCATCTAACTGGACAGTTTAGAGGCTCAGCACATTCGGAGTGCAATTTAACTTATAAAAATGCGTTTTACATCCCCATAGTTTTTCATAATGTATCCGGCTACGATTCACATTTTATTATTGAGAAAATAGCTACCGCTTTCGAAGGCAGCGTTGACGTATTGCCTATAACTAAAGAAAAATATATTTCATTCACAAAAAATGTTGAAGATATGGCTGAAGAATCAGACTCGCGAAATTGTATTAAATTGCGATTCATCGATTCGTACAAATTTCTCAATACCAGTCTCGACAAATTAGCATCTTTTCTTAGTGTGGATAAATTAAAAATTTTACGATCAAATTTTGAAACATTATCCAATGAGGATTTCAATTTATTAACGCGAAAGGGTGTATTTCCGTATGAATATCTTGATTGCGCGAACAGGCTGCAGGATCCATGCTTACCGCCGCGCGAGTCATTCTACAGTTCGTTAACAGGTGAGTCTGTATCCGAGAGCGATTATGTACATGCCGAGACTGTCTGGCGGCGTTTCAACATTAGATCCTTGGGCGAATACAGTGACTTGTATTTGAAAACAGATGTCTTATTATTGGCAGATATTTTTGAAAATTTTCGCGAAAGTTGCATAAAGAGTTATGGATTAGATTCTGCACATTATTATACTTTACCTGGTTTCACTTGGGATGCTATGCTAAAACACACTAAAATTACATCCGAATTGCTCACAGACGTTGATATGGTTATGTTTATTGAACGCAGTATACGTGGGGGTTTAAGTCAATGTTCTGGAAGATACGCACATGCAAATAACAAGTACATGCCATCTTACGACGCATAGGAACAGTCATCGTACTTGATGTACTTTGATGTAAACAATTTGTATGGATGGGCAATGTGTCAACCCCTACCGTACGCTGACTTTCAATGGGTCGAAGATGTTGCAAATTTTGATGTGTCTACAATCGCTATCGATTCGCCCACGGGATACATTCTTGAGGTAGATCTGGAATATCCGCAACGTCTGCATGACGCTCATGCTGATCTATCATTCTGTCCGACACGTGCCAAACCGCCAGGCAGCCGACAGGACAAATTACTCGCGACGGTATATGACAAGCAGCGTTACATTATCCATTATCGCAACCTGCAGCAGTGCACGCGTCATGGTCTTCGTATTACAAAGATACACCGCGTGCTTCAATTCGCTCAATCCCCCTGGCTCCGCGATTACATCGAACTCAATACACGGTTTAGAACAAGCGCGACAAATGATTTTGAAAAAAATTTGTACAAATTGATGAATAATGCGGTATTTGGTAAAACTATGGAGAATGTGCGAAATCGTGTAGATGTAAAACTTTTAACACATTGGGATGGCCGATATGGTGCGGAGGCAAAGATTGCGAAACCGAATTTTCACAGCAGAAGTGTTTTTTCAGAAAATTGAATAGCTGTTGAATTGCGGAAACTCGAGGTGAAATTCAACAAACCGATATATGTGGGTATGTGCATTCTAGACATATCTAAAATTTGTTTGTATGAATTTCACCACGAGTATATGTCTTCACTGCATGGTCAAAATTGTAAAATTCTATATACAGACACCGACAGTCTCATTTATCACATTCGGTGCGAAGATATCTATGAGACCATGAAACACAATATCGATCGGTTCGACACAAGTGATTATCCTATTGGCAATACATATAATATACCACATGTTAATAAGAAGGTTCGAGGGCTGATGAAGGTCGAAAATAACGGTGCGACAATGACCGAATTCGTAGGTCTTAGAGCGAAAATGTATGCACTTCGCGTAGACGGTAAAAAAGATACGAAAAAGGCGAAAGGCGTCAAGACCAACGTCATAGCCAGAACGATAACTTTCGACGACTACGCGCAGTCTTTGCAAAAGGAGATCGAAATGGTGCGCAGGCAATCGTGTATATGGTCGAAATTGCACAAAGTGTACACCATTTCGGAATCCAAAATTGCCCTAAGTCCGAATGATAACAAGCGGTATATCGTACCCGATTCGGTTGACATTCTGCCCTGGGGTCATTATAAAATACCGCTGTAAATCAAAATTATTACTCATCCTTATAAATAGTAGAATTATGTAAAATCGTTCGCACATGAATATATGCATCATTGTATTGAACCATGTATTTACAAATCCTCTTTGGAAGTCGTAAAGTCGCGGCAGTTGAACTCGAAAAAAAATTGTTCACTCATGTATATGTAAAATAAAATTGTTCACTCATGTATATGTATATGTATCATTGTATTTATTGAACTGTGTATTTTATTTATAATACATTATTTTTATTTATCCAAGAATTGTGTGATTTATCAAACCCTAACCACTTGACATACACCTTATCCCCATTCTTACGCAACACTTTTTCCACTAGATACACATCAGGATCGATGACGCGTTGCAGCTCGTATTCGTAGAATCCTCCGGCAACAGGTTTTCCACAGGAATCGTTGTCTGTACTTTGGCTATCTTGAACACCTCCGTTGTCCAATTCGGTGTATAGCCTTTATCGAAGATGGTTTTAAATTTGCTCATGCGCACAAATTCGCCCAATTTGAATCTCGCTGGAGCAGCGATCTTTATGTTGCTGTATACGGTGGCTAGCAGCTTATCGGCGATTGCTGGGGTAACATCGCAAGGACGCATTCTGATGGTTCTCTGTTTTCGTGCGTTATACTCCGCAAGTAGACGCGGTAGCGCATCGGTCCATTGAGCGTAAACAGTTTCCACATATTGTTCTTCAAAGTTCGATTGAAACGTTCTACGACGGAGGCCTTCATCACCGAATACGTCGAATAATGATTAATGTCATGCTTCTTCAAGAGTTTTTGCACATCGGCGTTGTAAAATTCTTTTCCTTGATCGGTTTGCAAATTTTTCGGATATCGATCTCTAAATATCTTTGCAAACGCATTAGTCACCTCAGCGCCACTTTTAGTCTTACGCGGCACCGCCCATGCATACTTGCTCAACACATCGATGATGGTAAGTATATAGTGGTGACCCTGGTTGAATCGCGAGTATGGGCGCATTTCTACAACGTCAGCTTGCCACAGATCATCGTATCCATGCACTATGACGCGCCTCCGTGGGAAATGTCTTCGGGCTGGAGCATGCAATTCCTCAACGAGTTGTCGCTTCTTGTAGCCATGGTTTTCTTTACTCTTGGATTTCGATAATGACTGCATGTTTGATCGTAGAGGTGTCTTTGACACGAATGATGCGATAATTATCGTGTACGTGCATTATGTGCCCCCCATCGTGCCGAGGAAATTCTGGACAAGTTCAATCGTCTCGCATGATTCTCCTTCGCAGCGCTGCTGTGGGATAGAATTCGACGTCTGCAATATCTCTTGAACGCTGTTTTGCAGCACCATCATATCTCTTGAAACACGACCAGCTTTCTCTCTAATTCTTCCTGCTGCTCTCTCAAAAGTTTAATGCTCTTTTCCATGTATAGTTTATTGACGGCATCGCTGTCAGCTGTGGGTTGCGCTACGCGTCGTATCTTGCGTGATTTTGCATCAAAGTCTGCACCAGCCACGCAAAGAGCGTTATCTCGCATGTAATTTCGAATCACACCGTTCCATTTGTAATAGTCCATTCTAACTGCTCCACTCTTCTCGAGCGATACTCCAAATTTGTTGATCGACGCGCGGTTTAATTCATAATGAGGCCTGCCTCGCGGAGTTCCTCGATAATCGATAGAATCTCGATGTCATGCGAGTTGTTACCCGCCTGACGCGACGCTTCCAGCAAACGGAATCGGTCCACCAACTCGTTGGGATCGTCCCAGTACACGTAATCGATCTTGCTATCGTTTACCACCATGGCTCGCGGTGTTGTTAGACCTTTCCCAGCCTTACTGGTTGATACACGGGGGAGTAGTGGTGCAATTACATTTTTATACTTGTATCCCTTATTGCTCAATACGGGATTTTGAGCGTTATGACCGTGTCTGTAGGCATTCGTCGTCAGCAGTATGCTTTTGTATTTTTGTTTATCGGCATCGGTATATATAGCATCATCAGGAATTCTCTTGAAAATCAGTTCGTAAAGGCCGGGTGTTCCTCCGTATTTTACACCATCTATGATTATATTATCATCCTTGTCTATATCGAAAGCCTTATCCCCAAGCATCGTTCCACTATTGCCAAAGTATACGCCGTACACATAGTCCATTGCTGTATCCCTATCACCACTTAGGATTGCACTCATGTATTTTTGCCCCAGCGGACCGAAATGGTTGCGAAACGTTTCTTGTCCCTCGGATGTCTGGAGTTGCTGTCTAATAGATGTTGCAAACGACACATCAGGACTAGTTTCGAAAACGTCTTCATCATTGGTTGTGAGCGATTGTACATTGAGAAATGAATTTATTGGTGTCGAAGGAACGGGTGAATCGGTTGATGCGGCATTCTGCCGTTTTCGCTTCGATTGAATTGGTGTGGAGGTTACGAGCGATTTTTCCGATGACACGTATAGTTTCCTCTTTGTCCTGCGCGATGTGTTCCCTTTCGGATGGATTTTTGTTTTAGGCGTTAATGTTTCATTCCCTTCGACGTCTGTGCTCATCAGCGGTGACGTGTCAGCATCCACCGCTGCGGTATTTTCAACAATATGTTGTGACGGTCTTTCACCGGGATAAGGATTAAAGCTGGTAGACTCAAACGGTACGCCAGGGTTTGATGCTATCGTTACTATATTCGTTTATTTCTTGTCATACAGTTTGTTATTATGTACACTATTTATATCCTTCATCACTTTCGTCGCGACGGGCGTTCGTGTCGTTCGTTTGGTTTGGCGGTACGCGGCGCGTTTCGCTATTCGAACGAGCTGAAGATCGGACAACGGCCAGGCGGCTCTTGCGTCTCTGGTCTTCGTCGGTAGAGGAAAAGAGACCGGGCAACTTCCTGCGTCTCTATCGGAGTCGGTAGAGGGAAAGAGACCGGGCAACTTCCTGCGTCTCTATCGGAGTCGGTAGAGGGAAAGAGACCGGGTAACTTCCAGGCGTCTCTGTCGGAGTCGGTAGAGGGAAAGAGACCGGGCAACTTCCAGGCGCCTCTATCGGAGTTGGTAGAGGGAAAGAGACCGGGCAACTTCCTGCGTCTCTATCGGAGTCGGTAGAGGGAAAGAGACCGGGCAACTTCCTGGCGTCTCTTGTCGGAGTCGGTAGAGGGAAAGAGACCGGGCAACTTCCTGCGTCTCTATCGGAGTCGGTAGAGGGAAAGAGACCGGGCAGCTTCCTGCGTCTCTATCGGAGTCGGTAGAAGGAAAGAGACCGGGCAACTTCCTGCGTCTCTATCGGGATCGGTGGAAGGGAAGAGACCGGGCAGCTTCCAGGCGTCTCTTGTCGGAGTCGGTAGAAGGAAAGAGAGGACTAGCGGCGATCGCTGATCGGCGCGGATATACGGAGATCTCCAGCGATTGCCCCGGGCAGCATCCAGACGGCGTACTGGTAGTGGGGTTCCGTAACCCCCACTTGACTGCCTTGCCTTCGCGGCACGAGGTCTTATGTCCCGCTTCTTGGAAATTCGTAGCTGCGAGAAATCGACGCGATGTAGCGGCGCAGTGGGGAGTGAGCGTCATCGCTCTGACGCGTCGTGACGTGAGGCCGGCGTGGTTCGGTTCCGCTCGGCACGGATCGGTCGCGGTCGCCTGGGCGCTCGGCCTCTCGCTCACTCCCGGTCGCACCGCTGCGCGCTCGATCTCTCGCAGCTGGGACGCTACGTCACAATGTTTTAAGGGTTCGACAATAGGTTTAAAGTATCTCTCCAACGCGATATCTTCCCCCATCTTGCCAGTTTTCAAAGCCTGATGTTTCTTGCGAATGGCTTCACTGGTTTTTGCAATTTCTTCGCTATTCTCTCGCGATCCTTAATCTCCAGAGTATCGATGTCGATCATCTTTGTGCCGCAGGCGGTGCGTTCCCACCAATGTGTTGATGACAATTGACCATCTCACGGTACCGCAAACTCGTAAAATCCCTTTCTATAACGTCCATTGGACATCGCGCTATCCTTGTCTATTACCACGAAGCCATACTCCTGTTGCCAACAATTACGACACAAAGCGCAGAAATCTTCGTAAGACATGTCGGTGTTTACGTGATCGCTGTACACATGTTTCAAGTTGATACCATCCTGCTTAAACAGAATCAGCAGATTCGCATTGTCGCGTATAAGATGTTAGGGAATCTTTGCATAAGTCTGACAGAGATAGAAGCAGTCGACGTTCGAGTGGCGCCCCATCGCAAAGTATTCCCTTATCGTATCTTGCTTGTCGCATGCCACATCATCAAAGATAAAAATGGAATTCGGAAGCGATTCGCTCGGTGGGATGACGTCACTGTTATTCGAAAACGTAAAGTAGCCAATTTCATCTATCGGAGTCAATAAATTCTCCAAATATTGATATTTCGGCTGTTGCAACGACTTGGAATACACGTACACGTTCTCGAAGCGGACGCCGTGAGGACTTTCCAACAAGCTCACCAGCACGTTGGTCTTTCCACAATTTGATGGGCCGCAAATGAGGGAACGGATAGTGTTTGGTAGCATGCTACCATGTCTGCGTCTTGTTTTTTTCGGGGACATCATTTGCGATTTATCGTCAAAATTTGTCACGCGTATCGCCACAGGTTGCCGCACGAATCGCATCCTCTCCATGAACCGTGAAAAATGATTTTGATACGTCGAAGCGGCGACGCGTCCTATTTATAGGTCCGCGCCGAAGCAAAACAGCTCAGTATTCAAAATGCTTCTGGTCCTGTTGGATAATTGCGATATTCGAGACCTAACCTCTGAGCAGTTGAAATATATACCAAAGATTATTCTACTCCGAGAGTTTGAGAGAGACTCCCCGAGCATATAAAAGCCGATTCTGAGGTTCAGCAGCATCGTCGGTGTCTGGAACATTATAATCGCCCTTGGCAGCGAACACATATCGACGGTCCAGCACCCCTGATTAAAAAATGTAGCCAATGTCGTCGACGAGGGTAAAGAAAGGTTGAGGTTTGTTAAATCGCGCGATGAACGCGCTACCTATTGAATTACATATCCCAGGATACCAGTTTTGCGGTCCAGGAAGTCATCTAGCAAAACGATTGGCTAGAGGTCATCAAGGCATCAATCCGTTGGACGCAGCGTGTCGCGAACACGATATTGCATATTCGCGTAGCAACGATCTCGGCGAAAGGCACGCGGCGGATAACGTACTCGCTGACAAAGCGCGAAAACGTATCGTTGCGCGAGACTCGACTCTGGGTGAAAGAGGTGCTGCTACAGCTGTTTGGGCGGCTATGAAGGTCAAGACGAAAATCGGGATGGGGATGAAAACAAAAATCCGCAAAAGGACACCAAAGAGAGCATCGCAAAAGCGGATTCTTCCAGTAGCAAAACGAGGTGGTATATTACAACTTCTCCCGCTGCTAGGTGTTCTCGGGTCGTTGGCTGGCGGAGCGGCGGGGATCGCCAAGGCGGTAAACGATAATAAGGCGGCGCAACGTCAGCTACAGGAAATGCAACGTCATAATCGCTCCATGGAAGGTCGCGGACTTTATCTCACACCCTACAAGCGCGGACAGGGAATATCGAAACGAAAAAAAAAAGTCGAAAAGACAATAAAAATGCCTGTGGGCGTAACTACCGACAAGCAATTGGAGGATTTGGCAAAACGTATGCGTATTCCATTCTTTAGAGGTGTTTTTATGCGCAACGCACTACCAGCCGGAGGAGTGCGTCGAAACGAGAGCGGTATCGTAAATTTGGACAATGTCGAAGGACCGGGGACTCATTGGGTGGCATATGTGAAGAGAGGGTGTCGAGCTGTATATTTCGACAGCTTTGGCAATCTTCGAACGCCCAAGGAATTGGCGCAATATCTGGATAAAGATGCTGTAAAAATCGAATACAATCGAACGTCTTATCAGAAGTACGATCAGAGCAATTGTGGGCAACTATGTCTACGCTTTCTACAAACGATCGGCACCAAATTTAAGGATTGACTTCCCACCGCTATGATTCAGTACTAGTCGAGTCGTACAACTCGGAATATGTCGTTAACATTCACTCTAACCGGCAAGAGTAGCACCCTCGCGGTGAGCTATTTTCCACCCATAGATTTGAGTGATGATGATTACGAGCTCGGTCTAACCACCTTTGAAACTTATCATACAATACCGAACATCGACTCGAGCAACGATAAATTTTACTTCGTCGTAAACTATGACACCAACAACAGCGTTAACCCCGGCCATGAATACATTACAATTCCCCACGGCTCCTACGAACTAGATGCCATTGCCAAGTATTTGAAGCAGCGATTACTCAAGCTATACCCTCAAAATCTCGATGGTACCGATGTCCACGATGTTGGCGACAACGATGTGTATCCAATAGTGTTGCGCCCCAACAACAACACCATGAAAAGTGAGCTGTATTGTCGGTTCGCCGTAGACTTTACAATGCCCAATAACATTGGATCGCTATTGGGATTCTCGACGAATCGGGTATTAGAACCGGGACAGTGGCACGAATCGGACAATCCAATTAATATCATGAATGTAAACATTATTCGCATAGAATGTAGCGTGACCGCTGGCGCGTACAATAATGGAAAGCGCGTACATACGATACATGAATTATCTCCAAGAGTCCCGCCAGGATATAAGATATCGGAAAAGCCCGCGCAGATCATTTACCTTCAAATCACCGCACGGGTCATTACGGATCTAACGATACGCGTTGTGGATCAAGACGGACAGTTGCTCGATTTTCGAGGTGAAGAGATTACCATCAAACTGCACGTACAACAACGACGACGATAATACATGTGGTGCGAACGAATGAGATGCTTGTTTTGAACGACTCCAGAAACACGTTTCTTCCAAACGAAATTGTTTGCAACAACAACAACGACAACAACAACAACAGCTCTGATTACGCTAAAAAAAGAGGCTCAGTGCTGTGAACATTGCTTTTTTGAAATCGCTGGGATTCGTTGAACGCATTTAAGTTGAAAAAATGGCTGACATTCTAAGCATTGGAGGGAAGCCGACGTTTGATGATCGCATCGTCAAGCTTGAGACACATACATACAACCCATACGTCAACACAACGTTTGGACACAGCGATGAGATAAGAATACCTATACAGCAGCAGGATTTATACCCATTGCCTTGTGAAAGTTTCCTCTACGTGGAGGGGAAATTGATGATAAATAAGCCAAATGATGTATTAACGGTGATGTTGGGAAATAATTGCATGGCGTTCATATGTGATGAGATTAGATATGAGCTGAATGGCGTGGAGTTTGACCGTAACAGAAACGTTGGAGTAACTATCACGCTTAAAAACTATGTATCGCTGACATCTGACGAAGACAAGAATATGGAGAATGCTGGATGGGGCTTGAAACGGCACGTTGAGCTAATAGTGAAAAATCATTTCAATTTTTGCATACCGCTCAAATATTTGCTGGGATTTTGCGAGGACTAAACGTATGGTTATTAATGCGCGTCACGAATTGATTTTAATACGATCGCGCAACGATAACAATTCTCTAATAGGATCACCGACGTTGGAACCAGAAATTGAATTACTTAAAGTGCAATGGCGGATGCCTCATGTGACGCTGAACGATGTTAATAAGCTATCGTTGCTACATGCTTTGGAAAGTGGTCAAAAGTTTTCGCTCCTGGGATCTGTACGAGTATCCTCTCTTACAGAGCACAACCAAGCATTCCTGGGCCGTGAAGGCAGCTGCACAGCTGGAGAAGCCGCGATACATTATCTTTGCTCTACAGACTGCTCGAAAGAATGTGATGACCGAACATGTTACTCGGTTCGACCACTGCAAATAGACCAATGTAAAACTTTTTCTCAATTCGGAATTTTACCCGTACGATGACATGAACATGGACTTTGACAAGAATAGGCATGCCATCTTGTTTAACATGTATACACATTTCACTTTGTAAATCATATTATGGACATAGTTACAACGAGGCATTATTCACCGTGGCCCAATTTTTGCAATTTGGCCCCCTCGTGGTGATTGATTGTTCGCGACAAAATGAGTCGATCAAGAATATCACCGTGGACGGGCGCATAGAATTTGACTGTAAAAATAATGTGCCTGCAAATACTACAGCCTACTGTCTGATTCTGCACGATCGGGTGGTTGAATACAATCCACGTTCAAAGTGGTACGTTAGACGTTCAATACACGTTCAATGTGGTATGATAGATGTTCAATACACGTTCAAAGTGGTACGATTGATGTTCAATACATGTTCAAAGTGGTACGTTAGACATTCAATACACGTTCAAAGTGGTACGATAGATGTTCAATCCACGTTCAAAGTGGTACGTTAGACGTTCAATACATGTTCAAAGTGGTACGATTGATGTTCAATACACGTTCAAAGTGGTACGATAGAT
This sequence comes from Andrena haemorrhoa, assembly GCA_910592295.1. NCBI lineage: Eukaryota > Metazoa > Arthropoda > Insecta > Hymenoptera > Andrenidae > Andrena > Andrena haemorrhoa. The sequence goes on from OU342942.1 coordinate 22,974,127, forward strand.
GTTCAAAGTGGTACGATAAATGTTCAAAGTGGTACGATAGATGTTCAAAGTGGTACGATAGATGTTCAAAGCGGTACGATAGATGTTCAAAGCGGTACGATAGATGTTCAAAGTGGTACGATAGATGTTCAAAGTGGTACGATAGATGTTCAATACACGTTCAAAGTGGTATGATAGACGTTCAATACACATTCAATGTGGTACGTTAGACGTTCAATACACGTTCAAAGTGGTACGATTGATGTTCAATACACGTTCAAAGTGGTATGATAGATGTTCAATCCACGTTCAAAGTGGTACGTTAGACGTTCAATCCACGTTCAAAGTGGTACAATTGATGTTCAATACATGTTCAGAGTGGTACGATTGATGATCAATACACGTTCAAAGTGGTACGATTGATGTTCAATACACGTTCAAAGTGGTACGATAGATGTCCGATACATGTTCAAAGTGGTACGATAGACGTTCGATACATGATCAAATTGGTATGTTAGACGTTCAATACACGTTCAAAGTGGTACGTTAGACGTTCAATACACGTTCAATGTGGTACGATAGATGTTCAATACACGTTCAAATTGGTACGTTAGACGTTCAATACATGTTCGAAGTGGTACGTTAGACGTTCTGATGTTCAATATACGTTCACAGTGGTACGATAGATGATCTACACGTTCAAAGTGGTACGATAGATGTCCGATACATGTCCAAAGTGGTACGTTAGACATTCAATACACGTTCAAAGTGGTACGATAGATGTTCAATCCACGTTCAAAGTGGTACGTTAGACGTTCAATACATGTTCGAAGTGGTACGTTAGACGTTCTGATGTTCAATATACGTTCAAAGTGGTACGATAGATGATCAATACACGTTCAAAGTGGTACGATAGATGTCCGATACATGTTCAAAGTGGTACGATAGACGTTCGATACATGATCAAATTGGTATGTTAGACGTTCAATACACGTTCAAAGTGGTACGTTAGACGTTCAATACACGTTCAATGTGGTACGATAGATGTTCAATACACGTTCAAATTGGTACGATTGATGTTCAATACACGTTCAAAGTGGTACGTTAGACATTCAATACACGTTCAAAGTGGTACGATAGATGTTCAATCCACGTTCAAAGTGGTACGTTAGACGTTCAATACATGTTCAAAGTGGTACGTTAGACGTTCTGATGTTCAATATACGTTCAAAGTGGTACGATAGATGATCAATACACGTTCCAAGTGGTTCGACAGATGTCCGATACATGTTCAAAGTGGTACGATAGACGTTCGATACATGTTCAAATTGGTATGTTAGATGTTCAATACACTTTCAAATTGGTACGTTAGACGTTCAATACACGTTCAATGTGGTACGATAGATGTTCAATACACGTTCAAAGTGGTACGATTGATGTTCAATACACGTTCAAAGTGGTACGTTAGACGTTCAATACACGTTCAAAGTGGTAGGATAGATGTTCAATACCTGTTCAATTCACATTCAAAGCCGTTCGATACCCGTTCGATACACGTTCCAAGCCGTTCAATACCCGTTCGATACCCGATCAAAGCCGTTCAATACCTGTTCGATTCACATTCAAAGCCGTTTGAGACGCGATCAAAGAAGAAGGGAAAAGCGGTCCGGTTCAGTCAAATGATGAGTCCAAAGAAGAAGGGAAAGAAGATGCGTGTGAATAAGGAGAGGACGGTCAGCGAAAATGAAGGTAGAGAACAACTACATCTCACTTTTGCAAAGCTACGCACTTCTTGATTTCATGATAGGAGGGTTTTACATTCGTGAGCCTGGAGATGCAGCGAGACCAGTTCTCGTCAAATCGTTAGAGACAACAGTCGCTTTGACAGGTACATAACGTTTTTGAAGGGAAAATTTGTGTGATTTTTCTGTGTGAAAAATGGGGCTGACAAGAATTGCACCAGAATATCTGCCACCAGCATCGCAAAATAATGATCCTGAGGTATGTACACAACAATATTTTTGACATTTTTATCACGCTTAACCGTTGAAATTGAGTGCTATTAAATCAGGTGATCGTGCGAATATTATATTGCGGGTTTCTATCTTTTATGGCTCGCCGCTCCCATCACCCCGCTGGTCGCCCGATTTGGCTGCCGCACAGTGTGCTTATTATGTTCATGTTTATTATGTTTAATGCGTCAATATTATATCGATGTTTGTGTGTTCTAGGACTTGCTGCACCCTGCGCCGCGGCCAAGATGGCTTAAGGTCGAGTTTCTTAGCCGCGGCCAGCGGCGGCGGCCAGACTTCGGCCACGCAGTGTTCAGGGTCCCTCTTTGGTTCGAGGGCACTTGAAAAGGTCTACGGTCGAGGATTCATACCTGTTTCAGAAATAAAAGAATTTAATAAAAGAATTTTTGTTGTTCTTTATCGTATCGATATGGAAGTGACACCAATGGATTCCTTATCTTTTTCCGATGAAACTCATACGAAATTTCATGTAAATCGGACTATTATTAACGAAGACAACTTGAAATGATATAAATTAGTTTTTCATAGAATTTCCCTCATATGGTCCGAATTACGTCGTTCGTGGTGTCAGTTTCATCGGCGAAACATAAGGAATCCATTGACGTCGTTTTCGCAAAGATCTGATGGGAAATGCGGAAATTCTGGACATTTCTGACTTTTTAATAATATTCGAACCCTTTCGAGGGTCCAAAGCCATAAAATTCGGTGAGGCACTGCGAGGAGTTGTCCTCATCACGGGGTACCATGCGGCATCTAAAGAGATGTGTCAAAGGACAGGCGCCGTTGGAGAATCACCCTGTATGTAGTAGTAGAGTAAAATACAACCAGCTATAACATCTAACTAAATAAATTCCACATCAAGAAGGCTCGCAGCTACTATAAAATCAAAAGGCAGTCCCACAAATTATTAAAACATTATATATTTAGTTTATTTCCATAGTTTATTGAACCTTTATTTAACTATACGAATACTTACTGCGCGTCTATTTCTGCACGTTTAGCTCCTTTTATTCATATTTTTGTAAATGTTAAGGGGAATAAAAATTTGTTTATACAAGATCTATTCTGCAAACATTTAAGAATATTTATTAATCATCGTTTTCTGTTAAAATGTAGTACTGACATGGATATACAAAGTTTTACTTTAAATTGGTCGCTGCACGAATACTTTTTACACTGACTGCGGTTTATGACCATATTGTCCCGCGAGTCGGCGCGACGGTTAATAGCAGTACCTACGTCCGGGTCCGAATCCATCGTACGTACTACCCACTGACAGAGCAATATACGGATTAACTCATTGTGAGACTGAAGAATGCCTAAAATTATCAAATACGGCACAATGTTCTTGACTGCCCTTTAGAAATGCTGGCAAACAGATGTTGTCGAAACGTTCTTGTCAAAATATGAAATTATCGGTCGAAAGCAACGAATGAATTCTCGCTTGGATCCGATCCCGCTTTTGTCCCAATGCACAGTGGGCGTCAATCCCAAGAATAGAGAAAAAATTCAACATGCCACTTTTTGCAATCAATGTCGAATCTTATGAAGCTACTTTATAAAACACTAGAACTGGATCTGAAGAAATCGATAAAAATTTTAAAACATCTTCGTTTGTATTGCAATGAGAATATTTTGAGCGTACAATCTTTTCTTTACTTTTTAAAACCTTTATTTCTGGCATCTTGGGTCCCATCACCCAATTAACCGATTGGAAGGTTGCCCAAATATTGTATAATTTCGTAGGAATGAATTAACACTTTGTGAACAGTATGCGGTACATAGGATAACATGAATACAGGTTTACAAATATTTCTGCACTTTCCATAGTATGTAGGTATATTTATCAAATTGATCTAGTTTTATTGGAATTATTGACATTATTTTTTTAAATAACGTCATTCCTCCGTATGAGTTGTATATTAAAACTTTTTTTTATGAACTTCCCTAATTATATTACGCAATTTTAGTGCGAAAAATGTGATGTTCTTGAATTTTCTCCTATTTCTTGGCATTCAACCTCACCGGAAGTTCCCGGAGGGTAACTAAAAAGCCGATAATTATTGCTGAGATTTCTTCAATGGGTTTCTTATGGGAAATAACTGTATGTATCTAATTATTTGCTATTGCTTACCAAAAACGATACTACTCATTTCGGTTCTCAACAAATTTGTGTCTTTTATAATAGCAAAATGTAAAAGACTTGATTCCAAATGTTCTACAAGAAAAAACATACAAACTTTGACACGTATTTACACACAGATCAGAAGTAGCCGCCACGATATTTTTCCCTTTTTTAGGAGCTCATATTATTAGTTTACAAGAAGTATATAAAAAAAACATAATCCCATAACATATATATAGAAAAACATAATCCCATAACTTTTGAATTCTGACTTGTTTCCTTATTTTTGGGATTCTGTCCCAATGTGGCGCTGGATCGCAGCGCTTCCGCGGCGAGGACTCAGTTTGGAGGAGTCGAGCGGTTTCGTGCCGTGGCTAGCCGCGCAGCTAGGAGATTCGGCCATCATGGCGGAAAACAGATAGTCATCCCATTGTGTTGCGTCTCCAGTAGCCTAGGTTGCTGCTGTAGCGGACGCGCGGCCGCGGCCGGTTGAAAACGCGGCTAGGAAAACGGATGCATGCTTCTCCATGAGAGCGGTGCTTAGGATTCGGCCCCCGGCCGCGGTCGCCAGCCGCCGCCGCCGATCGCGGCTAGGAAACTCGACCTTTATACATCTTTTCGAGGAGGAGGAGCCCCTCAACCTTAGGATGCGGCGGCGGCGGCAGGAACCGGCATATGGGGCCGCGCGGCTGCACCCATATACAGGGTGTCCCAAAAATGTCGGAGTTCCTTGAAAGGGGTGACTCAGGGGGTGATTTGAAACAACTTTTTCCTTAGCGAAAATATTGTCCGAAGTTTCGTTAAGGAGATATTAACAAAAAATCCCGACCAATCAGAGCGCGCGCCTTCCGCCCGAGCTCCCGCGGTAGCGTTGGCTACGCGGTAGGCGGCTGCACTTGTACTACGAACGTACGAACAAGCAAGTCGGCATGCATCGAAGTAAACCGCGTTACACAGACTTTTTTTAAACAGAATCTTAAATAATAATTGTTTCAGATGAGTGGACAAGAAATACATAAATTTCATTTTCAAATAAAGCATAAACTTAATGGTAATGTAACAGAAAATGTACGACAAGTGATCCTAATTCGTTATTGAGGTAAAAATCCGTAGATTAATAACGGCCAACATAACTAAAGTTAAAAAATAATATCAGGTGTATGAATAAATTGTTTCCGACTGGATTTACATAATCAGTACAAAGCTACCGAATTTCTATCGCGGTAATATTCGTAAGCTGCCAGAAAAATGGCGAAAGGTAATTAACAGTAATGGAAATTGTTTCGATGATTGAAATGTTTTCATAATTTTTAAATCAAACTGTGATTGTACCTACCCGAAAATCGAACAGAATTTATTTCTACATCTAATAATCACCAATAAATTAAATAAAACTCACCCTTTCGGACATTCCTTTCCTTTCTTTTCGGAAAGCTGTGTCACTAAGTAGGTCACTGTACCGATCCTGGTCATCGGTGGACGAAAAGTTTTATGGTAGGGTAGCGCCCGGTGCTCAGCTGATCGCAGGGATACGACAGCACCCGAAGGTAAGGGTCGTAACGTCAAGTGCGTCAGGGTTAATGTACCGAATATTCACTTCACTGCACGGCCACTAACACTGATCACTTAATTTATTTTTCATGGAACGTGTTGTTCCTGCGTTATAAAAATTGTCTATGCACACCTCACCACGTACGATCAGCTGTCTTTGGACGGCCTGCATAGTTTGTGGTATTATGTTCGTCACCGCAGCGTGAATTCGCACAACGATGTTCAGAATAATTTTGACGCCAAACGCCGAATTGTACCCTAGCTTGGGGTTTGGATATGCTTTGTACTGATTATGTAAATCCAGTCGGAAACAATTTATTCATACACCTGATATTATTTTTTAACTTTAGTTATGTTGGCCGTTATTAATCTACGGATTTTTACCTCAATAACGAATTACGATCACTTGTCGTACATTTTCTGTTACATTACCATTAAGTTTATGCTTTATTTGAAAATGAAATTTATGTATTTCTTGTCCACTCACCTGAAACAATTATTATTTAAGATTCTGTTTAAAAAAAGTCTGTGTAACGCGGTTTACTTCGATGCATGCCGACTAGCTTGTTCGTACGTTCGTAGTACAAGCGCAGCCGCCTACCGCGTAGCCAACGCTACCGCGGGAGCTCGGGCGGAAGGCGCGCGCTCTGATTGGTCGGGATTTTTTGTTAATATCTCCTTAACGAAACTTCGGACAATATTTTCGCTAAGGAAAAAGTTGTTTCAAATCACCCCCTGAGTCACCCCTTTCAAGGAACTCCGACATTTTTGGGACACCCTGTATAGTGCAGAGGGCCCTGCGACGACCATGGATTGATTAGCCTCCCTCGCCACCATCACCGCCGTCACCACCGTCACCACCGTTGCAATAGTTTTTTCATTTTATATTATTTTTTATATATTTTTCATTCGTTTTTTCTTTTAATTTATATTATTTTTTATATATTTTTCATTCGTTTTTTCTTTTAATTTATATTTTTTATTCATTTATTATTAATCATTTTCAATCATATTTTTTTGGAACAATATATTTAAATTTATTAACCATATATTATTTCTACATTTTATTTGTCCATCTTCCTCCTCACCACCTAATTCTATCATTTGCTGACGTCGCATAATTCTATTTCGTTTTTCGCGCTGCCAAATCATCTGCCGCCACCTGGCCGCGAGCCGCCCGCCGCCGCCGCCCGCCGGGGGGGGGGGGAGGGGTGGGGGAAAATGAAATTTGATACTCAAAAGTGGTCTAGAATCCCCCTTGTCCTACTACTGAAACAGACAATCATTTATTTCGTAATCACCCCCCAGCGAGTGATAAAGCCACCAGCACCGCGTACCACGGAGTTAATAAGGCCTTACGACCCCGAGAGAAGGGACAAATATTTCGTGTGTGTCTGTGGGGAGGGGGGGGGGGGGGGTAACTTACATTTCTTGTTTTCCAAAGCTGTAAATAATAATGGATTCGGAACCATCGACTTCGACCTCTGCAGCTACAAGTGGTGTAAGTTCCAGGCAGAAAGACAAGATTTTTCTAATTGGATATATGTCCCATCAAATTACTGGCAGTAAGTTGCCATCCAATAGACAAGTTTTACACAGTTTGTTTTACAATAAACGTCAAGTGAAACTAGAAACCAGAGATGCTGCAAGACTCACAATCCAGGAAGTTTTACTTTTTGGGGAGAAAGCTAAGATTCATACCAAACATTTGAAAGATTGTATTGCGAAGCTTGAAAAACTTCACGAGGAGTGGAGAAAACTACAAAAAAATGCAACCAGAAGTGTAAGCCAAGCTCAAAGTAAAAAAGTGGAAACTTTTAAGTCAAGCCTTAATGACCTATTTGATATTGCACACCAAGACGCGCTGAAGAATACAAATGAAGAAGACAGACAGTTTTTGCTCCTTCAGAGACAAAAGGGACGTACTGGCTGCATGGGAGGAGTTGATATAAAATTCCTACGAGCAGAAGAACAAAGAGTACAGAGAAAAGCTGCTGAGGAGGTGAGATTAGAAAATTCAAAACTGCAACCTGTAGGTAAGCGAGGGCTGTAGTTTCAATATAGCAGTTAGTACCTATCTCGATCTATTTTGTTGTACCTATCTAGCACCTTGGCACCGTTGTACCTAGATAAATATGTTTGCTGTTGTAGGGTTTTTAGGCATAAGGCGAGAGATTAACTGATATAAGTAATATTTAATGAGTTTGTATAAAAGGTGATTCGTATCGTAGCGCTGCATGTATGTGTGATTCGCATGTGCTTTCGTCACGTTCGACATTCGACTGAATTCGCGTACAGACACCCAAGCACGCACTGCTCGCTCGACGCATGCGCCACGTCATTCGTGCACGCAGGCACGCGGATACATTGTACGGGCCCTTATTTCTAATACTCCCCCCTATCCACGTGCCGAAGTACACGTTGCATTTAGTTATATTTAGTTTAAATTGATTAATTTCTTACATGTATTCTGCTTGTCTTTGGTCAAGGACTTTGTAAGCATATCTGCTGGCATCATGTTTGTACATAAATACTTTGGTTCTGTATCACCTTTTTCTCGCGCCTCTCTTGAAAAATGATATCTTGTATCTATGTGCTTGCTACGCTCATGGTATACACAATTGTTATTTAATTCTAACGCACTTTGATTATCGCAATTCACTACAGTCGCGTTCTCTATCAAATCATACATTTTCATGTGACCCAGCAGATTTCTTATATACGTTATTTCTCTAGCTATCTCGGAAAGCGCCATATAATCCGCTTCCATTGTTGAGAGTGCGACTGATTTCTGTTTTTTACTTTTCTAACTGATTGGACCTTACGCTATACAGACCAGCGAGCTGTCACAGTGGCAAGAGCTCTTCTACACAACGTAGTTTGTCGTCACGGTGTGCCATTGGAGATACACTCGGACCAAGGAAGGAATTTTGAATCCTCCGTGTTTAAGGAACTCCTGAAGCTGCTGGGAGTCAGGAAGACACGAACAACTCCCCTGCATCCGCAATCCGACGGGCTGGTGGAACGGCTGAATAGAACATTGCTCCAATATCTTGCGATGTTTGTCTCAGAGCACCAGCGAGATTGGGACGAGTGCATACCCATGTTCCTCCTCGCTTATAGATCAGCACGACACGAGGCTACTCAGTTAACGCCAGCGATGATCCTGTATGGCCAGGAAATACGCTTACCCCAGCAATTGTGGAGAGGTCTACCCCCGGAAATAGAAGAGGACGAGGACCCCGAACGAGGTTACGCAGAATGGATCCGCGGAAAAATGAAGAGGATTCATGAATTCGTTCGTCGCCATCTGGATGTCTACAGCTCCAAGATGAAGTCGTGGTACGACAGCCGTGTCCATCCCGTACAGTTCCAGCCCGGAGACCGAGTGTGGCTGTTTCAGCCCCGAAGAGCGAAAGGGAAGTGCCCGAAGCTACAAACCGATTGGGAAGGGCCCTACACCGTAGTAGACAGGATAAACGACGTCGTCTATAGGATACAGCACTCTCCCAGGAAGAAGTGCAAGGTCGTCCACGTGCGTCGCCTCGGGAAATACGAAGGACGGCTTCAAGAGGATTGAAGACGTCATGGAGCACTCACACCTTCAAGAGGATTGAAGACGTCATGGAGCATCCACACCTTCAAGAGGATTGAAGACGTCATGAGAGAAGACTGGTCTAACTAACCAGGCGGACTAGGCTATGGAGGTTACCTCCGTAGCCCGGCCCCCCCTCTCTTGAGATTGTTACAGGTTCACGATACCCCACGACGAGGGACAAGGTGTCGGGGGACTGCCACCGCGGCCTGGATACGCGCTCCCGAATTCCCCGAATGTGCCACAATAGCGTGGCAGTCCGCAGCGGAGCGCGGACATACGTGAAACCGCTCCGCTAGCCCCCCTGGAAGTGAGTCCCATGAGCCCCCGGGGCCGGCCCCGGTATGGTGGATACCATGGGATCCCTGGGTAGCAGAAATGTGTGCAGGGTGGACAGCAAACGGGAAATGGCACCCCCAATCACCAGTCGGACAAGCGCTGCTTGGATCGGCTGGAGGGGATGTCGCGGAGACGGGAGCGTTAACAGGACGCAAAGGACGGTCCCCTGGGTCAGCACCAGATGCCTCGAAGAGGAATGGGGCCATCTGGAAGTCAAGGATTGGACAAAGGAAAACAACAGGGCTGACGAGTTCGGTGACTGGGTTGAGGGCCGGACCGCGTGCATGTTCGCGGTTGGCCGCGGTCCCCTGCTTGCGCACTCGGCTCGCATGGCGGCGACTGGCTGCGGGCCTCTGCTTGCGGCCTCGGCTTCCTTCCTGGGTTTCCGGCTCGTGCGGCTCCAACGGACAGACCATCGAGGAGCGATACTAATGCTCTGGCATTTTTTTAAGGGAAATTGGATCGACGGAATCAAGAGGATCCTGGACCCCAGCAGAAGGGCTGAGCGAGAGTTGCGACATCGGGCAGTTCGAGGACCCGCTCAAAGGACCCGCGTCAAGAGGACTGGAGGATTCTCGAAGAGGACCTCGCAGAAGAAAGAAGAAAGTGAACAAGGAACCTAGGAGTTCCGACCGCTGGAAGACTGAAGACGCAAGTGGAGGGTAGAGACGCGGAGCATCTTCAGGGAACCACGTACCCACGCCTTGCCCAGGGTTTTTGGGTGGTTTTCCCCTTGGGCGTGAAGGCGAATGCCGAGGCGACGGTCGGAGGAGGCCACGCAGCGACCTTCCCACTCCTCCGGACCAGGGTACGGCTGCAGAACAGCATGAGGCTGCGGCGGTCGGGACGTTCGCTTCTCCTGAGGGGGGAGCAGTGTTGCGAGCACCCTATGGATAGGATCCATGGCCCGCTGGTGCTCGCGCGAAGATAAGAAGACAGCGAGAAGAAGGCGATCGGATCGATCGCCTGTCAAGCTATCATTCGTGAGCCAGACGCGATAGCCGACGGACGCATCGAAACTTATACACAGAAGCTTATATTGTTCTTGGTTCCCCTGTTAATGTTCCACTGTTATAGTTATGCATTAAAATCATATAATGTCCTACGGAAAACGTAACAATACTATAAACCCTGTACGTGATCGCCTATCGGTAGTGTCGCCAGCCCAATCGGCATCTACATAACCTATCAATGAGTTTTGTGTTTTGGTATAATTTATAGTGTGCTCGATTGTTCCTTTTGTTACCGTACAACGCGTTTCACCATTTTCACCATAAAGCGACTCAATACGTTAGTTGCAAACGCAATATCCGGACGGCCGGCATTTGACAGATAATTTAGGCATCCTACTAGTTCTCTGTACGGTTCATCTAACGTCGCACTTTCAACATCTCGCATTAATTTCGCGATATCGATATTTCTTTCCATGGGCATGCTCATCGGTTTGCAATCACCCATGCCAAATCGTATTAATATATCTTGAATGTACTTTTTACTATTTATTTTGATATTTCCTACTTCACCTTCTCTCTCTACGTGCATGCCTAGAATATCTTTGACCCTGCCTAAGTCTTTAACCTTGAATTTTATTTTCAATTCTTCCTTTACGCGACATATGTTTTCTAAATCTACAGACACGACCAAAATATCATCTACGTATACTATAATTACTGTATCGCTATTCTTTTTATTGTCAACATACACGCACGGATTCGCATCCGTCTTTTTAAATCCTAAGCTTGTTAAGAATTTGTCTAATTTATGATACCATTCTCGTCCCGATTGCTTAAGTCCATATAGGGGCCTGTTCAATTTGCAGACCCTTTCTTCCTCGCCCTCCTGGATGAACATTGAAGGCTGTTCCACATAGATTTCATCGCTCAGGTCTCCTTGTACGTAGGCAGTTACAACGTCTAGCTGATGGACATGCATCTCTCTCACTACGCTGGATGCCAGAAGAGTGCGTATGGCCTCTAACCTCGCCACGGGCGCAAATACCTCGTCAAAGTCTATTCCCTCGCGCTGTTGATCACCTCGTGCCACCAGTCTGGCTTTATGCTTGTCGATGGAACCATCTTGGCGCTCTTTGACCTTAAACATCCATTTACATTTTAATATTTTCTGACCTATTGGTTTGATTACGTATTCTTCTCTCATCGCCTCTAGTCAGTATTTTCGGTCCGGACCCGACATGGCTTCGTAAACTGTGGCCGGATCTGGTCGAACTTCACGTTCGAGATTTCGAGTTGAATATATCTTACGGGGCCTCCCCCTTTTACCAGTCCTTTCCAGCCTCGGACGTCCTGGTCCTCTACTGGTAGTTGGGGTCTCACCGACACCTGGTGAATCTTCATGCGGTTCTTCTTCCTCGGTGTTGTCTTCATCTGTCTCTGCTGATGCTTCTTCTTGCCCCATTGCTGCTTCAGATTCGCTGATGATTGGTTCTAGTGGAGCTTCGAACAAAATTTTCGAACAATATTTTTGTATTTCATTTTGGTTTGGCGTGGACTCCCATTCTTCAATAAATCGAACATCCCTTATTTTTATTACATTGCGGGTTCCTTTCTCCCACAGTCTGTAGGCCTTGGCCTCGTTAGAGTAGCCCACCAGGATGTATTCTCTTCCTTTTGCTGCGAATTTGTTTCTATTTCTTCTTTTTTCAAGTGCTATCACTCGACTTCCAAATCCTCTCATAAAACCTATGTATGGTTTTTGTCCTGTCCATATTTCATAGGGTGTGGATTTCTCGTTTGCTTTTGACGGGCACCTGTTCCGTATATATGATGCAGCGTTTATCGCTTCAGCCCACAATGACGTGGTCATTCCAGACTGAATGAGCATACAGAGTGCCATTTCGACCAGAGTACGGTTGGCTCTTTCAGCTAGTCCATTCTATTGCGGAGTATATTCTACCGCTAATTGTCTTGATATGCCTTCCTTCTTTAGAAAATTATTGAATTCTTGTGAAAGATATTCCTTTCCATTGTCTGTTCTCAGTATCTTTATTTGTTTTCCTGTGAACTTTTCTGCATATGCTTTGTACTCTTTAAATGCTTCCAATGCTTCTGGTCGCTTTTTTAATGTCTTGATTTGGATGTACCGACTCTTATCATCTATAAATGTAATACAATATCTCGCTCCTCCTATAGATTCAACGCTGACTGGGCCACAAATGTCACTGTGTACCAAACCTAACACTTCATTTTCTCTAGTTATCGATGGCTGGTATGGTAACTGATGTATCTTCGCCTTGCTGCACACCTCGCACACTGGATTTGAATTTTCTATGGCATCGTTTATACCAGCTGCCATATTTTTCAGTTTTCGTACGTCACTGTAATTAAGGTGTCCTAGTCGGTTATGCCATTTCATCAATCCACTGCTTTGTCCTGTGCGCAGCATGGCACTGTGCTTGGGTTTCTTACTCTCCTCAACTATGTACAAACCGTTATGTTCCTTTGGACTGATGGCTACACTGCCGTCATGTCTTCTCACTTTGGCACCGTCTTTGTAAAAGATCACTTTATATCCATTCTTTGTAATTTGTGACACCGATAACAGATTGTTTTTAAAACTAGGTGCTAGGACCGCTTCTTTTAATTTGATACTATTTTTATTGTTATTTGTGATGTTCACGTCAATGTTTATTTCTCCCCTTCTTGCTGAAATCACTTTTTCTTCTGTTGCTGTGAATATGTCCATGTGGTTAGACTCCATTCTGTCGAACTTGTGCTTTTCGTTACTCATGTGCGCTGTCGCACCACTATCGAGGTACCATGTATGTGATTCCTTTTCATGGTTGTACAATGCTGTACATAGCATCGCATCTTTTCCTCCTTTTCTTGCAGCATTGTCACTCTTGGAATAACAGTCTTTTGCACGATGCCCATATTTGCCACATTTGTTGCAGTTTCCATTAAATTTTGTTTTTTTCTCAGAACTTTTGTGATTCCATTCTTTTGACTTAGTATTGTATTTTTTCTTTATCACCATTGCACGTTCTGTGTCTTCGAGTTCTGTGCGGTTATTATTTTCTTCTTTTCTTGCTTCTTCTTCTAATAGTTTTATTTTCAGCGTTTCGAGGTTAGGTAAGTCGTCACGTGTTTCCATTGCTACGGCAAAGTTTTCGTATTCTGCCGGTAATGATCCAAACAGCATTATCGACGTTAACTCGTCGGGGATCTTTGCCCCCACTTCCTCCAATTGTTCTAGTGTGTTCTGGAAGGAATTTACGTATTGCGTCATCGTTTGATGTGTATCCTTTTTCATTCTATTTAGTTCTTTATATAATGCAGCTTTTCTCACCGGTCCTTTAGATTCGTGTAGTCTTTGCAGTTTTTGCCATGCTTCACGCGATATAGTGGCCTTCTTTATTTGATTTATTTGATTTTCCTCCACGCTCAATAGAATCAGCGCCAATGCTTTCTCATCCTTTTTCGTCCACTCGTTTCTATTTGCTTCTGTTTTCACCTCGGTGCCACTGGTATGTGCCCATAGTTCGTTATAGACGAGCAGACTCTTTACTTGGATCTTCCAGGCCTCATAATTCTTTTCCCCGATTTTCTGCACGTGGTTCAGATTCATCATGGTCATTCTTCTAACCTTTAGTCTTCGTTATTTACAAACTTCACGCACTGGTAGCGCCCTAGGCACATAACCTGTAGGGTTTTTAGGGATAAGGCGAGAGATTAACTGTATGTAGCAGTACTTGATTGTGCCCCCTTGGGGATTACAATTCCATTTCGCCCCTCCACTCTTCTCTCGCTTAACCCTACTTAATACTAGCCTTACATCTAATCCTTATCTCTATTACACGCACGCTCACTCGCTCGCTCGCCACCGCCGCACCCGCTCTTCCCGCTCCTCTTTCCCCCCGGACCCCCGCTTCCGCACGCTTCCTCTCACTCCCATTCCTTACCCATTCATTCCTCCACCTTGCACCTCGCTCCACTCCTCTACCCTCCTCATCCATTTTTCCCCCTCTCCATCATCTCCCAACACTTCCCCCACCACCTCCTGCCACCCCCTTCCCTCTCCCCATCTCGTACATTCTTCCCAAACATGTTCCCATGTTTCCTCCCCCCACCCGCATACCCTACATCTCCTACTTTCCTCATTCTCCCAATATCTCCCCCCCTTCATCTCATTACCCAGCTTAAACCTGGCCACCCTTCTCCATCTGCTCTCCCCCCACCCCTTCTTTAAGTACCCCGGCACCCCCACCCCCTTTACCGCCCCATACCATCTGTTAAACCTTGATTCCCTAATCCCTTCCCACCTATCCCCCTCCTGCAACCTCCTTTCCACACTTACCAGCTCCTCCCCCCTCATTTCACCCCCACCCCTCATCCTTTCCACTCCCTCTACCGTCCACCCCCTTTCCCCATAAAAACTCTTTCTCTCTTCTTCCCAACCCCCCTCTCCTCGCCCGCCCCTTAATCTCCTCCCAACACATTCTTGCCACCTCCCCTCCTTGCCCCTCCTCAAGCTTCCGCGAGAGATTAACTGATATAAGTAATATTTAATGAGTTTGTATAAAAGGTGATTCGTATCGTAGCGCTGCACGTATGTGTGATTCGCATGTGCTTTCGTCCTAACCCAGGTCCTCAAAGCCTCTTGTCCTGGTGGGGGTTAACTCATAATGGAACGAGAGAAACTATTTGGGGGTAGAAGAAGTCGCTTGGAAAAAATCTTGTCAGTCAGCTAGCAATCACGTCGCAGAAATGTACTCTGATGAAGAATATTACGCGATGTTCTGGGTGTACCCCCCGAACAACGGGGACGCAAGTGCTGCAGCGTGAGAATTTGCGCTGAAATACCCACGGCTCCGAACGCAAAGTAAAAATTCATTTCCACTAATTTGTATAACGTAGAAACAACACATTCCATGAAAAATAAATTAAGTGATCAGTGTTAGTAGGTGTGCAGTGAAGTGAATATTCGGTACATTAACCCGGACGCACTTGACGTTGCGACCCTTAACTTTGGATGGTGTCGTGTACCTGAGATCAGCTGTGCACTCGGCGCGTCTGTCGATGACCAGGATCGGTTCAGTGACCTAGTGACACAGGTTTTCAAGCTGCAGGTAAATTTTCGAAAGGGTGAGTTTTAGTTACATTATTGGCGACTATTATTTCTTAAATTTAACGCAGGCTATGGCTTATTTCCGGCGATAATTCTAAAAATTTCCATACCTAAATATTTCTTAGGGGTTTTTAAACAAACTTATTCGTTATCAGCAACACTGTTGGCCGTTATTGAATTATGGATTTTAATCACAATAACGAACTATGAACACTTTTCGTTCATTTCCTGTTACAGTACCTTGTCGTGGCTACGTTATTAACACAAGGAAATTTACGCATTCCTTATCCTTCCACTTCAAATAATTATTATTTTCGATTCTTCTAAAGAAAACCTTTGTATTCGTCTTTTTACGTTAGACATGATTTTCATCCATTTCACCTTTATTCATTATTCACTTTAAATGACAAACAAATCATGACAAAATGTTCGATTTTATTTGTTACGTCTTTTTCATTTGCCATTCTACCCAATTTCCTTCGATGCATGCCGAGTTGCTTGTTCGTAGTCGCAGCGCGGCACGCGGCCACGCTAGCACGGGAACTCGGCCGCCAGACTCGGGCTCTGATTGGTCGCTGCTGTTTGTTAATATCTCGTTAACGAGACCTCGGAGAACATTTTCGCAAAGGAAAAAGTTGTTTGCAATTACCCTCCGAGTCACCCCCTTCAAGGAACCGCAGCATTTTTGGAACACCCTGTATACATCATACAGTAGATGTATACGTTAAAAATTTACTATAGGATGTACTTCAATACTTTACAGTTAATTATCAATTTCTTCTTTTTTTTTCTTCAACACGCCCTGTATTGTTCTTAACATGTACAATCTCACTAACTTTTTTCTCGATGTAATGCATCGCAACTACGCATCGATGTTTTCTTTAACATCGAATACTTCTGCGTTTTGAATTAATTAACAGCCCATAACTAGTGAAATAAAATAAAATACCGAAAAGAACAATTCAGAATCATACCCATTTATTATCATTACAATAACAGTATTTTATTTAAATGTCCCAGGGTTCCTTCTTTAGGCATAGTAAAAGTAATAGTTTGCTCGTCTGACCCTTCAATGCATGTTGTTGTAAAACTGCAACATACCGTGCAAACCACCTCAAACTTATCGGTATGTGCTCAATGCATGCCGTTGCAGAAAAAATAACTGTACCGAAAAAAGGATGCGTTATTACATAGAAATATTATGTTATTGTATGTACTTACCTTAGAAAATCAGTTTATTACACAGCAAAACAAAACTACAATTCTGACGTCCAACAAATTTCCGAGAATCTTCACTTCGTCAAAGCAAAAGTGACATTTAACATTCGCGAAAGAAAAAATCGTGTTACCACTCGATAAAATATATTACCGTGAACGTGATAATTCTGCAGCGGCATGCATTGAGCACATACCGATAAGTTTGAGGTGGTTTGCACGGTATGTTGCAGTTTTACAACAACATGCATTTAAGGGTTAACCTCCAGGAAAAAAGAAATGGATTGGACGGTAAATGATTCAACAAAATATTACTTTTACTACGCCTGCAAAAGGAACACTGGGTCATTAAAATAAAATACTGTTATAGTAATGATAATAAATAGATTTGATTCTGAATTGTTCTTTCCATATTATTTTTGCTACAATATCAAACATTGTATTGACCATAGGCAAGGAGGATCAAATGAGTAATTTTTTCCCAAAGTCGAGAAAATTCACGACATGATCAACCAGCAGCCTGGGTCATTGGTTTGATTAGCCTCTTCTGACGTATCGAATGAAATACATCGATGTATCGAATAAAGAGTGACCCAAAAATGTGGCCTTTTTAGCCTTTTTTAATTTGGAACTGAATTTTGTGCCAAATGATAGCTTATGATGAGACACCAATCACCACAAATTTTCAAGTTGAGGTAACAATTAGTTTGTGAGATATGGGAGGTGAAAGAAGTGAAAATTCATTAACGCGTCAGCCCATACGCTTCGATGTATGGACTTTTATGTCATTCTGATAATTTAGATAATTACTTCCAGGGGTTTTGCTGACTGCTAACAACGAATTTGAACTTAGTGAGTCAGCGGTTGACAACGCTACCTGCGCGTCCGAAGTCACCATGTATACCACCCATTATCGATATCTGGTACACAAATGTTTTCCAACGAACACTTCGAGAACAAGCTATTGCCTAGTCGTAAAGAAATGAAGAAATTTCGCTTCAAAAATAATAAATTGCCAGCTGTAAAAGATAACTGAATTCGGACGCGCAGGTAGCGTTGTCAACCGCTGACTCACGGGACAATACGGTCATAAACGAGAGACCCTGTCGAAACACTCTGGCCGATCAGCTTGGTTAATTTTTGAGACCCAGATGTAGTATACAAGTCAGCTTCTTCAGTTTTTATCTAAATGTGCCAAGTATAGCAGTTAAAAAGTATTATCCAACATCAATACGCCTTGTGGAGAGAGAGAGAGAGAAAGAGAAAGAGAGAGAGAGAGAGAGAGAGAGAGAGAGAGAGAGAGAGAGAGAGAGAGACAAGAAGAAAAAATGGTACCCCGTTGACTGCGCGTGGTCCCGCCTGCGCCGTCTTCCCCGCAAATTCGAGACAGATGCCTTATCTCTCTAGTAAAACTCGCGCTTCAATTCCAAAACAGAAGCACGCGTTGACCTATTCCATGCGAAAGATGGTGGGCCTCGGAGAGGAGATATTGCTGTGAAGAGGGCCTCTTCAAGAGAGTGGCCGTTTGGGAAGGATGCAGGGCAGATTGGTCCTAATATAATATGCTCCCCATTGTTGACATTTGGTCTGGCAACTTTCACACCTCGTAACCTGGTCCGTGAGCTCGGCGCTTCGGAGTCCAACTCACGGATACGCTGCTCCGGCGTCTGGAACGCGAGGTGGGGGAAATTCTCGAGGGAACCCGTCCCCGATCTGGTATCACTGCATCCAGCTGTTTACTGTTCCCGTGGATACCTGGGTATTAACGAAAAGTCGCATTTTTGTTCACAGCGAATAATCTATAAATTCTTAAAGACTGCGAAGGTACGTTCTTGATTGCCCTTTGAAAATCTGGCAACCAGATGTTGTCGAAGCTGTCTTTGGAAATACGGAATTGCCCACCAATAAACGATAAATGAGTTTTCGCTTCGCTCTCAACTGTTACCTCCCCGAGCCCGCTTCGTTTGGGATAATTAAGGACCCAACATAAAGGCAAAATACAGAACACAATATAAAGGCCCAAAATGTAATAAAATTTGAAAATAGAATATAAAGCGGCCTGTTTGTTAATCCGTTTATTGCTGTGTCGGCGGGTGGTGAGTAGGTATAGATGGTCGAAGTGCGGGATGATACGATCATAAACCGCGACACTGATGAGACGTTCTGGCCGATTAACCTGGCTAGTTTTTCGGAAACGACTGGTTTCCCTTGGGCTTGAAATATTATAGAATTTTACATCGTTTATGATAATGTATACTTGAGGTTCCCGTTCCATATGCGTAGCGAGTTCAATATAGTGTATTCAGTTTTTACTACAAAGTCGATATTCAAACTGTACCCCAGATATGGGTCACACTGTAACAACTATGTGATCTCGGTAAAGTGCCAAATTGATTAGCTTTTAAGGATAATTGTTAACATTTGCTAATTCTGATTTCAAGGATCAAGACTGTTGATTGTTTACGTACAAAAGAAAAGTTGATTTATTTTACATTCTGTTGTTTACAATCATTAGTAATTCATTTTTTATACTGTACCCCACCTGACCCTACACATATGCAAGTGATAGGTAGGTCAAGGTGGGGTAAAACGGAACGCTTAACTTTGGAGGGTGATTACTTAAAATCGGGAGGAAAAAAAGACACGAGACTTCAACAGGAGTCTTCAGTGGACCTTAGACTAAATCAAGGTCATTGTTAAGAAAAATCTTTGGGAACGACGGAAAATGAAATTTACCGGAGGTATTGAAATCTTCGCTTCGCTCAAATGGTGGGGTAAAACGGAACACCCACTCGAAGACCATGTAAACGTACAAAATCTTAATTTTTATGATTTAAAATGTATTAATTTATGTTAAAATCTACAAATATATGTTTTAGGTATAACTATTGCAAATAAAATATAACAAAAATATATATTATACATACAGGGTGTTCCAAAAATGCTGCGGTTCCTTGAAGGGGGTGACTCGGGGGGTAATTGCAAACAACTTTTTCCTTTGCGAAAATGTTCTCCGAGGTTTCGTTAACGAGATATTAACAAAAAGCAGCGACCAATCAGAGCCCGAGTCTGGCGGCCGAGTTCCCGTGCTAGCGTGGCCGCGTGCCGCGCTGCGACTACGAACAAGCAACTCGGCATGCATCGAAGGAAATTGGGTAGAATGGCAAATGAAAAAGACGTAACAAATAAAATCGAACATTTTGTCATGATTTGTTTGTCATTTAAAGTGAATAATGAATAAAGGTGAAATGGATGAAAATCATGTCTAACGTAAAAAGACGAATACAAAGGTTTTCTTTAGAAGAATCGAAAATAATAATTATTTGAAGTGGGAGGATAAGGAATACGTAAATTTCCTTGTGTTAATAACGTAGCCACGACAAGGTAATGTAACAGGAAATGAACGAAAAGTGATCATAGTTCGTTATTGTGATTAAAATCCATAATTCAATAACGGCCAACAGTGTTGCTTTTAACGAATAAGTTTGTTTAAAAACCCCTAAGAAATATTTAGGTATGAAAATTTTTAGAATTATCGCCGGAAATAAGCCAGAGCCTGCGTTAAATTTAAGAAATAATAGGTAGTCGCCAATAATGTAACTAAAACTCACCCTTTCGAAAATTTACCTGCAGCTTGAAAACCTGTGTCACTAGGTCACTGAACCGATCCTGGTCATCGACAGACGCGCCGAGTGCACAGCTGATCTCAGGTACACGACACCATCCAAAGTTAAGGGTCCCAACGTCAAGTGCGTCCGGGTTAATGTACCGAATATTCACTTCACTGCACACCTACTAACACTGATCACTTAATTTATTTTTCATGGAACGTGTTGTTTCTACGTTATAAAAATTAGTGGAAATGAATTTTTACTTGGCGTTCGGAGCCGTGGGTATTTCCGCGCAAATTCTCACGCTGCAGCACTTGCGTCCCCGTTGTTCAGGGGGTACACCCAGAACATCGCGTAATATTCTTCATCAGAGTACATTTCTGCGACGTGATTGCTAGCTGACTGACAGGATTTTTTCCAAGCAACTTCCTCTACCCCCAAGTAGCTTCTCTCGTTCCATTATGAGTTAACCCCCACCAGGACAAGAGGCGTGAGGTAAAAAGAACCCATCACATTTTCGAAACACACGTGCTTTGCAGAAGTGCAACGAACGAACCGTCATACACTTTCACAAAAGCCCGCGCTCCGTCCTTTTACTGCCAATGTACCCATTGCTTCGAGGTAGGCAGCAGACACCACGTGTTTCGGTTCGAAAGGGTCCGAAGAGAAGAGAAACAGAAAGTCTTCGAGTTGCTATAAAGAAGAAAATGCATACCATTCCTGTTTCCCCTTTCCGATACCCTGAGTTCACGTCTGCTACGAGGCGGAACCAATTATGTCATAAATTATCCAAAACTGTAGGAAACCGTTCTCTACCGCTGACTAGCGGGACAATACGATCATAAACCGCGACCCTGGCGAAATGCTCTGGCCGATCAGCCTGCTTAATTTTGGAGAACTAGAATTTAAAAAGTATTATCCAACATCAATACGCCACGCGGAGAGACAGAGGAAGAAAATGGGTAGTCCGCTGACAGCGCGTGGTCCCGCCTGCGTCGTCCTTCCTTCAAATTAAAGACAGATCCCTTATCTCTAGAGTATAAACACGCGCTCGAATTTCAAAACAATAGCACGTGTTGACGTATTCCGTGCGAGAAAAGGTGGCCTTGAAATCCGATTGGCCCTAATCTAACCAATCTGCCTTGCATCCCTCCCAAACGGTCACTGTTTTGAAGAGGCCTTCTTCACAGCAATGTCACCTCTCCGAGGCCCACCAGTATAAACACGCGCTCGAATTTCTAAACAAAAGCACGCGTTGACGTATTCCGTGCGAGAGAAGGTGGGCCTCGGGGAGGCGATATTGCTGTGAAGAAGGCTCTTCAAAACAGGGAGGGATGCTGGGCAGATTGGTTAGATTAGGACCAATCGGACTTCAAGCCCACCTTTTCTCGCACGGAATACGTCAACGCGTGCTTTTATTTTGAAATTCGAGCGCGTGTTTATACTCGAGAGATAAGAGATCAGTCTTTAATTTAAAGGAAGGACGACGCAGGCGGGACCACTCGTTGTCAGCAGACTACCCCAAACACGTGGTGTCTACTGCCTACCTCGAAGCAATGGGTACATTGGTAGTAAAAGGACGGAGCGCGGGCTTTTGTGAAAGTGTACGACGGTTCGTTCGTTGCACTTCTGCAAAGCACGTGTGTTTCGAAAATGTGATGGGTTCTTTTTACCTCACGCCTCTTGTCCTGGTGGGGGTTAACTCATAATGGAACGAGAGAAGCTACTTGGGGGTAGAGGAAGTTGCTTGGAAAAAATCCTGTCAGTCAGCTAGCAATCACGTCGCAGAAATGTACTCTGATGAAGAATATTACGCGATGTTCTGGGTGTACCCCCTGAACAACGGGGACGCAAGTGCTGCAGCGTGAGAATTTGCGCGGAAATACCCACGGCTCCGAACGCCAAGTAAAAATTCATTTCCACTAATTTTTATAACGTAGAAACAACACGTTCCATGAAAAATAAATTAAGTGATCAGTGTTAGTAGGTGTGCAGTGAAGTGAATATTCGGTACATTAACCCGGACGCACTTGACGTTGGGACCCTTAACTTTGGATGGTGTCGTGTACCTGAGATCAGCTGTGCACTCGGCGCGTCTGTCGATGACCAGGATCGGTTCAGTGACCTAGTGACACAGGTTTTCAAGCTGCAGGTAAATTTTCGAAAGGGTGAGTTTTAGTTACATTATTGGCGACTACCTATTATTTCTTAAATTTAACGCAGGCTCTGGCTTATTTCCGGCGATAATTCTAAAAATTTCCATACCTAAATATTTCTTAGGGGTTTTTAAACAAACTTATTCGTTAAAAGCAACACTGTTGGCCGTTATTGAATTATGGATTTTAATCACAATAACGAACTATGATCACTTTTCGTTCATTTCCTGTTACATTACCTTGTCGTGGCTACGTTATTAACACAAGGAAATTTACGTATTCCTTATCCTCCCACTTCAAATAATTATTATTTTTTATTCTTCTAAAGAAAACCTTTGTATTCGTCTTTTTACGTTAGACATGATTTTCATCCATTTCACCTTTATTCATTATTCTCTTTAAATGACAAACAAATCATGACAAAATGTTCGATTTTATTTGTTACGTCTTTTTCATTTGCCATGCTACGGAATTTCCTTCGATGCATGCCGAGTTGCTTGTTCGTAGTCGCAGCGCGGCACGCAGCCACGCTAGCACGGGAACTCGGCCGCCAGACTCGGGCTCTGATTGGTCGCTGCCTTTTGTTAATATCTCGTTAACGAAACCTCGGAGAACATTTTCGCAAAGGAAAAAGTTGTTTGCAATTACCCCCCGAGTCACCCCCTTCAAGGAACCGCAGCATTTTTGGAACACCCTGTATACAGTCGTGCCGGAAAGTAAGTTGACGGTCTTTAAAATCGCATAACTCTTTTAAAATTGGTCCAAACGAATAGAGTTTTATTTTAGAAGCCAGCGGAATTAGTTTTCTGGGTGACGTGATTCGTTGTTTTGAAAAAAATTGCAACTGGTCGGAATAGCGATGATAATAGTGAAGGTCGTTTTTTTCCAATTTTTTTCTGGGCCTGTAATGAAAATCCAAAAAAAAACGTTTGTACATTGAAGTATGTTGTATACATGGTGAAAATTTCATCTAAATCGGTTAACGTTGCTCCGAGCTACGAACATTTAAAGATCGCAGAATAAGGTCGAGAATCGCTGATTTCGGGAATTTCCGCGATTTTCGACCTTATTCTACGATCTTTAAATGTTTGTAGCTCAGAGCAACGTTAACCGATTTAGATGAAATTTTCAGCGGGTGACGCGGTCGACCTAATATAAAATGGCTATTAAAACTAATATAGACATTACTTATTTTATCAGAACAAACCTATATGTTCAGAATTTTATGCTGATTCAGAAAAACTGGTCGATATTTGCTTTAAGACAATATTTACTGTAAATCGGGTTGAAAACTGAAGTCATGACATCTGACCACCTCTCCCGAGGTGCCGGGAGAAACGGTTTTCGACGTTGGCAGAGACCACTGACATAATTATCCATAGAAAGTTAACAAAGGATAAACCAAAATTATTTATGAGTGAATACAACTACAGATTTATTGATATTTAATTTGTTTACGCTAAATAAGTAAAGAACGCATCAATCAAAAAGTGAACTATCTACTGGCGATTAGCAAGGCAAATGAATACAAAAGTGAGTAAATAAACTAAGTAAATGAAAATAATAATAAAATAATAATAACAAATAAAAAATAAACAAAAATAATAAAAAAATCATAACTCGACCATCTCTCCTTTTTGCAGCGAGAGATGGTCTTCTCGTTAGCTTTGAAAGGTAGAGTTAACATGGCCAAATACTTTAGCTGCATTGTTCCTCAATATCTCTACTATTGCTATATATTATCCCAAATATTAAACGAAAATAAACTTAGAAATATATTTTAAATCCGATTCTGTACAACCGCTGTTTGACAAAAGAGATTAAATGTAACCCCAATTTACATTTTAAAGCCTATAAATCCAGAAAAACACACAAAGAAGCGAAATGACGCTATTCATTCAACTGTTAGGCTTCTAGAGAAGGAATTGGTCTGCACTTTAATGCATTTTTACGTACAGTGTCTGAAATATAGCGACTCGACCAACTCTCCGACCCGACCACGTCTCCCGGATTTACCCTACGTCCAAAGCACCCGCATGGTTGCAATATGTGATGGAAATCACGAGCGTTGCGGGCGATTTGTGCGTAATAAGTGGAACGCACCCATAATGACATTTCTGTGGTCCATCTTCGCTTGCAACCGATATGCCGCGCGTCCTTTTCTTTTCATATTCGAGCGTCTCCAATTCGAAGGGAAGTCGACGCAGGCAGGGCCTGTTTAAAATAATGTCGCAGTTTTCCGCTGTGGAAAATACCCTGCCCTTCGTTAATCTGTTTATGGCTTTGTTGTCGGTGGTACATATACCTAGTCACTTCAAACCACCGTGTATCTTTTGACCATCACCGACATCGTGACATAGTGGTGCCATAAACCGCGGCCCCTGGCAACGCCGTCATTTTTTTTGATCGACGAAGGTGTTCAAAATTTCTTCGACGCCGACGCCGACGCGTCGCCCGATTTTTATGACTTTTTCCGGAAAAAGGTATGAATCTTGGGCCGAACGTAGCGAAGTGAGGTCGAGCCCCTGCAGTCGAGGGTGCAATATCCATTACAACGTATTAAGAAATTCTTTTCTTCATCGTATCGAAGGTGAAGTGACGCCAATGGATTCCTTATGTTTTTCCGATGAAAATCATATCAAACATCATGCAAATCGGATAACTTTTACATAGGGAGTACAAATAGCTTGTGTCAAAGTAGTCCGATTTGCGTGATACTTGGTATGATTTTCATCAGAAAAACATAACGAATCCATTGGCGTCACTTCCCTTTCGATAGTATGAAGAAAAGAATTTCTTAATATGCTGTAATGGATATTTCACCCTCGACTGCGGGGGCTCGACCCCAATTCGTTACGTTCGGCCCAGGATTCGTACCTTTTTCCGGAAAAAGCCATAAAAATCGGGCGAGGCACTGCGAAAGGCTGTCCTCGCCACGGGGTACCAGGCCGCATCTTCTTGACGGGCGTTGCTCCAGAATTACCCTGTATCATTTGTGCAGTGTGTGACTCGACTACCCTTCGTGTAATCGGCCTGCGCGAAGTGGGGCTCAAGTTCGATCGTTATCAGTACTCCTGCCCGAGAGGAATACGATTTACTTTAAATATAGTACATGTGTGTTTTCTAATAAAGTGTTTCTATCGTCTCCTGAATTCAATAACTGGCATCCCGACATCTACGCTCCTACAATCCCCCTCAATACTCCTCGCGGAGAGACACAGGAAGAAACGGGGTAGACCGCTGTCGACGCGTGGTCCTCTCGAGTATAAACACGAGCTTCAATATCAAAACAAAAGCATGCGTTGACGTATTCCGTGCGAGAGAAGGTGTGCATTGGGGAGGAGGTATTGCTGTGAAGAGGGCCTCTTCAAGAGAGCAGCCGTTTGTGAGGGATGCAAATCCGATTGGTTCTAATACAATCTGCTCTTTTTGGTTGAAATTTAGTCTAGCAACTTTCACACCTCCTAACATAACCAATCGAGCTTGCATCCGTCCCAAAAGAACCGGCCATCCGAGTGTAGAAGCAAGTGCGAAATAAAAGTAACGGTGCGCAGAAGCCGCTTGACACCGCAGATGTACCTACCTAAGTAGCATTTCTGACGGAAAAGAATTGTCCAGCCTTTGGGTCTGGCGCCGACCTTTGGCAGGTAGGTATCTGTTTCAACAGGCAAGGCCCTCCGTGGCCCCTCCGTAGTGCCAGCAAGACCAACCCCGGTCCTTGCTATTTCAGTGGGTTTTCTTCAGTGAAAATCACTAAATTTGCAAGCGCAATATCTCAAAAACCAGTGGAAATCAAGTGTATACATTAATGCTTATTAAATTTGTCTTGGAACGCACTATCCACTCAGGTGTTCAAAGAAATTAGTTCCATTTGAAAAACCGAACTTGACCATCGTATCTTTTAAAATAATGATCGAAAAAAAAATTCGTTCGGGCTAATAAATTGGCCCTCTCGAACCATGCAATGCACTATTTTTTTTATATTTTTATCTCCAATAGTTTAGGAGATATCAAGCTGTCCAGTCTTAGGTGGGACACCCTGTATATTATTTCTCAATTTTATGGCTGCCCTCTTCCCTCCGACACCCTTTCTTCATCTCGTCTTCTTTCCCCTTTCCTCACCCGGGGACACTATCTCTACAAACTGGAATTTCCAGCGAAATTTGTTCGATAGCTTGTCTCTTAGTTGCTCCCAGTCTTTTTCCTCCACCCGTGTCTCTGTTAGCCCAGTGATATCCAGTTGTTCTACGAATTCCCCGAATTCTATGAAGAATTGTGTATCTTTCTTTACTAGCCAATCGATATTCCAGAATCCTAATTTCTTAAACGTATATTATTTGTCAATTTTATTTACCCATCATCCTCCTTCTCGCCTCGCCACCTAATTCTAAGATTCGGTGTTTCAGAATTCTGCCGACACCGCATAATTCTTTCTATGATTCGCGCTGCCAAATGACGTCACCCTGCAAGGCTGCTCCACAGTAGTCAAATTACACGCGATCGCACGAGACGCTGCGATGTTAAGATTGAAAATCATTTTGAAAGAAAATGGTAGCTTTAGAATAAAATGTGGTGGTGGGGGAATGCAATTGTGCCCCTATTTAACCCAGTTCCCGGATGCTATTCAATCAATCGCTCAGTAGCCTCAGTGACTTTCGATGGAACAAATAGTGCTCTGAAAATGTACAGTACTATTGATGAAATACTCGCTGGGTGTGAGGATTATTTCGTTCCGATCGTGCGAGATGATGATGTAGCTCCATGTGGGGAGAATATATATTTTGACCGGTGAGGGGTAATTTTCACATCTTCTCAAAATTGTTATGTTTATTCCTAATACGAGCGGTCAGAAGATACGCATTAACAACCATGGGTAGCAAATACTTGGAAATTGGAATCGATGTAGGACCTATGGTCGTTGTAGAAGTTCTTCTCGGCGACAATCATGGAAATCATCTCATATTACCATGGCATACATGGGGTGCGCTATTCGACAGCCGTGAAACCATCGAAGAATGTGCACGATTACCTGAACCAGACTCAATGCGGATTGATAATTTAATGGTGGAATTTTTTCGGATCTTTGATTCACCGATTGTAAAGATGACGCAAGGTGATAATACACTGTATTTCACACTGGACACAGCAACATTTTTATTTAATCTTCAGCCATGAATAGACTATATGTATCCACGGATGTATCCAAACTCGGATGTATCCAAACCCAGGTCCTCTGAGGTGAGCTCGGGGCGGGGGCAAGTGAGGGCGCGCGGGGGAGCACGGCGGAGGGAAACATGGGCGCGGGGCCTGCGGGGAGAGGAAGACCGGTTGCGCGCGCACGAGCCGCGGAGTGGGGGAAGCCGCGATGATGGAGGGGATCAGTCCGGGCCGAGCTGCCGCGGAGACCTCTCCAGATCGGACCCACCGCTGGAAATTTCAGTCTTTTTCAGACCTTGGCCCACCCCCGAAATATTTTTAGACCTGGCCGAGGGAGGGAATGACCCCCAAATATTATTTTTTTTCAAACCATTATGAAGCTGAAATTGTTTAATAATTTATCGGATGATGTCGGACAATGTCGGGAAAGATCGGCGTTTTTACACACCGCGTATTTGGAGGAGGAAAAGAGACAGAGCATTATATTAAAGCTAAAATTCTAGGAAGGGAAAGAGACAGAGCATTATTTTAAAACTAAAATTCGGTGGAGGGAAAGAGACAGCATTAAGATTTAACATCGGAGCGTCTCGCGCGATCACGTGTAATTTTAATCCTCTGGAGGAGCCGCGGTGGGTGACGTCATTTTCACGGCGCGAAGAACGCTCGAACGAAATAGAAT
Source organism: Andrena haemorrhoa (assembly GCA_910592295.1). Taxonomy (NCBI): domain Eukaryota; kingdom Metazoa; phylum Arthropoda; class Insecta; order Hymenoptera; family Andrenidae; genus Andrena; species Andrena haemorrhoa. The sequence continues at coordinate 23,002,651 of OU342942.1, forward strand.
TATGCAGCGTCGGCAGATTTCGGAAATGCCAAATCTTAGAATTAGGTGGCGAGGAGAGAAGGATGATGGGTAAATAAAATTGACAAATAATATACGTTTAAGAAATTTTATTTAAAATTAAAAGAATATAATTTAACATTTTTTCCTACGAGCATCACCTATACTGTATTCCATGTAAGAGCATCCCGACGCCCCTACCGATTTGCGACCGATCTGCGCAGCTCCCACTACTACCCACTGTTTGAACCGCACGCGATTGGTTTGCAAGGAATAACTGGTACATCCCAAACGCGGGACCTGACCGTTGTCAACGTAAACAACGTCCCGCACGAAAAGTTAACAGAGAGAGTAGAGGGCCGTGCGACGGAGAAAAACATAGGCGGTTAAGTGGGTAGTCGGGCGTAGCAACGATCGCGAGGGTCGTGCCTGCGCGAAACCTGGATGCTCTAATGTGGAATACAGTATAGAATATCATTGATTGCGCATGCTAACAGTTCGCAATCTACATAATAATCCTCACAGTAATGTTCGCTATCACATATGATTTTAGCAGCACGACGCGCATCTAATGTTTCGCAGGCAACATCGCTCTGTTGGAACACATTATCAAAAGTTTCAAATTTTGTCCTCACATCGTATACAATCTGATGCAGCCGCGAATACACATAGCTGACACACGGCTCAAGATTTAATAAAAATGTTACTGTATCTGGTTTGAAATACAGTGGCTTATCATGTAGCGTCATCCTTACAATCGGAGAATTATAGATCTCACAAAAGTCCATCGTTAATTTATCCATCTGCGGATCCATCACGGTAATCGTGAACGTTCTTCAATGGCCGTACGACTGTTGCATAGCGCATGCCATGTATACGATGGTAACGTGAGATACATCCCACGATTGTCGCCGAGAACAATTTCTACATCGATCGTAGGCCGTACGCTGATTCCAATTTCCAAATATTTAACAAGAGAACAATCAAAACTATGAAATTGTCCGCTCGTATTAGGTATAAACATACAAATTTTGAGAAGATGTGAAAATTAAGCCTTACCAATAAACTGTATTCTCCCCGCAATGAGCCACACTATCATCTCGCACGATTGGAACGTAATAATTCATGCGTCTAACGTTTGCTGCAGCACTGGTACTACACATTTTTTCAGAGCACTATTTGTTCCGTCGAAAGTCACTGAAGCTACTGAGCGATTGATTGAATAGCATTCCAGAGATTGGCTTAAATAGAGATGCAATTGCTTCCCCCACCACCACATTTTATTTTGAAGCTATCAATTTTACATAATGTTTTTTCAATCTTAACGTCGCAACATGTAACTTGAGCCCCATCCTCAAGGATAAAAATCTCGACACGTGTTGAATGTAATATGATAATTTTGGGAACGCCGAATCTTCGATTTATGTGGAATCAGCAGAAATTATTGCATCAGATGATGTTGCGCACCAATTCGTCATACGCGTGAATCATAGAAACAATTATGCTGTATCGACAGAAACTAAACTGCATAGAACCATGTTGGGACGGATCACCGTTTTTTGCATGCAATGCATCCGAGGGAGAAGGTACACCGAAAGAGTTAGACAGAGATACCAAATCGTGGTATCAGTCATAAAAGCGCAGTCTAAACCATACAAAGCCTCATATTACATTTACATTCGAAGAGATATTACATTTACATTCTATTTACAATCATGGAAAAATTCGCGCAAGTAGAACGCCAATTATTGGATCAATCTGTACGATTGACTTTGCGGGAAGAGTACCTCGCGTGGGAAGAACGGTGCAACGAGTGTATCGAATCGTTGGAAGAACACAGCCACGTAAAACGTCCTCGATTATCGATTGGTGTTCGGCAATCGCTGGTTGCGCGAATCGCGCAGCTCGAAGGACTGAAATATTCGCTGCGCAGCCGTTTCGTGCGCAAAGGTGCCGGACATTCGAGCACAGGACTTTTGTGGCGCGAAATAGACACTGCGTTCGATACCCGCGTATTAACTGGTGCCGTGCTAAATTCGAACTATATCGAGCCGCGCAACTTCCTCCAAGATGCAGGGACCATTGTGTTGGAGCATGTGCGGGGTGCTTTGAGGAAACATCGAAACCTCAAAGTGAACACTGTGTTCAATGGTGAATTTGTGGCAGGTGACAAGCATGCTTGTAAAAGCATCAACACCCGAAACTGCGAACTCTTCCGCACATCCGATCTGCAGGAGTGGTACCAGCGATGCATCATCGAACCCACCCTGGCATCGCTGGAAAAGTTCCAGGAACGCGACAGCGGATGGGCATTGACGAGGATTAACACGATAAATGTTAAAATACTGTAAAGTACATACTTCTTGGGAATCTCGACATGACGATCCATGGAGGGGTGCAATCCTTTCTTTACCCATGTTATATCACTTAACGAGCCACTGTTCTTCACGATTGAAAGACAACTGGTCTCACAGCATCGTCAAGCTTACGCATGTAAACTTCATATCTCGAAACCGAGAAGTGCGTAGCTTTGCAAAGGAGGATGTCTTTGTTCTTCACCTTCATCATCTTCGCTGGCCATTCATTTTTTTTCTTCCCACACTTACCATTTGACTGAACTGATATCCCCCTTCTTCTTTGAAGGTATCACTTCCCTTATTCTAGCATACATCGCATGTAGGAGGTTGGAGAGAGTGAAGAAAACATTTGTATATGCATTAAAATTAATTATATTTTATTTATACATATCTCTTTGGCGTTTAGACCACCAGTTGAATATTTTAAATACATTTTGCATGGCACAATGCTTTGCATGTCTATCGCATCGCAGAGTATTAACAACATATAGCTTATTTAGAGATTTGATATCCTCGTAGTCAATGTCCACTGTCTCAATGGTCACGTCCGCTCTCGTATTTTCGTCGAGAAAATCCGCAAGCCAGTCCCGTTTCTGCAATCCTTTAACGTATATGATATGGGATGCACCATCTTCTTCTTCATCAATCGCCCCGACAACAGCTTTCGTAATTAACCGTGTAGCCATGCTGTATGGGACGTCTCCATCTTCCCACCGTAGTCCATGATGTTTTGCCATCAACCACTGAATGTTCGATTTGTCAGATTTCGTAAGAAGATATTGCGGCATCGAACTCCCAAAAATATAGTGCGAGAGAATTGTTCCCTTTCGTAGGACTGCCACTTCCTTCACGACAAATCTTCCATCAACGATGAACCCTTGCAGGTCAACAAATGTTGGTACAACCATAATCGGTACAATTTTGAGGTCCGTTCTCTTCAAAGACAGACAGGAGAATGCAATCTTTCTCGTAAAGCATCTCGATTTTCACGGTGAAATTTTGATATGATTTGACACAGCAGAGGGCGGACAAGTAGCGTAGCAATTTAATTGATTTTGCGCACCACGATTGTCAGCGGATTGTATTCAACCACCCGATCGTGCAGAATCAGACAGTAGGCTGTAGTATTTGCAGGCACATTCTCTTTACAGTCGAATTCTATGCGTACGTCCACAGTGCTATTCTTGATCGACTCATTTTGTCGTGAGCAATCAATCACCACGAGGGGACCAAATTGCAAAAATTGTGTCACGGTGAATAATGCCTCGTTGCAACTATGTCCATAATACGATTTACGGAAATGTGTATACATGTTAAACAAGATGGCATGCCTATTCTTGTCAAAGTCCAAGTTCATGTCATCGTACGGGTAAATTTCCGAATTGAGAAAAAGTTTTACGTTGGTTAATTTGCAGTGATCGAACCGAGTAACATCTTCGGTCATCACATTCTTTCGAGCAGTCTGTAGAGCAAAGATAATGTATCGCGGCTTCTCCAGCTGTGCAGCTGCCTTCACGGCCCAGGAATGCTTGGTTGTGCTCTGTAAAGCCGGGTCCAGACCTGAATGAGTATACGCTGAGCAGGCTGAGCGCGCAACGAATATTCTGATGTGGACGGGTGAAACGGTAGCCCCTGGCGCATGCTTCTACGTCAGAAAGGGTGAGCGTGAATGCATATGCAAGTGTGGACGTGTCATTCGTGGTGACTTGGGGCATTCGACACCATTCGCGAATGCCGGCGAAGGCACATGGCCTGAGCCGACCGTTGTCGGTTTTCTTCCACAGATCAAAGGGAGTTTGAAGTGCATTGCGTTCAGCGTGGAAGATAGAGGCAGAATGTGATACTTTTCTCAAATCCTCGATGTCTCGGATTTTCATGATATTGAAATACATATATGGTAGTCCATATGAAATTAGGGAGGGTTAAGTCCTCATTTTTGCAGATTCGAAATTGTTTAAAAAATACAAATCTTCAAAGTTTCCTGGTTTCGGTGATTTTTACGAAACTCCTACAGAAATTAATTTTAATGTCTTAAATTATTGAAGGCATAGACTTGTTACGAGCCGGGGCTGCGGCAACGCAGTGGCCGGCGAGAAGGGTATTTCCCAAGGAATACGGTTTATGAGTTTGTTAGTTAGAGTGCGGACGAACCTGATGCGAAATCAGGGAGCCGCTAGGATTATCGGAAGCGAGGACGAACCTGATGCTAAATCAGGGAGCCTCTAGGAATGGAGTCACTCGCGGACGAACCTGATGCTAAATCAGGGAGCCGCAGGAGGGTGATTCGTCGTGAACGAACCCGATGCGAAATCGGGGTGTCACTAGGATGATGTTCACAGACGAACTCGACGCGAAGTCGAGGAGCTGTTAGGAGGTTGGATTATTCACAGACGAACCTGGTGCGAAACCAGGGAGCTGTTCGGAGGTTGGTAGACTTACAGACGAACCTGATGCGAAATCAGGGAGCTGTAGGACACGGACGAACCTGATGCGAAATCAGGGAGCCGTAGGAGGGTTAAACGTGGACGAACCCGATGCGAAATCGGGGAGCCACTAGGTTGGTAAAGATTCCTTGTTTTGGATGAAAGGTTGCGAACGAACCTGATGCTAGATCAGGGAGTCGCGGGAAATGTTAGTAATGCCTCGTAACTCTTAATTTATGTTTGATACAACTCGAGCGGTAAAGCTGCATCAGTGGGTGAGTGCTACTAATATTATAAGGATCGCTGGGTAAAAGATGGGTTTCAACGAATCTACTCGATTTAGAGCGAACACCATTCGTGTATTCAATAACTAATTATTTTACAAATGTAAGTGTCGAGATTAAATAGTGTAGTAAAAATGTATAAATTACCACTAATTTGCACGGTGTTGACGCACTGGCGATGCGGGGCGTACGAGTGGCTGTTTCAAAGTGCCGAATAGAATATGAACCGAACTCGCGGATTCTATGAGGTTAACTTTGAATCTGACGGAGACTTTAGCTCGATCGTACTCGATTTAACCAGCTCTGTACGAGCGTGACACGACGTTACTCTACGCGTGACTGTACTGCTTTGAACCGAAGAGGGTTGAAACTGAAGGGTTTATATAGTCCCAAAATGAGTGGGGATTCGTTAAGAATTTCCATATAAGGAAATCCTTCGGGGTCGTCGTTGTGTCACTCCCGTTCCCATGGTCGCGATCCAGATGGTCAAGATCAAGAGCCCCTTAGTGGTGTATGATAAACAAAAGGATTTTAGGGCGTTTTCCCTTCGCAGACGCGAGCTCGAAAAGTGGTTGAGAGCGGCGTTTGGGAAAATTCCACATACGTAACATCTCCCCCCTAAGACAAAACATCGCGATTCTCGTGATGCTTTTCAAAAGAAGGGAAAACGCCCCACAAATCCTTTTATAAACAAGAGTGTGAAAGAGAATTGTCGGGTGTAGTGTAGTGTGATGTATACTTATCGCTAGGTGTTGCGGGGTGTAAAAGTTTAATCGTCACTGGGCACCACGTAGCCCATCTCCAGCCAGTGGTCGACGACGTCTAGTGGAGGTTGTCCGGGTAGCCGGTCGAGCATCAAGGTGACAGTGAAATCATCCTTCTGTTCTCCGTCAGCATTTCCATGCTGGCTGTTGTTAGCAGGAGTGTTGATTGGAACGGGTTGAGTACCCCTCAGGTATACCCTCACTGCTTGGCAGGGTATGTCTCAGGAGCAAGGTGGTAAGGACCATATCTGGGCTGACGGTCGGCTTATCGTTTTGCCGTTGATGGAGAATAAGCGTGTTTTAATTTGTCCTGATGCTTTGTGATTAACTTTTTGTGCGTTCGCAATACTACGTTGTTTAGGTCCATCACGTCTATTATCTGATACGGTCCAATGTAATGTGGATCAAACTTACTAGTGCGTGGTTCTTTGAGTACGTAGACAGGATCGCCTACGTTAAATGTTACTGGTTTTGCGTGTGCATCGTAATAATTTTTCGAACGAATTTTTGCTTTGTTTAGGTTATCGGAAGCTATATTACGAATATTAGTCATGTGTGTTATTAATTCTATTAAGTAGTCTCCAAATGACTTTAATTTTTTGCCAGTTGGAAAAGAACTTGGTTCTCGAGCTGGTTTTCCAAAGATTAATTCGTACGGGGTGAAATTTGTTGCTTCATGAACGGATGTATTGTAAGAGAACATTGCAAACGGTATTAATAAATCCCAGTCTTCGTAATTATCCATGTAATGCTTGAGATATTCGGTGAGTACGATGTGACTTCGTTCTAAAGATCCGTTGGTTTGTGGTCTATATCCCGAGGTTGTGATTTGTTTGATTTTAAATATTTCGGATAAATTTGTCATTAGTGTTCTGATGAAGCTAGTTCCTTTGTCTGTTAATATTGCGCGGGGTGTACCGTAGATTGCGATGAAATGTCTAGCGAAAGCATCTGCAATTGTAGCGGCACGAATATTAGGTATTGCTATGGCTACGCAATATTTCGTTAGATTATCTTGAATGGTGAGAATGTGTCTGTTCCCACTCGGTGTAATTGGTAAAGGTCCCACTGTATCTAAGGAAATTTTGTCGAAGGCTCCTATAGGTGTGTCGGTGATCAACATCGGCTGACGAGTTTTCGCTCGGACTAATTTCTGTTCTTGACAACTTTGGCATCTTCGAATGTAGTCTTGAATATCGTTGCGCATTTGCGGCCAATGGAATTTTGATCGAATGCGTTTGTAGGTCTTCGTTACTCCTTTGTGTCCTCCGATTAAACTGTCGTGAGCTTCGCAAATGATGTGCTGTCTGTCCTCTTCGGATGGTGTTGTGATGATACAGTTGCATAAAGTGATCTGCAGGCCGGTTTCTATAAAAACCTCTTCTAATATCTTGACGAATTCGTTGGATGGTATTTTGTGAAGGTCTCCGGTGGCAGAAATACGAAATGATTTGATCCGATTTTGATCCAAGGTGTGTTGCAGAGTTTTCAATCCATTGAGCACATCTGCTCTTTTAATATTATCAAAGAAGTTGTCTGCGATTATTATACTGAATGTTTTAAATAGTCCATTGTCTGTAGTTATCACCTGTCCCCTTTTTGGTTGGGCTGCTAGGAGGTTTGGTTTATTAATTATTTCAGTGTCCAGCAGTAATTTTCCGACGGGGTTTACTAAATTGCAGTCGGCAGAAATGAAGTGTACGTAATGTCCTTCTTCAGCGGTAAAGGTATTGAAAGAAACAATAATTTTATGTGGTTGGTCTAGCGGGATCTCTTCTAGATCGTCAAGGTCGTTTGAATTCTCGGCGTCGGTAGTAAAAAATGGGTAAGGGTCAAGCGTGAGATCAAAGACCCTAGGCTCCGTTGATCTGCTGTCAGGTGGTTGTCTTACACTTGTTTCGGGTGTAGTATCTGCAGGTAGCTGGTTTATTGAAGGTTGTAAAGGTTCATCCATGACTTCTGATGATACTTGCGGTGTACCGAGTAAATCTTGTTGAACGTTTCCTGCGTTTTCTATTACAGTATTTTCGAACGGTTCCTCAAAGGATATCAGATTGTTAAATAAGGTCTGGTCCTTATCTAAAGGGACGATTTGAGTGGAATTTGCTGCGGGCGAAAAACTGTTTATGGTTTCCTGGCGTTCATCTGGCATGGTTACCTCTTGAGATAAGCTGGGAAAAGATCGATTCTTGTGTATTATTGGAGAATGTTGAACGTTCCCACGTGCGGTTTCTATTATTTCATCTGAGCTGCTGCTTGTCTCTCGGTACCTGGGTCGGTTTTCTCTGTCTCGTCGTAATTGCCGTACGCGGTGCCCAATTGTATCGATGTTGGCGTCTGTTTTTGGTATCTGGACTTTGAAGTCAGGATCCTTGGGCTCTCGTGGAATAAGTGGTAGGCAGGCAGAAACGGGGTTGCGCGATAATGCGTCTGCGTTCTTATTCGTCTTTCCGGATTTATGGACAACCTGGTACTCGTACTCCAAAAGTCGGAGTTTCCATTTCATTAATCTAGAAGTGGGGTCCTTGACAGAGTGTAGCCACACCAGTGGTCTGTGATCAGTAACGAGGGTGAATGGAGTTCCATAGATGTAGGGCCTGAAGTACCTTACGGCGTAAACCATGGCCAAACATTCCTTTTCAGTAGCCGAATAGTTCTTCTCGGGTTTATTTAGGCTGCGGGATGCGTAGGCAATCGGCAGGTCATTTCCTATCTCCCCTTGACTAAGTACAGCTCCAATAGCGTAATCGGATGCATCTGTAGTTACAATGAACGGTTTACTGAAATCTGGATATTGCAATATGGGCTGAAGGCAAAGTTCGTTACGTAATTGCTTAAAACTTTGGTCTTGTTCTTCCGTCCATTTGAATTTGATGCCTTTTCCTAATAGATTAATTAAAGGTTTTGCTTTTGTGGTGAAATTAGGTACGAATCTTCGGTAATATCCTACAAGTCCTAAGAATTGTTGAATGTTCTTCTGCGTTGTAGGTGTGGGAAAATCTTGAACAGCTTTTAATTTCCTAGGGTCGGGTCTTACTCCTTCCTTTGAAATAATGTGTCCAAGGTATGCGACTTCCTTTCGCAGGAATTGGCATTTGTTGGTCTGGAGGGTTAATCCATGTTCTCGAAGGCGGTTTAACAGCTTTTTTACTTTGATATTATGTTCCTGTAATGATGATGCGTAGATCACTATGTCGTCCAAGTAGACAAAGAGGTCTGTTCCTTGAAGTCCAGTGAGTGCTTGGTCCATCAGGCGTTGAAAGGTGGGTGGTGCATTCTTTAATCCGAAAGGCATTCGAGAGAATTCGTAATGTCCATTTGGAGTAGTGAATGCTGTTTTTGCTTTATCTTTCGGATCCATCTCTATTTGATGAAATCCACTAGCGAGATCAAAAACTGAAAAATATTTAGCTCCTCCTAGTCGATCTAAAATCTCGGTGATTTGAGGTAATGGATATTTATCGGAAATTGTTATTTCGTTGAGACCGCGGAAATCTATTACCAGACGCCAACGTTTCATTCCGTTTTCGTCTTCTTTTTTCGGGACGATCCATAAAGGTGAATTGTACGGAGATTTGGAAGGAGTGATTATGCCATTTGACAATAACGCGCTAATTTGTTTTTGAATTTCCTTTTGATGAATGAGAGGATAGCGATATTGTCTTGTATTGATTGGAATATCGTTAGATGTATGGATTGAGTGTTTAAAGTCGCGGGCCTTTCCAAGTTTATCTCCGGAAAGATAAAAACGGTCGGGAAAATCTCTAACTAAATTGGTAACGAAATCTAGTTCCTCCTTGTTCAAATGTTTTGTGTTTAGGGCTTCTAAGATTTTCTGCATTCTATCTTCTTTGGTTCTGAATTTTGACGGGTGTTCAGCAGCTGGATACAAATCTTCGTCTGATGAACTGAAGATATCGAAGGGCTCCAATGTTTGCGGTTCTATCTCCACGTCTAGGGGGACATCGCTGGTATTTGTTGCCATAACGTAGCACTTCCCGTCATTGTTCTTTACAACTGCTTCCCCTATGTAGAGATGTTCGAGAGTCTTGATACGTGGTAAATATCCTTCCCTAATCCTCGGGTTTGTTATTGTTATAGCAATCTGTTGCGACGTCCTGGGCTCGATACGATGTTTGGTCGACGTCGGTAGTTTGTTAGTTTGAGGTATGTCCTGATAATTTGAAAAACGCAGAGGTCGGGTTGGTTTATTTTTTAATACCAAAGTCCCATGGTAATAGGAAATTTCGGCCTCCTCCTGTTTTAAAAATGGGCTTCCTATTAGTCCGTCTGCTTCTATTGCAAGCTCTTTTACCACATAGAAAAGTGCGGGAGCTTCGTGGATGTGAAGAATTGTTGTTCCTAAGGTATGGATTGGATTAGTTGTAATTCCGGTTAACTCGATTTCTTCCCGAGAGCTTATCGCGGCTTTCTCTCCCAGGGCGTTAATGACTACTAAATTAACGGACGCTCCACCATCGATTAGGAATTCTCCCGTTCCTGACTCCAGTTCTGGAACCTTGATGTTGATGCGTGGGGCAGGTGCTTCCTTGATGAGGGTTTCTCTTCGAAGCGGACTGTCCTTTGGCGAGCTTCTTTGTTTCCGCTCATCGTTTCGCCTGTACGTTGAGCGCGATCGAAGTTTAAAGACTTGTTTGATTCGGCAGACGAATCTCGCGAGTCTCGTTGATGTCTCGGGCTACGCGGATGTTTCCTACAGGATTTTCCATCATGCCCGGTTGTACCGCAATCCCAGCAATATAAACTCGGCTTGCGATTTTTATCGGGATTTTTTAGAATAGAATAATGTTTTTCTTCATCATCTGCGTATGATGAGTCGGAGCGATAAGAAGGGGATTTCGAGGGGCTCCGGTGACGCAAGGTCCAGGCCGTCGTATGTGTCCGTCCTTCTCGTTCCTCTTCAAAACCAGATGTTCTTGTTGACCGATCCCTGTTTTGGTCGTACCTACTTGGAGAATGTGGGTACGACACTTGGCGGTCGTGATGGCGAGAATCTTCGGCGTAATGGTCTCGGCGAGACCACCTGGAGGGTGACTCATTACGGGGAGACTGTCGCCGATTCCTTAATTTTCTGTCTATCTGCAGCACGGCATCGTAAGCTTGTTCAAGGGTTTGAATATCTTGATACTGAGCCGATACTTCCCAGGAAATTCGATCCGGTAAACCATCGATGAAGTTTTCTCTAACGTCCTTTTCCATTTCTTTGACGAAGTCTTCAGCGTGATCCAGATACCTTTCCCGGATAGCTCCGCGCGCACAATAAACGAGATGAGAGGTCCTGTCGACGTACTGTCGTAGACTTTCTCCTTCGCGAATATGTAATTTCGCGATTTCTACTTGGAAATATGACAAACTTCTTCCCGGCGCGAATCTCTTTTTGAGATGTTGTACTAACGTCTTAACAGAGGTGAATTTGTGCTCTAACGTGCACCTGCGTGCCGGACCGATCAGTTTTGTTAAAATTATCGCAAGATACTCAGCTTCCGTACCCTCAGGAATCAAAGTTAACCCGTCTTCCACATTTTGTGCAAAGCGCGTCAAGGGTGGACTTTCACCGTCGAAGGTTGGAATTGACATTGTAATATTCTGTATACATGTCCGTTGTGTCAAGAGTGACATTGAGTTTGCAATGGAAACTGTCAGGTTCGTAATGTCGTTAGGCGAGACGTTAGCCTGTGCGCCTGTCATTTTGAAACTTTCTTAAGTGACTTGACTAGCGAAAACTAGTATATTGTCAATAATAAATTACGAGTGATTTTAACGTATTTAAAAACCAAATTTTACAGCGATTCTAATGCAGTAGCATCCCACCGCTGTCACCAGTTCTGTTACGAGCCGGGGCTGCGGCAACGCAGTGGCCGGCGAGAAGGGTATTTCCCAAGGAATACGGTTTATGAGTTTGTTAGTTAGAGTGCGGACGAACCTGATGCGAAATCAGGGAGCCGCTAGGATTATCGGAAGCGAGGACGAACCTGATGCTAAATCAGGGAGCCTCTAGGAATGGAGTCACTCGCGGACGAACCTGATGCTAAATCAGGGAGCCGCAGGAGGGTGATTCGTCGTGAACGAACCCGATGCGAAATCGGGGTGTCACTAGGATGATGTTCACAGACGAACTCGACGCGAAGTCGAGGAGCTGTTAGGAGGTTGGATTATTCACAGACGAACCTGGTGCGAAACCAGGGAGCTGTTCGGAGGTTGGTAGACTTACAGACGAACCTGATGCGAAATCAGGGAGCTGTAGGACACGGACGAACCTGATGCGAAATCAGGGAGCCGTAGGAGGGTTAAACGTGGACGAACCCGATGCGAAATCGGGGAGCCACTAGGTTGGTAAAGATTCCTTGTTTTGGATGAAAGGTTGCGAACGAACCTGATGCTAGATCAGGGAGTCGCGGGAAATGTTAGTAATGCCTCGTAACTCTTAATTTATGTTTGATACAACTCGAGCGGTAAAGCTGCATCAGTGGGTGAGTGCTACTAATATTATAAGGATCGCTGGGTAAAAGATGGGTTTCAACGAATCTACTCGATTTAGAGCGAACACCATTCGTGTATTCAATAACTAATTATTTTACAAATGTAAGTGTCGAGATTAAATAGTGTAGTAAAAATGTATAAATTACCACTAATTTGCACGGTGTTGACGCACTGGCGATGCGGGGCGTACGAGTGGCTATTTCAAAGTGCCGAATAGAATATGAACCGAACTCGCGGATTCTATGAGGTTAACTTTGATTCTGACGGAGACTTTAGCTCGATCGTACTCGATTTAACCAGCTCTGTACGAGCGTGACACGACGTTACTCTACGCGTGACTGTACTGCTTTGAACCGAAGAGGGTTGAAACTGAAGGGTTTATATAGTCCCAAAATGAGTGGGGATTCGTTAAGAATTTCCATATAAGGAAATCCTTCGGGGTCGTCGTCGTGTCACTCCCGTTCCCATGGTCGCGATCCAGATGGTCAAGATCAAGAGCCCCTTAGTGGTGTATGATAAACAAAAGGATTTTAGGGCGTTTTCCCTTCGCAGACGCGAGCTCGAAAAGTGGTTGAGAGCGGCGTATGGGAAAATTCCACATACGTAACAGACTAAATAAATTTAATCCATTGCTAATATTGACATAAACAAATAATCAAAAATTTAAAAATTACATTTTGAATAATAATAGACTTTAAAGCTCTATTTTACTGAATAATTTGTGTTTCTTTTCTTCACTACACCCTGCATTATTCTTAATTCATACAGCCAGGCCGACTCGCTGTTGTGTTAAAAAATCACACGAGATTACTCGCGGGGGCAGCAATACGCCTCGTGGAGGGACGCAGGTTGAAAATGAGGTGTCCGCTGCACTGCGCGTGATCCCGCCTGTGACGTCTTCCCTTCGAATTGGAGACTGATCTCTTATCTCTTCAGTATAAACACGTGCTACAATATCAAAACAAAAGTACGCACGGACATACCTATGCGCTGCGAGAAAACGTGGGCCATAAAGAAAAAATATTACTATGAAGAGGTGAAAACGTTGCATCTGCAACGAATGCAGGTCCGATTGGTCATAATATAATCTCCCCCCTACGCCTCACACTTTCTCGCAGTGCATACGCCTGTGCCTGTTTTTGTTTTGATATTGGAGCGCGTGGTTACTCGAAAGATATGGGATCCGTCTTCAATTTGAAGAGAAGACGACGCAGGCGGGAACCAGGCGTCCCTCCAGCCTGCAGGTGGCGAATTGATGGTGGACAATACTTTTTAATTGTTATATTGGTGACATCTTCTTCATATGCATGAAAGTAATTGTAGTTTTAATATAATTATGAAACACACATTGGAAACACCGTTCGCCGAAAAGGGGGGACTTTCCTTCAGTGAATTCGTTCGTAGAGGAGGAACCCTCTCACCCTTGACGAAGTAGAGGAGGGAAATGCCACATCTGGTTGCCAAAAACTTACCAGGGCCGATCGGCCGGACCGTTTCGCTAAGGTCGCGGTTTATGGCCGTATTGTCCCGCGAGTCGGCGTGGCGATTAACAACAGTACCTACGTGCGGGTCCGAAGCCATCGTACGTACTACCCGGCGACAGAGCAGTATACGGATTAACACGGACTGAACAATGTGTAAAATTCTTAAAGACCCCATAAAATCGATTGCCCTTTAGAAATCTGGCAAACAGATATTGTCGAAACGTTCTTGGAAAAATAATAAATTACCCATCGTAAAGAATGAATGAATTTTTGCCTGGCTCTGAGCCCGCTTTTATCTCGACGCACGTGAGAAAAATGCCACCAATATAGCAACTACAAAGTATTATCCACTATCAATACGCCTCCTGCAGAGACAGAGGAAGGAAATGTATTGTCCGCTGTCTGCACGTGGTTCAAATTAAAGACGGATCCCATATCTCTCGAGTATAAACACGCGTTCGAATAGACGCGTGCGAATTGACGCGCACGTCGAAAGGTGGATCGGTCATGGCTCGGCTCGCCCAGCAAAATTGACGAGCTAGACGAGGCGAGCCGGCTCGCGGAGCCACGACCCGTCTGATTTCACCTAAAGGTAGTGAAAATATTAGCCTCCTTTTCTACATCTTGCTTTTTTTATCTAAATAAAAGGTGAAAAAATTATCTAATCATTAATAAACACTATAAAATGTGGGAAATCCCCACAAAATTACCTTTTTTAAAAAAAGGCACAAAAAAAGCGTCAAGTATATAATCCCATCAAAAAGAATTCCATTTAAGAACATTGTCGTAAATTAATATAAATTTATTAATGTGCTATATTTAACTTTATAAAAGTAATGATATACCAAAATTGCGCCAATTATCACAATGGCTATTTATGTAAAGAAAAAATGTATTAAATGTATTAAGCAGATATATTATTATACAAATAAATATTTTAATACGAACAAATATTTTATTCAAAATACTTGGCGCTGCTCTCAGAAAAAAATGTTAATTGTCTTGGTTAATAAATAAAACAAGACAAGACACCACTGAGACAAAAAATAAAGAAAAAAAATGGAATGTCACGGCCTCCGAAAGACGGAGCGAGACAAAACATCAACGCGTTGTCTGTCTCGTACCGCCCTCGCACGCTTTCAGTGCCTCTCGCTCGCTCTCGTTCCATCTCGCTCTCGCCTTCGCCGGACACTGTATTTAATACATTTTTTTCTTTATATAAATAGCCATTGTGATAATTGACGCATTTTTTGTATATCATTACTTTTATAAAGTTAAATATGGCACATTAATAAATTTATATTAATTTACGACAATGTTTTTAAATGGAATTATTTTTGATGGGGTTATATACTTGGCGCTTTTTTGTACCTTTTTTTTAAATAATAAAGGTAACGTCGGCGGTTGGTTTAGTAGCCGAAACAACGCCTTTACACTCCACACTACTTGAGATATTTGAAGGGCGCGGTCACCGATTACTGGAAACTGTGTTTCAAATGAAATGAAGGAAGTTCTCTGCCGTGACTTCCCTCATATAGTACCTATGTATTATGGTCATTTTTGTACATCACAGTAGACGGAGAAGCAGTTCTGTAAATTGTTTTAGGGCCGGCAAGAGTATAATAAACCTCGCTTGCTCAGCTGCGTACCAGATGATCGCGGACCAGGTTTGGGTGAAATTTTTACCGTTCGACACCGTACTAGAGCTGTAATTATTCGACTATTCGAATATTCGAATAATTCGAATAATTTCGAATACGAATAATTTCTTCGAACCTTCGAATATTCGAACTTCGAACCTTCGAACATTCGGATCTATTAAATTTCTGATTGTACCGAATAGGAATCTGAACGTGAACTATTTGTTCACAGTTTATCGTGACATTTTTTTCATATTGGCCTTTACAATTATTTGTTTTTCAAACGATAATTTTTTAACTTTATTAATCTTTGGTAAATTTATACATTTTGAAACGAAAACAACCATCAGTTATTATTATTATTATTTTTATAATAATGAGTGGACAATCCCGACGGAATCGGCCAAGGAACCCCTTCTCTAGGCCCACCCGTGTCCCATCATAAGCGGATGACAAACAGTATAAGCAGACTTTTTTGTAGGAAGCTAAAACCCCATAGAGGAACTATAATATTTTTTCGCTATCTTGACGAGGTGGAGGAAAAGTACAACCAGCTGGTCCCAAAAACTAGCCGGGATGATCGGACAGAGCGTCTCGCCAGGGTCGCGGTTTATGACGGAATTGCCCCGAGAGTCGGCGGTGGACAACGGTATATACAGATACCTACGGCTGGTTACCAAATGACCCCCCGCCAACAGAGCAATATACGGATTAACTCGAAGCGAAGAAAGTCGAAATTCCTGAAAAAACGGGACGATGTCGATTGCCCCCTATTCTACATCTTGCAGGCAAATGTTTCCCGATGAACGCTTCGAAAATAAGCATTGCCCGATTGTAAACGAATAAAACGAATTTCGCTTCGAAAAATACGAAATTGCCGGCTGTAAATGATAATCAATTTTCGCTTCGCTCCAAGTCCTCCTTTATTACGTAAGACGGAACAGTTCTCTTTACGGGATTACATTATATTTCTCTTCTCTCGATATGTTGCCACGACTCGGGGCCGGCGATACCTATTCCGAAAATATTAAAAATAACACAGGATGGAAATACTAAAATAAATAATATATGATATATGGGTATATTACTGGATTATTTTTATAATATAGTTTAAGAATATGAAAAGAAACGTATGGTTCGAGCACGCGTCCGCAAAGAAACGAGACCGCAGTATGTCTATTGTGCGACAGCGTCACACCATAGCCAGTCGAGCCGTGACTTCCGAACGAATGAATATTATATTGTATGAATGATACAATGTTATCCCGTAAAGGGAAGCAAAGAATAAAATTACTACTATTGCTATTAATGAGCATTATGATTCAACATTATATATTTTAAATATACTAGGTCCCTAAATTTAAATAGAATTTATACTTTTCGTTGCAAAATTCATAGAACCAAAGATTAATAAAATTCCAAATTTATAGTTTGAAAAACAAATAATTGTAAAGGCCAATATGAAAAGAATTTCACGATGAACTGTGAACAAATATTTCATGTTCAGATTCCTATTCGGTACAATCAGAAATTCAATAGATCCGAATGTTCGAACGTCCGAATATTCGAAGGTTCGAAGTTCGAATATTCAAAGGTTCGAAGTTAGAATATTCGAAGGTTCGAAGTTCGAATATTCGAAGGTCCGAATGTTCGAATATTCGAAGAAATTATTCGAATTCTGTGGTATTCGAATATTCGAATACTTAGATTATTCGAATATTCGTTACAGCCTTACACCGTACGCGGTTTTCTGATCCACCGGAACCGCGGCTCGGGAAAAACCCTAATTTTTCCCTTACTTTCTGCGACCGACAGTTCTTCCTTCCTCATCCCCTCCTTTTGGAAATGACTAATCAGAAAGCTCATTTCAACCCCTGTTTTTTGAATGCAAACCAATAGCGTCAGTTTAGTGTTAACTTGCGAAGAAAGCTTGCATCGCAAGATCAGTTCATCGCAAACAGTGCACCACACAGTTCGTATTCAGTGCGTGTAGAATTGTGCAGAAGCTTCAGTGCAGAACAGAAGTTGGATATTTTGTGCTGAAAGTGCGATCAACTTCCATCGTAAGTATTAATAGTTATGATTTTTTTTAATACTACTTCTATTTATCTCTACATTCTTTGTCAATTTATAATTATCGATTCTAACTTCGTGTACAGTGAATTATACTTGTGTTGAGTGTTTTCTTGTTCAATTATTAATATTGCGACGATGTCCATGGGGGGGGGGGGGGCGTTGACTCCCCATAGCCGGAACAATATCATGCAAATAATACTTTATATTAACTTATTAAATAACATTTACAAAGATATTATGAAAAACAGATAAACTTGTAGAAATGGACGCGCAAAAAGTATTCGTACAGTTGAATAAAGACTTAATAAACTGTGGACATAAACTAAATATTTAATGTGTTGATAATTTGTGGGATTGCCTTTTGATTATATAATAGCTTCGAGGCTACTTGGTATGGAATTTACTAGGTTGGATGTTACATTTTACTCTACTCTTCTGACGGAGTGGCTTTTAAACGTTCTTTAGGCCCGGTGCAGACGAGCGGTTTGCGGCATTTTGCCGCCGCGACAATTTGCCGCCGCGAGACGCGCGTGAAAGGACCGTATTCAAAAACCCTATAAAAGTACCCAAAACGGATTTGCCTAAAGTTTTGCACATTAATAAATTGATATTCGGGTGATCGATTCCACCCCTTACATTTGCCGCAGGACCACAGGAAGAGGAACGGGAGGGGGTCAAAGTGCGCTGGCCACGAAACGCATCGAAAGTCATAACTTTTGACTAAATCAACATATCGAGACGCGACTGGAGCCAAAAAATCACAAAAACATCAAGCTTTCTAATGATATAAGTTTTATATATCATATATATTTTTTTAAATATATTTTACGCGTTTTTTCGGTTTGCTCGTGTGCAGAAAATTCATAAAAATTGCATTTCCCAAAAAAAGTATCGTCTGATTTTAATCAAAAACTCAGTATTTGCAGCTTATTTTGTGCCCTTTCAGGTGGTATGCGTCAAACCTTGGGGAAATGTTTCGTTTTTGAAATATAACATCAAGACTGCAGAGAAGTGTGTGCGCGCCGTGAAGTATTTGAGCTAGATGCATGTCCTATACAGGAACTAATTCTTTCATCCATCTGGAAGTGTATTATCTCCTTATAAACTACCTAAACTATATGATTCCACCGAGTTTAATTAGTTCGTAAGCGTGAAATGTTTTTTTATTGTCTTTCAACATATATGCGTGCGCATTCACATTACTTACGTTACTCATTGTCCTCCTCATCCTCGTCTGTATCCTCGGATGTTGGTTTGATGTACGGAAAATTCTGATTTAAGAAGCCTGCTGGTGTTGAAGCCTGATCCATGTAACGACCAAATCCCAAATACCAAATAATTGCTAGTACATGGGCGTAGCAGCCAACAGTCCTTGCGCCATTTCGGTATTGACAGTAGTATGATACTACAGATTCGGGTGCAGACAATGCAGTATCAATTAAGATGAAAATGCAATATACTTTCTGTGCACTATGCCGAGATTGTAGTTTAGCTTGAATAAATATCGGTGATTGAATATTAAGATTATAGGTCTGGAAGTTCGGAAGATAGTTTTCTTTGCTGACGAGGAATTCATATTTGTTACAATGTTGGGGAGAGGGGTTGCAACGAAAAAACTCGGAAGTCGTAAAATAAGACTTCACGTAGCCGCGCATAATGGCTCAGGCGCTGTGTTGTACGCTAATTTTAATGGTGAAATTCGGAGATTTTGAGAATACTGTTTGAAGTCACACAGAAATGATACTATTATACACCTGAGAAATTATACTTTTATTAAAAAACATTCACTGATACTTCAAAAATAGCCGAAAGCAATTATGTTCGAAATTGATGAGAAATCACTAAAATGTCAAAACTTCAACTCAAATGTGGCACGGGTTTCCGTTGTCCAATCACTTTAAAATTTTGCACATATCATTTTCTCACCAAGTGTCACAATTTAGGGGGGTGCGACCAGAAAAAAATGGAAGTCGAAAAATAAGGACCACCCTAATGCGCACGCATATATGTTGTAAGACAATAAAAAAACATTTCACGCTTACGAACTAATTAAACTCGGTGGAATCATATAGTTTAGGTAGTTTATAAGGAGATAATACACTTCCAGATGGATGAAAGAATTAGTTCCTGTATAGGACATGCATCTAGCTCAAATACTTCACGGCGCGCACACACTTCTCTGCAGTCTTGATGTTATATTTCAAAAACGAAACATTTCCCCAAGGTTTAACGCATACCACCTGAAAGGGCACAAAATAAGCTGCAAATACTGAGTTTTTGATTAAAATCAGACGATACTTTTTTTGGGAAATGCAATTTTTATGAATTTTCTGCACACGAGCAAACCGAAAAAACGCGTAAAATATATTTAAAAAAATATATATGATATATAAAACTTATATCATTAGAAAGCTTGATGTTTTTGTGATTTTTTGGCTCCAGTCGCGTCTTGATATGTTGATTTAGTCAAAAGTTATGACTTTCGATGCGTTTCGTGGCCAGCGCACTTTGACCCCCTCCCCCTCCCCTTCCTGTGGTCCTGCGGCAAATGTAAGGGGTGGAATCGATCACCCGAATATCAATTTATTAATGTGCAAAACTTTAGGCAAATCCGTTTTGGGTACTTTTATAGGGTTTTTGAATACGGTCCTTTTTCTAGCAGTTCACATGAGCGGTTTTGCAACGCCACGATTCGCGTTCTGCGCTTTCTTCTTCTTCTATCTTTATGGGTTTGAGAGACATTTTCTTGCGTTAAATAAACGCAAAACGCTCGTGTGAATTACTTGTATATAAAACAATGTACTGCTTCGCCGTATCGTGGCAGCGTTCATTCGCGGTGAAGCGGTTCGCAAAAATTTGCGTCCCGTGTCAACGCGGCAGTACATAATTTGGCGCCGCGGCAAACTGACGCAAACCGCTCGTCTGCACCGCGCCTAAAGAACGTTTAAAAGCCACTCCGCCAGAAGAGTAGAGTAAAATATAACATCCAACCTAGTAAATTCCATACCAAGTAGCCTCGAAGCTATTATATAATCAAAAGGCAATCCCACAAATTATCAACACATTAAATATTTAGTTTATGTCCACAGTTTATTAAGTCTTTATTCAACTGTACGAATACTTTTTGCGCGTCCATTTCTACAAGTTTATCTGTTTTTCATAATATCTTTGTAAATGTTAAAGGGAATAAAGTTTTGTTTATACAAAATCTATTATACAAACATCGAAGAATATTTATTAATCATTATTTTCCGTTAAAATTTATTACTGACATGGATATACAACGTTTTACTTTAAATTGGTCGCTGCACGAATACTTTTTACACCGTCTGTACATCAATTCATCGTATGGAATTTGAGCATTAAATATTCAAATTATTATGAACTTAAATGTATTTAATTAAAATACACATAATAAATATTAATAAAATCAAAAATCGTATAAAACTAATTCTTAAATATTCACATATAGAAATTTAAGTGAATGTCTCTCTAAAATATTCAGTATTAATTCTTGAAAGTAATTGTGACTGCCCCCTCAACTAGATCAAAAGGAAGTCGATTTAATTCTATTAATAGAAATATACACATCTTTATGTACAGTATACAACAATTGAAATGGAGTGGTCAGACGATCAATGTCTGGAATTAATAGGGGCATATGAAAAGCAACCAATATTATGGAAACCCTCACACCCCAATTATTTCTCCAAAAACAAAAAAAAGACGCGTGGCAAGCAATTTCCAGAGAAATTGGCATAGACGAGGATAATATACGTCAGAAAATGACGAGTTTGCTGGGATCATTTCGTCAACAGAAGTCGAAAGGAAAACGTTCCATTGGCACTGGGAAAGGTACGTCGAAAAAAACTGTTGTTTTTCTACAATGTATTGTAGTGCATTCTGTATTCAAAGAATACATTATTCACAATCTTTATTTAATTATTCAAATAATTGTTATATTTCAGCAAGGCACGAGGTCTATAGGTCGAAATGGTTCGCATTTAAACGAATGCATTTCTTAATGGATAAAAATCAACCCAGGCGAACCGTAAACACACACAATGTAAGTAAAATGGGCGTATTTAAATAATTTCCGTCACGCACAGTCATTCTGCCAAGGGACAGTTCCGTTGGTAACGAAATAATTAGTAAATTCTTGTCTAACGTTTTGTGATTTTTGAGACGGTCTTCGAGGTACATTATTATTAACAGGTACAAACGACGAATTGTTTACAGTAGTTTGTGTCCTCCAGCTACCTGCTACTAATTCTCCATTACTGTCATTGTCCAACATCCCTGATGGACAGTAGGATGCTCTTGAACTTTTCGACTTTCTAAGAAAATTGTGTAGATACACAATTGTTAGTGCAATAATCTCAGCTTTTTCCGGCTGCAATAGCATAGGTTTCCTCAAAATACGAAATACTGAAGAACATATCCCAAATACATTCTCTACCACTCTTCGTGCCCTACTCAGACGATAATTAAATATTCTTTCTCTGCTTCCTTTGCTGTGAGTTCCCGAGTATGGTTTCATTATATTTTCGGTGAGAGGAAATGCCTCATCACCTAGTATGACGTACGGCATGTTAATATGCCTTCCAGGCAGTGGAGTTTCTTCGGGCAAGGCTAAATCTTTTCTTTCAATTTTTTTGTACAACTCGGTGTTTTTGAAAACACCACTGTCCGAAATTCTACCTTGGCAACCAACATCCACAAATAAAAAATTATAGTCTGCATCTACGAGAGCAAACAATACAATGCTAAAAAAGGATTTGTAGTTGTAATATTCACTGGTACTGTTAACGGGGCATTGTAGCATAATGTGTTTCCCATCCATTGCCCCCACGCAGTGAGGAAAATTCCATTTTTTTTCGAACTGGGAAGCTATGCTTTCCCACTCTTCCGTAGTTGAAGGCATCTAGAAAAGCACATAACTATATAAAAAACGCGACATATGTATGTATGTGTACAGGGTCAATGAATAATAACTACCATCTCAAAGAACTCGTTATTTAGTGGTTTCGGAAAAAATTATCGATTACAACATAGTACTTAGAAAATTGAAGGCCACCATGATATCCCAGACATTATAAAATTTAAAAAAAAATGTGTCTGCTCGACCGAATATAATATATTCCAGAAAAACAATAACTAAGGAGTTATTTCAGGAGACAGTTCTTATTAATTGACTTTGCATAAATATCTCGAAGGATTACTATAAAACTTGTATATATGATAAAAAAATGAAGAACACAAATTTTAAGAACACTAATTGAGATTGAACAAGTAATCTAATTCGATATATTTTTTTACAGGAAACTTTTTTGGATACGGAGATGGAGACAGAGTGTGGTGAAACAACGACATCCACTCCGCCAAATGATGATGGGCAAATTGCTGGACCGTCCAGAATATTAGATTTTAATGAACAAACACCACCACCACCACGAGGACCAGCACCACCACGACCACCACCACCAGCACCACGACGACCACCACCACCACCAGCAGCAGCAGCAGCAAGAAGGGCAAGAAACGAGGAAGACCCTCGCATCGAACAAACATTTGACATACTCCAACAAACATACAGCCAGTTAAATACGTCGACGAAAGGCGACAGGTTCGGGTCGTATGGGGAACATATAGCCCACAAATTGCGGTTATACGACGTCAGGGTCGCATCCATCGTGGAACACCATATTAGCAATATTATGTTCCAGGCGGACATGGGTCAATATGATCATTATAACCATTATCTGAACTATAATATCCCTCCCACAACCCCTTTCCCATCACAATCCACTCACATTTATCCCCCGACTATGTTCTTCTCCGACACCACAAATCCAATAGAAAATGAAACATTAAATAGATATACCCCAGAACCGCAATAAAAAGTATAATAAAATGAAATTTGTAGATTGGACTTACCTTTACATGACTTCTTAAACCTTCAATTAGCGCACGACAAACTTCCATTACTATAGTCGATATTGCTTGCTTTGACACTTTAAAAACATATTGCAAGCTTGTATACGAATCGCCTGTTGCTAGAAAGCGTAATGTTATTGCCAACCTCAGTGAAACGGGAATAGCTTCCCGGAACCGAGTATCTTTCTTCATCACTTTTGGACCGATCATCTGAATGAGTACTTCAAAATCCTCACTGGACATTCGTACAAAATTCTTAAACTGTCCCGTGCCAAGCTCAACTTTTAATTCAGTCAAGATATTGTGTCCCTCTTCATTTCTGCGTTTATATAATTCCGTTATCCACCATCGTCTCTCTACTTTGTGTTTAGTTTGCTTTTCTTTTAATAATTTGTACGTTAAAAGAAAAGCTGCGCTCGCAATAATGAGTTGTTCCTTCGATGTCATTGTGACGGTCTGTGTGTGAAGACGCACAAGAGTTGTAGATCGAGCACTCTTAGATTCTCGCGATACGTTTTAGTCACCGATTTTAATATCGAAAGACAACACTTTTTGAACTGGATATGTATATTTAATACAAGTAGAGGTTCGTCCGTTGACCAGAGACTAAACTAAACTGGCCCTGCGACTTACGGACTTATATATATACGGTCTTACGGTCTTAAGACTAAGGTACTAGCTAGAGGTGGAGGGGTTGATGCGTAAGCGTGCAAGGATTCAAAGATGTTGTGGACGATTGCGGGGATGACTAGTTGGTATGACTAGACAGGGTGATTCACCAGCGACGCCCGTCCAAGGATGCCGTCTCGTACCCCGTGGCGAGGATAACACCCCGTGGTACGTCACCTTATGCAAAAGTAGTTCGATTTATTTGACATTGGATATGATTTTCATCGGAAAAACATAAGGAATCCATTGCTGTCACTTCCATATCAATATGATAAAGAATAAAGAATTTCTTAATACGCTGTAATAAATATTTCATATTTTCACCCTTGACAGCGGGGTGCCGACCTGGAATCGCTGCGGTCAATCGAGGATTCATACCTGTTTCAGAAATGAAATAATTCCCTATTCTTTATCGTATCGATATGGAAGGGATGCCGATGGATTCCTTATGTTTCTCCGATGAAAATCATTCCAAATTTCATATAAATCCGACTATTTTTAACGAATTCAGCTTGAAATGATATAAATAAATTTTTCCTGAAATTTCCTTCATTATGATCTGAAGTACATTGTTCTTGGTGTCAGTTTCATCGGCGAAACATAAGGAATAAATTGACGTCGTTTTCGCAAAGATGTGATGAGAAATGCGGAACTCTTGAACATTTCTGACTTTTTAATGGTATTCCAACCGTTTGAAGAATCGAAACCCATACAATTCGGTGAGGTACTGCGGGGGGTTGTCCTCGCCACGGGGTACCAGGTGGCAACTCTTTGACATGCGTCGCTGGAGAATCACCCTGTATTGGTAAACAGGATGACTCGGAGGGTTGAGCTGTATGTTTATTTAGCTAACTATGACACCATCGTTACGACTACGGAGTGGGCTAAGATAAGCACAGAAGTTGGTGAAGAAAGACACAATGGCACTTTCGACCCCTCCGCATGCCTCATTCGTGCGCGCACAGTCTGCTCAGCGTATACTCATTCAGGTCTGGACCCGGCTTAAGAGAGGATACTCGTACAGATCCCAGGAGCGAAAACTAATGCTCAAGTTTTCCCCACTTTCCAAAGCATGAAGCAACGATAGCTTATTAACATCGTTCAGTGTCACATGAGGCATCCGCCATTGCACTTTAAGTAATTCAATTTCTGGTTCCAAAGTTGGCGATCCTATTAGAGAATTGTTATCGTTGCGCGACCGTATTAAAATCAATTCGTGACGCGCATTAATAACCATGCGTTTGTAGTCCTCGCAAAATCCCAGCAAATATTTGAGCGGGATGCAAAAATTGAAATGATTTTTCACTATTAGCTCATCGTGCCGTTTCAAGCCCCATCCAGCATTCTCCATATTCTTGTCTTCGTCAGATGTCAGCGATACATAGTTTTTAAGCGTGCTAGTTACTCCAACGTTTCTGTTACGGTCAATCTCCACGCCATTCAATTCATATCGAATCTCATCAAATATGAACGCCATGCAATTATTTCCCAACATCACCGTTAATGCATCATTTGGCTTATTTATCATCAATTTCCCCTCCACGTAGAGGAAACTTTCACACGGCAATGTGTATAAATCCTGCTGCTGTATAGGTATTCTTATCTCGTCGCTGTGTCCAAACGTTGTGTTGACGTATGGGTTGTATGTATGTGTCTCAAGCTTGACGATGCGATCTTCAAACGTCGGCTTCCCTCCAATGCTTAGATTGTCAGCCATTTTTCAACTTAAATCCGTACAACGAATCCCAGCGATTTCAAAAAAGCAATGTTCACAGCACTGAGCCTCTTCTTTTTAGCGTAATCAGAGCTGTTGTTGTTGTTACAAACAATTTCGCTTGGAAGAAACGTGTTTCTGAAGTCGTTCAAAACAAGCATCTCATTCGTTCGCACCACGTGTATTATCGTCGTCGTCGTACGTGCAGTCTGATGGTAATCTCTTCACCTCGAAAATCGAGTAACTGTCCGTCTTGATCCACAACGCGTATCGTTAGATCCGTAATGACCCGTGCAGTGATTGGAAGGTAAATGATCTGCGCAGGCGTTTCCGATATCTTATATCCTGGCGGGACTCTCGGAGAAAATTCATGTATCGTATGTACGCGCTTTCCATTATTGTACGCGCCAGCGGTCACGCTACATTCTATGCGAATAATGTTTACATTCATGATATTAATTGGATTGTCCGATTCGTGCCACTGTCCTGGTTCTAATACCCGATTCGTCGAGAATCCCAGTAGCGATCCAATGTTATTGGGCTTTGTAAAGTCTACGGCGAATCGACAATACAGCTCGCTTTTCATGGTGTTGTTGTTGGGGCGCAACACTATTGGATACACATCGTTGTCGCCAACATCGCGGGCATCGGTACCTCCGAGATTTTGAGGATATCGCTCGAGTAATCGCTGCTTCAAATACTTGGCAATGGCGTCTAGTTCGTAGGAGCCGTGGGGAATCGTAAGGTATTCATGGTCAGCATCAACGCTGTTGTTGGTGTCATAGTTTACGATGAAGTAAAATTTATCATTGCTCGAGTCGATCTTTGGTATTGTATGATAAGTTTCAAAGGTGGTTAGACCAAGCTCGTAATCATCATCACTGAAATCTATGGGTGGAAAATAGCTCACCGCGAGGGTGCTACTCTTGACAGTTAGAGTGAATGTTAACGACATATTCCGAGCTGCACGACTCGACTAGTACTGAATCATAGCGGTTGGAAGTCAACCCTTAAATTTGGTGCCGATCGTTTGTAGAAAGCGTAGACATAGTTGTCCACAATTGCTCTGATCGTACATCTGATAACACGTTCGATTGTATTCGATTTTTACAACATCTTCATCCAGATATTGCACCAATTCCTTGGGCGGTTGAAGATTGCCAAAGCTGTCGAAATATACAGCTCGACACCCTCTCTTCACATATGCCACCCAATGAGTCCCCGACCCCTCGACATTGTCCAAATTTACGATACCGCTCTCGTTTCGATGCACTCCTCCAGCTGGTAGCGCGTTGCGCATAAAAACACCTCTAAAGAATGGAATATGCATACGTTTTGCCAAATCCTCCAATTGCTTGTCGGTAGTTACGCCCACAGGCATTTTTAATGTCTTTTCGACGTTTTTTTTTTTCGTTTCGATATTCCCTGTGCGCGCTTGTATGGTGTGAGATAAAGTCCGCGACCTTCCATGGAGCGATTATGACGTTGCATTTCCTGCAGCTGACGTTGTGCCGCCTTATTATCGTTTACCGCCTTGGCAATCCCCGCCGCTCCGCCGGCCAATGATCCGAGAACACCTAGCAGCGGGAGAAGTGGTAATATACCACCCCGTTTTGCCACCGGAAGAATCCGCTTTTGCGACGCTCTCTTTGGAGTCCTTTTGCGGGTTTTTGTTTTCATCCCCATTCCGATTTTCGTCTTGGCCTTCATAGCCGCCCAAACAGCTGTAGCAGCACCTCTTTCACCCAGAGTCGAGTCTCGCGCAACGATGCGTTTTCGCGCTTTGTCAGCGAGTACGTTATCTGCCGCGTGTCTTTCACTGAGATCGTTGCTGCGGGAATACGCAATATCGTGTTCGCGACACGCTGCGTCCAACGGATTTATGCCTTGATCACCTCTAGCCAATCGTTTTGCCAGATGAGTACCTGGACCACAAAACTGGTATCCCGGGATATGTAATTCGAAAGGTAGCGCGATTATCGCGCGAGTTAACAAACCACAACCTTTCTTTACTCTCGTCGGCGACATTCGCCACAGTTTTTAATTAGCGGTGCTGGACCGTCGATATGCGTTCGCTGCCAAGGGCGATTATAATGTTCCAGACACCGACGATGCTGCTGAACCTCAGAATCAGCTTTTATATGCTCGGGGAGTCTGTCCCACAACTGATCAATGTGTCCACCAAACTCTCGGAGTAGAATAATCTTTGGTATATATTTCAACTGCTCAGAGGTTAGGTCTCGAATATCGCAATTATCCAACAGGACCAGAAGCATTTTGAATACTGAGCTGTTTTGCTTCGGCGCGGACCTATAAATAGGACGCGTCGCCGCTTCGACGTATCAAAATCATTTTTCACGGTTCATGGAGAGTATGCGATTCGTGCGGCAACCTGTAGCGATACGCGTGACAAATTTTGACGATAAATCGCAAATGATGTCCCCGAAAAAAACAAGACGCAGACATGGTAGCATGCTACCAAACACTATCCGTTCCCTCATTTGCGGCCCATAAAATTGTGGAAAGACCAACGTGCTGGTGAGCTTGTTGGAAAGTCCTCACGGCGTCCGCTTCGAGAACGTGTACGTGTATTCCAAGTCGTTGCAACAGCCGAAATATCAATATTTGGAGAATTTATTGACTCCGATAGATGAAATTGGCTACTTTACGTTTTCGAATAACAGTGACGTCATCCCACCGAGCGAATCGCTTCCGAATTCCATTTTTATCTTTGATGACGTTGCATGCGACAAGCAAGATACGATAAGGGAATACTTTGCGATGGGGCGCCACTCGAACGTTGACTGCTTCTATCTCTGTCAGACTTATGCAAAGATTCCCAAACATCTTATACGCGACAATGCGAATCTGCTGATTCTGTTTAAGCAGGATGGTACCAACTTGAAACATGTGTACAGCGATCACGTAAACACCGACATGTCTTACGAAGATTTCTGCGCTTTGTGTCGTAATTTTTGGCAACAGGAGTATGGCTTCGTGGTAATAGACAAGGATAGCGCGATGTCCAATGGACGTTATAGAAAGGGATTTAACGAGTTTGCGGTACCGTGAGATGGTCAATTGTCATCAACCGGTGGTGAGAACGCAACGTCTACAGCACAAATATGATCGATATCGATTGTCTGGAGATTAAGGATCGCGAGAGAATAGCGAAGGAAATTGCAAAAACCAGTGAAGCCATTCGCAAGAAACATCAGGCATTGAAGACTGGCAAGATGGAGGAAGATATCGCGTTGGAGAGATACTTTAAACCTATTGTCGAACCCTTAAAACATATTGTTGAAAATACCGCAGCGGCGGATGCTGACACGTTACCGCCGATGAGCACAGACGTCGAAGGGAATGAAACATTAACGCCTAAAACAAAAATCCATCCGAAAGGGAACACATCGCGCAGGACAAAGAGGAAACCATACGTGTCATCGGAAAAATCACTCATAACTTCCACACCAATCCAATCGAAACGAAAACGGCAGAATGTAACATCAACCGATTCACCCGTTCCTTCGACACGAATAAATTCATTTCTCAATGTACAATCGCTCACAACCAATGATGAAGACGTTTTCGAAACTAGTCCTGATGTGTCGTTTGCAACATCTATTAGACAGCAACTCCAGACATCCGAGGGACAAGAAACGTTTCGCAACCATTTCGGTCCGCTGGGGCAAAAATACATGAGTGCAATCCTAAGTGGTGATAGGGATACAGCAATGGACTATGTGTACGGCATATACTTTGGCAATAGTGGAACGATGCTTGGGGATAAGGCTTTCGATATAGACAAGGATGATAATATAATCATAGACGGTGTAAGATACGGGGGAACGCCCGGCCTTTACGAACTGATTTTCAAGAGAATTCCCGATGATACCGTATACACCGATGCCGATAAACAAAAATATAAAAGTATACTGCTGACGACGAATGCATACAGACGTGGCCATAACGCTCAAAATCCCATATTGGGCAACAAGGGATACAAATATAGAAATGTAATTGCACCACTACTCCCTCGTGTATCAACCAATAAGGCGGGGAAAGGTCTAACAACACCGCGAGCCATGGTGGTAAACGATAGCAAGATCGATTACGTGCACTGGAACAATCCCAACGAGCTGGTGGACCGATTCCGTTTGCTGGAAGCGTCGCGTCAGGCGGGTAACAACTCGCATGACAACGAGATTCTATCGATTATCGAAGAACTCCGCGAGGCAGGCCTCATTATAAATTAAACCGCAAGATGATGATTTGCACTGTATGTATCGAGATGTCGATCAACAAATTTGGGGTATCGCTCGAGAAGAGTGGAGCAGCTAGAATGGACTATTACAAATGGAACGGTGTGATTCGAAATTACATGCGAGATAACTCTCTTTGCGTGGCTGGTGCAGACTTTGATGCAAAATCACGCAAGATACGACGCGTAGCGCAACCCACGGCTGACAGCGATGCCGTCAATAAACTATACATGGAAAAGAGCATTAAACTTTTGAGAGAGCAGCAGGAAGAATTAGAGAGGAAGCTGGTCGTGTTTCAGAGAGATATGATGGCGCTGCAAAACATCGTTCAAAAGATATCACAGGTGTCGAATTCTATCCCACAGCAGCGCTGCGAAGGAGAATCATGCGAGACGGTTGAACTTGTTCAGAATTTCCTCGGCACGATGGGTGGCACATAATGCACGTACACGATAATTATCGCATCATTCATGTCAAAGACACCTCTACGATTAAACATGCAGTCATTATCGAAATCCAAGAGTAAAGAAAACCATGGCTACAAGAAGCGACAACTCGTTGAGGAATTGCATGCTCCAGCCCGAAGACATTTCCCACGGAGGCGCGTCATAGTGCAGGGATACGATGATCTGTGGCAAGCTGACGTTGTAGAAATGCGTCCATACTCGCGATTCAACCAGGGTCACCACTATATACTCACTATCATCGATGTGTTGAGCAAGTATGCATGGGCGGTGCCGCTTAAGACTAAAAGTGGCGCTGAGGTGACTAAAGCGTTTGCAAAGATATTTAGAGATCGATATCCGAAAAATTTGCAAACCGATCAAGGAAAAGAATTTTACAATGCCGATGTGCAGAAACTCTTGAAGAAGCATGGCATTAATCATTATTCGACGTATTCGGTGATGAAGGCCTCCGTCGTAGAACGTTTCAATCGAACTTTGAAGAACAATATGTGGAAACTGTTTACGCTCAATGGAACCTATAAATGGACCGATGCGCTACAGCGTCTACTTGCAGAGTATAACGCACGAAAACATAGAACCATCAGAATGCGTCCTTGCGATGTTACCCCAGCAATCGCCGATAAGCTGCTAGCCACCGTATACAGCAACATAAAGATCGCTGCTCCAGCGAGATTCAAATTGGGCGAGTTTGTGCGCGTGAGCAAATTTAATACCATCTTCGATAAAGGCTATACACCGAATTGGACAACGGAGGTGTTCAAGATAGCCAAAGTACAGACAACGATTCCTGTGGAAAACCTGATGCCGGAGGATTCTACGAATACGAGCTGCAACGCGTCATCGATCCTGATGTGTATCTAGTGGAAAAAGTGTTGCGTAAGAATGGGGATAAGGTGTATGTCAAGTGGTTAGGGTTTGATAAATCACACAATTCTTGGATAAATAAAAATAATGTATTGTAAATAAAATACACAGTTCAATAAATACAATGATACATATACATGTGTGAACAATTTTTATTTTTACATAATTCCACTATTTATAATGATGTGCAATAATTTGGATATACAGAAATAAATACATGATTCAATACAATGATGCATATATTCATGTGCGAACGATTTTACATAATTCTACTATTTATAAGGATGTGTAATAATTTTGATTTACAGCGGTATTTTATAATGACCCCAGGGCAGAGTGTCAACCGAATCGGGTACGATATACCGCTTGTTATCATACGGGCTTAGAGCGATTTTGGATTCCGAAATGGTGTACACTTTATGCAATTTAGACCGAATGCATGATTGTCTGCGCACCATTTCGATCTCCCTATGCAAACACTGCGCGTAGTCGTCGAAATTTATCGTTCTGGCTATGATGTTGGTCTTGACACCTTTCGCCTTTTTAGTATCTTTTTTACCATCTACGCGAAGTGCACACATTTTCGCTCTAAGACCTACGAATTCGGTCATTATCGTACCATTATTTTCATCCTTCATCAGCCCTGGAACCTTCTTATTAACAAGTGGTATATTATATGTATTGCCAATAGGATAATCACTTGTGTCGAACCGATCGATATTGTGTTTCATGGTCTCATAGATATCTTCGCACCGAATGTGATAAATGAGACTGTCGGTGTCTGTATATAGAATTTTACAATTTTGACCATGCAGTGGAGACATATACTCGTGGTGAAATTCATACAAACAAATTTTAGATATGTCTAGAATGCACATACCCACATATATCGGTTTGTTGAATTTCACCTCGAGTTTCCGCAATTCAACAGCTATTAAATTTTCTGAAAAAACACTTCTGCTGTGAAAATTCGGTTTCGCAATCATTGCCTCCGCACCATATCGGCCATCCCAATGTGTTAAAAGTTTTACATCTACACGATTTCGCACATTCTCCATAGTTTTACCAAATACCGCATTATTCATCAATTTGTACAAATTTTTTTCAAAATCATTTGTCGCGCTTGTTCTAAACCGTGTATTGAGTTCGATGTAATCGTGGAGCCAGGGGGATTGAGCGAATTGAAGCACGCGGTGTATCTTTGTAATACGAAGACCATGACGCGTGCACTGCTGCAGGTTGCGATAATGGATAATGTAACGCTGCTTGTCATATACCGTCGCGAGTAATTTGTCCTGTCGGCTGCCTGGCGGTTTGGCACGTGTCGGACAGAATGGTAGATCAGCATGAGCGTCATGCAGACGTTGCGGATGTTCCAGATCTACCTCAAGAATGTATCCCGTGGGCGAATCGATAGCGATTGTAGACACATCAAAATCTGCAACATCTTCGACCCATTGAAAGTCAGCATATGGTAGGGGTTGACACATTGCCCATCCATACAAATTGTTTACATCAAAGTACATCAAGTACGATGACTGTTCCGATGCGTCGTAAGATGGCATGTACTTGTTATTTGCATGCGCGTATCTTCCAGAACATTGACTTAAACCCCCACGTATACCGCGTTCAATAAACATAACCATATCAACGTCTGTAAGCAATTCGGATGTAATTTTAGTGTGTTTTAGCATAGCATCCCAAGTGAAACCAGGTAAAGTATAATAATGTGCAGAATCTAATCCATAACTCTTTATGCAACTTTCGCGAAAATTTTCAAAAATATCTGCCAATAATAAGACATCTGTTTTCAAATACAAGTCACTGTATTCGCCCAAGGTTCTAATGTTGAAACGCCGCCAGACAGTCTCGGCATGTACATAATCGCTCTCGGATACAGACTCACCTGTTAACGAACTGTAAAATGACTCGCGCGGCGGTAAACATGGATCCTGCAGCTTGTTCGCGCAATCAAGATATTCATATGGAAATACACCCTTTCGCGTTAATAAATTGAAATCCTCATTGGATAATGTTTCAAAATTTGATCGTAAAATTTTTAATTTACCCACACTAAGAAAAGATGCTAATTTGTCGAGACTGGTATTGAGGAATTTGTTCGAATCAACGAATCGCAATTTAATACAATTTCGCGAGTCTGATCCTTCAGCCATATCTTCAACATTTTTTGTGAATGAAATATATTTTTCTTTAGTTATAGGCAATACGTCCACGCTGCCTTCGAAAGCGGTAGCTATTTTCTCAATAATAAAATGTGAATCGTAGCCGGATAAATTATGAAAAACTATGGGGATGTAAAACGCATTTTTATAAGTTAAATTGCACTCCGAATGTGCTGAGCCTCTAAACTGTCCAGTTAGATGACAATGATCGCGAACTCGTATATCATCAGTCATGAATGGTTCCTCGCAAATATGACAATGTGTGGCATTGCGAAATGCCATCCACTGTTCATTAGTTAAATCTAGCATTGGAGTATTATTGGCTAGAATAGGTTTAGCAAAATCTGCCAAATTTTTTAGTTCTTCGACAAACCATGAAACACAATCCTCGTCGCGACAACATCGATACATCGATAGTGATGCATCGTACGAGTAATGCATATAATATGCAATGCTATGTACTTTGTGGTGTTGGTATGTATATAACTTTCGATCCGCCTCGCCATTCCGACAGTCCTCCGTTGTCTCAATGATACACTCCAGATCAGCATATACCATGAAGGGAAGTCGCTCCTTCCTGCAGTAATTGCTGAAGCTGAGCAAACTGTTGTCTTCGCTGGGCAGCACGATGGCACAGTCGTTCATCTTCCCACAGTCAGCTGCATGGACCTCCAATTTCTCGGGAGATCCGAAGTAATGCATGCATCTGCAAAGTCAACATTTATCATGGGATATTTCAACATTTATTTCAACATTTCAGAAGTTTCTATACATACCGATCACAGATGAATTTCTTGTCTTTGTTCTTGCTTAACTGGGCGCTCACTAGCCGAGACAGGTCTTTGATCAGCACAAAGTGCCCTACATCGCCATGTTCTTGATTCGGCGTGTAGAGCAGGTTGATGTGTCGATCCCTCTTTTGACTGGTGAGGCGCAGCGGAAAGACTGTTGGTCCTTTCTTCTCCGTCATGAAGCTGTATATATTCACCGAGATATCATTCTGTCTCTCAAATTTTCCAATTTGCTTCAGAGACATCGGAAACTCGATACCCTGGAGATTTAGTATGGATGAATAGTCAGGGTATGAACTTGAGCGATGAACGTGTCTTTCAGCAGGATGCAGACCGGCGACCACTGCCCATGCGAAACAGAAGTTGTCTGGAGATTGCACGCTAATCGTTGCTTTCTTTAGCAATAATTCTCGCGGCAACTTGCAGTGACATCCCGCGCGCAATGGATTGTATTTGTTCACATTGACGGTCAGGTTGAGGATTCTCGCCAATGCCCAACCGCTTTCACGTTCCTGGAACTCTTCCAGCGATGCCAGGGTGGGTTCAACAACGTATCGCTGGTACCACTCATGCAGATCAGATGTACCGAAGAGTTCATAGTTTCGAGTGTTAATGCTTTTACTAGCATGTTTGTCACCAGCCACAAATTCGCCATTGAACATCGTGTTCACTTTGAGGTTCTGATGTTTCCTCAAAGCGCTTCGCACATGTTCCAGCACGATGGTCTCTGCATCCTGGAGGAAGTTACGCGGTTCGATGTAATTCGAATTGAGTACGGCACCAGTTAATACGCGACTATCGAAAGCAATGTCTATTTCGCGCCATAAAATTCTCGTGCTCGAGTGTCCTGCGCCTTCATGCACTAAACGTCTGCGCAGCAAAGATTTCAACCCTTCGAGATGCGCAATTCGTGCAACCAATGATTGTCGAACACCGATCGATAATCGAGAGCGTTTCACTCGACCACATTCTTCCAAAGATTCGATACACTGGTTGCAACGTTCTTCCCACGCGAGGTATTCTTCTTCAGACATCAATCGTACAGATTGATCTAACAATTGGCGCTCTACTTCCACGAATTTTTCCATGATTGTAAAAATGTTTTTTCTACGCAACTCGTTGCAACGATTTGAGACTTTGCACAGTTTACAGCATACTTTTATAGCTGATGCACTGATTTGCTATCTCTGTCTATCTCAGAAAGCTGCATGCCCCCTCTCTTCAAATGTATTGTATGCAATAAACGATGATCCAGCCCCACATCGTTCGATGCAATTTCTGCCAATACAGCATAATTCTTTCTATGATTCATACGTGTGACGTTTCCGCATGTATTACATTGTAACCACATCAGTGAAAAAATAATGATGTCATCTCACACAGCTGCATTATCCTTACGGATGAGTTGTAAAAATGAGTTGTAAAAAGTATAAATATTACATATCGATATCGTTTCTCAACAATGACTGTCCAACCGACATATAAATGTGTGATTGGTCGACTATGGCGCTGCATCAGAAATTCATTAGCCAGTTTAATAGAATATCTGAATACGTGTACAGCAGATACATATGAGGAATGAGAGAAGGGGTAGATGGTGGGGATGGTGCTGTACATCTCTATCATTATCATCACCTCCCCACCCAAAAAAAGAAAAAGCATACTTCTGCACATTTATACCTATGAACTGCTATAAAAGCGGAGCCGAGAGGAATTGCATTGCATACGTCCGTGTTCACACAATTAGTAACCGCGCCCGTTCAGTAGAGTTCGTGTCCGCACAATTAGTGATCGCACTCGTTCAGTAGACTCTATCATTATTCAAAATGTATAACCGACATTTGAATGGTACTTCCAACATGTACGGAAACCAGACTAATCAGTGGAACAATACGGATTTTCGAAACCGGCATATAAGGTACATATGTAGTACTCCTCTACATATTTTTCGATTTATATGGAAACAACAGAATCATTACCTCTGGATATGTGGTTTTTACAGCAATGCAGTATCGAAAAACCTACCATACGAATCATGGGGCGTGATTATCCACTGACTGCTACAGCCTACAAACATCTCATAATCGGCATTTGCATTGGACAGGATTCGTGTCGCATTGAGATCGCAATAGCCGATAATAAATGTCACGAGGTTTGCTTCTCCATGTCAACGTGGAAGCTTCTACTTCAACAAGAGTCACAGATACTTCGACGTTTCCGCCTCGTTGCCCCATTATCGTATCAAGATCCTATCGTGATCGATCATTTGCGTATCGATTTCACGCGAATAAACAGTGAACAAATTGCTAAAATCTCAGATAATAGTTCAGTCATATACATGTCTGAACCTACAATAATTCAAATGTGTAAATATGCTCAGTGTATTGACTATATGTTCTCAAGTTTGTCAGAAATTTTATACTCTGTAACTAATAAGTATGCCTCCTTTGTCGATATTATACGTGCTGCTGCGACAGCGACGGAGGACTATGAGAAAATCATAACTGAACGCGATTGCTACGAGCCGAACTCGTTGATTGATTGTGAACTATTAGCATTAGGTTTAGGATTAATCGTTCGTGATGCATATAAGACGTCGAAATAGTATTTACTATGTAACAATATATATTTTCACAACATATATTATTTCTCCATTTATTTGATCGTCTTTTTTCCTCCTTTTCTCCTCACCCCATATTTCTAAGATTCAACGTTTGAAAAAATTATTATATTTCGTTCATACATTCTTCGCACCGTGAAAATTATACTCTTTCATGCAGTTGTCTCGGAGTGGCCAAATTATGCATGATCGCGCGATACGCTGCGATGTGAAATATGGTTAATTCTTCGCACCGTGAAAAAATGATACTCTTTCACGCAGTTGTCTCGGAGGGGCCAAATTATGCATGATCGCGATACGCTGCGATGTGTGAAATATGGTTAGCTGTAGAATGTATGTTTGTTACATATTGGTTTGTTAGATCGATGATTCAAAAAGTTATTATTCATTCTCTGCGTTGGAGGAAAAAACGTCGATGTGCGAAATATGGTTAATTCTTCGCACCGTGAAAATGATACTCTTTCATGCAGTTGTCTCGGAGTGACCAAATTATGCATGATCGCGCGATACGCTGCGATGTGTGAAATATTGTTAATTCTTCACACCGTGAAAATGATACTCTTTCACGCAGCTGTCTCGGAGGGGCCAAATTATGCATGATCGTGCGATATGCTGCATGTTAAATCTTAATGCTCTCTCCTTCCCTCCTCCGAATTTAGCTTTAAAATAACTAAGTATTGCTCTCTCTTTCCCTCCCTAGAATTTTAGCTTTAAAATAATGCCCTGTCTCTTTTCCTCCAAATACGTGGTGTGTTAAAACGCCGATCTTTCCCGACATTGTCCGACATCATCCGATAAAGTATTAAACAATTTCAGCTTCATAATTGTTTGAAAAAAATATTTGGGGGTCATTCCCTCCCTCGGCTAGGTCTAAAAATATTTCGGGGGTGGGCCAAGGTCTGAAAAAGACTTTGGGGGTGGGCCTCTCCCTCCGCGGAAAGTTCCAGCAGTGAGTCCGATCTGGAGAGGTCTCCGCGGCAGCTCGGCCCGGAATGATCCCCTCCATCATCGCGGCTTCCCCCACTCCGCGGCTCGTGCGTGCGCAACCGGTCTTCCTCTCCCCGCAGGCCCGCGCCCATGTTTCCCTCCGCCGCGCTCTCCCGCGCGCCGTGAGTTCCTTCACCGCCCCACACTCCCCTCAGAGGACCTGGTCTAGAACCCGCTTTGCCTTACTACTCCGTCGAATTTCGGGACTGATTTTAGGGCTCTCGAGACGTCGGCGTTCACCTTGAGTGCTCGAGAATTTCGGTTGGGGTTCCTGTCTGGTACAGGGGGTACGAACAGGCTGGCGCGTCTAGGTATGGTTTCGTCCCTGAATCGGACCGCGGTTCTTGTTTCTTTTGATGGGTCAGAGGCGGGGGACGGCGTCCTTGCCGCTTGCCCTGGATTTATCTCCTGACCTACCGTATCGTCGTGACGTGAGGTTAGGACGATTGCTACCGTGTCTGTTAGCCGGTCGAGAGACCTTTCCATTGCAGCTATCTGCTCTACTAGGATCGCGACGCTTTCTGCGACTATGTCGCGTGCGGGTACCGGCTCGGTGCTTGACATATCCGTGGTTTGGAAGTCAGTCTGGTTTAATAGGGTGCTTTCCCCTTGGTTACGCGGGCTTCCTAGGTTAGTCGCTGTCGTCCGGTCCATACGCGGGAGTAAGCTAAAATCTAGTTCTCTGAGCGGGTGTCGTCGCTCAGATACTACGGATCCTTCGGGATTTAATACGTTTTGTATCGCTTCTAGAGGGAAATGATTGTCGCTATTTGTCTGCTCGAGGGCAGATCGCGTACGGGTTCCGGATCTACGGAGGGTTTCGAGTGCGAAAAATAGAGGGTCGTTCTCTGACGGTCTCGGTCGCGGTCTTCGGACTCTACGCGGGTTGCTCCAACTGAGGGCGAATTCGCTCGGTTAATTCTATGTTTCGCTCGATATTTGCGTCTACGGACTTTGCTTGGTGATATTTCGCACTTACAGCACGTAGAGCTGGCGAAGCATGCTCGTCTCGATGTCGGTCGTGGAATTTCCTGCAGGTGTCCTCTGTAGACGGATGTCAGCAGTGCGGAGTGTGCTGCCCAACTTTTGTGGGTAGTTGTCTCCGCTATGGTCCTGTTGTTTCTCAGTCGGTCTGACTTGCTCCTTACGTTGGCTGGATCCCACCGCTGCCACCAATTTTGTTGTGCAAGGGGCCTGGATCGAGATTCTCCCTGAGAATCTCGCGGCGTTCCTAAGGCGTCCTCTGCTGTTGTCGTCCGACGGGCTCCGGATACTCGGGTGAAGATGCCGGGACGGGTATACTCGGTTGGAAACCGAGGGTAGTAGGATCCTTGGCCGGTTAAGGAGTTAGCACTCACCGTAAGGTTTAACAAGTTTATTTAGTCCCGATCTGGGTTATAAGACACTGTGACAATCACGCGTGAGACAACCGACAGGACTCGTGTCAAGTCGGTAATAAGTCTGAGCTCGCATTGCTTGTACATCATTCTTATACTTTAATCGGGGCGAAGCGGGGACCATCGGGGTCTCCGCCTTCGGCCTGCTTTTCGACTGTTTCATCATGTGCTGATGCTCACGGTGGCGTTACCGAGAATCCTTACGCGGTTGTGCTGGATTTCGGCGTTCGATTATGGCAATCGGAATGTAGGGCGGTGTTGTTACGCCAGGGCGTTAGTTGGGTTACAACAATCTTTTGTCTCGTATAAGTATTTAAGTATTCTCATCGCATATTTAAACAATGTCTCGTTGTAGCAATTTTGGAATCTACTCATATAGTGTACACTGAACGCAATGTCCGGTCTAGTACCACAGCTTAGATACAGAAGCGCGCCTATTAGGATTCGATACTACACGTTCTTATCTAATACTTCCGCTGGGCGTAGTTTTAAGTTAGCTTCTATTGGCGTTTTATACAAATTAATAAAGCATCGACAAAATGTAATATGTATACTGGTTCAGTTTCCTCAAATTTAACGTACAGACAATAGTCATATTTACTTTTTATAAACCCTAACTTACTTATATAATTGTTAAAACAGTCATACCAAGATCGCGGGCTCTTTTTTAAACCATATAACGCCTTTTTAGGTTTATAAACCTTATCGCTCTCATTCGAATATCCCAATGGTTGTTTTACATACACTTCGGAAGATATTTTCCCATTCAAGAAAACAGTTTCGACATCCATTTCTTCTATAGCCAAAGCATTTTGATAGCAGTAGGATAACAGTAATTTTAGTGTCTGCATCTTTGCTACATGTGAATACGTGTTGTCCACTATTTCGTCTTGTTGGTACCCTCTCACCACTAGCCTTGCCTTATAGGTACCGTCTGTCTTCCTTTTATATATCCATTTTACGTCTGGAATTTTCTTATTGGTCGGCATATCTACTAATGTCCATGTTTTATTCCTTTTACAACTATTCATCTCACGATTCATTGCAGCTTTCCAACTTTCGACATCAAAACTATCCATCGCCTCCTGATATGTACCTGGAACAACAGCGCTACACTAATTTACATATATAGATTGATACGCATACCGCGTGCCTTCATATCGAACGGGGGGCTTTCTGTCTCTCGTCGATCGTCTCAACGGTGATTTTTCAGATTTCTCTTTAGATTCCCCAACGATTTTGGTCTGACTTTCTTCTTCTTCCGATTCACTAGTGTCATCCAAGTCTGTTACTTCGTCTGTTTCGTTTCCTTTGATTTCTTCATCTTTGAAATCAATACATTTCACGTCCTCTTTTACAATATCGACGTATCGTGCTACTTCAACTTTATTGTTGATTAGAATTCTATACCCAAATTTACTATAGCCCACTAAGATTTCCCAATTCTGCTTTTGCATCCCATGTTGACTTTCTTATTGCTTCTGGAATCCTTGCAAATACTTTGCTTCCATACAGGTTAAGATAGGTTAAGATAGGTTAAGATAGATACAGGGTGTCCCAAAAATGTCGGAGTTCCTTGAAAGGGGTGACTCAGGGGGTGATTTGAAACAACTTTTTCCTTAGCGAAAATATTGTCCGAAGTTTCGTTAAGGAGATATAAACAAAAACCCCCGACCAATCAGAGCGCGCGCATTCCGCCCGAGCTCCCGCGGTAGCGTTGGCTACGCGGTAGGCGGCTGCGCTTGTACTACGAACGTACGAACAAGCAAGTCGGCATGCATCGAAGGAGACCGCGTTACACATTTTTTTTTAAAGCAGAATGTTAAATAATAATCGTTTCAGGTGAGCGGACAAGAAATACGTAACTTTCATTTTCAAATAAGGCATAAACGAAATGGTAATGTAACAGAAAATGTACGACAAGTGATCGTAATTCGTTATTGAGGTAAAAATCCGTAGTTTAATAACGGCCAACACAACTAAATTTAAAAAATAATATTACGTGTATGAATAAATTGTTTCCGACTGGATTTATAATCAGTACAAAGCTACCGAATGTCTACCGCGGTATTATTCGTAAGATGCCAGAAAAATGGCAGAAGGTAATTAACAATAATGGAAATTACTTCGACACTTGAGGTATTTTCATATTTTTTAAATCGAACTGTTATTGTACCCTAAAATCGGAAAGAAGGTATTTCTACACCTAATAATCACCAATAAATTAAATAAAACTCACCCTCTCGGACATTCCTTTCCTTCCTTTTCGGAAACCTGTGTCACTGGGTCACTGTAGGGTAGGGTAGCGGCCAGTGCTCAGCTGATCGCAGGTATACGACACCACCCAAAGGTAAGGGTCGCAACGTCAAGTGCGTCCGGGTTAATGTACCGAATATTCACTTCACTGCACGGCCACTAACACTGATCACTTAATTTATTTTTCATGGAACGTGTTGTTCCTACGTTATAAAATTTGGTGGCCCCGAAAGGGGCCGATTGTTGCTAATTGAGCAATTGCTCAATGTGGCCACCCTCAGCATCTATGCACGCCTCCGCACGTACAACTACATGTCTTTGGACGGCCCGTAATGTCTCTGGCGTTATGTTGGCCACCGCAGCGTGAATCCTTGCCACGATATCCTCCAGCGAATCCACTGGCTGACGGTACACCTCATCCTGAAATGATTGTTGTGCAACAAATACAAAACGTAAGTAAAAAAAGAATGCCTATAAAAAAGTAACAGCAATAATGAAATTACCTTCAGGTAGCCCCAGAAGAAAAAATCCAGCGGGGTGAGATCCGGTGACCGTGGGGGCCACGCAACAGGACCGCCGCGGCCAATCCACCTGTCCTGGAAGGTTTCATCTAAGTATTGGCGGGAAATTTTGGCGAAATGGGGTACAGCCCCGTCTTGCTGATAGAACATGTTCTGTCGGATCTCATTTGGAATATGGTTCATGAGATCCGGCAGAACATGCTCTAAAAACACTTTGTACGCTGGGCCGTCCATCCTGTCTGGTAGGATGTACGGCCCAACGATATAATCGCCACAAATTCCGGCCCATACATTGATTGACCAACGGACTTGTGCTGCGCGTGTCCGAAGCGCTAGCGGATTCTCGTCGCTCCACACATGCCGATTGTGGGAATTGAAGCACCCTTCCCTATTGAAGAGTGCTTCATCCGTCCACAATACGTATTTGCAGAACGACGGATCCCGTAGCACTTGTCCCAACAGCCACACTGAATACTCAACCCGCTGGTCGCCATCCCCGGGGTGCAAATGTTGCACCCGTACATAGCTGTACGGATGCAACATGTTTTCCCTCAGGGTTCGGTGTACCGTCATTCTGCTGGCACTAGAAGCAAACGCAGAAACATCCATTATTAGATAACATTCGCTTTCCTCAATTAATAATTGCTGCAATTATCTTGTACTGTCACTTACTCTAGGCGGCGGCTCAAGTCGCGCACGCTGACGGTGGGATCCTGATTTACGGCGTCCAACACATTATTCTCTACGCCA
Source organism: Andrena haemorrhoa (assembly GCA_910592295.1). Lineage (NCBI taxonomy): Eukaryota > Metazoa > Arthropoda > Insecta > Hymenoptera > Andrenidae > Andrena > Andrena haemorrhoa. The sequence goes on from OU342942.1 coordinate 23,045,595, forward strand.
AGGTTCCGTGCTGTTCTGGGTCTGCCCAGCTCACTGCCTCGCGGCATCATCGAACCCGTCGAATACAATCTGGCCGCCAAACGCCTAATCGTACCCTTGCTGGGGGTTGCGATGCGCGGGTATTCCCGTGCCAACGTTCGCACGGTAGCACTTGCGTCCCCGTCGTTCCGGGCGTACACCCAGAACATCGCGTAGTATTCTTCAGCAGTGTACATTTCTGTGACGAGATTGCTAGCTGACTGACAGGATTTTTTCCAAGCAACTTCCTCTACCCCCAAGTAGTTTCTCTCGTACCATTATGACTTAACTCCCACCAGGACAAGAGGCTTTAGGTAAAAAGAAGCACATTTTCGAAACACATGTGCTTTGCAGAAGTGCAACGAACGAACCGTCGTACACTTTCACAAAAGCCCGCGCTCCGTCCGTTTACTGCCAATGTACCCATTGCTTCGAGGTAGGCAGCAGACACCACGTGTTTCGGTTCGAAAGGGTCCGAAGAGAAGAGTAACAGAAAGTCTTGGAGTTGCTATAAAGAAGAAAATGCATACCATTCCTGTTTCCCCTTTCCGATACCCTGAGTTCACGTCTGCTACGAGGCGGAACCATTAAGTCATAAATTATCCAAAACTGTAGGAAACCGTTCTCTACCGCTGACTAGCGGGACAATACGGTCATAAACCGCGACCCTGGCGAAATGCTCTGGCCAATCAGCCTGCTTAATTTTGGGGAACTAGAATTTAAAAAGTATTATCCAACATCAATACGCCACGCGGAGAGACAGAGGAAGAAAATGGGTAGTCCGCTGACAGCGCGTGGTCCCGCCTGCGTCGTCCTTCCTTCAAATTAAAGACAGATCCCTTATCTCTCGAGTATAAACACGCGCTCGAATTTTAAAACAAAAGCACGCGCTGACGTATTCCGTGCGAGATAAGGTGGGCCTCGGGGAGGCGTCATTGCTGTGAAGAAGGCTCTTCAAATCAGTGGCCGTTTGGGAGGGATGCTGGGCAGATTGGTTATATTAGGACCAATCGAACTTCAAGCCCACCTTTTCTCGCACGGAATACGTCAACGCGTGCTTTTATTTTGAAATTCGAGCGCGTGTTTATACTCGAGAGATAAGTGATCTGTCTTTAATTTAAAGGAAGGACGACGCAGGCGGGACCACGCGCTGTCAGCAGACTACCCCAAACACGTGGTATCTACTGCCTACCTCGAAGCAATGGATACATTGGCAGTAAAAGAACGGAGCGCGGGCTTTTGTGAAAGTGTACGACGGTTCGTTCTTTGCACTTCTGCAAAGCACGTGTGTTTCGAAAATGTGATGGGTTCTTTTTACCTAACGCCTCTTGTCCTGGTGGGGGTTAACTCATAATGGAACGAGAGTAGCTACTTGGGGGTAGAGGAAGTTGCTTGGAAAAAATTCTGTCAGTCAGCTAGCAATCACGTCGCAGAAATGTACTCTGATGAAGAATATTACGCGATGTTCTGGGTGTACCCTACGAACAACGGGGACGCAAGTGCTTCAGCGTGAGAATTTGCGCGGGAATACCCATGGCTCCGAACGCCAAGTAAATACATTTCCACTAATTTTTATAACGTAGAAACAACACGTTCCATGAAAAATAAATTAAGTGATCAGTGTTAGTAGGTGTGCAGTGAAGTGAATATTCGGTACATTAACCCGGACGCACTTGACGTTGCGACCCTTAACTTTGGATGGTGTCGTGTACCTGAGATCAGCTGTGCACTCAGCGCGTCTGTCGATGACCAGGATCGGTTCAGTGACCTAGTGACACAGGTTTTTAAGCTGCAGGTGAATTTTCGAAAGGGTGAGTTTTAGTTACATTATTGGCGACTATTATTTCTTAAATTTAACGCAGGCTATGGCTTATTTCCGGCGATAATTCTAAAAATTTCCATACCTAAATATTTCTTATAGGTTTTTAAACAAACTTATTCGTTATCAGCAACATTGTTGGCCGTTATTAAATTATGGATTTTAATCACAATAACGAACTATGATCACTTTTCGTTCATTTCCTGTTACAATACCTTGTCGTGGCTACGTTATTAACACAAGGAAATTTACGTATTCCTTATCCATTCACTTCAAATAATTATTATTTTCGATTCTTCTAAAGAAAACCTTTGTATTCGTCTTTTTACGTTAGACATGATTTTCATCCATTTCTCCGTTATTCATTATTCACTTTAAATGACAAACAAATCATGACAAAATGTTCGATTTTATTTGTTACGTCTTTTTCATTTGCCATTCTACGCAATTTCCTTCGATGCATACCGAGTTGCTTGTTCGTAGTCGCAGCGCGGCACGCGGCCACGCTATCACGGGAACTCGGGCGCCAGACTCGGGCTCTGATTGGTCGCTGCTTTTTGTTAATATCTCGTTAACAAAACTTCGGAGAACATTTTCGCAAAGGAAAAAGTTGTTTGCAATTACCCCCCGAGTTACCCCCTGTTTAATCGAATGCCTTGGGAAGGCGATGTGGATCGCCACTGGTACGGCCAGGGAAGGGATGCACTCCAAGGAGTAATAAAATTCCACCGGTTGATGGGGCGGCACGTTTATTCCGCCGATCGTGGGCGTCGTTACAGAGATGGACGAACGCAGCACGCACAAAGATCAAACACGAACAGACACGACTCGACAAAACACGACGGAAACACTCCACGGAAACTATGTACAGAAATATGTACAATGAGCGCTGGGCGCGAATGGCTCGAAGGGCCGTTTTCCGGAGATTCGTAAAACTCGTGGGTCGCTGGGCGACAAAGAAGATCGTTAACAATCGTGCGTGCGAGAGCGTGTTGTTCTTCGACATGTGTTCGAACGACTAACGGTCGAATTCCAGGAACCTAGACGCTCGCGCCGTGCAAAAACGTGTGACGTGCGTAACCGTCTTACCGAACGGTGTGTCACCGTGTTTACACGCTCTCGCACGCACATTTAAATCCGCGGAACAGCTGACCGCCGGATTTCGGCTGCAACACCCCCTTCAAGGAACCGCAGCAGTTTTGGAACACCCTGTATATAAGGTAGCGGCTGGGGTTCTTGGTAAGAGCAAGATCACGTAGAGCATAGGATAAAATGTTTTTTTTATATGTGTGTATATATATATATATATATATATGTTTCTTTTTGGGTTTTTGGGTTTTTTATGTTATGTATGCTATGTGATTCTAAAGCTATGGTATAAGTATGTGTATATATATTTCGTTTCCGAAGCGTGCTCTTATACTCTTGGCAATGTCTGTAGTAAGAACGGCCGCTACCGTATCCGGAGCGAGCTCGTTACTTTTGACAGAGTTTTTATCCTATGCTCTACGTGATTTTGCTTTTACCAAGAACCCCAGCCGCTACCGTCTCACATGCGTTGGAGGCATTCCGACGACGAGCGCTGCCAGAACCGCTCCGTCAGCTGTCGGACGAGTTGCCAACGATTGAGACGAGAAGTAGTTTCCTCGAGAAGAGATGGTTCAGGAAAAGCAGTGAGAGGTCCACCAACGAGAAAGTGTCCTGGAGTTAAAGCGTCGATGTCCTCAGGTTCGTCCGACAGTGGACAGAGCGGCCTGGAATTCAGAACACCTTCAATTTCAGCAAGCAGACTTGAGAACTCCTCATACGTGAGAATAACGCTTCCCACAACGCGACGCAAATGATATTTCGTCGATTTAACCGCCGCTTCCCACTTCCCGCCGAGATTCCGAGAAGGGCGAGTTTATTGCGTACAATGGAAAGGTCGCGCGAGACCGCGGCAAACATACGCTTGAGTTCGGCATCGGCGCCTATGAAATTTGTCCCGTTATCGTTTGTAATAGTAGCGCTTGCGCCCCTCCGACCGACGAACCGACAATATGCAGCGATGTAACCGTTTGTCGAATAGTCAGTTGCGAGCTCGAGGTGGACGGCCGACGTTGAGAAACAGACGAACACGACAAGAAATGCTTTATACACATTTTAGCGGCTCTTCCGCGCCACATCTTTACCACGAAAGGTCCCGCGTAATGGACACCAATATTTTGAAAGGGCCGCGACGGTGAGACGCGAGTTCGCGGAAGCTGGCCCATTAGTTGCTGCGCGGTTCGAGCGCGTTGTCGCGTGCAACGTACGCAGCGAAGAATGTGCGATTTGACAACACTGCGGCCTCGCAGGGTCCAGTATTGTCGCCGGGTTATCTCCAGAGTGTGTTGAACACCGCCGTGAAGCGTGCGCCGATGGCCCTCGTCCACAATCAGTCGAGTGAGTGATGCATCCGGTGGAAGAATGATAGGATGAGTGACGTCAGGATCCAGCAAAATATTTTTGAGTCGTCCTCGAACTCGCAAGATCCCGTTGTCGTCGAGAAACGGTGTAAGTGCTTTTATATTGCTTGCGCGTGTGACCTCTCCGTAGCGCCGAAGCCGAGTCAGATCTTCACCGGAACGATAGTGATTGAGTGTGTTTGACCCACCAGTCTCGAGCTTTGGCCACTTCTTTGGTCATCAGGACATGGTCTGCGGGCTTCGTGTTACCTCGGAAGATGTAGATGGCTCGGAATATCCAAGCTGTAAAACGAAGTAATCGTTGTAAGTGAGAAAATCGATCGATTACCTCCCACACGGTGCTCCGTTGCTCTGCGGTGACGGTGTTCACAACGTGAGATCTGGTTTCAAGGTCGTCATTAGGCCTTAGATCTGGCGTAGAGCTATGCGGCCAGAAGGTTGACGGTTGCGGGGCCACGGTGGCCCGTGCCACCAAGACGAGCTTGCCTGCAGTGTTATGGGCGAAGTTCCTCGGGATGCGATATCTGCGGGATTCTGCTCTCCTGGAATGTGATGCCAGTGACCTCGAGGCAATAAGTCCTGGATGAGAGCGACTCGGTTGCCGACGAAGTCCTTCCAGCGCGAAGAGTGCCCCCGCACCCAGACGAGAGTGATCGCCGAGTCCGTCCAAAGATGAAGTAGGACCGTCTCGAGGTTCCACGTGGCGCAGACTCTGGACACGAGTCGGGTAAGTAAGAGAGCAGCAGGAAGTTCTAGCCGTGGAATTGTAACCCTTTTGAGTGGTGCGACTCGTGTTTTAGAAGCGACGAGCGTGACGGTGGCTTCTTCGGGATCGACGTTGAGGACGCGTATGTAAACACACGCAGCCAGAGCATGAAGAGAAGCATCTGAAAAGCCATGTAACTCGATTACTGGACTCGGCGTGTTCGTTGCGATCCACCGTGCGAGTGAGATTTCGCGGACTGACGGAAGCTCGTCGTAGAACTTGGTCCAGCGGAGAAGAGCGTGATCCGGGATTTGATCGTCCCAGCCGAAAGACTCCTTCCACAGGTCTTGGAAAATAATTTTTGCTACGATTATGATCGGGGCGATCCACCCGAGCCGATCAAACAGCCGCGCTATTACTGAGAGTAGTTTTCTTTTTGTCCAGAACGTGGGTGGTTCACCGAGTTCCACGGAGTAAACGAACCGGTAGTCGGTCCGTCGCCATGAGAGTCCGAGGGCCTTGTGAATTGGAGAGTCCTCAAGGGTTCGAGCGCTAAGGATTTCCGTGCGTTCGGTCTCGATGTCGTCGAGAATTTCCGGGATTGCTGAAGCCCATTTTCGCGTGCGGAAGCCGCCCGCCATTAGAATCTGATCGAGTTGCGAAATCTTTCTCATCGCCTCAACTGACGGGTACGCGCCCGAGAGAATATCGTCCACGTATATTTCGGAACGAAGAATTTCAGCGGCGAGCAGAAATCATTCCCCGTCGTCGTTTGCAAGTTGCTGGAGTACCCGAAGCGCGAGATACGGCGCGGAGGTAAGACCATACGTTACTGTCTTTAGATGATACGGAGTCGACTGGTAATCCGCAGCTGCGCTCCACACAATCTGTTGATAATCCCAGTTGCTCGGATGTACCAGAATCTGACGATACATTTTTTCTAGATCAGCACAGAAGACGATGGGGTACCATCGCCACCGAAGAAGTACATCGATGAGATCGATTTGAAGTTTCGGACCTGGCAATAAATATTGGTTTAACGAAACTCCGATATCAGTCCTTTTTGATCCGTTAAACACAACGCGGAGACGCGTTGTCGTACTGGAGTCGCGCATGACCCCGTGGTGCGGCAGGTAGTACACGACGCCTGGCACGCGAAGTGGATTTCAGACTGGACTCATGTGGTCCAGTGCTAGATAGTCTTCGAGAAACGTGAAATAAAGTTTCTTGAAGGTAGAGTCTGACCGAGCGCGGCGATGAACTTGGAGGAGTGCACGTTCCGCTGCCGCGCGAGAGTTTCCAAGTCGAGTAGGTCGCGATTTGAACGGAAGACGGACCGTATACTTCCCTTGTGCGTTGCCAGTGTGCGTTGAGATGAACTGCTGCTCGCATAGTTGTTCATCTTTCGTGAGTTTTAGGGTTGTGAGCCGCGGGATGTCTTCCAATTCCCAAAAGCGTTCCAGAAGAGTGTTGAGGTCACCTTCCTCGCAGCAGGTCGTGAAGGCGTGGTAGCTCCGCTGTTGTGCTGGCGACGCACTTGTTTGCGGGCTTCGTAAGTTTGGTTTGACGCTGTTTCGCTCCGCCTGCGCGAGCTTTTTCTTCATCTAGAGCGGTGATCTGGCCGTTGATGAACTCGGCGAGTTCGGGAAAGCTCGCAGGAGTCGTGGTCCGGCCGATGTGCTGGGTCCAAGCACGATGCGTTTCCAGATCGAATAACCGGAGGATCTGTTAATTAATGATCCAATCCCAATGTTCGACTGGCGCGGGTAATGATTTCAACGCTCCGATCGCTTGTTTAATATTCGCGTACAATGCTTTCAATTCCGCGGCGGACCCGCGGGTCATGGATTTTTGATTAAAAATCGTGTCTAGATACGCTGTGACTAACTGGCGTTTATTTTCATAACGGTCTACCAGCGTAGTCCACGCTGATTCGAAATTATTATTATTATTATTATTATTCGTCTTTATTACTTGACACATCAGAGAAGAAAATAATACATAAAGACAAGCAAAGTAAATGGCGAGGTTGCAGTACAATACTGTTAGAAGCCTAACCATAACTAAATAACTAACTAAATGACTAAATACTAATTAACATAAGAAACTAGAAAGTTATTATGGTGACGCATAATATAACCATATATATCGTCGAGCTTTAGATTTAAAATCCGGAAATGAATTTAATCCTCGAATATCAGGTGGGAGGAAATTGTAGTAATGAGCCGAGATATAAGCAAAGGATGATTCAAATTTAGATGACGAGTGTGCCGGTATGGAAAGGAGACTTTGGTGTCGAGTAGAAAGAGAATTAGGCCCATGGTAAGAAAGATTATTGCGAAGAATATTATAGAGATAAGGCGGGACATGAGATGAGAGTATCTTGTGAACGATACAACATAAATGGAAAATCCAGCACTGAGGCATACGTAACCAAGACGTTTTAACATATAGATGAGAGATATGATCATACTTAGAGACACAAAAAGAAAAACGCAAACAGGAGTTTTGAACTCGCTGGATAAGATGAGAAAGATGATAGGATAAACCAGGACGATAGACTACATCACAATAATCAAACAACGAGATAATCAAAGATTGAGATAGTAACAGTTTTTGTGCCGAAGAGAGAATATGTCGGGCGGGGTAAAGTAGACGTAAACGCGAATAGGCTTGACGACACAGCGAAGAAACATGGTTAGCATATGAAAGCCGAGGATCAATAATGAGTCCTAAATTGCGAATGGAGTCAGAAGGGTGTAACTGAAGGGATCCAAAAGTGACAGATATTGAAGGGAGTTTTTCCAAAGAGGAGGGAGAGCCGAGAACAAGAAGGGTAGATTTAGCAGGATGAATCCTGAGTCCATGCTGATCCGACCAATTTTTAATTCTTGTGAGGTCTAATTCCAGCTCCGTAATTGCAACCTGGATGTTACGAGGCATAACTGTAGATACAATCTGCATGTCGTCAGCATACATACACGATATGCTGGTCGAAGTTATACGAAGGAGGTCAATGACAAAGACATTAAATAGTAGAGGACCTAAAACCGATCCCTGAGGAACGCCGCACTTAACGACACGCGAAGAGGATAATTTTGGCCCATCCAAGTTTAGCATAACTTGCTGTGTACGTCCCTTAAGATATGACCGAAACCATGATAGAGCCATTTGGGAGAAACCTAGCGATTTCAACTTAGCAACCAACAAGTCATGGTCGATAGTATCAAACGCTTTAGAAAAATCAAGGGACGTAATTAAAGCTACCCTCCGCAAGTCAATGGCCCGCAGAATAGTATTCGTAATATAGAGGAGGGCAGTAGTCGTGCTATAGCCACGTCTGAATCCAGACTGTAAAGGTGGAATTGCATGAATTGATGTTAAATACCAGAGTATCTGCTGGTAACATAATTTCTCGAAGAGTTTAGAAAGAAAAGGGGGCTGAGATATAGGGCGAAGAGAGTTAAGCGTAGTAGGATCTGCAGATTTGGGAATAGGAGTGATAATGTTATGTCTCCAGCAAGAGGGAAAGGAACCAGTGGTTATAGAAAAATTAAAGATATGAAGTAACGGATCGAGACAGGAGGGAGTACAAGATAACAGTAGTTGTCCAGACAAATCGAAGGGGTTAGAGGAAGTAAGCTTAATATTCTTAAGAATAGAATATATATCACCAAGATTGAAAGGAACGAAGGAAAAACTGGCAGAAAATTCAACAGGTTTATCAAGATAGCTGTTTAATACGTCGGTAGAAATATTAGTAGTAGGAATGGAATCAACAAAATGATCGTTAATAGTATTAGGATCCGAAAAGGTACTAGGGAGATTATTATTACGCCGCGGGCGATAATAGCCAGATGATCTTCGCTGACCGCTATGCTCGAAAGTAACTGAGCTGCTTCTCCCGAAACATGCGTGCGTAAGTAGTGGTGACGCTCCACATCGGTGAGAGGCTTGCTACGAATTATTAATGCTTTAAACATATCGCAAAAAGGAATCCATTCTTGGTACGCTCCAGAGAATCGCGGTAAATTGATTTTAGGCAGCGCATGAGTGAGCTGAGCCGACGACGAAGCTTCCAAGGGATCCGATTTTCTTTTACCGGTTATCTCTTGGAGCTCTTGTTGCAAAATGGCCATTTGGTCGTTGTAAGCTTCTTCGCATACCGAATAAAGATTGTCTGAGAAATACGCATGTTGCTTTGTTGATTCGGCCCGAGCACTTGCGAGTTTATCGTGATTATGCTCGAACTTTGTCCGTTTTTATCAAGCGTCTTGATTCGCGTTTCGATCGCGTGCTGCGTTTTCTTTGCCGCGCCGAGTTTCCGCAGGTTTCAACGGTCCTCGCGATGAGACCGTGCAAGTGGCGTTGATTTTCAACGCAGGCGTCGAAAGTAGCCATCCCGAGAGTTTGGTAGATTTCACGCGACACGTAGCGGTAATAGCGGCACACACGTTATACACGCGGTTTTAGGGACACTCGATCTTCGACGCGAACTGCGCTTTACTTTATTGAGATTGTACCGATTTGAGAGAGAGAATTACATCCGGCTCGAAGGATCATTTAATGTACGAGAATAAACTAGATTTGGATTGAAATAGATTGAGACACACTGGTGAGAATATTCTTGTAAATGTATTTGGCTTGATTTTCGATTGCCAGTTGCTGATTAGCGACTGACTAGAGACAAGACAATAGACAGGTTATGAGGCCGAGACAAGAGAGAGAAAGGGATAACAGTGGGACAGAGAATAACATAGAGGAAATCAGAGAAGCGGAGATTCGAGGTACAAAGATCGACACAGGGAGAGACGGAGAGACCTAGAGAACATGAGACAGAGACCAAACGAAGATGAAAGACAGGTCGTGTACTGGCAAGAGGATGGTTACATTCCACGGTTCAAATAACGCTTTATTACAATTTCGGACAACCTCATCGTTGGAGCTACAACTCTATCCCGCGAGCCATTTCTTTAAGTTCGGAAACAGGAAATAGTCAGAGGGGGCTAAGTCTGGAGAATATGGTGGATGTGGGAGCAATTCGTATCGTAATTCATGGAATTTTGCCATGGCGACGACACAAGTGTGCACCCGTGCATTGTCTTGATGGAAGACAACTTTTTTCTTTGCCAAATGCAGACGTTTTTCCTTCAAAACATCGTTGAAACGGTCCAATAAGTTGGAATAATATTCGCCGTTAATCGTTTTTCCCTTTTGAAGTTAATCGATGTGAATTATTCCGCGTGCATCCCAAAAAACTGTGGCCATAACTTTGTTGGCCGATATGGTCACCTTTGATTCACCATGAAAAGTCCACTGTTTCGATTGTTCCTTGGTGTCTGGTGTACAGTAATGGATCCATGTTTCGTCCACAGTTATAAATCGACGCCAAAAGTCCTTCGGATTGCACTTTAACATCGGCAAACATTCCTTTGAAATTGTCACGCGTGTGTGTTTATGTTCAATTGTGAGCAATCGCGGCACCCATATTGCGCAAAGCTTTCTCATATCCAAATGATCATTCAAAATTTTCTGCACCCGTTCGATTAAGATGCCCACAGCCTCACCAATCTCGCGCACTTTCAATCTCCGATCATTCATTACCATATCGTGGATTTTCTCAATCATTTCTGGTGTGGTGACCTCAATTGAGCGACCTGGACGTTCTTCATCATAAATGTTTGCACGGCCGCGTTTAAATTCAGCTTTCCAATATTTTATTATTGCAAACGAAGGTGCAGAGTCCCAATATACTTCGCTTAATTCCGCTTTTATTCCATTAATCGTTTTCTGTTTAAAAAACAAGAATTTTATCACTGCTCGGTACTCTATTTTATCCATGTTTGTAAAAATTTTAAAGTTGTTCGCGTTCAATGGGTGTCAAACACACACCGAATGACGCAACTGGCTGACAAATTTAAAGTCGTCATTTGAAGGGTGGCATTTACGAAAAATGGCATTTATTTAATATATTAGTAACGCCATCTCCTGCCGAGGCCAGGTACTTATCATACGATCCTCGTACTTATACGTTCGACAGAGTTCGACTCAAATACACGGGTGTTTAACGCCACATTTTTTCGCCTTGACACGCTCTGACATGTTCGCGAATCGATCGGACTCTCTCGCACGCAAGGCCAACTCGCGGCCATGGATTTGGGCTTCTGTGTAGCTGTGCGCCGCGCAATATAAGACGTTATAACTTTTGTAGATATTCAATTTTCAAAATCACTATAGAATAATATTCTAGACACACGAATCTTTTGAAAAATGCAAAAAAAAATGAATTTTTTCACCCAGGAAACTCGAGTTCTCATGTATGGAAAACACCAATTTTACAAACAAACAATGTATTGTTGCGTGGTCTTCTGGTTCCTCTGGATCCTTCGTAGGGAATTCGGCGAGGATCGACGCCCGTGGAGCGCTAAGGCGCTCTGCTCCTTGGACGCGGATTTTTCGGAGATAATTATAATAATAAAATTTATGAAAGAATAATAAAACGTTTGAAACACTAATAACTTATAACTTTAATGAGTTTATTTGAACGATAAGAAACAGAAAATGAATTTTTCAGAGTTTGCGAGGATACGTCTGTTAGCTTTGACTATCAAGGCTTGAGTGAGTACAATGGCCAACGCTTTTGACTTCCTTTTGTTAATTACAAAATGTCCTTAAAATAAAAAGCCGATCAAATATTTATAAACTAAATTCTTATTGGTCAATCTACTTTCTCTTCGGATATTGATTTTTAGAAACAAGCATTTAACAACATTGCTTTGGAATTATACGCTTAGGAGAAGGGATCAAAGTGGAGTTCATTTATTCAAACACCCGTTTCCAAGTGGGTATTGATTAATTATTAATCCTGAAATCCTCTCATTAAAAGAATCTCTAACTGTTTTCAAACCCCTCGGGCTTGTGCGAACTTCACCTTGCTTCCTTTCCCTATTACATCTGTGCGATCCGCTTCGAGTTTCGCGCCTCTAAAGTTTATATTTCACGCCGCTAGATGGAGGTCGCAACAGTATCAAAAAGATCGGAACGCAACAGATCAAAATAACAACAATTTAATAAATCAAGAACAAGTAAATTAATTATTCGATTGAATGGTAAAGCAAATGACAATATTGACAGAATTATTATTACAGTATTGTCTCGTTACGGGCATGATTTGGTGTACAAGATATGGACTTTTCGCTATCCCCACCACTTCTGTCTCACTCTTGTCCGGCGAAGGCGAGAGCGAGATGGAGCGAGAGCGAGTGAGGCTCAAACGATTGTGGCAGATCGAGATTCGATTGCATTCGAGCTTACCAGGGCCGGTATTTTTACATCGCTAACATTCTACAGTATTTCATGAACATGGTGAGGGCACTGCCAAGCCACAGGTTCCCGTCTAGAACACTTCTAATTCATGTTGAAACACCACAGTGGCACCATCTGTCCCCTCGCATGGGCAGAGTGACAAATATAGCATGAAGGAAACGGATGATGTTTAATATGAGACACGTTCGCGCAGTCCCGTCACAAAATTTAATTTACATTGCTTCGGTTATGTTTATTTTTCCGTTGTTAACATAAAATAACGGATAGTAGATTTTGAAATAAATCCGTATTTCTTTGCTCTACTAATAATGAGCGTCTTAGATTTTAATCTGTGAAGACTGCTATGAATAAACTACCACAAGACTTTATTCATCTCTGTATTCTGGTTTCCCAACCCTTGCCATCTCTACGAAATACATAACATTCGTTTTCCATTCTCCACGGCCCACCATCCCGCTTTATTTATTTGTGTTTTCCATTATAAAGCCGTTAATATATTTACTTTGGACATTACAAGTTTATCGTTTATACTGTCAAAATTATTATGATTCTTCTCAATGTTCATTGCAAGAAAAGTCATTTGACATTTATTCTTGGTGTCATTTACGCTACAGCGAACAGAGCCGATTTATATAATTATGACAATGTTGCGTGAGGGCGTTAAATTTTAAGCGACCGAGCGGTGGAGCCTAATTTTCTCACGCAACGCTTAACGAATTGAACAGGATTGTAGCAATTATTACGTAACTAGAATTATTACGCGAAAAATCAGGATTGTTTTAATTTTGACATAACCAGGTTATTACGCAAAAATCCGGATTGTTTGGGAGTAGGGCTTTTGTCTACAACCAATACAGGTTGTCCCGTCTGGATGTGGTACTTTGAGACTGGTTCGAAACAAAATGACACAGATCTATATGCAAATTACCATGTATTACAAAATAAGCAAAATAGGAGAATTTGAAGGTGGTACAATTGAGGAATTTACATGGGTTTTTCGGAGAGTCGTAGATGACTCACGAATATAAAAGCGCGAGGTGAACAATATTGATCGGGTGTTCAATTAGACGCCAACATTTTATGGACGACAATTGATCGTGGGAAATCCCGCAACTCACTAAATGAGTTGGATCAATCTTTACGCAATTTTAGTTTTAATCTTTCAAAATGAACAATTTAGGAAAAATCATGTGATCGCAATATAATTGCACAAGTTAAAGAATTTAACAAAAACGCGGTACACGCCGAAAAAGGAATTAGACAAATTACCGAGGGAAACCGACAACTCACCGGAGTGGTTGGATTATTTGCCAATTCCGTACAATTAATCATGAATTAGAAGTGTTCTAGACGGGAACCTGTGGCTTCGCAGTGCCCTCACCATGTTCATGAAATACTGTAGAATGTTAGCAATGTAAAAAATCGGAAAGGCACTCGAACTCCGTCGAGGGTCGAAAGCCATAAAAATCGGGTGAGGCACTGCGAAGGTCTGTCCTCGCCACGGGGTAGGTCGCATCTCCTTGGCGGGCGTTGCTCCAGAATTACCCTGTATCTGTTTAAAAAATAATTTATTCTTTATCGTATGGATATGGAAGTGTTGCCGATGGATTCCTTGGGGTTTTCCGATGAAAATCATTACAAATGTCGTGTAAATCGGACAACTTTTACATAACGAATACAAACAACTTGTGTCAAAGTAGTTCGATTTGCATGATATTTGGTATGATTTTCATCAGAAAAACATAAGAAATCCATTGGCGTCACTTCCCCTTCGATACGATGAAGAAAAGAATTTCTTAATACGCTGCATTGGATATTGCACCCGCTTCTTGATACCGCAGATGTACCTACCTAAGTAGGATTTCTGACGGAAAAGAATTGTCCAGCTTTTGGGTTTGGCGTAGACCTTTGGCAGGTAGGTATCTATTTCAACAGGCAAGGCCCCCCGTGGCGCCAGCAAGACCGACCCCGGTCCTTGCTATTTCAGCGGGTTTTCTTCCAGTGAACATCAGTGAATTTGCAAGCGCAATATCTCAAAAACCAGTGGAAATCAAGTATATACATTAATGCTTATTAAATTTGTCTTGGAACGCATTATCAACTCAGGTCTTCAAAAAAATTAGTTCCATTTGAAGAACCGAACTTGACCATCGTATCTTTTAAAATAATAATCGAAAAAAAAATTCGTTCCGGCTAATAAATTGGCCCCCACGAACCATGCAATTCCCTATTTTTTAAATATTTTTATCTCCAATAGTTTAGGAGATATTCAGGTGTTTCGAGTTCCCGCGGAGACCCTGTATAAATTAATAATTTTATTTTATTTTTTATTTTATTTATTATATACTGATGACTCCTTTTTATACAAGTGTTTACAAAGTGTTGTCAAAAAATGATTGAATGGGGCGCTATTCAGAGTCTGAATTTCAGACGCTGCACAGTGGTTTGGTGGGTGGCCAAAATTCAATTTTTCAACTTCAACTTTACAATATCATTTTTTCTGTATGAATTGACAACTCTCCAGAGCTTCTAAATCCGCATACATTTCCCTTTTCAGATGATTCTTTGATTAGATATAATATTACGAAGACAAAATCATGAAATTTTATGTGAATCTAATTGTTTTAATTACTCATTATAGAACATCAAAACACGTGTTTGTATCATACAGTTACATAGGTAAAGAAATATATTTCAGTTATTTATAGGTGTCATAAGCATTGTTTAGTCCATGTACAAATAGTGCAATGTTTATAACAATTTAAACTTTGAGAAGGTTTATAAAAAAATGATTAAGTGTGATTAACGTCGGACTTTTTTTACATGAAAGCTTACACAATTGTTAACAAGAGCATGTAAATTTCAAATGCAGTCTCCTGCAGTCTTCAGTTTTATGTAGACTTTTAGAAATGACGCTCGAGGTATTTGGGCGTCACGGACGCGTGTAGCTGCATAACCGCTTGAGGAGCGATTTGGAAGAATTTTGAAAAATTTGAAAAATTTTGCTTTGACACGGCTCATTTATACAAAGAAAAGTATCCATGGTACTCTATGCCGACCACAATCCATATGATTTGGGTACATGGAAAGCAAATACTCGAAAACTGTATTTTGCCGCCAGGGTATTTAGGAGAGGATGCGGCAGAATCACGAAATAAGTTTTATAAACAAGACCGACAATTTCATACCCGAAAATATAGTAGGAATAATAACCTCCTAGATATATTTCATAGAGCCCTGCACACTTCGGATCCATTTATATCGAGGATATCACTCGCAAATAGTATGCAAAAGCAAAAATTGTGCAGACTTCAGCTACCCACTGAAGTTATATCATTATTACGTTGTCCAGTTGTCGAACCACAACCATCAACATCACATTCCGGAATAGCTGACTATGTTAATGATGATGATCATGATGTAAAGACATAAGGTGTGCTCGACCGGCAGCTCATTTTCGTCTTCTACTGCGCCTTCCCACTTTCCGCCATGTTAAAATATGGCCGCCTTGTTACATTATGGGGTTTATAAGGTACTACCTAACTTCGTGTAGCGTAAACTGTAGAGGCGCGAAGTTTGAACAAGACTATGTCACGTCCCGGGTGAGGTCTTTCAGGAACGATGACTATGGGGAAGGAGAAAGACAGGCGCGAATCTAAAATCCAGCACTCTGAGGTTTTGAGGGACTCAGGCGCGAATATTAAATTCGTCACACTGAGGGTTTGAGAGGAACTTAGGCGCGAATATTAAATTCGTCACACTGAGGGTTTGAGAGGAACTTAGGCGCGAATATTAAATTCGTCACACTGAGGGTTTGAGAGGAACTTAGGCGCGAATATTAAATCCGTCACACTGCGAATTTGGTAGGAACTTAGGCGCGAATATTAAATCCGTCACGCTGAGAATTTCTGGAGGCGATCAGGCGCGAATATTAAATCCGTCACTCAAATCGACCAGGGAAGGTAAATATACACTTGGTGAACACCCGTTATGGCACTTCGTATTTGGTTTGGTTCTGGTAATAGGATTTACCGTTGCATTCGTGCAAAAGAAACCACGCTTAGTTTTTCTATGGATTTGCACGGTTCGTACAACAATGTGTTTATACCCTAGTAGCATTTTTGTTGGCCAGCGGTTGCCAACAGTTGGGAATCAGTTGGGATATAGTTAGTGTTTTTGCCTACAAATTCCCAACATAGGGCCACGGCAAAAAAGTTACGACAGTTTGCCAACGAATATTCAATGTTGGGCCTACAATTATTATCGTTGGTGAATTAACAAAAAGTTACGACAGTTTGCCTACGAATATTTAATGTTGGGCCTACAATTATTATGGTTGGTTAATTAACAAAAAGTTACGACAGTTTGTCTACGAATATTCAATGTTGGGCCTACAATTATTATGGTTGGTTAATTAACAAACAATTTACAACGATGATTAAATGTTGTCTTACAAACGTCAGAAAATTTGCTACATCCTAAAACTTGTTATTATATTCCAAGTTGTGATTTTTCTTTTGTTATTTATAAATACGTAACGAGGACGTCTGTCTTAAGACGAATGTGAAATTTTAAGGAATGAGTCGAATGATGATATTTTGTCGAATATTTCGCGTCAGTGTGCAGTTTTTATAAACAATTAATACTACTTATGTAACTAGAAATTAAAACTGTTTGTAAGGAAATGTGTTGGGTAGTTGCGAACAGCGGCTGCTTCGCAATCGGAAAGCCCGTGTTCGATTCCTACTCACGGCAAAATTTTTTTTTTTTTACCTAAACCAGACCAGGCAGTCCCTATAAATAGTTGGGAAACAGTAGGGAAGCCTATCTTGGCCATCTGTTGTTGGCCCAGCCTGAAAAAAAAGTGCCAAATCTAACTGTTGGCCAACTAATATTATGTGCATGGCCCAACTGTATGCCAACCCAAAATGCTACTAGGGTAAATACTGGAAGCGCTCTCGCGAATCAGCTGTTGCGGCAGCTTGGTTTCGTTGGGAATCTTTATGACTCGAGGATACACACAATAATTCAAAACGTGGTTGAAAACAAAGCGGTTTATTAGCCTTGTTAAAGCATTTATAACAATGCGTGGGGGTTTGAGTGTTAACACATAACATTTATATAAATCACAAAATGAAAATATGAATATGAAGTTCATAAATATAACCAAATGAAATTATATAAAGATATTAAGCGTAGATAAATGTAAATGATCGCAATAAGCTTTAGAATATAATATATTGAGAAATATGATAAGAATAGTAATAAAAATATATATATAGAGAGAGTATTTAACACAATATTAAATAAACGCAATAAGCAATGGATGGAATAAACGTTATTAATATAAAGAAATATGAGAAAATATAATATAGAAAGCAATAAGCGTTACGTATGCGGAGAATTATGAATGAGGGTGATGTTCCTTAATAATAGTAATTATAATGACTTACAATGGTTGGTGAGTTGATCACTGATTTTAATCTTTAACACCGGTAGTTTGCACTTTTGAATAACACTTTGTCAAAAGAGTAACGATGAAAGAGAGCGATGAAAGAGGACCCGGCCTCTCAGGACCTCGTATTTATGTACTTTTACAGGAGTATTGCGGGGGTACGCGCGGTAAAGACCTTGACACATTTCGGAATAATACGCAGTAGGACTTCCAGGGTTTTTATAAACGGTATGGCTATTAATAGACATATTTGTGTCACGTACGCCAAATATGCGTCGTAATTAGGTTTCTGGGGTTTTTATAACTGTAAAAGGAGATACTCAACTCATCGGATGGACTTCGGGTATTTTATAGGAAAGGGGTTAGAGTGGTTTGGACTCTGAGAGAGGTAGAGAGGGGATTGAGACGTGGTCTCGATTTAAGAGGGATTTGTAACGAGGGACTTGTTTGAATTCGTTTTAGAGGGAATGATTCGTGCCTTGTAGGACGAATAGGCGAAGAGGGTTTTGTAACGATCATCTCGTGATGGGGACCACTAAGGTACATCAGCGAGGTGGACGTTGTATTGATCATCTTGTGTTGGTGACCGCTAAGGTGCAACATCAAGGTGATCGGTGATTGAGGAGATGGGGTAGGAGCTGAGTTTGATAGACTTTGGTGGAGTGATTTTGAGGTTTACGAATGGAATTTGGAATAGGCACGCGCGAAAAATCGTGGGACGTCACAACTACACGAATGTAATCAGAAAGAAAAGTAAAGGTGAAATTAGACTAAGCCCCCAAGGATTTGAAAATAGTTACAGATCCTTTTGGTAAACATACTTCACGACTATAATTTCATGTGTTACATGGGCCCTTCAGGTCCATCCCGTGCTCGCTATCCACGCGTCGTTTTCTTTCGACATCGGCGATTCAGCGGAATCGCCTCGCGCGCGGCAGGCAGGTCGCCGAACCGCGGAATCTATGGTCGTCTGCACAACGTGACCATCGACAGCCCGGGCCTCGATATTTCCAAATAAGGAGCGATCGACAGGTGCCGACGGGGCGATTTCCCCCTACGGACTTCGAAAACGCGAGGCAAGAACGGTAGCAGGCGACTTGGAACCATTCATTCGATTTTGGGTTTTGGAGTCCGTCGGATCGACACGCGTACGCGCGGTAGGAACTCTACAAACCGGTAGAACATTCTCATTCGTGAGCTCGAGATAGGAAGTGACGACGGACCAGAGGACCGTCTAGATACCGCGATCACGTCTCCGCGTATATTCCGCGAAGTACGCTCGGCTGATAGAATTCGTGAGAAGGGTAACTCCGTCCGATATACTGGAAACGGCCTCGCCGGGAGAGCCCTTTCGCGAAAATCGAAATCCGACGTTAGAGACAGTGCGCTACGACGGGACCCAGGGCCACCGACTTCCGAGAGCACAGCGAGCGACCACGACCTACCCTTGGGTCAGCGACTCGGCGAGCGACTGAAACGCTAGACGGCAAGCGTGCCACGCGCGATACCATAGCGTCAGCAGAGACGGAGCGCCGTCTCTGAGGTATGTAATTTATATTATCTTTAATCAGAATATATATACTGAATTTTATCGTTGTTCCTCAAATCCCATTGTAAACATTTATTTCGACCCCTTCCCCTTCCTGGTAAGTATAGTCAAGGTGGGCATAAGCCCTTTAAAAGAGCAAGAACCCGATAGATCATTCCAGCCGCTGGGGGTGATTTACAGACAGTCCCTTCAGGACGTAACACATGGAAGATTGGTTTTGCAAAGCGATCATTCGTGAGAATTTCACTTGTATTCACTGTTTCGTTCAATATAATAAAGTTTAATAAAGTTTAGTTTCTTGTTCGAAGTTCCTTTTGTTCCTTTTCTCCTTTTTGTTTGAATATTTAAAGATTTAAAAAATGCCTGGTTGCTCTGTTAAATCATGTTCAAATTGGAATGGAAACACAAAGAGTTTAAATATAAAATATTTTAGATTTCCAAATGACTCCGAAATTGCTGACAAGTGGATAAAGGCTTGTGCAATTGATAAATTAAACATCAAGAATGGTAATTTTCATTTGCAATTTATAAAAACTCTTGTTTCAATTTATACGTATTTATTAATAAATAATTCATTTTGTAATAGCACGCGTGTGCTCCATTCATTTTACAAACGACTGTTTTGAAAAAAAGCCAAATCATCTCATTGTCTCTGGGGATTCAAATATATTTAAATTAACAAAATCCGCTGTTCCTACAGAAAATTTGACACATGCTCTTGACATTTTAAGGTTTTTTTCGAGAGTGAAATTTGTTTATTACTTAACGAAGTAAGAAGTCATTTTTATTTATACTTAATCACTGATATTTCTATTTTAGTAATTGTAGAAATAAGCGAAAAGCCTTAGTGGATTACCCACAACCTAGTGACCCAAGTAATAAAAAATGTAAAATTATTTCAATTGAATCCGTATGTATTTCTCTGCCTCAAGTATTACTACCAAGTAAGGAAGAAAATAAATTACAATCAGAGGAGCCTATGTCCCATGAAGATATACGGTATAGTTTAATTAATAATGAGTTATATTTTAAAGTAATGATGCCGATATTAATTATACTTGCAATGTTTGAGTATTAATATTTTAATTTAGTTTAAAAACTTCTTTAACTTTAGGAAAGAAAACCCTTGCGACATAAATTTATTAAAAAAGAAATATATGATCTAAAGTCAGAGAATGGTGTGTTGAAATTAGAAAATGAACAATTGAAAAATGATTTACAAAGATTAAATGAAAGTCTACGTTTAGAAGAAAAAACGACTAAAGAAAGAATTATGAAAAATATTTTGAAAATTTTAAGCCCTGTTTTTTCTACTAGTCAAATACAAAAACTTGTATACCCGGAACGAAAGTGACTAAATGGAGCAACGAAGACATTGCATTTGCAATAGCATTGAGGAGTGTATCACCGAAAGCTTACAGATATTTGAGAAAAAAAATATGCCATTACCCGCACTATACACTCTTAGAAAGCGAGCAACCGCTGTAGACCTAAGCCCAGGCGTTCTTAGGACAGTTCTGTTAATGATGGGGAAGAAAGCCACAGATCTACCAGAACATGATAAACTATGTGCACTATCTTTCGACGAACTGTACATTTCTCAAGATATCGAAATAGATAGACAAAGGGAACAGAAAAATGGCCCCCACAAAACTGTGCAATTAGGGATGGTTCGGGGCTTGCTTAAAAAATGGAAACAGCCTATATATTATAACTACGACCAGCCCCTTACAATAGAAATTATTAATGAAACAATTAGTAAATTGTACGATGCAGGATTCACTGTTATAGTAATTACAACAGATCTAGGACCTTCAAATTCTGCACTATGGAAGGCATTCAATGTAGGAATTTCTAATAAACAAACCACTTCTTTTGTTCATCCTCAAAATCCGAATTTAAAAATTTTCGTTTTCACTGATCCACCGCATTTACTCAAGTTGATTAGAAATAATTTTATGGATTCTGGTTTTCATTATATGAACAAATTTCTTACTAAACGAAGTCTTGAAGAATTGTTGATTTTAAATAAAAACGATTTAAAAATTCCGTACAAATTGACGAAAAAACATTTAGATGCCAGTGGTTCCGAACGCCAAAAGGTTTCATTAGCGGCTCAAGTTTTTTCCAATAATACTGCCGAATCAATAAGGTGGTTTGGAATGAATGGCTTCATAAAGCCAGAGAACTGGAGCGATTGCGCAGATTTTTTTAAAGCCACAAACGATTGGTTTGACTTATTTAACAGTAAAATTAAATATGGAAAAACAATTCAATCAAGCGCGTACGGCGCACAGTGGTCAAAAATCGAGAAAACGTCCCCAAAACATGAAAGCGATCTTTGATTTGTACAAAAATTAGTACACTAAGGTTTCCGAGGTCGCTGATTACGAATTTGAAGTCAAAATTGCAAAAAGCAAAATGGCGGACTCAATATGGCGGACGCGTATATGAGAAAAACGTCAGATTTGGTCTAAACTTGGTATCCTGGAGTTTTCGAGGTCGCTGATTACAAATTTGAGGTCACAATTGCATAAAACAAAATGGCGGAACGTATATGAGAAAAACATCAAATTTGGTCTAAACTTGGTATCCTGGAGTTTTCGAGGTCGCTGATTACTAATCTGATGTCAAAATTGCAAAAAAAAATGGCGGACCCAATATGGCGGACGCGCATATCAGAAAGCATCAGATTTAGTCTAAAATTAGTCTTTGTACTTTGACGGCCTCTAAAAAAAAAGTTCCGATTTGTTCCACCTTGAATCTTCTTGGGACTTGTTCACACAAGTGTAGAGAGTCTGAAAAAATTATTTTCATCTGCTACTTTTTGCAATTTTGGAGCTGGGACATTTTTTAATAAGTTAAAGTACAAATGGAACTCCGGACTTCTCGATTGGAACGCAACTTTGTGGGTTTATAGAGTGACTCAAGACAAGAGCAACGGTATGTTTCATTCGTACCCTATCGCTCTTTAAGCGTGTGAAAACTACGCTCAAAGTCAAATAGGCACTTCCACTTTTTCGCGTATAACTCCTAAAGTACAACAGACAGAAAAAAATATTTCAAACAAAAGTTTAATGGTGTAATAAGCGCTGCAAACTTGCGTTGACAAATTTTTGAAAAAAGTTTGTGAAAAATTCATACCGAATTTTTTTTTTTAAAAACCTATCCCACTTTTCTATATTCGATTTCCATCAAATATACGTATATTTAGTCGAACTACTCCATTCAGTTCCATAGATGAAGCGGAAATAGTTTTGTCCGGCAAGAAAGCCCATTTGGACCCCTCGCGACGGCTATTAGTTGCTGATACCAAGCTTAGACCAAATCCTATGTATTTCTGATATGCATGTCCGCCATTTTGTTTTTTGCAATTTTGACCTCAAATTCGTAATCAGCGACCTCGCAAACTCCAGGATACCAAATTTAGACCAAATCTGATGTTTTTATATGCGCGTCCGCCATTTTGTTTTTTGCAATTTTGACCTCAAATTCGTAATCAGCGACCTCAAAAACTCCAGGATACCAAGTTTAGACCAAATCTGACGTTTTTCTGATATGCACGTCCGCCATATTGAGTTCGCCATTATGTTTTTTGCAATTTTGACCTCAAATTCGTAATCACCGACCTCAAAAACTGCAGGATACCAAGTTCAGACCAAATCTGACGTTTTTCTGATATGCACGTCCGCCATATTGAGTCCGCCATTTTGTTTTTTGCAATTTTGACTTCAGATTCGTAATCAGCGACCTCGGAAACCTTCATGTACTTATTTTTGTACAAATCAAAGATCACCTTCATGTTTTGGGAACGTTTTCTCGATTTTTGACCACTGTGCAGCGTAGACTTAGTCCATCAAAATGAAATTTTAAACAAAATGAGTTCTTACATGGAAAACATTCGAGTTGGCCAGCACAAAATTCTTCTCCCGTATCAAAAAGGCATTTTAATAAACAATGCTTCGCTTAGGGATTTATTGCCATATCTTCAACAACATTATAGTTCCAACAATTTCACGGTACAGTACATCTTAACCAATAGATTAAATCAAGACGTAATTGAAAACTTCTTCTCCTACGTAAGAGGAATGGGGGCAGCACACGATAAACCATCGGCTTTACAATTTAAGTACCGATTAAGGTGGTACATACTAGGACGACACAGCAGCGATTTGTTCATAGAAAAATGCAATATAGAAGAAGATTCGGATCCAACCTTCGTATCTGTCGAAGATGCGAATCAGAAGCAGGACTTAGCAGTAATGAATGAAGTATTGAGAGGAATGTATGATGACGAAATGCTCGATTTTATGAATGTGGAAGATGAGAATGAGATTTGTATGTGTAAATCAAGTTTAAAATTATGTTAAATTAATTATTTATAGCTTATTACAATAGCTTATTGCACATACTTTTACTTGTTAGATGACAATATTGATGGGCTGAATGAGACGGAAACCATTCGTGAAATTATTAAACAGGAAGTAATTATATATCTAGCTGGCTACGTAGCTCATAGATTCCACACAAAATATCCTTTTCTTGGTCAGCCAACACGGGAATTACCATCTAATATGGATGAAACTTCTTATACGTGCAGTATCTCCAGAGGCTTTTTGGTTTATCCTTGCGATTACTTAATTAAATCAGCGCAACTATTAGAAAAAGTTTTTCATAAATTTCACAAGGATTCATTGTCTGATGCCGAATTCGTTTTTCAAAAAGTAGCACATCTCTTAAAAGTAAAAATTAACAATGAATTTATTTTACCAAACGAAGTTTTGCTATGTCTTATTAGAACGCGAACATACATAAGATTAAAAGAATTAAATAAAGCTAGAAAAAATTCCAGTGATAAAATTAGAGCCATTCAAAGATCTGTGCAAGCACAAAAATTTTATTCTTAAATTAAAAACATTATTTTTCTCTTTTTTTTATTTTCGTCCGCGCTACTTTAAAATTTCAAACGCGTTGAACTTACAGGAAGACCCGAAAAATCGGCGGATCTCTATATTCCCCGATCGATGATAGTAGTAAGGCTAGGAGAGTTCTAACCCAGGTCCTCTGAGGGGAGCGCGGGAGCGGGGGGAAGTGAGGGCGCGTGGGGGAGCGCGGCGGAGGGAAACATGGGCGCGGGGCCTGCGGGGAGAGGAAGACCGGTTGCGCGCGCACGAGCCGCGGAGTGGGGGAAGCCGCGATGATGGAGGGGATCAGTCCGGGCCGAGCTGCCGCGGAGACCTCTCCAGTTCGGACCCACCGCTGGAAATTTCCGCGGAGGGAGAGGCCCACCCCCAAAGTCTTTTTCAGACCTTGGCCGAAATATTTTTAGACCTGGCCGAGGGAGGGAATGACCCCCAAATATTTTTTTTTCAAACCATTATGAAGCTGAAATTGTTTAATAATTTATCGGATGATGTCGGACAATGTCGTGAAAGATCGGCGTTTTTACACACCACGTATTTGGAGGAGGAAAAGAGACAGGGCATTATTTTAAAGCTAAATTCTAGGGAGGGAAAGAGACAGAGCATTATTTTAAAGCTAAATTCGGAGGAGGGAAAGAGAGAGCATTAAGATTTAACATGCAGCATATCGCACGATCATGCATAATTTGGCCCCTCCGAGACAGCTGCGTGAAAGAGTATCATTTTCACGGTGTGAAGAATTAACAATATTTCACACATCGCAGCGTATCGCGCGATCATGCATAATTTGGTCACTCCGAGACAACATAATGAAAGAGTATCATTTTCACGGTGCGAAGAATTAACCATATTTCACATCGCAGCGTATCGCGCGATCATGCATAATTTGGCCACTCCGAGACAACTGCATGAAAGAGTATAATTTTCACGGTGCGAAGAATGTATGAACGAAATATAATAATTTTTTCAAACGTTGAATCTTAGAAATATGGGGTGAGGAGAAAAGGAGGAAAAAAGACGATCAAATAAATGGAGAAATAATATATGTTGTGAAAATATATATTGTTACATAGTAAATACTATTTCGACGTCTTATATGCATCACGAACGATTAATCCTAAACCTAATGCTAATAGTTCACAATCAATCAACGAATTCGGCTCGTAGCAATCGCTTTCAGTTATGATTTTCTCATAGTCCTCCGTCGCTGTCGCAGCAGCACGTATAATATCGACAAAGGAGGCATACTTATTAGTTACAGAGTATAAAATTTCTGACAAACTTGAGAACATATAGTCAATACACTGAGCATATTTACACATTTGAATTATTGTAGGTTCAGACATGTATATGACTGAACTATTATCTGAGATTTTAGCAATTTGTTCACTGTTTATTCGCGTGAAATCGATACGCAAATGATCGATCACAATAGGATCTTGATACGATAATGGGGCAACGAGGCGGAAACGTCGAAGTATCTGTGACTCTTGTTGAAGTAGAAGCTTCCACGTTGACATGGAGAAGCAAACCTCGTGACATTTATTATCGGCTATTGCGATCTCAATGCGACACGAATCCTGTCCAATGCAAATGCCGATTATGAGATGTTTGTAGGCTGTAGCAGTCAGTGGATAATCACGCCCCATGATTCGTATGGTAGGTTTTTCGATACTGCATTGCTGTAAAAACCACATATCCAGAGGCAATGATTCTGTTGGTTCCATATAAATCGAAAAATATGTAGAGGAGTACTATATATGTACCTTATATGCCGGTTTCGAAAATCCGTATTGTTCCACTGATTAGTCTGGTTTCCGTACATGTTGGAAGTACCATTCAAATGTCGGTTATACATTTTGAATAATGATAGAGTCTACTGAACGAGTGCGATCACTAATTAAAAGATCGGCGTTTTTACACACCACGTATTTGGAGGAGGGAAAGAGACAGAGCATGCTAAAATTCTAAGGAGGGAAAGAGACAGAGCATGCTAAAATTCGGAGGAGGGAAAGAGAGAACATTAAAATTTAACATCGCAGCGCCTCGCGCGATCGCGTGTAATTTTAATCCTCTGGAGGAGCCGCGGAGGATGACATCATTTTCACGGCGCGAAGAACGCTCGAACGAAATAGAATTATGCAGCGTCGGCAGAATTCGGAAACGTCGAATCTTATAATTAGGTGGCGAGGAGAGAAGGATGATGGGTAAATAAAATTGACAAATAATATACGTTTAAGATATATATTGTTACAAAAAAATAAACGATATAGAATAATACAAATATAAAAATGAATATAAAAATGAATATAAATATAAATATAAATATAAAAAATGAATATAAAAATGAATATAAATATAAAATATAAAATATAAAAATGAATATAATAAAGAATATAAATATAAAAATTGAATATAAATATATATATAAAAAAAATGAATATAAATATATAAAAAAAATGAATAGAAATATAAATATAAATATAAATATAAAAAATGAATATAAAAAAAATGAATATAAATATATAAATTTTAATCCTCTGAAGGAGCCGCGGAGGGTGACGTCATTTTCACGGCGCGAAGAACGCTCGAACGAAATAGAATTATGCAGCGTCGGCAGAATTCGTTAACGCCAAATCTTATAATTAGGTGGCGAGGAGAGAAGGATGATGGGTAAATAAAATTGACAAATAATATACGTTTAAGAAATTTTATTTAAAATTAAAAGAATATAATTTAACATTTTTTCCTACGAGCATGAGCTAGAATATCACTGATTGCACATGCTAACAGTTCGCAATCTACAAGATAATCCTCACAGTAATGTTCGCTATCACGTATGATTTTAGCAGCACGTTACGTATCTAATGTTTCGCAGGCAACATCGCTCTGCTGTAGCACGTTAACAAAAATTTCAAATTTTACTCTCGCATTTTCCGCAGTTTGATACATCCGTGGATACCTATAGTCTATCCACGGCTGAAGATTAAATAAAAATGTTACTGTGTCCAGTGTGAAATACAGTGTATTATCACCTTGCGTCATTTTTACAATCGGTGAATCAAAGATCCGAAAAAATTCCACCATTAAATTATCAATCCGCATTGAGTCTGGTTCAGGTAATCGTGCACGTTCTTCGATGGTTTCACGGCTGTCGAATAGCGCACCCCATGTATGCCATGGTAATATGAGATGATTTCCATGATTGTCGCCGAGAAGAACTTCTACAACGACCATAGGTCCTACATCGATTCCACTTTCCAAATATTTGCTGCCCATGGTTGTTAATGCATATCTTCGGATCATGATACGCGATCCTCCGCGCGGGCTAAGAGAACAATCAAAACTATGAAATTGTCCGCTCGTATTAGGAATAAACATAAAAATGTTGAGAAGATGTGAAAATTACCCCTCACCGGTCAAAATATATATTCTCCCCACATGGAGCCACGCCATCATCTCGCACGATCGGAACGAAATAATCCTCACACCCAGCGAGTATTTCATCAATAGTACTGTACATTTTCAGAGCACTATTTGTTCCGCCGAAAGTCACTGAGGCTACTGAGCGATTGATTGAATAGCATCCGGGAACTGGGTTAAATAGGGACACAATTGTTATCCCCCACCACCACATTTTATTCTAAAGCTACCAAGTTTTTTCAAAATGATTTTCAATCTTAACATCGCAGCGTCTCGTGCGATCTCGCGAATTCTGACTCTTGTGGAGCAGCCGCGCGGGATGACGTCATTTGGCAGCGCGAATCATAGAAAGAATTATGCGGTGTCGGTAGAATTCCGAAACACCGAATCTTAGAATTAGGTGGTGAGGAGAGAAGGAGGATGATGGGTAAATAAAATTGACAATTAATATACGTTTAAGAAATTAGGATTCTGAAATATCCATTGGCTAGTAAAGAAAGATACACAATTCTTCATAGAATTCGGGGAATTCGTAGAACAACTGGATATCATTGGCTAACAGAGACATGGGTGGAGGAAAAAGACTGGGAGCAACTAAAAGACAAGCTATCGAACAAATTTGGCTGGAAATTCCAGTTTGCAGAGGTAGTGTCCCCGGGTGAGGAAAGGGGAAAGCAGACGAGATGAAGAAAGGGTGTCGGAGGGAAGAGGGCAGCCATAAAATTGAGAAATAATATATGTTTATGATATATATTGTTACAAAAGAAATAATAAAAGAAAAAATAAAAGTAATAAAGAATATAAAATAGAATTAATAATAAAGAATACAAAATAGTTTGTTCGAAACCAACATGTGACGTTAGCAGAACATTTTCCCTCTCCCCTGCACCAATCTAGCGAACCAATAGGTAGCAAACAGATACTTTCCTCCAACGCAGAGAAATAATAATTTTTTTATCAACGATCTACCGAACCATTATGTAGAAAACAGACGTATTTTTTCAAACAAATATGCAGCATTCTAAAACGTTCCGATTTAACGTTGCAGCGTATCGCGCGATAACGCGTAATTTGACTTCTCTGGAGCAACCGTGCAGGAGATGTCATTTTTTCACGGTGTGAAGAAGGAACGAACGAATCATGGAATTATGCGGCATCAGCAGAAATTTATTTTCATTCTAAAGCTAACAAATTTTAAACGTTCTTCGCGTTGAATCTTAAAATTAGGTGGTGAGGAGAGATGGAGGATGATGGGTAAATAAAATTGAGAAATAATATATGTTCAAGAAATTATATATATTGTTACAGAGAAATAATATACGTTTAAGATATATATAGATATTGTTACAAAGAATAATAATTGCAAAATTTATTTAACATTTTGCTGCGAGTGACGTCGATAATATTATTCAAGGCACACACCAGCAGTTCGCAATCAAGAGATGTATCATCGAAATATTAAGATACACAATTCTTCATAGAATTCGAGGAATTCATAGAACAACTGGATATCATTGGGCTAACAGAGACGTGGGTGGAGGAAAAAGACTGGGAGCAATAATTATAAAATAAATTCTTCATAGAATTCGGGGAATTCGTAGAACAACTGGATATCATTGGGCTAACAGAGACATGGGTGGAGGAAATAGAAAGAAGTCTCGTGCCTTTGACAGGTAGATTTGCTGATAGAGAAGCGATCAGTATATTCCCTACAAACGATTTAGTTAACGAATACAATAACAAAATGATCACAGATATGTCTGCAAACGTGAATGTTTACACTTTTATCACTCAAGATATATCTATGGAACCTGCAACTATGGGTCAGAGGCCCCCATCCTTATTGTATTCCAGAAAAACCAAACCTGTTTGGGAATGCGTTAATTCCCAAATGCCGCCACCCTCGCTCTCATGGCAGCACCTCGCGGAAGCACGATTGCAACGCAGATCAACGATCGATCCACCACTCAGAGACGCGGATCGAGCGCGATCCGCCAATCAGCGTGGATCGATCAGCCAATCAGCGCGCCTCATCGATGTTCCAGCGGAACCGAAGCGACGCGCGGACGGAAGTCCTGCCATTACTCACTCACGTTCTTCTCACGTTGTACTCAAGTGCGGTTTTGCTAAAACGTTCAACAAAACTTTGCAATCACACTCAATCACGCTCATCCTCAGCTCAATTGTAAAAAGCTCAAGCTCATCTCGACTTAAGAGGTTTTATTAAACTGACTTAAACACTCTTATCAATCTCAAGTGCATGTAATTTCGCCCCTTCACCGTCGACTCCCAACCTCACTTCTCCAGCGTGCTCAACAGTTAATCGTGTTTCGGTTAAAATTCGAAACATTTTGGTCCTTCGAGCCGGATCGATGGTAGTGGCGTAATACAGTGCAACTCAATCAAGATCAATTCTCAAGCTCACTCTCACCATATCTCAAGTATCATGAGCAGCAACGAGGCAACGATCGCTGCAAGAGCTATCATCGACGCATCCCTTGATGCAGCTATCGTAATCGTCACCAAGCCCGTATGTGAACTGCCCTCCCAGCTCACACTCAAGTACAAATCTCAGATAAGCAGGTATAGCTCACTCAAAGCGCTCAAGGCGGGGCTGCCTAAGTGCGCCCCTAACCTCACTCTCACCGAGGTGAAGGTATACATGGCCCAGGTGGAGGAGCTCCACCAGTGCTTCCTCCGGGAGCATTAATACTTGGAGACGAAGTGGCCTGAGAGCCTCCTGGACCACGATTATTTCACCTCAAACCTGTTTCTGAAGGAGGGTAAGCTCACGCTCACTTTAAAATTCACGCTCAGCCGCTTCTCTGTCGGAACGGGCCTCAACAAGCAGGAGCAACCGTCGAAGCTCCCAGCACCCACTGTGCCCTCCTTCGAAGGGAACTACAAGGAGTGGCCTGCCTTTAGTGAGAGGTTCACTCACCTCATCCACAAGGATTGCAACCTCACTGATAGCGAGAGGTTGCAATACTTACACTCAAGTCTGGATGAATCATCTACTCCACTGGTGGACAATATGCCAGCCACCAGTCTCACCTTCCTCTCAGCATGGGACCTTCTCACTACTCACTATCTCAACAAGCGAGAGCTCATCATAGCCCAGCTTGACAAGCTGACCATGGCCACTCCTCTCACATCATCCAACGCGGATTCTCCGCAGGCTATGCTATCAAACATCAATCAAACGAGGAAGGCGCTCACTTCATGGGGTGTGACAGCCAGCGTAGGTGATTGCCTGCTGGTGCGTCACCTCTGCCTCGCTTTGGATGGCGAAACACGCAAGGCGTGGGAAAACTTCTTGGATGTCTCACCAAACTATCCATCACTCGAGCAGCTTGAGGAGTTTCTGGGCGAGAGGTCTCGAGCGCTCGTCAAGGGTACTGCCTCCCGTAACTCAACCCAGCTCAACCCGCTCCGAATCATGCGCACGCAGCAGCGTGAAGGAAGAATCTTCTTCCTCAAGCTCCACTCACGCTCACCGCTCAACAGCATCTAACGAATATCTGTGTGATTGCTGCGAGGCATCTCACTTTATAGTGATGTGCCCAAAGTTCCGCCAGATGTCTGTTCCTGACAGGCGGAAGCTCATCACCGCCAACGTGCTCTGCCGCAACTGCTGTGGCAGGCACGACACCACCAGATGCAGATCCTCACCCCGATGTAAGGTTTGTGGAGCTGCTCATCACATCATGCTGCATCTGGCAACCGCTCAACCACAATCTCAGGCGACAGCTGCTGCGCAACGCAAGGGGTAAACGCCATTGCATCTCCATCCTCTCTCACACTCACACCTCACTGGCTCACATCTCATCTCACCACCCTCAACGAGGGGATCTCAGCTCTCAAACTCAAGGCGCAGGACTCACCATCTTCAACATCAAACCCAGGTGGGTCGTTTCAATACTTTACAAGCCATTGATGGCAACATTCTCACGTACATTCACTCACGGCTCGCTCCTCGACGAGGTACGCTTGCTTACAGAACACTAAGTGTCACTGTCAGTAACGTCAAACCAGCTGCGCCAGTCTCAACTCCCAAGCAGCTTCAACTCGTACTCTCATCAAGGTACAAGCTTACATTCGACATGAAGTATCTCATCAACCATCTCAATGCTCAGCGCACGCCATCATCCATCATCATCATTGGCATTGGGGCTCAGAAATCTACTCACTCTCGAGTGGCGTCGGGATTGCCCCAAATCAAGAACCTCAAAGTGGCAGAGGTGGACTTTCTAAAGTTCTGAATGATGGATGTCATTATCGGCACCGTAACTCATGGAAACATTACACCCAGGTTATCACGGGTGCGTCATCAATGCCAATCAACCAACTATCATTTTCAGAGTGATTTCATTCTTGGGCCAATGAAGGTGTCCACCTCAATTGGATCCACGAAGAGCACCTTAATGATATAGTTCTCACATCTCACGCCTGAAGAACCGGAGTGTGAGGATTACCTTTGGGTGACACACACTCATCATTTCTCCAGAGGATTCAGCGAGCTCATCTCTCTCAACTCATCTTAAGATGGAACGTGCAAGAGCAGCTTCAGCGCCCGCGCCTGCATACAGGCAAGCTCATCAAATTCAACAAGACCAATGAGAGTCGTATCAGCCATCGTGAACTCAGAAAGGAGTTCGGAAACCTCAAGCAAATGGTAAGAGAGCCATTAATTCATCTAATGATAACAGCCGCTCATTTCTAGCTATCAATCATGCATGCTGGATGCATTTACGACGTATCTGGCAATGCTGAGATAGCTGGCGAACTCATTGGAACAACTCATCCACGGAAAAGACCTGTGCGACGCGGGCAGCATCTCAGCACGCATCGCTCAAACTACACAACCTGTACAACGCCGACGGTGTCTCAACGCACAAGTAACATTCAACTACCTAAAAGGAGATTGAAGCTGCATCAACATCATCATATCACCTTTCAACTGCAACCTCAGTCAACGACAATCAAGGTTGTATTCTCGCAACTCGACTCTCATCAAAGTAAATCAACGTGAACTCTCAAGCTTCCCCAATTAATAAAATTGGAAGGACGCTGCTCATGTGCTGATTCGCACAATTATTTGTTGTCGAATCACTCTCAGCAGTCACTCGTAGCGATAAACATTATCCATGCGAGGCCGCTGAGGCATCGCTCTCAACTTTTAATCACCAGGACGTGGTGATAAAATGCGTCCCCTTCCTAGATGTTCTAATGTCAATCTAAACAATTGTCATCTCTTCTCAGAAGCAGCACAACATTGTGATCCACTCAACGTCTTGTCACTGGTCACCATTCAAGCAAAGATGATTGCAAGAGTCGTGGCTGCACATACTGGGATGTTCCACTGCCATTCCAAATCTCTTTTCACTGGCTCGACATCAGAAAGGATCCTACATGCTAGCTAGCGCTCATGATCTCAGTGATCGACGACCACCGAGGCTCACCAGTGGAATCAATCCACCTCTCTGATGTCTCTCAACAAGTCTAGACGGCGATAATCTACATTACCGTATTCTCACCGTCCACAACTCACAAAGTGTCAACACTCTATGCCTTCTCAAAGGCAATCACCAGTGTGCTCCAAGGCCAAGGCAGCACCGTGTACTCATCTCAAACCCATACATCAATCTCTACTGTAGTAATGCTGGCACGGCGTGCCAGTAATATTCGATCAACTCTCAGCTCAATCAACATCTTGTATTGACAATCAAGAGGAGATCTCGCACTCAGTGCATTCATACTAGCATGGAGCTAGTCTAAGACTCTGCATCGAACAACATCCACCATTCAAGAATCACTTGAATTCACATGCAAATCACCTCACTATAGTTTATTTCAGATTTGACTCAAGGTTGAAGAGGCGGCATGCGTTGTGACTCCTTTCACCTCACCACTGTCTCCATCAAAGGCAGCAAGCCTGCAGAGCGAGCCACACATCAACCTGCATACCGACGGAATGCAAGGCTCTCACTTCAAGTCCTCTCAACCTTCATCAACGCTGTCATTCAACTCACCACCTTCGTCAACGACCAAGGAATAATGCGCATTGGAGGCGAACTCAACCATATCGCATCGACACCATGAGACAAAACACGTGGTGCCGTGCCTCACCTGCAGAAGCCATCGGTCATTTGCAACGCTTCCATCATTCATAACGGGTAACAATCAATACTTGTACCTCGCCTCTCTCGTCTGTCGGGTCCGAAGGAGGACCACGCTCACTATTGACGGATCCATGGACGAACTCAGCGTAGTCTCACGTCCATCTGGCTAGACTCTGGAGCATCAGATGACGAGCTCCGGTGAAAGGTCATCTTCAGCGTTGTGTGGGGTGTGTTCGACAAAGGGGGATCCGTGTCCATCATATGATGGGCCAACTACCTCTTTCGAGAGCAACACCCCCACAGCTGCTCATAAATGCTCACCATCTCTAAACCTCATCGCTCATATCGTAACTAGCTGATTGTTCGAACATGGCTCGTTGCTCACCACCCAGATTCTATTTGCTCAGCTGCCTTGCAATCAGGATGGAATCCCACTTCGTACTGTAGTGACCCACACATGCCACAGGAGTCAACAGAACCTGTGACAGCCCGCGTGGGAGAACCACTCATCTCAACTGCGCTCTGTGTATTAATACAATCACACAGCGGTCTCACATGCAATGCAGTTCAATGCAACTCTCACTTCATTGCATTGTTCAACAACAACCCAGACGTGGAAAGGGCGAGGTTCAGCATCAACACCGGAGGCAGCTGTTGAGCTCACCATACTTACACTCTGAGCCAGGGTGCACCTCATGCAAGGATGATATGCAACGACTTGCTGGTCTCATCATTCAATAACATCTCTATGACAACAGCTGTCCGGCTCAATTGACATCCTCAGTGACTTCAAGATCAGCTCACTGACGCTCACCACCCACTTCACACTGAAAGGGGTGGATCAGCTCAACCACCATCAGCTGTAACAACATTAATCAAGTCAATCGCGAGGTTGGCGGCTTGTTTGTTTCAGATATCATCATCATCCTCAGTCCAGCTGATGATGGCGGGCAGAATGTTTGGGAAAGCGTTAATTCCCAAATGCCGCCACACTCGCTCTCATGGCAGCACCTCGCGGAAGCACGATTGCAACGCAGATCAACGATCGATCCACCACTCAGAGACGCGGATCGAGCGCGATCCGCCAATCAGCGTGGATCGATCAGCCAATCGGCGCGCCTCATCGATGTTCCAGCGGAACCGAAGCGACGCGCGGACGGAAGTCCTGCCATTACTCACTCACGTTCTTCTCACGTTGTACTCAAGTGCGGTTTTGCTAAAACGTTCAACAAAACTTTGCAATCACACTCAATCGCGCTCATCCTCAGCTCAATTGTAAAAAGCTCAAGCTCATCTCGACTTAAGAGGTTTTATTAAACTGACATAAACACTCTTATCAATCTCAAGTGCATGTAATTTCGCCCCTTCACCGTCGACTCCCAACCTCACTGCTCCAGCGTGCTGAACAGTTAATCGTGTTTCGGTTAAAATTCGAAACAAAACCTCACGGGAGGATTGCTAACTTCAATTAAACTTGCCGTTTTATATTCTTTATTATTAATTCTATTTTATATTCTTTATTACTATTATTTTTTCTTTTATTATTTCTTAATACGCTGTAATGGATATGTCACCCTCCACTGCGCAGTGGCCTGACCCCAATTCGCTTCGTTCGGCCCAAGATTCGTACCTTTTTCCGGAAAAAGCCATAAAATTCGAGTGAGGCACTGCGAAGGGCAGCCCTCGCCACGGGGTGACGGGCACAGCTCCAGAATTACCCTGTATCTGTTTAGGAAATAAAATAATTCTTTATTCTTTATCGTATGGATATGGAAGTGTCACCAATGGATTCCTTATGTTTTTCCGATGAGAATCATGCCAAATGTCGTGTAAATCGGACTACTTTTATATAAGGAATACAAATAGCTTGTGTCAAAGTAGTCCGATTTGCATGATATTTGATATGATTTTCATCGGAAAAACATAAGGAATCCATTGGCGTCACTTCCCCTTCGATACGATGAAGAAAAGAATTTCTTAATACGCTGTAGTGGATATTGCACCCGGGACTGCGGGGGCTCGACTTCACTTCGCTACGCTCGGCCCAGGATTCATACCTTTTTCCGGAAAAAGCCATAAAAATCGGGTGAGGCACTGCGAAGGTCTGTCCTCGCCACGGGGTACCAGGCCGCATCTTCTTGACGGCCGTTGCTCCAGAATTACCCTGTCTCATTTGTGCAGTGTGTGACTCGACTACCCTCCGTGTAATCGGCCTGCGCGAAGTGGGGCTCAAGTTCGATCGTTATCAGTACTCCTGCCCGAGAGGAAAACGATTTACTTTAATTATAGTACATGTGTGTTTTCTAATAAAGTGTTTCTATCGTCTCCTGAATTCAATAACTGGCATCCCGACATCTACGCTCCTACAATCCACCCTCAATACTCCTCGCGGAGAGACACAGGAAGAAACGGGGTAGCCCGCTGTCGACGCGTAGTCCTCTCGAGTATAAACACGAGCTTCAATATCAAAACAAAAGCATGCGTTGACGTATTCCGTGCGAGAGAAGGTGTGCATTGGGGAGGAGGTATTGCTGTGAAGAGGGCCTCTTCAAGAGAGCAGCCGTT
Organism: Andrena haemorrhoa; assembly: GCA_910592295.1. Lineage (NCBI taxonomy): Eukaryota > Metazoa > Arthropoda > Insecta > Hymenoptera > Andrenidae > Andrena > Andrena haemorrhoa. The sequence continues at coordinate 23,081,947 of OU342942.1, forward strand.
TGTGAGGGATGCAAATCCGATTGGTTCTAATACAATCTGCTCCTTTTGGCTGAAATTTAGTCTAGCACCTTTCACACCTCCTAACATAACCAATCGAGCTTGCTTCCCTCCCAAAAGAGCCGGCCATCCGAGCGTAGAAGCAAGTGCGAAATAAAAGTAACGGTGCGCAGAAGCCGCTTGACACCGCAGATGTACCTACCTAAGTAGCATTTCTGACGGAAAAGAATTGTCCAGCCTTTGGGTCTGACGCCGACCTTTGGCAGGTAGGTATCGGTTTCAACAGGCAAGGCCCTCCGTGGCCCCTCCGTAGTGCCAGCAAGACCAACCCCGGTCCTTGCTATTTCAGTGGGTTTTCTTCAGTGAAAATCACTAAATTTGCAAGCGCAATATCTCAAAAACCAGTGGAAATCAAGTGTATACATTAATGCTTATTGAATTTGTCTTGGAACGCACTAGTTGATAGTTCAACTCAGGTGTTCAAAAAAATTAGTTCCATTTGAAAAACCGAATTTGACCATCGTATCTTTTAAAATAATAATCGAAAAAAAAATTCGTTCGGGCTAATAAATTGGCCCTCTCGAACCATGTAATGCACTATTTTTTTTATATTTTTATCTCCAATAGTTTAGGAGATATCAAGCTGTCCAGCCTTAGGTGGGACACCCTGTATATTATTTCTCAATTTTATGGCTGCCCTCTTCCCTCCGACACCCTTTCTTCACCTCGTCTTCTTTCCCCTTTCCTCACTCGGGGACACTATCTCTACAAACTGGAATTTCCAGCGAAATTTGTTCGAAAGCTTGTCTCTTAGTTGCTCCCAGTCTTTTTCCTCCACCCGTGTCTCTGTTAGCCCAATGATATCCAGTTGTTCTACGAATTCCCCGAATTCTATGAAGAATTGTGTATCTTTCTTTACTAGCCAATCGATATTCCAGAATCCTAATTTCTTAAACGTATATTATTTGTCAATTTTATTTACCCATCATCCTCCTTCTCTCCTCGCCACCTAATTCTAAGATTCGGTGTTTCGGAATTCTGCCGAAACCGCATAATTCTATCTATGATTCGCGCTGCCAAATGACGTCACCCTGCACGGCTGCTCCACAGTAGTCAAATTACACGCGATCGCACGAGACGCTGCGATGTTAAATCTTAATGCTCTCTCTTTCCCTCCCTAGAATTTAGCTTTAAAATAATGCTCTGTCTCTTTTCCTCCTCCAAATACGTGGTGTGTAAAAACGCCGATCTTTCCCGACATTGTCCGAAACAATTTCCGATAAAGTATTAAACAATTTCAGCTTCATAATGGTTTGAAAAAATATTTGGGGGTCATTCCCTCCCTCGGCCAGGTCTAAAAAATTTTCGGGGGTGGGCCAAAGTCATTCCCTCCCTCGGTTACGTATTAAAAAAATGTTGGGGGTGGGCCTCTCCCTCCGTGGAAATTTCCAGCGGTGGGTCCGATCTGGAGAGGTCTCCGCGGCAGCTCGGCCCGGACTGATCCCCTCCATCATCGCGGCTTCCCCCACTCCGCGGCTCGTGCGCGCGCAGCCGGTCTTCCTCTCTCCGCTCCCCCCGCGCCCATGTTTTCCTCCGCCGCGCTCCCCCGCGCGCCCTCACTTCCCCCCGCCCCCGCGCTCCCCTCAGAGGACCTGGGTTAGAACCCGCCTAGCCCTACTACTATTGGTTCAGTACTTTTTGAGATTTTTGTGTACATATAAACAAAAGCTGTAGCTTTATTATAATAGTAAGATTACTAAAGTTTTTGTAAACAGTCGGTGCCTGTTGTTCACTGACGACTTACAAATCTGTAAGAAAATTGATTCCAAACACGATTCTGCCGATCTCCAATCTCCGTAGACTCGAGGCCTGGTGCCGGTACAAAATGTTATCTCTCAATATTAATTAGTGTCACGTCGTCAGATTCACTCGGACAAAGAACCCTATAATGCATACCTACCTCCTAGACGACATTGCCCATCCTCTCTCGAATACCGTGCGTGACCTTGGGGTTATATTCGATCCGGCACTGCGCTTCGTTGATCACTATACTAAAGTATTTCGCACCGCAAACAAAACTCTGGGATTCCTACAAAGGGTTTCGGCTGACTTAAAAAATCTCCATACGCTTAGAATCCTCTATTTTTCCCTTGTCCTTCCTCATTTGGAATTCGTTCCCTTAATCTGGTCACCTCAATTCATCAAGTATGCAACCCTACTCGAAAAAGTGCAACGCAAGTTCCTCCGATATGCGGTGTTACGTCCCAAAAGACTAAAAAAATTTTTAAATTTTATTTTCTTGTATTTTTTTTTAATAAGCAGAGTGCATCGACAACGCTTAGCGTTCTGGGAAAATCCTCGTCGAGCGCACTTTTGCTTACTGTATTTTATCTGTGATAACGAATACCTCCGGTACTGGGACCGTCGTCGTCGCGACACTTGGTCGCTGCGCTGTATTCTAAACGTGGGATAGTGCTGAGGCATCAGCATTATTCTCAGAAGCTCGTTCGAAAAGAAGCAGTTTCTCATACCTCGCGAAATTGATTTAATGTAAGCGGCGGGGGTGCGTCATGACAATGCATCTTGCATTCTAGTGAAACCTCGTCGAGCGCATTTCCGACCGTCGAATCGTCGCATCAATATAAAGGAGTGATCTGAGTGCAAGAATGCGTGAGGACGAGTGTACTCCGTTTGGGAATTAGGATCAAACATTGGTAGCGTCCAAGTACAAAGTATGGAAGGTTGAAGGTGCGAACACCTAATAACTTCATGCATCGGTTGCTAGGGCATGATTGGGATTGCAGCGTCAGCTTTTTCGAGCGGGCCTTGCGGCCGGACGCTCTTGGGGGCGCGAAGCTGAAGCCACTCTTTGTCGTACAGTCGCGGAGAGCGTGACAAGGTGTCCGTGAATCGTAACTTCTTCTTTTATTAATAACTGTATTTCGAGCCAGAGATTCATGGAGTTTTTAGTGAATGGACTCAACCTTCCACGTTAAACTAATGTTTAACTTCGTGTTTTAAATCGTTTCCGTTTTATAATTCTGTGTTTTATATTCCTTGAATATTTTTTCATTTATTTTACATAACGCTATATTATTAGTTGCGTTGGGATCAACCTTTAACAAGATCTCATTTCCTTTTTGTGCTTTTAAACTCTCGCTACAGTTAGCTATCGTAAATACCAAGTGTATGAGTGTGTTTCTTTGTTCCCCAGACACGGAACAGGCTTTATAGGAGAAAATCCATAACAAAATCGTACATTGTAAAATTGACCGATACAGTGGGTGAGTTACGCATTATACCATAAATTTATAATCAAATTTCCTTTTGGAGAACGTCGCCTCGCATAAAATTGTTTGTATTTTGTTCAAAATTATAATTACAAAGGTAGCGGAGAGTCAATATTGGTAAATCACCAGTATTATGGGATTTCCCCTTGACTTCTCAACCTTTAACGCATGTGAATCTAAAGAAAGGAAATAAAGACATCCGTGCACATTTGGATCTCACACTTAAAAAGTTTATTTAATTCAAAAAAGAGCCTCCTGTGTCCTGATAATCACTCATTGCGGGGCCTGTACAGGACTAGATCTTTGTCCCACAAAAATTTCCACTTAATTCCTTCAAATTGCAAGCACTACGAGTCATGGCCACCAGCGCACAGTGGTCTGGGGATATCTACGTTTAGCGGCCAAAATTCTGATCTTTCTGAAACTTGGTGATTAAGGGTTTTTGAGGTCGCTGATAACGAATTTGGCACCAAAAATTCAAAATTCAAAGTAGCGGATTCAATATGGCGCGCACTGTGGTCTGGAAAGCGGTATTTTATAGCCAAATTTAAAAATCATATTCGTACTAGAGAAAAAAAGAGAAAAAAGAATCAGTTCTAACATTATCTTTGACTTAAAAAAAATATTAAAAATTATTATATATATAAAATATGTACAATTGTTTCTTATAATACATCCAAATCTAATTCGACATTATCTAAATATTGCAATATAGATAAATCTTCATGTTCCTCATTATCTTCATGATCATGATCATCATCATCGTCATCATCATCATCATGATGATGTAAAGAGACATAAGGTGTGCTCGTGCGCAGCCTTCCAGATTAGCCAATAACGTGCCCTTCCCAAGATCGTCCATATTGGATTGTCAACCAATACGACAGTTGCATTCAAATCTGGTAACGTAACAGTACATACTGTTGTGAGTCTCGTCATGATATGTTTTATTGTAGAATGAAGTAGGTGCCAAACAGCGCGATATCCAGATTCGATAGACAGCGACGTTTGAAAATTCGTTTTAAATTTTAAAGTAGCGCGCACGACAGAAGACCAAGCACGTTCCGTTAATGTATAATGTTAAAGTACTGCAAGTTTGCTCACATAGGCTCGCTCATTTTTTGTAAGACGACTTACAAATAAAACGACTACCAATAAAAAATACATTTTTTTTTCAATTATCTTATTAACTTTATTAACAATAACAGTTACGAAGCAACATCGGGAAATATCAGTGGCCACGCACACATACATCTCTTTCAGCACACTGATATAAATCATCAGTAGCAAGGCTAGGAGAGTTCTAACCCAGGTCCTCTGAGGGGAGCTCCGCGGCGGGGGGAAGTGAGGGCGCGCGGGGGAGCACGGCGGAGGGAAACATGGGCGCGGGGCCTACGGGGAGAGGAAGACCGGTTGCGCGCACGAGCCGCGGAGTGGGGAAAGCCGCGATGATGGAGGGGATCAGTCCGGGCCGAGCTGCCGCGGAGACCTCTCCAGATCGGACCCACCGCTGGAAATTTCAAAGTCTTTTTCAGACCTTGGCCCACCCCCGAAATATTTTTAGACCTGGCCGAGGGATGGAATGACCCCCAAATATTTTTTTTTTTCAAACCATTATGAAGCTGAAATTGTTTAAAAATTTATCGGATGATGTCGGACAATGTCGGGAAAGATCGGCGTTTTTACACACCACGTATTTGGAGGAGGAAAAGAGACAGAGCATTATATTAAAGCTAAAATTCTAGGAAGGGAAAGAGACAGAGCATTATTTTAAAACTAAAATTCGGTGGAGGGAAAGAGAGAGCATTAAGATTTAACATCGCAGCGTCTCGCGCGATCACGTGTAATTTTAATCCTCTGGAGGAGCCGCGGTGGGTGACGTCATTTTCACGGCGCGAAGAACGCTCGAACGAAATAGAATTATGCAGCGTCGGCAGAATTCGAAAACGTCGAATCTTATAATTAGGTGGCGAGGAGAGAAGGAGGAAGACGGGTAAATAAAATTGATAAATAATATACGTTTAAGAAATTTTATTTAAAATATAATTTAACATTTTTTCCTACGAGCATGAGCTAGAATATCATTGATTGCACATGCTAACAGTTCGCAATCTACAAGATAATCCTCACAGTAATGTTCACTATCACGTATGATTTTAGCAGCACGATACGTATCTAATGTTTCACAGGCAACATCGCTCTGCTGTAGCACGTTAACAAAAATTTCAAATTTTACTCTCGCATCTTCCGCAGTTTGATACATCCGTGGATACATATAGTCTATACATGGCTGAAGATTAAATAAAAATGTTACTGTGTCCAGTGTGAAATACAGTGTATTATCACAATGCGTCATCTTTATAATCGGTGAATCAAAGATCCTAAAAAATTCCACCGTTAAATTATCAATCCGCATTGAGTCTGGTTCGGGTAATCGTGCACATTCTTCGATGGTTTCACGGCTGTCGAATAGCACACCCCATGTATGCCATGGTAATATGAGATGATTTCCATGATTGTCGCCGAGAAGAACTTCTACAACGACCATAGGTCCTACATCGATTCCAATTTCCAAATATTTGCTACCCATGGTTGTTAATGCGTATCTTCTGACCATGATACGTGATCCTCCGCGCGGACTAAGAGAACAATCAAAGCTATGAAATTGTCCACTCGTATTAGCAATAAACATAAAAAAAATTTTGAGAATATGTGAAAATTACTCCTTACTGGTCAAAATATATATTCTCCCCACATGGAGCTACACCATCATCTCGCACGATCGGAACGAAACAATCCTCACACCTAGCGAGTATTTCATCAATAGTACTGTACATTTTCAGAGCACTATTTGTTCCACCGAAAGTCACTGAGGCTACTAAGCGATTGATTGAATAGCATTCCAGAGATTGGCTTAAATAGGGACACAATTGTTTTCCCCCACCACCACATTTTATTCTAAAGCTACCAATTTTCCATAATGTTTTTTCAATCTTAACATCGCAGCATATCGCGCGATCGCATGTAATTTGACTCCTGTAGAGCAGCCGCGCAGGGTGACGTCATTTGGCAGCGCGAATCATAGAAAGAATTATGCGGCGTCAGCCGAAATGTTTTCCCACAACGCAGAGAAATAATAAATTTGAAACGTTGAATCTTAGAATTAGGTGGTGAGGAGAGAAGGAAGACGGGTAAATAAAATTGACAAATAATATACGTTCAAGAAATTATATATATTGTTACAAAGAAATAATATACGTTTAAGATATATATATATATATAGATATTGTTACAAAGAATAATAATTGTAAAATATAATTTACAATTTTTTCCTACGAACATCAGCTAAAATATCATTGATTGCGCATGCTAACAATTCGCAATCTACATAATAATCCTCACAGTAATGTTCGCTATCACATATGATTTTAGCTGCACAACGCACATCTAATGTTTCACAGGCAATATCGCTCTGTTGCAACACATTAACAAAAGTTTCAAATTTTGTCCTTACATCGTATACAGTTTGATGCAGCCGCGAATACACATAGCTGACACACGGCTCAAGATTTAATAAAAATGTGACTGTATCTGGTTTGAAATACAGTGGCTTATCATGTAGCGTCATCCTTACAATCGGAGAATTATAGATCTCACAAAAATCCACCGTTAATTTATCTATCTGCATCGAAGGTGATCCAGGTAATCGTGAACGTTCTTCAATGGTCGTACGACTGTTGCATAGCGCATGCCATGTATATGATGGTAACGTGAGATACATCCCACGATTGTCGCCGAGAACAATTTCTACATCGATCGTAGGCCATACGCTGATTCCAATTTCCAAATATTTGCTGCCCATGGATGTTAATGCGTATCTTCTGACCATGATACGCGATGTTCGACGTGGGCTAAGAGAACAATCAAAACTATGAAATTGTCAGCTCGTATTAGGTATAAACTTAAAAAAATTTTGAGAAGATGTGAAAATTAAGCCTTACCAATAAACTGTATTCTCCCCACACTGAGCCACGCCATCATCTCGCACGATCGGAACGTAATAATTCATACGTCCAACGTTTGCTTTAGCACTGGTACTGCACATTTTTTCAGAGCACTATTTGTTCCGCCGAAAGTCACTGAGGCTACTGAGCGATTGATTGAATAGCATTCCAGAGATTGGCTTAAATAGAGGTGCAATTGCTTCCCCCACCACCACATTTTATTTCAATGCTATCAATTTTCCATAATGTTTTTTCAATCTTAACGTCGCAGCATGTAACTTGAGCCCCATCCTCAAGGATAAAAGTCTCGACACGTGTCGAATGTAATATGATACTTTGGGAACGTCGAATCCTCGATTTATGCGGAATCAGCAAAAACCATGTCGTATGATGTTGCGCGCCAATTTGTCATACGCGTGAATCACAGAAACAATTATGCTGTATCGATAGAAACTAAACTGTATAGAACCATGTCGGAACGGATCACCGTTTTTTTGCATGCAATGCATCCGAGGGAGAAGGTACACCGAAAGAGTTATACAGAGATACCAAATCGTGGTATCAGTCATAAAAGCGTGGTCTAAACCATACGAAGCCTCATATCGTTGCAACGTGTTGCGAGGAAAAGATATTACATTCCATTTACTATCATGAATAAATTCGTGCAAGTAGAACGTCAATTATTAGATCAATCTACACGATTGATTTCGCCGGAAGAGCACCTCGCGTGGGAAGAACGGTGCAACGAGTGTATCGAATCGTTGGAAGAACACAGCCGCGTAAAACGTCCTCGATTATCGATTGGTGTTCGGCAATCGCTGGTTGTGCGAATCGCGCAGCTCGAAGGACTGAAATATTCGCTGCGCGGTCGTTTCGTGCGTGAAGGTGCCGGACATTCCAGCACAGGACTTTTGTGGCGCGAAATAGACACTGCGTTCGATACCCGCGTATTAACTGGTGCCGTGCTAAATTCGAACTATATCGAGCCGCGCAACTTCCTACAAGATGCGGGGACCATTGTGTTGGAGCATGTGCGGGGTGCTTTGAGGAAACATCGAAACCTCAAATTGAACACTGTATTTAACTGTGAATTTGTGGCAGGTGACAAGCATGCTTGTAAAAGCATCAACACCCGAAACTGCGAACTCTTCCGCACATCCGATCTGCAGGAGTGGTACCAGCGATGCGTAGTCGAACCCACCCTGGCATCGCTGGAAGAGTTCCAGGAACGCGACAGCGGATGGGCATTGACGAGGATTCTCAACCTAACCGTCAATGTCATCAAGTACAATCCACTGCGCGCGGGATGCCACATCAAGTTGCCGCGGAAATTGTCGCTAAAGAAGGTGACAATTAGTGTTCAATCCCCGGACAATGCATGTTTCGCGTGGGCAGTGGTCGCCGCTCTCCATCCTACCGAAAGAGACACCGCGCGCCCAAGTTCATACCCGCACTATACACTGCTGCTAAATCTCCAGGGCATAGCGTTTCCAATGTCCCTGGAGCAAATTGGGAAGTTTGAAGGGTTAAATGACATCTCCGTCAACGTCTACAGCTTCGAGGCGGAGAAAGGGTCGACGGTCTTTCCGCTGCGTCTCACCAGCCACAAGAGGGATCGGCATGTCAACATGCTCTACACGCCGAATCACGAGCACGGCGATGTAGGGCACTTTGTGTGGATCAAGGACTTGTCCCGGCTGGTGAGCACGCAGTTAACCCGGCACAATGGCAAGAAATTCATCTGTGATCGGTACGTATATAAACTTGCGAAATATTGAAATGTCTCGTGAAACATTAAATAAAAATTTTTTTTTGTTTTTACAGATGCATGCACTACTTTGGATCTGCCGAGAAGTTGGAGCCTCATTCGCTGGACTGTGGGAAAATGAACGACTGCGCCATCCTGCTGCCCAGCGAATGCAACAACTTGCTCAACTTCAACAACCACGGTAGGAAGGAGCGGCTCCCCTTCGTGGTTTACACAGATCTGGAGTGTATCATCGCAAAAACAGAGGACAACCGAATGGGAGACAATAAATTACACATGTACCAGCACCATAAAGTGCATAGCATTGCATATTATATGCATTGTTCGTATGATGCATCGCTATCGATGTATCGATGTCGCCGCGACGCGGATTGTGTTTCTTGGTTCGTAGACGAACTTAAAAATTTTGCAGATTTTGCCAAACCCATTCTGGCAAGTAATGTTCCCATGTTAGATTTAACTACCGAACAGTGGACGACATTTCGCAATGCAACACATTGTCATATTTGCGAAGAACCATTCGAAGCTGCCGATATACGAGTTCGCGATCACTGCCATCTATCAGGACGGTTTAGAGGTCCAGCACATTCGGAGTGCAATTTAAATTATAAAAATTCATTTTACATCCCCATAGTTTTCCATAATTTATCCGGCTATGATTCCCATTTTATTATCGAGGAATTAGCTACCGCTTTCGAAGGCAGTGTTGATCTATTGCCTATAACCAAAGAAAAATATATTTCTTTCACCAAAAATGTTGAAGATACGGCTGAATCAGACTCGCGAAATTATATTAAATTACGTTTCATCGATTCGTACAAATTTCTCAATACTAGTCTCGACAAATTAGCATCTTTTCTTAGCGCAGATCAATTAAAAATTTTAAAATCCAAATTTGAAACATTATCCACCGAGGATTTCAATTTATTAACGCGAAAGGGTGTCTTTCCATATGAATACCTCGATTGCGTGAACAAGTTGCAGGATCAATGCTTACCACCGCGCGAGTCATTCTACAGTTCCTTAAGGGGGCCGTCTCACCGGGCCTTGAATGTGTGCGTACGCTCACACCAGCAAAGTTAAGCGTGTACGTATACGCGTGTAGCAAACAATCCGTAAATTACAACTTTCGTCCTGGAATCGGCACGAAGGAAGTTTTTGCGGGTACAGTTGCCTTCAGTAGACATCTGTGCAGGGTGGTCTGGTGCGTTTGAACGCTAATAAGCACCCAACTTTGAAATAATAATGAATTTATGACTCGAAAACTGTCAGAATGAAGCTTCAAGGCTTTTCCGTTGGTGGCGCTAATGATGCACTGCAGCCATGTAGCACCAGCGTGACGTATAGGCAGGGCCGACGCGAGGTTAGCTGGCGCCCTGGTGCAAAAAAATTGTTGGTGTCCCCAATTTTTTGCACTTGTTTTCTATTTAATATGTTTAAAAGAATTACATTTATATTTAGTTTATGTGGGATGTTAGATTCCTTTATTATTAAGCGTACGATCTAGTTTTTTTAGCGTCCCATTCGGCTGGCGCCCTTGTGCGGCGCATGGTTCCGCCGGGCCTGCGTATACGCGATGTAGTAAACAAACCGTAAATTACAACTTTCGTCCTGGAATCGGCACGGTAGACGTTTTTGCGGGTTTAGTTGCCTTCAGTAGACATTCGTGCAGGGTGGTCTGGTGCGTTTGAACGGTAATAAGCACCGTACGTTGAAATAATAATGAATTTATGAATCGTGTACTCAGGACAGCCCGAAAAATGACAGAATGAAGCTTCAAAGCTTCTCCGTCACCAGCGCTGATGGTATATTCGTACCTTGTACCATCAAAACCGGTGGAAGTCCAATCTAGCCGATAAATGTAGGAAATACGTAGTTACCGAGACGTATCGAGAGTCGAATTGCGCTGTTGCCGCATTTCCCCTATCACTATTTTGCCATCAAGGAGGCTTGAATGAATCACGGCGAAGCGGTTGGAGAACAGAGATGGGCAAAGATAATATCTGGATAAACTCAAATAAAATATACTACAGTATTGTCTCATTACGGGCTCGGTTTGGTGTACACGATGTGGAATTTTCGCTATTCCAGCACTTCTGTCTCACTCTTGTCCGGCGATGTCTAGAGCGAAATGGAACGAGAGCGAGCGAGAGGCACTGAAAGCGAGCGAGGGTGGTACGAGATAGACGACGAGATGATGTTTTGTCTCGCTCTGTCTTTCGGACGCCTGACACTCCGTCCTCTCCGTGCGCGACCGTCGCGCAGGCAAAGCGTTCCATCTCGCTCCCCCTTTCAGCCAGAAAGAAGCGAGAAAGGAACACTGAGAATTAGGGCTCTGCTCGCGATACGGGCTCAACGCCGCGCCGGTCCCGACCAGCGAGGATTTGGGCTGTTCGGTGGCGCACAGTGGGGCATTTCGGGTCGAAACACGGCACTAAGTCCTTTTACAAAAATATCGCTAAACTGCAAATTTTCTTTTACAGGTAGTTGATTGCAGGTAGTATGATTGTTTTTCACATTCGTTAATTTTTAACGCGACTACACGGTTTTGAAGAAGAGAACCACGAAACTCTTCAGAATTTGTATTGCTGTTTATAGTATTATTGTTTGCTTAATTCAACTAATTTTTGGTGGAATTAAGTGTTGAGGTATGTATTTGAAGTGTACCAAATTTGATTTTGATATCCCTGATATTTTTGGAATTATATCTTACTGAATGTCCCAATTTTCATTGTTTATTTTTAACGGGAGTTCAAGTGGGGTAGTTAGAGGGACGAGAAGGGGTCTATGACTCTTTTTTTTTACAAAAATGCCTTTCCTGCCATTGAAATTCAAAGTAACTGAAGTCTTTTTACATGTGAAAGATGCGGAACTTTTTCCTATGTACAGTGTGCACGATATTGTCGGTAATTTGTAAAAAAGTACTATGCCCCATTAAATAAACAAATTTCATTAATTATTCTGTACCAATAGGATCACAAATATACGTCCTAACTGAAAGAAATGGAAAAATTAACGATAAATATATGATTTGGGTGAGAAAATGTTTTGTGCCGTGTTTCGACCCGAAATGCCCCACTGTGCGGCAACTTGTAATCTCGGTTGGAGAGGCATACAGTGTTGATAAAATGTAAAATGTCACGTTTTCAATATTCAGTAGGTAACATACTGCTGAGATTTTCCACATTAAAATGAATTCAAATATGGTATAAATCGGATTATTTCTAGAACTGTACTAGATAATTAAATATAAATGCGAAACATTTCTAATCTAATAATGCTAAAAATAATCCGATTTATACCGTGTTTAAATTCATTTTCATCTGGAAAATCTCAGCAGTATGTTACTGAAACGTTCATGCCGATACGATAGAAAATGTGAAAATTTTACATTCCATTGAAACAAAGAAAATGAACAATCATTGACCAATTAGAAGTATTATGTTTTAACTATATTTTATTTATTATCGCTGATCCGGACCGGCGTTGAGCCGTCAGCGTGAACAGAGGCCTAAAGGTCCGCGCACACATATCCGTTCCGGCGTGCCAGTGGTAAGAAGAAGAGACCCTCTACGCCCCTCTTCTTCTTACCACTGCTACGCCGTAACGGTACTGACATGGAACGGATATGTGTGCGCGGACCTTCCGAGTGTTCGTTTCTCGCTTCTTTCTGGCCGAAGGGGGGAGCGAGATGGGACGCTTTGTGTGCGCAACGGGCGCGAACGCAAAGGACGGAATGTCACGGCGTCCGAAAGACGGAGCGAGACAAAACATCAACGCGTCGTCTGTCTCGTACCGTTCTCACTCGGTTTCAGTGGTGGGCATACTTACAATTAGCGAAAAGTCCACATCGTGTACACCAAACCGAGCCGCTAACGAGACAATACTGTATTCTTCGAAAAATATATACTTTTTTATCTGTAATTGTCCATTTCAAGGGGGCGAAAGCTTGAATGTCGAATTTCAATTCTCCAATGAAGTTGGATTGATTTATGAGTCATTATTATTAATGACTGTAACTTGATTAGAAACAAAAAAATATATAAGAAAATGTTCTGTTAAACGATTTTGCCAAAAAGCCACTAACAACTAAAAAATACTTCTATTCTTGTACTACAATTTCGATGGTGTTTTTTAACTTTAAATAAAAACGTGGAGCAGGATATTTCATAACAGAATATGAATCCCATTTAGTACAGCATCAAGTGTCGAAATGAATTTATTGCGAGATATCCTGCTCCACGATTTTATTTAAAGTGAAAATACACCATCGAAATTGTAGTATAAGAAAATAATTATTTTTAAGTTTTTAATGCATTTTTAATAAAATCGTTTATTTTAAATTTTCTTCTATATATTTCTATATATTTCTATATATTTTCTAGTTGTTAGTGTTTGTGGATTTACATTTCACAGCTCAAACTTCTTTACAATCATCTTTTATTGCTGTATGCAGTTTAATAGTTTGCTTGAACCCTACAGTACTAAAAGTTCGTAAAGAACGCGAGTGGTTGATTTTAAGTCGATTGGATATGTGGATAATTTTTATTGGATAATTTTTTCACCCCTTGGAGTTTTTTTTCATAATTTTGTATTGTCGTCCAAACTACGCACCCCTGCAAAGTTTCAAGACAATTGGATGGTTGGAACTGATTAAAATTGAGTTTCCAGATTTGAATCAAACATACAAACAAACAGGGGATCGTAGATCTCTATCAACCTCTCTATCTTTCATTAAATTATTGCTATCCTCCTTTACGTTCAGTGAGGCTCTAACACTAGACGCAGTTGTCGTTCCGTATTCCTTCAAGACTTCTCGATAGAAAGAGCTGCGGCAACAGCGCGGCAGAGACAGAGTGAACATAAAATGAGGTAACTGAGGTAATGCGTCAAAAACTAGTCTACATAGAGTACCTGGAGATGTCACCTCTGTAGAAGTTCTTTTTATCAACCGCAGTAGTTACATTAGGGTCCGTCTGTTTACTGGGGACGCTTCGATCGATTCGGACCATAACAAAAAGGAGACGGCCCCCTTAACGGGTGAGACTGTATCCGAGACCGATTACGCACATGCCGAGACAGTCTGACAGCGTTTCAGGATTAAAACCTTGGGCGAATACAGCGACTTGTATTTGAAAACAGATGTCTTGTTATTGGCAGATATTTTTGAAAATTTTCGCGAAAGTTGTATCAAGAGTTATGGATTAGATTCAGCACATTATTATACTTTACCTGGTTTCACGTGGGATGCCATGCTAAAACACACCAAAATTACATTCGAATTGCTCACAGACATCGATATGGTTATGTTTATTGAACGCGGTATACGTAGAGGTTTAAGTCAATGTTCCGGAAAATATGCAGAGGCCAATAACAAGTACATGTCATCTTACGACGCATCGAAAGAGTCATCGTATTTGATGTACTTTGACGTAAACAATTTGTATGGATGGGCAATGTGTCAGCCCCTTCCATACGCTGATTTTCAATGGGTCGAAGATGTAGCAAATTTTGACGTGTCTAAAATCGATGTCGATTCGCCCACGGGATACATTCTCGAGGTAGATCTAGAATATCCGCAACGTCTGCACGACGCTCATGCTGATCTACCGTTCTGCCCGACGCGTGCCAAACCACCTGGCAGCAGACAGGACAAGTTACTCGCGACGGTATATGATAAGCAGCGTTACGTCATCCATTATCGCAACCTGCAACAGTGCACGCGTCACGGTCTTCGTATTACAAAGATACACCGCGTGCTTCAATTCGCTCAATCCCCCTGGCTCCGCAATTACATCGAATTAAATACACGGTTTAGAACAAGCGCGACAAACGATTTTGAAAAAAATTTGTACAAATTGATGAACAACGCGGTATTTGGTAAAACTATGGAAAATGTACGAAATCACGTGGATGTAAAACTTTTGACACATTGGGAAGGGCGATATGGCGCGGAGGCAATGATCGCGAAACCGAATTTCCACAGCAGAAGTGTTTTTTCGGAAAATTTAATAGCTGTTGAATTGCGAAAACTCGAGGTGATATACAACAAACCGATATACGTGGGTATGTGCATCCTGGACATATCAAAAATTTGTTTGTACGAATTTCATCACGAGTACATGTCTCCACTGCACGGTCAAAATTGTAAAATTCTATACACCGACACAGACAGCCTAATTTATCACATTAAATGCGACGATATCTACGAAACCATGAAACGCAATATTGATAGATTCGACACAAGCGATTATCCTACCGACACTGCATATAATATGCCACATGTAAATAAGAAGGTCCCAGGGCTGATGAAGGACGAAAATAACGGTGCGATAATGACCGAATTCGTAGGTCTTAGAGCGAAAATGTATGCACTTCGCGTAGACGGCAAAAAAGATACGAAAAAGGCGAAAGGCGTCAAGACCAACGTCATAGCCCGAACGATAACTTTCGACGACTACGCGCAGTGTTTGCATAGGGAGATCGAAATGGTTCGCAGACAATCATGCATACGGTCTAAATTGCATAAAGTGTACACCATTTCGGAATCCAATATCGCTCTAAGTCCGTACGATGATAAGCGGCATATCGTACCCGATTCGACCGACACTCTGCCCTGGGGTCATTATAAAATACCCTTGTAAAAATATCATTGTATCAAATTGTTCACTCATATATATATATATCATTGTATTTATTTTGAACCATGTATTATTATTATTTTACAATATACTATTGTATTTATTGTAAAATGTATGGAAATTGTTTGCATACGTATCATTATATATATATATATATATATATAATAACTGAATTATAAATGGTTGAAATAATGTGTAAAAATAAAAAATGTTCGCACATTTACATGTATGTATCGTTGTATTTATTGAACCATGTATTTATTTTACAATACATTATTTTTATTTATCCATGAATTGTGTGATTTATCAAACCCCAGCCACTTGACATACACCTTATCCCCCTTCCTACGCAAAACTTTTTCCACTAGATATACATCAGGATCGATGACGCGTTGCAGCTCGTGTTCATAGAATCCTCCGGCAACAGGTTTTCCACAGGAATCGACGAGTAGATACGTCGCGGGATTAGTTGTTTGTACTTTGACTATCTTGAACACCTCCGTTGTCCAATTCGGTGTATAGCCTTTATCGAATATGGTTTTAAATTTGCTCACGCGCACAAACTCGCCCAATTTGAATCTCGCTGGAGCAGCGATCTTTATGTTGCTGTATACGGTGGCTAGCAGCTTCTCGGCGATCGCAGGGGTAACATCGCAAGGACGCATTCCGATGGTTCTATGTTTTCGTGCGTTATACTCTGCAAGTAGACTTGGTAGCATATCGGTCCATCTATAGGTTCCATTCAGCGTAAACAGTTTGCACATATTGTTCTTCAAAGTTCGATTGAAACGTTCTACGACGGAGGCCTTCATCACCGAATACGTCGAATAATGATTAATGTCATACTTCGTCAAGAGTTTCTGCACATCGACGTTGTAAAATTCTTTTCCTTGATCGGTTTGCAAATTTTTTGGATATCGATCTCTAAATATCTTTGCAAACGCTTTAGTCACCTCAGCACCACTTTTAGTCTTGAGCGGTACCGCCCATGCATATTTGCTCAGCACATCGATGATGGTGAGTATGTAGTGGTGACCCTGGTTGAATCGCGAGTATGGACGCATTTCTACATTGTCAGCTTGCCACAGATCATCATATCCATGCACTATGACGCACCTCCGTGGGAAATGTCTTCGGGCTGGAGCGTGCAATTCCTCAACGAGTTGTAGCTTCTTGCGACCATGGTTTTCTTTACTCTTGGATTTCGATAATGGCTGCATGTTTGATCGTAGAGGTGTCTTTGACACGAATGATGTGATAATTATCGTGTATGTGCATTATGTGCTGAGGAAATTCTGGACAAGTTTAATCGTCTCGCATGATTCTCCTTCGCAGCGCTGCTGTGGGATAGAATTCGACGCCTGCGATATCTTTTGAACGCTGTTTTGCAGCGTCATCATATCTCTCTGAAACACGACCAGCTTCCTCTCTAATTCTTCCTGCTGCTCTCTCAAAAGTTTAATGCTCTTTTCCATATATAGTTTATTGACGGCATCGCTGTCAGCCGTGGGTTGCGCTACGCGTCGTATCTTGCGCGATTTTGCATCAAAGTCCGCACCAGCCACGCAAAGAGCGTTATCTCGCATGTAATTTCGAAGCACACCGTTCCATTTGTAATAGTCCATTCTAGCTGCTCCACTCTTCTCGAGCGATACCCCAAATTTGTTGATCGACATCTCGATGCATACAGTGCAAATCATCGGCGCGCGGTTTAATTTCTAATGAGGCCTTCCTCGCGGAGTTCCTCGATAATCGATAGAATCTCGTTGTCATGCGAGTTGTTACCCGCCTGACGCGACGCTTCCAGCAAACGGAATCGGTCCACCAGCTCGTTGGGATCATCCCAGTGCACGTAATCGATCTTGCTATCGTTTACCACCATGGCTCGCGGTGTTGTTAGACTTTTCCCTGCCTTACTGGTTGATACACTGGGGGATACTACTGGGGGAGTAGTGGTGCAATTACATTTTTATATTTGTATCCCTTATTGCCCAATATGGGATTTTGAGCGTTATGACCACGTCTGTAGGCATTCGTCGTCAGCAGTATGCTTTTGTATTTTTGTTTATCGGCATCGGTGTATATAGCATCATCGGGAAATCTCTTGAAAATCAGTTCGTAAAGGCCGGGTGTTCCTCTGTATTTTACACCATCTATGATTATATTATCAGCCTTGTCTATATCCAAAGCCTTATCCCCAAGCATCGTTCCACTATTGTCAAAGTATACACCGTATACATAGTCCATTGCTGTATCCCTATCACCACTTAGGATTGCACTCATGTATTTTTGCCCCAGCGGACCGAAATGGCTGCGAAACGTTTTTTGTCCCTCGGATTCTTCATCATTGGTTGTGAGCGATTGTACATCGAGAAATGTATTTATTGGTGTGGGAGGAACGGGTGAATCGTTTGATGCGACATTCTGTCGTTTCCGCTTCGGTTGAATTGGTGTGGAGGATACAAGTGATTTTTCCAATGACATGTATGGTTTCCTCTTTCTCTTGCGCGATGTGTTCCCTTTCGACTCGATTTTTGTTTTAGGCGTTAATGTTTCATTCCCTTCGATGTCTGTGCTCATCAGCGGTGACGTGTCAGCATCCACCGCTGCGGTATTTTCAACAATATGTTTTAAGGGTTCAACAACAGGTTTAAAGTATCTCTCCAACGCGATATCTTCCTCTATCTTGCCAGTTTTCAAAGCCTGATGTTTCTTGCGAATGGCTTCACTGGTTTTTGCAATTTCCTTCGCTATTCTCTCGCGATCCTTAATCTTCAGAGTATCGATGTCGATCATCGTCATTGTACCGTAAACGTTGCTTTCCCGCCGACGTGTTGATGACAATTGACCATCTCACGGTATCGCAAACTCGGTAAATCCCTTTCTATAACGTCCATTGGACATCGCGCTATCCTTGTCTATTACCACGAAACCATACTCCCGCTGCCAACAATTACGACACAAAGCACTGAAATCCTCGTAAGACATGTCGGTGTTTACATGATCGTTGTACACATGTTTCAAGTTGGTACCATCCTGCTTAAACAGAATCAGCAGATTCGCATTGTCGCGTATAAGATGTTTGGGAATCTTTGCATACGTCTGACAGAGATAGAAGCAGTCGACGTTCGAGTGGCGCCCCATTGCAAAGTATTCCCTTATCGTATCTTGCTTGTCGCATGCCACATCATCAAAGATAAAAATGGAATTCGGAAGCGATTCGCTCGGTGAGATGACGTCACTGTTATTCGAAAACGTAAAGTAGCCAATTTCATCTATCGGAGTCAATAAATTCTCCAAATATTGATATTTCGGCTGTTGTAACGACTTGGAATACACGTACACGTTCTCGAAGCGGACGCCGTGAGGACTTTCCAACAAGCTCACCAGCACGTTGGTCTTTCCACAATTTGATGGACCGCAAATGAGGGAACGGATAGTGTTTGGTAGCATGCTACCATGTCTGCGTCTTGTTTTTTTCGGGGACATCATTTGCGATTTATCGGTAAAATTTGTCACGCGTATCGCTACAGGTTGCCGCACGAATCGCATACTCTCCATGAACCGTGAAAAATGATTTTGATACGTCGAAGCGGCGACGCGTCCTATTTATAGGTCCGCGCCGAAGCAAAACAGCTCAGTATTCAAAATGCTTCTGGTCCTGTTGGATAATTGCGATATTCGAGACCTAACCTCTGAGCAGTTGAAATATATACCAAAGATTATTCTACTCCGAGAGTTTGGTGGACACATTGATCAGTTGTGGGACAGACTCCCCGAGCATATAAAAGCTGATTCTGAGGTTCAGCAGCATCGTCGGTGTCTGGAACATTATAATCGCCCTTGGCAGCGAACGCATATCGACGGTCCAGCACCGCTAATTCAAAACTGTGGCGAATGTCGCCGACGAGAGTAAAGAAAGGTTGTGGTTTGTTAAATCGCGCGATAAACGCGCTACCTATCGAATTACATATCCCGGGATACCAGTTTTGTGGTCCAGGTACTCATCTGGCAAAACGATTGGCTAGAGGTGATCAAGGCATAAATCCGTTGGACGCAGCGTGTCGCGAACACGATATTGCGTATTCCCGCAGCAACGATCTCAGTGAAAGACACGCGGCAGATAACGTACTCGCTGACAAAGCGCGAAAACGCATCGTTGCGCGAGACTCGACTCTGGGTGAAAGAGGCGCTGCTACAGCTGTTTGGGCGGCTATGAAGGCCAAGACGAAAATCGGAATGGGGATGAAAACAAAAACCCGTAAAAGGACTCCAAAGAGAGCGTCGCAAAGGCGGATTCTTCCGGTGGCAAAACGGGGTGGTATATTACCACTTCTCCCGCTGCTAGGTGTTCTCGGATCATTGGCTGGCGGAGCGGCGGGGATCGCCAAGGCGGTAAACGTTAATAAGGCGGCGCAACGTCAGCTACACGAAATGCGACGTCATAATCGCTCCATGGAAGGTCGCGGACTTTATCTCACACCATACAAGCGCGGACAGGGAATATCGAAACGAAAAAAAAAACGTCGAAAAGACATTAAAAATGCCTGTGGGCGTAACTACCGACAAGCAATTGGAGGATTTGGCAAAACGTATGCGTATTCCATTCTTTAGAGGTGTTTTTATGCGCAACGCGCTACCAGCTGGAGGAGTGCGTCGAAACGAGAGCGGTATCGTAAATTTGGACAATGTCGAGGGGTCGGGGACTCATTGGGTGGCATATGCGAAGAGAGGGTGTCGAGCTGTATATTTCGACAGCTTTGGTAATCTTCGACCGCCGAAGGAATTGGTGCAATATCTGGATAAAGATGCTGTAAAAATCGAATACAATCGAACGTCTTATCAGAAGTATGATCAGAGCAATTGTGGACAACTATGTCTACGCTTTCTACAAACGATCGACACCAAATTTAAGGGTTGACTTCCAACCGCTATGATTCAGTACTAGTCGAGTCGTGCAGCTTGGAATATGTCGTTAACATTCACTCTAACCGGCAAGAGTAGCACCCTCGCGGTGAGCTATTTTCCACCCATAGATTTGAGTGATGATGATTACGAGCTTGGTCTAACAACCTTTGAAACTTATCATACAATACCGAACATCGACTCGAGCAACGATAAATTCTACTTCATCGTAAACTACAACACCAACAGCAGCGTTGACGCCGACCATGAATACATTACGATTCCCCACGGCTCCTACGAACTAGACGCCATTGCCAAGTATTTGAAGCAGCGATTACTCGAGCGGTATCCGCAATAGTGTTGCGCCCCAACAACAACACCATGAAAAGCGAGCTGTATTGTCGGTTCGCCGTAGACTTTACAAAGTCTAATAACATTGGATCGCTACTGGGATTCTCGACGAATCGGGTATTAGAACCGGGACAGTGGCACGAATCGGACAATCCAATTAATATCATGAATGTAAACATTATTCGCATAGAATGTAGTGTGACCGCTGGCGCGTACAATAATGGAAAGCGCCTACATACGATACATGCATTTTCTCCGAGAATCCCGCCAGGATATAAGATATCGGAAACGCCCGCACAGATCATTTACCTTCCAATCACCGCACGGGTCATTACGGATCTAACGATACGCGTTGTGGATCAAGACGGACAGTTGCTCGATTTTCGAGGTGAAGAGATTACCATCAGACTGCACATACGACGACGACGACGATAATATACGTGGTTTGAACGAATGAGATGCTTGTTTTGACCGACTTCAGAAACACGTTTCTTCCAAGCAGAATTGTTTGTAACAACAACAACAGCAGCAGCTCTGATTACGCTAAAAAGAAGAGGCTCAGTGCTGTGAACATTGCTTTTTTTAAATCGCTGGGATTTGTTGTATGCATTTAAGTTGAAAAATGGCTGACATTCTAAGCATTGGAGGGAAGCCGACGTTTGATGATCGCATCGTCAAGCTTGAGACACATACATACAACCCAACGTTTGGGCACAGCGATGAGATAAGAATACCTATACAGCAGCAGGATTTATACACATTACCGTGTGAAAGTTTCCTCTACATGGAGGGGAAATTGACGATAAATAAGCCAAATGATGCATTAACGGTGATGTTGGGAAATAATTGCATGGCGTTCATATTTGATGAGATTCGATATGAGCTGAAGATTGACCGATATGGCGTGGAGATTCACCGTAACAGAAACGTTGGAATAACTAGCACGCTTAAAAACTATGTATCGCTGACATCTGATGAAGACAAGAATATGGAGAATGCTGGATGGGGCTTGAAACGGCACGATGAGCTAATAGTGAAAAATCATTTCAATTTTTGCATCCCGCTCAAATATTTGCTGGGATTTTGCGAGGACTACAAACGCATGGTTATTAATGCGCGTCACGAATTGATTTTAATACGATCGCGCAACGATAACAATTCTCTAATAGGATCACCAACGTTGGAACCAGAAATTGAATTACTTAAAGTACAATGGCGGATGCCTCATGTGACACTGAACGATGTTAATAAGCTATCGTTGCTACATGCTTTGGAAAGTGGGGAAAACTTGAGCATTAGTTTTCGCTCCTGGGATCTGTATGAGTATCCTCTCTTACAGAGCACAACCAAGCACTCCTGGGCCGTGAAGGCAGCTGCACAGCTGGAGAAGCCGCGATACATTATCTTTGCTCTACAGACTGCTCGAAAGAATGTGATGACCGAAGATGTTACTCGGTTCGACCATTGCAAATTGACCAATGTAAAACTTTTTCTCAATTCGGAATTTTACCCGTACGATGACATGAACTTGGACTTTGACAAGAATAGGCATGCCATCTTGTTTAACATGTATACACATTTCCGTAAATCGTATTATGGACATAGTTGCAACGAGGCATTATTCACCGTGGCCCAATTTTTGCAATTTGGTCCCCTCGTGGTGATTTATTGCTCCCGACAAAATGAGTCGATCAAGAATAGCACCGTGGACGTGCGCATAGAATTCGATTGCAAAGAGAATGTGCCTGCAAATACTACAGCCTACTGCCTGATTCTACACGATCGGGTGGTTGAATACTATCCGCTGACAAACGTGGTGCGCAAAATCAATTAAATTGCCACGCTACTTGCCCGCCCTCTTCTGTGTCAAATTCGTACAAAATTTCATCGTGAAAATCGTTCTGTCTTGGAAGCGAACGGACCTTTACATTGTACTGATAATGGCTGTACCAACATTTGTTGACCTGCAAGGGTTCATCGTTGATGGAAGATTTATCGTGAAGGAAGTGGCAGTCCTACGAAAGGGAACAATTCTCTCGCACTATATTTTTGGGAGTTCGATGCCGCAATTTCTTGTCACGAAATCTGACAAATCGAGCATCCGGTGGTTGGTGGCAAAACATCATGGACTACGGTGGGAAGATGGAGACGTTCCATACAGTATGGCTAAACAGCTAATTACGAAAGCTGTAGCTGATGCTATCGATGAAGAAGATGACACATCCCATATCATATACGTTAAAGGGCTGCAGAAACGCGACTGGCTTGCGGAATTCCTCGATGAAAATACGAGAGCGGATGTGGTCATTGAGACACTCGACATTGACTACGAGGATATCAAATCTCTAAATAAGCTAAATGTAGTTAATACTCTGCGATGTCGCAGACACGCAAAGCATTGTGCTTTGCAAAATGTATTTAAAATATTTAACTGGTGGTCTAAACACCAGAGAGAAA
Source organism: Andrena haemorrhoa (assembly GCA_910592295.1). Taxonomy (NCBI): domain Eukaryota; kingdom Metazoa; phylum Arthropoda; class Insecta; order Hymenoptera; family Andrenidae; genus Andrena; species Andrena haemorrhoa. The sequence goes on from OU342942.1 coordinate 23,105,360, forward strand.
TGCGTAAATAAATATAATCAATTTTTTAATGCATAAATGTTTTTTCTTCACTCTCCCCAACCCAACCTCCTAAATATAATGTACGCTAGATTAAGTCGATGGTTACAATTATGTAGAAGTGGTTCAATACACATTCGATACACGTTAAAAGTGGTATGATTGATGTTCAATACATGTTCAAAGTGGATCGATAGATGATCGATACACGTTCAAAGTGGTTCGATAGATGATCAATATATGTTCAAAGTGGTACGATTGATGTTCAATACACGTTCAAAGTGGTACGATTGATGTTCAATACACGTTCAAAGTGGTACGATTGATGTTCAATACACGTTCAAAGTGGATCGATAGATGATCGATACACGTTCAAAGTGGTACGATTGATGTTCAATACACGTTTAAAGTGGTACGATTGATGTTCAATACACGTTCAATGTGGTATGATCGAATAAAATGATGTGTCCAAGGAAGAAGGGGAAGCGGTTTGGTTCAAGCAAATGATGAGTGCGATGAAGATGATAAATGCACTGAGGATGGACAGTGAATAATTCGAAGAAGATGCATGGGAGGAAATGATTGTCAGCGAAAATGCAGGTGAAGAACAAAGGCATCCTACTTTGCAAAGCTTTGCAACTTTAGGCATGGGCCTACAGGCGAGAGCCTGGAGATGCTATGAGACCAGTTGCTCTTCAATTGTGGCAGAGGCAGTCTTGTGACAGTTTTTAAAGTACACGAAAAAAAATATTGTGCGTTTTTGAACATGGGCTACTATCGGGATGTAAATCTCACGTGGCAAGAGTGGCAGGATCGCCTGGAGGTATGTATCTAATACTGGCCACTGTTTCATGAACTTTGATATTTATTATGTTTTTTAATATGTTCATATTATATCATCGTTTGTTGTGTTCTAGAATTCACCATCCTCATCACGGTCTTGGTCGCCGCCACCGTCGCCGCAGTGGTCTCTCGATTGGGGTGACGTGCCCTCACCGCCGCCTCCAGTGGTATGTAATACTTTGCATTGTTTCATTCGTTTCATGTTTAATATGTTTAATGTATCAATATTATATAGATGTTTGTATGTTCTAGGGCTCGCCGCAGTCACCGCCGCGGTCGCCTTCGCCATCGCCGCCTCCACAGGTATGTAATTTTGCAGTGCTTTGTACGTTTAATGTACCAATTTTATATCGCTGTGTGTGTGTGTGTGTGTGTGCGTGCGTGCGTGCGTGCGTGCGTGCGTGCGTGCGTGCGTGCGTGCGTGCGTGCGTGCGTGCGTGCGTGCGTGCGTGCGTGCGTGCGTGCGTGCGTGCGTGCGTGCGTGCGTGCGTGCGTGCGTGCGTGCGTGCGTGCGTGCGTGCGTGCGTGTTTTGCTGCATTAGTGTTATATCGATGTTTATGTTCTAGGACCAGGAACAGCTACAGGCGCAGCTGAGGTTCTTGGCGCAGGCCCTGGTGGAGGCTGCGGAGATGGGGATGCGGCGGCGGCGGCGACAAGAGCAGGGTGGACGAAGGAGGGCCCCATACTGGGTGCCGGGGCCCCCTTCGCCACTGCCACCATCACCCCCATCACCCTACCATCACCACCGTCACCACCACTATCGCCACCAGCATCGCCGACGTTTTAGCTATTAGTTTTTTATTTTTATATATTATTCTTTTTTTATATTTATACTCATTCGTTCTTTTTTATATTCATTTTTTATATTTTATATTTTTATATTTTATATTTTTATATTTATTCTTTTTTATATTTTTATATTTATTATTTTTTTATATTTTTATATTTTTATTTTTTATTTTTATATTATATTATATTGTATTGTATTATATTTTTATATTCATTTTTAATATATGTAACAATATATCATTTTTTAAACGTATATTATTTGTCAATTTTATTTACCCGTCTTCCTCCTTCTCTCTAGCTTTAAAATAATGCTCCATCTCTTTCCCTCCTCCAAATACGTTTAGCTTTAAAATAATGCTCTGTCTCTTTCCCTCCAAATACGTGGTGTGTAAAAACACCGATCTTTCCCGACATTGTCCAATATCATCCGATAAATTATTAAACAATTTCAGCTTCATAATGGTTTGAAAAAAAATATTTGGGGGTCATTCCCCCCCTCGGCCAGGTCTAAAAATATTTCGGGGGTGGGCCAAGGTCTGAAAAAGACTTTGGGGGTGGGCTTCTCCCTCCGCGGAAATTTCCAGCGGTGGGTCCGATGTGGAGAAGTCTCCGCGGCAGCTCGGCCCGGAGTGATCCCCTCCATCATCGCGGCTTCCCTCACTCCGCGGCTCGTGCGCGCGCAACCGGTCTTCCTCTCCCCGCAAGCCCCGCGCCCATGTTTCCCTCCGCCGCGCTCCCCCGCGCGCCCTCTCTTCCCCCCGCCCCCGCGCTCCCCTCAGAGGACCAGCGTTAGAACTCTCCTAGACATACTACTATGGTATATGCTGATCTGGAGTGTATCATTGAGACAACGGAGGACTGTCGGAGTGGTGAGGCGGATCGAAAGTTATATACATACCAACACCACAAAGTACATAGCATTGCATATTATATGCATTGCTCATACGATGCATCACTATCGATGTATCGATGTTGTCGCGACGAGGATTGTGTTTCATGGTTTGTCGAAGAACTAAAAAATTTGGCAGATTTTGCTAAGCCTATTCTAGCCAATAATACACACATTGTCATATTTGCGAAGAATCATTCATCACTGATGATATACGAGTTCGCGATCATTGTCATCTAACTGGACAGTTTAGAGGCTCAGCACATTCGGAGTGCAATTTAACTTATAAAAATGCGTTTTACATCCCCATAGTTTTTCATAATTTATCCGGCTATGATTCACATTTTATTATTGAGAAAATAGCTACCGCTTTCGAAGGCAGCGTTGACGTATTGCCTATAACTAAAGAAAAATATATTTCATTCACAAAAAATGTTGAAGATATGGCTGAAGAATCAGACTCGCGAAATTGTATTAAATTGCGATTCATTGATTCGTACAAATTCCTCAATACCAGTCTCGACAAATTAGCATCTTTTCTTAGTGTGGGTAAATTAAAAATTTTACGATCAAATTTTGAAACATTATCCAATGAGGATTTCAATTTATTAACGCGAAAGGGTGTATTTCCATATGAATATCTTGATTGCGCGAACAAGCTGCAGGATCCATGCTTACCGCCGCGCGAGTCATTTTACAGTTCGTTAACAGGTGAATCTGTATCCGAGAGCGATTATGTTCATGCCGAGACTGTCTGGCGGCGTTTCAACATTAGTAGGTAGGCTATGAGAGGTCTGGATCAAGTGGAGGCGAGGGGGTGAGGCGGGGCGAGGGGAATCGCGCTCTTCGACGTGATGGGCGAGGGGGTGAGGCGGGGTGGGGGGAATCGCGCTCTTCGACGAGATGGACGAGGGGGTGAGGTGGGGTGTGGGGAATCGCGCTCTTCGACGTGATCGGCGAGGGGGTGAGGCGGGGCGAGGGGAATCGCGCTCTTCGACGTGATGGGCGAGGGGGTGAGGTGGGGAGGAGGTCCTGAGTTCGATGGTGAGGGGGTGACGTCAGAGGGGAGGGGGAGACATCGCGCGGGACCGTTGACGGTGGAGGGGGTAATTGGTAAACTGTTGCAGCGAAAAATCCCTAGATTGATCTAGCGACACCGTCGATCGATGAAAAATCCCCAGAAAAATCCCTAGATTCAATGAAAAATCACCCATACACCTTTGAACGTGTATCGTTCCCGCGCAATTTCGGCACGTGTTGGGTGCGTCTCGTTCCCGCGCAATTTCGACACGTGTCCGAGGATCGGCGAGCAGGCGCGAAAGATAAGGCGCGAGAGAATCGAACGCTCGAGATTAATGACCCTAAATAGAGGAACCGCCGCCGCGAAAGAATCCAACGTCGCATTCGTATAAACATCCGCATGTAATTCGAAACCCTCTGGCGATAACTATTCGAGGAATTAATTAATCTAAATACCCAACCGTCGCCACGAAAGAATCCAACGTCGCTTTCGTATAAACATCTACCAACGGAAACATAGAGCGATAATTATTCGGGCCTCGTTTCGAATATTTCAAAGATTGCGACCACAGCGACGGGTGTGAACATCATTGAGAGAGAGAGAGGGAGAGAGAGAGATAGAGAGAGAGATAGAGAGAGAGAGAGAGAGAGAGAGAGAGAGAGAGAGGGAGAGAGGAGAGGGAGAGAGAGAGAGAGAGAGGAGAGAGAGAGAGAGAGAGAGGAGAGAGAGAGAGAGAGAGAGAGAGAGAGAGAGAGAGAGAGAGAGAGAGGAGAGAGAGAGAGAGAGAGAGAGAGAGAGAGAGAGAGAGAGAGAGAGCGAGAGAGAGGTGAGAGAGAGGGAGAGCGAGAGCGGGAGAAAGAGAGAGAGAGAGAGAGAGCGAGAGAGAGAAGTCGGTGATCAACGCCAACACTGATGGAATACACTTTCGCACATTGGTGTGTAAGTACGTGTACGTGAATCGGTATAAAAGCGACGTTGGTCAGTCCTATGGACTTCATTACACCACGTACGCTCGAGTACTAACACGTTTCGTTCGCGTCAATTTGACTTCCAAGCAATCGAGTGGTATAATAATACATAGTGCATATCAAAAATGTACAAACGCAGCCTAAACGAGTCATCCCATCCATCCGCAATCGATGGTGGTTATCCGAATAAACGCCAACAACAGCAACATCTTCATCAACAGATCGATATGAGGTACGTACGCGTTACTATACACTTTTCACTTGTTTAAACGCAAACGAACGAAGCATTAATTCCGTGCATACGTTTCTTACAGTTCTGGGTCTGCAACGTCAAGAACAGTGAAAATACCGAAACCGTCAATCGTACGGATCCTGGGGCGTGATTACCCGTTGACCTCAACAGCATATAAACGTCTAATTATTGGAATTCGGATTGGCATCGATTCGTGCCGCGTCGAGATCGCCATAGCAGACAATAAAGGCTGCGAGTTGAGTTTTTCTATGTCTACGTGGAAGCTCCTACTGCAAAATGGAGCTGACATACTTCAAAGATTACGCGACAACGCAACATCGCCCCAAACCCACATCGTAATTGATCATTTACGAATCGAATTCACGCGCATGCATGATGATCAACTTATTCAAATCATCGAGAATCGTGGTGTCATATACATGACTGAAATCACGATGCGTAAACTGTTCGCGTACGAATATTGCATCGATCATATGTTCACCTGGTTGACAGAAAATATGTACTCCGTAAGCAGTAAATACGCAACCTTCGTAGACGTTCTACGTAACGCTACCGCGCCAACGAATTATGTAAAATTAATTTCTGAAAGCGGGCACTTCGAACAGCATTCTTTAATCGATTGTGAATTGTTAGCGTTAGGAATGCAATCAATGTTGCTCGATGTAAACCACGTACCAGTATAGTACATACATATATGTGTAATAAAGGAATAACAATTTTAAATAAATGTATTTTATTCAAAAACAGTATGTATTTATTCATGTATATCCATGGATGCATATTTGTGTAAACGTCGTTCGTATGAGTGGGATATTCTTGGTCGCGGGTGAATGACTCAGTTCTCATCGTCGTTGCGCTCATCGCCGGTACCACCGCTATACTCCTCGCTGTCGCGTGCATCTCTATACAAAAATAAAAAAATAATTCATACATATTCGTTCTCTACATATGACGCGTAAAGTAGATGGAATCAGTGAATAGGACTTACATTAGGTAACGCTACATATATAATTCCATATTTTATGAACGTTCTCCAACGCGCAAACTCCATCGTTGTTGTGAAATGCGCATCGCGGGGCAATCGTCGCGGACATAGACTTCAGGTTAGGAACGCCGGAATCGTTCGCGGTGCTAGGCGCGATCCCACAATAATCATCGTCAACGTCGTAACCACCGTCATCTTCCACAGTTCGAGCGTTGTTGTTGTTGTTGTTGTTAATCTTTCGCTCCTTCAATTCATATAAATCGCAGACATCCTCAACGATTATGTCAGGCAGGAGTTGCAGCATCCAGGTTTTCTTTTCCAAACCTTTCACAACGACGAAGTCAATGTTCACGAGTGCGCTGGCGAGTAGGCCAGGAAGTTTGGAGTACGGAACGCAGCCATCAGACCAGCGGAGTCCGTGATGATGCTTCGCGAGCCAGGACGCTTGACGGTTTTCACACGAATTCAGATGTCCCCAGAAGTACGGTGGTTCGAAGATCCAATGGCTGATCGTTGGCGTTTTATCCGTGTTACTCGTTGTGCGAATCGCGAGCTCTTTGACGACGCACTCGCAATTCATATTGAAACCTTGTAGATCGACAATAGCGAACATTATTATTCGTTTAGGTAGCAGTGTCGGCGACGAGAGAGTAACTGAGGACTATGACATCGACATCAACGTTTTAGAGTAGAAGTAGTATAAGTATTGGTAATTGATGATCATTCACACACGTACGCGTTCACTATATTAGTTTGCGTACCACGTTGGTCAAAGGACCGTATTCGACTATTCGATCGTGGATGATCATACAGTACGCGGTAGTGTTAGCGGGGACATTTTCTTTGCATTCGAAATCGATTCGCACGTCCACCGTAGCGCTCTTCAACGACTCGTTCTGCCTAGAACAATCTATGACCGCGATAGGCGCGTATTGGAAGAATTCGATCGCGTTCAGTAACGGTTCTCCGCGGTCGTAGTATGATCGACGGAATTTCGCGTACATATCGTACAGGAGCGCGTACTTATACTTATCGAAATCCAAGTTCAAGTCTTCGTACGGATACGACTCGGAATTTAGGTAGAGTCGAACGTTCGCGAGTTTGCATCGCGAATATCACGTATCGGGGTTTCTCGATTTGTGACGTAGCTTTCACGGTCCACGTATGTTTCGTTGTCGCTTGCAGTAACGGGTACTCGTACAGGTCCCACGATCGGAAACTCATCGCGATCGGTCGACCGCTTTCCACGATTCGCAGCATCGATAGTTTGTTCACTTCCTCCAAAACGACGTGGGGCATACGCCACTGCACCTTGCGTATCTCGAGTTTCGGTCTCGCAGTGGCGGAGGTTCCATACATCGCATTCGCATCGACTCGCGATCGAATAAGGATCAGCTCGTGTCGCGCGTTCATCACGATGTGTTTGTAATCCTCGCAGAATCCTAATAACACGTTCAGGGGTACGCAGAAATTGAAAGCACCCGAATGAAAAATGTCTTTATCGTACGCGATGGTATGATCCCAACCGGCATTCGCGAGCACTTTGCTTCTATCGACCGACAACGAGACGTAATGTTTCAACGTGGTAGCGATCCCTGGATTTCGACAACGATCGATCTCGACACCGTTCAATTCGTATCGAATCTCATCGAACATGAACGCGACGCAATTGTTGTCGAGAACAGCGGTCGCGGACGTTGCGGAACTTTTCGCGTCCTGCGCCGTTATCGTGCCGCGACCTTCGATGTAGAGAAAACTTTCACACGGAAGCGTGTACAGATCTTGCTGCTGTATGGGGATTCTTATCTCATCGCTATTGTCGAACGTCGTATTGGCGTACGGATTATAGGTATGTAACTCTATCTTCGTGATACGATTGTCGAAGGTTGGCGTATTCGCCACGTCCAGAATGACAGACATCGCGATTCCGTGTGCCGCTCTCCGCTTGTTTAATAGGCTACGATGAAACCTAACGATCGTAGGAAACGCGCGTTTCGACGTGTCAACGGCTTTCTTATGCTTCTTACCGGCCCTCTTCTTATCGCTCCACCCGCCTTTGTTATTCTACTTTCGCTTCCCGAGATTGGGAAGGATTGCGCCGATGACGCGAGACAGTGCTGGTGGGGCTGGCGACTATTGACGATTCGTACGCGTGATCTAACACTAACATATTACACACATACACGCGCGAATACTACGCTAGCCTATCGCGCGGACGTCGTTGAACGTGCAAACGAATCGTTATTTCTTCTCCACGGAAATCTATAGGGCGATCGTATTGATCGACGATGCACAACGTTAAATCGTGTATTGCTCGTGCGACGATCGGCAGGTAAATGACGTGTCGCGGGGTTTCCGATATCTTATATCCCGGCGGAACGCGAGGTGAAAATTCGTGGATCGTGTGTACCGGTTTATTGTTACTGTACGCGCCGGTAGTGACGTTGCACGTTACTCTGATCACGTTAACGTTTATTATATTCACGGGTACATTAGACTCGTGCCAGATTCTCGGCAATAAGATATGATTCGGTGAAAATCCTAGCAACGAGCCCACATTATTCGATTTCATAAAGTCTACAAAGAACGAGGAGTACATCTCGCTTTTCATGGTATTGTTGTTAGCTCGAAGCATTAGAGGGTACTTGTCGTCATCGCCGTTGGCGTTGTTCTCGTTGTTACCGCGCTTTCGAGGATATCGCTCGAGTAATCGCTGCTTCAGGTAATCGCCGATAGCGTCTAATTCGTAGGAACCGTGGGGAATCTGGATGCATTCATGAGCGATGTCGACGCTGTTGCTGTCTCCGTCGTAGTCGGCGGCGTAGTAGAATTTATCGTTGCTCGAGTCGATGTTCGGTATCGTGTGAAACGTCTCCAAGTCCGCGAGGCCTAATTCGTACTCACCGTCGCTCAAATCTATCGGCGGGAAATAGTTTACCGTCAACACGCTGCTCCGGCCCGTTAACGTGAGCGTGAACGACATATCGATTGTATTCGCGAGACGAAGAGAGAGAGAGTGACGCGGGCGTAAGAATACTCGGTAATTTATCGACATTATGGATCTTTATTATAGAAGATGCGGATGATCATTCCGCATCGATACATTCTAACGATATCTTAGTATACATCATTATTAGTAGATAGGCCATAATTCCATAGACTTTTGTTGTAAAAATTGCATGCATAACCGCCCACAATTCATCTAATCGAAACGTTGAAAACGATCGTGATTGTACGTGATCGTTGTACCGCGTCCGAAATAGTGGATCAATTCCACGGGTGGCCGCAGATTCCCAAAAATATCAAAGTATTGAACTCGCGATCCACGTTTCGCGTACGCGACCCAATGCGTCCCAGCCCCTCGATTCTCGTCAAGATTCGCGATACCGGTTTCGTTGATTCGGACGCGCGTGGGTAGCGTATCGCGCATAAACACCCCTCGAAAGAACGGTACGTTTGCACACTCGCGCGCTAATTGCAGGTTCGTCATAGGTTGCTGCGTTATCGTCGCCATGCGCCGACTCGATCGGCGTTTTTTTTTTCTTCGTTTGGAGTCGTCGGCGCAGTCGTCTCGAGTTCAAGCCCGCGCCTCGCTTGTACGGTGTCAGATGCATTCCTCGACCCTCCATCACCCGATGATGACGCAACGTCTCTTCCAGCTGTTTTCGAGATGCCTTCGCATCGTTGACCGCTTTGGTTATACCAGCCGCTCCACCGGCCAATGCTCCGATACCTGATAAAGCGGGCAGCACGAACGGAAAAAACGGAAGAAAGCCTCCGCGTTTCGCCACTCGTAGATTCCGAGGTCGTTGTCGTTGCGAATGTTTCCTTGCAGACTTTCTCTGTTTTCGTTTCATTCTTTTCACACCCATGCCGAGTCTAGTCTTAGCCTTCATCGTTGCCCACACTCCGGCCGCTGCTGCTTTTTCACCAAAGGTCGCGTCGTTCGCGAACACTCGTTCTCGCGCGCGTTCCGCTAATGCACGATCCGCCACGTGTCGTCCCTCCAAATCCTTTCGATGCGAGTACGCGATATCGTGGTCTCGACGCGCTGCGTCCAGGGGATTCACACCTTCGTCGCCACGAGCCAATCGGTTTAGCAAACGCGTCCCCGGTCCGCAGAACTGATAACTTGGAACGTGTAGTTCGAAGGGTAATCGGTTTATGATACAGTTCACGAGACCCGATCCGGTCTTCTTCTGCTTCTTCTGCTTCTTCCCTAATCCACGAGACGTCGCAGTCGTTGATGCAACCATATACGTTAGAATAACCGCGATACCTACTCCAATAATAAACGCGTACGAGCGCTCCGCCGATCACAGTGATAGTGACCTGCACATCGAATGCCACGAATATAAATAGTCGTCCATCGTCATAGACGCGGGCGTGCGAAGATGCGATTCGTGAAACAGCCGGACGTTATCCGCGTAACCGCGAACAGAATGCTCGAAGATGATACGAATGCGAGTCGAGCGAACAGACACGGCCCGCTGCTGCCGAACAGCGTGCGAGGTGTGATTTGCGGTCCTTCCGGATGTGGAAAAATGAACGTGCTTTTAAGTATGTTAGAGAGCCCGAACGGTTTGCGTTTCGAGAACGTGTACGTGTACTCGAAATTGCTGCATCAGCCAAAGTATCGGTATCTCGAGCAGGTGTTATCGCTCATCGACGGAATCGAATATTTTCCCTACTCGGACAACGCTGAGATCATTCCGCCGAGAGACGCTCGGCCCGATTCGACGACGTGGCGTGCGACGAGCAGAACGCGATACGCGAATACTTCTCCATGGGTCGTCACGCGAACGTGGATTGTTTTTATTTGTGTCAGTCGTACGCTAGAATACCTAAACATTTGATCAGAGACAACGCGAATTTCCTGATGCTTTTCAAACAAGACGGTACGAATTTGCGTCGCGTTTGCAACGATCACGTGAATACCGACATGACGTTCGAGTCGTTCAACGACTTATGCGCGAAATGTTGGCGTCGACGATACGATTTCGTTGTGATCGATAAGGATAGTTCCATGTCCGAAGGTCGATATCGAAGAGGATTTAACGAGTTCGTCGTAGCTCACGGACGTCAGTAAACCACGAATCGTTCATCGAGCAACACGAAATGTCTAAAGAATCAACTACAACGATAACCTCGAGCAACGTCGACGCGAGACAAACTCAAAAACATCGTCGGCGAAAAGGAACGAAACGCCAAAAGGAGTGAAACGTCGAGGCGTGGACACGAAGGTGGAAATCGCCCAAGTCAGCGACGTTATACGTAAAAAGTGCTTAGCCTTGAAAATTGGTAAAATGGCTACGGAAGCGGCTGTGAAGGCGAGCACGCGACCAATCGTCGAACCCTTGAAGCAATTAATCGAGAACGCGTCAGGATTCCAAACACGCTCAACGCCTCGACCGCGACCGGTGAAGAGGAAACATGAATACGATCATCAAGAATCGTCGAAGAGACTTCGAACCGATGCTGCGGACACGTCCATGGAACGATCGAACACCTTTCCAGATTCTAACGACGAAGACGACGACAACGACGAAGACGACGACAACGACGACGACGACGACGACGACGACGACGACGACAACGACGACGACGCCGACGACGACGACGACGACGACGATGCCGACGACGCCGACATCGACATTGGCAACAGCAACGTTGCCGATGTTAATGATGTTGCTGATAATGATAATGATATCGTTGACAACGGTGAAAAAAATCAGGATGATGCGTCATCACCAAAGGCCTCCGATTTTGATCCGCTGCGTAGCCCCGTCGACGATATCCAGGTGTATGTACGGAACGCCAAAGGTCCCTTGTCGCGAGAATACATACGACTACTCTTTACCGACACCAAAAAACGCATCGACAATGTGTACGGTGTATACTTGGGCCCTGACGAAGACCTGATGATCGGCGATTCCGCGCTTACCATCGACGCGCACAGCGACGACGTTTGCGTGAATGGAACGCAATACCCGGGAACTCGGGGTTTGTACGAACTGTTATTCATGCGAATCCCCAATGAACTGACATGCACGGACGCGGATTTTCGGTCGTACCGACGCATCTTGTTAGCTACGAACGCGCATAAGCGAAACCATTCACCGAGTAAGCGCACGTTGGGTAACAGGGGGTACAAGTATAAGAAAATCATATCCTCGGTGATCGGCGGGGTTCAAACATCGGGTCTCAAACGCGTTGCGGGAAAGGGGATGCGTGGCGGCGCGGGCGCGGGCGGCGCGGACTACGCGGGTAACGCGGGCGGCGCGGACGCCGCGGGTACGCGTCAAGGTCTAGGATTGCCCATCGACGAATCGATGACGGTCACCGATAACGCGATCGATTACGTGTACTGGGACGATCCGAACGAATTAGTCGATAGACTCGGATTGCTCGTGGCATCGCGCGCGGCCTGTCACACGGGTCACGATAACGAAATCGCGTCCATCGTGGAGGAATTACGCGAGGACGGTTTCATCTTAAATTGAACGATCCGACGATCGTCGCGTCAGTAGCGTTCACGCGCACGCATCGTTATGTCTGTGAATAAGTTTGGCACCTCGTTACACAATAATAACAGCAATAACAATAACAACGAATCAGCGATGACAATGACTAGACTCCTGACCGCGGTGGACGATCGCTTCACGCGAAAAATCGAAGCGGGTATCGCGAACGCGCGACTTGACGCCGAGTATCAACGATCTCAACTCGAGACGCGAGTACAACGCGCGATGTCGGATATCGTTAACGCGCAATTATCCCGACTAGAGGACGATTTAAATACCACGATTGAAGGACGCTTCGATCATTTGAAAGACAGATTCGAAGAGTTCACGACTGCGGCGGTGACGAGCCAGAACGCGATATCGACCACGGATGTGTACGAACGGAAGGAGCAGCGAAACGCGAGCGAGGGTCGCCGACGACGACGATGATTAATGGCCCTGACCCCGACGATAGTGATTCCGGAACGTCGAATGATGACGAACGTTTGCAAAAGACGTGTACCGATTGTATTTTATGAACGCTCGAGGAACTGATACTACTTCTAACACCTTCGGAACGTCGCGACCACCCCCACCCACCCGCGAAGCATGAGCAAGGAACGAATACAATTAGTGAATGAATTACACGCCCCAGCGAGACGAAACTTCCCGCGACGACGCGTCGTGATTCGCGGTTACGATGATCAGTGGCAGGCCGATTTGGTAGAGATGCGTCCGTACGCGAAGCAAAATCGTGGATATCATTACATACTAACGATCATCGACGCGTTCAGCAAGTATGCGTGGGCCGTACCCGTGAAAGCGAAAAGCGGACGCGACGTAACCGCGGCGTTCGCGACCGTGTTGCTGCAGAGCGATAGATGTCCGCGAAATTTACAAACCGACATGGGAAAGGAGTTTTACAACGCGGAGTTTCAACGATGCGCTAAGACTCGCGGGATCAACCACTACTCCACGTACAGCGTGATGAAAGCGTCGATCGTCGAACATTTCAATCGTACGCTGAAAAACCTAATGTGGAAACAATTCTCATTGAACGCGTCGTATCGTTGGATCGACCTATTACCTGAACTCGTCAGCACTTACAACCATCGCAAGCATCGAACGATCAATGCTAGACCCGTTGACGTGACCCCCGCGACGCGTTTATCGTTCGCCGCGAATGAGCCCATCCCCCCATCCGCCGCGAAAGGTATTCGACGACGCGCCAAATTCAACGTCGGTGATAAGGTTCGCGTTAGCAAGTTCAAGACCCTCTTCGAGAAGGGATACACGCCGAACTGGTCGACCGAGGTGTTTGAAATCACAACTGTACAACGAACGTGCCCGGTGACATATATTTTGCGCGATTTCGCGGGAGAGCCGTTCTCGGGCGGTTTCTACGAGTACGAACTACATTCGGTCGCGAATCCGGACGTCTATCTGGTCGAGAAGATTATTCGACGGAAGGGAAATCAGGTGTACGTCAAGTGGCTTGGATTCGATTCGTCGCGGAACTCGTGGATACGCGATAAGGATATTCTATGATTCTGGACTATGTTTCTGAAATAAATGAATAAATATATATATATAAATATGTACATTGCACGTTTATTCGCGTTCTCCTTCACGCACAAGTGATCTTAATAAAGAATTACATATATATATATATATACTAACACATATAAAATATAATTTAAAGGAAATATACATATACTTACACATATAAAATACAATTTCGAATATGAACAAATGAAAGAATCGCTTGTAACATAAGATATACAATATACATATGTACATACAGGTACACAAACATACTATACATATGTACAAACATACTATACAGCGAGGGATTCGTCGATGTCGAGATGCTCGTCGGTGTCGAGGTGCTCGTCGGACTCGTCGGGGTCAGGGGGCTCGCGCTCGAGGAGTTCGTGGGGCTCGAGTTCGGGAATTCGATAATGACCCCACGGAAGGGTTCTGATTCGATCGACTAAGACACATCGCTTGTCGTCGAACGGACTGAGTGCGTTCTTTTCTTCACTCACCGAGTACACGTCGTGTTGCTTGGAGCGGATATTGTTCTGTCGAACCGCTTTCTCGGTGAGTGAGTAAAGACAACGAATGTAATCGTCGAATTGTATACAATTCGCGATAACGTGTCTTCGCACACCCTTCACTTTCTTCGTTTCACTCACAGACCCGTCTTCGGCGTTGAATGTTCTAGTCGCGTACATCTTCGATCGTAGTCCGACGAACTCGGTCATCAAGGCGCCGTTGTTCTCGTCCTTCAAGAGTCCTGGCACCTTTTTGTTTACGCGGGGCATACCGTACGGATTGTCCACCGCGTAATCACTCGTATCGAATCGATCGACGTCGCACTTCATAACATCATACGCATCCTCGCATTCTAAGCTATACATCAAACTATCGGTGTCGGTGTACAAGAGCTTACAGTGGTCACCGAACTTCGCACGCATATACGCGTAATGAAATTCGTACAAGCATTCTTTCGACACGTCGAGCACGCTCATACCCACGAATATCGGCTTGTCGAACTTCACTTTTAGTTTGCGCATTTCGATGGCCACTAACTGTTCCGAGAAGATCGTGCGACTGTGAAAGTTCGGCTTCGCGATCAGCGCTTCCGCGCCGTAACGACCGTCCCACTGAGTCACTAGTCGCACGTCTACGCGATTCCGCACGTTTTCCATAGTTTTACCGTACACCGCGTTGTTCATTAGTTTATATAATGTCTTTTGAAATTCACT
The DNA here is from genome assembly GCA_910592295.1 of Andrena haemorrhoa. Classification (NCBI taxonomy): domain Eukaryota; kingdom Metazoa; phylum Arthropoda; class Insecta; order Hymenoptera; family Andrenidae; genus Andrena; species Andrena haemorrhoa. The sequence goes on from OU342942.1 coordinate 23,120,380, forward strand.
CGTGGTGCGCGTTCTCAAATCAGTGTTCAATTGGATGTACTCGCGCAACCAATGTGACTGATCGAATCGCAACACCCGATGAATTCGCGTCACGCGTAATCCGTGGCGCACGCACTGTTTTAGGTAGCGATAGTGGATTACGCATCGCTCCTTATCGTCGAGCGTGGCAAGCAGCTTAGTCTGTTTACCATGTGGCGCGTGCTCGCGCACCGGGCAGAATGGCAGGTCGGCGTGCGCGTCATGAAGCTCCTTGGGATACTCGATATCCACCTCCAACAGGTATCCCTCGGGTCCATCGTCGCTGGGCAAGGATGTTACATCGAGCGCGGCCACTTCGGCATCGTCCAGCCACTGAAATCCACCATGCGGCATGGCCTGTGACATAGCCCACCCGTACAAGTTGTTGACATCGAAGTACATCAGGTACGTCGAAGGCTTCGACTTGTCGGGCATCCGAGCCGGCAGGTGTTTGTTGTTGGCCTTCGCGTGCCTGTGCGAGCACTGGCTCAGACCGCCGCGTATCCCACGCTCCACGAACAGTAGCATGTCCACGTCCGTTAAAAGTTCTAATCGTATGCCGGTGTACTTGAGCATCGCGTCCCACGTGAAACTCGGAAGCGTAAAATAATGCGCGGGATCTAAATCATAACTCGCGATACAATCTGTCCGGAAACTCTCGAACACGTCAGCGAGTAACAATACGTCCGTTTTCAAGTACAAATCGGTGTACTCTCCCAATGTCTGTACGCGGAAAGTGTTCCACACATTCGCGGCGTGTGCGTAATCGAGCTCCGACACGGCGGTATCATTCAACCGACTATAGAATGCTTCGCGGGATGGTAAACGCGTATCGTTCAACTTCGCGTACGACGATACATAGTCGTATGGGAAGACGCCCTTCCGGGCTAGAAGATTGAATTGATCGTCCGACAGGGATTGAAATTCGCGTCGTAGAATCACGAGTCGTTCTATGCCGAGGTTCGAAGCGAGTTTCTCCAGACTAGCGGCTAAGAACTTCAATGAATCTATGAAACGAAACTTCAATCCCCTCTGCCAATCGTTATTCTCGGCGTCGATTCCCTTCACGTGCTTGGTGAACGATATGTATCGCTCCTTCGTTACTCACCCGTCGAGTGGCAATGGTCGCGCACTTTTTTGTCCGTATCGACGAATGGTTTCCCGCACACGTGACACACGCTCGCGTCATTATAACTTAGCAACTGTTCTTTCGTCAGCGTATTCATCGGTTTCGCGTTCCGCAACCACGAATACGCGACGTTCGCGAAGTCTCTGAGTTCCTGCACGAACCACTGCACGCACTCAGTTTCATGTCGATACACGCGATAACGACACAGAGACGCGTCGCTGGAACAATGGATGTAGTATCCAACGCTGAAGGCTCTGTGCTGCTGGTACGTGAAGGTGCGTCTCCGTTCCGCAGGCTCGACGTCCTCCAGCATGCATTCGAAGTCCGCGTACACGATGAAAGGTGCTCGCTCCTTGTTCTTGAAATTTGTAAACCCCAACCATTTGTCCTTCGCTGACGGCAATTCGACTGCACACTCGTTGATACGTTGACAGTCCACGGTGTGTTCCGTCAAGCGCTCGGACGAATGGAAGAAGCTGAGACACCTGCAACGAGAATAGCATTAATAATAAACATAAGAATAAATAATATATCGATCGAAATATTCCATATTTTACTCACCTTTCACAAACGAATACTTGGCCATTGTGTTGGCTGAGCTGCTTCGAAATCAGCCTCGACATACTTCGAATACACGCGAAATGGTACCGTTGCGGGTTCTTGGAATCCTGCACCAGTAGCAGGTTCGCGTGTTTATCCCGCTTTTCCTCCGTCAAACGCAGCGGCATGCAGCTTTTGTCGGTCCAGGTGTACACGTTCACCGACACGTTGTTCAACTCCTCGAACTTGGTCAGCTGGTTTAACGTTACGGGGAGACTCACAGCGTCCGTACGAAGTACCGTTGAGTAATGAGGGTACGACGCGGTTCTATCCCCATTCATAGCAGCAGGATACAAGCTGGCGACGATGGAACACAAGAAACACGCATTCTCTCCGCTCTTTACATTGACCACAGCCTTTTTAAAAACGACCTCGCGCGGAAGTGGTACGTCACAGCCGGCGCGAAGAGGGTTATGCTTATTAATGTTTATTAGGAGATTTAGCACAGCCCTCAGGGTCCATCCACTATCACGATCTTGAAACTCCTCGATCGCCACTAACGTGGGAGCTACCACGAACTTGGAATACCACTCGCTTACGTTCGATGACGCGAACAGTACGCGATTTCGCGTCCCGAAGCTTTTCATGTCTGTATTATCGTTCAACGAAAACTCCGCGTTCAGAATCGTATTCACGGACACACTAGAATGTTCGCTGATAGCGTCTGTGATGCGCGAGAGAACCATTCGTCGAGCATCCGCCAAAAAGTTACGCAGATCGAGGAAGCCCGCGTTAATGACGGCACCGGTCGAAATGCGATTCCGAAACGCGGTTTCCAGATCCTCCCATACAACCTTGGGCACAGTCGATTGACCCGAAACCCCGAGTCCCACTCGCGAAGACCGTTGCTCCACGATCGTACGTAATGTTGTTGTACGCGCGATTAGTGACACGAGATGCTGTTTCAACCCCACCGAGACTCCCTCGCCGCGCTGATACTCGATGATAAGTTGCAAGGACGCGTCGCACTGATCCATCCAGTTCTCAACTTCCAAAACGGTTTCGTAGTCCAAAAGCGTTGCCATTCGGTAGAGAGCATTGTACATATCCATGAACGCCTCCATGTTTTGGCTTCTTCTTCTACTTCAGTTTTCAATTAATAGACACGCACGAACAGGTACGAGTGGTTGATGCGACTGGCGCAGACACGATCGCGATAAAATAGTTCATCCGTTGACGATGCACGTCCCTGTCACCCACGATGCAATATGATGTACATTTACGTAGAGTACTATATTGCGCGGTGTGGCGTAGTAGTTGACGTTGCTCGGGCGAGAATCGCATAAATCCTACTTGAAAGATCCTACTCCACGATGATTCGGATAATGAATGCACGCTTAACGCGTCGCGGATTTTATGCCTCTCGATTGTAAGCGTCTGATCACGACTCCACGACTCTGATTGAATATACTAACCACATACCCTAGCCGAGGTCCATGAGTCGTTATCGCTCCGAATTCTTTTCTTCGCACTCTCTCTCTCTCTCTTTCTCTCTCTCTCACCCCCAACGTTTCAATAAGGTGACGTGATGCGACGGTTGCTCGCCGCGGCACCGCGCGTATCGAATTCACGCGCCCGTGATAAGGGTGTTCACACCCGTCATGGTGGTCTCGATCTTCAAAATACGTTGGGCGATGCCAAATAATTATCGCTGTATGTTTTCATTGGCGGATGTTTAAACGAAAGCGATGTTGGATTCTTTCGTCGCGGCAAATCTAGGGATTTTTCGCTGCAACAGTTTATCAATTACCCCCCTCCACCGCCAACGGTCCCGCGCGCGACGAGCCCCCCTCCCCTCTGACGTCACCCCCTCGCCAACGAAATCAGGACCTCCTCCCCACCTCACCCCCCTCGTCCACCTCGTCGAAGAGCGCGATTCCCCCCACCCCGCCTCACCCCCTCACCGATCACGTCGAAGAGCGCGATTCCCCTCGCCCCGCCTCACCCCCTCGCCCTCACTTGATCCAGAACTCTCATAGCCTACCTACTAACATTAGAACCTTGGGCGAATACAGTGACTTGTATTTGAAAACAGATGTCTTATTGTTGGCAGATATATTTGAAAATTTTCGCGAAAGTTGTATCAAGAGTTATGGATTAGATTCTGCACATTATTATACTTTACCTGGTTTCACGTGGGATGCTATGCTAAAACATACTAAAATTACATTCGAATTGCTCACAGACGTTGATATGGTTATGTTTATTGAACGCGGTATACGTGGGGGTTTAAGTCAATGTTCTGCAAGATACGCACATGCAAATAACAAGTACATGCCATCCTACGACGCATCGGAACAGTCATCGTACTTGATGTACTTTGATGTAAACAATTTGTATGGATGGGCAATGTGTCAACCCCTACCATATGCTGACTTTCAATGGGTCGAAGATGTTGCAAATTTTGATGTGTCTACAATCGCTATCGATTCGCCCACGGGATACATTCTTGAGGTAGATCTGGAATATCCGCAACGTCTGCATGACGCTCATGCTGATCTACCATTCTGTCCGACACGTGCCAAACCGCCAGGCAGCCGACAGGACAAATTACTCGCGACGGTATATGACAAGCAGCGTTACATTATCCACTACCGCAACCTGCAGCAGTGCACGCCATGGTCTTCATATTACAAAGATACACTGCGTGCTTCAATTCGCTCAATCCCCCTGGCTCCGCGATTACATCGAAATCAATACTAGTTTTAGAACAAGCGCGACAAATGATTTTGAAAAAAATTTGTACAAATTGATGAATAATGCGGTATTTGGTAAAACTATGGAGAATGTGCGAAATCGTGTAGATGTAAAACTTTTAACACATTGAGATGGCCGATATGGTGCGGAGGCAATGATTGCGAAACCGAATTTTCACAGCAGAAGTGTTTTTTCAGAAAATTTAATAGCTGTTGAATTGCGGAAACTCGAGGTGAAATTCAACAAACCGATATATGTGGGTATGTGCATTCTAGACATATCTAAAATTTGTTTGTATGAATTTCACCACGAGTATATGTCTCCACTGCATGGTCAAAATTGTAAAATTCTATATACAGACACCGACAGTCTCATTTATCACATTCGGTGCGAAGATATCTATGAGACCATGAAACACAATATCGATCGGTTCGACACAAGTGATTATCCTATTGGCAATACATATAATATACCACTTGTTAATAAGAAGGTTCCAGGGCTGATGAAGGATGAAAATAATGGTACGATAATGACCGAATTCGTAGGTCTTAGAGCGAAAATGTATGCACTTCGCGTAGATGGTAAAAAAGATACTAAAAAGGCGAAAGGTGTCAAGACCAACATCATAGCCAGAACGATAACTTTCGACGACTACGCGCAGTGTTTGCATAGGGAGATCGAAATGGTGCGCAGACAATCATGCATTCGGTCTAAATTGCATAAAGTGTACACCATTTCGGAATCCAAAATCGCTCTAAGCCCATATGATAACAAGCGGTATATCGTACCCGATTCGGTTGACACTCTGCCCTGGGGTCATTATAAAATACCGCTGTAAATCAAAATTATTACTCATCCTTATAAATAGGAGAATTATGTAAAATCATTCGCACATGAATATATGCATCATTGTATTGAACCGTGTATTTATTTTCTGTATATCCAAATTATTGCACATCATTATAAAATAGTGGAATTATGTAAAAATAAAATTGTTCACACATGTACAGGGTGTCCCAGCTAACACTGGACAGCGCGATTTCTCCTAAACTATTGGAGATAAAAATATAAAAAAAATAGTGCATTGCATGGTTCTAGAGGGCCACTTTATTAGCCCGAACGAATTTTTTTTTCGATTATTATTTTAAAAGATACGATGGTCAAGTTCGGATCTGTAAATGGCACTACGTTTTTTGAACACCTGAGTTGATAGTGCGTTCCAAGACAAATTCAATAAGCATTAATGTATACACTTGATTTCCACTGGTTTTTGAGATATTGCGCTTGCAAATTTAGTGATATTCACTGAAGAAAACCGACTGAAATAGCAAGGACCGGGGTTGGTCTTGCTGGCACTACGGAGGGGCCACGGAGAGCCTTGCCTGTTGAAACCGATACCTACCTGCCAAAGGACGGCGCCAGACCCAAAGGCTGGACAATTCTTTTCCGTCAGAAATGCTTCTTAGGTAGGTACATCTGCGATGTCAAGCGGCTTCTGCGCAACGTTACTTTTATTTCGCACTTGCTTCTACGCTCGGATGGCCAGTTCTTTTGGGAGGGATGCAAGCTCGATTGGTTATGTTAGGAGGTGTGAAAGTTGCTAGACTAAATTTCAACCAAAAGGAGCAGATTGTATTAGAACCAATCGGATTTGCATCATTCACAAACGACTGCTCTCTTGAAGAGGCCCTCTTCACAGCAATACCTCCTCCCCAATGCACACCTTCTCTCGCACGGAATACGTCAACGCATGCTTTTGTTTTGATATTGAAGCTCGTGTTTATACTCGAGAGGACCACGCGTCGACAGCGGGCTACCCCGTTTCTTCCTGTGTCTCTCCGCGAGGAGTATTGAGGGTTGATTGTAGGAGCGTAGATGTCGGGATGCCAGTTATTGAATTCAGGAGACGATAGAAACACTTTATTAGGAAACACACATGTACTATAATTAAAGTAAATCGCATTCCTCTCGGGCAGGAGTACTGATAACGATCGAACTTGAGCCCCACTTCGCGCACGCCGATTACACGGAGGGTAGTCGAGTCACACACTGCACAAATGATACAGGGTAATTCTGGAGCAACGCCCGTCAAGAAGATGCGGCCTGGTACCCCGTGGCGAGGACAGACCTTCGCAGTGCCTCACCCGATTTTTATGGCTTTTTCCGGAAAAAGGTATGAATCCTGGGCCGAACGTAGCGAAGTGAGGTCGAGCCCCCGCAGTCGAGGGTGCAATATCCAGTACAGCGTATTAAGAAATTCTTTTCTTCATCGTATCGAAAGGGAAGTGACGCCAATGGATTCCTTATGTTTATCTGATGAAAATCATACCAAATATCATGCAAATCGGACTACTTTGACACAAGCTATTTGTATTCCTTATGTACATGTGTGTAATTATAGTACATGTGTGTTTCCTAATAAAGAGTTTCTATCGTCTCCTGAATTCAATAACTGGCATCCCGACATCTACGCTCCTACAATCCACCCTCAATACTCCTCGCGGAGAGACACAGGAAGAAACGGGGTAGCCCGCTGTCGACGCGTGGTCCTCTCGAGTATAAACACGAGCTTCAATATCAAAACAAAAGCATGCGTTGACGTATTCCGTGCGAGAGAAGGTGTGCATTGGGGAGGAGGTATTGCTGTGAAGAGGGCCTCTTCAAGAGAGCAGTCGTTTGTGAATGATGCAAATCCGATTGGTTCTAATACAATCTGCTCCTTTTGGTTGAAATTTAGTCTAGCAACTTTCACACCTCCTAACATAACCAATCGAGCTTGCATCCCTCCCAAAAGAACTGGCCATCCGAGCGTAGAAGCAAGTGCGAAATAAAAGTAACGTTGCGCAGAAGCCGCTTGACATCGCAGATGTACCTACCTAAGAAGCATTTCTGACGGAAAAGAATTGTCCAGCCTTTGGGTCTGGCGCCGACCTTTGGCAGGTAGGTATCGGTTTCAACAGGCAAGGCTCTCCGTGGCCCCTCCGTAGTGCCAGCAAGACCAACCCCGGTCCTTGCTATTTCAGTCGGTTTTCTTCAGTGAATATCACTAAATTTGCAAGCGCAATATCTCAAAAACCAGTGGAAATCAAGTGTATACATTAATGCTTATTGAATTTGTCTTGGAACGCACTATCAACTCAGGTGTTCAAAAAACGTAGTGCCATTTACAGATCCGAACTTGACCACCGTATCTTTTAAAATAATAATCGAAAAAAAAATTCGTTCGGGCTAATAAAGTGGCCCTCTCGAACCATGCAATGCACTATTTTTTTTATATTTTTATCTCCAATAGTTTAGGAGAAATCGCGCTGTCCAGTGTTAGCTGGGACACCCTGTATATGTATCATTGTATTTATTGAACTGTGTATTTTATTTACAATACATTATTTTTATTTATCCAAGAATTGTGTGATTTATCAAACCCTAACCACTTGACGTATACCTTATCCCCATTCCTACACAACAATTTTTCCACTAGATATACATCAGGATCGGTGACGCGTTGCAGCTCGTATTCGTAGAATCCTCCGGCAATAGGTTTTCCACAGGAATCGAGGAGCAGATACGTCGTGGGATTAGTTGCCTGTACTTTGGCTATCTCGAACACCTCCGTTGTCCAATTCGGTGTATAGCCTTTATCGAAGATGGTTTTAAATTTGCTCACGCGCACAAACTCGCCCAATTTGAATCTCGCTGGAGCAGCGATCTTTATGTTGCTGTATACGGTGGCTAGCAGCTTATCGGCGCTTGCTGGGGTAACATCGCAAGGACGCATTCTGATGGTTCTATGTTTTCGTGCGTTATACTATGCAAGTAGACGCTGTAGCGCATCGGTCCATTTATAGGTTCCATTGAGCGTAAACAGTTTCCACATATTGTTCTTCAAAGTTCGATTGAAACGTTCTACGACGGAGGCCTTCATCACCGAGTACGTCGAATAATGATTAATGTCATGCTCCTTCAAGAGTTTCTGCACATCGGCGTTGTAAAATTCTTTTCCTTGATCGGTTTGCAAATTTTTCGGATATCGAACTCTAAATATCTTTGCAAACGCTTTAGTCACCTCAGCGCCACTTTTAGTCTTAAGCGGCACCGCCCATGCATACTTGCTCAACACATCGATGATGGTGAGTATATAGTGGTGACCCTGGTTGAATCGCGAGTATGGACGCATTTCTACAACGTCAGCTTGCCACAGATCATCGTATCCCTGCACTATGACGCGCCTCCGTGGGAAATGTCTTCGGGCTGGGGCGTGCAATTCCTCAACGAGTTGTCGCTTCTTGTAGCCATGGTTTTCTTTACTCTTAGATTTCGATAATGACTGCATGTTTAATCGTAGAGGTGTCTTTGACACGAATGATGCGGTAATTATCGTGTACGTGCATTATGTGCCACCCATCGTGCCGAGGAAATTCTGGACAAGTTCAACCGTCTCGCATGATTCTCCTTCGCAGCGCTGCTGTGGGATAGAATTCGACACCTGCAATATCTTTTGAACGATGTTTTGCAGCGCCATCATATCTCTCTGAAACACGACCAGCTTCCACTCTAATTCTTCCTGCTGCTCTCTCAAAAGTTTAATGCTCTTTTCCATGTATAGTTTATTGACGGCATCGCTGTCAGCCGTGGGTTGCGCTACGCGTCGTATCTTACGTGATTTTGCATCAAAGTCTGCACCAACCACGCAAAGAGTGTTATCTCGCATGTAATTTCGAATCACACCGTTCCATTTGTAATAGTCCATTCTAGCTGCTCCACTCTTCTCGAGCGATACTCCAAATTTGTTGATCGACATCTCGATGCATACAGTGCAAATCATCGACGCGCGGTTTAATTTATAATGAGGCCTGCCTCGCGGAGTTCCTCGATAATCGATAGAATCTCGTTGTCATGCGAGTTGTTACCCGCCTGACGCGACGCTTCCAGCAAACGAAATCGGTCCACCAGCTCGTTGGGATCGTCCCAGTGCACGTAATCGATCTTGCTATCGTTTACCACCATGCCTCGCGGTGTTGTTAGACCTTTCCCAGCCTTACTGGTTGATACACGGGGGAGTAGTGGTGCAATTACATTTTTATACTTGTATCCCTTATTGCTCAATACGGGAATTTGAGCGTTATGACCGCGTCTGTAGGCATTTGTCGTCAGCAGTATGCTTTTGTATTTTTGTTTATCGGCATCGGTGTATATAGCATCATCAGGAATTCTCTTGAAAATCAGTTCGTAAAGGCCGGGCGTTCCCCCGTATCTTACACCGTCTATGATTATATTATCATCCTTGTCTATATCGAAAGCCTTATCCCCAAGCATCGTTCCACTATTGCCAAAGTATATGCCGTACACATAGTCCATTGCTTTATTCCTATCACCACTTAGGATTGCACTCATGTATTTTTACCCCAGCGGACCGAAATGGTTGCGAAACGTTTCTTGTCCCTCGGATGTCTGGAGTTGCTGTCTAATAGATGTTGCAAACGACACATCAGGACTAGTTTCGAAAACGTCTTCATCATTGGTTGTGAGCGATTGTACATTGAGAAATGAATTTATTGGTGTCGATGGAACGGGTGAATCGGTTGATGCGACATTCTGCCGTTTTCGCTTCGATTGAATTGGTGTGGAGGTTACGAGCGATTTTTTCGATGACACGTATGGTTTCCTCTTTGTCCTGCGCGATGTGTTCCCTTTCGGATGGATTTTTGTTTTAGGCATTAATGTTTCATTCCCTTCGACGTCTGTGCTCATCAGCGGTGACGTGTCAGCATCCACCGCTGCAGTATTTTCAACAATATGTTTTAAGGGTTCGACAATAGGTTTAAAGTATCTCTCCAACGCGATATCTTCCTCCATCTTGCCAGTTTTCAAAGCCTGATGTTTCTTGCGAATGGCTTCACTGGTTTTTGCAATTTCCTTCACTATTCTCTCGCGATCCTTAATCTCCAGACTATCGATATCGATCATCTTTGTGCTGCAGGCGTTGCGTTGTCACCAACGTGTTGATGACAATTGACCATCTCACGGTACCGCAAACTCGTTAAATCCCTTTCTATAACGTCCATTGGACATCGCGCTATCCTTGTCTATTACCACGAAGCCATACTCCTGTTGCCAACAATTACGACACAAAGCGCAGAAATCTTCGTAAGACTTGTCGGTGTTTACGTGATCGCTGTACACATGTTTCAAGTTGGTACCATCCTGCTTAAACAGAATCAGCAGATTCGCATTGTCGCGTATAAGATGTTTGGGAATCTTTGCATAAGTCTGACAGAGATAGAAGCAGTCAACGTTCGAGTGGCGCCCCATCGCAAAGTATTCCCTTATCGTATCTTGCTTGTCGCATGCAACGTCATCAAAGATAAAAATGGAATTCGGAAGCGATTCACTCGGTGGGATGACGTCACTGTTATTCGAAAACGTAAAGTAGCCAATTTCATCTATCGGAGTCAATAAATTCTCCAAATATTAATATTTCGGCTGTTGCAACGACTTGGAATACACGTACACGTTCTCGAAGCGGACACCGTGTGGACTTTCCAACAAGCTCACCAGCACGTTGGTCTTTCCACAATTTGATGGGCCGCAAATGAGGGAACGGATAGTGTTTGGTAGCATGCTACCATGTCTGCGTCTTGTTTTTTTCGGGGACATCATTTGCGATTTATCGTCAAAATTTGTCACGCGTATCGCTACAGGTTGCCGCACGAATCGCATACTCTCCATGAACCGTGAAAAATGATTTTGATACGTCGAAGCGGCGACGCGTCCTATTTATAGGTCCGCGCCGAAGCAAAACAGCTCAGTATTCAAAATGCTTCTGGTCCTGTTGGATAATTGCGATATTCGAGACCTAACCTCTGAGCAGTTGAAATATATACCAAAGATTATTCTACTCCGAGAGTTTGGTGGACTCATTGATCAGTTGTGGGACAGACTCCCCGAGCATATAAAAGCTGATTCTGAGGTTCAGCAGCATCGTCGGTGTCTGGAACATTATAATCGCCCTTGGCAGCGAACGCATATCGACGGTCCAGCACCGCTGATTAAAAACTGTGGCGAATGTCGCCGACGAGAGTAAAGAAAGGTTGTGGTTTGTTAAATCGCGCGATAAACGCGCTACCTATCGAATTACATATCCCGGGATACCAGTTTTGTGGTCCAGGTACTCATCTGGCAAAACGATTGGCTAGAGGTGATCAAGGCATAAATCCGTTGGACGCAGCGTGTCGCGAACACGATATTGCGTATTCCCGCAACAACGATCTCAGTGAAAGACACGCGGCAGATAACGTACTCGCTGACAAAGCGCGAAAACGCATCGTTGCGCGAGACTCGACTCTGGGTGAAAGAGGTGCTGCTACAGCTGTTTGGGCGGCTATGAAGGCCAATACGAAAATCGGAATGGGGATGAAAACAAAAACCCGCAAAAGGACTCCAAAGAGAGCGTCGCAAAAGCGGATTCTTCCGGTGGCAAAACGGTGTGGTATATTACCACTTCTCCCGCTGCTAGGTGTTCTCGGATCATTGGCCGGCGGAGCGGCGGGGATTGCCAAGGCGGTAAACGATAATAAGGCGGCGCAACGTCAGCTACAGGAAATGCAACGTCATAATTGCTCCATGGAAGGTCGCGGACTTTATCTCACACCATACAAGCGCGGACGGGGAATATCAAAACGAAAAAAAAAACCTCGAAAAGACATTAAAAATGCCTATGGGCGTAACTACCGATAAATAAGCCAAATGATGCATCAACGGTGATGTTGGGAAATAAATGCATGGCGTTCATATTTGATGAGATTCGATATGAATTGAATGGCGTGGAGATTGACCGTAACCGAAACGTTGGAGTAACTAGCACGCTTAAAAACTATGTATCGCTGACATCTGACGAAGACCAGAATATGGAGAATGCTGGATGGGGCTTGAAACGGCACGATGAGCTAATAGTGAAAAATCATTTCAATTTTTGCATCCCGCTCAAATATTTGCTGGGATTTTGCGAGGACTACAAACGCATGGTTATTAATGCGCGTCACGAATTGATTTTAATACGGTCGCGCAACGATAACAATTGTCTAATAGGATCGCCAACTTTGGAACCAGAAATTGAATTACTTAAAGTGCAATGGCGGATGCCTCATGTGACACTGAACGATGTTAATAAGCTATCGTTGCTACATGCTTTGGAAAGTGGGGAAAACTTGAGCATTAGTTTTCGCTCCTGGGATCTGTACGAGTATCCTCTCTTACAGAGCACAACCAAGCATTCCTGGGCCGTGAAGGCAGCTGCACAGCTGGAGAAGCCGCGATACATTATCTTTGCTCTACAGACTGCTCGAAAAAATGTGATGACTGAAGATGTTACTCGGTTCGATCACTGCAAATTAACCAATGTAAAACTTTTTCTCAATTCGGAATTTTACCCGTACGATGACATGAACTTGGACTTTGACAAGAATAGGCATGCCATCTTGTTTAACATGTATACACATTTCCGTAAATCGTATTATGGACATAGTTGCAACGAGGCATTATTCACCGTGGCCCAATTTTTGCAATTTGGCCCCCTCGTGGTGATTGATTGCTCGCGACAAAATGAGTCGATCAAGAATAGCACCGTGGACGTGCGCATCGAATTCGATTGTAAATAGAATGTGCCTGCAAATACTACAGCCTACTGTCTGATTCTGCACGATCGGGTGGTTGAATACAATCCGCTGACAAACGTGGTGCGCAAAATCAATTAAATTGCTACGCTACTTGTCCGCCCTCTGCTGTGTCAAATCATATCAAAATTTCACCGTGAAAATCGAGATGCTTTACGAGAAAGATTGCATTCTCCTGTCTGTCTTTGAAGCGAACGGACCTCTAAATTGTACCGATTATGGTTGTACCAACATTTGTTGACCTGCAAGGGTTCATCGTTGATGGAAGATTTGTCGTGAAGGAAGTGGCAGTCCTACGAAAGGGAACAATTCTCTCGCACTATATTTTTGGGAGTTCGATGCCGCAATATCTTCTTACGAAATCTGACAAATCGAACATTCGGTGGTTGATGGCAACACATCATGGACTACGGTGGGAAGATGGAGACGTCCCATACAGCATGGCTACACGGTTAATTACGAAAGCTGTTGTCGGGGCGATTGATGAAGAAGAAGATGGTGCATCCCATATCATATACGTTAAAGGATTGCAGAAACGGGACTGGCTTGCGGATTTTCTCGACGAAAATACGAGAGCGGACGTGACCATTGAGACACTGGACATTGACTATGACGATATCAAATCTCTAAATAAGCTATATGTTGTTAACACTCTGCGATGCGATAGACATGCAAAGCATTGTGCCATGCAAAATGTATTTAAAATATTCAACTGGTGGTCTAAACGCCAAAGAGATATGTATAAATAAAATATAATTAATTTTAATGCATATACAAATGTTTTCTTCACTCTCTCCAACCTCCTACATGCGATGTATGCTAGAATAAGGGAAGTGATACCTTCAAAGAAGAAGGGGGATATCAGTTCAGTCAAATGGTAAGTGTGGGAAGAAAAAAAATGAATGGCCAGCGAAGATGATGAAGGTGAAGAACAAAGACATCCTCCTTTGCAAAGCTACGCACTTCTCGGTTTCGAGATATGAAGTTTACATGCGTAAGCTTGACGATGCTGTGAGACCAGTTGTCTTTCAATCGTGAAGAACAGTGGTTCGTTAAGTGAGATAACATGGGTCAAGAAAGGATTGCACCCCTCCATGGATCGTCATGTCGAGATTCCCAAGAGGTATGTACTTTACAGTATTTTAACATTTATCGTGTTTAACCTATGAAATCGAGTGAGATCAAATCATGTGATTGTGTCAATATTATATCGTGGGAGGTTTCTATTTTCTAGAACTCGCCACCATCAACGCCACCCTCATCACCCTCTCGGTGGGACTCTGCGTCAACTTCGTCTGCACCATCGCCTTCGCCCTCAACACCATCTTCGCCCTCGTCGCCGCCGTCATCGTATTCGCCGGCTTCGCCGGCGCTGCCACCTTCGCCTTCGTCTCCGCAGGTATTGTTCGCGATGGTGGAAAATAATTGGACACTTTCCTTGATTGTACTGTTTCTTTACTATATGTTAGTTGTAAGGTGTACATACTGGTTCCTTCGATTCGTTTATATTAGACGCATCTACGCGAAAACGAACAGAGCATTATTAATTCTTCGCTCCAAGGAGAACATTTCACTCATATGTAATACTTTGCATTTGGTGTACTAATAATGTTTATATGTTCTAGAACCAGCGACCAATGATGCCGCGAATCCTCGTGGCATTGTTGTCGCGACTGTTGGCGGGGGAGGAAGCACCTCACGGTGCGCGAATGCGGCGATCGGGGATGGTGTACGGCTCGCGAATGGCTGCTAGGTTGCACGAGCCGTGGGTGCCTTACCAGCAGCTGGGGCCGCTACGCCGACCGCATAGCCCCCCCTGGATAGACACCCGCAGGCCGTTGCAACAGCCATCGCCGCCGTCACCACCATGGCAGTTTGAGGGCGAAGTATTAGATATATCGTCTTCGTCTGTGTCACCGTCATCATTAGTGTCAACGCCAGCGTCATCGTCACCATCAGTGCCCTCTTCGCCCCCATCACCGGCCCCAGAGTGGGCTTACGGGTTATTCACCCCTCCAGCATCGCCCCCATCACCGGCCCCAGAGTGGCCTTTGGAGTTTTTAAGCCCACCTGCATCACCCCCATCACCGGCCCCAGAGTGGCCATCGGGGTTGCCGACACCTCCACCAACGCCACCTCCCGAGTAGTTTGTAAGACGGAAGGAATGGTAGAGTGGATGAATGAATGAAAAAATAAATCTTTATATAGAGCATAGTAGGGTGGATGAGAGCGATAGAAAGGAAGTTTAAAAGAAAGGAAAGATGAGTGTAGTTTGTAAGACGGAAGGAATGGCAGAGTGGATGAATGAATGGAAAAAATTGTAAAACCAAGTTCCTTTTTCAAGACCGCTGAGGCTGAAAAATAAATCTTTATATATATATATAAAGATTTATTTTTATATATATATATTTTATATATATATATATATATATAAAGATTTATTTTTCAGCCTCAGCGGTCTTGAAAAAGGAACTTGGTTTTATATATATATATTATCGACGAAAATACGAAATATATATATATATATAAAGATTTATCCTTGAAAAAGGAACTTGGTTTTACAATTTTTTCCATTCATTCATCCACTCTGCCATTCCTTCCGTCTTACAAACTACACTCATCTTTCCTTTCTTTTAAACTTCCTTTCTATCTCTCATCCACCCTACTATGCTCTATATATATATATATATAGAGAGATTTATCCTTGAAAAAGGAACTTGGTTTTACAATTTTTTCCATTCATTCGTCCACTCTACCATTCCTTCGGTCTTACAAACTACACTCATCTTTCCTTTCTTTTAAACTTCCTTTCTATCTCTCTCATCCACCCTACTATGCTCTATATATAATTTACTATGTAACAATATATATATATTTTCACAACATATATTATTTCTCCATTTATTTGATCGTCTTTTTCCTCCTTTTCTCCTCACCCCATATTTCTAAGATTCAACGTTTGAAAATTATTATATTTTGTTCATACATTCTTCGCACCATGAAAATTATACTCTTTCATGCAGTTGTCTCGGAGTGGTCAAATTATGCATGATCGCGGTTTGGAAAAAATTTTCGGAGGTGGGGTTAAGGTCATTCTCTCCCTCTGACAAATTTTCAGCGTAGGACCAGGTCTGGAGAGGCCTCCGCGACGGTCCGGTTGTGACTGATCCCCTCCACAATTACGGCTTTCCCCACTCCTCGGCTGGTGCGTGCGCAACCAATCTCCCCGCTCCCCATTACCCCGCGCCCATGTTTCCCTCCGCCGCGCTCCCCCGCGCGCCGTGAGTTCCTTCACCGCCCCACGCTCCCCTCAGAGGACCTGGTCTAGAACCCGCTTTGCCTTACTACTCGACGGGACCAGACCCCGCGTCTTAACCTCGTTTCTCAACCATTGCCATTTCGTGCTTACATCATACGGAGAACCCGAAGATGAAGCCGCCATACTACGTGGCATCACCTTGACGCGATTCACGGGTGCGGCCCTTGCCGAGGTCAGCACGCGAAAGATAGAATCGTACGAGGAACTAGAAGACTTGCTAACCGCATTGTATAAACCGTTGAGGACAGGCACGACCATGGTGTCGGAATTGCTCCAGTGTAAACAGGGAATACACGAGGACGCTCACACGTTTGGAAATCGCGTAGCTAAGCTAGTCAACGAACAAGTATCAGTAAACACCGCGGGCGGGGACGACCCGATAGCCCGGGGAGGAGCCATCGAGGCCATCAAACAACAGGGTCAACACGTCTTTCAGGAAGGGCTCCGCGACGATTTAAAATTTATAGTCAAATCGCGACGGGCCGCCGACCTCCCCGAGGCCATTGCGATAGCCGTAGAAGAAGAACGGACAACGCGAAAAAAGACCGTCACCTCCTCTGGGGCCCGTGCTGCAAGTAGCACGGCGACCTCGAGCACCACCGCAAGCAAATATTGCACAAATTGCCAACGAACAGGGCATTATACCAAGGACTGCTGGAAGGGGCAGTCTAGAAATAATCCGCGCCGAAGTTTCCCTGCACCCGAAGGTAATCGGAGAATACAAACCATAACAGCCAACACAGAGGGTCGACAACCCACCTCCGAGGCTAGGCCGACACCGCGATACGGAAACGCTGATCGCGCCCATTCCGCAGCTCGAAACAGTGACCAGCGCGCCGGACTGCCAAGAAGAAATTCGCCTGCCCGAGAGCAGACGCGAACCATTCGAATGATTAGAATAGACTCACTCGCGAACAAGAGATTCTTGTCAGATAGGGTAGGAGTCGAGATAGGGGAAGCTAGACAGGGTAAAACCACAATGATGATAGACAACGGCGCAGAAGTATCATTGATCGTAAAGAAAGCACTAGCAGCAAATATAAAAATAGAGCCCAGCGAAGTACTACTCACTTCGTTTACAGGAGACAAAGCTAAAACGTTAGGGAAAATAGAAGCCACATTCCGCATAAACGGGAAAGAAGTAAGACACCCATTACATGTAGTCGACACCGACACGCTAGGCGACGCAGACGGAATTCTAGGGTTAGATTTCCTCAAGACCAATAGAATTACAATAAACTACGACACTCAGGAAGTGTCAATAAAAGGAAAACCCTGGCAAACGTTAAAGGCAAACGTTAAAAAGTACGCGACAGTAAATATACCCGCGCGCACTCGGAAAAAAAGTCTGATACGGACAGACAGCCTCAAAGAAGGAATTATAGAAAAACGCCAGTTAATAGAAGGAGTATATCTAGGAGAAGGACTAACTACGCCCAAAAAGGGGCTTTGCATAGGCTGTGTCATGAATACAACAAATCAAGCACAGAAGGTAATTATACCGCGAATTACGTTAGCCGACATACCGGACTACGAGATCATTCAAGCTAACGATACTGCCGCGGTCGTCCGAGCATTGACCGCGCGCGAATCGCTGACGGCGCGAATTACTCGAATTATGGAACAGGTGAACTGCGAACACCTGAATTCCGAAGAGAAGGAGTCCATAACAGAAATCTGTAGGGAATATCACGACATATTCCATTTACCAGGAGATAAACTAACCACGGCTACAGTAACTACGCATAGGATCCCGATAACAAAGGATACCTTACCCTGCAACGTTAAACCTTATAGGTTACCCGAAATGCTTAAGCGGGAAGTCGAGAAGCAGGTAAATCAAATGCTAGAGGACGGAATAGTGCAGCACAGCTCTAGCCCGTGGAACGCACCATTATTAGTAGTCCCAAAGAAACCAGATGCGGAAGGAAACATCAAGAAGCGCGTGGTCGTAGATTTCAGAAAGCTAAACGAAGTTACAATAGGAGATTCGTACCCCCTGCCGAATATCACAGATATACTCGATCAACTAGGGAAAGCACAGTATTTTTCCACGCTAGATCTCGCGTCAGGGTATCACCAGATACCCATGAACGACAGGGACAAGGGAAAGACTGCGTTCTCTACGCCTCAAGGCCATTACGAATTCAATCGTATGCCCTTCGGCCTAAAAAACGCATCCGCGACGTTCCAACGAGCCATGAACACCGTGCTAATCGGACTACAAGGAATAGATTGCTTCGTCTACCTCGACGATATTGTTATCCACGGGGCAAGCCTAACGCAACACAATACGCGAATACGGAAGGTCTTAGACACCTTGCGCCGGTACAATCTGAAACTACAACCGGGAAAATGCGCATTCTTGCGAAAGGAAGTACGATTTTTAGAGCACATAATTACGCCCGAAGGGATCAAACCAAATCCCGAAAAAAACCCAAGCAGTAAGAGAATTCCCCGTGCCAACCAAACTAAAGGAACTACAAGCATTCCTAGGCCTAGCAGGATACTATCGTAGATTTATCCCAAAGTACTCCAAAATAGCTAAGCCCTTGTCAAGTATTACGAGCAATAAAGTAGACTTCAAGTGGACAGCCGAACAGCAGAATGCGTTCGAAACATTAAAGGAGTCCCTGACGACAGCACCACTCCTAGTCTATCCAGATTTCACGAAGGAATTCATCGTGACCACCGACGCCTCAGACGTAGCGGTAGGCGCGATACTATCCCAAGGAAAAATAGGTGAAGACAAGCCAATAGCTTACGCCAGCAGAGTACTAAATAAAGCTGAGCGGAACTACAGTACGACCGAAAAAGAGTTGCTAGCCATCGTGTGGGCAGTAAAACATTTCCGGCCCTACGTGTATGGCACAACGTTTAAGGTAGTAACGGATCATAAGGCCCTAGTATGGTTATTCAAGGTACAGGACCCAGGATCCAGACTAATCAGGTGGAGAATACAACTAGCCGAATACGACTACCAAATCATCCACAAAGCAGGAAAAAGCAACACAAACGCAGACGCGCTAAGCCGAAATGTGCATGCATTGCAAACAGCCAACGAGCAACACCTGACAAACCATTCGACGGAAGAGGCACCGATCGAGGTCACTGAGCAGGAAGATAAACAACAGATTCTATATGAATACCACTTGGCACCCCTAGGAGGACACCAAGGCATCCAGCGTACTGCGCAGCGAATCAAGAAAAAATACCGATGGCCAGGAATGGACAAGGACATCGAAGACTACATACAGAAATGCAGTCTATGCCAAAAGAATAAATTGAGCAGAAGAATTAAAGCGCCAATGGAGATCACGGACACCCCCCGAAATCCATTCGAAAAAGCAGCGTTAGACATCGTAGGACCCCTACCTGAAACAGAACATGGGAATACCTGCATATTGACGTTCCAGGACCACCTTACCAAACTCAGTAAGGCGATCCCCCTTCCTAACCAGGAAGCACGAACCGTCGCAAAAGCATTCGTCACCCGAATAGTCTGCGAGTACGGGATACCCGAGAAAATACTCACCGACCAGGGAACGAATTTCCTAAGCGACATGTTTAAGAACGTCTGTAAATTGCTACGGATTAACAAAATCCTGACTACAGCGTACCATCCCGAGTCTAACGGAGCCCTGGAAAGGTCGCACCGAACCCTCGTGGAATACCTACGCCACTATATAGACCACGACCAGAAGGACTGGAACGAATGGTTACCATACGCGATGTTTACGTACACTACTACGCCCCATACGGCGACAGGCTATACGCCATTTGAATTAACGTTCGGAAAAACCGCGGAACTACCAACCGCGTTAAGGGTACCCCCCAGACCAACGTATAATTACGATGACTACGCCCAAGAGACCCGAGAAAGGCTACGAGCGGCACACGAAGTCGCAAGAGAAAAACTGCAAGGCGCAAAGGAGAAATCCAAGGTAAACTACGACAAGAAAACCCGCGAAATAGACTTCAAAACGGGAGACAAAGTATTACTGTACGACGAAACAGTACGGAGAGGAAGATCTAAGAAACTAGATAGTAAATGGATCGGACCATATACAGTCTTAAAACAAAATTCGCGAGTAAACTACACCATTCAAAAGGGAAAGAAAACTCTACTTACTCACGCGAACAAACTAAAGCATTTTATCGAATAATCGCAAATCCTATAACAATCCTTAACAACTAAAGGCGGGAATAGGATGTGGAGACAGAGGAAAGTAAAAGGGGACACACCACAAATAGTCAGAAACAATATATTTCTGTCACTAAAATCACAAAAATAAAATAAGCCAAATTAACCCCTCACGAATCCTGGGAATCCAGGGCGAATTGCCCCCAGTCCTCCTCCTCGAGCTACAAACAAAAATAAGGAAGGAATCGATTAAAAGATAGAAGAATAACACGGACGGCGGTAGACTATAAAATGACACCTACCTCCACCCGCAACGAGGGCTCACCAAAAAGACGGCATAACCCAAAGATGTCGCTGGACTGGGCCCATAGAGGATAACCCTCCTCCCACAGCCTGGACATACACTTACTGACAAAAGTTAAGAAACAAAATAAGCGTTTGGGATTTACTGTATATTCTTCATCTTCTGAGATACATACGTTGGAACTAAAATTAGCACAAAGAGATAACATTTCATACGTCAATATACAATAAATGTTTTTTCGAATATATGTGTCTAAAGACTATAATTAATTTTGGTCGCAGAAACGACACACACGCCTTGTGACAAAAGTTAAGAAACATGTGTACTTCTCGGAATAAGTTCGCAATGTAAACAAACATGTTTGGAGACGGTCACTGACCGTCGGTCAGTCTCCTCCCTGATATCGTCGAAAGTGGTTTGTATTATAACCTCCATTGAATATGGCAAGAAGGCAACATTTAACTGAAACCGTGGAAGAAAGAGTAGTTAAAATGTTTAAAGAAGGCCAGAGAAAAGTTGACATTGCAAAAGTGTTTGGTGTGAATCGTTGCGTTATCACGAAGATTATAAAACGATTTCAAGAACATAGAACTATTAAAACGGCACCACGAACCGGCAGACCGCGAAAAACAAGTAAAAGGCTAGATCGTCGAATTGCAAAGCTCTCTAAATGCAATCCATTTTACACTGCTTCCGAAATTAAAAATGAATTGGGTCTCGAAAACATTAGCAATAGGACAGTTAGCCGTCGTTTAAATGAAAATAATCTTTTTCCACGCAAAGCATGTAAGAAACCACTTGTTTCTAAAAAGAATCGGAAAGCCCGGTTGGAGTTCGCTAAGGAGCACATCAACTGGACTGTTACTGAGTGGTCAAAAATTGTATGGAGTGATGAAAGTAAGTTCAACTTATTCGGAAATGACTCCAGGAGTAACGTGCGACGTCCTGTTGGACATAGGTTTAATGTCAAGTATCTGAAACCAACAGTAAAATTTGGTGGTGGTAATGTGATGGTGTGGGGTTGTTTCTCACGTAACGGTCCTGGTCCGTTAACACAAATAAAAGAAACAATGGATAGATTTGTGTATCGTGATATCTTACAAAATCATATGCTGCCATTTGCTAACGAGAAAATGTCAACAGAGTGGTCATTTCAACACGATAATGACCCAAAACATACTTCTAAATTAATTAAGGCGTTTCTCGTGGAACAAAATGTTAATGTAATCAAATGGCCAAGTCAATCTCCAGACTTGAACCCAATTGAACATTTGTGGGATTACGTTAAACGTCAATTGGGAAGTCATTCTTTCACCAATAAAACGGAGTTAATGCAAAAAATCGCAACAATATGGTCTCAAATACCGGCTGAGTTTTGTCTTCGATTAATCGAATCAATGCCACGCAGATGCCATACAGTCATCAGCTCCAAGGGTTATCCAACATCTTATTAGATTATCACGAAAATTACAGACATTACACACCGTTATTTGTTGTTAAAAGTGATTATAAATTATGTTTCTTAACTTTTGTCACAAAGCTTTTGTTTCGTTTCTTCAATCATTATTCATTGTGGTCTTTAGACACGTACATTCGAAAAAACATTTATTGTGTGTTGATGTATTAAATGTTATCTCTTTATGCTAATTTTAGTTACAACGTATGTATCTCACAAGATGAAGAATATACAGTAATTCCCAAACGATTATTTTGTTTCTAAACTTTTGTCAGTAAGTGTATACCGTCTATGGTCCTCTCGGTCCACCCTCCGGGAAATAATTACCCGGATATAAATAAACTTCTTGACACGACGCCGGAAGAAATACTATCAACAAAGAAAAGGGAAATAACAGCATTACTAACGATAAGCATAAAATAAGGAAAAGTAGTAACAATAGAAAGGGTACTTACGTCCTGCTGTCCGTTGAAATGCTTCATACTGACACAGTAGAGACAACAAATGTAAACTGATTGATGAAATAAAATTCGCGGCCGTACCGATATATATAGGAGGCGCGAAAATTAGTAGAAACAGGAGGGGATAGAATCCGTCTTCATTGTTTCAGAATGATCGTACTGGCGGGAGGCCTAATCCAAGCCGCGCCGACTGGCGGCCAGGTATCGTATACGATATCACCGATCAAGCATAAAGCAGGAATCCATTTCACACACCTTGGAGACCTACACATGGTAACCGATTCATGGAGAATCGTAACCCATTTAAAAATGGACACCCTCCTCGAAAGACAACGGCAGATAGCATCCTACGTAACAGAGATGCATCGCCATTGTGAAAAGGAGATCGTGATCCGACAAACATGCGGGGATCACCTAGGACCGTTACTTAGAAGAGCAGAAAAACGACGAGGTATGATCAACGGGATAGGGACCCTAGCAAAAACCATATTTGGCACTATGGATGCCGACGACGCCGAACAAATTAACAATCATTTGTCGCGGCCAGACGGAACCCAAAACACACTAATGACCGCCATGAAAAACCAAATTCAAAAAACAAATAACACCCTGCATCACTTACATGACGCGGAAAGAACGATACAGCGTAACGAGGAGATACTAGCAAAACAAACGAGACTGTTACGTACGCGGATCGAAACGGCCTTACTACAGCAAACTCGAAGAGCTGACGTAGTAGACCATTTCACTACATTAAATGCCCTACTGACCGACCTGACTCAGGACGTAGACGACGTGTTGCAATACTACACCAGTCTGAAAGCAGGCATAATACACAGTAACGTATTAGGAAGCATGCAAATCACTAAGTTGTTACAAACCGCCGTACAGCATCTCCCAAACGGGCTTACGTTCCCCATCGCGCCAAACATAGAAAATACTAACGTGATCGAAAAATTGTCATCGGTCACCGCGTATTTCGATAGGACTACGTTGATAGCAGTAATAACCGTCCCATTAATCTCTTCGCAAACATTTACGGCGATCGAGGCAACCCCAGCCCCGATCCACGTCCACGACAACACATACGCGCTGTTAGTCAAAAGGACCCCAATCCTCGTCATCGACGCGAGCACCGACCAATACGTGCTCACCGATCAGGACGAGATAAAGGGATGCAAACAGGTAGCTACCCAATATTATTGCGAACGGCCAATGCTCGCACATACCGTAAACGACGATCTTGAGTGCGAAGCAAGCCTATGGCTGCAACCGTCGGACAAGTTCCCGAAAAATTGCGAGATAAAACACATCGCGGCAAACCACACGATGTGGGTAGGGACCTCGCGAGCGGACACGTGGATTTTCGCGGCGCACCAAACGGAAACACTGACTATACAATGTAACGAACGACCGCCTGAGCACGTCGATATTGACAAAACAGGAATCCTCAGGATTACGGGAAATTGTAACGTCCGAAGCAAGGACATAGTGCTAAAAAAGCGACAGACATCGTATAGTCAGGATTTCGAACTACCGACGGCACCACGTTACGATATAACGGCAGCAATAAACGCAACGCAACGAGGCGAACCGCCGCAGGCCCTCACGCGTTTTCAGTTAGACAAGCTACTAAAAAACCCAGCCGAGTTTTCAGCATTGTACAATCAACTGAACAAGGTGGACAGCGATCTAACTAACAACAGCTACTCAGCAGGGTTAGCAACCTGGCAAATTGTACACCCAACGACGACAACTATTGTATTAGTAATACTTAGCATACTCGTCGCATACTTAATAACACGCGACTACCAACTGCACCGGAGATGGCAAATACCCATACCAGCGAAAGCGCAGGAACCAGCAGCACCAAACTCGCACGTAGCGACAAACAGATTGCCTGTCACGAACAGCGAGTACGCCGTGTGCGCTATGACGATTTAGGGTACCGGGAAATTTCACCAATAACTTGCGAAAAAATTTCCCTAAGCACCCTTTCCTCAAAGGGGGGGGATGTTGTAACCCAACTAACGCCCTGGCGTAACAACACCGCCCTACATTTCGATTGCCATAATCGAACGCCGAAATCCAGCACAACCGCGTAAGGATTCTCGGTAACGCGACTGTAAGCATCAGCACATGATGAAACAGTCGAAAAGCAGGCCGAAGGCGGAGACCCCGATGGTCCCCGCTTCGCCCCGATTAAAGTATAAGAATGATGTACGAGCAATGCGAGCTCAGACTTATTACCGACTTGACACGAGTCCTGTCGGATGTCTCACGCGTGATTGTCACAGTGTCTTGTAACCCAGATCGGGATTGAATAAACTTGTTAAACCTTACGGTGAGTGCTAACTCTTTAACCGGCCAAGGATCCTACTACCCTCGGTTTCCAACCGAGTATACCCGTCCCGGCATCTTCACCCGAGTATCCGGAGCCCGTCGGACGACAACCGCAGAGGACGCCTTAGGAACACCGCGAGATTCTCAGGGAGAATCTCGATCCAGGCCCTTTGCACAACAAGAAGGATGCGGAGGAGCACAAATTGCGCGTGTGTCAGCACCATAAAGTGCACAGTATTGGCTATTATATGCATTGCTCGTACGATACATCGTTATCCGCATATCGATATCATCGCGACGCGGATTGCGTTTCTTGGTTCCTGAAAGAGTTGCAAAAATTTGCGGATTTTGCTAAACCCCTTCTGGCCAAGAACACACCCATAAAAAAGTTGACAAAAGACCAGTAGAGGCCATTTTACAGCGCGACGCATTGCCACATTTGTGAAAAGCCATTCGTGGCTGATAATAAACGAGTGCGTGATCATTGTCATCTATCCGGATGGTTTAGAAGCCCCGCACATTCGAAGTGCAATTTAAATTATAAAATTTCGTTTTACATTCCAATAATTTTCATAATTTATCCGGCTACGATTCCCACTTTATTATTAAGGAAATAGCTACCGCTTTCGAAGGCAGCATTGATGTATTACGTATAACTAAAGATAAATATACTTCATTCAAAAAAAATGTCGAAGATATGACTAAACAATAAAAGACGCGAAATTGTATTAAATTGCGATTCATCGATTCGTACAAATTTCTAAATACAAGTCTCGACAAATTAGCATCTTTTCTTAGCGCGGATAAATGACAAATTTTACAATCTTTATCAAATTTTACAGTCTTTCCGTATGAATACCTTGATTGCGCGAACAAGCTACAAGATACGCGCTTACCGCCACGCGAGTCATTCTACAGTTCGTTAACGGGTGAAACTGTATCCGAGAGCGATTATGCACACGGCGACACTGTCTAGCAACGTTTTGGCATTAGAACCTTGGGCGAATACAGCGACTTGTATATGAAAACAAATGTCTTGTTGTGACGAAGCGTCACGAAGCGCGCCGATCCGTCCGAGCCGGGCCGAGGCTCGACGCGCTACCGAGAATCCCCCACCCCGCGACTCGCGATTCCCGGAATTAGTACGCGCCGACCCCCCTAGATGCGCCTCTTTCCCGCTGTCACGAATTACCGCGGAGGCGCATATAAGCCTCGCGGCAGTCGAAGAGAGACAACTGAGTGGGGATTAAGGAGCCCTCTCACCACCAGGAACGAAGGACTGGATATTGCCCGGATTCGAACCAGTGTGGACGCTTAGGCGTGACTCCCCGTAACCCGAACCTTTCGTAGAGTGGCTGGATATTGCCCAGGCTCTCCGAATCCGTTCCGTACCGCAGCCAAGGTGGCTGGATATTGCCCAGGCCTTGACTGACCGTACCTCCGCACCGTTTCTCTAGAGAGTGGCTGGACGCTGCCCGGGCTCTCCGAGACACACATCGCCTTTCCCTCTTGGTCTTCAGCTTCCGCTGCACCGACACCGCCGCATCTCGGAACGCCGCACCACGAACTACGCGTACGGCGTATACGCCGTGCTAGACAAGCTGTACATACACTTAGGTTAAGCAACACTGTAACTAAGGAGTAATAAAGGACACCGTAATACGCATAGTACCAGAGACTCGTATAGAACAAAACCCTGCGACTCGACTGAGCTACCGGCCGAGTCTCCCCGCTCCCGAGTGACGCCCACATAAGTGGCCGTCACATTGTTACTGGCAGATATTTTTGAAAATTTCCGCGAAAGTTGTATCAAGAGATACGGATTAGATGCTGTACAACAGGCCTGGGATTTAAGTGGACGCGGCGGCCGATTTTCGGAGGCAACGCCTCCTTTCTCCCGCCGCGCGTCTTGGCCCCCGCGGCAGCCAAGGAGCTTGGAACGCCTCAGGCCCGTACCATATGAACCGCGCGTAGCGCATTGGGGCCCCCCCGTATCAATAGGTTTCCACATCACCCATGGGGGTACTATCATCGATGCGATTTTTTTTTATAGTGGTATCCCCTATAGGCCTATTCCACTGTGTCGCGCGATAAAAAATGTATTGGAAAAACGCGTTTTATTATCAAAATTTCAAATATCTTTGGGAAAACTAAATTTTCGCGCACGTTTAGACGTGCTAGGGCCTAGGGGATACCACTATAAAAAAAAAAACGCATCGATGATAGTACCCCATGGGTGATGTGGAAATCTATTGATACGGGGGCCCCCCAATACGCTACGCGCGGTTCATATGGTACGGGCCTGAGGCGCTCCAAGCTCCTAGGCTGTCGCGGGGGCCAAGACGCGCGGCGGGAGAAAGGAGGCGTTGCCTCCGAAAATCGGCCGCCGCGTTCACTTAAATCCCAGGCCTGCTGTACAATATTATACTTTGCCTGGTATCACATGGGATGCCATGCTAAAACATACCAAAATTACATTCGAATTACTTACCGACATCGATATGGTCATGTTTATCGAATGCGGTAGACGCGGCAGTTTAAGTCAATATTCTCGAAGATACGCACAAGCCAATAACAAGTACATGCCATCTTACGATGCATCGGAACTGTCATCGTACTTGATGTACTTTGATGTAAACAATTTGTATGGTTGGGCAATGTGTCAGCCCTTGCCATGCGCCAAATTTCAAGGGATCGAAGATGTTGAAAATGTTGATGTGTCTTCAATCGCTGTAGATTCGCCCACGGGATACATTTTCGAAGTAAATCTGGAATATCCGCAACGTCTGCACGATGCTCATGTTGACTTACCATTCTGCCCGACGCATGCCAAACCAATAGGCAAAAGACAGGATAAGCTACTCGCGACATTATACGATAAACAGCGTTATGTTATCCACTATCGCAACTTGCAGCAGTGCACGCATCACGGTATTCGTATTACAAGATACACCGCGTGCTGCAATTCGCTCAATCTCCCTGTCTCCGCGATTACATCTAACTTAATACACGATTTAGAACAAACGCGACAAACGACTTCGAAAAAATTTGTACAATTTGGTGAACAACGCGGTATTCGGTAAAACTATGGAAAATGTACGAAATCATGTAGACGTAAAACTTTTTACATATTGGGATGGGCAGTGATTGCGAATCCATTTTTCCACAGCAGAAGCATTTTTTCGGAAAAGTTAAAGGCTGCTGAATTGCGAAAACTCGAGGTGAAATTCAGCAAACCGATATATGTGGGTATGTGCATTCTAGACATATCAAAAATTTGTTTGTACGAATTTCACCACGAGTACATGTCCCCCCGCATGGTTCAAATGTAAAAATCTATATACGGATACCGATAGTCTGATTTATCATATTCAATGTGAGGATATCTATGCAACCGTGAAACATGGTATCGATAGGTTCGACACTTCCGATTATCCTACCAACAATGCATATGATATGCCACGCTTAAATAAGAAGGTTCCGGGGCTGATGGAGGATGAAAATAATGGAGAGATAATGACCGAATTCGTAGATCTTAGAGCGAAAATGTATGCACTCCGCCTAGACGGCAAAGAAGACACGAAAAAGGTGAAAGGTGTCAAAAGTAATGTGGTAGCCAGAACAATAACTTTCGACAACTACGCGGAATGTTTGCAAAAGGAGATCGAAATGGTCCGCAGGCAATCGTGCATACGGTCGAAATTGCATAAAGTGTATACCATTTCGGAATCCAAAATCGCTCTAAGTCCATACGACGACAATTGGCATATCGTACCCGATTCGACCGACACTCTGCCCTGGGGACATTATAAAATACCCTTGTAAAATAGAAATTATTATGTAAAATTGAACACATACGCATTTATTAAAATATTATTGTAAATTGGTGGAATCATATCAAATAAAATTGTTCACTCATGTATATGTATCATTGTACTTTATTGAGCCATATATTATTTTACAATACATTATTTTTATTTATCCAAGAATTGTGTGATTTATCAAACCCCAGCCACTTGACGTATACCTTATCCCCATTCCTACACAACACTTTTTCCACTAGATATACATCAGGATCGGTGACGCGTTGCAGCTCGTGGTCGTAGAATCCTCCGGCGACTGGTTTTCCACAGGAATCGAGGAGCAGATACGTTGCGGGATTAGTTGCCTGTACTTTGGCTATCTTGAACACCTCCGTTGTCCAATTCGGTGTATAGCCTTGATCGAAGATGGTTTTAAATTTGCTCACGCGCACAAACTCGCCCAATTTGAATCTCACTGGAGCAGCGATCTTTATGTTGCTATATACGGTGGCTAGCAGCTTATCGGCGATTGCTGGCGTAACATCGCAAGGACGCATTCTGATGGTTCTACGTTTTCGTGCGTTATATTCTGCAAGTAGACGCGATAGCGCATCGGTCCATTTATAGGTTCCATTGAGCGTAAACAGTTTCCACATATTGTTCTTCAAAGTTCGATTGAAACGTTCTACGACGGAGGCCTTCATCTCCGAATACGTCGAATAATGATTAATGTCATGCTTCGTCAAGTGTTTCTACACATCGGCGTTGTAAAATTCTTTTCCTTGATCGGTTTGCAAATTTTTCGGATATCGATCTCTAAATATCTTTGCAAACGCTTTAGTCACCTCAGCGCCACTTTTAGTCTTGAGCGGCACCGCCTATGCATACTTGCTCAACACATCAATGACGGTGAGTATACAGGGTGTTCCAAAAATGCTGCGGTTCCTTGAAGGGGGTGACTCGGGGGGTAATTGCAAACAACTTTTCCTTTGCGAAAATGTTCTCCGAGGTTTCGTTAACGAGATATTAACAAAAAGCAGCGACCAATCAGAGCCCGAGTCTGGCGGCCGAGTTCCCGTGCTAGCGTGGCCGCGTGCCGCGCTGCGACTACGAACAAGCAACTCGGTATGCATCGAAGGAAATTGCGTAGAATGGCAAATGAAAAAGACGTAACAAATAAAATCGAACATTTTGTCATGATTTGTTTGTCATTTAAAGTGAATAATGAATAAAGGCGAAATGGATGAAAATCATGTCTAACGTAAAAAGACGAATACAAAGGTTTTTTTTAGAAGAATCGACAATAATAATTATTTGAAGAGGAAGGATAAGGAATACGTAAATTTCCTTGTGTTAATAACGTAGCCACGACAAGGTAATGTAACAGGAAATGAACGAAAAGTGATCATAGTTCGTTATTGTGATTAAAATCCATAATTCAATAACGGCCAACAGTGTTGCTTTTAACGAATAAGTTTGTTTAAAAACCCCTAAGAAATATTTAGGTATGGAAATTTTTAGAAGTATCGCCGGAAATAAGCCATAGCCTGCGTTAAATTTAAGAAATAATAGTTGCCAATAATGTAACTAAAACTCACCCTTTCGAAAATTTACCTGCAGTTTGAAAACCTGTGGCACTAGGTCACTGAACCGATCCTGGTCATCGACAGACGCACCGAGTGCACAGCTGATCTCAGGTACACGACACCATCCAAAGTTAAGAGTCGCAACGTCAAGTGCGTCCGGGTTAATGTACCGAATATTCACGTCACTGCACACCTACTAACACTGATCACTTAATTTATTTTTCATGGAACGTGATGTTTCTACGTTATAAAAATGAGTGGAAATGAATTTTTACTTTGCGTTCGGAGCCGTGGGTATTTCCGCGCAAATTCTCACGCTACAGCACTTGCGTCCCCGTTGTTCGGGGGGTACACCCAGAACATCGCGTAATATTCTTCAACAGAGTACATTTCTGCGACGTGATTGCTAGCTGACTGACAGGAATTTTTCCAAGCAACTTCCTCTACCTCCAAGTAGCTTCTATCGTTCCATTATGAGTTAACCCCCACCAGGACAAGAGGCTTTAGGTAAAAAGAAGCACATTTTCGAAACACATGTGCTTTGCAGAAGTGTAACGAACGAACCGTCGTACACTTTCACAAAAGCCCGCGCTCCGTCCTTTTACTGCCAATGTACCCATTGCTTCGAGGTAGGCAGCAGGCACCACGTGTTTCGGTTCGAAAGGGTCCGAAGAGAAGAGAAACAGAAAGTCTTCGAGTTGCTATAAAGAAGAAAATGCATACCATTCCTGTTTCCCCTTTCCGATACCCTGAGTTCACGTCTGCTACGAGGCGGAACCAATTAAGTCATACATTATCCAAAACTGTAGGAAACCGTTCTCAACCGCCGACTAGCGGGACAATACGGTCATAAACCGCGACCCTGGCGAAATGCTCTGGCCGATCACCCTGCTTAATTTTGAGGAACTAAAATTTAAAAAGTATTATCCAACATCAATACGCCACGCGGAGAGACAGAGGAAGAAAATGGGTAGTCCGCTGACAGCGCGTGGTCCCGCCTGCGTCGTCCTTCCTTCAAATTAAAGACAGATCCCTTATCTCTCGAGTATAAACACGCGCTCGAATTTCAAAACAAAAGCACGCGTTGACGTATTCCGTGCGAGAAAAGGTGGCCTTGTAGTCCGATTGGTCCTAATCTAACCAATCTGCCTTGCATCCCTCCCAAACGGCCACTGTTTTGAAGAGGCCTTCTTCACAGCAATGTCACCTCCTCGAGGCCCACCAGTATAAACACGCGCTCGAATTTCAAAACAAAAGCACGCGTTTACTTATTCCGTGCGAGAGAAGGTGGGCCTCGGCGAGGCGTCATTGCTGTGAAGAAGGCTCTTCAAAACAGTGGCCGTTCGGGAGGGATGCTGGGCAGATTGGTTAGATTAGGACCAATCGGACTTCAAGCCCACCTTTTCTCGCACGGAATACGTCAACGCGTGCTTTTATTTTGAAATTCGAGCGCGTGTTTATACTCGAGAGATAAGAGATCTGTCTTTAATTTAAAGGAAGGACGACGCAGGCGGGTCCACGCGCTGTCAGCAGACTACGCCAAACACGTGGTGTCTACTGCCTACCTCGAAGCAATGGGTACATTGGCAGTAAAAGGACGGAGCGCGGGCTTTTGTGAAAGTGTACGACGGTTCGTTCGTTGCACCTCTTCAAAGCACGTGTGTTTCGAAAATGTGATGGGTTCTTTTTACCTAACGCCTCTTGTCCTGGTGGGGGTTAACTCATAATGGAACGAGAGTAGCTACTTGGGGGTAGAGGAAGTTGCTTGGAAAAAATTCTGTCAGTCAGCTAGCAATCACGTCGCAGAAATGTACTCTGATGAGGAATATTACGCGATGTTCTGGGTGTACCCCCCGCACAACGGGGACGCAAGTGCTTCAGCGTGAGAATTTGCGCGGGAATACCCATGGCTCCGAACGCCAAGTAAATACATTTCCACTAATTTTTATAACGAAGAAACAACACGTTCCATGAAAAATAAATTAAGTGATCAGTGTTAGTAGGTGTGCAGTGAAGTGAATATTCGGTACATTAACCCGGACGCACTTGACGTTGGGACCCTTAACTTTGGATGGTGTCGTGTACCTGAGATCAGCTGTGCACTCAGCGCGTCTGTCGATGACCAGGATCGGTTCAGTGACCTACTGACACAGGTTTTTAAGCTGCAGGTGAATTTTCGAAAGGGTGAGTTTTAGTTACATTATTGGCGACTATTATTTCTTAAATTTAACGCAGGCTATGGCTTATTTCCGGCGATAATTCTAAAAATTTCCATACCTAAATATTTCTTAGGGGTTTTTAAACAAATGTTACGTATGTGGAATTTTCCCATACGCCGCTCTCAACCACTTTTCGAGCTCGCGTCTGCGAAGGGAAAACGCCCTAAAATCCTTTTGTTTATCATACACCACTAAGGGGCTCTTGATCTTGACCATCTGGATCGCGACCATGGGAACGGGAGTGACACGACGACGACCCCGAAGGATTTCCTTATATGGAAATTCTTAACGAATCCCCACTCATTTTGGGACTATATAAACCCTTCAGTTTCAACCCTCTTCGGTTCAAAGCAGTACAGTCACGCGTAGAGTAACGTCGTGTCACGCTCGTACAGAGTTGGTTAAATCGAGTACGATCGAGCTAAAGTCTCCGTCAGAATCAAAGTTAACCTCATAGAATCCGCGAGTTCGGTTCATATTCTATTCGGCACTTTGAAATAGCCACTCGTACGCCCCGCATCGCCAGTGCGTCAACACCGTGCAAATTAGTGGTAATTTATATACTTTTACTACACTATTTAATCGCGACACTTACATTTGTATAATAATTAGTTATTGAATACACGAATGGTGTTCGCTCTAAATCGAGTAGATTCGTTGAAACCCATCTTTTACCCAGCGATCCTTATAATATTAGTAGCACTCACCCACTGATACAGCTTTACCGCTCGAGTTGTATCAAACATAAATTAAGAGTTACGAGGCATTACTAACATTTCCCGCGACTCCCTGATCAAGCATCAGGTTCGTTCGCAACCTTTCATCCAAAACAAGGAATCTTTACCAACCTAGTGGCTCCCCGATTTCGCATCGGGTTCGTCCACGTTTAACCCTCCTACGGCTCCCTGATTTCGCATCAGGTTCGTCCGTGTCCTACAGCTCCCTGATTTCGCATCAGGTTCGTCTGTAAGTCTACCAACCTCCGAACAGCTCCCTGGTTTCGCACCAGGTTCGTCTGTGAATAATCCAACCTCCTAACAGCTCCTCGACTTCGCGTCGAGTTCGTCTGTGAACATCATCCTAGTGCCACCCCGATTTCGCATCGGGTTCGTTCACGACGAATCACCCTCCTGCGGCTCCCTGATTTAGCATCAGGTTCGTCCGCGAGTGACTCCATTCCTAGAGGCTCCCTGATTTAGCATCAGGTTCGTCCTCGCTTCCGATAATCCTAGCGGCTCCCTGATTTCGCATCAGGTTCGTCCGCACTCTAACTAACAAACTCATAAACCGTATTCCTTGGGAAATACCCTTCTCGCCGGCCTCTCGCGTTGCCGCAGCCCCGGCTCGTAACAGAACTGGTGACAGCGGTGGGATGCTACTGCATTAGAATCGCTGTAAAATTTGGTTTTTAAATACGTTAAAATCACTCGTAATTTATTATTGACAATATACTAGTTTTCGCTAGTCAAGTCACTTAAGAAAGTTTCAAAATGACAGGCGCACAGGCTAACGTCTCGCCTAACGACATTACGAACCTGACAGTTTCCATTGCAAACTCAATGTCACTCTTGACACAACGGACATGTATACAGAATATTACAATGTCAATTCCGACCTTCGACGGTGAAAGTCCACCCTTGACGCGCTTTGCACAAAATGTGGAAGACGGGTTAACTTTGATTCCTGAGGGTACGGAAGCTGAGTATCTTGCGATAATTTTAACAAAACTGATCGGTCCGGCACGCAGGTGCACGTTAGAACATAAATTCACCTCTGTTAAGACGTTAGTGCAACATTTAAAAAAGAGATTCGCGCCGGGAAGAAGTTTGTCATATTTCCAAGTGGAAATCGCGAAATTACATATTCGCGAAGGAGAAAGTCTACGACAGTACGTCGACAGGACCTCTCATCTCGTATATTGTGCGCGCGGAGCTATCCGGGAAAGGTATCTGGATCACGCTGAAGACTTCGTCAAAGAAATGGAAAAGGACGTTAGAGAAAACTTCATCGATGGTTTACCGGATCGAATTTCCTGGAAAGTGTCGGCTCAGTATCAAGACATTCAAACCCTTGAACAAGCTTACGATGCCGTGCTGCAGATAGACAGAAAATTAAGGAATCGGCGACAGTCTCCCCGTAATGAGTCACCCTCCAGGTGGTCTCGCCGAGACCATTACGCCGAAGATTCTCGCCATCACGACCGCCAAGTGTCGTACCCACATTCTCCAAGTAGGTACGACCAAAACAGGGATCGGTCAACAAGAACATCTGGTTTTGAAGAGGAACGAGAAGGACGGACACGTACGACGGCCTGGACCTTGCGTCACCGGAGCCCCTCGAAATCCCCTTCTTATCGCTCCGACTCATCATACGCAGATGATGGAGAAAAACAATGTTCTATTTTAAAAAATCACGATAAAAATCGCAAGCCGAGTTTATATTGTTGGCATTGCGGTACAACCGGACACGATGGAAAATTCTGTAGGAAACATCCGCGTAGTCCGAGATATCAACGAGACTCGCGAGATTCGTCCGCCGAATCAAACAAGTCTTTAAACTTCGATCGCGCTCAACGTACAGGCGAAACGATGAGCGGAAACAAAGAAGCTCGCCAAAGGACAGTCCGCTTCGAAGAGAAACCCTCATCAAGGAAGCACCTGCCCCACGCATCAACATCAAGGTTCCAGAACTGGAGTCAGGAACGGGAGAATTCCTAATCGATGGTGGAGCGTCCGTTAATTTAGTAGTCATTAACGCCCTGGGAGAAAAAGCCGCGATAAGCTCTCGGGAAGAAATCGAGTTAACCGGAATTACTACTAATCCGATTCATACTCTAGGAACAACAATTCTTCACATCCACGAAAATCCCGCACTCTTCTATGTGGTAAAAGAACTTGCAATAGAAGCAGACGGACTTATAGGAAGCCCATTTTTAAAACAGGAGGAGGCCGAAATTTCCTATTACCATGGGACTTTGGTATTAAAAAATAAACCAACCCGACCTCTGCGTTTTTCAAATTATCAGGACCTACCTCAAATGAAAGAACTACCGACGTCGACCAAACATCGTATCGAGCCCAGGACGTCGCAACAGATTGCTATAACAATAACAAACCCGAGGATTAGGGAAGGATATTTACCACGTATCAAGACTCTCGATCATCTCTACATAGGGGAAGCAGTTGTAAAGAACAATGACGGGAAGTGCTACGTTATGGCAACAAATACCAGCGATGTACCCCTGGACGTGGAGATAGAACCACAAACATTGGAGCCCTTCGATATCTTCAGTTCATCAGACGAAGATTTGTATCCAGCTGCTGAACACCCGTCAAAATTCAGAACTAACGAAGATAGGAAACAGAAAATCTTGGACACTCTAAACACCAAACATTTGAACAAGGAGGAACTAAATTTTGTTACTAATTTAGTTAGAGATTTTCCCGACCGTTTTTATCTTCCCGGAGATAAACTTGGAAAGGCCCGCGACTTTAAACACTCAATCCATACATCTAACGATATTCCAATCAATACAAGACAATATCGCTATCCTCTCATTCATCAAAAGGAAATTCAAAAACAAATTAGCGCGTTATTGTCAAATGGCATAATCACTCCTTCCAAATCTCCGTACAATTCACCTTTATGGATCGTCCCGAAAAAAGAAGACGAAAATGGAATGAAACGTTGGCGTCTGGTAATAGATTTCCGCGGTCTCAACGAAATAACAATTTCTGATAAATATCCATTACCTCAAATCACCGAGATTTTAGATCGACTAGGAGGAGCTAAATATTTTTCAGTCTTTGATCTCGCTAGTGGATTTCATCAAATAGAGATGGATCCGAAAGATAAAGCAAAAACAGCATTCACTACTCCAAATGGACATTACGAATTCTCTCGAATGCCTTTCGGATTAAAGAATGCACCACCCACCTTTCAACGCCTGATGGACCAAGCACTCACTGGACTTCAAGGAACAGACCTCTTTGTCTACTTGGATGACATAGTGATCTACGCATCATCCTTACAGGAACATAATATCAAAGTAAAAAAGCTGTTAAACCGCCTTCGAGAACATGGATTAACCCTGCAGACCAACAAATGCCAATTCCTGCGAAAGGAAGTCGCATACCTTGGACACATTATTTCAAAGGAAGGAGTAAGACCCGACCCTAGGAAATTAAAAGCTGTTCAAGATTTTCCCACACCTACAACGCAGAAGAACATTCAACAATTCTTAGGACTTGTAGGATATTACCGAAGATTCGTACCTAATTTCACCACAAAAGCAAAACCTTTAATTAATCTATTAGGAAAAGGCATCAAATTCAAATGGACGGAAGAACAAGACCAAAGTTTTAAGCAATTACGTAACGAACTTTGCCTTCAGCCCATATTGCAATATCCAGATTTCAGTAAACCGTTCATTGTAACTACAGATGCATCCGATTACGCTATTGGAGCGGTACTTAGCCAAGGGGAGATAGGAAATGACCTGCCGATTGCCTACGCATCCCGCAGCCTAAATAAACCCGAGAAGAACTATTCGGCTACTGAAAAGGAATGTTTGGCCATGGTTTACGCCGTAAGGTACTTCAGGCCCTACATCTATGGAACTCCATTCACCCTCGTTACAGATCACAGACCACTGGTGTGGCTACACTCTGTCAAGGACCCCACTTCTAGATTAATGAAATGGAAACTCCGACTTTTGGAGTACGAGTACCAGGTTGTCCATAAATCCGGAAAGACGAATAAGAACGCAGACGCATTATCGCGCAACCCCGCTTCTGCCTGCCTACCACTTATTCCACGAGAGCCCAAGGATCCTGACTTCAAAGCCCAGATACCAAAAACAGACGCCAACATCGATACAATTGGGCACCGCGTACGGCAATTACGACGAGACAGAGAAAACCGACCCAAGTACCGAGAGACAAGCAGCAGCTCAGATGAAATAGAAGAAACCGCACGTGGGAACGTTCAACATTCTCCAATAATACACAAGAACCGATCTTTTCCCAGCTTATCTCAAGAGATAACCATGCCAGATGAACGCCAGGAAACCATAAACAGTTTTTCGCCCGCAGCAAATTCCACTCAAATCGTCCCTTTAGATAAGGACCAGACCTTATTTGACAATCTGATATCCTTTGAGGAACCGTTCGAAAATACTGTAATAGAAAACGCAGGAAACGTTCAACAAGATATTCTCGGTACACCGCAAGCATCATCAGAAGTCATGGATGAACCTTTACAACCTTCAATAAACCAGCTACCTGCAGATACTACACCCGAAACAAGTGTGAGACAACCACCTGACTTTGACCTCACGCTTGACCCTTACCCATTTTTTACTACCGACGCCGAGAATTCAAACGACCTTGACGATCTAGAAGAGATCCCGCTAGACCAACCACATAAAATTATTGTTTCTTCCAATACCTTTACCGCTGAAGAAGGACATTACGTACACTTCATTTCTGCCGACTGCAATTTAGTAAACCCCGTCGGAAAATTACTGCTGGACACTGAAATAATTAATAAACCAAACCTCCTAGCAGCGCAACCAAAAAGGGGACAGGTGATAACTACAGACAATGGACTATTTAAAACATTCAGTATAATAATCGCAGACAACTTCTTTGATAATATTAAAAGAACAGATGTGCTCAATGGATTGAAAACTCTGCAACACACCTTGGATCAAAATCAGATTGAATCATTTCGAATTTCTGCCACCGGAGACCTTCACAAAATACCATCCAACGAATTCGTCAAGATATTAGAAGAGGTTTTTATAGAAACCGGCCTGCAGATCACTTTATGCAACTGTATCATCACAACACCATCTGAAGAGGACAGACAGCACATCATTTGCGAAGCTCACGACAGCTTAATCGGAGGACACAAAGGAGTAACGAAGACCTACAAACGCATTCGATCAAGATTCCATTGGCCGCAAATGCGCAACGAGATTCAAAACTACATCCGAAGATGCAAAAGTTGTCAAGAACAGAAATTAGTCCGAGCGAAAACTCGTCAGCCGATGTTGATCACCGACACACCTATAGGAGCCTTCGACAAAATTTCCTTAGATACAGTGGGACCTTTACCAATTACACCGAGTGGGAACAGACACATTCTCACCATTCAAGATAATCTAACGAAATATTGCGTAGCCATAGCAATACCTAATATTCGTGCCGCTACAATTGCAGATGCTTTCGCTAGACATTTCATCGCAATCTACGGTACACCCCGCGCAATATTAACAGACAAAGGAACTAGCTTCATCGGAACACTAATGACAAATTTATCCGAAATATTTAAAATCAAACAAATCACAACCTCGGGATATAGACCACAAACCAACGGATCTTTAGAACGAAGTCACATCGTACTCACCGAATATCTCAAGCATTACATGGATAATTACGAAGACTGGGATTTATTAATACCGTTTGCAATGTTCTCTTACAATACATCCGTTCATGAAGCAACAAATTTCACCCCGTACGAATTAATCTTTGGAAAACCAGCTCGAGAACCAAGTTCTTTTCCAACTGGCGAAAAATTAAAGTCATTTGGAGACTACCTAATAGAATTAATAACACACATGACTAATATTCGTAATATAGCTTCCGATAACCTAAACAAAGCAAAAATTCGTTCGAAAAATTATTACGATGCACACGCAAAACCAGTAACATTTAACGTAGGCGATCCTGTCTACGTACTCAAAGAACCACGCACTAGTAAGTTTGATCCACATTACATTGGACCGTATCAGATAATAGACGTGATGGACCTAAACAACGTAGTATTGCGAACGCACAAAAAGTTAATCACAAAGCATCAGGACAAATTAAAACACGCTTATTCTCCATCAACGGCAAAACGATAAGCCGACCGTCAGCCCAGATATGGTCCTTACCACCTTGCTCCTGAGACATACCCTGCCAAGCAGTGAGGGTATACCTGAGGGATACTCAACCCGTTCCAATCAACACTCCTGCTAACAACAGCCAGCATGGAAATGCTGACGGAGAACAGAAGGATGATTTCACTGTCACCTTGATGCTCGACCGGCTACCCGGACAACCTCCACTAGACGTCGTCGACCACTGGCTGGAGATGGGCTACGTGGTGCCCAGTGACGATTAAACTTTTACACCCCGCAACACCTAGCGATAAGTACACATCACACTACACTACACCCGACAATTCTCTTTCACACTCTTGTTTATAAAAGGATTTGTGGGGCGTTTTCCCTTCTTTTGAAAAGCATCACGAGAATCGCGATGTTTTGTCTTAGGGGGGAGATGTTACGTATGTGGAATTTTCCCATACGCCGCTCTCAACCACTTTTCGAGCTCGCGTCTGCGAAGGGAAAACGCCCTAAAATCCTTTTGTTTATCATACACCACTAAGGGGCTCTTGATCTTGACCATCTGGATCGCGACCATGGGAACGGGAGTGACACGACGACGACCCCGAAGGATTTCCTTATATGGAAATTCTTAACGAATCCCCACTCATTTTGGGACTATATAAACCCTTCAGTTTCAACCCTCTTCGGTTCAAAGCAGTACAGTCACGCGTAGAGTAACGTCGTGTCACGCTCGTACAGAGTTGGTTAAATCGAGTACGATCGAGCTAAAGTCTCCGTCAGAATCAAAGTTAACCTCATAGAATCCGCGAGTTCGGTTCATATTCTATTCGGCACTTTGAAATAGCCACTCGTACGCCCCGCATCGCCAGTGCGTCAACACCGTGCAAATTAGTGGTAATTTATATACTTTTACTACACTATTTAATCGCGACACTTACATTTGTATAATAATTAGTTATTGAATACACGAATGGTGTTCGCTCTAAATCGAGTAGATTCGTTGAAACCCATCTTTTACCCAGCGATCCTTATAATATTAGTAGCACTCACCCACTGATACAGCTTTACCGCTCGAGTTGTATCAAACATAAATTAAGAGTTACGAGGCATTACTAACATTTCCCGCGACTCCCTGATCAAGCATCAGGTTCGTTCGCAACCTTTCATCCAAAACAAGGAATCTTTACCAACCTAGTGGCTCCCCGATTTCGCATCGGGTTCGTCCACGTTTAACCCTCCTACGGCTCCCTGATTTCGCATCAGGTTCGTCCGTGTCCTACAGCTCCCTGATTTCGCATCAGGTTCGTCTGTAAGTCTACCAACCTCCGAACAGCTCCCTGGTTTCGCACCAGGTTCGTCTGTGAATAATCCAACCTCCTAACAGCTCCTCGACTTCGCGTCGAGTTCGTCTGTGAACATCATCCTAGTGCCACCCCGATTTCGCATCGGGTTCGTTCACGACGAATCACCCTCCTGCGGCTCCCTGATTTAGCATCAGGTTCGTCCGCGAGTGACTCCATTCCTAGAGGCTCCCTGATTTAGCATCAGGTTCGTCCTCGCTTCCGATAATCCTAGCGGCTCCCTGATTTCGCATCAGGTTCGTCCGCACTCTAACTAACAAACTCATAAACCGTATTCCTTGGGAAATACCCTTCTCGCCGGCCTCTCGCGTTGCCGCAGCCCCGGCTCGTAACACAAACTTATTCGTTATCAGCAACACTGTTGGCCGTTATTGAATTATGGATTTTAATCACAATAACGAACTATGATCACTTTTCGTTCATTTCCTGTTACATTACCTTGTCGTGGCTACGTTATTAACACAAGGAAATTTACGTATTCCTTATCCTTCCACTTCAAATAATTATTATTTTCGATTCTTCTAAAAAAAACCTTTGTATTCGTCTTTTTACGTTAGACATGATTTTCATCCATTTCTCCTTTATTCATTATTCACTTTAAATGACAAACAAATCGTGACAAAATGTTCGATTTTATTTGTTACGTCTTTTTCATTTGCCATTCTACCCAATTTCCATCGATGCATGCCGAGTTGCTTGTTCGTAGTCGCAGCGCGGCACGCGGCCACGCTAGCACGGGAACTCGGCCGCCACACTCGGGCTCTGATTGGTCGCTGCTTTTTGTTAATATCTCGTTAACGAAACCTCGGAGCACATTTTCGCAAAGGAAAAAGTTGTTTGCAATTACCCCCCGAGTCACCCCCTTCAAGGAACCGCAGCATTTTTGGAACACCCTGTATAGTGGTGACCTTAGTTGAATCGCGAGTAAGAGCGCATTTCTACAAAGTCAGCTTGCCACAGATCATCGTATTCATGCACTACAGGGTGTCCCAAAAATGTCGGAGTTCCTTGAAAGGGGTGACTCAGGGGGTGATTTGAAACAACTTTTTCCTTAGCGAAAATATTGTCCGAAGTTTCGTTTAGGAGATATTAACAAAAACCCCCGACCAATCAGAGCGCGCGCCTTCCGCCCGAGCTCCCGCGGTAGCGTTGGCTACGCGGTAGGCGGCTGCGCTTGTACTACGAACGTACGAACAAGCAAGTCGGCATGCATCGAAGTAAACCGCGTTACACAGACTTTTTTTAAACAGAAGCTTAAATAATAATTGTTTGAGGTGAGAGGACAAGAAATACATCAATTTCATTTTCAAATAAGGCATAAACTAAATGGTAATGTAACAGAAAATGTACGACAAGTGAT
This sequence comes from Andrena haemorrhoa, assembly GCA_910592295.1. Lineage (NCBI taxonomy): Eukaryota > Metazoa > Arthropoda > Insecta > Hymenoptera > Andrenidae > Andrena > Andrena haemorrhoa. Next base: position 23,162,747 of record OU342942.1, read on the forward strand.
CGTAATTCGTTATTGAGGTAAAAATCCGTAGATTAATAACGGCCAACATAACTAAAGTTAAAAAATAATATCAGGTGTATGAATAAATTGTTTCCGACTGGATTTAAATAATCAGTACAAAGCTACCGAATTTCTATCGCGGTGATGTTCGTAAGCTGCCAGAAAAATGGCGAAAGGTAATTAACAGTAATGGAAATTGTTTCGATGATTGAAATGTTTTCATATTTTTTAAATCAAACTGTTATTGTACCTACCCTAAAATCGAACAGAATTTATTTCTACACCTAATAATCACCAATAAATTAAATAAAACTCACCCTTTCGGACATTCCTTTCCTTTCTTTTCGGAAAGCTGTGTCACTAAGTAGGTCACTGTACCGATCCTGGTCATCGGTGGACGAAAAGTTTTATGGCAGGGTAGCGCCCGGTGCTCAGCTGATCGCAGGTATACGACACCACCCGAAGGTAAGGGTCGTAACGTCAAGTGCGTCCGGGTTAATGTACCGAATATTCACTTCACTGCACGGCCACTAACACTGATCACTTAATTTATTTTTCATGGAACGTGTTGTTCCTGCGTTATAAAAATTGTCTATCCACACCTCAGCACGTACGATCAGCTGTCTTTGGACGGCCTGCAAAGTTTGTGGTATTATGTTCGTCACCGCAGCGTGAATTCGCACAACGATGTTCAGAATAATTTTGACGCCAAACGCCGAATCGTACCCTAGCTTGGGGTTTGGATATGCGGGTATTCCCGTGAAAACGCTCGCACAGTAGCACTTGCGTCCCCGTTGTTCCGGGCGTACACCCAGAACATCGCGTAATAGGTATTATTGGGCCGTGAACATTTCTGCGACGAGATTGCTAGCTGACTGACAGGATTTTTTCCAAGCAACTTCCTCTACCCCCAAGTAGCTTCTCTCGTTCCATTATGAGTTAACTCCCACCAGGACAAGAGGCGTTAGGTAAAAAGAACCCATCACATTTTCGAAACACACGTGCTTCCCAGAAGTGCAACGAACGAACCGTCGTACACTTTCACAAAAGCCCGCGCGCTCCGTCCTTTTACTGCCATTGTACCCAATGCTTCGAGGTAGGCAGCAGACACCACGTGTTTCGGTTCGAAAGGGTCCGAAGAGAAGAGAAACAGAAAGTCTTCGAGTTGCTATAAAGAAGAAAATGCATACCATTCCTGTTTCCCCTTTCCGATATCCTGATTTCACGTCTGCTACGAGGCGGAACCAATTAAGTCATAAATTATCCAAAACTGTAGGCAACCGTTCTCTACCGCCGACTAGCGGGACAATACGGTCATAAACCGCGACCCTGGCGAAATGCTCTGGCCGATCAGCCTGATTAATTTTGGGGAAGCAGAATTTAAAAAGTATTATCCAACATCAATACGCCTCGCGGAGACACACAGGAAGAAAAGGGGTAGTCCGCTGACAGCGCGTGGTCCCGCTTGCGTCGTCCTGTCCGCTGACAGCGCGTGATCCCGCCTGCGTCGTGCTTCCTTCAAATTAAAGCCAGATCCCTTATCTCTCGAGTATAAACACGCGCTCGATTTTCAAAACAAAAGCACGCGTTGACGTATTCCGTGCGAGAGAAGGTGGACTTTAAGTCCGATTGGTCCTAATCTAACCAATCTGCCCTGCATCCCTCCCGAACGGCCACTGTCTTGAAGAGGCCCACTTCACAGCAATATCTCTTGCCCGAGACCCACCTTCTCTCGCACGGAATACGTCGACGCGTGCTTTTGTTTTGAAATTCGAGCGCGTGTTTATACACGAGAGATAAGCAGGCCCGATTGGTTCGTTTAGGACCAATCGAACTTCAAGCCCACCTTCTCTCGCAAGGAATACGTCGTCGCGTGCTTTTGTTTTGAAAATCGAGCGCGTGTTTATACTGGTGGGCCTCGGGGAGGAGATATTGCTGTGAAGAGGGCCTCTTCAAGACAGTGGCCGTTTGGGCGGGATGCAGGGCAGATTGGTTCGGTTACGACCAATCGGTCTTCAAGCCCACCTTTTCTCGCACGGAATACGTCGAGGCGTGCTTTTGTTTTGAAATTCGAGCGCGTGTTTATACTCGGGAGATAAGGGATTCGTCTTTAATTTGAAGGTAGGACGTAGCAGGCGGAACTACGCGCAGTTTTGGGTAATTTATGGCTTAGTTGGTTCCGCCTCGTAGCAGACGTGAAATCAGGATATCGGAAAGGGGAAACAGGAATGGTATGCATTTTCTTCTTTATAGCAACTCGAAGACTTTCTGTTTCTCTTCTCTTCGGACCCTTTCGAACCGAAACACGTGGTGTCTGCTGCCTACCTCGAAGCATTGGGTACAATGGCAGTAAAAGGACGGAGCGCGCGGGCTTTTGTGAAAGTGTACGACGGTTCGTTCGTTGCACTTCTGGGAAGCACGTGTGTTTCGAAAATGTGCTGGCTTCTTTTTACCTAAAGCCTCTTGTCCTGGTGGGAGTTAACTCATAATGGAACGAGAGAAGCTACTTGGGGGTAGAGGAAGTTGCTTGGGAAAAATCCTGTCAGTCAGCTAGCAATCTCGTCGCAGAAATGTTCACGGCCCAATAATACCTATTACGCGATGTTCTGGGTGTACGCCCGGAACAACGGGGACGCAAGTGCTACTGTGCGAGCGTTTTCACGGGAATACCCGCATATCCAAACCCCAAGCTAGGGTACGATTCGGCGTTTGGCGTCAAAATTATTCTGAACATCGTTGTGCGAATTCACGCTGCGGTGACGAACATAATACCACAAACTTTGCAGGCCGTCCAAAGACAGCTGATCGTACGTGCTGAGGTGTGGATAGACAATTTTTATAACGCAGGAACAACACGTTCCATGAAAAATAAATTAAGTGATCAGTGTTAGTGGCCGTGCAGTGAAGTGAATATTCGGTACATTAACCCGGACGCACTTGACGTTACGACCCTTACCTTCGGGTGGTGTCGTATACCTGCGATCAGCTGAGCACCGGGCGCTACCCTGCCATAAAACTTTTCGTCCACCGATGACCAGGATCGGTACAGTGACCTACTTAGTGACACAGCTTTCCGAAAAGAAAGGAAAGGAATGTCCGAAAGGGTGAGTTTTATTTAATTTATTGGTGATTATTAGGTGTAGAAATAAATTCTGTTCGATTTTAGGGTAGGTACAATAACAGTTTGATTTAAAAAATATGAAAACATTTCAATCATCGAAACAATTTCCATTACTGTTAATTACCTTTCGCCATTTTTCTGGCAGCTTACGAACATCACCGCGATAGAAATTCGGTAGCTTTGTACTGATTATGTAAATCCAGTCGGAAACAATTTATTCATACACCTGATATTATTTTTTAACTTTAGTTATGTTGGCCGTTATTAATCTACGGATTTTTACCTCAATAACGAATTACGATCACTTGTCGTACATTTTCTGTTACATTACCATTTAGTTTATGCCTTATTTGAAAATGAAATTGATGTATTTCTTGTCCTCTCACCTCAAACAATTATTATTTAAGATTCTGTTTAAAAAAAGTCTGTGTAACGCGGTTTACTTCGATACATGCCGACTTGCTTGTTCGTACGTTCGTAGTACAAGCGCAGCCGCCTACCGCGTAGCCAACGCTACCGCGGGAGCTCGGGCGGAAGGCGCGCGCTCTGATTGGTCGGGGGTTTTTGTTAATATCTCCTAAACAAAACTTCGGACAATATTTTCGCTAAGGAAAAAGTTGTTTCAAATCACCCCCTGAGTCACCCCTTTCAAGGAACTCCGACATTTTTGGGACACCCTGTATAACGCGCCTCCACAGGAAATGTCTTCGAGCTGGAGCATGCAATTCCTCAACAAGTTGTCGCTTCTTGTGGCCATGGTTTTCTTTACTCCTGGATTTCGATAATGGCCGAGCATGTTTGATCGCAGAGGGGGTCTTTGATATGAATGATGTGATAATTATCGTGTACATGTGTTTAGAGAGAACTCAAAGAAGGTTGAGAATAGTGTAGTTTATTTGAGATAGGGAATTGCGAAAATGAGATGATACAATTGAAACGTGACAATAGATATTTGACGGTTCGCGATGCGAGAGACAACTGAAATGTAACCGAGCTCTCGGGTCGGTCACGAGAGCGAGAGAGTGTGAGTGAGTGTATGTGAGGTGTGGTGTAGAAGAGTATGTATGTATGATCGCGAAAAGTAAATACGAGGATGCCAGCTGATGTGAAACTAGAGAAAGAGAGAGAAAGAAAGATGATAGAGAGAGAGCTAGATAGAGAGTGAGATGATTTTGCCGAAACATTCCGCCCGCCTTGCCAATCTTGAATAGATTGGCGATTAGTAAATTGAATCATCGATCGAACGCGTAGGCACTAGATGTAGTCCTCGTTGGTTGAGACAGGTAGTAAGATGAGCTTCACGATTGGCCGCCGGTACACCGAATGTTGAGTCCGAACGGTGGCGACGCGTACGAGGTTGTCCTGGCCGGGATGCACGTCGATGACTCTGCCAAGAGCCCATTTGGAGGGAGGATATCGTTCGTCCTTGACGAGAACGAGCGATCCGATCTAGGGGGAGTGAAATCGTTGTTGCCACTTCGTGAGTGTTTGAAGATGTTGGAGGTACTCGGTGCTCCAGCGATGCCAGAAGTGTTCCAACATTTGACGTATGAGTTGCCATCGAGAGAGTCGAGATGTTGGAAGATCGATGAGAGAAGGTTCTGGGATCGTATTTAAAGCAGAACCTGTGAGAAAATGACCCTGGGTGAGCGCGGTCATGTCATTTGGATCATCCGAGAGTGGGCAGAGTGGACGCGAGTTGAGAACGGCTTCAATTTGTGAGAGCAGCGTTGAGAATTCTTCGTAGGTGAGTCCGGTGTCTCCGATAACGCGCTTGAGATGGAATTTAACTGATTTAACGGCAGCTTCCCACATGCCGCCGAAATGCGGTGACGATGGCGGATTGAACTTCCACCTTGTGCCGTCGTTTGCGAGGATGTTAGCGAGATCTTTCATCTGTCCGGATGAGGCTTGAAAGAGTTTCCGTAACTCCTTTTCAGCGCCGATGAAATTTGTTCCACAATCGCTCGTGAGTGTTCCACAGATGCCTCGTCGACTCGTGAAACGTTTGTACGCGGCGAGGAACCCTTCGGAGGAATAATCGGTGGCTATTTCCAAGTGGACGGCGGATGATGAGAGACAGATGAACACGACGATGTACCCCTTGTAAGATTTGGCGCCGCGTCCTCGGAACGTCCGGAGGGTCAAAGGCCCTGCGTAATCGACTCCGGAGTGGAGGAACGGGCGCGATCGAGTTGACCGAGGTTCTGGTAGCTGCCCCATGAGTTGCTGACTGATAGCGGCTCGTTGTCGAACGCATGGAATGCAGCGATGTACGAATGCGCGAATCGGCACACTGCCTCCCACGATCCAATATCGACGTCGTAACGTAGCGAGAGTGACCTGTGTTCCTCCATGAAGTGTGCGGTAATGAGTATCGCGGGTGATAAGGGTCGTGAGCGCGGATTCTCGAGGTAAAATGAGAGGATGTTTCTCGTCGTAATCGAGAAGAGAGTTTCGGAGTCGGCCTCCGACGCGTAAGTGTCCCGAAGAGTCAATGAAAGGAGCGAGTCGAATCAACGCGGCAGACCGCGAGAGCTGCTTGCCTTGCGAGAGTTGATGAATTTCGTTTCCGAAGTACGCGGCTTGAGTTTTCTTCACCCAGAAGAGTCGAACGGAATTGAGTTCTTCGGGAGTAAATGGCGACGCTCGATCCGGAGTGCCCTGGATGTTCTTGAATTTGTGAACGGCTCGGAGACACAACGCCGTCACACGCAGAAGAGTCCTGAGATTCGAGAACCGCTCAACGAGAGCCCAGATTTCTGGAGACTCGTCTTGATTGGCAATCGCGACTGGCGTTTTGCGAATTTCGAGAGCGACGTCCGTATCAAGCGATGGATTCGATGACGGCCAAGAAGTTGAATGTTTCCACAGCCTAGTCGGGCCGTTCCACCATAGAGTTTCGTCCTTGAGTTGTTGAGGAGAGAGTCCGCGCGATGCAAAGTCCGCAAGGTTGTCCTTCCCTGGGACGTGATGCCATTGAGAGTTTGAGAGCTCCTGAATTTCCGTTACGCGATTCCGAACGTAATCGGCCCACCGGCGGGCATCACCGCGAATGTAAGCAAGCCCGACCGTGGAATCCGTCCAGAGGTGGATTGGAGCTCCTTCGAGATCGAGAGTTTTTCGAACGTGAGAAATTGTTCGAACTAAGATGAGAGCGGCTGAGAGTTCGAGTCGAGGGATGGTCACTGGCTTCAGCGGAGCAACCCGAATTTTCGCGGCGACGATTGTTACGCGAACATCGTCGAGATCCGCGAGCGCGCGTAAGTAGATCACTGCACCGAGCGCAGCTTGAGACGCGTCCGAGAATCCGTGCAACTCCACGGCGCACGATGATGCGCGAGACCCGAGCCACCGGGGGACTGAAATTAGAGAGACGTCTTGCAGATCCCTGTCGAAACTCCTCCAGCGGGTGTTGAGTTCTTCAGGTAGCTGGTCATCCCAGCCGAGCTTCGCTGACCAGAGTTCCTGGATGAAGATCTTTCCGCGGACGACGACAGGCACAATCCATCCGAGAGGATCGAAGAGTTGAGCAACACGCGATAGCACGGTGCGTTTACTGATATGAGACGGTTCGTCGCGGCTGCGCGAGGCAAACACGAATGAGTCGGTGCGTGGTTGCCAGAGAAGTCCGAGAGCGCGAAAGAGTTTAGCGTCTTCGAGTAGCACTGATGATGATTTCTCTCGTCTCTCCGACGAGATGTGTGCTAGTAACTTTTCGTCACTGGCGGTCCATTTTTGCAGTGTAAAACATCCAGCCTTGAGACATTCATCGATTTGTCGAATTTTCTCTTGCGCTTCTGCAATGTCGTCGGCTCCTGAGAGCACGTCGTCAACGTAGATTTCACGCTGGATGATGCTCGAGGTAAGAGGAACGCGCTGTTCCTCGTCAATTGAGAGTTGCCGAAGCGCGCGGATTGCGAGATATGGAGCGCTTGCAAGGCCGTAGGTAACAGTGCAAAGATGATATGAGAGTGGAGGATTTTCTGGATTGTCCCTCCAGAGGATTCGTTGCAAATCCCAATCTTCGGGGTGTACGCGAATCTGCCGATACATTTTCTCGATGTCGGCGGAGAAAACGTACGCGTAGCGGCGCCAGCGAGTGATGACATCGGCGAGATTGTTTTGAAGTTTCGGCCCAATGTGTTGCAGATCGTTGATTGAGATTCCGAAATTGGTGCGATGAGAACCATTGAAAACGACGCGTACCCTGGTGGTCGTGCTAGTCTCCCGCACGACTGCGTGGTGAGGGAGATAGAATACGCGACGCGGCTGAACGAGTGATTTCGGAACGAGAGCCATGTGACCGAGTGCTTCGTACTCGTTGAGAAATTCTGAGTACGCCGACTTCAAGGATGAGTTTGCAATGAATCTTTTCTCTTGTCGCGAGAGAGCTTATAATGCTGATTTGTACGAATCGCCGAGATCTTCCGGGCGACGTTTGAGAGGTATCCGGACGATGTAGCGGCCATCCGGCATGCGAGAGTGCGTTTCGATGAAGTGCTGTTCACACTGAGTTTCTGCGTCGGACGGAGAACTGTCCGATGCAACGATAGTTTCTTCTTGTGCCCAAAATCGCTGGACGAGATCGAGAAGGTCGTGGTCGACCGAGCACTGTAGCCTATGAGCAGGGCGAGCACTCGAGTCTGAGGCTGATTCGGATGCGACGGATCCCGATAGAATCCATCCGAGAGCGGTTTGCTGAGCGATTGGGCTCCCGGGGCCGCCACGGCGTAGCCCTCCTTCGAGAATTAAGCTGTAAACTTCGGCGCCGAGAATTAAGTCGATTTGAGTTGTGGACGAGAATTCTGGGTCAGCGAGCTCGAGACCGTCGAGATGTGGCCATGGGTTCTTGACCACTCGAACTGAAGGCAGATAGGACGTGAGCTTCGCGAGCACATACGCACCTATCGAGAGCGAGAATGTAGGATTTACTCGTGAGGCGATGCTGAGATTCATAAATCCGCGAGAGACAGTCGATCGTTGCGCACCGATCCCGTGGATTGGGAGTGAGACTCGTTGACGCGGCAAGTTGATACGTTGAGCGAGAGATTCTGTGATGAACGATACTTCCGATCCTTGGTCGAGGAGGGCTCGAACTTCGTACTGGTCGCCGTAACATGACGTGACCTTGATGAGAGCTGTCGCAAGCAAGACTGGCATGTACTTGATTGAGGACGTCATTGCGACATTGGTCGAAGCGGACGCGCCCGAGTCAGTTTCCTCGCGGCGCGGATGCACGGAAGCACTTGTTTGGCTCCCGGGAGCGACGGATACCGATTGTTGCGGTGGTGAGCTCTTCCCCTGAGAGGCTGACGCGCGTGAAGCTGGACCGTCTGATGAGTTGGTGGTCCGATGAATCGACGTGTGATGAGGGTTTCCACAGATTCGGCAGCGTTTTGCTGTGCGACAGTTACGGAATTGATGCGGACCGAGGCAGTTGAAACAGAGATTCTTTTGTTTGAGAAAGTCTATCTTTTCTTCGAGCGTTTTGCCACGATACACTGGACATGTCGATACGTAATGAGCGGCATTGTATAGTGAGCACGCGAACGAAGATGAGTTTACTGCAGCGTTCGAGGAACTGTCGCTTTTGAGCGTCACGGCAGTTTGGTGTGATTTCGCGCCAGACGAGCTTTTCGTTGTTACTGGAGCGCCCGAACGCGATTTTCGAGTCGCGGTAGCGCGTGCAAAACCCTCGAGCGCGTGTATCCGGCCTGAGATGAACTTTTGGAGTTCTGCGAAAGTCGCGGGTTCGGTCGTGGCGCCGATTTGCATTTCCCAATCGAGTAGAGATTCTGAATCGAGTTTGCGCGTCACCATGTAAACGATTATGCGATCCCAGGCGTCTGTAGGACACCCGAGAGCGCTGAGAGCTCCCAGAGATTCTTTTACGTCGCCGATCAGAGTTTTAAGCTCGGTGGCTGATTGTTGAGTTACCTTGTTGGGTGAGAATAACGTGGAGAGATGAGTGTCGATGAGCACTCGCTTGTTCTCGTAGCAGTCAACGAGTTCTTGCCACGCTTGCGCGAAGTTTTCATCGGTGACTTCGAACTTTCTTACGATTTGAGCGGCTTCGCCGGTGGCACTTATGTTGAGATATTGCAGCTTTTCGACGTCAGGTATTTCCTTGTTTCTGACAATCATCGCTGAGAAGAGATCACGGAAAGGTCGCCACTCACGGTACGACCCTGAGAAGCTGGGCACGTTGAGTCGAGGTAACTGTCGAGAAGTCGGCGCATGAGATGAGCTTGGTGCAGTTGATGCAGTGGATGCCGACTGACCGATCTTGCTCTTGAGTTGAGTGAGATACGAGAGAAGTTCGCTCTTTTGATCAGCATAGGCCTCTTCGCATTGGTCATACTGACGATCAGTGAAGTACGGTAGCGCGGATTTTTCTTCGGGTTTCAAAGACGAGAGAAGATCGTGATTATCTTGAAACTTCTTCCAATTGCTGTCAAGAATGTCGATTCTGGTTTGTATGTGTTCGGGGGTGCGCTTCTTTTGTTCCAATTTTTTTACATTGGCAACGGCACAACAGATCAGGGCGTATTGATCGGTCTGTTTGTCAACAATAGCAGCAACCGTAGTCGACATGATTCAAATTGTTTGTACCGTACTAATACACGATTTAACGACTTCGCGACACTTCCGGAGCACGATAAACTGATATTTTGAGAACTCCCACGTGCACTATTGAGAGAGAGAGCGCGAACGTGGACTTACGAGTGCACACGCGTGGATTGAGGTGAGACGACGCGAGAGCGCGGCGAAGGCAAGAGTGAGAGAGACTGACCGTTGACTCTTATCACCGCACACACACGCGACTTTCTTTGAGTTTAGAGAACGAGTTTGCACTTTGCACTTTACTGATGCTACACTATTCACACCTCCGGCTCGAAGGACCAGTAAATGTTTAGAGAGAACTCAAAGAAGGTTGAGAATAGTGTAGTTTATTTGAGATAGAGAATTGCGAAAATGAGATGATACAATTGAAACGTGACAATAGATATTTGACGGTTCGCGATGCGAGAGACAACTGAAATGTAACCGAGCTCTCGGGTCGGTCACGAGAGCGAGAGAGTGTGAGTAAGTGTATGTGAGGTGTGGTGTAGAAGAGTATGTATGTATGATCGCGAAAAGTAAATACGAGGATGCCAGCTGATGTGAAACTAGAGAAAGAGAGAGAAAGAAAGATATAGATAGAGAGAGAGCTAGATAGAGAGTGAGATGATTTTGCCGAAACAACATGCATTATGTGCTCTCTATCGGTCCGAGAAATTTCTGAACAAGTTCAACCGTCTCGCATGATTCTTCTTCGCATTGTTGCTGTGGATTCAATGCCTGCGATATCTTTTGAACGCTGTTTTGCAACATCAGCATATCTCTCTGAAACACAACCATCTTCCTCTCTAATTCTTCCTGCTGCTCTCTCAAAAGTTTAATGCTCTTTTCCACATATAGTTTGTTTGAGATTCACCTGGTTCATCTCAACGCCACACTCACGCTCACGGCAGCACCTCCCGGGCGCGTCGCTCTCGGCGGATCCACAATCGATAAGCAAATCAGAACTCACCTTGACAATCAATAACCAATCAGATTTGGACACGTCGGTCGATCTTCGACAACATTCGAGACGCCGCGTAACGGAAATCATCCTTTTTCAATTCACTAACGTTCTCAGTGCGCGCATGAAAAGACGTTCGTCTCTCGGTCGTTTTTGCATCGGCTTGTGAATTTAGTGCTCACACAATTAATTTTAACTGAATATTTCTGAACTAGCTTACTTCTCAATCTCAATCGCTCACCTACAATCAAAACTCTATCATCGATTGTGGATCTCCGCGAGTGAAGCACGTGGTGGTTCGCGACATTCTCACTTTTCGTTCTCACATCACCTTCTCACAAACTATTACTTTCTCACGACAATCCCACGCTCAATCGCACTACAGTGTATTTTAAATAAACTGACCAACTCAATTTTAACCGTGCTGCGCTATAATTTTGTCAAACCTAACCTTACCGATATCAGCGTGTACCACCTAAATTCGCTACATAGTTTATTAACAGCATCGCTGTCGGCCGCGGGCTGTGCTACGCGTCATATCGGGCTGGGCGCCGGTCACGCAAAGGGTGTTATCTCGCGTATAATTTCGAAGCAAATCGCTCCATTTGTAATAGTCCATTGTAGCTGCTCCACTCTTCTCGAGCGATACTCCAAATTTGTTGATCGGCATCTCAATGCATACAGTGCTCATCATCGGCGCGCGGTTTAATTTATAATGACGACTACTTCGCGGACTTCCTGGATGATCGATAGAATTTCGGGGTCATGACGCGACGCTTCCAGCAAACGGAATCGGTCCACCAGCTCGTTGGGATCGTCCCAGTGCACGTAATCGTTTACCAGTATGGCTCGCGGCACCGTTAGGCCTTTTCCTGCCCTACTTGTTGATACACGGGGGAGTAGCGGTGCAATTACATTGTAAGGAGTTATATCGGTGGGACGCGGATCTTCCCCCCACCACGCGCGCCTGGCACGGCCCGCTGCCCTCTCGCTTCCGAAGTTATCGCGGCCGCGTATATAAACCAGCGATCTCTTGTATTACAAGCTGTATCACTGCGTCTTTTTGGCTTCCCCTACTTCCACGGCTCCTAGAGGAACGCGGTCTCGCCGACCTCTAGACGCAAGACGACATCCGCTGTCAATCTTAGGGACAGACTTTGTCTGCCCCGGAGGACATCCTACAGTCTCCGTATTTTCCGCGGGTTTAACCCACTGGACGGTCGAAATCAAGGCTTCCCGGTCAGGACCATTGGTGGAGACCACAGCCAGGGGCCAGAACGACTACCCCTCCTTCTTTCACCTACTGCCGACACGAAAGGACCTTCGCGCCGCGACCGCGTCCGCGACGCTCCCGCGAAACTCCAGCGTCGCTCCGGTAGGTTAAGCATAGCATTAAGCCGTCTCTCTAGTGTTAGCCAGCATAGACCTGGCCGGGCTCTTTTGTACACGCGTTTGAATAAAACCCGTTCAGCCACTTCACCTCGCCTCATTCACTCGGCCACCCTATACCTCCCCCATCTGTTTAGTAGCCGCTTCGGCAAGCGGTTACAACGTGTTTATACTTGTATTCCTTGTTGCCCAATATGGGATTTTGAGTATTATGACCACGTCAGTGGGCGTTCGTCGTCAGCAGTATACTTTTGTATTTTTGTTTATCGGCATCGGTGTATGTGGTATCGTGGGGAAGTCTCTTGAAAATCAGTTCGTAAAGACCGGACGTTCCTCCGTATCTTACACCATCTATGATTATATTATCAGCCTTGTCTATATCGAAGCGTTATCCCCAAGCATCGTTCGACTATTGCCAAAGTATACACCGTACACATAGTCCATTGTTGTATCCTTATCACCACTTAAGATTGTACTCAAGTATTTTTGCCCCAGCGGACCGAAATGCCTGCGAAACGTTTCTTATCCCTCGGATGTTTTGAGTTGATGTCTAATAGATGTTGCAAACGACTCATCGAGAGTAATTTCGAAAACGTCTTCATCATTGGTTGTGAGCAATTTTAAACCAGGAAATGTATTTATTGGTGAGGAAGGAACCGGGGAATCGACTGATGCGGTATTCTGTCGTTTCCGCATCGATTGAACCGGTGAGGAGGTTACAAGCGAATTTTCCAATGACATGTATAATCGTTTCCTATTTCTGTTACGCGATGTTCCCTATCGGTTATATTTTTGTTTTAGGCGTTAATGTTTCATTCGCTTCAACATTTGTGCTCATCAGCGGTGACGTGTCAACTTCTGCAGCTGCGGTATTTTCCACAATATGTTTTAAGGGTTCAACAATAGGTTTAAAGTATCTCTCTAACGCGATATCTTCCTCCATCTTGCCTGTTTTCAAAGCCTGATGTTTCTTGCGAATGGCTTCACTGGCTTTTACAGTTCCCTTCGCTATTCTCTTGTGATCCATAATCTCCTGACTACTGATCAACAATTGTACCGTAGATGTTGCATTCCCACCGACGTGTTGATAAAGACTGACCATCTCACGGTATCGCAAATTCGTTAAATTTCTTTCTATAACGGCCATTGGACATCGCGCTATACTTGTCTATCATCCCGAAACCATACTCCCGTTGCCAACAATTACGACATAACGCTAAAAAATCCTCGTAAGAAATGTCGGTGTTTACGTGATCATTATACACATGTTACAAGTTGGTACCATCTTGCTTCAACAGAATCATCAGATTCGCATTGTCGCGTATAAAATGTTTGGGAATCTTTGCAAGTAGTAAGGCTAAGAGAGTTCTAACGCAGGTCCTCTGAGGGGAGCGCGGGGGCGGGGGGAAGTGAGGGCGCGCGGGGGAGCGCGGCGGAGGGAAACATGGGCGCGGGGCCTGCGGGGAGAGGAAGACCGGCTGCGCGCGCACGAGCCGCGGAGTGGGGGAAGCCGCGATGATGGAGGGGATCACTCCGGGCCGAGCTGCCGCGGAGACCTCTCCAGATCGAACCCACGTATTTGGAGGAGGAAAAGAGACAGAGCATTATTTTAAAGCTAAAATTCTAAGGAGGAAAAGAGACAGAGCATTATTTTAAAGCTAAATTCGGAGGAGGAAAAGAGACAGAGCATTCTTCGCGGCGCGAAGAATGTACGAATCGTAGAAAGAATTTTTTCCCAACGCAGAAAATTCAAAGCCACTGTAGCTTTTCAAGCGTTGAATCTTAGAAATATGGGGTGAGGGGAGATGGAGGAAGGCGGGAAAATAAAATTGTGAAATAGAATGTTTAAAATATATATACAGGGTGTCTCAGCTAACACTGGACTGCGCGATTTCTCCTAAACTATTGGAGATAAAAATATAAAAAAAATAGTGCATTGCATGGTTCGAGAAGGCCAATTTATTAGCCCGAACGAATTTTTTTTTCGATTATTATTTTAAAAGATACGATGGTCAAGTTCGGATCTGTAAATGGCACTACGTTTTTTGAACACCTGAGTTGATAGTGCATTCCAAGACAAATTCAATAAGCATTAATGTATACACTTGATTTCCACTGGTTTTTGAGATATTGCGCTTGCAAATTTAGTGATTTTCACTGAAGAAATCCCACTGAAATAGCAAGGACCGGGGTTGGTCTTGCTGGCACTACGGAGGGGCCACGGAGGGCCTTGCCTGTTGAAACCGATACCTACCTGCCAAAGGTCGGCGTCAGACCCAAAGGCTGGACAATTCTTTTCCGTCAGAAATGCTTCTTAGGTAGGTACATCTGCGGTGTCAAGCGGCTTCTGCGCACCGTTACTTTTATTTCGCACTTGCTTCTACGCTCGGATGGCCGATTCTTTTGGGAGGGATGCAAGCTCGATTGGTTATGTTAGGAGGTGTGAAAGTTGCTAGACTAAATTTCAACCAAAAGGAGCAGATTGTATTAGAACCAATCGGATTTGCATCCTTCACAAACGGCTGCTCTCTTGAAGAGGCCCTCTTCACAGCAATACCTCCTCCCCAATGCACACCTTCTCTCGCACGGAATACGTCAACGCATGCTTTTGTTTTGATATTGAAGCTCGTGTTTATACTCGAGAGGACCACGCGTCGACAGCGGGCTACCCCGTTTCTTCCTCTGTCTCTCCGCGAGGAGTATTGAGGGTGGATTGTAGGAGCGTAGATGTCGGGATTCCAGTTATTGAATTCAGGAGACGATAGAAACACTTTATTAGGAAACACACATGTACTATAATTAAAGTAAATCGTATTCCTCTCGGGCAGGAGTACTGATAACGATCGAACTTGAGCCCCACTTCGCGCAGGCCGATTACACGGAGGGTAGTCGAGTCACACACTGCACAAATGATACAGGGTAATTCTGGAGCAACGCCCGTCAAGAAGATGCGGCCTGGTACCCCGTGGCGAGGACAGACCTTCGCAGTGCCTCACCCGATTTTTATGGCTTTTTCCGGAAAAAGGTATGAATCCTGGGCCGAACGTAGCGAAGTGAGGTCGAGCCCCCGCAGTCGAGGGTGCAATATCCAGTACAGCGTATTAAGAAATTCTTTTCTTCATCGTATCGATAGGGAAGTGACGCCAATGGATTCCTTATGTTTTTCTGATGAAAATCATACCAAATATCATGCAAATCGGACTACTTTGAAACAAGCTATTTGTATTTCTTATGTAAAAGTAGTCCGATTTACACGACATTTGGCATGATTTTCATCGGAAAACCACAAGGAATCCATCGGCGACACTTCCGTATCCATACGATAAAGAATAAAGAATTATTTTATTTCCTAAATAGATACAGGGTAATTCTGGAGCTGTGCCCGTCACCCCGTGGCGAGGGCTGCCCTTCGCAGTGCCTCACTCGAATTTTATGGCTTTTTCCGGAAAAAGGTACGAATCTTGGGCCGAACGTAGCGAAGTGAGGTCGAGCCCCCGCAGTCGAGGGTGAAATATCCATTACACCGTATTAAGAAATTCTTTTCTTCATCGTATCGAAAGGGAAGTGACGCCAATGGATTCCTTATATTTTTCTGATGAAAATCATACCAAATATCACGCAAATCGGACAACTTTTACATAGGGAATACAAATATCTTGTGTTAAAGTAGTCCGATTTGCATGATATTTGGTATGATTTTCATCAGAAAAACATAAGGAATCCATTGGCGTCACTTCCCTTTCGATACGATGAAGAAAAGAATTTCTTAATACGCTGTAATCCCTCCACTGCGGGGGCCTGACCCCAATTCGCTACGTTCGGCCCAAGATTCGTACCTTTTTCCGGAAAAAGCCATAAAATTCGAGTGAGGCACTGCGAAGGGCAGCCCTCGCCACGGGGTGACGGGCACAGCTCCAGAATTACCCTGTATCTATTTAGGAAATAAAATAATTCTTTATTCTTCATCGTATGGATACGGAAGTGTCGCCGATGGATTCCTTGTGGTTTTCCGATGAAAATCATGCCAAATGTCGTGTAAATCGGACTACTTTTACATAAGAAATACAAATAGCTTGTTTCAAAGTAGTCCGATTTGCATGATATTTGGTATGATTTTCATCAGAAAAACATAAGGAATCCATTGGCGTCACTTCCCTTTCGATACGATGAAGAAAAAAATTTCTTAATACGCTGTACTGGATATTGCACCCTCGACTGCGGGGGCTCGACCTCACATCGCTACGTTCGGTCCAGGATTCATACCTTTTTCCGGAAAAAGCCATAAAAATCGGGTGAGGCACTGCGAAGGTCTGTCCTCGCCACGGGGTACCAGGCCGCATCTTCTTGACGGGCGTTGCTCCAGAATTACCCTGTATCATTTGTGCAGTGTGTGACTCGACTACCCTCCGTGTAATCGGCCTGCGCGAAGTGGGGCTCAAGTTCGATCGTTATCAGTACTCCTGCCCGAGAGGAATACGATTTACTTTAATTATAGTACATGTGTGTTTCCTAATAAAGTGTTTCTATCGTCTCCTGAATTCAATAACTGGAATCCCGACATCTACGCTCCTACAATCCACCCTCAATACTCCTCGCGGAGAGACACAGGAAGAAACGGGGTAGCCCGCTGTCGACGCGTGGTCCTCTCGAGTATAAACACGAGCTTCAATATCAAAACAAAAGCATGCGTTGACGTATTCCGTGCGAGAGAAGGTGTGCATTGGGGAGGAGGTATTGCTGTGAAGAGGGCCTCTTCAAGAGAGCAGCCGTTTGTGAAGGATGCCAATCCGATTGGTTCTAATACAATCTGCTCCTTTTGGTTGAAATTTAGTCTAGCAACTTTCACACCTCCTAGCATAACCAATCGAGCTTGCATCCCTCCCAAAAGAACCGGCCATCCGAGCGTAGAAGCAAGTGCGAAATAAAAGTAACGGTGCGCAGAAGCCGCTTGACACCGCAGATGTACCTACCTAAGTAGCATTTCTGACGGAAAAGAATTGTCCAGCCTTTGGGTCTGGCGCCGACCTTTGGCAGGTAGGTATCTGTTTCAACAGGCAAGGCCCCCCGTGACGCCAGCAAGACCGACTCCGGTCCTTACTATTTCAGTGGGTTTTCTTCAGTGAAAATCACTAAATTTGCAAGCGCAATATCTCAAAAACCAGTGGAAATCAAGTGTATACATTAATGCTTATTGAATTCGTCTTGGAACGCACTATCAACTCAGGTGTTCAAAAAACGTAGTGCCATTTACAGATCCGAACTTGACCATCGTATCTTTTAAAATAATAATCGAAAAAAAAATTCGTTCGGGCTAATAAATTGGCCCTCTCGAACCATGCAATGCACGATTTTTTTTATATTTTGATTTCCAATAGTTTAGGAGAAATCGCGCTGTCCAGTGTTAGCTGGGACACCCTGTATATATTGTTACATGTAAATTAATAAAATAAAAAAGAAAAGTAGAAACAATATATACCACACACACACCACTTTGAACGTCTAACGTACCACTTTGAACGTGGATTGAACATCTAACGTACCACTTTTAACGTGTATCGAATGTGTATTGAAACACTTCTACATAATTGTAACCATCGACTTAATCTAGCGTAAATTATATTTAGGAGGTTGGGTTGGGGAGAGTGAAGAAAAAACATTTATGCATTAAAAAATTGATTATATTTATTTATGAAATTCCATCTGGTGTTTAGACCTCCAGTTGAATATTTTAAATACATTTTGCATGGCACAATGCTTTGCGTGTCTGCCACATCGCAGAGTATTAACTACATTTAGCTTATTTAGAGATTTGATATCCTCGTAGTCAATATCGAGTGTCTCAATGACCACGGCCGCTCTCATATTTTCATCGAGGAAATCCGCAAGCCAGTCGCGTTTCTGCAGCCCTTTAACGTATACGATATGGGATGTGTCATCTTCTTCATCGATAGCATCAGCTACAGCTTTCGTAATTAGCTGTTTAGCCATACTGTATGGAACGTCTCCATCTTCCCACCGTAGTCCATGATGTTTTGCCACCAACCACCGGATGCTCGATTTGTCAGATTTTGTGAGGAGATATTGCGGCATCGAACTCCCAAAAATATAGTGCGAGAGAATTGTTCCCTTTCGTAGGACTGCCACTTCCTTCACGATAAATCTTCCATCAACGATGAACCCTTGCAGGTCAATAAATGTTGGTACAGCCATTATTGGTACAATGTGAAAGTCCGTACGCTTCCAAGACAGACAGGAGAATGCGATCTTTCTCGTAAAGCATCTCGATTTTCACGATTAAATTTTGTACGAATTTGGCACAGGAGAGGGCGGGCAAGTAGCGTGGCAATTTAATTGATTTTGCGCACCACATTTGTCAGCGGATTGTATTCAACCACCCGATCGTGTAGAATCAGACAGTAGGCTGTAGTATTTGCAGGCACATTCTCTTTACAGTCGAATTCTATGCGCACGTCCACGGTGCTATTCTTGATCGACTCATTTTGTCGCGAACAATCAATCACCACGAGGGGGCTAAATTGTAAAAATTGGGCCACGGTGAATAATGCCTCGTTGCAACTATGTCCATAATATGATTTACGGAAATGTGTATACATGTTAAACAAGATGGCATGCCTATTCTTGTCAAAGTCCAAGTTCATGTCATCGTACGGGTAAAATTCCGAATTGAGAAAAAGTTTTACATTGGTCAATTTGCAGTGGTCGAACCGAGTAACATCTTCGGTCATCACATTCTTTCGAGCAGTCTGTAGAGCAAAGATAATGTATTGCGGCTTCTCCAGCTGTGCAGCTGCCTTCACGGCCCAGGAATGCTTGGTTGTGCTCTGTAAGAGAGGATACTCGTACAGTTCCCAGGAGCGAAAACTAATGCTCAGGTTTTGTCCACTTTCCAAAGCATGTAGCAACGATAGCTTATTAACATCGTTCAGCGTCACATGAGGCATCCGCCATTGTACTTTAAGTAATTCAATTTCTGGTTCCAACGTTGGTGATCCTATTATAGAATTGTTATCGTTTCGCGATCGTATTAAAATCAATTTGTGACGCGCATTAATAACCATGCGTTTGTAGTCCTCGCAAAATCCCAGCAAATATTTGAGCGGGATGCAAAAATTGAAATGATTTTTCACTATTACCTCATCGTGCCGTTTCAAGCCCCATCCAGCATTCTCCATATTCTTGTCTTCGTCAGATGTCAGCGATACATAGTTTTTAAGCGTGCTAGTTATTCCAACGTTTCTGTTACGGTCAATCTCCACGCCATTCAGCTCATATTGAATCTCATCAAATATGAACGCCATGCAATTATTTCCCAGCATCACCGTTAATGCATCATTTGGCTTATTTATCATCAATTTCCCCTCCACGTAGAGGAAACTTTCACACGGCAATGTGTATAAATCCTGCTGCTGTATAGGTATTCTTATCTCATCGCTGTGCCCAAACGTTGTGTTGACGTATGGATTGTATGTATGTGTCTCAAGCTTGACGATGCGATCATCAAACGTCGGCTTCCCTCCAATGCTTAGAATGTCAGCCATTTTTCAACTTAAATGCGTAGAACGAATCCCAGCGATTTAAAAAAAGCAATGTTCACAGCACTGAGCCTCTTCTTTTTAGCGTAATCAGAGCTGCTGCTGCTGTTGTTGTTGTTGTTGTTGTTGTTGTTGTTGTTACAAATAATTCCGCTTGAAAGAAACGTGATTCTGAAGTCGTTCAAAACAAGCATCTCATTCGTTCGCACCACGTGTATTATCGTCGTCGTCGTCGTACGTGCAGTCTGATGGTAATCTCTTCACCTCGAAAACCAAGCAACTGTCCGTCTTGATCCACAACGCGTATCGTTAGATCCGTAATGACCCGTGTGGTGATTGGAAGGTAAATGATCTGTGCGGGCGTTTCCGATATCTTATATCCTGGCGGGACTCTCGGAGAAAATTCATGTATCGTATGTACGCGCTTTCCATTATTGTACGCGCCAGCGGTCACGCTACATTCTATGCGAATAATGTTTACATTCATGATATTAATTGGATTGTCCGATTCGTGCCACTGTCTCGGTTCTAATACCCGATTCGTCGAGAATCCCAGTAGCGATCCAATGTTATTGGGCTTTGTAAAGTCTACGGCGAACCGACAATACAGCTCGCTTTTCATGGTGTTATTGTTGGGGCGCAACACTATTGGATACACATCGTTGTCGCCAACATCGTGGGCATCGGTACCACCGAGATTTTGAGGATACCGCTCGAGTAATCGCTGCTTCAAATACTTGGCTATGGCGTCTAGTTCGTAGCAGCCGTGGGGAATCGTAATGTATTCATGGTCGGCGACAACGCTGCTGTTGGTGTCATAGTTTACGACGAAGTAGAATTTATCGTTGCTCGAGTCGATGTTCGGTATTGTATGATAAGTTTCAAAGGTTGTTAGACCAAGCTCGTAATCATCATCACTCAAATCTATGGGTGGAAAATAGCTCACCGCGAGGGTGCTACTCTTGCCGGGTAGAGTGAATGTTAACGACATATTCCGAGCTGCACGACTCGACTATACTGTATTCCACATTAGAGCATCCAGGTTTCGCGCAGGCACGACCCTCGCGATCGTTGCTACGCCCGACTCCCCACTTAACCGCCTATGTTTTTCTCCGTCGCACGGCCCTCTACTCTCTCTGTTAACTTTTCGTGCGAGACGTTGTTTACGTTGACAACGGTCAGGTCCCGCGTTTGGGATGTATCAGTTATTCCTTGCAAACCAATCGCGTGCGGTTCAAACAGTGGGTAGTAGTGGGAGCTGCGCAGATCGGTCGCAAATCGGTAGGGGCGTCGGGATGCTCTTGTATGGAATACAGTTTAGTACTGAATGATAGCGGTTGGTAGTCAACCCTTAAATTTGGTGCCGATCGTTTGTAGAAAGCGTAGACATAGTTGTCCACAATGGCTCTGATCATACTTCAGATAAGACGTTCGATTGTATTCGATTTTTACAGCATCTTTATCCAGATATTGCGCCAATTCATTGGGCGGTCAAAGATTGCCAAAGCTGTCGAAATATACAGCTCGACACCCTCTCTTCGCATATGCCACCCAATGAGTCCCCGACCCCTCGACATTGTCCAAATTTACGATACCGCTCTCGTTTCGATGCACACCTCCAGCTGGTAGCGCGTTGCGCATAAAAACACCTCTAAAGAATGAAATACGCATACGTTTTGCCAAATCCACCAATTGCTTGTCGGTAGTTACGCCCACAGGCATTTTTAATGTCTTTCGACGTTTTTTTTTTCGTTTCGATATTCCCTGTCCGCGCTTGTATGGTGTGAGATAAACACAATAAAGTCCGCGACCTTCCATGGAGCGATTATGACGTTGCATTTCCTGTAGCTGACGTTGCGCCGCCTTATTATCGTTTACCGCCTTGGCAATCCCCGCCGCTCCGCCGGCCAATGATCCGAGAACACCTAGCAGCGGGAGAAGTGGTAATATGCCACCCCGTTTTGCCACCGGAAGAATCCGCTTTTGCGGCGCTCTCTTTGGAGTCCTTTTGCGGGTTTTTGTTTTCATCCCCATTCCGATTTTCGTATTGGCCTTCATAGCCGCCCAAACAGCTGTAGCAGCACCTCTTTCACCCAGAGTCGAGTCTCGCGCAACGATGCCTTTTCGCGCTCTGTCAGCGAGTACGTTATCTGCCGCGTGTCTTTCACTGAGATCGTTATTGCGGGAATACGCAATATCGTGTTCGCGACACGCTGCGTCCAACGGATTTATGCCTTGATCACCTCTAGCCAATCGTTTTGCCAGATGAGTACCTGGACCACAAAACTGGTATCCCGGGATATGTAATTCGATAGGTAGCGCGTTTATCGCGCGATTTAACAAACCACAACCTTTCTTTACTCTCGTCGGCGACATTCGCCACAGTTTTTAATCAGCGGTGCTGGACCGTCGATATGCGTTCGCAGCCAAGGGCGATTATAATGTTCCAGACACCGACGATGCTGCTGAACCTCAGAATCAGCTTTTATATGCTCGGGGAGTCTGTCCCACAACTGATCAATGAGTCCACCAAACTCTCGGAGTAGAATAATCTTTGGTATATATTTCAACTGCTCAGAGGTTAGGTCTCGAATATCGCAATTATCCAACAGGACCAGAAGCATTTTGAATACTGAGCTGTTTTGCTTCGGCGCGGACCTATAAATAGGACGCGTCGCCGCTTCGACGTATCAAAATCATTTTTCACGGTTCATGGAGAGTATGCGATTCGTGCGGCAACCTGTAGCGATACGCGTGACAAATTTTGACGATAAATCGCAAATGATGTCCCCGAAAAAAACAAGACGCAGACATGGTAGCATGCTACCAAACACTATCCGTTCCCTCATTTGCGGCCCATCAAATTGTGGAAAGACCAACGTGCTGGTGAGCTTGTTGGAAAGTCCACACGGTGTCCGCTTCGAGAACGTGTACGTGTATTCCAAGTCGTTGCAACAGCCGAAATATTAATATTTGGAGAATTTATTGACTCCGATAGATGAAATTGGCTACTTTACGTTTTCGAATAACAGTGACGTCATCCCACCGAGTGAATCGCTTCCGAATTCCATTTTTATCTTTGATGACGTTGCATGCGACAAGCAAGATACGATAAGGGAATACTTTGCGATGGGGCGCCACTCGAACGTTGACTGCTTCTATCTCTGTCAGACTTATGCAAAGATTCCCAAACATCTTATACGCGACAATGCGAATCTGCTGATTCTGTTTAAGCAGGATGGTACCAACTTGAAACATGTGTACAGCGATCACGTAAACACCGACAAGTCTTACGAAGATTTCTGCGCTTTGTGTCGTAATTGTTGGCAACAGGAGTATGGCTTCGTGGTAATAGACAAGGATAGCGCGATGTCCAATGGACGTTATAGAAAGGGATTTAACGAGTTTGCGGTACCGTGAGATGGTCAATTGTCATCAACACGTTGGTGACAACGCAACGCCTGCAGCACAAAGATGATCGATATCGATAGTCTGGAGATTAAGGATCGCGAGAGAATAGTGAAGGAAATTGCAAAAACCAGTGAAGCCATTCGCAAGAAACATCAGGCTTTGAAAACTGGCAAGATGGAGGAAGATATCGCGTTGGAGAGATACTTTAAACCTATTGTCGAACCCTTAAAACATATTGTTGAAAATACTGCAGCGGTGGATGCTGACACGTCACCGCTGATGAGCACAGACGTCGAAGGGAATGAAACATTAATGCCTAAAACAAAAATCCATCCGAAAGGGAACACATCGCGCAGGACAAAGAGGAAACCATACGTGTCATCGAAAAAATCGCTCGTAACCTCCACACCAATTCAATCGAAGCGAAAACGGCAGAATGTCGCATCAACCGATTCACCCGTTCCATCGACACCAATAAATTCATTTCTCAATGTACAATCGCTCACAACCAATGATGAAGACGTTTTCGAAACTAGTCCTGATGTGTCGTTTGCAACATCTATTAGACAGCAACTCCAGACATCCGAGGGACAAGAAACGTTTCGCAACCATTTCGGTCCGCTGGGGTAAAAATACATGAGTGCAATCCTAAGTGGTGATAGGGATAAAGCAATGGACTATGTGTACGGCATATACTTTGGCAATAGTGGAACGATGCTTGGGGATAAGGCTTTCGATATAGACAAGGATGATAATATAATCATAGACGGTGTAAGATACGGGGGAACGCCCGGCCTTTACGAACTGATTTTCAAGAGAATTCCTGATGATGCTATATACACCGATGCCGATAAACAAAAATACAAAAGCATACTGCTGACGACAAATGCCTACAGACGCGGTCATAACGCTCAAATTCCCGTATTGAGCAATAAGGGATACAAGTATAAAAATGTAATTGCACCACTACTCCCCCGTGTATCAACCAGTAAGGCTGGGAAAGGTCTAACAACACCGCGAGCCATGGTGGTAAACGATAGCAAGATCGATTACGTGCACTGGGACGATCCCAACGAGCTGGTGGACCGATTTCGTTTGCTGGAAGCATCGCGTCAGGCGGGTAACAACTCGCATGACAACGATATTCTATCGATTATCGAGGAACTCCGCGAGGCAGGCCTCATTATAAATTAAACCGCGCGTCGATGATTTGCACTGTATGCATCGAGATGTCGATCAACAAATTTGGAGTATCGCTCGAGAAGAGTGGAGCAGCTAGAATGGACTATTACAAATGGAACGGTGTGATTCGAAATTACATGCGAGATAACACTCTTTGCATGGTTGGTGCAGACTTTGATGCAAAATCACGTAAGATACGACGCGTAGCGCAACCCACGGCTGACAGCGATGCCGTCAATAAACTATACATGGAAAAGAGCATTAAACTTTTGAGAGAGCAGCAGGAAGAATTAGAGAGGAAGCTGGTCGTGTTTCAGAGAGATATGATGGCGCTGCAAAACATCGTTCAAAAGATATTGCAGGTGTCGAATTCTATCCCACAGCAGCGCTGCGAAGGAGAATCATGCGAGACGGTTGAACTTGTCCAGAATTTCCTCGGCACGATGGGTGGCACATAATGCACGTACACGATAATTACCGCATCATTCGTGTCAAAGACACCTCTACGATTAAACATGCAGTCATTATCGAAATCTAAGAGTAAAGAAAACCATGGCTACAAGAAGCGACAACTCGTTGAGGAATTGCACGCCCCAGCCCGAAGACATTTCCCACGGAGGCGCGTCATAGTGCAGGGATACGATGATCTGTGGCAAGCTGACGTTGTAGAAATGCGTCCATACTCGCGATTCAACCAGGGTCACCACTATATACTCACCATCATCGATGTGTTGAGCAAGTATGCATGGGCGGTGCCGCTTAAGACTAAAAGTGGCGCTGAGGTGACTAAAGCGTTTGCAAAGATATTTAGAGTTCGATATTCGAAAAATTTGCAAACCGATCAAGGAAAAGAATTTTACAACGCCGATGTGCAGAAACTCTTGAAGGAGCATGACATTAATCATTATTCGACGTACTCGGTGATGAAGGCCTCCGTCGTAGAACGTTTCAATCGAACTTTGAAGAACAATATGTGGAAACTGTTTACGCTCAATGGAACCTATAAATGGACCGATGCGCTACAGCGTCTACTTGCATAGTATAACGCACGAAAACATAGAACCATCAGAATGCGTCCTTGCGATGTTACCCCAGCAATCGCCGATAAGCTGCTAGCCACCGTATACAGCAACATAAAGATCGCTGCTCCAGCGAGATTCAAATTGGGCGAGTTTGTGCGCGTGAGCAAATTTAAAACCATCTTCGATAAAGGCTATACACCGAATTGGACAACGGAGGTGTTCGAGATAGCCAAAGTACAGGCAACTAATCCCACGACGTATCTGCTCCTCGATTCCTGTGGAAAACCTATTGCCGGAGGATTCTACGAATACGAGCTGCAACGCGTCACCGATCCTGATGTATATCTAGTGGAAAAATTGTTGCGTAGGAATGGGGATAAGGTATACGTCAAGTGGTTAGGGTTTGATAAATCACACAATTCTTGGATAAATAAAAATAATGTATTGTAAATAAAATACACAGTTCAATAAATACAATGATACATATACATGTGTGAACAATTTTATTTTTACATAATTCCACTATTTCATAATGATGTGCAATAATTTGGATATACAGAAAATAAATACACGGTTCAATACAATGATGCATATATTCATGAGCGAATGATTTTACATAATTCTACTATTTATAAGGATGAGTAATAATTTTGATTTACAGCGGTATTTTATAGTGACCCCAGGGCATAGTGTCAACCGAATCGGGTACGATACAGGGTGTTCCAAAAATGTTGCGGTTCCTTGAAGGGGGTGACTCGGGGGGTAATTGCAAACAACTTTTTCCATTGCGAAAATGTTCTCCGAGTTTTCGTTAACGAGATATTAACAAAAAGCAGCGACCAATCAGAGCCCGAGTCTGGTGGCCGAGTTCCTGTGCTAGCGTGGCCGCGTGCCGCGCTGCGACTACGAACAAGCAACTCGGCATGCATCGAAGGAAATTGCGTAGAATGGCAAATGAAAAAGACGTAACAAATAAAGTCGAACATTTTGTCATGATTTGTTTGTCATTTAAAGTGAATAATGAATATAGGTGAAATGGATGAAAATCATGTCTAACGTAAAAAGATGAATACAAAGGTTTTCTTTAGAAGAATAAAAAATAATAATTATTTGAAGTGGGAGGATAAGGAATACGTAAATTTCCTTGTGTTAATAACGTAGCCACGACAAGGTAATGTAACAGGAAATGAATTAAAATGATTAAAATCCATAATTCAATAACGGCCAACAGTGTTGCTTTTAACGAATAAGTTTGTTTAAAAACCCCTAAGAAATATTTAGGTATGGACATTTTTAGAATTATCGCCGGAAATAAGCCAGAGCCTGCGTTAAATTTAAGAAATAATAGTCGCCAATAATGTAACTAAAACTCACCCTTTCGAAAATTTACCTGCAGCTTGAAAACCTGTGTCACTAGGTCACTAAACCGATCCTGGTCATCGACAGACGCGCCGAGTGCACAGCTGATCTCAGGTACACGACAGCATCCAAAGTTAAGGGTCGCAACGTCAAGTGCGTCCGGGTTAATGTACCGCATATTCACTTCACTGCACACCTACTAACACTGATCACTTAATTTATTTTTCATGGAACGTATTGTTTCTACGTTATAAAAATTAGTGGAAATGAATTTTTACTTGGCGTTCGGAGCCGTGGGTATTTCCGCGCAAATTCTCACGCTGCAGCACTTGCGTCCCCGTTGTTCGGATGGTACACCCAGAACATCGCGTAATATTCTTCATCAGAGTACATTTCTGCGACGTGATTGCTAGCTGACTGACAGGATTTTTTCCAAGCAACTTCCTCTACCCCCAAGTAGCTTCCCTCGTTCCATTATGAGTTAACCCCCACCAGGACAAGAGGCTTTAGGTAAAAAGAAGCACATTTTCGAAACACACGTGCTTTGCAGAAGTGCAACGAACGAACCGTCGTACACTTTCACAAAAGCCCGCGCTCCGTCCTTTTACTGCCAATGTACCCATTGCTTCGAGGTAGGCAGCAGACACCACGTGTTTCGGTTCGAAAGGGTCCGAAGAGAAGAGAAACAGAAAGTCTTCGAGTTGCTATAAAGAAGAAAATGCATACCATTCCTGTTTCCCCTTTCCGATACCCTGAGTTCACGTCTGCTACGAGGCGGAACCAATTAAGTCATAAATTATCCAAAACTGTCGGAAACCGTTCTCTACCGCCGACTAGCGGGACAATACGGTCATAAACCGCGACCCTGGCGAAATGCTCTGGCCGATCAGCCTGATTAATTTTGGGGAACCTGAATTTAAAAAGTATTATCCAACATCAATACGCCACGCGGAGAGACAGAGGAAGAAAATGGGTAGTCCGCTGACAGCGCGTGGTCCCGCCTGCGTCGTCCTTCCTTCAAATTAAAGACAGATCCCTTATCTCTAGAGTATGAACATGCGCTCGAATTTCAAAACAATACCACGCGTTGACGTATTCCATGCGAGAGAAGGTGGGCCTCGGGGAGGCGACATTGCTGTGAAGAAGGCTCTTCAAAACAGTGGCCGTTTGGGAGGGATGCTGGGCAGATTGGTTAGATTAGGACCAATCGGACTTCAAGCCCACCTTTTCTCGCACGGAATACGTCAACGCGTGCTTTTATTTTGAAATTCGAGCGCGTGTTTATACTCGAGAGATAAGAGATCTGTCTTTAATTTAAAGGAAGGACGACGCAGGCGGAACCTCGCGTTGTCAGCAGACTACCCCAAACACGTGGTGTCTACTGCCTACCTCGAAGCAATGGGTACATTGGCAGTAAAAGGACGGAGTGCGGGCTTTTGTGAAAGTGTACGACGGTTCGTTCGTCGCACTTCTGCAAAGCACGTGTGTTTCGAAAATGTGATGGGTTCTTTTTACCTAACGCCTCTTGTCCTGGTGGGGGTTAACTCATAATGGAACGAGAGAAGCTACTTGGGGGTAGAGGAAGTTGCTTGGAAAAAATCCTGTCAGTCAGCTTGCAATCACGTCGCAGAAATGTACTCTGATGAAGAATATTACGCGATGTTCTGGGTGTACCCCCTGAACAACGGGGACGCAAGTGCTGCAGCGTGAGAATTTGCGCGGAAATACCCACGGCTCCGAACGCCAAGTAAAAATTAATTTCCACTAATTTTTATAACGTAGAAACAACATGTTCCATGAAAAATAAATTAAGTGATCAGTGTTAGTAGGTGTGCAGTGAAGTGAATATTCGGTACATTAACCCGGACGCACTTGACGTTGCGACCCTTAACTTTGGATGGTGTCGTGTACCTGAGATCAGCTGTGCACTCGGCGCGTCTGTCGATGACCAGGATCGGTTCAGTGACCTAGTGACACAGGTTTTCAAGCTGCAGGTAAATTTTCGAAAGGGTGAGTTTTAGTTACGTTATTGGCGACTATTATTTCTTAAATTTAACGCAGGCTATGGCTTATTTCCGGCGATAATTCTAAAAATTTCCATACCTAAATATTTCTTAGGGGTTTTTAAACAAACTAATTCGTTAAAAGCAACACTGTTGGCCGTTATTGAATTATGGATTTTAATCACAATAACGAACTATGATCACTTTTCGTTCATTTCCTGTTACATTACCTTGTCGTGGCTACGTTATTAACACAAGGAAATTCACGTATTCCTTATCCTTCCACTTCAAATAATTATTATTTTCGATTCTTCTAAAGAAAACCTTTGTATTCGTCTGTTTACGTTAGACATGATTTTCATCCATTTCTCCTTTATTCATTATTCACTTTAAATGACAAACAAATCATGACAAAATGTTCGATTTTATTTGTTACGTCTTTTTCATTTGCCATTCTACCCAATTTCCTTCGATGCATGCCGAGTTGCTTGTTCGTAGTCGCAGCGCGGCACGCGGCCACGCTAGCACGGGAACTCTGGCGCCAGACTCGGGCTCTGATTGGTCGCTGCTTTTTGTTAATATCTCGTTAACGAAAACTCGGAGAACATTTTCGCAAAGGAAAAAGTTGTTTGCAATTACCCCCCGAGTCACCCCCTTCAAGGAACCGCAGCATTTTTGGAACACCCTGTATACCGCTTGTTATCATACGGGCTTAGAGCGATTTTGGATTCCGAAATGGTGTACACATTATGCAATTTAGACCGAATGCATGATTGTCTGCGCACCATTTCGATCTCCCTATGCAAACACTGCGCGTAGTCGTCGAAAGTTATCGTTCTGGCTATGATGTTGGTCTTGACACCTTTCGCCTTTTTAGTATCTTTTTTACCATCTACGCGAAGTGCATACATTTTCGCTCTAAGACCTAAGAATTCGGTCATTATCGTACCATTATTTTCATCCTTCATCAGCCCTGGAACCTTCTTATTAACAAGTGGTATATTATATGTATTGCCAATAGGATAATCACTTGTGTCGAACCGATCGATATTGTGTTTCATGGTCTCATAGATATCTTCGCACCGAATGTGATAAATGAGACTGTCGGTGTCTGTATATAGAATTTTACAATTTTGACCATGCAGTGGAGACATATACTCGTGGTGAAATTCATACAAACTAATTTTACATATGTCTAGAATGCACATACCCACATATATCGGTTTGTTGAATTTCACCTCGAGTTTCCGCAATTCAACAGCTATTAAATTTTCTGAAAAAACACTTCTGCTGTGAAAATTCGGTTTCGCAATCATTGCCTCCGCACCATATCGGCCATCCCAATGTGTTAAAAGTTTTACATCTACATGATTTCGCACATTCTCCATAGTTTTACCAAATACCGCATTATTCATCAATTTGTACAAATTTTTTTCAAAATCATTTGTCGCGCTTGTTCTAAACCGTGTATTGAGTTCGATGTAATCGCGGAGCCAGGGGGATTGAGCGAATTGAAGCACGCGGTGTATCTTTGTAATATGAAGACCATGGCGCGTGCACTGCTGCAGGTTGCGATAGTGGATAATGTAACGCTGCTTGTCATATACCGTCGCGAGTAATTTGTCCTGTCGGCTGCCTGGCGGTTTGGCACGTGTCGGACAGAATGGTAGATCAGCATGAGCGTCATGCAGACGTTGCGGATATTCCAGATCTACCTCAAGAATGTATCCCGTGGGCGAATCGATAGCGATTGTAGACACGTCAAAATTTGTGACATCTTCGACCCATTGAAAATCAGCGTATGGAAGGGGCTGACACATTGCCCACCCATACAAATTGTTTACGTCAAAGTACATCAAATACGATGACTGTTCCGATGCGTCGTAAGATGACATGTACTTGTTATTAGCCTCTGCGTATCTTCCGGAACATTGACTTAAACCTCCACGTATACCGCGTTCAATAAACATAACCATATCAACGTCTGTGAGCAATTCGAATGTAATTTTGGTGTGTTTTAGCATGGCATCCCATGTGAAACCAGGTAAAGTATAATAATGTGCAGAATCTAATCCGTAACGAATCTAATCTTTCGCGAAAATTTTCAAAAATATCCACCAATAACAAGACATCTGTTTTCAAATACAAGTCGCTGTATTCGCCCAAGGTTTTAATCCCGAAACGCTGCCAGACTGTCTCGGCATGTGCGTAATCGGTCTCGGATACAGTCTCACCCGTTAAGGAACTGTAGAATGACTCGCGCGGCGGTAACCATGGATCCTGCAACTTGTTCGCGCAATCGAGGTATTCATATGGAAAGACACCCTTTCGCGTCAATAAATTGAAATCCTCGGTGGATAATGTTTCAAATTTGGATTTTAAAATTTTTAATTGATCTGCGCTAAGAAAAGATGCTAATTTGTCGAGACTAGTATTGAGAAATTTGTACGAATCGATGAAACGTAATTTAATACAATTTCACGAGTCTGATTCAGCCGTATCTTCAACATTATTTGTGAAAGAAATATATTTTTCTTTGGTTATAGGCAACACATCAACGTGACCTTCAAAAGCGGTAGCTATTTCCTCGATAATAAAATGGGAATCATAGCCGGATAAATTATGGAAAACTATGGGGATGTAAAATGAATTTTTATAATTTAAATTACACTCCGAATGTGCTGGACCTCTAAACCGTCCTGATAGATGGCAGTGATCGCGAACTCGTATATCGACAGCTTCGAATGGTTCTTCGCAAATATGGCAATGTGTCGCATTGCGAAATGTCGTCCACTGTTCGGCAGTTAAATCTAACATTGGAATATTATATGCCAGAATGGATTTGGCAAAATCTGCAAAATTTTTGAGTTCGTCTACTAACCAAGAAACACAATCCGCGTCGCGGCGACATCGATACGTCGATAGCGATGTATTGTACGAACAATGCATATAATATGCAATGCTGTGCACTTTATGGTGCTGGTACATGTATAATTTATTATTTACATCATCCATTCGGTGACTATCATCTGTTTTTTCGATGATGCACTCTAGATCTGCGTAAACCACGAAGGGGAGCCGCTCCTTCCTACCGTGGTTGCCGAAACTGTGGAGATTGTTGCCTTCGCTGGGCAGCAGAATGGGGCAATCATTCATTTTCCTGCAATCCACGGCATGGGCCTCCAACTTCTCGACAGATCCAAAGTAGTGCATGCATCTGTAAAAACCAAAAAATTTTTGTATATTTAATATGTTTCGCGAGACATTTCAACATTTCGCAAGTTTATATACGTATCGATCACAGATGAATTTCTTGCCATTGTGCCGGGTTAACTGCGTGCTCACCAGCCGGGACAAGTCCTTGATCCACACAAAGTGCCCTACATCACCGTGCTCATGATTCGGTGTGTAGAGCAGGTTCACGTGCCGATCCCTCTTGTGGCTGGTGACACGCAGCGGAAGGATTGTCGGTCCCTTTTTCATCTCCTCTGTGAAACTATAGATATTGATCGAGATGTCATTTAACCCTTCAAACTTCCCAATTTGCTCCAGGGACATTGGAAACGCTATGCCCTGGAGATTTAGCAGCAGTGTATAGTGCGGGTATGAACTTGGGCGCGCGGTGTCTCTTTCGGTAGGATGGAGAGCGGCGACCACTGCCCACGCGAAACATGCATTGTCCGGGGATTGAACACTAATTGTCACCTTCTTTAGCGACAATTTCCGCGGCAACTTGATGTGGCATCCCGCGCGCAGTGGATTGTACTTGATGACATTGACGGTTAGGTTGAGAATCCTCGTCAATGCCCATCCGCTGTCGCGTTCCTGGAACTCTTCCAGCGATGCCAGGGTGGGTTCGACTACGCATCGCTGGTACCACTCCTGCAGATCGGATGTGCGGAAGAGTTCGCAGTTTCGGGTGTTGATGCTTTTACAAGCATGCTTGTCACCTGCCACAAATTCACAGTTAAATACAGTGTTCAATTTGAGGTTTCGATGTTTCCTCAAAGCACCCCGCACATGCTCCAACACAATGGTCCCCGCATCTTGTAGGAAGTTGCGCGGCTCGATATAGTTCGAATTTAGCACGGCACCAGTTAATACGCGGATATCGAACGCAGTGTCTATTTCGCGCCACAAAAGTCCTGTGCTGGAATGTCCGGCACCTTCACGCACGAAACGACCGCGCAGCGAATATTTCAGTCCTTCGAGCTGCGCGATTCGCACAACCAGCGATTGCCGAACACCAATCGATAATCGAGGACGTTTTACGCGGCTGTGTTCTTCCAACGATTCGATACACTCGTTGCACCGTTCTTCCCACGCGAGGTACTGTTCCGGCGAAATCAATCGTGTAGATTGATCCAATAATTGGCGTTCTACTTGCACGAATTTATCCACGATCGTAAATGGAATGTATATGTAATATCTTTTCCTCGCAACACGTTGCAACGATATGAGGCTTCGTATGGTTTAGACCGCGCTTTTATGACTGATACCACGATTTGGTATCTCTGTCTAACTCTTTCGGTGTACCTTCTCCCTCGGATGCATTGCATGCAAAAAACGGTGATCCGTTCCAACATGGTTCTATACAGTTTAGTTTCTGTCGATACAACATAATTGTTTCTGTGATTCACGCGTATGACGAATTGGCGCGCAACATCATCTGATGCAATAATTTCTGCTGATTCCGCATAAATCGAAGATTCGACGTTCCCAAAAGTATCATATTACATTCGATACGTGTCGAGACTTTTATCCTTGAGGATGGGGCTCAAGTTGCATGCTGCGACGTTAAGATTGACAAAACATTATGGAAAATTGATAGCTTTAAAATAAAATGTGGTGGTGGGGGAAGCAATTGCACCTCTATTTAAGCCAATCTCTGGAATGCTATTCAATCAATCGCTCAGTAGCCTCAGTGACTTTCGACGGAACAAATAGTGCTCTGAAAAAAAATGTGCAGTACCAGTGCTGAAGCAAACGTTGGACGCATGAATTATTACGTTCCGATCGTGCGAGATGATGGCGCGGCTCAGTGTGGGGAGAATACAGTTTATTGGTAAGGCTTAATTTTCACATCTTCTCAAAATTTTTTTATGTTTATTCCTAATACGAGCGGACAATTTCATAGTTTTGATTGTTCTCTTAGCCCGCGTCGAACATCGCGTATCATGGTCAGAAGATACGCATTAACATCCATGGGCAGCAAATATTTGGAAATTGGAATCAGCGTACGGCCTACGATCGATGTAGAAATTGTTCTTGGCGAAAATCGTGGAATGTATCTCACGTTACCATCGTATACATGGCATGCGCTATGCAACAGTCGTACTACCATTGAAGAACGTTTACGATTACCTGGATCACCTTCGATGCAGATAGATAAATTAACGATGGATTTTTGTGAGATCTATAATTCTCCGATTGTAAGGATGACGCTACATGATAAGTCACTGTATTTCAAACCAGATACAGTAACATTTTTATTAAATCTTGAGCCGTGTGTCAGCTATATGTATTCGCGGCGGCATCAAATTGTATACGATGTGAGGACAAAATTTGAAACTATTGTTAATGTGTTGCAACAGAGCGATGTTGCCTGTGAAACATTAGATGCGCGTCGTGCAGCTACAATCATATGTGATAATGAACATTACTGTGAGGATTATTATGTAGATTGCGAACTGTTAGCATGCGCAATCAATGATATTTTAGCTGATGCTTGCAGGAAAAAATGTTAAATTATATTCTTTTAATTTTAAATAAAATTTCTTAAACGTATATTATTTGTCCATTTTATTTACCCGTCTTCCTCCTTCTCTCCTCGCCACCTAATTCTAAGATTCGACGTTTCCGAATTCTACTGGGTTTGGTTCAATCAACTGATGAGTGCGATGAAGATAATAAATGCACTGAGGATGGGCAGTGAATAATTCGAAGAAGATGCATGGGAGGAAATGATTGTCAGCGAAAATGCAGGTGTAGAACAAAGACATCCTACTTTTGCAAAGCTATGCAACTTTAGGCATGGGCCTACAGGCAAGAGCCTGGAGATGCTACGAGACCATTTGTTTGTCAATCGCAGACTGCAGCTGTCTAATTTTAAAGTTTCAAAAGTAGTGAAAAAAAATATGGGATTAAAACGTATTGCGCCTGAGTGGGATGAAGAGCCGTGCAGGGAGGTCCCAGAGGTATGTACATAACAATACTTTTTTTACATTTATCGCGTTTAGTCATTGAAATCGATATTATATCGCGGGTTTCTATGTTTTTAGGAATTACCAATCCTATTGCCTCCCTCGTCATCGTCGTCGCCGTCGCCACCGCCACCGCCGTTATCATCGGCACGGAATCCGTCACCGCCACCCTCATCGGCACGGAATCCGTCACCGCCACCCTCATCGGCACGGAATCCTTCACTGCCGCCTTGAGTGGTATGTAACACATTGCATTGTTGTGTGTGCGCGCGCGTGCGTGCGTGTGTTTGTTAATGTGTTGTCACGTCCCGCGACGTAGAGTCTACCATTAACTAACCCTTTAATTCAATTATATTTACTATTTCGTACTTTGGA
This sequence comes from Andrena haemorrhoa, assembly GCA_910592295.1. NCBI lineage: Eukaryota > Metazoa > Arthropoda > Insecta > Hymenoptera > Andrenidae > Andrena > Andrena haemorrhoa. The sequence continues at coordinate 23,197,932 of OU342942.1, forward strand.
ATATTATAACCACCTCATATATAATATATTGCCAATAAGGGATTGTAATCCGTAATCTACGATAAGAAGAATCAAATTAAGAATCAACGAACAGATATGATGAACAGGAGACGCAGCGCAAAGGAGGTAGCCACACACTAACTAGCCACACACCAGTTAGTAAAACGCGCACACCAAGGGGACCAGTGGACGACTGATGGGTCAGAGGCCCCTTCTGCCAGCGGAGTCGACACCTTCACGAAGCTGCGCTCCTGATCATCGCCAGAAATTTGCCCTCCCATTATTTCCCGTAATTCGAGCTCCAATACGGAACCGATGTATATTAACTTCAATCCCTAGTATGTAGGCTGTATGAAACTAATCATACAGTACACATCGAAAACCCAATAGCGTAGACACCTAAATAAATGAATTAAAATAAGAATTTAACTATCGGCGCTGCTGAGGGTTTCATATAACGATAGAAATATGTCTTAAGTCACGCAGAAGACACCGAAATAGGCGCGCAATAGCTCAAATTCTGCGGTAAACAAAACTCTCAGATGGCCCGTAGGAATGAATTCTTCAGGTGGATCCCACGGTAGATGATTGGAAGATTTCATCTCCCACCTATGATTCGTCATGTGACAAATCCTAGAGAAGGAGTGACCAATTGCCCTATAAAAAGGGACTGACCACCTGCAGAGCTCATTATTATCATAATAATTACCATAATAATTTACCATAATTACCTGTGTCCGCGTTTCTATATTCCAACTACATCGACTTTGAAAACTATAATTTATCAGAAGGCGTGGCAAGTGTTTCAAGTGCTGATTGTAAGTGCAGTTATTTATTATTAATAAAGTGTTAATATCATTCCAAAAAGTGAGCGAAGTTTTACCCTAGTGATCCTAATCCCTACTCAAGGCATAATCACCCCTTTGTATAATAGATTTAATTAACCGAGAAAATATGATTGAAATTAATCGTGATTTGCGCCCGTCAAAGATGACACTTATAAGCAGGACAGCCGCCCACGGTGTCATCCAGTACTGGGTGTAAAACACGATTTCCGCGATTAATAGCTCCACCGGAAAATGTTCCATGAGTGTTCGCAATTTGCTTCCGCCGATGGTGAACACTTATAAGCAGGACAACCGCCCACGGTGTCACCAAGCAGTGGTTGTAAAGAGCGATTCGCAATGTACAAATCAACCCCTATAAACGGTTGTTAACCGATCGAAATGTTTCGAAGGCGATTGTGTTTTGCGTCTGTCGAAAGTGACACTTATAAGCAGGACAGCCGCCCACGGTGTCACTGGGTAAAAGACGTGAACCATGATCCTGATAAAAAATAAAGAAATATTAATCAAACTACGTCTCAAAATATAAAGGGTGGTGATGCCTAGAGGCCACCGCGCCGGGAGAAAGAATCAGCTCCGTCGGTTAGTGCGGGAATACGCAAGTCCACAGGCCAAACAAACAGTCTTGTTAGGAGAAATTAACACCCCCAGCATTATTAACATCAAATCAACGATTAAAGGAATCACGATCGACTGCGGCGATTGGGCCCAGCAGAAACCCAACTCAGCTCCAGAAATAAGCGGGATTTCAATCGCTCCCATCCCCTGGCGACTCATCGAGTCATAAATAAGTAAGTATGTTCAATAATTCGCGTAAAAATCGTTCTCAACTATCCCAGAGCGTTAAGTCCCAGGACTAGCTCAAAAGTGGACAAAAATATAAACTCCCTAAAAATCGCGCCCCAAGTAGGACATAGGGACGTAACAGTGTCAATATTATATTGATGTTCGTGATGCTGGCGCAGGCCCTGGTGGCGGCCCAGGACGCACCCCTGTGGATGCGCCCCGAGGAGCCGCAGATGCGACGATATTCGGGGCTGGTGTTTGGCTCCGCGATGTCGTCGCGACTGCGGCATCCGTGGGTGCCATATAGGCAATTGCGGGCCCTGCGACGACCGCGGTCCCCATCGCCACCATCACCTTCCTGGATAGACGTCGGCAGGCCGTTGCCGCCGTCGCCACATCCGGGGTGGGTAATGACGCCCCCGGGGCCCCCTTCACCACCATCGCCGCCACCACAGGTATGTAATACACTACATTGTTTTGTATGTTTCATGTTTAATACGTTTGATGTGTCATTATTATATCGATGTTTGTATGTTCTAGGCGCTGTCGCCCTCACCACCACCAACGTCGCCCTCACCGCCACCATCACCCCAGTAGTTTTTTTCTTTTTATATTCTATTTATTTTATATTATTTCTTTTTATATTGCATTTTTATATTTAATTTTTATATTCATTTTATATTCATTCTTTATTATATTTTTATATTTTTATATTTATTCTTTTTTATATTTTTATATTTATTCTTTTTTATATTTTTATATTTATTATTTTTTTATATTTTTATATTTATTCTTTTTTTATATTTTTATATTTATTCTTTTTTTATATTTTTATATTTATTCTTTTTTTATATTTTTATATTTATTCTTTTTTTATATTTTTATATTTATTCTTCTTTTATATTTTATATTTATTCTTTTTTTATATTTTTATATTTATTTTTTTTTTATATTTTTATATTGAATTTTTGTATTATACATTATATTATTATATATTATTTTATTATATTCTATTTTTTGTATTATATATTATTATATTATATTATACTATTATTATTATATTATATATATATATTCTTTCTATTTTTCTATTTTTCTTTAATTAATTTACATGTAACAATATATATATATTTTAAACATTCTATTTCTCAATTGTATTTTCCCGTCTTCCTCCATCTCCCCTCACCCCATATTTCTAAGATTCAACGCTTGAAAAGCTACAGTGACTTTGGTGGATTTTCTGCGTTGGGAAAAAATTCTTTCTACGATTCGTACGTTCTTCGCGCCGCGAAGATTCCTCTGTCTCTTTTCCTCCTCCGAATTTAGCTTTAAAATAATGCTCTGTCTCTTTTCCTCCTTAGAATTTTAGCTTTAAAATAATGCTCTGTCTCTTTTCCTCCTCCAAATACGAGGGTCCGATCTGGAGAGGTCTCCGCGGCAGCTCGGCCCGGAGTGATCCCCTCCATCATCGCGGCTTCCCCCACTCCGCGGCTCGTGCGCGCGCAGCCGGTCTTCCTCTCCCCGCAGGCCCCGCACCCATGTTTCCCTCCGCCGCGCTCCCCCGCGCGCCCTCACTTCCCCCCGCCCACGCGCTCCCCTCAAAGGACCTGCGTTAGAACTCTCCTAGCCTTACTACTTTTGCATATGTCTAACAGAGGTAGAACCAATCAAGGTTCGAGTGGCGCCCCATTGCAAAGTATTCCCTTATCGTATCTTGCTTGTCGCATGTCACGTCATCAAAGATAAAAATGGAATTCGGTAGCGATTCGCTCGGTGGGATGACGTCACTATTATTCGAAAACGTAAAGTAGCCAATTTCATCTATGGGAGTCAATAAATTCTCCAAATACTGATATTTCGGCTGTTGCAACGACTTGGAATACACGTACACGTTCTCGAAGCGGACGCCGTGTGAACTTTCCAACAAGCTCACCAGCACGTTGGTTTTTCCACAATCTGATGGACCGCAAATGAGGGAGCGTAGAGTGTTTGGTAGCATGCTACGCTCTTGTTTTCGAAGACATCATTTGCGATTTATCGTCAAAATTTGTCACACGTATCGTAAAAATCAGTCTATCAAAACAGTTCAGTATTCGAAATGCTTCTCGTTCCGTCGGATAATTGTGATATTCGAGACTTAACCTCTGAGCAGCTGAAATATATACCAAAGATTATTCTACTCTGAGAGTTTGGGAGACACATTAACCAGTTGTGGGACAGACTTCCCGAGCATATAAAAGCCGATTCTGAGGTTCAGCAGTATCGGCGGTATCTGGAACATTATAATCCCCCTTGGCAGCGAACGCATATCGATGGTCCAGCACCACTGATTAAGAACTGTGGCGAATGTCGCCGACGATAGTAAATAAAGGTTGTGGTTTGTTAAATCGGGCGATAAACGTGCTACCTACCGAATTACATATCCCAACATACCAGTTTTGTGGCCCAGGAACTCAATCTGGCGAAACGATTGGCTAGAGGTGATCAAGGCATCAATCCGCTGGATGCAGCGTGTCGCGAACACGATATTGCGTTTTTGCGTAGATAACGTACTCGCTGACGAACCGCGAAAACGCATCGTTGTGCGAGACTCGACTCTTGGTGAAAGAGGCGCTGCTACAGCTGTTTGGGCAGCTATGAAAGCTAAGACGAAAATCGGAATGGGGATGATAACAAAACCCCGCAAAAGGACTGTAAGGAGAGCACAGCAAAAGCGGATTCTTCCGATAGCAAAACGGGGTGGTATATTACCACTTCTCCCGCTGCTAGGTGTTCTCGGATCATTAGCTGGTGGAGCGGAGGGGATCGCCAAGGCGGTAAAGGATAATAAGGCGGCGCAACGTCAGCTGCAGGAAATGCAGCGTCATAATCGCTACATGAAAGGTCGTGGACATTATCGCACACCATACAAACGCGGACAGGGATTATCGAAACGAAAAAAAAATGCCGAAAAGACAATAAAAATGCCTGTGGGTGTACCTACACATGCACAATTGGATGAGTTAGCAAAACGTATGCGTATTCCATTATTTAGACGTATTTTTATGCGCAACGCGCTGCCAGCAGGAGGAGTACGTCGAAACGAGAGCGGTATCGTAAATTTTGACAATGTCGAGGGGCCAGGGACGCCATTGGGTGGCGTATGCGAAGAGAGGGTGTCGAGCTGTATATTTCGACAGCTTTGGCAATCTTCGACCGCCTAAGGAATTGGTACAATATCTGGATAAAGATGTCGTGAAAATTGAATACAATCGAACGCCTTATCAGAAGTACGATCAGAGCAATTGTGGACAACTATGTCCACGCTTTCTACAAACGATCAGCACCAAATTTAAGGATTGACTTCTCACCACTCTGATTCAGTACTAGTTGAGCAGTTTCTCGGAATATGTCATTAACATTCACTCTAACCGGCAAGAATAGCACCCTCATGGTGAGCTACTTTCCACCCATAGATTTGAGTGATGATGATTACGAGCTTGGTCTAACAACCTTTGAAACTTATCATACAATACCGAACATCGACTCGAGCAACGATAAATTCTACTTCATCACAAACTATGACACCAACAACAGCGTTGACACCGGCCATGAATACATTATGATTCCCCACGACTCCTACGATATAGAAGCCATTGCCAAGTATTTGAAGCAGTGATTACTCGAGCGGTATCTTCAAAATCTCAGCGGCACAGATGCCCACGATGGCGGCGACAACGATGTGTATCCTATAGTGTTGCGCTCCAACAAGAACACCATAAAAAGCGAGCTGTAGTGCTCGTTCGCCGTAGACTATACAAAGCTTAATGACATTGGATCGCTACTGGGATTCTCGACGAAGCGGGTATTAAAACCGGGACAGTGACACGAATCGGACAATCCAATTAACATCATTTTCAGATACATGAATTTTCTCCGAGAGTGCCACCAGGATATAAGATATTGGAAACGCCCGCGCAGGTCATTTACCTTGCAATCACCGCAGGGGTCATTACGGATCTAACGATACGTATTATGGATCAAGACGGACAGTTGCTCGATTTTCGAGGTGAAGAGATTACCATCAGACTGCACGTACGACGATGACGACGATAATACATGTGTTGCGAACGAATGAGATGCTTGTTTTGAACGACTCCAGAAACACGTTCCTTCCAAACGAAATTGCTTGCAACAACAACATCAACAGCTCTGATTACACTAAAAGGAAGAGGCTGAGTGCTGCGAACATTGCATTTTTGAAATCACTGGGTTTCATTGTACGCAATTATGTTGAAAAAATGGCTAACATTCTAAGCATTGGAGGGAAACCGACGTTTGATGATCGCATCGTCAAGCTTAAGATTCATACATACAACCAATATGTCAACACGAACGTTTGGATACAGCGATGAGATAAGAATACCTATACAGCAGCAGGATTTATACACATTGCAGTGTGAAAGTTTCCTCTACGTGGAAGGGAAATTGCCGATAAATAAGTCAAATGATGCATCAACGGTGATGTTGAGAAATAATTGCATGGCGTTCATATTTTATGAGATTCGATATGAGCTGAATGGTGTTGAGATTGACCGTAACAGAAACGTTGGAATAACTAGCACGCTTAAAAACTATATATCGCTGACATCTGGCGAAGACAAAAATATGGAGAATGCTGGATGGGGATTGAAACGGCACGATGAGCTAATAGTGAAAAATCATTTCAATTTTTGCATCCCGCTCAAATATTTGCTGGGATTTTGCGAGGACTACAAACGCATGGTTATTAATGCGCGTCACAAATTGATTTTAATACGATCGCGAAACGATAACAATTCTATAATAGGATCCCAGAAATTGAAGTACTTAAAGTGCAATGGCGGATGCCTCATGCGACGCTGAACGATGTTAATAAGCTATCGTTGCTACATGCTTTGGAAAGTTGGCAAGACCTGAACGTAGTTTTCGCTCCTGAGATCTATACGAGTATCCTCTCTTACAGAGCATAACCAAGCATTCCTGGGCCGCGAAGGCAGCTGCACAGCTGGAGAAGCCGCGATACATTATCTTTGCTCTACAGACTGCTCGAAAGAATGTGATGACCGGAGATGTTACTCGATTCGACCACTGCAAATTGACCAATGTAAAACTTTTTCTCAACTCAGAATTTTACACGTACGATGACATGAACTTGGACTTTGACAAGAATAGGCACGCCATCTTGTTTAATATGTATACAAATTCCGTAAATCGTATTAGAACATAGTTGCAACGAGGCATTATTCACCGTGTCCCCATTTTTGCAATTTGGCCCCCTCGTGGTGATTGATTGCTCGCGACAAAATGAGTCGATCAAGAATAGCACCGTGGACGTGCGCATAGAATTCGATTGTAAAGAGAATGTGCCTGCAAATACTACAGCCTACTGTCTGATTCTGCACGATCGGGTGGTGGAATACAATCCGCTGACAAACGTGGTGCGCAAAATCAATTAAATTGCCACGCTACTTGCCCGCCCTCTCCTGTGCCAAATTCGTACAAAATTTCATCGTGAAAATCGAGATGCTTTACGAGAAAGATCGCATTCTCCTGTCTGTCTTGGAAGCGAATGGACCTTTACATTGTACCGATAATCGTCGTACCAACATTTGTTGACCTGCAAGGGTTCATCGTTGATGAAAGATTTATCGTGTAGGAAGTGGCAGTCCTACGAAAGGGAACAATTCTCTCGCACTATATTTTTGGGAGTTCGATGCCGCAATATCTTCTCACGAAATCTGACAAATCGAGCATCCGGTGGTTGGTGGCAAAACATCATGGACTACGGTGGGAAGATGGAGACGTTCCATACAGTATGGCTAAACAGCTAATTACGAAAGCTGTAGCTGATGCTATCGACGAAGAAGATGACGCATCCCATATCATATACGCTAAAGGGCTGCAGAAACGCGACTGGCTTGCGGATTTCCTCGACGAAAATACGAGAGCGGACGTTGTCATTGAGACACTGGACATTGACTACGAGGCTATCAAATCTCTAAATAAGCTAAATGTAATTAATACTTTGCGATGCGACAGATACGCAATGCATTGTGCCTTACAAAATGTGTTTAAAATATTCAACTGGTGGTCGAAACACCAGATGGAAATTCATAAATATATAAAAATATAATCAATTTTTTAATGCATATACAAATGTTTTTTTTCACACTCCCCAACCCAATCGCCTGCATGTGATGTATGCTAGATTAAGACGATGGCTACAATTATGTAGAAGTAGTTCAATACACATTCGATACATGCTCAAAGTGGTACGATAGGCGTTTGATACGTGATTAAAGTGGTTCGGTAGACGTTCGACAGACGTTCAGAGTGGTACGATAGATGTTTAATACGCGATCAAAGTGGTTCAATATACGTTCAATACATGTTGAGAGTGGTACGATCGACGTTTGATAGATGTTCAATACGCATTCAAAGTGGTTCGATAGACGTTTGATAGATGTTCAAAGTGGTATGATCGAGTCAAATGATGAGTGCAAAGAAGAAGGTGAAGCGGTTCGGTTCAACCAAATGACGAATGCGAATAAGAATGGAATGGTCAGCGAGGATGAAGCTGAAGAACATTGGCATCTTACTTTGCAGAGCTACGCACTTCTCAGTTTCAAGATAAGGGTTTACATCCAAGAACCTGGAGATGCGAAAATACCTGTAGTCTTCAAGTCATTGCAAGCCGCAGGCCGATATGACATTTGCATAATTTTTTTAAAGTGGTGAAAAGTGGTTAAAATTGTGAATAATGGGATTGGGACCCCGCACAATGTCGGGACAACCCAGAGCTATGTACATAATACACCACAATGTTTCGCGAATTTAGAAGTTTTTTACGTTTTTTATATATTATATCGGTTATTGTTGGGTTGTAGGACTCGCCGCCACCTACGCCCCCCTAGTCGCCCGATTGGGCTGCGCCCCCTTCGCCGCCGTCGCCGCTTCCGCAGGTATGTAATATACTACATTGTTTTGTATGTTTCATGTTTAATACGTTTGATGTGTCATTATTATATCGATGTTTGTATGTTCTAGGCGCCGTCGCTCACACCGCCACCATCGTCGCCCTCACCATCACCACCGTCGCCACCATCCCAATAGTTTTTTTATTTTTTATTTTGTATTCTATTTATTTTATTTATTTTATTATTTCTTTTTATATTGAATTTTTATATTCATTTTTTATATATTTATATTCATTTTTATATTCAGTTTTTATATTTATATTCATTTTTATATTCATTTTTATATTTATATATTCATTTATATATTCATTTTTATATTTATATATTCATTTATATATTCATTTTTTATATTTATATTTATATTTATATATTCATTTATATATTCATTATTTATATTTATATTTATATTTATATATTCATTTATATATTCATTTTTTTTATATTTATATTTATTGTATATTCATTTATATATTCATTTTTTATATTTAAATTTATATTTATATATTCATTTATATATTCATTTTTTTTATATTTATATTCATTTTTTATATTCATTTTTATATTTATATATTCATTTATATATATTCATTTTTTATATTCATTTTTTATATTTATATTTGTAACAATATATATATCTTAAACGTATATTATTTGTCAATTTTATTTACCCATCATCCTTCTCTCCTCGCCACCTAATTTTAAGATTTAACGCGAAGAACGTTTAAAATTTAAGAGCATTAGAATGAAAATAAATTTCTGCTGATATCGCATAATTCCATGATTCGTTCGTTCTTCGCGCCGCGAAAATAATGCTCTGTGTCACGTCCCGGGTGGAGGTCTTTAGGGATATGACATTGTGGGGTTGTAGGAGAGTGGTTTGATACGAAGACGTGCTTCGTAGCACTGGTAGAGATGGGAATTCAGGCGCGAATGCGAGATTCGTAGCCCGTGGGTTTTGATGGGAGTCAGGCGCGAATACGAGATTCGTTACCCGTGGGTTTTGATGGGAATCAGGCGCGAATGCGAGATTCGTAGCCCGTGGGGTTTTATTGGAGTTCAGGCGCGAATGCGAGATTCGTTGCCCGTGGGTTTGGATGGGAATCAGGTGCAAATGCGAGATTCGTAGCCCGGGGTTCAATGGAGGCAGGCGCGAATACGAGATTCGTAGCCCTGACAGCCAGGGAAGGTTTAGTTATAATCGCACACCAAGGAAACACCCGTTAGCACTGGTCGTATTTAACTTAGTAATTGGATTTACCGCTGCATTAATATAAGAAACTGTCTGTAACGTTTCTTAGGTATGGTCGTTGCCGTATGGTCGTATACGGCCTATGCGAAAGTACGCTTCGTAAACACTGTAAGAACTCTCACGTTCACGAACCGAAATCAGCTGTTGCAATAGCTTGGTTTGCCCGAAGGATAGAAGCAATAATTCGAAGCGTTATTTAAAGATAAGGGAACGGTTTATTGTAAAACACTGGTTAGTATATATAATAATGCGTTAGACGATAAGCATTTGCACATAACGATTATATAAATGATGAGTAATAACAATATATGTATGGATATGAAGTACCTGAGAATATGTCAATAATAGAATATGAAATGCAATAAGCGTAGATACAAGAGAATAAAGAAAAGTAGTAAGCGTTATTAATGTGAATAATATGAAAAGCAATAAACGTTATTAACACAATATAATATGAAAAAGCAATAAGCAACAATAATACAAAAGATATAAATGGTGATGATATACAGAATATTGGTAATTAATAATGGTCGCTTACGGTAGTTGCCGTAGTACACTGATTTTAAGTATTATAACACTGAAATATAAATGAGATACTTCCGGAGATTTCTGTAGAAGAACTACCGTAGAAGAGTACTTTCGTAGAAGAGTACTTTCGTAGAAGAGTACTTTCGTAGAAGAGTACTTTCGTAGAAGAGGCCTACGGCCTCTCGGGCCCTTGTATTTATATGTTTCGTTGGAATGTGAAATATGAGGGGTATGCGCGGTATGCACCGTGACTCATGCACGAAATATGCGTTATATAAATAGAACATATTGGTGACTCATGCGCGAAATATGCGTCGCAATATGACTTCCGGGGTTTTTGTATGGGGCGTTTGAAAAGGCGATACTCAACCCATTGGATTGATTTTGGTTGGTTTGATTGGAAAGGGGTAAGAGGGGTTTGTATTTGGAGGGTCATAGATAGGGGTGAGACGTGGTCTCGATTTAAGAGGGTTTTTGGGACGAGGGACTTGTTTAGATTTAAATATGAGGGAGGAATTCGTGCCTCATAGGGCGAAGAGGGGAAGGGGTTTTCGTCGTTGACCATTTCGAGATGGGGACCGCTAAGGTACATCGCCTAGATGGTCAGTGGTTGGGGAAAAGGGGTAAGAGTTGAGGTTTAGGGACTTTTGAGGGAGATATGGAGTATTTGTGGGGAAGACTTTAATTTATACCGCGCCAAAAATAGTGGGACGTCACACTCTGTCTTTTTCCCTCCCTAGAATTTTAGCTTTAAAATAATGCTCTGTCTCTTTTCCTCCTCCAAATACGTGGGTCCGATGTGGAGAGGTCTCCGCGGCAGCTCGGCCCGGAGTGATCCCCTCCATCATCGCGGCTTCCCCCACTCCGCGGCTCGTGCGCGCGCAACCGGTCTTCCTCTCCCCGCAGGCCCCGCGCCCATGTTTCCCTCCGCCGCGCTACCCCGCGCGCCCTCACTTCCTCCGTCCCCGCACCCCCCTCATTGCCCCGTGGGTTAGAACTCTCATAGCCTTACTACTCCACTATGTCACTAGATACTAGAGATCAATCTGTTTACGTGGTCAATTTAATACTAATCGATCTATCAATTCATCGGAAAAAATGAATAATTAACGAACTACGGTTTGAGCTGATTTTTCGGAATCACTGACGCGCAGACAGCTGCCCACCAATGTCCTCTGGAGTCATGCGCAAACCGAGTTCCAATCGAATATAACTAAAAGATTTAATTAATTGCCAGATGCCCAAAAGCAATCGTGCCGGACGAAAGGTCCAATTAAGACGTTTAAATTATAATTATAAGTGCGCCCCGGCCATCAAAGGATCGTTGTTGGGAGTTCGACCAACGCCTGCAATAGCCAGCATAGAAGAACTACAGGGTAGGATAATTTACCCAGGACCGTGGGCTCTACCCAAAACCAAAACTGCACCAGAAATTAACGGGACCACCAGCAACCCCGTTGAGTGGAGATTGTTTCCGCTGGATCAGCCCTCGTTGAAAAACTAAGGTAATCACGGAATAAAAACGTATCCTAATCTACCCCCTAAACACTCTCAACTATCCCAGAGCGTAAAGTCCCTGGACTAGCTCGAAAGCGGATAAAAAATATAAACTCCCTAAAAATCGCGCCCCAAGTAGGAAATAGGGACGTAACACAGGAGCAATTATTAAAAAATGGTGGCAGCGGTGGGATGATCCGCAATAGTTGAGAAATAAAATCAGTAAAATCAAGCGCGTAAAATCAAGAATCATGTCGGACCACGGTGAAAACGACGAGGAGGAGGAATTGCGAAAGCAAACAGAAGTAATCCGACAAGCAAAGGCAGCTTTAGAAGCAAGGAGTGATTTGACCCCTGCCGAAACTTTATCTCAACTCCTCACAATATTAACGATGTGGGATGAAAAATTCGAGCATTTAGAGTCAATAACAGTGAAAAGACTAGAGAAAAAAGGCGCCGAAGACGTTCACAGTATCAAATCTGAAATAATTACACCAAATCCGGTCGAAAAACGTCCAGTATCGCGTGAATTGGAAATTCGCGACTTCAAATCTAAACAGGATCCGACGGACGGAAAAATTCCAATCAAACTCGCGTTAGAAGCAGTTCCTTTATTTGATGGCTATCGACCATCCGTTTTTCAATTTTTAAAAGCATGTGAACGGGCAAATTATTAATGAACAAATTACGCGGACATGCTTTAATTGCGATAGGCGATTCCGATCTAACTACTTTAGATGAATTCGGAAATAAAATGAAACAATACTTCGCGCCGTGTAAAAATGTTAATCAGTATAAAGGCGAATTAGGGAATACATTTAAAAAACCAGGAGAAAATATTCTCGACTATATAACTCGCGTTCAAGATTTGCGTTTAGCTATAATGGACGGAGAAAAACGAAATTATGGGGAAATATCCGCTACGATTCAAGAAAATATTAATACGGACACACAGGAAGCTTTTATTAAAGGATTACCTCGTGAAATTTCTTTACGCTTAAGACAGGAAAGTCAAGGACTAGAGCTGGATGAAATCTATGCTCTAGCCGTTAAAGTAGATAAAGAAGTCAAAATTGAAGACGAAAGAATGAAGACAAGTTCGTATATCCGTCAACAACCCGTGTCCCGCGATCAGAGAGCGTACCCGTCGGTACCCCAAAATAAACCGAATTTCGGTCCCCCTAGATACGAAGGAGCCATACCAAAGTGGCAAAATAACCAACCGCGAAATAGTGGATGGCAAAGCAATCCTACACGGAATAATGCGTGGCAGAATAATCAGCCGCGAAATAACGCGTGGCAATCAAATTCATCGCGAAACAACGGCGCAGCAGCTTCACCACCGAATCAATTAGAAATTTCTTGCAACTATTGTAAGAAACCGGGACACTTGATTAAGGACTGTTTCAAGTTCAAGGCTAAGATAGAGTCAGGAGAAATAGTCCCGTATTCTAGAATGAACCAGGGAAACGAGCAGGGCTATCCGGAAACGTCCGGCCCAATCCGGAGTGGGAACCCTCCACAGCGCCAGAAAATAATGAAGATAGGAGTCCCAAAAGCGGGAGAAACAAAACCACCAGAAAAATCAGCGCCCTGGAAACCGACGTTGGAAATCGAGGAAAAGTCAGTGAAGGAAAAACAGACCAAGAGGAACTCGATGGAGGAAGAAGACGAAGAAATAGACGAACAGTAACTGTTCCAATTAATACCGTACGAAATATTCCAACAATACTAATAGCATCTCCAAATCTGGAAGGGAAGGCACGATTAATGGTTGATTCGGGATCCGACGTCAACCTCATCAAGAAATCAATGGTAACAGCATCGACAATCGTCAACACTCAAGAAATCATATATATCCGTGGAATAATCGATTCGAATCAAGCTACCTTAGGGACTGCATCAATAATGATTGCGAATCATCCAGTGATTTTCCACGTGGTAAACGACGCACTGTTTGACGATGAAGACGGAATCTTAGGATCCGAATTTCTGTTACATCAAGAAGCCAGCATCGATTATGCAAAAAGGCAAATCAATTGGGGAAATACCTATATTCCCTTTAATACATACGAGAAGATATTCGTGCCAAAAAGAAGTTCAGTCCCTTTCCACATTAATATTGCAAATCCAGAACTGCGTGAAGGATACGTAGGAAAATTGCACATCAAAGAAGGAATCTATTTGGGAAATGCATTAGTAACAAATCGAGAGGGAAAAGCTCATATGAGAATAGTAAATAGTACGGATGAAGATTATCACATTGTGGTACCTACAATCGAAATACTACCATTTGAAGAACGTTCCACTAAACGGTGTAATACGACAAAGATGTCGAAAGGAAATCGATTTGAAGAAATCTTGAAACTATTGCGATTGGATCACTTAAACGAGGAAGAAAAAGAAAATGTGATGCAACTAATAAAGGAAAATGAAGATCGATTTCATCTAACAGGAGAAACTTTGGAAGGAACAGATAGTATACAACATAGAATTCATACTACGGATGATATACCGATAAATACTCGGCAGTATCGATATCCACCAATTCATAAAGACGAAATAAATCAACAAATAAAAGAACTATTGGAAACTGGTGTGGTAGAATCATCCACATCTCCATATAATTCTCTATTATGGATCGTTCCTAAAAAAACAGATTCAACAGGTAAAAAACGATGGAGATTAGTAATTGATTATCGAAAATTAAATGAAAAGACGATAGGCGATGCGTATCCCCTACCAAATATTACTGTGATATTGGATCAGTTAGGAAGTGCAAAATATTTCTCTACATTCGACTTAGCATCAGGGTTTCATCAGATTAAGATGGCACCAGAAGACGCACACAAGACAGCATTTTCTACACCATATGGACATTACCAGTTTACAAGAATGCCCTTTGGTTTGAAAAATGCCCCTGCAACATTTCAACGCCTTATGAATAATGTTCTATCAGGACTTCAAGGAACCGAACTTTTTGTTTATCTGGACGACATAGTAATATATTCCAGATCTCTTCGTGAACAGGAAATAAAAATCACAAGATTAATGAAAAGACTACGAGATGCAAAATTAATGCTTCAACCGGATAAATGCGAATTCTTACGACGTGAAGTGATGTATTTAGGACACATAATTGATGAACATGGAGTAAAACCAGATCCGAAGAAGATTGAAGCAGCAGAGAATTTTCCTAAACCC
The DNA here is from genome assembly GCA_910592295.1 of Andrena haemorrhoa. NCBI lineage: Eukaryota > Metazoa > Arthropoda > Insecta > Hymenoptera > Andrenidae > Andrena > Andrena haemorrhoa. Next base: position 23,213,039 of record OU342942.1, read on the forward strand.
AAAACACCAAAGAACATTAAACAATTCTTGGGATTAATCGGATACTATAGACGATTTATACCGGAATTCTCAAGGAAATCGAAACCACTAACTAACTTATTGAAAAAGACAACGAAATTTATTTGGGGCAAAGAAGAAGAGGAAGCATTCCAAATATTAAAGAAGGCTCTAATATCCAAGCCAATACTTCAATACCCAGATTTTTCACAGCCGTTCAAGGTAACGACGGACGCTTCAGGTTACGCCATAGGAGGAGTGCTTAGTCAGGATTTTACCGGCGACGATCTTCCTATTGCTTATGCGTCCCGCTTATTAAATTCAGCAGAACAGAAATATTCCACGATTGAAAAGGATTGTTTAGCAATTATTTACTGCGTAACACATTTTCGACCTTATTTATATGGTCGTAAATTTAAAATAGAAACAGACCACAAACCTCTGGTATGGATGAATTCAATAAAAGATCCAAATTCTCGAATTTGGAAATGGAAACTTAAACTATCTGATTACGAATTCGAAATAAACTATAAAAAAGGAAAAAGTAACCTCAACGCTGATGCGTTGTCTCGAAATCCACCAGAAGTATGCCTACCGATAAGAGCAAGGGAGGAAGAGGATCCTCCAGAAGGCGAACCACCTCAAAAGAAAAACTTACCGTTAATTTCACCGGAAGACTTTAAAGGACCAATGACGAGAAGCAGACATTTGGCTTTTCCAAATAGGGAACTCAAACATTTAGAATTCCCAAAAAGAAGACGTAAACGCATACCAATACAAGAAGAATCAGAAGACGAAGATATGGAACAAAATACGTTATTATCAGAAACATCTCGAAATTTGGAACAAAAACGGAAAAGAACTCTATCAAGTAATTCACCAATTGATGGTCCTTCATTAAAAAGGAAACCTGTAGAGGAGCCAATAGAAATTACAGAAACGTCACTAGAAGAAGAATCAATTGAAACCACGGAAACACCACAAGAGAAAGAATCAATGGAAATAATAAATATACCTCCATCACTGCCTCAATTATCACCTAGAACAACGACAAGTAGAAGCGAGGATACAATCCCTCATCAAAACCAATTAGTGATAAGAGAATCTAGAGATTCTTTGGCAAAAATAAAAGATAATAGAGTCATTTTCATTGGATTGGATGGAAGTCCAATCGATAGAGGTGCCAAAGAATTAGAAACAGAAAATTTGCTACCAAACCATGTAGAACTTACCCTGGAAAGGGCCCGGTCAGTACCAGATGGAACGAAATATATAATAAGTCTAGCAATCAAAGAAGATTTAAGAACTGCTATACGACCTGATAACATTTTAAACAGTCTCGTGTCTTTATGGGACACAGTTACGGAATTTAATCTACAATCATTCTCTATAAGTAAAACCCATAATATAGAGGACGTACCATGCAAATATAGTGTTGTGAGCACCCTATGGATAGGATCCATGGCCCGCTGGTGCTCGCAGCAAAGATAAGAAGACAGCGAGAAGAAGGCGATCGGATCGATCGCCTGTCAAGCTGTCATTCGTGAGCCAGACGCGATAGCCGACGGACGCATCGAAACTTATACGCAGAAGCTTATATTGTTCTTGGTTCCCCTGTTAATGTTCTGCTGTTATAGTTATTCATTAAAATCATATAATGTCCTACGGAAAACGTAACAATATTATAAATAGATTAAAGGACGTCTTCAAGGAATTACCAATAACAATCACAATTTGTACGGGTGACGTAGTAACACCACCCGAAAATCTGAGGGAACACATAATAAAAGAAAAACATACGTCGTCCAGTGGAGGACACAAATTTATTATTGGGAGAATATGAAAAAGGATATTAAAAAATTCATCAGAGAATGCCAAGACTGTCAAATGAGGAAATTAACAAGAATAAAAACAAAACAACCAATGGTCTTGACAGACACTCCAGACAAAGCGTTCGACAAAATCAGCATGGACATCGTTGGACCATTACCAAAAACTAGGAAAGGAAGAACACACATATTAACGATACAAGATTTGTTAACAAAATATTCAATAGCGATACCTTTAGCTCGAACCACCTCTGCCGATATAGCGGATGTATTTATAAAACGGTTTATTTGCCGATTCGGATCACCTAAAGCTATTTCAACCGATCAAGGAACAAATTTCACTTCAAATTTGATAAAAATCGTCGCTAAACGATTCAAAATTAAGCGTTATGTTACTACAGCCTATCATCCACAGAGTAACGGTTCGATAGAAAGATCGCATCACGTATTAACCGAATATTTAAAACAATATACGACGAACGACGAAAATTGGGACGATTGGATAGATTTAGCAATGTTTTCATATAATACCGCAGTACATGAGGGTACTAAATTTTCACCGCATGAATTAGTTTTCGGATGCATTGCACGAGAACCTTCGAGCGAAAAACCTATTGGTGAAGATTTGGAACCCACATATGCCGAATACCTTAGAGATTTATTTCGCAAAATAACTAATCTACAAACTTAAGCCCGAGAAAATTTGATAAAGGCAAAAGCCAAATCTAAACAGTATTATGATCGGAGAATTATTCCACAAAATTTTAAAGCAGGAGACTTAGTATATCTCATGAAAGAACCTCGGAGGACAAAGTTCGCAGATCAGTACTCAGGACCGTATAAAGTACTTGAATTGTTACCAAATCAGAATGTCAAAATATTATCTGATGGGACAACCCGTACAGTACACATAAATAAACTTAAACTTGCATATATTAGGTCTAGTCCAGGTTGATTAGTAATTAAAACAAAATCGTATACAAAGTAATTAAATGATCAAATACTTAGAGTATCATCTATTACAGACAATGATACTCCCGGTCGAAGTTTCTCAGGAGATAGAGGTAAATTATAGTACGGCAATAGAGGAGGTGATATCAACCCTCACTCCACCCCCCTACACCCGACTAGAGCACCTCTACTGCCTAATACGAGCTACAGCAGCCATATACATTCGCGATCACCAACGAATTTGCGAAGTATGCTATGATCAAGTCGACCAATATGAAAAAAATCAATACATAGAAACCGCGGGTCATAGCCTCTGTAACTACACTCCGCGTCAAAATTAAGGGAACACTATAATTTCCCCAAAATTTTGGTCATTTTCAAATGGCTGTATCTCTGCGAAAAATGGTCGCAAAAAATATTTAAAAAACGCATTTTAAAGCTTGAAGCTTCTAGTTTTGGAATCAAGTACTCAATTTTTTTTCTTCGTCCATCATGATACTGTTTTATCAAGATAAAGCGCAGGAAACGAAGTTTCAGAAATTTTTGCCTAGTTTGGACGTATGCACGGGCCAAACAAATTTTTTTCAGATAAATCCAATGGAGGGCTCTTATAGAGCAAACATTTCTCTTTAATTTCGTTTTTTTTATTTTGTTGTATGATTTTTATTGACCGAGTTATTCGCTATCAAAGCGAAAAAGGAACTTTCTACTTTGAACGCCTATAACTTGCTAACGCATGATCGTAGAACATTGTTCATGAGTGTTTTGTAAAGCTAAGACAGTTTCCTTTCAGAACCTTTAGTTGCCAATTCAATGACATTTTTTTTAACCGTATTAAATTCATTTTAAAATGATCCCAAAAATTGCATATTTACCATTTTCTAGAAAACATGATGCCACTTCAAGGAAAATCATGGAATCATTCAAGTGTCCACGTTTTTTCTGAGGTGAAACTACCCCTTAAACACGGTGCAAAAGGCCGGACCGATCAGATTTTTTTTCCGTATGTCCTCGATGGTCAAACATGCGATACGGTCTGAAAAATTGAAGAATCACCTGTTTTACGTTATGTTTCTCTGTAAAACCCTTTCTTTTGTTCTGGCGGCTTTTGAACACTTGTTGCACGTTTTTTTTGTTATTTCAACGTCATTTTAGTAAAAAGAAAGGATTTCAAAAATTTACAAAAAAATTATACCCAAACTCTTCGCAATGACGAAAACTGTACTTCAATAACTGGCATTAGCACCATCCAAAGCGCGCCACGAGTTGGCGCATGCGCGGTCGGATCTACGCCTCACTGCGCATGCGCCAACACAGCAAGACGAGACGCCGCGCCACAGCTACTCACGCTACAACTTGCGACATTAAATTAGACTTTTAGCGAACTTCCTTTTTTGCATCGAGTTATGCCCCGGCGTCACCTAACTGAGTTCGAAGTCGCTCGGCTTGTGACTTTGTTGGAGGAGGGCCACAGCCAGCGAGACGTTGCCAATTCCTTTGGTGTTAGTCTGTCGGTTGTCAACCGTCTGTATGCTCGATTTCGAGAGACTGGATTGTACTCTCGCAGAACAGGGCAAGGGCGCAGACGTGCGACAAGTTCTCGAGAGGATAGAAGGATTACGCGACATGCTCTTCGGGAGCCAATCGTCACTGCACGCGTTATTGCGGGACAATTTATGAACCGCAGACATAATCCGCCACGTCGGATCTCCAATAGTACTATCAGACGTCGATTGAGGGACGTTGGCTTGCGTTCAAGACGTCCAGTGCGAGTCCCGTTGCTCACTCGCACACATCAACGGCAGCGTTTGGCATACGCTCGCCATTACGTGCACTGGGGCCAGCGATAATGGGCAAATGTCCTTTTTACTGACGAGTCCCGATTTTGTCTCCACGGGAATGATCGACGGGTTCGGGTCTGGCGTCGTCGTGGTGAACGCCATAATGCCAACCATACAAGGCCGGTTGTTGCGTTCAATGGTGGATCAGTTATGGTTTGGGCCGGGGTAACGCGGTACTCACGTACCCCATTAATTGTGCTCCCACCGGGTGGGCTGACCGCTGCGCGGTACGTGGACGAGATTCTGCGCCCCGTTGTACTCCCCCTGCGTCAACGTATGGGGAACCGCTTCGTCCTTATGCAGGATAATGCAAGGGCGCATACGGCAAGCCATACGCTACGATTTCTGTGGCAAAATCGGATATCAGTTCTTGGCCATCCAGCAGTGAGCCCAGATCTGAATCCGATTGAGCACGTTTGGGACATTCTTGGGCGACGTTTGCGACAACAGTACCCGAACCTGGCGAATTTGGGACAATTAGCAGACGCCCTCCGCCAAATTTGGCAGAGAATTCCCCAAAGGCAAATCCGCAACTGCATTAACATGCGCAACCGATTGAGGGAAGTCCTCATGCGGAGAGGGGGCAACACACATTATTAGACCACACACAAATACACACAGACCTACACAACGCACGCACGTGCTCTCATACACACACACATCGGAGAGTGAGTTTGGAGTCAGAAAATACTGCGGGAGTGACGAACCGCAGGGTCTCATCTCTCCATGCTGACGCACATACAATGAAGTGTAAATCCGACCGCGCATGCGACAACTCGTGGCGCGCTTTGGATGGTGCTAATGCCAGTTATTGAAGTACAGTTTTCGTCATTGCGAGGAGTTTGGGTATAATTTTTTTGTAAATTTTTGAAATCCTTTCTTTTTACTAAAATGACGTTGAAATACCAAAAACAACGTGCAACAAGTGTTCAAAAGCCGCGAGAACAAAAGAAAGGGTTTTACAGAGAAACATAACGTAAAACAGGTGATCCTTCAATTTTTCAGACCATATCGCATGTTTGACCATCGAGGACATACCGAAAAAAAATCTGATCGGTCCGGCCTTTTGCACAGTGTTTAAGGGGTAGTTTCACCTCAGAAAAAACGTGGACACTTGAATGATTCCATGATTTTCCTTGAAGCGGCATCATGTTTTCTAGAAAATGGTAAATATGCAATTTTTGGGATCATTTTAAAATGAATTTAATACGGTTAAAAAAAATGTCATTGAATTGGCAACTAAAGGTTCTGAAAGGAAACTGTCTTAGCTTTACAAAACACTCATGAACAATGTTCTACGATCATGCGTTAGCAAGTTATAGGCGTTCAAAGTAGAAAGTTCCTTTTTCGCTTTGATAGCGAATAACTCGGTCAATAAAAATCATACAACAAAATAAAAAAAACGAAATTAAAGAGAAATGTTTGCTCTATAAGAGCCCTCCATTGGATTTATCTGAAAAAAATTTGTTTGGCCCGTGCATACGTCCAAACTAGGCAAAAATTTCTGAAACTTCGTTTCCTGCGCTTTATCTTGATAAAACAGTATCATGATGGACGAAGAAAAAAAATTGAGTACTTGATTCCAAAACTAGAAGCTTCAAGCTTTAAAATGCGTTTTTAAATATTTTTTGCGACCATTTTTCGCAGAGATACAGCCATTTGAAAATGACCAAAATTTTGGGGAAATTATAGTGTTCCCTTAATTTTGACGCGGAGTGTATATGGGGTTATTACGAGGATCTATATGTACCAAATGCGGGGTCGGAATGGTATTTAGAAGACCCGCGGCAACATGTGCGCAATGTATGAATAAATGCGTTTCGCTAAATCCGGCAGGAAACCGTCGACTGTTACGCGGGGCTATAATTGCCGTGGAATACATATAATAACGAGACGAAAAAAGAAAGGAAGAAACCTACCCCTCAATGTATATATATATCCCATTTAAAAACATTGTCGTATATGAATATAATGATACAGGGTGTCCCAAAAATGTCGGAGTTCCTTGAAAGGGGTGACTCAGGGGGTGATTTGAAACAACTTTTTCCTTAGCGAAAATATTGTCCGAAGTTTCGTTTAGGAGATATTAACAAAAACCCCCGACCAATCAGAGCACGCGCCTTCCGCCCGAGCTCCCGCGGTAGCGTTGGCTACGCGGTAGGCGGCTGCGCTTGTACTACGAACGTACGAACAAGCAAGTCGGCATGCATCGAAGTAAACCGCGTTACACAGACTTTTTTTAAACAGAATCTTAAATAATAATTGTTTGAGGTGAGAGGACAAGAAATACATCAATTTCATTTTCAAATAAGGCATAAACTAAATGGTAATGTAACAGAAAATGTACGACAAGTGATCGTAATTCGTTATTGAGGTAAAAATCCGTAGATTAATAACGGCCAACATAACTAAAGTTAAAAAATAATATCAGGTGTATGAATAAATTGTTTCCGACTGGATTTACATAATCAGTACAAAGCTACCGAATTTCTATCGCGGTGATGTTCGTAAGCTGCCAGAAAAATGGCGAAAGGTAATTAACAGTAATGGAAATTGTTTCGATGACTGAAATGTTTTCATATTTTTTAAATCAAACTGTTATTGTACCTACCCTAAAATCGAACAGAATTTATTTCTACACCTAATAATCACCAATAAATTAAATAAAACTCACCCTTTCGGACATTCGTTTCCTTTCTTTTCGGAAAGCTGTGTCACTAAGTAGGTCACTGTACCGATCCTGGTCATCGGTGGACGAAAAGTTGTATGGCAGGGTAGCGCCCGGTGCTCAGCTGATCGCAGGTATACGACACCACCCGAAGGTAAGGGTCGTAACGTCAAGTGCGTCCGGGTTAATGTACCGAATATTCACTTCACTGCACGGCCACTAACACTGATCACTTAATTTATTTTTCATGGAACGTGTTGTTCCTGCGTTATAAAAATGGTCTATCCACACCTCCGCACGTACGATCAGCTGTCTTTGGACGGCCTGCAAAGTTTGTGGTATTATGTTCGTCACCGCAGCGTGAATTCGCACAACGATGTTCAGAATAATTTTGACGCCAAACGCCGAATCGTACCCTAGCTTGGGGTTTGGATATGCGGGTACTCCCGTGAAAACGCTCGCACAGTAGCACTTGCGTCCCCGTTGTTCCGGGCGTACACCCAGAACATCGCGTAATAGGTATTATTGGGCCGTGAACATTTCTGCGACGAGATTGCTAGCTGACTGACAGGATTTTTCCCAAGCAACTTCCTCTACCCCCAAGTAGCTTCTCTCGTTCCATTATGAGTTAACTCCCACCAGGACAAGAGGCTTTAGGTAAAAAGAAGCCAGCACATTTTCGAAACACACGTGCTTCCCAGAAGTGCAACGAACGAACCGTCGTACACTTTCACAAAAGCCCGCGCTCCGTCCTTTTACTGCCATTGTACCCAATGCTTCGAGGTAGGCAGCAGACACCACGTGTTTCGGTTCGAAAGGGTCCGAAGAGAAGAGAAACAGAAAGTCTTCGAGTTGCTATAAAGAAGAAAATGCATACCATTCCTGTTTCCCCTTTCTGATATCCTGATTTCACGTCTGCTACGAGGCGGAACCAACTAAGCCATAAATTACCCAAAACTGCGCGTAGTTCCGCCTGCTACGTCCTACCTTCAAATTAAAGACGAATCCCTTATCTCCCGAGTATAAACACGCACTCGAATTTCAAAACAAAAGCACGCCTCGACGTATTCCGTGCGAGAAAAGGCTTGAAGACCGATTGGTCGTAACCGAACCAATCTGCCCTGCATCCCGCCCAAACGGCCACTGTCTTGAAGAGGCCCTCTTCACAGCAATATCTCCTCCCCGAGGCCCACCAGTATAAACACGCGCTCGATTTTCAAAACAAAAGCACGCGACGACGTATTCCTTGCGAGAGAAGGTGGGCTTGAAGTTCGATTGGTCCTAAACGAACCAATCGGGCCTGCTTATCTCTCGTGTATGAACACGCGCTCGAATTTCAAAACAAAAGCACGCGTCGACGTATTCCGTGCGAGAGAAGGTGGGTCTCGGGCAAGAGATATTGCTGTGAAGTGGGCCTCTTCAAGACAGTGGCCGTTCGGGAGGGATGCAGGGCAGATTGGTTAGATTAGGACCAATCGGACTTAAAGTCCACCTTCTCTCGCACGGAATACGTCAACGCGTGCTTTTGTTTTGAAAATCGAGCGCGTGTTTATACTCGAGAGATAAGGGATCTGACTTTAATTTGAAGGAAGCACGACGCAGGCGGGATCACACGCTGTCAGCGGACAGGACGACGCAAGCGGGACCACGCGCTGTCAGCGGACTACCCCTTTTCTTCCTGTGTGTCTCCGCGAGGCGTATTGATGTTGGATAATACTTTTTAAATTCTGCTTCCCCAAAATTAATCAGGCTGATCGGCCAGAGCATTTCGCCAGGGTCGCGGTTTATGACCGTATTGTCCCGCTAGTCGGCGGTAGAGAACGGTTGCCTACAGTTTTGGATAATTTATGACTTAATTGGTTCCGCCTCGTAGCAGACGTGAAATCAGGATATCGGAAAGGGGAAACAGGAATGGTATGCATTTTCTTCTTTATAGCAACTCGAAGACTTTCTGTTTCTCTTCTCTTCGGACCCTTTCGAACCGAAACACGTGGTGTCTGCTGCCTACCTCGAAGCATTGGGTACAATGGCAGTAAAAGGACGGAGCGCGGGCTTTTGTGAAAGTGTACGACGGTTCGTTCGTTGCACTTCTGGGAAGCACGTGTGTTTCGAAAATGTGCTGGCTTCTTTTTACCTAAAGCCTCTTGTCCTGGTGGGAGTTAACTCATAATGGAACGAGAGAAGCTACTTGGGGGTAGAGGAAGTTGCTTGGGAAAAATCCTGTCAGTCAGCTAGCAATCTCGTCGCAGAAATGTTCACGGCCCAATAATACCTATTACGCGATGTTCTGGGTGTACGCCCGGAACAACGGGGACGCAAGTGCTACTGTGCGAGCGTTTTCACGGGAGTACCCGCATATCCAAACCCCAAGCTAGGGTACGATTCGGCGTTTGGCGTCAAAATTATTCTGAACATCGTTGTGCGAATTCACGCTGCGGTGACGAACATAATACCACAAACTTTGCAGGCCGTCCAAAGACAGCTGATCGTACGTGCGGAGGTGTGGATAGACCATTTTTATAACGCAGGAACAACACGTTCCATGAAAAATAAATTAAGTGATCAGTGTTAGTGGCCGTGCAGTGAAGTGAATATTCGGTACATTAACCCGGACGCACTTGACGTTACGACCCTTACCTTCGGGTGGTGTCGTATACCTGCGATCAGCTGAGCACCGGGCGCTACCCTGCCATACAACTTTTCGTCCACCGATGACCAGGATCGGTACAGTGACCTACTTAGTGACACAGCTTTCCGAAAAGAAAGGAAACGAATGTCCGAAAGGGTGAGTTTTATTTAATTTATTGGTGATTATTAGGTGTAGAAATAAATTCTGTTCGATTTTAGGGTAGGTACTATAACAGTTTGATTTAAAAAATATGAAAACATTTCAGTCATCGAAACAATTTCCATTACTGTTAATTACCTTTCGCCATTTTTCTGGCAGCTTACGAACATCACCGCGATAGAAATTCGGTAGCTTTGTACTGATTATGTAAATCCAGTCGGAAACAATTTATTCATACACCTGATATTATTTTTTAACTTTAGTTATGTTGGCCGTTATTAATCTACGGATTTTTACCTCAATAACGAATTACGATCACTTGTCGTACATTTTCTGTTACATTACCATTTAGTTTATGCCTTATTTGAAAATGAAATTGATGTATTTCTTGTCCTCTCACCTCAAACAATTATTATTTAAGATTCTGTTTAAAAAAAGTCTGTGTAACGCGGTTTACTTCGATGCATGCCGACTTGCTTGTTCGTACGTTCGTAGTACAAGCGCAGCCGCCTACCGCGTAGCCAACGCTACCGCGGGAGCCCGGCGGAAGGCGCGTGCTCTGATTGGTCGGGGGTTTTTGTTAATATCTCGTTAACGAAAACTCGGAGAACATTTTCGCAAAGGAAAAAGTTGTTTGCAATTACCCCCCGAGTCACCCCCTTCAAGGAACCGCAGCATTTTTGGAACACCCTGTATACCTAGTTATTAAAGTTGAATGTTTTGACTGGTTGTAAATGGCCATCAAAGTTTGAAAAAGTGTCGATGTGCATGGATTCCACGCAATACTTTTGCATTTTTACAAAAAATTGTTTACCTAGCCCGAAAACGCTACCCAGCATCGGATTCTGTAGACATTTCTGATGAGGAAACCCCCAGGAAAAGTGTCGGAACGATTTTTAACTCGAACTAGTCGAGAAAATATCCATCGGTAACGCGTTCACGGTGTTTTGCCGCCTAGCGGCCATTGCTCGCCTGCCGCGACTCGTCAGGACCGTCGCTACGCGTAATCGACACTGATGGTACCGTTCGGTGGGCACCGTCGTTCTATATGTATCATCCTTATTTTTTTCGTGTATACACTATTCACGGATTTAAACAAACTTTTCCCGATCAATCTCTGTTTTAAACAATTTCGATCTTCAATGCATGAATACCTACGTATGACTTGTTAATATGGAACCGTATAAAAATAAACACAATTGTTTATGAACATACAAGATTTTTATTATTATGGTTTGACCAGATTTAGAACACTTTTCCTGATATGGTAATATTTGAAACTCGTTAAACAGTATTTAAAGGCAACGCGAAGTGTATTTAAGTATCATTTAGGCATCTTTTTTTAATAAATTCATAATTCAATACTTCTGAAACAGAGTTTGAGATACGAAAGTAATATAATTTTCTGTAGCTTAGTGAAGACGGAGAAGTAAGAGTTCGTAAGTATTGCAGTCTTCAAAATAATTCGAGTCAGTCGTGTTAAGCAGTTCAGAAAGTCTTCGTTTGCATCGAATAAAACGTGTGCTGCGACAAAGTGTGAATTGTAGTGTACCTATTTGGATACTTTTTTGACTGTGTGTGTATATATTGTTAGGCCTGTGGTGTGTCAGTGTAAGGTGTGTATATATATATATATATTATATAGTATTTTGTGTGTAGTATAAATGTCGCGAAAGTGTCAAAATCAGCCAGATTCCTTCTGCTATATTTGCGGGGAAGTAGTTTTAAAGTCTAAGCATAGAACTATAACTCCTGCAATAATGTTCGCATATGAAAAGTATTTTGGATGCAAACTCGGCGATCAAGACAAATATTGGGCTCCTCATATTTCTTGTCAACGATGTGCCAAAGTTCTTCTAGCTTGGGTAAAAGGAGTTCGAAAGAATATGCCATTCGCAATTCCAATGATATGGACAGAACCGACTAACCACACTACAGACTGCTATTTTTGCTTAAGCAAAATCTGCTAACCCATACATCTCATCTGCAATCCGCTCTGTAGCACATTCTAAGGAATTACCCGTACCAACACCACCGCCAACGATACCCGATAGATATGGAGATGCTACCGAACAAGCCAAATCTGAAGAAATCATAGATGTTTATGAACCTTCCTCATCATCACCCAAACCACACTTCATAACTCAATCGGATCTTAACGATCTCGTACGAGACTTGCAATTGTCAAAAGACCAGACTGAACTATTAGGATCCCGACTACAAGGTTGGAATTTACTTAATAGCGAAACAAATATTACATATTTTAGAAAACGCGACAACGCAATGAGGGAATTTTTTTGTCTCGATGAAGAACTTTGCGTTTGCACAAATATTAATGGATTAATGGAAACCTTGGGAATAAATCATGAACCAAAAGAATGGCGTCTATTCATAGATGCATTAAAAAGCAGTTTAAAAACTGTATTGCTGCACATCGGAAATGTGCATCCTTCCATCCCTATTGCATATAGCAGAACAATGAAGGAATCTTACGACTCTCTAAAGACGGTTTTGTCAAAAATCCAATATGAAAAATATAAATGGCACGTTTGTAGTGATTTGAAAATAATTGGGATACTACTAGGGCTGCAAATGGGCTACACTAAATACTGCTGTTTTCTGTGTGAATGGGACAGCAGAGCAAGGGATCAACATTATTCTAAAAAAGTTTGGACACCGCGACACAATTTAATCCCGGGGCAAAAAAATGTGCAACATAGTAATCTAATTGATCCTAAAAATGTGTTTTTACCACCGCTACATATTAAATTAGGAATTATGAAAAACTTCGTGAAGGCAATGGATAAATCTGGAACTGGTTTTGCATATTTAAAAGAAGAATTCCCGTCCATATCCGATGCAAAAATAAAAGAAGGAATATTTGTTGGACCCCAGATCAGAACTTTAATGAAAGATGATAATTTTCCAAAGAAATTAAATACTTTGGAAATAAAAGTATGGTGCTGTTTTATAAAAACTTCAGAAAATTTCCTCGGGAAACAGAAATAAAAAACTGTGTCCATTGTTAATCAACTTTTAAAATCGTGTCAAAATCTGGGCTGCAATATGTCCTTAAAAATGCACTTTTTACACTCCCATCTGAATTTTTTTCCGTCAAATCTTGGTGATGTGAGCGACGAACACGAAGAACGTTTCCATCAAGATGTTTCCCAAATGGAAAAGCATTACCAGGGCAAGGATATGGTTGCAATGCTTTCGGACTATTGTTGGACGCTTATGACCGACAACAAGGACGCGATGTACAAACGTAAAGCAGCGCGGAAACATTTTTAAATTTGTTTACGTAAGCCTACAGGTAATTTTTCATTTTATATAATTCATTTTTTCTACAGTTTAACAAAATTTAAAAAAAAAATTTAACTGGGCGTCAGAATACATATAGAACGTCGGTGCCCACCGAACGATACCATCAGTATCGATTACGCGTAGCGACGGCCCTGACGAGTCGCGGCAGGCAAGCAATGGCCGCTAGGCGGCAAAACACCGTGAACGCGTTACTGATGGACATTTTCTCGACTAGTTCGAGTTAAAAATCGTTCCGACACTTTTCCTGGGGGGTTTCCGCTGCAGAAATGTCTACAGAATCCGATGCAGGGTAGCGTTTTCGGGCTAGGTAAACAATTTTTCGTAAAAATGCAAAAGTATTGCGTGGAAACCATGCCATCGACACTTTTTCAAACTTTGATGGCCATTTACAACCAGTCAAAACATTCAACTTTAATAACTAGGTATATACACCGCTATATTCAGCAAACTCTCCTCTATCTTTTGAGACTAAGTTGAACTTTCTAGCGTTCTTAGTTTTCACGTAATACCTCATTTTTGCCCAAAACCGTGTGTTTTTACAAAAGCTCATGGTTTTCAAAAACTGAGGGTGATAGAGCAATTCTGCTTGCGGATTCGTGTTCAGGGCGAAAATCTCTACAAGAATCACCCAATGGATATTGTGGAACAGAAAAAAAGTTTCATTTTGTTGGACTGTGTAATCTGCATAGTAGGAAATGACTTCAGATAATTTTTAATATTATAACTTACAAATTATCACGGGACAGAATTAAAGATAAATTTAGTTACAGCATCATTTTACGCTTCGATGATCTATATATACATAAAATCCTCAGTTTAGTTTCAAATTAAAAACAGTTTGATGATATTCAAACATGTCGTAATTCCAATTTCGGCAACTTACCTTGTGTTTGAGACTGCATTTTGGTTGCAATTCAATGGTACAACGATACATATTTGCAAAAGCACGTGGCATCTAAAATTTTGACAACTTATCTTATTTGGTTATATAACTTGACGGTAAACTGTCAAAATTTGGAGTGGATTGCATAGTGAAGATAGCGAATGACGAACGAAACATGTGTTAGTTTCTTTTGGCTGAAGGTGTGCGTTAGCGTATTGGAGTGGATTGCATAGTGAAGATAGCGATTGACGAACGAAACATGTATTAGTTCGTTTTGGCTGAAGGTGTGCGTGTAACGCGTACGAACGAAACATGTATTACTTCGTTTTGGCTGAAGGAGTGCGTGTAACGCGTATACGTATTATGTTGACGAAAATTTTGACTGGAGAATCAGAAGAAGAAAAACCTTACCATTTCTGACAGATCCATGAGACGATATTACGATATCTCTGTCATGCGTGGACCGATTGTTATGAATTTGGTCATATTCGAAAGCTCACATGCGGTTTACATAAGAAAAATACCATTAAATTTAGAATATATCGCAGGCGTGATCAGATATTAATGAAATAAGTGTCAGGTTAGGTTGAAATAGCTCTGCGACGAGTAAAAATACACGGTAGCGACATCGACATATATACAGGGTGTCTTTCATGTACTTAGCGTCGAGACGCTACCGCGTCTCTAAAAAGTGTAAACTAGCGTCTGTAGATGAATAAAATTTAACCAGCTAGTGTTGTTGATGTCGAACGATGACTCGACACTTGCAGACTCTGCGTTCTCGGCTGAAGTGGTTGGGGAAAACAAATATCGATAATATACGGTGCACGACATGATTGCGAGTAAAATAATCGCGGTGCCTGTAGAAGAAAAATAAGCTACAAAACTATAGTTCTATAAAGATCTTCAGAAACAGTTTTTAGGTTACGCACCCTACAGATAGCGCGAAAAAGCCATTTGGTTTCTCACTTTTAGATGTATCAATGTCTCGGGTCGGAAGCCTTGTTTAATTGTTTTACTCGCTTTCGTTTCCTCTCACACTCATGTCCAAGTCCAGTTATGTATGTTTCCGCCGATCGATATTGTTACGAGCACCGTATCCAGTAAATGCTTACTATAGTCCCGTTTCGCCTATGCAGTGTACGTCCGGCGACTATCCCCATTTCTAGGAATCCTTCGGTCGAGTGTGAGAGAACTCGAGAAGGAGGGAGAGGGAATAAAAGAGTTGACACGAAGTTGCCGTCGACTACGAAAGAGAGAAGGCACGATACATTGTCTCGCTTCGTCGTTCACGTGCGTACACTCTGCATCTTCACTGATACATTGTATGTAGTCGCGCACGTGGGTCGAGCTCGAATATATATGCTCCAAGTGTATGCCCCCCGCCAGCCCCATCCGTAGGGACTATAGTGCGAGTATACTGTGTGGCGGTATTCGTGGTCTGTTGGTGCTCGTATCTGAAGTAAGAAGACGGGCCAAAAAACCGGTGTCGTGATCGATTTGATCTGAGTCTTGGACTAGCCAGAAACGGTGATAGACGTGCCAAGAATATTGTATCTGTATAAAATACTGTCGATTGAACGCACTGGCTGCCGGAGAGGTAGGTGGAAAGACGGTGAGATAAATGAAGATATGCACAGCACACGTGGTGAGAAAGGGTGAGAAAAGGTGAGCACGCCGCCGCGCGGTTGAACACTCACGGCAATCCACCGAAAGATCGTAATTGAGATTTGTGATGAGCAGAGCAGTGAGCGATACAATGATTGTCAATGTATTATGAGAAATGAGATCAAGATAAATGAGATTCACACTGTTAAAGTCAGTAAACTCGCATTGTACAAGACGCGACATTTGTTTTACACAACGTGAACAAGAGAGAGTTCAAGATGGTTGCCCCGGTCCGTCACGAGTCGTCTTGAACCTTCTCAAAGATCGACCGACGTGGGGACCTCTGATTGGTTGATCGATAGACGCGGTGAGATCTGATTTGCTCATCGATTGTGGATCCGCCGTGAGTTACGCGCCCGGGAGATGCTGCTGTGATCATGAGTGTGGCGGAGAGATGAACTAGGTGATTCTCAAACAGTATCCAATAGTATTTGTTGTTGCAAAGAGTTATGCTGTATTACTGAGATATTGTAATAAAAACAAATAATGCCTTACGAAGAGTCATCGAATACGCTGAGACGCAACAATGTATTAATTTTACAAGCCACTAGGGGAGACCGCGACTGATTGTTACAAGGGGTAGGTTGTCTAATTGTTAATAACTTTACACCGACATATGTTCTACAGCGGAAACATTTACTGTAGAAAGAAGTCACTTCTATTGTGCTATGCATTTATGTCCGTCCCCGCGATCGCACGTTTTTTTTACAGTTATCAGCGTTTAACCAAAAATTTAATACGTAAGTAAATATTTTTCCTTCAAAATCTTATGTTTTCACGCCTTATATAGTTACAATAGAATAAATGTTAAGGCACTATTTTAAAGTTTGTTTATTAGATGATCTATTGACGTAGTATTTTGATTATACATAAATTACATCTCATCTGTACATGCTATACCAGACCTACAATCTGGTTTTAGACGCGGGCACAGCATGACCACCGCTCTTCTCTTTATCACTGACATCATTCTACGTGCCTTGGACTCCCATAACCTCGCTCTTATCAGATCACTCGATTTCTCCCAAGCGTTTGATACCGTTGATCATAACTTGCTTATTGCTAAATTGAAATTTTTCGGACTATCTGATCTTTCCCTTTCATGGTTTCACTCTTACCTGGTTGGACGCAATCAGCATGTTATGCTCAGCCGTGACGGGCCTCAATTTTCCTCTTTGCGTGCGGTGAGTTGTGGAGTTCCACAAGGATCTGTGTTGGGTCCACTCTTGTTTAACATTTTTGTTGCCGATCTACTGCGCCTCACTAAGACGAATATCTCGTGCATGTATGGAAGCCGTTGCTAATCTGGAATACGATCTTGCTCTAATATTTGACTGGACAGTTCAACACGGTCTGAGACTTAATCCATCCAAATCTTCACTCCTTGCACCTGGCTCTCCTTTCCTCCTTCGCACCCTTCCTCCCATTACTGTTACACTTGATTCTACCCAGCTGCATCTTGTTACCTCTACCCGGAATCTGGGACTCACTCTAGATTCTGCTCTTACATTCGAAAATCATGTCTCTACTATATGTCGTCAAGCTTTTAATCGTCTGCGTCTTTTATATCATTCGCGGCATATTCTTTCCTCTACCCAGAAACTCCTCCTGTCACAATCCTTGGTTGTATCGCTGTTCGACTACTGTGATGTTGTATATAGTCCTTTTCTTACTTCTCGTCTTTCTTCCTTAGTTCAGCGTGTACAAAATTCCTGTCTGCGTTTCTCCTATTGTGCCCGCAAATTCGATCATATCTCTCCGTTTTTTGTAAAGTCCTCTTGGTTACGTATGTCGCAAAGATGGAAACTCCACCTGTGCTGTCTTGTGTTTAAGGTACTCTCTTCTCGTAGTCCGTCATATCTTTACAATATCCTACCTACTAACCTTTCCTATCACTCTTCTAACTCTCTCTCAACCCGATCTCAATATCTCATTTCCATTCCTGCGCATCGCACCACTAAATTCGAATCTTCCATTTCTTATACTGCGGCGCATTACTATAATTCTCTTCCTGCTGCTATTCGACAGTTAGACTCTTATCAGTCTTTCAAACACGCAGTGCGGCAACACATTCTCCTACACTTTTAATTTTTACTTAACGCTACTCTTATGTTATTCTCATGCTAGATTTAACTCTTAAGCTAACTTAGTCTAGTTTATTCTAACGTTGTTGTGTTTGTTTGCTTTTGTTTCTATTTTAATTTAGTTTAATTTATAGTACGCGGTTAGGCTTCACAACAGTGTTACCACTGCGGCCTCGCCTTTACTCCATTGTCTACTGGCTATGCCAACTGTAATATCAGGTTTCTTCTTTCATTTTTGAGTAATAAGACGTTTAATAATAATAATAATAATTGAAGGTTATATAGATTATTAAAGTCAAAATGATCGTTCGGGGCTGCTTGACTAATAACGTTAATAAGGATTAAATAGTTATTTTGTTATTCGGAAAGCGATTTTTGTTTTGTTTACATTTCATTATGTTATAAATACATTATAATTTATGTTTAAGTTGAAAAAATGTTCAGTTTATTATTAAAAAATGAACGAAAGATAATTAATATTTTATAATGAAACAACTCTTGTGACATTGTGTTAGTTTATTATAATTGAGATAAGTTGCTAGTAACATTTTCTTAACTGATTGTACCTATAGTCAACCTACCCCATACTGCAAGTCTACCAACCCCGATCATGGGGCTGGTTGACCAGCATGGAAGGTGTTAGAAAAACATTAAAATACCTTAATTGTTGTCACATTAAATCAACTTTAATAATTTAATCAGATAGTCACAGGTATGCCTTATCAAATATACTAACAGGTTAATGATATTTCGTCCACATAATTTATTAACAATCAAACACTGAAAAACTGGCCCACCAGTCCCGGTCTCCACTACTCGTTCAGTGGCGTTACACACGTTTAACAATCTTTGGGGTCCAGACGGTGAGGCACATAGTTTCTTTTGAACATTTTTTCATCTGATTGAGTAGAGCACGTTGATGTCAAAGAACTTTAACATTAATTTTCAATGTTATAAACAATTTTGCGGAAATTTTTTTCACAAATATCCACCGATCCACAGTGCCCATTACTTCTTATATACTCGTACACATGCACATTTGCGAGTAAAATAATCACGGTGCGTGTGTGTGTTTTAGTGGATACTCGCAGCCAGGACAATCGCGGTGGGTGTGTGTACGCGTATGGGTGATTTTTCAGAACAAAATTGTGTATTGGAAGTTGCATTCACCACCCCTACTTGAGAATCCTGTTGGGTGAGTTTTGTTAAGAATCTGTAACATTGTGGATCGGATGTTTATTCTTCCTTTTGATAAAACTGAGTTTATTTGACAGAACTTCCACAACGATTACTTTGAAACGCGTTTCTCTTTCGAGTTTAATAATTACGGGTCGCTTTGAAAACTATACTAGCACCCTCGGTTCTCGCACACATGTGTTCTCTCTAGCTGCCTGAAGGTGCTCATCCACAAGCGTTCGCAAACTGTTCACGAACAGTATGGGAATTGAATTTCCTAGGAATCGTCTGTTCGCGAACTGTTCGCTAGTGAAGACGCACCTTTATATGAGCACTGGTTATAAAAAGTTTCCGAACAACTTGCGAGCATTGTTCGCGAACAGTGTTCGCTAGTGAAGACGCACCTTGCGTAAGAAAAAGGAAACCGGGCGCTCCAATCATTTCCGCTAATCAGTAATCAATTAGAGAAAAAGTGAAATTTTTTTTTAAATATATTGTAGGTATTATCATCTAAACTACGCACGCCTGCAAAACTTCAAGACAATTTGATTGGTGGAATTGGTTTAAATTTGAGTTTTCAGATATGAAGCAAACAGAGGATCGAAGCTGAATAAAATCGTTTAATTAGTATAATACTATGTCACAATAAATTTTGTTCTCTGATGTAGATCACACTGCATCATCTTCTGCTTCAAACAAAAGCGACAAACTAGCTGCATATTAGCCGTTAAGGGGTTAATTAAGTATGTTCCACCAAAGCGATCATCCTACAATATTATACATGATAGTTAGATAATAGAATATTATTCTTGATTTTTTGGCGGTTGTCACTCATAGGGTTGTTTGCAAAAACCACCCCCAAAAAATTAATTATTTTTTTTCTATCCTTAATAATTTATTTACAATTTAGAGAAAAATATATGAAGTACAGTTGGTACGTAGCTATATTTTCGTATTTTTTAAATTAAATTATCTTAACTAGTAACCGAGAAAAAAAATAATAACATTAAGGGTGTTTACCCCCGTATTACCCTTAAACGTGGGGATAGTGATCTGAAACTTTACATAATAGTGTTTCAGGCAAGGAGCATTGTTTACAAAATAACAACTCCAGGAATCGGCGTGGGGGCCGTTTGCCCATGTTTACCCTGCTAGACCCTTTAAATGCTAATGGTAATTCAGTGAAAATGAACGAAGAGATCCAATATTTTTAACGCACAATTTATTGATGTTGAAATAAAATTAATTTAGTATGTTTATTGGTGATTTAAAATATTATTAATGGAAACCTAATAAAATTAATGAATAGCGTGGCAACTACTATGGATTTTAAAGTATTACGCATGTCTTTCACAAAAGATTGAAAAGAATCAAGTAAGATGTGTTTTCAGCGTACTTTCTTCACTAATGTGACTTGCTCTACATTGCAAGCAACCGACTATAATTTTTTTAATTCTTAATGCTATATCTTTTGACAAATTTTGTCGATTTACCTTATGTGACAAATTGGCAGAAACTTGTACGAAAGATGATGTTCCTCTGTCTATCTAACCGTCTCTGGACAACCTCCAAGCCTGTGCATCCCCTTCATTTCTATTCAAGCCGGCGCGTCCCCTTAATTTTTACCCAAGCCTGTGCGTCCCCTTCATTTCTATAAGCTTTACATAGAAACTCTAAATTAAAAATAGTTTGGTGGTATAAAAACAATATATATTATTTTGTACTTGCATGGTATAAATTTCTAGAAACTTCTCTGTGAAGATATTTCTCTGTCAAACCTTCTCCGGACAACTTCCAAGTCTGCGACTCTCTACATAAGAAATCTATTAAAAAAATTTAGCGACTTACCTTGTTAATTGAGACAATAATTCAGTCTCATATATATTGTAAAAACTCGTGACATTTCAAATTTGGACAACCTACCTTATTGGACACTTGGCAGGTTATATCCCATTTAAAAAATTGTCGTAAATTAATATCAGTAAACACCACAAAATATGTGAAATCCCCACAATATTACCTTTTTACAAAAAGGTACAAAAAAGAGCGCTAAGTATATAATCCCATAAAAAAGAATCCCATTTAAAAACATTGTCGTAAATTAATATAATGATATACAAAAATTGCGCCAATTATCACAATGGCTATTTATACAAAGAAAAAATGTATTAAATAATATTAAGCAGATATATTTTTATACAAATAAATATTTTAATACGAATAAATATTTTATTCAAAATACTTGGCGCTGCTCTCCGAAAAAAAAGGTTAATGGTCTTGCTTAATAAATAAAACAAGACAAGACACCACTGAGACAAGAAAGAAAGAAAAAGATTTTAATGAAATTTATACGTATTTATTCAGTTCAGCAACACCAATTCGGAGAGCAGCGCCAAGTATTTTGAATAAAATATTTATTCGTATTAAAATATTTATTGGTGTAAAAATATATCTGCTTAATATTATTTAATAAATTTTTTTCTTTGTATAAATAGCCATTGTGATAATTGGCGCAAATTTGTATATCATTATATTAATTTACGACAATGTTTTTAAATGGGATTCCTTTTGATGGGATTATATACTTGGCGCTCTTTTTTGTACCTTTTTGTAAAATGGTAATTTTGTGGGTACAAATGACGGGAATACAGATCGTCGCTTTTTTCAAAATTCAGTTGTATCTGCAGAAATAACCGGATTAGATGTAAATATTGTTAATAGATTTCATGTTATTTTACAAGCAATATCAAGTGGTTACACAGTAGATGCTCAAATTTCAAATATATGCTGCAGAAACAGCAAAATTATTTGTTGCTTTATATCCGTGGTACATGATGCCAACTACTCTACACACAATTTTAATTCATGGTCCTCACATAATCGAAAATGCTGTCCTTCCAATTGGACAGCTTTCGGAGGAAGCTCAAGAAGCACAGAATAAAGATATTAAAAAGTACAGACAAAATTTTTCCCGAAAATGCTCGAGAGAAAAAACTATGGAGGATGTTTTTAATCGGCTTTCGTTATCGTCAGATCCAGTAATTTGTAATTTAAGAAAACTTCCCAATAAAAAATTAAAAAGTTTGTCGTCAGAACCGATCACGCTTCTTGCATGCCCAGCTGCACTGCAGCAGGGGCATGCTCTAACTAAGAAAATGCGATTCTGACTGGAAGTACTAGTTTTAAAGTCATATAGGTAATTTCATAGGTTTAAGTGTATATATGTAAATAATAAAAAAATCTTTATCGTTCATAATTTTTGTAAATGCTGTTTTCGGATAATTTAGTTTCTCCTCTATGAGAACGTAAAAGTGCCGAATTATATATATTAAAAATAAGTATTGAGGTTTTGACCACGAAAATGGATATAGTTCTTCAATTGACATTTGTATTAAATTTGTAAAATTGAAAAATTTCAGTTTTGTAGTTTTGGCCATAAAATCGCAAAATTTCCCCACTGTGCATTGGCGTCAAGGTGGTTTATCTTTGGTATAAGCATGTTTCAGTTTATCGAAATGTTTGATAATTTGGTGGCCTTCATCCGAAATTAGTATTGCATTATTTTGATCGGTAATTGCTTTTATCTTGTAAGGGCCAATGTAATGTGGATCGAATTTGTGGAGCCGGGGCTCCTTCAGTACGTAAACAAGGTCGTTTGTTTTTTTTTAACGCGATTTGCTAGTTTCCAAATTTGATAGCGTGGTCTTTCGGATTTCGTCTAAGCGCTCTACCAAATTCTGTACGTATGTCGGGTACGTTAGTAATTCTTCTCGGGACATATGCGTAAATGGATCTCGAGCTAGTTGTCCGAAGACTACCCTCGTATGGGGTGAATTTTGTCGCTTCGTGTACCGAGGTATTATACGAGTACATAGCGAATGGGAGTAGCAGGTCCCAGTCCTCGTATCTTTCTAAATAGTGTTTTAAGTATTCGGTTAGGATTAAATGACTTCTTTCGAGGGAACCGTTAGTCTGTCGATGTGGTAACGTGTTTAATCTTGAATGTTTGAGCTATTTCTTGTACTATGTTATTGATGAAGCTAGTCCCGCGGTCTGTTAGTATTGCACGCGGCGCGCCGAAGATTGCGATGAAGTAACGCGATAACGCGTCGGCCACGGTAATGGCTCGTATGTCGGGTAAAGGAACGGCCATACAGAATTTTGATAATTGACATTGTATCGTAAGTACGTGGCGATTTCCGCTCGGGGTAGGGGGAAGCGGTCCTACTGTGTCTAAGGCTACTTTATCGAAAGGTCCAGCAGGCATATCGGTGATTAACATTGGTTCTCGAATTTTGATTCGTACGAGCTTCTGTTCTTGATAGCTCTGACAACTACGAACAAAATCTTCTACGTCTCGGCGTAAGCGCGGCCAGTCAAATAGGTTGCGAATATGTCGGTACGTTTTCATCACACCTTTATGCCCTCTATCAGGCTTTCGTGATAGTGACGGATGATATCTTCTCGTCCATCTTCTGGTGGTAACTGGTTTTCGCCCGTGCAGATCTTAATTATGATGGGAGTACGTTTGAAAATAATTTTGAAATGTGTTTGAAACGTTTCGCCGTTGAATCGGTGTAGAGTTTCGCCATGTGCCGCTACCCGAAACGAGCGCACGCGTTCATCCTCTGCCGCGTCCCTGAGCGCCGTTAATGCCGACGCGAGTTCGCCTTCTCCCATTTCATGGTAGAAGCTGTCCGCTCCGACGACACTAAAAATGTTTTCTTCTTCATTGCTAGTAATTATTACGCGGTTTCTAATTAATTCTTCGGATAATAATTTAGTTTCGTCAAGGAGTCCGATAGCTTTTAAAGTTTTACAATTTGGGCTAGTTAGTATTCTATCGGATGATATAAAGTGAACATAATTGTCCGGGGCGGACGCCAGCGTGGTTTTTACGATCATTACTTCGCACTGCGTTGCCTGCGTTTCGTCTTCCGGGGGGTCCAGTATGTGGTTCTCGAATCTAGGTGACTTTCTCACGGTTGTTGGGAAATTAGGTGGGTCTATGAATTCCATTTCTTGGAATTTCGCTAAATCAGGCATTTTGGTTATATCGGGCCTGAGGCTGTTAGTCGATTTTTGCCTAGGAGGCGATTGCTCTTCTGGCTCATCCAGGGTCTCGTCCTCGGGACAAATCATGGTCGACTCCGGGATGTCTAGGGCTTCTGCATGTAGAGGTATTCCCCAAGACACTCGCTTCTTTGGGCCTGATCGTAGGTCCGTTTTCTGCGGGCTGACGTCTTCGTGGGGGTTCGGTGTTTCCCCCTTTTCCTCGGATAGGGATTCTTCATCGAGACTCTTCAAGAGGGTGATTTCTTCCTGAGTAATTGGGCCTATGAATGAGCTACCGCTTAACACCGCGAAGCTCTCGGTACTTTCTTCTGGATTATCGTTTTCCGTGTCTAAAAACTCAGGCATACCCGTCTGCCCTTCTGTTGTATCCAAAATGGTAGAGCTCGCCCTGCTTTCTATACCGATGGTGTTGTCTGCTTCTGTCGGCTGCAGCTCTTGTTCGAGATCGTATCCTTCTAACGTGGAATCGAACGATGGAGGTTCTTCATAATTTGGTCTAGGCATGCCTTGACGACGAGTGCCTACGCGAGTGCCTACGCGAGTTCCTATACCTTCCTCTTCGCACTCCGGCGGGGTTTCCTTTGTGCTAGTCGGGAACGCGTGCGAGACCACGTTTCGTGAGAGCGCGTCGGCGTTTGCGTTAACGCGACCGGGTTTATAGATAATTTCTTATTGATAATCGGCGAGCGTAATTTTCCATCGGGGAGTCGCGACACCGGGTACTTTATCGAAGATAGCCATTGCAGGGGCCGGTGGTCGGTCAATAAGAAAAATTTTCGTCCATAGATGTACGTCCGAAATTGTTTTACGGCGTAGATTATCACGAGACATTCCTTTTTCGTTGTTGAGTAATTTTCTTAGCAAGGTGTTAGTACTTGTGAGGCATACTTCGCCTATTTTTCCTTGCCTGAAAATCGCGCCGACGGCTACGTCAGACGCGTCGGTTGTAATTATAAACGGTTCGTCAAAATTTGGATAACGTAAGGCTGGCTCATTGCAGAGTGCTTGGCGCAGATCTTCGAAACTTTCCTGTTGTTTTTCAGTCCAAAAGAATGGAATTTTCGTACTTGTCAAATTCGTGAGTGGTCTAGCGCGTTTTGCCATTTCCGGTATAAAGCGACGGTAATAATTTACGAGACCAAGGAACTGTTTTACATTTTTCCGGGTTTTAGGCACGGGGAAGGCAGCGACAGCCCTACTCTTTTCGGGATTGGGTCTTACTCCATCAGCTGCCATGATATGGCCTAAGTAGATGACCTGGTCTTTTAAGAACTTGGCCTTCTCCGTCTGTAGCGTCAGGTTATGCTCGCGTAAGCGTTCGAAGAATCTCTCAAGTCGGAGTTCATGCTCTGCAAGCGTGCGCGAATATACTACCACGTCGTCTAGATAAACGAATAATTCCTTGCCGATAAGCCCTTGCAACACCTGATTCATTAATCGTTGAAAGGTAGCCGGGGCGTTCTTTAATCCGAAGGGCATGCGGAGATATTCGTAATGTCCGTCGGGCGTGGTAAACGCGGTTTTTGCGCGGTCTTCGTGAGCCATAGGAATTTGGTGGAAACCGTTCACTAAGTTGAAAATTGAAAAATATCTGGCTCCACCCAAGCGATCGAGTATGTCTGAGATACGCGGAAGGGAAAACGGTCGACAATCGTTTTAGTATTTAGCACCCTCCATCGTTTCTTTCCTTCTGAATCCACCCTTTTAGGGATCGCGTGCAGGGGTGAGTTATGTGGCGGCGAAGAGGAAGCGATTATATCCAGCTCCTCTAAGTTGTGCACCTGCTTGGCAATCTCCTCGTCCATCAACGGGGAGTGCGGTTATTGTCGCGTGAATACAGGCGTTGGATCGGTCAACGGGATGGTGTGCTCTATGGTCGTTGTTCCCTCCACCGAATCTCCGGGTACGAAAAACCTGTCCGAATACCTGACAACTAAATCTTCGATTGACTGACGCCGATCTGGGTCTAGTTCTTTTAGTTTCAGAGTTGTTAAGATGTGTCGTAATCGTTCTTCGGGGGGGTTTACGTTCGACGCGGTAGTTACCCAAATCTTGATCTTCCTTGGCGTTGAACTTTTCTCCGAAGGTAGGAGAGGGGCAAACCCGCTCGTTGTCCTCGGGAGCATCGCGGTTTTCGGGGATGCAGAAGTTTACTTCACTCCCGTTGGGTTCTAGTTCAGGGTGTTCCGTTAGATAAGTCTGGAAGTCCTCGTGGCTTTTTACATGCTTCTAACGTAGTTTCAAGTTCACTTGAGTTGGAGAAGTGTACAGGGGTGATCGGGCGGTTCGCGGTTACCATCGTGCGGTGGTGGTAAGATACAATGGCTTCTTCCTGAAGCAAATACGGGCTCCCAACCAGGCCCGCAACTCCTTCAGGTAAATAGGGCATATTTATTACGTGGAATAGCGCCCAACTGCCGTTAATTTTTAAACGAGTCGTCCCTAGGGTCATAACCTTTCCGTTCAAACCCCCGACTTCGATAGGGTCTCTGGTCTCAGTAAATTCAACGCGAAACCAGCGTCTACGATGAATTCTCCCTCACCGTTCTCCAGTTGTTCGGCCTTGACCTGGATGCGGGGGGAGTCTGCGCGTCCGAGAACTGTCGCTGGCTCTGGTTTCGAGATGATCGAGGGGCCGGTGAGTAGGTTCCGGTTGAACGGGCGGGCGCGCTGGTAGTTTAAATGATCGCGGTTTTCGGAAGAGGTTTCGCGTTCCATCGGTCTGCGCGATTCACGATTTTCATATCTTCTTGGCTCGCGAGATTCATACGTTCGTAGCTCGCGAGGTTCGTATGACCGCGGTTCGCTAGGTCGGGACCGTCTATCATTTCGAGGTCTCTCGCGCGCGGGTCTTCCTTGTGGAGCGGACGGTCTGCGTTCGTAGTCTAACGAACTCTCACCTTGCCTTGTGAACAGGGTCGTTGGGCGACGCGGCGGTGTCGGTTCGCGATAATCCGGTTCGCGAGGGGACTGATCGCGATAGCGTGGTTCGCGATAATTTGCATCTCGGTTGCGAGGATATGAATAGGCGGAATACGAGGAATGGGGTCTTCGTATGAGTCGTCCTCGTCCAGTTGTCTCCATTCTGTCCAATTTCGTTAAGGGTCGTAAAGGGACGGGGCACGCGCATTTCGTGTGCGCCCCTCTGTATCGTCGCGTGGCAAGCCGGACATTTCTTGTTGTCGCCTTTGTGCGTGCAGAGCTAAATCGAATGCGTCGTCTAATGATTCTGGATTTGCTATAGTTACTCTAGTCGCAATTCTTCGGGGTAATCCCGTGATAAACGAGGAACGAGCCAATCGCTCCAGTTCCCTCATGGTCCACTCATTATTCGATCCGATTAATTCTTTAGCTCTTACGGTCACCTGTCGGTACAAGCGGCTCACGCGATGAATAAAATCTATTATGCGTTCTCGGGAAAACATGCTTATACGTTCTAGTTCCAATTGTAACTCCTCATAGCCACGGCATGGGGAGTATCGGATCTTTAGCAGGGAGAGTAGATCGGCTACGCTTTGAAAACCCTTCCCGTCGACATAAAATCTAATAGGAACTTTTAATTTGTATATTAGCTCGGTCAGAAATCTTTCTCCCTGGCCGGGCGGTACACGCTTTGTAGCGCGCTGTATCGAGGCAGCGAAGTCCTCCAAGGAAACAAAGTCAGGGTCGAAACGGGGAACATTGTCCAGCGCCCGATATACTCTCTCCTCGTCCTTGCGGGAACGCCATACGTCTATTGCAGACATTTTTAGGTCGTTCGTCCGGGAGCCGAAGGATGGTCTACTGCCCGAGGCCGGCGGTGCAGGACGAGGGACCTCGGGAGGATTTGTAGCTGAGGTTTGGGAAGTGCCAAACGATTGTGATACGGAGGATCGTGTGAGACCACCCGCCATTATTATGCAACGCTTGGCAAAAGGCGTTGTGTCGTAGGAAGCGTAGTCAAGTTACGAGCAGATAAGATTGCGGTAGGTCGAGGTATCTAGCGACGTCGCGATCTCTTCTATTGAAAAAGGGAATGATTAGAAGAGTCAAATCCCATTTCTGACACCAGTTTGTTACGTCCTGAAGGGACTTCCTGTAAATCACCCCGAGCGGTTGGAATGATTTACCGGGTTCTTGCTCTGTTAAGGTACTGAAGCACGCCTTGACTATACTTACCAAGAATGGTGGAGGAGAGAAGGGTATTGAATTAATCGGTACTCGGATTTTAAGGGGAAACAAAATAGAATAAAATATATTCTTTAAAAGAAAGTAAATGAAATTAACATACCCAGAGACGGCGCTCCGTCTCTGTTGTTGCTCGCAGGTGTTCGGAGATGACACACGGCACGCTTGCCGTCTATCGTTCCGCTCGCTCGCGGTGTCGCTGAACCAAGCGCAGGTCGTGGTCGCTCGCTGTGCTCCCGGCTGGCACTCAGAAGTCGGTGAACTTCTCGTCCGTCTGTTTCGTCGCTCGATCCGTCGTACGTCTTCGCGGTCGCGGTGGCTCCTATCGGCGCGTAAATGCTCTCCCGGCGAGGCCGTTTCTCAGTATATGGGAGCGGAGTTACACTTAGGGTAACTGATCGGCCGAGCGCGATTCTCGTGAAAGACTCTAAAGCGGAAACGCAATCTAGACGGCGCCTTTCACCGTCGATACTCCCTAAATCGATCTCTGATCATGACTAACTCTACCAAGACTCGCGGCTGAGGGCCGCGCCTCGCTCAATCGTGGGCGAATGGGGGAAACCGCCCCGTCGGCAATTGTCGATCGCGCCTTATTTGGAAGCCGCGTTTCTAACCGTCGACGGTCACGTTGTCCTCACGATCGCATCGCGGTACGGCACAACGTGACAGACACGCGCGAGGCGATTCCGCTGAATCGTCGTCTATCAAAGAAGGTGACGCGTGGACAGTAAACACGGGAAGGGCCAGAGGGGCCCATGTAACAATAATACAAATTTCCCGGAACAACAGATATGACCACTCCATGTCTAATTCCAAACTCTTCTACCTAAATCCACTTACCGAAAATTGTCATGTTGTTAAAAAGTTGAGTTGCATGTTCAAAATTGTAAACATGAGTGTAGGGGCACTGTACGCCAGGATGCATTGGCGTGTCGAGTGAGTGTGCATGAGCGACGCGTGGGAAATGGGGAACCGCGTGGTGAGGAGGCCGCGTGCGGAAGAGATCGCGTGAGGAGCGCAGAGCCAGCGTAAAGGCGGGATCTCCTACTTGCGACTGATCGCTGCGATTGGTCGCAGGGATTTGACCCAGCGACTGGCCCTAGGCTGAATCTCCTTGCCTGCGACCAAGTCCACTGCCACAGTGGAAGAGAATCGCAAGAAACGAGTCAGAATTCAAAAGTTATGGGAGGATTATGTATTTTTATATATTTCTTGTAAGCTACTAATATGAGCTCCTAAAAAAGGTAAAGATATCATGACGCCTACTTCTGATATGTGTGCAAACACGCGTCTATGTTTGTATGTATTTTTCGTGCAGAATTTTAAATCGAGTGTTTTAATTTTTGATGATATAAAAGAAAATAATTGTTGAGGCCCCAAATGAGTAGTATAGATTTTGCTAAGTAATAGCAAATAATTAGTTACATACAGTTTTTTCCCATAAAAACCCATTGAAAAAATATCAGCAATCACCGACATTTTAGTTGCCTTACGGAAACTTGCGAACAAATTTTTGTTTGTTATATAGTCAACAAATAATAATCTTGTCCTTGCTACTACGGAAAAAACATTTGCGAATATTTGGCAATACATATTTGATTAAATGCCTGTATTCTATGTCGCACAGTGAGGGACTGATTCCCAAGAAATAAGGAAAAAATTCCACATCCCATATTAAGAATTCAAAAAAGCCGAATTTTATTAATAATAATAAATTTAATAATAATAATAATAAATTTTATTCACGGGACAGCCCATTAAGAACAGAGTACTTATAGTAAGATATAATTAGGGGGAACCACGTGACGTGCGTGAGAAAATAACGTGTGTATGCAGACATGTGGAAGAAATAGACGAAAAGTGTGGCAAAAGTGCGCAGAAAATTACGAGGTCGGATGGAAACCGAGGGGATTAGACAAGGTCCCGGTGGACAGTACAACCGACAGTCAATAAAGGGTCGAAGGGTGAGATAAAA
The DNA here is from genome assembly GCA_910592295.1 of Andrena haemorrhoa. Classification (NCBI taxonomy): domain Eukaryota; kingdom Metazoa; phylum Arthropoda; class Insecta; order Hymenoptera; family Andrenidae; genus Andrena; species Andrena haemorrhoa. The sequence continues at coordinate 23,243,469 of OU342942.1, forward strand.
GGTGAAGAAGAAAAGGTGTGAAACGAGTGCACGAAGTATAAGATACGTGGCAAGGTTAAGTGACATCTAGAGGAGTGGAAACAATAAGAAGACAAAGCGGAAACAGCAGTAGGTAAAGAAGAGCGCACACGCTAATGAGCCGAGCAGGCGAAGGCGGGGAGGTGCAAAAGGAAGCGAGAAGAAGGGGAAGACCATCGTTGGCAGAACAGCTGGGAAGAAGAACAGCGGACAGCGAAGGCTCGATACTGGACTCATTCAAGAGGAAACGGGAGGGGCAGGAGAGATTAAGGGCTGAAAAATAAATAGAAGAAGAATTCTTAAAAGCGAGGAAAGTAGGGAGGTCGCCTCCGCTGAAGAAAACTGAGGTAGTAATAGGAACTGCGGAAATGCCAGACAGCCAGAAGACAGAGCAGGAAAAAGAAATGAATGCAAAATTAGACAAACTGATGGAAGTTGTGATGGCAGTTAAGAAAGACATGGAAGAGCTGAGAAAAGATAATAGAGATTTGCGCTCCCCGCGCGCCAGCGAATGCAGATATGCGGGGAGAGGGGGTACACGGAATTGGGAAACGAATAAGAAGTCAAAGAGAAATAAATACATTTAAAATAGGATACTGGAATGTAGCAGGATTATTCAACAAAGACAAACAGTTCTGGGATTTCTTAAAAGAACTCGATGTAATAGGATTAGCAGAAACGTGGATTGAAGAGAAACAATGGGAAGGATTGAAAGATAAATTGCCAGAAGAATTCTCATGGAAATGTAAATATGCCACCAGAGAGAGAAAAAAAGGGAGAGCGATAGGCGGAATTATCACAGGTATAAGAAAGGGCATAGAAGAGGAGGAATCGAGCGCGGGAACGGAACATATTCAAGAGAGAAGAATAAAGATACAAAATGAAAAATGGAGAATAATAACAGTGTACAGCAGAGATATGAAGAAGACGAAAGAAGAGCTAGACCAGATAATAGAGGAGAAGGAGGTGGAGAAACTGGTAATCGGAGGATATTTCAATGCAAGAATTGGACAGGAAGGGGGCGATTTTAGAATAGAAGAAAAGCATGATGTAAGGAGATCAAAAGACAAAGTCAAAAACACAGAGGAAAAGTTGTTATTAGAGACGGTGGAGGAAAGAGGATGGAATATTCTGATTGGGAATATGGAGGGAGATGATAAAGGAGAGTATACATACATACAGGGTGTCCCACCTAAGACTGGACAGCTTGATATCTCCTAAACTATTGGAGATAAAAATATTTAAAAAATAGGAAATTGCATGGTTCGAGAGGGTCAATTTACTAGCCTGAACGAATTTTTTTTTCGATTATTATTTTAAAAGATACGATGGTCAAGTTCGGTTTTTCAAATGGAACTAATTTTTTTGAACACCTGAGTTGATAGTGCGTTCCAAGACAAATTCAATAAGCATTAACGTATACACTTGATTTCCACTGGTTTTTGAGATATTGCGCTTGCAAATTTAGTGATTTTCACTGAAGAAAACCCACTGAAATAGCAAGGACCGGGGTTGGTCTTGCTGGCACTACGGAGGGGCCACGGAGGGCCTTGCCTGTTGAAACCGATACCCACCTGCCAAAGGTCGGCGCCAGACCCAAAGGCTGGACAATTCTTTTCCGTCAGAAATGCTACTTAGGTAGGTACATATGCGGTGTCAAGCGGCTTCTGCGCACCGTTACTTTTATTTCGCACTTGCTTCTACGCTCGGATGGCCGGTTCTTTTGGGAGGGATGCAAGCTCGATTGGTTATGTTAGGAGGTGTGAAAGTTGCTAGACTAAATTTCAACCAAAAGAAGCAGATTGTATTAGAACCAATCGGATTTGCATCCCTCACAAACGGCTGCTCTCTTGAAGAGGCCCTCTTCACAGCAATACCTCCTCCCCAATGCACACCTTCTCTCGCACGGAATACGTCAACGCATGCTTTTGTTTTGATATCGAAGCTCGTGTTTATGCTCGAGAGGACCACGCGTCGACAGCGGGCTACCCCGTTTCTTCCTGTGTCTCTCCGCGAGGAGTATTGAGGGTGGATTGTAGGAGCGTAGATGTCGGGATGCCAGTTATTGAATTCAGGAGACGATAGAAACACTTTATTAGAAAACACACATGTACTATATTTAAAGTAAATCGTATTCCTCTCGGGCAGGAGTACTGATAACGATCGAACTTGAGCCCCACTTCTCGCAGGCCGATTACACGGAGGGTAGTCGAGTCACACACTGCACAAATGATACAGGGTAATTCTTGAGCAACGCCCGTCAAGAAGATGCGGCCTGGTACCCCGTGGCGAGGACAGACCTTCGCAGTGCCTCACCCGAATTTTATAGCTTTTTCCGGAAAAGGTATGAATCTTGGGCCGAACGAAGCGAATTGGGGTCAGGCCCCCGCAGTGGAGGGTGACATACCCATTACAGCGTATTAAGAAATTATTTTCTTCGTCGTATCGAATGGGAAGGGACGCCAATGGATTCCGGGCGTTCTCCCGATTAAAATCATACCAAACATCATGCAAATCGGACAACTTTTACATAAGGAATACAAATAGCTTGTGTCAAACTAGTCCGATTTGCATGATATTTGGTATGATTTTCATCAGAAAAACATAAGGAATCCATTGGCGTCACCTCCCTTTCGACATGATGAAGAAAAGAATTTCTTAATACGCTGTAATGGTTATTTCACCCTCCACTGCGGGGGCCTGACCCCAATTCGCTACTTTCGGCCCAAGATTCGTACCTTTTTCCGGAAAAAGCCATAAAATTCGAGTGAGGCACTGCGAAGGGCAGCCCTCGCCACGGGGTGACGGGCACAGCTCCAGAATTACCCTGTATCTGTTTAGGAAATAAAATAATTCTTTATTCTTTATCGTATGGATATGGAAGTGTCGCCGATGGATTCCTTGGTGTTTTCCAATGAAAATCATTACAAATGTCGTGTAAATCGGACAACTTTTACACAAGGAATACAAACAGCTTGTGTCAAATTAATCCGATTTGCATGATGTTTGATATGATTTTCATCGGAAAAACATAAGGAATCCATTGGCGTCACTTCCCCTTCGATACGATGAAGAAAAGAATTTCTCAATACGCTGTAATGGATATTGCCCCCGGGACTGCGGGGGCTCGACCTTACTTCGCTACGTTCGGTCCAGGATTCATACCTTTTTCCGGAAAAAGCCATAAAAATCGGGTGAGGCACTGCGAAGGTCTGTCCTCGCCACGGGGTACCAGGCCGCATCTTCTTGACGGGCGTTGCTCAAGAATTACCCTGTATCATTTGTGCAGTGTGTGACTCGACTACCCTCCGTGTAATCGGCCTGCGCGAAGTGGGGCTCAAGTTCGATCGTTATCAGTACTCCTGCCCGAGAGGAATACGATTTACTTTAAATATAGTACATGTGTGTTTTCTAATAAAGTGTTTCTATCGTCTCCTGAATTCAATAACTGGCATCCCGACATCTACGCTCCTACAATCCACCCTCAATACTCCTCGCGGAGAGACACAGGAAGAAACGGGGTAGCCCGCTGTCGACGCGTGGTCCTCTCGAGTATAAACACGAGCTTCGATATCAAAACAAAAGCATGCGTTGACGTATTCCGTGCGAGAGAAGGTGTGCATTGGGGAGGAGGTATTGCTGTGAAGAGGGCCTCTTCAAGAGAGCAGCCGTTTGTGAGGGATGCAAATCCGATTGGTTCTAATACAATCTGCTCCTTTTGGTTGAAATTTAGTCTAGCAACTTTCACACCTCCTAACATAACCAATCGAGCTTGCATCCCTCCCAAAAGAACCGGCCATCCGAGCGTAGAAGCAAGTGCGAAATAAAAGTAACGGTGCGCAGAAGCCGCTTGACACCGCAGATGTACCTACCTAAGTAGCATTTCTGACGGAAAAGAATTGTCCAGCCTTTGGGTCTGGCGCCGACCTTTGGCAGGTAGGTATCGGTTTCAACAGGCAAGGCCCTCCGTGGCCCCTCCGTAGTGCCAGCAAGACCAACCCCGGTCCTTGCTATTTCAGTGGGTTTTCTTCAGTGAAAATCACTAAATTTGCAAGCGCAATATCTCAAAAACCAGTGGAAATCAAGTGTATACGTTAATGCTTATTGAATTTGTCTTGGAACGCACTATCAACTCAGGTGTTCAAAAAAATTAGTTCCATTTGAAAAACCGAACTTGACCATCGTATCTTTTAAAATAATGTTCGAAAAAAAATTCGTTCAGGCTAATAAATTGGCCCTCTCGAACCATGCAATTCCCTATTTTTTAAATATTTTTATCTCCAATAGTTTAGGAGATATCAAGCTGTCCAGTCTTTGGTGGGACACCCTGTATACGGGGCCGAGAGGCAGCACGGTAATTGATTATATAATAACAAATGTCGAGGCGAAAGAAGATACCAAGAAATTCACAGTGGATGAAAGAGTTGAGTCAGACCATATGTCTCTGATTGCGGAACTATATAGGGGAAATAAAAGGAAAGAACGAGAGGGAAATCATGAGGAGAGGTGGAGAGAGAAAAGAGTCTGGACAGAGGAAGGGAAAAGAGAGTTCCAAATGGAATTAAACAAAATAAGATTCAATAGGACGGAGGTGAATGAAACGGTAGAAGAAATGATAGGAAAAGTAAATAGTGCAGTACGAAAAGAAGAAGTAAAAATAAAAAAATGGAAACTGGGCAGCTTTAAGTGGTGGAGTTCGAATTGTACGAAAAAGAAAAGAGAAACCAGGAAAGCATTGAGGAACTGGAGAAAGGGTAAAGGAGACAAAGAAGACTACCAGAAGAAAAGAAGGAAATACTAAAAAGTGTGCGAAGAAAGGAGAAGGGAATTGCAAGAAAATAAAGAAAATGAGATAATGCAGTTAAAGGGAGAAAATCAAACATGGGAATACATAAATAAACAAAGAAAGAAAAGAATTGGAATTTCCAACAAAATAGATTTAAAAGAATGGAAGGATCTTTTTAAAACATTGCTAGAAGGCGTCGACTGTAAAAAAGAAGTAGAAGAGTTGGAAGAAATAGATAACACGGAAGAAGAAGAGGAAGAGGAAATAACAGACGCAGAAGTAAAAGAACAAATCAGGAAATTAAAAAAGAAGAAAGCAGCAGGGGAATACAAAATAGAAAATGAAGCCTGGATTTACGGTAACGTGAAAATAGTAAAAAGGATCACAGAAATTTTCAATAATGTGTGGAAGGGAGAAGGATTCCCAGAGAGGTTGAACGAAGGGGTAATTGCACCAATATTCAAAAAAGTAGATAGAGAAAAGGTGAGCAACTACCGGGGGATAACGATCCTAAACACAGCGTACAAAATATATGCTATGGTTCTGGAAAAAGGATTAAAAGAAGGACTGGAAAAGAAACACATAATACCAGAAACGCAAGCAGGATTCAGGAGCGGTAGGTCGACAACAGATATCATTTTTATTTTGAACTATGTAGCTAACAGAGAAATACAGAAAAAAGGGGGAAAGCTGTATACCTTTTTCGCGGACCTAAGCGCTGCATTTGACAAAGTGCATAGAGTAAAACTTCAGAACATCATGAAGAGAAAGGAAATAAGTAAACGCTTGAGGATGAGAATCGGAGAAATTTACAAAGAAACAAGAAATACTAGAAAAGCAAACGGAGAAATGTTATCCAAATTCTGGACAACAAAAGGGATAAGACAGGGATGCCCACTGAGTCCAACGTTATTTACAATATATGTAGCGGATTTAGAGGAAACCATGAGGAAAAACCAAGCTGGAGGAGTTAGAGTAGGAAAAGAAAAAATCTGGACTCTTGTATATGCGGACGATATAGCGTTACTAGCAAATGAACCAAAGGATCTTAAGGACATGATACGAAGATTCGGAAAATACCTTGAAAGAAAGGGTTGCAACTGAACGCAGAAAAATCAAAGGTGCTGATTTTCCATAAAGGAAGAGTAAAGAAGAAGAGACAGGAATAGGGCTGGCAGGGACTCAGTCTGGAAGGAGTAAAGGAGTTTAAATACTTAGGATATAATTTCCAGAAAAATGGGGGCAGGGAGAGGCATATAAGGGAAGTCATAATGAAAGCAAGAATAGGAATGGCGCAGATATGGGGAAGAGGACAAAGAATGTTCAAGAACAATTTTGAGAGAAGAATGAGAATATTCAGAAGCATAGTGAAAAGTATCCTGCTGTACGCGGCAGAAATTTGGGGATGGATGGAAGTAGAACAGGAAGAGAAAATACAGGAGAAATACATAAGGTGGACTTTAGGATTGGACTTCAATACACCAGCATATCTAATTTTGAAGGAAACAAAAACGGACAAAGTAAGGATAGAAGCGGGGAAAAGATCAATAAAATATGAGGATAAAACGAAACGGCTGAATAAGAATAAAATAGTACAAGAATGCTGGAGGGAAATAGACGCGAAGCAAGCAGAGAAAAAGTCGAAATGGGAGGAAATGAGAGACGCATACTACAGGCAAAAAATTATGGATATCCAAGAAATGGAAATAGAAAGAAGCAGAGGAAGAGAGTTTGCTGAGGAACTAGAGCAAAGAGACAGAGCAGAGCAGGTTCAATAGCAATACGACAGAATACTAGGAGGCAGATACAATATCACATTACACAGGCACATTACACAGAAATCAGGGATAACCAGAGAGCAAATTACCTAAACGGAAACTACAGAGGCAGAGACCAAAGCATGATCGCAAGGTTCAGATGTGGTAACGAAGAGCGGGGAAGCAAGTACTGGAAGGAAGAAAAAGAGACAGTATGCAGACTATGTAATGGGGCTAGAGAGTCGCTGGCTCACATGCTACAAGACTGTAAGGAACTGAAAAGAGAAAATTCAACGATAAGAGAGATACTAAAGGGAGAAGAAGAAGGAGCGGAGTGGATGCGTATGGTTCTGGAAAAAAAGGAGAAGAAAAGAAGAACAAGATGAAGGAAGAAGTCAAAACGAAAGCACAATATTGAGTTTACAATCCCAGAAACACTTACACACATAACACATGTAACCCCATTTTGAGGCCGAAAGGAAACAGATAAACCTATTTACTACTACTGCAAAAGGTTTTCACAACAATTATGGTTAAAAATTTGATAAAAGAAAAATTAAGTAATCGTAAAATATTTTCAATTATCCATCATTAAGAGGGAATAATTTGTCCTCATTTTTCGACGCAAATTGCATTCCGATATCTTTTATAGTTTAAAAGTTATACGAAGAAGGCCCCAAATTCTTCAACCCGGGCCGGGAAGTTTCAAATAGCTCTTTGCGACGTTAATTTGAAAGAGACCATCCTACAATTTTCGAAGCTCGGGCATCACTGCTGTCCAGCGGTCACTGGCAGCCCTCCGAACGCCGGGCCGGTGAATGGTTGTAGTGAAATGCGTCCGTGAGGCGGTGTTGCCATTTTCGTCTGTTCGCGCGCGCGTAGGTTGCAGTTTTAAAGGATGACCCTGTAGACTCATGGTACGAACCTGCATGCTGTGGTTAACAACGTAACAGTTCCGCGCTCGGTTGTTATCCGGGTCCCAGAAATTATGGAGGTCTTCGGCTCCCAACTGGACAGGGCATACTATACTATAGCTATGGCATGACGTTAATATGCGCCCAGAAAGAGGCACCATCCCCGCTGCGTACATGAGGTCGTCCAGAATTATGTACATACATCATTGCGAATTGACAAGAATGGATCTAAAAGGACTAAGGGTCCCATTAGTTGGAATTTTATATTCGCTCTTCGTCACACACGTGTTAAACATGATCTACGAAAAGTGTCATGTACTGTTCGGGATGCTATACCGTTTCACTCACACGAATGACTGCGATAGAGAACAGAAGTGTAGGCACATAGTAAGACAAGCAGCACCCCTATCTCACCACACAAATATGCCGCACCTCGTTCCTTCATATGGTTCTCAAGATATCTTTTGTCATGCATACTTTGCCCGGTTGCAAAAAGTATCTACTTCAAACAAGTTTCTGCTTATTTGAAATCAAATGTTTTGTACAACAAAAAGAAAACATTTTGTACAGTACATTATAAAGGCAAAACAATTCTCAAGAAAATACTTTTAATTGAATGAAACTTTTAAGTGGTGAGAGGGTGCTGGCTTTGACTAATATCTGATAGTGGAAATAAGTAGAAAATATATATATATCAAATGTCTACACTTCTGTTCTCTGCCACAACAGCTTATTAAAGACTCCATACACGTTACAGTTTTTTTGTACGGTTTGTCGTACGATCAGCGAAAAAGAGCCAAAAACATAACGGCTTCTCGTACAACGGTTTTGCATTAAACTTATTGTACATATGTATCATATATCGTTCGGTTAGAGTTAAGATTGGCTCCAATTAGGCACCAAACACACATATACGTTGCAATAGTTCCAGAAACAGATTGTACGAGAGGTTTTACGGAAACTTCGGTATGACCGTAAAGTATGATTACGTCCTACAACAGATCCTACAACTATCCTGTGTACGACACGATTGCCAATTAAACAGCTGCATCCGACAGAGTTGGGCAAAATTTAATATAAGTTTTAATTACTAGTTATAATTGAAATATAATGGATATGCATTTACGAATTACTTTCTGTAACTGTTAATTGATACTGATCTGAATTACAATTGTTCTGCAATTGCATGTGGCAATTACGTTTGCAGAGTTTGTTAATTAGTATACAATTACATAGTTGTTAATTATTACTGTGGAGGACAATCACAATACAATTGTAATTCTGCAAGACAACTACAATGTACATCGTAATTGATTCAGCAATCAGATTTAATTGAAATTACACTGTAATTATAATGGAAGTAATTGATTACATGATTAATTCTACTTTAAGTTGATTACCCCCAACTCTTGTATCCGATTTAATCGGATAGACCCTTTTAGGTAGAAAAGCATCCTACGGGCGGACTGGAGAAATATTCCCCTTACCACATACGCCCGAGGTACAATCCTGTCAGCTCGCAACCAAAAAATACACAGTTCCTTATGTATTTTACGTATTAACACAAGGGAATTTTTATTCATAGATATCTCCTTATAATAATAGAACCATGACTTGGAGAATATTCAAGAATTCATAGAAAGAAAGACATATCCAGACTCTTTTCTGTGACTTCTTGTTTGACCTATGCACGAAAAACGAGGTGGATCTGTGCGTACGCATGAATTTTTTCTGTTCTGACATCTATTTTTATTTATTCACTACTTGTCCTTTAACTATACAATTCAATTTATAAACTAGAGTGAAGTAGTTATTTTTATTTCACCTTTTTTCTGAAATATGTTTTATCTCTATTTAATTACCAATTCTTAGATTAATACTTAAAACACTATAAAATGTTAGTCAGCTATATTATATAGCTTTCGGAACAAAATAATCATTGGAATTTTATGAATAATTAGTACAATGTTCTGCAATCATGGAAATTTAAACAATCAAATTAAAGTACTTCGCATAATCTTAAACTATTTTATTATAGATATTATATCATTTATTTTGTAAATCAGATTAGAAAGTTACTAAAACACTGGAATTTTTGATTAAATAGTGGAACTTGGAGAAGAGTATTCTATAAGCAAACATTATTGAAAACATTATTCAGAACATAATATAAAACGATATAAAGACGAAAGTATATTATACTTAGCTCAAAAATGATTAAAGGAGACAACGAATTTAGTTTGATGTACTTTGAAAGTCGAATGATTAAAATCCTTAGAATTTTTGGGGAATAGAATAACGTGGAAACATTAATTACAATGTACATATGTTAGTAAACTGGAAATACAAACATAGAGTGAAAAGTAATGCTAAAAGTAAAATGATCGAATATTTACGAAATGATATGAAGTTATAATGTACGCACAATATGGTTTACCACATTGCTTTCAGTGTCAGAAACATAGCACGCTCTATGTGATAGGTATGTGTCCTACGAGCTTTTGAGTGTTGAACGAAGCTACTGCTACTTTCTGTAATCATTTCAAGACCGTTTGTGATGAATGAATTATTCATTCAACTACAGTAAATCTTTGGGCAATACAATTCTGGGAATTTGATGTATGAAAATTATATGTCGATTATTATATGTCGGATGTATGAAAATTATACATCAATTTCGCAGTAGATACTACATAAATAGTTAACATCTATGACAGATGAAAAACTGAAATTTACCGACGAATTCGGAAAAAAATAAACCCCGTCTTTTTATAAATTTTGGAAGGCACTTCAATGGGATGTATTTTCCTGTGGATGACGAAGTGACGTAAGCGGAATGGAAAAATTTATTCCCTAGCGAAGAAAATGCATTCAATTTACATTATAAATGCATCGATTAAGTAGATTGCACAAAAAGATGAGTACATGTATGTACCTAACATTTTCACAGTAAATTTCATTTCTAATCCCTGTTTGATATTTTAAAATGTAGTTTTTAGGCTTTAGATGTTCAGGGCATATATGTATGTACATCGTTTGTCAGCTTACGCGTATATTCTCAGTTTAATAGCATATATTTCTCTTATACATATTACCTTAAATCATTTGAAGACAGTCAAAACATGAAAAATGTACCTACTGAAAATCATTGAACTTTTTAATAGTTTCCACGTTGCCTACGTGCATTAGATAAAACCAGAAAATTGATGATGATTGCATATGCACACAAAAATCCACCTCGTGGAAAACAATACCACAAATCTTCTAATGTTCATATGCAGCCCATATTCTGAATTTTTGATGACTACCACTTTGTTGCACCCGTACCAACGGTCACACCAACGAATGGATTTGTGGAGGCGGCTATAATAAGAAAACAAATTAATTGGTGATTAATTATCACAGAATAATTGTCATTATAATTGTGCCCTAATTAATTATTTGCTAGTTGATTAATCAGCAATAGGTAATGCGGTTACACTGTTTACAACTAATAGAGATAGCTCATATACACTACCAACAGGACATTTGGAAGGAATATGACTCTTAATGGGTAGGCCACCATAAAAAATAAGTTAAGTGGTTAATGTATGGTTCATTTTACGCGATATGCGGTCAATACACCTAACAATAAGTACGATATGTAAATTAGGTTTACAATTGGTTTTAGTACCTCTTGTATTTGTTAGGTGCTGTTAGTAATAACTTTATGCAGGACAACGAATGTAGCTAATGTCGTGTTCAGATATATTGGCCGGTGAGTTCGGTTTCGCGAGCAGCGCGTGAGGAGAAATCAGCCACCACCACCTGACGATCGTGGATTCGTCAGTTGGAGTTGCGTGGCCCCCGAAGGGTACTGTGTGGTAACGGGAACGCTGCTCGGCTCCGCCAGAACGAAGGCGTGTGGCTGTTGTTTATTCTTAGTGTAGTAGTTGTGTGCGTTACGAAGCTATTCGCTAGAAATTGTGACGCGCTCTCGTACCATCTTGCTCTCGCCTTCGCCAAGAAAGAAGCGAGAAACGACTGCTTGGAATCGTGTCCCGCTTTGTAGTTGAAGTGGTGGGGATGGTTCGATGCATGTGTGCGTACCTCACGGGCACCGAATCCTCACCGCGCGACGAGTAGGCGTAGCCCGAGAGAGAGTGAGAACGTTGAGAAAAGGAGCGCCGCGGCAGGCAAGCGGTGTGGCGGGAGACTTCCCCTCACGAAGCTCACCGGCCAATAAATCTGAACACGACCTTAGTTGTCGCTGTTGGGTCATTCCACGCCAAATCGATCACTTCTTTCCATCGATGTGTCGGATTTTTTTTAAACTTGAATATGTTGTGGTCCTCGTGGAATTAGGGGGGTTTATGTAATCATTTGGTCCATTTCGAGTTTATTTAAAAAATACAGGTCCTTGAATTTTTCGATTTTTGCCTATTTTCGTGAAAATAGGTTGTACTTATGAATTTTTATCTCGGAAACTATTTATCGGATTTAGTCGATTCTTCGGGCATTTTAATATGGAAGGATCGGCCTTCCCGAATAAATTTTTTCCAAATCGAAAAATTAATTTTACAACATTGAAAATTATAAACAAATTTTTATTTCACAAATTCGGGCTCGAGATCGCGATTTTAAAAATCAGAAAAAATACTATCGTATTCCTTGAAGTTTTTTTTCTATAAAATAAGCCTATCTCCAGGGTGGTGCGGCTCCTATTAACGTCGCAGTGAGGTGGTAAATACGGCGGTTCGCACCGGATCAGGTAAGCGGACCGGGCGTCGCGCGGACGCTCCGCTATTACGGTCGACTGACTGTACCGCTACGATGCCATATTACTTCAATGAGGTCTAAAAACAATATCGATGGATCCCGTACGCGTCTGAGTGGTGCCATTTATGCCTGCAGAAGAACTTTACTAACCCACTCTTGGCCAATGAATTTTTTTATAATAATCAGATTTCTAAGTATCAACTTGTCCTATCGTTGATTAGTTCTTAAAAAATTGTCATTGCTCGATGGAAATCACAGGAAGGTGGTGGGCTGCTTCCATCAGGAGAAGGATGAGAATGGGTTAAGAAGGATGGCATGGATAAGGATCATTTCAAAGGGGATGGGCTGGGGGGTTGAGGGTTGAGTCATTGTGCTGAACACTGTACCATTTTCGTCGGACGAAAAAATTTTACTTAGTACAAATTGATGAACAATGCGGTATTTGGTATAACTATGGAAAATGTGCGAAATCATGTAGATGTAAAACTTTTAACACATTGAGATGGCCGATATGGTGCGGAGGCAATGATTGCGAAACCGAATTTCCACAGCAGAAGTGTTTTTTCAGAAAATTTAATAGCTGTTGAATTGCGAAAACTCGAGGTGAAATTCAACAAACCGATATATGTGGGTATGTGCATTCTGAACATATCCAAAATTTGTTTGTATGAATTTCACCATGAGTACATGTCTCCCCTGCACACTCAAAATTGTAAAATTCTATACACCGACACTGATAGTCTCATTTATCAAATTCAGTGCGAAGATATCTACGCAACCATGAAACACAATATCGATAGATTTGACACAAGCGATTATCCCATCGACAATACATATAATATGCCGCGCTTAAATAAGAAGGTTCCGGGGCTGATGAAGGATGAAAATAACGGCGCGATAATGACCGAGTTCGTAGGTCTTAGAGCAAAAATGTATGCACTCCGCGTAGATGATAAAAACGATATGAAAAAGGCGAAAGGCGTCAAGACCAACGTCATAGCCAGAACGATAACTTTCGACGACTACGCACAGTGTTTGCAAAGGGAGATCGAAATGGTTTGCAGACAATCATGCATACGATCTAAATTGCACAAAGTGTATACCATTTCAGAATCTGAAATCGCTCTAAGTCCATACGATGACAAAGGGTATATCGTACCCGATTCGATCGACACTCTGCCCTGGGGACATTACAAAATTCCGTTATTAAATTTCGTTGTAAAATAGAAATTATTGTATATATTACCTCGATTATTATAAATAGTGGAATTATTGCATAAAAATTGTTCGCTAATGTATATGCATCATTGTATTTTATTGAATCATGTATTATTATTTTACAATACATTATTTTTATTTATCCATGAATTGTGTGATTTATCAAACCCTAGCCACTCGACATATACCCTATCCCCCTTGCTACGCTACACTTTTTCCACTAGATACACATCAGCATCGGTGACGCGTTGCAGCTCATGTTCGTAGAATCCTCCAGCAACAGGTTTTCCACAGGAATCGAGGAGTAGATACGTCGCGGGATTAGTTGCCTGTACTTTGGCTATCTTAAACACCTCCGTTGTCCAATTCGGTGTATAGCCTTTATCGAAGATGGTTTTAAATTTGCTCACGCGCACAAACTCGCCCAATTTGAATCTCGCTGGAGGAGCGATCTTTATGTTGCAGTATACGGTGGTTAGACTAGGTAACATCGCAAGGACGCATTCCGATGGTTCTATGTTTTCGTGCGTTATACTCTGCAAGTAGACTTGGTAGCGCATCGGTCCATTTATAGGTTCCATTCAGCGTAAATAGTTTCCACATATTGTTCTTCAAAGTTCGATTGAAACGTTCTACGACGGAGGCCTTCATCACCGAATACGTCGAATAATGATTAATGTCATGCTTCTTCAAGAGTTTCTGCACATCGGCGTTGTAAAATTCTTTTCCTTGATCGGTTTGCAAATTTTTCGGATATCGATCTCTAAATATCTTTGCAAACGCTTTAGTCACCTCAGCACCACTTTTAGTCTTGAGCGGCAACGCCCATGCACGCTTGCTCAACACATCGATGACGGTGAGTATATCATCGGTGCTTGGAACATTATAATCGCCCTTGGCAGCGAACGCATATCGACGGCCCAGCGCCATTGATTAAAAACTGTAACAAATGTCGTCGGCGAGAGTAAAGAAAGATTGTGGTTTGTTAAATCGCGTGATATACGCGCTACCTATCGAATTACATATCCCAGGATACCAGTTTTGCGGCCCAGGAACTCATCCGGCAAAACGATTGGCTAGAGGTGATCAAGGCATCAATCCGTTGGACGCAACGTGTCGTGAACACGATATTGCGTATTCCCGTAGCAACGATCTGGGTGAAAGTCACGTGGCAGATAACGTACTCTGGGTGAATGAAGTGCTGCTACAGCTGTTTGGGCGGCTATGAAAGCCAAGACAAAAATCGGAATGGGGATGAAAACAAAAACCCGCAAAAGGGCTCCAAAGAGAGCGTCACAAAAGCGGATTCTTCCGATGGCAAAACGAGGTGGTATACACTTCTCCCGCTGCTAGGTGTTCTCGGATCGTTGGCCGGCGGAGTGGCGGGGATCGCCTAGGCGGTAAACGATAATAAGGCGGCGCAACGTCAGCTACAGGAAATGCAACGTCATAATCGCTCCATGGAAGGTCGCGGACTTTATCTCACACCATACAAGCGCGGACAGGGAATATCGAAACGAAAAAAAAACGCCGAAAAGACTTTAAAAATGCCCGTGGGCGTAACTACCAACATGCAATTGGAGGATTTGGCAAAACGTATGCGTATTCCGTTCTTTAGAGGTGTTTTTATGCGCAACGCGTTAACAGCCGGAGGAGTGTGTCGAAACGAGAGCGGTATCGTAAATTTTGACAATGTGGAGGGGCCGGGGACTCATTGGGTGGCGTATGCGAAGAGAGGGTGTCGAGCTGTATATTTCGACAGCATTGGCAATCTTCGGCCGCCCAAGGAATTGGTACAATATCTGAATAAAGATGTTGTGAAAATTGAATACAATCGAACGTCTTATCAGAAGTACGATCAGAGCAATTGTGGACAACTATGCCTGCGATTTCTACAAACGATCGGCACCAAATTTAAGGATTGAATTCCCACCGCTATGATTCAGTACTAGTCGAGTCGTACAGCTCGGAATATGTCGTTAACATTCACTCTAACCGGCAAGAGTAGCACCCTCGCGGTGAGCTGCTTTCCGCCCATAGATTTGAGTGATGATGATTACGAGCTTGGTCTAACAACCTTTGAAATTTATCATACAATACCGAACATCGACTCGAGCAACGATAAATTCTACTTTGTCGTAAACTATGACATCAACAGCAGCGTCAACACCGGCCATGAATACATTATGATTCCCCATGGCTCCTACGAACTAGACCCCATTGCCAAGTATTTGAAGCAGCGATTACTTGAACGGTATCCTCAAAATCGCAGTGGTGTTGACAACAACAATGATGACGGTGACAACGATGTGTATCCAATAGTGTTGCGCGCCAACAACAACACCATGAAAAGCGAGCTGTACTGTTGGTTCGCTGTAGACTTTACAAAGTCTAATAACATTGAATCGCTACTGGGATTCTCAACAAATCGAGTATTAGAACCTGGGCAGTGGCACGAATCGGACAATCCAATTAATATCATGAATGTAAACATTATTCGCATAGAATGTAGTGTGACCGCTGGTGCATACAATAATGGGAAGCGCGTACATACGATACATGAATTTTCTCCGAGAGTCCCGCCAGGATATAAGATATCGGAAACGCCCGCGCAGGTCATTTACCTTCCAATCACCTCACGAGTCATTACGGATCTAACGATACGCGTTGTGGAGCAAGACGGACAGTTACTCGATTTTCGAGGTGAAGAGATTACCATCAGACTGCACGTACGGCGGCGACGACGATAATACATGTGGGGCGGATGATTGAGATGCTTGTTTTGAACGACTCCAGAAACACGTTTCTTCCAAACGAAATTGTTTGCAGCAACAACAACAACAACAACAACAACAACAACAACAACAACAACAACAACAACAACAACAACAACATCAACAACAGCTCTGATTACGCTGAAAAGAAGAGGCTCAGTGCTGTGAACATTGCATTTTTGAAATCGCTGGGATTCATTGTACGCATTTAAGTTGTAAAATGGTTGACATTCTAAGCATTGGAGGGAAGCCGGCGTTTGATGATCGGATCGTCAAGCTTGAGACACATACATACAACCCATATGTCAACACGACGTTTGGGTACAGTGATGAGATAAGAATACCTATACAGCAGCAGGATTTATACACATTGCCGTGTGAAAGTTTCTTCTACGTGGAGGGGAAATTGACGATAAATAAAACAAAGGATGCATTAACGGTGGTGTTGGGAAGTAATTGCATGGCATTCATATTTGATGAGATTCGATATGAGCTGAATGGCGTGGAGATTGACCGTAACAGAAACGTTGGAATAACTAGCACGCTTAAAAACTATGTATCGCTGACATCTGACGAAGACAAGAATATGGAGAATGCTGGATGGGGCTTGAAACGACATGATGAGCTAATAGTGAAAAATCATTTAAATTTTTGCATCCCACTCAAATATTTGCTGGGATTTTGCGAGGACTATACTCGAGCTCATTTTAGAAGGAACTTGCCGACCGACGAGTTTAGATCGGTTCTGCGCATGTTGGCGCTCATTGGCTATGCCACCACCAATGGTCTTTCGGCTGCGCATCCGTTCTGCGCAGAAAGCATTGGCGTGGCGCCACTTTCGTATATACCGCGTGTTTCGATTTTTTGTCGGATTTGATTGTCACTTTTTTACTGCAAATGACATAGTTAAAACATGATTAACAAAATGTTTCGTGCAAAAAAATAAAAAGAAAATGAATCTACACGACCATTTCCCACATCAGAAAAATAAAAAAGGACAGGTAAGCAATTGAAATATTATAAGTAACTGAAGTATTATAAGGAACTGAAGTATTATAAGCGACTGAAATATTATAACGATAAATATTAACCTGAAGTCCGGAAAAATGTATACTTTAATTTAATGGGAAACGTTTCTCTTACAGATAGTTACCTCCGGACAAAGGAAGATTATCATAAATATATATAATGACAAGAAAGCTCAATTTCCGGATATGAAGTATGCAGAAATGATGAAATTAGTGGGAAATACTTGCGGCGTGTGATATCGTACCGTCGTCGATAGTGTAAAATAATTCAAAAGGACGGGGACCGTGACTTCACCTTCGAAGAATCGGATAAGGCCCGATGTAATGCAGAAGATGTCGGAAGAGGAAATTGGAGCAATAAGGAAGCATGTGCACGCGTTTTGGGAACGAAGAGAACTACCAACAGTTCCGAAACTTTTGGCGGTGATACAAAGGGACGAAAATTTACCACTTATATCACGGTGTACGTTACAACGTCTTATGAAGAAAATGAACTTCAAGTACGTACATAGAAAACGCAATAGTGCCCTTATCGAGCGGAAAGATATAATTCGTTGGCGCCGGACGTTCATCACCAAAATTCGAGAATTCAGAGCGGCGGGAAGACCCATTTATTATTTGGACGAGACATGGGTAAATGCGGGCGACACACGGAAGCGAGTGTGGGTGGACAACACCATAGCTTCGGCATCGGACGCCACAGAAAGGGGCCTGACGATTGGTCCACCTACTCCGACTGCGAAAGGAAAGCGCCTCATCGTACTCCATATTGGATCGGAGGATGGTTTCGTCGAAAATGGCTTGCTGTGTTTTGAATCGAAGACCAAGAGCGCTGACTACAACGACGAGATGAATGCGAAACACTTTTTGATTGGTTTAAGCGCATTGTACCAAATTTAAAACCAAACGCCGTTATTGTGATGGATAACGCGCCGTACCACTCTGCGAAACAGGAGCGCTGCCCCGTAACGAGCTGGAACAAACCGCAGATAAGAGAGTGACCAGCAAGGGAATACGAATGCCAGATACCGCACTGAAGTGGCAGTTATTGGACGAAGTTTGCAGAATTAAGCCCAATTATGATAAATATGTGATCGATGAATTCGCAAAAGCAACGGGAAGAACTATTCTCCGACTACCGCCTTACCATTGCGACTTGAATCCAATTGAGCTCGCGTGGGCGGTAGTAAAAGGCCACGTAAAAGCCAATAACAAGACTTTCCACCTTGCCGATGTAAAGCAATTATTGATACAAGGGGTGGAAAAGGCAACACCCGAAATATTTGACCAGGTAATCGACGATATGCAGGATAATGTGCAGCATCCTTCACTCAATGAAAGTGACCCAGACCACGAAGGTGCGCATTCAGGATTGGCGCCGGATCCGGATTCAGGTTGAGACATCTACAATAATAAATAAAAATCACATTAATTCCAGATTTAATGTCCTATTAGCACACCTAGTTCAAAGATACCATACTTCTCTGGTTGATCCGGGAACTCTGAGAGGTCCATCCTCAAAAAAGTTTCTGAAAGGAGTACAGAAGTACATAAATATATATACATAAGAAAGATAGCTTGAACAATTAGATTGTTGACATGAAATGCAGCTTACCAGACTACTGTGCAGTTTCTTCCTTGATGTCTCAATCTGAATCTGACTCCAATTCCAAATTCGCAGCTGGCTCGAATTCTGAATGTGCACCTTCGCCGTGGTCTGGGTCGTCTTCATCGAATGAAGAATCATCCGCGTTATTCTGCATATCGTCGATTATTTGGTCCAGTTCGTATAATTTATCCTCCGCCTTTGTTGTGTGGCGGATAAAATTTGCCCACATTTCGGGTGTTGCCTTATCAATAATTGCTTTACATCGGCAAGGTGGAAAGTCTTGTTATTGACTTTTACGTGGCCTTTTACTACCGCCCACGCGAGCTCAATTGGATTCAAGTCGCAATGGTAAGGCGGTAGTCGGAGAATAGTTCTTCCTGTTGCTTTTGCGAATTCATCGATCACATATTTATCATAATTGGGCTTAATTCTGCAAACTTCGTCCAATAACTGCCACTTCAGTGCGGTATCTGGCATTCGTATTCCCTTGCTGGTCACTCTCTTATCTGCGGTTTGTTCCAGCTCGTTACGGGACAGCGCTCCTGTTTCGCAGAGTGGTACGGCGCGTTATCCATCACAATAACGGCGTTTGGTTTTAAATTTGGTACAATGCGCTTAAACCAATCAAAAAGTGTTTCGCATTCATCTCGTCGTTGTAGTCAGCGCTCTTGGTCTTCGATTCAAAACACAGCAAGCCATTTTCGACGAAACCATCCTCCGATCCAATATGGAGTACGATGAGGCGCTTTCCTTTCGCAGTCGGAGTAGGTGGACCAATCGTCAGGTCCCTTTCTGTGGCGTCCGATGCCGAAGCTATGGTGTTGTCCACCCACACTCGCTTCCGTGTGTCGCCCGCATTTACCCATGTCTCGTCCAAATAATAAATGGGTCTTCCCGCCGCTCTGAATTCTCGAATTTTGGTGATGAACGTCCGGCGCCAACGAATTATATCTTTCCGCTCGATAAGGGCACTATTGCGTTTTCTATGTACGTACTTGAAGTTCATTTTCTTCATAAGACGTTGTAACGTACACCGTGATATAAGTGGTAAATTTTCGTCCCTTTGTATCACCGCCAAAAGTTTCGGAACTGTTGGTAGTTCTCTTCGTTCCCAAAACGCGTGCACATGCTTCCTTATTGCTCCAATTTCCTCTTCCGACATCTTCTGCATTACATCGGGCCTTATCCGATTCTTCGAAGGTGAAGTCACGGTCCCCGTCCTTTTGAATTATTTTACACTATCGACGACGGTACGATATCACACGCCGCAAGTATTTCCCACTAATTTCATCATTTCTGCATACTTCATATCCGGAAATTGAGCTTTCTTGTCATTATATATATTTATGATAATCTTCCTTTGTCCAGAGTTTTATAAATATATATCAATGTTTTATAAATATATACCAATGTTTTATAAATATATACCAATGTTTTATAAATATATACAAATTGTACCTTTATTAAGTTTTGTATAATAAAATTTGTATTATACTTTGTTGTTATATTTCATAATATTAATACCGTAAACATTTCAGTATAATACGACTAATAAATAAATTCTTAATATGGCACGAATTTAGTAGAATACACATTTTATTTGGTTACCCGGTATGTGAAAGAGAATCGGAATGGTGCAAGGAGAGTGGGAAGCCTGGGTGGTAAAGTGGGGAAACAGAGACCTGGCGACAGTCGAATAGCTCATTCAACATGCGCGAAATAAGTTCCTTCTAAAATGAGCTTGAGTATACAAATGCATGGTTATTAATGCGCGTCACGAATTGATTTTAATACGGTCGCGCAATGATAACAATTCTCTAATAGGATCGGCAACGTTGGAACCAGAAATTGAATTACTTAAAGTGCAATGGCGGATGCCTCATGTGACGCTGAACGATTTTAATAAGCTATCGTTGCTACATGCTTTGGAAAGTGGCCCAATTTTTGCAATTTGGCCCCCTCGTGGTGATTGATTGCTCGCGACAAAATGAGTCGATCAAAAATAGCACCGTGGACGTGCGCATAGAATCCGATTGTAAAGAGAATGTACCTGCAAATACTACAGCCTACTGCCTGATTCTGCACGATCGGGTGGTTGAATACAATCCGCTGACAAACGTGGTGCGCAAAATCAATTAAATTGCTACACTACTTGCCCGCCCTCTCCTGTGCCAAAATTCGTACAAAATTTCATCGTGAAAATCATGATGCTTTACGAGAATGGCCGCATTCTCCTGTCTGTCTTGGAAGCGAACGGACCTCTAAATTGTATCGATAATGGTCGTACCAACATTTGTTGACCTGCAAGGGTTCATCGTTGCTGGAAGATATGTCGTGAAGGAACTGGCAGTCCTACGAAAGGGAACAGTTCTTTCGCACTATATTTTTGGGAGTTCGATGCCGCAATATCTTCTTACGAAATCAGACAAATCGAGCATCCGGTGGTTGGTTGCAAAACATCATGGACTACGGTGGGAAGATGGAGACGTTCCATACAGTATGGCTAAACAGCTAATTACGAAAGCTGTATCTGATGCTATCGATGAAGAAGATGACGCATCCCATATCGTATACGTTAAAGGGTTGTAGAAACGTGACTGGCTTGCGGATTCCCTCGACGAAAATACGAGAGCGGCCGTGGTCATTGAGACGCTGGACATTGACTACGAGGATTTCAAATCTCTAAATAAGCTAAATGTTGTTAATACTCTGCGATGTGGCAGATACGCAAAGCATTGTGCTTTGCAAAATGTATTTAAAATATTCAACTGGTGGTCTAAACACCAGATGGAAATTCATAAATAAAACATAATTAATTTTTTAATGCATAAATGTTTTTTCTTCACTCTCCCCAACCCAACCTCCTGCATGTGATGTATGCTGGATTAAGACGATGGCTACAATTATTATGTAGAAGCGGTTCGGTGGTGTTGGTACAATAGACGTTTTTGATACGCGATCAAAGTGGTATATCTAGGCGAATGATGTGTCTGAAGAAGAACGGGAAGCGGTTCAGTTCAACCGAATGATGAGTGCAAAGAAAAATGATAAGTGCATTGAGGATGGTCAGTGAATAATTCGAAGAAGATGGGTTCAAGTCCGCTGAATGATGAGTGTGAAGAAAATGATAAAAGCATTGAGGAAGGTCTATGTATAATTCGAAGAAGATGCGTAGAAGGAGAGGATTGTCAGCGAAAATGCGGGTGCAACACAAAGGTATCTTACTTTTACAAAGCTATGCAACTTTAGGCATGGCTCTACATGTGAGAGCTTGGGGATATTGCGAGCCCAGTTGTCTTTCAAAGCCTTGCGACGATCCGTTCGCGTCGATCAGTTCGCGACAGTTTCTATATAAATTATACTTATGGGAATAACGCGAATTGCGCCTGAGTGGGCGCAAGACTCAGATAGTGACAGCTCAGAGGTATGTACATAACAATACTTTTGACATTTATCACGTTTTTCTTTGTTTTTACTGTGGTAATATTATATCGCGGGTTTCTATATTCTAGGACGAAAACCGCTGGTCACCCGATTGGGCTACACCAGCGTTGCCGCAGCCGTCGCCGCCGCCATCGCCATCACCGCTGCCGCCGCCGTCGTCACCGCAGCTGCCATTGCCACCTCCCCAGGTATGTAACACATGGTGCTGTTTTGTGTGTTTCATGTTTAATATGTTTAGTGTGTCATTATTATTATATTGACATTTGTGTATGTGTTCTAGGATTCGCGAATGCCGATGATTTTAACAGCGTTATTGGCACGGGTCCTGGCGGAGGACGTTCCTCGACGTGCACCCCTAGATGTTCACATGCGGCGGTAGGGGCTGGTGTTTGGGCCGAGGATGGTTGCGCGGTTACGGCACCCATGGGTGCCGTACCAACAACTTGGGCCCCTGCGGCGGCCGCATCCCCCATCGCCACCATCGCCGCCGTGGATTGATGTGGGGAGGCTGCGGTCGTCGCCCCCACTGCCCCTGCAACCATCCTCGTTGAAAACACCATCGGCGTTGCAGCCGTCGTCGCCACTGTGGTGCCCACCGGCGGAGCTGTCCCCCGAGTGGATTTTTGAGGAGGCGATGGTGTCGCCACCGTCGGTGTCGCCGCCGCCACCGCCGCGTGAATAATAATAATAATAATAATGTATTATAACTTTTTTTATTATTTCTTTTATATATTTTATTATTTCTTTTATATATTTTATTATTTCTTTTATTATATTTTATTTCATTTTATTTCATTTCCATGTATATTTTTTTATTTTTTATTATATTTTATTTTATTTTTATTTCATTTTTATCTTATTATTATATATATATATATTATTGTTCATTTCCATGTATATTTTTTTATTTTTTATTATATTTTATATATAATATATATATATATTTTTTAAACTTACATTATTTTTCAATTTTATTTACCTGCTACCCTCCATCTCTCCATCTTCCACCTTTAAAATGCATGTGATTGTAAGGTCTGGAGAGGTCTCCGCGGCGGTTGGGCCCAGACTGATCCCCTCCATGATTGTAGCTTCCCCCACTCCGCGGATCATGCGTGTGCAATCAATCTTCCACTTCCCACTGCCTCCGCGCCTCGGTTTCCCTCCACCGCGCTCCCCCGCGCGCCCTCACTTCCTCCATTCCCCGGCGCTCCTCTCAGCAAACCCGAGTTAGAACTGTCCTACCCTTACTACTCTCGATGTTTACGTATTAAACTTTGGCGAAGTGGGCGGGGCCGTCTCAATAGGCACGGCATTAACGGAGGTAGGCAATCAGGGGGAGGGGCAGAGGGACGGGCAAGAACCCAGCATAGTTTAGCAAGAATAGGATAGGAGGCAAGGAGGGCCTGGAGGGGATTTATCGATTCCCGCTAAGAGCCAAAAACTCCCACGAACCCGGGTATCTGTAGCCGGAGTCCGGGAGAAAGGGAGGCTCCTCCAGGCAAGGTTGAACGTAGAAACGCTACGGTCACTCGCCTACGGTCACTCGCCACCGACGACGTCAGTGTCGACGCGCGCCTAGAGTTAAAAATCTTGGGGTGACTAGCACAGGAAACGGCTCCGGACTATCCACTCCTAGGTTATCGTCGACGTTCAGGGCTCTCAAAAGAGCGGTCCCGCGAGACCGACTAAGACGATAGGTCAACCTGCGCAGGAACACGGCCGCTCACCCGTGCACTCGCTCGAAAGGATGTGTGTAGGACCCTTTTCGAAGCTAGGCTAGATAGGCACATCCTCCATGACAAGCGGACTCGCCGGTACGACCTCTCCGTCGGCATGCGGCCGATAGGTAGCTGGGGCCTAAAAAAGCTGACGTGACGTTGGAAAGCGAGGAAACCACCCCGTCGGGTTATGGAGATGCCTTCGGGTAATACGAGTCCGTTAGGACACGCCTCTCCCTTTGTGGCCTCTGACGTAAACACGCCACCCCGACACACATTAAAACTAAACTACTCTTCTACACAACATCTCACATACACTCACACACACACTCTCGCTCTCGTGACCGACCCGAGAACTCGGTTATACATCAGTAGTCTCTCGCATCGCGACCTGTTTAAATATCTATTGTATCGTCTCTATTGTAATACCTCATTTCCCAATTCTCTATTCTCAATAAACTACACTCTTCTCAACTTGTTTGAGTTGTCTCTATACCCATACTGCAATAATAACTTATACCGTTGTATTCGAGAGGGTTCATAGAATAATTTGATGCAAAGAGCACCGAATAACTATTACCGTTTCGACACAAAAGATGTTCAGAGTTGAAAATTTGCTGTTTTCTTAAAAATCCGCAAAGATATATGTAGGGACGTCGTAAAAATGGTAGCGCGTGTCTGTTTACATGTTTCGAGAGCCGGAACTCCCTATATCTTTGCGGGTACTATACATACATAATATTATGTTCTTCATATTATGTTTGCCGCCAGCCTCGAGCGTGACACCTACAGCGAGAATTCACTGTTCTGCAAAAATCTTCAAAAAAAGTCAAACGAAAAACATGTTCAGAATATACTGACTCTATTCATGTATTACTTGCAATAGTGTGAGCAGAAAGACCCTATAAAAGTAGAATCTTTTCAGATAATTTGACTAAAGCTCGCGAAAAGTGCAGGAAAGCGGAAAGTGAGTCCGAAGTGGCATCCGAATGGGAAGGGGAGCAAGCAGGATCAAAAAGAAAAAGAAAAAGAAAAAATAGAAATATTATTGATAGTGATAATGGTGATGATCATTCTGACAATGAGAGTGGTGAACAGGTACAAGTGTCTCACTTGCCTGTCTCACCAAAAAATAAACTTCGTATAATTGGTATTTAAACAAATTTCAACTCTACTATTTTACAATTTTAAATTTACAATAATTCTCAGAATTTTTTTATAGATTTCCAAACATTTGAATCTCCATCCACACGCAGTACCTCAAGTTTTTCGCACAATCAGTGTATTCGTAAATTTCAACCATTAAACCAAAATACATGTTTCCTTTTATCTTTCTTGCAGTAAAATTATAACTTTCATGTACTATTTTTTAGATTCCGCTGAAACAGTATTTAAACCAAATACTAGTAAGTATTGTGTCAAACATTATTGTTTTTTTCTATTTTGGTAAGACAGTATCTTTTTAATTGTTACATGGGCCCTTCTGGCCCTTCCCGTGTTTGCTGTCCACGCGTCACCTTCTTTGATAGACGAGGATTCAGCGGAATCGCCTCGCGCGTGTCGATCACGTTGTCCCGAACCGCGAAGCGATCGTCAGGACAACGTAACCATCGACGTTTGGAAGCGCGGCGTCCAAATAAGGCGCGATCGACAATTGCCGACGGGGCGGTTTCCCCCATTCGAATGCGATTGAGCGAGGCGCTGCCCTCAGCCGCGAGTCTTAGTAGAATCAGTTAAGATCAGAGCTCGATTTAGGGAGTATCGACGGTGAATCACACCGTCTAGATCGCGTTTCCGCTTTAAAGTCTTTCACACGAATCGCGCTCGGCCGATCAGTTAGCCTAAGTGTAACTCCGTTCCGACATACTGAGAAACGGCCTCGCCGGGAGAGCATTTACGCGCCGATATGAGCCACCGCGACCGTGAAGACGTGCGACGAATCAAGCGACGAAACAGACGGACGAGAAGTTCAGCGACTCCTGAGTGCCACCCGAGAGCACAGCGAGCGACCACGACCTGCGCTTGGTACAGCGACACCGCGAGCGAGCGGAACGATAGACGGCAAGCGTGCCGTTCGTTATCTCCGAACGCCTGCGAGCGACAACAGAGACGGAGCGCCGTCTCTGGGTATGTTAATTTCATTTACTTTCTTTTAAAGAATATATTTTATTCTATTTTGTTTCCCCTTAAAATCCGAGTGCCGATTCATTCAATACCCTTCTCTCCTCTACCATTATTGGTGATTCCGCCAGGAGCAGGAAAATGCCGGTGCGGGGAAGAATCGGTTAGAAGGAAGCAAAACTCTCGAACACGACCCGTTTGGGACTGACACGTTTATTTCCAGTGAAATAATTTGATCACTGGACGTCACACACAGTTACACACGTTCACAAAATACAGTACTATAATACAATGGTGGGCGCATGGGCGCAGCGCGAAAAAGTAATTGCGATGAAAACTAGAAGGCTGACTGGGCAGCGGCGCGAGGGGCGCAAACAAAAGACGTGAGATTTTAAACTGCGTGGTTGATCCGTGGTGCTCCGCGAAGATCGTTCGTGTCAAAAACCGCGCCATCGACCGGCGGCTGACTCGTCAGCTGTTGATGAGTCAGCGGGCACACGTTCGAATCGCGCGGCGCGGCGCATTGTTTTCGGCCGCAACAATTGGTAAGTATAGTCAAGGCGTGCTTCAGCACCTTAACAGAGCAAGAACCCGGTAAATCATTCCAACCGCTCGGGGTGATTTACAGGAAGTCCCTTCAGGACGTAACATTATTTTAGGTAATTTGTAAGTATGTATGAGTTTGCATGGTTTTTAATATTCTGAATACATGGTACATTATGTTGTAGATTCTTCTTAGTAAATATCTGTATAATTTATGAATTAATAGATAATTATTTTTAGGTCCATTGAGTATTATGCTCACACCAACGAAGGTGCAGCCACTGCAGGAACATGTTTTATGTAAAGTAAACAATTCATTGGGTAAAGTAACTATACAATTTGACTCTACTTTTACTAATGCAATATACTAAATTTAGAATTTTACTTGTCTATTTTTTATTTTAGATGTGATTGTCAAACATATGGCACGCATTGACAATGAACTGAAGGAGCTTCGGGAAGCACAACATGATATTTTAATGTACTTAGAACCGTCTAATTAAAAAAAAAATCAGCTTCTCTACCTCCAAACATCACAATTGCTTGTAACAAAATTGAGGATCTCCAAAATGTGGATATTTATCTTACAGCCGAAGGCAATGAAGACATATTAGTAAGTACTATTTCGCCCCTTTGTGGACGTCTCTATTAATTAGAGCTGTTTCGAGACTCGAAACATTCGAGTAGCTTGAAGTTCGCACCGAGCGGGACTCGGTTTTTCGAGCCGAGCCGAGACCCGAACGGTTTTGAGTAACCTGAATGTTTCGGGTAGCCCGATCTTTTCGAGCAGCTTGAATGTGTTTCGGGTGGCTCGATTTTTTCGGGTAACTCGAATGTTTCGAGCCGCCCGAATATATTTTAGGTAGTCGACTGTATGGTGCAGTGTGACAGCTTGATGTAGCTGGAACATTTTGTAGGCGCCGAATATAAATTTAGATGTATAACATATATTATACATAATACCTAAAATATATTCGGGCGGGTCGAAACATTGGAGTTACCCGAAAAAATCGAGGTACCCGAAACACATTCAAGCTGCTCGAAAAAATCGAGCTACCCGAATCCGTTCGGGTCTCGGCTCGGCTCGATTGTTTCGAGTCTCGAAGCAGCTCTACTATTAATGATGATGTTTGATACTAGGTATATTTTAAAATACAACACAGTAATTTTGATAGAACTTCATTCAGGGCTGTTTGTGTTGTATTTAAGATTTACAACTTCGAAACCCAATACTTAGACGATAGATATATCAAAATTTTATTTTTCCATTGAACCAAATTAATAAATATACCTAGAATAAATATATACATATATAAATTGATTTTTACCGAACACTTTGTTTCAGATTAATTACTTAAGCTATGTAGATGGTAATAAAACAAGCACAATTGTACGAAGAATACTGGAAAAAGTTTTTACAAACTCTTTTGCCCTGAATTGCAATTGGACAGGGAGGAATAATAAAATTCCTTTAAAACATTATAAATTACTACAAGTGATAAAATGTAAGTAAAAACAGTAGGATTTTGATTTTTTCTTTTTATTGCATCAGGTTGTTGTTCTGGAAGTATTTAATAGTATGTTTTAGACTAAATTGATTTAAATTAGTTGTTTCATTTATAATTTTTAAATTATTTATTTGACAGCATATTTGCTATATAAAAGTAACTGCGAGGAACAGACCTATTCCAGACTGTTGCAGCCGAAATCCGGCGGTCAGCTGTTCCGCGGATTTAAATGTGCGTGCGAGAGCGTGTAAACACGGTGACACACCGTTCGGTAAGACGGTTACGCACGTCACACGTTTTTGCACGGCGCGAGCGTCTACTTTCCTGGAATTCGACCGTTAGTCTTTCGAACACCTGTCGAAGAATAACACGCTCTCGCACGCACGATTCTAACGAGCTTCTTTGTCGCCCAGCGACCCACGAGTTTTCGGAAAACGGCCCTTCGAGCCATTCGCGCCCAGCGCTCACTGTACATATTGCTGTACATAGTTTCCGTGGAGTGTTTCCGTCGTGTTTTGTCGAGTCGTGTCTGTTCGTGTTTGATCTTTGTGCGTGCTGCGTTCGTCCATCTTTGTAACGACGCCCACGATCGGCTGAATAAACGTGCCGCCCCATCAACCGGTGGAATTTTCATACTCCTTGGAGTGCATCCCTTCCCTGGCCGTACCAGTGGCGATCCACATCGCCTTCCCAAGGCATTCGATTAAACACAGACTAACAGTCTGTTCTTCGCAATTATTAGGTTTCCTTTTCTGTTTTCATGATTGTTTTAATATTTGTTGCAGGAGCTGTACGTAAAAATAAGGTGGCAGATACTGCTACAGATAGTGAAATCAATGCCATCCTAAGCAATTGGTTTAGATTTACAAAAGACAGAGATGGAGGTCGAGAGAGAAGGAGAAGCACAGTACAGTAATTCATCGGAACGAAGATTGAAACGAACTACACGGCGGCATGTGGCTGCAAAAGCAAAACAAATCAAACAGAGCTTACGAGTAAGTGCTGTTCCAGAAACACGTTTTAATACTTCTAATAGCGATATACCTTTTGCATCTGATTGTAATGCTGGTGTATTTGCTCTGTCTAGTAGTTCTGCGAATGAAATTATTTATCCTACTTTGATTCCTGATGCACCTATAGACACAAACCTAAGTTCATCTCTGATCTCTTGGTCTCAAACATAATATTACTCATACTGCCCTTGATGATTTATTCAGGTTATTAAGATTGCATCATCCAAATTTGCAAAGCAATTTACGGACATTGTTACGTACTCCAAAGATTATTAACGTTAAGAAATGTGCTAGTGGTTCATACATACATTATGGACTTGAAGCCGGCCTAAGGGAAAGAGTTTCCACGGGATTGAGGTAAAAAAATTATCCCTTAGTTGATAGAAAAATATCAAAATTTAAGTGGGATTCATTTTTATCTGTTACTGTTAATGTTGATGGTTTCCCAATACCATCCAGCACAACGAATTCCTTTTGGCTCATTTTATGTATACTAGACCAATCGGTGAATAAAACACCGTTTATTACGGCGAATCTAAAGCAGATGATGCTAATAATTTTCTTCGCCCCTTTGTGAATGAATGTCTCTATTTGAAAAAAATGGCATTACAATAGAGAATAAAAAGTTCACTTTTCGTTTAAGTTGTATTGTAGCAGATGCACCGGCAAAAGCTTTATTGAAATGTATTAAATCGCATAATTCTCTTCATGCTTGTGAGAAATGTATAGAAGAGGGCACATATATTGGTAGAACTACGTGGGAGTACACACGTAATTTAAATCTACGGACTGATATTAGCTTTAAACGGGAAGCTTATGAAGATCATCAGGTATCAAAAAGTATACTTACAGAACTTGTTGTATCATTAGTAACCCAAGTTCCGTTAGATTATATGCATTTAGTGTGCTTAGGTGTTGTGAAAAGAATTATCCGAGCGTGGGTGGATCATGGACCAAAGAAGTGTAAGCTAAATGCGTTTAATATAAACAAAATATCAAGAAGATTATTAGAAACCAAGGATAATCATTATCCAACAGAATTTTCTAGGCGTCCACAGCCATTAAAGTTGTTCAAATATTGGAAGGCTACGGAATTTCGATCTTTTATTTTATATCTAGGACCTGTAATTTTGGCAAATGTGCTGCCAAAAAAAGTATATGAACATTTTTTGGTATTACATAGTGCGATTTACATTTTATGTTCTGATTTTTGTCAAGATTCTCAGTAGCGAACATGTTCCAATGACTTACTACACTGTTTTGTTCGTAAAATCTCTACCGTTTATCGTAAGGAACTTCTTGTATATAACTTTCATAATCTGCTTCATTTACAAAATGATGTTTTTAATTTTGGTAATTTGGACAACTTTTCTGCATTTCCGTTTCAACATTTTAGACTAGAATTAAAGAAATGGTCCGGTCACATAATCGTCCTTTGGAGCAAGTTGCTAAAAGATTAGGCGAAAAGAAATTTTGTCATACTGATGAATATAAGTCCCAGAAGGGGGATGGCCCTGACGCGTTAACGTGGCAAGTGGTTTGAAGTGTAGCTGTGCAATTTTAGAGATTTGTGATAAGGAAAGAACGAAAGAAAACCTAGGAATATCAGTGGGAAGGAAAGAAACAGCCGCGCTGACAAGAGACAAATAATGGAAAAAGGAAAGGCCAAAGGATAAACGGAAAAGATCGGAGACGAAAAGCGACGGGTGCTACGAGCGTTGTAGACGGTACAAGTGACAGGACGGAGGAAGGAGGCACTAGACCAGCAGCTAAGTACAGAGTTGAACTACCTTTTTCTACCCGACAAATGTAGGAAGTACATAATTCTTAGGAATAATAGCAAAATAATAGAATGCAAAAGAGAGGTTGGTTGGTGCAAATGATAAAGCAGAGTCGAGGTGAAAAGAAGTGACACCTGTTGGCGAAGCAGAACAAATTAGCCGATTAAGCAGAGACTGAGGCGGAAGAAGAAGACACCGCTGTGTGAAGTAACATACCAACAAGGACGGACAGATGAACAAAGAGGAGGAAAGTAAAAAGAAACAAGAAAGGATAGAAGACAACCAGAGTGAGAAGGGTTATAAGAAAAAGCAAAGACCGACACTGGCAGAGCAGCTGGCAGGACAGAGATCAAGTAGTACAAATTCGATAAGTGATCTATTCAAGAGAAAAAGGGAAGACGAAGAAAGAGCACAGTTGGAGGAAGAATTGCGAGAGAAATTCGAAAAAACAAGGAGAATAGGTAGATCGTCGCCGCAAAGGAAGGAAAAAGAAGAAGAAAAAGCCAGACAAGGAAAAAAGAAGAGAGCGAAATGGAGCCGGACGTACAATTTCAGAATATAATGGCAATGTTGAGGGAAATGAGGGAAGAATTGAAAGAAATACCCAAATTAAGGCAAGAAACAAATGAATAGAAAGACGAAGCAAAGAAGGATGAAAAAATAAAGCAATTAGAAGAAAAATAACAGTGATAAAAGGATGGGAAGTACCCAAAGCAGAAACATTGAAAGAGGCAGTAGAAGCACTATTAAGAAACGAATTAAATGTAGAAGGAACTATAAAAGGAACATATTGGAGCGGGAAAGGACAACAGGGTAAAAGTATGGTAGTAGCGGAACTAGAAAGCTGGGAAATGAAAAGAGAAATGATGGTGTTACGTCCTGAAACTTCAGAAATTTTTTAAATCTATCTCTAGTTGCGTTTTCTTTTGCTAGTGGGCAAAGTGCTTCGACAACGCTTAGCGTTCTGGGAAATCCCTAGTCGAGCGCATTCTTGCTTACTGTATTTTATCTTTGAAAACGGATACTCGGTACTCGGACCGTCGTCGTCCCGACGTTTGGTCGGTGCGCTGTACCCTGTGAGCGTGGGACTGTGCTGAGTCATCAGCGTGGATCTCAGTAGTTCGTTCAAAAATGAGCAGTGGTTCGCATACCTCGCGACATTGATTAAATGTAAGCGGCGGGGGTGCGTCTTGACAATGCATCTAGCATTCTGGTGAAACCTCGTCGAGCGCATTCCCGACCGTCGAATCGTCGCATCAATGTAAAGGTGTGATCTGAGTGCGAGAATGCGTGAGGACGAGAGTACCCTGTTTGGCGCCGGTAGCGCACAAGTATAAAGTATAAAAGGATGAAGGTGAGAACACCTAATGACATCATGCATCTGTTGCTGGGGCATGATTAGGATTGCAGCGTCAGCTTATCTCGGAGCGGTCCTCGCGGCTGGACAACAGTCGTACAGTCGCGGAGAGCGTGACGAGTGTCCGTGGATAGTAATTTCTTTTTCTTAATTTAAATTCTATTTCGAGCCAGAGATTCATAAGTTTTAGTGAATGGACTCCTCTTTCCACGTTAAACGTGTTCTAACTTCGTCGTTTTCTCAATTTTATAAATCTGCGTTTTAAATTCATTAAATATTGTCGTTTAACTATTACGTTACGCTATAAAACAGTTGCGACGAGATCAACCTTCAGTTAGATCCTGTGATTTCCTTCTTTCCCAGGCACGGAAAGGTGTTTCCATTGAGTATTGTTCAAAGACAAACAGCCAAAATTTATACGTTTTTAAAGTGTACCGATAAAGTGGGTGAGTTGCGCATTCTATCTTTAAATATTGTAATTCGGAATTGATCGGCAAGCGTCGTCTCACGTAAAGAGATTAATTTCATGTATTTTATTCGATCATTGTGCATGCAGAGGTAACGGAGAGTCAATATTGGTATAACCAGTATTTTGGGATTTTCCCTTGGCTTCCCAGCCTCTCTAACTCATTAGTAAAAGAATAAAAGGAAAATCATTCACAATTGAACCTTACATTTGAGCAAAAATTTAGTTACTTTTAAATCTTCCGTAACATGGATATCCATCCCTAACAATAACTCAGTGCGGGCCTGTATAGGACGAGATCTTTGATTCCCGATACCAAACAAAATTCTCTAAATTATTAACCAATAATTTGTACTGTAACGCGCGTAACATTCTTCCGATTAGACCGACTAGATACTAATTACTCGGTTTCCCACGTTTACCACGTAACCGCGCTACAATGGCAAGGAAAAGCAGACTGAATGGCAGAAAACTGTACATACACTTGGGAGAGATAGCGGGAAAAGAAAGAAAGAAAGGAAGTGAAGTAAGAATAGGATACAGGAAGATGACATTAGATGGACAAAAAATTTTCTGGAAAGAAGGACAAGGATTGAGAAAAGAAGAAAATTTTTGAAATCCGAACCGTTCCTGGGACCTCCTGAAAACAGGAGAACTCAAGAGCAAAAAAGGACAAAACAACTCGGGCGGTGTCTGCGATGGCAGACATTGTGGGAGATACGAGAGAAAAATCAATTAAAGTTGGATACTGGAATGTAGGACTAAGGAATAACGACAAAGAATTCTGGGCGTACTTACAAGGAGAGGTTCCCAGGTGTCCGCCTCAGATTGCTTTGGTTTCTGGATATGTTTTAGAGGACCGAAACATAAGGTATACGTGTCTTTTCATTTTGGCCTGTCTTCAGGTTTAGGGGGTGAAACCACCCCTCAATGTTATTAATTTTCAGGTGTTCGTCTCCGATTGCTTTGGTTTTTGGATAATTATGACGCAAATGAAATTTATATAAAGTTTTACTTATCATAATTTTGTAACCCCAACGAACTTTGAGGGGTGGTTTCACCCCCGAAATATGCAATCGGGTCAAATAAAAAGACACGTATTTCTTATTTTTCGGTCCTCTAAAACATATCTAACATTCAAAGCAATCGGAGGCGGGCACCAACTTTTCTTATGAACTTTGGGGGGTGGTTTCACCCCCTAAATATGAAAGCGGGCCGCTATAAAAAAACACGTATACCTTATTTTTCGGTCCTCTAAAACATATCAAAAATTCAAAGCAATCGGAGGCGAACACTTGGGAACCTCTCCTTGTTAGAGGACCTAGACATAATAGGCATAGTAGAAACATGGGTAGACGAGAAACAATGGGAGAATTTAAGAGAAAGGCTACCAAGGAAATTCAGGCGGAAATGCCAACCTGCAAAAAGAGAAAAAACAAAGGGAAGGGTAATGGGAGGCATAATCACAGGAATCAGAAACGATATAAAAGAAAAAACAGAATACAGGGTGTCCCAAAAATGTCGGAGTTCCTTGAAAGGGGTGACTCAGGGGGTGATTTGAAACAACTTTTTCCTTAGCGAAAATATTGTCCGAAGTTTCGTTTAGGAGATATTAACAAAAACCCCCGACCAATCAGAGCGCGCGCCTTCCGCCCGAGCTCCCGCGGTAGCGTTGGCTACGCGGTAGGCGGCTGCGCTTGTACTACGAACGTACGAACAAGCAAGTCGGCATGCATCGAAGTAAACCGCGTTACACAGACTTTTTTTAAACAGAATCTTAAATAATAATTGTTTGAGGTGAGAGGACAAGAAATACATCAATTTCATTTTCAAATAAGGCATAAACTAAATGGTAATGTAACAGAAAATGTACGACAAGTGATCGTAATTCGTTATTGAGGTAAAAATCCGTAGATTAATAACGGCCAACATAACTAAAGTTAAAAAATAATATCAGGTGTATGAATAAATTGTTTCCGACTGGATTTACACAATCAGTACAAAGCTACCGAATTTCTATCGCGGTGATGTTCGTAAGCTGCCAGAAAAATGGCGAAAGGTAATTAACAGTAATGGAAATTGTTTCGATGATTGAAATGTTTTCATATTTTTTAAATCAAACTGTTATTGTACCTACCCTAAAATCGAACAGAATTTATTTCTACACCTAATAATCACCAATAAATTAAATAAAACTCACCCTTTCGGACATTCCTTTCCTTTCTTTTCGGAAAGCTGTGTCACTAAGTAGGTCACTGTACCGATCCTGGTCATCGGTGGACGAAAAGTTTTATGGCAGGGTAGCGCTCTGTGCTCAGCTGATCGCAGGTATACGACACCACCCGAAGGTAAGGGTCGTAATGTCAAGTGCGTCCAGGTTAATGTACCGAATATTCACTTCACTGCACGGCCACTAACACTGATCACTTAATTTATTTTTCTTGGAACGTGTTGTTCCTACGTTATAAAAATTGTCTATCCACACCTCCGCACGTACGATCAGCTGTCTTTGGACGGCCTGCAAAGTTTGTGGTATTATGTTCAGAATAATTTTGACGCCAAACGCCGAATCGTACCCTAGCTTGGGGTTTGGATATGCGGGTATTCCCGTGAAAACGCTCGCACAGTAGCACTTGCGTCCCCGTTGTTCCGGGCGTACAGCCACAACATCGCGTAATAGGTATTATTGGGCCGTGAACATTTCTGCGACGAGATTGCTAGCTGACTGACAGGATTTTTCCCAAGCAACTTCCTCTACCCCCAAGTAGCTTCTCTCGTTCCATTATGAGTTAACTCCCACCAGGACAAGAGGCTTTAGGTAAAAAGAAGCCAGCACATTTTCGAAACACACGTGCTTCGCAGAAGTGCAACGAACGAACCGTCGTACACCTTCACAAAAGCCCGCGCTCCGTCCTTTTACTGCCAATGTACCCAATGCTTCGAGGTAGGCAGCAGACACCACGTGTTTCGGTTCGAAAGGGTCCGAAGAGAAGAGAAACAGAAAGTCTTCGAGTTGCTATAAAGAAGAAAATGCATACCATTCCTGTTTCCCCTTTCCGATATCCTGATTTCACGTCTGCTACGAGGCGGAACCAATTAAGTCATAAATTATCCAAAACTGTAGGCAACCGTTCTCTACCGCCGACTAGCGGGACAATACGGGCATAAACCGCGACCCTGGCGAAATGCTCTGGCCGATCAGCCTGATTAATTTCGGGGAAGCAGAATTTAAAAAGTATTATCCAACATCAATACGCCTCGCGGAGAGACACAGGAAGAAAAGGGGTAGTCCGCTGACAGCGCGTGGTCCCGCTTGCGTCGTCCTGTCCGCTGACAGCGCGTGATCCCGACTGCGTCGTGCTTCCTTCAAATTAAAGACAGATCCCTTATCTCTCGAGTATAAACACGCGCTCGATTTTCAAAACAAAAGCACGCGTTGACGTATTCCGTGCGAGAGAAGGTGGACTTGAAGTCCGATTGGTCCTAATCTAACCAATCTGCCCTGCATCCCTCCCAAACGGCCACTGTCTTGAAGAGGCCCACTTCACAGCAATATCTCTTCCAGGAGACCCACCTTCTCTCGCACGGAATACGTCGACGCATGCTTTTGTTTTGAAATTCGAGCGCGTGTTTATACACGAGAGATAAGCAGGCCCGATTGGTTCGTTTAGGACCAATCGAACTTCAAGCCCACCTTCTCTCGCAAGGAATACGTCGTCGCGTGCTTTTGTTTTGAAAATCGAGCGCGTCTTTATACTGGTGGGCCTCGGGGAGGAGATATTGCTGTGAAGAGGGCCTCTTCAAGACAGTGGCCGTTTGGGCGGGATGCAGGGCAGATTGGTTCGGTTACGACCAATCGGTCTTCAAGCCCACCTTTTCTCCCACGGAATACGTCGAGGCGTGCTTTTGTTTTGAAATTCGAGCGCGTGTTTATACTCGGGAGATAAGGGATTCGTCTTTAATTTGAAGGTAGGACGTAGCAGGCGGAACTACGCGCAGTTTTGGGTAATTTATGGCTTAGTTGGTTCCGCCTCGTAGCAGACGTGAAATCAGGATATCGGAAAGGGGAAACAGGAATGGTATGCATTTTCTTCTTTATAGCAACTCGAAGACTTTCTGTTTCTCTTCTCTTCGGACCCTTTCGAACCGAAACACGTGGTGTCTGCTGCCTACCTCGAAGCATTGGGTACATTGGCAGTAAAAGGACGGAGCGCGGGCTTTTGTGAAAGTGTACGACGGTTCGTTCGTTGTACTTCTGCGAAGCACGTGTGTTTCGAAAATGTGCTGGCTTCTTTTTACCTAAAGCCTCTTGTGCTGGTGGGAGTTAACTTATAATGGAACGAGAGAAGCTACTTGGGGGTAGAGGAAGTTGCTTGGGAAAAATCCTGTCAGTCAGCTAGCAATCTCGTCGCAGAAATGTTCACGGCCCAATAATATCTATTACGCGATGTTCTGGGTGTACGCCCGGAACAACGGGGACGGAAGTGCTACTGTGCGAGCGTTTTCACGGGAATACCCGCATATCCAAACCCCAAGCTAGGGTATGATTCGGCGTTTGGTGTCAAAATTATTCTGAACATCGTTGTGCGAATTCACGCTGCGGTGACGAACATAATACCACAAACTTTGCAGGCCGTCCAAAGACAGCTGATCGTACGTGTTGAGGTGTGCATAGACAATTTTTATAACGTAGGAACAACACGTTCCAAGAAAAATAAATTAAGTGATCAGTGTTAGTGGCCGTGCAGTGAAGTGAATATTCGGTACATTAACCTGGACGCACTTGACATTACGACCCTTACCTTCGGGTGGTGTCGTATACCTGCGATCAGCTGAGCACAGAGCGCTACCCTGCCATAAAACTTTTCGTCCACCGATGACCAGGATCGGTACAGTGACCTACTTAGTGACACAGCTTTCCGAAAAGAAAGGAAAGGAATGTCCGAAAGGGTGAGTTTTATTTAATTTATTGGTGATTATTAGGTGTAGAAATAAATTCTGTTCGATTTTAGGGTAGGTACAATAACAGTTTGATTTAAAAAATATGAAAACATTTCAATCATCGAAACAATTTCCATTACTGTTAATTACCTTTCGCCATTTTTCTGGCAGCTTACGAACATCACCGCGATAGAAATTCGGTAGCTTTGTACTGATTGTGTAAATCCAGTCGGAAACAATTTATTCATACACCTGATATTATTTTTTAACTTTAGTTATGTTGGCCGTTATTAATCTACGGATTTTTACCTCAATAACGAATTACGATCACTTGTCGTACATTTTCTGTTACATTACCATTTAGTTTATGCCTTATTTGAAAATGAAATTGATGTATTTCTTGTCCTCTCACCTCAAACAATTATTATTTAAGATTCTGTTTAAAAAAAGTCTGTGTAACGCGGTTTACTTCGATGCATGCCGACTTGCTTGTTCGTACGTTCGTAGTACAAGCGCAGCCGCCTACCGCGTAGCCAACGCTACCGCGGGAGCTCGGGCGGGAGGCGCGCGCTCTGATTGGTCGGGGGTTTTTGTTAATATCTCCTAAACGAAACTTCGGACAATATTTTCGCTAAGGAAAAAGTTGTTTCAAATCACCCCCTGAATCACCCCTTTCAAGGAACTCCGACATTTTTGGGACACCCTGTATATATAGGAGGAAGGAATGCAAGAACGAAGACTGATAATTAGAAAAGAAGAATGGAGGATTTTAACGTTATACAGCAAGGATATGGAAAACACAAGGAAAAAGCTCGAAAAAATAGTAACCGAAACGGAAAGCAGGGAAGTAATAATAGGAGGAGACTGGAATGCAAGAGTAGGAGAGGAAGGAACAATTAATTGGGGAGAAATGGAAAAAGAGAGACCGAGGAGGTCGAAGAATGACGAGGGGAAAAAGATGATAAAAATGGTTGAGGAGAACGGTTGGAGCATCCTAAACGGAAACATAGAAGACGACGAAGAGGGCTAGTGGACACATGTAGGTCCAAGAGGCAGCTCGGTGATAGATTACGTGATAGTAAACGTAGAAGCGAGGGATGAAATAATGAACTTCAAAGTGGAAGAGAGAATTGAATCGGACCACATGCCAGTGAAAATAGAAATAGAGGCAGTATCAGAGACGAAACACAAGGAAGAAGAAGAGGAGGCCTGGAAAGAGAAAAGAATATGGACAGAAGAAGCAACAAGGGCATATGTGGAGGAAATAGAGAAGTTGAACTTCGAAGAAGAAGGTGTAAACGAAATGATGGAGGAACTGAAACAAAAATTAAACAAAGCGGTACAGAAGAAAAAAGTTAAAACAGGGGAATGGAAAATGGAGAGCAGTAAATGGTGGGATGAAGAATGCACGAGAAAGAAGAAAAAGGCTAGAGAAGCACTAAGAAGATGGAAGAGGGGTAAAGGGCAAAAGGAGGAATATGATCAACGAAAGAAAGAGTAAAAAAATGAATGCGAGAAGAAGGAAAAGCTCCAAGAAAGAGAAGAATGGGAATTACAGCAAATTAAGAAGGAAGATCAAGTTTGGAAGTACATAAACAAAGAAAGGTAGAAGATACAAATAAGGGAATGGAAAAGTTATTTTAAAGGATTGCTGGATGGTAAGGAAGAACAACCGAGGATATAGATACAGAATGAGAAGGAGGAAAACGAAGAAAGCGCAGGAGTAATTACGGAAGAAGAAATAAGGAAACAAATGAAGAAACTGAAAAACAAAAAAGCTGCGGGGGAGGACGGTCTCGAAAACGAAATATGGAAGAACGGTAACAAAAAGTAATAAGAAGATTAAATGAATTTATCAATAAAGTGTGGAGAGGGGAAGGATTTCCTGAGAGTTGGAAGGAAGGGGGGTTAGCGCCAATCTACAAGAAAGGGGATAAGAATATAGTGAGTAATTATAGAGGTATAACACTTTTGAATACGGTATACAAGGTGCACGCGTTATGTCTGGAAGAGAAATTAATGATAGAAATGTAAAAAAAAAGATAATTCTAATAATATATTTATAATGAACTATCTAGTAAACACGGAACTACAGAAAACGGGAGGGAAGATCTACACGTTCTTCGCAGACTTGAGTGCAGCTTCTGATAAAGTAAATAGAAACGAATTAGGAAGAGTAATGGAAAGAAACGGAATAAGTCAGAATCTGCGAACAAGGATAATGGAAATATAAAAGGAAACAAGGAATGTGATAAGAGTGAACGGGAAGACGTCGGATGGCTTTTGGACTACCAAAGGAGTGAGACAAGGGTGCCCGTTGAGCCCGACCCTGTTCACACTGTACACGGCGGATCTAGAGAAAGTACTGCAAAAAACGCAGGCAGGAGAAGCAGTAATAGGAGTAATAATAAAAATATGGTCACTGGCATATGCAGACGACATTGCTCTAATGGCAAAAACACCAGAAGAACTGAAAGAAATGATAGGACGGATGAAAAGATATCTAGAAAAAAAGGAGCTGAGATTAAATGTGGGGAAATCAAAAATACTGACATTCAAAAGAGGCACAGGGAAAAAGATAAAGATGGAATGGTCATGGGGTCAAGAAAGAATAGAAGAAGTTAAGAATATTAAATATTTAGGATTTTATTTCCAGAAAAACGGAAAATGGGAAATACATGTAAAAGAAACAGTCAAGAAGGCAAGGATAGCCATGGTGCAGGTGTGGGGAATTGGGGAACGAAAATTTAGAGGAAACACTGAAAGAAAGAAAATGATGTCCAAGAGCCTAATTAGAAGCATTTTGCTGTATGCAACAGAGATATGGGGTTGGACAGAAACAGGAAAAATGGAAAAGGTACAAGAAAAATATGTAAGGTGGATACTAGGATTAGATTTTAATACACCTGCATATACTAGGTGTGCAACTAAGTTTCCGGGTTTCACATATGGATGGCGCTAACGACACATGTAGTTGACATATATGTATGAAGTTGTATTGTTTTCATGGTGTACACATCTGTGAACAATAACTAGTCTTCATTAAAAAATATCGCTACGCAAAAATATTTTTTTCTAATAACAAAGATGTCGAGTTTTGTACCAAATAAACAACATTTGCGGGAAGTTTTGCTTTTCTATTTTAATCTAAAACGCAATGCAGCTGAAGCACGTCGTTTGCTCGAGGAAGCCTACGGCGAACATGCACCATCGAAAACTACCTGTGAAGATTGGTTTAAACGCTTCAGAAGTGGCGATTTCGATATTAAAGACAAGGACCGCTCCGGAAGACCAAAAACAATTGAGGACGTCGATCTGCAAGCGTTATTGGATGAAGATGATACGCAAACACAAGATCAACTTGCGGAAGCATTAAACGTGACTCGTCAAAGTATCTCCAAACGTTTACGTGCATTGGGAAAAATCCAAAAGGAAGGAAAATGGGTGGCACATGAGTTGACTGAAAGACAGATGGAAAATCGAAGAGTCAATTCTGAAATTTTGCTTTCGCGACAAGAAAGAAAGAGTTTTCTGCATCGAATTATTACTGGCGATGAGAAGTGGATTTATTTCGAGAATCCCAAACGCAGAAAATCGTGGCTTTCACCTGGTGAAGTATCAACATCGACGGCACGCCCAAATCGTTTCGGGAAGAAAACAATGCTCTGCGTTTGGTGGGATCAAAAAGGAATAGTTTATTATGAGCTGCTGAAACCGGGCGAAACTGTCAATGGGCATCGCTACCGACAACAACTGCTGAATTTGAAACAGGCATTGCTCGAAAAACGACCAGAATGGAACACGAGACACGAACGAGTGATATTGCAGCACGATAACGCTCCGTGCCATCGCAGTTCCATCGTCAAGGACACCATAAAAACGCTGAAATGGGATCTGCTACCACACCCGCCGTATTCGCCAGACCTGACACCTTCAGATTATCACTTGTTCCGGTCGATGGCGCATGGCTTGGCTGGGCTACACTTGGCCAATTTCGAAGAAGTGCAAAATTGGTTAGATGATTGGTTTCGGCACAAAGATGCGTCGTTTTATCGTCGCGGTATTCGCCTATTGCCAGAGAGATGGCAAAACTGTGTTGCTAGCGAGGGACGATATTTTGAATAAATCATTTTTTGTATTTGTTTTGAAATTTTATGATTTTAATTGATCGAAAAAACCCGGAAACTTAGTTGCGCACCTAGTATCATTCTAGAAGAGACGAAAATTGAAAAGATAAGAATAGAAGCAGGAAAAGGAGCACACAAATATGAGGAAAAGACCAGAACAGAAGGTAGGAACAAAATAATAACTGAATGTTGGAAACAAATAAAAGAAAAGGAAGAAAGAAATCAATCTAGATGGGAAAGAGAAAGAGAGCAGTATTACAGAAGAAATGGAATGGAGATAGAAGAAGTAGAAGAGCAAGGAGAGAAAGAAGAGAGATAGGAACAACTTTAATAAATGCAGACATAGGAGAACAGAGACAGGAGCAATACGACAGAATAATAAAAGGCAGATATAACCAAAGATATAGAGAACTGCGCACGGAGAGAAAGCCAAAATACCTGACGAATGAGTATGAAGGACGAGACAAGAAATTAATAGCAAGGTTTAGATGGGGTTATGAGGAGAGAGGAAACAGATTCTGGAAAAGCGACGAAGAGAACGAATGCAGGCTGTGTGTGGGAAAAAAAGAAACGTCAGAGCATCTAGAAGAAAACTGCAACGGCATGGCAAGGACAAGAAAAAGGATGTACGAACGACTGAAGGACACTGGGGAAGGAACGGAATGGATGAGAGAGATAATAAACAGAAGAAAACAGCGCGAAAACGAACAAGAAAAGAAGAAATAGCAATATTGTAAAAAAAAGAATTGTACACCCCCTTTCAAAGGCCGAAAGTCATATGAAATAAACGCATACTACTACTATAAGCCCCAGAAACCAGTTACTGTAAAGAATAAAGACGGTACAATAAGATATATATCTGTTCCTGGCAATTGCATTTTAAGTGCAGCAATGCCTAATTCGTGTTTTAATACTATACGTAGAGATATTTTTAATATTAAATTTATTGAAGAGGTTCCTGGTTCTTCCTTTTATAAATTCATGTTTATCTTTACATAGTATAAAATAGAGTTCCCGGTAGGCGCCTGTATGTTTCATCGCGCTAATCTCGAGAACCACTGGGCGGATCAAGCTGTAGGTGCGTGCTTGGGAATGCATTACTTCCCAAAGCCGCCACAATCGCTCTAGGGGCAGCACCTCCCGAACACTCGATTGAAAACGTTGATCAGCGGTCGATCCGCCAATCAGCGGCGCTGATCAGGATCGACCCACGAATCAGCGATGCAGATCAGCAATCAATACGCCAATCAGCGCGCCTCGTCGATATTCCAACGGAATTGATGCGACGCGCGGACGGAAGTCCAGCCATGACTCTCTCTTGTACGAACTGTTGTGTGTAAAGGACGCGTCGCGAAGTTTATGCAGTTTTGTTCATACAATTCTTATCATAGTTTGCTCATGTAATTGAACTATTGACGTTCTCTTCTCACACTCATCTGTCATCATCTCCGCTCTCGCGTGTTAGTCGAAAAGATCGCCGCGAATGACTTGCGCGTCATTGTGCACGTGCAAGAACACTCATAATCGCGCATTTGTATCGGCGCGATTAAATCAAGATCATTTGTGAACATCATCAGCTCACTCACTGTACTCATTCAATTTTAATAAATCGACTCGCTACTCATTTTAATTGCAGTGTCGTGTTGCTCCCTTTCACCGCCGATTCCTAACCTCACTCTCACCAGCGTGATCAACCGGTTTCAAACTCGAACAGTGCGAGATATAGGTCCCTACGCGCAATATGTAGAATCTAGTGTGGATCCACCAGCGGCCGTAGCCGTGATGGAAAACCCCGGTTCTCGTTAGATCACCGAAGTTAAGCATCACGGGGCGGTGTACTGGGGAAAGATGGGAGACCACATAAACATACTGAGGATCTTCCAATGGGACTATTGTTCGTTGGGCAATATAAGCAAAATAAGCTTGAAACGCCACCCTGCATAAAACACAGGAAAAACAATAAAACATAACACAGGCTTGGGAATTAAGTGAACGCAGCGGCCGATTTTCAGAGGCAACGCCTTATTTCTCCCGCCGCGCGTCTTGGCCCCCGCGGCGGCCTAGCAGCGTGGA
The DNA here is from genome assembly GCA_910592295.1 of Andrena haemorrhoa. Lineage (NCBI taxonomy): Eukaryota > Metazoa > Arthropoda > Insecta > Hymenoptera > Andrenidae > Andrena > Andrena haemorrhoa. The sequence goes on from OU342942.1 coordinate 23,287,423, forward strand.
GCGCCTCAGGCCCGTACCATATGAACCGCGCGCGGCGCGTTGACGAAACACAAACGCATCGACAATCGTGCTCTCTGGGACGATGTGGAAACCTATTGATACAATGTCGCCCTAAGGGCGGGCGCACACGAGCGACTTTTTGTCTCTTCTACAACGTCTGTACAGTCTTATGTAGGTGTACACACCGAGCGACGCAACAGCGACGCAACAGCGACGCAACTTTTCAGTTGCTCTGGCAGCCGACAGAAGGGCGACGCAACTGTCTCCGTCCAATCCCCCCTCCCATAGTTTGGTACCTACGTGCGCACAAGGACGACATTATAGTTGCCGTCTCAGTATTTTTCAGCGACGGCCGGACAAGACGTCGCAATATATCCTTTCGATAGGTAATGGCAGGTTCCAGAATTGTGATTAGCTCGTCAAATGAAGTTATACTCATGCGGAAATAATCAAAGAATTTCTCTGGGTAACATCTTAGCTCTTCAAACATTAAAGTAAATTTCCCTTTATTTGATCTTTCAGATATCAGCGGGTGAACCCAATATTTCCTTTTCCGTTGATTTTTCCTGTGCCGAATGATAAGAGCAGAAACCACTGCAGTCTCCAAAAAATCCATTATACAGGTACCAAACAATGTTCACGTGCATTTGTCGAATGTACAACAAAAACACGTGAAAATGAATTTGTTTTCAGGAAACAGTAGCCCGACAAAAAGTCACTCGTGTGCGGCCGCCCTCATACGCCACGCGCGGTTCACGCGGTACGGGCCTGAGGAGCTCCTAGCTGCTAAGCCGCCGCGGGGGCCAACGGGGGTAACGGTGCGCTTCTTGGCACCGCAGATGTACCTACCTAAGTAGCATTTCTGACGGAAAAGAATTGTCCAGCCTTTGGGTCTGGCGCCGACTTTTGACAGGTAGGTATCTGTTTCAACAGGCAAGGCCCTCCGTGGCCCCTCCGTAGCGCCAGCAAGACCGACCCCGGTCCTTGCTATTTCAGTGGGTTTTCTTCAGTGAAAATCACTAAATTTGCAAGCGCAATATCTCAAAAACCAGTGGAAATCAATTGTATACATTAATGCTTGTTGAATTTGTCTTGGAACGCACTATCAACTCACGTCTTCAGAAAAGAGAGTTCCATTGGGTACAGAACCGAACTTGACCATCGTATCTTTTAAAATAATAATCGAAAAAAAAATTCGTCTGGGCTAATAAATTGGCCCCATCGAACCATGCAATTCCATATTTTTTTTATTTGTTTATGTCCAATACTTTAGGAGATATTCAGCTGTCCAGTGTTCGCGCGGACACCCTGTAAAATGTAAAGAAATTCAATTTTGAGAAAACTGTACATTGTCGTTACTTTTTATTAGAGATTAATAAGGCTTTTATTGAAGCGTAGTATAACCAACCGTCTTCCTACTGTTGGTTTATTGTGGAGGCTCCATAAGCCCAACTGAAGGTTTCCTGAAGGTTTCCTTCAGTTGGGCCTATGGATAGAAACCTTCAGTTGGGCCTGCGTTGGTTACAATCATTGGCCCATTTAAAAATAGCGCGACACTTCAACAGTTGACCAACCGATAACACGTCATTGGCCCAACAAACTCCCAACAAATAAATGCTACTAGGGTACTGTCACAACACGGATACCCGTGCTGTTACATTTCATGAACATTCATACCCGCTGAAACAAGTATAATTATACCACTACAGAAAAGGAACTACTTGCAATTGTATGGGCAGTGAGGAGATTAAGGCAATACCTATTAGGAAGAAAGTTTACAATTCTCATTGATCACAAAGCACTAGTTTGGTTATTTAACGTAAAAGACCCATCGTCACGCCTGGCGAGATAGAGGCTGAAGCTCGAAGAATATGAATATGAAATAAAAATATAAAGGGAAAGGAAAACACCGCCGCCGATGCTCTATCGAGAGTGCTCCCGTTAAGAAACTACGAAGAAGAAGAATTGTTAAAAGAACTAGATGAAATCATTCGAGATCAAGAACATTTACCCTAACAGATTCCGACTGAATCCTCGGTAGAACCAGAAACCAGTCAGAATACCCTTTATGATGATTTCAAGAATTGGTTTCTCACAGCTGATAGTAAAGGAATAACGATTAAAGAGGTGACCCCACCTGACAGAATCCAGCTTAGCAGATCTAGACTAGGAGATTTCAACGAAGAACAATGGGTTAATAATTTAAAGACTATTATTCACGAAATATTGGACGGATTGCGTCAAAATAATATGAGGATACAGTTGAATGATAACACATTCAATTCTACAGAGAAATTATTCATTCAAAATTTCTTGTCTTTCATTGTTAAGGGGCAACATACACCCAGATATATAAAAAAAATCGATTTTTCAAAAATATTCTTATTCGATTGTATATCCATTTATCTGTGCTTTGTGAAAGTTTGAGTGGAAAATTCGTAAAATTGACGAAGTTACGCCTATTGGAGCCCGCAGCCGTGTCTCCCCTTGCGCGCAGGTATACGGTCACTGGGCAATAGTATTGTACGAGCCAGAAGGGATGAAATGGAGGTGTCAACATCTTAAGAAGGTGAATTTTATGGTCCAGGCATTGACGATTCAATGTAAGTATGAAAACTTATATTTATGTCAATTTTACGTACGCTAAAAACTTTAAACGCGTTTTTCTCAAAACGGTAACCATTATATCTCAAAAACTACTAAACCGATTTACTTGAAATTTTATACAGGCATTCTAGATATAATTATCCAGTTTTTCACGTAGGATTTTGTTTCTAAATACAATAGTTTACTTTTTATAAATTAAAGACTCTCATATTTTCCACTTAAAAATCGACTTTTATGAATAAATATCTGCCATTCTGCAAAAAATTGGAAAAACAAAAATCGGCTACGACAAGTACTAGTTTTTTCGTCTCCTTTAGGAAGAATTTTTTCTTTTTTGTTTCAGATAAGAAAGATCCAAGTTACACCGGTTACCGCAGATACCTTCATTGAAAAATCGTTCTGCAGAAATGGCCACCCTCCCTGCTGTTCCTATTAAAAATTTCTTATTCAAAATTTAGTATTTTATAGACAGGAATATAGCATTTCCAATGTACTCAATGTTTTTTTAATAGAAAAATCTATTGAGCAAAAAAAATCTGAAAATCCAGCCTACATTTCTACCTCCTAGGTGTATGTTGCCCCTTGTTTCGGCAAAATCATCTCACTCTCTATTTAGCTCTCTCTCTATCCATCTTTCTTTCTCTCTCTTTCTCTAGTTTCACATCAGCTGGCATCCTCGTATTTACTTTTCGCGATCATACATACATACTCTTCTACACCACACCTCACATACACTCACTCACACTCTCTCGCTCTCGTGACCGATCCGAGAGCTCGGTTACATTTCAGTAGTCTCTCGCATCGCGAACCGTTAAGAATCTGTTATTGCGTATCTATTGTATCATCTCATTTCGCAATTCTCTAATCTCAATAAACTACACTATTCTCACCCTTCTTTGAGTTCTCTCTAAACACCCCTTAATCGAATACCGAATATCCAAATTTCATTTTGTCCAAATTTGTATCGGGAACTCCAATCTAACGAAATTACAAGAATACTTTACGAAAATCGCAACACATACTCCACACAGTATTTCGGAGAGAATAAAACCATAGAACGAATCAAGCAAAGATATTACTGGAAGAATATGGACGAAGACATCACTAATTTCGTCAAGAGATGTAAAACTTGCCAAATACAGAAACGCACCCGCGTACGGCCAACAGAACTACCTGTTATTACTGACACACTTACGGAAGCGAATGAGGAAATAGCCATGCACATTTTCGGCCCACTTAGAGAAACACATAACAAAAATGAGTATATTCTTTCCATTCAGGATATGCTAACAAAATACTTGATACTCATACCGCTTCGCAACATTACATTTACATCTTCTCGTCACCTAAACATATTTTGACCGATCAGGGAAGCAACTTCATTTGCGGACTAATGCCACAGTTCGAACGCGGGTTTCAAATCCGATACGTCCGTACCACCGCGTTTCTTCCACAATCGAATGAAGGATTGGAACGAGCTCACGCAGTAGTGAAAGATCTCATTAAGACTTGCATGAATGATAGACAGAATGAAAGGGACGAAAATTGTTCTCTCATCTGCATGGGCAATAACACTTCAGTTCACGAAGCAACCGGTTACACACCGTTCAAACTAACCTTTGGAAGAAAGGCGAATCTACCATCAACCATCGCTACTACATCACCTCTCAGTCAAGACAAACTCATACAAATGTGGAAAGAATGATACCAAGGATACTTAACGAACACATAAAGCTAAATCCTTAAAAGTAAAGAAAATAACAGAGCTACAAAGGATCGTTGTATTAGCAAAACACAAACAGTATTCTACAGGGTGTCCCACGGTAGACTGGACAGCAGGATATCTTCTAACATATGGGCGATAAAAACATAAAAAAAAATATAGAATTGCATGGTTCGATGGGGCCAATTTATTAGCACAGGCGATTTTTTTTCGATCATTATTTTAAAAGATACGATGGTCAAGTTCGGTTTTTTAAATGCAACTATTATTTTTGAAGAGGTGAGTTGATAGTGCGTTCCAAGACAAATTCAATAAGCATTAATGTATACACTTGATTTCCACTGGTTTTTGAGATATTGCGCTTGCAAATTTACTGATTTTCACTGGAAGAAAACGCAGTGAAATAGCAAGGACCGGGGGCGGTCTTGCTAGCGCCACGGGGGGCCTTGCCTGTTGAAACAGATACCTACCTGCCAAAGGTCTACGCCAGGCCCAAAGGCTGGACAATTCTTTTCCGTCAGAAATGCTACTTAAGTAGGTACATCTGCGGTATCGAGAAGCGCACCGTTACTTTTATTGCGCACTTGCTTCTACGCTCGGATGGCCGGTTCTTTTGGGAGGGATGCAAGTTCGATTGGTTAGGTTAGGAGGTGTGAAAGTTGCTAGAATAAATTTCAATCATAGGGAGCAGGTTGTATTAGAACCAATCGGATTCATATGATAACTACACTACAGAAAAATTTTGCGTTTTATGTTTCAGATGATTATGACAGCCAAAATCATGTTCACCAACAACAAACTTTTTTCAAACCTCTCTTATAACTACCATTATAACTTTGAACCAAATTACCAATATTGCACACAAAAATTTGAACATATTCTTCAAATTTCAATTAATAAAAGTACAAAGTTTGGAATTATAATACTCAATACTTTTCTTTCAAAAATTGCCTAAAATGTGCCTTATTATCGGAGCTTCAAACTCTGGAGACCCCTGCGACAACCTGTGTATTACACACCTAAACGCTCCGCTCCCACTACTCCAGCCGCACCCCTCTCCGTTGGCGGACTCGCTTGTCCTTGAACTAGCTCGAAGCTTGAGCTTGAGCTAAATCCGAACTCGAATGTGCGCTCGCGCCCGGAATTGGGGGGGGGGGGGGGGTCCAGTGTATACCTGTTCTAGCCGAACGAATGATCGAGTCTAGAGATAGTTTAAGTACTATCCAGTAGAATTACAGCAAACTCCGGAAACGGGTGCACTGATTCTCACAAGGGAAGCTCCCGAACCAGGAAATTCAAAAAATTCTGAAACTTTGTGGATATGTAGGTGATTTCCTCCTGATTACAATATTACGTATGTGGAATTTCCCCATACGCCGCTCTCAAGCATTTTTCGAGCTCGCGTCTGCGAAGGGAAAGCGCCCTAAAATCCTTTTGTTTATCATACACCACTAAGGGGCTCTTGATCTTGACCATCTGGATCGCGACCATGGGAACGGGAGTGACACGACGACGACCCCGAAGGATTTCCTTATATGGAAATTCCTAACGAATTCCCACTCATTTTGGGACTATATAAACCCTTCAGTTTCAACCCTCTTCGGTACAAAGCAGTACAGTCACGCGTAGAGTAACGTCGTGTCACGCTCGTACAGAGTTGGTTAAATTTAGTACGATTGAGCTAAAGTCTCCGTCAGAATCAAATGTAACCTCATAGAATCCGCGAGTTCGGTTCATATTCTATTCGGCACTTTGAAATAGCCACTCGTACGCCCCGCATCGCCAGTGCGTCAACACCGTGCAAATTAATGGTAATTTATATACTTTTACTACACTATTTAATCGCGACACTTACATTTGTACAATAATTAGTTATTGAATACACGAATGGTGTTCACGTCTAAATCGAGTAGATTCGTTAAAACCCATCTTTTACCCAGCGATCCTTATAATATTAGTAGCACTCACCCACTGATACAGCTTTACCGCTCGAGTTGTATCAAACATAAATTAAGAGTTACGAGGCATTACTAACATTTCCCGCGACTCCCTGATCTAGCATCAGGTTCGTTCGCAACCTTTCATCCAAAACAAGGAATCTTTACCAACCTAGTGGCTCCCCGATTTCGCATCGGGTTCGTCCACGTTTAACCCTCCTACGGCTCCCTGATTTCGCATCAGGTTCGTCCGTGTCCTACAGCTCCCTGATTTCGCATCAGGTTCGTCCGTGTCCTACAGCTCCCTGATTTCGCATCAGGTTCGTCTGTAAGTCTACCAACCTCCGAACAGCTCCCTGGTTTCGCACCAGGTTCGTCTGTGAATAATCCAACCTCCTAACAGCTCCTCGACTTCGTGTCGAGTTCGTCTGTGAACATCATCCTAGTGACACCCCGATTTCGCATCGGGTTCGTTCACGACGAATCACCCTCCTGCGGCTCCCTGATTTCGCATCAGGTTCGTCCGCACTCTAACTAACAAACTTATAAACCGTATTCCTTGGGAAATACCCTTCTCGCCGGCCTCTCGCGTTGCCGCAGCCCCGGCTCGTAACAACAACGCAATTTTTTTGTTGCCCAAAATCACTTTAAGAGGGTGAAATTAACCCCTGAAAATTCGTGTATTTTCCGATTTTGTGTTATAACTCGCGAACTGTAAGAGATAGAAAAAAAATCTCAAGACGAAAGTTACTTCTTTTAATTAGATCTATCGAATAGTAAAAGTTAAATCGATTGTTTAAACAATTAGAAAAAAGTTATAAACAAAAATATTAATAATGTTTTTTAAAATTCGTTGTTTTGCGAGAAATCTGAATTGGTGGTTTAAATAATTATGAAACAGCATAATCCATTTTTTTTCATACAATTTCAACCTTTGTTGCATCGCGGAACTGTGCTCCTCGACAATCGAAGAACTTTTCAATCCCATTGTAACGTGCCTTAAGCTGCACAACGAGCAATGTTCTTCTAACGTTTATTAGGAAATAATACGCGACGCGTAGTAAGAAAGTAAGTTAATTTATATACTTTTGTCTTTAATTACACATGGGGCAAATATATCAGGTGGAAATAGAGGAGAAGAAGGGAACTGTTAGATATAACTTATCCTTATTAGAACTTTTTATTTTTAACATAATTATCGACTTTTCTCTTATTTGCTCACCAAACAAGCGAGACAATGCTGGCGTTTAATACTTTGAAAACACTTTTGTGATGTGAATATATACCTACTATGGTCTCCCATCAAAGTATTATCTCATGTCTATTGTTCTCTCGAGCATTAATAATGAGAAAACATATATTAGTATTCTTATCGGATGATACATTATTTGCTATTGATTTAAAAGCAGTGCAGTTTTCATTTTACTTATTCTTTCCTTGAAAATGGTCGAAATTACGACCGAAACGTTGGAAATTTTATTTGTATAACTTGCAAAATAGCTTTTATTTATTTATTTAGTATTGACCGAATCAGTGCGCCGATATTTCACGTTTTAATTTATGTACATATGTATATATTTATTCATATATCATGTCCTAGCTTTTATAAATGATATATATCGTTATTTAAAATTGTGTTTTCTTTGTGTCCGAGTTATTTATTTGTATAGTATTAACGTTCTAATTATTTTATGTGTCGCTGAAAAGATAAATATTATTAGCAATAAATGTTATAAATGCCAAGTCACACGAAATGCCGGCAGTAGCAAATGTTTTGGAAATTTCATGACCCCACCGAATTATATTGCGGGACCTGCTCTGCACTGGGGCCCTACAAGGAACCCAGCTATATATATATTTACGCTACGCGCCTACGAGCCCACACCTACACTACTGCAGTTCTCCTCACTGATTCTACCCTTAGTAACGGCGTACGGCTGGTTGCTCGCCGCTAGGCGCTGAAAAAGGCTCCCTGTGCACCCCTGCAGTAGACCATCCGTTGACAGCCGAAAGCAATAAAACCGACGGGCCAGATAAAATGATCATGTTTTTGATAAGTGTTGATGAAAGTATTACCAATGGAGTTTTTAGGGTTTCTCGATGAAAATGATGCCAAACATGGAGCAATTCGGTCCGTTTTTAGTGAATGTAGTGTGTGTCCTAATCATGTATTCTTAAAAAAAATAGACCGAATTGCTTCGCGTCTCGAATCATTTTCGTGGACATAAACTCACCAATCCATCGGTGGTAACACTCTTATCAAGGTGTAATGAGAAATATGAACATTTTCATATTCAGCACTGGATGCCTCAAGTCGCCGTCGACCGCGGGTCTCTCGCTGATGCGCTATTTCAGTCGCACTCGGTTTACGTCGTTCAGTCTCCTTGTCAAGCGGTTCGGACGAGAGCCCTGATAACGGTGAATTTATTTGGGAAACCAAAGTCGCGTCATTCGTGACACCTACTCGCGAACAGATATATGTATGCATGAGAACAAGCAATGCAATTGCCCGATGACTTGAAGCAACATTTCAATAGGTAAATGCATGAAACTCTGGGATCAGGAATTCCCAACCAAGTCATGCATATGTAAGAACTGGCAAAATGCAACAATAGTTCGTCGTCTAAATTTTACAATTAAATTATTTATTTGACGTGAATATAAAGTTTGTCAGCAAAGTCTTTCTCGATTTGAGTTCTATAGAAGGCTGACTTTCCTTCGCCATGGTAAGTCCCCTCTTGTCCTTTACGCTGGCAATCACGCGACTCGCTGAATTTCGTGGGTTTCGACGCTCGAAACCATACAATGTTGCACACTAAGCAGTGACAAATCTGCACTTCTGCATTTCTAATCAGATCTTTGCTAAAGTTACGTCAATCGATTCCTTATGTTTTCTCGATCAAATTGGCCCCAAAAATGATATAATTCGGACCATAATTAAGGAAATTACGTGAAAATTTGTTTGCAGAATTGAATGCCCGTTTCGTTAAAAATAGACCGATTTAAATTACTTTCTGTCAATTTAATCGGGAGAATCCCAGGAATCCATTTGTGTCATTTTCATATTGATACGATGAAAAATAAACAAATTCTGATAATCGATGACACATCGCCGAGCAACGACGATCCACGGCTCGGGCCACAAAGGTTCTCGTCGGTTTTCGAGCTTCTAAGGTCGTATTTAGATAGGTATATTGGCCGGTGAGTTTTGTGACGCGTATTCTCCCACCATATCATCCATACCGCTTGCCTGCCTGAGTGCTCCTTTTCTCAACGTTTTCTAACTCGGTCTCGCCTTCGCAGAACAAGAGTGTTACAGAAGTGGTGGGGATAACGCCAAACTTCTGACGTGTAGGCCAAACCGAGCTCTGAACGTAGAAATACATACATCAGTATAGGTGTGCGTTAGCTTCGACAAAAATCAGTAGTTTTATCGGTCAGAACATTAATTCTTTCTCGATAGCTTCATCTCGTATTGGGCTACGCATAGCTTCGTAACGCACACAACTATTACGCCAACAATAAGAATAAATAACAGCCACACGGCTACGTTCAGGCGGAGCCAAGCAGCATTTCGGTTACTCCACCATACCCTTCGGGGGCCAAGCAACTCCAACTGACAAATCCACGATCGTCAGATGGTGGTGGCTAATTTCTCCTCGATCGCTGTTCGCGAAAACGAATCGACCGGCCAATATATCGGAATACACCCTTAGGATAAAGATGCAATGAAAGATGAAAAATTATTCGAAGACCAAGATGAAAGGCCTTCGAATAAACAAAGGAATCTAATAAATATCCGAAGCTATATGTATAAAATTTTAGATTTAGGCTACACGCCCCTTCTCTCCCCTCCCCCAAACCTCGTGTCGATCGGCCACTGGGGCCATTCGAAAGTATATCCTTTTATTTAAATAATGCCCATCTCTGCATAGGACCGTAAAGAATTACAAAAAGAATCAGGGAGTCAACTGTTGATCGGTTTGGAGACTTTTCCTTGTTATATGTTTTATACAATAGTCGGAAGAATAATAATAAGAGCAATAATTGCAAATAATTGCTGTAACTTCCATATTCTGAAAATATTGTTGCGAGCACCCTATGGATGGGATCCATGGCCCGCTGGTGCTCGCAGCGAAGACAAGAAGACAGCGAGAAGAAGGCGATCGGATCGATCGCCTGTCAAGCTGTCATTCGTGAGTCAGACGCGATAGCCGACGGACACATCGAAACCTATACTCAGAAGCTTATATTGTTCATAGTTCCCCTGTTGATGTTCTGTTATTGCCGTGTTACAATAAAATTATTTAATGTCTTACGGGAAACGTAACAATATGATATCAGTAAATCAATATTTCCAGTATTAGTAAAAAAAGTTCCAATCTCTCCTTTTTTATTTTAACATCTGGAACCAAAGCAAGTATTGTTAATTTCCAACCGCCGGAATTGGAAAGCTTATATAGTTTGTCATCTACGACTTTCCATAAACCCATGTAAATTCCCCATTTTGTACCATCTTTTAAATAATCCTTTTTGCTTTTTTTAATACTGTTGTGCCCTGTGTGATGGCTCGCACGGCTGGTAGGGGATCTGGCGTAAGCGTGGATTCGAGAGTGATTAAAGGATAAGAATCCACCGGGTGAACTGCACCATGTTCGTTTAAACTCAAAGACTAAGTCTTTATTCAAAAACAACTAAACTAGACTGAGGTGTACAAGTAGATTTTTGCCATGTTACCCGGTCGAGGGTCGGATCTCGAGTCTGCCGATTTGCGGAGTCAAATCGGTTTTGTTTCGCTATTGGGCGTGGTGCCGTTACCATATATGGTCACTATGTATAATGTATATGTATAATATATAGCAGTGTGTATATAATGTATAGTAGTGTGTTTAACACGTGTGCTTGGGCGTTGCCTGGGCACAACAATACATGGTAATTTTTATATAAATCTTCCTCCGTTCTGTTCGAACCAGTCTCTCCAAAGTACCACATCCTGATTGGGCAACCTGTATAGGTTGCAGACAAAAGCCGTACCCCAAATTAATTCTGATTCTTGCTAAAAATTATACCCATTTCTTTTTAGTCGTTAAGCGTTGCATGAGAAAATTAGACTCAACCGCGCTAGGTCGCTAAAAAATTAACGCCCTCACGTAGCAAGCATAATTGCGATGTGCGCAATTACGAACTGATCTAGATCATGATTGGAGCGCGCTCAAAGATCGAAATAGGTATAAATATGGGCACATCATCGGCCTAGACAAATCACTTCTCTGATATCCAGAGCACTAAGAGACATGCAATAATACTTATAACTAACATCCTGGGTAGCCTCTAAAACGCCCCCTAGGCCACGAGAATCTATTATCTCGGGTTGTTATAACCATCACTTGAGCACCGTGGAAGCAATGATCTCAGGTTGTTTGAACCAATTCCTTAAAATTAAACATTCAACCTTTTCGTAAATCCCAGATCACGCAATCTCTTGAAACTCCATAGTCTTCTTCACCGACTAAAACATCATTACCAAGCTATTAAGGTCAATTCTTTCCATTTCGACTAAACACCAATAGATTGATCATAGGTATTTTCATTTGTACCGACTACGAGTCGCAACCTAGATTAATCCATATTATTTTTACGTTTTATTTCGACCAAACGTCATTTTATTATAACACAGTTCGACAAATTTTGACTTTTTTTCGGACTTGTAACATGTAATAGCCGTTTCTTATAGGATTTCGTGCGCTGAAAACGAATCCACAAACCGTTTGTCGCCATCACCCTCAGTTTTTGAGAAATTCGATTTTTAAAAAAAATGCAAATATTCGACTTTGAACATCTTTTATGCTGAAACGGTAATAGTTATTCGGTTGCTCGTTGCGTCAAATTATTCTATGAACCCTCCCGAATACAACGATATAAGTTATTATTGCATTATGAACATTTAAATATGTTTAAATACCGATCAAAGGGAAAAGGACACCCGAAATGCACCCATTTTTGCAGATATATTTAAATTTATTTCCGAAACTAAGGGTCTGGGAGAAAATCTGACCATTCCCCGCGACGCAGCAGACAGTTTTGCTTCGGAAAGCGTCAACAAAAGTGGTAAGTCTCGTTTTGTTTTCAATACAGAAGCGAAATAGTTTGGCAAAACACGCGGAGCCGACAGTGGTAGTCACGCGCGTTAAGCGATTGTATTATGCTGAGCGGCAGTGGATCGCGCGCCGCCGTTGACTACCACTGTCGGCTCCGCGTGTTTTGCCAAACTATTTCGCTTCTGTATTGAAAACAAAACGAGACTTACCACTTTTGTTGACGCTTTCCGAAGCAAAACTGTCTGCTGCGTCGCGTGGAATGGTCAGATTTTCTCCAAGACCCTTAGTTTCGGAAATAAATTTAAATATATCTGCAAAAATGGGTGCATTTCGGGTGTCCTTTTCCCTTTGATCGTTATTTAAACATATTTAAATGTTCATAATGCAATAATAACTTATATCGTTGTATTCGGGAGGGTTCATAGAATAATTTGACGCAACGAGCAACCGAATAACTATTACCGTTTCGACATAAAAGATGTTCAAAGTCGAATAATTGCATTTTTTTTAAAAATCGAATTTCTCAAAAACTGAGGGTGATGGCGACAAACGGTTTGCGGATTCGTTTTCAGCGCACGAAAACCTATAAGAAACGGCTGTTGAATGTTACAAGTCCAGATGGCTGTCGAACTGTGTAATTTACGTCAGTATCGTTTATATTTCTTTATCTTCACTAAAAAGCCATTAATTTGGTTAATGAGTCATACACAGAAGGTGTTTTTCTTTATTACGCGCCACTCGAACCTATCCCAAAATTCTATAACTCGCGTCAACGACACGCCTAGGAACCTTACACACGGCAACTGAACGTTACAAGTGGATGTGCTTACAACATATAAATGTGATTTGTGAGACTTGCTATTAGATTTAGTACCGACATAGTATTGAAAAACTAAGAAAATATTAATTTATGTAGTTGTTTTTTTCTGTCATTTTTCGCAATAATTAATGAAAATATTTTCAGGTCGTTAAAAAAGAATATATTTAGAGCAACCTAATAATATCTAAGTAGGAGAATATATATTTTGCTTTTTTTGTAATTTCTGTAAAATTTGCGAAATAAAAGTATTTTTTCATTAAGTTTTGAATTATACCGTGAAAAACATTTAATGATGAAACATTGAGGCCACTACTAGTCATTAAATTCAATTTTTTCATGCAGCTTTGCCACGTCCCGCGGCGTAGAATCCAATATTAATTATCTTTCAAATCATTTATATTTACTATTGCGTACTCTAGAGGTATTATAACCACCTCTTATGAAAATATTATGCAACGTATCGCCAATAAGGCACTATCACCGTAAACTACGATAAGAAGAGATCGAGCTGAGAATACACGGACGGCAACAGCGAGCAGGAGAGCCAGAACCAAGGAGTGCTGTACACCAAGAAGGCCCAGCCAACACCAGCTGACGTTTTGCGTGGGTCAGAGGTCCATTCGCCAGCGGAGTCGACACCGCCTTCGCAGAACTGCGCCCCTGGTCCTCGCCAGAAGATTGCCCTACCGTTATTTCCCGTAAATCGAGGTCCAATGCGATATCGCCATATTTAACTTCGACCTCTAGTACGTAAGCCTTACGGAACCGATCGTACAGAGAATATTGTAAACGATTAGCGTAGAAATCTAAGTATGAATTAATGTAAAAGTCTTGCTATCGACGCTGCGGGGAGTCAAGTAAAACAATACGCATTAGTCGCGAAGAAAGACACCTAAAGGGTGTGCAACGGAGAAACTTCTAGGCTACTAAACAAAACTCTCAGATACCGCGATGGGAAGATTCTCCCTGGAAGATCCCAGGAAGATGCTGTGGGATGGAACCTTCCACCTTTGCTTGGTCATGTGACAAATCCTAGAGAAGGAGTGATCGGCTGCCCTATAAAAAGGGACCGACCAGCCGCGGAGCGCATTAACTAATTGTTCTTCAACTTGAAATACATATTCTCATGTTAATTAATCGTAACAGTACCAGTTATACCAATAGACCATTTATATGTTAGTGTAAAGAACATTAAAGGTGACAATACAAAGTGTTTGTGAACAATATAAAAGTGAGTGAAGTTTTACATTTGAAATCTTTATCCGTAACTCGGGTATTATCACCTTATTCTATAAATGATATTATTAATAGAGAAAATATGATTAAACAAATCGTAATTTGCACCCGTCAATGGTGACACTTAAAAGCGGACAGTGGCTATAAAAAACGACTTGCGCGATCAATCAACCCCTAAACGGTTATTGACCGATCGAAATGTTTCATAAGCGATCATGTTTTGCGTCTGTCGAAAGTGACACTTATAAGTGGATACCCGTCCACGGTGTCACCTGGTACTAAACGCGAACCATGATCCCGGGAAATAAAGAAAAATCTAATCAAATCAATCCCAAATATAATAGCTGGTGATGCCCAGAGGTCTCGATGACAGGCGGAAAAATCAGTTACGTCGGCTGACTTTAGAATATAAAAGTGCGCCAGCTAAACCATCCGTGCCATTGGGAGCCCCTGCGTTGCCGACTGTGTCAATCATCGAGCCGCGTCGTCCCTTCGGGGTAACAGTGATAGCGGGACCGTGGGCACAGCCCAAAACAAACCCCGCACCTGAACACAACAGGATACCGGACGCTCCCATCTTCTGGCGACTCATACCAATCGACTCAGAAACAGGTAATTACATTCAACAATTTTGCTGTTTTTCGGAGCCCTTTGGAACCCCGCGAGTCCCTGTCAAAAATCGCTTTCAACTATCCCAGAGCGTAAAATCTCAGGATTTGCTCGAAAGCGGACAAATACACAAACTCCGTAAAATCATGCCCCCAAATAGGAAATAAGAGCTCTAAGTACGGTCTCGCGGACCGAAGCGGGTTCTTATGCCCCACAAATTCAGGAGGGTACTCCAGGGTTAAAGGCCATACTGCCAGACCCGACTTAGGATGTAGACGACGTAATACAATACTATACGAGCCTAAAAGGGCAAATCATAAGCACGAGCGTTTCGTCGAGCGCTCAGATAACTACTTATTACAAACCGCCGTTCAGCATCTACTAAACGGACTCGCATTCCCAATAGCAGCAAAACTAAAAAAGAGCAGCTTTCTATGTCCAAAACAACATTACTTCAAAGATGTTCCACGCGATGGAATTCTACATTCTGCAACCGTGGTAAAATATCTTGAAGTTACTGAAAGGCAGTGGACGATTATAGAATCCCTTCTGAATATTTTAAAACTACTGCAAATTGTAACAACACGTTGTTGTCGAGAAAGTCATTCTCCTGTTTCAATGGTTGAGTCCACTAATTTATTTTTTTATTTTACACATATACAGTGCGAAACTATCTTCATCTTCTATAGATACATAAGAATTAAATCTTGAATTCGATCAAATAAGTAGAAAGACTGTATCGGACTCACAGTGTGAAAGAAAAACAGTATTTAGCAAAGATCGAGAGATCTTAAGCAACCGCTCGCATTTACCCCACTAGCTACGGGTAATTGCGGACTGAAAGAGTTTTAATTAACGTTTACTTGGTGAAATGAGTGACAACGGTAATGATTGTAAGTAAATAAACATGTACATTAAAACTATAAGATGCGTTTATTTAACTTTAAGTACATGCTGTAATAAATAAAAAATTACAGATTTTGAGTGGTGGAATAGCCAGCATCTGCCTTATGCAGCAAATAATGCAAATTTTAGTAAAGATGACGCAGAAGAGGAGACAAATGATATTAATATTCTTCAATGTTTGCATAATAGCTATAATAACTGTCACGAAAAAGAAACCAAAATGAGCACATGTGGATTGATGTAAAGGCAAAGAAAGCACGTAATTCAGGTACTGAAGGCACTGGAGGAATGAAAGTACCAATAAAAGCTAGAAAAATGCGTGATAGATGTGATATTAAGTGTCGCTTTCGTTGTTATGAAAACATTAGTCTCGATTTTCCGGATAAAAGCGTTTTCAGAATTTTAGCAACTTAATGACCATAGCAAACAATGGGAGTGTATTAATAAATGGACATCTTCGAATATAGCTTCACAGTACGAAACAGACGAATCAGATTCTGATATCGAGAAAAAATGGGAAAAAATGTTTACAGCCATTCTTTTACAATGCCAAATGGAGATGGAGCAACTAAAGTTTGTAAGAAAATGTTTCTTGATACATTGAACATCTCGTATCAATGGGTCAGAACAGTGGATAAAATGAACAAATTGACAAACAGTACTCGTGTAATTAACAGTGATAAACGAGGAAAGCATAGCAATCGACTTTTCACAGTACCAGAAACTTTAAAACACGTTGCACGTGCCCACATATCTTCTTTTCCTGCAATTGATTCCCATTATTGTAGGGAAAATACGCGTAGAAAATATTTAGAAGAAAGACTTAGTATATCTAAAATGTATTCGCTATTTGAGGAGAAAATGAAAATAATATGTGAAACGACATTTGTAACATAACAAATGTGCAGAAAAAATTTTAATACGGAATACAACTACGGATTTTTTGTTCCAAAAAAGGATAGGTGCGTACACTTAAACAATAAAAAAAGCGAGACAGTTAATGAAGTTTGATAAGCAAAGAGCGGTTCTGAATGCATCTGTTTGCACAATAGACTTTGATTTACAAAAAGTGTTGACGACTCCTCATGCAGAAATAGGTCCTCTATATTATATGTCAAAGGTTTGCGTGTGGAATTTTACAATCTACGAAATGGCCAGTCATCGCGGTTGGTGCAACGTTTGGAATGAAACAGTTGGATGTAGAAGCTCTAACGAAATTGCATCATTCCTATGGAAATTCATTAATGATAAATCGAAAACTGGTGTGAAAGAAATAAAATGGTTTTTAGCATGTTCGTTAAGGCTGCCGCCTCATTTTTGTTATGGTCCGAATCGATCGAAGCGTCCCCAGTAAACAAACGGACCTTAATAAAACTACTGCGGTCGATAAAAAGAAGTTGTACAGAGGTGACATCTCCACGTACTCTACGATTTTTTGGTGCTTAGTTGCCACATGTGATGTTTTCTCTGTCTCTGCCGCGCTGTTGCCACAGTTCTTTCTATCGAGAAGTCTTGAATGAATACGGCACGAGAGCTGTGTCTAGCGTCGGAGCCTCGCTGAACGTAAAACAGGATAGCAATAACAAAAAATAGAGAGATTGGATAGTGAAGTTAGGAGACATGTCAATGGAACAATACTAATTTGCGAATAATTATTTTTTTATTTATACGTAGAAGGATGTAATATCTTGAATAATCAATATGCAATTTCAAAGCATACAATTTGAATAAGGTACATCACCGAAGTGTAACACGTCGATCGTAATGAAATATACGAATGCTGTAATTGATCGAAAAACATTTCTTTTTTATCAACAAGAATTGCATGTTATTTAAATACAAATTTAATAACGTAATCATTATTCAGCTTCGATCCTCTGTTTGTATGTTTGTATGGTTCAAATCTGGTAACTCAAATCTAACCTACTTCCAACTATCCAATTGTCTTGAAACTTTACAGGCGTGCATAGATTGGATGACAATACAATATTTAAACAAAAAATAACCCCGAGGGGGTGAGAAAATAACCCAATCATCAATAAACATAACCCATAATCACAAATCCAAACGACTTGAAATGAGCCACTCGCGTTCTTTACGAAAACGACAAAAAGCAGCTGCGTTCGGGACACTAGTCGCATCGCGATTACCGAAAATAGACAATTTATCGAGAAATCAACCGTTACGTATGTGCCAGAGTTGGGCAAAATGGAATCTAATTACAAATTGCAAATTACGATTAAACTGTAATTGTGTAATAGATTTCACATTATTTTCTGTAATCGTTCAGGTAGGTAGTTGACCATTCGGTTTTGTCAACTATCTAAATGAACGATTACAGAAAATAATGTGTAATCAATTAGGTAGGTAGTTGACCATTCGGTTTTGTCAACTATCTAAATGAACGATTACAGAAAATAATGTGTAATCAATTACACAATTACAGTTTAATCGTAATTTGCACTTTGTAATTAGATTACATTTTGCCCAACTCTGGTATGTACGAATATTAAAACTAAAACTTTGCAGGCGTTCGTAGTATATCACCATCGAAATTGCAGTACAAGAAAATAATCATTTTTTGCGACTTTAGCACTATAGCTATACTTTATTATTTCACTTTAAATAAAATCGTGGAGCAGGATATCTCACAACAAATTCCGTATCTGTTATTTGAGTTTATCCAGATATTATCTTTGCCCATCTCTGTTCTCCAGCCGCTTCGCCGTGATTCATTCAAGCCTCCCTGATGGCAAAATAGTGATAGGGGATATGCGGCAACAGCGCGATACGACTTTCAATACGTATCGGCACCTATGTCTTTCCTACATTTATCGGCTAGCTTGGACTTCCACCGGTTCTAATGGTACATGGCGCGAATATACCATCAGCGCTGGTGACGGAGAATCCTTGAAGCCTCATTCTGTCATTTCTCGAGTCTCTCTCAGTACACGATTCATAAATTCATTATTATTTCAACGTACGGGGCTTATTAGCGTTCATATGCACCAGACCCGTCTGCGCGGATGTCTAATGGAGGCAACTATACCCGCAAAAACTTCCTTTTACCTGATTCCAGGACGAAAGTTGTAATTTACGGTTTGTTTACTACACGCGTATATGTACACGCTTAACTTAGCTTGTGTGAACGTACGCACACACCTCAACGCCCAGTGAGACGGCCCCCTTAAGGCCGCTATGGATGTAGAAATAAACATAACATACAGATTTCTGGAAGTTGGTCACACAAAATGACGGCGATTCAATGCATGCCCACATTGAACAGTACTACAGAAAGAAATCGGTCTACACGCAACAACAGTGGTGTAGATTTATGAAAGAATCGAAAGTTGATAATCAGTATATTGTTAACGAAAAGCTGCAATCTGAATGCTATTTGATTTCCAGAATTTGTCACATAAATTTAATTGGCGTTCGGTAAAAATCGCAAGCGTTAGAGAGATAAGTGTACGACCAGGTGGGAATTCAATCAGTATAAAATATGATTTTAAAAATGTTAAAAAAACATGTCACAAAAAGATATTAACGTTTCTCAACTAAAAAACGCATATAACGGTAAAATCCCTCTATCATAAAAAAAAGACGATCTTTCTACGGTGATTTCTAAAAGCATTATTCCAACAGAATTCCATCATTTTGATGAAAATATCATTAAAGATTGAAAATATAACATTTATATTACAAATAGATAATAAGATCTTAAATATTAGGTATACTTTGTATTTAAAATAAACTAGAACATTCATTTATAGATTTATTATGTTATGTTATATTTTTAATGAGAGGAAAATGTAACATGTACTTAAACTGTTTTGTTGACGACATTTGAATGATCTAATGAAAAAAAGTGTTTCAATTCAATATAACAATGTTTATGCACAAATAGTATATTTCTTGATTAAAGAACACGGGGAAAAAGGATTCATACAGTATACATTATTCCCCACTTAATAGACGTATTGCCCTGCTTAACTGATGCGGAGTTATCCTCATCAATTCCTGGCACTGCTTCCACGTAGCAAGTGTCCGCGTTATCTCGGACTGGTGATCGGCGATATTTCGGCTACCTTTCTATCTATAACATTCACATTGAATATTTCTCACTTTCGTCTTCTATATTAAGATCAAATCAGGACAAAGTTTTGATTAGATCATACCTGACTTATATGGGCCCGCAAAAATCAAATCGTGTTGGTTGCTGCGGTATAAATTTTTTTGTAGCCAGCCATTCAAATTTGCTTCTGTTTATCTCTACAAATGGTAAGTACTGTTGCGAGCCCCCTATGGATAGAATCCATGGCTCGCTGGTGCTCGCGACAAGGATAAGAAGACGAGCGAGAAGAAGGCGATCCGATTGATCGCCTGTCAAGCTATCAATCGAAAGTCAGACGCCATTACGAGCAGACGGATTGAGATTACACTATTTCTGTATACTAGACATTTCTTCCCGTTTATTGTTCTTGTTTACCATGTATTCCCCGTTCTTGTATTAAATCACTATTATGTCAAACCGAGCAACCTCCGTTATAAAAAAAGTGTAACTGTACATACTCCTTTAACGTGCTAGTTTTCGCAGCGAAAGACGAAACGTGATAGTTTTCGTGAGAAGGAAGTCAAAAGTGCTACTTTTCGTAAGAAAATTGAAACGTGCTACTTTTCGTAAGAAAATTGAAACGTGCTACGTTTCGTAACGCACGTCGATATGTTCTACACGTCCGACCGGAAGTCAGTGTATAAATTTCGTTAACCACGCACACTTTTACGCTCTGTTTTTAATGAGAAATGAATACTCGTGTAGAGTTTCGATACCGGCGCGGCGCGGTGTGGCGACCTACTGTAAGCGTTGTAAGTGAAGATGGTTACAGATCACGTGGGTCCGTGTATCACTCTAACATTTAGTAAATTTTCTGTTTGGACATGTGTTTCTGATTAATTTGTTGTCCTGATGACAACAAATAAGTAAACTATGACAAAATACTATTGCCTTTCTCGCTTTTATTTTAAAAGTAGCATTAACGGGTATAGAATAAAAGATGTGCTCGAAAAACATTTGAAGGTAGACAATACTGACGACACGATTGTGCGCACATTGAACGGGAAATTAATTTCGGAAATTGCAAAATGTTCCAAATGTAAACAAATGTACCCGAATACACATTGAAAATGACATTGTGTCATTCAGCCATATATATATATCATGCGCGCGATGACGCGGTGACGTCAAACTAATCAACGCCAAGATGGGAAACGAAACGACGCCAGTGCCAAGCCAAGCCAACTAGGCAGGGCAAGTGAGGCCGCAGACAACCAGTGTCGACAACCGATTCCCCGGCGACGCTGGTTGGCTGGCTTGGCATGAATTGGCGCTGGCGTCGTTTCATTTCCTATCGTTTCCCATCTTGGCGTTGATTGGTTTGACCTCATCGCGTCATCGCGCCCCTGCGTTCCCCCTCCCTATGAAAGGAGTCCGAACTCCGGTAGGGTATTTTCCGTGAACACTGTTCACGATACAAAATTCTGGAGTATGAAGGAGGCTCACCAATATAAACACGCGCGCGATTTTCAAAACAAAAGCACACGTTTACGTATTCCGTGCGAGAGAAGGTGAGTGTCGGGGAGGCGACATTGCTGTGAAGAAGGCCTCTTCAAAGCAGTGGCCGTTTGGGGGGATGCAGGGCAGATTGATTAGATTAGGACCAATCGGACTTCAAGCCCACCTTTTCTCGCACGGAATATGTCAACGCGTGCTTTTGTTTTGAAATTCGAGCGCGTGTTTATACTCGAGAGATAAGGGATCTGTCTTTAATTTTTTATTATTATTATTATTATTATTATTATTAAATGTCTTTATTCACCATTACACATAAGATTACAATGGCGAATAGGCGAGGTTCAGCATTAAGTGCTGCTCTGCAACCTAACCTAAAAAGCCGTTGGGAGGAAACAGAAAAGGAGAGAAAACAAAATAAAATAATATAAAATAAAATACAATAAAATAAGATAAAATAAACTAAACTAAGAATAAGATAAGAATAAGAATAAGAATAAGAATAAGAATAAGAATAAGAATAAGAATAAGAATAAGAATAAGAGTAAGAGTAAGAGTAAGAGTAAGAGTAAGAGTAAGAGTAAGAGTAAGAGTAAGAGTAAGAGTAAGAGTAAGAGTAAGAGTAAGAGTAAGAGTAAGAGTAAGAGTAAGAGTAAGAGTAAGAGTAAGAGTAAGAGTAAGAGTAAGAGTAAGAGTAAGAGTAAGAGTAAGAGTAAGAGTAAGAGTAAGAGTAAGAGTAAGAGTAAGAGTAAGAGTAAGAGTAAGAGTAAGAGTAAGAGTAAGAGTAAGAGTAAGAGTAAGAGTAAGAGTAAGAGTAAGAGTAAGAGTAAGAGTAAGAGTAAGAGTAAGAGTAAGAGTAAGAGTAAGAGTAAGAGTAAGAGTAAGAGTAAGAGTAAGAGTAAGAGTAAGAGTAAGAGTAAGAGTAAGAGTAAGAGTAAGAGTAAGAGTAAGAGTAAGAGTAAGAGTAAGAGTAAGAGTAAGAGTAAGAGTAAGAGTAAGAGTAAGAGTAAGAGTAAGAGTAAGAGTAAGAGTAAGAGTAAGAGTAAGAGTAAGAGTAAGAGTAAGAGTAAGAGTAAGAGTAAGAGTAAGAGTAAGAGTAAGAGTAAGAGTAAGAGTAAGAGTAAGAGTAAGAGTAAGAGTAAGAGTAAGAGTAAGAGTAAGAGTAAGAGTAAGAGTAAGAGTAAGAGTAAGAGTAAGAGTAAGAGTAAGAGTAAGAGTAAGAGTAAGAGTAAGAGTAAGAGTAAGAGTAAGAGTAAGAGTAAGAGTAAGAGTAAGAGTAAGAGTAAGAGTAAGAGTAAGAGTAAGAGTAAGAGTAAGAGTAAGAGTAAGAGTAAGAGTAAGAGTAAGAGTAAGAGTAAGAGTAAGAGTAAGAGTAAGAGTAAGAGTAAGAGTAAGAGTAAGAGTAAGAGTAAGAGTAAGAGTAAGAGTAAGAGTAAGAGTAAGAGTAAGAGTAAGAGTAAGAGTAAGAGTAAGAGTAAGAGTAAGAGTAAGAGTAAGAGTAAGAGTAAGAGTAAGAGTAAGAGTAAGAGTAAGAGTAAGAGTAAGAGTAAGAGTAAGAGTAAGAGTAAGAGTAAGAGTAAGAGTAAGAGTAAGAGTAAGAGTAAGAGTAAGAGTAAGAGTAAGAGTAAGAGTAAGAGTAAGAGTAAGAGTAAGAGTAAGAGTAAGAGTAAGAGTAAGAGTAAGAGTAAGAGTAAGAGTAAGAGTAAGAGTAAGAGTAAGAGTAAGAGTAAGAGTAAGAGTAAGAGTAAGAGTAAGAGTAAGAGTAAGAGTAAGAGTAAGAGTAAGAGTAAGAGTAAGAGTAAGAGTAAGAGTAAGAGTAAGAGTAAGAGTAAGAGTAAGAGTAAGAGTAAGAGTAAGAGTAAGAGTAAGAGTAAGAGTAAGAGTAAGAGTAAGAGTAAGAGTAAGAGTAAGAGTAAGAGTAAGAGTAAGAGTAAGAGTAAGAGTAAGAGTAAGAGTAAGAGTAAGAGTAAGAGTAAGAGTAAGAGTAAGAGTAAGAGTAAGAGTAAGAGTAAGAGTAAGAGTAAGAGTAAGAGTAAGAGTAAGAGTAAGAGTAAGAGTAAGAATAAGAATAAGAATAAGAATAAGAATAAGAATAAGAATAAGAATAAGAATAAGAATAAGACAATTACATAGGAAACCGCGAGAGGATGAAAGAACGAGCACTAGGTTTAAATGATGCAAACGATGATAGGGAACGTATATTAGAGGGAATGGAGTTATAATAATAGGAAGATATGTAGGAAAAGGACGCAGTGAATTTATGAGAGCGATGGTGCGGCACAGACAAATCAAGACAGTGCCTCGTTGTCATAGAGCCGCTAGCTGGCATAGACAAATTAGAGCGGAGCAGTTCATAAAGATACCTCGGCGTACCTGTTGCGAGTATTTTATAGACAAGACAGCAGAGATGGAAAATCCATCTCTTCTTCATCTTTAGCCAGCCAGAACGTTGAAGGAAGGACGACGCAGGCGGGAGCACGCGCTGTCAGTGGCAGGCCCAGATCTAGGGGGGGGGGGCAAGCTGGGCAATTGCCCAGGGCGGCCAATTTTGGGGGGCGGCAAAATTGGTAGACTCAATTAAAAAGTAAAACTTTTAGAAAAAACGGTAAAATGTAGGTACTACATGTATGAATTTAGTATCAAACTTATAAATTGTTTGTAAATCACCTATGTACTATTGCCCGATGACAAGAAGAATGACTACCCACAAGCTGAAATGTCAAAGGGGCAAGGGGAATCGTCCACTCGCGTCAACCTATCCCCTTCAACACAGTTCGTCCCGCGACAAAGAACGCGAACGAAATCAATCGCAACAATCCGCGGGGTATGGACAGCCGCTAAGAACCAAAAACTAGGACTTCTTGGAGGGGATAGGGTGGAGCGAGCGGGCGATTTCCCTTGCCCCTGTGACATTTCAGCTAGCGGGTAATCCTTCTTCTTCTCATCGGGCAATAGTAATTACTATTACCTATACTAGGGAAAGATGCGTACCTACCTATATTAAAAATCTTGGATTTTTCCCCTTTTCTTATATTTATTTGGTTTCATTCGTTAAATCCTAAAAATGAATAAACTAAAAACGTGATAGAGAAAAATATGAAGGGTTTCCTAAGTAGGCGCTATTACCGCCAGTAAATATAAAGAAATAGTTTAAATTTTTTTATCATTCTTAAGCTTAAAGCTGCGTGCTGCACTTCATCCCGGTGCACAGTGGGCTGGAAATATGCTTTTTGTGGCCAAAAGTCAAGATTTCGCCGAATCATTCTGAAACTTGGTGATGAAGGGTTTTTCAGGTCGCTGATAACGAACCTAACACCAAAAATTCAAAATTCAAGATTACGTATTCACGTAACGTAAGCGTTCTGCCACGACTCGCGATGCACCGGCCACCGCGTTCAACTCTTTTTCGTTGCCGCGCAACGATGATCGCTTGGTTGACGACAACAACCTTTCCTTACAAATGCATTTGTATCAAACGGCGGCTGCTAAAATCGCCTTACTGGCATTATAACACTGTAGTGCGTGTACAGTTAAAATCTAAATAATACGTGTCTGGTGTATATTGTACAGTGTGACTTATAAATTACATTACTGATTTTATTGAAAAAAAGAAGAAAGTAAGTGCATTTGACTTTTAGGTATTACTTAAGGCTGCCGTCTCGCTAGGCCTTGAATGTGTGCGTACGCTCACACAAGCTAGGAAAAGCGTGTACGTATACGCGAAACCGTTTCAACCAACTTACGTCGTGGAATCGGCAAGAAGGAAGCTTTTGCGGGTATAGTTGCCTCCAGTAGGCATCCGTGCAGGCGGGTCTGGTGCGTTTGAACGCTAAAAAGCACCGTACGTGGAAATAATAATGAATTTATGACTCGAAAACTGACAGAATGAAGCTTCAAGGCTTCTCCGTACCGGCGCTGGTGGTATATTCGAGCTACGTAGCATCACCGTTATACGTATACGCGATGTAGTAAACAAACCCGTTTCAACCAACTTACGTCGTGGAATCGGCAAGAAGGAAGCTTTTACGGGTATAGTTGCCTCCATTAGACATCCGTGCAGGCGGGTCTGGTGCGTTTGAACGCTAATAAGCACCGTACGTTGAAATAATAATGAATTTATGACTCGTATACTGAGACAGATTCGAGAAATTACAGAATTATGCTTCAAGGATTCTCCGTCACCAGCGCTAATGGTATATTCGCGCCATGTACCATCAGAACCGGTGGAAGTCCAAGCTAGCCGATATATGTAGGAAAGACATAGTTGCCGATACGTATCGAGAGTCGTATCGCGTTGTTGCCGCATTTCCCCTATTACTATTTGTCGTCAGGAAGACTTGAATGAATCACGGCGAAGCGGCTGGAGAACAAAGATGGGCAAAGATAATATCTGGATACATTGTTTATCAGGCTATGTTTGTATGTCCAGATGTTACGCTCTAGAGCCTGTACGGATACACCGATTTGGACAAATGAGGTGTCTTTAGAAATGTCCTACGATTGTATAATTTTCAAAATTGTGAGATAGATATAAAAAAAAATTGAAAGGCAAAATTGTAAGAAGACCGTCAATGGAAAAGAGAAATTACACAGAATGAGAGAAGATAATAAGATAATATAATTCTTCGAAAAATATCCGACACTTTTTTTTATCTGTAATCGTCCATTTCAAGGGGACGAATGCTGGAATGTCTTATTTCAATTCTCCAATGAAGTTGCACTGATTTATTGTCATGACTGTAACTTGATTAGAGGCAAAAAATATATAAAAAAATGTTATGTTAAACGATTTTTTATCGAATGGGTTTTCGTTTTCGAGATATTGTAAAAAGTTTTTAACGTACATAGTAATCCCGATATATACCATCTATAGTAACTTACACCAAAGGAGGTTTCGTGGACACAACTGTGGCGTGTCAGATTTTCACGAGGGCGGCCGGGATTCGAGTCCCCCTCAAGTTCCATCATTCTTCCCTCTCTGTTTTTCTTTTTTTTAACAATTATTCGCGTGGAAATATATTTTTTGGATATTACGTATTATATAGTACGTTACATATTACTCTACGCAAATTTTAAGGTTAAAAATGCATTTATAAGATAACATATTATTCTAATCATCTCTTTCACCGGTGTTATCATATTCTTGTACTGCGAAAATATTTCATTCCGAAACTTTCGACGGCTGCAATTGTCGAGCAGGTAAAATGGGATAGCCGTTACTTCTGATCGTAAGGGTGGTCTTATACCTGCTCAAAAGAACGGTCGAAAGGGATGATTAGAATATTATGTTATGATATAAATGCACTTTTAACCAATTTGCGTAGAGTAATATGTAACGTACTATATAATACGTAATATCCAAAAAATATATTTCCACGCGAAAAATTGTTAAAAAAAAGAAAAAAGTGAGAATGAATTTTGCGTGGGACTCGAACCCCGGCCGCCCTCGTGAAAATCTGACGCGCTACAGTTGTGTCCACGAAACCTTCTTTGGTGTAAGTTACTATAGGTGGTATATATCTGAATTACTACGTACGTTAAAAAGTAGAAACTATAATATTTCGAAAATGAAGGTCCATTCGACAAAAAGCCGAAATGGTATTGTGATACTATATGAGTAATACGACCCCCATATACTGTCGTTCCAAAAGCGATTTCCACATTCGTGATGTCCCCTTGTAAGTTCGTAAAGAACGCGAGTGGTTCATTTCAAGTCGATTTGTGGTTATGGGTTACTATTTATTGGTGACTGGGTCATTTTTTCACCCCCTCGGAGTTTTTTTTCCATAATATTGGATTGTCATCCAAACTACGCACCCCTGCAAACTTTCAAGACAATGGGATGGTTGGAAGTGGGTTAAAATTGAGTTTCCAGGTTTGAATCAAACATACAAGCAAACAGAGGATCGTAGCTGAATAAATGAGACATTCCAAAATATACGTATTGTTAGTATTGATCTCTAGTTTATATTAATAAATTGTTACAACCGTGGACTAACAATTCCGAAGAAAAGCATGTACAAGAGTATTAAATTGAAATATTTTTGTCCAAATTGATGTTTTAAAAAAATGGTTACGTTATTAAATTTGTATTTAAACAACAGACACTTCTTGTTGATAAAAAAGATAATTTGATGTATAGCTAGATAAAAAAGAAAGCGTCATATGCTTTTAGAAGAATTATAGCATTCATAAATTTCATTACGATCGGCGTGTTACACTTCGGTGATGTAACTTATTCGCATTGTATGCTTTAATTTTGTACATTGATTATACAAAATATTACATCTTCCTATGTATAAATAAAAAATATTGGTACGGAAATTAGTATTGTTTCATTGACATGTTTCCTAACTTCACTACCCAACCTCTCTATCTTTCATTATTGCTATCCTCCTTTACGCTCAGCGAGGCTCTGACGCTAGACGCAGCTCTCGTGCCGTATTCCTTCAAGACTTCTCGATAGAAAGAAATGTGGCAACAGCGCGGCAGAAACGGAGAGATCGGAAAATGCGGCAACAATGCGTAAAAAATTCGTCTACATAGAGTACCTGGAGATGTCACTCTGTACAACTTCTTTTTATCGACCGCAGTAGTTTCATTAGGGTCCGTCTGTTTACAAGGGACGCTTCGATCGATTCGGACCATAACAAACTTGAGACGGCAGCCTTAAGGGGTCATATACGTTTCTCGGAGCTAAAACGTGGTCAATGTTTGGGAGTAATTCAGGGATAAACTATTAGTCCGATTGGTTTAATTCTTTTTGTGTTTTATAACACAGGTATGAGAATTCCAAAATTTTTAAAAACGTGGCGTCCGCGGGCAGTGGCGTAGAACATGTTTTCTGGCGCCGCCCAAAACGGTGGGCATGATTCAGCCCGTACGAGTGGTCTGAAATAAAAATTACCATTTTTTAACAATCTGTGGGATCATAGTTATCGTGTGACGGCGCCATTTTTTCGAAAAAAAATTTCGGAAATGGTAGCACTTTGAAGAAAAGAGTCGTGATTTTCGCTACAAAACTCGTACGTTTTTGCTTGTTATTAAAAAATGGTTCAATTTAATTGAAAAAGCTCACGTCACACGATAACGAATCTTATGTAGAATATGTGTATAAATGATGAAGTTAATCGGATGAACGGTGAGGCAGTTATCATGCCGACCGTTTTGAAAAATGCTGTTTCGAAAAAAATCCACATTTTTTAAAAATTTCCAATTCTCATACCTGAGGTATATAACTA
This sequence comes from Andrena haemorrhoa, assembly GCA_910592295.1. Taxonomy (NCBI): domain Eukaryota; kingdom Metazoa; phylum Arthropoda; class Insecta; order Hymenoptera; family Andrenidae; genus Andrena; species Andrena haemorrhoa. The sequence continues at coordinate 23,316,169 of OU342942.1, forward strand.
TAGGTATATAAACATCTGCCTGTAAAACACAAAAAGAATTAAACCAATGGGATTAATAGTTTATCCCTAAATCACTTGCCAACATTGACTACGTTTCAGCACTGAGAAACGTATATGACCCCTTAATACAGTATTTTAGAAATCTTTCCATTCCATTTTTTTATTTCAATAGAAAATCTTAACTTCGTATGAACAGGAAAGGAAAACAAAACAATAAACAATTATTTTTAACTGAACAACTGATATTAATTTTTATTTTTTTACTATTTTTACTAAAAATTCCAAAAGTTGCACAGACACTTCAAACTGAAAAAAATAAAGAAAACATTTCCTTTTTAGTTTGAGTTTTGATTTTCTACAAAAGAACAAAAGTACCTCTTCTAAGTTTATTATTATAAATCAATAGTTTTTTTAACAGAATGTCTGGCGGCAAGGTACGTTTGTCGGGGTACCAGTATAGAAAAAGAAAGTTCGAGAAAGACGCAGAACGTCAAAAGCAAGTTGGGGCATTAGATTCCTTCGTAAAGAAAGGTGTTGGTTCCGCACAGACAGAGACACTTGATACACTACCAGCACATGAACAAGCAACTAATTCAGTTGCGCTTAAATCACAGTTTGAACCTATACACAATTTTAACATCACTACAACGGATGCCACTGCTACTACAAGTACTGCACAAGAAATACAAATAAATAGACAATTATCGTCATCTTCAGAAGATGTTAGCAAGATAGCGACAACAAATTTGAATACAATTTTGACTTCCGATCCAGCAACCTGGTCCGACAGTTTAGCAGATGCAGAAAGAATATTTTTAGCGAAAGAAGGTCCTCCAAGTCCTCTGTACCAGTATGAATTTCCGCAGGATAATAAGGGGCGTAGGTTTACTGTGACGAACTACAAGAGAAAACTTACTAATGGCGAACAAGTTTTGAGGGATTGGCTTGTTTATTCTACTACAAAAGATGCTGCCTATTGTTTTTGTTGTAAAATTTTTAACGTAACTACATCCCTTTTATCTAAAGATGGCTACAACAATTGGAAACATATAGGTGATATATTAAAATCTCACGAAACGTCGAAAAGCCACGTAGAAGCTAAGCAATCCTGGTTTGAACTTACGCGCAGGCTTAAATCATCGCAAACAATAGACGCGGAGTCTCAGAGGATCGTCAGTTCAGAAATAAACCATTGGAATGGAGTTTTGTTGCGGATTGTTTCTATCATTAAAATGTTTGGAAGAAGTTGCTTGGCATTTCAGGGTACATCTGATAAACTATATCAAAATAACAATGGCAACTTTTTAAAAATGATTGAGTTGTTAGCCGAGTTTGATCCTATTATGGAAGAACATGTACGCAGGGTTTTGAGAAAAGAGGAGAGACAAGCAACCTACTTAAGTAAAACTATTCAAAATGAGCTAATTGATGTAATATCTAACAATATTAGACAGTATATCCTAAAAGCAGTTCGTAAATCAAAATATTATTCAATCATCTTAGATTGTACCCCTGATGCTAGCAAAACTGAACAGATGACCATGATAATTAGATATGTGTCTATTAATCAAACCACTGACGACTCACGAACGTCAGATGTCGTAATAAATGAGAATTTTTTAGGATTTGTACCTATCGAAAAATCTTCAGGCTCAGAATTAACCAAGGTTCTCTTGGAAGAGTTAAGTACACTGGAATTGCCTTTACAGGAGATGAGAGGACAAGGATATGACAATGGATCCAATATGAAAGGTGCTCACAGTGGGGTCCAAGTTAGGATAAGAAATATGAATCCGCGAGCATTCTATGTCCCATGCAGTAGCCACTCATTAAATCTAGTAGTAAATGATATGGTAAAGTCCTCACTGGAAGCGGCAAATTTTTTTAATATGGTGCAGAAGATATATGTCTTTTTTTCGTCTTCAACTTTGAGATGGTCGATACTCTTGAAAAATGTAAGTGGTGTAACATTAAAACCGCTTAGTGATACAAGGTGGGAAAGTCGAATAGAGGCAATAAAACCTCTAAGATATCAAATAGGTCAAATTTATGATGCATTGTTTAGCATATATGAAGATTCAGATATGGACACCTCTGCACGAGATGAAGCTTCCGGTTTGTTGAATCAAGTAAAACAGTTTAAATTTGTATGCTTCATTATAATTTGGTATGAAACTTTGTTTCGAATTAACCCTGTCAGTAAATTAATGCAAAGTACAGACTTTGAATTATGTTCAGTAATTCAATTGTTAAAGAATACAACAGAGTTTTTTAAAAAAGCACGTACAGATTATTTTTTTCATCAAGTGCTTGTTGATGCCAAAGAATTGGCCACTGAAATTGACGGCGAGACAAATTTTGACACTTCGCCTAAACATCGAGTTAGGTCTAAAAAAAGACAATTTAATTATGAGTGTCGAGATGAGCCTATTGTAGATCCCAAAGAGAAATTTAAAATAGATGTTTTTTTTCACATAATGGACACAGCTATAAACTCACTCGAGTTAAGATTTTCCCAAATTGGTGAACATAGTGACCATTTTGCTTTTCTATATAACATATATGGCTTAAGAAATATGTCTAACGATGAACTGTTAGGTCATTGTAAGGCTCTTGAAGTTACTTTAACCGACAAAGACTCATCAGATATAAACGGACGAGATCTTGCAGATGAGTTGTCAGTCCTATGTACCCTTTTGGATGAAAATCTGTCTCCCCGGGACGTTCTAAGATTTATCACAGATTTAAATTTTGGACCAAACATAAATATTGCTCTCAGAATTCTGTTGACTCTACCTGTGACAGTTGCTAGTGGCGAAAGAAGTTTTTCCAAATTAAAAATAATTAAAAATTACTTAAGGTCCACCATGACACAAAACAGACTAAGTGGATTGGCTATGATTGGTATCGAACACGAGTTATGTGATAAAATATGTTTTAAAGAGATTATAAAAGAGTTTGCCGAGAAAAAAGTTAGAAGAAAATTTTTTTAAACTTAAAAATTTTTTTCATGTATGAAACTGTTTTATTGTATTTTGCGATTTAGTGGAAGTTTTTTTATTGACCTTTTAAAGTATTTGATGAGTTTTTCCAGACTTAAAAAATAAGTACCAACCTGTCTCCTACTTATATATTTTATTTTGTTATGGTAACGTTTCATTTTATGGATATTAAATTTTTTATAAAACAAAAGTCTTTTCTTATTCAACAAATACCTACAAAAAATTTTACTCAGTGTCAAAAAATATATTTTAAAATACTTAATTATGAATCAGTGCAAAGGGCGGCCAAAATCACTTTTGCCCAGGGCGGCGGAAGAGCTAGATCGGGCCCTGGTCAGTGGACTATCCCTCTTCTTCCTGTGTCTCTCCGCGAGGCGTATTGATGTTGGATAATACTTTTTAAATTCTGGTTCCCCAAAATTAATCAGGGTGATCGGCCAGAGCATTTCGCATGGGTCGCGGTTTATGACCGTATTGTCCCGTTAGTCGGCGGTAGAGAACGATTTCCTACAGTTTTGGATAATTTATGACTTAATTGGTTCCGCCTCGTAGCAGACGTGAACTCAGGGTATCGGAAAGGGGAAACAGGAATGGTATGCATTTTCTTCTTTATAGCAACTCGAAGACTTTCTGTTTCTCTTCTCTTCGGACCCTTTCGAACCGAAACACGTGGTGTCTGTTGCCTACCTCGAAGCAATGGGTACATTGGCAGTAAAAAGGACGGAGCGCGGGCTTTTGTGAAAGTGTACGACGGTTCGTTCGTTGCACTTCTGCAAAGCACGTGTGTTTCGAAAATGTGATGGGTTCTTTTTACCTAACGCCTCTTGTCCTGGTGGGGGTTAACTCATAATGGAACGAGAGAAGCTACTTGGGGGTAGAGGAAGTTGCTTGGAAAAAATCCTGTCAGTCAGCTAGCAATCACGTCGCAGAAATGTACTCTGATGAAGAATATTACGCGATGTTCTGGGTGTACCCCCCGAACAACGGGGACGCAAGTGCTGCAGCGTGAGAATTTGCGCTGAAATACCCACGGCTCCGAACGCAAAGTAAAAATTCATTTCCACTAATTTTTATAACGTAGAAACAACACGTTCCATGAAAAATGAATTAAGTGATGAGTGTTAGTAGGCGTGCAGTGAAGTGAATATTCGGTACATTAACCCGGACGCACTTGACGTTGCGACCCTTAACTTTGGATGGTGTCGTGTACCTGAGATCAGCTGTGCACTCTGTGCACGTCTGTCGATGACCAGGATCGGTTCAGTGACCTAGTGACACAGGTTTTCAAGCTGCAGGTGAATTTCCGAAAGGGTGAGTTTTAGTTACATTATTGGCGACTATTATTTCTTAAATTTAACGCAGGCTATGGCTTATTTCCGGCGATAATTCTAAAAATTTCCATACCTAAATATTTCTTAGGGGTTTTTAAACAGACTTATTCGTTATCAGCAACACTGTTGGCCGTTATTGAATTACAGATTTTAATCACAATAACGAACTATGATCACTTTTCGTTCATTTCCTGTTACATTACCTTGTCATGGCTACATTATTAACACAAGGAAATTTACGTATTCCTTATCCTCCCACTTTAAATAATTATTATTTTCCATTCTTCTAAAGAAAACCTTTGTACGTATTCGTCTTTTTACGTTACACACGATTTTCATTAATTTATCCTTTATTCATTATTCACTTTAAATGACAAACAAACCATGACAAAATGTTCGATTTTATTTATTACGTCTTTTTCTTTTGCCATTCTACGCAATTTTCTTCGATGCATGCCGAGTTGCTTGTTCGTAGTCGCAGCGCGGGACCTGAGTCGCCAGACTCAGGCTCTGATTGGTCGCTGCTTTTTGTTAATATCTCGTTAACGAAACCTCGGAGAATATTTTCGGAAAGGAAAAAGTTGTTTGCAATTACCCCCCGAGTCACCCCCTTCAAGGAACCGCAGCATTTTTGGAACACCCTGTATACTTCAAAAGTACTTGTAGTATGTCTAGGCCGGTTCTAACCCTTGGGGCAATGAGGGGAGCGCGGGGGCGGGGGAAGTGAGGGCCCGTGGGGAGCGTGGCGGAGGGAAACATGGGCGCGAGGGGAGTGGGGAGAGGAAGACCGGCTGCGCGCGCACGAGCCGCGGAGTGGGGGGAAGCCGCGATGATGGAGGGGATCAGTCCGGGCCGAACCGCCGCGGAGACCTCTCCAGACCGGGACCGCCGCTGGAAAAATTTTCAGAGGGTCGCCCCTCCCTCTAAAAAATTTATGGGGCAGGGTCTTGTATGAAAAATCCTTTTCAGACTAGATCCGACCCCTGAAATTTTTTTTTTCCCCAAATATATTTTTCTAAATCCGAACTGCCGCCGCCGCCGCCGGAAATTTTTTTTATAAACCAACAGATACTTTCCCCCAATGCAGAGAAATAATTTTTTAATCAACGATCCACGAGTGCACGAAGTATAAGATACGTGGCAAGGTTAAGTGACATCTAGAGGAGTTAAAAAAATAAGAAGACAAAGCGGAGACAGCAGTAGGTAAAGAAGAGCGGACACGCTAATGAGTCGAGCAGGCGAAGGCGGGGAGGTGCAAAAGGAAGCGAGAAGAAGGGGAAGACCATCGTTGGCAGAACAGCTGGGAAGGAAAAGAGCGGACAGCGAAGGCTCGATACTGGACTCATTCAAGAGGAAACGGGAGGGCGAGGAGGAGCAGGAGAGGTTAAGGGCTGAAAAAGAAAAAGAAGAAGAATTCTTAAAAACGAGGAAAGTAGGGAGGTCGCCTCCGCTGAAGAAAACTGAGGTAGTAATAGGAACTGCGGAAATGTCAGACAGCCAGAAGACAGAGCAGGAAAAAGAAATGAATGCAAAATTAGAGAAACTGATGGAAGCTGTGATGGCAGTTAAGAAAGACATGAAAGAGCTGAGAAAAGATAATAGAGATTTGAGGAGGGATAATAAAGATCTGAGGCAGGGAATGCAGGACTTGAGGGACGAGTGGAAGAGAAGGGATGAGATATGGGAAAAGGAAAGGAAGGAAATGAGAGGAAGGGTAGAAGTACTGGAGGCCAAGAAGGATCAGGCAGAGAAGGTGACAGGAAGACTGGAGGGGCTAGAAAGGAAGGAAGAGGCTAGAGAAAAAAGAGAGAGAAGAAATAATATTACCCTAAGAGGAGAGGATTTGCCGTGTAAAGAGACGCCGAAGGAGACGGTGGAGTTTGTGTTAAGACACGAATTGCAGGTAGAAGCAGAAATTGAGGCAGCATACTGGGTAGGAAGGGGAGTGAAAAGAGGGCTACTGATAGTGAAGTTAAGAAGCTGGCAACAGAAAAGAGCAGTAATGCTAAAGAAGAGTACATTGAAAGATAAGAGGCTGTTTATTGACAATGACCTGACGAAAAAGGAAAGGGAGATTCAGAGAAATATTAAAGATATTGCTAAGGCGGAAAGGGAGCAACAAGGGGCAAAGGTGAAAGTTGGGTACAGGAAAGTAAAAATCAACGATAAGACATTTATCTGGAAAGAGGATGGTGGATTGAAAGAAGTACATTTTTGGAGTCGCCAGAGTTCTGTGATCCTCTAAATTTTTGGAGGATCGCAGAGCTTACTAGGACAACGAACGCGCGACAAAAGGCAGTACCAACACCCGTTCTCCGCGCGCCTGCGAAAGCAGATATGCGGGGAGAGGGGTACACAGAATTGGGAAAGGAATAAGAAGTCAGAGAGAAATAAATACATTTAAAATAGGATACTGGAATGTAGCAGGATTATTCAGCAAAGACAAACAGTTCTGGGATTTCTTAAAAGAACTCGATGTAACAGGATTAGTAGAAACGTGGATTGAAGAGAAACAATGGGAAGGATTGAAAGATAAATTGCCAGAAGAATTCTCATGGAAACGTAAATATGCCACCAGAGAGAGAAAAAAAGGGAGAGCGATAGGCGGAATTATCACAGGTATAAGAAAGGGCATAGAAGAGGAGGAATCAAGCGCGGGAACGGAACATATTCAAGAGAGAAGAATAAAGATACAAAATGAAAAATGGAGAATAATAACAGTGTACAGCAGAGATATGAAGGAGACGAAAAAAGAGCTAGACCAGATAATAGAGGAGACGGAGGTGGAGAAACTGATAATCGGAGGAGATTTCAATGCAAGAATTGGACAGGAAGGGGGCGATTTTAGAATAGAAGAAAAGCATGATGTAAGGAGATCAAAAGACAAAGTCAAAAACGCAGAGGGAAAGTTGTTATTAGAGACGGTGGAGGATAGAGGATGGAATATTCTGAATGGGAATATGGAGGGAGATGATAAAGGAGAGTATACATATACGGGGCCGAAAGGCAGCACGGTAATTGATTATATAATAACAAATGTCGTGGCGAAAGAAGATATCAAAAATTCACAGTGGAAGAAAGAGTAAAGTCAGACCATATGCCTCTGATTGCGGAACTATATTGGGGAAATAAAAGGAGAGAACGAGAGGGAAATCAGGAGGAGAGGTGGAGAGAGAGAAGAATCTGGACAGAGGAAGGGAAAAGAGAGTTCCAAATGGAATTAAACAAAATAAGTTTTAATAGGACGGAGGTGAATGAAATGGTAGAAGAAATGATAGGAAAAGTAAATAGTGCAGTACGGAAAGAAGAAGTAAAAATAAAAAAATGGAAACTGGGCAGCTTTAAGTGGTGGAATTCGAATTGTACGAAAAAGAAAAGAGAAGCCAGGAAAGCATTGAGGAACTGGAGAAGGGGTAAAGGAGACAAAGAAGACTACCAGAAGAAAAGAAGGGAATACAAAAAAGTGTGCGAAGAAAGGAGAAGGGAATTACAAGAAAATACAGAAAATGAGATAATGCAATTAAAGGGAGAAAATCAAATATGGGAATACATAAATAAACAAAGAAAGAAAAGAATAGGAATCTCCAATAAAATAGATTTAAAAGAATGGAAGGATCTTTTTAAAACATTGCTAGAAGGCGTCGACTGTAAAAAAGAAGTAGAAGAGTTGGAAGAAATAGATAACACGGAAGAAGAAGAGGAAGAGGAAATAACAGACGCAGAAGTAAAAGAACAAATCAGGAAATTAAAAAAGAAGAAAGCAGCAGGGGAATACAAAATAGAAAATGAAGCCTGGATTTACGGTAACGTGAAAATAGTAAAAAGGATCACAGAAATTTTCAATAAAGTGTGGAAGGGAGAAGGATTCCCAGAGAGGTTGAACGAAGGGGTAATTGCACCAATATTCAAAAAAGTAGATAGAGAAAAGGTGAGCAACTACCGGGGGATAACGATCCTAAACACAGCGTACAAAATATATGCTATGGTTCTGGAAAAAAGATTAAAAGAAGGACTGGAAAAGAAACACATAATACCAGAAACGCAAGCAGGATTCAGGAGCGGTAGGTCGACAACAGATATCATTTTTATTTTGAACTATGTAGCTAACAGAGAAATACAGAAAAAAGGGGGAAAGCTGTATACCTTTTTCACGGACCTAAGCGCTGCATTTAACAAAGTGCATAAGTAAAACTTCAGAACATCATGAAGAGAAAGGAAATAAGTAAACGCTTGAGGATGAGAATCGGAGAAATTTATAAAGAAACAAGAAATACTATAAAAGCAAACGGAGAAATGTCATCCAAATTCTGGACAACAAAAGGGGTAAGACAGGGATGCCCACTGAGTCAAACGTTATTTACAATATATGTAGCGGATTTGGAGAAAACCATGAGGAAAAACGAAGCTGGAGGAGTTAGAGTCGGAAAAGATAAAATCTGGACTCTTGCATATGCGGACGATATAGCGTTACTAGCAAATGGACCAAAGGATCTTAAGGACATGTTACAAAGATTCGGAAAATACCTTGAAAGGAAAGCGTTGCAACTGAACGCAGAGAAATCAAAAGTGCTGATTTTCCATAAAGGAAGAGGAAAGAAGAAGAGAGAGGAATGGGGCTGGCAGGGAATCAGTCTGGAAGAAGTAAAGGAGTTTAAATACTTAGGGTATAATTTCCAGAAAAATGGGGGCAGGGAGAGGCATATAAGGGAAGTCATAAAGAAAGCAAGAATAGCAATGGCGCACAGTGGGCCGGATTTGAAATTTGCCACCTTTTGGGTCTGTTTTTTAAGACATCGGAATGAAATTTACACCAAAAAATAGGAAAAAATTATTCCTTTCTAATGATGTATAATTTATTTTTTTTTACATTTATTTATTTATTTATTTATTAATTTTTTTAACTTATTTGTGATTAAAAAAAATTTAATTCTGTTTGCTTGGTACCTTATTTAAAGCCCTTTACAGTGGTTTAAGCAAAATGTTTGGGAAGCTTTTCATTTCCAAGTTATAAGGAAAATTCAAATAATAAAGGAAAGTAGCAACAAATCGGTTTGTTTAAATTAAAGACCTGACTTTTGCGATAAATATCTTCTTTTATTAGTAACAAATATAAATAATCCATTAAAAAATATTTTTATATGCAGTAACAAAAATAGCGACATTTTTCAAATTTGATTAGGAATATCTTCCAAACGCCAAAAAGTTCCACTTTCGGACCAATTGCACTATTTTCAGTACACTCTCTTCTAAATAATCACGCAACGATCATTTCCCCCCTCGTCCCACTGCTCAAATTATTAATGTTTAAAGTCATCAACGTTCGGTCAGCCCGTACAGCTTTACGTACACCAGCGATTCGCATCCATCCTTCCATCTCCTCTTTCGGAGATAAGAAACTCTTCGGAGAAATTGTTTTATATACAAATTGCTAATGTTTATGCTATGGTATAGATAAGGTTTCGACTAGGGCTTCGACGTTCCGTCAGTATTCAGTTGAAACAGAACCGTTCCAGCGTGCATAGTGAGATATCGAGACCAATTTTTAAATATTTGATAGTTATAGTTAATTTTTTACTTCGTTTCGTGCATTTTGAATTTTCTTTTGTTATACTTTTTCTTATATATATATATCTAAATATATACATACATATATTAGTTCTAGTTATATATATTAGTTCGTGGTTTTCTTCTCATTTACATTAGTTTATATTTCATTGTACATCTCTTTGGTAAGTATGAAAACAGTTAAAGGTTTGTTTCACGAGTTGTTTCTATGCTTAACATTTCCATTTTTTATATTTAGATTATACTTATTTAATAAAAATGGAAGATTTTCGTAGGAATAAAGATTTATACTTTATACTACGAAACTCTAAAAAAGATGTGGGTGACCACTCATATCTTCTAGAGAAAATATGTGAAAAATTCTATATTTCTCCTGAAAAAATAGAAGTATTAAAAACTATTTTGAAGAATTTTACTAATAAATTAAAGCAAAAGTGGATGAAGTGTTCCTACACAGAAAAAAGATTCTTTCAACGGCACAATGATTGGCTAGAAAAAGATTTCTTATATCCGAAAAATATACTACAAGATATCGCTTCAACAAGTGCTAAAGTAAAATCGAAATTATATTATGTATCTGTATATAAAGGAAAGAAAGCACTTTCGCAATGCGGTCATACAGAAAGATTAAGAAGAGCTCGGTCCCTTGCTAAACATTTTTCATTATCTGAATTATTAAACGCTGCGAAAATGAGCTTGAAAAGTCGCGGCATGCATATAAAATCACAGATGCTTCGATACTTAGAAAATGATGAATATAAAAAACTCGTTGCAGATTTATATAAACATGGACACATCTCATCAGGAAAAAATATTTCACCACAAAAAGCTTGAACTATTTTTACTATGGCTGATTTGTCAAAATTTCAATATATCACAATCCGAAATGAAGCAATAAAACTGAATAGGAATTCATGGCCTTCTTATTTTAAAGTATTGACAGAGAAACGAAACAGTTATCCTCCGAAAGAAAAAATAGAAATATCAGAAATGGGTGCAAAAGTTGACTTACAAAGTTTATTAAATCACACAGCATCACGAATACTAAAAAGTATAGATAAAGTTCTGAATACTATAGATCTCGTGCTTGTATGCAAATGGGGATGCGATGGTGCATCTGGCCAATCCAGGTACAAACAAATTGAACATGGAAATTATGACGTAGATGACAATACTGTTTTCATTTCGAGTTTAGTACCTATACGACTTCAGGATAAATCAAATAGCAAAATAATATGGGAAAATCCACGACCTTCATCACCTTGGTTCTGTAGACCAATTAAATTTCAATTTATTAAAGAGAGTAATGAAGTCACAACCGAAGAAATTAAAGGAATCAAAAATGAAATAGAAAATTTAAGTCCACTGACCCTGAATAATAATATTAAAATAGAATATGCTATGGCATTAACCATGGTCGACAACAAAGTGTGTAATGTGATTACGGGCACTTCTTCAGCAATGAAATGTTACATTTGTCAAGCTGCACCTACCGAGATGAATAACTTAAACTTGATACATTCTAAACTCAGCAATAGGGCCAATTATACATTTGGAATTTCGTCACTCCATGCTTGGATACGGTGCATGGAATGTATATTACATATTTCTTATAATTTGTCTTTTAAAAAGTGGAGTGCACGAACTGCAGATATGAAGCAAAAAAGAAATGAAAAAAAGGCATATGTACAAAATCAATTTAAAGAAAGAATGGGTTTATACGTAGATTACGTCAAACAGGGGTGGGGTTCCTCGAACGATGGAAATACAGCACGTCGATTTTTTTGCAATGCCCAAGTTTCAGCTGAAATCACTGGAATTGATGCAACATTAATTAAAAAATTTCATATTATACTTCAGGTAATTTTCTTTTCAACAAATAGATGTTGAAAATTTATAACTAATTATATGACATGTTCTACCCGTACTTGCTTATGGCTGATATAGATGAGGATCTGGAGAAAGGGGGATGGGGAGGGGTGAAATTGGGGGGTAGAAAGGTATACACGCTGGCGTATGCTGATGATGTGGCGGTGCTGGCGGAGGGTGAGCAGGGTATGAGAGGGGTAATTGCGAGGTTAGAAAGATATATGGATGGGAAGGGGCTAGAGGTAAATATAGGGAAGACAAAACTAATGAGGTGTAGTAAGGGGGGCGGGGGGAGATGGAAAAAGGTGTCTTGGAGGTGGAAGGGAAAGGAGCTGGAGGAGGTAGGGAGGTATACGTACCTAGGATACACGATTACGAGGAATGGGGAACAGGAGGCCCACATAGAGGAGAGGGTAAGGAGGGCTGCGGCGGTGATGGGGCGGGTGTAGGGTATAGGCAAGAGGAGGTTTGGGAAAGACTGGGGAAAAAGGCTGTGGCTTTTCGACAAGCTGGTATGGGCGGTGGTGGAGTACGGGGTGGAGGTGTGGGGGTGGAGGGCCAGGGAGAAAATAGAAGCTCTCCATGAGAGGTACCTGAGGTGGGTGCTGGGAGTGGACAGGAACACGCCTGGGTACCTGGTGAGAGAGGAGATGCAAAGGGGTTTGTTGAAGGGAAGGGCGGGGTTGAGAGCGTGGGGGTATGAGAGAAAATTGGAGGAGAACTGGCCAGGCTATGTTGGGGGGAGATAAAGGAAAGGGCGAGAAGGGGAAAGGTTTTGGATGGTTGGGAGGATGAAAGGAAGGAATATTTCGAGGGAATGGGGTGGAATGTGGAGGAGGTGGAAAAGCTGAGGGAGAGAGGGGGGTTGAGGGGAAAGGAGCTAGTGGTTAGAGACAGAAGACGACAGGAGGAGGAGAGGTGGGAAAAGATAGGGGGATCAAAGTACAGTAGGTGGTATGGGGCGGTGAAGGGAAAGGGTGTGCCGGGCTACCTCAAGAAAGGATGGGGGGAGGGTAGGTGGAAGAGAATGGCGAGGTATAGGCTGGGGAATGAAATGAGGGGGGGGGGTATTGGGAAGAGGCGGAAAAAGGGTTATGTAGGAAGTGCGGGTGGGAGGAAGAGACTTGGGAACATGTATGGGAGGTTTGTTTGGGTTGTGGGGAGAAAAGTGGGTGGCAGGGTATGGTGGGAGAGGTACTGGGGGATGAGGGTGAGGGGGAGGGGTGGCTGAGGAAAATTGACAGGTGGAGACGGGCGGAAGGGAGTGTACAGGAAATGGATGATGGTGTGAATGGACGATTGGAAGTGAAAGAGGAAGCGTGCGGAAGTGGAGGTCAAGGATAGGGAGGGGGAAGAATCTGGTTGCGTTGCGTTGAGTAGGCTAGGGTAGTTGAAGCGAGCGGGCGTGCGTGCGGTGGCTGCGTGGATAGTTCAGGCTTAGGTTAAGGTAGATGTTAAGTTGTAGGTTAAGGTATAGATGTAAGAACAAGATGTAAGGAAGGAGGAAGGAGTTTGTAAGAGGGAAATTGTAACCCTGAGGGGAACAATAAAGAGCAATATATATACATAAGGTGGACTTTAGGTTTGGACTTCAATACACCAGCATATCTAATTTTGAAGGAAACAAAAACGGACAAAGTAAGGATAGAAGCGGGGAAAAGAGCAATAAAATATGAGGAGAGAACGAAAAGGCTGAATAAGAATAAAATAGTACAAGAATGCTGGAGGGAAATAGACGCGAAGCAAGCAGAGAAAAAGTCGAAATGGGAGGAAATGAGAGACGCATACTACAGGCAAAAGATGATGGATATCCAAGAAATGGAAATAGAAAGAAGCAGAGGAAGAGAGTTTGCTGAGGAACTAGAGCAAAGAGACAGAGCAGAGCAGGTTCAATGGCAATACGACAGAATACTAGGAGGCAGATACGATATCACATTACACAGGCACATTACACAGAAATCATGATCGCAAGGTTCAGATGTGGTAACGAAGAGCGGGGAAGCAAGTACTGGAAGGAAGAAAAAGAGACAGTATGCAGACTATGTAATGGGGCTAGAGAGACGCTGGCTCACATGCTACAAGACTGTAAGGAACTGAAAAGAGAAAACTCAACGACAAGAGGGATACTAAAGGGAGAAGAAGAAGGAGCGGAGTGGATGCGTATGGTTCTGGCAAAAAGGAGAAGAAAAGAAGAACAAGATGAAGGAAGAAGTCAAAACGAAAGCATAATATTGAGTTTACAGACCCAGAAACACTTACACACATAACAGATGTAACCCCATTTTGAGGCCGAAAGGCAAAAAAATAAACCTATTTACTACTACTTTATGTTTAAGAATATATATTGTTACAAAAAATAGAACATAAAATTAAAAATATAAATATAAATATAGTAAAGAATATAATAAAAGAATATAATAATGTAATATAATATAATATAATATAATATGACATGACATGACATGAGAGAATATTTGGGCCGTTCGCTGCCAAGGGCGATTATAATGTTCCAAGCACCGACGATACAGCCGAACCTCAGAATCAGCTTTTATATGCTCGGGGAGTCTGTCCCACAACTGACCAATGTGTCTGTCAAACTCGCAGAGTAAAATAATCTTTGGTATATATTGCAACTGCTCAGAGGTTAGGTCTCGAATATCGCAATTATCTGACAGGATCAGAAGCATTTTGAATACTGAGCTGGTTTGCTTCGGCGTGGGCCTATAAATAGGACGCGTCGCCGCTTCGACGTATCAAAATCATTTTTCACGGTTCGCGGAGAGGATGCGATTCGTGCGGCAACCTGTGACGATACGTGTGACAAATGTTGACGATAAATCGCAAATGATGTCCCCGAAAAAAACAAGACGGAGACATGGTAGCATGCTGCCAAACACTATCCGTTCCCTCATTTGCGGTCCATCAAATTGTAGAAAGACCAACGTGCTGGTGAGCTTGTTGGAAAGTCCTCACGGCGTCCGCTTCGAGAACGTGTACGTGTATTCCAAGTCGTTGCAACAGCCGAAATATCAATATTTGGAGAATTTATTGACTCCGATAGATGAAATTGGCTACTTTACGTTTTCGAATAACAGTGACGTCATCCCACCGAGCGAATCGCTTCCGAATTCCATTTTTATTTTTGATGATGTGGCATCCGACAAGCAAGATACGATAAGGGAATACTTTGCAATGGGGCGCCACTCGAACGTCGACTGCTTCTATCTCTGTCAGACGTATGCAAAGATTCCCAAACATCTTATACGCGACAATGCGAATCTGCTGATTCTGTTTAAGCAGGATGGTACCAACTGGAAACATGTGTACAACGATCACGTAAACACCGACATGTCTTACGAGGATTTCAGTGCTTTGTGTCGCAATTGTTGGCAGCGGGAGTATGGTTTCGTGGTAATAGACAAGGATAGCGCGATGTCCAATGGACGTTATAGAAAGGGATTTAACGAGTTTGCGATACCGTGAGATGGTCAATCTTTATCAACACGTCGGCGGGAAAGCAACGTCTACGGTACAATGACAATGATCGACATCGATAGTCTGGAGATTAAGGATCGCGAGAGAATAGCGAAGGAAATTGCAAGAACCAGTGAATCCATTCGCAAGAAACATCAGGCTTTGAAGACTGGCAAGATGGAGGAAGATATCGCGTTGGAGAGATACTTTAAACCTGTTGTCGAACCCTTAAAACATATTGTTGAAAATACCGCAGCGGTGGATGCTGACACGTCACCGCTGATGAGCACAGACATCGAAGGGAATGAAACATTAACACCTAAAACAAAAATCGGGTCGAAAGGGAACACATCGCGCAAGAGAAAGAGGAAACCATACATGTCATTGGAAAAATCACTTGTATCCTCCTCACCAATTCAATCGAAGCGGAAACGACAGAATGTCGCATCAAACGATTCACCCGTTCCTCCCACACCAATAAATACATTTCTGGGTGTACAATCGCTCACAACCAATGATGAAGACGTTTTCGAAATTAGTCCCGATGAGTCGTTTGCAACATCTATTAGACAGCAACTCCAGACATCCGAGGGACAAAAAACGTTTCGCAGCCATTTCGGTCCGCTGGGGCAAAAATACATGAGTGCAATCCTAAGTAGTGATAGGGATACAGCAATGGACTATGTATACGGTGCATACTTTGACAATAGTGGAACGATGCTTGGGGATAAGGCTTTCGATATAGACAAGGCTGATAATATAATCATAGATGGTGTAAAATACGTAGGAACACCCGGCCTTTACGAACTGATTTTCAAGAGAATTCCCGATGATGCTATATACACCGATGCCGATAAACAAAAATACAAAAGCATACTGCTGACGACGAATGCCTACAGACGCGGTCATAACGCTCAAAATCCCATATTGGGCAATAAGGGATACAAATATAAAAATGTAATTGCACCACTACTCCCCCGTGTATCAACCAGTAAGGCTGGGAAAGGTCTAACAACACCGCGAGCCATGGTGGTAAACGATAGCAAGATCGATTACGTGCACTGGGACGATCCCAACGAGCTGGTGGACCGATTCCGTTTGCTGGAAGCGTCGCGTCAGGCGGGTAACAACTCGCATGACAACGAGATTCTATCGATTATCGAGGAACTCCGCGAGGTAGGCCTCATTATAAATTAAACCGCACGTCGATGATTTGCACTGTATGCATCGAGATGTCGATCAACAAATTTGGGGTATCCCTCGAGAAGAGTGGAGCAGCTAGAATGGACTATTACAAATGGAACGGTGTGCTTCGAAATTACATGCGAGATAACGCTCTTTGCGTGGCTGGTGCGGACTTTGATGCAAAATCACGCAAGATACGACGCGTAGCGCAACCCACGGCAGACAGCGATGCCGTCAATAAACTGTACATGGAAAAGAGCATTAAACTTTTGAGAGAGCAGCAGGAAGAATTAGAGAAGAAGCTGGTCGTGTTTCAGAGAGATATGATGACACTGCAAAACAGCGTTCAAAAGATATTGCAGGCGTCGAATTCTATCCCACAGCAGCGCTGCGAAGGAGAATCATGCGAGACGATTGAACTTGTCCAGAATTTCCTCGGCACGATGGGATAATTATCGCATCATTCGTGTCAAAGACACCTCTACGATCAAACATGCAGCCATTATCGAAATCCAAGAGTAAAGAAAACCATGGCCGCAAGAAGCTACAACTCGTTGAGGAATTGCACGCCCCAGCCCGATGACATTTCCCACGGAGGCGCGTCATAGTGCATGGATACGATGATCTGTGGCAAGCTGACATTGTAGAAATGCGTCCATACTCGCGATTCAACCAGGGTTACCACTACATACTCACCATCATCGATGTGCTGAGCAAATATGCATGGGCGGTACCGCTCAAGACTAAAAGTGGTGCTGAGGTGACTAAAGCGTTTGCAAAGATATTTAGAGATCGATATCCAAAAAATTTGCAAACCGATCAAGGAAAAGAATTTTACAACGCCGATGTGCAGAAACTCTTGACGAAGCATGACATTAATCATTATTCGACGTACTCGGTGATGAAGGCCTCCGTCGTAGAACGTTTCAATCGAACTTTGAAGAACAATATGTGGAAACTGTTTACGCTGAATGGAACCTACAGATGGACCGATGCGCTACCAAGTCTACTTGCAGAGTATAACGCACGAAAACATAGAACCATCGGAATGCGTCCTTGCGATGTTACCCCTGCGATCGCCGAGAAGCTGCTAGCCACCGTATACAGCAACATAAAGATCGCTGCTCCCGCGAGATTCAAATTGGGCGAGTTTGTGCGCGTGAGCAAATTTAAAACCATATTCGATAAAGGCTATACGCCGAATTAGACAACGGAGGTGTTCGAGATAGCCAAAGTACAGACAACTAATCCCGCGACGTATCTGCTCGTCGATTCCTGTGGAAAACCTGTTGCTGGAGGATTCTATGAACACGAGCTGCAACGTGTCATCGATCCTGATGTATATCTAGTGGAAAAAGTGTTGCGTAGGAAGGGGGATAAGGTGTACGTCAAGTGGCTGGGGTTTGATAAATCCCACAATTCATGGATAAATAAAAATAATGTATTGTAAAATAATAATACATGGTTCAATAAATACAATGATACTTATGGATGCAATTTTATTTTACATAATTCCACTATTTTATAATGATGTGCAATAATTTGGATACAATGATGCATATTCATGTGCGAACGATTTTATTTTACATAATTCTACTATTTATAAGGATGAGTAATAATTTTGATTTACAGCGGTATTTTATAATGACCCCAGGGCAGAGTGTAGGTCGAATCGGGTACGATATACCGCTTGTCGTCGTATGGACTTAGAGCGATTTTGGATTCCGAAATGGTGTACACTTTATGCAATTTAGACCGTATACATGATTGCCTGCGAACCATTTCGATCTCCCTATGCAAACACTGCGCGTAGTCGTCGAAAGTTATCGTTCTGGCTATGACGTTGGTCCTGACGCCTTTCGCCTTTTTCGTATCTTTTTTACCGTCTACGCGAAGTGCATACATTTTCGCTCTAAGACCTACGAATTCGGTCATTATCGCACCGTTATTTTCGTCCTTCATCAGCCCTGGAACCTTCTTATTTACCGGCGGCATATTATATACATTGTCAGTGGGATAATCGCTTGTGTCGAATCTATCGATATTGTGTTTCATGGACTCGTAGATATCGTCGCATCGAATGTGATAAATGAGGCTGTCTGTGTCAGTGTATAGAATTTTACAATTTTGGCCGTGCAGTGGAGACATGTACTCGTGATGAAATTCATACAAACAAATTTTTGATATGTCCAGAATGCACATACCCACGTATATCGGTTTGTTGAATTTCACCTCGAGTTTTCGCAATTCAACAGCTATTAAATTTTCCGAAAAAACACTTCTACTATGGAAATTCGGTTTCGCGATCATTGCCTCCGCGCCATCGTTCACGATTACCTGGATCACCTTCGATGCAGATGGATAAATTAACGATGGATTTTTGTGAGATCTATAATTCTCCGATTGTAAGGATGACGCTACATGATAAGTCGATGTATTTCAAACCGGATACAGTAACATTTTTATTAAATCTTGAGCCGTGTGTCAGCTATGTGTATTCGCGGCTGCATCAAACTGTATACGATGTAAGGACAAAATTTGAAACTTTTGTTAATGTGTTGCAACAGAGCGAATTTGCCTGCGAAACATTAGATGCGCGTCGTGCTGCTAAAATCATACGTGATAGCGAACATTACTGTGAGGATTATCATGTAGATTGCGAACTGTTAGCATGCGCAATCAATGATTTTCTAGCTGATGCTCGTAGAAAAAAATGTTAAATTATGTTCTTTTAATTTTAAATAAAATTTCTTAAACGTATATTATTTGTCAATTTTATTTACCCATCATCCTTCTTCTCTCCTCGCCACCTAATTCTAAGATTCGGCGTTTCGGAATTCTGCTGACACCGCATTATTATATTTCATTCTTACTTTTTGCAAAGCTATGCACTTCTCAGTTTCATGATAGGAGGGGTTTTTTATATATGCGAGCCAGGAGATGTAGCTAGACCAGTTGCTCATCAATCTTTAAAGACTGTTAAAAGTTTTTGTGTGACACTTTTTTTATTTTAAGTGAAATTGCTTTGAAGAAGATTGCTTTTGAAGGATATCGTCAGTCGTTCAACGCATAGAAAATACAATCGAATAATACCGTAAGTTTCCATTATCATATTTTTTTTCTTTTTAGTGAATCGTTATGTTAGTAACTTTGAGAATTATAAGAAAAATCGGTTTCAGATTATGTCATTGCCCATGAATTTGAAACGTCCGGCTACCGCTACGATCACCGCTGCTGCGACAGTTATCCATTCATCCAGCCCGAAAGTGTATGTGGCCTGTCGAAATGTTGCGGTTCAAACCGAAGCAATTCGGTGTGCAGAACTTTATGAGGCGGAAGCTAATCAGGATGGCAACATTTTTTTAAAAATTTAAAAAAAATGCGATAATCCAATACACGACTACTTTGGATGCACCGATATGCACAACAAACGTTTTTAGGCGATTTCGACGATGATGATAATGTACAAATAACTATATCTCGGAAGAATCATGCGTATCATCCAAAGAGTGTGGCTTGGCGAAACGTCAAAGCGGAAAATATTGATTTTGATACCTATAGGAATAAAGTATAGGGGCTTCGGGCTAGTGTTGTTGCAGTTCAAACTGACCCTGTCCAAGTTCCTATGGATTTACCATTAACTAATCTATTTGCTGATGATGTTATCGAGTGGGATAATTAAGCCAAATAAATTTTAATCATGTTTTTATATTCTATTTATATTTATTAATTTTGAAATGTAACAATATATATATTCTTAAAGGTATTTTATTTCTCCATTTATTTACCCGTCTTCCTCCATCTCTCCTCATCATCTAATTCTAAGATATCTTGCACGGCTGCTCGACAGGATTCGAATTACGCGAGATCGCGCGATACGCTGCGACGCTAAATCGGAACGCTTTAGAATGCTGCATATTTGTTTGAAACAAATATGTCTGTTTTCTACATAATGGTTCGCTGGATCGTTAATTAAAAAATTACTTCTCTGCGTTGGGGGAAAGTATCTGTTGGTTTATAAAAGAATTTTCGGGGGTGGGCCAAAGTCATTCCCTCCCTCGGTTAGGTATTAAAAAAATTTCGGGGGACGGACCGCGTCTGGAGAGGTCTCCGCGGCAGCTCGGCCCGGACTGATCCCCTCCATCATCGCGGCTTCCCCCACTCCGCGACTCGTGCGCGCGCAGCCGGTTTCCCTCCGCCGCGCTTCCTCGCGGGCCCTTACTTCCCCCCGCCCCCGCGCTCCCCTCATTGCCCAATGGGTTAGAACCGGCCTAGACATACTACTAGTACTTAGGTTATAGAAGCCGGCTTCGAACCTCAGAAAAAGTACCGGAAGAGTTCGAGAATGTACTTCTAAGTACTTCGACGTTTGAAAGAATCGAATCTCGTAAAAGTAGTATTCGAACCTTGAAAGACAAAAATTTACATAGCAAAACGTTTGATTATACTTTCAAGTACCGCTGACGTTTCTCAAAGTTCTTATAGAGAGTTCAAACCTTTCCCGTCAAGGTTCGAATCTACTTGAAAGTAGTGTTTTTTTCCCGAAGTACTCGTGAACTGTTTGAAACTATACAGTCAGATTCGAATCTACTTCCAATATACTTGATCCCATCACTAGTATTTAGATACACGTGAAATAGAGATCACTAGATCACTACGTTAGACTAATATAATATGAATAAATACAATTACGTTTTTGAGTTACGCCAACTTCAGAAAGGTATCAATATTTAGAATTAAATCTATACATATATAAAATCCAAATATGACAGACCGACCCACAAAATTCTGATCATTCTGAAACTTGGTGATTAAGGGTTTTTGAGGTCGCTGATAACGAATTTGGCACCAAAAATTCAAAATTCAAAATAGCGGATTCAATATGGCGCGCACTGTGGTCTGGAAAGCGGTATTTTATAGCCAAATTTAAAAATCATATCCGTACTAGAGAAAAAAAAGAGAAAAAAGAATCAGTTCTAACATTATCTTTGACTTAAAAAAAATATTAAAAATTATTATATATATAAAATATATACAATTATTTCCTATAATACATCCAAATCTAATTCGACATTATCTAAATATTGCAATATAGATAAATCTTCATGTTCCTCATTATCTTCATGATCATGATCATCATCATCATCATCGGAAACATTAACATAGTCAGCTATTCCGGAATGTGATGTTGATGGTTGTGGTTCGACAACTGGACAACGTAATAATGATATAACTTCAGTGGGTAGCTGAAGTCTGCTCAATTTTTGTTTTTGTATACTATTTGCGAGTGATATGCTCGATATAAATGGATCCGAAGTGTGCAGGGCTCTATGAAATATATCTAGGAGGTTATTATTCCTACTATATTTTCGGGTATGAAATTGTCGGTGTTGTTTATAAAACTTATTTCGTGATTCTGCCGCATCCTCTCCTAAATACCCTGGCGGCAAAATATAGTTTTCGAGTATTTGATTTCCATGTACCTAAATCTTATGGATTGTGGTCGGCATAGGGTACCATGGATACTTTTCTTTGTATAAATGAGCCGTGTCAAAGCAAAATTTTTCAAATTTTTCAAAATTCTTCCAAATCGCTCCTCAAGCGGTTATGCAGCTACACGCGTCCGTGACGCCCAAATACCTCGAGTGTCATTTCTAAAAGTCTACATAAAACTGAAGACTGCAGGAGACTGCATTTGAAATTTACATGCTCTTGTTAACAATTGTGTAAGCTTTCATGTAAAAAAGTCCGACGTTAATCACACTTAATCATTTTTTTATAAGCCTTCTCAAAGTTTAAATTGTTATAAACATGGCACTATTTGTACATGGACTAAACAATGCTTATGACACCTATAAATAACTGAAATATATTTCTTTACCTATGTAACTGTATGATACAAACACGTATTTGGATGTTCTATAATGAGTAATTAAAACAATTAGATTCACATAAAATTTCATGATTTTGTCTTCGTAATATTATATCTAATCAAAGAATCATCTGAAAAGGGAAATGTATGCGCATTTAGAAGCTCTGGAGAGTTGTCAATTCATACAGAAAAAATGACATTGTAAAGTTGAAGTTGAAAAATTGAATTTTGGCCACCCTCCAGACCACTGTGCGACTGACCGACCGACCGACTGACTGGCTGACTGACTCACACACTCACTCACGCACTCACTCACTCACTCACTCACTCACTAACTAAATCAGCACGATTTCTCTGGAACCATTGATCCTATGACCATGAAATTTTGTAGGTAGGTTCATATCTTAGCTGCTCGCTAAGAAATCATTTTAAAAACTCCTTCCCCCTTCACCGAAAAAATATATATATAACCCGGCCAACGCAGGATATTTTAAGCTAGTATAATCATACAATACCCATTTGGAAATCAGTAAAGCGGTGAAAAAGGATGGTTATCCAGATAATTTGCGATACAATGTTAGTCAGCGTGTGACAGAGTCAATTTGGTGAATCTAAATGGTTGAATATAATATCGTAAGTTTATCATGTAAAGGTTCCTTACTCCACCGAAAAAACTTTTTTCTAATTGCTGAAGGTAAGACAATATTTTCTAGAAAAATAATATAGGTACGTCAGCTAAAACTATGTACGAGAAAAAGATAGTGTTGAATTTCACCGTCCCGATTGCATAGATCAATTATCACTATGCATACCATGTTTCGGAAAATTACATGCTTACAGTTTTTAATTTTTATTGGGTTTTATCATCTTAAGTTAGTAAATTTCACACTGCTTAAAAACACCTTATATTTCGTTATCTTTCTTTGTAATTCCACAGAATTACTCAAAATCAAACTCTGACATTAGTATTCTACGTGTAAATATACATCTTCGTCTTAATGTCACTGCAGTTTATATTCATAACAATTAGATCATCTCAAATTCCTGAGTAAGATGATTGAACAAATGGCAGTCTGACGAGAGTACAAAAATATCTTTTGATATTGTTGGCTGCGGTCGAATTGAACGCGTTAAGTAAAATTACGCCCAGAAATCGATGCCCAAAAGGGACCTTTTACACATTGTAGATTTTGAAAACATCTTTGAGCGCTAAACATAGTAAGAATTTTTCGATAGTACGTAAAAGAACCTATACAAATATGCGATTGATTACTTTAAACCTTTATAGTTTTGGTATAAAATTTAATTATTTTTTATATTAATAATTAGAACCTTTTAATTTTATTGGTATTTTGATATATATAGTCACCAATTTACATTCTTTTATAAAGATATCAAAGTCAGCTATTATATTACCTGCGCGAAATTAGAGCTGCTTAAAATAGCAAAATACATTCTAGGGCGGTTCAAGAACCATAGGCAAACAATCAGTTTTCATAAATTGTTGGTGCTCATGGATTTTATTGTTCCTTTCACCGAGTAAGCAGCTCACAAAAAATTTCAAACGATTTGGATAATATTTAGGACTGTCTCATCAGGGTTAAAGTTTTACCATATATATACTATTGTAAGGAGATGGCCACCTACTTCCACCTCAGGAACTATCATCCGTTCGATACAAATTCGTCGTGCGTCGACCATTTTTTGTTTAATGGATGAATCGTCACTCCTTGTGTCAGTATGTTTTTGTTTCATTGTATTAATGTATGGGAGAGCAAGGACACGTGTGCCAATTCTTACCAATACACACTACCAAGTAAAAAGGTAAGTAAAATAAATTCACATATCAACACTGGCCGTTCCGACTGTAGCTTCTTTTTCAAGTAATTAATAATGTCAGAAACGCGCTCTAATTGTGTTATTTAGCTCATAGGCGAGCCACTAGAAGGTTTTGGTGGCAGAGTATTCCCAACGAGTCTTGAAGTTTTGAGAGGTGTTGTAACCCGGTCAATGACCGAGAATTACAACCGTCGCGCATTCCGATAACACGCGCGGGCGCCAAGCACGGGCAACAACCCCCGAGCAACGTCAGCGTTCCCAGCGCGAAAAGCGAGTCGAAGACGGTGACCCCGCTGGTCCCCGCTTCGCCCCGAACTAGCTATAAGACTCTGTACAAACTACGAGCAGGGGCTCTCTGATTAAGACCAGACACTCGATACAGTACGCGGTCCGACTGTCACCCAGATCGGGACAGAATAAACTTGTTTAACCTTACGGTGAGTTCCAACTCTTTAACCCGCAACGATCCCCTACCTTCGGTTTCTAACCGAATATCCTCGTCCCGGCGTTATCATCCGAACCTTTCGGAACCCGTTGGACGACGACTGTGAAGGACGACCCGGAGCACCCCGAGATTCTAGCCAGAATCTCGACCCCAGGCGCCTTGACACAACAGAGGTTACTTTCATTATCACAGAAAGGTAAACATGTCTCAAAAGGATGACGTGAAAACTGTTGTGCAAGAGATCTGTGAGGTACAGAACAAAGCAACGATTCCAATTTCTGAGGAGAGATACATTGTCTGAAAGATGGATTCATTACTGGAAAAGTACCGAAACATTTGCCGTAATAAGAATGATGAAAGTTCTGTCCAACTTGCTAGAGAGGCTGATTTTGGGAAGTCAATCAATCTCCCCTTTGAGATTGCTCATCATGATGACTTAAACCATGACACCAACATTTCTTGATGGATCAAGGATCAGATCGAATATGACATAAATTTAGCCAATAAAAAATGTAAAAGAGCAATGAAGTCCTTGAAAGAGGCTGAGCCATTTGAAAATGAAGAAGTTCTTCGAATGACCAACAAGCCGATCTGAATAGTGACCCTGATGATGAGTTAACCAAAATACGGAAATATGCTTTCATGGCACAGTTCCATCAACGTCAAAAACTACATAAAACCGTACAAAAATAAGTGCATCGACTGTTATTTCTGGTAATCTCCCATCTGCATTGGATCGCACGAACACCAGCACCAGGAAAGCAGTCTATCTTCTGGGTATAACTGCACGAACAAATGGGCACCCGGGCGCACTGGACGCAGCCAAACTTCCTTTATTCGTGAGCAGCATTCGAAGATCGAGGACGTAGCATCACTCCTAACATTCTGCAAACACGAACGCCGTATTCTCATCTGATGGTCCTTTAGTAATTCATTTCGATGGAAAATTACTCTCGGCTATTTCTGGTGCATCCACGAAGGAGGATCGAGTTGCAGTTTTAGTCTCCGGCCGCGAAGTAGACAATTTTTTAAGAGTTCCGAAAGTTGAAAAGGGAACAGGAGACACAAGTAGGTTGCACAAATAGGTTTACTGACAATTCTTGACCGGAAAGTTAAAGATCACATCATCGGAATGTTCTTTGATATGACTGCCGTTAATACAGGTCGCTTGAGTAGAGCTTGCGTTCTCCTCGAGAAAAAGCTGGAGAAAGAATTGCTTTGGCTAGCATGTCGGTAGGTTGGTATCACGTACTTCGCGTGGTATGTGGATTGCAGAGTGGGTCGAATTCCGATTTTTTTTATAAAGTCGAAATGGAATCGAGCGCAAAAGATGCCATAGGCAAGTACAAATTCAACGCAAAAAGAATGAAATCGAATGATTTTTGACCATCACGCATCAAGGTAAAAAATTCTAAATTTCTCAAAAATAGTCAATTTTCAAAAATATTTAAAAAAGTTTTTCTTGTGTTATTTACATTTACCGAAGTGGTAAAATGAAATTTAAACACACCAAAAAACATTCCCGGTATAATACAGGTATTATTTAAATGGCTTGGAAGGAGAAGCTTCTATGAATATATGCGGTGCAGCTCTTGGCTCGTCCATATGAAATTGAGGACGACTCAGAACTCACCACGAGAAGGTAGGTACACGTCGAGTTTCACACGTACCCTATTCAAGTAACCAACCATTTGTTAATTATAACAATATTTCAGAGCCACATCAATTTTTAGGTGACAATTCAACCGTCGACTGGAAAATGTGTCTTGGTTTCGAACTCCCGCATTAGGCTTTTTGATTTTAATGTTGAATGAATAAATCTATCTCTATTCTCGAAAGCCACAACTCTGTGCCGATTCTGAGGCTAACTGCACGCATCTCTTCACTGATTGACTGTGGGATGGAAAGTCTCTTATATCCCATTCCGGGACGAATCCGATCTCGATCAGATGGGAGATGTGCTCGTTTGAAACATAGCTTAAAAGAGGAGGTGACGTCAGATTTGTGGAGGACCAATCCATTATATCAAAATAATCTTGAGCATCAAACTTGAGTTTGGGTAGGCAGGATTTGAGAATCAGAGCAAATTCTCTCACGTACCTATTTCGTTGATTGACAGGATCAATGATTTGGAGGAGACTGTCAGGTAGTACTTTGAAGTTTTAATGGCGTTGAAAAGGTGCCGTGGGCCACTTATGATTGAACTATCCTTTTTATAGAAAACCACAGCGGCATATACAGGGTGTCCCACGGTAGACTGGACAGCAGGATATCTCCTAACATATGGGAGATAAAAAAATAAAAAAATATGGAATTGCATGGTTCGATGGGGTCAATTTATTAGCGCAGACGAATTTTTTTCGAATATTATTTTAAAAGATACGATGGTCAAGTTCGGTTTCTTAAATGGAACTATTTTTTTCGAAGAAGTGAGTCGATAGTGCGTTCCAAGACAAATTCAATAAGCATTAATGTATACACTTGATTTCCACTGGTTTTTGAGATATTGCGCTTGCAAATTTAATGATTTTCACAGGAAGAAAACCCGCTGAAATAGCAAGGACCGGGGTCGGTCTTGCTGGCGCCACGGGGGGCCTTGCCTGTTGAAACAGATACCTACCTGCCAAAGGTGTACGCCAGGCCCAAAGGCTGGACAATTCTTTTCCGTCAGAAATGCTACTTATGTAGGTACATCTGCGATATCAACAAGCGCACCGTTACTTTTATTTCGCACTTGCTTCTACGCTCGGATGGCCGGTTCTTTTAGGAGAGATGCAAGCTCGATTGGTCGGATTAGGAAGTGTGAAAGTTGCTAGACTAAATTTCAACCATAAGGAACAGATTGTATTAGAACCAATCGGATATGCATTCCTTACAAACGGCTGCTCTCTTGAAGAGGCCCTCTTCACAGCAATACCTCCTCCCCAATGCCCACCTCCTCTCGCACGGAATACGTCAACGCATGCTTTTGTTTTGACATTGAAGCTCGTGTTTATACTCTAGAGGACCACGCGTCGATAGTGGGCTACCCCTTTTCTTCCTGTGTCTCTCCACGAGGGGTATTGACGGTGGATTATAGGAGCGTAGATGTCGGGATGCCAGTTATTGAATTCAGGAGAAGAAAGAAACACTTTATTACAAAACACACATGTACTATAATTAAAGTAAATCGTATTCTTCTCGGGCAGGAGTACTGATAACGATCGAATTTGCGCCCCGCTTTGCGCAGACCGATTACACGGAGGGTAGTCGGGTCACACACTGCACAAATGATACAGGGTAATTCTAGAGTAACGCCCGTAGAAGCAAGTGCGAAATAAAAGTAACGGTGCGCTTCTTGATACCGCAGATGTACCCACCTAAGTGGCATTTCTGACGGAAAAGTATTGTCCCGCCTTGGGCCTGGCGTAGGCCGGCAGGTAGGTATCTGTTTCAACAGGCAAGGCCCCCCGTTGCGCCAGCAAGACCGACCCCGGTCCTTGCTATTTCAGCGGGTTTTCTTCCACTGAAAATCAGTAAATTTGCAAGCGCAATATCTCAAAAACCAGTGGAAATCAAGTGTATACATTAATGCTTATTGAATTTGTCTTGGAACTCACTATCAACTCACCTCTTCGAAAAAATAGTTGCATTTAAAAAACCGAACTTGACCATCGTATCTTTTAAAATAATAATCGAAAAAACATTGAATCATGTTTCGAACCATGCAATTCCGTCCTTTTTTAATTTTTTATCTCCCATATGTTAGGAGATATCCTGCTGTCCATTCTACCGTGGGACATCCTGTAGGGGACGAGTATGAATTTCACTAGTTGTTTCAGCTCAGAGGAGAAATTGGGTGTTGAAAATGTTGAAATGTATATTATGGCAAGGTCCCACTAGTGCAACTGCGCGCCGCGCACGACGTTTTCGTCCACTTGAAAGGGTCTAATTTATGAGGCCGCGCGCACGAAATGGGCCGACGCTCTGCCAGGCGCGCATACGAATGCTTGGCGCGCACGTCGAAGACAGTGGAAATACTAACCTCCATTTCTACATCGTGCTTTCTTTATCTAAATAAAGCTAACGCCGGCGGTTGGGACAGCCGAAACAACGCCTTCACACTTCATACTACTTGAGATATTTGAAGGGGTTTACTACGTCGCGGTCACCGATTACTGGAAATTGTGTTTGAAATGAAATGAAGAAGTTCTCTGCCGTGGCTTTCCTCCCACAGTTCATTCGCTATCTCGCCGTCCTGTTTGTTTTTTTTCTCACACAATATGAGAATGAGGGTAGTTACCATTGCGACCAATAGTGAAAGTACGAACGCCCTTTGTATAGATAGTGTGAAAAAGGGTGGGCCATAGGGAGGAGATTAGGTATATCATTACCAATTGGACCAACATACCTCCCAGACGCCAACTTTCTACCCCTGTACAGGAAATATACGTGTATCATTTCCTCTGATTAATTCGCATCTCTGAAATGGATAGGCAAGTATGGCCTAGTGTGCGTGTTGAAAGTCCCGAAATACCTGACTTATAGAGGATGTAATAAATGCTGTAACTCTATTGCATACTGAAACATTTGTTTTTAAGTAGCTACCTACATTTAGTTTAGCTGAAGGTACTAAAAATATTTTATGACTTAAAAAATTATTCAAATTTGACTTCCGTACATCCAAAAATGTCGTTCTCACGTGTTGAGAAAGGAAATTACATTAACACATTCACTGCTGTGGCGGTCACCGGCGGCCAGCACTTTGACTGTAAGTAGGTACATAATGTCAATACGAGTAATAACAAATAGTAAATGCACCATTGCACTATTAAATAGTGTACTTTTTGAGACGTATGAACCTTTTAAAACATATAGAAGTCATGGAAAAATGATATTCTTTTACACCTACGATTTTCTTGCAGGATGAATTAAAGCAATAACTTAATTGTTCATGAGAAATAGAATAATTTGAAACTGATAAAGATGGACAACTACAATTCAGTGTCACATATCTGCATATACATATAGTGTATTACAATTATGCAAAATCTAGAAACAATATACCTATTGCAGCAGCATAATTGTTGCTATTTACAGTAATAATTATCATGTTATTGCTTGCTTTAACCTTCACTCTGTGGACAGGGGTCCACACGGACCCCAAGCTAATAAAAACGTAAATAAAAAGTTACCGAATGGAAACTTTTCCAGTATCTTTTAGGAATGCTACCTCTGATATTTTTCACACAGATTTTGATAAAAATTTCGTTGAAATCGCTGAATTTGAATGCAGTAGTAGCCTTCAAAGGCACCTGAGCGCTTAACCGTGTACAGGGGTCCATATGTACCCCGATATTCCCCATACAAAAATCAATTTTTGTAAGCAGCTGCGTTAGTATTTTTCTACAGTATGTTTTGTATTTACATTCCTGTTGCCTAAAATATATTGGTTTTAGTCTTTTTGTAGTAAATTGTGTAGGATCACGGAAAAAGAGGAAAGCCTCAGACGGGACTCGAAACCCGCGATCTCCAGATTCGTTGCGCGCTGGCCAGGTGCCTTAGAAACTATTCTCCGTTGTGTTAATTTTTGTATTTTAAATTAAATGGTTTACTGTTTTGTACACTTATCTTCTTAAAAATGAATAAAACTTCACAAATACTTAAGCAGCTACAGTTTTTTCTGTACATTTGGGACTGAAAACGAGTGGGGTCCAATTAGACCCCTGTACACGGTTAACGTTAAACTATTAGTACACAGAGTGAAGGTTAATATACTTATACACTAAATAATAGATCATAAACACACATATGCAAGTTATATGTAGGAGTAAAGAATACATTTGCGTTAAAAAACAGACATTTTTTCAGTCTTTTCGACGACGCGCGGCGTGCATTCGCGTGCGCGCGTGGCAGAGAAATCCCGGCATAGTGCGCACACGATCGCTTTTGATGCGCGCGTCGTCGTAAAAGTCGACCCTTTCAAGTGCTCCAAACGGCTCGAAAATCCGAGCAACTCGTAAATCTGACCCGTGCGCGGCGCGCAGTTGCACCAGTGGGAACGTCTTTCTGCAACAAATCGGCCTTGCGCGTCGAAAAAAACGTGCGCGGCGCGCCGTTGCACTAGTGGGACCCTACCTTTATACTAGCATACCCCGTGTCGGCTTCGCCCGAGTTATTAGCGTGACTGATTCAGGATTATTTAAATTAATATCTTTTAACGAAATTAAGTATTTTGAAAGAAGCTTAACTTCCTCATAATATTTCGGAAAAAATAACATTCTTGGTAAGATGATTTGCTGACATTAGTGTTGCATACGTCGAGCTAGGGCGTGATATTGGGCGGACCGAAAATGCGAATGCGCGCGCGAAGTAGACTGTCGTATACACAGGTCACGTGGTCTGGAGAACAGCTGTACACATCAAATTTTCGCATATAAATTACATGCTAATAACGCGTTTTCTAGACATACTCCGTAGCCTATGTCCGTCCTAGAGTATTCAGGAATAACGTGTTATAATTTGAGGAAAATCGGTTCAATAGGTTTTGAGTTTTATGCGAACATAAAAATCGAGTTTCAAATGTCCGTTATCGGAAAGTGGTGGTGCCTCGAGAATGACGATACACAATCTGCCCAGCTCTCTTATAGGCATGACTGCTGCATTCCACCTGCGAGATGCGTTCGGCCCGAGTCATAACTTCTTTATGTACATAATTACATAGATTAATTATATTTTACGTGATTAAACATAGCCTATGCCCGTTCTTGTTGTTCAAGGATGATGTAGTTAAAATTTCGTAATGATTGGTTCAGTACTTTTTGAGATTTTTGTGTACATACAAACAAACGCTGTAGCTTTATTATAATAGTAAGATAGTAAGAAGTAAGATAGTAAGATTATGCATTTGAATATTATACATTTCAAATCCGCTGTTAAAAAATATATATATATATATATTTATATATTATAGATTTCACTCGCACTGTCGATCCCACAGTCATATCAGTGGGGAGATATGTGAAGTTACAATTTGATTTTCGAGAGTTGAGACCTCGGGCGGAGCTGGCTTATTTGCGATGTTACCGCTTATCCAGGCCCGTTAAGGGTGTTTCGCCTACATGGTATTCACCCTACTCCCTGCGTCTTAACCAATAGCGTTCGACTCTTTAGTCGTGAGTCCTTACCGGGCCTTGCAAGACCTTACCTATTGTTTGCTTTGTCCGACATCTATCGCTATCTTTTTCGAGAGGGTCCAACCAACGTTGTTTCCATAGTGACAAGTACCTGTGCCGAATCTTGTTGGAGAATGCGGAAGGTACGCGTAGCACAGAATGAATGGCGGACAACTTAAAGAAGACACCCTCGTATACCTACGGGGTGTTTCACCTAACTTTATCACCTGAAATATGACTACTATATTGAAAACTTCATAAAAATGCTTCCTACAAAAGTTACATAGTTGTGTGGGGGGCCGACGTATAGTAAGAATAGTTTTATTTTGTCGGAAGGGATTAATGATATACGAAGGTCAATTTTAATACGAATTCAACGACCTACAACAAGAAGATCATTAAAGATGTTTTACAAAACTTTAAAAAAGCAAAGTTTTATCTCATTAACCCCTGCCGACAGAATAGAACTATTGTTACTATACGTCGGCCCCCATAAATCTATGTAACTTTTGTAGAACACACCCTGGTATGCTATTTCATGCGATAAAAATAAATGTATTATAAATACTTCAATGTTAAAAGTTATTTAAATAGTGTACAAAGGTTAAACCCAAATAATAAATAACCATTACCAGTTCACATTAGGTTCTAATATTAAATAAAATATATACTTCATTGCGGAATGGATGAAGGAATTGCCACGGGAAGGAAGTTCCCGCCAAGGTGGGAGAAACGCAGTTACACTTGAAGATAGAGCAGCGAAGGCCAGGTGGGCGGTCCGAGGATGTTAGCATCCATAGCGTCTTCTACGTGCTGCGTGGAAGGGGTGCTCGATGCTAACGAAACGGCGGGCATGCAAAGGATAGGGAAAACTTTAGTAATGTACGTGTAGGCTCGTACCCTCAAGGTGAAATTCCACGGCGCGTGGCTCGCCGACTCGCGCACACCAAGCCGTCTCACCGAACCTGGGCGACCCGACTCGCCGAGCACGCGCCGTGGAGCTTCACCTTTAGGGCCTAAAGGCACACTACTAGAGTTTTCCCTATCTGTGGCATGCCCACCGCTTCATTGGCTTCGAGCATCCCTTTCGACGCAGCACGTAGAAGACGCTATGGATGCTAGCGTCCTCGGACCGCCCACCTGGACTTCGCTGAGATAGAGAAAGACAGCCGATTTGCCGCAAAACGTGGCAACGCCGCACGTAATCCATAGCGGACCATTAGTTCCTCCTTAAACCACGCTCCGTCCGAGGGACCCGCTTCAGGTCTCAATTCTCGAAAATCAAACTATAGTCTCAGAATCGGCACAGAAAGTTGTGGGTTTCGAGAACAGAGACGGATTTATTCGATCAACACTAAAATCAAGAGGCCTCTTAATACGGAAGTTCGGAACCAAGGCACAAATTCCAGTCGTCGGTTGAATTGTCCACTACAATTTAATGTGCTCCTGGAGTATTGTTGTAATTAACAAATGGTTGGTTGGTTTGTTAGGGTGTGGGTAGACCTCGATGTATAGCCGTCTTCTCGTAGTGGGTTCTGAGTCGTCCCCAATTTCATATGGACGAGCTAAGAGCTGCACAGTAAATGTTCGTGGAAGCTTCTCCCCCAATCCATTTAAATAATTCCTACCTGAATTATACCGGAAATGTCTTTTGGTGTGTTCAAATATCATTTTACTACTTCGGTAAATGTAAATAACACGAGAAAAACGTTATTAAACTTTTTTAAAAAATTGAGTAGGTATTAAGTAGGCAAAATTTTGAATTTTTAACCTTGATGCGCGATGGTCAAATTTCATTCGATTTCATTTTTTTGCGTTGAATTTGTACTTGCCAAAAGCAACTTTTGCGCACTATTCCAATTGAAGTTTTAAAAAGACTCGGAATTCGACACACCCTAATGTGGAAATTTTTTCAATGCATTATTTGGGGCAACGTCTGCCACAAATGTTTTGATATTTCGTTGATTCCACAAATTTTGGCATAAGATTAAACAAAGCGAATACGAACCATGCAGTGGCAGTCAGCTGAGCGGCGAACTGCAATTGCTCAAGACTGAAGCAATAAACTTTGAGAATGATATGCTACAAACAAAATCAGAAAATCTACTTATTGTTAGAGCAGGCTATTGAGAGTTATTGCAGCTCATTCTGATTTTTCTAGGAGAGATTTCTCCATGTGATATCAACTTCCAAGTTCATGGAGTTTCCCGCCACGCGCAATGGCTGTCAAAGTTACTCTACAGGGTGTCCGCGGGAAGACTGGACAGCTGAATATCTCCTAAAGTATTGGAGATAAAAAATAATCAATGCGTGGAACTCTCACGCGTTAGAAGTGAAACTTCTTATTAATTTGAATAAGTTTTATTCCTCTGCATGTTCATTGAAAAGTAGACTCTATGGTATATTTGTTATTCCTGATGCAATGCGAAGATACTTTTCATCATTCCATAAGAGTGTTTGCTATTGTGCAGTGAGGCTATCTTCGATTGGTATGTCTTCACTAATTTCATCTACAGGAATTTGATTAACATTCTCGGTATGAAACAAAGATTAATAAGCTCTAATGCCGTACAGCCTGAAGAGGGGTTTCAAATAGACATTGCAGCCAATTTTTGTATGTTTTGTTTTTTCACCCAACCAACTAAATAGCGTGATTTATGTATTTTTTCCTCTTAATATGAACATTAATATGAACATTATTAACATAATGATCGTCATCAATGTTTCTTGGCAAATGATTCACCATCGTATTTACAGACACTGGAACATTAATAATTTGCCCGAAGATCCCATGCTGTCCATGTGCATGTCCTAAACGTCGAAT
This sequence comes from Andrena haemorrhoa, assembly GCA_910592295.1. Taxonomy (NCBI): domain Eukaryota; kingdom Metazoa; phylum Arthropoda; class Insecta; order Hymenoptera; family Andrenidae; genus Andrena; species Andrena haemorrhoa. The sequence goes on from OU342942.1 coordinate 23,350,729, forward strand.
TTGAATGAACGGTAACGGGTCAAATTAAACTCTTTGACAACAAATCTAGTGTAGGTAGATGAGAAGGTATTTTTTATGGATGTACGAAACCATTTGACTTGGATGACGTTGGAATGTTATTATTTCGAGTCTAGCTAATGGCTGGGAAAGCAGTATGTAGAAGTTGTTGATGCTTGGGATCAACTGGTTTCACGTCGTTCTTAAACCATATTCGAACACAAGTGAAGCAAACTTTACCAAGCTTATTGTTCAGAAATTGTGTTTGAAATTTTTGATGGGCAGTTTTAAAGAAATTAAAGTTTGTTTATGGTAGCGTAGCAACATCGTTACTTGTTGATGGCACAGCTGAATCATATTCATTAGGTTTATCCGAGGCAACAGATGAATCATTACTTGTAGAATGTAGTGGGTAGGTACCCTTGTCGACGCGACGGTACAGCTGGATTGTTGCACTTGATCTGCGGAAACGCATGACGTGTAGGAGGAGGCTTGCCAAAAGTAACGGGCACATGACGTAGTAAGGAATAGTAGAAGGGAATAGCTGTTGGAAGTGGGAACTCGTGACGTAGTAGGGAGTAATACGAGGATTTCCTGTGTACAGTATTTTGTCACTAAAAGTTCGTGGTTCTGAACTGACGCGGTGGTGAGCATTCAACGTCGATGGGGGTATACCTACTATTCTGAGCAGGGATCCGCGGGCTTAAGCTACGCTGATGGAGGGGGAAATACCTACAGGAGCGGTGGTTATGTGTGCATGAACTGCGCCTGCATCTGTCACGCACACATAACCACCGCTCCTGTTTCCCCCCTCCATCAGCGGTAGCTTAAGCCCGCCGATTCCTGATTCTGAGCGATAGTTTCTCCCTCCTTTCTTGGCGAAGGCGAGAGCGAGATGGAACGAGAGAGAGTCAGAGGGACTGAAAGCGAGCGAGGAACGGTACGAGACAGACGAACCGTCGTACTTTGTCTCGCTTCGTCTTTCGGAAGGTTAATACTCCGTCGCACACGCAAAGGACGGAATATCAGGCACCGGAAGGACATAGCGAGACAAAGTATGAACGCCTCGTCTGTCTCGTACCGTTCCTCGTTCGCTTTCGGTCCTTCTGACGCGCTCTCGCCTTTGCAGAATAGGAGTAACCGGAAGTGGTGGGTATCTTGGCGGGGGAAACGTTCTTGGTGGGGGGAAGCGTTTCATACTTCCGTTACACCCGAGAAAATTCAACCTACCGCGGCTAAAGAAGTTTCACTTCAAAAAAGTAATTTTTTGGTTGGAGAGGGCCAATTTATTGACCGAGACGAATGTTTTTTTCGATTATTATTTTAAAAGATACGACGGTCAAGTTCGGTTTTTTTAAATGGAACTATTTTTTTTTGAAGAGGTGAGATGATAGTGCGTTCCAAGACAAATTCAATAAGCATTAATGCACTTGATTTCCACTGGTTTTTTGAGATATTGCGCTTGCAAATTTACTGATTTTCACTGGAAGAAAACCCGCTGAAGTAGCAAGGACCGGGGACAGTCTTGCTAGCGCCACGGGTGGCCTTGCCTGTTGAAATAGATACCTACCTGCCAAAGATGTATGCCAGGACTGGCAGGCCCAAAGGCTGGATAATTCTTTTCCGTCAGAAATGCTACTTAGGTAGGTAAATCGGCTGTATCAAGAAGCGCACCGTTACTTTTATTTCGCATTTGCATCTACGCTCGGATGGCCGGTTCTTTTGGGAGGGATGCAAGCTCGATTGGTTAGGTTAGGAGGTGTGAAAGTTGCTAGACTAAATTTCTGCATAAGGAGCAGATTGTATTAGAACCAATCGGATTTGCATCCCTCACAGACGGCTGCTCTTTTGAAGAGGGCCCTCTTCGCAGCAATACATCCTCCCCAATGCCCACCTTCTCTCGCACGGAATACGTCAACGCATGCTTTTGTTTTGATATTGAAGCTCGTGTTTATACTCGAGAGAACCACGCGTTGACAGCGGGCTACTCCTTTTCTTTCTGTGTCTCTCCACGAGGAGTATTGACGGTGGATTGTAGGAGCGTAGATGTCGGGATGCCAGTTATTGAATTCAGGAGACGATTTATTACAAAACACACATGTACTATAATTAAAGTAAATCGTATTCCTCTCGGGCAGGAGTACTGATAACGATCGAACTTGCGCCCCATTTCGCGCAGACCGATTACACGGAGGGTAGTCGGGTCACACACTGCACAAATAATACAGGATAATTCTGGAGCAACGCCCGTCAAGAAGATGGGGCCTGGTACCCCGTGGCGAGGACAGACCTTCGCAGTGCCTCACCCGATTTTTATGGCTTTTTCCGGAAAAAGGTTTGAATCCTGGGCCGAACGTAGCGAAGTGCGGTCGAGCCCCCGCAGTCGAGGGTGCAATATCCATTACAGCGTATTAAGAAATTCTTTTCTTCATCGTATCGAAGGAGAAGTGACGCCAATGGATTCCTTATGTTTTTCTGATGAAAATCATACCAAATATCATGCAAATCGGACTACTTTGACACAAGCTGTTTGTATTCCTTATGTAAAAGTTGTCCGATTTATACGACATTTGTAATGATTTTCATCGGAAAACCCCAAAGAATCCATCGGCGACACTTCCATATCCTTACGATAAAGAATAAAGAATTATTTTATTATCACTTAGCAAGTGCGAAATAAAAGGAACGGTGGGCTTCTTGATACCGCAGATGTACCTAAGTAGCATTTCTGACGGAAAAGAATTGTCCAGCCTTTGGGCCTGGCGTAGACCTTTGACAGGTAGGTATCTGTTTCAACAGACAAGGCCCCCCGTGGCGCCAGAAAGACCGACCCTGGTCCTTGCTATTTCAGCGGGTTTTCTTCCCGTGAAAATCAGTAAATTTGTAAGCGCAATACCTCAAAAACCAGTGGAAATCAAGTGTATACATTAAAACTTATTGAATTTGTCTTGGAAGGCACTATCAATTGATCTTTAAAAAAAAATAGTTCCATTTAAAAAACCGAACTTGACCATCGTATCTATTAAAATAATAATCGAAAAAAAATCGTCTCGGCCTGTTGGAGATTCAACTAGTTCCTCACTCCGCCACACTCATGATCTCAGCAGCACCTCCCGGGCGCGACACTCACGGCGGATCCACAATCGATCTCATGATCAGTTCACGTCGCGCGTCTCGATCAACCAATCACGCGTCTCCACGTCAGTCAAGTTTCGAGAAGATTCGGGACGGCGGGTAACGGACGCGATCATCCATCTTGTTTCGCTCATTCGTGTTCACATCGTGTAACCGGTTAGACTCGTGACTTTCATTACAGTCAAATCTTTAACGTGTGAATTTTCACCCTCATAACTCTAAGCTCACGCTCACTCGCATCTCACACTCGTTAATCTCATTTCTCTGGCTCAATCATCTCGCTCACCGTGGCCAGATAAGTGTTGGTTGTGGATCGTCGCGTGTGTGTAGTCCCACGTGGCTACCGCGACCGGTTTTCTTATCATTGTTCAGGCTCAATCTCGACTCAACCGTGCATGCACTGCACATCGCGCATTGACATTCATCCGCTCAATTTACATAGTGAATAAAGACAATTATGGTGCAACCATAGATTTGCTCAGTAACATTCATTCAACCTAACCTCAACCTAGTTACCGGCATTACTCATTCGAACTTTTACACGGCCAATAAATTGGCCCTCTCGAACCATTAAATTACATATTTTTTATATTTTTTATCTCCAATACTTTAGGAGATATTCAGCTGTCCAGTCTTCCCGCGGAAACCCTGTATGTACTTAACACCAATCTCTTTAGAAAGCAGTTCGAGCTAAAAAAAACTTTTAAAAAATCCTACCTTGAATCCAATTTGTTTGTTGTGTTGATCTATGTGAAAGCCTGGACAGCGTGCTCAAATACCTGTGACGCTCCTATCAGTGATCTCAATTTAATTGGAGCCCTTTCTAACTACAGTACAGCATCTGAATCAATGTCAAAGATGACAATCGCCACAATATGTCGTCATTGCTGGCACTTCAGCCAACGATGCGTCTTAAGCCGGGTCCAGATCTGAATGAGTATACGCTGAGTAGGCTGAGCGCGCACGAATATTCTGATGTGGACGGGTGAAACATTAGGCAGGACCGCATGCTTCTACGTCAGAAAGGGTGAGCGTGAACGCATATGCTGATGTGGACGTGTCATTCGTGGTGACTCGGCGCATGCGACTCGACTCGCGAATGTCGGTTTCCTTCCGCTGTCGGTTTTCTTCCGCACATCAAAGGAAGTTTGGAGTGTATTGCGTTCAGCGTGGAAGATAGAAGCAGATGCGATACTTTTCTAAAATCCTCGATGTCATGATATTGGATTTTAGTGCTCAATTAAGTCCTCATTTTTGTAGACTTGAAATTGTTTAAAAAATACAAATCTTCAAAGTTACCTGTTTTCCGTGATTTTTACGAAACCCGCCTACGGAAATTAATTTTAATGGCCTAAATTATTGGAGGTATCGACTTGCGCCTTTTTTTTTAATCATGAAGGATGGATCTATGTGAATGAATTTAATCCATTGCTAATATTGTCATAAACAGGTAATCAAAAATCTAAAAATTACATTTTCAATAATAATAATGTAATTACCATATGATAGACGTTAAAGCTCTATTTTACTGAATAATTTGTCTTTCTTCTCTTTACTACACATTTACGCATTTTTCCTGAAATTTCCATCATTATGGTCCGAATTACATCGTTCTTGGTGTTAGTTTCATCGGCGAAACATAAGGAATCGATTGGCACCGTTTTCGCACAGATCTGATGAGAAATGCGGAACTCTTGGACATTTCTGACTTTTTAATGGTATTCCAACCGTTTGAAGGATCAAAACCCATAAAATTCGGTGAGGCACTGCGGGTGGTTGTCCTCGCCACGGGGTACCAGGTGGCAACTCTTTGACAGGCGTCGCTGGAGAATCACCCTGTATTGGTAAACAGGATGATTCGGAGGGTTGAGCTATATGTTTATTTAGCTAACTATGACACCATCGTTACGACTGCGGAGTGGGCTAAGTTAAGCACAGAAGTTGGTGAAGAAAGACACATGGCACTTTCGACTTTCGACCCCTCCGCATGCGTCATTCGTGCGCGCTTAGCCTGCTCAGCGTATACTCATTCAGGTCTCGACCCGGCTTTATGGTGGCACGCTTAAGGTGGCCATTGCAATGCGCGGCTCGCCGCAGGGCACTGGTCCAATGGAAAAGGATACATCTCGATTCCTATGCGCGATTTCGACCGCGCGCGGCTGCGGCGGCTTGCTACAGCCTATGCGCGTCTGCTCCAGGAGCAACCTAGGCTACTAGAGACGCAACACAATGGGACGAGTATCTGTTTTCCGCCATAATGGCAGAATCTCCTAGCCGCCCGGCGGCCTGCGGCTGCCAGTCGCTCGAATCCTCCATGGAGCAGTCTAGCGGCTGGCCGCCCGGCGGCCCATCGCCACAATGGGACAGAATCCCCAGAAATAAGGAAACAAGTCAGAATTGAAAAGTTATGGATTTATGTTTTTTATATATTTTTTGTAACCTAAAAGAATATGAGCTCTTATAAAAGGTACAAATATGGCGGCTACTTCTGATGTATGTGTAAACATGTGTCATAGTTTGTATGTTTTTGTGTGCAGAATTTTAAATCGAGTCTTTTAAATTTTGGTGATATAAAAGGAAAATATTTTTGGGGGACCGAAATGAGTAGTACCTATCGATTCTGGAAAGTAGGGGAGACCGGGACTAGTTGTTACATTTTTCAGTTTTTTATTTTTTTTGCATTCCATATTCAATACTATCAATGACTCTCACTTAAAGTACGTTCTTTCCTCTACCGATGACCGCTATCGCATGTAATTAAACGAAACCCGTGACTTTGAAACAAGCCATTTTGAAGGTTGAGACATGTGGTATCAACGTGCCCCGAGTAGGGGCAAGTTGTTACAGGATTAAATTTTACGAAACGCGGCTTATTATGAGTAATATAATTATATTTTCTTGGACAAAAGTAAATTTATTAATGGTAAGAATCTATTACAATAAATATACAATAAAAAATCGATTTTAAAAATAATAAAAAACTACTGAAATCAGTTGCCATAATTATCGTCGTCCGTTTCATACGGGGACTCGCAATTAATGCACACATAAAAGTGATTTTTAGGTTTTGAAAAAGGAGAGTGACAGTGCAAGCAAACGCATTCTTCATCTTCGGAGAAAGAATGTCTACCATAGTTTGTTGAAAAAAAGTATTTAGTGGGAAGTCCAAAAACATCATTTAACAGAAAGCCACTGTAGTGGCGTTTTCAATTTTTTTTATCACGATTAAGTTAAAAATTGGAAAAAATAAATGTAAAATATATTAAATTATACATTATTAGAAAGGAATAATTTTATCATATTTTTTGCGCAAATTTCATTCCGATATGTTAAAAGAAACACCCAAATGTCACTAACTTCTTCAATCCGGCCCACTGTGTCGATGGAAATCGGACTACTTTTACAGAAGCAATAAGGTAAAAAAATGCTTACTCCTTTTATGATTTGTATTGCTTCTGTAAAACTAGTCCGATTACATGAAATTTGGTATGACTTTCATTGGAAAAACATAAGGAATCCATCGGTGTCACTTCCTTATCGATACGATAGAGAATAAAGAATTTCTTAATACGCTAAAATGAATATTTCACATTTTCACCCTCGACTGCGGGGCACCGACCTCGAATCGCTGCGATGGGCCGACGATTCATACCTGTTTCAGAAATAAAATAATTCTTTATTCTTTATCATATAGATATGGAAGTAACACCGATGGATTCCATATGTTTCTCCGATGAAAATCGTACCAAATTTGGCTAAATGAGTCTATTTTTAACAAACATAAATGGCGATTATGAAAACCAATTGTTCATCTAATTTCCTTCATTATGCTTCGAATTACGTCGTTCTTGGTGTTAGTTTCATCGGCGAAACATACGGAATCGATTGGCGTCGTTTTCGCAAAGATCTGATGAGAAATGCGAAAATCCTGGACATTTCTCACATCTTCTTAATGGTATTCCAACCCATTCGAGGGTCGAAAGCCATAAAAATTCGGTGTCGAAGACGGTCCTCCAGACCTCATACAACAATAGACGTTTCCAAGTGCTCGAAAAGGGCCAGTGCGGCGCGGTGTGGGGCCCTGGCGTTGACGCTTAGGTATAGGAAATACCATCTGTGGCCGCTCGACGAAACCAGCGGCGCGCCGCCGCGGCGAGCCGCGCATTGGAATGGCCACTTTTACAAGAACATACATTTCAAGAACGAGAGGCAGATGATATATCAGATACAGCGGGACAGTAGGTGCTCTGGGCAACAGAATACTGGACTATTTCATTGGATCTGCTTTCCATTTCTTCTTTCAAGTTTTTCAATTTGACAGTTCATGTCTTACCAAGACCGTGGATTTGTGGGTAGAGATTAAATCTTTCCACGAAGCAAAGAAGACAATAATGATTTTTAAAGTGGTCTACGATAGTGCTGAAAGGGGAATCATTTTTGCTACTTGCTACACATGTTGCTCTTGCACTTTCTGTAAATTTTGCTTAGTATGACTATAATGAACTTAAATATATGAAATAAATTTGAGATTTATCGTGTTCGGTTAAAGTTTTCTAGTCTCATGTTTATTATTTTCTTTATAATGGGCGTAGTCTTACAACAGTAAAAGTTTAACCACGTTGAGGTAGTACTAAATATAATTGAATATCCTTGAAATTTTTTGTAGGACATTGTCACATCAAAAGGAACAAAACAATACATGAGCACAAACAAATTTAGATGTTCGAATTTTTTTAACCACCCTAATACATTCCTAGCTGCGGGTGTGCTTAACGTTTTCCCATCCATAATTTATTTATTCTCATTCTTTCAATTTATTTAAGTAACTTAAAATTTGTTAATCCTGATATTGAAGACAGCGAAATTGAAATTTGTAACGTTTTTGAAAAAAAATAGAATGCCAAATTTTTCAATACTTTTATATTACTATTGAACCATTATGTTGTGTAAGAGTCATATTATTTCACAATATGCTTCATCGGATACTTGAATTTAAAAAGCGTAAGGAAAGGATAGGGAGAGGGAAAGATGCAAATAAAGTAAAAACTGAAGGAGAAAAATGGCGATCTAATAATCCGTGTAGGTATTAAGTACTCGAAATACCAGTCGTGTAAATAACTCTTTCAGCACCGCTGTTTAAGTTGGTATTCTCATCGGCGGTAGCGGGTGGTGGTGGCATTGCAAAAATAGGTTGCTGGTTCGTAGAGTTATTCTGTGGACCACCCTGTGGTTGTGCCGTAATCGCTTCGTCGTCACTTTCATCCTCCTGTTACAAAAAATGCATAATAAATGTCAATATGTTAATAATAAACACAAAGGTTGATAATACATATGTTAACTGATGATATACAGCAGGCCTGCACAGCTAGGCTGTAGCGGGCAAGAGCGCTCTCGATTGCTCGTGAGCAAAGCGAAGAGCGACGCCGTGAGCAGTTCCCCCACCATGTGGCGAATAGCTGCCGTAGTATGCGTGTAAACTGTAAGGTGGGTTACTGACGTTCAGCGGCACACTTCGCTCACGAACACTCCCCACCACGGCATTGTTGCTCACAAAGGCGTGGCTTAGCGCATTACGATGCTCTTTCCGCACGCGCCTGAAAATTTTTGCCCGGCGGGCATTTAGCTGTTCAGGACTGATATACAGGGTGACCGCGGGAAGACTGGACAGCTGAATATCTCCTAAAGTATTGGAGATAAAAAATTTAAAAAAATATGGACTTGCATGGTTCGATGGGGCTAATTTATTAGCGCAGACGATTTTTTTTTCGATTATTATCTTAAAAGATACGATGGTCAAGTTCAGTTTTTTAAATGACACTACGTTTTTTGAAGAGATGAGTTGATAGTGCGTTCCAAGACAAATTCATTAAGCATTAATGTATACACTTGATTTCCACTGGTTTTTAAGATATTGCGCTTGCAAATTTACTGATTTTCACTGGAAGAAAACCCGCTGAAGTAGCAAGGACCGGGGTCGGTATTCCTGGCGCCACGGGGGGGCCTTGCCTGTTGAAACAGATACCTACCTGCCAAAGGTCTACGCCAGGCCCAAAGGCTGGACAATTCTTTTCCGTCAGAAATACTACTTAGGTAGGTACATCTGCGGTATCGAGAAGCGCACCATTACTTTTATTTCGCACTTGCTTCTATGCTCGGATGGCCGGTTCTTTTGTGAGGGATGCAAATCCGATTGGTTCTAATACAATCTGCTCCCTATGGTTGAAATTTAGTCTAGCAACATTCACACCTCCTAACGTAACCAATCGAACTTGCATCCCTCCCAAAAGAACCGACCATCTGAGCGTAGAAGCAAGTACGAAATAAAAGTAACGGTGCGCTTCTCGATACCGCAGATGTACCTACTTAAGTAGCATTTCTGACGGAAAAGAATTGTCCAGCCTTTGGGCCTGGCGTAGACCTTTGGCAGGTAGGTATCTGTTTCAACGAGCAAGGCCTCCCGTGGCGCCAGCAAGACCGACCCCGGTCCTTGCTACTTCAGCGGGTTTTCTTCCAGTGAAAATTAGTAAATTTGCAAGCGCAATATCTCAAAAACCAGTGGAAACCAAGTGTATACATTAATGCTTATTGACTTTGTCTTGGAACGCACTATCAACTCACGTCATCAAAAAACGTAGTGCCATTTAAAAAACCGAACTTGACCATCGTATCTTTTAAAATAATAATCGAAAAAAATTCGTCTGCGCTAAAAAATTAGCCCCATCGAACCATGCAAGTCCATATTTTTTAAAAATTTGTATCTCCAATACTTTAGGAGATATTCAGCTGTCCAGTCTTCCCGCGGACACCCTGTATAATTCTTGTATTAGAGCTTAAAAGGCGAAACTTAACATACTGTTGTCAATATCTTAAAAAGCTGGAGTCGTAAAAAAAATGTTTCAGATAAAAGATAGAGTAAACGATACAGTTATTGACCAGGGTACAGTAGTTAACCACTTCAAATTTCTGCCGCCATAGTGTAATGAAAATGCGCGCTTCCGCATCAATAATGCACTTTGATCAGAAAAGATAGTTCTACCTTTCGTTTCAACTAAGAATCGATGATTTCGGTACAAGCATTGCGCCGTGAGATCGTCGGAAAGGAAAACGTGTAATTTCAACTCTCAAAGAAGGTAAGGGCTTAGCGGGCATCTTTAGAGCGGCGACTTGTTTAATGACTGTATAATCATTGTTCAATTTTGTTTGCCGTGAATGCCAGTGATCACAATTGGTGGACAAGGGCCCAATGTTCACATTCGACATACGTCCAGTCGTGTAGAACATGATTATGCTGTGTTTTGGGGGGTGTCCAATAACTGGTTCGACGAATGCACAGTAATGCAGTTATTGACCACTCGTAGTTTTCGTGCTGGAGACCGCGATGAAAATTGATTTAGATCTTTGGAGGTACGGGGCAATGTGCTCTGCTTTTATGTGGTTTCGGGGATGCACCTCCGATGACTTCTGATTTTTCATTGGTCCGGGGGTCGCACAGTGGGGCATTTCGAGTCGAAACGCGGCACAAAACATTTTCTGACTAAAATCATATATTTATCGCTAAATTTTTCATTTAATTCAGTTAGTACGTATACTTGTGGTCCTATTGTTACAGAAAAATTAATAAAATTTGTGTATTTAAGAGGGCATAGTACTTTTTTGGCCTGAAAATTAAGCAGTCTGTATGATTTTTTTTCTATCTGAAACTGAAAAGCTAGATAGATGGGGTTTGCTGCAAATGAAAGATCACTGTTTGAAAGTATTAAAAGAATTTTTATTAAACAAAGGCACCCCCCCCCCCCACCCCCCACCCTTCGCTATAATCGCTCAAAGTTGGCACCCGAACACTGAACTTCACTAAACTCCCGTTCAAAATAAACAATGAAAATTGGGAAATTCAGTAAGGTGTATTTCCAAAAATATCAGAGATATCAAAATCAAATTTGGCGCACTTCAAATACATACCTCAACACTTAACCCCACCAAAAGTTAGTTGAATTAAGCAAACAACGAAACTATAAATAACAATACAAGTTCTGAAGAGTTTCGTGGTTTTCCTCTTCAAAAGCGTGTAGTTACGTTAAAAATTAATGAATATGAAAAATAATCATGCTCCAGTATCACCCAAATATGCAATCAACTACCTGTAAAAAAATTTGCAGTTTGGCGATATTTTTGTAAAAGAACTTAGTGCCGCGTTTCGACTCGAAATGCCCTACTGTGGATCGGTACGATAATTCGGAGGTCAATGGCGCTTGCCGAAAGAAAAAAGAGAAAAGCAAAAGAAGAAAAAGAAAGAGGCTAAGAGATGCAAAGAGAAGAAGAAGAAGAAGAAAAAAGAAAGAGCAGGTGAGAGAGAAATTTAAGAATAAAAAAGCGAATGAGAAGCCAATGAGACCGCGGCAAAGTGCACGGCATACGTCGTGAAGGGTGCACATGAAATTTACCTTGCCCCAAGACAATATGTCTTTGATTTTGATATGGTGACAGGTGCATTTAATAAAAATGATTTTACCATAAAAATATGTCATTTTCTTTTATATTCAGTAAGTGGTCAACAACTGTACCTAGACCGGTCAACTACTATGCCACGACCGGTCAATAACTATACTTTTCAGTTATGTTTCTTTATAATAGCATAACATCGAAACTACTGATTTTTTCAAAGTTTCTTTGGTGTTATAATCATCTTCGATGCTTTTCTTTCCGCCTGGTATAACAAAATTTCACTTATAAAGTTCAAGTTACTTATTCCATAGCGTTTACCTAAACTGAAGCTCTAAGGTGGTCAACTACTGTATCGTTTACCCTACTCCATTTTTTATGCAGAATGCAGTAGTAGGTTCCCATTTAAAAAAATGAAGTTCCCCTTGAAACAATCTTTCGTATCGCGTCCGTTCGTTGCGTTTCTGCAAAGCACGTGTGTTTCGAAAATATGCTGGCTTCGTTTTACCTAAGGCCTGTTATGGTCGTGGAAGTTAAGGGGGTAGACACGTCACGTGACCTGGCCTACTTGGCAGGTCGGTATTACAGCAGGTTTTTCAGCACATAAATGGTAATACCGATACATACGCGGCTGCCTGGTGAACACGAGAGGGAGCTGTATGCTATTTCCATATTCTATTCTGAATGTGGAAAGAAATCCTCAGCTGTTGCGTTGACTAGTAAAAATTGAAGCAGAAAGTCTGCTTGTAGTTCAAACGTAGAAATTTCATTGTACATTTTAATTACTTGAAACGTGCTTATGCTACAATATGCTACGTTGGCAGTAACGAATTATAAGTGAAAAGAAAGAGTAGATGAGGGGATGTCCCCAGAATCGAAATTTGTTAGGTTAGACATTTTTTTATAAGTAAAACACTGAAACAGATCAAGAAGGTTGTACACTTATTATAAGATAATTAAACGTCCTATGCAGAAAGCAGCTGGGTCATTCCACGCCAAATCGATCACTTTTTTCCATCGATATCTCGGATTTTTTTTAAACTTGAATATGTTGTAGTCCTCGTCCATTTCGAGTTGGTTTAAAAAATACAGGGCCTTGAATTTATCGATTTTTGCATATTTTCGTGAAAATGAGTTGTACTCATGAATTTTTATCTTGGAAACTATTTGTGGGATTTGTATGATTCTTACGGCATTTTAATTTGGAGGGATCGGCCTTCCCGAATAAATTTTTTTCAGATCGAAAAATTAATTTTGCAACATTGAAAATTACACACTAATTTTAATTTTGCAAATTCGGGCTCGAGGTCGCGATTTTAAAAATCCGAAAAAAATACTACCATATTCCTTGAAGTTTTTTCTACAAAATAAGCCTATCCCCAGGGTGGTGCAGCTCCTATTAACGTCGCAGTGGGGTGGGAAATACATAATATTTAACAAATATTTATGTACATGTGACGTCCCACTATTTTTCGCGCGGTATTAATTAGAGTCTTCCCCATAAAATCGCTCCACAAATCCACCAAAACCCCGTTTCCCCAACCACTGACCATCAAGACGATGTACCTTAGCGGTCCCCATCTCGAGATGGTCAACGACGAAAACCCCTTCCCCTCTTCGCCCTATAAGGCACGAATTCCTCCCTCATATTCAAATTTAAACAAGTCCCTCGTCCCAAAAACCTCTTAAATCGAGACCACGTCTCACCCCCTCTCTACGACCCATCAAGTACAAGCCACTCTCACCCCTTCCTAATTAAAACACTCCAAATCCATCCAATGGGTTGAGTATTCCCTTTTCGAACGCCCCACATAAAAACCGCGGAAGATCAAAACTCTATTGTCTACGAGTCTAATTATAGACTCACCTTTCGTACTCATAAAACCCCGGAAGTCCTATTGCGACGCATATTTCGTAAATATGTCAAGGTGCATACCGCGCACACCCCTCATACCTGACATTCCTGCGAAACATATAAATACAAGGGCCCAAGAGTCCAGAGCTCTCTTTACTTCTACAGAGACTCAGGAAAGGAGTCATTTTGCAAGTCGAGATTGCATATACAACTAACCGTGAATAATTATAAATTCAGTGCATCATCGTCCGATGACGCCAATTGTAAGCGACCATACTTATTAATATTATTGTGTATCACCCTTATCTGTATTATTGCTTATTTGTTTACGCTTTTATATTCTTTTATGCATATTCTTGTTTACTACTTTATATAATATTAACGTTACTAACGCTCATTGCTTTTCATATTATTGTCTATTGCCAAACGCATATCATCATATATTATTGTCTATTGCTAAACGCTTATTTCTATTATTGTGTATCTCATGCTCATATATACAGGGTGTCCGCGCGAACACTGGACAGCTAAATATATCCTAAAGTATTGGACATAAAAAAAAAATATGGAATTGCATGGTTTGATGGGGCCAATTTATTAGCCCAGACGAATTTTTTTTCGATTATTATTTTAATAGATACGATGGTCAAGTTCGGTTCTGTAAATGGAACAATCTTTTCTGAAGACGTGAGTTGATAGTGCGTTCCAAGACAAATTCAACAAGCATTAATGTATACACTTGATTTCCACTGGTTTTTGAGATATTGCGCTTGCAAATTTAGTGATTTTCACTGAAGAAAACCCACTGAAATAGCAAGGACCGGGGTCGGTCTTGCTGGCGCTACGGAGAGGCCACGGAGGGCCTTGCCTGTTGAAACAGATACCTACCTGCCAAAGGTCGGCGCCAGACCCAAAGGCTGGACAATTCTTTTCCGTCAGAAATGCTACTTAGGTAGGTACATCTGCGGTGTCAAGAAGCGCACCGTTACTTTTATTTCGCACTTGGTTCTACGCTCGGATGGCCGGTTCTTGTGGGAGGGATGCAAACTCGATTGGTTAGGTTAGGAGTTGTGAAAGTTGCTAGACTAAATTTCAACCATAAGGAGCAGATTGTATTAGAACCAATCGAATTTGCATCCCTCACAAACGGCTGCTCTCTTGAAGAGGCCTTCTTCACAGCAATACCTCCTCCCCAATGCCCACCTTCCCTCGCACGGAATACGTTAACGCATGCTTTTGTTTTGATATTGAAGCTCGTGTTTATACTCGAGAGGACCACGCGTCGACAGCGGGCTACCCCTTTTCTTCCTGTGTCTCTCCGCGAGGAGTATTGACGGTGGATTGTAGGAGCGTAGATGTCGGGATGCCAGTTATTGAATTCAGGAGACGATAGAAACACTTTATTAGAAAACACACATGTACTATAATTAAAGTAAATCGTATTCCTCTCGGGCAGGAGTACTGATAACGATCGAATTTGAGCCCCACTTCGCGCAGACCGATTACACGGAGGGTAGTCGAGTCACACACTGAAAATAGGACGTTAATAGGAGCCGCACCACCCTGGGGATAGGCTTATTTTGTAAAAAAAACTTCAAGGAATATGGTAGTATTTTTTTCGGATTTTCAAAATCGCGACCTCGAGCCCGAATTATCAAAATAAAAATTTGTTTATAATTTTCAATGTTGCAAAATTAATTTTTCGATCTGAAAAAAACTATTCGGGAAGGCCGATACTACCACATTAAAATGCCGTAATAATCAACTAAATCCGACAAATAGTTTCCGAAATAAAAATTCATATGCACAACCCATTTTCAGGTAAATAGGCAAAAATCGTAAAAAAGGTCCTGTATTTTTTAAACAAACCCGAAATCGATAAAATGATGACTTAAATCCCACTAATTCCACGAGAATTGAAACATATTCAAGTTTAAAAAAAATCCGAAACATCGAGGGAAAAGAGTGATCGAGTTGGCGTGGAATGACCCTGTATCAAACCCGTACACACCGAATTTGCTGCAACTTTGCAAGTCTGTAGAGCAGCCAAAAATATTCGATACATATTTTTTGAAAAAGGAATTCATTCTCCTTCATAGCTATTAGAAAAATTTATTTGTTTAAACTATATACTAACAATTAACATTTATTTGCCAATTTTTCTGGCGAAATGTTAACTGACGTTCCATTAAGTTTATACAGTATGTCCGATTTGTTCGTATACACGCTATTATTTTTCTAACTATGAAAACGTTTTTCTTACTTGAAAAAGCAAAAAAAGATGTTTCATGTGAAAGTTTTTTTCTGATTTGATGGATGAAACTGAATAAAATGTTAGGATTTGCGTTTAAATTATTATTTACCGAGATTTCAATATGAACGTAATTTTTTTTAAATGGAACTATTGTATATTTTTTGTTATGCATTTAAAAACGCGCTCAACGATGTGTATGCAGCGCATGTTTGAACAATAATATATCCGGATATCTTTATGAACATTGGTCGCAAATTTCAAGTAAATTATGGAGCAGTATCCCAAATGCGAATATTTTGGATTTTTTATTTTTGGCCGTATAATAAATATTATTATATGTGTAGTTTACTCCTATCCTGTGCAAAATCGCACAGGAGTTTCCCTTTCTTAATGGCTAGCGCCATCCTTGTCTTTTTTGACCCCGTGGTTCTCGGGTGTCGACGGTCGTTTGCGAAGGGTCCTTTGCCTTAAGGGATCATGCCTAGTTGGCAGGCGAAAAAGTACGTGATTTTCGGGAATTTTTTGTGGAAAATTGAATGTATATTTTGTACAACTATTCGCTTATTTTAAAAGTGCATATATTGAGCGATGAAGGAATAACAGCCACTCTTGCGGAAGCCGTTTTTATAAAGGCGCTGCGCGGTGAGCACGATTTCTCGGAACCGGATCATCTGAAATCAGAAAGCGAAGAAGATTCTGTTAATATGAGTTTATCTAGTTCGTGAACGAAGGATTTAAGAAAAAAATGATTTCAGACAAAATGGCGGCCGTTTAACGCAAAATCATGAATTTTCGAGGTCTGAATTGTTCGTCTTTCGTGAATTAAAAACAGAGTTTTCATCAGAAACAAAAATCCTTCGATCACGAACTAGATAAACTCATATACTAACAGAATCGTCTTCACCTTTCGATTTCAGATGATCCGGCTCGGAGAAATCGTGCTCACCGCAAAAAAAATAGCTTCCGGAAGAGTGGCTGTTATTCGTTCAGTTTTTAATATTTTCCTATAACAAAATTACTGAGAGTTGCTGGAAATATGTACTTTTAAAATAAGCAAATAGTTAAAATATACATAAGATTTTCCAAAAAGAAATCCTGAAAATCACGTTTTTTTTTCGCCTGCCAACTAGGCATGGCGCAAACAGTCCGTTGCGTAGAGAGTCATTCCGTTGAAAGAACGCACAGCACGCGGACGTACCAGGACGCAATGGAGAATATGAACAACGTAAGTACCTATTATATTGTATACTGTTATACGGAGTGATTCTCTGGCTAGAGTCTTCAAAGGCGATGCCGCCAATAAGTCGCGTCTCGCTGAGTTTCGTGGATTTCGACGCTCGAGACGAGATTCACTACGGCATGTTAAAAAATTCTGAATTCATCATCGAATCGATATGGCGGTGGTACTAATGAATTCCTGACGTTCTGCCGATGAAAATCATGTGAAATGTCATGTAAATCGGACTATTTTTAACGAAGTTAGCTTGGGGCCATTTCCATCGGCACAACATTTTCGCATAGATCTGTTGAGAAATGCAGAACGTGGAATTCGTCACTTCCACGAAACTCAGCGAGGCGCGGCTTATTGGCGGCATTGTCTTTGAGGACTCTAGCGAGAGAATTACCCTACATGTACATATCGACGCGCGTTACGAAAAGTTACTTTTCAAAAGTAGCACGTTTCATTTTGTCTACATGCAGTTGTCCGTAAGAAAAAAATGAAACGTGTTACTCTTCGTAACGTGCGTCGATATACTCTTACTAGTTGTCATAAAATAATACATTCATTATTTCATTTTCAGATGAAAGAAGCGCTCAATGAAACGAGGAAAGAGGAAGAGGATAAGGAGGCGAAGGAGGCAAAGGAGGGGGAGGAGGTGACGACGAGGGCAGAATTAAAACAAGTAATTAAGTGTAATGTGGTTTATGTGACCGTGATAGCATGTGTGAATCAGAGTTGGGCAAAATGTAATCTAATTACAAATTACAAATTACAATTAAAATGTAATTGCGTGATTAATTACACATTAGTTTCTGTAATCGTTAATTTATGAAGTTGACCACATATTTTCAACACAAAATATTGTGGTCAACTAAATAAATTAACGATTACAGAAAATAATGTGTAATCAATTACACAAGTACACAAAATATTGTGGTCAACTAAATAAATTAACGATTACAGAAAATAATGTGTAATCAATTACACAAGTACATTTTAATCGTAATTTGTAATTAGATTACATTTTTCCCAACTCTGGTGTGAATATTATTTCGTTTATGTCCGATATTTTTTATGTTATGATATGTTAAATAAATTGAGTCTTGTTTTTGTCATTTTAGTTCCCCTTTTAAGCAGTCGGGTTTTTAAATATTTTTTTACTTTTTAGTTATATATAGCAATATTGTATGGCAAAGGCTGCAGCCTGTTTAGTTCGGGGAAACATTGTAGTGAGGGATGTTAAAAACTCTCCTCGGATCCAGATCACTACTTGCAAGTCCATCCAATTTTTTTTATTTCTATCTCACAATTTTGAAAATTATATATCGTAGGACATTTCTAAAGACACCTCATTTGTCCAAATCGGTGTATCCGTACAGGCTCTAGAGCGTTGTTATGTTTCTGGATATACAAACATAGCCTGATAAACAATTTATCCAGATATTATCTTTGCCCATCTTCGTTCTCCAGCCGCTTCGCCGTGAATCATTCAAGCCTTCCTGACGACAAATAGTAATAGGGGAAATGCGGCAACAACGCGATACGCCTCTCGATACGTATCGGCAACTATGTATTTCCTACATATATCGGCTAGCTTGGATTTCCACCGGTTCTGATGGTACATGGCGCGAATATACCATTAGCGCCGGTGACGGAGAATCCTGGAAGCATAATTCTGTCATTTCTCGAATCTGTCTCAGTATACGAGTTATAAATTCATTATTATTTCAACGTACGGTGCTTATTAGCGTTCAAACGCACCAGACCCGCCTGCACGGATGTCTAATGGAGGCAACTATACCCGTAAAAGCTTCCTTCTTGCCAATTCCACGACGTAAGTTGGTTGAAACGGTTTGTTTACTACATCGCGTATACGTATAACGCTGATGCTACCTGGCTCGAATATACCACGAGCGCCGGTACGGAGAAGCCTTAAAGCTTCATTCTGTCAGTTTTCGAGTCATAAATTCAGAATTATTTCAACGTACGGTGCTTATTAACGTTCAAACGCACCAGACCCGCCTGCACGGATGTCTACTGGAGGCAACTATACCCGCAAAAGCTTCCTTGTCGAATCCACGACGAAAGTTGGTTGAAACGGTTTGTTTACTACATCGCGAATACGTACACGCTTTTCCTAGCTGGTGTAAGCGTACGCACACATTCAAGGCCCAGGGAGACGGCATAAAGGCAGGGTCCCACGAGTGCAACTGCGCGCCGCGCACGACGTTTTCGTCCGCTTGAAAGGGTCAAATTTATGAGACCGCGCGCACGAAATGGGCCGACGCTCTGCCAGGCGCGCATGCGAATGCTTGGCGTGCATGTCGAAGACAGTGGAAATACTAGCCGCCTTTTCTACATCGTGCTTTCTTTATCTAAATCAGGCTTGGGAATTAAGTGAATGTAGCGGCCGATTTTCGGAGGCGACGTCTCCTTTCTGCCGCCGCGCGTCTTGGCCGCCGCGGCGGCCTAGGTGCTTGGAGCGCCTCAGGCCCGGACTATATGAATCGGGCGTGGCGCATTGGGGCGACATTGTATCAATAGGTTTCCACATCGTCCCAGAGAACACGATTTTCGATGCGTTCTTGTTTTGTCCACGCGCCACGTGCAGTTCACGCGGTACGGGCCTGAGACGCTCGAAGCACCATGGTCGTCGCGGGGGCCAAGACGCGCGGCGGGACAAAAGAGGCGTTGCCGAAACAACGCCTTCACACTTCATACTACTTAAGATGTTTGAATGGGTTTACTACGTCGCGGTCACCGATTGCTGGAAACTGTGTTTCAAATGAAATGAAGAAGTTCGCTGCCGTGCCTTCCCTCCCACAGTTCCGCCATCACTTTCAACATCGGTCAGTCATTCGCTATCTTGGTATGCTGTTTGTTTTTTTTCTCACACGATATGAGAATGAGGGTAGTTACCATTGCGACCAATAGTGAAAATACGAACACCATTTGTATAGATAGTGTGAAAAAAGGTGGGCCATAGGGAGGAGATTAGGTATATCATGACCAACTGGAGCAGCATACCTCCCAGACGCCAACTTTCTACCCCTGCACAGGAAATACACGTGTATCATTTCCTCTGATTAATTCGCATTTCTGAAATGGATAGGCAAGTATGGTCTAGTGTGCGTGTTGAAAGTCCCGAAATACTTGACTTATAGAGGATGTAATAAATGCTGTTACTCTATTGCATACTGAAACATTTGTTTTTAAGTAGCTACCTACATTTAGCTTAGCTGAAGGTACTAAAAATGTTTTATGACTTAAAAACTTATTCAAATTTGACTTTCGTACATCCACAAATGTCGAGATATTTCCCTGGTAATGCGTTGGGAAAGGAAATTACAATTAACACATTCACTGCTGTGGTGGTCACCGGCGACCAACACTTTGACAGTAAATAGGTACATAATGTCAATATGAGTAATCTCAAATAGTAAATGCACCATTGCATTATTAAATAGTTTACTTTTGAGACGTATGAACTTTTTAAAACATACAGAAGTCACAGAAAAATGATATTTTTTACACCTACGATTTTCTTGCAGAATGAATCAAAGCAATAACTTAATTGTTCATGAGAAATAGAATAATTTGAAATTGATAAAGATGGACAACCACAATTCAGTGTCACATATCTGCATACATAGTGTATTACAATAATTATGCAATATCTAGAAACAAATACACCTATCGCAGCAGCATCATTGTTGCTATTTACAGTAATAATTATCAGGTTACTGCTTGCTTTAATATACATATAAACTAAATAATAGACCATAAATGCACATATGCAAGTGATATGTAGGAGTAAAGAGTACATTTGCGTTAAAAAGCACACATTTTTTTCAGTCTTTTCGACGATGCGCGGCGTGCAATCGCGTGCGCGCGTGGCAGAAAAATTCCGGCATAGCGCGCACAAGATCGCTTTTGACGCGCGCGTCGTCGTAAAAGTCGACCCTTTCAAGTGCTTCAAACTGCTCGACAATCCGAAAAACTCGTAAATCTGACCCGTGCGCGGCGCGCAGTTGCACCAGTGGGAACGTCTGTCTGCAACAAATCGGCCTTGCGCGTCGAGAAAAACGTGCGCAGCGCGCCGTTGCACTAGTGGGACCCTGCCTTAAGACCAACAAGGGAAGATCCCGAACCCGAAAATTCAAAAAAATTCTGATAGTTTGTGGATATGTAGGGAATATCCTCCTGACACATTACAACGCAATTTTTTTTGCTGCCCAAAATCACACTAAGGGGTTGAAATTAACCTCTAAAGATTCGGCTATTTTTCGATTTTATTTTCTAACTCGCAATCTCTAATAGATAGAAAAGAAATTTCAAGACAAAAGTTACTTCAGATCTATCAAATGGTAAATGTCATGTGACGGACGTCACTCCAGGAAAGAGGATGGTAGATTCAGTGGTACGCCAGGGTCGGTAAAGAATCCTCCTTGCACTGGTGATTTCGTTATTTCTAATTCGTCGTTTCGTGCTCGTCAAATATTTACATCTATGTACAGAAGCGACGGTGCTACGTTGGTCGTCGGGCCGCGCATGTATCGTGGTGTTGACGTTCGAGTACGGACGAGAGACCTCGTGCGTCCCGTTAGCGGAACGGTTTGTCGTCTTATCGAGACGGTTTCGCGGCGCGTCGTCGCGCCGCGTGTCGTATCACGGACGGGATTGGCCAGTCGCCGGGAATCTGGCGCGTCTCTTTAACGGGACAGGAAGAGACCGGGCAACGTCCGGGCGTCTCTGAAAGTAACGGGCGAGACCGGGCAATGTCCGGGCGTCTCCGAAAGGAACGGGCGAGACCGGGTAACGTCCAGGCGTCTCTGGGAGGGGCGGTAGAGACCGGGCTGCGTCCAGGCTTCTCTTAGGTGGTACAGGAAGAGACCGGGCAACGTCCAGGCGTCTCGGTAAAGGAGGTAGAGACCGGCCAGCGTCTAGGCGTCTCTTTATTGGTACGGGAAGAGACCGGGTAACGTCCAGGCGTCTCTTTATTGGTACGGGAAGAGACCGGGCAACGTCCAGGCGTCTCGGTAAAGGAGGTAGAGACCGGGCAGCGTCTAGGCGTCTCTTTATTGGTACGGGAAGAGACCGGGTAACGTCCAGGCGTCTCTTTATTGGTACGGGAAGAGCCCGGCAACGTCCAGGCGTCTCTTAAGGTCGTCGCTCACTAGGCCGAAGCGAAGCGCGGCGACCGAAGCCGACTTTACGTCGGAAGCGCGACGACCGAAGCGAAGTTTTCGTTAAGAATATTTTCGCGTCGCTTCGGGTCGCTGCTGTTCTGTCATATGAGCGATACGTGGCGACGGATTTGTTATATAGACGGAATATTCCTGATACAAACATCTACCGTTAGAATGTCCGCACAAGAAGAGAGATTGATGCTTTTAGTTCAACAGCACAAGAAATGGTATGATCTCTCTGATACAAATTATAGTAACCAAGATGTTAAAGACAACTGTTGGTCGGAAATTGCTAAAGAAATGAAATTAACTGGTTAGATATCATTTATTAGTGTTTATGAACAAACTATAAAGTACAATGTTAAAAATAGATTAATTTTGGCATTGACGACCAAAGAATAATTCTTTCACAGATCGATTCTATACCTTCCACGGAACAAAAAATGTATTGGCCATTTTTCCGAAAAGTGACGGGAAAGTTGTGAAAAATGAGGCGAAAGTGCAAGAATATGACTGAGACCAGGGCGCGAATTTTTCGGTTTGATTCTCTTCGGAGCATGATCTACTGGCAGAATAATCACTTAAAAAATCATAACAAGGATTATTTATATCAATGATAATGAATTAGTATTCTGTATAAACATGAAAGTGGTGATAAATAATGCTTTATCGATATTATAAACATCGAAAACAAGAAATTCTTCTAGTAATAGAACGTAAATAAGGATAAGTAATAAGTGTTAAACTAAGTTGAATGTACAATAATTAATCTACTCTTGTGGTCATTACTTACATGTTTCACTTCATACGTCTGTGTCACTTTCTTCGGATGACGATGCATTTATGAAATAATCATTCAGAAAGCTCGCAGACAAACGGACTGAAGATTTTATTTTTTTTATTTTTTTTTTATATCTTTGACAGTACAATTCACAATATTACACTGCCCACGTTATTTGATGATTTCAAAATTGCGTGTGCTTTGTTAAATGCTACCTTCAAACCAATAGTTACAACTCAATTAGACCAGCTCATGATTGATAAAATGTTGCAGCAATCAAACGAGCCTAATCGCCTATCTGAATGCATGCAGATCACAATTTATACGTATCGAAGCTACCCACATTAGATTTTTTCCCCGAATTAAGTGATCGCGATCTCCGTGTATACACGTGTGGAACGTATCAGTTAAAACAAGCTCCTCACTATTATGCGGATCATATTAATGAGAATGGTGACTTTGAATTCACAATAGCTAACACAACTTCGGTAATCGATTATCAAAAATATCAAATAGCAATAGATATTCGTAACAGTGTAAACAGTAAACAGACATTCAAACAGTGTAAAATATTTCGTTTACGTATTACTGGACAAAATCAAAACCGGGCTTGATGCAATTATTGGACATACATGCGGATGCAAAATCGGTGAACGAGTTGTAGGCTGCTGCACACATGTAGCGATGATTTTATGGTATTTCGGTTTCGCTCGATACAAATCTTCAGTCCGTTTGTTTGCGAGCATTCTGAATGATTATTTCATAAACACTTATTACTTATCCTTATTTACGTTCTATTACTAGAAGAATTTCTTGTTTTCGATGTTTATAATATCGATAAAGCATTATTTATCACCACTTTCATGTTTATACAGAATACTAATTCATTATCATTGATATAAATAATCCTTGTTATGATTTTTTAAGTGATTATTCTGCCAGTAGATCATGCTCCGAAGAGAATCAAACCGAAAAATTCGCGCCCTGGTCTCAGTCATATTCTTGCACTTTCGCCTCATTTTTCACAACTTTCCCGTCACTTCTCGGAAAAATGGCCAATACATTTTTTGTTCCTTGGAAGGTATAGAATCGATCTGTGAAATAATTATTATTTGGTCGTCAATGCCAAAATTAACCTATTTTTAACATTGTCCTTTAATAATTAATCATACATAGAATACAGATATTGTATATTAATTTTTTCAGCTTTTGAGTGCAAAGAAAAATGGACGAAACTGTGGGGTTGTTTTCGAAAAGCATTGTAAAATCGGAAGAGTCGTAGTGGTGACCCGGCAAAAAAATTAAGCCGTGGAAATTGGAGAAGCAAATGGCTTTTATCATATGCCACATGGAAGAACGACAACTAATATCCAATATACCAGACGAAATTGAAAGGACTAATGATGAAGATGCATTGCAAGACATAGTGGAAGATGTACATAACGAGTACACTGCAAATAATTTAGTCAATGTGAATTGTAACGTTTCGAGAACAAGACGAACACAAAATACACATAAATCAAAATCATCAGTGGCGGATGTATTGGATACATATTTGGAGAAAAAGAATACTGTACAAAAAAAACTACACAAATGATGCTCTGACACAATTTTTTTAAGCTTAGCAGAAACAGTTCGAAATTTACCACAAGATTTACAAATTCAAGTTAAAACACAAATTTTCAGAACCGTTAATGAAGCAGAAATTACAGCCTTACAAAGATATAATACACAATTCACAAATACTCACAATCAGTTGGAGATCCAATCTTCAAATTTTAGCCACCTATAGCAGACACCAACAACTTCATAACCTCTGCCCCAATCACCTTTTGAAACCACACGACAAAACGATTGTACTCACTAACACTTGCTTACTCACTAATTTCAATCCATGTTAAATTGTTTAATTGTTGAATTGATTATTTAAATAAAAAAAGATAAAATATGTATCAATATGTATATTCTTTGTAGTATTTATCAATTAAAATAATAATAATAACAATGGCGAAATTTCTAAATGACGCGATGTTCAGTCAATATGGATTCGTCAGACGAAAAGGTTGTAATTACTGCTCTGCTGTGTGAAATGATCGAGCGAAAAAGGACAAAACGTCATTGGGTTAATCCAATTTTAGAAAAAAAAAACAGAGGCTGAATTTCATACACACTTTTCGAAATTAATAAAAGACCCTATTAAGTTTTTTCAATATTTTCGTATGAACTATGAACAGTTTGGTAATTTATTAGAAATAGTGAAACCAGATATTGAGAAAAAAATACGCCTTTTACGGCAAACTATATCAGCGGAGGAACGATTAGCAGTATGTTTGTGGTAAATATAATTACACAATACATCCGCCAATGATGATTTTGATTTATTTGTTTTTGTTTGTCATTGCTTTCCGAAAACAATTACGTGGTTTCTTCCATTTACCTTTGCACTAAAAAGCTAAAAAAATCAATATACAATATGATATAGGTTTCTTGCAACTGGAGATTCGTTTCGATCAGTTGCATTTATCAGTATGATATAATATGGAGAAAGCTAGGTCCCATAGTTATGCCAGCACCGACCCAAGAAATATGGAAGAAATCAGAATACGGATTTTCTAAGCTTTGGAATTTCCCTAACTGTATCGGGGCTCTGGATGGGAAGCATGTTGTGATTGAAGCACCCTCTAACAGTGCATCATTATATTTTAATTATAAGAAGACATTTAGTATAGTGCTCCTTGCAGTAGTTGATGCAAACTATCAGTTTGTTGTAGTCAATGTGGGTGCATATGGGAAAAATAGTGATGGTGGAATACTTTCTGAATCAAACCTCGGCAAATTATTAATGGAGGATAATTTAAACATTCCACCTCCTAAAACTCTTCTCCATACAAACGTTTCTCTACCGCATGTTATTGTAGGAGACGAAGCATTTCTCCTACACAAAAATATTATGCGGCCGTATCC
Source organism: Andrena haemorrhoa (assembly GCA_910592295.1). Lineage (NCBI taxonomy): Eukaryota > Metazoa > Arthropoda > Insecta > Hymenoptera > Andrenidae > Andrena > Andrena haemorrhoa. The sequence continues at coordinate 23,376,565 of OU342942.1, forward strand.
GCGTGCTCAAAGAAAATCTGACCAAACTAAATCCATCTACAATTATTGGCTGAGTAGAGCCAGAAGAATCTCGGAGAATGCTTTTGGAATTTTAAGTAAAAAATTTAGAATTTATCAGAAACGATTGAGAATACCACCTGAGCAAGTAGATATAATAGTATTGGCGACTTGTTGTTTACATAATTTTCTAATTAAAAAAAATACAATGTTGCCAATTGAATTTACTCCTCAAAATTTACGAGTAGTTAGGGGAAATGCAACCACAAATGCATTAGAAATTAGGGAAAAATTTGGGCATTACTTTTCAGCGAAAGGTTCTGTTCCTTGGCAAAATAACGTACTTCGTACGTGTAGACATAATTTGTAAAAAAATATATGTATATACAGGGTGTCCCAAAAATGTCGGAGTTCTTTCAAAGGGGTGACTCAAGGGGTGATTTGAAACAACTTTTTTCTTAGCGAAAATATTGTCCGAAGCTTCGTTAACGAGATATTAACATAAAACCCCGACCAATCAGAGCGCGCGCAATCCGCCCCGAGCTCCCGCGGTAACGTTGGCTACGCGGTAGGCGGCTGCGCTTGTACTACGAACGTACGAACAATCAAGTCGGCATGCATCGAAGTAAACCGCGTTACACAATTTTTTTTAAGCAGAATCTTAAATAATAATTGTTTGAGGTGAGAGGACAAGAAATGCGTAAATTCCATTTTCAAATAAGGCATAAACTTAATGGTAATGTAATAGAAAATGTACTACAAGTGATTGTAATTCGTTATTGAGGTAAAAATCCGTAGTTTAATAACGGCCAACATAACTAAAGTTAAAAAATAATATTAGGTGTATGAATAAATTCTTTCCGACTGGATTTACATAATCAGGTCAAAGCTACCGAATTTCTATCGCGGTGATATTCGTAAGCTGCCAGGAAACTGGCGAAAGGTAATTAACAATAATGGAAATTATTTCGATGATTGAGATGTTTTCATATTTTTTAAATCAAAGTGTTATTGTACCCTAAAATCGAACACAATTTATTTCTACACCTAATAATCACCAATAAATTAAATAAAACTCAACCTTTCGGACATTCCTTTCCTTTCTTTTCGGAAAGCCGTGTCACTAAGTAGGTCACTGTACCGATCCTGGTCATCGGTGGACGAAAAGTTTTAAGGTAGGGTAGCGCCCGGTGCTCAGCTGATCGCAGGTATACGACACCACCCGAAGGTAAGGGTCGTAACGTCAAGTGCGTCCGGGTTAATGTACCGAATATTCACTTCACTGCACGGCCACTAACACTGATCACTTAATTTATTTTTCATACTGATTGTACCGAATAGGAGTCTGAATATACAATATTTGTTCATACTTTATCGTGAAATTCTTTTCATATTGGCCTCTACAATTATTTGTTTTTCAAACGATAAATTTGGAATTTTATTCATCTTTGGTTACGCATCATAAACCTCGCCACGGAGGATTCTCGTTTGGAAGTCACGGCTCGACTGGCTATCGTGCGAGGTTGTCGCACAATAGACACACCGCGGTCTCGTTTCTGTGCGGACGCGTGCTCGAACCATACGCTTCTTTTCATATTCTTAATGTATATGATAAAAATAATCCAGTAATATACACATATATCATATATTATTTATTTTAGCATTTCCATCCTGTGTTATTTTTAATATTTTTGGAATAGGTGTCGCCGGTGCCGAGTCGCGGCAACATATCGAGAGAAGACTAATATAATATAATCCCGTAAAGACAACTGTTCCGTCTTACGTAATAAAGGAGGACTTGGAGCGAAGCGAAAATTCATTATCGTTTACATCCGGAAATTTCGTATTTTTTGAAGCGAAATTAATTTTATTCCTTTACAATCGGACAATGCTTATTTTCAAAGCGTTCCTCGGGATACATTTGCCTGCCAGATGTCGAATAGGGGGAAATCGAAATCGTCCCTTTTTTTTTACCTGTCTGTACCGTTGTCCACCGCCGACTCTCGGGGTTTTTTCCGTCATAAACCGTGAGCCTGGCGATCATCCCGGCTAGTTTTTGGGACCAGCTGGTTGTACTTTTCCTCCACCTCGTCAAGACGGCGAAAGTGCCTCCTCCACCGACGAATTAACAGAGGGGAGGTCCTTCCTCTTCTTCAAAAGTGCAAACAATTGGAATTTGTCACCTCCCAAAATTCTGGACAACGCGTCTACCATCCGAACGTTGGAAAAGTTAGCGGGGGCTCTTGTTAAAGTCATCGTTCAGCTTATGTTTCGGCACATATTTACATAAGTTAATAATTTATACCAGAGACAGTAAATATTTCATCAACTCATTCATAGAAGCCTCCAATAAAAAGACTAATGATTATGCTATCTTTGTACAGTCTATGTACTGCAGCCAGTACACGAACGTGTATACATATAACAAACCCGGGCAACGCCGGGTACTTTAAGCTAGTACTCTATAAATTTACAGAAATAACGTTATAGTAAGGAGGGAAAAATAAAAATATTATAGTTCCTCAAAATAGTTTTTGGGGTTTTAGCTTCCTACAAAAAAGTCTGCTTATACTGTTTGTCACTCGCTTATGATGGAACACAGGTGGGCCTAGAAGAGGGCTGGGCCAACTCAGTCGGGGTTGTCCACTTATTATTATAAAAATAATAATACTAATAACTGATGGTTGTTTTCGTTTCAAAATGTATAAATTTACCAAAGATTAATACAGTTACAAATTTATAGTTTGAAAAACAAATAATTGTAAAGGCTAATATGAAATGAATTTCACGATAAACTGTGAACAAATATTTCATGTTCAGATTCCTATTCGGTACATTCAGAAATTCAATAGATCCGAATATTCGAAGGTTCGAAGGTTCGAAGGTTCGAATATTCGAAGAAATTATTCGAATTCTGTGGTATTCGAATATTCGAATACTTAGATTATTCGAATATTCGTTACAGTCCTAATGCCGACTTGCTTGTTCGTACGTTCGTAGTACAAGCGCAACCGCCTACCACGTAGTCAACGCTATCGCGGGAGCTCGGGCGGAATGCGCGCGCTCTGTTGGTTGGGGTTTTTTCTTAATATCTCGTTAACGAAGCTTCATACAATATTTTCGCTAAGGAAAAAGTTGTTTCAAATCACCCCCTGAGTCACCCCTTTGAAGGAACTCCGACATTTTTGGGACACCCTGTATGTACAGTATACCTATAATTCATATGATTAATTATTAAACTTTATATTTTGTTCATAAACACTAATAAATGATATCTAACCAGTTAATTTCATTTCTTTAGCAATTTCCGACCAACAGTTGTCTTTAACATCTTGGTTACTATAATTTGTATCAGAGAGATCATACAATTTCTTGTGCTGTTGAACTAAAAGCACCAATCTCTCTTCTTGTTGCGGACTAGAGCTGCTTCGAGACTCGAAACAATCGAGCCGAGCCGAGACCCGAACGGATTCGGGTAGCTCAATTTTTTCGAGCAGCTTGAATGTGTTTCGGGTAGCTCAATTTTTTCGGATAACTCGAATGTTTCAAGTCACCCGAATATGTTTTAGGTATTATGTATAATATATATTATACATCTAACTTAATTTATATTCGGTGCCTACAAAATGTTCCAGGTACATCAAGCTGTCACATTGCACCATACAGTCGACTACCTAAAATATGTTCGGGCAGCTCGAAACATTCGAGTTACCCGAAACATTCGGGTTACCCGAGGCCGTTCGGGTCTCGGCTCGGCTCGAAAAACCGAGTCCCGCTCGGTCCGAACTTCAAGCTACTCGAATGTTTCGAGTCTCGAAACAGCTCTAGTGCGGACATTTTAACGGTAGATGTTTGTATCAGGAATATTCCGTGTATATAACAAATCCGTCGCCACGCATCGCTCATATGACAGAACAGCAGCGACCCGAAGCGACGCGAAAACATTCTCAACGAAAACTTCGCTTCGGTCGCCGCGCTTCGCTTCGGCCTAGTGAGCGACGACCTTTAGGCGGTGCAGGAAGAGACCGGGCAACGTCCAGGCGTCTCTGTAGGAACGGTGAGGGAAGCGGAGTAGCGGCGATCGCTCGACCGGCTGAGTTATACGGAATTTTACTAGATTCGCTTGCACCGGGCAACATCCAGGCAGGCCGACTGGTAGTGGGGATCCGCAGCCCCACTCGAACTGCCTTGCCGTCGCGGCACCAGGGCTTATGTCCCGATTCTCGGAAATTCTTAGCTGCGAGAAACCGACGCGATCTAGTGGCGCAGTGGGGAATGAGCGTCATCGCGCTGACGCGTCGCGAGACCGGCGTGGTTCGGGCCGATTCGGTTCGAGTCGGTCGAGATCGCCCGACTGCGCGGCTTCTCGCTCACTCCCGGTCGCCCCGCTGCGCGCTCGATTCCTCGCAGCTGGGACGCTACGTCACAGTTGTATCAATTGTTTAACCCTTTGGCATACAACAACGTGTGAGACCCGTGGTAGCGGGATCGGGCCAAAGATGTAAAGCACGGGTGGGACCCGTGGTAGCGGGATCGGGCCAAAGGTGGAAGGCACGGGTGGAACCCGTGGTACGGCGATCAGGCGAAACGTAAGCAGTAAGGGGTAGGGATACGCCTCGCGGGGAATCCGCGACTACGACTGAACTTTTCGCCGAAGTAGTTTCATTTTAGTTGCGTGTTATTCCTGGCCGCAGTCGCACTACCACAGATGTTTTAGGAAAATACTCATAAACATGCCTGCAAAAAGAAAATTGAGCGTTGATAAGAACAGTAAAAGTTGTGCTAACAGTGCAAATAATGATTTGATAGATATTTTGAATAGTGATAATGACAGTAGTGATATTGTATTTCCTATACGAAAACGTTGTAAGCGACTGATTATTGAAGATGATACCGATGATGAAGAACACATGAACGATACATATCATCAACAATCAGAGCGATGGATTTGGAAAGAAAAAAATAATAAACCAAAAATCTGGAATTATACGGAGACTCCTGGCATAAAACTGGCAACTTTATATCAGTTAGGAGCAAACAAAACAGAATTAGACATTTTTAATATAATATTTGGTAATATGTTTTGGGGAAATATTGTAACGGAGACTCGTTACGCACAACAAATAAGAAACAATAAAAATCAAAGACGAAAAATAGACAAAACTTGGTTTCCCGTAGATTGTGGTGAAATAAAAATATATTTTGCATTATGTATAATAATGGCTCAAGTTAAAAAACCAAAAATTCAAATGAATTGGTCTAAGAGAGCCATTATAGAAACGCCAATATTCAGAAGAACGATGCCATTGAAAAGATTTGTGCAAATAACTAGATATTTGCATTTTGTAAATAACAATACGAGTAACACTACAGATAAATTATGCAAAATAAGACCTGTGATAAATTATTTTAATCAAAAATTTAAAGAAGTGTATACAATGCAGCAGGACATTGCTATCGATGAATCGCTAATGAAATATAAGGGACGCTTATCTTATAAACAATTTAATCCATCGAAAAGGGCGAGATTCGGTATTAAATTTTATAAATTGTGTGAGTCAAAATCGGGTTATTGCTATGATTTTAAAGTATACACAGGTCGTGATAAAATAAATCGTAATGACAGTGTATCTGAAAATGTTGTGAAAGAGCTAGCACAGTCAGTGTTACATAAAGGACATACTTTATACTTAGACAATTGGTACTCTTCACCAAAACTGTTTATAACTTTAGTTAACAGTAAAACTAATGCCGTTGGGACAGTACGTTCGAACAGAAAGAATATGCCAAACGCTTTTGGTAAAGCAAAATTAAAACCGGGAGAATGGAAAATGAGAAGCTGTAATGGAATACTGGCAATAAAATGGAAAGATAAACGAGACGTTCATATTATTTCTACAAAGCACGAAACAGTAGAAATGATTAAACCACGCACAAATAAATGGAATCCTACTTGGAAACCAAAATGTGTCATTGAGTACAACAAAGGAATTATTGGAATTGATCGGGCAAGACCAACTGCTAGCGTGCTTCCCTGTTATGAGAAAATACACGAAAGGATACCAAAAAATTTTCTTTTACCTGTTTGATATTGCATTGTTTAACTCCTACATTTTGTGCAACAAAATAAATTCTGAACAAAAACAGAAATACTCTGCATATAGACTTGAAATAGCCGAATCATTACTGAAAACTATACCGTTACCAGACTATAAACAACGAGGACGATTATCGAGCGGAGATTTGCCACAGAGACTGCACGCGCAACATTGGGGTCATTTTCCCAAGCATATAGACCCAACACCATCGAAATCAAAGCCATCAAGATCCTGTAAAGTTTGTACGAGACATGAAGAGCGTCGCGAAACAACGTGGAAGTGCAAACAATGTAAAGTTCCATTACATGTACCAACATGTTTCGAAAGATATCATACAGTTGAAGATTATTAATTTTCTGTAAATTTTTTCAACACGTTTATAATTTAACATACGTTTTATTCAGAAATTGAAATATAATGTTATTGATTTGTTCTTCAATATAGTAAAACTTCAATATAATAGATCATTCTTGTTCATCGATGAATCGTTCGTAATTATTTATTAAACATCTTACACAATTAAACCAGTTGTACATTACACATGTATTTACACATTATACGTCCCGTCAGCAATGTTCCCGGCAACTTTGTTACACTGCGTACCGGGGCTACGACGTGTGCGATTGACAACACCTTCGGCCGCTGAGCCGAACCGTAAAATGACTCGACGCGTGCCTCACCTCTGGTGTTGGTTTGGCCGCACCCGTCGGCTTTGAACTGGTATTCCAAGGGGTTAAACAATTAGAAAAAGTTATAAACAAAAATATTAATAAAGTTTTCTAAAATTCATTGTTTCATGTGAAATCTGAACTGGATGTTCGAATAATTATGAATCAGCATAAGCCATATTTTTTCCATATCATTTCAACTTTTTTTATTGCAGAAATATGCTCCTCGACAATCGAATAACTTTTGGATGCCATTGTAACCAGGGGTTGAAAACAGTTATTATATCGGTTTCGGTTCTTGAAACAGTTATGAAGAACCGATATTTTGAATAACTGTTATAAAGAAGCGATATTCTGACTATATCGGTAAAGTAACGATTCTAGAACCAACATTTTTTCGGTTCTATATCAGTTCCAAGGTGGTTCTGCAATCGATGCTCGTATCGATTTTAGAGTATCTAATTGAGATCGCCAGTATTACAATTGTAGATTATTCTATATAAGCATAAACACACCTTTTACAAAATCATTATGAAAATAAAACTGAAATAATTATGCATACCATTATCTTGTAACATCGCTTGCAACGATTTTCAACGGCCGGCCGTTGAGACTACCGACTTTTTCGCGATGCTGTCGACAATGTCGACGCGACGAATGATTCAAGTCAAAGCGAGACCGTTTTTTTCAGACGATACGAAAAGTATCATTCCTGGTCTGATCGTCACAGAGAACAGAACAGAAGCCTTTGGTGTCAAAGAAAGGAGCTGTTTTACTCACATTCTTTGTTTAAATTAGTATTTCATAAGCTTAGTACTAGTTACTATATTCGTGATATGACCGCGGGAAGACTGGACAGCTGAATATCTCCTAAAGTATTGGAGATACAAATTTTAGAAAAATATGGACTTGCATGGTTCGATGGGGCTAATTTATTAGCGCAGATGAATTTTTTTGCGATTATTATTTTAAAAGATACGATGGTCAAGTTCGGTTTTTTAAATGGCACTACGTTTTTTGAAGAGGTGAGTTGATAGTGCGTTCCAAGACAAATTCAATAAGCATTAATGTATACCTCGTTTTTGAGATATTGCGCTTGCAAATTTGCTGATTTTCACTGGAAGAAAACCCGCTGAAGTAGCAAGGACCGGGGTCGGTCTTGCTGGCGCCACGGGGGCCTGGCCTGTTGAAACAGATACCTACCTGCCAAAGGTGTACGCCAGGCCCAAAGGCTGGACAATACTTTTCCGTCAGAAATGCTACTTAGGTAGGTACATCTGCGGTATCAAGAAGCGCACCGTTACTTTTATTTCGCACTTGCTTCTACGCTCGGATGGCCGGTTCTTTTGTGAGGGATGCAAATCCGATTTTTGTTGGCGAACGTTTATTTACACCAAGGTGAGTAGTGTGTTCCTATATCGTTATTTCCTTAATGATTTTGTTAAGAACAGGTGTATGGTTCAGGTAAAAAAATTCGTAGGTTATTAACTCTTTATGACTGAACGATTTACTTGTTAAACTCGCATCTATATTTGATAAAGTCACCGTTTTTGTTATACTAACCTCAAAAACACATAGTTTGTGGGGTGGTCAAATACTGAATATTGTTTTGAACAATTTTCAGAAGTTGACAGGCGTGGTCAATTACTGACGTGACTCATTTAAATTTGTTTACGATTTATAATGTATCCATTTTACATCTAAGATTGTTAGGAGTACAAAATATAATTCTAAATTTGGAAGCATGCTGCGTGTTTGAGATTCACCAAGTTCATCTCAATGCCACACTCACGATCACGGCAACACCTCCCGGGCACGGATCTCTCGGCGGATCCACAATCGATGAGCAAATCAGAGCTTACCACGTCAATCGATGAACCAATCAGATTTCCCCACGTCGGTCGATCTTCGAGAAGAGTCGAGACGCCGCGTAACGGAAGAGCATCCATCTTGAACTCACTCTTGTTCGCATCGTGTGCATGTCAACACGGCTCGCTCGCGTTTCGTTTGCATCCACATTGCTCACTTAGTCAGTTTTCACTGCAAATTGCTCAACTCACTCAAATTCACCGTCTCAAGTGCTCAATCTCAACCACAAAAGCTTTCATCGATTGTGGATCGCCGCGAGTGAAGCACGTGGTGGTTCCATGGACCTAAGAATTAAATGGACGGAGCACAAAGCTGCGGGGCCTAAGCTCGTATAAGTAAGGGGGGTGCATGGTACTGCGCATGCGGTGGAGGACGATCGGTGATTGGTTGATGAATTTCGTTATTGTTTTAAATTATTTAAAACCTGTCACAAATGTACATAACATATAAATTAAAATCGTAAACGCCAATACTAAAATAAAATGAATTCTATGGCCAACTTATCTTATGTTTGAGACTGCATTTTGGTTGCAATTCAATACAATGCAATTCGGTACAACGATACACATTTGTAAAAACACGTGGCATCTCAAATTTTGACAATTTACCTTATGTGACACTCGTCAGGTCATAACCTGACTGTAAGCTGTCAAAATTTGGAGTAGATTGCATAGTGAAGATAGCGATTTACGAACGAAACCTGTATTAGTTCGTTTTGGCTGAAGGTGTGCGTGTAACGCGTGTATGTATAAGCATTCAGCATTCCATTTCAAATAAAGCGCGACGCATGCGTACTACTCCGCCAATCACAGGCCGTCCACCACGACTTCTCTCCTCCCGATCGACTGGCTCGACCCCCTCGTCCATGTTGAGACTTTGTGCTCCGTCCATTTAATTCTTAGGTCCATGGGTGGTTCGCGACATTCTCACTTCTAGCTCTCACATAACCTTCTCACAACTACAACATTCTCACTACAACATCAAGCTCAATTGCACGACAGTGTATTTTAAATAAACCGACCAACTCATTTTTTAACCGTGCAGCGCCATAATTGTCAAACCTAACCTTACCGGTATCAGCGTGTAACACCTAAATTCGCTACACTGCGTTTTAGAGGATGACCACATGGTCAACTATTGATTGCATTCATGGTCAAGTAATGACCAGTGTCCACTTTTTTAAAACAGCCATGTGCGTGACATCATAAACACCAACGGAAAATTAAAATGCATTTATTTACTTATTTATTTCAGAAATTATTTCATTACTAATCGAGAGATGCCTCCTATCAAGGGCTCCTTTAGAAACTATTCTGAGGAGACGATGAAGGCAGCCATTGAAGATGTTTGGTTGCACAAAACACCAATAAGGGCAACAGGACGTAAATTTGGCGTACCAAGGATAACCCTTAAATACATAGTGGAAGGTAAATCGCCTGCGCAGAGAAAGATGGGACCTCCTCCAATTTTAAATCAAGGTGAAAAGAATGAGATCTGTCGGTTGATTGAAAAAATGGCTGCAGCTGGTTTCCCAATTACGATCGAAGAACTTGTAACTAGCGTGGACGTATTATCAAAGAAGTGAAACGTCAAAACCCGTTTAAAAATGATCGTCCTGGTAGTACCTGGGTAAAGGGTTTTTTAAGTAGAAATCCTACAATATCAAAAAGAGTTGCACAAAATCTAACAGCTTCACGAGCAGCAGTCACCAGTGCTAATATACTCAACTGGTTTTCGGAAGTGTATAACTACCTCAAAGAGAACAATTTTGAGACGATCTTAGAGGACCCATCCAATACCACCTATATAATAAAGCCAAACTGCTCTGCACCACGTGACCCTATGACATCATATACAAGAGGTGGTTGTTTTATATGATATTTGTAGTCGTTTAAAGTAATAATTAGTTCAAAATGGTTAATAAGTGCTGTGTACCTAGGTGTAATGGCAACCATAAAAAACTTCAAAAAGTAAAAAAATAAGGCAAGTACGTGAATTATTATTATCTTTGTAAAAAGAAGTGAGATCCCCATAAAAAACTTCAAAGAAGTAAAAAAAATAAGGCAAGTACGTGAAATCAAATAAACCACAAAAAATAGAAGTTAATAATAATTACAAAATAAAAAAGATGTGAAATCAAAATGAGCTGCAAGTACATAAAGGTGCTTTCCAACTGCGCTTAAGATGACATAACTACACATGCACAGCTAAAATGGTGTGTTCATAGCTTCCATTACTCATATCGCGGACATTTTAATGAACCCATCAAAAAGAATTCCATTTAAAAGCATTGTCGTAAATTAATAGCTTTACAAAATTAATGATATACAAAAATTGCGCCAATTATAACAATGGCTATTTATACAAAGAAAAAATGTATTAAATAATATTAAGCAGATATATTTTTATACAAATAAATATTTTAATACGAATAAATATTTTATTCAAAATACTTGGCGCTGCGCTCCGAACAGCTCCGAATTGGTGTTGCTAAACTGAATAAATGTGTTTAAATAGCATTAATCTTTTTCTCTCTTTCTTGTGCGTGCGTTCGTGAATGTGTGTATGTGTGCGTGTGCATATGCTACATATGATATTAGAATTAAATATTAAATATATGTAGAATAAATCTGACTGCGTTTCCAGTATGTATATGTATATTATGTATTTTAGATTGTAAGGGAGTTATTGTTAATTATTAATAGTAAGACAATTAGCGTTTCTTCGGTTTCGCAGCGCCAAGTATTTTGAATAAAATATTTATTCGTATTAAAATATTTATTTGTATAAAAATATATCTGCTTAATATTATTTAATGCATTTTTTCATTGTATAAATAGCCATTGTTATAATTGGCGCAATTTTTGTATATCATTAATTTTGTGAAGCTATTAATTTACGACAATGTTTTTAAATGGAATTCTTTTTGATGGGTTCATTAAAATGTCCGCGATATGAGTAATGGAAGCTATGAACACACCATTTTAGCTGTGCATATGTAGTTGTGTCATCTTAAGCGCAGTTGGAAAGCACCTTTATGTACTTGCAGCTCATTTTGATTTCACATCTTTTTTATTTTGTAATTATTATTAACTTCTATTTTTTGTGGTTTATTTGATTTCACGTACTTGCCTTATTTTTTTACTTCTTTGAAGTTTTTTATGGGGATCTCACTTCTTTTTACAAAGATAATAATAATTCACGTACTTGCCTTATTTTTTTACTATTTGAAGTTTTTTATGGGGATCTCACTTCTTTTTACAAAGATAATAATTCACGTACTTGCCTTATTTTTTTACTTTTTGAAGTTTTATATGGGGATCTCACTTCTTTTTACAAAGATAATAATTCATGTACTTGGCGTAATTTTTTTACTCTTTGAAGTTTTTTATGGGGATCTCACTTATTTTTTCTTCCCTATGCAAAGATAATTTGTATCATCATCAACGGCCATGAACGACTGTTCATACTGAAATACTGTGATAAGACTTTATCACAGGACAGAATTAAGTATAAATTCTACATATATGAATGTATACTGAATCTCAATTGCATTATAAGGGTAAATTCAATGTTCCTTTGGCTTCAATTATTAACAAAAATCGACAACAATGCCTAAACGAGTTTACAGACTCCTCCTGGACGTTCCCGCGTGCACAGAGTATTACATTTCAACGAATTTGCACCAGTCGTTATATGAAACTGAAAATTGAGGTTCGACAATCAAATTTGACATCACTGAACCTCTACTTTCAGCCAGAATTCCACTATAGAGCACAGTCACGTTTTGAATCACCTCCTGGAGGTTCCCGCGTGCACCGAATATTAAATTTCAAAGAATTTACACCAGTCGTTATAAGAAACTGAAATAGGGGTTCTACAAACAAATTTGACATATTGAACCTCTATTTTCATCCAGAATTCCACTACATAGCACTGTCACGTTTAGAATCACCTCCTGGAGATGCCCGCGTGCACAGAATATTATATTTCAAAGAATTTACAGTAGTCGTTACATGAAACTGAAAATTGAGGTTCGACAAGCAAATTTGACTTCGCGGGACCTTCCACTTTCAGTCAGATTTTAACTGCAAAGCACATTAACGATTGGAATCATCTCCTGGAGGTTCCCAGGTGCACAGAATATTAAATTTCAAAGAATTTACGTTGGCCATTATATGAAACTGAAAATTGAGGTTCCACAATCAAATTTGACATATTGAACCTCTATTTTCATCCAGAATTCCACTACACAGCACAGTCACGTTTAGAATCACCTCCTGGAAATGCCCGCGTGCATATAAAATTAAATTTCAAAGAATTTACTCCAGTCGTTATATAAAACTGAAAGTTGTTCAATAGTACATAGGGTTATAAAATTCAATAGTATATATAGGTATGTGTACAATGACGGACGACGATCCCTGCCGAATGGTCCCGAGAGTCGACGAATCGACGAACGAAACATGTGTTAGTATCGTTTTGGCTGAAGGTGTGCGTGTAACGCGTATACGTATTATGTCGACGAAAATTTTGACTGGAGAATCAGAAGAAGAAGAAAAACCTTACCATTTCTGACAGATCCATGAGACGATATTACGATATCTCTGTCATGCGTGGACCGATTGCATTGAATTTGGTCTTATTCGAAAGCTCACATGCGGTTTACATAAGAAAAATGCCATTAAATTTAGAATATATCGCAGGCGTGATGAGATATTAGTGAAATAAATAAAAAGTTAGGTTGGAATGCCTCTGCGACGAGTAAAGATACACGGTAGCGACATCGACACATATACCGGGTGTCTTTCATGTACTTGGCGTTGTTACATGGGCCCTTCAGGTCCATCCCGTGCTCGCTATCCACGCGTCGCTTTCTTTCGACATTGGCGATTCAGCGGAATCGCCTCGCGCGCGGCAGGCAGGTCGCCGAACCGCGGAATCCAGGGTCGTCTGCACAACGTGACCGTCGACAGCCCGGGCCTCGATACTTCGAAATAGGGAGCGATCGAGGTGCCGACGGGGCGATTTCCCCCTACGGACTTCGAAAACGCGAGGCAAGAACGGTAGCAGGCGACTTGGGACCAGGCATTCGATTTTGGGTTTTGGAGTCGGTCTGATCGACACGCGTACGCGCGGTAGGAACTCCACCCACCGATAGAACATTCTCAATCTTGAACTCGAGATAGGAAGTGACGACGGACCAGAGGACCGTCTAGATACCGCGATCACGTCTCCGCGTAGAGTCCGCGAAGTACGCTCGGCCGATAGAATTCGTGAGAAGGGTAACTCCGTCCGATATACTGGAAACGGCCTCGCCGGGAGAGCCCCTCGCGAAAATCGAAATCCGACGTTAGAGACAGTGCGCTACGACGGGCCCCAGGGCCACCGACTTCCGAGAGCACAGCGAGCGACCACGACCTACCCTTGGGTCAGCGACTCCGCGAGCGATTGAAACGCTAGACGGCAAGCGTGCCACGCGCGATACCCTAGCGTCAGCAGAGACGGAGCGCCGTCTCTGAGGTATGTAATTTATATTATCTTTACTCAGAATATATACTGAATTTTATCGTTGTTCCTTAAATCCCTTTGTAAACATTCATTTCAACCCCTTCCCCTTCCTGGTAAGTATAGTCAAGGTGGGCCTAAGCCCTTTAAAAGAGCAAGAACCCGGTAGATCATTCCAGCCGCTCGGGGTGATCTACAGACAGTCCCTTCAGGACGTAACAGCGTCGAGACGCTACCGCGTCTCTAGATTATTCTGCTAACGATGTATCCAAAGTGCATGTTTTTAAATTTCCAACTAACGAAGAGGTTAGGCAGAAATGGCTCAACGCCATCCGCCGAAACAATTTTGTTAGCTCAAAGCATTCAGTAGTGTGCCATCGACACTTTGCGAAATCTGACATTGAATTTACTACAACGGCAGTAGATTGCAAAACAGGAAAAACAATAACAGTTTCTTTAGAGAAACCCAGGTTGAAAAGTGGTGGAGTGCCCTGTATTTTTCCACAGTATGCCTCTTATTTCAGTAAAGAAATAAATTACAGAGAATCTCCGCTTGAGAAGAAGACCAGACGAGAAGTTCTAGCTATCCAAAGTGCTATTGTTGAAAGCAAAAAAAAACGCTGCAGAACATGAAAAACGGTTCTTCTTTAAAACTTTTGAAGAATTTAGCTGCACAGCCAAATTGGTTAACATAGGTGAAAAGTGGAATATTATTGTTAAAAAAGAATATATTATTTACCTTCATTTAAACTTGGAAAGGAATCAACATGATATAATGTATATTTTGATTGATTTGAACTTGAAAGTAACCATTTTTGTGAAAGGCTCAGAAATATCAGTTAAAGGCGTTCCCAAATTTGTAAATACTCTGATGGATATTGAAAAATAATAGATGTTTTAGAGAATATCAATATAGGTGATGAAAATGTGTTAGTGGATGTAGTTCTAAATTTATTGGAATCACTAAAAATTAATAATAAGGATAATAATAAGATCCTCTCATTTTGCAGATCACAAATTCAGCTTTCTACACAGCCCAAACAGCGATATCGCTTCCAGCCTGAAACAATGATAGTTTCTTCAATGCTTTTTTTATATCTCCACATGCATATAGATTTTTAAGAATGACGGGAATTATTATTTTGCCTCATCCAAATACTGTGAAAAACCTTTGTTCAAATATTAATTCAAGTACACTAATTTTTTAGCATATATTAGAGAGACAAAAGCATCTGTAAAACCTCATGAGTGTTATGTATCATTGATGTTAGATGAAATTCATATAAAACCTTACATAGATTACAAAGGAGGAAATTTAGTTGGTATAGCATATGACAGCACTGATGTTGCTACAACAGCCCATGTATTTATGATACAAAGCTTGTTGTCTGATTTCAAAGATGTTGTTTACATCTTTGTAACGAATCCCAAGCCCCTGCCACAGCCATTTTGCCCTTAATTAAAGACCAACCCTTAGGATAATTTTCGTATATTACTATCTGTTCACCTATTAGTATCTAATTGTGTCTGTGCGTTGAATGAAACTGGCGTGAGAATGAGTGTGGTAATGAGAGGGGGAAAATCAAACCCATGCGCGATCATCAGTCGATCGGCGGATCGACTGGAGAGCGGATCAAGCGAAACTGCGACGCACGCAGCTACAAGACAATCTAGACCGTGATTGGAGCGCGCTCGAGGAGTGAAACTTCCATTCTGGGTAGCCCCTAAAACGGCTCTTGGACAACGTGAAACTCCCATCTCACAAGGGGACACCACGGGTGCGGAAATCGCTATTGGAACGACAGTATATGGAGGTCGTAGTACTCGTGTAGTATGAAAATACCATTTCGGCTTTTCGCCGAATGGGCCTTCGTTTTCGAGATATTGTGGTTTAAAGTTTTGAACAAACGTAGTAAGCCAGATATATACCTTCTATAGTAACCTATACCGAAGAAGGTGCGTTGGAGCAACGACAGCGTGTCAGATTGTCACGCGGGCGGACGGGGTTCAAATCCCCGCAACTGCGTCACTTTTTTTTCGAATTTTTCCCATGGAAATATATTTTGTGGATATTACGTATGACATAGTATGTTACATATTACCCTACGCAAATTTTAAGGTTAAAAATGCATTTACAACATAACGTATTATTCTAATCATCTCTTTCACCGGTGTTTTCATATTCTGGTCTTGCGAAAATACGCTGTGGCTAATAGCTGCCGTAGTATGCGTGTAAACTGTAAGGTGGGTTACTGACGTTCACCGGCACACTTCACTCACGAACACTCCCCACCACGGCATTGTTGCTCACGAAGGCGTGGCTTAGCGCTTTACGATGCTCTTTCCGCACGCGCTCAAAAATGTTTGCCCGGCGGGCATTTAGCTGTTCAGGACTGATCTATAGTAAACTATTGATGAACAGAAAAATCATGCTGCTAGCTTAGAAGCTCGCTTTGCTGCAGTACTTGCTACCACTGGCACTAGAAACTTCCATACCTTTACGCCATTATCATAAAACCAAATTTTATGTAAAACTTTTGCGTTTGACAAAAATGGTACAGTGTTCAGCACAATGAAATAGATTCGGCCGATTTCTAATTCGCAACCCTCAATCCCCCAGCCCATCCCCTTCCAAATGATCCTTATCCATACCATCCTTCTTGACCCATCCTTATCCTTCTCCTGTGGGAAGCAGCCCACCTCCTTCCCGTGGTTTCCATCGAGCAATGACAATTTTTTAAGAAATAATCAACGATAGGACAAGTTGATACTTAGAAATCTGATTATTATACAAAAAATCATTGGCCAAGAATGGGTTAGTAAAGTTCTTCTGCAGGCATAAATGCACCATTCAGACAAGTATGGGATCCATCGATATTGTTTTTAGAACTAATTGAAGTAATATGACATGGTAGCGGTACGGTCAGTTAACCGTAATAGCGGAGCGCCCGCGCGACGCGCGGTCCGCTTACCTGTTCCGGGGCGAACCGCCGTATTTACCATACCACTGCGACGTTAATAGAAGCCGCACCACCCTGGAGATAGGCTTATTTTATAGAAAAAACTTCAAGGAATACGATAGTATTTTTTTCGGATTTTTAAAATCGCGACCTCGAGCCCGAATTTGCAAAATAAAAATTTGTTTATAATTTTCAATGTTCCGAAATTAATCTTTCGATCTGGAAAACATTTATTCGGGAAGGCCGATCCTTCCACATTAAAATGCCGTAAGAATCAACTATATCCGACAAATAGTTTCTGAATTAAAAAGTATAACCCATTTTCACGAAAATAGGCAAAAATCGAAGTATTCAAGGCCCTGTATTTTCGAAACAAACTCGAAATGGACAAAATGATAACTTAACCCCCCCCCCCTAATTCCACGAGGACTACAACATATTCAAGTTTTAAAAAAATCCGAGACATCGATGGAAAAAAGTGATCGATTTGGCGTGGAATGACCCCATTATTAGTTGAATCTGAACGAACGAAAATGGAGCACATAATTAATAACTTAAAATCGAGCACTGTGCTTGTTGAGGATAACACTTGGAAAGTTTCATACCGTATGTTGTTTACAATGATTGACGGCAGTGTTTGCAACGTCGTAAGTGGAACTAATTCCACGCAAACGTGTTATATATGTGGTGCTCCCCCTAAAATGATGAACAGTAAATTGGTTAATAGTCTTTCACCTAACGTAGAACTTTATAAACTTGGATTATCTACCCTTCATTGCTGGATACGATCCTTTGAATGCATGCTACACATTGCCTATAGGCTTAATTTAAAAACTTGGCAACTAAGAGGAGAGACCGCAAAAAAAATTTTCGCTGAAACTAAATTGAAAGTGCAGAATGCATTCAAAGAACAAATGGGCCTATTGGTTGATATACCGAAACCTGGTTTCGGATCAACCAACGATGGCAACACAGCCCGTAGGTTTTTTGGAAATCCAGAAGTTAGCAGCAAAATCACAGGTATAGATCTGTCATAAATTATTAATTTAAGTATCATCTTAAAGATAATTTCAAAGAAATAAACATTTCAAAATTTACTAATTTAGTAAATGAAACGAACAATATTTATTTAAAAACTATTCTTGGTTCTATATGCCGATATCTCTCCATAAATTGTTGGTACATGGTCCCGAAATCATTTCTTTTTTTATTATGCCTATAGGGCAATTATCGGAGGCAGCACTAGAGGGTAGGCATAAAGATGTAAGATACTTCAGAGAACACCATACTCGAAAGACCTGTCGTTGCGATACGAATAAAGACCTGATGAAAATGCTCCTCCTTTCATCAGATCCTTATTTATCCCACATAAGAAAAAATACACAGATTAAAACGAAGAAACTAGACAAATCTGTCCTAGAATATTTAGTTGTCAAAGACACTGAGCTTCCGATTCCTTCAGATTCAACTGATAGTGATGAAGATCTATAATAAGAATTAATAATTTCAATTTTATAATCAGTAAAAAGTATTTAAAAAATTAATTTTATTTTTTATAACAGTTCCATGTTTGTTATTTCTTTATGTATAAATGTATTTAAAAATGTATATATTTGATTGGTTTTAATTTTAAAATGTACAAAAATATGTTTTAATGAATTATTTTATGTTAAAAATGAAAGGCAAAAAATAAACCTAATTACTACTACAGAGTAAATAAATTCAGTATTGCTTATTAACGCATTTCAACACATTTCAATTTTTTAGTCCTAAAAGTAATGGATTTGTATACAAGACATGTGTGACCGCTATTGTTTTTCTGCTCTACTGAAAAGAAACGAAAATGGATTTGGGTTAGTCTGGTTCTCGGAGACAGGATTAATGTACCATATGGTTTTTCTAAATTGCTCAACTGGGACTACTAACGCAAGATCCATGGATTTTAAATGAATTTTTAGTGAAACCGTTTGACTGTGGAATTTGGGCCTTTATATACCCCGAAACTGGACTAAAAAAGTAGTGAGGTATAACCTAGTTTTCCATGGTGATGGAAAACCCCCATCCAAACGCGAACGCTCCAGCTCACAGAAAGTGTTATGCAATTAGAAAAGAAGTCTCTAAAGGTAATACAACAACAAGGGCAATATCTTAAGTGTTCATGTTAAATTCACTCTTCATGAATATGAAGAAAAAATTCTAACTATTTTGTATTCATCGTATATATTTTCATACTTCTTTACCATTCACAAAGTTGATACTATGAAAACGTATATTAAAATTCGTTAAATTGCCGAGAAATATAGTAATTGATTCCTTAGAAATAAAAATTTATTAGATCGAAGGTATCAACCATATCCTAAGTACACTACCGTCCAAAATGTAGGGTATAAACTTACATATTTATAAATTGCAGGGTCTAATATTTCACTATATCATAATCCTTACACATTTTCTGTACGATGTTACTACTCAAGAAACACAACTTTTCTTCAGCTGCAGATAATAAATTATAGCATTTAAAATTATTTCTGATCCTTTATGACATTGTCACGTCCCGGGTGGAGGTCTTTGGGGACAATGACACAGTGGGGTTAGTGGAGTTTAGGCGAGAATGTGAAATTCTGTACACTGAGGGTTTGGTGGAAGTCAGGCGAGAATGTGAAATTCTGCACACTGAGGGTTTGATGGAAGTCAGGCGAGAATGTGAAATTCTGCACACTGAGGGTTTGGTGGAAGTCAGGCGAGAATGTGAAATTCTGCACACTGAGTGTTTGGTGGAAGTCAGGCGAGAATGTGAAATTCTGCACACTAATCGTTGACGGAGGTTAGGCGAGAATGCGAAATTCAGCACACTAATCGACCAGGGAAGGTTTAAAAGGCGAATACGCATCAGGGGGACACCCGTTAGAGCACTTTAGGTTTGTTTTGGCGTAGTAATTAGATTTACCGTTGCATTTATATAAGAAGCCACACGTAATATTTCCGCGAAATCCGTCGAGTAATACGGCTGCGCACGAATCACGCAAAAGTATGTTTGTAAACACTGTAAGCACTCTCGCGTTCGCGAACCGGAATCAGCTTGTAACGTTCTCGAACGAGACGTTGCCGTTAGTTACAGGAAGTTCCACAAGTAGAGCGGTTTACCTGTAGAATAGTGGGATGGTTCGGGTGGCGTGCGATAAAGAAATGAATTTCACGAACGAGAGTCCTTCTTTTAACAGTAAATAACAAAAATAGTTTATTCAAAAGAATTGTTGAATTTGTAACATAATATAATAAGCGAAATTGACCCGTTGGTCGGCAAGAAAGAATACTGTTCTAATTTTGTTCGCGACGCTAAGTCGGTATCACGGATAGAACGCAGAATTAACTAACTTAAATATCGCTTCGTTTGTTCGATAAACGGAAATAGAAGTTGACGCTTATTCGAAAAGAAATAGAAATTGACGCTTGGTCGAAATAGAAATATAATTTGACGCTTAGTCGAAATAGAAACATAAATTGACGCTTGGTCGAAATAGAAATATAACTTGACGCTTAGTCGAAATAGAAACATAAATTGACGCTTGGTCGAGATAGAAATATAATTTGACGCTTAGTCGAAATAGAAACATAAATTCTGGCTGATCGGAAATACGACGCCTTTGATTATAGGTTAAACTTGTGTATTGGATAAGGTCACGACACTAAGTCGTTAAGGTATAACACAGAAGAGGGATTGACGCTTTTCTGGTCGGTTTGAATGTTAAGTGAGAATTTAGAGAGTTCCTTCTCTCGTGATTGAATTGCTTCCAGTTGCCTATCAGCTGGTCCACGCTTTCTAGGATTGTTGCCAAGGTGCCTCGTTCTAAGGCGGCCTTGGTTGTAGATTTCACGTTGCTTAGGTGCCTGTTCGAGCGCCCTAAGATGGTAGAATATATATATAATTGAGTGGAATGGTGTACGGAACTCAGGGTGCCTCGTTCTAAAGCGGCCTTGAGTACTGGAAGGTGGTTTAGTGGGGTGCCGGTTCAAGCGCCTCGGAGAGAAGGTATCTGATACTAGATGTCTCTGGATGAGATCTGGAAGATTTCTGCTCGACTGCTGCTGGTGGGCCTCTATTTATACCCATCTGTGGAACTTGACCCGCACCAATCACTTGTCGCGCTCTACGCGCACCAATTAGCTTGCGTATTTGGTTTACGCAGTCAAGCGTAACACTCGCGTTCACTAGGCGTTCGAATGATCGTACGTTTACACGCATGCGCAAACGATCCGTTCGCGATCTGCACTCGGTTCACTCGCTCGGTTGAATGACACTGCGCATGCGTTCACTTCACTTAGTTTTTCCACTGACCGCCAGATTGCATTCATCCATACATGCATTCGTGTCTTATGGCTAATACAAACGTTTTAGGTGTAATATAATATAGTATAAAGGTAATAAGAATTAGTATTTAAAGAAAAAGGAAAAAATTTAATGGCGACTCGTCCCGGAACGTTACAAGCTGTTGCAGTAGCCTGTTTTTATTTGGGGATCTTCGTAGCCGAAGGATTGACACAAGAATTCGAAGCGTGGTTTAAAGAAAAAGGTTTATTAGATACGGGAAACGAATATAGGCCGTGCACTGTTAATGCGATAGCATGGTTGATATAATAATGCGTTGGACGTTAAGCATTGGCACATAGACATTTATATAAATGGTAATCAGTAACAATATATATATATATATATATATATATATATGAGCATGAGATACACAATAATAGAAATAAGCGTTTAGCAATAGACAATAATATATGATGATATGCGTTTGGCAATCGACAATAATATGAAAAGCAATGAGCGTTAGTAACGTTAATATTATATAAAGCAATAAACAAGAATATAAAAGCGTAAGCAAATACGAAATAATGTAGATGGGGGTGATACACAATAATATTAATAGTTATGGTCGCTTACAATTGGCGACGTCGGACGATGATTGGTGATGCACTGAATTTAATATTATTCGCGGTCACTGGTATAAGTAATCTCGACTTGGAACTAACTTTGTTCCAGTGTTTCCGTAGAAGAGAAGAGAGCTCTGGACTCTTGGGCCCTTGTATTTATATGTTTCGCAGGAATGTCAGGTATGAGGGGTGTGCGCGGTATGCACCTTGACGTATTTACGAAATATGCGTCGCAATAGGACTTCCGGGGTTTTTATGTGGGGCGTTCGAAAAGGGAATACTCAACCCATTGGATGGATTTGGAGTGTTTTAATTGGGAAGGGGTGAGAGTGGCTTGTAATTGATGGGTCGTAGAGAGGGGGTGAGACGTGGTCTCGATTTAAGAGGTTTTTGGGACAAGGGACTTGTTTAAATTTGAATATGAGGGAGGAATTCGTGCCTCATAGGGCGAAGAGGGGAAGGGGTTTTCGTCGTTGACCATCTCGAGATGGGGACCGCTGAGATACATCGTCTTGATGGTCAGTGGTTGGGGAAAAGGGGTAAGAGTTCAGGTTCAGGGGTTTTGGTGGAGTTGTGGAGCGATTTTATGGGGAAGACTCTAATTAATACTGCGCGAAAAATAGTGGGACGTCACAACATTATAACTCTATGACCTCAAGGTTCAGTTTTTCCCACTCTAAATTAGTTTATGATTTTGTGTAAACAAAATCGCTGTTTTTTTAACATAACGTGTATATCTGGTATGAGCTGGAATTCCCTTTTGTGTATAAAATATTGAGGGACGTGGTGAAGCGTCACCAATTTTATTCGTCAAGACATACAGCGAACTTCTCAAATATTAGTGTTGTGTCAAGGCCGCTGGGGTCGAGATTCTGGCAGAGAATCTCGGGGTGCTGCGGGTCGTCCTTCACGGTCGTCGTCCAACGGGCTCCGGAGGTTCAGGTCAGTGTGCCGGGACGGAAGGATTCGATTGAGAACCGAAGGTAGGGGATCATTGCGGGTTAAAGAGTTGGAACTCACCGTAAGGTTGAAAAAAGTTTATTCTGTCCCTATCTGTGTGACACTGGTAATATGCCTTAATCAGGCGTGAATCTTGTATAAAGTCTGTATCAAGTCTCCGCTCGTATAGCTCGTACATCGTTCTTATACTTTAATCGGGGCGAAGCGGGGACCATCGGGGTCTCCGTCTTTGGCCTGTTTATCGAGTGTTTCACCATGTGCTGACTGTTTACTTTTTCCGTGGAGGTATTCTCATTTGGAGGACGTCCCGACATGTCTATGTTGCGAAGCAACAGTTAGTGCATTCGTGGAGGTTTTAAAACATACATTGTTACACGTCGGTCTTTTCGACCGTCGCGCGCCTGCTAACGTTAGTCTCATTTCGTCTGTCGCATAGAACGCGTCCTGTGTGGCAATCATGGCTAATTTTAATTTCCGAGATTTCTTAGTGAATAAAAGCATTGAAGACGAGATCAGTGATTCCGCAGAAGATTCTGATTATATTATACAATCCGATCATGATACAGATTCGGAAATTGATTGTGCGGATATAGAGATAGATGTAGAGGAGGCATATACTTTGAATGAACAAAACGTAAGTGTTTATTCTTTACTTTCAAGAAGCAGTTTCTAATGTGAGGAAGTTATAAAAATTTAATACGTTTACAAAATCATAAATTTATAAGTATATTTTTTTAAACAAAAAATATAAATATAAAATATATTAGATAAGTGCTATTATGAAAAAGTAAAAATTAAGTGATAAATTCAAATTAATAATCAGACAATATAATGTTATATTTTGCAATCGCACAAATTTTTATATAACATTGTATTTTCTTTCATTTATTATTATTTATTTTGATAACAAATTAATATTTATTTTATTATGAAAATGAAAATTATTTATGTATAACGATTTGGAATGAGGTAATATATAATGTTATGCATAATTTATATTATTTTAGTCATTTTGTTAAGTTATTTCTCATTACATTATCATCGGTCGAAATGACCGACGCGCGCCTACTAATGTAACTTATTTGGCGCGCCTGCTCCCGGGTTAATTGGTCAGAACTTTGTTTTACGACAAGTGTTACGCGTTACAATCGCGTAGGTATAGGAGAGTCTCCATCAGCACTGTAATCAGCCGAAGGCCATACGCAGTAAATCCGGGTTGATTGTAAATAGCTCGGGAAAGGCTCCGAAGGAAAGCAGTCCTCTAATTTATGAGGCTGCCTGGCAGATGTTGGGTCTGTCCCCTGTACCCGCCTGACACTTGGGACCGTCGGAAGGTGGCGAGTGATCTGGAGCCACAATGACCCTCTGTGCAGTTGACTTCGGCGGTCCCGGGGTTCGGTGATATTGGCCAGGCGTCCTGTTTCATCTTTTGGACGCCTTGGACGACGTTTCGGAGACGGGTTGTTTACCCACCATTCATTACCACCGAGAGCACGGTTTCCGGATTTTTGCATTAATCGTGGGGCCCACCACAGAATCAGTCTAGGAGGGAGGATTTCTGGCTGCTGGCAGCAATGACTCCGTCGGGGAATCAGATACGTTCCGAGACATTCAGAAACTCCGTCAGGAGTCGAGATACGATTCTAGTCCGGTCAGGGCATGGTCCCCTCCGGAGATGAGGACGGTATACCGAACTGTACAGACTCACAGTTACATTGGTACACTATTCTTGTTGTCATTTGTTCATGGTTCTTATTATTCAATATATTCAATTCACTAGTATTCCATTACATGCAGTCTCAGATTATTTATCCTTTACCACGGTAACACGTCGTAGAGGGTTCCGCGTAATTCCCGGTGTCGGCAGATCCGTAGCGGGGCCTTACAACCCCCGTTGACCTGCTTCAGCATAGTCGGGTCTCATCGAGGTTGCGCGCGAAACAACAAGGTAATGACCCAAAGTACACTTCACAACTATGCACACAATATTTCAAACGGAAAGAAGAGGAATAACGTATCACTACAATGGTTCGGCCATTACAGTCACCAGATTTTAATTCGATAGATTCAATACAGCTACTTTGGGATGAATTGGATCGAGAAGTTACAAGACTTAAATTAGCGCTTATCTCCACTTGCGACTAGTCGCGTGTGACCGTAAACAGCGCGCGATGCGAAATAACTCAAATAACACGATTGAGCAGCGCACGGCGTCAAATTTTCTCACAATCAGTATCATATTGGCCACTGAAGAGTCGGGATGAATGGCGCTTCACATTACAGTCACGCGCGACCGTTAAGGCAGGGTCCCACTAGTGCAACGGCGGGTCGCGCACGATATTTTTTTCCACTTGAAAAGGTCTAATTTATGAGGCCGACGATCTGCCAGGCGCGCACGCGGATGCTTGGCGCGCATGCGGAAGACAGTGGAAATACTAGAGGTCTGTGAAGTTGGCACCCCCAAATTCGAATTTTTAAAAAAACTCAACGGCATTCGTTTGTCCAGCGTTTGCCCACGTTTGCCCATAAAAAATTTTCGTTTGCCCACCCTCCAGAATCGAATTAAAAAATAAAGACCGCGAAAATAAGGGTACGGGTGAAGCGATCGCGTTAAAGTTGGATTTTTTAGAAAATATTATCAAAATCGTTCTTTCAACGACGCAGTCCGTTAGTCTAGATGTAGAAGAGATTTGCCCAGCCAAAAATTTCGTTTGCCCACACTCCAGAATCGAATTAAAAAATAAAGACCGCGAAAGGAAGGGTACGGGTGAAGCGATCGCGTTAAAGTTCGATTTTTTTTTAGAAAATATTATCAAAATCGTCATTTCAACGAAGCAGTCCGTTAGCTTAGATGTAGAAGAGATTTGCCCACCCAAAAATTTCGTTTGCCCACCCTCCAGAATCGAATTAAAAAATAAAGACCGCGAAAATAAGGGTACGGGTGAAGCGGTCGCGTTAAAGTTGGATTTTTTAGTTAATATTATCAAAATCGTTCTTTCAACGACGCAGTCCGTTAGTCTAGATGTAGAAGAGATTTGCCCAGCCAAAAATTTCGTTTGCCCACACTCCAGAATCGAATTAAAAAATAAAGACCGCGAAAGGAGGGTACGGGTGAAGCGATCGCGTTAAAGTTGGATTTCTTCCGAAAATATTAACAAAATCGTTCCTTCAACGATGCAGTCCGTTAGCTTAGATGTAGAAGAGATTTGCCCACCCAAAAATTTCGTTTGCCCACCCTCCAGAATCGAATTAAAAAATAAAGACCGCGAAAGGAAGGGTACGGGTGAAGCGATCGCGTTAAAGTTCGATTTTTTTTTAGAAAATTTTTATCAAAATCGTCATTTCAACGATGCAGTCCGTTAGCTTAGATGTCGAAGAGATTTGCCCAGCCAAAAATTTCGTTTGCCCACCCTCCAGAATCGGATTAAAAAATAAAGACAGCGAAAGGAAGGGGACGGGTGAAGCGATCGCGTTAAAGTTGGATTTTTTAGTTAATATTATCAAAATCGTTCTTTCAACGACGCAGTCCGTTAGTCTAGATGTAGAAGAGATTTGCCCAGCCAAAAATTTCGTTTGCCCACACTCCAGAATCGAATTAAAAAATAAAGACCGCGAAAGGAAGGGTACGGGTGAAGCGATCGCGTTAAAGTTCGATTTTTTTTTAGAAAATATTATCAAAATCGTCATTTCAACGATGCAGTCCGTTAGCTTAGACGTAGTAGAGATTTGTCCACCCAAAAATTTCGTTTGCCCACCCTCCAGAATCGAATTAAAAAATAAAGACCGCGAAAATAAGGGTACGGGTGAAGCGATCGCGTTAAAGTTCGATTTTTTTTTAGAAAATATTATCAAAATCGTCATTCCAACGACGCAGTCCGTTAGTCTAGATGTAGAAGAGATTTGCCCACCCAAAAATTTCGTTTGCCCACCCTCCAGAATCGAATTAAAAAATAAAGACCGCGAAAGGAAGGGTACGGGTGAAGCGATCGCGTTAAAGTTCGATTTTTTTTTAGAAAATATTATCAAAATCGTCATTTCAACGATGCAGTCCGTTAGCTTAGATGTCGAAGAGATTTGCCCAGCCAAAAATTTCGTTTGCCCACCCTCCAGAATCGGATTAAAAAATAAAGACAGCGAAAGGAAGGGGACGGATGAAGCGATCGCGTTAAAGTTGGATTTTTTAGTTAATATTATCAAAATCGTTCTTTCAACGACGCAGTCCGTTAGTCTAGATGTAGAAGAGATTTGCCCTGCCAAAAATTTCGTTTGCCCACACTCCAGAATCGAATTAAAAAATAAAGACCGCGAAAGGAAGGGTACGGGTGAAGCGATCGCGTTAAAGTTCGATTTTTTTTTAGAAAATATTATCAAAATCGTCATTTCAACGATGCAGTCCGTTAGCTTAGACGTAGAAGAGATTTGTCCACCCAAAAATTTCGTTTGCCCACCCTCCAGAATCGAATTAAAAAATAAAGACCGCGAAAATAAGGGTACGGGTGAAGCGATCGCGTTAAAGTTCGATTTTTTTTTAGAAAATATTATCAAAATCGTCATTCCAACGACGCAGTCCGTTAGTCTAGATGTAGAAGAGATTTGCCCACCCAAAAATTTCGTTTGCCCACCCTCCAGAATCGAATTAAAAAATAAAGACCGCGAAAGGAAGGGTACGGGTGAAGCGATCGCGTTAAAGTTGGATTTTTTCCGAAAATATTATCAAAATCGTAATTTCAACGATGCAGTCCGTTATTATAGATGTAGAAGAGATTTGCCCAGCCAAAAATTTCGTTTGCCCACCCTCCAGAATTGATTTAAAAAATAAATACCGAGAAAGGAAGGGTGCTGGAGACGCGATCGCGTTAAAGTTCGATTTTTTTTTAGAAAATATTATCAAAATCGTTCTTTCAACGACGCAGTCCGTTAGTCTAGATGTAGAAGAGATTTGCCCACCCAAAAATTTCGTTTGCCCACTCTCCAGAATCGAATTAAAAAATAAAGACCGCGAAAGGAAGGGTGCTGGAGACGCGATCGCGTTAAAGTTCGATTTTTCTGAAAATATTAACAAAATCGTAATTTCAACGATGCAGTCCGATAGTTTAGATGTAGAAGAGATTTTCCCACCCAAAAATTTCGTTTGCCCACCCTCCAGAATCGAATTAAAAAATAAAGGCCGCGAAAGGAAGGGTACGGGTGAAGCGATCGCGTTAAAGTTGGATTTTTTCCGAAAATATTATCAAAATCGTAATTTCAACGATGCAGTCCGTTATTATAGATGTAGAAGAGATTTGCCCAGCCAAAAATTTCGTTGGCCCACCCTCCAGAATCGAATTAAAAAATAAATACCGAGAAAGGAAGGGTGCTGGAGACGCGATCGCGTTAAAGTTCGATTTTTTTTTAGAAAATATTATCAAAATCGTTCTTTCAACGACGCAGTCCGTTAGTCTAGATGTAGAAGAGATTTGCCCACCCAAAAATTTCATTTGCCCACTCTCCAGAATCGAATTAAAAAATAAAGACCGCGAAAGGAAGGGTACGGGTGAAGCGATCGCGTTAAAGTTGGATTTTTTCCGAAAATATGATCAAAATCGTTCTTTCAACGACGCAGTCCGTTAGTCTAGATGTAGAAGAGATTTGTCCACCCAAAAATTTCGTTTGCCCACCCTCCAGAATCGAATTAAAAAATAAATACCGCGAAAGGAAGGGTACGGGTGAAGCGATCGCGTTAAAGTTCCATTATCTACGAAAATATTATCAAAATCGTTTGTTCCTACCATACATGTTGAAGGTGTTTTATCCAAAATAGGTATATTATCCAAAATTATGCACACACTTCTTTCCGTCACTTTATTCGAACGACACTTCAATTTGTAGCTCTCATGGAATACTTCACACTTGTCACACACCTGCAGCATGTGCAGAATAACACCAAAGTCTATCAATGCTTTTCTAGGCAATTTTCACTAATCACCACATTGAAATCGCAAAACAGAAAATAATATAATCTTCTCACAGTTACTTCGCAAGCCGTAAATGAACGCACGGTCTTGCAAGAGCTGTGCCCGAACTCTGAAGACCGACTGACTTTCGTGCGCGTTGGAAAGAATTTGAGGGTATCGCAGACATCTGTTTACGTTTCAGCAGGGGCACTTGACGCCGTGGCCCTTTAGGGTGTCAGCGTTGCGTGCTGTCAGCGAAAGGAAGTAACTACGCATTTATAAACATTTCTGATAAGTTGTCACCAAATACACTAAACTCTAACGTTACAAACAATCGGTGGAATTTACTACCAAATTCGAAAAACATTTCAAAATTCCAGTGGGAGAAGAAGAAAAAGGAATAGTGGATAACCTTAATGTTTCTAACGAAAGCAATTCTAGAATTTGAGAATTCCAGTCTTGAAATAATCCAAATAAAATAAATAATATACTGCTGCAACTATATTTTGCTATTACATTATCTGAGGAGCAATGGATAAATATTAATCCGAAATTATAACCACCTTTAAGTGGAATTTTGATCAAAATGTTTGTCCACCTTTAAAAGAAACTTAGAGAATGAATGCTTTACATTAATTACTCAGTACACTTTGAAAGGAATGTGACGTTCCACTATTCGCCCACGTGTATCAACGAAAAGATTTTTTTAATGCCTATCCTGTTCGTACCGATAGCAAAAGCACAACTAGCTGGTTCGAAAAACTAGCCGGAATAATCGGACAGAGTGTCTCGCCAGGCTCGTCGTTTATGGCGGTATATTATAATTGTGTTGCCCTCTAATTGTCTTGTTCCTTTCCGCGTCACCTTGTCCACGCGGACTTAGCTGCAGGTACATGTAAAACGGCCTTTCGCCTCTACAGCGTAGGACCTATGCGGATATATGCTACTACCAATAAAATATAAAACGTTTCGTACCGACTAGAGTCCCCAAAAATTAATCAGGCTGATCGTTCAGAGTGTCCCGCCAGGGTCGTCGTTTATGGCGGTATTGTCCCGCGAGTCGGCCGTGGACAACGGTACACGCGCGTAGGGATGGTTACCCGGCGACAGAGCAATATACGGCTTAACTCGAAGCGAGGAAAGTCGAAGTCCCTGAAAAAATGGCACGATGTCTATTGTCCCCTATTCGACATCTGGCAGGCAAATGTTCCCCCACGAATGCTTCGGAAATAAGTTTTGCCCGATTGTAAAAGAATAAATGCATCTTCGCCTCGCTCCGAGTCTGCCTTTGTTCAGTAAAGGTGCGTATCGAATTTTGCGACGAATCCTCGCGAGTCACGGCTCGCGGAGTGGAAAGTCTGAAAACTCTATACCTCGACCATGGAAACCACCCTTGACTTTCTAAAGCAGCCGCGCGAGGCTGCTTCGCATAGCTATACGCACCAGACTTTCCACTCCGCGAGGCCATTGTTCCTATCAAAATGCCGAATCTTCTTAAGCTGATTTTAAAGAACTGTTAGGTTTGCTGTTGGCAAAGATAGAAAAGTGTCTGTTACTGGATCTGAAGAATTCTGATGAAAATGTAAAAACAACTTTTTAGATGTGTTTCGCGAAGACATCTTTCATGGATTTCTTCAAACCAAACAGTTCTTTAAAATCAACTTAAGAAGATTCGGCATTTTGATAGGAACAAATGGCATGTTGAATTTTTCCAGCATTTCTTGGGGTTGAGGGCCACTGTGCGTAGTGACAAAAGCGGGCTCAGAGCGAAACGAAAATTCTAAGGGCAATCAAGAACGTGGTACGGTCTTTAAGAATTTTAGTCATTCTTCGGTCTGAGTTAATCCGTATATTGCTCTATCGGTTCGCCGACTCGCGGGGCAACACGGTCATAAACCGCAACCCTGACGACGTAGTCTGACCGATCAGCCTGATTAATTTTTGGGGGCTAGGGATGGTACCCCAGTCAGCCCGCTCAGTTTTTACTTGAATATGCCAGATATAAGAAAGGTGCCATCAATGTAGCAATTAAAAAATATCACCTTAATAATCAACATTAATACGCCTCGTGGTTCAGCAACTTCTAACAATTACTCGAGCTAATTTGTAAATAAATATGAAAAATACTCGGAATATGCAAAATTACAAATATATTTTTAACATCCTCTTAATGATGAAATATAAGTCGGTCAAAGACCGAGCTGGTTCAAAGACCAAGCTATTTCTTTATTTATTCATTTATACTTTTTTAGCCATTAACGGGCCACACCCTTTAGTAAGGGGTTACACCATCCTGAGACGCTCGAAACAGCAACAAACTAGATGAATTTTTTTACAGATCCTGTGAGGTTGAAAATTATTTCTTTACTTCTTCTGGGTAGAGCATGTATTAAGGCATATGTTGTATAAATATTGTACAAAAATATTAAAATGAACGATGTATCCAATTATGGCGCCCAGGTTTATCTAAAACACCACCAAACTATTACCGTTACTTGCATGAAGATTTTACGACGTATCATTAAACAGGTCAAACGTTATTTAAATAAATTTATTTTATTTCTTGTGATTTCATACGCTCTTTCAGAAATATTACCCATCCTCATTCAAACGGATTGATACATGCTCTGCACATAAGAAGTAAAGAGATAATTTTCAACCTCATAGTATTTATACAAAAAATCGTCTAGTTTCGAGCGTCTCAGGGTGGCGTAACCCCTTATGGCGAGCATGGCGACGACGCACAGTGGGCTGGATTTAAAATTTGGTGCCTTTTGGGTTTTTTTTTAAGATATCGGAATAAAATTTGCGCCAAAAAATAGGAAAAAATTATTCCTTTCTAATGATGTATAATTTAATATTTTTTAAAATTATTTATTTATTTATTTTTCAATTTTTTTTACTGATTTGGGATAAAAAAAATTAATTCTGTTTATTTGGCACCTTATTTAATGCCCTTTTCAGTAGTTTGAATGGAATGTTCGGGAAACTTTTCGTTTCCAAGTTATAAGCAAAAGTCGAATAATAAATGAATGCAGCCAAATATCGTGTTGTTTGAATTAAAGACCAACTTTTTGCGCTAAACATCATCTTCTATTAGTAATTAACGTAAATGATGTGTTGAAAAATAATTCTGAATATAGTAAGGAAATTTACGATAGAAAAATTTAATTTTCGAAGTGGGACGAAGTGGGATGTGGTTTTTACATAATCATGTAGAAGAGGGTGTACTGAAAATATTCCAATTGATTAGAAGTTGGGACTCGTTGGGACTTGGAAGATATTCCTTGTCAATTTTTAAAAATATCTTAAAATTCCTCACTATATTCGGAATTATTTTTCAACACATCATTTACATTAATTACTAATAGAAGATGATGTTTAGCGCAAAAAATTGATTTTTAATTCAAACAAAACGAAATTTGGCTGCATTCATTTATTATTCGACTTTTGCTTATAACTTGGAAACGAAAAGTTTCCCGAACATTCCATTTAAACTACTGAATAGGGCATTATATTAAAAAAAAAAGAAAAATAAATAAATAAATAAATTTAAAAAATATTAAATTATACATCATTAGAAAGGAATAATTTTTTCCTATTTTCTGGAGCAAATTTTATTCCGATATCTTAAAAAAAAGACCCAAAAGGCACCAAATTTTAAATCCGGCCCACTGTGCGAAGCACAGTGTAGTGGTAGTAGGGGACATTTGGTTGAAAAATGAACTTTCTCCTATCGAAATCTACTGAATGTACTCTACTTCCTAAATGTCCATCAGCCTCGAAACTGAAGATATTAATAAAATTTAATAAAAATTGTAATGTGGATGAAAGTGAAAGTTGGACATTATACAGATGGCATCTTTCACCAGAAAAAAATGCTTCCTTTTTACAGATGCCCTGACGACCCTGTTTAATATTTCCTCTCCGCTTGGTTCTAACATGAAGAGCATTCTTTTGCATAAAGAATTAACACCGTTAATTAAATTTTTTTCATACTGTATTAAAAAAGAAACGCTCAATGAAACAGAGAAAATTGTCACAGTTCTGTACAATTGACAAGGAATATCTTTCAAGTCCCACCGAGTCCCACGTTCTAACCAATTCGAATATTTTCAGCACACCTTCCTCTACAGAATCATGCAAAAATCATTTCTCCCTTTAGCCCAGCTTTCAAATTATTACGTTTAAAACTGGCAGAGTTAGGTCATTTTACCTATATACGATCGTATCCATCGTATTATTATGGATATCTTGGGCTCTATTCCGTCGAATAAATTCATAATAAATGAATAATAAAGTTTAACTAAACTGTAGATTTCGTCACCATTTCTAATAGTACTATTTGACTTTTCCTTATAACTCAGAAACTAAAAGTTTCCCCAACATAAGATTTAAATCACTTAAAGAGCACTAAATAAACTACTAAATAAACAGTTTTCAATTTTTTTTATAACAAATAAGTTGAACAAATTGAAAAAAGAAACATTAAACAAACGTAGAGTATATTCAATTGTAAATCATTAGAAAGGGATAATTTTTTCCTGTTTTTTGGCGCAAATTTCATTCCGATATCTTTTATAGTTTAAAAGTTATATACGAATGTCAGTAACTACCCCTGTCCCCACCACTGTGCGCCGGGCTCGGCCGCTAGGCCCACGTTACACAGGGCTAGCGCGACGGTGGTCAGGTATTAAGTGTCTGTGGCGGTGGTATAAAAGCCCTCTGTTCCTGACCGAGGAATATCATTTATTCGACACAGTTCCAAGGAAACGGAACAAATCTCAGCATGGACACCATGAACACTGTAAGTATTAAAATTGTATACTATTAAACCGGGTGATTCTTTCGCTACAGTCCTCAAATCGAGTCATGTACCTAAATCAGACTGTTTTTAAGGAAGTTGGTTTCACTTTATGCAAATAAATTTTTCATGTGAGCCATTTACATTCGGATGACATAACGACGTGCGTTACGAAAAACAGTAGGGTAGACCAGGGCGGAAAAATAATAGTCAAACATTAAAAAACTAATTTTTTATTATATATTCGTGACCAGTATACCTTTGGCTTGAACATGAATATATAAAAATTGAAACTAAACATAAAAATCTTTCATTTATAAACAAATAACTAAAAAGTGAGAAATATCCGATTCGCCCCAAATAACGTGATTCGATTAGTCCCATATATAAGTATTTCAAAGATTGTAGATTACATAAACATATTATGATATAATAGTCTAAAATACATCAAATACTTAGCTTGGACAACGTGTAAACTAATAACAATAAACACATTGGAATTTTCAAGCATACTTTTTATTTTAAATACGAAATGGCAGATTACGTAGGTTAGATTCGGGCGATTAGATTGGCGCGAAGGAGTGAAATATGCCGTTCCGATGAAAATGGCCAACATGAAAAATTTATTTGCATAATGTAACTTCGTTAATAGTCAAGGCATTTTTGATCAAGTCAAATAAACTTGTTTAAATTAAAATTATTTGTTATATACATTTTTCCATTTCTAGATGCAAGCAGCTTTGCCGGAGGAGAAGCCGGTCGTCTCGGACGCGGCTTCAAAAGCCGCTACATTAGCAGCACCAGCAGCCCCACCAGCAGCCCCAACAGCAGCAGCTCCTCCAGCAGTAGGCGCAAGCCGCAAAAACACCCCGAGGAATCGGAGCAAATTATTACGAAGGTAATTATGTGGAATGTGGTACTATGTCTTAGGGTAGACCGGGGACGATAGTAAAACTTTGACTTTGGAATACGATTACGCAACAACTATCACAGTTAGAACAAAAGTTCTTATAGGTACCTTCTTTCGCTGCATGTCAAGTAACATCTAGATTAGTAATAAAAAATGAGAAGCGGCGAAAGTGTTACAAGCGTCCCTGACCCCGGGTCGGTTGTAACACTGCATTCAGTCGATATTAACACAAATTTAACATTACAAAATTAAAATATTTATTGATTTTAATTATAATAAAAATAAAAAAAAGGTAAAATTTATAACCACTTATGCGGTATCGAAATTGTGGCAGAAATAGAAAACGTTTTGGCAGGTGCATTCTTCATGTGATCAATCCTTACATTCAGTACATTGCACCGATTTTGCATTCGTTTGCTTATGCTGTGCTATATAATTCCATGCAAACATGACAATATTATTCATCTTCTTTGTCACTATTCGGTTCTGTTGCGGTACAACCCATCCCGACTGCCGATGTTACAATCGCCCCCGGTCTACCCTATTTTCAACTCAACTATTTTCTGCGAAATGTTGCAATTGTCAGAATGTTATTCCGTTTTAAGATATATCCGAATATCTTTTTGTATGATTCACTACATGTATGGGTAGAAGTGGAAAACATAATTTTTATGTTTCTGTTTCAGTTACAAACAGAAATTTGGAGGCTGAAGTTTCTGAAGGGAGGCCGTGGAGGCCGTGGAGGCCGTGGAGGCCAGCAAGGGTGGGGAAGAGGCCGAGGATGGGGAAGCGGCCGAGGAGGAGGAGGATGGGGAAGCAGCCGAGGAGGAGGAGGATGGGGAAGCGGCCGAGGAGAAGAAGGAGGAAGAAATATAAATATTTTATTTCATTAGTAATGTAACATTTAATTGAAAATAAATTAATTTTTATAATCGATTTATGTCATGGGTTTAATTGTTAAACGATTTTATTCAGCTTCGCTCCACTGTTTGTTTCTTGTATGTTTGGTTCAAATCTAGAAACTCAATTTTAACCCACTTCCACCCATCCAATTGTCTTGAAACCTTGCAAGCGTACGTAGTTATGATGACAATACAAAATTATGGAAAAAAACCGAGGGGGTAAAATCCAAACGATTTGAAATCAGCCCATAACCACAAATCAAATCAATTCTATGGACATGAAATCAGCATATGTCACGCTGTCCAGCATTCAATCGCCACCCAGCAATCCGATGCTCCATATCCGATTGAACTCCAGATATAAGAAGCGCCCCTCCACTCGGTAAATAAATGAACGTCAGTCGTTCCAAGCCTATTGTCGTATACGTTCATTCTTACCGACTCTAAAGCGAATTAATACATAAGAATACTGCGTGAGCCGAAATTATTATTAGACCACGTCTACCTCTACGGAGCTGTCGCGTTACGAATCTTATTTTAAAATAAAACATTGTTGTATTTCACTTCCACTGGTTTTATGTGCTATTCCGAGCCGCCCAGCAAAACACGTGGGAACTATAGTAATCCAGTTTTATACTGTGTCACCAATTTTGCGGCTTCCCCCGTGACACATAACCACAAATCCAAAGTTAGACAGTAATAAGTAAATAATAAAAAATGTATTTAAAAAAAGTGAATTAAACGCTTTTATTTAAAACGCACAAAAATTAAAAAATAATTATTTTCTTGTACTACCATTTCGATGTTGTTTTGTCAATTTAAATAGAATCATGAAGCAGGATGTTTATCATAATAGAATATGGATCAATTTAATACAGAATCAAGCGTCGAAATGAATTTGTTGTGAGATATCGTGCTCCACGATTTTATTTGAAGTGAAAAAACAACATCAAAATGGTAGTACAAGAAAAGAATTATTTTTTAGTTTATAATTTCGCCATTGTATCGGCTTAATATTTAAAAGTTGCTCTCCAATTGCTAACCTAGGCTTTTCTTTTCATGCGGTATTCCCGAAGTATCGACTGTGTGCACTCTTAAAACAATGCCAGTACCAGGAGCCGTTTCATATAGGAAATAAATATTAAATTCGGCACCGCATTCATTGCAAATCTTAATATATAAACTAGAAAGTGTTTGTGTGTTTGTCTGTACTCTGTCGCCTACAAACTTTCGAACGCTAAACTCTCGGGTCAAGAAATGCGTGCCATCTCATTATTCTTAATTAATCCAGATGAATGTAACTATTTTCACAAAAAAAATGGGTAAATTTTTTTTGTAAAATTAGAATCTAAATTTCGGGTGATGCTGAGTAGTAAAGCTATGTAGTACCATATATTTTCAAATATGTTTCCGTTTCCGGAGAATCGAAAATTGCCATATTTAAACGTATAAGCGCACGGAAGTTACGTTTTTAAAAAAACAAGCTCTGCAAATGATATCAGTCCAACCGGGACTAAGTATTTTATAAGTATTTTCCACGTGTGCCGTTTTCTTTATAAACTTTCAATAAACGAGCAATAGATTTCCATTGCTCCTCAAACAATGTAATATCAAAATATAATTGCGGCAGTTTAGTATTCATTTTATTTGGATTATTGTGAGGTTTGAATTCTTGGCTAAGTAGTATTACTTTCGTTTGAAACATTAATGCTATCCACTAGGAGTGTGCGGATCGTCCCGAGGCTCGGGGTCGCAAGATTCGGGCTACAAGCTTGGCCGCCATGAGCGGGCAATTTGATTTCAGATCGGCTCGGCAAAACTCGGCCGCGATCGGCTCGAAAGCCAGCTATTAACAGAAGAACGAAACGGAAAGAATTCTGTATACTTATCATTTATATCGATACTAGTGATAAGTTTTTACTTTTCTGTCTCCTGTTGAATCATAATTAACCGAGCCATCAGTAAACGAACAAAATTGTTACCTGAGAAGGTAGAACAATGATGTTTCTTACATGTTAATTTAAAATAATAAAATATTCGCCATCCCATATATTTTAGTTACTATGAAAGGTCCACGAAATATTCCTTTCTGTATGTTTATAGTTATTTGTACGTTTTTTATTTTAAATCTGAACCTATCCCAAAAATATAATATCCTATATATCCCGTTTACATAAAGTACTAAGTATGAAGTATATTTTATTAACATTTTAAAATATTGTCGATGTAAAAATAGTCTTCCTCCCAAGTTTTGAACATGGTATTTATTTAAGTACGTATATGGACCTATTCAGTATTCACAGACTATTTGGTAGCAATGAAAATATATATGTAAATCAATAATAAAATACAAATTATGATTGAACAGCAGACAGAAAGGTAAAAACTTATCACTGGTAATGATATAAATGATATACATAATTTTTCCGTTCTCGGTCTCCTGTTAATAGCTGGCTTTCGAGCCGATCGCGGTCGGGTTTTGTCGAGCCGATCTGAAATCAAATTGCCCGCTCATGGCGGCCAAGCTTGTAGCCCGAATCGAGTCTCGGAATCTCAAGCGATACGAACGTATCGGAACCCCGCCCGATCCCGCCCGAAATTTTCCGGCCCGTCCCGAGCCCGAAACGTCGGGTACACGAACACCCCCACACTCCTGCTAACCACTATTACTTTTCTCCTTCTTCCTCTTCCACTGGAATTTTGAAATGTTTTTCAAATTTGTTAGCAAATTCCACCGATTGTTTTTAACGTAAGAGTTTAGTGTATTTGGTGACAACTGATCAGAAATGTTTATAAATGCGTAGTTACTTTCTTTCGCTGACGGCCCTCAGCGCTGCGCCCTAAAGCGGCGCGGCACCAAGGGCCACTTTTGAAACGTAAACAGATGTTTGCCATACTCTCGAATTCTTTGCAACGACCCACGAAAGCGCACGAAAGTCAGTTAGTCTTCAGACACAGCTCTTGCAAGATCGTGCGTTCATTTACGGCTTGTGAAGTAACTGTGAGAAGATTATATTATTTTTAGTTTTTTAATTTTATTGTAGTGATTAGTAAAAAATGCCTAGAAAAGCATTGATAGACTCTGGTGTGATTCTGTACATGCTGCAGAAGTGTGAAAAGAGTGAATTATTCGATGGAAGCTGCAAATTGAAGTGTCGTACGGATAAAGTGTGGAAAGAAGTAGCTGCAAAATTTTCGAGTAAGTTGTCGCCAGACACATTCAATTTTAACGTTAGAACAAATAGATGGAATTTGTTAACAAATTTGAAAATTCATTTCGAAATTCCGGTTGAAGAAGAAGA
This sequence comes from Andrena haemorrhoa, assembly GCA_910592295.1. Classification (NCBI taxonomy): domain Eukaryota; kingdom Metazoa; phylum Arthropoda; class Insecta; order Hymenoptera; family Andrenidae; genus Andrena; species Andrena haemorrhoa. The sequence goes on from OU342942.1 coordinate 23,415,408, forward strand.
AAAAGAAATAGGGGATAGCATGAATATCACAAACGAAAGTAACATTAGTCAAGAATACGAACCTCCAATTAATGCGAATCGAATGAATAATAAACTGCCGGAATTATATTTTAATATTACATTGTCTGAGGAGCAATGGAAATCTATTGCTCCTGTATCGAAAATTTATAAAGAAAAGGGCACTCATGGAAAATCGTATAAAATACTTAGTCCCGGTTGGACTGATACCATTTGCAAAGCTTGTTTTTTAAAAACGAAACTTCCGTGCGCTTATACGTTTAAGTATGGAAAAATTTCCGATTCTCCGGAAGCGGGAACATATTTGAAAATATATGGAATTTGCAATGAATGCAGTGCGGAATTTAAAGCTCATTGCCTATATGAACCGGCTCCTGGCACTGGTATTGTATTAAGAGTGCACACAGTCGATAGTTCGGGAATACCGCATGACAAAAAAAGAGCAGTAAAAGGAAAAAATAGGATAGAAATTGGGAAACAATTGATAAATATTAAACCCAGAAAATGGAGAAACGATGCAGCATCAGATTTAACCTACGACGACCCTGAATCTCCTTATGTTGCGCAACAATGCACTTTCCGAAAAGTCAGGGAAGAAGCCATCGCACGGGAATTAGGAATCAATAAAGATCTTGATCCTATTAATTCGTTATGCGAGTTAAAACATAAGGGGCAATACGCGGGATACATTAAAGAGATTGCAAAGGATCATTTTTATTGCTTTTATTGGTCACCTATGCAAATGGAATTGTACAAAACATTAATTAAAACGTCCAGGAAAATAGAATTAGACGCGACTGGAAAATTGGTGAAAGTAATGTGTAACCTCTCCTCGTGAGGGTTACCGGGGTTGCGGTGCCGCAGTTATGCCGGCTCAGAACGGTAGTCCAAGGGTCGTTGAGTAAATGACTGCGAGTTCGTGGGTACACGAGTTTTATTCTCGCCGCGTGTACAAAAAGTCCCGGCCAGGTCAAGCTGGCTAACAGTGTAGAAACGTGTCGGCGAGTAGGGAGGAAGTGAAGGGGGTGGTCGTACGGTTGCCGTGGCTGTGGTCTCCACCAGCGGTCCTGACCGGGGCGCCTGGGACCCGTTTCGCCAGGTGGATAAAACCCGCAAGCGAGACGGGGGCGAGGGGGTAAGACTCTAGAGCAGAGGAAGTCTGCTCGCAAAATTGATGGGGAATGTCCTCCAGAGCAGATAAAGTCTGCTCTGGAGATTGACTGGGGATCTCGACCTGCGTCCAAAGGTAAGCGAACTCGCCGGCCTTTGGGAGCCGTGGGTGCGGAGGGGGTCAAAAATACACAAAGATGCAGCTTGTAATACTCAAGAGCTCTTTGGGAGAAATCTAGCCTGTAGCCTATCGCTCGTGGTAGCTTCTGCCTGATGGGCCCGCCGCTCTGGTCTATATGTGCGGGCGCGATAATTTCGCCAGCGAGAGAGCCGCTCGGCGCGCGGCCCTCTCGCGGCCGCGCTCGGTAGCGGCGGGCCGCGCCAGGCGCGCGTGGTGGGGGAAGATCCGCGTCCCACCGATATAACTCGTTACAAATGGAAAAACTAAATGGTGAGAAAAAACATATATTCCTGTACCAAATAATTATAAAAGGTGCAAATGGTATACAACCAGTATTTCAAATGCTTTCAGAAAAGCACGATACTAATTTGATTACGTACTGGTTGAGAGAAATTATAAGACACGGGGCACCAGTGCCTCCAGAAGTTGATTGTGATTATTCACTGGCGCTATTGAATGCAACCAGTTTAGCGTTCAATGAACGTTGTTTGAAAACTTATATTTCGGATTGCTACAATTGGATTAGTGGAGAAATGTTGCAACATCCACTTCAATGTTTTATCAGGATTGATGTTGCCCATTTGATAAAAATTATTTGTGGCAAAGATGTATTTGACAGAAAGCATCCTAAAATTAAAGATTTCTTTGTACGATGCACGGGGATAATGTCATCGTGTAATAATGTAGAAGATTTTAAGACACTCCTTCAGTCAATATTTATTGTCGCTTACAGCGAGTCTGATAGCAAAGATGCCGATGGAAATACAGTAATATGTGAGCAGAAGCGATCATATTTATTCGAAAGAATAAAATCATTCACGTTTACGAGCGACGAGAATGAAAAAGAATACGCTGATTTGGAAACTTTCAATGAAGATGACAATATAGTTGTATTTATAAATAGAATCAGGGATGCGGCTGAACAAATGGCAAAAAACAGTGTAGAGACAGAGAGATATAACGCATTTTATTGTCCAGAAATTGTCCCTTATCTAGTTAAATTATCTAGACATTTTCCTCTCTGGACACAGGTGATGAGGGAACATTTCCCTCTGTCATCGCACGTAGCGACATCCTCTAGATGTGAGGCATATTTTAAAGATCTGAAACATTCAGATTTGGGCGCAAATTATAAACCAATGCGCGTAGATAAATTTATCATTCAGCACATAAAATCTATTGAAAATGTAGCGAAATTGGAACGTGCTGCAATTAAACGCACCAACGAAAAAATTGCACTGCTGATTAATGAAGAAAGACATGAAAAACAAAGAAAAATAGATTCACGTGATTTTGGCGAAAATGTGCAGGACGCTACGGATACTTGTGATTATTTAAGGGAACAAGAAAATTGGAAAGGATTAAATATTGAAGTGAAATCAAGTAAATCAAAAGATTTACAAGTGGACAACGATGAAAATATACAAAATCGAAGTCCAACCGCAGATGTAGAAAAAAGCAATACATTGAATGTAATAAAAAAGCCAACAAAATCAATCAACAAAAAAAATACTCCTAGAGGGAAATATTTAACTCCATGCCCAGACATTCACCTCACATATGACAGGCCATTAAGGAAGAGAAAAAATGAAATATTAAGGAATGGAAACAACTGTAATTTGATTAATCTTAATGGCGAAAAAATATATATTAAAAATACGTGTGCATTCGACTCATTGGTTGAAGTATTCACCAGTGCGTATTGCAACTATAGTACATTCAAAAACTGGATCGATGAAAATTCAGACAATATATTTTTTATGCTCGTCAAAAAATACGCAATGGAGAATATTAACAACTCCGTGTATGAAGAGCGAGGAGCAATTTTATGTACAGTATTTGAAATGCGCAATAATATTGTAGATTGTACTACAAGTTCCAATTGGCTATTTGAAAAACTTGTAACAGATGTTTGCAGTGTCGAAGAAAATAAAATCTGTGGCAAATGCAAAATACATAAGAGAAAATTGTTTATAGTAGATATAATTAGTACAAACACAACTGAAGATTTTAAACAAGATTTTCTTAATTTTCTTGCGCAATTCTTCAGTACAGAAACAGTCACGTGTAAAACATGTCGATCAGCAGTGCAATTAAAGAGAGAAGCAAAATCATATGTGGCTATAGACCCCGAAATCTTTTTGCAACAAAATGAAATGAAATATATGGATGGAATAGTTTTAAACAGCATCCCAGAAAAATTTCAAATTGAAGATGCGATATACGTTTTAAGTGGCATCGTAAGTCATAGCCCAGGTCATTTTACAGCTTACTGCCGTAATACAGCAGGAAAATGGACATTACACAATGACGTTAGTCAAAAGTTGCGGACAATTACAAATCCAGAAAGAGTAAAAATAAATCCGTCAACAATAATATTTGTAAAAATATAAAAATTCTGATAATACTATAATTAAACAGAATATATGGTAATGGTATTTCACAATAAAACAACTACTGAATTGGTGCGGCGTCGACAGCGGTGTAAAGTGGAGCACCACTCACTGCGTCACAATTATTAGCAATAGGACATTTCCTCGCGGATCATGCGATCACGCGAGAGGATCGACGCCGCCGTAACTTTCCCAAAAAAGGGACGTAGGGAATAATAAATTTGATCGGTAAGGCGTCGACAGCTGTGTAAAGTGGAGTACCACTCACTGCGTCACAATTATTAGCAATAGGACATTTCCTCGCGGATCATGCGATCACGCGAGAGGATCGACGCCGCCGTAACTTTCCCAAAAAAGGGACGTAGGGAATAATAAATTTGATCGGTAAGGCGTCGACAGCGGTGTAAAGTGGAGTACCACTCACTGCGTCACAATTATTAGCAATAGGACATTTCCTCGCGGATCATGCGATCACGCGAGAGGATCGACGCCGCCGTAACTTTTTCAAAAAAGGGACGAAGGGAATAATAAATTTGATCGGTAAGGCGTCGACAGCGGTGTAAAGTGGAGTACCACTCACTGCGTCACAATTATTAGCAATAGGACATTTTCTCGCGGATCATGCGATCACGCGAGAGGATCTTAATTCACCCTTTCATTTTTTTAGATATATTTCTATGTTCATAGGAGCAGACAGACAGAATACAGATAGATAGTGTCGGTTTATAAAGATCCAACTGACGCGCTGCGCTTCAGAGTTTCCTCTATAGGTAGCAGCAATTTAAACCAAGCAAGATGGTGTGAGCTAACTCCTATCAAAGAACCACGGGAAGGGCGGAAAACAGTAAAGAAGTTGAAGACCACGCTTGATTCGATGGGATTACCGAAAGAAATTTTGCTATAAGGTAGGCCGTGAGGTCACGACTTATACAGACAGAAGACAGCTACAAGAAAAGACAAATGCGGATCTACGTTGCAAATTATTTGCATACCATATTTCAGGTAATATTTGGCATCTTATAAATCTGTGGCAAAATTTTGTACGCTTATAATTCAACTAGGTATTAACCATTTCCATTACAAAATGTGTTACAGATCCAGAAATATTAAGAATGCAGTCTTAGATGCCACATGCAACCTCTGTTGATGATTGATGAAAATATGTGATAAATAATTAATACAATTACTTAATTAGAACAATAAGGTTTAAATAAACTGCTAAACTGTATACAGCAACAAAAGATATTTGTAAAGAAGTATTAGATGTCCCAATTACTGCCAATGTCCATATTATTGCCATTTAATTTATTATAGTTAATAAAAACGTTCTGCTACGTCGAATATACAGTATATACGAATAAAGCATGTACGGTAGTCGCATGAATTCCCGACGAATAAATTGATACATCTTTCCTTCCTTCACTCTCTGATATCGCTATCTTTCTTAGTTGAAAATATTACATCATTCTACATATAAATAAAAAGATATTGATACGCATATTAGTATTGTTTTCTCGACATCTTTCCTAACTCCACTTTCGAAGCGAGGCAAAGTATCATGCTTTGCCTTTTCCGTAGCCTGTCATCGTTTAATTTAATTAATAAAAAATCGAACTTATACTTGGTCGCTTCAACGAGTATCGCACTTATTAGCTATTTTTATTTTTTAATTCGATTCTGGAGGGTGGGCAAACGAAATTTTTGGGTGGGCAAATCTCTTCTACATCTAAGCTAACGGACTGCATCGTTGAAATGACGATTTTGATAATATTTTCTGAAAAAATCGAACTTTAACGCGGAATTTTTTAATTTCTTCATAACTTTTTTTAGAAGGGAGGTCAAACGAAAATTTTTGGTGGGCAAACGTGGGCTAACGATGGACAATCATTTCCCACTGTCAAATCATTAAAAAGTTTTCATGGGGTTGCTGATGAAAATTTTTATTTTGGCCATAACTTTTTTTTGAAGGGTGGGCAAACGAAAATTTTTTATGGGCAAACGTGGGCAAACGATGGACAAACGAATGCCGTTGAGTTTTTTAAAAATCGAATTTGGGGGTGCCAACTTCACAGACCTAAATACTAGTCTCCTTCTCTACATCTCCCTTTCTTTATCTAAATCCGACTTGGGAATTAAGTGAACTTGGCGGGCGATTTTCGGAGGCAACGCCTCCTTTTTCTCGTGACGCGTGGACAAAACAAAAACGCATCGACAATCGTGCTCTCTGGGATGATGTGGAAACCCCGCGGGGGCCAAGACGCGCGGCGGAAGAAAGGAGGCGTTGCCTCTGAAAATTGGCCAACAAGTTCACTTAATTCCCAAGCCTGTTCTAAATAAACCTAACGCCGGAGATTGGGTCAGTAGCCGAAACAACGCCTTCAGACTTCATACTACTTGAGATGTATGAAGGGGTTTAACTACGTCGCGGTCACTGTGCGTACGGATTGCTGGAGACTGTGTTTGAAATGAAATAAAGGAAATTCTCTGCCGTGGGTTCCCTTCCACAGTTCCGCCATCACATTCATCATCGCTCAGTCATTCGCTATCTCGATGCCCTGTTTGGATTTTTCTCACACGCTATGAGATTGGGAATAGTTACCATTGCGACCAATAGTGAAAATACGAACGCCCCTTGTTTAGATAGTGTGAAAAAAGGTGGGCCATAGGGAGGAGATTATATCGTGACCAACTGGAACAGCATTTTTCCCAGACGCCAACTTTCTACTCCTGCACAGGAAATGTAACGATTTAAATCGGTGGGACGCGAATCTTCCCCACCACGCGCGGCTGGCACGGCCCGCCGCTACCGAGCGCGGCCGCGAGATGGCTACGCGCCGAGCGGCGCTATCACTCGCGAAGTTCTCGCGGCCCCGCATATACATGCGACCGGATAGAACTCTCCGAGCGATCTCTTGTATTACAAGGTGTATCACTGCATATCTTTGGATTCCCTAACCTCCACGGCTCCTAGAGGAACGCGAGGCCGCCGACCTCTAGACGCAAGTCGATATCCGCCATCAATCTTAGGGTCAGACTTCGTCTGTCCCGGAGGACATCGTACAGTCTCCGTTTCTCCCGCGGGTTTTACCCACTGGGCGAGCAGACTCAAGACTTCCTGGTCAGGGCCATTGGTGGAGATAACAGCTAGGGCACCAGAACGACCAATAACCCTATCACAATCGCCGACACGCGCCGAACCTCGCGCCGCGGCCGCGACACGCTGTCCGCGCACCGCCACTGACTGGCCGCCGATACGCGCCGAAATCTGCGACCGCGAACGCGTCGCGCCGGCGATCCAAGCTATGTTAAGTCGTAGAGTAAGGTCTAGGTTAAGCCGCTAACTTATTGTTAGCCAGCACAAACCTGGCCGGGCTCTCTTGTCACCTAGTCGAAATAAACACCATTTACACAGTTCACCTTGCCTCGTTTACTCCGCCGCCCAGGACCCCCGTCCGTTAGGTAACCGTCATGGGACAAGGTTACAGAAATACACGTGTAGCATTTCCTCCGATTAATTCGCATTTCTGAAATGGGTAGACAAGTATGGCCTGGTATACGTACTGAAAGTCCCGAAATACCTGGCTTATAGAGGATGTCATAAATGCTGTTACTTTATTGCATACTGAAACATCTGATTTTAAATAGCTACCTATACTTAGTTTCCCTGAAGGTACTAAAAATGGTTTATGACTTAGAAAATGATTAAAATTTGACTTCCGTACATCCGCAAATGTCGATATACAGGGTCATCCATTAAGACTGCAACCCAGGTCCGCCCGACCAGGTAAAATGATAACCACTGCCTCAACCGATACTTCCGCCATCTATGAGCCAATGATGAAAGTGTACGGTCTTTTGGGCGCCAGTAGAGAGCGCAGGGTGCTTTTGGCTTTTGGCTTTTGCCAGAGAATATTGAATTTGACGTAGCAGACGGGTAAGAAAACGGTAGCCATTTTATGAGTGCGACCGCGACGATCCCGTTATCTACGTATGCAATGGCCCAGCAGCGGTATTAGACCACGCTGACGCGTTAGTGGCCTGAGTTGAAGAATTTGGGGATTTTTTCGCATAACTTTTGAACTACAAAAGATATCGGAATGCAATTTGCGCTATAAAATGGGGACAAATTATCCCCTTCTAATGGTGGAAAATTTACCAAATTTTACGTTTACTTAACTTTTCTTTTTTCCATTTTTTAACCATAATTTTTGCGAAAAGCTTTTGCAAACTATTTATTTAAATACTTTATATAATGCTCTTTTTAAAAATCGTGGCGCCGATAAACAATAGGCTAGTTACCCCTGTATCATTACTTTCACAAATTGAGGAATTAAATTTTTATTTTTAATCCTGCAAACTTAATTTCATGCGTAATATCGTTAATGGAGGCAGTGAGAGCAAACAACGGACTAACCCACATTCGTTTCGAAATTGAGGTAATAGCAATAACGTATTCCAACTTGGAACCATATTCTTGGGCCCGATGTGCGCCACTATGGGTGACTTACGTTAATATCATCTTTTGAAATGATACGCCACTATTGTGGCTTTCACACGCAGGTGACGAAAAATCAAGTCAACCCTGCCGTCGCAAAAATTTTTGAAATTTAGACGAGTACGGGACCAGTCGACACATTGTTTTTAAACCTCGTTACAGTAATCTGGGGTACGAGTCGTAAACCGGCCATAAAAGCGGAGCGTTAATTTGAAGGAGACCATCCTAAAATGCTCGAAGCTCGGGCATCACCGCTGTCCAGCGTTCGCTGGCAGCTCTCCGAACGCGGCGCCGCGCGCCGGGCCAATGCAAGAAGTGGTTCCGATTTGTCTTACAGGCCTCTCATTATATTTTCCTTAAATTGATTCCACCCTTATCGTTGATATCGTCCTATTGTTCACCCACACTACTTTGCTGTAGGTATTGTATTATCGGTTTACTCGCCCGCTTCTTTGTGCGTTAGAATTTTATCTGAAAACAATCGCACGGAATAGTCTTCCGCGTAGACTTCCTCGCGCCTCAGTTTCGCACGCCTAAAGGTGGAATCTGACGGCTCGTGAATCGGCGATCCATGAGCGTTCTGACGGTGCGGGACTCGGCGAGACAGTTCGGCTCGCCCAGGATCGCCCAGGCTCGTGAGTCGGCGAGCCATGAGTGTTCTGACAGCGCGTGGGCTCGGCGTGGTCTCGTGCCAGGCTCGCCGATCCACGTGCCGTCAGATTTCACCTTTAACGCTCCGCGGAGTGTGTCTCCGTTTGAAAGTCGACTTCGGTTATACTCGGGCCTCGTCGCGGGCAGACAACCCTGTTTTCTTTTTTATGATTTTATCCTTAATGTAGATATGCGTAGATCGGACCTAAGGGGTAACTAATGGGACGTGTCTTTGTTTGTAGCGGTCTTAGACATCCTTTGAATATTGTAAAACTTGCAAGTACTGTTAAAACAAAAATATTAATTGCCGAGTAAAATTATTTTCTATGTCTCTGTGTAAAATAGACGGTGGTTTTGAAATAATAACCCAGAACTTCCTCGTTCGAATAACACACGAAGCGATTCGAAACGTTCGTTACCGAAAACCGCTGCAGCTGATTGATATACGATGTTAGTGTTCTGCCGTTTTTATACATAACCAGAAACAGTTCCTTGATGTGCTACCTACAAAATCAGCTCATTTCTAGAATGGTCCCTTTCAAATTAAAGTCGCAAACAGTTATCAGGTAGTGAAGCGGAGGCCCCTGTCTCAAGTAAGTGAGCTGGGCGCTCCGCTTTTATGGTCGGTTTACCATTCGCACCCCAGATTACTATAATGAGGTTTGAAAGCAATATCAACTGGTCCCGTACCGGCCTTTTCAAACTTTTAGCTACGACAGGATTGGCCGCGGCGCTATACATACCTCTGAACGAAGAGATTTTTCGCTGACTACGTATAAAAGCCACAATAATGGCGTATCGTTCCAAAAAATGGCATAACCGGAAGCCGGTATAGGCGTGGCGTTAGGTAGCTAAAAGATTAATATATTCAGACACAAAAATTGTAGAAAAAAATTCAAAGACCGCTACAAACAAAGACACGTCCCATTAGTTACCCCTTACATCCGATCTGTGCATGCACTACATTGAGGATAAAATCACAAAAAAGGAATCCAGAGCATTAGATTCTGAGGCTGCAGAACTAATATATAATTGAATAAAAATTTAATTCCTCAATTTGTGAAAGTAATGATACAGGGGTAACTAGCCTATTGTTTATCGGCGCCACGAATTTTAAAAAGAACATTATATAAAGTATTTAAATAAACAGTTTGCAAAAGCTTTTCGCAACAATTATGGTTAAAAAATGGAAAAAAGAAAAGTTAAGTAAACGTAAAATTTGGTAAATTTTCCACCATTAGAAGGGGATAATTTATCCCCATTTTATGGCGCAAATTGCATTCCGATATCTTTTGTAGTTCAAAAGTTATGCGAAAAAATCCCCAAATTCTTCAACTCAGGCCACTAACGCGTCAGCGTGGTCTAATACCGCTGCTGGGCCATTGCATACGTAGATAACGGGATCGTCGCGGTCGCACTCATAAAATGGCTACCGTTTTCTTACCCGTCTGCTACGTCAAATTCAATATTCCCTGGCAAAAGCCAAAAGCACCCTGCGCTCTGTACTGGCACCTAAAAGACCGTACACTTTCATCATTGGCTCATAGATGGCGGAAGTATCGGTTGAGGCAGTGGTTATCATTTTACCTGGTCGGGCGGACCTGGGTTGCAGTCTTAATGGATGACCCTGTATTTGCCTGGCAATGCAATAGGAAACGAAATTACAATTAACACATTCACTGCTGTGGCGGTCACCGGCGGCCAACGTTTTGACAGTAAGTAGGTACATAATGTCATTCCGAGTAATGTCAAATAGTAAATGCACCATTGCATTATTAAATAGTTTACTTTTTGCGACGAATGAATAGCCTCTGGCGTGAACGGAAACATATATGCTACTATCCGACAGTTAGACTCTTTCTTGTCCTTTAAACATGCAGTCCGGCAACACATCCTACAGCACTTTTAGTGTTGTCCCACTTTGTCATGTTTTCCCTCTCCGCCCTAGTCCATGTTGTGCCGTGACCTGCGCATTGTGTACTGTTCATTGTTCTTTACTTCATACTTTATATTTTATTGTTAATTAGTTTTAAGTAATTACTATACGTAGTGTTAATTAATGTTTAGTTTTATGTTATGGTTAGGCTTATCAACAGTTTATACTGCGGCCTCGCCTTTACTTTCTCCTTATGTATTATTTTTGTTTAACGAGTAATAAAGACGAAATAATAATAATAATAATAATAATAATAATATATAAAAATCACAGAAAAATGATATTTTATACACCTAGGATTTTCTTGCAGGATGAATCAAAGCAATGACTTAATTGTTTTTGGGAAATAGAATAATTTGAAACTGATAAGATGGACAACTACAATTCAGTGTCACATATCTGCATATATAGTGTAGTACAATTATGCCATATCTAGAAACATGTATACCTACCGCAGCAGTATAATTGAAGGCTTGGATGCAATAAGGGGACTAGCGCTAGAAAATGCGAAAAATTATTGTCCAAACGCTAAGAAATATTGGAAAATTAAATGTTGTTAAACTATATTTGAAAAAATATAGTGTGGTAAAGCTCTTCACGTAAATATTTTTCTATTTACAATTTGTTTATCGAATCATTACTATTCGAGTTAAAAATTATAAACAATAAATTATTCATCGTTCAAAATCATTATTTCTTTAAACATAAATTGCGATAACTTGAGTAAATATTAACGGATCGCTATGAGACTTAAAACATAACTTCAGAAAACTCGTAGCGAAGCCGTAGAATGTATGCCCTTATGTTAAAAAATGTAATAATATTTAATTAAAAAGTAATACTGGACATAACCCATGTTTTTCAACGTTTGCCGTTAAAAAGTATCGAGGTAATTTTGAGGTACATATAACTTGTAGCGACAAAGTTTTTCCTTTATATATAAGGAAGATTTTCGTATGGATATGCAAGTGCCGCCGATGGATTCCTTGGGCTTTTCCGATCAAAATCATGCTAAATGTCGTGTAAATCGGACAACTTAAACATAAGGAATACAAATAGCTTGTGTCAAAGTAGTCAGATTTGCATGATATTTGGTATGATTTTAATCGACGGAACGCCAGGAATCCATTGGCGCAACTTCCCCTTCGATACGATGAAATTCTGAAATTCTGAACATTTCTCACTTCTTTTAATGATATTCCAAACCCTTCAAGGGTCGAAAGCCATAAAATTCGATGAGGCACTGCGGGGTGTTGTCCTCACCACGGGGTGACGGGCGCGAGGCAGCTTCGCAGCGAGGAAGATATCATGCTCGAGGTAGCGCAGGGCTGCCACGGCAGCATCACGAGGCTGCTTTCCAAACTGACCGTGTCGAGGTAGTCTCCAGACTCTCCAATGCGCGAGGCCTGCCTCGAGCGCACGCCTCGCAACGTCGATACGCGCCTTAAAAGCAGGCAATCCGCGTGTAGCGGTGCACGAGGGGCAAGTCAGGCGCGAAGTCGAGCAGTGGTGTTGGAAGCCACTATCGCACGGGGTCACTTACCTCAAAGAAGTTACGATGCTATTTACCGACAATCAGCATGACCACAGGATTCCGCGACACTTAATCCGAAATTAAAGGGTACTTACCTACTCGCTAAAATTCATTGTTTTTCATTATATCCACTGTAGTCCATTGTGCTATCGATACACATGCAAGAAAATTAGATCTGTGTAGTCAAACCTGTAAAATTTAAAAAGAACACAAGTTTACCCGCACTGAACACGCAAAAAAAAACAGATTTACACGCAGTCACACATTTGAAACAGAGAACTCTTAAGGAGGTATTCTACTGCGACTTGCGATTTTTTAAACTTCTTTCAGGGATTTTTTTATGGACATAATGAAATATTTTTATGACGGACCATGTGTGGCAGATTCGGTGTAAGTAGAATTTTCTTCACTAGAACTGTTTGCAAAACATTAAACCCATTTTTCTGAGAATGGTGTTTTAGAAAATGGTTGCCACGATATCTCAAATTCTACATGACCGATTGGGCACATCTTGTGCACACATCTTCGGCAGATATGTCGATATCATCCCTAGTATAATTAGGTCAAAATATTTTTCTTTTCTAACTATTTTTAAGTTTATAACCCGAAAACGGCGAAAAGAATCACGAACTTCTAAATATAATATTCAAATAGCAAACATTTTATGAATTTTTGAAATTTCAATCCAAATCTGCTATTAACGATAGCCATGCCCGAATAATTTAAGAATCTTCCGGGTTTTTCATTTCGGATAAACGCAACGATAAGATTCATGGCAACAAATCGAGCATTTTGTCCGAGGTGGTCGGCTTTCATGGGCTGTGGCGCCAGCATTATTTCATATTTGCAATAAAAAAAATTTATGTTCATAGTTTAAGATGTAATAAATATACCTACAGTGAAAAGATTAAATTCATAAAAAAAATCCAGAAAAAGTTGAAAAAATCGAATGCCACAGTAGAATACCCACTTAATGAGTGTCTATTTCGCGAAGTGTCAATGCGCGTGGAAATAAATTAATATCGACGGACCGAGGTTGAACATAAGGATCACCAAAACGAAAACAGTTGTATGAGTTTAATTTGGGGATGCACGCTGGGGTGATATAGATATATACTGCGTTCGAAGAATTTGGCGAGACTGACCAACCCAAGTCTGTCAACCCAAGAGAGTTCCCCTAAACTGATGCTGAGATAGTTCATGTATTATCAGACTGTAATAAACGGGAAAGAAAGCAACTGCGAACCGACCTGCTCGCGGCACGGCACGTTCAGGTTAGCGCTCACTTCATGAACGAGCATTTTGTTTTGGTACTTCTCATAGTCAACACAAGTCTGCCGATTTTAAGTTATGTGAACGAGCATCGACACATCGCGAAGTAAACAAACATACAGTCGACCAGCGACTTTACGTCGAAAAACTTACTCTAAGATTATTTATGGAGAGTAATTAATTTCAATTGTCTGAACATGTGTAAACCTGTTTCTTTTCCTGGCGAGTTTTAGTGCGGGTAAAAGTGTGTATTTTGTTGTAATTTTTTTACACGTATTAGAGTAAGAGATTTGATATTTATTCATTTTTGGGGGTTGTGTGATTCTGCATTTTGTGGGATTTCTGCGCGCGTATGTCTCGATAATACAATGGACTACAACAGTGGATATAATGGAAACAATGGATTTTAGCGAATAGGTAAGCACCCTTTAATTTCGGATCAAGGGGGTAGGTTACCTTTGATAGCCTCAAAACAGGCCAGTTTTAAACGAAAATTGTAAAGTGATAAATAACGGTAGGGAGAACGCTTTTTCTCTAGTTTTAGTCATTATTCTACGAGCTTTAAAACAAAAAATAAAAGTCTAAATATCTCTATGAACATACAAATTTTGAGTAAAAACGTAAATGCGTATATGCGGTGCACTGTTTGATGGTGAACATTGTTCCGGATAGGTAAATTATTTTAAACACAAAACGAAAGGTTTTATAATCTGCAAGATAAGTCTCTACGATGTGTCGGAAACAGAATTTCGAAAAAAAATACAATTCTATTGAAAACGATTCAATAGACCGAACCAGTGCGTCGAAATCAATATCTTTTATAATTAGAACAATTTGTACGGTCAAAATTCAAATAATATTATTTAATACAATTTTTATGTTGAAAAATACGATTTTATCGATTTCGTTCATGAAAAATATTTTTTATCTTTTCCTATAAGAATTTAAGGTAAATGTCTCCCATTAGCGACCGTTTAAGAGTGTGACTGGTTCGAAATAGTAATATTTTTACTAATATACGACAATGTTTGAGTAAAGTATGGATCATTGTACTTTTTGGAGGCAAATTATTTTTAGAGTGATATTTGATGTCTACACAAAAATTATGCTGAAAATTATATTCGACCTGATGTCCCCTTTATTGACCAATTTGTACCACCTATCGACCGTCTCACGTCCCCATTATTGACCAGCAGTTTCCCCCATTGTAAATGCATCATTTTGTTTATGAAGTTTGTGTTCATGAGTATAACAAACTGTTTTTATTAATATGTTATGAAAATTAAACAATTTATAATCTGTTTAAGATAATCTTTTATGTTTTCTATTATTTCCTAATAATTTCCGTTACTTGTCTTCTTCAATCTTTCGCTCTACTGAAGCTAAAACTCTTATTCTCTTTTTCTCCCCTTTCTCGTCTTGTTTCTGTAAAAAAATCTCTAGCCTTTTCCTTTTTCGTTCTTCAAATGCAACTTCTTTCTCCCTTTTCTGTGAACAGACTCGTATCTTCCACATCTCCAATCCAGTTTGCAAAACAACCAATTTCTTTAAATTTTGCTAGAGTAAATGGTACAATATATCTTTCTAGTGATTCTAAAAACTTGCTATTTTGTGCAGCCGTTGCTTCTGTTCGTAAAACTCGATTTTCTCACGTAAAATTCAAATTCATCATTTTGTTGTAGTTAATGGTATCCGCTGAAAACGGCTATAAAACGGTGATTCTAAAACCATTTCGACTAATTTCTTCAATTTTTAGGGTATCAAGAGCCTGTATCAACAATATTGCGAAGTTTTCTTTCCTTATTTTGTTACCATTTTTTAGTCGCCATTCGGAAATAATTTTTCGCCTTGCACTCATCCATGGATGGAAAAATGCCACATCGAGTGGTTGTAAAATATGCGTTGCGTTAGGGTACAACGCAATTAAATGTATTTGGTGTGTTTTGCAGAAATTACTTAACGACATGGTCAAATGTGAAGAATGACTATCCGCGTATAATAGTATTGGAAAATTTTGTTATTAGCCACTAACTACGCATGAAAAGCTTTCGCCAGTCATCCACCCATTAACTGTTTTTCCAATTCCCCATGAGTTAGGAATACTTGCCGTAATGCTATACGGAATTCTTCCGTATGAAAATAAAACGAGAGGTGGTCTTAACAGACCATTAGCATTAATCATAAATAAAGTTGTTAAGCATTCTTTCTCATGATTTTGGACAAAATTATATACACATTTGTCGCCTTTTTTAGCAAAAACTTTTTCTCTCCGCGGACATAAAAAATTCACTCTCATCGCAATTAAAAATTCGCGATGGATCAATGTTGCGGAGATTATATTTTTCGAAATAACTATTAATTTCAGTAAACCATCCACGAAGTGCGTATTCTGTAGGAGAATGTGTTAAATGCTGTAGAATGTGTTAAATCTTGTGCAATTCTCTGTGATAATTCCGAATGGCGTTTCAGAAAACTATCAAGCCAACTTCGCCCAGGTCGGCCATTCGTAAAGGGATTATCCCGTTTTAATTCTTTAACTAACACAACAACGCTGCTAATAATTTGAGTGTTTGTAATTAGGTGACCAGCTTTATTATTATGCATATAAAGTACCCACTGAATTAATTAATTGACTTTCTTCGTCATTTGTTAAAATTGTGGAGGGGCCACTTCGTTTTATCGATGGTATGGGCTCTCTTTTTTATATATAACAATATTGTTTTAGGAATACCAAATTCACGGCTGACATTACTTATGGGTGCTCCAGATTTTGTTTTATATATTCAATTAACTCGGTTTCCGTGTATTTCGCGCGCTTCTGCTCCTTTTTCTTTGTTTTTACCGTTATTATTTTCTATAGAAAATGTATTTATGTTAGTCTTTTTGTACTCAATTGTGAGTACAAATCAAATGTGCTGAAAATTAATAATTAAAAAATGACTTGAGTACTTTAGTTAGGTCTAACAACACCACTTGTAAAATGTCCGAAAACTGGTACAGACCGGTCTTTGACGGTACCTATTTCCGACCACAATTTTCTGCTATAATAATGAAAGAAAATGAATATTTTCTTTTTATTTTATAATTCTGTATATATTTCTAGTTAATTTGAGTAAGTTACTGCATGGATCCATGTATTTTTATTGTAAAATTTGCGAGTTTAATGATGTCTGTAGTATAACCTCACGTTATTATAATCTGTCAACTTTCATGTCAATTCCCAAGTCCTAATTTACATGGGAATTTACTTAAAGATGAATGCACGGCTACATAAATAACGTATGAAACAATAAATGAAATATGTGGACTTCACCTCTGGGATACCTTTTTTTTCACCGAAAATTTATATGGATCGAAAGCACGTATCGAATAACATGTGTCACGCCGTCCGACACTCAATCGCCACCCAGCAATCCGATGCCATGAGGATATGAATCCGATCGAACTCTAGACATAAGAATCGCCCCTCCACTCTATAAATTCCGATATGTAATAATCGATGCGGTTGCCAAGGCAGAATAAAGGATGTTCAGTCGTTCCAAGCCTATTGTCGTGTGAAGTTCATTTTACCCGACTCTAAGTCTAATTAATACATAAGCGTATTTCGTTCATTGGTTTCACGTGCTATTCCGAGCCGTCCAGCAGGACACGTGCGAACCAACATACCGTGTCACCAATTTTTGCTGATTTCCCCGTGACATTTTGGCGATCCTGCCAGGATAACGATCTCCTGTGGTGATAAGTGTCTTCTCCAAACTTCCGAGGCCAGGACTGTGAGAGCCTGCACCCAACGAAGGGACTGCGAGAGCCAGCGAGACGACAACAGGAAGATCGGCCTGAGAATTTCCACTATAAGGAATCAAGGTAAGCCTGGCTCACCATTCCTTTATAACATACCGCGAATCTCGCGTTGAATATTATTCGGACTCATCCGAAAACGAATCCCTTATCATAAAAATGGAGGCAAGATTAGACAAGCTTGAAGAATTAGTCCAAGGTGTTAACGCTACGTTGACTAAACTAATGACAAATATGGAACAGAACCACACAATACTACAAACAGACATCGCTGTGCTAACTCAAGAAAATGCTTCAAGAAGAGCAGAAATTAAAGAGATAGGAGTTAGAATAGGTAAACTCATGACCACCGACGACGAACGATCACATCATTCCGTCATATCGGAAGACGAAAACGACGAACCTGTTCCGCGTCCTGGAGTAAGCGCCTGGCATGACCCGAACGTCACTCCGTCCGTTCCGATCGTGAATCATCGTGCCAATATCCCAGCAAAGGACGTAGTACGCACGATCAGATCTTTCCGCGGTCGCGACGACACTGGAGTTGAAGATTTCATAACGTCCATTAAGATAGCCCGCGCGCAATGTAAGGAGGACGACTTTCTGTTACGTTTAATTGTTGCTGAGAAAGTAACAGAACACGCAGAAAGAAGCATTAGACATTTAACGATTAATTCCTACGACGAACTTTACGATGCTTTACGAAAACACGTAGCACCAGCAACTACAGTAGGAAACGCGCGTAGCAAGTTAAAGGATATCAAGCAAGGCAACACGGAATCCGTGCATTCGTACAACTTAAGATTCCGCCAGCAATATAGTGAATTAAGATACGCAATTCAATATAATTATGCGAAACCCCAAGCACGCAAGGTAATGCTTGACTCGGAAGAAGAATGTTCTAACCAAACATATATTCAAAATCTCCGCTCAGATATCAGCCAATTAGTTTACGCCCGACACCCTCTAAATTTGACACTTGCTCAGCAATGCGCGACAGAAACCGAAACATGGTTACGCGAAGCATCCTGTCGCTCCCAACCAAGTTCAAGGACTGCGCCATTACCAAGGCGTCCCCAATCATCACGCCCGACGCACGAATCATCGACAAGCCGTTCCTACCCGACGGCAGCTGCGTCTACCGAAAGCCCTTCAAATATTCCAGTATCACCCGCACCGCGTACGAACCTGAAGTGCACATATTGTGGTATAATGGGGCATACAATCAACCAATGTAGAAAACGAAATTTTCAGTTACGCCAGCAAGGCAAACTCCCACCGCGTGTAAATCAACTGACGTACTTGCAACGCCAAGAGTATCAAGAACCTCGGGAAGACTGCGACACATCCACGCGCAGCTTGGAGGAATGCGAAGTAAAGGAAGACTACTCATTGACACAGGATCAGGAATAAATTTGATAAAATCCTCGCTACTCAATAAAACGTTAGCAAGAATCCCAGAGAACCAAAACTTTGTATGGGTCGCGATTTACATACAACCAATAAAAGGGTACAACTCGCCAGTTTAGGCAAAATACATGATTTCTATGAGATACCAGATGATTTCCCGATATTAGAAGACGGGATAATCGGACTGCCATTCCTCGACGCGCATAATTTTACTATCACCAGCAAAACGCTTACTATAAGTGAACTGACGATTCCATTGATAAACGAACTTGCTATCCCCGCGAAAGAAACCGTCTCAGAGCGCGTTCTATTTACGAATCTTCTCAACTCCGATATTCGTACCCCTATTAATAATATCACATTCGAAC
Organism: Andrena haemorrhoa; assembly: GCA_910592295.1. Lineage (NCBI taxonomy): Eukaryota > Metazoa > Arthropoda > Insecta > Hymenoptera > Andrenidae > Andrena > Andrena haemorrhoa. Next base: position 23,434,574 of record OU342942.1, read on the forward strand.
ACCGAGACGCACCATTAGGACATCGTCTACGCCAACTGATGGATAACATCCGAACAAATCATCTGGAAAAGAACATCCGTGAACCATTAGAGAAAATTATCTTTTCGTACTCTGACATATTTTCATTTAATGACGATCCGTTACCCGCAAATAAACTAACATCGCACTGTATCACGACAAGCAGCGATAAACCTGTATTCATCAAACCGTATCGACTGCCGAAGTGCCATGAACAGGAAGTAAAGTTACAGGTCAGTGATATGTTGGAAAAGGGCATAATAGAAGAATCCGACTCAGATTATAACGCACCGCTACATGTAGTCTCTAAGAAAAGGGACGCGAGTGGAAAAATAAAATGGAGAGTAGTTGTGGATTTCCGTAAACTAAACGAACTGACCGCCCTCGACGCATACCCACTACCTATAATCGATAATATACTTGACAGTTTAGGTAAAGCCAAATTTTTCTCGGCCCTCGATCTAAAGTCCGGATTTCACCAAATCCCAATGCATCCCAATTCCAAGAAATATACAGCATTTTCCACACCAGATGGTCACTATCAATATACACGAATGCCATTCGGTTTAAAGAACGCTCCATCGACATTTCAACGTATGATGGACAAGGCAATGTTAGGATTAACTGGAAAATACTGCTTCGTTTATTTGGACGACATAATTATATTCGGTGCATCCCTAGACGAGCACAATCGCAATCTTGCAATAATCTTTCAACGTTTGCGGGAAGTAGGTCTCAAAATTCAGCCTGACAAATGTGAGTTCCTCAGACCGGAACTCGAGTATCTAGGTCACAGGATCACGCCTCATGGTATAAAACCAAACGAGCGAATTTTAGAAGCTGTAAAAAACTTCAGAGTACCCCGGAATCTTAACGAAGCTCGATCATTCCTCGGTCTTACAGGATATTACCGCAAATTCATTCGCAACTTCGCAAAAATTGCAAAACCTATTACCGAACTAACACGTAAAGACGTACCTTTCGCGTGGACAGACAGATGTCAAGTCGCATTCGAACTCTTACGATCAAAACTATGCGAGGAACCAGTACTTTGCTATCCAGATTACTCTAAGCCTTTTATACTCACGACCGATGCATCAAACGAAGGTTTAGGAGCAATCCTTTCACAAGACGGTCACCCATGTTGCTTTATCTCGCGTACCCTAAATGATGCAGAAAAGAATTACACGACAACAGAAAAGGAACTCCTAGCTATCGTATGGTCAGTTAAACGCCTTCGACAATACCTCCTAGGTAAAAAGTTTAAAATCATAACCGACCATATGGCACTTAAGTGGCTGTTTGGCGTTAAAGACCCATCGTCTCGATTGTTACGATGGCGACTCCGCCTTGAGGAATACGAATTCACCATTGAACACTGCAAAGGAAAAGAAAATACAGCAGCTGACGCGCTGTCCCGCGTCCTAGTCAACCGCCGCATGGACGCTGACACACTCGTCGAAGAGATCGAATCCGATCAACCGCTGGAAGAGGACATTAGCCGTACAACAACATCCCCATCGGATCTCGACGATTCTCTAGCACACGCAAGTTTACAAGATCCAGATACCTCCGACACAGAATCAGCTTCAATAGCCGCTTCAGAACCATCAATTTCCCACGATTTACTGTTACGCGAATTCAACGAATGGATGGAGCGATCACTTCACGTATTGAACACCGAACCTAACGCGCACGGTGGTCAATGGATTCGAGTATTTCGCGAAGATCTAAGACCGAACAACGACCACGCATGGCTACTTCGACTCAAGGAAATGATCGAAAAACGCCCTAATAAAAACCTCAAGAATATTAGGGTACAACTCTCATCAGACCCATACTCGGACATCGAACGATATTGGATCAAAGAGTACTTACGATTCCTTGACGACAGATACACTCCTAACGCTAAAATCATTTTTTGCGCCAATCCTCGCATGACAGAACTCTCAGCAGAGGAAAAACGGCAGCTCATTCTTGAATGTCACAATTCCGGCATCGGACAACACCTAGGCGAAAACAAAACTATCGCCAAAGTAAAGGAGAAGGGAAACTGGACGAATCTTGAAAAAGACGTCGTAGATTTTGTTAAAGCATGCGACAACTGCCAACGAAACAAATCGACCCGTATAAGACATCGCGAAGAAGCAGTCATCCCTGACACACCTCTGGAACCCAACGACAAAATTGCCATGGACATCTATGGGCCTCTACCTCAAACAGCCAACGGAAGCGTGTACATTTTATCCATACAAGATATGCTCACAAAATATCTCATGCTCATCCCTCTGAAAGAAACACGTACAACAAATATTATAGATGCTCTCATTAACCACTACTTGTACATATTTTCATCGCCTAAGCATGTCCTCACGGATAATGGTACCAACTTCGTCAGCCAGTTGATGCAGGATTTTGAAAACACCTTGAATATCAGGCACATTCGAACCACAGCCTTCCATCCTGAAAGTAACGGAGCACTGGAAAGAACACATGCCTTAGTGAAAGATCTGATACGAACAGCCTTACACGGGAAGGACTGCAACTGGGACGAAAAGTTAAACATGATATGTTTTGGCTATAACACCGCATCGCATGATGGAATTGGAATTACGCCATTCGAACTCACGTTTGGTCGCAAGGCAAACTTACCGTCCACCATATCCACTACACCAGCTCTATCCAAAACTACGTTAATTCACTCCTGGAAACAGCGGCACAACGCCTACATCGAAGCAGCAAGAAAACGCATTGAAGCGAATAAAGAAAAACACAAGAACCAACAAGATGCAAGACTCATTCGTTATCAGCAAATCTTCAACGAAGGGGATCTCGTAATGCTACATAATGATTCTCCTACGTCTAAAATCGACGCCGAGTGGTTGGGACCGTACACCATATTGACGTCCAACGCTCCTAATTATCATATTTTAAAGGACGATCGGAGCTACAGAGTCCACGGAAATCGACTTAAACCGTATACGCGCTAACAATTTTGAACTGTTACAGGGTAAAATGGTGCTGTTACCAATACTCGTTCTCATCTCAGAAGTACTAGGTGACGATCTTCCTTCCGTCACCGTCACGCGATTCGAGCACACGCCGAATCTTCACCTTGATCCCATCGGGCCGACACGACTTTACCACAAGCAGTGGAAGACAATAGTCTACGTAGACCTCGGAGAAGTGCGACAAGCCGAGCTGCAAATAACACAGGCTCTGCATCACCCACTTTTCTCCAAGGCAGGCCCGCTCACTATGTCTGTATTGAACCATATTATCAATAGATTTAAGCGTAGTTTAACTCAAAGAGATACATTGTTAACCAGTCTAGGATATAGCAAACCTATCAATCTAGAACATAGTGTACGACAAAAAAGGGGAATACTTAACCCAATAGGCGAACTAGCTAATATATTATTCGGCACTCTCAGTCAAAGAGACGCTAGTTATTATAACACAGAGATAGAAAAACTATATGCAGACAACCGTAAACTCAGCACTCTCATCGCGAACGAAACGTCAATTCTAAAGACGACACTCAGGGATCAGGAAATGTTTAAGCTAAAAATAACCAGATTCATACAAAATCTATCGAATACAACTAATGTCGCCATACACAAATTAGAAACTCAGGAACTAACGATACAATATTTACTCGAATTTTCCGAAATTGTAACAGAACATAGCGAAATGATCGAAAACCTTCGATCACTGGTCACTAACGGCAGACAAGGTAAAATCGATCCAATCTTACTCAATCAGGAGCAAGTCAAATTAACTCTTTCAATATTAAAGTCGAATTTTGGCATTAAACACTTAATAACCACGGACCCTGATGAATTCGCCTACAAATTCCTCAAAGTCGCAAAAACAAACATTTTCGTACTAAACGGTAACAAACTATGCTTTGAAATTCAAATTCCGATTATCGAAGAAACCGCATATACCTTGTACGCGTTAGTAACTATCCCTTTACTCACAGAACAATACCTACACGCTATATCACATGGCGAAAACTTTATATTAATTGATCATGAAACGCAACAACATTCCACTATCACCGAGCGAGAAATCGACAAGTGTCTCATCTTAAACGACATATACATTTGCGAACATCTCTATCCTACACTCAACTCCGAACTAACCGATCCTTGCTTACGTTTAGCCCTAGACCGCCTACCAGCCAACAGAGACTCGTGTCCTATTTCAATCCTCACAACCAGACAAACTATTTGGGTACCCTTGCATTCTAAACATTCTTGGATTCACGGCTCCTATGGTGCAACAATATGTACTTCGAGTCACCTGCCCTGATAAAATCGGCACAGTAACCACTCATCTCTCCGGAACCAACTTGGTAGAAATGCGACCAGGATGCATAGGACACACACGCACAGTTACGCTTTACTCAAGCATGGACGAAATAAACCCAAAATCCCTCGCCATTCCACTAGGCATTTCCAACTTTACCCTACCTTCTTTAAACGATACAGTCACCGTATATGGACGAATACCTGAACTTCAAGATGAAATATTATCGTCCTCCTCTCTTCTACATAAATCCAGACTCCTTGACGATATAACCAAAGAAGCCCAAGAAATTTCAACTCATGCTAGAATTCTATCTCGTTCCGAAACTACCTGGACTTTTCTACAAATCCTCACAGGCACCTTAGTTATAGTATCATTATTGTACTTAGTTTTTAAGCTTAGATTATGGAAAGTACTCCTATGTCTATGTAAACCGTGCAACTTTTACAACTGTTTTAATACAAACACCGCCGGTCAACATCATTACAATACTGCCAGCTCTATGTCCATGCATTATACGTCTGAAAGCCCAACTGCCTCAGGAGCACCACCGCCTACAACACCCAATTTCCCCACATTGAAGACTATCACATCTCCAACCAAAAGACTCCGATTCAACGAGTCTTGAAATTAAAACTTCGGGGACGAAGTTCAATCCAGAAAGGGGGGTGTCACGCCGTCCGACACTCAATCGCCACCCAGCAATCCGATGCCATGAGGATATGAATCCGATCGAACTCTAGACATAAGAATCGCCCCTCCACTCTATAAATTCCGATATGTAATAATCGATGCGGTTGCCAAGGCAGAATAAAGGATGTTCAGTCGTTCCAAGCCTATTGTCGTGTGAAGTTCATTTTACCCGACTCTAAGTCTAATTAATACATAAGCGTATTTCGTTCATTGGTTTCACGTGCTATTCCGAGCCGTCCAGCAGGACACGTGCGAACCAACATACCGTGTCACCAATTTTTGCTGATTTCCCCGTGACACATGCAAAAATATCAATTTTGAGTTTAGGAATCTATTCGTTGAAAAGTTATGAGGCGAAAACTTGCAAAATTTTGACATATTTTTTAACCTTTATTGTGGCAGTTACAGCGGTTGTCGCATACATTGAGCTATAAAAATACCTGGATGGTGAACCGAGCAATGGCGGCCGGCCCAAGAAAGAGGGAAGTAACGGGTGAACCTATCTCTGTCTTACATCAGGCTATCTATGTATAGTGCATGTGAGTGAAATTATCTGCGCACACAAACACATACATAACACAGATAATTCTATTTCCCTCGGACCGCTGTCGCCTCTACTTCTTCCCACTGCTGTTCACTCTCTAGGTATTTTTATAGCTCAATGGTCGCATATGATTCGTCGTTGGCGGTTGGAGGGATAGGAGTGTGTAAGGTCGTGTTCAGATTTATTGGCCGGTGAGCTTCGTGAGGGGAAATCTCCCACCACACCGCTTGCCTGCCGCGGCGTTCCTTTTTTCAACGTTCGCACTCTCTCTCGGGCTACGCCTGCTCGTCGCGCGGTGAGGATTCGGTGCCCGTGAGGTACGCACACATGCATCGAACCATCCCCACCACTTTAACTACATAGCGGGACACGATTCCGAGCAGTCGTTTCTCGCTTCTTTCTTGCCGAAGGCGAGAGCGAGATTGTACGAGAGCGCGTCACAATTCCTCGCGAATAGCTTCATAACGCACACAACTACCACACTAAGATTAAACAACAGCCACACGGCTTCGTTTAGGCGGAGCCGAGCACCGTTCCCGTTACCCCACCGTACCCTTCGGGGGCTGCGCAACTCCAACTGACGAATCCACGATCGTCAGGTGGTGGTGGCTGATTTCTCCTTACGCGCTGCTCGCGAAACCGAACTTACCGGCCAATATATCTGAATACGACCTTAGTTTCCTTGTTTTTCGAAGCGGTTACATTCAGGGATTTTGACAGCATAATAATATATTTAGGCTAAAAAATTTATTTATTGTGGTGTTCATCGCAAACCGATGAAATTATTTGAAATAGGTCAGCATGGTGCTGGACGTTTTATTTGTGTAAGAGGGAAAACCAAATGTCGTCAGTTTGCAGGAACTGCAGATTCTCTCTTTGAAGATGTTCAATTACCTTATGACAAAGCAATAAAGTATATTGTGCAGTGATTATGTTGATAATTAATGTATTTGTGTATATTAATTAAGTGGTGACGCGGAATCCGGCTAGAGTCGAACTGTATGTGTATGTGTGTGTATTGTATGATCCATAGTGTGTATGTACGTGTAGGTTAGGAGAGGCCCACCGCGCTACGCGCAGCACGCGGAAGTTAGTCGAAATTACAATGTAATGACGAGAAGACGTGCGACACCATCAGCTGTACTATTTCCCAATTATATTCATTTATTTTTCTGTCTACCGAGTTGTGTAACCTGTTATATCTTTTCCCATCTGATCCCACATTTATATACTTTTATTTTTTGGAGGGTGATGTATTGCTTGACAAGAGATATGACTTATGAAGATACAATGCATGAAGTGTGCAATATGCGTGGTGAAAGTGTAGAAGAATGCAGCATGTTATCATCTGGTACTATTAATGCGGGGTTTCATTACTGCAGCGGCACGCACGCATACACTACATTCGCGCCAATGCGAACGTATACGTCAGAATTTCACAGTCCTTCTTATTTAATAACTTTTTACTGAATAGATTCCTAAACTCCAAATTCGTATTTTTGCATGTTGTTTAATACGTGCTTTCGATCCGTATAAATTTTTGGTGAAAAAAAAGGTTTCCCAGAGGTGAAGTTTACCCAATGAAATACCTCTAATTATAATTTCTGAACTTTCTGGTTAATGTTTCGCTTTCTGTGTTGGAATAAACAATAATAAATGAATAATTGGTCACTAATGGGTCCGCGGTCGGTAATGGGGACATCTACCTTATCTCGAAATTCTGCTTCCGACACATCGTACGCCAGTAGGGAATGGTTTTCTGCAATTCTCATTCAATATTCATCCAAATCGTTGAGGTGGTTTTTGAGATTTTATGTTCACCGTCTTGAAAAAGTTAGTTCGTGGGAAATCGCGTTTAAAGTTGGACTTGCAGTTTTGTCGTTATGTAATCTCATGTGCAGACTCGTACATTTTTGGCTGTAATTCCTTCAGTTTTTGGAATTCCGGGACCCCGTTGAGCCTAAAATAAGTAGAAAAGACGTAGATAGCGGCATATGCAAAAATCCTAAAAACCAATTTTCGAAAATTATGAGGGTAACCTATCCCTTTAAGAGGTTAGGCCACTTTGGACGGAACAAAATTGCAGTGATTTTAGTCATTTTTTTAGAATGATAATGAAATAAAGAGAAAATTTAATATGAAGTCTGTTATTGTACAACTCTCGCCGAAAAAATATTTTTTTCCTAAAACATGGTGGTGGTAGAGCCGTGATACGCAAGATCTTGAGGAGCAACGTTTTCCACGGTGTTCAATCTCACGGTCTACCGTTTGACCTAGAACAAAAAACCAAAAAGTTTTATTTTCAGCATGCCTAAACTAGAGAAGTATGTATGGAAATCCAGAAACATTAATTTGTCTCGAAATGGTGAACATGGGGAGAGAAAGTGCATTTTTTTTATAAAAGTGTCAATTGCAAAGTATATGTTCAAGATATCCCAAAATCGATAAGTACTTCTCTAGATTTGGGCATGTAGAAAATACCATTTTTTTTTTTTAAGGTCAAACGGTATAGACGTGAGATTCAACACCGTGGAAAACGTCGCTCCTCAAGATCTTGCGTGTCACGGCCCTACCGCAGCCATTTTGTAGGAAAAAAGTACGAATTTTTCCGTCAAGAGTTGTACAATAACGGGCTTCATATTCAATTTTCCTAAAAAAATGCCGAAAATGACTGCAATTTGCTCCGTCCAAGGTCGCCTAACCCCTCAAGTACAGCAGACTCGAGTGGCCATACCGATTGTGGGTAAATTTCGTCGTACCTTCTTTCAGATGAGTGAACCCGTGCGGCAGTGGCTTAGAAAAGCACTGCTTGACCCCTCGCCTGGCTTGCCCCTCATGCACCGCTGCACGCAGTTTGCCTGCTTTTACATATACATTTAAACGCTTATAACTAAAAAATGAAGCATCAACCGCAGTATCGTTGTTCTTGATTTTCGTCTGATTCTGGTGTCTAGAATCATACTTTAAAATTATTCCCACGTGTAGCCGAACACCCTGTATGTAGAACCGATAATTTTGTAGCCGTGAGACTATCAGTCGCGCGTGGCTAGACGCAAGTGAAAATAAGGCCTTATTCTCAAGGTTAAAACAACACTTGTAGGAGCTTTTACGCAATAATTACAAAATTCTGACAAACAAGTGTTATATGACATTGAACGGGGTAACACATTTTAGGGGCCGACAAAGAAGCAACATTTAGTTACTTTTTAGATTGTCCTAAAAGCAAAAGGTGCCCCCCAAAATATTAAATTTTTTTTTATTAATTTTTAAAAGTGGTAACTTTTTATTGTCAGCTTTAAAAGTGTGTTGTCTTGTTTAATGTTATGTACAGTTTTTGTTCGTTAGTTTTAATTCTCTTTCAAGATATATATATTAGGCACAAATACGCTGTATTGGATATTGCACCGGCTTCTTGATACCGCAGATGTACCTACCTAAGTAGCATTTCTGACGGAAAAGAATTGTCCAGCCTATGGGCCTGGCGTAGACCTTTAGCAGGTAGGTATCTGTTTTAACAGGCCAGGCCCCCCGTGGCGCCAACAAGACCGACCCCGGTCCTTGCTACTTCAGCGGGTTTTCTTCCAGTGAAAATCAACAAATTTGCAAGCGCAGTATCTCAAATACCAGTGGAAATCAAGTGTATACATTAATGCTTATTGAATTTGTCTTGGAACGCACTATCAACTCACCTCTTTAAAAAACGACGTGCCATTTAAAAAACCGAACTTGACCATCGTATCTTATAAAATAATAATCGAAAAAAAAATTCGTCTGCGCTAATAAATTAGCTCCATCGAACCATGCTATGTCCATATTTTTTTAAATTTTTTATCTTCAATACTTTAGGAGATATTCAGCTGTCCAGTCTTCCCGGGGACACCCTGTATTTTGCACATTGAAATAACCACTCTTACGCCCCGCATCGCCAGTGCGTCAACACGGTGCAAATTAGTGGTAACTTACACATTTTATTTAATTAATTAACCGCGACACTTAAATTTCTACAATAATTGATTTTGAATATTCGAATGGTGTTCACGTGTAAATCGAGTAGATTCGTTAAACTCATCTTTTACCCAGCGATCCTTATAATATTAGTAGCACACACCCACCGATACAACTTTACTGCTCGAGTTGAATCAAACTTTAATTAAGAGTTACGAGGCATCACTAACATTTCTCACGACTCCCTGATTACGCATCAGGTTCGTCTTTGTTTCCAATAATACCAGCGGCTCCTTGATTTGGCATCAGGTTCGTCCCCCCTCTAACTAACAATAAGATAAAAGTACCAGTGGCGGAACACGTCCCAGTAGTGGAACGATTCAATAAAAATAAGTTAACTAAATTTATTCATTGCGTAAAAATTAATTAAAAAAACAATAATTATTAATACTATTTTGGGATAACAGTACAATTAAAAACATTTATTAAGCATGCTCACGAAAATTAAGAAAAAAAGATGTATCATCGCTTCTCGTACGGTACGAAAACACTTACATTTTCGGCAAGTGTAGCGGCCCCTACACGATGAGACTTGCCTCAAGGCATGCCTCAAGACGAGGTCTCTCGTGAGGGAAAGAGACCAACTCTTGGTCTCTCGTGAAGCGAAGAGACCTACCGACAGTACTGGCAGTATCTCGATGTGAAATGGCGTTTAGAAAATTTGTCTCTGAAAAATAATGTATCTTCCACTGAGAAGAAATGTAGCGACGAATGAGAATTTATCTTATTATTAATAATTCTCTGATTGGCTCTTAGTATCCAAGACATTTTGTATTAACAAATTATGTTTTAAAACGACCGGTTTTGTGACCACTCATTAGCCGACAACGAAACTATACGGATATGTCTTCAAAATCTTGTGAATTTCATATTTGAAAATAGTTCATATTTAGTTTTCTTACATATTAAAGTTATTTCCGGGTTCCAGTTAGATTGTTGCTTTTTTTGTTTGTAGTTATATTATATTTTAAACGTGCTGTGCCTTATCCCGCGTACCACTTCTCCACTCGGAGTGAAATGGCGTTAAAACATTTGTCCCTGAACACAAAGATCGCCATTGGCATAGAAGTAGCTACGTGCTTGGAAGAGGAAAAGGTTCCGCGTAGAGAGAGAAAATGGTCCAAAAATTGGCTGAATAAAAGGGATACATTCTCGCGTGTTAGTTTATTAAAAGAAGTGCGGCAAAACGAGCCAAAAGATTTTTTAAATTATATACGGATGGACGAAGAAATTTATTTCCTTTTAAATTTAATTGAACCTTACATTGGTAGAAAAAATACGGTAATGCCTGAAGCTGTATCTGAATTTCGAAGAACGCTTGAAGAACGCTTCATAGCTACACTGAGATATTTAGCTACAGGAAGAAGCTATGAAGATTTGAAATTTTCGTGTGCCATATCGCCACAGCTATTGCGAAATAATACCAGAAACCTGCTGGGCGATATATGAAGCTTTAAAAGGCGAGTATTTACAGGTGAGGTAATAACATTTTATTTTTTGTGCATTTTACAAAATCATGTACGATGAATGCTCATTATTAACATAATGTGGTGTCATATTATACACAGGCTGGATTTGTGTCTGAGTAATAGAATAATTTTCATTCAGTTTGCCTAATTTGGCATAATACATAACGTCGTTCATTAATTTATCAGCAATTGTTCGCTGCCGCTCATTTAATTCTTTAAGATCGTTACCAATTTTCTTCCCCGCGGTAACGAACGGATTGTCTTCCTTAGCCGCAGACAACACGCTCCAAGCTAATTGAATGAGCTTTTCCTTGTTACTCTCTTTTCCGTTTTGGTGCCTTGCTTGTTGAAGAAGTTGTCGACAAAGAAGGCCTCGAGAGATTTGGTTCCTTTTCTACCTCAACGATATCATCTTGATTCTGAAATAAATAAAAATTCTTCTTCTTTTCAGTTTCCAGACACCGAGGAAAAATGGCGAACAATTGGAAGCGATTTTCAATCCCTCTGGCAATTTAATAATTGTCTGGGGGCAATCGATGGGAAACATGTTCAAATTGCAAAACCAGCCAATAGTGATTCTTATTATTATAATTATAAAGGAACATTTAGTATTGTCATATTAGCTATCGTTGACGCTAAATATGAATTTATGATGGTACATGCGGGTAACAACGGGAGAATTTCAGACGGAGGAGTTTTGCAAGAGACTGCATTCTATAAAAAATTAAGAAATAAGAAGTTGAATTTGCCTATCCCAACAACACCTGAAGGGACAAATTTACAATTGCCGTACACGTTTGTGGGTGACCAAGCATTTTCATTAATGGAGAACTTAATGAAACCATATCCCAACAAAAATTTAACAACGGAAGAAAAAATATTTAATTATGGATTAAGCAGGGCACGGAGAGTTGCAGAAAATGCTTTTGGAATAATGGCTTCTGTATTTAGAGTTTTTCACTCTGTAATAAGCGTCGACGTGAAACATGTATGTAGATGCTATAATACTGGCATGTTGTGCATTACATAATTTTTTACGACGACACGCACCAAATAGGTAGGAGAAAGGTGGGATAGTTGATCAGCGGGGATACATGATCACATCAGTTTTTTAATTAATATATTGGCAATTTGTGCCTGCTGTCACGCTATCGCGATAATGTTTGCATTATCGCAACACTTCACGTAGCAGTTTTCTTTTGGGAGCATAGAATGATGTTGTTAGAAGCTTCGATCTTATTTGCAGCCAAAAAGTAAATATTTCAGTCTGTTTGTTCTTCCTCCTTTTCGAGTAAATGTTACATTTTCAACGATTTGAAATATACTAAGTAAAAACGGCAATTTCTGGTCTATTAATGCTATTTATTGATTAATCTAAATATTTAAGGTAAGTTTAATTTTTCATCTTTTTCAAATCGAGTGCATTGAGGGATACTTGATCAGTCTGTGAGGTGGGATACTTGAACAGCTGAAAATGCCCCAAAAAGAACCATGGAACGGCTAATGAAACAGAAAAATTCGGCAAAGAAAGTGAGAAGGAAAATATTTCCTTCATCACCATCTTAATCAGATAATATCTAAGTGAAATGTCTTTTAAGAATGCATTTATGTTATTTTATGTCATACAGTTTAATTCTTTGGTTTTATTTTTTCAGTAATTCTTTCAAGTTAGTTATAGTTTACTTTCTTTTTATGATATTCTCTTTATTTCATGTTATTGACGAAGATAATAAATATATTTTCGAAAGTTAATGTGTTATTTACTTTTAAAGTTCACTGATAAAGTCTCCCTAATCTTGTGATCAAGTCTCCCCTTCAGTGGGGGGATACTTGTGCACAACGTCACTGCCAGAAAATGTTGAATTTCAGTCATTAAAATTAGTTTTCAGCTCTTGAATTTGTACCAGTATATTGAGAATACACTAAGAATTACAACTTACATAATTATATACAAACAAAGCAAACCATTATTATTATTTTAATAAAAAAGCAAAACTGTGATCAACTATCCCACCTTTCCCCTATATGCCTCCATTGCATGCGGATAGTGAAAATACAAATTCTGGAGGGATAATACTAGATCATTGGAGAGCTACAGGAGAATTAATGCCATTGCAGCGAGTACCACGAGCTTCAAATATATCATCACGACAAGCACGAGAAAATTAAAAAAATTATTTTAATAGTGTAGGAGCCGTGCCTTTCCAAGAAAACATGATCAATTTTGAAAATTAAGAAATATGTTTGTAACAAATATTCGAATAAAATAGTACATCAAATAATCAATAACTTTTATTTAAGAGACATTAAAAAATATCTACTTACTTCTTCTGTGTTGGGATCATATGAAAATTCATCAAGTGAACCAATTTCCTCCTCTGAAACTGACACATTTTCCGTTCCCTTCCTCAGTACCTCGGAGTCCGTGGTGAATGTGAGCATATCGAAATACCAAAGCGTTGGCACATGCACCTCGGCTGCCGAAGCTCCCGTAGATTGAGCTGCTTTCACTTTTTTCAGCTCCCTTCGGAAGCTGCACCTCATATTTTGGATTCTTTTTGTTACATATTCCATATCTGCTGTTGGATTTATTTATTTATTTTGCTTTATCGATCAGTTTATACATCGCGGCACTTCTTGCGTTTCTGTCCATATAGCACTTGGATCTGATGTCCAACAAACATTTCAATTCTTTATACAGTTGTATAAATTCCTCCCAAAATGGGCGATTCACGTCCATATTCATAACAATTAAACAATATAACTGGAACCCGGAAATAACTGTAATATGTAAGAAAACTGAATTTGAACTATTTACTAATATGAAATTCACAAGATTTAGATGACACATCCGTATGTATATTTTCGTTGTCGGCTAATGAGTGGTCACAAAACCGGTCGTTTTAAAACATAATTTGTTAATACAAAATGTCGTAGATACTAAGAGCCAATCAGAGAATTATTAATAATAAGATAAATTCTCATTCGTCGATACATTTCTCCGCGGTTATTGATTATTAAATTCAAGCGTTTGACATCTCTGCGCTGACTTTGCACACTGGATACAAGTGGGCCATGCTTCTAGCGCGATGAAAACACGAAGCAATTCGCTCTTTTTTTTATCACGAATGCACGATTTGGACAATCAACATTTTATTTTTCTGTACTGGACATTTTATCGGGCCTGTCGGTCTTGCCGAGACTCATTTCAATGGTTCGTCTCAAGACGCGGTCTCGCTGAATCCGCCGGCGACGGGAGACCGTGAGGCAAGATTATATTCGATTATTTCTGTGAGCAGAAATAATGCATTTTGGGAGGCAAATAATCTTGCCCCAAGGTCTCTCGTCGCCGGCGGATTCAGCGAGACCGCGTCTTGAGACGAATCATTGAAATGACAACCATTAGCCGACAACGAAAATATACATACGGATGTGTTCCAAATCTTGTGAATTTCATATTTGTAAATAGTTCAAATTCAGTCTTCTTACATATTAAAGTTATTTCCGGGCTCCAGTTAAATTGTTTAATTGTTATGAATAATATGGATGTGAAACACCCATTTTGGGACGAATTTACACAACTGTATAAAGAATTGAAATGTTTGTGGGACATCAGATCCAAGTGCTATATGGACAGAAACGCGAGAAGTGCCGTGATGTATAAACTGATCGACAAAGCAAAAGAAATAAATCAAAAAGCAGATAAGGAATATGTAACAAAAAGAATCCAAAACATGAGGTACAGCTTCCGAAGAGAGCTGAAAAAAGTGAAAGCAGCTCAATCTCCGGGAGCTTCGGCAGCCGAGGTGCATGTGCCAATGCTTTGGTATTTCGATTTGCTCACATTCACCACGGACTCCGAGGTACCGAGGAAGGGAACGGAAAATGTGTCAGTTTCAGAGGAGGAAATTGGTTCACTTGATGAATTTTCATATGATCCCAACACAGAAGAAGTAAGTAGATATTTTTTAACATCTCTTAAATAAAAGTTATTTATTATTTGATGTACTATTTTATTCGAATATTTGTTACAAACATATTCCTTAATTTTCAAAATTTATCATGTTTTCTCCCGTTGGTACCCGCATGTACCATCATAAATTCATATTTAGCGTTAACGATAGCTAACACGACAATACTAAATGTTCCTTTATAATTATAATGATAAGAACCACTATTGGCTGGCTTTGCAATTTGAACATGTTTCCCATCGATTGTTCCGAGACAATTATTAAATTGCCAGAGAGATTGAAAATCGCTTCCAATTGATCGCCATTTTTCCTCGGTGTCTGGAAACTGAAAAGAAGAAGAATTTTTATTTATTTCAGAATCAACATGATATCGTCTGCGGATAAGGAAGACGATCCGTTCGTTACCGCGGGGAAGAAATAAGAATTAAATGAGCGGCAGCGAATAATTGCGGAGAAATTGATGAATGACGTTATGTGTTATGCCAAATTAGGCAATTGAACGAAAATTATTCTATTACTCAGACACAAATCCAGCCTGTGTATAATATGACACCACATTATGTTAATTATGAGCATTCATCGTACATGAATTTGTAAAATGCATAGAAAATAAAATGTTATTACTTACCTTAAATACTCCCCCTTTAAAGCTTCATATTTCGCCCAGCAGGATTCTGGTATTATTTGTCGAAATACCTGTGGCGATATGGCACAAGAAAATTTCAAGTCTTCATAACTTCGTCCTGTAGCTAAATATCTTACAAATTAACTATGAAGCGTTCTTCAGCAAATACAGCTTCTCGCATTACAGTATTTTTTTAAAAATATACGGTTCAATTAAATTTAAAATAAAATAAAATTTGTCTACGTCCGTTCGTACATAATTTAAAGAATCTATTGGCTCGTTTTGTCGCAATTCTTTTAATAAATCTACATACCAAAATGTATTCCTCTCATCCCATTTTTTTACCATTTTCTCTTTCTAGGTAGAACCTCTTCTTCAATGCACATATCTACTGCTACACCAATCGCGATTTTTTTTCAGAGACAAATTTTCTAATCGCCATTTCACATCGAGAATCGTACGGATACTGCCAGTACTGTCGGTAGGTCTCTTCGCCTCACGAGAGACCTCGTCTTGAGGCATGCCTTGAGGCAAGTCTCATCGTGTAGGGGCCGCTTTAAGAGAGGCACTAAGGTCGGTATCATATATATTGGCCGGTGAGTTTCGTGAAGGCTATTCTCCCACCACACACTTTGCCTGCCTCGGTGCTCCTTTTCTCAACATTTTCTGACTCGCTCTCGTTCCATCTCGCTCTCACCTTCGCAGAACAAAAGTGAGCCAGAAATGGTGGGGATAGTGCCAAACTTCTGGTGTGTAGGCCACACCGAGCTGTCAGCGTAGAAATACACACATCAGAATAGGTGTGCGCTAGCTCCGAAAAAATTCAGGAGCTTTATTGGTCAGAACATTGATTCTTTCTCGATAGCTTCATCTCGTATTGGTCTACGCATAGCTTCGTAACGCACACAACTATTACGTTAAGAATAAATAACAGCCAAACGGCTAGGTTCCGTTATACCTTCATCTAGTCTCCAAAGTGTATGTATAGAGGAACAGTTGTACAGACCGTTCCGCGTGCCATTCAGCTGGCTGTTGCAGAATTGCTGGTATAGCGGAACATATTGGTGTATGTAAACAATTTATGAACACAAGTTAAAATCTTTAGATTATTAATATATTTTCATATTTACGTGATAGTAGTTAAAATTCAAAACGTTATTTTACATTGAGCAGAAGAGTAAGTACTTTCATATTTAATATATCTTACAATTAGGAAATAAAATCCTAACCTCAAAAAATGATTTGCACTTTTTGTTTAATGTTTATTTTACATAATTTAATGCTTATTTTATAATAATTTGTTTAACACTTATTTTATATATTTTTTAATTAATTTTTGTTAGAGATACATAGAAAATGCACTCATTTATAATGGCTAAATCAGCAAATAAAATTAACAAGAAAAATAAAAGGAATAAAGTAAAGAAATGTGCATCAAAATCTAGCTCAACATACTCTTCTGGTATTCTGGAAGCTGCAATCAAAGCAGTTTCTGAAGACATTTCGTATAGAAAAGCTGCAAAGACCTTTAGTGTACCACAAACATCAATCTTCAGGCATCTGAAGGATCCAAATAAACCAACCAAAAAAGGCCCGAGCTCTGTATTGAGTGACAAAGAAGAAAGTGAAATTGTACAATGGATATTGTACAGAGCAAAGCGAGGTTTTCCTGTCGACAAACAAGAATTGTTGGACACTGTGCAAAGCTACGTTAAAAGTTTGCATGAAAAAACTACATTTAAGGATGAACCGTCCAGGCAGACATTGGTATACAGCTTTTTATAAGCGACACCCTGAACTACATGAACGAGTACCTCAACATCTGACTCAGGTTCGGGCAGAAGTATCTGAATCTGATTTGCGAGGATGGTTTTCAGATATAAAGCAATATCTAGAAAAGAAGAACCTTTTGGACGTATCAGCTACTCGCATATTCAATTGTGATGAAACTAACGTTCAACTTTGTCCTAAAAGTGGCAAAGTTATAACTTGCAGAGGAGCGCGAGCAGTTTATAAGATTGTTGATGCACTAGAGCAGGTATGCACAGGACCCCCAAATCCGGGCGCGAGCTCAGATCCGAGCACGTCGAAGGACAAGCGAGTCCGCCACGGAGTGGGGAGCGGCTGGAGTAGTGGGAGCGGAGCGTCACAGGCTGCCACAGGGGTTTCCAGAGTTTGACGCTCCGAAAATAAGGCACATTTTGAGAAATTTTTAAATGAAAAGTATTGAGTATTATAATTTCAATCTCTGTATTTTTATTAATTGAAATTTGAAAAATGTGTTCAAATTTTTGTATACAATAATAGTAATTTGGTTCAAAGTTATAATGGTAGTAGTAAAAGGGGTTTTGTCTGTCGTAATCATTTGAACTTTAGTTCATGTTGAATGAATAATGTTGAAAAGCCCAAAGATGGTTGTATTTCAAATGAAAACATTTATTTTTTGGAAAATCATTTGTTAGTTTTCTGGGTTGCAAAATTGGATTTTTGCAAATAATTACTTCATTCTAATTCACACGATAACCACACTCATATATATTAAAAAAATTGCGCTTTTTGCTTCCGATGACTAGGACAGCCAGAATCATGTTCTCCAGCAACAAGTTTTTTTAAACCCTTCTTACTGCTATTATTATAACTTTGAACAAAATTATTATTATTGCATACAACAATTTTTCAAACATACATTTTTAAAATCGCAATTAACCCTCCGCATCCTGTGCCTGAGTCAATTTGAACCCACCGTTTAAGATCGCTAACGCACACAGTGATGCATCTGTGTATGTCGGAATACTCAAGGTTTCAAATTGAAGAAAGATGAATCCACGATTAATGAATATTCACAAATTATACATAGAAATATATGTATATTCACCTATGGATCTAATATTGGACCAATTTTATAAAAGGTATCCTGTTTTAAAGGGTATCCGAACACTTTTGTGGCCCACTGTATATGTATATATGTTATTAGATACCTTCAAATGAAAATACTCAAATTTACGTATGCAAATTTGTTAAAAGTAACTTTCTGAATATAATATAAAATTCTGTACGTTTTAGTTTGGTCTTGTATATTTATCGCGAGTATGCTTGTAGTTGTAACGGGCATACGGCCTTTGTAATCATAGAGTTCCCCACCATGAGACCTTATACCGAGGAGTGGGGGATGAGCATACCACGGTCGAGCTCGAGGGCGCACCGACTGCCCTAGAGCAGATTTAGTGTGCACCCCTGCACTAGAGAAAGAAAGTGTCACGGTTTTATTTACCTACAATGCAGAAGGTACGCGTGCACCACCAATGATCTTATACAAATATGCTGAAGGTATTCCTGTAAGTGTTGTTCAGCATGTGCCTGCAGACTGGGGTATCGGTAACTCTGATACTGGATGGATGACAACAGAAACTTTCTACGAATATATAACAAATGTTTTCTATCCATGGCTAGTGGAAAAAAACATACAGTTACCTATTTAATTATATTTAGATGGACATTCTTCCCATGTAACTATGCAATTAGTTACATTTTGCAGGAGCCATGGAATTGATCTTTTTTCACTATTCCCACATTCAACACATGTATTATAGCCATTAGATGTAGCCTTTTGCCACGCTTATACAGATGTTTGGAAGAAAACTGTGCCCTTATGGAAAAAAGCGACGAAGAATACAAGATTGAGTAAGGTTCAATTTGCAGCGGTATTATTGCAAACTTTAGAATCAATGGATGAAGAAAAAATAATAAAGAATGGGTTTCGACCCTGTGGCTTAGCTCCATTTAATCCAGATGCTGTACAATACAACATTTTAAATAAAAAAGAAAAGTGTAGCAAATGTAACAGAGACAAAATTTGAGCAAAGCCTAGAATCAGCTAACGTCTTGAATCTAAATGATTCTGATTCTACTTTTCTACGTGCTTTTAAAAGTAAATTGTCAGTTGATTTATTAGAAGATTTTAAAAAATCGTTTTGGCTTAAACTTAAAAACGATGGTATATAAAGTTTCAACTTTATCATTTCAATTTTATGTTGTAAATATTGTATTGCGTAATCAACTTACTTTCGTGATTTACATTTTTTTAATCACTTTTAAAAAATTTTACATAAAAATAAGTATCATTACATATATATTTATATTGATTTAGATAAGACTATTAGAGATAAGCCCACAATAAAAAGTATAGATACTTTGCATCATAAGGTAGTAGTAGTACCTCAAAATCCGCTAGAAGTTAATAGTGCGTTGGATATAAATGAATCTCTTATTGAAGTGGAAGTCTTACCAGTTTCTAATGACATAAATCTTGAGTTACTAACGGAGCAAGATTTAATTATAGCTCCAGAAACAACTAAACTTATTGACAACTTGAACTTTTGGAAAAAAATGTAATAACTGAAAGTTTTTAAAACAATTGTGATTCTTCAGAAGCTCTGATTCAAGTAAACAATGTACAAGTTTCCGATGAAAATGTGAATTTCTGCACACTGATTACAGTTTGTTCAGTCGTTGAAAAAACAAATAACACGCACGAACAAGAACAAAATAAAGAAAATAATAATCTGACGTCCAACCAAGGTACATATTTTTGTTCGTAATGAAACTTATTAATTATAATTGATATTGGCGCACTGATTCGGTCATAAATAAAAAGTTGTTTTATTGAATTTAATAAAACAAGGAATATTAATATAATTATTTGCAAAATAGCTTTGATTTCCTTGTTTTATTAAATTCAATAAAACAACTTTTTATTTATGACCGAATCAGTGCGCCAATATCAATTATAATTAAGATTTACGGTCGAAACACATCTAAAAATTATGAAACTTATTAAATTTTAATAAGCTTTTCAATTGTTAATTATTTTATTTTTATTTTTAGAAAATATTGCGAATAATTTAAATAAATTTTTAACATTGTCTGAGTAGTACCTACCAAAAAAGAAGAAGGGGAAACTAAAATCAACAGGTAAACAAAAAATTCCGGCTGTAGGAAACTTCGGATGAATGGTATAAAATTCATTTAGCAAAAGAAAATGTCAGGAAGCTCAAAGAAGAGAAGTTAGCAGAGAAAAAGAAATTACAAGAGGAAAATAAATTACTTGCAGATAAGAAGAAAGAATTAGATTTACAAATTAAAAAAATACAAAAAAAATCAAACAAAAGAAAGCATGAAAATATTCTTTTTAACTTGTAATTAGCTGACATTCATATTTTTGTTGTTACTTTTAATGAGATTAAATTTATAAATTTTATATTAAGTGATGATCTGCTTAAAAGCTAAAAACGAAATAATTTAAAACTTAATTACAGTTTTTTAAGACTGCTATAAACATTAATTTGTTTTAAGATGCCCACAGCCTGTGATCAATCATAATTTAAAACAAATGCCATGATGTTAAAGACCTAAATATGTATTAACTTAAGAAACAAATATATATCCATTAATTTTCTAATATTTTTTATTTGATTTTCTCATTTTTATATAAATAAATAAATAACATTTAATTATTTCGACAGAATTTAAATTTTTGTTACCGTTCCACTACTGGGATAATCGTCGTGGACCAGAGGTTTACGCGACCTGCAAGCCCTTCCGGTATAGGTGCATTCGAACCCTTACGTATTTTCTTGATTATAAATTTGTTTGTCCCAAAATCAAATTTTTTTCATTTTGTTCGTAAAACTATGGGCTACCACGTAGAATTCATAATTTATAAGTAAACACTGTATTGATTTTTAATTCATGAAAGAATAAAAATGGGTCTCCAAAACGTTCCGCTACTGGTACTTTTACCTTAACAAACTCATAAAGCGTTTTCCTTGGGAAATACCCTTCTCGCCGGCCTCTCGCGTTGCCGCAGCCGCGGCTCGTAACACAACGTCGCAGCAATAATTCTATGTCCGGTCCGTGCAATGTTGCACGGTAACGTTGCAGCAATGTTGCACGGTATTGTTGCAGCAATGTTACAGCAACATTGCGCTGCAACCATGCAACATTTTGAGGTTGCTGCAACGTTCCTGCAATGATGCCGTAACGAAGTGTGCTGTATGGATATATACTTTTATTTAAAAAAAAACATTCGATTTGTTGTAACCTATTTTGATATTTGCTGTGCTTACACATGTAGAAAAATAAAAATAAAGCATTAACATAGCAACAACAGTACAAATTGAAGAGTATTTTTCTCATTAACACATGTATCTAAACTTTTGAGCGGTTGCGTATGTACCTACCTGCAAATCACGTTTTATACAGGGTGCGGCCGAAAGTATTATACAAGCGGGCAAGAGGTGATTCCTTATGCAAAAATAAATCAAAAGTGTAGAATACAATTTTTTCATCTCAGGCTGTTTTCAAGAAAATTGATTTTTAAAAATTGCAAATTGTAAGTACGCATGCACTTGACTAGAAAGGAACAGAATTTATCAGTAAATGCGGTACAACTGCGGACGAAATGAAGCGACGTGTACAAATACGTTGAAATTGTAGAATAATTTTCTTCAAATACGATTTGATCTCGAAATAATCGATTTCAGGGTAGGTCAGATCTTCAAACTTGATTTTCTTGAAAAGAAAACCATATTCGAAAAAAACTACTCTACAATTTCGTCTTATGTCTGCCTAAGGATTCTCTTCATCAGCAGTTGTGACATATATACTATTGCATTCTACTAATTTTTAGTCAGGTGCATGAGTCCCCAATAAAATTTAAAAAACGATTTTCTCTATTACGCCCTGGAGGAAAAAATTATATTCCATACTTTGATCTATTTTTGCATAAAAAATCACCTCCTGCTCGCCTGTACCATCATTTCGGCTGCATCCTGTACATTCCTGCGTTGAGACCACAACAGACGTAAAATTTGTAATGAAACAAGAATTAAATACCCGAGACATTGATATGATAATGATTATGAGTCGAACAATGCAAACACGTTACAGATTCATGTCAATGGTTCTCAGCTCCAGCAATTTTACAATACTTAGGTATGTATTATAAAAAATGCGAGATAGTTTTTTTTCTATACTCGGATTATATCAGGAAATAAAATTGATTCACAAAGTCAATGATGTTGCGAGAAGGAAAACTATAATTATTATATTGTCACAGTTACAAATCACTAATTCATAGAAAGATAAAACCAAAAAATTAAGGGCCACCTCGTGAATTCTCGGCTGTCATAAGTGAAAGTAAAATAAAAGACAAGAGTCCAGACTAATAACTGCCAGACAAAATCTGGCTGGTAATATTACTTTTACTGTTAAAAATATAATATTCTACAGATTCTAAAATATTCCATAACTGTTATCCAGTCGGAACAGAGTTCCTTTTATAGTCATCTTACAAACTAAGGGAACTAAGAACCACTGATACTCAGAAAAGAACTTACCTTAGCTAGACTTCTGGGTTGATTCGTCACGACATCGACCTCTGGATTCTGGTCCCGCTACAATACAATAACAACGTAAAAAAACTGCTAATCTATCGTATTCTAGAAGAAGGCAGATGTGAAACATGCATGCTACGCTAAATTAGAAAGATTTTACAAATAATAGATTAATGAATCGGTAGTAAATGTGAAATGAGTGATGAACCGTGTGGTCAATTACGCTAAAACAAATGTTTACATATCGAGAATCGAACCAATTATTTCTGTACAATTAGAAATCTGTCAAAACGGCTGTACAAATAATCACGAGGGAATGAAAACCAGTACTAAGGAACTTGGTCGATAAATTATTATGGGATCTGGAACCCCCATACCATAAGAGGGAGTCCGAACTAAGAGACTTTGGAGAGTCGGCACAAGCCGTGGTGGCTAATGCGACTGATCAGCACGCGGACGGCTTGGGATCGAGTCCCAGCGCTCTCTTTTTCCGTGGCTACCGAATCGCGTAGGCATTACGTCACCTATTCCCCTACATTATTTTGTATTTACGCAAATGGTATATAATTAGTAAATTGATGAGTGTTTGTACATTTAATGGTCATTTTTATGAAATATACTCTTAAGCAGAAATGTTTAAACATTATTCTTAATTACATTTTACAATAAACAATGAAAAACTTTTTAGATGTTGCGGTTTTTATATCCACTGCTTGATTTTACAATTGACACTTTGACAGCGTGCAGTTTTAGAATTATGTACTATAAAACTCAACGCACTACGAACAACTTGACCAGTTGCTACTTGGTCCAAATAGAAACAAATTTGAACATAAATATGTTCGTGTATATTTTACATTGTTATCGGCTTATCGACAATTTATTTTTCTTATACCATCCTCGCCCCCCCCCCCCCCCCCCCGCCCCCACCCGTCGGTAGAAGAAAACGTCTACCACCTTCTCGTGGTTTCTATCGAACACTGACACTTTCATTTCTTAAGTAATGAATAAGCAGTAAGCAGACATTCATCGATCTCATTATTATAGAAAAGTGTAATTGGCCAAACGTGGGCTAGTAAAGCTGTTCGAGAAATAGAAATAACACATCATTGAGAAGGCTATGACACTTATGGGTGTAATTTGTAAACATCATTTCAGTAATATAGGATGCGCGCAGTATGGCCAGCCATCAGTAGAAACTGAATGAATAAGGCCGATTACCTGAAACGGAGCGCAATGCGATCTTTTACAGCACGCTATGAGGTCAATCTGAAAGTCACCAATCTAAAGGAAGTTTTATTTTACAGAGGGCTTATAGTAGGGCTTCGAAAAATCCAAACTTTTTTTTTCAAATTTTATAAACGCGACCTTGTCGCGATATTGAAATAATAGGAAGTTATATATCATTTTCATGTTGCAAAAGACTTTTCGGACCGAAAGTAAATTTCCCAAAAAGGTCAATCCTTCCTGCTTAAAAGTGGATAAGCTACACCGATTCTGGATCACCGCAGCATGAGGGGGTGAAGCGTGGCGGTGACTACCGCACCGTAGGGAAGGGGGTGAGGCGGAACGCGGACCCGTTGACGTAGGGATGAGACGGTGGAGGGAGAACACGACTCGTTGACGTGGAGGAGGGGCGTACCGTAGGTGAATCATCACGCGTTGTCGGAAGCGCGAAAATTCCAAGTGATCCGCTTGAATCTATCTCTATCTCTCTCTCTCGGTCTGTAGACAAAACATAGGGAGGTATTACGCGTAGAATATGGAAGTCGAAACCTGCATGGCCATCGCGTGATCACCACGCCAAAAACATATAAGCTCTAATCATCGAAGGTCTACTTCCGAGAATAATGCGCAGTATCTTTGCGCATTCTCAGAACCGTGAAAATTCGAAGGGTTCCTATCGCCCGAGGGCTAGATGACACACGCAATAGTCGCGTCGCAGCTGTGCAATCCGTACGCGCAGGCGCGACCGCGAACGAGTCGCGACGTTCGAACAATGAGTGCGAGAGAGAGAGGTACGATATACATCTATCTCTCTCCCTCTTCATCTCCAGACGAAACATATGCATTATTATTATTATTATGCGTAGCAGATGCAAGTCGAAACATCCATGGACAATATGAATTCGGTAATCACGCGAACACCTATCGAAAAACATATAGCTATAATGATCGAAGGTCCACTTCTGAGAATAATGCATAGTACCTTCATGTGCGTTATAGTAGGCGCGAAGATTCAAAGTGGACCGTCACCGTGTTTACCTCCGATGACTAACAAGGGGACCTTCAGGACTGGCAAACTCAGAAATTGTTTATACTTAGTGTACGTGAAGGTCTTCACTCGGACTTTAATTTCTCGAAGCAGTAAGGCACGCTTCCCAGCCAAATTCGAGAAAATCGACTTTGAAAAATGTGGAGTTACCTTATATATATTTGATAGAAGCCGATGACCAACGAGCAGTGTGGGTCAGTGCGTAGCGCTCCCGACTAGCAAGCATGAGGTCGTCAGTTCAAATCTCACTACTGGAACTATTTTTTTTTTATTCATTTGCATTCCTACACCTTTAATTGAAAGTGATGTCCATCTCCTGGGAGGTGGAGCACCGGTATACACCGTACACCCATACATATAACAGATGTTTACATATCTGTTAATTAGCATGAATTTTATAAACTTTGCATGTGAAAGGTGTAGGTATGCAAATGAATAAAAAAAAAAATAGTTCCAGTAGTGAGATTTGAACTGACGACCTCATGCTTGCTAGTCGGGAGCGCTACGCACTGACCCACACTGCTCGTTGGTCATCGGCTTCTATCAAATATATATAAGGTAACTCCACATTTTTCAAAGTCGATTTTCTCGAATTTGGCTGGGAAGCGTGCCTTACTGCTTCGGGAAATTAAAGTCCGAGTGAAGACCTTCACGTACACTAAGTATAAACAATTTCTGAGTTTGCCAGTCCTGAAGGTCCCCTTGTAAGATCGTGTTCAGATTTATTGGCCGGTGAGCTTCTTGAGGGGAAGTCTCCCACCACACCGCTTGCCTGCCGCGGCGCTCCTTTTCTCAACGTTCTCACTCTCTCTCGGGCTACGCCTACTCGTCGCGCGGTGAGGATTCGGTGCTCGTGAGGTACGCACACATGCATCGAACCATCCCCACCACTTCAACTACATAGCGGGACACGATTCCAAGCAGTCGTTTCTCGCTTCTTTCTTGCCGAAGGCGAGAGCGAGATGGTACGAGAGCGCGTCACAATTCCTAGCGAATAGCTTCGTAACGCACACAACTACTACACTAAGAATAAACAACAGCCACACGCCTTCGTTCAGGCGGAACCGAGCAGCGTTCCCGTTACCACACCGTACCCTTCGGGGGCCACGCAACTCCAACTGACGAATCCACGATCGTCAGGTGGTGGTGGCTGATTTCTCCTCACGCGCTGCTCGCGAAACCGAACTCACCGGCTAATATATCTGAACACGACCTTAGATGACACACGCGATAGCTGCGTCGCAGTCTACCGCGCAAATCCGGGACAAAACACAGAGCGATAATGCTCCAAGAGCTGGGTTCGTCTGAGCAAATACGTGCGCATCGTCAGTGCGTTGGTCGTGCATTTGCAAAAGTATGAGTAATACAGTATACTTCATGTCACGGTAAGGGTATACGTGTGATTATATAAGACAATGGGTCGAGTCGTCGCTAAGTCAAGATCGAGAACAGCGTTTGACAGAGCACACATCGATCCGAATCATCGTCAAGTGAAGATCGGGAACAACAACGTAGCACGAACAAGTATATTTAGCGAAGGAAACACGGAAGTATTTAAAAACGCGTTTGTGGTGTTGCCTCGGCTGTCCAGACTTTTGAGAAGCACCGCGGAATTCCGCCACTGGATGGGCAGATGCGACCAGACCATACGTATCATCGTTGAGTATCAGCAAAGGGGACGCGTGCCGGTGTGGACGAGACAGCGGATGGTACCGTTGCTCGTGCGACCAAAAACATTGCGAGCGATAGTGCGAAGACGGTTATCGCGCGTAGGGTACGGGCTCGTCGTTCGAGCGACGGCACCCAAGGTCGTGTGGGAGGAAATTGAAACCGCGTTCGAGAAGCGTTTGTTGACGGGCGGCGATCAACGTGGAGGGCGTCGATCCACGCCGACTCTTTCAGAATGCCCGTCGAACGGTGATTTCACGAACGCCATTACGGAGCATCGCAGCGTATCCGTGAATACCGTGCTCAATGAAGAATTTATGTTGTGGGACGAGACGGACGTGAAGGGTTTTGCAACGCGTAATCAAGTACTTTTTATGTCTTCGAATTTGCGTGAGTGGTACGCGAAGCAAGTGGTCGCTCCGACGTTGGTCGCGATGGAGGAATTTCTGGAGCGCGAGAGCGGATGGACCTTACGGGCAGTGCAAAATATTCTAATAAACAACAATTCTCTTATTTGAGAATATGTAAACCATTTGTCTCGAAGATTAGAAATATACTATACGAAATATACGCGAGAATTATATTCACTTTAATGCATATTCAAGGTAAAGCTCCATACGAATATTAATATCTGCGAAATATTCGTATTTAGCGCATGCGCGTTGTTCCGGAGCTACCTTCACTTTCACACTTCGATCTCCCAAACGAACCGCAATCGTTTCTTCCATTCGCATTTAAATGACACGTACTCAGGCTCGCGACAAATATTCTTTCTCGTCACAAAACCCCATGTATTTATAATATAATGATCTTCTTTAAATTATTTAACTATGTTCCACCATCTCGACAATATTCGGGTTTTTTTATATAATAGCTCGATAACAAAGCATTATTCTTGATTTTTTTGGAGGTTGTCACTCTAAGGGTTGTTTCCAAAAACCACCCCCGAAAAATTAATTATTTTTTTCTACCCTTAATAATTGATTTACAATTTAGAGAAAAATATATGAAGTACAGTTGGTACGTAGCTATATTTTAGTATTTTTTAAATTAAATTATCTTAACTAGTAACTGAGAAAAAAAATAATAACGTTAAGGGTGTTTACCCCCGTATTACCCTTAAACGTGGGGATAGCGATCTGAAACTTTACATAATGGTGTTTCAGGCAAGGAGCATTGTTTAAAAAATAACAACTCCAGGAATCGGCGTGGGGGCCGTTTGCCCATGTTTACCCTACTAGACCCTTTGTGTGGCAGTGAAGTTTTTACCGGTATAAAAACGTATTATACTTCGCGGTTCATATTTGGACGCAAATTTTAACGGAATCTCCATGACAAATTGTTATAAAACACGCAGCAATCGACCAACCAGACTCCACGACCCACGAAACTGATCAGAATAGATGAGAGAACACGTCCCTAAAATTTCGTAGTTCTACCTTCTCACCAACAGCAGCGCTAGCATCGTTAAACTTACTTTCTGAACGACCCTCGTAAAGAGAAACACTTTAACCTTGGTTTAGTTCGAATTCATGGTTCGTGTATGGCAGAGCATTGCATCAACCTAGTTGAAGGATGTCTGAAGAGCTTCAATCTAGACATTAAAGACGATATTATTGGTATAACTACTGATGGAGCGAGTATGATGGCAAAAGTTGGTAGACTTGTACCTTGCTATCAACAACTTTGTTATGCACACGGCATACAACTTGCCGTTATTGATGTTTTATACCAAAAAAATTCGAAGCAAAACTCATCAAAAGAAACACAAATACAGTTCAATATGACTGACGATGAGGGCAACGACGTTGAAGATGAAGAGGAGGGTGGCTTATCTGTAACTTCGAGTCTTCCATCTGTAGAAGTAGTTTCAAATTATAGAGACCTTATTGCGAAAGTGAGAAAGGCTGTGCAAATTTTTAAAAAGTCGCCGACAAAAAATGACACTTATTTGCAGAAATATGTGCAAGAAGAACATGGTAAAAGATTAGAATTAATTTTAGATTGTAAGACTCGTTGCAATAGTCTTCTTAATATGTTATAACGCTTTTACAACCTAAGGTTGTGCATAAGCAAAGCTTTGATTGATGTAGAGTCGGAAATATATTTCACTGATGAAGAGTGGTCCAAAATAAATGACTTAAAGTTATGTCTGGAACCAGTTAAGCTGGGCCTCGAAGTCATGTGCAGAAGAGAGTCAACTCTGATCACCGCAGAAACAACTTTTCGTTTTATACTGGAAAAATTGGATAAGCAATCTACTCTTCTCAGCACTGATTTAGCCACGGCATTTCGTGAAAGGATAGGACAACGTCGCACCGATTTAAGTGGAATATTAGTTTATTTACAAAATCCGAATAAATTTGAATATGATTTGAAAAATTTCAAAAATACTACATTTGAAATGCCTAAAAAACTGTAATACGCAAAGAAATAAAAAATCTATTAGAAAGAGTCCTCAGTAATACACTCGGGGATAATAGTGTAAATAAGTTCGATACTGCATCCAAATACTTCCAGGAAAACCAGGATCAAGATATTCAACAAAATGAACACCAGCTTACTTTATCCTTACAAGAAGAGTTAGAGTCCAAATTGCAAAAGGACTATTCCGAAGTAATTATATCAACGGGTTTGTCAGTAGATATTGATAAAATTTTAAAGAAAGAGATGAGTGCCTTTGAAAGTGACGGTACAAAAGGAAAATATTTACGCATGGCATACGAATATTTATTGACTATTACCCCTACAAGTGTAGAGGCTGAACGAGCTTTTTCCGCCGCAGGATATCTTTGTAATGACTTAAGGAGCACCCTGTGAGATGACACAATTAATAGTCTTTGCTTTTTGAGGTCATATTTTCAAAACTCTACAAATGAAAATTTTGTTTTGTAATATGAATATTTGATTATTATTGTTGAAAATTTATTAGTTCATAGTTTGAGAACAGAAGACTGAAAAATTTCTGTAATAAAAAATAATTATTGAATTATGATTTTAATTTGTTTCCTTATTAAATGTATATAGAGATGTAATAACCAAATCCTTAATCCCGCGGGATTGAAAATAACGCGGGATTGCAACCTCTAGACGCCGTTAACGAAGCAACAGTGGCGGAGTTTTCACGGGGCGACCGCGTGCCACGTGTGCGGGGGACCCTTCGACATAGGTGATGCTGATGTGCGCGATCATTTTCACTCGACGGGCGAGTACAGAGGCGCTGCTAATGGGTCATGCAACTTGTGGTACCAACGTTCGTGCACCATACCTGTGGTGTTCCATAACCTGTCCGGCTACGACGCGCACTTCGTGATTAAGGAGTTGGCAGGCGTTCAAGGGGAAGATCCACCTGCTACCGTTAACGAAAGAACGCTACATCTCGTTTACGAAGGACGTGGCGGACCGCAAGAGTGAACGCAAGGACTGGCGAAAAATGTTGAAGTTTCGATTCGTCGATTCCTTCATGTTCTTGGCCGCGAGGCTGCAGAAACTCGCATCGGATCTCGGGAAAGAGAGACTGGCAATTCTGCGACGAGAGTTTCAACATCTATCGGACGAACAATTCGATCTCTTGACCAGGAAGGGAGTCTTCCCATACGATTACGTAACCACGTATGACATGTTGAACGACACGCGACTGCCGCCTCGCGACGCATTTTATAATCGACTGAACGATGGCGACGCGTTTGAAACTGATTACGCGCACGCGGCGAACGTGTGGAACAGTTTTCATACACAGAAATTAGGCGAGTACAGTGATTTTTATCTGAAGACAGACGTGCTGTTGCTCGCAGACGTGTTCGAGAACTTTCGCATCAACTGTATTGTGAGCTACCAACTGGACCCCACACATCACTGTACGTTACCGACGTTCACGTGGGACGCGATGCTGAAATACACGCGCGTTAAATTGGAACTTTTCACTGACGTGGACATGCTGCTGTTCGTGGAGCGTGGCATACGCGACGGCCTGAGTCAGTGCTCCCACAGGTAAGCGCGCGCCAACAAGAAACACCTGCCGACGTCGATGTACGACGCGTCGAAAGTATCCACGTACTTGATGTACTTCGACGTGAATAACCTGTACGGATGGGCAATGTTCCGGATGATGCCGTATGGGGGATTTCGATGGCTGAACGAGGCGGCGGCGGCGGATTTGAGCTTGAACTCCTTGCCGGAGGACAATGCGCTTGAGGGCTATCTGCTGGAAGTGGATCTTAAATATCCGCGGTAGATTCACGACGCGCATGCAGACCTTCCGTTCTGTCCTGTGCGCGAGCCCACGACCACCGGTAAACAAACCAAGCTGCTCGCCACACTCCACGATAAGGAACGGTACATCATTCACTATCGCTACATGAAGCAGTGCGTTCCGTTCGGATTCCGTGTATCGCGAATTCACCGCGTTCTACGATTCCATCAATCGCATTGGTGGCGAGACTACATCACACTGAACACGGAGTTGAGAATGCGAGCTACCAGTGACTTTCAGAAAACGCTGTACAAGTTTATGATCAATGCGGTCTACGGAAAGACGATGGAGAAGGTTCGAAATCGAGTGGACGTGCGACTGGTGCCGCGGTGGGACGGTCTTTACGATGCCAAAACGTTAATCACTAAACCTAATTTTCATAGTCGAGCAATATTTTCGGAGCATTTAGTCGCTATCGAGATGCGAAAATTGAAAGTTAAATGCGATAAACCCATGTACGTTGGATGTGTCGAAGGTATGCCTGTACAAATTTCATTACGCGTATATGCGTGCGAAGTTTGGCGATCAGTGCAAGGTTTTGTATATGGACACCGACAGCATCTTGTATCAGCTGGAGTGCCATGAGACATACGACGCGATAAAATGTTTAGTCGTCGACTGTTCTGATACTAGCGATTACGCAACGAACAATCCGTACGGTATGCCACGCGTAAACAAGAAGGTGCCGGGCCTTATGAAGCATGAAAATAACAACGACGTGATAACACAGTTCGTGTGGTTGCGTTCCAAGATGAATGCGATAGGGTAAAGGATACAAGTTATTTATAAATTTCGACCGTATTAATTAATATATATGTTTTCGGCGCACTGATTCGGTCAGTTTAAACCACTAAAAACTAGCTATTTTGCAATAATTAATTATAAAATCTTTCAACGTTTCGATCTTAGTTTAGATCATCTTCAGGAAAGTTTAGAAAGAATATAAGATACTGCTTTTGCTATTACATTGAGTCACCGTGCTATTGCATTACGTGTGACTCCCGAGTCGGTTGGAATAACACTAACGTATATCGCGAACAAAACATCTGCTTATAGAAGGTGACAACAAGGTAAATACCGTTGACATGCAAAAACATATTTAAACTCCCTGAAATTCAAAGTTATAGGATGAACCGTTTGCAGTAATCAGGCATTCTTTGTTAACGAGCAAAAGAACAGTTACATACTAATTAGATAATATGTAGAAAACTTTTTATTTTCTATCATGTGAAATTCTATGGAGAAAAACCATCATAGGACATTACTTCTTTAGTAATGTTGCGTAATATTCTTGTATTTTAGGTGTTTCGTACCTAAGATTTACGCTAGGTTGTTTAATCATGTGAATTGTCTCCAAAAGAATTCTCTGGTTTAGATTAGTTTCTTTATCAACTATCTTAACATTGTCATAGTCAAATCTATGATCGAACTCTAACGAATGCCTGGTTAAGGCCGTATGTTGTGAGGGAGATAAAAAGATATTTCTTTTATGTTCATATACTCTTCTTTCTAGAAGTCTAGATGTTTGCCCGATATAAACCTGATTACAACCTAAGCAAGGAATTGAATACACGATGTTAGAGTGTTTTAAAAGAGGTATTTTATCTTTAATTAAAGGGAATAATTGTTTCGTGTAAAATGGTAATTTAAAAATAGTGTGAATACCAGCTTTTCTAAAGATTCTTTTAATGTCATTTGAGATACTATTGCAAAACGGTAATACCACGGTGTTCCTCCAGCTTTTGGTCCTACTTCATTTTTCCTTAATTCTTTTCGTCTTTCTGTTAACACTGGGTGATAAATTTCAAACGTACGTTCTTTGATAATAGAAGAAACCATTTCTGTAGGATAACCATTGCGCTTCAAGGTGTTTTTTAAAAGAAGCAGATTTTCTGGTCGGAATTCCGGATTGGAAAGTAAAATCGCACGGTCAATTAGTCCTTTAATTAACCCTACTTTGTGTTGCATAGGATGCGCAGAAAAGAAGTTAATGTATCTGCCTGACCAACTCGGTTTATGATACCAATTTGTAATAAATTTGTTATTAGATCTGATTACTATTGTGTCAAGAAAGCTAAGACTTGAATCCTTTTCAATTTCATGTGTGAATTCACATTGACCGTGCGATTTTACTTTCTAATCCGGAATTCCGACCAGAAAATCTGCTTCTTTTAAAAAACTTTGGGAAAACTAGATTTTCGCGCACGTTTAGACGTGCTAGGGCCTAGGGGATACCACTATAAAAAAAAATCGCATCGATGATAGTACCCCCATGGGTGATGTGGAAACCTATTGATACGGGGGGCCCCCCAATGCGCTACGCGCGGTTCATATGGTACGGGCCTGAGGCGCTCCAAGCTCCTTGGCTGCCGCGGGGGCCAAGACGCGCGGCGGGAGAAAGGAGGCGTTGCCTCCGAAAATCGGCCGCCGCGTTCACTTAAATCCCAAGCCTGGTCTAATGAACATGCGCGCTTCTGCATCAATGATGCACTTTGGTCAGAAAACACAGTTCTACCTTTCGTTTCAACGAAGAATCGATAATTTCAGTCCAATCATTCTGCCGTGAGATCGTCGGAAAGGAAAACGTGTAATTTCAACTCTCAAAGAAGGTAAGGGCTTAGCGGACATCTTTAGAGCGGCGACTTGTTTAATGACTGTATAATCATTGTTCAATTTTGTTTGCCGTGAATGCCATTGATCACAATAGGTGACAAGAGTCCAATTTTAACATTCGCCATACGTCCAGTCGTGTAGAACGTGTTTATGCTGTGTTGTGGGGGTTGTTCAATAACTGGTTCGATGAATGCACAGTAATACAATTATTGACTACTCGTAATTTTCGGGCTGAACGACTGCGATGAAAATTGATGTAGATCTTTGGAGGCACGGGGCAATCTGCCCCGTTTCTGTATTCGGGTTTGCACGTCCGATGACTTCTAATTTTTCATTGGTCCGGAGTAGGTACGATAAGTCGGAGGTCAAAGGCGCTTGGCTAAAGAAAAAAAAGAAAAGCAAAAGAAGAAAAAGAAAGAGGCTAACAAGGGGACACCACGGGTGCGGAAATCGCTTTTGGAACGACAGTATATGGAGGTCGTAGTACTCGTGTAGTATGAAAATACCATTTCGGCTTTTCACCGAATGGGCCTTCGTTTTCGAGATATTGTGGTTTAAAGTTTTGAACAAACGTAGTAAGGCAGATATATACCTTCTATAGTAACCTATATCCAAGAAGGTGTGTTGGAGCAACGACAGCGTGTCAGATTGTCACGCGGGCGGACGGGGTTCAAGTCCCGCAACCGCTTCACTTTCTTTTTTCGAATTTTTCCCGTGGAAATATATTTTGTGGATATTACGTATCACATAGTATGTTACATATTACCCTACGCAAATTTTAAGGTTAAAAATGTATTTAAAACAAAACGTTTTATTCTAATCATCTCTTTCACCGGTGTTTTCATATTCTGGTCCTGCGAAAATATTTCATTCCGAAACTTTCGACGCCTGTGATTGTCGAGCAGGTGAAGTGGGATAGCCGTTACTTCTGACCGTAAGGGTGGTGTTTTACCTGCTCGACAATCACAGGCGTCGAAAGTTTCGGAATGAAATATTTTCGCAGGACCAGAATATGAAAACACCGGTGAAAGAGATGATTAGAATAAAACGTTATGTTTTAAATACATTTTTAACCTTAAAATTTGCGTAGGGTAATATGTAACATACTATGTGATACGTAATATCCACAAAATATATTTCCACGGGAAAAATTCGAAAAAAAAAGTGAAGCGGTTGCGGGACTTGAACCCCGTCCGCCCGCGTGACAATCTGACACGCTGTCGTTGCTCCAACACACCTTCTTGGATATAGGTTACTATAGAAGGTATATATCTGCCTCACTACGTTTGTTCAAAACTTTAAACCACAATATCTCGAAAACGAAGGCCCATTCGGTGAAAAGCCGAAATGGTATTTTCATACTACACGAGTACTACGACCTCCATATACTGTCGTTCCAAAAGCGATTTCCGCACCCGTGGTGTCCCCTTGTAAGAGATGCAAAGAGAAGAAAAAGAAGAAGAAGAAGAAGAAGAAGACGAAGAGAAGAAAGAGGAGGTCAGAGAGAAATCTAAGAATAAAAAAAGCGAATGAGAAGCCAATGAGATCGCGGCAAAGTGCACGGCATACGTCGTGAAGGATGCACATGAAACTCACCCTGCCCCAAGACAATATGTCTTTGATTTTCATATGGTGACAGATGGATTGAATAAAAATGATTTTACAGTAAAAATATGCCATTTTCTTTTATATTCAGTGAGTGGTCAACAACTGTACCTAGACCGGTCAATAACTATACTTTTGTAACATCGTAACTACTGATTTCTTCAAAGTTTCTTTGGTGTTATAATCATCTTCGATACTATTCTTTCCGCTTGGTATAACCAAAGTTAATTTATAAAATTCAAGTTACTTATTCCATAGCCTTTACCTAAACTGAAGCTCTTAGGTGGTCAACTACTGTATCGTTTACCCTATATTCTTCCCAAATATAATTGACGATTACTACCCAAACCGACCAGTCCAACACGAATCGATGAGTTTGTACGAGTTTACAAGATGGTACGATACGAAAAAGCACTAAACAATGATGATTGCAATAATGACGATAATCAAGATAATAATGATGATTCTGAACTCCAATGCTTCGAAAAAGGAAATAATTATTTCAAAAGAAGAAAGAGACCTTATTTGGTAAATCACTACAGGAATAATTCGAAAACCCGGCCAGAAAGATATTTCTCTGCCCTACTACAAGGTGCGCCATCTTTTATGTCGGTATGTAAACATTGAATAACTTTAACATTTATCAACCGATTGACTTGAGTAAACATGTTTTTGAAACGTCAATTCAGTACAATTTTAACCATGAATCGCTTCACACCGAAACAACGCGCCGAAATAGTGACGCTGTACATTGAAAATAGTCGTTCAGTTGTGTCAACTCAACGTGCATATCGTCGAAAATATCGTGGCCAAGAAGCACAGTCTGACAACACTATTCGTCGTTTGGTGTCGAATTTTGTTGAGCACGGGACAATGGGAGATCGTCGACATGCCGTTCATCAACGCCCAAGACGTTCCAATGAACTAGTCGAAGCGGTAAGAGAGAGTGTTGCCGAGAACCCACATGTGTCGTATCGTCACCGCGCTCAGCATTTTGGCGTCAAAAAAGTATTTTCGATAAAGCAGTTTCGGCTGTAAATTCAGAAAATGAAATATTGAAACTGTTTGTCAGTGGAGAAGGTGGTACCAGTAAGAGTTGTTTAATTCAAGCTCCCCAGGGTTATATAAAACAAAATTTGGGTAAAGAAAAGGCTGTAACGGCGCCTACCGGAATCGCAGCTTTCAATGTTAACGATTTAAAAGTACACATACTGTTTCAATTACCTGTCGAACATGGCGGTACAACAAAATATAAACAATTGTCTAACGCCGTGCTGAAAATATTACGAGATGAATTGAAAAATATTTCATTAATAATAATAGATGAAGTATCGATGATATCGAATGTTACATTGATGTACAGTGGCGGACGAAAGAAAGTTTACAACTTTTATAATCGCACAACTTTTTTAAATTTGGTCCAAACATGTTTTTTTCTTTTTTTTGCTAGAAGGATTAGTTTGCTAAGCGACGTGTTTCATAACGGTCTTCATCCTCAGAGCGGTTCATATTCATGCATGATACGAAATGGTGCGTTCACCATGGAAATGTATTAACAACGACAAAATTAATCAAACGAAATGGCCCAAAAACGCTAAAAATGTGTATATTCTTTTATTGCAACGTCAAAAATGAAAATAAATCATAGTTTCTAAACGATTTTATTCAGCTACATATCTGAAAACTTAAATTTAAACCAATTCCACCAATCCAATTGTCTTGAAACTTTGCAGGCGTGCGTAATTCGGATGACAATACAATATTTTAAAAACCAAATAACCCCGAGGGTGTGAAAATTGTACCCAGTCAGCAATAATCAATAAATATTACCCATAACCACAAATCCAAACGACATGAAAGCAGTCACTCGCGGATTTACGAAATAGACAAAAAGCCGCTGCGTACGGGTCGCCAGTGGCATCACGAGTTCCGTAAATACACAATTTAAACAAAAACTAAAACATTGAAACCGAAGCTGAAAATCTGAGCACTGAATTGATTAGTGGCCAAAAAAGTATAAAACATGACAGAGGATTCAGAGTTCGAACGGGGAACGAGAATACAATTGGAATTAGAAAAGTTGATTTCACAATCTTTGCATGTGAACTTCTTTAATTTTTTTCGTGAATTAAAGGGAATTAGCTTCTTTCATACATGGAGTCATGTTTATGGGGGGGGGGGGGGGGTAAATTCTACGTAAGTTTAACACAATGCAATTTTAGCATTTCGTGGCCAATCTTGTTTTTCTACTCGTAAATCATCAACGGATACCCAGGTTGTGCCCTGACACCTTGCCATACTCGTGTAATGACCATCGGCAATACTTTTACCGTGGTGGAAAATCGCTGCCTTAAGTTTATAACAGTGATCTCCCATTTGTATTTTAGTAATATCTATTGCTCTGAGGTAGAAATTTTCCACTTTCGTTGTTCCACTACTATTGTAATCGAACAAAAGTAATTTTGCAATAAGAATTTATTTGGAAGCAGTTATATTGACTATCTTCATTATGTTTGAATTTGAACTATCACAATTATTGCAAGGATCTTTCTGTTTTTTCCATCCTGAAAAATTGTGTTGTATTATATCTTGAAATTCAAATGATTTTTTGCATCTTGGACAGTGCAAGATGTACCAGACAATATGTACTGATAGAGGTACTGGTGTAATTACACGCCGAACATCTTAATACCGTTGTTATTTCGTGCTGTACTGAACTCTTAATAAGAATCTCATTGTCACAGAGGGAGGTAATAAACTCAGTTGCATCATTTTACCTTCTTTATTTAGCTGATAATAATTTTTTCACCACATTTTAGTCACAAGATAACGTAAAACGTATAGAAATACAGTGGCCTTTTGCTACCAAGTTGCTGAGGGCGGGAGGAATGTTTGGGAATGTAATAGTTCCTAATGCCGCCACTCTCAATCTCACCGCAGCACCTCGCGGGCTGCGATACAGCGACGCTTATCGATGAGCGTACCGATGCTCTAGGAGAATCGAGAAGACACGCGAATGGAAGTCAGCCATTTTCGGCACTCTTTGGATTCTCATTGCCTGTAACGGTCGTGTTCGCGAGTGTTGCGTATTTCTGCGGTGAAATCGAAACGCGAACGCGGGTTGGTGCCCGTGGAGCGCTGAACCGCTCTGCTCGTTGGAGTGCGGGTAATTTGAAATAAAACAAATTGCACAGAAATTTCTAAGTTAAACTCTTAGGGCGGGCGCACACGAGCGACTTTTTGTCGGGGAGACAGGACGGAGACAGTTGCGTCGCCCTTCTGTCGGCTGCCAGAGCAACTGAAAAGTTGCGTCGCTGTTGCGTCGCTCGGTGTGCGCACCTACATAAGACTGTACAGACGTTGTGGAAGAGACGAAACTGTTGCCCGACAAAAAGTCGCTCGTGTGCGCCCGCCCTTAAATGTATTTAGTACTATATAGTCAGTAAGCTGGTTAGCGACCAAATGCGAATAGTATATGAAAAGCCGCTCCGAGCTCGTCGACGGAATCGACGACGAGATCCTCATGGTCCTCCCATAGATCCCTGTTGTCCAATCAGGACGATAGCATCCCTCAAGCTTCGTCAGAGGGTTGTCCTCTGCCATCTCTCCGTCCTTGGCCCTTCCTTCGCGCTTCCCTCTACTCTTGGCTGGTGGTCGAGGCAGATCGAGGCTGGTCGAGGCAGATCGAGGCTGGTCGAGGCAAGTCGAGGCAGGTCGAGGCACGCTTTCATATACTTACGCTTACATATACATATACAGGTAGGTACGCGCAACCCTCAGGGTCAGGAAGACGTCGCCCGAACAAAGTTTATGACTTTACAACTTCCGGCCTTTCTCGACCGGAGTTTTTACCCTTGCAGGACAACGACAATTATCGAAAGCGAAAATAGAATTCTAAATGGTTTTACGAGACGAGCCGCTGCCCGCTCGACGAAATTTGGCACGCAGATGTGGAAGGAAAAGTTACGCTATTTATTATCCGCATCCGCCCTAACTGTAGTTTCGAAAGCTTTTGAATATAATCCCAAGCTTTTTGTACGCTTCCCGAGTTCAAGCATCAGCTGCTAGCATCATAAAAGTCACGTTCAAAAACTGGCAAGAGAAAAACCCTCGAAGGGCACAACGCGCTCTACGTGTTTATGAATCCTGACAATAAATTCTTCCTTGTCCCGCGTTTCAAACTTGCTTAAGACCTTCCAGATGTGCCGTTCGTTTCGGATCTAATTATAATATGTCTATCTTTCAACACAAAAGGATTTTAAAATACGCTCTACATCGGACTTCGATATCTCTATGTCTTATAGCTAACTTCACTCAATCACACATATTTACATTAGCGGAAACCGCAACACGAGTATCTCACAATTATCAAAATCTTTGCATCTCTCAATCTGAAATATCTCAAATCACGGTTCTCGATCTCACGGTTTTGCTCAGTATCTACGATCTCTCAAGTGTACGCTCACGCGCCGCCGATTAATACAATTGCGTGGACGCCACGTGGTTACATCCACGTGGCCACATTTTGAATCTCATACTCACTCGCTGTGGCCGGTGATAAGTATTATCATTGTGCAAGGACAGTCGATTCGCTCATCTTCGTGTTTTTCTAAAAAATGTTTCAATAAATTGGCAAGGTGTTGTACCGAAAGTGTATTGTGTCACAAGTTTACCTGTCTAAGACTCCTCTCAAACTCATCCCCTCTCAATCTCAAACAGTAGGTGTAGAGACTACATAATGTGTCGTATGGCAGAAAGACTAGTTGCAGGAAATTTAAATGCTACCTAATGGTAATTTAGGGGAAATGAACAAAGAGATCCAATGTTTTGAACGCACAATTTATTGGTTTGGAATAAAATTAATTTAGTATGTGTATTGGTGAATTGAAATATTGTTAATGGGGAGCTAATAAAATTAATGAATATCGTGGGAACTACTGTGGATTTTAAAGTATTACGAATATCTTTCACAAAAGATTGAGAAGTATCAAGTGTAAGGAATGTACTCCGCCCGACATCCCGAGCGAGGCACCGGCATCTCGTAAGGAGTTGCGTCGCAGCAACGTGCGTTTGCCCAATTTCATTTGTTTTACACACGACGGCGTCGGTCGCTGCCGAACGCCAGCCCGGCATGTATCTAGAGACGCGGTAGCGTCTCGACGCCAAGTACATGAAAGACACCCGGTATATGTGTCGATGTCGCTACCGTGTATCTTTACTCGTCGCAGAGGCATTCCAACCTAACTTTTTATTTATTTCACTAATATCTCATCACGCCTGCGATATATTCTAAATTTAATGGCATTTTTCTTATGTAAACCGCATGTGAGCTTTCGAATAAGACCAAATTCAATGCAATCGGTATACGAATGACAGAGATATCGTAATATCGTCTCATGGATCTGTCAGAAATGGTAAGGTTTGTCTTCTTCTGATTCTCCAGTCAAAATTTTCGTACGACAAATTTTTCGTCGACATAATACGTATATACGCGTTATACGCACACCTTCAGCCAAAACGATACTAACACATGTTTCGTTCGTCGATTCGTCGACTCACGGGACCATTCGGCAAGGATCGTCGTCCGTCATTGTACACATAACTACATATACTATTGTAACCAATACCTTATGTACTATTGAACAACTTGCAGTTTTATATAACGACTGGAGTAAATTCTTTGAAATTGAGTTTTCTATGCACGTGAGCACCTCCAGGAGGTGATTCTAAACAT
This sequence comes from Andrena haemorrhoa, assembly GCA_910592295.1. NCBI lineage: Eukaryota > Metazoa > Arthropoda > Insecta > Hymenoptera > Andrenidae > Andrena > Andrena haemorrhoa. The sequence continues at coordinate 23,475,754 of OU342942.1, forward strand.
GACTGTGCTGTGAGGTGGAATTCTGGATAAAAATAGAGGTTCAATGATGTCAAATTTGTTTGTCTAACCTCAATTTTCAGTTTCATATAATGACTGCTGTAAATTCTTTGAAATTTAATATTCTGTGCACGCGGGAACCTCCAGGAGATGATTCCTATCGTTAATGTGCTTTGCAGTTAAAATCTGACTGAAAGGGGAAGGTTCCGTGAAGTCAAATTTGCTTGTCGAAACTCAATTTTCTGTTTCATGTAACGGCTACTGTAAATTCTTTGAAATTTAATATTCTGTGCACGTGGGAACCTCCAGGAGATGATTCCAATCGTTAATGTGCTTTGCAGTTAAAATCTGACTGAAAGTGGAAGGTTCCGTGAAGTCAAATTTGCTTGTCGAACCTCAATTTTCAGTTTCATGTAACGACTACTATAAATTCTTTGAAATATAATATTCTGTGCACGCGGGCATCTCCAGGAGGTGATTCAAAACGTGACTGTGCTCTATAGTGGAATTCTGGCTGAAAATAGAGGTTCAGTGATGTCAAATTTGATTGTCCAACCTCAATTTTCAGTTTCATATAACGACTGGTGCAAATTCTTTGAAATGTAATACTCTGTGCACGCGGGAACGTCCAGGAGGAGCCTGTAACCTCGTTTAGGCATTGTTGTCGATTTTTGTTAATAATTGAAGCCAAAGCAACATTGAATTTACCCTTATAATGCAATTGAGATTCAGTATACGTTCATATATGTAGAATTTATCCTTAATTCTGTCCTGTCATAAAGTCCTATCACAGTATTTCAGTATGAACAGTCGTTCATGGCCGTTGATGATGATACAAATTATCTTTGCATAGGGAAGAAAAAAGAAGTGAGATCCCCATAAAAAACTTCAAAGAGTAAAAAAATTACGCCAAGTACATGAATTATCTTTGTAAAAAGAAGTGAGATCCCCATAAAAAACTACAAAAAAGTAAAAAAATTACGCCAAGTACATGAATTATTATCTTTGTAAAAAGAAGTGAGATCCCCATAAAAAACTTAAAAAAAGTGAAAAAATTACGCCAAGTACATGAATTATTATCTTTGTAAAAAGAAGTGAGATGCCCATAAAAAACTTCAAAAAGTAAAAAAATAAGGCAAGTACGTGAATTATTATTATCTTTGTAAAAAGAAGTGAGATCCCCATAAAAAACTTCAAAAAAGTAAAAAAATAAGGCAAGTACGTGAAATCAAATAAATCACAAAAAATAGAAGTTAATACTAATTACAAAATAAAAAAGGTGTGAAATCAAAATGAGCTGCAAGTACATAAAGGTGCTTTCCAACTGCGCTTAAGATGACACAACTACATATGCACAGCTAAAATGCAGTGTTCATAGCTTCCATTACTCATATCGCGGACATTTTAATGAACCCATCAAAAAGAATTCCAATTAAAAAGCATTGTCGTAAATTAATAGCTTTACAAAATTAATGATATACAAAAATTGCGCCAATTATAACAATGGCTATTTATACAAAGAAAAAATGTATTAAATAATATTAAGCAGATATATTTTTATACAAATAAATATTTTAATACGAATAAATATTTTAGTCAAAATACTTGGCGCTGCGCTACGAACAGCTCCGAATTGGTGTTGCTAAACTGAATAAATGTGTTTAAATAGCATTAATCTTTTTCTCTCGTTCTTGTGCGTGCATTCGTGAATGTGTGTATGTGTGCGTGTGCATATGCTACATATGATACTAGAATTAAATATTAAATACATGTACAATAAATCTGACTGTGTTTCCAGTATGTATATGTATATTATGTATTTTAGATTGTAATGGAGTTATTGTAAATTATTAATAGTAAGACAATTAGCGTTTCTTCGGTTTCGCAGCGCCAAGTATTTTGAATAAAATATTTATTCGTATTAAAATAATTATTTGTATAAAAATATATCTGCTTAATATTATTTAATACATTTTTTCTTTGTATAAATAGCCATTGTTATAATTGGCGCAATTTTTGTATATCATGAATTTTGTAAAGCTATTAATTTACGACAATGTGTTTAAATGGAATTCTTTTTGATGGGTTCATTAAAATGTCCGCGATATGTGTAATGGAAGCTATGAACACCAGAGCCCTGCAACGGGCGGGTTTAATCCGCCCGTCACCCGACTGTATCTCGATACGCCCGAACCGCCCGCGCCCGAACTTTCACTAACCCGCGATACCCGCAGCTAACCCGCCCATACCCGCCCGACCCGCCCGTACCCGCGGCGGGTGAGTCGGGTCATCGTTGATTTCTATCCGCCCGAGAAGCCCGAGGCGGCCGAAGCAGTCACTAGTCACGACGTTACGACGCGTATCCGATTCGCTCGTACACGTGCCTTTACTTTATTCATTGTTACATGGGCCCTTCAGGTCCATCCCGTGCTCGCTATCCACGCGTCGCTTTCTTTCGACATCGGCGATTCAGCGGAAACGCCTCGCGCGCGGCAGGCAGGTCGCCGAACCGCGGAATCTAGGGTCGTCTGCACAACGTGACCATCGACAGCCCGGGCCTCGATATTTCGGAATAAGGAGCGATCGACAGGTGCCGACGGGGCGATTTCCCCGTACGGACTTCGAAAACGCGAGGCAAGAACGGTAGCAGGCGACTTGGAGACAAGCATTCGATTTTGGGTTTTGGAGTCGGTCTGATCGACACGCGTACGCGCGGTAGGAACTCCACCAACCGATAGAACATTCTCATTTGTGAGCTCGAGATAGGAAGTGACGACGGACCAGAGGACCGTCTAGATACCGCGATCACGTCTCCGCGTAGATTCCGCGAAGTACGCTCGGCCGATAGAATTCGTGAGAAGGGTAACTCCGTCCGATATACTGGAAACGGCCTCGCCGGGAGAGCCCTTGCGCGAAAATCGAAATCCGACGTTAGAGACAGTGCGCTACGACGGGCCCCAGGGCCACCGACTTCCGAGAGCACAGCGAGCGACCACGACCTACCCTTGGGTCAGCGACTCTGCGAGCGACTGAAACGCTAGACGGCAAGCGTGCCACGCGCGATACCCTAGCGTCAGCAGAGACGGAGCGCCGTCTCTGAGGTATGTCATTTATATTATCTTTAATCAGAATATATATACTGAATTTTATCGTTGTTCCTCAAATCCCATTGTAAACACTTATTTCAACCCCTTCCCCTTCCTGGTAAGTATAGTCAAGGTGGGCCTAAGCCCTTTAAAAGAGCAAGAACCCGGTAGATCATTCCAGCCGCTCGGGGTGATTTACAGACAGTCCCTTCAGGACGTAACATCATTGCTTTTCTTTTGCAACTTCTCGAGCCAATCTATAATCTTTTTATCCTGTCTCCCACCACCACATCGTCCATCTTGACCCTTCTTCCGGTTTCCGTTACTTTCCTATATTTGATAATTATAATGTACATAAATAATAATGAATTGTCTAGATTTGATTCTCCAACCGCTTCTGAGTCAAATTGAATAGCGGATAATGCGCAGGTAAAGTCCCGGGTCGCGGGTACGAGCGTGTAACAGCGTGGGTACGATCGAGTCGGATACGCGTGGTGACGTCATGACTCATTACTACTTCGGGTGTTGCCGGGCGATTCGGGCGTCTCGGGTCTCGGGCGCCTCGGGCGAATAGAAATCAACGATGACCCGACTTATCCGCCGCGGGCACAGGCGGGTCGAGTGAAAGGCAAGACGGACGGGTAACGGGCGGGTTGACCCGCGATATACCCGCCCGTTGCAGGGCTCTGATGAACACTGCATTTTAGCTGTGCATATGTAGTTGTGTCATCTTAAGCGCAGTTGGAAAGCACCTTTATATACTTGCAGCTCATTTTGATTTCACATCTTTTTTATTTTGTAATTAGTATTAACTTCTATTTTTTGTAATTTATTTGATTTCACGTACTTGCCTTATTTTTTACTTTTTTAAAGTTTTTTGTGGGGATCTCACTTCTTTTTACAAAGATAATAATAATTCACGTACTTGCCTTATTTTTTTACTTTTTGAAGTTTTTTATGGGGATCTCACTTCTTTTTACAAAGATAATAATTCATGTACTTGGCGTAATTTTTTTACTTTTTTGAAGTTTTTTATGGGTTATTTCATTACGTAAGTGCAAATTGACATCTCTCTCTTGGAGAATCACATTATCCGAAAATTTCTGCACGGAATTTGTCCAAATCCGGAATCCAAACACATCTAAAGGCTGAACGATGCCCGTCGTTTTTTTTTTGAATCAGTGAAAAAGTTACTTCCTTGTCTTGTGGAATCAACTGCTGTAACTCATTTGGGCAGTGTCCCGTCCACCAGTCGAGTAGGAGCATGCTTCTACAGCCAGTATTCGGTAGATACACTTCGGTAACCAAGTTTTAAAATGTTCAGTCGTGAGTTTTCCTGACTTTGAAGCTTCGATGTAAATATTAACCGGACGGAATAGAGTTCTTTGCACTATCGGACCAAGGGTTCCTGTAGATTCCTTCAAAACTGAATCGTCGCATCTATCGTTTTCACTCCTATTTTCGCCAATGTTCGCCCAGAATGTATTTCAAGGCCATTCTCGCCTGCATTATAAATTTCTTCAACTCCGACAGCTGGGATGTTAGACTTTACGCGAGAAACAAACGATTCTGCGATATTTTTCATATTGTCAATATCTTCAAACGTAAATTATTGCGTCTTGAATGTTGTTATCTTGCGCGACACAATCCTATGCGCAGTCTTAAAGTTCCAAATACACCATTTACCTGTCACGAATTGGGTTAGGTCCACCTGGTTTTTTGCCGCCAAGGCCCACAATCTTAAATTCATGTCATGATCTTCTGTCACAAGCTTCTTCAAACTTTTGCAGTACATATTCCGCAATAAATACAAATTTATCTGCATTTGTTCCACTTCTCTCTACACTCGCCTCCCACCAATATAGCTGCGGCAAAGATTTAACCATGCGATAATTTTCCGCCATTGCCTTTTTTCCACTTTTCCAAAACGTTACTGTTTTTCTTTTATAACTTAAGTCAACTTTTCCACCTTCATCATCAACAGTACATTCTGCAGTGTCAAAACTGCCTTCTTCTTCTTCTGCAGGCATAATGTGCTCTACGACTTGTGCACCATGTGGTTCGAATGGATCGGCAAAATCGAGCACATAACCATGTTCAATTATAATGGTAGGGAATGTATGTTTTGAAACTTTTTTATAATGTCCCGAATTTCATTGTGCAGTTCCGTTTCTACCGAGTTTACAGGTGTCTGTATTATACTTGCAATTTGAAACGTAGTAGTTAACATGTTTATTACGTTAGCAACATTAATCGACTGCATTTTAAAGAAAAGCCTTTCAAACAATAATCACTCACTTTTTACAATTGAATGGTAACTGACTGCTTGCAAAAATGTAACTGCCATTCGCTGCATCTTCGGGAATATTTGTATCAATCAAAAAAATGTGAATGTGGTACAAGAATATTATCAGTTAGAATTAAAATGATGCAAAGTCACTGTAAATCTTCACGCATTATTTATTTATGGTGTGGTTTAGCTGTAATGAGTTTTACCTTGGATGCAATTTTAGGAACCCCTAAAAGCGGATATCTAGAAACATCCCAGCTAATTTCAAAATCCTGTATACTTCTATTACTTCAGGAAGGAAAAGCTTATACCCAAATGTAGTATTTGTGTGCATAGTGTGGCAAGTATTTTTGTTTCAATCATTTCTATGAAGAATATCATTATTGTACCAATTACAAACCGTAATTTTCAATGTATCTATCGGCTTCTATTAGTATAATTCTTCTATAATCAAACAATGCAACATGTACAAAAAGAGACTGCGAATGTTTAAATATTACTTTATGCGGCCACGTCATTAATGAAAACTGCTATAATGTTATAATTAAATTTAATATTAACTGTAATATTATATATATGTTATTAGTGGGATGTAAGAGTAAAATTGATTTACAATCATTCAAAATTCATATACATATGCATTATGCAAATCGGAAGGTTCGACAAGGTTATCGGCATAGATGCGATTCTGCGTCATTTCAATAACACATATTTTGCAAAGTCATTGTAAATCTTCAGGCATTATTAATTTTTCGTGTGGTTTCCAAAATAGCCCAATAAGATTACATTTCAAGTAATGCATGTACGAATGAGCTGTTATCATACTGATTCATGCACGTCACTGATTAGTTTTTATGAGATTTACCTTTGATGCAATTTTAGGTACGTACTGCCTTGCTTAAATAATTGAAAGCTTTTTGAACTTTACATAAATAATAATTTAAATATGGCTTTAAGGAACCATAATATTATTGGAAACTGCCAAAATGGACTTCAAATTCGGTAATAGAGGTATTATTTGTTTGCAAAAAAAATATAACACAAACTATTTATATGTATGAAAAGAAATTATCCAGTATTTCAGCGTATATTTACGAAATACAAGAATGTGATTTTAAGGGTTGATGGTGGGAGCAACTTGAAAAATATGGATTTTTCGAAAATTATTTTTACGCGGTTTTGTAGATATAAAAGAAGGGTGCAACTTTTGTTTAAACTTCTTTTCGATATCTCTCACCGTTCTCGAGATATTCCACGGAAAAGAAAATTCTGAATTTGTTTCAAGGGGTGATTTCACCCCTGAAAATTGCATTAACAAAAATTGGCACCAACAAAAAATAGGGTTGTGTTACGGATGAACTTGTTACATGGGCCCTTCTGAATCGCTGTAAGCACAACGTGACCGTTGGCGGCTCGGGCCCCGATATTTCGAAATAGCGAGCTTTCGACAGATGCCGACGGAGCGATTTCCCCCCGCCGATTTCGAGTGTGTGAGGCGCGGCCCTCGATCGGAAGATACGTTAGAGTTAGTTAGATTCAAAACTCGAGTTAGGAAGTATCGACGGCGACTCGCGCCGTTTAGATCGCGTATCCGCCTTAGAGTCCCCGACGCGAATCGCGCTCGGCCGCTCAAGTCCGCTTAAGTGTAACTCCGTTCCGACTTACCGAGAAACGGCGTTGCCGGGAGAGCACATACGCGCCGATACGAGCCGCCGCAACCGCGAAGACGGGCGACGGATCCAGCAAGCGAGCGAAACATATGACCGAGAGGTTCACCGACATCAGAGCGTCACCTGAGAGTCACACGAGCGCCCGCGACCTACGCCAGGTTCAACGACACGCGAGCGTCAGCAGAGACGGAGCGCCGTCTCTGGGTATGTTAATTTCATTTACTTTCTTTCAAGAATATATTTTATTCTTTTTTGTTTCCTCATAATCCCTGTGTATGATTTGATTCAATACCCTTTTCTCCCTCCTCTTCCTGGTAAGTATAGTCAAGGCGTGCTTTAGCACCTTAAGAGAGCAAGAACCCGGTAAATCATTCCAGCCGCTCGGGGTGATTTACAGGAAGTCCCTTCAGGACGTAACAAACTACTCTACTTGCACACCGAGTTTCATAATTTTCTGAATTTTCGGGTTGGCGAACGTTCCTTGTTAGACCAACACCAAGTTAAAGTGCAAAAACTTGGAGTGGCCGGTACTGTAGGACTCTTCCCTATTCACTTTATATTATGAAAAAATATACCGCGTTGGCGACTGAACAGTTGACAATCGACTGTTTGTGTAGCAACATTACGGTCGTGTAGTGGCCTCGTCAATCTCGACACCAGTTTTCCAGTACGCTGTGAGACAGTGAACCTCGAAACACCATTAGGTATTTAGGTATATTAAGAGATCGATTATCACTCATTTTGTCATTAGCAGAAAAGGTAAGTCCATTCACATATGCACTATATGTATTTATTTCATGCTCTGAATAACTGTCAATTCACAATTAAAGTTGGTAATGATAGTATTTCATCATATCCCATTTTATATGTAGTTTGCAGTAACACAAATTTAAAAATTTCGGAAAAACGTGAGTGTTACCAAAAATATAAATTTATAAAAAAAGATTAGGCAATAACGTCCTAAAATCCAATTATACAACATACTTGTCTCAAAATCCAATTATTCAATATACATACTTGCACTCGATCACGCATTCTCCACTTACTCGCGACCACCTATCCACGTACAGCAATAATGTATTCATACATATCCTACAAATAAATAATGGCCTATTTTTCAGATACAATTAATATACTTAGTCGGTGGCGATACCATTAAGAAACTAATATAGAACATCATGAATAAATTAATAACAAATGACGCGGCTACGTCGTACTCCGGGCAAGGGAGAAAAAAAGGGTACTTATTTACTTTAGCGATTCCTCACCGATTTTGATGAAATTTGGATATGTTGTCGGGGACACGATTCTGAACAACTTTTTCCTATACATGTTACCGTCACTCGGTCTTAGTTTCCGAGATATTCGCAAAAATATTTTTTAAATTTCCAGCTTTGGTGTTATAATTGGGGTAGTGTTGGATTAAGTTTAGTATAAATAAATATAACAACGCATTTCACTTTTCAACTTGCCTCGGGTATTAGTATTGGATGGGGCTAGATTAGCGCGGGGGGTGCGCGCCCGCTCGCGGGCGCGTAAAGCATGGTGCGACCCGATGTGAGTCGAGGTGTTGACGGGAGCCCCCACACATCCAATAGGTGATCTCGAAAGCACCCTCTTCCTAGCAAAAAAATTATGTTTTAGAACCAGAGGCATCCTAATACCCGGCGGGGCCGGCGCCGCCGGACATAGTCGGGGTTCACTGGCATCCACAAATTTCTGGTTGAAATCTCCAAACATACATCGATTTGCTACCACGCTTTACGCGCCTGCACTAATCTAAAGGCGCGTATCGACATTGCGAGGCGTGCGCGCGAGGCACGCCTCGCGCAACGGAGAGTCTGCAGCGATTCTCGACCCGGTCACTTTGGAAAGCAACCTCGTGATGCTGCCGTGGCAGCCTTGGGCTACCTCGAGCATGATATTTTCCTCGCTGCGAGGCTGCCTCGTGCCCGTCACTCCGTGGCGAGGACAACACCCCGGAGTGCCTCATCAAATTTTATGGCTTTCGACCCTCGAAGGGTTTGGAATATCATTAAAAGAAGCGAGAAATGTTCAGAATTTCAGAATTTCATCGTATCGAAGGGGAAGTTGCGCCAATGGATTCCTGGCGTTCCGTCGATTAAAATCATACCAAATATCATGCAAATCTGACTACTTTGACACAAGCTATTTGTATTCCTCATGTAAAAGTTGTCCGATGTACACGACATTTAGCATGGTTTTGATCGGAAAAGCCCAAGGAATCCATCGGCGGCACTTGCATATCCATACGATAAAGAATAAAGAATTATTTTATTTCTGAAACAGGTATGAATCCTCGGCCGACTGTAGCGAATTGAGGTCGGCGCACCGCTGTCGAGGGTGAAAATGTGAAATATTCATTTCAGCGTATAAAGAAATTATTCATTCTTTATCGTATCGATATGGAAGTGACACCGATGGATTCCTTATGTTTTTCCGATGAAAATCATACCAAATTTCATGTGAATCGGACTACATATTAGTCACGAAATTAGCTTGAGATTATGGAAATGAATTTTCCATGGAATTTCCTTCATTATGGTCCCAATTACGTCGTTCTTGGTGTCAGTTTCATCGGCGAAACATGAGGTATCAATTGGCGTCGTTTTCGGAATCATCCGATGAGAAATGCGGAAGTCGAAGATTTCGCACTTCTTATTAATAGGCACTCGAACCCCTTCGAGGGTCGAAAGCCATAAAAATTGGGTGAGGAACTGCGAAGGGCTGTTCTCGCCACGGGGTACCAGCCCGCACCTCTTTGACGGGTGTAGCTCCAGAATCACCCTGTACCTGCCTGTTTCAGAAATAAAATAATTCTTTATTCTTTATCGTATGGATATGCAAGTGCCGCCGATAGATTCCTTGGGCTTTTCCGATCAAAACCATGCTAAATGTCGTGTAAATCGGACAACTTTTACATGAGGAATACAAATAGCTTGTGTCAAAGTAGTCAGATTTGCGTGATATTTGGTATGATTTTAATCGACGGAACGCCAGGAATCCATTGGCGCAACTTCCCCTTCGATACGATGAAATTCTGAAATTCTGAACATTTCTCGCTTCTTTTAATGATATTCCAAACCCTTCGTGGGTCGAAAGCCATAAAATTCGATGAGGCACTGCGGGGTGTTGTCCTCGCCACGGAGTGACGGGCACGAGGCAGCCTCGCAGCGAGGAAAATATGCTCGAGGTAGCGCTAGGCTGCCACGGCAGCATCACGAGACTGCTTTCCAAAGTGACCGGGTCGAGAGTCGCTGAAGACTCTCCGTTGCGCGAGGCGTGCCTCGCGCGCACGCCTCGCAACGTCGATACGCGCCTTAACCCCAACCTATACTAATATCCGGGACAAGTTGGAAAGTGGAATGCGTTGTGTCGAAATAAATCAACAGAAGTTTTTCGCAAATATCTCGAGAACTAAGGCTGAGCGACGGTAACATGTATAGGAAAAAATTGTTTAAAATGTGGAGTTTTACAACATATCCAAATTTCATAACAATCGGTGAGGAATCGCTAAAGTAAATAATTACCAAAAAAAGATTTCCTTCGTCAATTTAATATTATATGATGCTATATATAATTAGTAAGTACCTACCGCTTTTACGCTTTGGTACAATGGATGCATATGTACGTAATACATAATTTATTTTATTTTTAATTTCACAGCTACAACAAGAAGGAGGCAACCATCCGTTACAGAGATGGAGATCAAGCAGTCGAGAGTTTATTTTTAGCAACAGGGTCATTCCACGCGAAATCGATCACTTTTTTCCATCGATGTCTCGGATTTTTTTATAACATGAATATGTTGTAGTCCTCGTGGAATTAGGGGTGGTTTAAGTAATCATTTTGTCCACTTCGAGTTTGTTTAAAAAAATACAGGGCCTTGAATTTTTCGATTTTTGCCTATTTTCGTGAAAATGGGCTGTACTTATGAATTTTTATCTCGGAAACTATTTGTCGGATTTAGTTGATTCTTACGGCATTTTAATGTGGAAGGATCGGTATTTCCGAATAAATGTTTTCCAGATCGAAAAATTAATTTTGGAACATTGAAAATTATAAACAAATTTTTATTTGGCTGGCTGATAGAAATAGAAGATCTCACAATATTATATTGTTTAATTTGGCAGATACGGACGTTTCTTCAGATAGTAGTGCAGTTAATAGTTTATTACGTGAGACTGATGTCGCCGAAGCTATTGACAATTTTTCGTTTAAAAGACTGGGTAGTAAAAATTCCATTAAACCTCGTTCTCTCTGCGTTTCTTTTAATTCGTCGAGCTTCCCGATTAAAATTCTGAAAAATAAGCATAAATACTCTGGCTCTGCTACAATATCTAATGACTCTACAGTGAAACAGCGTGCGTTTTTAAATGATTTGCGTGTGAAATTGCGTGATATGAATGATCAAAACAAAACTATTAGATATGTCAACGGTACCCCTAAGATTGTTATGATAAACCGACAAAAATAAAAAAACTAGCAAGGAATTTGTCTGTATATTATCAGAATGTCAGAGGTTTACGCACTAAATTGAGTCATTTACAGAGGTCGCTTGCTCTTCGCTTCAGTCTGACGTCATTATCCTAACCGAAACCTGGCTTATCGACAGTATTTCTGACAGCGAGTTAGGATTAAATAACTATACCATATACCGATGTGACCGATCTGATCTAACTAGTCCATATTCTAGAGGAGGCGGCGTTCTTATTGCGATTCAAAAGACCTTACGTAGCCGTTGCACTACCAATACCGTTTTCAATGTTGAACACTTATTTGTTGAAGTTGCATTTGGAGCTCTTCCTTTAATAATTGGTGTGGTTTATTTGCCTCCGTCAAGTAATGAGACCTTGTATAGTGCACACTGCTCTGCGGTTGTTGATGTTTTAGACAAATATTCTAACTGTAACTATATTATTTGTGTTAATTCAAACGTTTCCACTAATGAAATTGCATCTGCTGGGATTCTCTCCTCTACTTTTAACTTTTATAATGGATCCCAATGCAATTCTGTTTTAAATTCTTACGGTAATACTTTAGATTTAATCTTCTCAAACAGCGGGTCTACAAGCGTGATGTGCTCTCCTGAGTCGATTGTAAAATGTGATAGTTACCATCCCGCTTTCCACATCTCGATTAATCTACAAAACATAATGAATACTCCGCATACCACATACCCTTGTTATAACTTCAAACATGGCGACTACAGGAGTATTATTGACTACCTAAATCATATAAGTTGGGATGTTTTGCTCGCAAATACTAACGTTGACGATTCTACGGAACTTTTGTACGACCACCTTTATTTTGCTATCGAAAACTTTATTCCTAAAATGTATTATAACCGATCGTCTTTTCCTAAATGGGTTTCTCGTACCTTAATTGGATTGGTTCGTAAAAAGAAACAGGCTCATAGAGCCTATAAAAAGAGCTCTCAACTGTCTGACTATTTGACTTTTGTCAACCTGCGAGCCGAATGTAAGAGAATTGCTAAACATTGTTACTCCTCTTACGTACGCAAAACTGTTGGAGTTCGTAGCTCCCGCGCCTCCTCCCAATACACGGGGACTCTGGGGCCCCCTTCCGGCCGCTTGCGCTACATGTCGCTGCGCGGCTTTTAGTCGACATTAGACGCCTTCTCCGAGCGAGCACGTTTATTTTATATTCCACTTACTTTATATCAATATCCAGTTTTCTGTAACAATATATTAGTTATACGCCTTGAATGTGTCCAGTGAGTGAAACCTTATTGCTCCTGACTTCCATTACCAAAGAAACCTACAATAGGTTATGGGCCCAGGATACTTAAAATAAAAGGAGGTTAGACGATCTTGGAATCACCACCACGTGGCAGTTTTTGTTTTGAGGTTAAGTGTGGAAAATAATTTGGAAGTAAGCATGGAAGCTTATAATACGAATTCCACACGGCTAGAATTACTCACAAGAAGCAACTACGACACGTGGAGGGTAAAGGTGGAAGCTCTTCTAATAAAAAATAAGGGCTGGGGATACGTCAACGGCACAAAAGGGAAACCCAGGCTCACGGAGAACGACGCGGCGTCAAGCACGGCCATGGACAAATGGATCGAGGATGATTCTGTGGCAAAATCGGACCTAATATTGTCCATCAGTCCTCCGTTACTAAAGACAATCAGAAATTGTAAAACATCACGCGAAGTCTGGCTGAAATTAGAATCAGCATTTGCTTCTAAAGGACCAGCAAAGAAGGCATCGTTGTGGAAGCAGTTAACGTCACATCAACTTCAGGAGAGCGGTGACACACAGGAACACACCGATCAATTCTTTGAAATTGTCGACAAATTATCTGAGATGTCAATAGAGATAAATGAAGAATTGCAAAGCCTTATGTTATTGCATAGTTTACCTAATCGTTATGATAATTTTAGATGTGCCATAGAATCTCGGGACAAATTACCTGATCCAGAAGCGTTACGCATCAAAGTTTTGGATGAAAGTCAAACAAGAAAAGGCAAGACGTTGGACAACAATTCAAATTCTGTTCTCTACACTCACAGGAATTATAAAAAACATGTGAAACCAAAGCCAAATTGGAAACCAAATGACTATAAACCAAATGATTCTAAACCAAAGGACCGTGAGAATTTTAAGTTTAAATGCCATAAGTGCAAAAAGCGAGGACATATGGCAGCGAGCTGTCCTTCCATAAGGGATCAAGCTGATCTCGCCGAAAGAGTCTGCTCTCTTGCATACAAAACTGAGTGCACACTACAAGTTCAAGGTGATGTAAATAATTATGGATGGTGCATCGATAGTGGCTGTACAGTACACCTTTGGAACCAGGAAAATTGAATCTTGCAAATAACATGTCAACCGACATAGAGGCCAAAGGAAAGGTAATCATTCCATCAACTAACGGTACTAAACCAATAGATTTACATTTAGAGAACGCATTATATGTACCTGAGCTCCGCACCAACCTCATATCAGTGGCAAAATTGACTGATAGAAATTATAATGTATTATTTGAACGACATCGTGTGACTGTATGTGATAAGCAGGGAATAGCCAAATTGGAAGGCAACAGAATTGGTGACCTGTATTATTTGAAGGAAAGGAAGCAGCAAGCTAACACCGTCACTATTAATAAATCCAACATGCAAATTTGGCATGAAAGATTTGGTCATCTCAATAAAAAAACTTTGTTGGATATGGTCAGAAATGAAACTGCTTTGGATATTGGACTGAAGGGAAATGAAATATTACCACCATGTTCCTCCTGTATTCAGGGAAAGCTTACTTCTCTCCCATTTCCAAAAAACGCTCAGAGGAGTACCACACCTCTGGAGATTGTGCACACCGACATATGCGGACCAATGCGCATTGAATCAAAAGGCGGGGCGAAGTATATTATTACCTTTATAGATGATCATTCCCGCTGGTGCGAAGTACAATTCCTTCGCAACAAGAGCGATGCTTTTCGAGCTTTCCAAGAGTATAAAGCACAAGCTGAGAGACAAACGGATGCAAAATAAAGTCTCTGCAATCGGACAATGGCAAAGAATTCATCAATCAGCAGTTCGATGACTTCCTGAGAAAGGAAGGAATCAAAAGGAGACTCACCGTGCCATACACTCCGCAACAAAACGGAGTAGCGGAAAGAAAAAACCGCACGTTGACCGAAATGGCAAGATGTATGCTAGTCGTAGCAAATCTTCCGGAATCCTTTTGGGCAGAAGCCATGCAAACGGCTAATTATATTCGTAACCGTTGCGCCTCAAGAAGCTTGGAACAACATACGTCGTTCGAATTGTGGGTCGGAAGACGTCCTAGGGTTCGTCATTTTCGAATATTTGGCGAGAAAGGATTCATCCTAGATAAATCGCCAAACAAGGGGAAGTTCGAGCCTAGAGGTAAGGAGTGCATTTTCCTTGGTTATGACAATCAATCAAAGGCTTACAGGGTATGGCTGCCACGCGAACAGAAATTAGTAGCGGCAAGGGACGTAAGATTTATGAACGAATTCTCGGAATATCGAACTTTTCAAGAATTCATGCCCGATTACCATGCTGATCCCAAGGAAAATTTCAACGAAGAAGAAAAGGAGATCGAAATTGGTCCTAACGCAGACAGCGGTTATCAACCGGATGATTTGACGGAAGACAATAACTCCATCACTCCTGAAGAAGAAGAGATCAACACACCACGCGATAATTCTGATAATCCACAACCAAGCAGAGGGCGCGGAAGACCTAGAAAAGTATATACCGGCAAACCTGGCCGTCCGCGAAAGGAGTATCATCCACCACAAACGAGCAATTCTGAAGAAGGAATTGAATTTGCATAACTGGCCGAGGTTCCTTGGAAACAAGCGATGGATAGTCCACAAGCTAGCGAATGGAGGGACGCCTTAGAAACCGAAATAAGGAGTCTTCTCGAACATGAAACTTTTGAGATCGCGGATAGACCAAGCGATAGGACAGTCATCGGCTGCAGAACTGTACTCCGCAACAAATATTCTGCAGATGGAGAAATAGAAAGAAGAAAAGCCCGCATAGTCGCGCAGGGACTCTCAGCGTCCGGGCGTGGACTTCCATGATACATTTGCTCCTGTGGCTCGACTGAGCTCCTTGCGGCTCCTCATTGGACTGGCCGTCAGGCATGACATGGACATACTGCAACTAGACATTACTACAGCATATTTGAACGGCAGGTTGGACGAGGAGCTATACATGGAAAAACCGGGGCTGTTGGAAGAAATGCTCGAAAGAATTACTTCTAAGGAAAGCAAGGGCAAAACCATAAGGTCACAAGCAGAGCAGATGCTTACACTTCTCAAAAAGGGAGACAAGGTATGTAAATTACGAAAATCCCTTTACGGGTTAAAACAATCAGGGCGACAGTGGAATACGACCCTTGACGAAGAACTTCAGAGATTCGGATTGAAACCAACAAGATCCGATCCATGCGTGTACATTCTCAGGCGAGGGGAGGACTGGTTATACGCCTTGATATATGTAGACGACATCCTTATTTTCACAAGAAATCCAGAGCTCTCGAAGCAGTTCAAGCAAAGCCTTATGAAGAAATTCAAAGTAAGGGACTTGGGAAACCTGAAGTATTGTTTAGGTATAGAGGTAAAACGGGAAAAGGACAAAATCAACCTATCTCAAAGAGGATACATCTTAGATATCTTAAATCGGTTTGGAATGAAAGAAGCAAAGCCTATTTCTACGCCGATGAGTCTCGGTACCAAGCTCGAGTTTTGCACTGAATCAACAGACTCGGACGAGAGAAAATCAAAAATTCGCGGGCTTCCCTACCGGGAATTAATGGGCGCTTTGAACTATTTAGCTATGGCTACACGACCAGACATAGCTCACGCCGTTAGTTATTTTAGTCAGTTTCAGAATAACTACGACGAATCTCACTGGCAGGCTGCAAAGCGGGTACTACGATACCTGCGTGGAACATTGGACTTCGGACTCACGTATTCCAAGGATTCAAACCCAATTAAAGGATTCGCGGACGCCGACTGGGGCGGGTGTATCATAGACCGCAAATCCTACAGCGGATACGCATTTTGCCTGGGCGGAGCCGCTGTGTCCTGGTCATCCACAAAACAGAGGACTGTAGCTTTGTCTTCGACTGAAGCCGAATATGTCAGTTTATCGGAGGCCTCGAGAGAGGCAGTGCAATTACAGAGTTTTCTTCGGGAACTGCATTTTGAGGAACTGTCAAGGATATGCATTGCTGGCGATAATCAGGGAGCCCTGTTTCTGGCGAGGAATCCGGTTTTTCACAATCGGACGAAACATATAGACTTACGCCACCACTCTATACGTGACGCAATAAAGGAGGGAAGAGTCACCGTAGAGTACCTTCCGACGGAACTGATGCCAGCCGATATCCTGACAAAGCCCTTGCCGGGGCCTAAGCACGTGTCTTGCAGCTTGGCTTTGGGAGTCACTCCGGGCGGGCGAGGAGTCGCTTCTGCTACAGCAGGGGAAGTGTTGGAGTTCGTAGCTCCCGCGCCTCCTCCCAATACACGGGGACTCTGGGGCCCCCTTCCGGCCGCTTGCGCTACATGTCGCTGCGCGGCTTTTAGTCGACATTAGACGCCTTCTCCGAGCGAGCACGTTTATTTTATATTCCACTTACTTTATATCAATATCCAGTTTTCTGTAACAATATATTAGTTATACGCCTTGAATGTGTCCAGTGAGTGAAACCTTATTGCTCCTGACTTCCATTACCAAAGAAACCTACAATAAAAACTGAACTATCGGTTCTAAATAAAAACATTAAACCCTTTTGGAGTTTCATAAATTCTAAGCGCAAAACGTCTGGCTTGCCATGTAACATGTTTTACAAAGAAAATGTTGCTACAGATGATAAAATTGCGAATTTATTTGGCACGTTTTTTGGATCAGTCTACCGAAATAGCACTACTAATTACAATATCTCGGAAAATGGATGTAACCCCTGTTTTTCTGACCTGGATATCGACATTAGTGATGTTTATATCAGATTAAATAAACTTGATGTCAATAAAGGTCCTGGGCTAGATGGTATCCCTCCCTTATTTTTTAAAATGTGTAGCTTTATAATATCCCGGCCGCTTTGGATTATCTTTAATAAATCGATAAAATGAGGCTTATTCCCGAAATCTTGGAAGACCAGTCTGGTTACACCCATTTTCAAAAACGGTGACAAAATAAATGTTGAAAATTATAGACCTATAAGCATTATTAGTGTTATACCTAAAATCTTTGAAGAAATTGTAACAAATAAGTTACACAGTACGGTCTCTCTCTCAATATGTGAAGAGCAACATGGTTTTCGTGGATAAGCGATCAACAACCACTAACCTAGCGGTATATTGCAATTATGTCTCATCTTCCTTAGAAGCTAAAATACAGGTTGACACAATATTTACTGATTTTCAAAAAGCTTTTGACACTGTAAATCATTATCTGTTAATTGAGAAGCTTTCAGCCTTGGGCTGCAAGGGTAATCTATTGGCATGGCTGGGAAGCTACCTTACTGATCGTTTTCAAATTATACGTATACGCAGTGGCCTATCATTTCCGGTTCGCGTTATATCTAGTGTACCTCAAGGGTCCCACCTAGGTCCTCTATTATTTATAATTTTCATAAATGACTTAACTACCATTTTCCAATATTGTAAGTTCCTCCTATTCGCTGATGACTTAAAAATCTTCAGAAGTATCATGTCCATGGATGATGCTTCCAGATTACAGGCAGACCTAGATCGTCTTTGCGACTGGTGTCACAGGAATGGTATGAATGTCAACATAAAAAAATGCCATGTTATGCGGTCCTCCCGTCGTTCTGAACCCTTCCTATATCCTTACCGTCTCAATAACGAAATTCTCTCTTCAATAAGTGAAGTTAAAGACTTAGGTATCCATTTCTCCTCAACTTTGGACTTTTCCAACCATATATCTTATATTGTTAACTCGGCTTCAAGAACACTTGGTTTCATACTACGTTTTTCCACTAATTTTCATTCAATTCACACATTAAGATTGCTATATGTTACCCTTGTTCGTCCATTGTTAGAATATGCTTCAGTTATATGGTATCCGAAACGCTTTAATCACGAAATCATGCTTGAGAGAGTGCAACATTAATTTCTCAGATTTTGTTCATATAAGCTAATGAACCCTATGACAATATTCGATCACGATTACTCTACAATATTAAACACAGTCAACCTCGAAACATTAGCTGCACGTAGAAGAATATCCGACCATTTCTTTATTTTTAATTTAATCAATAACGATATTAATTGTCCCTCTCTTCTTATGCAAATCAATTTTTATGCACCTGAACGTGTATTGAGATCTAGAGCAGGACTACAACCACTTAAATCCAGATCAACATATGGATTAATTAATCCAATAAATCGAATTATTGCTGACTCGAGTACTCTCTATAATAGTATAGATTTCTTTAATGGGTCTGCGCACACTTTTAAAAGACAGTTACGTAGGATTATCGGATAATGTCATATCTTGTGTAGGGGAGACCGGGGATAGATTGGACAATTTTTTATTAATAGTCTTTAGCGGGCTGGTAAAATGCCTTACGGCTATAAATTATATACCATTCGATAGCTTAGAATGTGCGCTATTCATTTGAACCTGAGAAACGGGCCTCACATTCCCTAGTATTACTTTGAGATGAAAAAAGTTCAGAGATGCATATTGTCCAATGTATCCCCATTGGTGGGGTTACATTGGACATAGCACGGGGATAGTTTGGACAGATGGAAAGAAATGATAATGAATAATCCAACGAATATATAATTTATTTAAAATGACAAATAGATAAGAAATAATGAAGTTTAAACACTTTACAAGGTATGCTTTCAGTAGTTGGGGCCTGTTGGGCCATTAAGGAGCCCGACCTCCATGGTGCTTTCCAGAGCCGCCCGGAAGGGGAACTCGAAGCCAATACTTCGCCATTACTTTTAAATATTTGTAACCTAAGTAAAATAGGGTTTACATTGGACAGACTTAGGAATACATTGGACATCTGCCAAGTCTGTCCAATGTATTCCCAAGTCTGTCCAATGTAACCCCTCATACCAAATCGAAACAAAATGATTCGTGCCTTTCTTCAAAAAGGATACTTTGATTTTTGCATAGCATTACTTTATTCTAAACACATTCAGCAATGCCTCAAAAAAGTTACAATAAAATTCTTCCGTAATGTTGTATCCGAATCACAACAAAAAGTAGATGAAAATATTATATAGTAACATACAAGAATTGAAAAGTGTGACTTATCTTGTTATTCGTGAATGCAACACGCCATATTGAATATCAGTTGACTTGGTGTGATCATAGGAACAAACTACAAAATCAATTGCAATAATCATCACACTATGGAGGCAATTTTAAGACTGTCCAATGTATCCCCGTGTCCAAACTATCCCCATTTATAATGAAATTTAGCACGTCTAATTGTTTTTTGTTATATTAGGTAAAGTTCTTTTTCTTTTGTAAGCATTTATGTAAAGAGGGCTTCGGTCCGTTTATAAATAAATAAATAAATAAATAAATAAATAAATAAATAAATAAATAAATAAATAAATAAATAAATAAATAAATAAATAAATAAATAAATAAATAAATAAATAAATAAATAAATAAATAAACTTTGCAAATTCGGGCTCGAGGTCGCGATTTTAAAAATCAAAAAAATACTATCGAATTCCTTGAAGTTTTTTGTATAAAATAAGCCTATCTCCAGGGTGGTGCGGCTCCTATTAACGTCGCAGTGGTGTGGTAAATACGGCGCGAACCGCCGAATCAGGTAAGCGGACCGGGCGTCGCACAGTGGTCACAAATCGTTAAAAAGCGGCAAACCCATCAAAACGTACTTCAATTTAGTCAGAAATCGGTGCTCCGGGGTTTTTGGGGTCCCTGATTACGAATCTGAACTTCAAATTTGTTAAAACAAAATGGCGAATCCAATATGCATATTAAAACATTGATAGATCTGCACGAAAATTGGTATCCTGATGTTTTTCGGGTCTCTAATTACGAATCTGAACTTCAAATGTGTTAAATTAATAGTTCATAGAAAATAGTTTTACATAAGGACCGAACGTTATTTTAATATTGATCCAACAGTCATTTCTTAATTACTTTGCATACAACTGAAGAATATATAATAATACACCTACTTGGTACAAGTAGTTGGAATATTTTCCAAGTTTTCAAAATCAAAAATTATTTTTTCGTTCAACCAATTTGAATTTGTTTGAATAAAGTGGTTATATTCCCGATTACTCTTCTCCCATTTTTGGAAATATCGATTGAAAAAATTTAATTTCAGCGTTAGCTTTATGTTTCCAATTTGTAATATGTTGTTTAAACAATTAAATTTCTGTACCAAAAAGTTAAGAAGTTCTGATTGTTTTGCGCTTCTTAATTGTCCTTTGCTTTTGTACATAATATCATGCAACTCTGATCTTTTTATTTGATTCATTATATATCTATTTGTATAATAAATTAATAAATAATAATACTAATTTGTAGTATCATATGATAATATTATATTAACTTCATCTATTCCGTCAAATAGACGAGAGGTACTTACGTATGTAGTCGATATTTTATTTCGATAAATATGATTATCACTTTTAGACAGGAGGTCTTCACCTTTGCGCAGGAGGTTTTTATTTTCACACATGAGGTTTTCGCTTTTACACAGAAGGTTTTCGTTGGCACGTTAACGAAGGACTGACTGCCACGCATTTTCCCCTTGGCTCTGAAGTCCATTCTTGCTCCTTATCGGTACAGTGCTTATACAATCCAAGTTTCCTTCGAGACTTTAATATAAACAGTCGGTCTCTTCCGCTCCGCCCTTCCATATATCCCGGTATACCATATACAACAATCTATCATTGGCTAATAGAGTGTTAGTGTTGTTTAAATCATTGAAAAAGCGGATCTTTTGGAAGTGGTCTTCCTGTATTGAACTGGTCGCTTCAAACCGAAACATTGTCAAGTTATAATCTTGGTCCCATTATGAGGTAAGATCACATTTTTTTCATCTCAAATTACATTTTTTACAAATATATTACATTTTGCAGAGATATCATCAATACGCTCTGGTGGGACAAAATGTAGACAGCGTTGATACCCGTACTTGGCACTTTAAATTTAAATATCTTAAAAAACCGCAGATTTCAGCAAATTTTCGCAATTGGATATCATACTTGACATGTTACTTTATATCAAGAAACTTGTTACAGCGTGACACTCGGTGACACTCATCTCTGTTTTCCTTCGATTTTATTAAAACATGACTTAGATTTACGACACATTGAGAAGGGAATTACAAGGGTAAATTCAAAGATATTTTGCTTTGCTTCTGTGGAAAGTTTATGTTTATAACGCCTACTTTAATGGTAAACTGTTGCACATGTGGATCTTTTCAGATAAACTTTCTCTGACACATTAAACATGCTCCCCTTTTCAAGACATTAAGGAGCATGAAATATCGTCAACTTTGACAGCCTATATCTCAGTAACTAATCAATATATTTAAGAAATTCAAGCGGTATTTGATGCACTGATGTATATACAACAAATGTGCTATAATAGCAAAAAGCTGCTATATACTTCGAAAATTGAGTTTTGGCCAGCTTTTGGCGATTTGGGACCACTGTGCGTCGCGCGGACGCTCCGCTATTACGGTCGACTGACCGTACCGCTACCATGCCATATTATTTCAATGAGGTCTAAAACAATATCGATGGATCCCGTACTCGTCTGAATGCTGCCATTTATGCCTGCAGAAGAACTTTACTAACCCACTCTTGGCCAATGAATTTTTGTATAATAATCAAACTTCTAAGTATCAACATGTCCTATCGTTGATTATTTCGTAAAAAATTGTTATTGCTCGATGGAAACCACGGGAAGGTGGTGGGCTGCTTCCATCAGGAGAAGGATAAGGATGGGTCAAGAAGGGTGGCATGGATAAGGATCATTTCGAAGGGGATGGGCGGGGGATTGGGGGTTGCAAATAAGAAATCAGGCGAAACTATTTCATTGTGCCGAACACAGTACCATTTTCGTCGGACGAAAAAGTTTTACATAAAATTTTGTTTGTGATAATGGCGTAAAGCTATGGAAGCTTCTAGGACCAGTGATAGCAAGTGCTGCAGCAAAGCGAGCTTCTAAGCTAGCAGCATGGTATTTCTGTTCATCCTGTTTTACATAATCAAAGGTAATGCTTGGAAAAGATGTTCTTGCCCATTCATACAAAGCTAGGGATGTAAGAATTTGATTATCCACTGGTCTTTGTAAGTTAGTGCGCATTGCAAGTCTTTTCACGGCACCTCCAATCCCGACACATGGTCCTTTACCGTGTGCCGTTGCAAAAAATGCCACTCAGCAGCAACACCGAAATCGCTAATGTGATGTGTCAAATTTATGAAATTTTTTCTATTAAATCATACTTGGACCGGAAACCAACAATAATGAAGGTAATAGACTTTCGTTTTTTATATGTCAGTTTGAAATAATTACAATTTTTACATTTCATGAAATTATTTGTATTTTAAAATGATTTACTTAAAATACAAATAATTTCATGAAATGTAAAAATTCCGGTTCAAGTATGATATCCTGAACTGAAGTAGGTAATTGCTCGCCTTCGAACCATTTACATAAAAATTTACATAAAAACCCGTCTTAAGAAATACAACCCTATTCTTTAGTTCGATCTTGGGGACCAGACATGCACTGTCTATGAACTGAACTATTAAATGAATCTAAAGGCTGCATATATGTGTATGAATCATTATGTACTAAGATAAGGAAAAAATTTGATTGCACAAACGTGCATAAAAAAAATATGTGGGTTTAATTCATACAACTCGCCACCACTGCACCTTTCTTTCCCTCAGCCAACATCAGGACCTTTGGTGGCTGCTGCCAAGCCTTTTGTTCCACGATGGGAATGGCAGCAAACGTTTTTCTTACACTTTTTAATGTAAACAATTAGTAGAAAAAATGCAGCTATAAATATATAACCGCGGCGGAGAATATTAATGTTGAATTGCACGCGCCTTGTGAACGTAACTCTGCGCGGTGCGTCGCGTCGTACCTTTGGCAACTCCTGCCAAGCCTTTTCTTCCACGATAGGAATGGCAGCAAACGCGTTTCTCACACTTCTTAATGTAAATAATTAGTACAAAAAAATTCAGGTTTAAATATATAACCGCGGCGGAGAATGTTAATGTTGAATTGCACGCGCCTTGTGAACGTAATTTTGCGCGGTGCGTCGCGCCGTACCTTTGGTGGCTCCTGCCAAGCCTTTTGTTCCACGATAGGAATGGCAGCAATCGTTTTTCTTCCATTTTGTGATATAAACTACCACCAAAAAAATTTCAGCTTTAAACATTTTAGTCAATGGATTTCATTTTTTTAACATGTTTATAGGAGTGGCAGTAGCATGCTGTGCCGCAACTAAGGTGGCAGCAGATCATTTTTCGGTGTTTCATGGGGTCTATTATTAGTACAAAAATTTTCAAATTTAAACATGTAAGGATTTTGCACATATTTTCTTACATAATTAACACCCTGCTGTTAAGCGTTGTTCCGCTGGTGCGCTGGAAGGAGGTCGTTTTGTGCATATGTAGCACAAATATAGAAGAACAAAAGATAAACTAACTTTAAACGAATTGGCAAAAAAAATGTGTCGCTGGCTCCCGGACTATATTGATGAACAGAAAAACCATGCTGCTAGCTTAGAAGCTCGCTTTGCTGCAGCACTTGCTATCACTGGTGCTAGAAACTTCCATAGCTTTACGCCATTATCACAAAACAAAATTTTATGTAAAACTTTTTCGTCCGACGAAAATGATACTGTGTTCGGCAGAATGAAATAGTTTCGGCCCATTTCTTATTCGCAACCTTCAATCCCCCAGCCCATCCCCTTCGAAATGATCCTTATCCATGCCATCCTTCTTGACCCATCCTTATCCTTCTCCTGATGGAAGCAGCCCACCACCTTTCCGTGGTTTCCATCGAACAATGACAATTTTTTAAGAAATAATCAACGATAGGACATGTTGATCCATAGAAATTTGATTATTATAAAAAAATTCATTGGCCAAGAGTGGGTTAGTAAAGTTCTTCTGCAAACATAAATGGCAGCATTCAGACGAGTACGGGATCCATCGATATTGTTTTTAGACCTCATTGAAGTAATATGGCATGGTAGCGGTACGGTCAGTCGACCGTAATAGCGGAGCGCCCGCGCGACGCCCGGTCCGCTTATCTGATCCGGCGCGAACCGCCGTATTTACCACACCACATCGACGTTAATAGGAGCCGCACCACCCTGGAGATAGGCTTAATTGATCAACAGACGCGGTCGCGTCTGGAAGCTAATTCCCCCTTCCCCTCTACCCATAGGCACACTGAGCGACCATGTCTCTATACACGAATGATAGCGAAATTGACAGGTCGTCGGGGTTATTTTAGCCTTATTATCTTATTTTATGACATAGTGCCGGTGTTTTTACATGATTATGCGAATCATTTTTTTTTCGAACCCATATGTCGTTTTACTTAATGTGTCAAGCTATTTGTCTAAAAGATATAAGATTTATTCTGAATTAATAGTTATAATAATGATACTTTTAGGATTACGAGTTGTGACGTCACGTTTTCCTCCTCCACTTAACGCCAGTAGGTGTCGCCATTTAGTTAGTTGTTTACATTTATGAAAAGTCAAGATGGTAAAGAAGACCCTTTCTCCTGAAAACCGTCCTTTCCGAAAACCTTTTTCCAGAAATCTTAAAATGTCACTCCTCTGCCCTACCCCCCTCAAGTACATGGAAAAGATGAGGACAAAGAAGAGTATTATTCGTACTTCTACGTAAGATATAGCTCTATGTAAAATTTCGTTAGATTAATTTTGTCGTTGGCAATACATTCCTATACTGATATACCATCACGTATCATGCATGAATATGAACCGCTTTGAGGATGAAGACCGTTATGAAATAGGGTACTTAGTAATTTATAACAAATTATGAAAAAAGTGATGAAACCCCCCCCCCCCCCCCATAAACATGACTCATGTATGAAAGAAGCTAATTCCCTTCAATTCACGAAAAAAGTTCACCTGCAAAGATTGTGAAATCAACTTTGCTAATTCCAATTGTACCTTTAATTCACGAAAACAATGAAAAAAGTTCTCACGCAAAGATTGTGAAATCAACTTTGCTAATTCCAATTTTATTCTCGTTCTCCGCTCGAACACTGATTTCTCTGTCACTTTTTATACTTGACATCATTCCTTTATTGGCCACTAATCAATTCAGTGCTCAGATTTTCAGCTTCGGTTTTAAGGAATTAGCGGGCGTTGTATAAGAAAAAAACTATGAAGTCGACTTAAAACAAAATGTTTCATATTCTCCGCATCTCTCTTACAGCGTATTCGGACGGTCAAACTGGTGCGCACTGGATTCAAATTTTCGCCAATTGGAAGCGAAAAAGTTTTTATTATCTTCCATGCTAAAACGATTTTCATACGACATTTTTAACAGAAGATGTCCCTCTTATAAAAGTTTTTGTGTCAACTACAGGCCCCTCGCCCGCTAATTCCTTAAAACCGAAGCTGAAAATCTGAGCACTGAATTGATTAGTGGCCAATAAAGGAATGTCAAGTATAAAAAGTGACAGGGTAATCAGTGTTCGAGCGGAGAACGAGAATACAATTGGAATTAGCAAAGATGATTTCACATTTTTTGCGTGAGAACTTTTTTAATTGTTTTCGTGAATTAAAGGTACAATTGGAATTAGCAAAGTTGATTTCACAATCTTTGCAGGTGAACTTTTTTCGTGAATTGAAGGGAATTAGCTTCTTTCATACATGAGTCATGTTTATGGGGGGGGGGGATAGAAAAAACTTCAAGGAATACGATAGTATTTTTTCGGATTTTTAAAATCGCGACCTCCAGCCCGAATTTGCAAAATAAAAATTTGTTTATAATTTTCGATGTTGCAAAATTAATTTTTTTCAACACCTTCATGACAATGGATGTTTTTTTACGCCTGCTGAGCGAGAGCAAAATGACCAATTTCAGACTATTCGCGTTTTATACTTGTCTCCCAAGGGAAAAAGACTTTACGCGCATGCGTATTCGCAATTTTTTACTTTGCTCCTAAGGAAACTGGAGTTTGGCGTTATCCTGTGGTATGAAGATACATTTGTTCGACTAATCGTTATCGATCATGTGTATTTTTTTGCGAATCGCTGAGCAGGCTTTCAAAAAAACACACCTTTCGTGCAGGTGTTGAAATAGTACATTGCGTGACAAGGGAGAGAAGTAAGCGATTCCGACGAGCGTCAAGTTTGTAGCCCGAGCGCAGCGAGGGCAGCAATTCACGCGAGGCGAAATCGCGTCTCTCCCTTGTCACGCACAATATTTTTTTCAACACCTGCATGAAAGGTGTGTTCTTTTGAAAGCCTGCTGAGCGATTCGTAAAAAAATATGACAAATGCATTACAAGTATCAAACATAATGTATTTAAGAATTTGTAAAAGTAATGTTTATATTGGAGCAAATAATAAGTTGAAGACTCATATTTGTACTAGGAATTTTGATTTCAGTCGCACACATGATCGATATGGATTACTCGACTAATTGCTTCTTCATACCACAGGGTAATGCCATGTTCACTCAGCTCACAAAATGACGTTTCGTAGGGAGCAAAGTAAAAAATTGCGAATACGCATGCGCGTAAAGTCTTTCTCCCTTGGGAGAAAAGTATTACACGCGAATAGTCTGAAAATAGTCATTTTGCTCCCGCTCAGCAGGTGTAAAAAAACACCCATTTTCATGCAGGTGTTGAAAAAAAATATTGTGCGTGACAAGGGAGAGACGCGATTACGCTTCGCGTGAATTGCTGCCCTTGCTGCGCTCGGGCAACAAACTTCACGCTCGTCGGGATCGCTTTTTTCTCTCCCTTGCCACGCAATGTACTATTTCGATCTGGAAAACATTTATTCGGGAAGGCCGATCCTACCACATTAAAATGCTGTAAGAATCAACTAAATCCGACAAATAGTTTCCGAGATAAAAATTCATACGTACAACCCATTTTCACGAAAATAGGCAAAAATCGAAAAATTCAAGGCCCCGTATTTTTTAAACAAACTCGAAATGGACAAAATGATTACTTAAATCCCCCCACATAGTTCCACGAGGACTACAACATATTCAAGTTTTAAAAAAATCCGAGACATCGATGGAAAAAAGTGATCGATTTGGCGTGGAATGACCCATCAGCCACATCGAGGCTGAAGAATCAATATAACATGTAATGTACCTATATATATTTTTTAAGAATAACAAAAATACAGAACTTGATGTCAAGTAAAATGTTTTCTCCATTTACCAAATGTGTTGTATGTTTCTATATAAATTTATGTATAATAGAGGTCTTAAAGTGTTTAAATAAATGTAAAATTAATGTTCATTTAAATGTTTTTCAAGTGTTTACCCAATATTGTCTGAATATTCAAATCACTTTTTTTTAAATATTAATTTCACATTTCCTGAATACTTATTTCACATTTTTTAAATATATATTTTACAATTCCTGAATATTTAGTTTGGATTTCTGAAGATTAATTTCACATTTCCAGAATATTTACTTTACATTTTCTAAATATTTCTTTTATATTCGACGAATATTTAGTTTATATTTTCTAAACATTTATTTTACATTTTCAGTATTGTGGTGTTTGGGAGTGTTTATCGCGGGTGTGTGCGTCGTGGAGGTGAGGTGATCAGTTGTGCGTGATGGAGAGAGAATGCGTGAAAGAGAGAGAGAGTGCGAAGAGCGATGCGTTGCCACGTTTTCCGATCGTCGAAACAGAGATCGCGACGGGTATGCGGTCATCGCGACGTGCGAGACGAACCGTCAGTTGCACGTACGACGTTAGAGATGATACGTCAGTCTTTCCTTTGTTATCCACATATTATATTGTATCATATTTTATTCTTTTAATAAATACCTTTTATTTTAATCCTACAGTACTATTGCCCGATGAGAAGACCAACTACCCACAAGCTGAAATGTCACAGGGGCAAGGGGAATCGCCCGATCGCGCAATATAACTTTGGCTCCGAGCGGCCACCAGCGGTGACTAAACGACTGCCGACGACGGTCGGACCCTCTCGCATGCGCGGCCGAGTCACGGCCAACTCAGTCGCTGCTGAGAGGCAAAGTAATATTGCGCGGTCTGTACATAAGGTGTACGAAACCGACCGTACACAGAATATCGTAAACTAATAGCGTAGAAATCTAAAGTACAAAGAGTGACCCAAGAAATAGCCTCTTTTTGAGCCCACGATTTTGGAACTGAATTTTATGCCAAATGATAGCTTATGATGAGACATCAATCGCACTAAATTTTCAAGTTGAGGTGACAATTAGTTTCTGCGATATGGGAGGTCAAAGAAGTTAAAATTTATTAACGCATCAGCCCATACGCTTCGATGTATAGACTTTTATGTCAGTCCGATAATTTAAAGAATTGTTCCCACTGGTTTTGCTGACTGCTAACGAGTTTGAACTTATACTTTCAAAATTCACAATGGCTGATTCGGTTAACGGAAAAAAGCACCCACTACACAGACATTTATATTTCTTTATATTTTTCCGTGAATTTTGAAAATCCAAGTTCAAATTCGTTATTGGCAGTCAGCAAACCCCCTGGAAATAATAGTTTAAATTATCGGACTGACATAGAAGTTCGTACATCGAAGCGTATGCTTTGACGCGTTAACGAATTTTCACTTCTTTGACCTCCCATATCTCAGAAACTAATTGTCACCTCAATTTGAAAATTTAGTGTGATTGATGTCTCATCATAGGCTATCATTTGGCACAAAATTCAGTTCCAAAATCGTGGGCTCAAAAAGAGGCTAAAACAGGCCTCATTTTTGGGTCACTCTTTGTTCGGGAATGCAATAGTTCCTACCTCCGCCACACTCACTCTCACCGCAGCACCTCGCGGGCTGCGATGCAGCGATGCTGATCGATGAGCGAGCCGCCAATCAGCTCCGATCGATCAACCAATCATCGACGATCGATACGCCAATCAGTGTGCTGCATCTACGCTCTAGGAGAATCGAGAAGAGGCGCGAACGGAAGTCACCCATTTTCTCACTCTCGTTTGCATCTCTTGATCATTACAACGGTGCTCACGCGTCTTTCGCTTTTTCTCAAGTATTTTGTGTATTGCTCATTCTCAACTCGTGCTCAATCGCAGTGCGTAATCTCATTGCACACTCATCTCATTCAGAATCTCACATTGAACACTCACGTGCCGGCAATTAATTTAATCGCCCTGAAGCCACGTGGTGGCTTCACGCGGTAGCATTGCAAAGCTCACGCTCACATTGCACGGTCTGCAGTTTTTAGTGTAATTCTGTGTGCACCAAATCGAGACTATCACCAACGTCTCATCCATTTCATAATAAACTGATTAGTTCTCACATCAAAACAGTGCATAGTTTCAACATAACCTGTCTAACATTCCTATCATCCAAAGCACTTTGTCCGCTCACGAACAAAATTAATGTTAGAAACTAACTATCGACGCTGTTGGGAGTCAGGTAGCGAAATACGTATTAGTTGCGAAGAGGACACCTACATGGTGTGCAACGGGTCGAAACTTCAAATCTATTAAACAAAACTCTCAGGTAGCGCGATGGGAAGATCTCTCGAGGAATATTACAGACAGATGCTGTGGGATGAGGTCTCCCACCGTTGATTTGTCATGTGACAATCCTGGAGAAGGAGTGATCGGAAGCCCTATAAAAAGGGAGCGACCACCCGCGGAGCGCATTAATTAATTAGTCTCATACTTCATTATAATATCAATGGTTAAACCGTCATATTTCTATTTTAACAATGATTATAAAGTACAAGTGTGTACGTGTAAAGGACACCCAAGCAAACAATCTAAGTGCTTATTAAAGTTATAAAAGTGATTATAGTGTTCAATCCTTCGTAACACATTATCCCTAACTCTGGCATTATTACATTCTGTAAATAGACTTTATTAATCGAGCAATTACGATAAAACCGATCGTGATTTGCACCCGTCAATGATAACACTTAAAAGCGGACGTTGGGTGTAACACGCGATTTTCGCGATCAATAGCTTTCTTCTCTACAGGGTTATTCTCCAGCGACGCTTGTCAAAGAGATGCCGCCTGGTACTCCGTGGCGAGGACAACACCCCGTAGTGCCTCATCGAATTTTGTGGCTTTCGACTCTCGAAGGGGTTGAAATACCGTTAAGAAGTGCGAAATGTCCAGGATTTCTGAAATTCTCAAACGACGCCAATCGATTCCTTATGTTTCACCGATGAAACTGGCATCAAGATTGACGTTATTCCGAACATAATGAAGGAAATTCCATGAAAAATCGTTTATATCATTTCATATTGACTTCGTTAATAATACTCCAATTTACATGAAATTTGGTACGATCTTCATCGGAAAAACATGAGGAATCCACCCGTGTTACTTCCGTATCGATACGATAAAGAATAAAGAAGTAGTTTACTTCTGAAGACAGGTATGAATCCTCTGCCGACAATGAAAGGGTCATTTGCACTTGCAACCTACGTGGAACGTTCCTGTAATGTCGACCACACAATACGGTCTTAAATTGCACCCTCAACCTCCGTGGAGCGTTCCGCAATGTCGACCACAGAATACGGTCATATATATTTGCACTCTCAACCTCCGTGGAGCGTTCTGTAATGTCGACTATACAACACGATCTTATATAGGGTGTCCGCGGGAAGACTGGACAGCTGGATATCTCTTAAAGTATTGGATATCAAATTTTTTTTTTACATGGAATTGCATGGTTCAGGAGGGTCAATTTATTAGCACACACGAATTTTTTCATCGATTATTATTTTAAAATATACGATGCTCAAGTTTGGTTTTTCAAATGGAACTATCTTTTTGAACTCCTGAGTTGATAGTGCGTTCCAAGACAAATTCAATAAGCATTAATGTATACACTTGATTTCCACTGGTTTTTGAGATATTGCGCTTGCAAATTTAGTGATTTTCACTGAAGAAAACCCACTGAAATAGCAAGGACCGGGGTTGGTCTTGCTGGCACTACGGAGGGGCCACGGAGGGCCTTGCCTGTTGAAACCGATACCTACCTGCCAAAGGTCGGCACCAGACCCAAAGGCTGGACAATTCTTTTCCGTCAGAAATGCTACTTAGGTAGCTACATCTGCGGTGTCAAGCGGCTTCTGCGCACCGTTACTTTTATTTCGCACTTGCTTCGACGCTCAGATGGCCGGTTCTTTTGGGAGGGATGCAAGCTCGATTGGTTATGTCAGGAGGTGTGAAAGTTGCTAGACTAAATTTCAACCAAAAGGAGTAGATTGTATTAACACCAATCGGATTTGCATCCATCACAAACGGCTGCTCAAGCTGGAAGAGGCCCTCTGCACAGCAATACCTCCTCCCCAATGCACACCTTCTCTCGCACGGAATACGTCAACGCATGCTTTTGTTTTGATATTGAAGCTCGTGTTTATACTCCAGAGGACCACGCGTCGACAGCGGGCTACCCCGTTTCTTCCTGTGTCTCTCCGCGAGGAGTATTGAGGGTGGATTGTAGGAGCGTAGATGTCGGGATGCCAGTTATTGAATTCAGGAGACGATAGAAACACTTGATTAGAAAACACACATGTACTATAATTAAAGTAAATCGTATTCCTCTCGGGCAGGAGGACTGATAACGATCGAACTTGAGCCCCACTTCGCGCAGACCGATTACACGGAGGGTAGTCGAGTCACACACTGCACAAATGATACAGGGTAATTCTGGAGCAACGCCCGTCAAGAAGATGCGGCCTGGTACCCCGTGGCGAGGACAGACCTTCGCAGTGCCTCGCCCGATTTTTATGGCTTTTTCCGGAAAAAGGTATGAATCCTGGGTCGAACGTAGCGAATTGAGGTCGAGCCCTCGCAGTCGAGGGATTACAGCGTATTAAGAAATTCTTTTCTTCATCGTATCGAAAGGGAAGTGACGCCAATGGATTCCTTATGTTTTTCTGATTAAAATCATACCATATATCATGCAAATCGGACTACTTTGACACAAGCTATTTGTATTCCTTATGTAAAAGTTGTCCGATTTGCATGATGTTTGGTATGATTTTAATCGGGAGAACGCCCGGAATCCATTGGCGTCCCTTCCCCTTCGATACGACGAAGAAAATAATTTCTTAATACGCTGTAATGGATATGTCACCCTCCACTGCGGGGGGCTGACCCCAATTCGCTACGTTCGGCCCAAGATTCATACCTTTTTCCGGAAAAAGCCATAAAAATCGGGTGAGGGGCACTGAGAAGGTCTGTCCTCGCCACGGGGTACCAGGCCACATCTCCTTGACGGCGGTAGCTCCAGAATTACCCTATATCTATTTATGAAATAAAAGAATTCTTTATTCTTTATCGTATGGATATGGAAGTGTCGCCGATGGATTCCTTATGTTTTTCCGATGAAAATCATTACAAATGTCGTGTAAATCGGACAACTTTTACATAAGGACTACAAATAGCTTGTGTCAAAGTAGTCCGATTTGCATGATATTTGGTATGATTTTCATCAGAAAAACATAAGGAATCCATTGACGTCACTTCCCTTTCGATACGATGAAGAAAAGAATTTCTTAATACGCTGTACTGGATATTACACCCTCGACTGCGGGGGCTCGACCTCACTTCGCTACGTTCGGCCCAAGATTCATACCTTTTTCTGAAAAAGCCATAAAAATCGGGCGAGGCACTGCGAAGGTCTGTCCTCGCCACCGGGTACCAGGCCGCATCTTCTTGACGGGCGTTGCTCCAGAATTACCCTGTATCATTTGTGCAGTGTGTGACTCGACTACCCTCCGTGTAATCGGTCTGCGCGAAGTGGGGCTCAAGTTCGATCGTTATCAGTCCTCCTGGCCGAGAGGAATACGATTTACTTTAATTATAGTACATGTGTGTTTTCTAATAAAGTGTTTCTATCGTCTCCTGAATTCAATAACTGGCATCCCGACATCTACGCTCCTACAATCCACCCTTAATACTCCTCGCGGAGAGACACAGGAAGAAACGGGATAGCCCGCTGTCGACGCGTGGTCCTCTCGAGTATAAACACGAGCTTCAATATCAGAACAAAAGCATGCGTTGACGTATTCCGTGCGAGAGAAGGTGTGCATTGGGGAGTAGGTATTGCTGTGAAGAGGGCCTCTTCAAGAGAGCAGCCGTTTGTGAGGGATGCAAATCCGATTGGTGTTAATACAATCTACTCCTTTTGGTTGAAATTTAGTCTAGCAACTTTCACACCTCCTGACATAACCAATCGAGCTTGCATCCCTCCCAAAAGAACCGTCTATCTGAGCGTAGAAGCAAGTGCGAAATAAAAGTAACGGTGCGCAGAAGCCGCTTGACACCGCAGATGTAGCTACCTAAGTAGCATTTCTGACGGAAAAGAATTGTCCAGCCTTTGGGTCTGGTGCCGACCTTTGGCAGGTAGGTATCGGTTTCAACCGGCAAGGCCCTCCGTGGCCCCTCCGTAGTGCCAGCAAGACCAACCCCGGTCCTTGCTATTTCAGTGGGTTTTCTTCAGTGAAAATCACTAAATTTGCAAGCGCAATATCTCAAAAACCAGTGGAAATCAAGTGTATACATTAATGCTTATTGAATTTGTTTTGGAACGCACTATCAACTCAGGTGTTCAAAAAAATTAGTTCCATCTGAAAAACCGAACTTGACCATCGTATCTTTTAAAATAATAATCGAAAAAAAAATTCGTTCGGGTTAATAAATTGGCCCTTTCGAAAAATGCAATGCACTATTTTTTTTATATTTTTATCTCCAATAGTTTAGGAGAAATCAAGCTGTCCAGGTTTAGCTGGGACACCCTGTATATATATATATATATCGGCGATCGACTAACTACTGTGCCACACAGATCCGAACGCGGAACAAAACAGGCGCGCCGCCAGCGAACGAAAAATGCAACCGCCTCCCTCACACGCGCGCGGACAGCAAACACATACTTCCAACAAATATCCAGTTTTATCTTTTTTAATCTATTGAATGCGTTTACATGAAATCGGTAAGTTTTTACATAAAAAATATTTGTGAGCTTTTTGAAGCAACTACCAAGTAGACGTGGTTGCGTTCCATGCGAACCCGAAAACATCAGTTCACACAGTAGCGGAAAATTGTGACTTATCCACACCGACAGTGCATAAAATCGTAAAAAAAATGGTTTTGAAGCCGGATAAGCCGATTTCACCCCATAAACTATTTGATAGAGATTTTGGACCACGGATTGAATTTACGATACGGATACTGCAGAAAATCGGAGACGATGCACAATTTGTACGAGACTTACAAGGGGAGGCCGCAACATCTGGGACACGGATTTTGATAAATCTCATATATGTTGTAGTGTAGGTGTAGTAGACCAATATATGTCTCACATGTTGGGTCCACTACCGCAGAGTTGCGGAAATATTAATAAAAAAATATATTTATGCATTGACGAACAGAAGCGATAGCGAAGTTTATTGTAATGATGAATAGCGGCGCGTGTAAAGGGCAGATCTCGCACCGGATCTTTCACCGGTTCGATTCTCACGGGGATAATTTTGTTATTCAATAAATGTGTTTTGTATTGTTTTATTCCTCAAAAGATAAAGTACTGTTTTTTACATTCAAAAATATAACATTTACCGTAAAAACAAATGAAACAATCAAATTTACGACACCATGCACATTAGGGTGGTCCTTAGCTATTGGGGTAAAAACTTTTTTGAGTTGTTTTTGGTCTTACCCGCCTAAAATATGAGGTTTGGTGAGAAAATGATATATGTAAAGTTTCAAAGTGATTGGACAACGGGAATCCGTGCCGCAATTGAGTTGAAGTTTTGAATTAATAGTGATTTCTCAATATTTTTGCATTTTTACGAAAAGTTGTTTATCTACCACAAATTCGCTACACAGTATCGGATTCTGTAGACATTCCTGAAGAAGACAACATCCACGAAAAATGTCAGAACGGTTTATAACTCGAACTGTTCGAGAAAATATCCATCGGCAACGCGTGCACGGTGTTTTGCCGCCTGGCGGCCATGGCTCGCCTACCGCAACTCGTCAGGGCCGTGGCGACGCGCAATTGATACGGTGCCCAGTAGGGTGGTCCTTAGCTATAGGAATCAAACATTTCTTTTGTTTTTTTTATCTTCAGCTATGTTAGAAGTATCAATGAATATTTTTTAATGAAAGTACAATTTCTTACATGTATAAAGAATATTAAGCGGGTTTTGAAATTGTACAGAATTTGAAAATTGTGAATGACAATGCGGAGCGAGACGTAAAATTGATGTCATGACTATAATGACATATTAACTACAAATCAAGACAACAAACAATAGATTTTACCAATTTTAGAAGAATATCGACAATTCTACCCCGATACAAAGAAATCTAGCATGATAAAAGACAAATACTAACACATATGCATTACTTTAATTTTATTTATACCCATAAGTTAAATTGTAATAATATTTTGTGGTATATAAATACTTACATAATTATAAGGAATAAGCGAAGAATACAATTTTAGTAAATAAAAAATATTGTAGATTGTGATATTCGCATTCCGCACCTGCGTAGAGTAGCTTACACGCTGCGTTATATTCTATGATTGTAAGAGATAAAAATCAAAGATTTCGTCTATATTTTTGGAAGTAATATAGTAATGTTACTATTATACATGTAAGAAATTGTACTTTTATTAAAAAATATTCACTGATATTTTTAAAGTAGCAGAAGACTAAAATGAACTCAAAAAAATTTTGACTCATAGCTAAGGACCACTCTACGGGGCACCGTGTCGATTGCGCGTAGCCACGGCCTTGGGGAGTCACGCCAGGCGAGCAATGGCCACCACTGTCACCAAGCGGCAAAACACCGTGCCCGCGTTCCCGCTGGATATTTTCTCAAACAGTCCGACTTAAAAACCGTCCCGATAATTTTCGCGGATGGTTTCTTCTTCAGAAATGTCTACAGAATCCGATACTGTGTAGCGAATTCATGCTAGATAAACAACTTTTCGTAAAAATGCAAAAGTATTGCTTAGAAATCATGCACATCGGCACTTTTTAAAACTTTGACGGCCATTTACTACCATATAAAACTATCAAATTTAATAACTGTATACACCGATATATTCAGGAAACTCTCCTCTATCTGTTGAGACCAAATGGAACTTTCCAGCATTCTTGATTTTCACGTAATACCTCATTCTTGCCCAAAATCGTGTGTTTTTTACAAAAACTCATATTTTTCAAAAACCGAGGGTGATAGAGCAATTCTGTTTACCGATTCGTGTTTGGGACGAAAAACTCTAATAAGATCTCGGAGTGCATATTGCAGATCCAAATACGTGTTGGACAGTGTATTTAAGACCACCGATTGCCTATTCAGGTTTATACGCTGCGTTGTATACTAATTTTAAAAGATAACACTCAAAGATTTCGTCAATATTTTTCGAAGTAATACATACATATTATTATTATACATCGCATAAACTGTGGTTTTATGAAAAAATATTCACTGATACTTCCAAAATAGCCGAACACAATTATGTCCGAAATTGACGAGAAGTCACTATTATTTCAAAATTTCAATTCAATTGCGGCACGGGTTCCCGTTGTCCAATCACTTCGAAATTTTACACATATCATTTTCTCACCGAACCTCATATTTTAGGAGGGTAAGACCAAAAAAATTGGAAGTTGAAAAATAAGGACCACCCTAATGCACATCTAATAAAGATGTATGGCCACAGGTACATTTTTTGTTCTAATTTCAGTTGGAAATTCCACCTGATTTATAGAATGTAAAAAATAGTACTTTATGTTTTGAGGAATAAAACAATACAAAATACATTTTTTGAAAAAAAATTATCCCCGTGAGAATCGAACCGGTGAAAGTTCCGGTGCGAGACCTGCCCTTTACACGCGCCGCTATTCATCATTACAATAAACTTCGCTATCGCTTCTGTTCGTCAACGTATAAACATCTTCTTTTATTAATATTTCCGAAACACTAGGGTAGTGGACCCAACATGTGAGACATATATTGGTCTACTACACCTACACTACAACATACAGAGTGTCCCACGGTAGACTGGACAGCAGGATATCTCCTAACATAGGGGAGATAAGAAAATAAAAAAAAAATGGAATTGCATGGTTCGATGGGGCCAATTTATTAGCGCAGACGAATTTTTTTTTATTATTATTTTAAAAGACACGATGGTCAAGTTCGGTTTTTTAAATGGAACAATTTTTTTGAAGAGGTGAGTTGATAGTGCGTTCCAAGACAAATTCAATAAGCATTAATGTATACACTTGATTTCCACTGGTTTTTGAGATATTGCGCTTGCAAATTTACTGATTTTCACTGGAAGAAAACCCGCCGAAATAGCAAGGACCGGGGTCAGTCTTGCTGGCGGCACGGGGGGCCTTGCCTGTTGAAACAGATACCTACCTGCCAAAGGTCTACGCCAGGCCCAAAAGCTGGACAATTCTTTTCCGTCAGAAATCCTACTTAGGTAGGTACATCTGCGGTATCAAGAGGCGGGTGCAATATCCAATACAGCGTATTAAGAAATTCTTTTCTTCATCGTATCGAAGGGGAAGTGACACCAATGGATTCCTTATGTTTTTCTGATGAAAATCGTTCCAAATATCATGCAAATCGAACTGCTTTGACACAAGCTGTTTGTATTCCTTATGTGAAAGTTGTCCGATTTACACGACATTTGTAATGATTTTCATCGACCATAAAATACGGCCTTACATTGCACTTGCAACCTCCGAGGGAATATATCTGAACGTGTATTTAATTAATACTATTACTTAATTAGCACTATAGGGTTCAGGCAAACTGTTAAACTGTATACTGCAATAAAAGATATTTGTAAAGAAGTCTGAGCTGTGAAATGTAAATCCACAAATACTAAATACTAGAAAATAAAAAATTATATAAACAAATTATGGTGAACGATTTTATTAAAAAGGCCCTAAAAACGAAAAAAAAGCATTACCGATCAGGGATGGGTAAGAGCGCTCTCGACTACTCGCGAGCAAAGCCAAGAGCGACGCCGAGCAGGTCCCCCACCCTGTGGCCACTAGTTGACGTATACTGAGTCCATCCTAAGAATAATCCTGTTCCGCGCAGAGATGATTCTGAGGAGGCGCTGGTTGGTCCGACCCCCACTTAACCGCCTACGATTTTCTCCGTCTTACCGCCTGTTATCTCTCTGTCAACCGTTCCGCACGCGACGCCTTCATATACACGGTGGCACTATTATTTCCGAATACGCACGGTAACGATTTATAAAAAGAAAAGTACAAAAAATATGGAAAAAAAAGTATACGAAGAATTAGGGTCCATACAGCACGACGTATGGAGGTCGGCGCTGAGGGGTTAACAATTTTTGTTGCCTAATATTACTAATAATTTGTATTTATGAATGATATACAATGAATAACAGGATTTACATGCGTCAATCAATAAAAACGGATAAGTTGTAATTACATAGTTGTAAAACATTTTATTAACTAATGCAAAAAATCAGTATTAAGTTTTACAAATAATAATTTCTGGAAATTGAGAAAACCTGGCCAATGTTCTCCCAGTTTACGGTAATAGTCATAAAATTAGTTATTTCATAATTATTTGAAAATTTTAACAGTTTTATTCGACCTCTGTCAGTAGGACATTTCTTTTTTTAAACGGGCTCCATAAAATCAAATACAACTCATGTAATTTTGATTATTTTTACTTCAAAAAAATAATTTACATACTTTAAATATCAATAAATATGTGTGCAAAAAACTTGTACAAAAATCTTATCGTTCGTTGGAATATAAATCCTAAAAAAGACATAATAAATGGCATTTTAAATAGACTATTTAGAACACCTCCTTAAGGGGGTAGACACGGGTAATGCAGCGCGCTGTATACCGACACAATTTGGCCTGAAACACGGGTTTGGGGGATGTCGTTTTTCGTCCTTATATGAGAAGAGTTTGGGCTGGGTGAGGTCTCATTCGAAAGAGGAAGGTTCAATGCAGCCCGCTCTGGTCATGGTTCACCGCGATTGTGTTGATATCCAATAATATGAGTGTGCAAAGTAGAGAAAAAATCGACAAAATACACTCGCAGATTTCAAGTATTTGTAGGTCACTAAAAGAGTTTTGTGACTCAAACGATGACCAGAGCGGGCTGCATTGAACCTTCCTCTTTCGAATGAGACCTCACCCAGCCCAAAATCTGTTCATATAAGGACGAAAAACGACATCCCGTAATTGCATTCCCAAATACGAGTTCCGCCATATTGGCGATAATACAGAGCAAGTCACGTGACAAATTTAGTTCAGGTAGTGGATACGAGATGGCGCCTACTCGGGAGGACTGCCAACGTGGAATCATAGCGAAACTGAAGCGTTAGCTGGATACATGTGCCACAGTAAAAGCGTGATGCAGTCAATGTATGCATTTTCGGACGATTGTAGGTTAGGTTATATGTATTTTAGGTATACATTGACTAGGAACTGCTGGGAACTGTGTACATTCACTAAATTAATGCTTTTACCGTAACACATACATCACTTGAAATCGCTGTCGAATTTATGTTATAATTATATGGCCACATTAGTTAAAATAAAAGGGAAAGGGAGAAATTGGAACTTTTTTACT
The DNA here is from genome assembly GCA_910592295.1 of Andrena haemorrhoa. Classification (NCBI taxonomy): domain Eukaryota; kingdom Metazoa; phylum Arthropoda; class Insecta; order Hymenoptera; family Andrenidae; genus Andrena; species Andrena haemorrhoa. The sequence continues at coordinate 23,516,194 of OU342942.1, forward strand.
AATACTGGAAATATTGATTTACTGATATCATATTTCAGAATGTGGAAGTTATAGCAATTATTGCTCCTATTATTTTTCTTTTTTATTTGTCCGACTATTGTATAAAACACATAACAAGGAAAAGTCTCCAAATCAGTCAACACTTGACTCCCTGATTTTTTTGTAATTCTTTACGGTCCTATCTCCTAAGTTAAATAGTACTTAGTTAATATTTGAAATGCAGACAGGGTTAAAAAAAATAAAACAACTTAAAATAACAGATGTGACTTATTCTAATTTCAATCAGCAAATACCTATATTGTAAAATAGGAAAACATTTTTGTTTAGAGCGTAAAGTTTAAATTACAACACGATCAGCTGGTGAAATCCAGGCATCAGTGTAAGAAATTTGAGCAGAAAGAAAAGAAAATTCGACATTGCATCATATGTTTGCTCTCATTATAATCAGGAAAATGTTATCAATATTTGAAAAAAAATGTTTATGCAGAAAAAACTAATTTTTCACCGGCTCGACTAGCTGAGCCGTGCGTACTACAATTTGAACTATCTATTTCTTTCATTCCTAACCTTGCGTGGCCTTGAAAGTCATAGTATACCATATGGTTGAATTTGTCGAGCGGGTGCTGGGCGACACAGCGTCACATTCAATTAATTTTTATGCGACCAATTTGTAAAGTCTCCGCGTTTCTGAAAACGTGTCCATAAACAGCACAAGTAGGCCTGAATCCTCATTTTTTTCAAATTTTTAAATAGTGCACTGCTAGTATAAAATTGCATTTGTTGAGAACATTTTCAAAATAAATGGTCTAAAATTTGTTTTTTAAGTGTCATCATTTTTATTAGGTACTCTTATTTCTCCACTGTAAGCATCCAAAAGCTCATTCTTATCTGTCTCTTTGTTCAATAGTTACAATTTAATGAAAAAAGACAATTTCCACCAATTTTGAAAAATCCTTTGAAATACGTTTATATATCACTAAAGACTACACATATCCAAGTTTCATAAAAATCTCAAATGTTACTCCGAAAAGTGTAGTGACATGCAACGTTGCCAAACTTCCGAAAGGAAGCCAGTTTTGATGCCAATCGTACGTATGTACTCTCGGCTCAGAAATCAGAAATATCGTTCCGACTACCGCAAATGCAGGCTGGAGGAGGTACCCCTTCCATGACGCCGACCGGACTACTGAAATGCGCAAGCTGGATGCGCGTCATTATTATATGGTCGGCTCCTCGAAGTGACAGAACATATAACCTTTGTATATGCTATATGACAATAAATGTTTACTGGCTATTTCGTTCTTTTACGAAACATTTGTGAACTGTTTATCATCCTTCCAAAACATTATTATTACGCCGCAACAGCATCTTTAGGAAATCGAGTATAGCAATTAGGTTATATTTTCTGTCACTTCGAGGACAGAAAATCCGCTCATGAAATCCGCTACTGAAAATGCGCAGGCTGGATGCGCGTGATTATTATGTAGTCGGCTCCTCGAAGTGACAGAAAATATAACCTAATTGCTATACCCGATTTCCTAAAGATACTGTTGCGGCGTAATAATAATGTTTTGGAAGGATGCTAAAAAGTTTACAAATGTTTTGTAAAAGAACGAAATAGCCACTAAACATTTGTTGTCATATAGCATATACGTAGGTTAAATTTTCTGTCACTTCGAGGAGATAGTTTTCCATATCGAAAGCTATCGATATTTTTATATGACAATCGATGGTGATCGACAGTCTTCTTCTCCCACTTCCACTCTGTTCATGTCATGACGCCATCCGCGTTGCTTGACACTCTAGACAGCGACAGCCATTTTCTAAAATAATAACTATTATAATATTTTTAAGTAAATGAAGAACTTCAACCGCTGTTAGAGTTATGCAAGAAATATCTCGGTATTCTGGCTACTTTCGCTGAGTCTGAAAGAATCTGTAGTAAAACTCAACAAATAATTTCTGAAAGGAGGTCCAGAATAAAAGCAAAAAATGTTGACTTAATCGTTATTTTTTAAATAAAAATCAATGGCAATTTTCGTACACTACTCTTTTTTTCAACACTTCCTATATTCTTAATTTTGCATTCTTTTCTATTTGGCATTGAACATCGATTATATTCAACTGTTGCTAATTATTTCCAATAAAGTTGACGATTATTACACGCTTGTATGTACATTATCATATATGTGAATTGACGTTTCGGATCTATCGATAATTATCGATAGTAGGGATCAAACTATCGGTTACTATCGACCACCATCGATAGTCACGACTATCGATAATTCTCCACCACTAGAGCCGACCACATAATAATCACGCGCATCCAGCCTGCGCATTTTCAATAGCAGATTTCACGAGCAGATTTTCTGTCCTCGAAGTGACAGAAAATATAACCTATGCTATACTCGATTTCCTATAGCTACTGTTGCCGCGTAATAATAATGTTTTGGAAGGATGAGGGAAGGTTCACAAATGTAGATTAAAAGAACGAAACAGCCAATAAACATTTCTTGTCATGTAGCATATAGGTTACATTTTCTGTCACTTCGAGGAGCCAGCCATATAATGTTAACGCGCGTCCAGCCTGCGCATTTTCAATAGCGGATTTCACGAGCAGATTTTCTGTCCTCGAAGTGACAGAAAATATAACCTATGCTATACCCGATTTCCTAAAGATACTGGGGCGGTGTAATAATAATGTTTTGGAAGGGTGATAAAAAGTTCACAAATGTAGCGTAAAAGAACGAAATTGCCACTAAACATTTGTGGTCATATAACATATACATAGGTTATATTTTCTGTCACTTCGAGGAGCCGACCATATAATAATCACGCGCATCCAGCCTGCGCATTTTACTAGTCCAATTCAACATCCAACACAATTTTATACATAACGTTTGTTCATAACTGCTTTCTGCATAGGAAGTTTAATTATAATAAGTGTATAACCTTCATGATCTGTTTCAGTGTTTTGCTAATAAAAAATTGTCTAACCTAACAAATTTCATTTTCTGGGGACATCGCCGCATCTATTTTTCTTTTTCACTTATAATTCCTTACTGCCAACGTAGAATATTGTAGCATAAGCACATTTCAAGTAATTGAAATGTACAATGAATTTTCTACGTTTTCAGTACCAACAGACTTTCCGTTTACATTTTTACAGACGAGGTATAGAACCTCGTCTGTGATTTTTACATGTCAACGCAGCATCTGAGAATTTCTTTCCTTATTCAGAATAGAATATGGAAATAGGGAACAGCTCCCTCTCGCGTGCACCAGGCAGCAGCGCATCTGTGGGTATTACCATTTCAGTGCAGAAAAAATCTGCTGTAATACCGACCTGCCAAATCGGCCAGACCACGTGACGTGTCTACCCCCTTAACTGATGTTATATCTGTTCGGAACCAAAGAATTACCGGGTAGATACACTGCACTCCTGCGGTGTTGACATTGACATCGGTCACGTCCCGCCCTTGGAGGGGCAGGGAAGTCAGCAGGTAAAGTGCTGCGAGCAATCGCCTGCGTCGGGCCCGTAGGCGGTAGTGGGGACTGCGCAGAATGGTCACAAAACGGTCTGGGCGTAGGATTATTCTTAAGATGGATTCAGTATAGTGTGCGTCTTGTAGCTGGTATTGGACGGGACTGGTGAGACTCTTGACTCACAATCACTCCTCACCACGACACTGTTGCTCGTAAAGACGTGGCTTAGCGTTTTAAAGGTGCGTCTCCACCAGCGTTCGCGAACTGTTCACGAACAGTATGGGAATTGAATTTCCTAGGAATCGTCTGTTCGCGAACTGTTCGCTAATGAAGACGCACCATAAGACGCTCTTTCCCCATGTACTGGAAATGTTTGTCCGGCGGGCATTCTGCCGTTCAAGACTGCTGTACACTCAGCGGACTTCGCCCGTAAAATATACAAAGTACGGAATAAATGCTGTTTATTCATGTTATACTCTCAATAGGGTGACTCATATTATATAGTTAAAATTGAAATATTACATTTTTTTTACTTTGTTCATGCCCTGATTCCTATTAATATAAAAAGACTATTTCACAAATTTTAGGAAGATTGAGTAATATTTAGAGGTTGTACACTTTGCACACTAAATAATACGTAATAGGCTAAGGAAACACGATTTCCAATGATAATTATTGTTATTCTCAAGTAATTAAAACCGAAACTAAACTTCATAGAAGACTTAGACTTACAATTAGACAAATTTACATTTTTACTATTGTTGTTGTTGTTGTTGTTGTTCACACCTATACAAATTCTGTAACTTATTTTACCCAAATTTTTTAAAACCTGAAAAAGCGAAAATATGTAGAGTAGACAAGGGGCGGTAATAACGGGGGGGGGGGGGGGGGGGGAGCGCGAATGTAACAAGCTAATATCTCAAAACATATAATGGATATTAACACCAATTTTAGATATATGATAAACAATGACATTTGAAATACACAGATCAATGCCCTAGCAATATAAATACGCAATAGACATGGGTAGTGAACAAAATAACTTTTCGATATCCTTCTTTTTTATCTGTAATTTCACCTTTTTTAAAATAATATTGATCGTTACATAGCACTTTTAAGTGTCTCGTTGGTCACAATTTATAATTGAAGTTCAAAAACATGGTCGGGGGTGATTGTAACATTGGCAGTCGGAGTCGATTGTATCGCAACAGAACCGAATAGTGTCAAAGAAGGCGAATAATATTGTTTTGTTTGCATAGAATCCATGCAGTGTTACAACCGACTCAAGGTCAGAGACGGTTGCAACACTTTACACTGTAACTTTAGGGCTACAACACTCCGCTTCTCATTTTTTTTTTAAATAACATGGATATTACTTGTCATACAGAGAAACTGTTGTGCCTGGGGGCACACGAGCGTTTTTTCGACGACCGTCGCGACGCACAGTGGGAGAAAATGACATAGTCGCGGAGAAAACTCGATTGCCACGTAAAATCAAAATGAATATTAACGAAACTTGGTATACTGTGGTATTAGGTATCGCTGATTACGAATCCGTTGTAGGTTTTTGAAAAAGAAGATGGCGGATCCAATATGGCCGCCATAACTCGGTAAAAACTAGTATAATAGGGATCCGAACGAAAATCGTTGTTTCTTGAAATCCTAAAGATATAACTTTATAGTTTATAAATCTAGAAAGGTGCATTATACTGTATAGAATCCTATACTAAGAAATAGTTGCTAAAAAATGGTGGATAACAATTAAAAAAACTAACATTGATTACTAATTTTATCATTTCCGCGGCAAATACTGCAAATACATAATTAATCTAACCATTGAATCATCTATCGGAAACAAAAGTAAATATTATTGACATAAAAAAATGTTACAAAAATTCTAAGGGTTGATTAGGGTAAAATTTGAAATTTGGTTTTTAGGCATTTGTGTCGCTAGGCTATAACCAAGTATCGATATTGAATCGGACCGAAGAGTTTTTAAGGGATCCGTGAAAACAAATTATACACCTTTTCACAATCTTCCGGATTGATTAGGGAAATATCCTGAAATTTGTTGATAGACATCTGTGGGGGATACCTTTGTAACTGAAAACTAAGTTGATATCTAATCGGGTCCAAGAGACTTTGAGGAAAACGTGAAAACACAATTCACCCCGTTAAAGGTTGGTTAAGGCAAAATCCTGAAATTGGGTTTTAGGCATTTATGTGGGCACCCGTTGTAAGGGAAAACCAAGGCAATATCTAATCCGGCCTAAGAAATCTTAAGGAGTCCGAGACGATACATTTTACCCCTTTTCACCCCCTTGGAGATGAAATTTCCAAGAATCCTTACTTAGTGGTTGCCTACGTCATGAAATCAATGTACCTTCCAAATTTCGCTTATCGCTATTGAATATTACTGATATCTATTATGTTAACAAATTGTTCAATAACAATCTATTGTTTATAGTAATGTTACGACAATATATGATCAATTTGATTTAATGAAATGGATTTCACTGTCACTTCGTTAAAAAATTGTTTAAACAACTTATTGGTAAACAATTTTAGTAACAATTTTGTGACGAAGTCACGTCACGCGCCGCGCGAGCGTACGGCGCCGAGACAATAGACGCAGTTCGCGCCGCGACCGCAAGGCGGCCGCGACAGTTCTCGCGGGCGAAGATACATATACGGCCTCGCAATATAAAGGCCGCGGCAAGCGAAATCAGGAGCACTGGTGCATGGTGGCTAGACTGCTTCACGGAGTAAATCCAGCGCTCGTTTTTTGGAATCTCCCGAGGTGTGTCAGTGTCGGCCATTGCCATACTGTGTTATTACTAGCCTCTATCCGAAATAGGCCGAGAGCAATCTTGCACTCTACCTACGTCAGAGAGGTGTCTTCGCGCCCCTTAGGCCAGAACCCTACTGCAATCTGAACCTCTATTATACGACTCCCGGACGGACGCGCCTTATAGGCCCTTCTAGGCCCTATAGCAGGGCTGCACAGGGAGCCTTTTTCAGCGCCTAGCGGCGAGCAATCGGCCGTACGCCGTTACTAAGAGTAGAATCAGTGAGGAGAACTGCAGTAGTATAGGTGCAGACTCGTAGGCGCGTAACGTAAGTACATACACTACTGCAGTTCTCCTCACTGATTCTACCCTTAGTAACGGCGTACGGCTGGTTGCTCGCCGCTAGGCGCTGAAAAAGGCTCCCTGTGCAGCCCTGCCCTATATGGTAGAACGTGCCACAAACTACGCATCCTACTTCCAAAGCACGTCGAACTCGCCGCGACTAGCCGCACCGGAGTCACCGCCCGAGACTCACTACGACCAGACACATACACGGCGCACCTGTACTCGAGACTTTTAATAAATAACTGATATTTGTTTAAACACACGCTTGATCATTCGTCGAGCCCGGACATACCGACTGAGTCGGCAATCTAATCCCTTCTCCGTCACACCGGTAACCGTCTCCGCCACCGGAGACGGTCACATTTTTTTATGTCAATAATCTTTACTTTCGTCTCCTATAGATATTCAATGGTTAGATTAATTATGTATTTGCAGTATTTACCGCGGAAATGATACAATTAGTATCAATGTTGGTTTTTTTATTGTTATCCACCATTTTTTAGCAACTATTCCTTAGTATAGCATTCTATACAGTATAATGCAGCTTTCTAGACTCATAAACTATAAAGTTATAGCTTTAGGATTTCAAGAAACAACGTTTTTCGTTCGTATGATCCCTATTATACTAGTTTTTGCCGAGTTTGGGCGGCCATATTGGATCCGCCATCTGCTTTTTCAAAAAATTGCAATGGATTCGTAATTAGCGATACCTAATACCCCAGTGTACCAAGTTTCGATAATATTCATTTCGATTTGGCGTGGGAATCAATTTTTGTCCGCGACTATGTCATTTTCTCCCACTGCGCGACCGACGGTGCGTTGTACAAATACATTGCAGTAGGTATATTAGAGCCCGCACACTAGGAACGTACGTTACTTTCAACGCACAATGCAACGTGTGTTAATTTTTCATCGACGTATTTATGCTAGAACCGACATTGGAACACGTCGACGCACGTTCTGCATTATATACTCGTGAATGTAGCACGGCACACGAACGTACTGTCAGTCGTCCGTCGCGTGGTCATCGTGCTGTCATGTCGGTTTTCGCCGATGACTGTGAGGTACACGGGAATATGAGTTCTTACGCACGGAGTTGCGGCGAACAACAATGGTTTCTGGTCTCTTGTCGACCAAGTCGCCGGTCTAACTTTAACTAAAAAATGTAGGGGATATAAATGAATAGTTATTGAATAGTATTGTGTGTCAGTGGAGAATGCGTGATCGAGATGCAAATTTGTCGTGTAATCGTTCCCCATTACAAAATGTACAAAATGTACAGATGTACAAAAAATGTTATCCTTCGTCTGCCTTTCAAATATAAGTACATCATGTATGAAAACGTTACAATATCACAAGCGTACATATCGTCTGCATTTCCTTTGCGAACTGACGCAACAGAAACAACGCTCGTGTGCCCCCAGCCTAAGTAACGTTTCCGTATAAGAGTTTTTGTTGTAAATGTAATAGTTCCTGCGTAATCGTACTCAAAAGTCAAAGTGTTACTACCGCCCCAGGCCTACCCTAGTGATAAAACTGTGCAACCTCTAAATATTATTGTCTAAAATTTAGCATACAAATCACTTAGATGAATAGAACCAAGGGGGCGAGCAAAGTTACGTGAAAATAGCACCTTTGGAAAATTGAAACACCCTAACTTTCAATTTATTTATATTTTGTTGCTTATTTATATTCTTTGAAGAAACAATCTTTAGAGTTGGAAGTTTCTGTTGCTACAGACAAAGAATCACATACGTAGGGGGACTTGGGGCACTTTGGTTTATATCACACATGTAATGTCCCCTAACGTGCCGTTGCCGTTAATTACAGGAGATTCCACGAATAGAGCGGTTTACCCGTGGAATTGTGGGATTGGTTCGGGTGGCGTGCGATTAAGAAATGAATTTCAAGAAACGAGAATCCTTCTTTAAAAATAATAACAAAAATAGTTTGTTCAAAAATAGATTTTGACTATAGGTCGGAATGGAACATATAATACGACACTGAGTCGTGTTAACTATGACGATTAATTAATATAATTGAACATAAAATAATGACCGTAACGACGTTTCGGTCGGTATTAAAGAATAACGTTGTGTCTCGGTTTGTGACGCTATGTTGGCGTAACTGAATATAAGTTTAACTAATGAAAATAACACGTTAGTCGCTTAATTCAAGAACAAACTTAGAATTACGACGCTCGATCGTTAGATTAGTATTTTGACGCTCGGTCGATTAAGAAAGTAAGATAGTGTTCAACGCTTTTTATCGGTAACATAAATTAGATTTGATACGGTGATTATAAAAAACGAGCTATGATTTAAGATCGATAGATTAAATATTAGAAATGCGACGCTAACTTGTTGTTATAGGTAATACGAGAACTGACGTTCTGGTTGATTTAGAATGTTAAATTGAGAAATTCAGAGGATTCCTTCTCTCGTAGTTCCAACGGCTTCCAGTTGCCTATAAGCTGATCCACGCTATCTAGGATGGGAGCCAAGGTGCCTGTTTAACCTGCCTCGGTTGTAGATACCACGTTGCCTGGCCGCTTTAACCAGCAGATTAAAGCGGCCAGGATGGAAGCCAAGGTGCCTGTTTAAGCAGCCTCAGATGGAAGGCGAGGTGCCTGTTTAAGCGGCCTCGGAGTTTGTAGAAATACTGACTGAATGCGAATAATCGTCTCTGGACAAGGTGCCGGTTCAAGCGCCTTGGAGAGAGTCTCTGGTTTTACATCCGGTTCGCGCCACTTATGCACTACACTCGGTTTATTCGGTGTTCGGTTGATCGTGCGCTCCGCGCACGCACGCTCTATCCGCTCCTGGTCCGCACTCGATTCACTTGTCGAGTGAATGGCACTGGCGCATGCGTTCGCGTCACTAATGTCGTGTTCAGATATATTGGCCGGTGAGTTCGGTTTCGCGAGCAGCGCGTGAGAAGAAATCAGCCACCACCACCTGACGATCGTGGATTCGTCAGTTGGAATTGCGTGGCCCCCGAAGGGTACGGTGTGGTAACGGGAACGCTGCTCGGCTCCGCCTGAACGAAGGGGTGTGGCTGTTGTTTATTCTTAGTGTAGTAGTTGTGTGCGTTACGAAGCTATTCGCTAGGAATTGTGACGCGCTCTCGTACCATCTCGCTCACGCCTTCGGCAAGAAAGAAGCGAGAAACGACTGCTTGGAATTGTGTCCCGCTATGTAGTTGAAGTGGTGGGGATGGTTCGAGGCATGTGTGCGTACCTCACGGGCACCGAATCCTCACCGCGCGACGAGTAGGCGTAGCCCGAGAAAGAGTGAGAACGTTGAGAAAAGGAGCGCCGCGGCAAGCAAGCGGTGTGGTGGGAGACTTCCCCTCACGAAGCTCACCGGCCAATAAATCTGAACACGACCTTAGGTTCTCTCACTCGCTGTCGGGTCGCACTCTGTTCATACGGACGCATGTGTGTACTTATACTAACTTATTGCTAACACTTGAACGATTATGTCTAATACAATGAAAATAATAAGGAAAAATTGATGGCGGTTGGTAGCGGTACGTTACACACAATCAAACATTGGGGCACAATGAAACATTAATATTATCTTGATATCTATAGGGTATCGTCTTATATCATCTATCAACATGATAGCTTATGTTTTGAATTTATAACTGTTTCTAGATATAAAGAGAATATTAATTCATTGTTTCCCTTGCACCAAAGTGCCCCCAACTCTCCCTAACTGACAAAAAAGGAAGAAGATGCGTAAGGGTGGGCACGCGGGTTCACTGAATCGTTGGTTCTACAAGGGTTAATTTAATGAAATAAAAGAAATGTCTGTTACTAGCTCATGTTACTGTCAACGTTACCATATCATATATCGTTTAATTCATCTCGACAATCGTTCTCATACGATATAAAAAGAAATACATTACATTTAACTTGTTCCATTTAAAACGTAGAAGAAGTTACCGTCGGTGTTGGAAAGTTACTGCGAATTTAAAGCTGTTTTTTATTTAAGTTAACTTTAAGATGAAATTTTTCTTTTCATATTTTTGTTGCATATTTGACATTTACTGAAAAACGCTGGATAGTAATAAATCGAGCATCTTGAATAGGAGAGTACGTGTACATCACATCAACACCAGTGAATAACACTGTATGACATGAAAAATTCGAGGGTTATAAGAGATTGTGTAATGGCATAATACATTCATTTAAATCAGAGTATATACTTGTTCATGCCTTAATACATTAATACAAAATTGAATGTTGATTTTACCTGTAAATTCTGGTATGCTCCGCTGCTTTCCGGTGGTGTTGGTTTGCATTTGCCACAGCAAAAGTTGCAGCAACAACAGCAACAGAAACAGCAATAACATGCAGTTATCAGGCCACAAAATAGGACAAGTGCCTATAACAAACAATTGATGCATCAGCACTTGAAAAACTATGAGACGGTTACTAGAAGCACCACTTTAATTATCAAAATTTGTAATAACACTGTCCTACAGGGTTTTTGAACCTTAATGAAATATATCGTTTCCGATGAATTTGTGCTCGCTGAAAATGATTTTGACTCTGAAAATAGTATAGCACGTCAGATATTTGAGAAAATTGAGGTTAAATATGCCAAAAAGCCTATTTTGGTCATATTCGAGCCAATATACAGGTTGTCCGCGGGAAGACTGGACAGCTGATATCTCCTAAAGTATTGGAGATGAAAAATATAAAAAAATATGTAATTTAATGGTTCGAGAGGGCCAATTTATTGGCCGAGACGATTTTTTTTCGATTATTATTTTAATAGATACGATGGTCAAGTTCGGTTTTTTAAATGGAACTATTTTTTTTCTAAAAGATCAGTTGATAGTGCGTTCCAAGACAAATTCAATAAGCATTAATGTATACACTTTATTTCCACTGGTTTTTGAGATATTGCGCATGCAAATTTACTGATTTTCACTGGAAGAAAACCCGCTGAAATAGCAAGGATCGGGGTCGGTCTTGCTGGCGCCACGGGGAGCCTTGCCTGTTGAAACAGATACCTACCTGCCAAAGGTCTACGCCAGGCCCAAAGGCTGGACAATTCTTTTCCGTCAGAAATGTTACTTAGGTAGGTACATCTGCGGTATCAAGAAGCGCACCGTTAATTTTATTTTGCACTTGCTTCTACGCTCGGATGGCCGGTTCTTTTGGGAGGGATGCAAGCTCGATTGGTTAGGTTAGGTGTGAAAGTTGCTAGACAAAACTTCAACCATAAGGAGCAGATTGTATTAGAACCAATCGGATTTGCATCCCTCACAAAAGAACCGGTCATCCGAGCGTAGAAGCAAGTGCGAAATAAAAGTAACACTTCTGACGGAAAATATTTGTCCAGCCTTTGGGCCTGGCGTAGACCTTTGGCAGATAGGTACCTGTTTCAACAGGCAAGGCCCACCGTGGCGCCAGCAAGACCGACCCCGGTCCTTGCTATTTCAGCGGGTTTTCTTCCAGTGAAAATCAGTAAATTTGCAAGCACAATATCTCAAAAACCAGTGGAAATAAAGTGTATACATTAAAGCTTATTGAATTTGTCTTGGAACGCACTATCAACTGATCCTTTAAAAAAAAATAGTTCCATCTAAAACACCAAACTTGACCATCGTATCTTTTAAAATAATAATCGAAGAGAAAATTCGTCTCGGCCAATAAATTGGCCCTCTTGAACCATTCAATTACTTTTTTTTTAAATTTTTTATCTCCAATACTTTAGGAGATATTCAGCTGTCCAGTCTTCCCGCGGGCGCCCTGTATAAAATGAACGGTAAATCCGAGCCAAAATCCGACTAAATATTCGAATTCAGCAAGAAAAACTGCACACTATAATTTGTTTATACAATTTGTTTTCCGAAATTTTCGGAACAAATTGACAAATTATATTGTAAAAATGTTTTAGAATACAAAATTTCGGTGACTTATACATATTTGGTTGGTTATATTCCCCGCAGAACACGATTCTATATGTACCAAAACATGTAATTTTGCATTTTGCAATCATTTGTTTAAACAAACTATTTAAATAAATTAATTTTATAAATCCCACGTCGGATTCGGAATCAGCGACCTAAAAAACCACTAACAATATATACAACTATTTCGTGCATTTACCCAGATTCTTGTGCGCCATATAGCCTATCTCGTAAACCACAGATTTGAGTCTCGTACAACTTCAGTACAATTCTGTAAATCTTCAAGTAATATATGTGGTAGTAAATAAGTTTATTTTTTGTCTTTTGGCCTCAAAATGGGGTTACATGTGTTATGTGTGTGTTTCTGGGACTGTTATCTCAAGATTGAGCTTTCATTTTGACTTCTTCCTTGATCTTGTTCTTTTTTTCTTCTCCTTTTTTCCAGAACCATACGCATCCACTCCGCTCCTTCTTCTTCTCCCTTTAGTATCCCTCTGATCGTTAAATTGTCTCTTTTCAGCTCCTTACAGTCTTGCAGCATGTTACCCAGCGTCTCTCTAGCCCCATTACATAGTCTTCGTACTGTCTCTTTTTCTTCCTTCCAGTACTTGCTTCCCCGCTCTTCATTCCCACATCTGAACCTTGCAATCATACTTTGGTCTCTGCCTCTGTAGTTTCCGACTAGGTAATATGCTCTCTGGTTATCCCTGATTTCTATGTAATGCGCGTTGTATCTGCTTTCTAGTATTCTGTCGTATTGCCATTGACCCTGCTCTGTTCTGTTTCTTTGCGCTAGTTCCTCAGCAAACTCTCTTGCTCTCCTTCTTTCTATTTCCATTTCTTGGATATCCATCATTTCTTGCCTGTAGTATGAGTCTCTCATTTCCTCCCATTTCGACTTTTTCTCTGCTTGCTTCGCGTCTATTTCTCTCCAGCATTCTTGTACTATTTTATTCTTATTCAGCCGTTTCGCTTTCTCCTCATATGTTATTGCTCTTTTCCCCGCTTCTATCCTTACTTTGTCCGTTTTTGTTTCCTCCAAAATTAAGTATGCTGGTGTATTGAAGTCCAAACCTGAAGTCCACCTTATGTATTTCTCCTGTATTTTGTCTACCTTTTCCGTTTCCATCCATCCCCAAATTCCTGACGCGTACAGCAAGATACTTTCCACTATGCTTCTGAAATCCAGTAGGTATGTAGTCGGATTCTGGCTAGGACCTACCGTTCTTTTTACTTATTGGCTTGAATATGATAAAAATATACTTTTTTGGCATGTTTAACCCCAATTTTCTTAAAATTTTGACGTGCTACTCCATTTCTACGGACAAATTCGTTTTCAGCTAGCAAAAATTCATCGGAAACAATATATTTCATTAAGGTTATACAAAAATCGCATTTTTATTGTCAGACAATGTAATTTATTCTTGCTTTTTCTTTCGATGACAAGATACTTATAAGTGGAATTTAAGTTAGAATTATATGATAGAATGTAAATAGCCACTGCATATCTGTAAGGAAACTTGAAAATTTAAAGGAGGATGGTAGAAAATGGTCGAAATCTGAATAGGTCCGGCATCTAAAATATTACTAAGACATCATTCTATAGGTCCGAAGGAATTGTAGAAGTAGAAGAAGTGCAGAATATTTGGAATACCAGTTTCTTTAAGATGAATAAAAAATTACGACAGAGGGATGGGAACAAATAAAACTGTATAATATCATAGGGAAACTAATAAACTTTTATATTTCAAACTCTTATTAATAATAAAAAAACAAAAAGTAACTAAAACTTTGGTCTAAATGAAAAAGGAAAGGAAATTTACCCAAATCCAATTTACCTTCACTTTATAAACTTAAAAAAAACATGTAGATAATAAAATTATTTTCTCTTATGATCTAATCAGGCTCAGAAATGACAATATAGGAAGAATCTTAGGTAAATATAAATGGACGGCGCTGGACCAAACAGACGCGGCGGTAGTCGTTACACGAGAAACAAAACCATCGCTAAACTTTGGAATATTCCAAATTTCCTTCACTTTCGGTACTTCGAATTAGCAACATTGTATTGGAACCTAACATTTCGTGTCATGCTTCGCATTCTCAAAATTCACCTTTTCCCTCGATGTCTGGAATTTTGTTGATTTCGAATTTGGTTAAGGAAAGACAGGGCATGGAATTTTACGACTTTTGCCTATTTACCTGAAAATGGGTTGTACTTATGCATTTTTATCTCGGGAACTATTTGTCGGATTTAGTTGATTCTTGCGTTATTTTGATCTAGATTGATCGGCTTTCCCGAATAATTTATTTCCAGTTAAAAAATCATTTTTACAATAATGAAAACTATAAACAAATTTTATTTTGCAAATTTCGGCGCAAGGTCGTGATTTTAAATATCCGAAAAAATATAACCATATTCTCTGATGAGTTTTCTATAATGTAACCTTATCTATTCTTGATAATTTGCATATTCAACGTCGCAGTAAAAGACAGCGATGTGCCTCGTTTCAGATAAGCGAGTCGCGCACTCTGCTATTACGGTCGGCTGATCATACCACTCGCAGCCCATATTACTTTAATGAGGTTTAAAAGCGATATTGACAGGTCTCGTACCAATCTCAATGATGGCATTTATTTCTGCAGAAGAATTTTACTAACCCCCTCATCGTCAATGATAATTGTGTGTTGAAAAAGTGTCATTGCTCGAAGGAAAGCATGAGAAGGTGGAGTAGGCTTATTCCATCAGAATGTAAGAAGATTATTTCGAATGACGAGGTTAGGAGTTGCAAGTAAGGAAACAGTCCAAACTATTGCATTCTGCTGAAAACAGTCATCTTCCTCAGACGAGCAAGTTTTCCATAACAATTTTTGTCTGATGGTAGCGTACAGCTACAGAAGCTTCTAACGCCAATGATATGTAATGCTACTGCAAAGCGAACTTCTAAGCTAACAGCATGTTCTGTCTGTTCATTCTGATATACGTAACCGAGGTTAATGATTGTAAAAGATACATTAGTAACTTCCATAAGTTTTCGCAAATATCAAATGAATAACGCAAGAATCAACTACATCCGTGTAGTTCCCGAGATAAAAATTCATAAGTACAACCCCTTTTCACGAAAATGGGTAAAAATCGTAAAATTCCACACCCTGTATTTTTTAAACAAATAACGCAACTTTTTTTAAAAAAACTTTACACATTGATGGAACCAAAAAAAAATTGATGGTCATTCAACAAACTCACCGTTATGGTGTTTTCTTATAACATTTTCAATAAATTGACAGCGGTAAAAGTTCATAAGTTTCTGTATGTTACAAACTGAAGCAATACAAAATTGTAGGATTTCTACTTCAAAAATAACGTTTCAAGTTTCATTTGAAATAATTAATTGTAAGTTAAAAATAATTGTTTTTAACTATTATCCTTAGTAATACTTTTTGTATTTACATTTTTTAACTTATTATGTGTAGAAAGTGAATTATTGGGAATTCATTTTGTAAGAAATGTAAATGATAATAGAAACTTACCTTACACGAACCAGAAGTAAGAACAAAGTAGGCATTAACATTTTCTTCACCAAATTGTTCAGCCACATATAATCCAAGAGACCCATAATTATCATATATGTTACGTTTTGTCAAATCTGTCAGTATACCATGTGCTCTATTTATTTCTTTAAACTGAAACATAATACCATCAAAGAGGTTTAAATTATGTTATGGTATGAAATACATTCATCTTGGTTTGATTTCAATGAATAAAATTCTAATAATACAATAATCAATTTCTAAATCCTAAAATTAAATATAACTTATTGAAAGTTGGTTCTACATTCATTTATAGAATTGTGATAACACAGTCCAACAAAATGAAACTTTTTTTCTGTTCCGCAATATCCACTGGGTGATCCTGGTAGAGTTTTTCGCCCTGAACACGAATCCGCAAACCGTTTGTCGCCATCACCCTCAGTTTTTGAAAAATTTGATTTGGAAAAAAACAGCAAATTTTCAACTTTGAACATCTTTTGTGTCGAAACGGTAATAGTTATTCGGTTGCTCTTTGCGTCAAATTATTCTATGAACCCTCCCGAATACAACGGTATAAGTTATTATTGCAATATGAACATTTAAATATGTTTAAACAACGATCAAAGGGAAAATGACACTCGAAATGCACCCATTTCTGAATATATCTTTCAATTTATTTCCAAAACTAAGGGTCCAGGAGAAAATCTGACTACTCCACGCGATGCAGCAGACATTTTTCCTCCGAAAAACACCAACAAAAGTGGTAAGTCACGTTTTGTTTTCAATACCGTAGCGAAAGAGTTTGACAAATGGTTTGCGGATTGGTTTTCAGCGCACAAAAATCTATAAGAAATGACTGTTGAATGTTACAGATCAAAATGGCTGTTGAATGAATGAAATACGTTCCTTTTTCATTAAAACCGCGTTAGATCTAAAAATAGAAACACATAGATTCTTCGCTTCGCAACAATATAAAACACTATTTCACGTGTTTGTGTGCTTAAATATTTTCTAATGCTCAACAGTAAAATATGCAAATTTTATGAAAATATACAGAAGTCGTCAAATTTGGTCAAAAATTAAAAACTTCGACCCCGTTGTTTGGGCTCGGTCAAATATTGACCGCTTTCAAAAAAAATTGTTTGCCTCCATTTGTCTTCCCCAGACGCAACTTTTCCCGCACTAGGTTGTTTCGAGTTTCGAAAATTTGATTTTTTCGGCCCACCCTAGGCCAGATGTCAAATTAATACAGCATTTTCAAAAGGCAAATAAAATTTTCTTCATTTGTTCATCAATCAGCAACTCTGCAGACCCATACAACGGAGAAGCATTGTACAACTTCGCTTACGATGTAACGAATCTCTGCTATCTTATAATTCCCTAATAAATTATTTGCGGACATGGGTTTATATTATATTTTTCAACTTTTTCAATTTTTTTTCAACTGTATACCCGGGCTACGAGCCAATACTATCTATACAGAGATACACTTTCCTTTATCATTTTAAACACTTCCTATAGTAACTAATTAAAAAATTATTAATAAATTATGATAATCTTATGATGTATCTCATATAAAGTAGCAGAATAGTGATGTGCCCATGCCTACATATACGTGTAACTCTACACAATCAAGACGTTCCGAAATCTTTAACAATTTTTCCTGACCAAAGGGTTCCTTTGTGTCACATGGCTTCTTTCAAACATTTTCCCTTTTCAACGCGCAGAATACGTTGATGTAAAAAAAATTGGTCAATTTGTCGAAAAGCTGTCGTCATTCTGAACAACATTTCCCTTTAAACTTTTTGACGGTCGGCAGTTTCGGAGATATTAATAAAAAAAACCTTCGGCATAATATATTGAAATCTGTTTCATAGCCGACGGTATTAGTATTGGTTGCGGCTAGATCAGGCATTCCCAAGTAGGAGAAATGCACTCCTGAAACACATGTTTCGGTTCTCCCTCCACCGGTGCGCCTTCAGCTAAGGTGGGACGACTCCTACTACCCTCTCTCCGAGGAGACAGTAACGTCGTTGGGAAGCATGTTGGGCGCTTTAGGGTGAAAGTACCAAATGTGTCAAATTTTTATAGGAAATTTCATAATGACTTAAAAATACTAGGAAAAACAAAAATTTAAACTAGCATTTCAAAATGACGTAAAAGGAATTTAAAAAAATGTATTACATACAATGAATGTACGTCATTTTGAAATGCTAGTTTAAATTTTAATTTTTCCTACTATTTTTAAGTCATTATGAAATTCCCTATAAAAATTTGACACATTTGGTACTTTCGCCCTACAGCGCCCAACATGCTTCCCAGCGACGTTACTGTCTCCTCGAAGAGAGGGTAGTAGGAGTCATCCCACCTTAGCTGAAGGCGCACCGGTGGAGGGAGAACCGAAACATGTGTTTCAGGAGTGCATTTCCCCTACTTGGGAAGGCCTGGGCTAGATTCTGGGGGGGGGGGGGGGGGGGCGGTAAAGCATGGTAGCGAACCGATGTATGTGTTAAACTCGGTAATTCTGGTGTTAAGTAAAATTTTTTGCGAATATTTCGTAAACCAAAGCCGACCGACAAAAAGTTTAAACGGAAATGTTGTTCAGAATGATGACTTTGACAACGTATGTGAAGATCGTTGAAATCGGTGATGAGGTAGCTTTTCGACAAATTTACCAATAAATTGAACATTAAGTTTCAACGTTATAAAGTATAAACAATTTCGCGGACACTTTTTTTTTACAAATGTCCACCGATCCAGAGGTGTAGATTCACCCCCTAAGAGCAACGACCAATAATTTTTCTACACACCTACAATGAATGTGGAGAATTAGCAGATAGGTGTGTTCTGTAGGAGCGAGTACTGTTTGAAAGAGTGACGTGTGACGTGTGACGTGATTTCGGTGTGACTGATTTTTGCGGTGTGTGATTGTGGCAGGAGTCAGTTGTCAGGCAGCGCGCAAAGAATGGTTGAGGGGTCGCGTCGCGGCAACAATAATCTGGGTAGACGGTCATCGGATAACTGGTTGGGGAAAACCCAAGTGGTGTAAACGATACTCCTGCAGGTCAAGATACCAAATGTGATTTTCGCTTCTCATTTTTGAACCATTTTCGCTTCCAACCATTTGCCTGTCTTCTAACACCACAGCGCTTGTGGCGCGCACGCGCGAACGCCTGCGACTGATTGCGATCAGTCGGTAAGACCGGAAAACTAAAATATCGACACTGGGTCCGGTGCAAATAGATCAGCGCTCGCTTCCAGTGGCAGTAAGAGGCGAGACTGAGAAAACGGAAAGAAAAAAGAAAACTTTATGAATTATAATCTCAACACTCCCACTCTTTGAGTGTTCAGTCAAGCCTTGTAAGGCCAATAGAGTCACTCAAGAATCCAAAACGATCTTTAGGTAGCGCCTTGGTGAATATATCCGCGATCTGAGTCTTCGTTGGGACGTAGTCGACATTAATCTCGCCGTCCTCGCATTTTTCGCGAATGAAGTGGAATCGGATGTCGAAGTGCTTGGTCCTCTTATGGAACTCGGGGTTCTTCGCAGGCGGCCACGTATTCCGCCTCGGTGGTGCTCAAAGTAACCATTTTCTGCCTTTGTGAGCACCATGTGACCGGTCCGTTGGCTAACTGAAAGATATAGCCGGTGGTCGATCTTCGCGTATCGAGATCGCCCGCGTAATCGGAATCGGAGTATCCCTTGAGCTCCAGATCGCTCCCACTGCTTGAGTACATTATCCCGACGTTTGGCGTACATTTCAAATAGCGAAGTATCCGTTTCACGGCCTCCCAGTGGCTTCGATTGTGGTTGTTTAAATATCTCGCGACGCAGTTAACCGCGAACGCAATATCAGGACGGCTCACTGTCGCCAGAAACATTAATGACCCCACTGCCTCCCTGTACGGAACTTCTGTCACACCCGGGTCATTTTCGTCGGCTGATTCGAGTGGGGCATGCGGATCGGCTGGTATACTAATTGGCTTCGCGTCGGCCATGCCGGCCACCGTCAAGGTTCTTCTCCCCCGATCTCTAGAGATTTGTAAGCCAGCGAATATGTCTGAGTCGCCGAGAGTTATCTCGAATGAACTTTGAAGGACCTTTACAACTGCATCAAGGGCCTTTTCGGACTTTGCTAATATTAATCCGTCATCTACGTACAGCGCGACGTATACTTCACAGTCACAGAAATTTCCTACGTGTATACATTTATCCGCGTACGATTGTTTAAAGCTGAAACGCTTGACGAACGCGTCGAATTTTTGGTTCCAGCATCGCGATGACTGCTTGAGTCCGTACAGTGACTTTACTAATTTACAAACTGAGGTTTTCTTACTAGCCTGAACTCCCTCGGGGATTTTCATATAAATCTCCTCGGTTAGCTCCCTGTTGAGGAAGGCTGTCTTTACGTCGAACTGCCGGATTTCGAGGTCCCTTGCGGCAGTAATCGCGAGAAGAACGCGCACGGAGTCGTATCGCACGACTGGTGAAAAAGTCTCATTGTAATCAACACCGGCTTTCTGAGAGAAGCCCTTTGCAACTAGACGCGCTTTAAACCTTACCACTTCACCCGATGGAGCCCGTTTAACTTTGAAAGTCCACTTAGATTCGATTGCACGCCGGTTGGCTGGGAGCGGTGCCATCTTCCAGGTCCCGCTTCGTTCTAGGGCTGACAGTTCGTCTGCTATGGCCTGCTTCCACTGTTCGGCATCCTTTCCGGTGATCGCCTCTGCGTAGGTTGCCGGTTCGGAGAACTCGGCGTAGTTTGCCTCGTACCTGACCGGGGCGCGAAGCGTCTGGCGGTCACGGAGCCTGCGTGCCGTCTCGTCCGAATTGTCCGGAGCGTCGGCGTCGGTCTGGTCTGCATCGATGTCCTGGGCGCCGATGGAGGTGCTTGGCGGATCGGCTGCATCTCGGACGCACTCCTGCGTCGCGCGAGCTGGATCCACTCCGATGCAGTCGTGAAGGTCGGCCGTCTCTGGTCCACTGCTCACCAGATTTTCTGCGGCACGCTCATTGATTATCACATGTCTGCTTACCGAGATTTTTCGTGTGTCCGGATGGAATAGCCTATAATTAGAGGATTCTCCCTCGTAGCCTACGAGGATTGATTTCCTCGCCTTCGGGTCCAGCTTCGTTCGGAGGACCTTGGGAACGTGCTCAAATGCCTCGCTGCCGAATATCCTCACATGAGACAGGTCTGGTTTCTTGCCGGTCCATATCTCATATGGAGTCGCATCCTGTACCTGAGATGTGGCCGTTCGGTTCAGGAGATATATGGCTATGTTGACAGCTTCGGCCCAGAGGTAGCGGGGTAAGTCCTTGGAGAGCAGCATCGTCCTGGCGGACTCGACTATGGTCCGGTTGTCCCTCTCGGATCGCCCGTTTTGCTCCGGCGTGTAGGGCGCCGTCGGCTCCAGCTGAATACCCATTCTCGCCAGGTATTCCTTCATTTCTTTGTTGACGTACTCCTTTCCATTGTCGGCCCTTAATCTTTTCATTGGACTATTAAATTTATTTCTAATCATTCGCTCGTACCTTTTGAAGCACTCGTAGACGTCCGACTTGTGGCGCATGAAGTATGCGTGACGGAATCCCGAGTAGTCGTCCTTGAATGTCACGAAGAATTTTGCCCCGCCGACGGACTGTGTTGACATCGGTCCGGAGACGTCGCTATGGATAAACTCTCCGGGTTGCGGTATTCCTCTCGATGCATCCTTTCTGAACGGTAGCCTGTGCATCTTCCCGAACTGGCAGTCGTCACAGAAGAAGTCGTTAACGTCGGTGAAATCGATTCCTGTGGCGAGCTTCTTCTTCGTCATTTCCCTTAACGACGCTTTATTGAGGTGACCTAAGCGGAGGTGCCATGTTTTCAGACTCTCGGAGATGGCTACGTTCGCTGTTTCGCCTATGGCCGGTTGAAGGAAGAGCGGGTAGATTTTGTTTTGTTGTTTCACACCCTGGACGACCAACTGATCGTCGCGGTATATCCCTATGGATTCTCCGCTGAAAACGACGCGAAACTTCTTGTCGGTGCATTGTCCAATCGAGAAAAGGTTTTTTTTAAACTCGGAACGTATAAGACGTTTTCAAGGTTTGTATTGTGCCACTTATTATTGACTAGTCTTAACACGGGGATCGTACCGGATCCCATGATTTCACAAACACCGTCGTCCCCCAAACAGATCTTTTCGTCTGTTACCGGATTGAAGGTCGAATACCATTCGCGTCTGAACGTGATGTGCTTGGAAGCACCACTATCCGCGAACCACATGTCCTTCGCGTCGCGACTTAGAAGACGCACTTTGTCTGGGTAGGAGAACGCGCAGGAGATAGGCAAACTCGGTTCACTGTTCCGCGGCAATACTTTCTCGTCATTGATGCAGGCAATGAGTGTGTCTATGCTTTCAGATTTGTCACCTTGATTTTTATTGGCACTTAGTCTCTTTCGGCAGTCTCTAATGAAGTGTCCCTTTTTGTGACAATAGAAGCACTCGATTTCTTTGTTGCTTCGTTTCTTTGTTTCGTCGCGTTTTGGCTTGGCGATATTTCTCGCGGGTTTCATGTTCACGGCGGCGAGGGCGCTTGTGGCCTCGTCGTTGGCACTCATACGCGTTTCTTCTTTCAGTTGGCCAACTACAACGCCACGCCTATACCGGCTTCCGATAATGTCATTTTTTGGAACGATGCGCCATTATTGTGGCTTTTTCACGCAGGTGGCGAAAAATTTCTCCGTACAAGGGTATAGCGCCGCGGTCAACCCTGTCATAGCTAAAATTTTTTAAATTGAGACGGGTACGAGATCAGTCGACATTATTTTCAAACCTCATTACACTAATCTGGGGTGCGAATGGTAAACCGATCATAAAAGCGGAGCGCGCGCCTCGATTACCTGGGCCGGGAAATTCCGCAAATCTCTTTCCGACGTTAACTTGAAAGAGACCATCCTAAAATTTTCGGAGCTTGGGCATAACTGCTGTTCAGCGGTCGCTGGCAGCTCTCCGCTGGGCCGGTGCATGGTTGTAGTGGAATGCGTCCGTGAGGCGCTGTTGCCATTTTACAAGTTCGCGCGAGCGCGGGTTGCAGGATAAAACGCTGACTCTGTAGTTAAAAGAGGCAAGACTATAATATGTAGGGGAAGGTGGGGTAAAACGGAACGCTTAACTTTGGAGGGTGATAACTGAAAATCGGGAGGAGAAAAAGGCACGAGACTTCAACAGGAGTCTTCAGTGGACCTCAGACTATAAGAAAATCAAGGTCATTGTTAAGAAAAATCTTTGGGAACGCCGGAAAATAAAATTTACCGGGGGTATTGAAATCTTCGCCTCGCTCAAATGGTGGGGTAAAACGGAACACCCACTCGAAGACCGTGTAAACGTTCAAAATCTTTAATTTTATGATTTAAAATGTATTAATTTATGTTAAAATCTAGAAATATATGTTGTTGTAGATATAACTATTGCAAATAAAATATAACAAAAATATATATTATACATATAAGAGAAAATATTTTATTAGATAACATGAAAATTACGGAAAATAATCAAATATAAATATAATATCGTAAAAGAAGGATAAATTAATACAGTTTGTTTATTATTTTATGAACAATAATCACATACAAATGCATCATCTTCCTTTTCAGCACTGGTGCAGTCCTCATGGGCCCACCCTTTACATGTGATGCATTGTATCCAACTTTAAAAAGGAAATTAAATAAGGAAAAAATTATTTTTTACTTTTTAGTGCAATTTCATTTTTTTGAAGTCGGTTTTAATTTTTTCTTAAATTTTTTTATATTTAAAGAAATAGAAGGGACCGGAATCACCAGCTGGCTGGAATTACCCCGCTTTCCTCTACACGTGGATTTTTACATGAATATCAATACTTGCATGGAGAAAACATCTGCATTAAATGATTATGTTATTTATTACAATTTAAACTAACAGTTTGTCCGAATGAAAGATGCATCTCATACATCATAATTTTCTATACAAAATCAATTTTCTTGGAAATAAGGATAGTAATTAAAAGTTTTTAACGAAGTCGAAATTGATTTTCCATGGAATTTCCTTCATTATGGTCCGAATTACGTCGTTCTTGGTGTTAGTTTCATCGCTGAAACATGAGGAATCAATTGGCCTCTTTTTCGCTAAGATCAGATGAGAAATGCGGAAATCGAAGATTTCTCACTTCCTAATAGGCACTCGAACCCCTTCGAGGGTCGAAAGCCATAAAACTCGGGTGAGGCACTGCGAAGGTCTGTCCTCGCCACGGGGTACCAGGCCGCATCTTCTTGACGGGCGTTGCTCCAGAATTACCCTGTATCATTTGTGCAGTGTGTGACTCGACTACCCTCCGTGTAATCGGCCTGCGCGAAGTGGGGCTCAAGTTCGATCGTTATCAGTACTCCTGCCCGAGAGGAAAACGATTTACTTTAAATATAGTACATGTGTGTTTTCTAATAAAGTGTTTCTATCGTCTCCTGAATGCAATAACTGGCATCCCGACATCTACGCACCTACAATCCACCCTCAATACTCCTCGCGGAGAGACACAGGAAGAAACGGGGTAGCCCGCTTTCGACGCGTGGTCCTCTCGAGTATAAACACGAGCTTCAATATCAAAACAAAAGCATGCGTTGACGTATTCCGTGCGAGGGAAGGTGTGCATTGGGGAGGAGGTATTGCTGTGAAGAGGGCCTCTTCAAGAGAGCAGCCGTTTGTGTGGGATGCAAATCCGATTGGTTCTAATACAATCTGCTCCGTTTGGTTGAAATTTAGTCTAGCAACTTTCACACCTCCTAACATAACCAATCGAGCTTGCATCCCTCCCAAAAGAACCGGCCATCAGAGCGTAGAAGCAAGTGCGAAATAAAAGTAACGGTGCGCAGAAGCCGCTTGACACCGCAGATGTACCTACCTAAGTAGCATTTCTGACGGAAAAGAATTGTCCAGCCTTTGGGTCTGGCGCCGACCTTTGGCAGGTAGGTATCTGTTTCAACAGGCAAGGCCCTCCGTGGCCCCTCCGTAGTGCCAGCAAGACCAACCCCGGTCCTTGCTATTTCAGTGGGTTTTCTTCAGTGAAAATCACTAAATTTGCAAGCGCAATATCTCAAAAAACCAGTGCAAATCAAGTGTATACATTAATGCTTATTGAATTTGCCTTGGAACGTACTATCAACTCAGGTGTTCAAAAAAATTAGTTCCATTTGAAAAACCGAACTTGACCATCGTATCTTTTAAAATAATAATCGAAAACAAAATTCGTTCGGGCTAATAAATTGGCCTTCTCGAACCATGCAATTCCCTATTTTTTAAATATTTTTATCTCCAATAGTTTAGGAGATATCAAGCTGTCCAGTCTTAGGTGAGACATAGTAAGATAATTAGCGTTTCTTCGGTTTCGCAGCGCCAAGTATTTTGAATAAAATATTTATTCGTATTAAAATATTTATTTGTATAAAAATATATCTGCTGAATATTATTTAATACATTTTTTCTTTGTATAAATAGCCATTGTTATAATTGGCTCAATTTTTGTATATCATTAATTTTGAAAAGCTATTAATTTACGACAATGTTTTTAAATGGGTTTCTTTTTGATGGGTTCATTATAATGTCCGCGATATGAGTAGGGGGAGTTGGGGCAGATTGATGCACATTTTCTTTAAACTTAAATATCTTTTGACAAATGAATATTAGTGGCACAATTTTCATGGCATTTTGTTAACAATTTATTCTAGTTTAAAGAAATGTTTGGATTTTTTATACAAGGTTTAAAAGAAAAAAGTTATTAATATTTCTTTAAAAAATGAGATTTGCATCAATCTGCCCATAAGGTGGGGCACAGTGATTCATAGATAGGGATACATTAATACAGGATGAGGCACATTGATATTGTATCTGAATATTAATTAGAACACCACAGTTTTTCAATTATCTTTTATTATTTTAGAAATAACAATCTCAAAAGTGTAGTTTGTTTAATAATAATTATGTAATATAATATTTAAGTGTTTGGCATTTATTGCGTCTTATAATTGGAAATATTAATCGGAAAACTAAAAAGTGCCGCGGCTCTAGATGTTCCTTTGGTGGAGTAAGGTGTTGGCAATTTTAAAACTATATCACTGATGTCAACACTGGCTGTATCATAGTGCCCCAAAGGATACATTCCCGCAAATATTATTTTTCAAAATAACTAAAAAGGATCATCAGAAACCAAATAAAATAATCACTACATAACCTGAAGCAAGCAAAACTTTAATTGCAATACACTTTTGAACTATACGTACTAGTTTAGTAAAGAGCAACGAAAACACTTTCGCTGCTGCTCTTGATACATTGTCGACTGCAAAGTGACACGGATTATATTAAAACGGCCGCTTATAAGATGCCATTTTGTGGTCATGTTTTAAACGTCTAAGTGTTTACAGGTATCAATATACAGTAATTCCTTGTTAGGAGCCCGTTTCTACCACGCGTTAGGAGCCCGGCGACTATCCCCTCTTTCGTAGCCGACGACAACTTCGGGTCGACTCTTTTGTTTCCTCTCACTCGCTCATTGGGTTTTCTCACTCGCGCCAGTGGCCGCGCGGAATAGTGTCCAGCCGCGTTAGTAGCCCGCCGCGAGCCCCGTTCGACGGGCTCCTAACGAGGAATTACTGTACTATTGATGTTTCATTGTGCCCCTTGCATCAAGGTGCCCCAACTCCCCCTAATGGAAGCTATGAACACAGCATTTTAGCTGTGCATATGTAGTTGTGTCATCTTAAGCGCAGTTGGAAAGCTCCTTTATGTACTTGCAGCTCATTTTGATTTCACATCTTTTTTATTTTGTAATTATTATTAACTTCTATTTTTTGTGATTTATTTGATTTCACGTACTTGCCTTATTTTTTTTACTTTTTTGAAGTTTTTTATGGGGATCTCACTTCTTTTTACAAAGATAATAATTCATGTACTTGGCGTAATTTTTTTACTTTTTTGAAGTTTTTTATGGGGATCTCACTTCTTTTTTCTTCCCTATGCAAAGATAATTTGCATCATCATCAACGGCCTTGAACGAATGTTTATACTGAAATACTGTGATAAGACTTTATCACAGGACAGAATTAAGGATAAATTCTACATATAGGAACGTACACTGAATCTCAATTGCATTATAAGGGTAAATTCAATGTTGCTTTGGCTTCAATTGTTAACAAAAATCGACAACAATGCCTAAACGAGTTTACAGGCTCCTCCTGCAGGTTCCCGCGTGCACAGAGTATTACATTTCAAAGAATGTATACCAGTCGTTATATGAAACTGAAAATTGAGGTTCGACAATCAAATTTGACATCATTGAACCTCTATTTTCATCCAGAATTCCACCTCACAGCACAGTCACGTTTAGAATCACCTCCTGGAGATGCTCACGTGCATAGAAAATTAAATTTCAAAGAATTTACACCAGTCGTTATATAAAACTGAAAGTTGCTCCTATTACAGGGTTTGACCGGAAAGTAATGAGCCTCATTTTTTTGTGACGCGACTATACAACGCACAGCGCTGCGACCGGTGGGGAAAAATGGGGGGAACCTTTAGCTTTCCAGCGATGCCACGGGGAGTCGCCTCCGAGCTCTGGGAGAGTTAGGACGTGCTGCCACGTGAACGTCTGTACAGTGACCTCGTCGTAGTTACGATGGAAAAAACATTAGAACAGCGTTATGCGGTGAAGTTTTGTGTTAAACTCAACAAGACGCCAAAGGAAACATGGGACATGCTTAAAGAAGCCTTCGGGGATGCTTGCATGTCCTAATCGCAGGGTCACCCGCGTCCGAAGAGAGATCCGAGCTTCATGGAAACTGCACCATGACAATGCGCCGTCTCACACCGCCTTTGTTGTCACCTCCTACCTGACCCGGATCGGTGTTGCAACGATTCCCCAGCCACCCTACAGTCCCGACCTAGCCCCGGCGGACTTCTTTTTGTTTCCTCGGTTGAAAAGGGAGCTCAAAGGACAACATCTGGGCACCCTGGAGAACATCCAAGCTACTACGACGACCTTATTGAACAGCATTCCGGCCGAGGAGTTCCAGGGAGCTTATGCAGCATGGAAATCACGCTGGCAAAAATGTATTGATGCGCAAAAAAAATGAGGCTCATTACTTTCCGGACAAACCCTGTAGTAGGCAGCAGCTTAATCGCTTAGCGAAGGCAAGGTCTACAGAATCGTAGAACAGAATTCTGCCAAGAGTGTCGGGAACCGCTCCAGAGACGGCAGCGGCCGCACTCAGTGCAGAAGGCCGAGCATATAATCTAGAACTCTGCCAAGAATATTGGGAACCGCTCGCTCTCACACACGCGCGCGCGCGCGCACGCACGCACACACACACACACGCACACACTCTACATTAATTAACATAAAATACAAAAAACCATTAAAAACCCAAAAAGACATATATATTTAAGTATTGTTCAATAAAAGCCATCGTTAAGTTTTAAGTCTGGATTTTAATCATTTACTCCGAATCAACGAACCCCCACCAATCCTATACTCGAGGGGACGCCGCTCTCCTCTCGAGAACCTGCCTACTTTCAGTTGTCTCCGGGCAACCGGACGTTACACTCGAGAGATAAGGGATCCGTCTTTAATTTGAAGGGAGGACGAAGCAGGCGGGACTACGCACAGTCAGCGAACTACATAGGTACTCCCTGTCTTCCTATGCCTCTCCACGAGGCGTATTGATGATGGATAATACTTTTTAATTGCTACATTTGGTGGCATGTTTCTTACATCTGGGATATTGAATTAAAAACGGAAACGCTTTCTGAAGAAAAACAACACGTTTTGCAGTCACATCGTCAAAGGAGGTTACTTCCATGTAAATCAAATGCATTTTTCGTGAGCGTCACAACTATCGAGCAACAAATTGCCACCACTGCGCGAACGGGCACAATCGTGAGGGTACAACACGCTACCGAACGGACGAGCGCTAATGCAAAAAGAATGGTGTTGTATTTCAGATTTTCATGTGTATAAATTACAATACTTACATTTAATATTGTCTGGTTTTTTACCCGACTGCGGCACGCAAAGGAGTGTATTGTGTTTATCAGTCTACGTATGTATGTCCAGATGTTCCGCTCTAGAGCCTCTATGAATACACTGATTTGAACAAATGAGGTATCTATATATCATTTATATAATTTTCAAAATTGTGAGACAGAAATAAAAAAAAATGGGTAGGACTCGGAATTAGTGACCTGGATCCGAGGAAAGTTCTTAACAACCCTCACGACAGTGTTTCCCTTAACGAACTAAACAGGCTGCGGCCCTTGCCATACAATATTGCTATGCATAACTAAAAAGCAAAATAAAAAATAAAAAAATTAAAAAACCCGACTGTTTAAATAGCGAACTAAAATGACAAAAATAAGACTTAATTTATTTACACCTAAAGACAGCGCGGTCCAACTTGGCTCTTGAGAGACAAAACCTGTCCCCCACCACCGTCCGCCATGACCATGGCGCGAAGTCGCCGCCGAGTCAAAGTAACTAATCCGATCGCTTCCCGCGTGAATACAATTGTTATCTTTTGTTTTGCGGCTCGCGCATTCAACATAGCGAGAATGGTTGTCATACTATTTGCTGCGACTGCTATCTGTAGACGCATCGAGCTAATAGATCCATTGCCAATTAAAGTATTATTTTTAAAGGCTTTTTGTAATAATTTAGTAGTGTGTGCTTTGTCGGTGTGTTTACTAACGTGCTCAGTGTGTGATTGTTTTTGCATATTTTTTAATTTTACTTTAAATATAATGCCAAAGTATGGGAGTAGAGAGAAGTACGCCGGGGTACCTGGTGAGGGAGGAGGTACAAAGGGGGATGATGAAGGGTAGGGCAGGGATGAGGGCGTGGGCATACGAGAGAAAGCTGGAGGAGGGACAGGGGGGGAGCTGGCAAGGAGGTGCTGGGAGGAGGTGAAGGGGAGGCTCAGGAGGGGAAAGGTGCTGGAGGGGTGGGAATGGGAAAGGAAGGAGTTTTTTTAGGAGAGGGGATGGACGCTGGAGGCAATAGAGGCGATGAGGGAGGTTGGGGGGCTAAGGGGAGAGGAATTGGTGAGTAGGGAAAGGAAAGTACAGGAGGAGGAGAGGTGGGAAAGGATAAGGAACTCCAGCTATAACAGATGGTACGGAAGGGTGACGGGCTGCCGGGGTATTTAAAGAAGGGGTGGGGGGAAAGCAGGTGGAAAAGAGTGGCAAGGTTCAGGCTGGGTAGTGAGATGAGGGGGGGTAGATACTGGGAGGGGGAAGAGAAGAGGATGTGTAGGGTTTGTGGGAGGGGGGAGGAGATATGGGAGCATGTATGGGAGGAGTGCATGGGGTGGGGGGAAGAAAGGGGGTGGCAGGAGATGGTGGGGGAAGTACTAGGAGATGGGGGGGAGGGGGAGAAGTGGATGAGGAGGTTGGAGGAAAGGAGACAGGAGTGTGGGGGAGTGAGGGAGTGAAAATGTGAATGAGTGAATGTGTGAATGAGGGATTGGAGTGGAAGGAGAGTCGAGCGGAAGCGGAGGTCCGGGAGACGGGTGTAGGTACGAGCGGGGACGGGGGTGGGAGGAGGAGAGAGCGAGGGAGCGGGCGAGCGGGCGAGCGGGCGACCGAGTGAGAGGTTGCGTTAGGAGAGAAATGTAAATAGTGTAAATAGTTAGGCTAAGCTGTAAAAAGTAGGATTAAGATAGGATAAGTAGAGTAAGTTAGGTTAAGATAGGTTAAGGTAGGGTAAGGAAAATGTAAGAAGTGGAGGTCGGTTAAGGTAGATTGTAACCCTGAGGGGAGCGATAATAAACTATTATATAATGCCTAAAGTAACTACAGGTAAATATCGATTTTCTACATTGAACTTGGAAAGTGAGCTTCTGTTTGTTAGAGAATCCGATGATTATGTTAAATATATAGTTTGTAAAGCTGTTCGACAGTTTAAAAAAGGTGGTAATATTTCGCGACATTATTCAACATATCATAAAGCCCAATATAAGAATTATTCGAAAGAACAAAGACTGCAGTTACTTAATGCATACAGATATGAAAACGGTGATTCAAATGAGCAGACTCCTGCTGATAAGATACAAAGCCTGAGTCGAAGCCAAAGCATAAGTGCTTCGTACCAACTTGCATAGGAAATTGGCCGCGCGAAGAAAAGTTTCAGTGAGGGGGAATTCATAAAAACATGTAAACCAGATCTTTTAACAATAATATGGCCATTAAACAGTTTGAAACTGTTCCTGTATTCCACCAAACAGTATCACGACGCCGACGTCTGGTAGATATAGATAAACATTTAAGTAACAAACTCCGTACCTTAATTGAAACGTGTGTGAAAAGTACGGATATAAGTGATATTGCACAATTAGCTATTTTTATTCGCGTAATACAGCCCAATTTTTCAGTTAATGAAGAATTACTTGCATTAACTCCTTTACACAACACCACAAAAAGAGTTGATATATTCACTGCTTTGGTAATGCAAGTAGAAAATTATTGCAAAATTTTCATAAATGCTCATGCATTGTAACCGATGGAGCACCGTCCATGACTGGAAAAGATAAAGGACTAAGGTCGTGTTCAAATATATTGGCCGGTGAGTTTGTTTTCGCGAGCAGCGCGTGAGGAGCAATCAGCCACCACCACCTGACGATCGTGGATTCGTCAGTTGGATTTGCATGGCCCCCGAAGGGTACGGCGGGGTAACGGGAACGCTGCACGGCTCCGCCTGAACGAAGCCGTGTGGCTGTTGTTTATTTACATTCGCTATTCGCGACGAATTGTGACGCGCTCTCGTACCATCTCGCTCTCGTGTTCGGCAAGAAAGAAGCGAGAAACGACTACTCGGAATCGTGTCCCGCTATGTAGTTAAAGTGATGAGGATGGTCGATGCATGTTTGCGTACGTCACGGGCACCGAATCCTCTCCGCGCGACGAGCACTCGTAGCCCGAGAGAGAGTGAGAACGTTGAGAAAAGGAGCGCCGCGGCAGGCAAGCGGTGTGGTGGGAGACTTCTCCTCACGAAGGTCACCGGCCAATAAATATGAACACGACTATAGTTGGATTGTTAAGAAAAAAATCCATCAAATGTTATGTATTCCATTGCATAATACACTAAGAAGTATTATGCACAAAATCTTTAAGAGTTTCGTCAGTAATGAAATTAGTTACGCAGGTTACTAATCTTGTTAGAGGAGGTAACCGCTCGTTGAATCGTCGCAAATTAAAATTATTTTTAAAGCATAAAGGTGCCACGAATAATGACTTGTCATTGCACGCGGAAACTCGTTGGCTAAGCGCCGGTAAAACTTTAGAACGTTTCTTTGCAATTCGCAAAGAATTAGTTATGTTTCTGAAACCTGAGATTACAAGTGTTACGACAGATATTGTATCAGAATTAGAAACCCATTACTTTCTATGTGGATTGGCATTTCTAACTGATATGATGTGCCACTTTAATGATTTAAATACTAAACTACAAGGTAGGGGAAAAATATTGTTCACTTATTCGGACATATAAATGGCTTCCGTCGGAAATTAGAATTGTTCGCGATGCATTTTGAAAACGAAGATCTGTTACATTTTCCTCGTTGCAAGGAAATTAAAAACGAATTTTGTAATGTACGGTTCACCCAATTTCGGCAAAATATATTAGACATCTTAAAAGAATTTAATGGTAGATTTACAGATTTTCAAAATTTAAAAAATGATATTCTACACATATTATATACAAATCCATTAACTGTTACAGTTAAGGATCAAAACCCAGATCTTCAATTAGAATTATGTGAATTACAAGAAGATCCCCTGTTTCAGTTGAAGAAAGAAACACAGGAAGACTTTTTTAAATTGCTACCTGCAGAAAAATATCCAAAATTGCGAGGCTTTGGATTAAAAATGTTTTCAATGTTTGCATCGACATACAGGGTTTGTCCGGAAAGTAATGAGCCTCATTTTTTTTTACAAAGTTTATTGATCGGACAGGTACAACAACTTAATATTCCTCAAAATAGGACCCTTGCGCATCAATACATTTTTGCCAGCGTGATTTCCATGCTGCATAAGCTCCCTGGAACTCCTCGGCCGGAATGCTGTTCAATAAGGTCGTCGTAGTAGCTTGGATGTTCTCCAGGGTGCCCAGATGTTGTCCTTTGAGCTCCCTTTTCAACCGAGGAAACAAAAAGAAGTCCGCCGGGGCTAGGTGGGGACTGTAAGGTGGCTGGGGAATCGTTGCAACACCGATCCGGGTCAGGTAGGAGGTGACAACAAAGGCGGTGTGAGACGGCGCATTGTCATGGTGCAGTTTCCATGAAGCTCGGATCTCTCTTCGGACGCGGGTGACCCTGCGATTAGGACATGCAAGCATCCCCGAAGGCTTCTTTAAGCATGTCCCATGTTTCCTTCGGCGTCTTGTTGAGTTTAACACAACACTTCACCGCATAACGCTGTTCTAATGTTTTTTCCATCGTAACTACGACGAGGTCACTGTACAGACGTTCACGTGGCAGCACGTCCTAACCCTCCCAGAGCTCGGAGGCGACTCCCCGTGGCATCGCTGGAAAGCTAAAGGTTCCCCCCATTTTTCCCCACCGGTCGCAGCGCTGTGCGTTGTATAGTCGCGTCACAAAAAATGAGGCTCATTACTTTCCGGTCAAACCCTGTATATATGTGAAAGTAGTTTTTCGACCATGAAATTAATTAAATCCAATGAACGTAATTCATTGAATGAAATTTCTTTGGTAAGTGCGTTGCGAATTGCGACCACAGAATTAACTATTGATATTCCTGAAATAATTAGAGACAAGGAATGAAAATATTTTGTATTGGATTTTTTATTATTTTTGCAATGCAATCAAGTCCGAATAAGTGAATTATGCATGAAGTTTGATGCAACAATATTTACTTCTTTAGTAAAGTGCATGTAGTATGTAAAATACAAGCAATGCTTATACTTTTTATTCTTTCTTATGCTTCTTATTCTTCTTTATACTTTAGTACTTATGTTTTTTATTATTTTTATGCTTATTTAATAGGCACTGCATATCTTTCTGGATTTTTTTTTATTTGAATGATGATTTGGTCGGGCGTTTGTAGCTCCTATGATGATAAGATCGTTCTGATAGCTGTATACATGAATTGCAGATTTTGAACTGTCACTTCTGAGAATTATTTATTAATAAATAAAAGATTGATAAATTGCAAAAATTGTCTGTAGACGTGTTTGCAATCTAGATACATTCTCTGGCGACACCGTCTAGATGTCGGTTTACAATGTATGTAGAACGTCCACAAAAAATGTCTATCAGTCTGGACTGGCCTTTATGGTTATGTTTGGTACATGAACATCGACCGTTGGCGACTCATTTGCGATTTCGTGACAGAGTTTCAACTGCCACCTAGGCAGTTCCAATTTTTTCGAACTAAAATTCAATATGGCCGTCCAACATAGTCTGCAAATCCAGTAATAATCTATTAATTGCTGCAACATTTGTTGTATTTTGATCGCAAACCATACTGAGGATGATAAGTCCTGTTTCTTCGACAGCTTTTAGGGGAGACCGGGTATGGTTGTCACACGGGTTGGTTGTCACAACCGTTATAATAAAGAAACTATAAACAATAGGAACGTATTAATAATCCGTGGCGGTGCGTAAGCATATCACCGCCTCCTCCTCCATCACACAAGTCGTTGTGGAGTCGCATGGAGGCACGATGTATCATTGTTTGGTTTCGTGCGCTCGAAGTAAATTTTGCCGTATTTGCTATCAAGTAAGTATAGGTTATTTCTTAATATTGACTATAATATTATTGCATTATTCTCGTAGTTTAGAGTTTTCTTTAACTTATTGTAATGATTTTTTTTTCATTTTTTAAACTTTTTAATACATGAATACAGAGGCGAAGTTATTTAACGGTTTGGGGCAAGTTGTCACAGAGCATTTGGGGCAAGTTGTCACAGAACATTTGGGGTTAGGTATTTGCCGTATGTGACAACTAATCCCGCTGTAACTTGCTGTACCTACATATCATGTGATATTATTTTCTTGTTTGTTTGGCAATAGTTATCAATAATAATGCCGCGAATTTTTAAGAAGAAGACGTCCAGAGGTGAGGTGCCCCCCGAAATAATGTTACGTGCGGCAAGAGAGGTGAAAAAGGGCAATTATTCAATAAGAGGGATTGCAAAGGATTTTAATATCAATTACCGTACTCTAACGCGATATTGTTAGAAATTCACAGACACTGAAATTAACAGCAGTGTTATACAGCCCGAAACTCTTGTAGGGTATACAAGAATTCGGCAAATTCTTTCCGACAGTTTGGAAAATGAATTGGAAGTCTACCTCCTTCAAGCCTCTGAAATATGTTTTGGTTTATGTCCAAAGGAAGTAAGGAAAATTGCTTATGAAATAGCTGTGGCAAATAATGTAAAAATTCCACAGAACTGGGAGACTCATAAGCAAGCGAGTGCTGATTAGTTTTCAGCGTTTATGAAACGGCATAATAAATTATCAATAAGATCACCCGAAGCAACTAGCTTGGCACGTGCAACCGGCTTTAACAAACATAATGTCAATCAATTTTTTGACAACTTACAAAGTGTTTTAGTAAAATACAAAATTGAGCCACATAACACTCCGAATATGGATGAAACCGGTGTAACTACTGTAAAGAAACCAAATAAAGTAATTGCGCGACGTGGGCTGAAGCAAGTAGGAGCAGTCACATCAGCGGAGAGAGGTTCGCTAGTTACTTTAGCAGTGGCTGTGTCTGGGACAGGCAACACAATTCCACCATTTTTCGTGTTTCCCCGTGTTCACTTTAAAGACCACTTCATCAGAGATGGACCACCTGGTTGTCAAGGTGGAAGTAATCCTTCAGGGTGGATGACTGAAGAATTATTTTGCAAGTTCGTGAAGCACTTTCATAATCACGTAAAATCTACAAAAGACAAACCATGTTTGCTGCTTCTATACAACCATGGATCTCATCTGTCTCTAGAAGGACTAAAATTTGCAAAAGAAAATGGTATAGTTATGCTTTCATACCCGCCGCATTGCACACATCGTTTACAGCCGCTAGATCGATCTGTCTTTGGACCATTAAAAAAATGTATTAATACAGAAATGGATCAATCGATGACGAATCATCCAGGTTCACCAATGACTATATACCATATTCCTCATATAATTGCACGAGCTTTTCCCTTAGCAGCCACCCCTTCTAACATCATGGCGGGATTCAAATCTTGGGGTATAAGTCCCTTCAACAGGAATG
Organism: Andrena haemorrhoa; assembly: GCA_910592295.1. NCBI lineage: Eukaryota > Metazoa > Arthropoda > Insecta > Hymenoptera > Andrenidae > Andrena > Andrena haemorrhoa. The sequence goes on from OU342942.1 coordinate 23,552,583, forward strand.
TCTTTCAAGATCATGATTTTTTGGGATCGTACGTTACAGACAGGCCAGAAAATCTTGAAGATGGAGGAACTGATCTTAACGTAGCAGTAAACCATTATCCTGAAAGAGTAAATGCTCCTTCAACCCTTGCTGAACCCATAGAATTTGAAAAAAATTCACAAGGTGATTCAAATATTACACTAGGTGAAGTTCAGCTGCAAACTGAGGATCCACAACCCGGTCCTAGCAGTTCACTATCACCTCATATCGTAAAACCACTGCCAAAAGCCCCCCCTCGAAAGAAAACAAACCAACCTCATAAAAGGAAATGTAAATCGGCAGTATTAACCGATACACATGAAAAGAATAATATAGAGCAAAGAAGAGCAAAGCGAAACGTGTTATTTTGTCCGATAAAGGGAAAAATACAAAAAAGAGAAAAGTGTTAACAATTAATAAAGAAAAAAGAGAATAAAGAATATTTTCGCCTTGTGTGCTTGTCTCCGTATTCACGAAGCAAATCGGGAGAAATTTGGATTCGGTGTCAAAGTTGTAAACTGTGGGCACATGAAGATTGTACGCCAGGACTACAAATGTTTATTTGTCATGATTGTGATTCAGCAGATTCTGATTAAGATTGCTGAGTTATTAATGATTCCCAGTGATTGATAAGTTTTTGTTAAAATTATATTTACTTTAATTTTAATGATTGTTCAGAATATGTTTCTATAATAGAAACTGCTTTTTAATAATGTTTATAAGTTTAATTTTTTGTTCAAAAGTATAGTAGTAGTAAATAGGTTTATTTTTTGCCTTTCGGCCTCAAAATGGGGTTACATGTGTTATGTGTGTAAGTGTTTCTGGGTCTGTAAACTCAATATTGTGCTTTCGTTTTGACTTCTTCCTTCATCTTGTTCTTCTTTTCTTCTCCTTTTTTCCAGAACCATACGCATCCACTCCGCTCCTTCTTCTTCTCCCTTTAGTATCCCTCTTATCGTTAAATTGTCTCTGTTCAGTTCCTTATAGTCTTGTAGTATGTGAGCCAGCGTCTCTCTAGCCCCATTACATAGTCTGCATACTGTCTCTTTTTCTTCCTTCCAGTACTTGCTTCCCCGCTCTTCGTTCCCACATCTGAACCTTGCAATCATACTTTGGTCTCTGCCTCTGTAGTTTCCGACTAGGTAATATGCTCTCTGGTTATCCCTGATTTCTATGTAATGCGCGTTGTATCTGCTTTCTAGTATTCTGTCGTATTGCCATTGAACCTGCTCTGTTCTGTTTCTTTGCGCTAGTTCCTCAGCAAACTCTCTTGCTCTCCTTCTTTCTATTTCCATTTCTTGGATATCCATCATTTCTTGCCTGTAGTATGAGTCTCTCATTTCCTCCCATTTCGACTTTTTCTCTGCTTGCTTCGCCTCTATTTCTCTCCAGCATTCTTGTACTATTTTATTCTTATTCAGCCGTTTCGCTTTCTCCTCATATGTTATTGCTCTTTTCCCCGCTTCTATCCTTACTTTGTCCGTTTTTGTTTCCTCCAAAATTAGATATGCTGGTGTTCAAAAGTATAGTATTTATAATTATAATACAAAATTATATTACTTTCATAATTGAATAGACTTTTTATTAATAACCTTAGCTATCCAAACGTGTGACAATCAACCCCACATGCTGTGAGAACCAACCCGGCCTCGGGGTATGTTGTCACAAAATAGTTCCTGCAAATAATATGAATTAGCTCCTAATCTGGTTGACAAAATCCACAGGATCAATTTTTTTTTATAAAATCGGACGTACGTAGTTTATATTAATCTAAGTTTAAATGAACTTCCCTGCCGCCATAACCCACAAAAAAATCAAAATAAGAAAATGAAACAACCATACCCGGTCTCCCCTACAACAGTCTTGATGCAGTGCATCAACTGATTTGAGGACATCTTGTATTTTGTGAAATAAAGCAGTCAGAGCAACAACGGACTAACCTACCTTTTTTTGAAATTGAATTAGTAGCAATAACGTTTTCCAATAGGCTCTACTAACCATATAAAATAGGTAAAAAAATTTTTTTTAATGTAGGTTGGTCCGTTGTTGCTCTGACTGCCTCAAATAATAAGCAAATGGGAGTTTCCAGTTCGATACGATACCTTTTAGCATAAACATTAGTGCATGGCCATATTGAATTTTAGTTCGAAAAAATTGGAACTGCCTAGGTGGCAGTCGAAACACTGTCCCAAAATCGCAAATGAGAGTGGCAGCCCCCTGGCGTGGCGTCCGAGTTTCCTTGTCTACGGAACAGTCACGCTCCTTTTTAGCGTCGCGAGGTTTCCTTGACAGCAAGTCGCGCTGCTCGAAAGAAAGGTTGGAAGGGGAAGCAGGCGCGTGAGGGGCCCCTACGCTGGACAGCGCTGCCTTAAGAATTAATTTATTTATACATAGTATATTATTTATCATAAATAGGATAATAATAATAAGATAATTTAAATTAACTCAATTGCCTGCAGTCGGAGGCCTTAAATCTTTTGATGTATTTTCATTCGAACATTTATTTCGAAATAAAAAATTACATATTGTCTTAAAAAATATTGTGTATCGCTGTTCGCTCTAATTAGATTTGATGGGCTATTAATAACGCTAAGAGTAGTCCCCACAAGGACAAAGAGAGAAACATATAAGTCATAAAATACGCTGAAGTTGAAATGTCACTATATAAGCATTAATTTGTAGAGATGTACCGACTAGGGTTTTGGCCGACTAGCCGACTAGCCGATTAATCGTCCCTCAAGACGCCGAATAGTCGGCCGTAAGCCGACTAAGTAGTCGGTCGTTCGTTTTCGTTGTATTTCGTGCGTTATCGGATCACCCGGCATGCAGCCATGATGGACCTGTCGTTTCGTTTTTGTTTTCTGTATTTGCCGGCTGCGTGTCGTTATTCTCCGTGTAAGCAAATAAATAAAGATTGTGCCCACTATGTCAAAAAGAAAATCACGTGTTTGGACATTTTTCGACGAAATAGAAGGAGACCGGTGCAAAGTAAGGTGTAACCAATGCCAATCAGTGATTTCTCGCGGTGGTATTGGAAAATCGGCAAACACCACAAGTTTGACGAATCATATCAAGTACAAACATAGTAACCTCATGCCTCAATTGTCAGCTGTGATAAAAAAGTGTGCTTCAACTGAACCAGTTGCCTCTGAAGCTGAACCATCTTCCCCCTCCCAGATATTGTTGACGCCGATGTTTGAAAGTAATTCTCAACAATCTCAACAAAAGATAGAAGATTGTATGGCTGTGCTGTGGTCAATTGATGACTCGAGATCGAGAGAAATTCATATTTCTATTGGTAAGATGATTGCACTTGATAACCAACCCATCTCTATTGTCGAAAATACAGGCTTCACTACTTTGATGAAACAATTGAAACCAAAATATAATATGCCCAGTAGAAAATATTTCGCAGAGAATATTATACCCCATATTTACAATGAGACAAAAACCGAAATAAGGAAGGGAGTTTTCAGTGCCGTCGCAATTTCCGTCACTACTGATTTATGGACAAACACCAACAATTTACAAAGCTTTTTAAGCTTTACTGCTCATTGGTTAGACAACAACTTTAAATTCCGACATGCAGTATTGTAAATGAAACATTTTTCAGGACCTCATACCGCTGAAAATATAAAACAATATTTAGAAGAAATCCCTACTCTGTGGAACATCAGTCAGACTAAAATCCATGCTATTGTGCGAGATAACGGCAAAAATATGGTCAAAGCCATAAATGATTCTATTTTCTCAGCAGTTCCATGTTTCATACATACGATGCAATTGGCAATTAATGATGCTCTCAAAAGTGAGAAAAGTATTACGCAAGTTATATCGAAGTCGAGGCGCATCGTTACTCATTTTAACCATTCTGGATTAGCCCAAGATAAACTCCACAATATTCAGAAAGAACTAAATTTACCCAATCATCAGCTTCTTCAAGATATTTGCACCAGGTGGAATTCCACATACTATATGTTATCTCGCCTCTTAGAACAAAAACGAGCAGTTTCTTTATACATATCCGAAAATAGTGTCAACTTCGTTAATTTACTCATCTATGAATGGGATCTCCTAGAGAAATGCATCGCTTTACTAAAACCATTTGAAGAGGTGACCAAAATCATTAGTTCCGCCTGCTCGTCGATATTTGAAGTCATTCCACACCTTAAGACTTTGTTAAAGTACTTGGAAACTTATATTGATGAGGATGAGAAAATAATGCAAATGAAAACCGAATTAGAAAACAGCTTGAAAAGAAGATTCGACTTAGAAAAGAAGAAAATATTTACACTTGCAACTTTGCTAGATCCCAGATATAAACTACAATTTTTCGAAGCAGAAAATGTGCATACCGTGAGGTCGCAGTTCTTATTGGAAGCGCTGAAAATTACATTGGCCGAAGAAGAAGATAGTGACTCTGAAAAAGAGAGCAGAGGAAAAAATTCTCCCAGTAACGAAGATAGCCCAAAAGATAGAAATCACCGTAATTTTTGGGACTGTTATCAGGAAATAGTGTCGAAGAAAATTGAAGATGATGAAGGAAAATACTCTTCAGCTCACGAACTCCAGGCATATTGTGCATTACCTGTCATAAATCGAAATGAAGACCCGTTCAAGTGGTGGCAATAGAACAGAGCGAGATACCCAGAAATGGCAGCTGCAGCCAAAATATACCTGTGTTGTCCAGCCAGCACAGTATATAGTGAAAGGCTTTTCTCTGAGGCTGGCAACATATACGAGACCAAAAGAAACCGCCTCCTTCCTGACCGAGCAGAAAATTTAACATTTCTTCATCACAATTTGCCTTTGATAAATAAAAACATTTTGTAATAATAATATAAAATATGTATAATTAATTATAATTATGTTACATACTAATATTCAAAAATATTAAAATTATACTAATGAGTCATTAGTAATAACAGAAAAGGAAGGACATTATATATTTATTTCTATGCCTTATCAAGTCATCAGTAATACTAAAAGATTTTTAGTACAACTTCAAGGCCGATCAATCGGTCTTTTTTGCCGACTAGTCGCCGACTACAAAAGTGGCCGGATAGTCGGCTTTACCGACTAGTCGGCCACTAGTCGGTACATCTCTATTAATTTGCAATCATGATGTTCATCTCTTTCTGTTACAGGCTTGAAGCACTTTCTTTAGTCATTGCGGTACATGCTTGGAGTAGAAGAGCATTAAAATATTTAAGGCCTCCGACTGCAGGCAATTGAGTTGGTATAAATTATCATTTTATTATTATCCTATTTATGATAAATAATATACAATGTTAACACGATCGGCTGGTGAAATCCAGGGATCAGTGTAAAGGAATTTGAGCAGAAAGAAAAGAAAATTCGACATTGTACCATATGTTTACTCTCATTATAATCAGGAAAATGTTATCTATATTTGAAAAAAAATGTTTATGCAGAAAAACTAAAAGTAAAAAAGTTGAGCAGTTATTATTATTGAAAAATTGTTGTGTATCTTATTTAGCGGAGAGGAACACCCACGGAGTGTTGGTAATGTGTGCGTCAGCGACGTCTTCATGCATACGTTACCACCACTGCAGTAGGTGTTCCCCTTCCGCTAAATAAGTGGTCCTGCATAATGTTGCTGGCAACGCTGTGTATCTGTGTTAGCAGACCCAGGCGCTGGCTTAATTTCTCGGCTGCTACGACCCCCGTTCTATCCTTCTCTTTTACAACCCATTGAGAGCGGCAATGTTTCTGCGAGCATCGGAGAATACTATTCGCTGAATACCTATACCTACATCCGAAAAATTAAATTTCGACCGAGGGACGATGAGAATTTACTGAATATGTGTAACACTGTCTCCTTTTTAATCTTTCACCGGCTCGACTGGCTGAGCCGTGCGTACTACAATATTGAACTATCTATTTCTTTCATTCCTAACCTTGCGTGGCCTTGAAAGTCATAGTATACCATATGGTTGAATTTGTCGAACGGGTGCTGGGCGACACAGCGTCGCATTCAATAAATTTTTATGCGACCAATTTTAAAGTCTCCGCGTTTTTGAAAAAAAGTCCGTAAACAGCAAAAGTAGGCCTGTACCCTCATTTTTTTCAAATTTTTAAATAGTGCCCTGCTAGTATAAAATTGCATTTGTTGAGAACATTTTCAAAATAAATGGTCTAAAATTTGTTTTTTTAAATGTCATAATTTTTATTAGGTACTCTTATTTCCCCACTGTAAGCACCCAAAAGCTCATTCTTATCCGTCTATTTGTTCAAGAATTACAATTTAATGAAAAAAGTCAATTTCCCCAAATTTTGTAAATTTTGAAAAATCCTTTGATAGCGTTTATATATCACTAGACTACATATATCCGAGTTTCGCCAGAATCTCAAATGTTACTTCGAAAAGTGTAGTGACAGGCAACGTTGCCAAACTTCCGAAAGGAAGCCAAATTTGATGCTTATCGTACGTATATGTACTCTGGGCTCAGAAATCAGAAATATCGCTCCAACTATCCCAAATGCAGACTGGAGGAGTTACCCCTTCCATGACGCCGCACAGTGGGGCATTTTGGGTCGAAACGCGGCACTATGTCCTTTTACAAAAATATCGCCAAACTGCAAATTTTTTTTACAGGTAGTTGACTGCATATTTGGGTGATAATGTAGCATGATTGTTTTTCACATTCATTCATTTTTAACGCGACTACACGGTTTTGAAGAGGAAAACTACGACACTCTTCAGAAATTGTATTGTTATTTATAGTTTTGTTGTTTGCTTAATTCATCTAATTTTTGGTGGCATTATGTGTTGAGGTATGTATTTGAAGTGTGCCAAATTTGATTTTGATATCTTTGATATTTTTGGAATTATACCTTACTGAATTTCCAAATTTTCAATGTTTATTTTGAACGGGAATTCAGTGAAGTTCAGTGTTCGAGTGCCAACTTTGAGCGATTATAGCGAAGGGAGGGAGGGTGCCTTTTTTTAATAAAAATTCTTTTAATACTTTCAAACAGTGATCTTTCATTTGCAACAAACCCCATCTATCTAGCTTTTCAATTTCAGATAGAAAAAAATTCATAACGACTGCTTAATTTTCAGGCCAAAAAGTACTATGCCCTCTTAAATAAACAAATTTTATTAATTTTTTTTATCAATCACAAGTATACGTCCTAACTGAAAGAAATGAAAAATTAATGATAAATATATGTTTTCAGTCAGAAAACGTTTTGTGCCGCGTTTCGACCCTAAATGCCCCACTGTGCGCCGACCGGACTACTGAAAATGCGCAGGCTGGATGTGCGTGATTATTATGTGGTCCGTTCCTCGAAGTGACAAAAAATATAACCTATGTACATGCTAGATGACAATAAATGTTTAGTGGCTATTTCGTTCTTTTACGCTACATTTTTTAACGTTTTATCATCTTTCCAAAACATTATTATTACGCCGCCCCAGTATCTTTAGGAAATCGGGTATAGCATATAAGTTATATTTTCTGTCACTTTGAGGAGTCGACTACATAATAATCACGCGCATCCACCCTGCGCATTTTCACTAGTCCAATTCAACATCCAACACAATTTTATACATAATGTTTGTTCATAACTGCTTTCGGCATAGGACGTTTAATTACCTTATAATAATTGTATAACCTTCATGATCTGTTTCAGTGTTTTGCTAATAAAAAATTTCTAGCCTAACAAATTTCATTTTCTGGGGATATCCCCTCATCTATTTTTTCTTTTCACTTATAATTCACATAAGCACATTTCAAGTAATTAAAATGTACAATGAATTTTCTACGTTAGCAGAACCAGCAGACTTTCCGTTTAAATTTTTACAAGTCAACGCAACAGCTGACAATTTCTTTCCTTATTCAGAATAGAATACGGAAATAGCAAACAGCTCCCTCTCGCGTGCACCAGGCAGCCGCGTATCTATGGGTATTACCATTTCTGTGCAGAAAAAACCTGCTGTAATAACGACCTGCCAAATCGGCCAGTTCACATGACGTGTCTACCCCCTTAAGGGGATAGCGCCTTGTTGGGACGATGAATAGGTAATTCTTTATGAATTTTTTCTTCAAAAACGGTTCGACAAATGAATTAGAGGTTTGGTAGACTGTTTTATTGTATCTTGAACTATTGTTCTAAATTTTTGTATGACAGTGAATGAAAAACGGGCAGATATACAGGGTGTCCGCGCGAACACTGGACAGCTGAATATCTCCTAAAGTATTGGACATAAAAAAATAAAAAAAAATTAAATTGCATGGTTCGATGGGGCCAATTTATTAGCCCAGACGAATTTTTCTTCGATTATTATTTTAAAAGATACGATGGTCAAGTTCGGTTCTGTAAATGGAACTATCTTTTCTGAAGACGTGAGTCGATAGTGCGTTCCAAGACAAATTCAACAAGCATTAATGTATACACTTGATTTCCACTGGTTTTTAAGATATTGCGCTTGCAAATTTAACGATTTTCACTGAAGAAAACCCACTGAAATAGCAAGGACCGGGGTCGGTCTTGCTGGCGCTACGGAGGGGCCACGGAGGGCCTTGCCTGTTGAAACAGATACCTACCTGCCAAAGGTCGGCGCCAGACCCAAAGGCTGGACAATACTTTTCCGTCAGATATGCTACTTAGGTAGGTACATCTGCGGTGTCAAGAAGCGCACCGTTACTTTTATTTCGCCCTTGGTTCTACGCTCGGATGGCCGGTTCTTGTGGGAGGGAAGCAAGCTCGATTGGTTAGGTTAGGAGGTGTGAAAGTTGTTAGACTAAATTTCAACCATAAGGAGCAGATTGTATTAGAACCAATCGAATTTGCATCCCTCACAAACGGCTGCTCTCTTGAAGAGGCCCTCTTCACAGCAATACCTCCTCCCCAATGCCCACCTTCTCTCGCACGGAATTCGTCAACGCATGCTTTTGTTTTGATATTGAAGCTCGTGTTTATACTCGTGTAACGTTCCGGGACGAGTCGCCATTAAATTTTTTCCTTTTTCTTTAAATACTAATTCTTATTACCTTTATACTATATTATATTACGCTTAAAACGTTTGTATTAGCTATAAGACATGAATGCACGAATGGATGGATGCAATCTGGCGGTCAGTGGAAAAACTAAGTGAAGTGAACGCATGCGCAGTGTCATTCAACCAAGCGAGCGAACCAAGTGCAGATCGCGAACGGATCGAGTGCGCATGCGTGTAAACGTACGATCATTCGAACGCCTAGTGAACGCGAGTGTTACGCTTGATTGCGTAAACCAAATACGAGTGCTAATTGGTGCGCGTAGAGCGCAACAAGTGATTGGAGCGGGCCAAGTTCCACAGATGGGTATAAATAGAGGCCCGCCAGCAGCAGTCGAGCAGAAATCTTCCAGATCTCATCCAGAGACATCCAGTATCAGATACCTTCTCTCCGAGGCGCTTAAACCGGCACCCCACTAAACCACCTTCCAGTACTCAAGGCCGCTTTAGAACGAGGCACCCTGAGTTCCATACACCATTCCACTCAATTATATATATATTCTACCATCTTAGGGCGCTCGAACAGGCACCTAAGCAACGTGAAATCTACAACCAAGGCCGCCTTAGAACGAGGCACCTTGGCAACAATCCTAGAAAGCGTGGACCAGCTTATAGGCAACTGGAAGCAATTCAATCACGAGAGAAGGAACTCTCTAAATTCTCACTTAACATTAAATCGACCAGAAAAGCGTCAATCCCTCTGTGTTATACCTTAACGACTTAGCGTCGTGACCTTATCCAATACACAAATTTAACCTATAATCAAAGGCGTCGTAATTCCGATCAGCCAGAATTGATATTTCTATTTCGACCAAGCGTTAATTTATGTTTCTATTTCCACTAAGCGTCAAATTATATTTCTATTTCGACCAAGCGTCAATTTATGTTTCTATTTCGACCAAACGTCAATTTATGTTTCTATTTCGACTAAGCGTCAAATTATATTTCTATCTCGACCAAGCGTCAATTTCTATTTCCGTTTACCGAACAAACGAAGCGATATTTAAGTTAGTTAATTTTGCGTTCTATCCGTGAGACCGACCTAGCGTCGCGAACAAACATTAGAACAGTATTCTTTCTTGCCGACCAACGGGTCAATTTCGCTTATTATATTATGTTACAAATTCCACAATTCTTTTGAATAAACTATTTTTGTTATTTACTGTTAAAAGAAGGACTCTCGTTCGTGAAATTCATTTCTTTATCGCACGCCACCCGAACCATCCCACTATTCTACAGGTAAACCGCTCTACTTGTGGAACTTCCTGTAACTAACGGCAACGTCTCGTTCGAGAACGTTACACTCGAGAGGACCACGCGTCAACAGCGGGCTACCCCTTTTCTTCCTGTGTCTCTCCGCGAGGAGTATTGACGGTGGATTGTAGGAGCGTCGATGTCGGGATGCCAGTTATTGAATTCAGGAGACGATAGAAACACTTTATTAGAAAACACACATGTACTATAATTAAAGTAAATCGTATTCCTCTCGGGCAGGAGTACTGATAACGATCGAACTTGAGCCCCACTTCGCGCCGATTACACGGAGGGTAGTCGAGTCACACACTGCACAAATGATACAGGGTAATTCTGGAGCAACGCCCGTCAAGAAGATGCGGCCTGGTAGGGTGAATTGACCAGTGAATGAACAATGACCAGTGAATGAACAAATTGACTTTTTTCGTGTATAACAAGAATACTATTTCATTGAGAACAATGATCTTATATTTAGAATGAAGGAAAATTTATTCAGATAACGGCGATACTAATATTTTTTGAATTTATGAACGTTTGGTCGCTTATTAATTTTTTTGTTTTGTGGTGTCGGGTGCTGCATTCACGTCGAGAAAGCTAGTAAGAAAACACTTACGATGACAGTTAACCGAAATATTGTGTAAAGTGTAAAATAAATAATTCCCAAGGTATGTAATAGTTTTTTCAACTGTTGATATTATCAATCTTTAATTTCAGTGAAACATATTGAATAAATATTGTTAAATATTTGCAATTTATTAGTATTTATTCACTGGTTCGGGTTTTTAACCTATTTTCCACTGAAAGAACATAGACTTATTCAGCCAACCGAAAATTCATTTTATTTTAGATGATATCAAAAAAAAGCAAAATTGTTCCGTATAAACGGTTCAAATATACAGAGGAGGACATGCAAAATGCATTGGAATCAGTAAGGGGAGGAATGAAACTGTGTAAAGCAGCTGAAAAATATAACGTACCAAAATCAACTCTAAGTGCAAAATTAACTGGTAAAAATCCAGAAAGAAGAAAGATGGGCCCCTCTTCAGTCTTAACAGAAGAGGAAGAAAACGGATTAGAACACTGGATTTTGAGCAAGGCAAAACTAGGATTTCCAATGCATCCCGAGGAAGTCAAAGTTACTGTGCAACGTGTACTTAAGGAAGCACCTAGACATAATTTATTTATTGAAGATAAACCTGGGTATAAATGGTTTAAATTATTCCTGCAACGACATCCTCAAATTGTCAGGAGAAATACTGAAATTATTTCAAAAGCTCGGGCCGCCGTGACTGAAAAAGGTATAAGGGAGTGGTTCGGCGAAGTTAAGGATTTTTTGCAAGAAATCAATGCTCTTGATGTGCTTACAAGGCCGAAAAGCATTTTTAATAGTGACGAAACAGGCGTCCAAATTTGTCCAAAAACTGGTAAAATGTTAGGACCGAAAAACGAAAAGAATTTTTACGAAATAGCCAGTGCAAAAGAAAAAGAATCAATAACTGTGTTGTGCACATTTTCTGCAGATGGTAATTACGTGCCACCCATGATTGTGTACCCCTACGAAAGAATTCCAAAAGAAATTTCAAATTCTGTTCCAAGTACATGGCCCATTGGTCGCTCTGAAAGTGGGTGGATGGTCTCCAAAACATTTTTTGAATACATCGCCAATGTGTTTTATCCGTGGTGTTTGGAGAATGAAGTGGTGTTTCCAGTAATTTTTTTCCTGGATGGACACAAATCCCATTTAAGTTTGGAAGTGTCTAAGTTTTGTAGCCAACACAATATAATTTGTTATTGTTTACCACCCAACACAACTCACATTATGCAACCATGCGATGTATGTATTTTCAAGCCGTTGAAAGAAAAGTGGAAGAAGGTAGTTCTAGAGCACAAATAAAAAACACAGAAAGCCATTACAAAATCAACTTTTGCTCCACTCTTTCAAACGGCTTTCAATCAGTTTTATAAAAAAGAAATAATACAGAAAGGTTTTGAAAGATGTGGCCTATCGCCATTCGATGAAAATGCTATTGATTATAACAAATGTATCAGTACAAGACGTAATATGATTTTCAATACATCATCAGATGATTCCTGGCCGTCTCTAGAGGATTACTCAACAGCAAAGAATGTGATGGAGCATACGCTTGGTGACGTAACAATCGAAATTTGTTCAAGAAAGAGAAGGTTCAATGACGAATGCACCGATCCAATGTACAAACTGTGGAAACTGTACGCAGACCGTATAGATGGTCGTCCATCAGAAGCTCTGGATTTTTCTCCAGAGATATGTACAGAGCAACCGTTAGACTTGAACTCTGCAATATCCTCAAACGGTGATGGTATCGTTGTATGTGCAGTTGATAATTCTGGTAACTTAATAGTTAAAAAAAGTAAGCTTCTTTGTACTTTCTTGGAAACTAACTAGGTACAAGTAACATCAACTATTGCCTGATTTTCGAAAGAAGACGCCTGGGCGGGCAATTATCGTAAGTTAGTGGCTCCGGCCCCAAGGTGCCGTCTTTAAAAAATCAGGCAATACCTAAACAAAAGTAAAATTACCTAACTAATCAAAAGTGAAACTAATCTATTCAGCAGGACAACCAATACACTTAGACAGGTCTTGTGACTTAAAGGGTCAAGACGAAAATACTGCATGCATTATAGATTGTGAGTATGAAACTCGCCCCCCCCCTCATTACCGAATCTCAATTCGGTTTGGGATAAACACTTGTCCTGGCCATCTGCAGATCAGGATCAATCAAAGAAAAGGGGAAAAACTAAAAGCCTCCCATATGCCATTACGTCTGTAAAGTGGCAAGAATATCACGAGGCAATAAAAATTCAACAATTAGATAATCAAAAAAAGGCTGCTGAAAAGATAGAATTGAAGAAAAAAAAACAGGAAGAGGCAGAGCTTTTTAAAATAGAGAAAGCTCGAATAAGAGAAGAGAAAGCTAAAAAAAGCAGAGATGTGCAAAATTAAAAAAGAAAAAGTTTTATTAAAAAAAATAAAAAAGAATTAAATACATTTGTAATGTTATATGTACTTACTGTGTTCTGATATAAATAAATTTGTCAAGTTTTTATTATTATAATACCTATATAATATGAACTTTCTTTCTACTTTTGTAGCGTTTTCCCGTCGGAAAATTAAGTACTATTCTTTGTGTTCATTCACTGGGTACAAGGTATTCATTTATTGGATATTTTGTTCATTCACTAGTATATTGGGCATTGATTACATTTTTATGATTTATTTCAGACGCCGTTCAAGTCAAAAGCCACAAAAAATTTTTTAGACATTTTTGAAGCCTATTCTGTTACAAATTCTTGTTTCCTTAATAAATTAGGACATTATTCAATTTTTATCGTTATTTGAAACTGATAAAACGCTTAGCTGTTCCTTCACTGGTCAATTCACCCTACCCCGTGGCGAGGACAGACCTTCGCAGTGCCTCGCCCGATTTTTATGTTTTTTTCCGGGAAAAGGTATGAATCTTGGGCCGAACGTAGCGAAGTGAGGTCGAGCCCCCGCAGTGGAGGGTAACATATCCATTACAGCGTATTAAGAAATTATTTTCGTCGTTGTATCGAAGGGGAAGGGAGGCCAATGGATTGGCAGGTAGGTATCTGTTTCAACAGGCAAGGCCCTCCGTGGCCCCTCCGTAGCGCCAGCAAGACCGACCCCGGTCCTTGCTATTTCAATGGGTTTTCTTCAGTGAAAATCGCTAAATTTGCAAGCGCAATATCTTAAAAACCAGTGGAAATCAAGTGTATACATTAATGCTTGTTGAATTTGTCTTGGAACGCACTATCGACTCACGTCTTCAGAAAAGATAGTTCCATTTACAGAACCGAACTTGACCATCGTATCTTTTAAAATAATAATCGAAAAAAAATTCGTCTGGGCTAATAAATTGGCCCCATCGAACCATACAATTCAATATTTTTTTTATTTTTTATGTCCAATACTTTAGGAGATATTCAGCTGTCCAGTGTTCGCGCGGACACCCTGTAGAGAGAATGTTGAAAAATAATCGGGTGGCCCTAGAGTTGACGATAAGTACTGTAAGGGTTATCCGAAACATAAAAAGGAAAAGAGATTATTAAACTATATAAATGTGGCTATGGATGGTAGTAGATTTATTACCGTATCAGTTACCGTTCCTTTTTTATTTAAAGAAGTTTTCCCGACTTTGAATAACAAACATTCACAGACTCTAATCAGGGCGCTTCATCTTCTTCAAAAGGCTGCCATTTTAAAATTTTATTATTTTTCTTCATGCATCTACTCCCACTCACAGCCACATTCATATAGTTTGAGATTCTCTTTTCCCTTTGTGTTTTGGATAACCTTTACAGTTCTTTTCGTCAACGCCAGAACCACCCGATTATTTTTCAACGCTCTCTCTGTATCTGCCATATTATTTTTTCATTGTCACACAAAAATTCAGAACACTAGTTCAAGATGCAATAAGACTCAGATGCAGAAAATGGCTCCGCGTAACTTGGCCATACTGCATTCAAACCATGGATCAACTCATTCGGTATTCGTATACGAATATTGGTTATTCCCATTAAAACATGCAAGTGTGAAGTGCAAACATTCATATTTGTGTACATATACTTGGCATTTGTACATATTAGCGAGTTTGTCCCGACTCAAGTCGGTAGGGGCATTACGGCCAAGTTACACGGAGCCATTTTCTGTGCCATAGCCCTGTGCCTACACTGCGTTCCATATAAGACCATACCGACGCCCCTACCGATTTGCGACCGATCTGCGCAACTCCCACGGATCTGACATACGCGATTGGTCGTAGTACTTTCGCGAATGGTCGTAGCACTTTCCCTGCCGGTTTACTACCAATGGACCTACCTATCCCTGCGCGAAACCAGTATGCTCTAATGTGGAACGCAGTGTAGTTGTGGCACGTTATAGTGAGATGTTGAACTTGGCCGCACATTAGATCTCATCTCACTGCTTTTTACAGCCAAGCAGTCACTCAAACTTGGCCTTTTTTACAAGCACGTTTCTGTTGGGATTTCACTCCTTTTTTTGCAGGTTAGTCTGTGGTTTTTGTAGACATGAACCGTTGCCAAGCATGCGAACTATGCGATGGCGCCAGGACATACCATCACTTAAGTGTAACGACCCCGTTTGCGAATCATCACTAATTAAATTAGCCATTTTAATATAGGCTATGTTATTTGGTCGTTTTTTTGTAACACAACGATCTCACGAAAGCATGCAGCAAATTTCGCGTTCGTCAAACTCGCTTTCGGAACTTGAGTTTGCGTGTCAAAAACAACCATTTTCATGCAGGTGTTGAAAAAAATATTGACGTAGCGTGAAGTTTGGCCGATCATAGCGAGGGCATCACTTCACACGGGAAGACTGTCAATAGGTACAGGTTCCAAAATGATTCCCCCGACTTTACGAGTTTTTTCCTTTGTTTGTGTCTCAAACCCAGAAGTACCTTACAATTTTGATGATCAGTGAGTGAGTGAGTCAGTCAGTCAGTGACAAAAACAGAAAATTTTAGAATCGTACGAATTAAAAAGTACAAAAGATAGAAGCGCATAATTGTGAGGTCGGTTTTAGCTTATAAGCTTCTAACACAGAAAATAAATTGAGCCATCTAAATTTTTTCAGTGCAAAGTTATAAGGAGGTTAAAAGTAGGCTGAGTTGTTTCCAGTAAAGGGTGCCACGGCAGTTGGCTCGGCTCGAACTCGGTGGGTGGCCCCAGATTTCAACCAAGTGGAAGCGACTTTTGATCGCTTAACAAAAAGTTACCCGTTCGGCTACTTTTGGTCGAACGACCAGGTGGGGTATACTGTGGTCGACCGTGTAAATACACCAGCAAAATAATAATGTAATACCGTAATCGGCGGGCAACTGGAGATTGGCGAATGATATAAATGTCTAAACCTTTTAGTTGAACGACTTGAGGTCGATCGATTCAGTTGGCCGACCAAAAGGTGGTAAATGTAAACGCCGCTTTATCGACCAAATCACTGGCACTGTTCGCCAGTGCGTAAATTAAAGTTTAATACAACTGGAGGATAATCCTTATAAGGATTAGCAGATGGAAGGATGAGTTTTACCACTAATGAATAACTATTCCGTATATCAAAAAATTAGTTTTTTCAGGAGAACAGTGTGTAGTGTCACGATAAATAATTAAAGAGTTGAATTACCCAATATTGTACGGTGTTCACGCCCTGGATCTACGTATAATTAAAGGTAATTGCCAAATAGAATTTTAACCGATCCCGCGGATTCTATACAGTTGACTGTAGATTCGAAAGGTAACTTGAGCCCGATCTCACTGGGCATAACTAATTCGTAACGAAACTGATACAACGTGACACTACCCGTGACTTTATAGTTCTTAACCGGCAAGGGTTGAAACTACAGGGTTCATGTAGTTCCAAAATAAGTGGGAACTCGATAGAAATCATCATAGGGTAAATCCGGGAGACGCGGTCGGGCTGGAGAGTTGGTCGAGTCGGTATATTCCGACTCTACATCTATGTATAGAGGGTGTAACAAAAATGTTTCAATTCCTTGAAAGAGGTGATTCGTGGGGTGATTGCAAACAACTTTTCCCTTAACGAAAATATTCTCCGAAGCTTCGTTAACGATATATTAACAAAAAAACCGACCAATCAGGGCGCGAGCCGCCCACTCGAGCTCCTGCGGTAGCGTTGGCTACGCGATAGGCGGCTGCGCTTGTACTACGACCAAGCAAGTCGGCATGCATCGAAGGAAATTGCGTAGAATGGCAAATGAAAAAGACGTAACAAATAAAATCGAACACTGTCATGGTTTGTTAGTCATTTAAAGAGAATAATGAATAAAGAATAAATGGCTGAAAATCATATGCAACATAAAAAGACGAATACACAGTTTTTATTTTAAAATAATCGAAAATTATTTGAAGTGGGAGGATAAGGAATACAGCAATTTCCTTTTGTTACTAACGAACACACGAAAAGTTAATGTAACAGAAAATGAACGAAAAGTGATCGTAGTTCATTATTGTGATAAAAATTCGTAATATAATAACGGCCAACGCTGTTCCTGCTAGTGAATATGTCTGTTTAAAAACCACGATGAAAAACTTACGTACAGAATGTTGGACAATTATCGCCGGAAATAAGCCATAGCCTGCATTAAATTTAAAATATAATAATCACCAATAAAGTAACTTAAACTCACCCTTTCGGAAATTCACCTGCAGCTTGAAAACCTGTATCACTAGCTCATTGAACCGATCGCGGTCATCGACGTACGCGCCCACTGCACAGCTGGTCCCAGGTTATACGACAACACCCAAAGTTGAGAGTCACAACGTCAAGTGCATTCGGGTTAATGTACCGAATACTGACTTCACTGCACGGCTACTAGCACTGATAGCTTAATTCGTTTCTCATGAAACCCGTTGTCTCTACGTCAGGCTTGGGAATTAAGTGAACGCAGCGGCCGATTTTCAGAGGCAACGCCTCCTTTCTCACGCCGCGCGTCTTGGCACCCGCGGCGGCCTAGTAGCATGGAACGCCTCAGGCCCGTACCATATGAACCGCGCGTGGCGCGTTGACAAAACAAAAACGCATCGACAATCGTGCTCTTTGGGACGATGTGGAAACCTATTGATACAATGTCGCCCTAATACGCCACGCGCGGTTCACGTGGCACGGGCCTGAGGAGCTCCTAGCTGCTAGGCCGCCGCGGGGGCCAAGTCGCGCGGCGGGAGAAAGGAGGCGTTGCCTCTGAAAATCGGCCGCTGCGTTCACTTGATTCCCAAGCCTGCTCTACGTTATAAAAATTAGTGGAAATGAATGTTCACATCAAATGCTCGTACAACAGTAGTTGCGTCTCCGTTGTACTGGACATAAACCCAGAACATCGCGTAATACTCTTGTGTAGAGAACATTTCTTTGAAGCGATTGATAACTGACTGACAGGATTTTTTCCAAGGAGCTTCCTCTATCCCAAGTAGTTTCTCTCGTTCCATTATGAGTTAATTCCCACTAGGATAACAGGCTTCTTACAGCCGTGTAGTAAAGTAAATATATTAACCCGAACGCACTTGGCGTTGCGACCCTTTACTTTGGTTGGTGTCGTATGTACCTGCGATCAGCTGAGCACTGGGCGCTACCCTGCCATAAATCTTTTGGTTCACTGATGACCAACATCGGTACAGTGACCTAGTGACACAGGTTTCCAAATGGAAGGGAAGTAAGGAAAGGAATGTCTGACAGGGTGATTTTTATTTAATTTATTGGTCATGATTAGGGGTAGAAATAAATTCTTTCCGATTTTTGAGTACAATAAAAGTTTGATTTAAAAAATATGAAAACAACTCAGTCATCGAAATAATTCCCATAATTGTTATAGTTGTAACGAATCCCCAGCCCCTGCCACAGCCCTTTTGCCCTTAATTAAACACCAACTTCTAGAATAATTTTCATATTTTATTGTCGTTGCAACCATTAGCATTTAATGTGTTTGTGCGTTAAGGGGGTATTCTGGTCTGACGAGGCGTTTTCGTCGCGTTATTTCGGAATTTTTTTACAAAGAACCCATCAATTTTATTATTATTTAGTTTATTGCTACATGTTTATTGATGTTTGAACTATCTTTACAAATTTTGTCAATGGAAAAGAATTAAAATCAAACGCAGTTGACTGTTTTAAAGTAATGGTGAAAAAAAAAACATGGTGTCACGGTGTCCATGATTGGGCTCGTTCTAGTGATCTATAACAAAAAATGAAAAGAGATTCTATATCTGTATTCCTGTGGCTATCGTCCCTACCTTCATAATAATAAAATTGATGGGTTCTTTGTAAAAAAATTCCGAAATAACGCGACGAAAACGCCTCGTCAGACCAGAATACCCCCTTAAATGAAACTGGCGTGAGAATGAGTGTGGTAATGAGAGGGGGAAAATCAAACGCATGTGCGATCATCAGTCGATCGGCGGATCAACTGGAGAGCGGATCAAGCGAAAGCGCAACGCACGCAGCTACAAAACAGTCTGGATCGTGATTAGAGCGCGCTCGAAGAGCGAAATAGGTATCAATACGGGCCACTCAACCGATTCAGATTCATTATCTCTCCGATATTCAGAGAACAAACAAGTCCTGCATTAGTATTTATAACTAGTATTCTGGGTTACCCCCTAAAACGTCTCCTGGACAACGCAAATCTTCCATTCTGGGCAGCCCCAAAACGGCTCCTGGACAACGTGAAACTTCCATCTCAGGTAGATTCAACCAGCTCCTGAACACCGTGGAAGTATTCATCTCAGGTTGTTTTAACAAACACCTGGGCACCGTGTTGCACTGTGGAAGCTACTATCTTGAACAACTCTCTTTCTCAACTACTGAATAAAACATTCTAACTCCTCATAAATCCAGATTAAACAATCCATTCAAATTCTATCACTGCCTAATCATTAAGATCAATTCCTGCCATATCAATTATAGGTATTCTCTTTTGTACCGACCGCGAGTCGCAATCTAAGAGTCATTTATTATTGACGTTCCATATCGACCAGGCGTCATTCATTTACTATTTACGTTCTATATCGACCAAGCGTCATTCATTTATTATTTACGACCAAGCGTCATTCATTTATTATTTACGACCAAGCGTCATTCATTTATTTTGCGTTCTATTTCGACCTAAGAGTCATTTATAAGTTATACTTTTCTACATCGACTAAGCGTCATTATATCATTTTGCGTTCTATTTCGACCTAAGTGTCATTCATCATAATTTACGTTACTATTGTTTATATTCCTGTAGGAAACGGAAAAAGAGAGCCACGGCGCCGGGAATCGAACCCGAGCCGCCCGCGTACTGATCAGCAACGTTAGCCACCATTCCGTTCCTTCTCTTATGTTATGGGGATTCCTGATCCCACACTCGGCCATTCTGCAACGACATTCGCCCTCGAATGTCCGCTGCCGTCTTTTCCTGGTAGTGTGGTGCCCACGGTGCTCCCCGCCTTGGGCCTCGGGAGCCGCCGCACTTCCCCGCCTTGGGAGCCGCACTCCCCGCCTTGGGACTCGACGCACTCCCCCCACCCCGCGCTCTGAAAGCCGCACACACACACACACACACACACACCACGCCATCTCTCGGCTTCCTGTGGCGATCGGTGCTCCCCCCATCCCGGACGAGCCCCCAAATGTAGGAAACGGAAAAAGAGAGCCACGGCGCCGGGAATCAAACCCGAGCCGCCCGCGTACTGATCAGCAGCGTTAGACACCACGGCTACGCCGACTCTACTCTCTTAGTCATTCCGTTCCTTCTCTTATGTTATGGGGGTTCCTGATCCCACATTCCTTTGGGTCATTCCAAGCTAAATCGATCACTTTTTTCCATCGATGTCTCGGATTTTTTTTAAACTTGAATATGTTGTAGTCCTCGTGGAATTAGGGGGGGGGGGGGTTAAGTAATCATTTTGTCCATTTCGAGTTTGTTTCGAAAATACAGGGCCTTGAAATCTTCGATTTTTGCCTATTTTCGTGAAAATGGGTTGTACTTATGAATTTTTATCTCGGAAACTATTTGACGGATTTAGTTGATTATTACGGCATTTTAATGTGGAAGGATCGGCCTTCCCGAATAAATTTTTTCCAGATCGAAAAATTAATTTTGCAACATTGAAAATAATAAACAAAGTGTTATTTTGCAACTTGGGGCTCGAGATCGCGATTTTAAAAATCCGAAAAAATACTATCGTATTCCTTTAAGTTTTTTCTATAAAATAAGCCTATCTCCAGGGTGGTGCGGCTTCTATTAACGTCGCAGTGGTATGGTAAATAAGCGGACCGCGCGTCGCGCGGGCGCTCCGCTATTACGGTCAACTGACCGTACCGCTACCATGTCATATTACTTCAATGAGGTCTAAAAACAATATCGATGGATCCCATACTTGTCTGAATGGTGCCATTTATGCCTGCAGAAGAACTTTACTAACTCATTCTTGGCCAATGCTTTTTTTTATAATAATGAGATTTCTAAGTATCAACTTGTCCTATCGTTGATTATTTCTTAAAAAATTGTCATTGCTCGATGGAAACCACGGGAAGGTGGTGGGCTGCTTCCCACAGGAGAAGGATAAGGATGGGTCAAGAAGGATGGCATGGATAAGGATCATTTCGGAGGGGATGGGCTGGGGGATTGAGGGTTGCGAATAAGAAATCGGCCGAATCTATTTCATTGTGCTGAACACAGTACCATTTTTGTCGAACGCAAAAGTTTTACATAAAATTTTATTTTATAATAATGGCGTAAAGCTATGGAAGCTTCTAGTGCCAGTGATAGCAAGTACTGCAGCAAAGCGAGCTTCTAAGCTAGCTGCATGATTTTTCTGTTCATCAATAGTTTACTATAGATAGTAAATATAAAGCTCATCACAATTTTGTTATAATTTCTGAATGTTTAGGTCATAATACGGCTGCTGTTCACCTATTTCAAAAACGATTACTGAAATACCTTGCAGATAAATTTGTAGGAAACGTAAAAAAAATATATTTTTCCGATGGAGCGGCTGCACAGTATAAAAATAGAAAAAATTTCATAAATTTGATACATCACATTAGTGATTTCGATGTTGCTGCTGAGTGGCATTTTTTGCAACGGCACACGGTAAAGGACCATGTGATGGGATTGGAGGTGCCGTGAAAAGACTTGCAATGCGCACTAGGTTACAAAGAAAAGTGGATTATCAAATTCTTACACCCCAGCTTTGTATGAATGGGCAAGAACATCTTTTCCAAACATTTCCTTTGATTATGTAAAACAGGATGAACAGAAAAACCATGCTGCTAGCTTAGAAGCTCGCTTTGCTGTAACACTTGCTGTCATTGGCACTAGAAGCTTCCATAGCTTTACGGCATTATCATAAAACAAAATTTTATGTAAAACTTTTTCGGACTTCCGTTTCCGGACGCGAGCGTGATAGAGGTGTGTATTTGGTGTGGTGAGCTGAGTGAAGGAAAAGTGAGTGAAAGGGTGCAGGAGAGAATAGGGAGTGAGTGGGGAAGCAGGGAGAGAGGTGAGGAAGGGAGGAGCGTAAAGGGAGTGAAGGGGAATAGGGCAGGTCACGAAGTAGAGGCGGGATAAGGGATCGAATTGGAGGTTAGGTGGGGAGATAGGTGTTGTGTGGCGGGAAAAGAAAAGACAGAGGAACAAGTAGAGGGATCTGGTGGGCAGGAGAGGAATTAGGAAGAACTGTCAAAAAGGCGGGAGATTCGAAAAGGAGAGGAAAGGAAACAGAGGAAAGGATAAAGGGTAAAGGAGAAGAGAACAGCCGAGGTTAGGTTAGAGCAAGGGAAGAAGGCTAAATGGAGGGGGACAAGGGAGAGGATGGGAGGGAAGGGGGGAAGGGAAATGGAGGTGGGATAGGTAAGGAAAAAGGAAAGCTGACGGGGGAGGAAAGACGAAGGAAGGAGAGTATAAGCAGTGTGGGTAGCAGTGGAGGAAACTTGGAAAGCTACTGGGGGAAAAAGAGGAAGGAGAGGGAGGAGGAGGAAGGGACGGAGGAGGAGGGGAAGAGGGTAGGATTTAAGAAAAGTGTGAAGACGATGAGATCACCGCAGGGAAGGGGGAAAAGGGGGGGAAGCGAGGAAAAAGATGAGATGGGAAATGTGGTAGAGATGATGAGGGAGCTGGTGAAGGAGAGAAGGGAGGAAAAAGAGGAAATGAGGAAGGAGATGAGAGAGGTGAAGGAGGAGATGAGGAAGGAATGGGAGGAAAGAAGAAAGGTGATGGAGGAGTGGAGAGAGGAAAGGAGGAGGGAGTGAGAGTGGTAATTGGGGGGGATTTTAATGCGAGGACAGGAACGGAAGGGGGAAGGATATGGGGGGAGGAGGAGGAGTGGGGGAGGAGGAGTGGGAAGCAGAAGATCGAAAGATAAGGTGGTAAATGGAGAGGGGAGGAGGCTATGCAGGTATCTGGGGGAGAGGGGGTGGGGAATTCTAAATGGAAATGAAGAGGAGGACGAGGAGGGGGAGTGGACATACACAGGGGGGAGGGGGAACTCGGTGATTGATTATGTAGTGGGGAATGAGGAGACAAGGGAGAAAGTAGACAGGATGGAGGTAGGGGAGAGAATGGACTCAGACCACCATCCGGTAGTGGTATGGCTGAGGGGAGAAAAAGGGGAGCAGGAGGAGAAGAGGAAGAAAGGTGGGGGGAGAAGAGGGGGGAGGGGAAACTGGACGGTGGAGGGCAGGGAGGAGTTCACAAGAAAATTTGGGAAAAGAGACAGGGGACAGAGAGGAATAGAGGAGGAATGGGCGGAGTTGAAGAAAAGAGTAAAAGGGGCAATGGGGGATGCAGGGAAGGGGGGACAGAGGGGAACGAAGGGGGGATGGTGGGACAGAGAGTGCAAAGAGGAGAAAGGGAGGGTGAGGAGAGAATTAAGGAGGTGGAGAAGGGGAGGAGGTGATGGAAAAGAGTATAAGGAGAGGAAAAAGGAGTACAGTAGGCTGTGTGAGGAAAAGAAGAAAAAGGAGGTGGACAGGTGGGAGAAGGAGGTAGAGGGGATAAGAACGGAGGGGCAAGTATGGAAGGTGGTGAATAGGGAGAGGAAGAAAAGAAGGGGGGTGAGCGAGGAGATAAATATTGGGGAGTGGGACGAGTATTTCAGGGAGTTGCTAGGGGGGGTGGAGTGGAGGGTAAGAAGGGGAGTAGAAGGAAGGAGGGGCGAGGATGGGGAGGGGGAAATAGAAAAGGAGGAGATAAGAAGGGTGCTGAGGGGGTTGAAAGACGGAAAGGCGATGGGAGGGGACGGAATACCTAATGAGGTGTGGAAGTATGGGGGGGTGGAGGTGGAAGATTGGTTGGGGAGGTTTGCAATAGGATATGGAAAGGGGAGGGGTGGTTGGAAGAGTGGAGGGTAGGAGTGGTGGTGCCGGTGGTGATGAAAGGGATAGGAAAAAGGGTGGAGGAGTATAGAGGGGTAACGCTGACGCAGACAGCCTATAAGGTGCGTCGCTGTTAGCGGAAAGGCTGAGAAAGGAGATGGAGGAAAAGGGGATGCTGCCACCAAGTCAGGCGGAGTTCAGGAGGGGGATGGGGTGCATAGACTGCGTATACGTGTTGAATTACTTGATTAACAGGCACGTGGAAAGGAAAGGAGGGAGGATGGTAATTCTATTCGTAGACATGAAGGCGACATTCCATTCGGTAGACAGAGAGTTACTGGTGAGAGCGATGAGGGAGAGAGGAGTGAGGGAGGGGTTCGTTGGGAGGTGTGAGGAGGTGTTAAAGGAGACGATTTGTAGGATGAGGGTGGGGGAAGAGGAAGGGAAGGACTTCTGGACGGCAAGGGGGGTGAGGCAGGGGTGTCCATTAAGCCCCAGCCTGTTCACGCTATTACTGGCGGATATAGATGACGAGTTGGAGAAAGGAGGGTAGGGAGGGGTGAAGGTGGGGGGAGGAAAGTTTATACACTGGCATACGCGGATGATATTGCGGTGCTGGCGGTAGACGAGGAGGGAATGAGAGAGATGATGGGGAAACTGGAAAGGTATTTGGATAAGAAGGGGCTGCAGGTGAATGTGGGGGAGACGAAGATGATGAGGTGTAGAAAGGGGGAGGGAGATGGAAGAAGGCGACGTGGAGGTGGAAGGGAAAGGTGGTGGAGGAGGTAAGGGAATTCAAATATTTGGGATATACGGTGATGAGGAATGGGGGGCAGGAGGCGCATGTAGGGGAAAGGGTGAAGAAGGGGGCGGCGGTGATGGGTCAGGTGTGGGGGATAGGGAAGAGGAGGTTTGGGAAGAATTGGGGGAGAAGGGTATGGCTGTTCGAGAAGTTGGTGTGGGCTACGGTTAGTTATGTAGTGGAGGTGTGGGGGTGGAAGAGTAGGGACAGAGTGGAGGGGCTGCAGGAGAGGTACCTGAAATGTGTGTTGCGGGTGGAAAGATGCACACCAGGATATATGGTAAGAGAGGAATTGCAGAAGGAGATGTTGAGAGGGAAGGCGGGGTTGAGGGCATGGGGGTATGAAAGGAAGCTGGAGGAGGGGGGCGGGGGAGAGCTGGCAAGGAGGTGCTGGGAGGAGATTAAAGGGAGGGCGAGGAGGGGGAAAGCACTCGGGGGATGGGAAAAGGAAAGGAAGGAGTGCTTTGAAGAATGGGGATGGACAATAGAGGGGATAGAAAGAATGAGGGGCGGAGGGGAGTTGAGGGGGGAGGAATTGGTTAGTAGGGAGAGGAGAATGCAGGAGGAGGAAAGGTGGAAAAGGATTAGAGAGTCGGGATACAATAAATGGTATAAGACGGTGAAGGGGATGGGGGGCCAGGGTATTTGAAAAAGGGTTGGGGGGAAAGTAGATGGCAAAGGGTGGCAAAGTTTAGGTTGGGGAATGGGATGAGGGGAGGGAAGTACTGGGAGGAGGAGGAAAAGAGGAAATGCAGGATATGCGGGTGGGAGGAGGAAACATGGGAACATGTGTGGGAGGAATGTATGGGCTGGGAAGAAGGAGGGTGGGAGGAATGTATGGGCTGGGAAGAAGGAGGGTGGCAGGAGAGGGTGGGGGAGGTACTGGATGACGAGGGTGGGGGGGAGGAGTGGATGAGGAGAGTGGAGGAAAGGAGAGGAGAGTGAGTGGAGGAGTGGGAGAAAAGGAATGAGAGTGAGTGGTAGCGACCGGAAGCGGGGGTCTAAGGATAGGGAAGGGGGTGTAGATGGCGTGCTTGGCGGAGGGGAGCGGGCGAGTGGTGCATAGGATGCGCGTAGGTTAAGGAATAGGTTTAAGGAATAGGTTAAGGAATAGGTTAAGAAATAGGTTAAGGAATAGTATAAGATGAAGGTAGCGCTAAGAGGAAGGAGATGTAAGGATTGTAATCCCCAAGGGGAAACAAATAAACATATACATACATACATACATGTAAAACTTTTTCGTCCGACAAAAATTGTACTGTGTTCAGCACAATGAAATAGTTTCGGCCCATTTCTTATTCGCAACCCCCAATCCCCCAGCCCATTCTCTTCGAAATTATCCTTATCCATGCCATCCTTCTTGACCCATCCTTATCCTTCTCCTGATGGAAGCAGCCCACCACCTTCCCGTGGTTTCCATCGAGCAATGACAATTTTTTAAGAAATAATCAACGATAGGACAAGTTAATACTTAGAAATCTGATTAATATAAAAAAATTCATTGGCCAAGAATGGGTTAGTAAAGTTCTTCTGCAGGCATAAATGGCACCATTCAGACGCGTACGGGATCCATCGATATTGTTTTGAGACCTCATTGAAGTAATATGGCATGGTAGCGGTACGGTCAGTCGACCGTAATAGCGGAGTGTCCCCGCGACGCCCGGTCCGCTTACCTGACCCGGCGCGGCCCGCTGTATTTACCACACCACTGCGACGTTAATAGGAACCGCACCACCCTGGAGATAGGCTTATTTTATAGAAAAAACTTCAAGGAATACGATAGTATTTTTTCGGATTATTAAAATCGCGACTTCAAGCCCGAATTTGCAAAATAAAAATTTGTTTATAATTTTCAATGTTGCAAATTAATTTTTCTATCTGAAAAAAATTTATTCGGGAAGGCCGATCCTTCCACATTAAAATGCCATAAGAATTAACTAAATCCGACAAATAGTTTCCGAGATAAAAATTCATAAGTACACCCCATTTTCACAAAAATAGGGGTTCACAAAAATAGTATTTTCGAAACAAACTCGAAATGGACAAAATGATTACTTAAACCCACCCTAATTCCACGAGGACTACAACATATTCAGGTTTTAAAAAATCTGAGACATCGATGGCGTGGATTTGGCGTGGAATGACCCTTCGGGCTTTTTAAAGAGACTTATTTATTATCATCAACAGTGTTGGCTGTTATTAAACTACGGAGATTTGCCGCAATAATAAACTACGATCACTTGTCGTACATTTTCTGTTACATTACTTTTTCGTTTATGGGTTATTTGAAAACGAAAGTTACGTATTTCTTGTCCTATCACTTCAAATAATTATTATTTTCGATTCTTCTAAAAAAACCTGTGTATTCGTCTTTTTACGTTAGACATGATGTACCTTGATTTATCATTTATTCGTTATTCACTTTAATTGTCAAGCAAACGATGACGAAAAGTTCGATTTTGTATGCTATGTCTTTTTCATTTGTTATTTTACATGGTTTCCTTCGGTACATGTCGACTTGCTTGTTCGTAGTACGAGCGCAGCCGCCTACCGCGTAGCCAACGGTACCACAAGAGCTCGAGCGGAAGGCTCGCGCTCTGATTGGTCGGGTTTTTTTTTATTAATATCTCGCTAACGAAGCTTCGGACAATGTTTTCGTTAAGGAAAAAGTTGTTTGCAATCACCCCACGAATCACCCCTTCCAAGGAACAGAAACATTTTTGTTACACCCTGTCAGCAAGACTGAGTTATGCTTCAGAACAATTAATTCTGTAGGAATTAACTGTGTCGACCAATTCTCCAATCCGACCGCGTCTCCCGGAATTGCCCTGTAACGAAATCCTTAGGAGTCATCACGTCATGCTGCTTTTTCTAGCTGCTATTCAGCTGGTCGAGATCATGCTCCACACATTATTAAAAAATATAACAGAAAGAGTTTTTTTGAGGGCGTTATCTCTGCCCAGGCGCGAGCTCGAGAATGATTTGGGAGAGAGCGATAGGGCGAGAGAGAGAGAGAGAGAGAGAGAGAGAGAGAGAGAGAGAGAGGGAGAGAGAGGGTAGGGAGAGGGAAAGGCAGGGAGAGAGGGAGAGGAGGAGAGAGAGCGAAAAAGATTCTCGGCACGCAACATCTTCTTCTTTGTCGCACTATTTTATTCTGCATTTTATCACTTTCATCCATTTCGTTCCTCCTCCGATGCCCTTCAGTAATTCGTACATCCTTCTTCCTGTGTTTGCCATACCGTTGCTAAATGGTCTAATGTTTCTTTACTTCCCAAGCACAGCCTACATTAGTTCTCTTCGTCGTTTTTCCAGAATCTGTTTTCTCGCTCCTTATTGTCGCATCTAAACCTCGCTGTAAGTTTCTGGTCTCTTCCTTCATATTTATTCGTCAGATATTTGGGTTTTCCCTCAGTGCGTAGTCGTCTGTATATTTGGTTGTGTCTACGTTTTATTATTCTGTCGTATTGCTCGTGTCTCTGTTATCACCCCTAAAGCGATGTCCATCACTTTTTAGACACCCTGTACAGTATGAACAGAGTCAGGCTCAACGGGCATCCTTGTCTTACACTATGCTTCTTGCCGTTCGATTTACTTGTGCACTCAAAAGTTGTAATGCAAGGCGGTACACAGTTGAGCCCATTGACGCTACGTTTAATACATCCTACATTTTGTCGGCAGTGTTGTAGTCGTCGCAGGAAGAATTCAAGGGTAATGCTGGACAAACAAGGTTTATTGAGATTAGATAGGAATACATGGATTGGATTGGTTGGGCAGGGTATAAATTCCAGATCGGACATTTTGTCTAGTTACCTTTCTACAATCTTTTGTGGGCTCTAATATGAGTTCCGTACTCTACTTTATTTTAATCAGGCGTCCAGGAGTTACCCTGTTTGTACTCTCCATATCGTACGAACGCATAGGCTGCTGGAAATCCGCTTTCTGTGGCCAAAAGTCAATTTCAAGTTTAATATTTTGAAAAAAATGTTTTCCTATAAAGTGACAACCCTACAAAACTTCAAATCCAAAGTATTATTTATTTCAGATAATTCTGTGATTCTGTGATCATTTTAAACATAAAGTTTGAAACATTAGTATTAGCAGACATTTTTGTAGGAAGTTAAAAATACCAAAGATTATAAAGTTCCAAATTTATCAGTAATGTTCGAATATTAGAATATTCTAATTATTCGAAGCAACTATTCATATTCGAAATTATTCGAATATTCGAATACTTACAGCTCTACTCTGTACTCTCTCGACTGATAGGCGTCCACTTATTATGGCCGCACTCTTTTGCCGGAGTCCCTAGCAGTCCCTACTCTGCGGCCCGAAAGCGGCCGATGGTCATACTTCGAACTTTTCCTCGAGGCAGCGAAGAAGAATACAGGCTCATCCACTTAAAGGCTCCAACAGACCAACGCGAATATTCGCGGCGGCGGCGGATTCAACGCAGTTCAGCAGTTTTTTATACGTGGCGGCTTACGGGCAGCCGCGTTGGGTCCGCTGTCGCCGCGAATATGCACTTTGCTCTGTGGGAACCTTGACGCGGACCTCGCGCGCACGCGGACAGATGAACACTGCAACACCGCTTCATGTACGCATTCTACTGCACTCATACGTCGATAGTTCAAAAGTTATACGAAAAAGGCACCAAATTCTTCAATTCGGGCCACTGACGCGTCGGAGTGGTCTACCCCGCAGCTGGACCGTGGCATAGGTATACCGCACTCTTACAATGGCTACCGTTTTCTTCCCCGCCTGCTGTTGTGCCCTGCGTGATGGCTCGCAAGGCTGGTAGGGGATCTGGCGTAGTCGTGGTTTCGGGAGTGGTTAAAGGATAAGAATCCACCAGGTGAACTGCACCAAGTTTGGTTAAACTCCAAGACTAAGTCTTTATTCAAAAGCAACTAAACTAGACTGAGGTGTACAAGTAGATTTTAGCCGTGTTACCCGGTCGAGGGTCGGGTTCGAGTCTGCCGATTTACGGAGTCAAATCGGTTTTGTTACGCTCTTGGGCGTGGTGCTGTTACCATATATGGTCACGGCGAAGCGCATTTTTGCTGATTTCGTAGATTCGGTTGCCGCGCGGCAGTCTTCACTTAGAAACGTCTCGAAAGTAATATAATATGTATAACGTATAATAGCGTGATCGACGCGTGTGTTTGGGCGTTGCTTGGGTACAACATCCCTCACCCCTAAGGGAGGAAAAGCCATAGCTTTTTCTAGCTGCTGATGGGAATTCCCAAAACTCGTAATGGTTGAACTGATTATCATCGACTTACATTAGTTTTTCCTTAAACTAGTTTATAATTGTAGTTTGATAAAGCGTGAATATAATGTTATATAATATAGTGATAGTTGTTTATTTTTAACGGTCATAATATTTCAAAGAGAGTTGGTGGAAGACGTTTCTCCCTTACTAATTATTTTGATTATTGCTTCGGGTTTTTGTGTGGTTTTGTCGCGACTAGAGTCGTCCGTTATACAGTGTCGCGGCGTTCTTGCTTTGAAGCGTACAATGCATTTGTAGAGTGTAAGGATACATAATGTAATTGTTATAAATCCCGTTATCGAGGATAGTATGAAGAAGCTATAGTGATACTCGGTTGGTATTATCTCGGGTTTTTCCAAATCGTTTTGCAATTCTTCTAATTTTTTGCTAATTTTATTTAGTTCTTCGGGGTGTTTGATTATCCTTTTAAGTTCGAAGTTTGTGTTTCGGTACGAATCTACAGTGGTCGGTGGAAGTGTAATTTCGTCTAATGACAGATTGTAATCAGGTAAGTAGTTCCATATTTTTTCTATTCGGTACTGTTTTCCGGTTTCTATTGTGAATTCGGCGGTAGTAATTGTACATTTGTTTCTTATTGTTATTATACCAGAGTCCTTAATGCTATACATTTTTGTGCTTTTGTCGTCGCAGATTACTGCTAGCTGTATCGGTTTTGGCGCGACATAAATCCACATGCCTGGTTGTTGTAGTTCTATTAGGATTGTGTGGTTAAGTGTCATGATTCGGATTTTACAATTGTTTGGTTTTTGTGTCAACTTTGTGTACAATTGTACTTCGCACGGTCCGTATGGTATCGCCTTGAAAATAGGATGATTAGAGGTGCAGAGGTATAGATCGTTTATTGTCTTACATCCTGCTAACAATAAGTCTTGTTTACTTAGTTGTATATAATCTTGTACCGAGGTGTCAAGTACCACGTATGAATCGAGGGGTTCTATGTACGCGTAGAATGACTCGTTTATCTTCGTGGGTACCGGGTGTACCTTGCTCAATTTGAATTTCTTTGCGTTTAACAATGGGATATCTAACACTACGGTAATCGACTTGGTATCCGAGAATGCGGAGAGCGCAAGGATTTCGTACAAGACGTGCATGTTTTCTAATTTTATTCCGATCGGAAAATCTAATCCCTCAGGAACATGGGCGAGTGCCGAAGTGAGATATGTTACGACTTGTGCCGGTGGTATCAATCGTGGGTTAAGGACCCCCTTCTTTATATCCATAATGAATTCTAACAAGTCTTGCGTATCGCGCAATAGTGATTCCGCGACGCTGTTTATCAGTATGAAGTGTTCATCTATTTGGGCCCTTTAAGCCGGGTCCAGACCTGAATGAGTATACGCTGAGCAGACTAAGCGCGCACGAATGACGAATGCGCATGCATTCTGTACTTATCTTAGCCCACACCGCAGTCGTAACGATGGTGTCATAGTTAGCTAAATAAACATACAGCTCAACCCTCCGAGTCATCCTGTTTATCAATACAGGGTGATTCTCCAGCGACGCCTGTCAAAGAGTTGCCGCCTGGTACCCCGTGGCGAGGACAACCCCCCGCAGTACCTCACCGAATTGTATGGGTTTCGATCCTTCAAACGGTTGGAATACCATTAAAAAGTCACAAATGTCCAAGAGTTCCGCATTTCTCATCAGATCTTTGCGAAAACGACGTCAATTGATTCCTTATGTTTCGCCGATGAAACTAACACCAAGAATGACGTAATTCGGACCATAATGATTGACATTTCAAAAAAATTTATTTATATCATTTCAAGTTGAATTCGTTAAAAATAGTCAGATTTACATGAAATTTGGAATGATTTTCATCGGAAAAACGTAAGGAATTCATCGGTGTCACTTCCACATCGATACGATAAAGAGTAGGAGATTATTGTATTTCTGAAACAGATATGAATACGTTGGCTGTATGAATTAAGAATAATGCAAAGGTGTAGTGAAAAAAAGAAAGACAAATTCTTCAGTAAAATAGAGCTTTAACGTCTATCATATGGTAGTTGCATTATTATTATTGAAAATGTAATTTTTAAATTTTTGATTATCTGTTTATGACAATATTAGCAATGAATTAAATTCATTCACATAAATCCATCCTTCATGATTAAAAAAAAAGGCGCAAGTCGATACCTTCAATAATTTAGGTCATTAAGATTAATTTCTGTAGGCGGGTTTCGTAAAAATCACGGAAACCAGGTAACTTTGAAGATTTGTATTTTTAAACAATTTCGAATCTGCAAAAATGAGGACTTAACCCGTCCTAATTTCATATGGACTACCATATAGTTCAATATCATGTAGTATATCTCATCTGCTTCTATCATCCACGCTGAACGCAATACACTCCAAACTCCCTTTGATGTGCGGAAGAAAACCGACAACGGTCGGCTCAGGCCATGTGCCTTCGCCGGCATTCGCGAGTGGTGTCGAATGCCCCGAGTCACCACGAATGACACGTCCACACTTGCATATGCGTTCACGCTCACCCTTTCTGACGTAGAAGCATGCGGTCCGGGCTACCGTTTCACCCGTCCACATCAGAATATCCGTGCGCGCTCAGCCTGCTCAGCGTATACTCATTCAGGTCTGGACCCGGCTTTACACGTACATTCTTGCGCGCGTTCTTGCGCGCCACACGCCGCACAGTGGTCCCAAATCGCGAAAACCTGGCCAAAAACACTAAACGTACTTCAAAGCTCTCAAAAATTGGTATTCAGGGGTTTTTCGGGTCGCTGAATACGAATCTGAACATGAAATTTCGGAAAACAAAATGGCGAATCCAATATGGCGGACGGGTATGTTTAAAAATTGTTGGTCCTGCTTGGAAAATGGTTTTCTTGTGGTTTTTGGGGTCGCCGATTATGAATCTGATCTTTAAATATTGAAAAACAAAATGGCAAATCCAAATTTCAATAGTAATTTACGTTGG
Organism: Andrena haemorrhoa; assembly: GCA_910592295.1. Classification (NCBI taxonomy): domain Eukaryota; kingdom Metazoa; phylum Arthropoda; class Insecta; order Hymenoptera; family Andrenidae; genus Andrena; species Andrena haemorrhoa. The sequence continues at coordinate 23,585,807 of OU342942.1, forward strand.
AATTTTGGAGAACTTATATATAAGAATGCGTAAGTCACAAATTATGTTGCTAGTATTTCAAACTTTATTGCACACAAATATTGCACAAACAAATTGTACTCCGAATATTCTAAGTTACATTACAAATACAAATTATATCGCAAGTATTGCAGTTACTTAGTCACAAAAAATATTTAATCTGGTATGCACAAACAATAATTATGAAATGAGAAATTTAAATAGTTTTATTAGGAGTCGTCTGAGCTGCTGTCGGTATCATCATCGGTATGACATGAAATGTTGCCTTATCAAACTTATCAAACTGTGAAAAGAAATATATATTTAAAATACACACTATATATGCATGTATAAGAAATACGTATATATATGTACATGTGACATCTGCATTTTAAATTAGTTATTTCGCAGATGTATTCAACAAATCAATTTACAGTAACTTCGAATTATGTTATCAGCTCGGGACTTTTCAACAGTTTAGTTTACCATACGACTGCCTACAATACTGCTATTTGTGAAAAAGCACCTGGTAGCGTAATTTATTGAATCTTTATTTGCCGCTAACGAAAGGCCAAGGTTCTAAAAACAAGAGATTTTACTAGTCCCTTGCACGTGTTGAAAACACGCTTGAAATGGATAGCGCAACTACTACGCATTATAAAAAATGGCCGTACAATGAGGGGAGCAGCTAGGAGCAGCTAATTTTTGCGAATATTACAAGATAAAAGCATCAACTACAAGACTGAACAGTAGTTTTAGCGTGATATTGCGCGATATACATCGTTTCGTCTACATCCTTAATATTTCTGTATAGTGTTTTATCTCTCATTTTATATGATACATTTTACAATTCTACAACGTAACCATTAAATATTTTCGACATGCTAGTACCAATAAACATTCTACTTACTTCCAGGAGCAGCATCCATTTTGCAGAATTGAAATTGCTTCACGCTTTTAAAAGTTATTCACTAATCACTTTCCACTTTTGTATCGTGGTGACTTACGTGAGAACCGCTTGACGATTGAAAGCGAACTTCCAACTGTCACCACTTCGCAGGTAAAAGTCGTAAAACACTCGCATCTCGGTTTTTCCATGGCCATATTATCAGACTACCCAACCCAGCAATTAGAAAGCCTCCAACGGAAAATTCATTTTCGAGATTTTGGCCAGGTTTTCGCGATTTGGGACCACTGTGCGCCGACGCGCCACGCAAAGGAAGGAGCGCGCTCCTTCCTGCACGCCAGAAGGTTGTACCCGTCACTACTTAGAGACAGAGAGTTCGGGCTCCCATTTCTACGTCGACTCCACATGGTTTTTCCGCGATCCAGCGCAGTCTTGTATTGTGTACTAGGGTAAAGGATCCAATTACTGATACCTAACCAATTACTGTCACCTTCAGCTATTTCACTTAAAATAACGAATAAATAAACTATAGTATATAATCTATAGTATAGATCTATAGTATAGATTATAGGTTGAATTACATAATTATTTTTGTGCTATGACTTTACAACGTTTATTTTTTCGTTATTTTAAGTAAAATAGCTTAAGGTGACGGTAATTGGTTAGGTGTCAGTAATTGTGTCCTTTACCCTACCTGTTCCATGTATATTATGGATCTGCGAAACGCTCGGCAAGACATGATCGTGATATACCTACGTTCGCGAAAAGTATACGAATTCCTGGATATATCTGGCATATAGAGGATATCGTCATTTCTATTACTGTAGGACACAGTGAAACATCTGTTTTTACAGAGCTACATTTGGTTTACCCGAAGGTGCTATCAATTATGGAAATGGTTTATTACTCAGTTATAACGACTGTATTGCGATCTGTATTCCTTGCAGACGAAAAGTTTCCACCTCATCGGACGTTGTGCGCGGTTAGAAGTGTGGCACGCCGGAATTTTGTCACCCACGCTCGTGCGTGCGTGTAGAACCGTTGTCACGCCGGGTCCAGACCTGAATGAGTATACGCTGAGCAGGCTGAGCGCGCACGAATATTCTGATGTGGACGGGTGAAACGGTAGCCAGGACCGCATGCTTCTACGTCAGAAAGGGTGAGCGTGAACGCATATGCAAGTGTGGACGTGTCATTCGTGGTGACTCGGGGCAGTCGACACCACTCGTGAATGCCGGCGAAGGCACATGGCCTGAGCCGACCGTTGTCGGTTTTCTTCCGCACATCAAAGGGAGTTTGGAGTGTATTGCGTTCAGCGTGGATGATAGAAGCAGATGAGATATACTAGATGATATTGAACTATATGGTAGTCCATATGAAATTAGGACGGGTTAAGTCCTCATTTTTGCAGATTCAAAATTGTGTAAAAATACAAATCTTCAAAGTTACCTGCTTTCCGTGATTTTTACGAAACCCGCCTACAGAAATTAATTTGAATGACCTAAATTATTGAAGGTATCGACTTGCGTCTTTTTTTTTAATCACGAAGGATGGATCTATGTGAATGAATTTAATCCATTGCTAATATTGTCATAAACAGATAATCAAAAATTTAAAAATTACATTTTCAATAATAATAATGCAATTACCATATGATAGACGTTAAAGCTCTATTTTACTGAATAATTTGTCTTTCTTTTTTTCACTACACCTTTGCATTGTTCTTAATTCATACAGCCAACGTATTCATACCTGTTTCAGAAATAAAATAATTTCCTATTCTTTATCGTATCGATGTGGAAGTGACACCGATGAATTCCTTACGTTTTTCCGATGAAAATCATTCCAAATTTCATGTAAATCTGACTATTTTTAACGAATTCAACTTGAAATGATATAAATAAATTTTTTCTGAAATGTCCATCATTATGGTCCGCATTACGTCATTCTTGGTGTTAGTTTCATCGGCGAAACATAAGGAATCAATTGACGTCGTTTTCACAAAGATCTGATGAGAAATGCGGAACTCTTGGACATTTGTGACTTTTTAATGGTATTCCAACCGTTTGGAGGATCGAAACCCATACAATTCGGTGAGGTACTGCGGGGGGTTGTCCTCGTCACGGGGTACCAGGTGGCAACTCTTTGACATGCGTCACTGGAGAATCACCCTGTATTGATAAACAGGATGACTCGGAGGGTTGAGCTGTATGTTTATTTAGCTAACTATGACACCATCGTTACGACTGCGGAGTGGGCTAAGATAAGCACAGAAGTTGGTGAAGAATGACACAATGGCACTTTCGACCCCTCCGCATGCGTCATTCGTGCGCGCCCAGTCTGCTCAGCGTATACTCATTCATGTCTGGACCCGGCTTCAGGCGTGTCGCGTTCAAAAGTGTGGCGCGCAGGAATTCTCGCCGCACGCAAACCTCGACGCCAGAGGCAACGCCGTACGATAAGCCGTGCCTCGATGGGTTTCGAGGACTTCGACCCTTGAGACCAGGGGGGCCGTACATTGTTGTCCCCTAAGTAGTGACGAATCGAAAATTCTACATTTCTCTTCGGATCTTGGCGAATGTGGTGTGAATCATTTCCTTATGTTTTCCCGATGAAAATGGTCCAAAAACGACACAAATCTGATCGTAATTAAGGAATCTTCATAGTAACTTGATTTCCATAACTTCGTTAAAAATAGTTCGATTTACATTAAATTTGGTATAATTTTCATTTGGAAAACATAAGAAATGCATCGGCATCACTTCCATATCGATATGCTAAAGAATAATGAATACAATTTTTCTGAAGCAGGTATGAATCCTCGGCCGCCCACAGCGAATCTTGGTCGGCGACCCACAGACGAGGGTGAAATATTCATTACAGCGTATTAAGAAATTCTGTATTCTTCATCGTATCGATATGAAAGTAACACCAGTGGATTACTGGCGTTCTCCCAATTAAAAATATCACAAATGTTATGCAAATCGGACTACTTTTACACAAACAATATAAATTATAAAAGGAGTAGGCATTTCTTAAACTCTCTTATCGTATCGATATGGAAGTGACATTAATGGATTTCTGGCTCACCTTGGAGTCCGATGAGAGTATAGCTTATCCAAAAGCATGATTAGATCGATATAGACTCTGTGATCCGTACGGTGATCAAAATAATTGTGAAAACGTTGTTTTATGAGGGCTGCTCGGTTTGCGTGGTCCGAACGATGACCAGAACGAGCAAAGAACCTTGCTGATTGGCCAAATTTTCCTTAGAGAGGAGGGACCTTCCCTTTGTACGTTCGACGGTGTAGGAGGGACCCTCCTCTCCCTCTCGATAATGTAGAGGTGGATGAGTAGACATCTGGTTATCAAAACTAGCCAGCTTGATGGGTTAGAGTCTCGCCAGGGTCGCGGTTTATAACCGTATTGTCCCGCGGGTCTACGGCGGAACCCGCCGATGGAGCAATATACGGATTAACGAATCGACCGAAGAAAGTCGAAATATCTGAAAAACGGCATGATGTCGATTTACCTTTTCGACATCTGGCAGACAAATGCTTCCTGACGAAACCTTCAAAAACAAGCAATTGCCTAATTAGTTGTAAACGAATGAATGAGTTTCCCTTCGAAAATTATTAAATGGCCCGCTGTAAAGGGGAAATGAATTTTCACTTCGCTCTGAGTCCCGCACTTTTGTCCCGCAACACGGAACACTGAGTAAATACATTTTTGCATATTATTTTTAAATACGTACAAAAATTAGTATTTTACTACGTTTATTTCGCTTACTTTCCTTATATCTATTCTCCTTCCTTGTCGAACTATTCGGGGGACCCCGATACGATTTCGAATAAGTATCACAAGTTTGTGGTTTCCTTTTTCTTCCTCGCTAAAAGGAGTGCGATAAAAAATTCCAACTCCTTTTATAATTTGTTTTGTTTGTGTAAAATTAGTCCGATTCGCATAACATTTGATCTGATTTGAATTGGGAGAACGCCAGTAATCCACTGGTGTCACTTCCATAACGATACCAGGAGTTGAGACAGTATAAGGTTTCCACTTTGAACTATTTTATTATTTCTCTTTATTGTATGAAGAAGAGAAAATAATATGAAAGTAATTGTTGTTTTAATATAATTATGAAACACACAATGGAAACACCGTTCCTCGAAGAGGGGGGACCTTCCCTCTGCGAATTCGTTGGCGGAGGAGGACCCCTCTCGCTCTTAATGATGTAGGGGTGGAAAATGCCTCATCTGGTTGCCAAAACCTACCCGGCTGATCGGCCGGAACGTTTCGCCAAGGTCGCGATTTATGGGCGGTTTGTCCCGCGAGTTGGCGGTTGACGACGGTACCTGCGCGTTCAAAGTTTTTTCTTGGCTTTTAAGAATTTGCCAAACAGATCTTGTTGAAACGTTCTTGGAAAAATAATAAATCATCGATCGTAAAGGACAAATGAATTTTCGCCTGGCTCTGAGCCCCCTTTTGTCCCGACGCACGTGACAAAAATGCTACCAATATAGCAATTAAGAAGTATTACCGACCAAGTCCACCATCAATACGCATCGTGGAGAGACACAGGAAGAAAAGGGGTTGTCCTCCCTTAAAATTGAAGACGACTCCCTTATCTCTCGAGTATAAACACGCGTTAGAATATCATAACAAAAGCTAGCTCGACATTTGCACCGCGAGGGAAGGTAACCCGTTGGAAGGAGGTTATATTAGGACCAATCGGATCTGCATTCCTTGCAGTCGCGAAGTTTACACATCTTCATAGTAATGTCTTCTCCCTATGGCCCATCTTTTCTTGTACCCAATACGTCTCGGATACTTTTGTTTTGATATGCGAGCGCGTGTATACATATACTCGAGCGATAAAGGATCCGCGTGTAATTGGAAAAAAAGAGGATGGCGCAGGTGAGACCACGCGCAAACTACCCCTTCTGTCCCCGGGTGCCTCCGCGAAGTGTTTTTGACGGTCAACGCGAGTAATCGTGTGTGATTTTTTAGTACAACAGCGCGTGGGTAGCTGTATGTGTAGATCAATTGTTTATAAAAATATATTAGCAGTGGATTGCTGATGAATGCGGCGGATTGATTGTAAGGTATGCAATGTAACCACGCGAATTTCCACATACTTATAATGAAACACAATTTTGTTTATTAATGGCTGAAAAAAGATATTCAATTTACCCTGCTCCCACGACTACATATTTATTACCTATTACCAAGACTGTTGAAACTTGGGGCATTTAAGTTTATTCCCAGCGCCTGGCGAACACCTGGGTCGCCAATTGCAATTGCCATAATCCTGGGACTCTCCGCGATGCCTTCACTGATGGGGTTTTTAATTTTTATTGCTGGCCAAGACCTTACGAATCCCAGGGGAATGGTCACCAGCACCTTCTGTCACACCTTGACCAATTAGATTGTGGCATAAAAATGTTCGCAGACGATACCTTAATATATGTAACAGGTGAGAGTTGTATGGAGGTGGAGATGAAAATGAATGTAGCATTTAATGTAGTGGAAGAATGGATGAATATTAACAAACTGAAGATGAACGCAGGGAAAACGAAATATATGATAGTTAGAAGTACAAGAAAGGAGCTAAAATGGTAGTATGGCTGTGAAATGCTTGGATAAAACTGAAATAGAACGGGTGGAAAGGATAAAGTATTTAGGCGTAATTATCGATGATAGACTACGATTTACAAACCATTGTGATTATATGCTAAAGAAAATAGGGAAAAAAACAAAGTTTTCTGAATCGAGTGGGAAATTATGTTACAGCATATACTAGATGTGTTATATACAAGACATCCATAGCACCTCATTTTGAGTATTGTGCGACGTTATTAATTAATATGGGGACAACACAGATAAGTAGGCTACAAAAGGCACAGAACCGCGCCATGAGGGTCATATTGCAATGTGATAGACGAACCAAAGTCGAGAATATGCTGCAAGCGTTGCAGTTTATGGCTGTAAGACAGAGGCTGTACTATAATATGTGTATATTTGTTTTTAAAATTGTAAAAAATATGTTTCCGGAGCAATTAAGGAATAGGCTAAGAATAGTAGGCGACGACAGTGCAATGCAAACAAGACAAGCTGGGAATATTGCAGTAGAATTTCGCAAAACGAGAAGTGCTCAAAAAAGTCTATTTTATGAAGGAGTATTAATGTATAATGCACTACCAGACGAAGTAAAATCCTGTGGAAGTTTAGGTATATTTAAGAGAATGGTGAAGGAATTCGTCACAACAAATGTAAAGTAACATAAATGTACTTGAAAATAGCTGAGAAAGCTAATAAATAATCAATCAATCAATCAATCAATCCCTCCCTCCCTCCCCCCTCTCTCTCTCTCTCTCTCTCTCTCTCTCTCTCTCTCTCTCTCTCTCTCTCTCTCTCTCTCTCTCTGCTTCATTCGTTCCCCAACACTCACTCGGAAGGTAAGGCTTTTTAGGTAGCCGCCTCCGATTATACTGGTTTTTGGATATGTTTCACAGGAGCAACAAATAAGGAATACTAGGTAAATCGGACAAATTTTACATAAGGAATACAAATAGCTTGTGTCAATGTAGTCAGATTTGCATGATATTTGGTATGATTTTAATCGACGGAACGCCAGGAATCCATTGGCGCAACTTCCCCTTCGATACGATGAAATTCTGAAATTCTGAACATTTCTCGCTTATTTTAATGATATTCCAAACCCTTCGAGGGTCGAAAGCCATAAAATTCGATGAGGCACTGCGGGGTGTTTCCTCGTCACGGGTTGACGGGCGCGAGGCAGCCTCGCAGCGAGGAAAATATCATGCTCGAGGTAGCGCAAGGCTGCCACGGCAGCATCACGAGGCTGCTTTCCAAAGTGACCGAGTCGAGGTAGTCTCCAGACTCTGCAATGCGCGAGGCGTGCCTCGCGCGCACGCCTCGCAACGTCGATACGCGCCTTAAGGCGGCTCGTCTTCGTAGGCTCGATTGCCTCGTCTCTTCTCACACCGTTGTGATCCGTCGCATAGGACTGTTATTTACTGTTGACAAGATGTTATCCTTAATGACGGTCCCGCGAGAGCTCACGTTGTTTTTGTTGGTGCGTTTAGTGCAATTTAGTGTTTGGTGTCCTCGCGGGCGTATTGCCAGTTTCCTTATACTTTTCCCCTCTTTTCCTTTTCTAGTACTTGGAGTTTCCCGCCCCATCGGTTTTCATGAACATTTCGTACCGGCGGGCGGTGAGGAAATATCGGGCGGCTCGACGCCAATACGAACTGGAAAACGCAACCTGGATGGAGTGGGAGGAGGAGGACGCGTGGGGCGTCCGGCCATTGTTTGGTGAGTTTCTTTTTATCTTGGCGTCGTTTATCCCTAGCCGAATTCTCAATCTTAATTGTTTCGCGTCTGGTGATTGTTCCAGAGCGTCACGGGGAGTGTTATACCTCACCGGGGCGACGGCCGCGGCTCTGGCCGCTTTTAGAGGCCGCTCGCGCGGCTGGCGGGCGTCCAGCATAACATATTTTATTTTACCTTGTTTTATAAATTCCCCCTTTTTTTATTTTCCTGAATAAAATGTCCCGTTTTCTTTTCATTCTGTTGTTAGCGTGTCGTCACTTCCCTCCACAATTGCGACCATTTCCCCGTTCCTGCCTTATTCTATAAAATGTTTGAGTCGGTTTGCGTGTACGCGAAGCGTCCGTCGTCCCTTATTTATAGTGTAATTATTATTTTCGTGTGTGTCTTGAATCGCGTAGGGGCCTATACATGCGGGTGTTAGTTTTTTAGATCGTCCGCGTCTCAGTGTCTCGTCATGCAGTAGCACTCGATCTCCAACTTTAAAGGATCTGTCCGCTGTCTTCCTGTCATAATACGTTTTTGATTTTTCCTTACTCTTTTCTATAGTCTGGGTTAGGTTATTGGTAGACCATAATCTTTCGCGTAGCTCTTCGGCGTATTTGTCGTACGTGTATGTTGGTTGCGGTGCTTGTCTTAGAGAGGTCGGTAAGGTAGCTTGTCTTCCGAAGACAAGCTCGTAGGGCGTGTAACTAGTGAACGTGTGCGGTGTCGTATTGTACGTGAACATCGCGTACGGTAGCCATTCCTCCCAATCCGTTTGGTCCTCTGCGATAAAGTTTTTTAGGTATTCAGCTAACGTACGGTGGCTTCTTTCTAAAGCTCCGTTCGATTGGGGGTGGTAGGCAGAAGTTTGGATTTTATAGATTTTAAGTAACTTGCAAACGTTCTTAAATACTTGACTTAGGAAATTGGTCCCTTGATCCGTTAGTACTTGGTGCGGTATGCCGTAATCGCAAATTATTTTGGTAACGAATTCTTTTGCTACGGTGTTCGCATCTTGGTTCTCTAGAGGTATAGCCTTACTGAATTCCCACCTCAACTTCCACCTCATTAATCTGGAACCTGGGTCCTTTACGTTAAAAAGCCAGTTGAGTGGCTTATGGTCCGTCACGATTTTGAATTTGGTACCGTATACGTATGGTCTGAAGTGTTGTGTCGCCCATACGATAGCTAATAATTCCTTTTCGACGGTGCTATAGTTCTCTTCCGCTTTGTTCAACACCCTGCTCGCGTGAGCTATTGGTAAATCTCGTCCTATCTCTCCCTGCGATAGTACTGCTCCTATCGCTTTCCCGGAAGCGTCTGTCGTCACCACGAACGGTTTTGAGAAATCTGGGTACTGCAATATCAGTGCCGTCGTTAGTTTTTCCTTTATAACCTCAAGGGCTTCTTGTTCTTGCGCGGTCCACCTGAACGCTTAGTCTTTCTTTAACAGTTGTGTCAAGGGTTTCGCGATCTATGAGAATTGAGCTATGAATCTCCTATAGTATCCAACTAAACCTAGAAAAGATTGCACGTCTTTTACTCCTTTGGGTACCGGGAAGTTTCTAGCTTTGATACCGTTTTCGGTTATTACGTGTCCTAAATACACGGTCTCCTTGCGCAGAAATTCGCATTTGTTGGGCTGAAGCTTTAAACCGCTCTCACGTATACGCTCGAACACAAGTTCAAGGCGCTCTTGGTGTTCTTTCAACGATCGTCCGTAGACGACTATGTCGTCTAAATATACGAAGCATTTTATTCCTTGTAGGCCCGTCAAACACGGTATTCATTATTCTCTGGAACGTAGCTGGAACGTTTTTGAGCCCGAATGGCATCCTGTTATATTTGAAATGACCGTATGGTGCCGAGAAGGCGGTTTTCTCGCGGTCTTCCTCCTTCATGGTTATTTGATGGAACCCTGACGCTAAATCTAAGGTCGAGAAGTATTTTGCTCCGCCTAATTGGTCTAAAATTTCTGTTATGTTGGGTAAGGGGTACGAGTCGCCTATCGCCGCGTCGTTTACTTGTCTGAAATCTACTACTACTCTTAGTCTGCGATTTCCTATGGCGTCTGGTTTTTTTGGAACCACTAGCAAGGGAGCGTTCCATTGGCTGGCGCTTGGTCTAATTATTCCTTCTTCTACCATTTCTTGTACTTGTCTATTTACTTCTTCCTTATGTGCTTGTGGTAATCTATACGGTTTTACATATATGGGCTTGGTACCCTGGGTTAGGGTAATCGAATGTGTTGCTTTTGTGGTGTACCCTAGTTTGTCCCCCTCTAGGCAAAATATTTCGTTGTACTTTTCGCAGAGCCCGCGTAGGCTGGACTCGTCTTCGCTATTTAGGTGTTCCGTTCTGAGACTTTCACGCAAGATTTGCATCCTATTCCTTCCGTGCACGGCGTGTACTACGTATGCCATCGCGTCGCGGTCCTTGTCGCTGGTCGCGTCCGATGGGTCAGTGTCCTCGCTCGTGAATGATTCTAGCGTTACCGCTGGCGTACTGATAAGGGCTTCTTCTGCTGTAGTGTTCATTACGCTTATCACACATCTTCCGTCCTTGCCTACTGTTAGCGAATTTCCTATGAATACTCCTGGCTTAATTGACCGTCCTTCTACTATGCCTTCCCCTTTATCCATCGTTCTAGCAAAGAGAATAGTTTCTGATCGCGGCTTCAAAGTTACGTTTCCTCCCCTGGAGTAGGGGAATTGTGTCCCGTACAGCTCTATTCCTTGGTTTGCTCGGATGCAGACGTCGTGTTTAGCCATAAAGTCTTGTCCTAAGATTCCGTCTGCTTCTAACGGGAAATCGTCCCTTACTAACCGGCAAGGATGCGTTACGCACTTGTTTCCAACCTTTATGTTCAATTGTATCAGGCACAGTGTCTTCGTTTCCATGGGGGCTATGCCTCGTAAGGACACTACTTCATCCTGGGCGTGGACATCTCCCAGCACCCTTCCTATCTTTAATAACGTGATATCGGCACCGGTGTCGACTAGCATGCTTGCTCTTCTACTGACTAGTTCCGGCGCTCTGATTTCAATTGTGTTTTCTGTCTTGGATGTAACTACCAGGTTCGCTCGATATGATTCTACTCTAGATCCTGCGCTGGTTTGCCTGTCGTCGGTTGTCCCGCGGCTCGCGTTAGGGTCATTCCTGTCTTCTCTGGGTGTCTCTCGACCCGGAGTTCTATTCGAGTTTCGTCTAAAATCTTCGCGTCCATGGTTAGTGTTAGTATAGCGCGGTCTGTATTCTCGCTCATTTGCTCGGCCTCTAGCCCTGCATTCTCTGATTAGGTGTCCCGGTTTTTTGCAATAGTGACAGACTACTGTGACGCGCTGGACTTCCCTTTTTATGTGCGTCTGTTGTGTCCGATAGTTTATTCGCGGCATGCTTAATCGCGTATAGCAGTTTCTCGCTAAATGCCCAAATTTATTACATCGTTCGCAGCGCGATACATTTGACCCTTCCCTTCTTTTGGGATGGTCATCGAACTTCCTGAAATTTCGCGAGGTGTTTAGACCCATTGCTTGTTCTTCCTCCATTGCTGCGGCTATAGCCGAATTTAACGTCGCGTAATTTCGCGACCTTATAATCGTTCTCAGCTTCACATTTAACCCGAGGGTAAAAACATCTATAGCTCGGATAATTCTCCTGCTAATTCCTCTACCCTACACGCGAATGATTTGACATTCTCGCCATCTCGTTGATGGCAAGCGTGAAACTCCGCTCCGACTGCTCCTATTGACCTTTTGTCCACAAATAAGGATGTTAAGATGTCCTTTAGCTTATCGAAACTATCTATCTCCTTGTACTCTAATACCTTGGGTGCCTTGCCTTTTATCTTTGTTCCTATCACCGTTTTCAAGAAACGCGGTAGTTCGTTTGTAGGGACGAACTCTGCGGCACTTGCACAGGAATTCAAAAATTCCGCGAGCTTTTTCACGTCCGGTGTCGGTCCGGGAGGACTAGTCTCAACGTGTTCCGGCATTTCTCGTTCTTCCGAACCTACTCTGTCCAGCAAACTAAAACCCGCTAGCATAATCGGATATTCCCTATTCGGTGTTACAAAGTTTTCTGGAGACGATTCGACGCTTGAACCGTCGTTTTTCCTGACGCTTAATTTTAACGGCGACGGTCGAAACGTTTGGCGGAACGGTCTTGGATGTTCTACAGGAGGTAGGAGGTCTAGTTGCTCTCGCAGGAAGGTTAGCTTTTTGTCAAAATACGATTCGAATGGTCTCGACAAACTTTTCTGACCCGGGAGTTTGAGTTGACTCGCGCTCTCGTCTTCTATAGACATACACGTACCGTTCCGGAATTTCTTTTGGACTCTGGTTTACAATATTCTACGCTCACGTTATAGGTATCGGATTCGGTATGAGTTTTGTTTACTCATAATGCTGTTCGCACCCACATGTTGTTGGTTCGGTTCGACGTCCTCTCGTGCGTGATCCAACGGCGGCGATAAGATGAAACTGGACCCTGCAAGGTCGACCCGTACAGCTGTTTGCTGCGCGCTCCGGCGGCTGCTTCCCTCGTACGGCTCTCCGTCCGTCATTCAGGTGCGGCTTCTACTCGTTCCACTGTCTCCAAGTCTTCTCGTGCGCCTCGGTCCTCGGATCCGTGGCGCCTTCGTAGTTGGATTTGGTGTTTGGTAAATGGTGATTCACCCGTTCATTCACAAGCCGATTTTTACTTGTTACCAGGCTCGTCGTCGTTCTGACTGCGTCGAACGTTTTCTAAAAGGCCGTTCCTCGGTCCTCTGCACTACCTCGGTAGCGACGATAGTCTGTTTCAGCCTATGTGACTGCAATGGTCCGATAGTCTTGCCAGAGAGAGTACAATCTCCGGCGATGTCGATTAATCAGTTGCGTCTAGGGTCAGTAAAAAATTTTCGATGCAGATCTCACCGCTGTCACCAATTTTGTTGTGCCCTGCGTGATGGCTCGCAAGGGTGGTAGGGGATCTGGCGTAGTCGTGGTTTCGGGAGTAGTTAAAGGATAAGAATCCACCAGGTGAACTGCACCAAGTTTGGTTAAACTCCAAGACTAAGTCTTTATTCAAAAGAAACTAAACTAGACTGAGGTGTACAAGTAGATTTTAGCCGTGTTACCTGGTCGAGGGTTGGGTCTCGAGTCTGCCAATTTGCGGAGTCAAATCGGTTTTGTTACGCTCTTGGGCGTGGTGCTATTACCATATATGGTCACGGCGAAGCGCTTGCATTTTTGCTGATTTCGTAGATTCGGTTGCCGCGCGGCAGTCTTCGCTTAGAAACGCCTCGAAAGTAATGTAATATGTATAACGTATAATAGCGTGATAGACGCGTGTGCTTGGGCGTTGCCTCCGCACAACACTGCTACGTTAAATTTAAAGTCCTCTGCCAAAAGCCAAAAGCACTCTGCGCCCTCGACTGGCATCAAATGACCCTACAATTTTGACGTCGGCTCATAGGTGGCGGAAGTATCGATGTATGATTGTAGTGGAATGTATCTGTGAGGCGCTGTCGTAGTTTCGTCTGTTCCCATGCGCATAAGGGCGCCAGCCGAAGGAGGCGCTAAAAAACTATATCGCGCATTTAATAGTAAAGGAATCCAACTCCCACATAAATAAAATGTAAATGTAATTCTTTTTTTTGTACTCTGTAAAGGCAACAAATATTGAATAGCAAACAGGTGCAAAGATTTGGACCCCCCAAATTTCGTATTAAATAAATAAATTTACAATAATATTTAATATGTGTTTTCATTTACACAAGCTTTGTGTAAATCTAGAGACGCGGTAGCGTCTCGACGCCAAGTACATGAAAGACACCCGGTATATGTGTCGATGTCGCTACCGTGTACTTTTACTCGTTGCAGAGCCATTCCAACCTAACTTTTTATTTATTTCACTAATATCTCATCACGCCTGCGATATTTTCTAAATTTAATGGCATTTTTCTCATGTAAACCGCATGTGAGCTTTCGAATAAGACCAAATTCAATACAATCGGTCCACGCATGACAGAGATATCGTAATATCGTCTCATGGATCTGTCAGAAACGGTAAGGTTTTTCTTCTTATTCTTATGATTCTTCTTCTCCAGTCATAATTTCGCCAACATAATACGTATACGCGTTATACGCACACCTTCAGCCAAAACGAACTAATACATGTTTCGTTCGTCAATCGCTATCTTCACTATGCAATCCATTCCAAATATTGGCAGCTTACCGTCAAGTTATAACCAAATAAGATAAGTTGTCAAAATTTTAGATGCCACGTGCTTTTACAAATATGTATCGTTGTACCATTGAATTGCAACCAAAATGCAGTCTCACAAGGGGACACCACGGGTGCGGAAATCGCTTTTGGAACGACAGTATATGGAGGTCGTAGTACTCGTGTAGTATGAAAATACCATTTCGGCTTTTCACCGAATGGGCCTTCGTTTTCGAGATATTGTGGTTTAAAGTTTTGAACAAACGTAGTAAGGCAGATATATACCTTCTATAGTAACCTATATCCAAGAAGGTGTGTTGGAGCAACGACAGCGTGTCAGATTGTCACGCGGGCGGACGGGGTTCAAGTCCCGCAACCGCTTCACTTTCTTTTTTCGAATTTTTCCCGTGGAAATATATTTTGTGGATATTACGTATCACATAGTATGTTACATATTACCCTACGCAAATTTTAAGGTTAAAAATGTATTTAAAACATAACGTTTTATTCTAATCATCTCTTTCACCGGTGTTTTCATATTCTGGTCCTGCGAAAATATTTCATTCCGAAACTTTCGACGCCTGCGATTGTCGAGCAGGTGAAGTGGGATAGCCGTTACTTCTGACCGTAAGGGTGATTTTTTACCTGCTCGACAATCCAGGCGTCGAAAGTTTCGGAATGAAATATTTTCGCAGGACCAGAATATGAAAACACCGGTGAAAGAGATGATTAGAATAATACGTTATGTTGTAAATGCATTTTTAACCTTAAAATTTGCGTAGGGTAATATGTAACATACTATGTGATACGTAGTATCCACAAAATATATTTCCATGGGAAAAATTCGAAAAAAAATTGAAGCGGTTGCGGGACTTGAACCCCGTCCGCCCGCGTGACAATCTGACACGCTGTCGTTGCTCCAACGCTCCTTCTTGGATATAGGTTACTATAGAAGGTATATATCTGGCTTACTACGTTTGTTCAAAACTTTAAACCACAATATCTCGAAAACGAAGGCCCATTCGGTGAAAAGCCGAAATGGTATTTTCATACTACACGAGTACTACGACCTCCATATACTGTCGTTCCAAAAGCGATTTCCGCACCCGTGGTGTCCCCTTGTCAAACATAAGGTAAGTTGCCGAAATTTGAATTGCGACATGTTTGAATATCATCAAACTGTTTTTAATTTATAACTAAACTGAAGATTTTATGTATATATAGATAATCGAAGCGTAAAATCATGCTGTGACTGAATTTATCCTTAATTCTGTCCCGTGATAATTTGTAAGTTATAATATTAAAAATTATCTGAAGTCATTCCCTACTATGCAGATTACCTTTGTAAAAAGAAGTGAGATCTCCATAAAAAACTTAAAAAAAGTAAAAAAATTACGCCAAGTACATGGAATAAAATAAATCACAAAAGAATAGAAGATAATAATAATCACAAAATTAAAAAAAGATGTGAAATCAAAATGAGCTGTAAGTACATAAAGGTGCTTTCCAACTGCGCTTAAGATGGCACAACTACATATACACAGCTAAAATGCTGTGTTCATACATTCCATTACCCATATCGTGAACGTTTCAATAATGTGAAGATAAAATGTAACATCTAGACATTTGCCTAGATGTCCGCGGCCTGGAAGTCAAATACTTGGCATGGCCAGGCAAGGTCAAGGTGTCGATGAATAAGAATTATTTAAAAACGCAAAATAATGACAGTGTATTCATATATTGGCAGAGTTTTAAATTAACAAATTATCTGAAAGCTTGTGAGAGGAAAGGTATCGGTGTCGATGAATGATCTTAGAATTAGTTTAAAACGCAATATAATTAAAATGTACTGATATTGTCAGAGTTTTAAATTGACAAATTATGTGAAAGTCTGCGAGAGGGAAGGTATGTGTATTGATGATCTGAGAATACCTTGCCTGGCCACGCCAAGTATTTGACTTCCAGGCCGCGGACATCTGTTGGGAGGAGATGAAGGGGAGGTTTAAGAGGGGAAAGGTGCTGGAGGGGTGGGAAAAGGAAAGGGAGCAGTTCTTCGGGGAAAGGGGGTGGACAGTAGAGGAGGTAGAAAGGGGAAGGGAGAGGGGGGAGATAAGAGGGGAGGAGATAGTGGACAGGGAAAGAAAGATGCAGGAGGAGGAGAGGTGGAGGGAGATAGGGGAATCTAAATATAACAAGTGGTATGGGAGGGTAAAGGGCCCGGAGGTACCGGGATATTTGAAGAAGGGCTGGGGGGAGAGTAGATGGCAAAGGGTGGCCAAGTTTAGGTTGGGAAACGGAATGAGAGGGGGGAGGTATTGGGAGGAGGGGGAAAAAAGGAGGTGCAGGGTATGTGGCTGGGGTGAGGAGTCTTGGGAACATGTGTGGGAGGTATGTATGGGGTGGGGAATAAAGAGGGGGTGGCAGGAGATGGTGGACGAGGTATTGGGGGAGGAGGGGGAGGGAGAGGAGTGGTTAAGAAGTTTAGAGGAAAGAAGGGAGGCGTGTGGATGAAAAGAAGGGTGAACGGGGAGGTGAATGAAGAGATGGGAGTGAAAGAGCGGCGAGTGGAAGCGGGGGTCCAGGAGGGGGAGAGGAGACGGGAGAGCAGACGAGCGTTAGTGTTAAGAGTAGAGTTAAGAATAGGTTAAGATAGGAGTAAGGACGAGGAGGAGGAGGAGTAGGATAAGATAGATGTAAATGACGGTGATTATGTATGTGAAGATTATAACCCCTAGGGGATTAATAAAGTTTATATATAGTGTAAATTAGACAGCAATAAACATTTAGTTAAAGCTTCTTGTGTTTTTGATAAATATTATTAACATTATTCCAAAAATTTCTCGAGAATCCTCGAGAATTCGCGTGAATGGACTCAAAATACCCACGAAAAATTATAAAGCCATATATTTAATTTAATATTCAATTACATTTAATTTTGTATTAATTTCGAGTGACTTCGATTCCATTATTTAATCCGTGTGCGTGCGTGTGCGTTTGTGTGTTCAAGATTAGGATACATCGATGGAAGTATTGATTTAAGGTCTACCTAGAATTCTTCAAAAAAGTGATTTTTGGATTTCAACATTTTCTTGAAAGACAACATCTTAAAATTATTCCCTGAAAATTTCACATCAAACCGGCAAAAATTGACAAATTTATGCGTGACTGAGTAAGGTGCTCGAACCATGACGACAGCCTCCGCGATGCGGCACAGGCTTCCGCGGCATATCCTTGCCGTTAGGACACGGTTTATGGTGTGCACGTGACTTCTCTATTTTTATGTTATAAGTCACAATAATATATTAGTTGTATTTTTTTTGACGATTTATGACTATGAAATCTCCGAAATTCCGACAGGACTTGAGAACCCTGAGGAGGTTCCTTATGTTGTCAATAGCGATTGATGTATCGTAAACCCCTTATTCGCTGGGCACAGGATCCGAAGTATGAAGGTCAGATTTTGTACAGAATTAGGAAGCGTGCAGCGGTCATCGTTTTTCTATTTTGCTGCTTAGTTTTTTTATACGCCAAGAAAAGAACGATTTTTTGATAAAAAATCGATGGTTCAACTTTGCACGGCCGCCATTTTACCCTAAAATAATTTTTCAAAAATCCGACCCGACGGCTCCTAGATAATTTCATACTCTATCTAAAACTATTGGGGCGGTCGGATCGATGGGGACTTTTGACATATTGTTTAAAACGACCAAGTAAAGGCCCATACCAAAATTTAGCTTGGTGGGAATTATTCTGTAGATTGGGCAGATTTCCGCCTAATTTCACTGGATTATAATGGCGTAAATGTCTTATATCAGTTGATTTCTAATCTTTAAAAAATCCAATAATAATCTTGATTATATGTATAGGTCAAGTAGACGATCGCAATGGAGGAGAACAAGGTAGCGCGAAAATCAACAAGCGAAAAGTTATTGTAACGACGCGCCGCACACAGAACGGTCGCTCTTCTGGTAAACCGACGCACAGTGTGCGATGTCATGCACAAAAGTCAAGAATCTGAAGTGTTCGATCCACAAATTCTTGTATCTTAAAATGTTAATAAAGAAACGTAGGTTATAATGCAACCCATAACTTTTGCTGAATTTACCTATTTGTTGTAAAAAATGGCACTAGAAATTTATTCCAAATCTCGGTGCATTTTTTCAAACGCGGGTAATACGGCCCTCTTAAGGATTCATCATTTAAAAAAAAAATTATACATATTTTTGAAAACTCTTTTTTTTTTATAGAAATCTATGAACAATATACTATAAACTATGATATTTTGCATAACATATGAAAATAACAAGCAGGAAAATGGTAAGGTTTTTAAAAATATTGAAAATGGGCCTTCTTTCGTGTAGAGCAGGTCATTAGACACGTGCTTTGAAGCTCTTCCCTATCTATTTTGTGACTTCCTCATCCTCGAGGTTATATGTTAAACGTGTACATACTTTACAAAATCACCAATTCTCTGGGAATACATTACTAACATATATACTTATACATACCTGAAGTTGTACAGTAATTGGATGATGAGGACTCCCAACATAAATCCAGAAAAACGATGTAAATATTATAATTCGTGCAATGAAAGTTCAGAGGAAAACAGTTGCTGAATTTACAACCGGTAAATGTTATATCAACGACGCGGAAACATCTTCGAATGACATTTAGCATGTAAAAAAAGCAATATTACCTGCTGGGCCTTATTACCTGCACTTACCTTACATGCATTAAAAAAAAATTTTAAACTTAAACATCAAAGATGTATAAAAATAGTCCTTTTATAAACAAATATGAAATTTATTTTCAAAAATTTTACTCCAGAGAGAAGTTATTAATTTTTGTCCATTTCCCTATACGCATCGAACACTGTGCGACGTGTTGATAGGTACCTTTTATATTAAAAAAACGTTTCAACCTAATTGCCTGGACTATTGCGTTTGATTGTTATGTAAGAACAGAGAACAGAATTATTTGTAAAACGCGCCAAGCGACATGGCGTTCCTCGTAGAGCGTCTGCTTGAAAACAGAAGACGATCGACGTGGGTCTCCGTCCGCAGCCGACCCCGTCGAATAAAGCAGTTGTTGCTAACCAGCCAAACGAACGACATGTCTTTAACATAATTTAAACTAGGTAAGAACACACAATCATTCCACTGTGAAAATTAGAAACTTATTTTATTTTATTTTAGGTTCTTGCCTACCTATTTTCAAATAAAAAATGCCGCGAAACTCTCAGAGGAAGAGTCAAAGACAGAGCTGGTCTGAGGAAAGTATGGCTGGAGCAATCCAAGAAGTAATGGAAAAAATGGGATACAAAAAAGCGTTATTGTCTTACAATGTGCCTCAGTCTACTTTGGAAAATAGAGTCACAAAAGCTCGATAGGATGATTTATCTGCTTCAGAAGCTGCTAGAAAAAAGTTAGGTCATTACAAGACAATTTTTTCAGAGTCCCAGGGAAAAGAATTAGTAAATTACATATTAATCTTAGAAGAAAGATTATTTGGACTTAGCTTAACGGATCTACAGCAATTAGCTTTTGAAATAGCAGAGAAAAATAATATTTCCCATAATTTTAATAGAGAGAAAAGGAGAGCCCGGAAAGACTGGTTATATAGTTTCCTTCGAAGGAATAAAACATTGTCATTAAGAACACGTGAGAAAACATCCATTAGTCGTGCAATTGGCTTCAACCGCGTTGTTGTACAGCAGTTTTTCAATTTATTACAATCGATTTATGAAAAATATAATTTACAACCTAGTAATATATACAACGTTGACGAAACCGGGAATATGACAGTGCCCAATTGTTTGGGAATGCATTAATTCCCAATGCCGCCACACTCGCTCTCGGGCAGCACTTCCCAGACGCTCGACTGCAACGCAGATCAACGATCGATCTACTACTCAGAGACGCGGATCGAGAGCGATCCGCCAATCAGCGATGATTGATCAGCCAATTAGCGCGGCTCATCGATGTTCCGGCGGAATCGATGCCACGCGCGGACGGAAGTCCGGCCATTACGTGCACTCTTGTTCGCTCATTTCTGTATAACGGACGCGTCGCGTAGTTATTCAGTTTTGTTAAAAGTGTATCTAGAAATCGCTCTTAGCCTGCTCATGTGATAGACATATCATTGCTCATCTCACTCTCACACTCAGCTCTGCTCTGCTCTCACTCGTCTTTTCGACAAAAATATCATCTGTGCACGTGCAACGACGCACTTGCGCATTCTTCTCACACCACTCAACTCATTGTAATCTCAACCCTACAATCTCACAGTCAATAGAACTCACCGTCTCACTGTTTTTTAATAAACTGACAAACTCATTTTAAGTGCAGTGTCGTATTGTTCCCTCTCACCGTCGACTCCTAACCGTAATTTTCACCAGTGCGCTCTCCACTTCATTCTCGAACACCAATAAACTTTCCAGGATATTAGCTTGTCGGGGAAGAAAACAGGTGGGCTCCTTATCCTCTGCTGAACGAGGAACGCTTGTAACAGCCGAGATCTGTATGAATGGCGCTGGAAACTATATGCCTACCATGTTTGTGTTTCCAAGAAAAAGAGCGAAACCAGAATTAATGAATTAAGCACCCCCTGGCTCTTTCGCAGTTTATCACGAAAGTGGCTGGATCCAGAAAAATACAATTATTATTTGGTTTAGGGAATTTAAAAAGTTCTCAAATCCCACAAGTGAGAAACCGGTGCTTTTGTTGCTTGACGGGCATGCGTCGCACATTAAAAGTATAGAGCTGATTGAGCTTGCTCAAGAAAATAATATTATCATTTTATGTTTTCCTCCACACTGCACCTATCGTTTGCAACCACTTGATGTGAGATTTATGGCTCCATTGAATACTTATTATGAACAACAGGTTCGAAAATGGTTAATTTCTAACCCTGGACGTTGTGTAACGATTTACGAAGTTGCCAAATTATATAAAACAGCATTTTTTTAGAGCAGCTAGCATCGAAACTGCCATTCAAGGGTTCAAAGCAACTGGAATATTTCCTTTCAATAATGATGTGTTTCCCGATTACTTATATGCGCCTTCAGAAACTACAAACAGAGACCACCAGGAGACATCAACAGCTGAAACAATCCGAGTCATACAGGAAGTGCGGTCATCAACACACGAAGACATAGAAATCCAATCGACGTCTAAAGACAGGGAAATTTTACCATCGACGTCTAAAGACATGGGAATTTTGGCATCGACGGCTAAGGGTGCTGAGTCGTCAATAGTTATATTTCCCCCCGAAATAATCAGGCCTATTCCCCAAGCAAAGGAAAGAATAAAGAGAAGCAATAGGAAAAGAGGAAAAACGGCAATAATCACCTCGGAAGAGTATAAAGATCAGCTTGAGCGAGAAATTGCTGAAAGCACAAAAAAGATAAGACAAGAAAAGTCTTGTAAAACCAGGTGCGTAGTTAACTCTAGACTACAAAAAAATGAAGAAAAAGATAAAGTAAAAATGCAATTATCTACAAAGGAACCTTGCATATTTTGTGACGAACTTTTCATTCATTTCAAGCCCAAGGAAAAGTGGATTCAATGCATTGTCTGCCACGGGTGGGCTCATTAGATTTGTACAAGTGTTGAGGAGGGCGTCGAGACCTTTATTTGTGATTTCTGTACACTGAACAAATTAAAATAAATTGATATACAAATTAATATTTATAAAAAAAACCTTCCTTTATGGTTTCTAAAATAATAGCAATAAAGATTTTATAATTATATCATATTTGATGCGTATTTTAATAGGTACCCGGTATTACCCACACCTATGGGGTAAAACCGGGTATTTGCATACTTTCGAGAAAACTTGTTTTCCTGTGAGCCAAATAGTTATTACATATAAGAATTCTCATCTTCTGATTCTGTAAGGCCCAATTAAGATTTCTAGCGGTGTTCAAAGTTTATTTTGCCGTCTCACTTTATGCTAGTAGGAAAAATACATTAGGTACCCGGTTATGCCCCACTTTCCCCTACTCTGTACAATACGTGCATATACGTACATATAGACCATAGAGTCTGGAGGACGAAATGAGCCGAGGATTCGAGGTCTGTGAAGTTGGCACCCCCAAATGCGAATTTTTATAAAACAACGATGGCATTCGTTTGTCCACGTTTGTCGAACAAAAATTTTGGTTTGTCCACCCGTAAAAAAACTTTAAAAAATAAAAAAGAT
Organism: Andrena haemorrhoa; assembly: GCA_910592295.1. Lineage (NCBI taxonomy): Eukaryota > Metazoa > Arthropoda > Insecta > Hymenoptera > Andrenidae > Andrena > Andrena haemorrhoa. Next base: position 23,608,458 of record OU342942.1, read on the forward strand.
TGCACCAGCACCTCCATGAACACTTTTTAATGATCTGTCAGTGGGAAATGACTGTCCACGATTTGTCCAGGTTTGTCCATCCAAAGTTTTCGTTTAGTGCCACAAGTTAACCTGTGTAGTTTTTATCCAAATATGCCGGATGTGAGAAATATGCCACCAATATAGAAATTAAACAGCATTAACCACTATCAAGATACAACTCGCGAAGAGAAATATGAAGAAACGGTGTAGCCCGCTGATTTCGCGTGATCCCGCCTACGTGGCCCTCCCTTCAAATTAAACACGGATCCCTCATCTGTCGAGTATAAACACGCGCCCGAATTTGAAAACAAAAACACGCATTGACGTATTCCATGCGAGAGCAGGTGGGCCTCGGGGAGAAGATATTGCTGTGAAGATGGTCTCTTCAAGAGAGCGGCCGTTTCTGAGGGATGCAGGGCAGATTGGTTAGGTATGGACCAATCGGACTTCAAGCTCGCGGAATACGTCAATGCGTGCTTCTGTTGTGATAATCTAACGCGTGTTTATACTCCAGAGGTAACGGCATCCGTCTTTAATTTGAAGGGAGGACCACGCGCAGGCAGCGGACTACCACGATTCATCCCGTGTCTCACCGCGAGGCGTACTGTTACATCTTCAGAGTAATTTCGTTTCCAACTGCATTGTCAAGGAAACATTTTTCGTTTTAACATAAGAACGTCTTCTTATTTTATTAGCGGAGGAATGCCACATCTGATTCCCAAAAGTTAATCAGACCGATCGGCCAGAGCATTTCGCCAGGGTCGCGGTTTATGACCGTATTGTAACGCAAGTCGGCGGTAGAGCACGGTTTTGAGTAATTTATGTCTCAATTGGTTCCCGCCTCGTAGCAGACGCGAACTCAGGCTATCGGAAAAGGGAAATAGGAATGGTATGCATTTTCTTCTTTATAACAACTCGAAAACTTTCTGTTTCCAGTCTCTTCGGAACCTTTCGAACCGAAACTCGTGGTGTTTGCTGGCTCTCTAGGAGCAATAGGTACATTGTCAGTTGAAGGACGGAGCGCGGGCTTCTGTAAAAGTGCACGATGGTTCGTTCGTTGCACTTCTGCGAAGCACGTGTGTTTCGAAAATGTGCTGGCTTCTCTTTACCTAAGGCCTGTTATTCTGGTGGGAGTTAACTCATAATGGAACGAGAGAAACTACTTGGGGTAGAGGAAGTTGCTTGGAAAAAATCCTGTCAGTCAGTTAGCAATCGCGTCAGAGAAATGTTATCTACACAAAAGTATTACGCGATGTTCTTGGTTTATGTCCAGTACAACGGAGACGCAGCTACTGCTGTATGAGCATTTGCACGGCTGTATGCACGGCTCCGAACACAAAGTGGAACTTCATTTCCACCAACCTTTATAACGTAGGAACAACGCGTTCCATGGAAAATAAATTAAGTGATCAGTGTTAGTAGCCGCGCAGTGAAGTGAATATTCAGTACATTAACCCGAACGTACTTGACGTAGCGACCCTTTACTTTGGGTGATGTCGTATGTACCTGGGACCAGCTGTGCACTGGGCGCATCCGACGATGACCAGAATCGGTTGAGTGACCTAGCGACACAAGTTTTCAAGCTGCAGGTGAATTTCCGATAGGATGAGATTCATTTAATTTATTGGTAATTATTAGATGCAGAAATAAATTCATTCCGAGTTTTGGAAATAACAGTTTGATTTAAAAAATATGAAAACAACTCATCTTTTGCCATTTTTCTGGCAGCGTACGAATACCCCCGCGATAGAAATTCGGTAGCTTTGTACTGATTATGTTAAGCCCATTGGTAAGAATTTATTCATACCTAATAATATTTTTTAAATTTAACGCAGGCTATTATTTATTTCCGATGACATTTCTCCAAGTTTCTTGTACGAAAATTTATTTGCGGCCTTTTAAAGACTTTTATTAATTATCAGCAACTGTGTTGGCCGTTATTAAACTACGGATACTTACCATAATAACGAACTCCGAGTACGATCATTCGTCCTATATTTTCTGTTTCATTACTTTTTCGTTTATGCGTTATTTGAAAACGAAATTTACGTATTTCTTGGCCTCTCACTCCAAATAAGGTGAATGTCCCAATTTCTGTTCATTTCAGAGGTGACTCGTCATAAAGAAGGTGTAAAAAATATATTTGTGATCAAAATTTGTAGAGTAATTGATTAATTCTTTAATAATAAATGAACCAGTCGGAAACTATTTAAGAAGGACTTTTCAAGATGTTTAACTATTAGTAATTTGTAATTAAATATAATGCTCTAAATGTCCGTATTTCTGCTCACGAAAAATAGCGATGTACGCATTTCTACTCACCATTTGTAGCAATTTCTGCTCACATAATATGTTGCATATTCAGGTTAAAGTAATTTACTTTATAACACACAAGTAAAGCATAAAATAATGATAAACAAAAAATAAAATGCCTTCGAATAGAAATAGAGGTTACAGCATATATTGAATTGTGAGGTTATGTTACTAAAATTTTGGTGAGTAGAATTGCGGACATGACGGTGATTCACTGGACCCTAAACCTAATCACCTGTTTTCAACTTAAAAAAATTATAAATAGTACAAACTTCATCCAGAGCACAATACGAAACCTGTTTTTGATATTAAATAAGAACTTTTACTACAAAACCTATTTTTTGCCCAATTATCGACTACCAATAGTGACGCTGTTCCTTAGCACAACCAGCTAGAACACGGTTGAAAAATCATGAGTCTCTCATTTTAAAAGTGGAGGAGGGGAGGATAGTATACGGCTTGCATACGAATACGAATTGATACATTTACAATCGTTTAGTTCTTGCCAGCATATTCAGGGCCGGCGTGAGGATGGTTGGCGCCCATAAGCAAGAAAATTTTTGACGCCCCCAAATTTTTGCACCTTTCTTTTATTTAATATGTCTTGCCTTTACGAGGTACAATAAAAAAAGAATTACATTTACATTTTGTTTGTATGGGAGTTGGATTCCTTTATTATTAAGTCTGTGATATAGTTTTTAGCGCCCCCTTCGGTTGACGCCCTTATGCGGCGCATTACTTGCATAATGGGTTCCGCCGACCCTGGGCATATTAACTTTATTATTCGGTATCTGTCTACTTTGTAAATCATCTCAGGCTGCACTAATTGTAAGATCAGAATATATTTTTAAATTTCACTCTAAAATAGCAGTTTCATTTCAATTTCCACTTGCGACTTATGTCTAAGCCCCCACCTCTTCTAGAATAGCTGTGTTTTGCGGGCCCCGTATGGAACCAGATGATGATCTCCTTACCCACCCACTTCCTACTGTCAGATCAAGGACACCAAAATTTGTTAATGTACGCACGTAGCATTTCCGAGCATCGTTCCTTTCAAGTTCTTAAAGACCGCTTTACTCACTCGACCACGCTACTCTAACTCGCATAACGAGTAATTAAACAAAATAGACACGAGAATTGCTCCAACGCGCTAAGCGCTAAGTTACCCCATTATTAAAGCAAAAAGGATGCATACAAAATATTAATTCTACTTTACAACTTATGTAATCATAAGTTTTCTATCAGAATTATTGTAAGTGTACAAATACTTTTTTCACTTCCATATTATTGTTTTTATCGCATTATTGAAAATTGTTAATTTGCACATTACCTCTGTACACAATACACCAGGCTTGGGAATTAAGTGAACGCAGCGGCCGATTTTCAGAGGCGACGCCTCCTTTCTGCCGCCGCGCGTCTTGGCCCCCGCGGCGGCCCAGGTGCTTGGAGCGCCTCAGGCCCGTACCATATGAACCGCGCGAGGCGCATTGGGGCGACATTGTATCAGTAGGTTTCCACATCATCCCAGAGAGCACGATTTTCAATGCGTTTTTGTTTTGTCAACGCGCCACGTGCGGTTCACGCGGTACGGGCCTGAGACGCTCCAAGCACCTAGACCGCCACGGGGGCCAAGATGCGCGGCAGGAGAAAGGAGGCGTTGCCTCTGAAAATCGGCCGCTGCGTTCACTTAATTCCCAAGCCTGCAATACACTATTAATGAAAACAGTTTTTGTTAGTGTATCACTTGTTTGCATAAAGTTATTGCATAAAAACTACTTACAAGGTAACACCGCGAACCTGCACTTACCGATTGGAACGCAACTTTGTGGATTTATAGAGTGACTCAAGACAAGAACAACGATATGTTTCATTCGGGCCCTATCGCCCTTTAAGTGAGTGAAAACTAACCTCAAAGTCAAATAGGCACTTCCACTTTTTCGCGTATAACTCCCAAACTACAACAGACAGAAAAAATGTATCAAACAAAAAATTAATGGTGCAATAAGCGCTACGAGCTTCCGTTAACAAAATTTTGGAAAAAGGTTTTTTCTTAAAAGAAAATTTTACCTCGCATTATTTTTATGAATTTTTACATTTTCATAACGACTAAAAATATAGTGTCTTTTTTTAAGAATTCAACCCTGTATATGAATTGTACAATATACCATCGACTTATGAAGTTACATAGTAAGTTGCATAATAAGACTCGTTCTGTTCGCTGCAGGCCTTAATACATGACGGTGCCCAATATGATATAAGGTTATCATAATATAAAATATTATATCAAGATTATTCGGTTATGCTTTGTCTATAACATCCAAGATATTTTATGCTTATGCATACTATGCTGCAATCACATGCGTTGCACTGTAAGACTTATGTATATAAATATTCATTTCATAACTATTCTTAACTAGTTATTTCTTAATCCTACGGTTAAAAATGCGTATATACATATATGCATTTCATCCCACATAGTTTACACAGGCATGATGTTGATAAAAAAAATGTCCTACGCATAGATATTTTTTACACGAAGCACATCTTATAATAGCAGGTTTATTACACAGATGACAACGTGGCAAGGTATATTCCTCAAAAAAATTGAAAGAAAAGTCTACTGGATTTTCAACCCGCGATGGAATTTGTTCAATATATCCACTTTTATACCAAGCATATCTAAATAATTCCTGGAATCTCGGCGAAGATGTTTGAGTATGTGTGAGCGGTTGCAATTTAATGATCATATTTCGCAAATATAAAGAGTGACCCAAGAAATAGCCTCTTTTTGGGCCCACGATTTTGGAACTGAATTTTATGCCAAATGATAGCTTATGATGAGACATCAATGTGTTGAACTTAGATTTTCAAAATTTACGAAAAAAAATAAAAATCAAGAAATATAAATGTCTGTGTAGTGGGAGCTTTTTTAAATATATTGTTCACCATGTTGAATCGTTGTGAATTTTGAAAATCTAAGTTCAAATTCGTTGTTAGAAGCCAGCAAAACCCCGGGAAATAATTGTTTAAATTATCGGAGTGACATAAAAGTTCGTACATCGAAGCGTATGGGTTGACGCGTTAATGAATTTTAACTTCTTTGACCTCCCATATCTCAGAAACTAATTGTCATCTGAACTTGAAAATTTAGTGTGATTGATGTCTCATCATAGGCTATCATTTGGCACAAAATTCAGTTCCAAAATCGTGGGCCGAAAAGAGGCTAAAACAAGCCTCATTTTTGGATCACTCTTTACGTCAAGATCGTATAGTAAGACGCGGTCTGAAAGTTCTCACAAAATTTTTACATATCCGAAAACCAAAAACATCCAGCGGTTGTATGAAACCTGTTGTTCATTTCGGTATGGTTAATGCACTAACATATTTGTTGGCCGAAATATTTTGTTGAAAAGTGAGAGGACAATGGCCGCTCCACGAATCAAGCAACAGAACCAGGGACTCCTACCGGTACATAAAATACCTGTATTTTTCGGTTGTATCTTCGTAACTCTTATAGAAACCGAAATACGAAAATCCCGGTATGAGATCATACCGCTATATGAAAATACCGGTATATTGACGTATATTTACCAGTAATCTTTTCGGTTTTCCTATTTTATTACAATTTTCAAGATATTTGTAAGCAGAGATTTAAAACCAGTATTATTGTGTTATCAGTATTATGGTAGCGAAATTATATCGAAGCCGATATAGTACCGAAATCGGTGTAATACCGAAACAAAAGGAATTACCAGTATTTTTTTGGTAATATGTGTAGTGTGATCGCGACTGAAAAAGAATACGATGGTACAATTTTACAATCGTCGGAACGTCAATCTGAAATGCCAAGTGTTGCGACATCGGTTGGTGTCGCCCTATGTCGTCTGCCTTATGCCAGAAAAGGGTAGCAGGGAGGCTCATTGTCAGCGCTAATGTGGAACTGGAGTATAAACAAATAAAGATTTGGGTAAACTTGCCGATGAACTGGGCCCTCGCCGATTTCGATAACCTTCACATATGTTGCAAAACTCGACCTTCGGAGTAACTTTTTCCTTTGACAAAATTGCCGGTCGGCCTTAGTTTTCCGAAATATTCGCAGGAAAACTTTCGATATTACACAATCGTACTCTACGTATACGTGCACGCCCGCGACAGTGTGTACAGCACCACGCGATGGGCGGTTGTATTGTTTGTGTGAACACTGCGCAGCAACCTGGAGCATGCGTATCTAACGGGTGCACGCGTGGTGTCGAATATGACAAACTTTCGGCATAATATATTGAAATCCGTTTTACAGTCGACAGTATTAAGTATTGGTTGGGGCAGCGATCCCAGAATCGTGGGATGTGGGACAAATGCTTACCCCCACTATGACCTACCGTCGTCCCCCACTTGCTTCCCATCGCACTGCACACAAGCATATCCCTACTCCTGTCCAGGTGAGCTGCTGTTGGACTGCCGAGCGCACGGACGGGAGTAGGAATATGCTTGTGTGCAGTGCGATGGGAAGCAAGTGGGGGACGACGGTAGGTCATAGTGGGGGTAAGCATTTGTCCCACGTCCCACGATTCTGGCATCGCTGGGTTGGGGCTAAATTAGGGGGGGGGCCCGCTCGCGGGCGCGTAAAGCATGGTAGCGAACCGATGCGAGTATGTGTTAAACTCGACAATTCTAAAGTTAAGTAAAGTTAATGCGAATATCTCGTAAACCAAAGCCGACCGCCAAAAAGTTTAAAGGGAAATATTCAGAATGATGACCTTGACAACAATAGCGATATTGACCCCATCGTGCGATAGTTGTAACCGCAGTCTCATTTTGAACATCCCCAAAGTCACATCGGTTCGCTACCATGCCCCGGGGGCGTCAGGGTAGTGTGGAATTTTTATCCACTAAAACCCCACGGCCACCCTACGGGGGAATGCTGTTACGTTCGGAACGTAAAGTTTTTATTTTTGGTCAGGGGATGTATCAACAACGCTTAGCGTTATGGGAAATCCCTTGTTGATCATACTCCTGCCTACTGGTTAATAATATTTTTGGTAGAACAAGAACCCCTTTCTTGGAGCGCCGTCGCCTCGACGTATTGCCGTCCCGCGATACAGATAAGGCGGTACAGACGCAACGGCGTTCTCACCAGAGAGTCGCGTTCGGAAAGACCCAGTGGCTCTCGTGTTGTGCCGAATCCGTTCTATGTAAGCGGCAGGGGTGCGTTTCAACAATGCCTTACAGCATTGTGGGAGAACCCTCGTTGAGAACACCTCTGACCGTCGCGTTAAACATTGTAACATAATCAGTAACGGCTACAGCGGGAATGCGCAGACTGAATCACTTCTTAGAAGACTGACGGAATTGTATGCTCTACATCCGGTGTAGGGAACCGCGCCTTCCCACGGTTTTGTCGCATGTGTGAATTATTAATTAATTAAAAATTGTTGTTAAAAATTAAATACCCAACACAATTTCTGATAGTCCAACGACTGTGGGATTCCCCTAGTCAGAAATTGTGTATATGAAATTATGAACATTAAGGGAGGGCCTTTAACTGTGCGAAATTGTATGGTTTTCAAGATGTGAGATGTCATGTTTTCCTGTGCGTACGAATGTTCCGTAAAGATTGATCATATATTTGACTCGGGAGTCTGATGGATGGACGTGAGCACACATACACACCGCCTCGTTAAGTAGACGGGCCCATGGTAACGCGGCCGAGCGATAAAATGCAGCGTAAGCATTTTCGGTACGGACCCACTCTGGTCGCTGCCGAGAGCGTGAAGCTGCGACACTCTGTGACGGTAAATCGTGAGGTGCCTGTCATTGGGGTCCGCAAGTGTTTTAGAGCTAGAGTTCTCCGGTGTACTGTGTAACCGCGAGAAAGACTCAACTTTGCGAAACAATTCTTTCAACTAAACCTTTCTTATATAATATATTGTTAACGATTTAATCTAAAATTTTATTGTATCTGCTAGTTAAAATTATTATTATTCAGTTTCATTTCATAATTCAACTCAGAGCTATTCAAAACGATAACCAAGTGTGTGCGTGTTCGCGTCTCATCCTCTTTTCTGATTTAGGTCTATCAGCGACGCAGAAACCTTCTAAATTCAAAGAGCAAAATTAAAAGCATATTGTCATTTAGATTATTGTGACTGTCTGGTGAGTTGCACATCTTATCTCTTTCTGTACACGTTAATACATTGTTATAATTAATTTGTACCTAACGATAATTTCTGATAGTCAATCGACTGTGGGATTCCCCTAGTCAGGAATTATACCCGATTGCCGAATGTCTATCCTATATAAAATTATTGATTGATTTGTCCATATTCAGTTCTGTTATATGCTTTTACATCCATTCATTATTTAATCATTAAAGCTTTATTACCATTAAATTCTACTCATCAATTACCTATCTGATTCCATTGAAAAGACCCGTACGGGACTAGAGTACCAACGATCCCAAAATCTACCCCTTATCCATCTGATAAGGTAGTTAGACATTTAAAATTTAAAGAATTGACTGTTACGAGTGCGGCGGCGAGCCTCCTTTCTTTCTTACGAAAATATCCAATACAGCAAATTCCGATAGTCTAACGACTGTGGGACACCCCTAATCTGAATTTGTATGTATAAAACGTGCCGCTCGAACATTAAAGCCCGCGGCGCGTAACACTGCCCTCTGGGGGTGTCGGAGTGTCTTTTGAAGATTTCCCCACCTTAAAAAAAGGTTTAATTATATTTATCCATTTAAAATAATTAATAATGAACGTTCCTACCATAACCCTTTTTTCTCATTGTTCATACAGTGTGGAAAAAATAAAGTGTGAAAAGATATATATTAGACACAGGCGGAATCGAACTCTCGACCGCAACAACGCCACGCAGACGTCTTAGGGCGGGCGCACACGAGCGACTTTTTATCGGGCAACTGTTTCGTCTTTGTCGCTCTCCAGTTGCTTCGGTTTTTGAGAGCGCGCACACGTTGGCAACTGTTTCCTGAAAACAAATTCATTTTCACGTGTTTTTGTAGTACATTCGACAAATGCACGTGAACATTGTTTGGTACATGTATAATGGATTTTTTGGAGACTGCAGTGGTTTCTGCTCTTATTATTCGGCACAGGAAAAATCAACGGAGAAGGAAATATTGGGTTCACCCGCTGATATCTGAAAGATCAAATAAAGGGAAATTTACTTTGATGTTTGAAGAGCTAAGATGTTACCCAGAGAAATTCTTTGATTATTTCCGCATGAGTATAACTTCATTTGACGAGCTAATCACAATTCTGGAACCTGCCATTACCTACCGAAAGGATATATTGCGACGTCTTGTCCGGCCGTCGCTGAAAAATAATGAGACGGCAACTATAAAAATAATGGGTCGTCCGTGTGCGCACGTAGGTACCAAACTATGCGAGGGGACACAGGACGGAGACAGTTGCGTCGCCCTTCTGTCGGCTGCCAGAGCAACTGAAAAGTTGCGTCGCTGTTAAGTCGCTCGGTGTGCGCACCTACATAAGACTGTGGAAGAGACGAAACAGTTGTCCGACAAAAAGTCGCTCGTGTGCGCCCGCCCTTAAGGCTCGTATAGATTATGCGATAATCGCCGGCAACTTTGTCGCCAGCGACACCAGCGGGTCGCCTGGCGACTCGCTGGGATGCATCGGCTTGTCTCCAGCGACTTTTACCGAGCGGCTGGTAGCCAGCGACTTGTGTCCGGCGACTCGGCAACTTGTGTCCCCCACCTTATGACCAAGACCCTTCGGCGTCCATTCCAAACTCTATTTAGTAGCCATGGATCTGTCAATAGCTATGGGTATTGGCGCCGCGTTCATTGTAATAGCATCGACCAAAAGAAAAAGAAAAAGGCGTTGGTGGAAAAAGGGGTTTTGAGAAATGAAGAACATTACGGTGATGATTTAATCTCACAGTTTCTATTAAACGACGGAGGTAGTTTTATTAATTTTGTGCGAATGACAAAATCTGATGTTGAAGAGCTCCTGACTTTAGTGGCTCCAAAAATTGCAAAGAAAGACACAAATTGTCGTCTTGCAAATCCGAAAAGATGAGTCAATTTTCACTTCTAAATAGTATTTTATTTCCCATTCCCTTCTACGCTCGGATGGGCAGTTCGTTCGAAAGTTGCCAGACCAAATGTCAACCATAGGGAGCATATTATATTAGGACCAATCTGCCCTGCATCCTTCCCAAACAGCCACTCTCTTGAGGAGGCCCTCTTCACAGCAATATCTCCTCTCTGAGGCCCACCATCTTTCGCACGGAATAGGTCAACGCGTGCTTCTGTTTTGGAATTGAAGCGCGACTTTTTACTCGAGAGATAAGGGATCCGTCTCGAATTTGCAGGGAAGACGGCGCAGGGCGTACCTATTGATGTTGGATAATACTTTTTAACTGCTATACCTGGCACATTTAGATAAAAACTGAAGGGGCTGATTTGTATACCACATCTGGTTCTCAAAAATTAATCAAGCTGATCTGCCAGAGTGTTTCGACAGGGTCCCGGTTTATGACCGTATTGTCCCGTGAGTCAGCGGTTGACAACGCTACCTGCGGGTCCGAATTCAGTTATCTTTTACAGCTGGCAATTTAGTATTTTTGAAGCGATATATCTTCATTTCTTTACGACTAGGCAATAGCATGATCTCGAAGTGTTCGTTGGGAAACATTTGTCTACCAGATGTCGATAAGGGATGGTATATATGGTGTCTTCGGACGCGCAGGTAGCGTTGTCAACCGCTGACTCACTAAGTTCAAATTCGTTGGTAGCAGTCACCAAAACCCCTGGAAGTAATTATCTAACTTATCGGAATGACATAAAAGTCCATACATCGAAGCGTATGGGCTGAGGCGTTAATGAATTTTCACTTCTTTCACCTCCCATATCTCACAAACTAATTGTTACCTCAGCTTGAAAATTTGTTGTGATTGATGTCTCATCATAAGCTATCATTTGGCACACAATTCAGTTCCAAACTAAAAAAGGCTAAAAAAGGCCTCATTTTTGGGTCACTCCTTATTCGATACATCGATGCATTTCATTCGATGCATCAGAAGAGGCTGATCAAACCAATGACGCAGGCTGCTGGTTGATCATGTCGTGATTTTTCTCGACTTTGGGAAAAAATTACTCATTTGATCCTCCTTGTCTATGGTCAAGACAATGTTTGATATTGTAGCAAAAATAATATGGAAAGAACAATTCAGAATCAAATCTATTTATTATCATTACTATAACAGTATTTTATTTAAATGTCCCAGTGTTCCTTTTGTAGGCATAGTAAAAGTAATAGTTTGTTGAATCGTTTACTGCCCAATCCATTTCTTTGCTGGAGGTTAAACGATTGAGCAAACTATTACTTTTACTATGCCTACAGAAGGTACCCTGGGACATTTAAATAAAATACTGTTATTGTAATGATAATAAATGGGTGTGATTCTGAATTGTTCTTTTCGGTTTTTTATTTTATTTCACTAGTTATGGCCTGTTAATGAATTCAAAACGCAGAAGTATTCGATGTTAAAGAAAACATCGATGCGTAGTTGCGATGCATTACATCGAGAAAAAAGTTAGTGAGATTGTACAGGTTAAGAACAATACAGGGCGTGTTGAAGAAAAAAAAAGAAGAAATTGATAATTAACTGTAAAGTATTGAAGTACATCCTATAGTAAATTTTTAACGTATACATCTACTGTATGATGTATATACACACACATGCATATTTATATATATTTAAATATATATATATTTATTTTTAACACAAATATGTATGTATGCATATATGTATATACATCATATAGTAGATGTATACGTTAAAAATTAACATATAAAATAAACATATACATATATATGTGTGGTGTGTTGCCACAGAGTCGGCGATGTTTCCTATTCGGAACGAGAAACAGAATACAGCCACTAGACACTCGGGCGATGTTGCTCACCGACCACTTGAATACAGTTTTTCGGGAACATGTGGCCAACAGTCATTTCTAGAAGGCCGTTTGAGGCAAGGGTCGAGTTGCTGTATCCCACAGAGATTGTTGCAAGAGATAAAAGTCGCCGGATACAAGTCGCTGGAGACAAGTCGGTTATCCCACCGACTCGCCAGCGACTCCAGCGACAAAGTTGCCGGCGATTATCGCCCAGTCTATACAAGCCTTTACCGAACGCTTCACGGCATATTCTTGAATTTATGTTAGTTTTTATGCTTTATACGGGCACTATAAAATGTTTAATAATTTACATGTAAATATCTCTATTATTAAGGCCCATTGGCTGAAACGCTCGGACACCTATTTACTTATTTTTTACACAGTGTTGCAAGGGATTGCTGGTGAGGAGATTCTCTCCGAGAATCTATCGTCACTTCGCGGTTGTCCTTGAACGGGTTGTTCCTCGGGCTCCGATAGTTCGGGTGATGATGCCGGGAACGGGATTCTCAGGTTGAGCCGAGAGGTAGTGGACTGTTGCCGATTAAAGAGTTAGAACTCACCGTAGGTTTTGAACAAGGTTTATTGAGTGACTTGTTATCAACGGGGCGATCACGGGAGTGATCGCGAAACTGATCTTTACAATGTGACTGTGACTGACTGACCGACCCCTTGATTGTTCGGACGTGGGTTTATATACAAGGTTTGGGGTCGCGGTTTGGTGATCGCGGGGGGAGGCCTAATGGTCTCCGCCTGTGGATCTTCGGCCTTGCAGCGTATGCGAATTCCTTTGATTGCGCATCTTGCTGAGCTTGCTGGTGTTCGTTACACCAGGTGTTATGAGTTACGTTTCGTTACATAACAATAGATCCATCGTACCAAGGCTCACAAAAATCGGTGTCTATCACATGGTGTCCTCCCCTTGTCAGTTATAACGATTGTAAAATTTTACAAGGGTAAATTAAAAAATGTCCACATGTTTCCCCGGCAATGCGATGGCAAATGAAATTGCAGTTAACACATTCACTGTTGTGATGATCATAATTGTTAATATTGACGGCAATAATTACCATGTCATTGCTTGTTTTAATATAAAAACTAAGGGTTCGGCGTGGCGTGTGGACTTTCCGACAGTGCGGAAAGTTCTGAACGGCGCGCTGCGCGGGGCAACCAAGCCTCTGCGAACCGCTACAAGCGGTAAGAAGTGAACGCGATTTAAGAGAGTGTCCAAACTGATTTGCACAGCATTTGATTTCCTGTAAACGGTTGTCGTTGACATCAGCAAGCCACTGCTGAGGTCGTGTTCGGATTTATTGGCCGGTGAGCTTTGTGAGGGGAAGTCTCCCATCACACCGCTTGCCTGCCGCGGCGCTCCTTTTCTCAACGTTCTCACTCTCTCTTGGGCTACGCCTGCTCGTCGCGCGGTGAGGATTCGGTGCCCGTGGGATACGCACACATGCATCGAACCATCCCCACCACTTCAACTACATAGCGGGACACGATTCCGAGCAGTCGTTTCTCGCTTCTTTCTTGCCGAAGACGAGAGCGAGATGGTACGAGAGCGCGTCACAATTCCTCGCGATAGCTTTGTAACGCACACAACTACTGCATTAAGAATAAACAACAGCCACACGGCTTCGTTCAAGCGGAGCCGAGCAACTTCCCGTTACCCCACCGTACCCTTCGGGGGCCACGCAACTCCAACTGACGAATCCACGATCGTCAGGTGGTGGTGGCTGATTTCTCCTCACGCGCTGCTCGTGAAACCGAACTCACCGGCCGATATATCTGAACACGACCTTCGTATATTTTCATAAACACCTAATATGAAAAAACCTCTTAATCTATACAACCTCACCCACGCGCTGTTGTCTTAAACATTTACACGCGATTACTCGCGACGAGGGCTAATACGCTTCGCGTAGGGACCCGGGAACAGATAGTCTGCACGCGGGGGTTCCCGCCTGCGCCCCGTGTCGTCGCTCCCTTCGAATTACAGACGGATCCCTTATCGCTTTAGTGTATACACGCGCTCGAATATTAAAACAAAAGGACGCGCGATGATTCGGTGCAAGAAAGGGTTGGCCATAAGGAGGAGATGTTACTATGAAGAGGTGGAGAAACTGCAAGGAATGCAGCTCCGATTGGTCATTACATAATCTCCTTCCTACGGCTTGCCTTCTCTCGCAATGTATACGTCGAGCGAGCTTTTGTTTTGATATTCCAACACGTGTTTATACTCGAGAGATAAGGGAGCCGTCTTTAATTTGAAGGGAGGACGACGCAGGCGGATCCACGCGCGGACAGCGGACTACCCCTTCTCTTCCTGTGCCTCTTCGCGAGGCGTATTCATTGTGGATAATACTTTTCAATTGCTATATTGGTGGCATCTTTATTGGTAAGCACCACAATTTTCCCCGGATGGAAACCTCGACCCAAGAGTATGTGGCAGTACAACGACCGCATAAAGAAGAATGTTATATAACTACAGTCACTCACAGTGAAAATCGTACACGTCGTATCGTAAAAAATATTGACTCGGTACAATTATGAAACAAGGAATTTCGTTGAAAGGAAATTACTAATTTATAGCTTAATTCTTTGTCATTCCTCACACTTAACAGAAAAAATTGAAGATTATTCTTTATTAACGAAAAAATAAAACAATAATGTCCTAACTTGCCATATTGCTCTCACACTCAAAATCGTACATCAGGACAGCATTGCGCGTTTGTAAACAAACACCACGCAATGTTTTGCTTTTCATTAGTTCCTCTATTGTTTAGCGTTCAGCCGAATTCCATTGTGCCAGTAAAAGACGGTCCTCTGAATAAATAAGTTAAATATGAGACAAACAACGGTGGAGAAACGCAAACTCGTAATTCATCATTTTACTAACAATATATCGTATAGAGACATTGCTAAAATGTTAAATACAAGGGTTTTTACTATACAATACATAATAAAACGCTACAAATAAGTAAACCGTTTACGAAATAAAGTAAAAATCAACACGAAGAAGAAATTGACCGAAGCTGATGAAAGGTGGCTACTTCGAAAGGTAAACAAAGATGCGAAATTAAGTGCGCTGAACAACATCTGGTAATTATGCAGAATAGGTGTTTCCTCACCGATTTCAATGTTTTTTGGATATGTTGTAAAATTCAACATTCTGAACAACTTTTTCCTATACATGTTACCGCCGCACGACCTTCGTTTTCGAGATCTTTAAGAAAACCTTCTGTTGATTTATTCCGACGCAACGCATTCCACTTTCTCACTTGCCCGGATATTAGTATTGGTTTGGGATAGATGAATACGGGGGCGTGCGCGCCCGCTCGCGGGTGTGTAAAGCATGGTAGCGAACCGATATGAATTTGTGATTTAAACCAGAAACTTGCGGATACCTGTCAACACCCTGACTCTGTTCGGCGGTGCCGACGCCGCCGGATATTAGGATGACTCTGATTCTAAAACAATTTTTGTGCTAGGAAGAGGGTGCCTTCGAAAGCACCTGTTGGTTGTGTCGGAACTCCGGTCAACGCGTCGACTCACATCGGTCCGTTAGCATGCTTTACGCGCCTGCGAGCGGGCGCCCCCCCCCCCCCCCCCCCACTAATCTAGCCCCAACCAATACTAATACCCAGGACAAGTGAATAAGTCAAAAGAAGTTTTTCGCAAATATCTCGGAAACGAAGGTCAGCTTCATCAATTGTTTTGTCCCATGCTGGCGCATGCTCTGCCACGGACGTGTACTGCAGGTACGTATACTGTAGGTACGTATACTGCAGAATACATTGTAGTAGTAACAGCAGTTTTTCGCAAATATCTCGGAAACGAAGGTCGAGCGACGATAACATGTATAGGAAAAAGTTGTTCAGAATCATGTCGCCGACAACATATTTTAAGGTCGTCAAAATCGGTGAAGAAGCACCTGTTCTGCATAATTACCCAATACCTTGGAAAATCTGTGAGTGCGTAAAATGTTAGAAGAATTTTAAGAAGTAAATATAATGGTTGTATTGCCCGATCAAAGCCGCTTGTAAGTGCCAAGAATAGAAGAGGAAGATTGGCGTTCGCTAAACGTTATATTAATAACGACTACAGTTTTTGGAAAAACGTCACCTTTACAGATGAAAGTAAAATAAACTTGATTGGAAATTACGGTAAAATTTAAGAATTTGGCGGAAAGTAATCACGAGTGGAAAATATAAACACGTCAAGGGCAGCATTATGGTGTGGAGCTACGTTTCAGCGGTAGGAATTGGAAATTTGGAATTTATTAAAGGTAATATGGATAAGTGGTCTTATTTAAAAATATTGTTGCGAGCACCCTATGGATAGGATCCATGGCCCGCTGGTGCTCGCAGCGAAGATAAGAAGACAGCGAGAAGAAGGCGATCGGATCGATCGCCTGTTAAGCTGTCATTCGTGAGCCAGACGCGATAGCCGACGGACGCATCGAAACTTATACACAGAAGCTTATATTGTTCTTGATTCCCCTGCTAATGTTCTGCTGTTATAGTTATTCATTAAAATCATATAATGTCCTACGGAAAACGTAACAATATTTATTTTTAAAACGCATTTGAAAAATAGTGCTCAAAAATTGGGATTGTTGGCCTAGATCAGGCCTGCCCTTTAGTGTGCAAATACCTCCTCAAGTTCTGGAACTCGGATAACAGCCGAGTAGAGCTGTTCAACTACCCGGCAAAAGCAAGCCGAACCTAACTCGGCTTGAACGACCGAGTCGAGCCGAGTACCCGAATGAACCGAGCGGCCCGAAAGAACTGACGCACCGAATGTATGTCTCTACATTGTACGTCGAGCAGATAGGTTAAGAAATAGGTTAGATTAGCGCTGTCCAAGGTCGCTCAAGCGTGAGACTGGGGTTCTCCCACTCTCGTCCGCGTTGTCATGGATACCGCGCGACACTAAAGAGGCGACCATGACAGGCCAGCGTCTCCGTCGTCGAGCGAGCTCGGACGCTCGACCAGGGAGGCCAAGCCGTCTTTGATTGGCCGAAGTTCCCGTTTAGCACCAAGTAGGCAGGAGGTGCTAGGTACATCACACACACATACCTAGGTGTATCAGTGAGCACGACACACAACCTTTTGACGTTGGTGAAATGTTACCATGACGACCGTCGTCATTTTTAAATGTTTGGCGCAGACACGAGGAAGTGTAACCCACCATAACCCACGTGGATCAGTCATCACATAAGATAAGTAATTTTTGTAATATAGCGTCTTTGAGATACTGTAAGTTTTTTTATTAATTACATCAATTTGAGTTTTAGATTATGTCCGGGCCTAAGAAGTGCGAAGTGAAAGGTTGCGAATCGGGAAATAAACTACTGAGGGCATTTCCCGATATCGTTAAAGACCGAGAGAGGTGCTTAAAATGGATTGCTGCTTGCGGCAATCCATTGTTAATGCACCAATCTCTTCGCAACAGGAAGATCTGCGATGCGCACTTCTTAGGCATCTACAAATTACAAAGCAATCTTTGTAAGACTGCTGTTCCAACGCTTCAACTTCCAGGTATGTTTGATATATAGGGTGTACGTTTCTTAAAACGTGCTGAAAATATTGTAAGGGGTGATTCTAGAGGTGAAAATAAGACGAAAATCAAGAATAACGATTTCGCGTTTGGGCCTTCATTTTGCAGTAATAATGGTTTAAAGTTAAATGTCTATCTCCTGAACTAATAGTCGGAGGACACTGCGCTTTTATAGTTACATTATCGACTAGCAATAGAACAAAAAAGTATTCATACATTTTTCTGTATCTCTTAGGGTTTAACAAGGTTCAGCAAGCAGCTGAACGTATAGAGGTCCATACTGGTAAGAAAATACAAACATTCGATACTGTCTCCCTTGTTTCAACTGTTAGAATAACAGATATTTTTCAATAATAATGAATAGTAGCGTAGTAGTACAAATTGAATTTTTCTATCTTTATGCCATTCCGATCATCAAATTATTCATTTTCGTACAAAGCCTCTGTAATGGCCGATTTCTTCGCCTCTGGATAAAAGTTATCTGGCGGATAGGTACAGTAGAGTTTGATTAACTCGCGTTTCCCTAGGTTAGTTACATCGCAAAAATGTCAATATTAAGCTGCTATTTCAAAGTAAAAATTGTATAGATATAAATATCAATTAATAAATGGTCATTCTTTAAATATTCACCAGTTTAATTCTGCAACAGCAGCTTAATATTAATATTTTTCCGATGTAACTAGCCGAGAACGCGAGTCAATCACACTCTACTGTACCTATCCGCCAGATAACTTTTATCTAGAGGCGAAGAAATCGGCCGTAAAAGTCTCTCTTACCCCATAACTTCGATAAGTCGAAACCTCTATAACTCGAAGATTTTAGTTCATCCCTTTAGATTCGAGTTGACGAATTATTCATTTGCAATAAATTTTACAGATACTGGATATGCTGTTGCTGGTACCTCTGGACAATCATTGCGGACAAGGAAAGGTACTGTGACGTTTTATATTAGAAACTATTCTTAAGGTTGTTTTATCCAAAATCCAGTTCCTCTAAAAACTCCCTTAAAAAAAATGCATTTTTTTGCATGCATAAATTGTGTTACTTTTTACTATTTAGCATCTGTGCTGAAATTGTTCAGGGCATGTAGGAGGTCCAGCCTTTCTCCAAAAGAGGTGCGGCAGTATAACGTAATTGTCTCCTTGATGAAAACAAGGAGACAAATGCGTAAACGCCATATAGAATGTAAGGAACGTTTGCAACATACCGAAATGTTGCTAAAACGTGGCTTTACGGAACGCATTGAAAGTCTGCCATCAACTGTGATAGACTTTTTTTCATTACAAGTCCGTAACATGGGACGATCTAAGTTCAATAGAAATTACATTTTAGATGACAAAATTTTTGCGCTTTCATTGCTAAAGCAAAGTCCAAAGGTTTATCGATACCTTTCCAATATTTTCCTCTTACCAAGTACAGAGACCTTAAGAAACCTGGTCACTAAAATCATTGTACCTCCCGGTATTAGTAAGTCTGTCTTCAACAGTATCGAAAATATACTCGACAATTTCGAGAATTCGCGGTACAGATATCGCATCTTGTTATTTGACGAAATGAAGCTTAGTCCCCGGCTTCATTATAATTTCAAATCCGATATTGTAGAGGAACTAGTAGATTTCGGGTTTTCGCGTAATAGAGACATTGCAGACCATGTTCAGGTCTTTATGTTAAGAGGGATATTTGGAGATACAGTATTGTCTCGTTAGCGGCTCGCTGGTCGGGACCGGCGTTGAGCCCATATCATGAGCAGAGCCCTAATTCCGTGCCAACGTTTCTCGCTTCTTTCTGGCCGAAGGGGGGAGTGACAGAAACGCTTTGCGTGCGCGACGGGCGTGCGCAATGGTCGCGAGCAGCTAGCGTCGGCACGAGACCGCTTCTGTGCAAGCATAACGCAGGCCCGACGCAAGTTTTTTTTGCGCCCTAGGCGAACTTGTCAAATTGCACCCTTTATTATTTATTTATTTATTTATTTATTTCACTATTATATTACATTTATTTGAGATTATTGAGATTATAATGACTTTACACTGAATTATTATTCGTAATTTAAAACAGTTGCAGTACAATTTATAGTATTTTATTTAAAAATTTATTTTCAACAATTTTCATTGTTCATATTGTTGAAAATAAATTTTTAAATAAAATACTACAAATTGTACTGCAACTGTTTTAAATTACGAATAATAATTCAGTGTAAAGTCATTATAATCTCAATAATCTCAAATAAATGTAATATAATAGTGAAATAAATAAATAAATAAATAAATAAATAATAAAGGGTGCAATTTGACAAGTTCGCCTAGGGCGCAAAAAAAACTTGCGTCGGGCCTGCGTTATGCTTGCACAGAAGCGGTCTCGTGCCGACGGTAGCTGCTCGCGACCATTGCGCACGCCCGTCGTGCACGCAAAGGACGGAGTGTCAGGCATCGGAAGGAGGGAGCGAGACAAAACATCAACGCGTCGTCTGTCTCCTACCGTCTTCGCTCGCTTTCAATGCCCCTGACTCTCTCTCGTACCATCTCGCTCTCACCTTCGCCGAACACGAGTGAGACATAAGTGGTGGGGATAGCGAAAAGTCCATAACGTGTACACCAAATCGAGCCGCTAACGAGACAATACTGTAAACTGTGGAAGCAAACAGTGTCGTACTCCTTTTGTAGGGGCACCGCTTCATGGGAGTCGATAGCGCGTACATTTAAGACCATAGTACGGGAATGCACTCTTATACGCTTAAGAGTTGTTGCTTCGGTTTGCGGTCAAGGGTCAACATATGTACGAGCGATGAAGCAATTACTTTTCGACACGAAAAGAGATTGCATCTCGGCTAAAGAGGGGCTCATCATGGTAGATGAACAAAAGATAGTACAACTGTTTGATCCACCTCATTTATTAAAATGTATTAGAAATAATTTGTTAACGAAGGATCTTCGTTATACTCTGGACGGTGTAGAAAGAACAGCAAAATGGTCCCACTTTAGTCAATATTACGGAACAGCATGTCGTTCCAATTAGAATTAAGAAGATGCGTGTCAAATATTGTACACAAGTCTTCTCGCGTAAAGTAGCATCTCTTATGGAACTTATGAGCACTACTGAAGCGGAAAGTGAAAGGATATACAAAGACATTGAATATATTTTCTTTTCCTATGAAAAGAAGAAATATTCAATTTCAATGTTTATCCCTCTATCTGCTGCATGCGTGTCGCTGGCGCGACGATCAGTGGACAGGTTTTAAAGTAAGCTGTGCATTACACATATACACATACACATACGTCCCGATTCACACATTCACAGTTTAGTACGCACCTAGTAGGCAGGAGGCGCTACAAACTCTGCTTCAACTTTCGTAAGAGGGAAGCTTGGCCCGTAATTGTGTCACGCAAGCACTACAATAAAATGTTTATATTTTTTCTTCTCTCTAACTTTAACTTCAACTTTAACTATTCTATTTCTGCTTATTCTTCTATTGCACATTTCAGATCTATTTATTACTTTTCCTTCAATCATTTTCAGTAGTAAATTGAATTTTAATTTTAAGTACGATGCCGAAAGCAACCACGTCAATTGCAGATTATTTCTGCTATGATGCAGAGAAAGAAATTAAATATTTATTCATTCGAATTTCGGAAAACATCGCAGAATGTATCATTTGCGGTAAAATATTGCGTTGTGGATTTAGCCCATATAATCTTTCGCGGCATTATACATTCTTGCATAAGGAAAGCTATCAGAATTGTTCACGAGATAAAAGACGTGCGTTACTTGCGGAATATCGAAGAAAAAAAGAAACTGCAAGCGAGCATAATCCTCCTACAGCAAGTACCTCGGCGTGTGATGATAGCAATAGGCAAAGCCTTGCCGCAATCATACGCAGTTACTTTACAAATTCGGCGCGCGAAAAAAAGTTTTAGTGATGGTGTGTTCATAAAAGTGTGTGCAATTGCTATGTCACACGCTTTTAAGAATGATGTTTTGGCCAAACTTTTTCAAACCGTTCCTCTGTTCCGCCAAACTGTCTCTAGACGGATTGTAGATAATGAACATTTTTTAGTAGACAAATTACGTACTTTGATCCAAAACTGTGTTTACGTTTCACTGTGTTTGGATGAAAGTACGGATATAACCGATATTAGTGAATTGGCTATTTTTATTCGTATGGTGCAAAGTGACTTTTCTATTAATGAAGAGTTACTTGCACTCGTTCTATTGCATAACACCACGAAGGACATATTTACCGCTTTCCGCGCGGAAGTAGCAAAATTTACAACTTTTGACAGATGCACGTGCATAGTAACCGATGGAGCACCGTCAATGACTGGGGCAGTAAACGGTTTATTTGGACTCCTGAAATAAAATTCTATAAAGTGTTATACGTTTCATTGCATAATACATCAGGAGGTATTATGCGCCAAAATTTTAAGACTTTCCAAAACTATGAAGCTTGTAACTAAAGTTACAAATCTTGTTAGAGCAGGAAACCGCTCGCTTACTCACCGTAAGCTGCAAGCATTTCTGAAAGAACATAATGCAGATTTTGATGATTTACTTTTATATACAGAAGTTCGTTGGCTAAGTGCTGCGAAATGCCTGCAACGTTTTTTCGCGCTCCGGAAATTATTAGTAGATTTTGTTCGTAAGGAAGTACCATCGATTACGCCCGATATACAACAAGAGAAGCAGAGTCCCGAATTTCTGTCAGCATTAGCGTTCTTAACAGATATAGGTTTACACCTGCAACGCGTAAATTTAAGTTTGCTGGGCAAGAAACGAAATAAAGTTCATTTGTTCGGAAATATAAGTAGTTTCCGAATACAATTGGAACTATTTGCAGCACAACTTCAGGAAGAAACGCTGTCTCATTTTCCTTATTGTTTAAAAATTCGGGAAGAATATCCCAATATTAAATTTTCTGTTTTTCGCGAAAATGTTCGTTTAATCGTGCATGAATTTAATACGCGATTTAGTGATTTCGATAATTTAAGTAAAAGTATTGATTTGTTTGCAAGTCCCTTGACAGCAAATATAAAGGATCAGGATGATTCGTTACAAATAGAATTGTGCACGTTAAAAACTGATCCGTTTTTAAGTCAAGGAAGGAGACAGGCGAAGACTTTTTTAAGTTGTTGCCTATTCAAAAGTATCCTTTCTTACACAATTTTGGCCTAAAAATTTGTTCCATGTTCGGATCTACTTACGTATGTGAAACTGCTTTTTCCACAATGGCAAATATTAAAACAGATGCTCGAAATTCCCTTAATGATATTTCTCTTTCAAGCGCGTTACGTATTGCTATTTCGGAAATAGATGTGGATGTACAATATCTCATTGACACGAAAAAGGAGTGATCCATATTTTCTAATGACAGTAGAACTTCGATTACATGTCGTAACTAATCTTGGTGCCAGGTATAGTACTATCATCGGATTATTGAATTCTGTTTTTGCATAAAGATCGTTCATTTTCTTATTTTGTTTCGTTTGCTTTAAACTATTTTATTAAAAGCAAAACGTTTTGAACATTTTTTTCTTTTTTAATTGACGTGTCGATAACACAGGACCACAAAATTTGTTTTCTAATATACACAAACTCGGCCACCTGTCCTATACGTATTTTGGGTCGCTGAATTCGAATCCGTTGCCCGTTTTGGCCCATCACGTCTAGTTTTTCGGTATATTGCAAAAAACTGTTGTCAACCCGTAAAATGCCATATAAACACAACATATCCTATTTCCACAAACTTATAACGTCATACTCTCTAATCTACTAACCCCAAGACTACAAAATATCTAATTCTATATTTCGTTAACCCTCTAAACCCAAAAACCGTATTTTCACATATCCCCACAACCCATTACGGGGCGTTTGTAACTCAAACGCGGAAATAAATATTTCAAATTTGCTCAATCTTCAAACTCGCATAACTTCGCTAAAATTCATCCAGCGTTGATGAAACAAAGACCATTTTTAAGCTTGAACTTTCTACTTTTCGATGGTTTAAACCACTTTTATCGAAATGGATATGCAGGGGATAAAATTCACCCTTAAAGAGAAGTGTGCCAATCTACAAAAATTTCTTCATGTTTGTCAAGTGCTACGGAGTGCAGACAATATTTTTTGCATTTTCTATGTATTCTGTCGGAAAGTGCGTTCCTTTGTATTTCAGATAAGCCAAGCCTTATCGAAAAAAGGTGTTTTTTTAAGAAAGATACAGCCATTTAAGGAAAACCTGCTAAAATCATACGACCTAAAAATCATAGAACGTCTTTAGGGCGGACCATCCGGTCAACCAAAAAGTTACAAGAAGTTATCTTCTTTTTCCTATGTAAAAATACTTCAATACCTTGAATTCTACTTGCAAAAAAGTTGTTTTCCCAAAAAGAAGTTTGTCCGTTTCGTTCGTAATTTTTCGTTTCCAGAAGTGGACCAAAAGTGGTGTATGTAAAAGCTAAGGCCTTATGCTTTAAAATGCGACTAGAAAGATCACTGAGAAATACTGACAACTTTTTGTAACAAAGAATCAAAATCGAACATTTTCAAAAAGCCATAAGACCGAAATGGTTAACCGATTTCTTTAGCCCTTGTAAATCGTGGTACCCGCCTCTTCCGCCAGGCGGCTACGCTCGAACGTCGCAACTCGCTCACAGATTGGCAACACGGAAGTAATATAAGGAACCAGCTTGCAAGCGTTCGCGAGCTTGTCTCGACCTCCCAACACTCGTTTAGGCGAATAACCAGGGCAATTTTTATGAGATTGAGTGATTCAATAAATCTAATTTGATTGGAAAGATTGGATATATTGTTGTGTAGTCCTTTTGACAACTACTTTCCGAGCAGCAAAATTTGTTGCAGGCGGTTCTTAAACAGTTGTTCTCACGACTACTTTTCGAGCCAGTTGTTTTACTTCTTAAATTAGTTGTTATAATTGCTTTTTTGCTGAAGTATCCATTGTTTCAGTAACAATGTCAGCCTGTAAAGGTAGGGATACTTTTTGTGTTGTTTGTGGGCATTATTTACTGCCAAAAAGTAGAAGGAACTTTAATGATGATGTCAAACAAAATTATAAAAAATGCTTTAATATTACAACTAATCTAAATAACGCTTGGACTCCAAGAGTTATATGTACTCCATGTCATTCGTGCATCTCTAGGTCGGTAAAAGGAATAGAAAACGCCAAACGGTATTTTTCTCCTATGCTCTGGCGAAAACCTGTTGACCATCGAACGGATTGTTATTTTTGTTTGTGTAAGACGGCGGGATATAATGCGAAGAATAAAAAAGCCGTGGAATATCCTAATGTTCAATCAATAACTTTTCCTGTGCCGATTTATATGCAAAATAAACTTAATTTAAAGAATTGTGAATTCGACAATTCTAAAGGTCCTGACTCCGAGATTCAGTTATCCCATCACGATGAAGCACCAGGAGGTCCTTCTAATTCTCCAGAAATGGATGAAGTCTCAAACGAGCTACCTGATGAGAATGGAGTCCAAAACGGTACTTTTAATCAAAACGAATTAAGCGATTTAATCCGAGACTTGGGTCTCTCAAAAGAAAATGCGGAACTATTAGCATCAAGGTTGAACGAGAAAAAATGTTTAACACCAAACACAAAAGTGACTTTCTATCGTAATAGAGATGTACCTTTTAGAACATTTTTCTCGAGAGAGAAAAATTTAGTATATTGCAACGATGTGAAAGGTTTAATTGGTGAATACAAAAATATTGTGTACAATGCGAATGAATGGCGTCTTTTTATTGACTCGTGTACAAAAAGTTTGAAAGGTGTTCTATTACATAATGGCAATGTGTACGCTCCAATTCCAGTAGCTCATTCAGTAGTATTAAAAGAAGAATATGAAAATATTCAATTTGTATTACTTAAATTACAGTACGATGAGCACAAGTGGCAATTATGTGGAGATCTAAAAATCATGACCATAATGCTAGGACAACAAAGTGGTTTCACCAAATACCCGTGTTTTTTATGCGAGTGGGACAGCCGTGCGCGCGAGAAGCACTACACGAAAAAAGATTGGCCGCCTAGAAAGAATTTAGAAGTAGGTTCAAAAAATATTTTAAAAAACAGTTTAATACCAGCACATAAAGTATTACTTCCACCTCTTCACATAAAACTTGGATTAATTAAACAATTTGTAAAGGCTATGAAAGCAAAAGATAGTGATGCCTTCAGGTATATTTTTGAAAAATTTCCCAAGCTTTCTGAAGCAAAAATAAAAGAAGGAGTGCTTGATGGTCCGCAGGTAAGAACTCTATTGAAGGATGAAGCATTTGAAGAAAAAATGACTATGGAAGAAAAAGCTGCATGGCAAAGTTTCAGAGATGTAACTCTCAAATTTCTAGGAAATATTAAGGATTCTCAATACAAAACCATTGTTGGGAAAATGGTAACAAGTTTTCAAAATGTGGGATGCTTAATGAACTTGAAACTGCATTTTTTGGATTCACATCTTGAGTACTTTCCAGAAAACCTAAGGTCGTCTTCATATTTATTGGCCGGTGAGCTTTGTGAGGGGAAGTTTTCCACCACACCGCTTGCCTGCCGCGGCGCTCCTTTTCTCAACGTTCTCACTCTCTCTCGGGCTACGCCTGCTCGTCGCGCGGTAGGGATTCGGTGCCCGTGAGGTACGCACACATGCATCGAACCATCCCCACCACTTTAACTACATAGCGGGACACGATTCCGAGCAGTCGTTTCTCGCTTCTTTCTTTCCGAAGGCGAGAGCGAGTCAGAGTTCTCACGAATAAATACTGTACAGATTGTACTGCTGAAGATAACTTATAATGAAAAATGGAACAGTATTTACATGTAATTGCATGTACAGTTTATTTCTTTAATTATTATTATTGTTTAATGCTATTCTTGGACTGCAGTGAAACCTGGAAACGCAATGCAAAGAAGGAATGAGAGTTTTAAATTTTTGTGGCCTCAATTAAAGAATAAACTTATCGAAATTTGTCCACAGTCTTAAGTAGGGGAAAACCATGCAAAACCCCAGGCGAGACGTTAGTATTTAAACTTTTCAATTACTTTAAAAAAAAAATTCAGTTACATTTTCTTATCCGTAGACCTTTATTTTTCAGTTGTCTTTTGATTAACCAAACAAATCTCTTTTTCTCCTAAAAATGATTATATGATTATATGATCATTTTTAGGAGAAAAGGGAACCTGCAGACATTAATATTTTCCCAAAATTTTTTTACAGTTGTGTTTGGTTAATCAAAAGACAACTATCCCGCACTCAGGCCAACTGAAAATTCAAATTTAAATTTTCGCTTATATAGTTTCGCTCCGCCATATTGAGCACTCATCGTGAAGGGAGCCCTATTCCGAGAAATCATTTCTGACCGAAGGGGGGAGCGAGATAGAACACTGCATGCGCAGCGAGTGTGTGCGACGGGCGCGAGCGTTCGGACGAAATCGTGACTGCTCGACGCATACGCGCTACGGTCAGATAGCCAGGCACGGCACGAGCTTTTTTGCGCCCTACGCGAACTTGTTAAATTACGCCTTTTATTATGATACATTTAATTGTGCTTCTTGATGACCTTACTCTGAATTTTTACTCGTAGTTTAAAACAGTTGTAGTCCAATTTGTAGTATTTCATTTAAAACTTTATTTTCAACCATGCCAACAATGAAAAGACCATTTTGTACCTATTGTCAAACTTTTTCCCTAAGCAATTGCCTAATTTTTCAGAGTAAAGTCATAAATAATCTCAAATAAATGTATTATAATAAAGGGAACAATTTGACAAGTTCGCCTATGGCGCAAAAAAGACTTGAGCCGTGCCTGCGTCAACTTTCGCGGAAGCCGTTTTCGTCTCTACGATGATTTCGTCTCCGACCACGCGCACGCAAAGGACGGAGTGTCAGGCGTCCAAATGACGGAGGAAGACAATATATTAACGCGTCGTCTGTCTCGTACCGTTCCTCGCTTGCTTTCAGTCCCTCTGACACGCTGTCGTTCCATCTCGCTCTCGCCTTCGCAGAACAAGACCGAGTCAGAAGTGGTGGGGATAGCGCCAAGCTCCAGACCACACCGAGCTGCAGCGTAAGAATACATACATCAGAATAGGTGTGCGTTAGGCCTGAAAAAATTCAGGAGTTTTATTGGTCAGAAGATTGATTCTTTCTCGATAGCTTCATCTCGTATTGGTTGACACATAGCTTCGTAACGCACACAACTACTACGTTAAAAATAAACAACAGCCACGCGGCTTCGTTCAGGCGGAGCCGAGCAGCGTTCCCGCTACCCCGCCATACCCTTCGGGGGCCGCGCAACTCCAACTGACGAATCCACGATCGTCAGGTGGTGGTGGCTGATTTCTCCTCACGCGCTGTTCGCGAAACCGAACTCACCGGCCAATATATTTGAACACGACCTTAGGTCATTTTAGCGAGGAACAAGGCGAGAGGTTTCACCAAGATCTGAAGAGCGTTGAGAAGAGATACCAAGGTGTTTGGGATGAGCACATGCTGGCGGACTATTGTTGAAGTTTAAAGAGAGATTCTGAAATTTTCCATAAGAGAAAGGCTATTCGTAGGTCTTTTGAATCAAAGAAAACTCGTTATACAAACAAAAAAGAATAACTCTCTTCCTGGCGTCGCACAGTGGGGCGTTTGTACCTCAAACGCGGAAGAAAGTCATTTTTAAAAAATTTCGCCGAATCAAAAAATTTTAGGATTGATATGTATTTGAGCATTTGGGCTATTAACTAAGTATGGTTGTTTTACCATTCATTAATGTATAGCGCGGCTAGACGCTTTCGAAACCGTCAACCTCAAAATCATCGAAAATTAAGAATATCATCTGTGATTTCGTGTTGAAATACGTACCTGGTTCACTTAATTCCATTACATATCATTTATTGTAAAAAAACATCATCTGTGATTTCGTTGTTTTTTTACATTAAATGATATGTAATGGAATTAAGTGAACCAGGTACGTATTTCAATTTTGTCAAATTACACTTTCATACCACTGACAATTTCGGACTTATGGCTTTTTGAAAATGTTCGATTTTGATTCTTTGTTACAAAAAGTTGTCAGTATTTCTCAGTGATCTTTCTAGTCGCATTTTAAAGCATAAGGCCTTAGCTTTTACATACACCACTTTTGGTCCACTTCTGGAAACGAAAAATTACGAACGAAACGAACAAACTTCTTTTTGGGAAAACAACTTTTTTGCAAGTAGAATTCAAGGTATTGAAGTATTTTTACATAGGAAAAAGAAGATAACTTCTTGTAACTTTTTGGTTGACCGGATGGTCCGCCCTAAAGACGTTCTATGATTTTTAGGTCGTATGATTTTAGCAGGTTTTCCTTAAATGGCTGTATCTTTCTTAAAAAAACACCTTTTTTCGATGAGGCTTGGCTTATCTGAAAGACAAAGGATACTTTTAAGGATACTTACAAAGGAAAATTTTGTGGTCCTGTGTAATTGATCTTTCCGTTAATCGAAGTTCTACTGCATTGGGTTACCCGAAAAGTTCATAGTTTCGTCATGCTTCAGTTTTAATAATAAGTCTTTTTATAAAAATAGTATTTATACTGCAATACCTACATTGGTATTTTATTGATTAGAGTTAAAATAAGTCACAGCCAGAACTATGTTGTGGTGAATATTACAATAATATATATTTGAAAAATTCTATGAGCTTTTCGGATGACTTAACGTTTCTGTTCAACGTTTACATTTATCCGAACAAGTGAACCTATTTCGTTTATCTAGTCACATTCTAGTCTTCATTTATCTTTATAATTAATTTTATTATATTTTTAAATCATTATTTTTCTTTACACTGGCCTTCAAAGTTGACAACTCCTACCGGTTTCTAGGAAAACTGCGTCCACAGATTTTTATCCTCAACTTATCCTTAAATATATTGATATCATTCCATTTTTATTTTAATTACAACGAATAGTTTTTCCTTTTCAGAAAATTTAGTTCCTATTATCTTTGAGTCGATAGTTTTATTTATTAAAGTTTATCAATTGTGCGTCAAGAGCCCTTATGATGAGGTACTTATTTAGAAATTTCACATATCTGTAGTAACAGATTTTACCTATTTCTACCTGAGGGGTTCTTAAATATCACATAAAAGTCAAAACAACGATACGTCCAATTAACGAGAAATTGCAGTTCACAAGGTTTTCTATTTTAATAATAAAAATTACTTTCGAAATACCAAACCAATTCAATCAGGAGGATTGCTCATTGCGATTAAAACAGAAAAGATCAAAGTCTATGCTTTTAATAGATTCGAATATAAAAAATTGATTTGTGGAAGCAGCCCGCGAAAAATCGGTATAAGTTGTTAATTTTTATGTCCTGTACTTTTCACACAATTCTGAAACTAGAAATATCATAAACAAGCCCGGCACATATACTCGAGCTCATTTTAGAAGGAACTTGCCGACCGACGAGTTTAGATCGGTTCTGCGCATGTTGGCGCTCATTGGCTATGCCACCACCAATGGTCTTTCGGCTGCGCATCCGTTCTGCACCGAAAGCATTGGCGTGGCGCCACTTTCGTATATACCGCGTGTTTCGATTTTTTGTCGAATTTGATTGTCACTTTTTTACTGCAAATGACATAGTTAAAACATAGTTAACAAAATGTTTCGTGCAAAAAAATAAAAAGAAAATGGATCTAAACGACCATTTCCCACATCAGAAAAATAAAAAAGGACAGGTAAGCAATTGAAATATTATAAGTAACTGAAGTATTATAAGGAACTGAAGTATTATAAGCGACTGAAATATTATAACGATAAATATTAACCTGAAGTCCGGAAAAATGTATACTTTAATTTAATGGGAAACGTTTCTCTTACAGATAGTTACCTCCGGACAAAGGAAGATTATCATAAATATTTATAATGACAAGAAAGCCCAATTTCCGGATATGAAATATGCAGAATTGATGAAATTAGTGGGAAATAGTTGCGGCGTGTGATATCGTACCGTCGTCGACAGTGTAAAAGAATTCAAAGGGACGGGGACCGTGACATCACCTTCGAAGAATCGGATAAGGCCCGATGTAATGCAGAAGATGTCGGAAGAGGAAATTGGAGCAATAAGGAAGCATGTGCACGCGTTTTGGGAACGAAGAGAACTACCAACAGTTCCGAAACTTTTGGCGGTGATACAAAGGGACGAAAATTTACCACTTATATCACGGTGTACGTTACAACGGCTTATGAAGAAAATGAACTTCAAGTACGTACATAGAAAACGCAATAGTGCCCTTATCAAGCGGGAAGATATAATTCGTTGGCGCCGGACGTTCATCACCAAAATTCGAGAATTCAGAGCGGCGGGAAGACCCATTTATTATTTGGACGAGACATGGATAAATGCGGGCGACACACGGAAGCGAGTGTGGGTGGACAACACCATAGCTTCGGCATCGAACGCCACAGAAAGGGGCCTGACGATTGGTCCACCTACTCCGACTGCGAAAGGAAAGCGCCTCATCGTACTCCATAGTGGATCGGAGGATGGTTTCGTCGAAAATGGCTTGCTGTGTTTTGAATCGAAGACCAAGAGCGCTGATTACCACGACGAGATGAATGCGAAACACTTTTTCGATTGGTTTAAGCGCACTGTACCAAATTTAAAACCAAACGCCGTTATTGTGATGGATAACGCGCCGTACCACTCTGCGAAACAGGAGCGCTGTCCCGTAACGAGCTGGAACAAACCGCAGATAAGAGAGTGGCTTACCAGCAAGGGAATACGAATGCCAGATACCGCACTGAAGTGGCAGTTATCGGACGAAGTTCGCAGAATTAAGCCCAATTATGATAAATATGTGATCGATGAATTCGCAAAAGCAACGGGAAGAACTATTCTCTGACTACCGCCTTACCATTGCGACTTGAATCCAATTGAGCTCGCGTGGGCGGTAGTAAAAGGCCACGTAAAAGCCAATAACAAGACTTTCCACCTTACCGATGTAAAGCAATTATTGATACAAGGGGTGGAAAAGGCAACACCTTTTCATTTTGTTCATAAGACGTTGTAACGTACACCGTGATATGAGTAGTAAATTTGCGTCCCTATGTATCACCGCCAAAAGTTTCGGAACTGTTCGTAGTTCTCTTTGTTCCCAAAACGCGTGCACATGCTTCCTTATTGCTCCAATTTCCTCTTCCGACATCTTCTGCATTACATCGGGCCTTATCCGATTCTTCAAAGGTGATGTCACGGTCCCCTTCCTTTTGAATTCTTTTACACTGTCGACGACGGTACGATATCACACGCCGCAAGTATTTCCCACTAATTTCATCATTTCTGCATACTTCATATTCGGAAATTGAGCTTTCTTGTCATTATAAATATTTATGATAATCTTCCTTTGTCCAGAGTTTTATAAATATATACCAATGTTTTATAAATATATACAAATTGTATCTTTCTTAAGTTTTGTATAATAGAATTTATTGTTATATGTTATACTTTGTTGTTATATTTCATAATATTAATACCGTAAACATTTCAGTATAATACGACTAATAAATAAATTCTTAATATGGCACGAATTTAGTAGAATACACATTTTATTTGGTTACCCGGTATGTGAAAGAGAATCGGAATGGTGCAAGGAGAGTGGGAAGCCTGGGTGGTAAAGTGGGGGAACAGAGACCTGGCGACAGTCGAATAGCTCATTCAACATGCGCGAAATAAGTTCCTTCTAAAATGAGCTCGAGTATAGGTACGAAAGTCAACGAATTAACCTGAAATGACCCATATCCAAGTGACGGGCGGCTCGCCGGACGCGGCACTAACACATAAGTACGACATGCGTAGCGCTCGTGCCGAACACAATTATAATATAGACTGCGGAAGTTTATATAAATGCATATTTTTATTGGAATGACTTAAACAAGCGGGACTTTTACAGAACTATGTTTCATCATTAAGAGGATGGTGAAAATATATTTCCAATTTTACACATTTTGCATATTCTGGATATACGTTGCACAATCTGCATATTTTTCATATTTTTTGCAGATACGGAATTTGTTTATAAATTAGCTTTGTGAACCTGGCAATTAAAAATTAATAGTTTCATATGTTCAAAAGTTTACTAGGGTAATAATTACATATACATTAAAAAATTTAATAATTCAATAGTAGGTACAACGGCTTGATACATATAATATATAATTATTACAGTATAATTATTAGTATACTACAGTTTTATAAGAGGTTAAATACAGGGAGGGGCAAGGAATTGTCCCTAACTTCTAGGAGGCAGTGAGACGGGAAGGAAGGTATTGAGAGTGTCGGGATGATGCAGTAATTCGGGAAATTTCCGTTAACGCCACTGTCAGTCGGAAAAATGACGTGGTCGAGCGAACAGCACGCTTTTGCCGTCGAAACCTTCTTTTCCCAAAACAGGTCTATTGTCGCGGTGCAGTGTGCGATGAGTACTTGCTATCACATTCCACCTAGAAACGCTTTTTCTCATCGGAAATTGATTATGTTATGGGTAGAGAACTTTCGTAGATGTGGGAGTGTTTTAAAAAAGAGGGTTGTGAAAACATCGAGCGTGTAAGAAGGTCGATTTTGCGGTCTCCTAAGCATTCAGCTCGTAAGCATGCGTCCGCACTTGGCCTTTCTATGTTGTTCACAAATTCACGAAATAAACTTCCAATGTTAATGTACTGATAGCAAAATATAAATTTCTTCTACCCTTTTTAGTTTTTTTTAAATTCATTTTCAAAGTTAGTACTGTACATATACCCCTGGGGTGAAAAGAAAGAAAGCCTCGTTTTGTTAAAAGTAGTCAGATTTAAATTATTTTCCGTCCATTTAAACGGGAGAATGCAAGGAATCCATGGTGTCACTTTCATATTGATACGTTGAAAAATAAACAAATTCACTTTCCGTATAATCGATGACACAACGCCGAGCAACTCCAGGCACCAGTTTAGACGGGTGAACGATACATAGTCGCTCGGCTCGGGTCTCGCTCGGCTCGGGTCTCGCGCAGCTTCGATCAAAGGCTCTCGAGAGTCTCGAATACAATTTTCGGATTTTAGTCATACTCCATTATTTATTTGAAATCATTTTTTGTCCATCTCTTGTACGAGCCAGTATAGACGCACGCACAGTCTTGCAGTTTTCCCACAGCCCATGCTGTGGTTAGCAACGTAACAGTTCCGCGCTCGGCTGTTGCCCGGGTCCCAAAACTTGAGGAGGTACCTTGTGATAAAAAAATATCCGGAATTTCTCATTTAAACGAACCGCTCTTGAGACATTGTCAAAATCATTTTTTTTCCAAGTTTGTGCATAATAGCTTTGTAAACAAGTCATTGATTGGTGTACTCTGCGAATTTAGTTGAGCAAAGAGTATGTCGCTATGTCGAATTTAGTTGAGCAAAGAGTATGCCTGAAATTTTGTGTTTCTAACAAAATATTATGTCCGGAAGCGTTGAAAATGTTAACGGTAGCCTACGGAGACTCGAGAATGTCGAAAACACAAGCATACGAGTGGTACAAAAAGTTTAAAGCGGGCCGTACTGTGGTTGATGATTTGCCTCGTTCCGGTCGTCCATCCACCTCTGTGACTGACGAAAACACCGAAAACATTAAGAAAATTGTGCTCGAAGATCGTCGTATGAGCATCAGGGACACAGCAGCTGATATTGGTGTCTCGTGCGGATCGGGGCAGAGTGTTATGCACGATGTTTTGGGCATGAGACGAGTTGAAGCGCGGCTTGTGCCGAGAGTGCTGAATGTTTTGCAGAAACAGCATTGCATTGCTGTCGCTAAGGAAATGCTTTCTTTGGGCTAAAATGTTGTCGAAGGCATTATTACCAGTGATGAGACATGGATCTATGAATATGACATCGAAACGAACCAACAATCACGGAAATGGCGCTTCTCAAACGAGAGAGAACCCAAAAAACCACGACAAAGTCGATCCAAAATCAAGGTTTTGTTGACCGTTTTCTTCGGTTGCCGTGGTGTGGTCCACTCCGAATTCCTTCCGCCAGGCCTAACAGTAAATAAGGAGTATTATGTGAGCGTACTGAAGCGTTTGAGGGAGAATGTTCGTCGCAAAAGGCCGGAATTGTGGAGAAACAACTCGTAGTTTCTTCACCACAACAATGCACCGGCTCACACATCTCATCTTGTACGCGACTACTTGACCAAAAACAACGTAAATACCGTTCCGCAAGCTCCGTATTCACCTGACATGGCCCGTGTGACTTTTTCCTGTTCCCGCGACTCAAGTTACCGCGGCCTATGAAAAGTGTTTTGAAGATTGGAAGAAGCGTTCGAATATGTGTATTGCTTGCGATGGAGATTACTTTGAAGGGAATAAAATAAATATCGATGAATAATTGAACCGTTTGCGTTTTATTGACAAAGTCCGGGTACTTTTTGATCACAAGGTATTTGCCCCCTAAAGGGCAGGCCTGGCCTAGATTCAAAAACCTTTTTCAATAATCTTGGTTGAAAAGCGGATATCTAGAAACGCATCCCAGCGAATTTCGAAATCCTGTAGATTTCTGTTACTTCAGGAATGAAAAGCTTATCTCCAAATGTAGTATTTGTGGGAAGCCGGCTTTTATGCGATGTGCATGGTGTGGCAAGTATTTTTGTTTTAATCATTTCTGTTGAGATATAGTGTATTATATCCTGCTTTTATATATAGTCCGTGTTTAAGAATGAATGTTTTGAGTTTTCATTATTTTGGATGGTCCGCGTGTTTTGCGAGTGGTTTGTGTGTCGGACATTGTTGCTAGGTGGTAGTGGCGCTGGGGTCTTGCGTGCAGACTTGCTTGAGTCGTGGTCGTGCAGTACGTAGGTTGAGCGTGACTGCGTGTACCGGCGATCTCTCGCCACGTGTTATAAGAATAGATCTTTTCGTTTCTTTTATGTTGTACGCGCGTGCATAAGTTTTCTTTTAGTAGTTTAATTTTCTTCATTCCCGTATAGACCAGTGGTCTATACGAACATAACTATATAATAAATGTATTGAACAATTTATTACAAGCAAATCGGTGGTGCGTTTATTGAAATCCCAATAGGTTATGGGCCCAGGACGCTTCCACTGCGTCACAAGATTTGCTTGAGTGTAATGCGTGTTTTCTGTTTCTCTCGTATAAGTATTCGGTAATATCGCGTCGACGAAACGTTACTGTTTCCTGTGCACAAGATGGAGGATAAAGAAGTGTTTAACCTCACAAAGCTTGATGGCAAGAATTTCGTTGTAACTGATTGCAATGCATTAGCATTAGCAGTAAAGAAAATTAACATAAATCCCCGAATAGCGCGGTAGACTCTAACGTTTCAAAACTATAATTTTGAACTTATACACAGGTCGTCAGATAAAATGACGCATGTTGATTTTCTGAGTCGTTATATTCTAACATTCAATAGTATTTCTTCTGAAGATGAACTATTATATAAACAATTAGCGGATCCAAAACTAAAGGAAATCGCCGAACAAGTCGAATTACATGGCGACAAAGTGTTTGAACTAATCGATGGCATGGTATTTAAAGAATATAAAGGTAAAGACTTGTTTGTAATTCTTGAAACGATTGTTAATAACATTATCCGATTGTATCACGATGAAGTAGGACACGTAGGAGTTGGAGCTCTTACTACCCGACCCGCCGGGTATCCGGGTACCCGGGTAGACAAAAATTACCCGGCTACCCGAATAGACAAAAATTACCCGAGTATCCATGAGATACTCGAGTAAATGAGATGTGATGAGATAGTTGAGAATTTCGATTTGACAGCCGATCGTCTTTCGGCTTTCGATCATTTTCGGCTAACCTCAGTAATGAACGGAATAAACGTCAAGCAATTAAATGTGGTATTGTCCGCAGAACACATTCTGTATCAGAATGTGAAAATTGCGAACTGTCAACGTTGGGTTTTCGTTCACATCATTTGTCGAAGATTGTTGGGGCTAAATCTGTTTAGCGGGCTAATTGGGAGCTAAAAAATTTCACATTTTCCACACATGATATAGAGGGACGACATACCGCCGAAAACGTCATAGTCGTTATAATAGGAAATGGGAATGCAGAAAGAGTGGAACATTACAATATTACAAATAAATTAATTGCTCTCTAGAACATGACAATGCATGTAACATGAATTGCAACAAATTTATTAGAGACTTAAAAATACAGCGTTTCGTGTACTGCACACAATTTACAGTTATTTATAAAAGACGCCTTTCATACAGTTGAAAAATTCTTAGAGGCGGTAAAGAAAGGCAGTAAAATAGTTCGGCATTTTCATCATTCGAATTTGGTGACTTCTTCGCTGCAAGACGCAGATGATTAGGACACTGTAGAAGCTAAAAAAATTTAGGAACATTTAAAAAACATCTCTTGTTCGCAGATCCGAAATACATTCATACTCTGAGAGTGCCCATCAAGTGCTTGTTTTCTGGACCGTAGAAGCAAAGATTTAACATTTGAAGATAGCGCA
This sequence comes from Andrena haemorrhoa, assembly GCA_910592295.1. Classification (NCBI taxonomy): domain Eukaryota; kingdom Metazoa; phylum Arthropoda; class Insecta; order Hymenoptera; family Andrenidae; genus Andrena; species Andrena haemorrhoa. The sequence goes on from OU342942.1 coordinate 23,645,797, forward strand.
TTAAAAAATGTAATTATAAATTCTATTTGCAACAGATTGGAAATATATCAATTAATGAAAATAATACAGATAATGATAATACCAGTACAAGTGCCTCAGAAATTGTCGTGGTGGAAAACTCATGTGGATAAATATAAGACTCGCAGAATTGGCAAAAATGTATTTAAGTATTCCGACTACATGTGCTAGTTCGGAGTACACATTTTTTCCAGCTTGGTTACTACCTGGAAATGCAGATTTATTAGTATTTTTACATCAAAACAGAAATGTGTGGAGGTTAGGTTGTGGACAGAATCGTGATTCGAAGTCACACACTATTCCTTGTATAGAATTTATTACTGTACTTACCAAGCGCATTCCAATGGCGCTCATTTCGCGTAGTGCGGCGCTGCACATTTCTGATCAGAAGACATTTTATCATAATATTCAGAATCGTAACGCGCACACACATCCAATTGCTTGAAGTTTATTCCGTTCATTACTGATGTTGGCCGAAAATGATCGACAGTCGAAAGATCAAATCGATGATCCTTTACTCGGGTAGCTCATGGATACCCGGGTAATTTTTGTCTACCCGGGTAGTCGGGTAATATTTGTCTACCCGGGGTCTCACTATATGGAATTTTGAGCCATTATTGGTTTCCAAATCATAAGACTAAGATAAGAAATTACATTGATAATTGCGCCAAATGTCTATCATATTCAATCGCAGCGGGTAAAACGGAAGGAGAAATGTTAATTTACGAAAAAGAAACGATTCCTTTTCAAACGGTGCGCATAGACCATTTCGGACTGTTAGCGGAAACGGTAGATAAATTTAAATACATACTTGTAATCATAGATGCTTTTACAAAATTGGTATGGCTTTCCGCCATTAAATCTACGGGAACAGACGAGGTACTAGACTATCTAGAAATGGTATTCAGTTTGTTAGGACACTCTAAGAGAATTGTTAGTGATAGAGGCAGAGCATTCACTTCAAATAATTTTTCAAATATTATAACAAAAAGAGGAATCACTCACGTCTTAACGGGGGTAGCCTCACCATGGGCAAATGGTCAGGTAGAACGAGTTAACTCATCATCGAGTTAAATCATTTTGTTATTGCGAGACCTTATAATATGATTTTGCCAGCAGACTAAATAAAGCCGTGGATACGAATTAAAGATCCAGCATCAGATAAAGACGCGGATTCGTTAGGAGAAAATAAAGGAATAAATGAGGAAACTAATGATGAATCCCAATCTCCATCATCTAATTGACGCGGTTACAATTAAGGAACATTGTATATAGTTAACAAGGAAACATATCGAACCCGAAAATTCTGATTTTAATGAAACTCCGTACGATTGTAGAGCATGTCGGAGTATGTAAGAAACGATTTTTTTTCTGCGGAAAAACACTCTGAGGGAGTGAAATCAGCCCCCAAATTTTCAGCGATTTTTCGTTTTTCGAGTATAACTTTGTAACGGTGCGAGGTAGAAGAAAACCGTAAATGGACAAAATGTTCAGTGTTTGATGCCGATTAACGCACTGCGAAATAAATTTTTGTACGACCAACAATTTATAAATAAATTACAATTTTCGTTATTTTACATATAATTTCTAACCGTGAGGGTTGGGGACGATCTTTTTCCGTGTAAAAGTTATAATTCTCAATGGTTTACTAAAATGTAAAAGGAAAAAATTTTGGTTCATTTATTTATTTGTTTACAAAAATTTTCCGCCTTTGTCCATATTACTACCATCTGCCACTTGACAATCGAGGATTTCGATGAAACTTGGTATACAAGCACACCATTTGGAACTATTCGACAAGTATTTGTCTTTATTGGCGGAAATTCATGTTTACAGGGTGAAACTACTCCCTCAAGGTTTAGGGGTGGGATCCTTCTAAAGCGTATAACCGAAAAAGTAATAGACATAGAAAGAAATGTTAAATACAAAAATTACTTGAATTTTTATGAGGAATAATATAACGGAAGTGCAACGGGAACGAAATCCTAGGTGGCGTCACAGTAGCCGTAAAATGTATAAATTACGCGTAAAATGTGGAGCGCCAGCTGTTATTCGTTGTGCATGGTGCGGCAAGTTCTTATGCTTTCATCACTTCGAGAATCATTCACGTATGTAAAAACATTGTTAGAGATACCCTCGTTGATGCCGTACATTCGTCTGTAGAACTTTTGATTGCATACCTATTTGTCTGTATATTCTGTTACGTTCTGACCAGATTTTTAATGTTACTTTCGACCTAATGTCGGCTGGAATGTGTCTTGACAATGCTTTGCATTATGGATTTTCCTAATCGAGCACAATCTCAACGTTGACACATCGTTCCCATAAATACAAAGAAAAAAGAAAACGACACACCTGGAGTGCAAATACTGTTTAGAAATACATTTTACGCGTAATTTATACATTTTACGGCTACTGTGACGCCACCTAGGATTTCGTTCCCGTTGCACTTCCGTTATATTATTCCTCATAAAAATTCAAGTAATTTTTGTATTTAACATTTCTTTCTATGTCTATTACTTTTTCGGTTATACGCTTTAGAAGGATCCCACACCTAAACCTTGAGGGAGTAGTTTCACCCTGTAAACATGAATTTCCGCCAATAAAGACAAATACTTGTCGAATAGTTCCAAATGGTGTGCTTGTATACCAAGTTTCATCGAAATCCTCGATTGTCAAGTGGCAGATGGTAGTAATATGGACAAAGGCGGAAAATTTTTGTAAACAAATAAACAAATGAACCAAAATTTTGTCCTTTTACATTTTAGTAAACCATTGAGAATTATAACTTTTACACGGAAAAAGATCGTCCCCAACCCTCACGGTTAGAAATTATATGTAAAATAACGAAAATTGTAATTTATTTATAAATTGTTGGTCGTACAAAAATTTCTTTCGCAGCGCGTTATACGGCATCAAACACTGAACATTTTGTCCATTTACGGTTTTCTTCTACCTCGCACCGTTACAAAGTTATACTCGAAAAACGAAAAATCGCTGAAAATTTGGGGGCTGATTTCACCCCCTCAGAGTGTTCTTCCGCAGAAAAAAAAATCGTTTCTTACATACTCCGACATGCTCTTGTGACGTCCCACGAATTTTCGCGCACAATTATTCTAACAATTTCATAAACCACTCTACAACTCCACCCGAATCTCATCAAACCTCGACTCTTACCCCTTTTCCCGATCACTGACCGCCTTGGCGATGTACCTTAGCGGTCCCCCTCTCAAGACGATCAACCATTGAATCTATACAAGTCCCTCGCCTCACAAATCTCTTAAATCGAGACCACGTCTCACACCCTCTAAATGACCAAAGCAGTCAAAACCACCCACGTTCCTTTCCTATTAAAACACCCAAAATCCATCCGAGGAGTTGAGCCCCTCAAATTCACGTGTATAAAAACCCCGGAAGGATAATCGCGAGGATTATGTGGCGTACGTGCCGAAAATGCGAGTCCAAATATAGATCAACCTTTGGCCCCTACAAAAACCCCGGAAATGTTTCTGCTACGCATAAGGATAACTATGTCAAGGTGCATACTGCGCACCCCCCTTCATACTGAAAAGACTGTAACTAGTATAAATACAAGGAACCGCGAGAGCTCCTTCTTCTTAGACGACAATAGCAGCGCAAGCTTCGTCTGCGATAACCATTGAAGTTTTATTAAAACATAATTCAGCGTTAGTATAACGCACATTATAAATTCTGTGCTCTACGACAACTACTGTAAGCATTTTTCATTAACCATTATTAATACGGTATATCATCCCCATCATATTATTGTGTATTACTATTCTTATTGCTTTCATATTATTTTGTATTACTATTCTATTCGCTTATCATATTATTGTATATTACTATTCTTATTGCTTTGTCTTAACTACGCTGATTGCGTGCACTTATTATATTGTCTTGTTACGTTTATTGCTCTTATTGCTAACGTAACAAATCTTCATGCTTTATCCAAACTATATTTGGCTTATAAACTTGTAACTCACATTCATACTCTCGTTTCATTGTAATAACCACTGATATAATCATTATGTGCTATTGATTATCGTGCCACGCATTACTATAAAGACCAACCACTATCGCTCTACAGTGCATGGCTTACTCGTGGTTTATCTGAATAAACAATCTTACTTTAAATCACGCTTAGCTTTATTGTATCGATCCCACGGCTACGAAGATCCATACATCCTAACGAGCTGCCGCGACAGCTGATCACGGGCAACGACCGCGGAAAGCATCTCTGTGTTTACTAACTTACTTTTACATAGATTTCGCTCAACCGTATGACTAGCCGAATTTCACAGAGTTATTACGTGTCTTTTACAATAAAGCCACGATAAAACCGATTTCCAAGCCAAACCAAAACAAGTGCTCTAACGGGTGTCTCCCCAATACAAACCAGTTATTAAGCCTTCCCTGGTCGATTAGTGTGCAGAATTAACATTCTCGCCTGCCGTTCGAAACGATTAGTGTGCAGAATTTCACATTCTCGCCTGACTGTTCCGAGTGGTTAGTGTGCAGAGTTTCACATTCTCGCCTGACTGTTCCGAGTGGTTAGTGTGCAGAATTTCACATTCTCGCCTGATTTTCCCAAAAATCCTCAGTCTCCTGAATTTCACATTCTCGCCTGCCGTTCAAACGATTAGTGTGCAGAATTTCACATTCTCGCCTGACGTTCGAAGGGACTCGTGTGCAGAATTTCATCATTTCACACCTGACTCCCTCGCCTCCCGGTGCGCTAGAATATAGATTCGCGCCTGGGTTTTATTTTATTTCCACTATGTCATTTGTCCCCTAAGTCCTTAACCCGGGACGTGACACTCTACAATCGTACGGAGTTTCATTAAAATCAGAATTTTCGAGTTCGATATGTTTCCTTGTAAGTTAAGGAAAAATAATGTAAATGTAAATATTAGTTAGGGGAGACCGGGGCAAATCGGCCACAGGGGTAAATCGGCCACCGGAAGTTTTACCCAGTAGAAGTTAAAATAAAAACTCGTGTTTGCTTCTGCAAACGCCTCTCTATGTGTCTACAGTACCAACGGAATTTAATAGCATTTGAGATTATGTTCGACTTTGTAGAACGCAAAATATGTTTTAGGCAGTGATATACAATTTTCGTGACTTGTGGAAAACTTGTCTTTATTCAGTAATATTATGGTTCTGAATTTTGAGGTGAGTATTTATTGATTAAAATAGCGGTACCGATTACGATTCCGATGATAGTTTGTGTTATTTGGGAAAATCTCTATTGTGTTCGAGTGATTGAGGATAGAGTTTATGTCTGGGGCAAAACGGCCACGTAGCACCCGGGGTAAATCGGCCACTCATTGATGATGCCGAACCATAGTAAATAAATAGTTTTATTAACTTTTGCGGCAAAAATATGCATCGAAGACAGGGTGTTCAACTGGACGTACGTTGCGTAAACGTAGGAGCCAAAAGAAGCAACTGCCCTCGGAATCTGAAGATGAGTGAAAAATGCAACAAAATTTAAACCGCAGTATGTGTGCGTAAAAAACATAAACTACTCAACTTTTCAGACAGTTTTTTGACTCCATTGTAATTTGTAATTAAGAAATAAACAACTCGTTTTCATTCATGACTAAAAATTATTCAAAATCCAGCCCAAATAAAAGGTGGCCGTTTTGTCCCGGAGGAGTGGCCGATTTACCTCGGCATTTTTCGAAACGGCGATTTTACACTACAGGGTGTCCCAGCTAAACCTGGACAGCTTGATATCTCCTAAACTATTGGAGATAAAAATATTTAAAAAATAGGGAATTGCATGGTTCGAGAGGGCCAATTTATTAGCCCGAACGAATTTTTTTTTCGATTATTATTTTAAAAGATACGATGGTCAAGTTCGGTTTTTCAAAGGGAACTAATTTTTTGAACACCTGAGTTGATAGTGCGTTCCAAGACAAATTCAATAAGCATTAATGTATACACTTGATTTCCACTGGTTTTTGAGATATTGCGCTTGCAAATTTAGTGATTTTCACTGAAGAAAACCCACTGAAATTGCAAGGACCGGGGTTGGTCTTGCTGGCACTACGGAGGGGCCACGGAGGGCCTTGCCTGTTGAAACAGATACCTACCTGCCAATGGTCGGCGCCAGACCCAAAGGCTGGACAATTCTTTTCCGTCAGAAATGCTACTTAGGTAGGTACATCTGCGGTGTCAAGCGGCTTCTGCGCACCGTTACTTTTATTTCGCACTTGCTTCTACGCTCGGATGGCCGGTTCTTTTGGGAGGGATGCAAGTTGGATTGGTTAGGTTAGGAGGTGTGAAAGTTGCTAGACTAAATTTCAATCATAGGGAGCAGATTGTAGTAGAACCAATCGGATTTGCATCCATCACAAACGGCTGCTCAAGCTGGAAGAGGCCCTCTGCACAGCAATACCTCCTCCCCAATGCCCACCTTCTCTCGCACGGAATACGTCAACGTATGCTTTTGTTTTGATATTGAAATTCGTGTTTATACTCGAGAGGACCACGCGTCGACAGCGGGCTACCCCTTTTCTTCCTGTGTCTCTCCACGAGGAGTATTGACGGTGGATTGTAGGAGCGTAGATGTCGGGATGCCAGTTATTAAATTCAGGAGACGATAGAAACACTTTATTACAAAACACACATGTACTGTAATTGAAGTAAATCGTATTCCCCTCGGGCAGGAGTACTGATAATGATCGAACTTGCGCCCCACTTCGGGCAGACCGATTATACGGAGAGCAGTCGGGTCACACAATGCACAAATGATACAGGGTAATTCTGGAGCAACGCCCGCCAAGGATATGCGGCCTGGTACCCCGTGGAGAGGACAGCCCTTCGCAGTGCCTCACTCGATTTTTATGGCTTTTTCCGGAAAAAAGGTACGAATCCTGGGCCGAACGTAGCGAATTGAAGTTGAACCCCCGCAGTCGAGGGTGCAATATCCATTACAGCGTATTAAGAAATTCTTTCCTTCATCGTATCGAGAGGGAAGTGACGCCAATGGATTCCCTATGTTTTTCTGCTGAACATCATACCAAATATCATGCAAATCGGACTACTTTGACACAAGCTATTTGTATTCCCTATGCAAAAGTAGTCCGATTTACACGACATTTGGCATGATTTTCATCGGAAAACCACAAGGAATCCATCGGCGACACTTCCATATCCATACGATAAAGAGTAAAGAATTATTTTGTTTCCTAAACAGATACAAGGTAATTCTGGAGATAGCTTGAGCAGCCGTTTGTGATGGATGCAAATCCGATTGGTTCTACTACAATCTGCTCCCTATGGTTGAAATTTAGTCTAGCAACTTTCACACCTCCTAACCTAACCAATCCAACTTGCATCCCTTCCAAAAGAACCGGCCATCCGAGCGTAGAAGCAAGTGCGAAATAAAACTAACGGTGCGCTTCTTGGTGCCGCAGATGTACCTACCTAAGTAGCATTTCTGACGGAAAAGAATTGTCCAGCCTTTGGGCGTGCCAGTCTCGGCGCAGACCTTTGGCAGGTAGGTATCAGTTTCAAAAGGCAGTGCCACCCGTGGTGCTTGTCTGACCGTCCCCGGTCCTTGCTACTTCAGCGCGTTTTCTTCCAGTGAAAATCAGTAAATTTGCAAGCGCAATATCTCAAAAACCAGTGGAAATGAAGTGTATACATTAATGCTTATTGAATTTGTCTTGGAACGCACTATCAACTCAGGTGTTCAAAAAAATTAGTTCCATTTGAAAAACCGAACTTGACCATCGTATCTTTTAAAATAATAATCGAAAAAAAAAATCGTTCGGGCTAATAAATTGGCCCTCTCGAACCATGCAATTCCCTATTTTTTAAATATTTTTATCTCCAATAGTTTAGGAGATATCAAGCTGTCCAGGTTTAGCTGGGACACCCTGTATATTACAAATTATCTGGAATGACTTTTGAAAAGGGGATTAATGAATATTTTTTGTAGCAATTATGTACTATAGGGATTACTCTTTCGGATAGTATAATTCGCATAATTAAAAAATTAAAATTTTTTAGTTATGCGAATAGGAGTTAAAGGGAGTTAAAATCTAGTTAAATTTATCAATGAAAAAGAAGTGGCCGATTTGCCCCGGTCTCCCCTACTTATTTTGATTATAGTATAACTGGTAGAGGGAAAAGGATTGGGTAATCGTAGAAAAGACAGTCTGTAGTAATCTTCGTTCAATTTTGTGATTATTTGAATGGTTTATGTATGAAAGAGTGTTAATGAAATTGTACAGTTGTTCGGGGTCGAACAACAGTGTCAGGCTAGCCGAAACTGTAAGCCTCGTTACGCACTAGCGACAAGTTGCTGGCAACTTGGTCGACAGGAGACCAGAAACCTTTGTTGCTCGCCGCGACCAAGTGCGTACGAACTTATATATCCCCGTGTACCTTGTGGTCGTCGGCAACTTGTCGCAAGTGCGTAAGGGGGCTAAGAGTCGCTCCGAGAGATGGCGCGTGTAATGCGGAAGTAGGTAATACCGGTTTGGCCGGTATCGGCAATAGTAGAAGACAAACGCTGTACGAAGATAGACACGTGCAAATCGAGAGTTAGACTGTAGAAATTCGTTCCGCGAAAGAGCGTAAGTGTAACCGTCCACAGGCGAACGGGCCAGAATATTGTGTGCTGAAAGTATGTTGCATTGAATAATTTTATCTTCCAGCACTACTGATCTGTACAATTCACATAAAAGTTATCGCTAATAAAATACCTAATAGGTGTATTTATGAAGACTCAGATATGGACACCTCTACACGAGATGAAGCTTCCGGTTTCTTGCACCAAATTAAACAGTTTAAATTTGTATGTTCCATTATAATTTGGTATGAAACTTTGTTGCGAATTAACACCGCCAGTAAAATAATGCAAAGTACAAACTTTGAATTATGTTCAGTAATTCAATTATTAAAAAATACTACAGAATTTTTTAAAAAAGCAAGTTCAGATTGTTTTTTTAATCAAGTGCTTGTTAATGCCAAAGAATTGGCCACTGAATATGACGGCGAGACAAATTTTGACACTGCACCTAAAAATCGAGTTAGGTCTAGAAAAAAGACAATTTATTTATGTGTCGTGATGAGGCTACTGTCGATCCCAAAGAAAAATATAAAATAGATGTTTTTTTCCACATAATGGATACAGCTATAAACTCACTCGAATTCAGATTTTCCCAAATTGGTGAACACAGTGACCATTTTGGTTTTCTTTATAACATATATGGCTTAAGAAAGATGCCTAAGGATGAACTGTTAGGTCATTGTAAGGCCCTTGAAGATATTTTAACCGACAAAGACTCATCTGATATAAACGGACGAGATCTTACAGATGAATTGTCAGTCCTATGTAACGCATCGAGACGGACTTCACGCAATAACTAATCAAAAGCTATCACAAAAATTGTCCAGCAACAGCTTGTTTCTAGACTGGGAATTTTTTAAGTATCCCTGCCACACCCTTGCAGTCGGACACATGGTGAAACTCGTAATCGAAGCATCCTGTCAAGTGTGCGGCAGCGATACACGGGATGGTTTTATTCGGTGTAAATTGTTGTCACGTCAAGCGATGCCAAATTTTGAAACGAAGAATCAGTTCCCGCTGTAAAGTTTGCACACCAATAACAGCTAAAACAAGCGCAGTTTCTCGTTCTGGCGAATAAAAATATGAACATACTTTACAAAAAATAAAAAATATAAAATACAAAAACAAGGAGCCCGACGTACAGCTACCTCCGCGTGGTGAGTTCTGGGCCACTTGTTCCGTTATGAAAGTGGGCGAAGAGCTGCATTTTTTTGATGCTTTAAAGTGCCGATAGGCCATTCCTGTCGTTCCGAAATCAGTCACGGGTGTTTCTTTGCTTCAGTTACGCAACAAATGTAGTCCTGGGTAAGAAAAAGGTAAAATCCACCAACGGAAGATAGTTGAACTTTCTGAAGATTTTTACTAAAATTTGAAAGTTAAAGCCTTTGGTGCACACAGAAGACATTATCCGATCGGGCTGAAATTTTGTACACGTTTTATTGGACCAAGTAGGCAATTTTTCCGCACTATTAGAATTTGATCATCGAAAGAAATTTTTTTTCACTCCACCCTATTGGACATACAGACATAGCCTGATAAACACAATACCCTCCTTTGCGTGCCGCAGTCGGGTAAAAAGAACGTCAATCCCGACGAAACACACTTCAAGAATTAGTAGAACGTTATTTAAATCGACGCAAAAACCCTTTATGACAATTGTCTGCTACCTCCTTGATAGATTTTCCAGAACTTAACACATTCAGCACGGTTGATGTCAAAATACACAAACCGACACTACCTGCCGTGTACCTTCAGAAATGGCCGTTCGAAACGTGTTAATGAAAATCAATTGGAGGTAGTATTTACGGGAACATATCAGTTGCCACAAAATATGCTACCTCGCCGAGCTGATGAATGCTGAGGATGCTGTGAACATCGACTATTATAAAGAAAATAGCAATATCATAAAAATGAAAGTCCGTTCAAGACACATAAACAGTAAAACATACCAGTGCTATATTCAGTACGAACCAAATCCGAACACTTCTACAGGTATACAACGCTATACTTGCGATTGTGCAGATGGTAATAGGACTGTGAGATCCTGTTCCCGCGTTGCTGCCATACACTATTATTTAGCACATTGTAACGTTCCGCGACGAGTCGCCATTAAAAATTCTTTTTCCTTTACTTCAAATACTAATTCTTATTACCTTTATACTATATTATATTACGCTTAAGACGTTTGTATTAGCTATAAGACATGAATGCACGTATGGATGGATGCAATCTGGCGGTCAGTGGAAAAACTAAGTGAAGTGAACGCATGCGCAGTGTCATTCAACCGAGCAAGCGAACCGAGTGCAGATCGCGAACGGATCGAGTGCGCATGCGTGAAAATGTACGATCATTCGAACGCCTAGTGAACGCGAGTGTTACGCTTGACTGCGTAAACCAAATACGCAAGCTAATTGGTGCGCGTAGAGCGCGTCGAGTGATTGGAGCGGGCCAAGTTCCACAAATGAGTATAAGTAGAGGCCCGCCAGCAGCAGTCGACGCAGAGCTCCGAGAGATCCTCAAGAAAGGACATCGAGAGACAATCCTAGAGACAATCCAGTATTCGATACCCTTCTTTCCGAGGCGCTTGAACCGGCACCTCAACAAAATTCACCTTCCTGCGCTCGAGGCCGCTTTGGATCGAGGCACCTTGAGTTCCTTACAATATCCTACCCAATAACATTCTACAACTGAGGCAAACAATTAAAACCTTGGCTACCATCTTAGGCCGCTCGAACAGGCACCTAAGCAACGAGAAATCTACAACCGAGGCCGCTTTGGAACGAGGCACCTTGGCAACAATCCTAGAAAGCGTGGACCAGCTGATAGGCAACTGGAAGCAATCCAATACCGAAGGAAGGAACTCTCTAAATTCTCACTTAACATTAAATCGACCAGAAAAGCGTCAATCTCTCTGTGTTAAACCATAACGACTTAGTGTCGTGACCTTATCCAATACACAAGTTTAACCTATATTTCAATAATCAAAGGCGTCGTAAATCCGATCAGCCACGATTTATGTTCTATATTTCTATTTCGACCAAAGCGTCAATTTATGTTTCTATTTCGACTAAGCGTCAAATTATATTTCTATTTCGACTAAGCGTCAAATTATATTTCGACTAAGCGCCAATTATTATTTCTATTTCGACTAAGCGTCAAATTCTATTTCGACTAAGCGTCAACTATTATTTCTATTTCGACTAAGCGTAAACTATTATTTCTATTTCGACTAAGCGTCAATTATAATTTCATTTCGACTAAAGATCGTCTCATATTCCTTGACCGAACAAACGAGGCGACATTTAAGTTAGTTTGCGTTCTATCACTTACCGACCTAGCGTCGCGAACGAAAAATCAAACAGTATTCTGTGTTACCGACCAACGAGTCATTTTTGTTAATTACATTATAATTTCATGACATTACGTCACACTATAATTTTTGAATAAACTATTTTTGTTATTTACTGTTAAAAGAAGGACTCTCGTTCGTGAAATTCATTTCTTTATCGCACGCCACCCGAACCAATCCCACTATTCTACAGGTAAACCGCTCTACTTGTGGAACTTCCTGTAACTAACGGCAACGTCTCGTTCGAGAACGTTACAGGTTGAAAATTTTGGTGACAGCGGTGGGATTATCTAGAAACTATTTGCTTAAAACCGCGAAACGTGTGGCAAAGGAGTTATAACCTCCTAGCGAAGAACAAGACTCCTTCTCTCTTATCAAGTACGTGCGTTAGAAAAACCAAAATCAATCATGGCTAACGAAACAGGCTCAAATGCGGCAGGCGCGCTTGTAGAAGAACTGCAGCGCCTGCAGATAAACCAAGATACTGCGCGTCAACCGCATACCAGAATTCGCGATGCCGCGGACACGGTACCGGCTTTCGATGGCCGAAATATATCAATCTATCAATTCACGAAATGCTGTAGGAACGCGAAAAATATGGTCGCGCCGAACGCCGAATACGGCCTAGTACAATTAATCAAATGTAAATTATTCGGGCAAGCCTCGCGAGTCATACTTAGTGGTGACTATAATACAATAGACGAAGTAATCAAAGTTCTTAATTCCCGCTTCGCACCATTACACTCTTCAATTCAATTATATGGAGAGATGTCAAAAATCGCTCAGATGCCGAATGAAGCCACGGTAGATTATAGTAGTCGAGTCTCCGGAATCCTCCTGCAGATTAAACATTGTAATGAAATAGAGGTCCCCGATCACGTGGCTCAGTACAATCAATCCGCCGAAGTAAATTCAATCAAAACCCTTTTAACCGGGCTAAAACCAGAAATCTATGCGCGTATGCGAACCGCCGAATTCGCCGATCTAGACACTGCCATTGGCGCAGCCATAAAGGCCGAGGCTGAATGTCAGGAGAACACGTTAAGGAATAGATTCGCAGAAGGGTTATCACACTCCGCGCAGTGTACAAATTGTCTTGGGTACGGGCACTCGACGGACGATTGTATTAGTAAATTTCCAGTTAGACAGGTAGCTCAAGTCAGCTGGCAACCCAAATATTGCGATCACTGTCGGAAAGTAGGTCACGCGATTCAGGAATGCCGGAAATTAAATCCCGTGCCGCGATACAACACTGGGTCAAGGCCGTTACAGTACGAGGCAAGACCGCATACGTCATCGCGTAATCCCGCGTCGCGTCCGATCGAATGTAAATACTGTAAGAACAGGGGACATACTATCGAAGAATGTCGAAAAAGGATGTATAACAATAGGCGAAATTCTACCGAACATCCAAATCCCGAACAACAACCACCAGGTCCTTCCAAAAATCCAGTACGCCGACAGGCTGTGCTTACATTAAAACCAATGGAGATCGGGCAGGCTCCCAGCATAGCATTGTCAGGTCCAGAATTCAAAAATTCTAAGGCTTTAATGATGATCGATACAGGAGCTGATTTGAGCGTTATCAGACAAAATGCAATCTCACCCGGCACACAGATTCATACAGACGTCGTCTACGACTTAAAAGGAATTACAGAGGGCTGTCTATCCACTATAGGATATATTAAAGTAAAAATATTAGATGCAACAGTAGACATTCACGTAGTTAAAACTCTACCACTCACGCAAGACGGGCTACTAGGAACGGAATTCTTCCGAGAAAATGGAGCAACGATAGATTATTCACGGCTAGGGGTTGTAATAGGGAACGAAATACTTCCATTTAAAGCTGGAGAGATAATTATTCCAGGACGAATGAGGTACCAGATACCCATAAAAATCCTAAACCCAACCTTGAAGACGGGATACGTGCCAAAACTAAACGTACACCCCGATATATTGATAGGAGGCGCCGTAGTCTCCAATCATGATGGCATAGGATACCTTTACGCCATTAACACATCCCCTAAAGATGTAAAAATTGAAATACCTTCCGTAGAAATCGAACCCTATGAGGAAGTAAAATTCGATAATGCAAGGGCATCCCCAGATCACGCTAGACAAGTACTCGAACTGCTCCGTCTCAATCACTTAAATTCAGAAGAGAGGGCTAATATCGAAAGATTAATTGAGCAATATGCAGATAGATTTCATCTCCCCGGAAGCAAATTAGAAGCAACAAACGCCGTAAAACATAGAATAATCACCGAAAACGAAGCACCGGTAAACGTAAAACAGTATCGGTACCCTCAGATACATAAGGATGAAATTAACCGACAAATAAATGAGCTCATACAAAATGCAATAATCGCGCCTTCAACCTCCCCCTACAATTCTCCGCTGTGGGTAGTTACAAAAAAAGAAGATAGTGAAGGAAATAAACGATGGAGGATAGTAATAGACTTCCGCCAATTAAATGAGAAAACGATAGGCGACGCGTATCCATTACCAAATATCGTAGACATTCTCGATCAACTCGGCAGCGCAAAATACTTCTCAATATTCGATTTAGCGTCCGGATTCCACCAAATACCAATGCACCCGGAGGATAAACACAAAACCGCGTTTTCAACACCCTACGGACACTACGAGTTCAATCGAATGCCCTTCGGCCTAAAGAACGCCCCCGCGACGTTCCAGAGGTTAATGGACCAAGTGCTCACCGGACTACAAGGGATAGAATTATTTGTGTACCTCGACGACATAGTAATTTATGCCAGCTCACTCCAAGAACATGCAACTAAATTTACAAAACTAATGAAAAGACTGAGAGAAGCCAATTTATGCCTCCAGCCGGATAAATGCGAATTTCTAAAAAGAGAAGTGTGCTACCTAGGCCACATTATTAGCGAAACAGGGGTTAAACCAGATCCAAAGAAACTAGAAGCAGTCAAACTATTTCCGCAGCCTAAGACACCGAAAAATATCAGGCAATTCTTAGGGTTAGCTGGGTACTACCGCAGGTTCATTAAGGACTTCTCAAAAATAGCTAAACCGCTATCTGATTTAACGAGAAAGGATCGCCACTTCGAGTGGACACTAAAACAGCAAAGCGCGTTCGAACTACTACGAGATGCATTATGCGAGGAACCAATCTTACAATATCCCAATTTCGACAAACCATTTATAATCACAACGGATGCATCCGGTTATGCAGTAGGCGCAGTTCTAAGCCAAGGAGAAATCGGGAAAGATTTACCGATAGCGTACGCTTCTAGAATACTAAACGACGCCGAAACGCGATACGCCCCAACGGAACGCGAGTTACTCGCTTTAATTTACGCAGTCCAACATTTTCGCACATATATTTACGGGAGAAATTTCTTCCTAGTCATGGACCACAAGCCACTAGAATGGCTACATAAATTAGCTAACCCTACTTCAAGACTTATGAGATGGAAAATAAAACTCGCCGAATATAATTACAAAATCGTATACAAGCCAGGAAAATATAATACGAATGCAGACGCTCTTTCACGCAACCCGATAACCACACTGCCGCTGCAGGTGCAAGGCAAAAGAGAGCGCTCCGAAGATACGACACCTCCAGAAATCCCTTATACAAGAACCGCAAAACAACCCAGAGGAGACAGATCATCCTCATCGTCATCATCCGAATTTGACCTCACCCGAATACCGGTAAAAAGGAAGCTAAAAAGAAAACACAGGACCACGACAGCCACGTCGTCAAGCCGACCAGAAGAGAAGAGGAGGGGAGTAAAGCCTGGTCTAGAATCAGCAAAAATGGAGATATCCTCCGACAGCTTTGAGGCAAATAAGAATATCCAAGTTTCGGTGGAGGTTCACCCTTCCCCCAATCCAACCATCTCTGCACCGACCATCCCTCATCAACCGCGTGGACCACAACGAATGGAAGTAGATATAACACAAGAGGATTTAGACCAGATCATGGAAATAAGTGAAAATGTCGAAGTTCCACGGGGGCCTGTTTACCGAGAACCCCCTCGAATAGATTCCAGCGATAGCAGCAGTAGCAAAAAGAATACCTTACCTAAGAAAAACAGAAAAGATTCTAGCGGGACACTGACCGGTCCAGTATCGCCGATAACGATAAAGAAGGATACGAATGACAATTATAGAGCAATCACGGGACCACCGCGATACGGAGCAATCGGCCAGAATTTCATTAGTAACCGAATTCAAACGAAACTAGTCAAAGTGAGTCGAACTGTGCCGGAAAAGGAAAAGGGAAATAAAGGAACCGCCATTCCACGTAAGAACGATGGGAAACAGAAGGTAAGTAACCTTCCCCATTCCTATTGAATCGCCAGTGCATTTGGAGCATATCCTTACGGGAGTCGAACGATAGGTTATCGTCCGCCAGGGAGGAGTGGCAGTTTCGCCCCTACGAAGAAGACCAAGACAACTTCTACGAGCGGATGCTGCGGTTGACGTGCCTCCGAGCCACGGTGCCAACGTACACGAACAGAAACGATCTCTATCGCCGAAAAGTGTGCGAGGAATGTTACGGGGGACTATCGGATCCAGATAAGAGGTACCACACCCCCGCAAATAGACACCTGCTGACGCTCCAAAGAAACATTATAAATTACAAATATTGCATGGTGTGTACAGAGCCTATATACCATGTAAGGACTGCTATGGGATGCTTAGATTGCATCCTCGCAATAGACAATTTATCCCATGAAAACTGGCGAGCCCTGGATCTGGGGCTCGCGCTAAATGTCTTAGAATTTGAGATAATAGAACGCTGACTGTAAGAAAAATTTATAATAAACCAAACTTCTACCTATTCGATTCGCACTAAGATTCTATTGCCTTCACCTCCGAAATCCCAAATCTAAACGAATCCATTAATCTCTATTCAAATTCCATATTACGTTGACCTCCATTCAAAATTTCGTGACAATAACGCGTAAGGAAAACAAGTTAATGAGCCGGATAGTAAACGAATCGCGCATTCCTGAATCGTAATTAGGCCATGTTGTGATTGGGATGATACAAGAGAAACCTTAGGGGACAGATAGACAATCAATGGGAGTTAGGATCATAACATAACACGAAAGGAGAACCGCAATTAGCCGAATAATTTAATCACAGCTTCATTCGTTGTCGAAACTCAATAGCGTGCGGTCACAGCGTCGTATCCTCGTAATTTAATAATTCTACAAACTTAAATCGAGATGCCGAAAAGAGGAGGCAAATGGAGAGCGCTAAAGACGGGAATAAAGCCGTTTCCGTGGAAATTACAAAGAATTACCGTGCCAGAAGTCGATTGGCAAAATTATATTACACTTCCGAATTCCGACCCGCGACAGCGCGCATGGAAAACCATATTCTTGTTCGGTACCGGCCAGGGTGGTATATAAAGGTGGTTTGACAGGACCATGTACGGCGTCTTCATAACAGTTTAATTCGCAGAATACTAACCAGGTGGCGTTAACTCTAAGAGGCGCATTACCGCGGTAAATTTGAAATGTAAAGAATATATGCCCAACAGAAATGGATATTAATAATAATTTTAAATTATTGTAAAGGTTATATGTATGAATTTCGTGTACATGTTTATCATGTATTTTATATATTTATCATCCAAAATTTTATTTCTCATAATATATATATATAACCCTTATCATTTTACCAGCGGTATTGCTGCCAAAATATTTCTGTGTTTAGTGTTATTTTGTTAATTTCGTTGTTAGCCAACGGAGATCATACAATCGGAGATCACCACTTCTTTCTTTGAATTGTATCCTTTGGTACTGCAAAAATAGATATATTTTTTCTTTTCCAGAAGAACCACAATTCTCTACTTTGCACCGTTTAACCATAGTGCTGGTTAAAATAATAGTTTATATAAGAAACACAGTACACGGAAGACGGTAGCGTGGCGTCGTTACACTTATACAATCAAAGTCGACTCTATCTGTGTGGGATCCATGCACACACGCCATCTGCTGCATACAATCTGTACTAAACTCTTATGAAGACACTATTACTAGGGAAAAGTGGCTTTGTTGCATCACCTTTATATACCACCATGGTACCGGCAACGCATTACCCCCGACGACGGGATTGGCGGCAAACGATAATTCGAACGCGAGAGCGCTCCAACAAATAGAGGGAGAAGTTGAGCGCCAAACCTCCTCTACCTCCGTTGTACAAATTCGAAGCGCGAGCGACTCAAAAGACTCATCTCTCGAGACGAGAGATAAACCGGGCGGCGAGATGTAACGTTCCGCGACGAGTCGCCATTAAAAATTCTTTTTCCTTTACTTCAAATACTAATTCTTATTACCTTTATACTATATTATATTACGCTTAAGACGTTTGTATTAGCTATAAGACATGAATGCACGTATGGATGGATGCAATCTGGCGGTCAGTGGAAAAACTAAGTGAAGTGAACGCATGCGCAGTGTCATTCAACCGAGCAAGCGAACCGAGTGCAGATCGCGAACGGATCGAGTGCGCATGCGTGAAAATGTACGATCATTCGAACGCCTAGTGAACGCGAGTGTTACGCTTGACTGCGTAAACCAAATACGCAAGCTAATTGGTGCGCGTAGAGCGCGTCGAGTGATTGGAGCGGGCCAAGTTCCACAAATGAGTATAAGTAGAGGCCCGCCAGCAGCAGTCGACGCAGAGCTCCGAGAGATCCTCAAGAAAGGACATCGAGAGACAATCCTAGAGACAATCCAGTATTCGATACCCTTCTTTCCGAGGCGCTTGAACCGGCACCTCAACAAAATTCACCTTCCTGCGCTCGAGGCCGCTTTGGATCGAGGCACCTTGAGTTCCTTACAATATCCTACCCAATAACATTCTACAACTGAGGCAAACAATTAAAACCTTGGCTACCATCTTAGGCCGCTCGAACAGGCACCTAAGCAACGAGAAATCTACAACCGAGGCCGCTTTGGAACGAGGCACCTTGGCAACAATCCTAGAAAGCGTGGACCAGCTGATAGGCAACTGGAAGCAATCCAATACCGAAGGAAGGAACTCTCTAAATTCTCACTTAACATTAAATCGACCAGAAAAGCGTCAATCTCTCTGTGTTAAACCATAACGACTTAGTGTCGTGACCTTATCCAATACACAAGTTTAACCTATATTTCAATAATCAAAGGCGTCGTAAATCCGATCAGCCACGATTTATGTTCTATATTTCTATTTCGACCAAAGCGTCAATTTATGTTTCTATTTCGACTAAGCGTCAAATTATATTTCTATTTCGACTAAGCGTCAAATTATATTTCGACTAAGCGCCAATTATTATTTCTATTTCGACTAAGCGTCAAATTCTATTTCGACTAAGCGTCAACTATTATTTCTATTTCGACTAAGCGTAAACTATTATTTCTATTTCGACTAAGCGTCAATTATAATTTCATTTCGACTAAAGATCGTCTCATATTCCTTGACCGAACAAACGAGGCGACATTTAAGTTAGTTTGCGTTCTATCACTTACCGACCTAGCGTCGCGAACGAAAAATCAAACAGTATTCTGTGTTACCGACCAACGAGTCATTTTTGTTAATTACATTATAATTTCATGACATTACGTCACACTATAATTTTTGAATAAACTATTTTTGTTATTTACTGTTAAAAGAAGGACTCTCGTTCGTGAAATTCATTTCTTTATCGCACGCCACCCGAACCAATCCCACTATTCTACAGGTAAACCGCTCTACTTGTGGAACTTCCTGTAACTAACGGCAACGTCTCGTTCGAGAACGTTACAACATTATTCGATGTAACCAACGTAACTGTTGTTATTGACGAAGACAGTGACGAAGATTAGAACCAGAAGTCGATAACGTGTAAGTTAACAAATTACTTTTTTATTCAGGTGTAAACTACACACAAACCTTTAAACGCGATCTTTTTGTAAAATATTCAACATACTATCTAAAAATGTCCGAATTGTTTACTATCAGAGTAGCACGGTTATTTAGAAGATAAAACAAACGTATTTATTTATTAATTACATAGTTGAATCAAGTATGAAATACAAAACCGTGTTAGCGCGTCAAATTGAAAAGGCGGGAGAGAAGGCACAAAGCGCGAGTAACAAAAGAAGGCAAGGTAGCATGGAGCGTTACTAACCCTAAAGAGGAATATAACTAACATTTACTTCAGATGAACCATTTTCAAGCAGCAGCAGTCATCGCAAAACGCTTGAATAATAATTGCCGCAAATCGTTAAATATGTAATTTTTACAACGTAATGACATTTATGAAATTCAAATTTTAATTTTCCGCTCCGCCCTATTACATAATTTTCTGAATTTGCGGATTGCCGATTTTACATCCGTCAAGGTAGGGAGACCCCTTAAGGGGGAACCTGGTGTAACTATACTGTATTCCATGTAAGAGCATCCCGACGCCCCTACCGATTTGCGACCGATCTGCGCAGCTCCCACTACTACCCACTGTTTGAACCGCACGCGATTGGTTTGCAAGGAATAACTGATACATCCCAAACGCGGGACCTGACCGTTGTCAACGTAAACAACGTCCCGCACGAAAAGTTAACAGAGAGAGTAGAGGGCCGTGCGACGGAGAAAAACATAGGCGGTTAAGTGGGGAGTCGGGCGTAGCAACGATCGCGAGGGTCGTGCCTGCGCGAAACCTGGATGCTCTAATGTGGAATACAGTATAGCTGAAAATCGAAGCATTTTTCCGAAATTTTTTTTAAAGAAAGTACTTAATCGATCTTTCTGAAACTTTCGGGATATTGTATTAACAGGTTAAGGATGATAAAAAAAATTGTATTAAAAAAGAGCAACAAATAACAAAGTTATAAGGGCAAATGCCCAGTCCGTTGGCGACGCAATTGGTCCACTGCGGGCAACATCCGAAACCAAAAATCGAACAATTTTCATTTAGTTTATGAGTGTACGGATGAATCGTATCAATTTATTTCTTAAAAGATGCAAAATTGAACACATGGCGGCCTCTTGAAAAAAAGGTCCCTCTTTCCAACGAAATTTTGCCTTAAATGTGTAAAAAAAGTTATTTATTTAAACAATATCATTATACCCATAGCTGAGATATGTGAAGAAAATGTTCACAAATATCCGTGCACAAGGCCAAGTCGATTGGTTGAATATTTTTGGAGTTACATTGTCCGCCAATTGTAAAACTGTCGTTTCGAGAAAAACGCATTTAAAGTTTTCTGGTAACCTGGCGCTCCGTAGCAAAACCGGCCATATCTGCTTTAATTTTTCGAATTTCGTTTTGCGACTTTGGGTAACGTATTTTCGTAATGTTCAACTATTGATTTATGCAAAAAAAAATCGACTTCTTCGACCCGCTACACCAGGTTCCCCCCTTAAAATGCGTTCATTTCCTACCGCTCGTAGCCGCTTGCAGAGGCTTGGCTGCCACGCGCGGCGCGCCATTCAGAACTTTCCGCACTGACGGAAAGTCCACACGCCTTGCCGAATCCTTGATTTCAAGTGTCGTTTTCCTTTTGCTAAGTATATTTCTGCCTCTTATCTATACTCTTTTGAGTTTTCCCAATTCTTGCGCGCCACACTTTCGAACGTGATACGCAAGAGCGTGGGTGAAAAATTTGACCTGCATCACGCGCAATCAGAAGACTGCCATTTTTGTTCAAAACATCTTGCATATTGCATCTCTTCATCATTTATCTTACATATAACATATCACTTGCATATTACATCTCTTCATCATTTATCTTAAGTCGGATCCAGACCTGAATGAGTACCTATACTGAAGCAGTAGAATACAATTGAGCAAGACTGAACATACACGAATATTCTGATGTGGACGGGTGAAACGACGGTAGTGAGGGCCGCATACTTCCACGTCAGAAAGGGTGAGCGTGAACGCATATGCTAGTGTGGACGTTTCATTCGTGGTGACTTGACACATGCGGCGCCACTCGTGTGAATGCCGACGAAGGCATATGGCCCGAGCCGACCGTTGTCGGTTTTCTTCCACATATCAAAGCAAGTTTGAACTTTTCCCAAATCCTCGATGTCTTGGATGTTCATGATATTGAAATATATTTTAGTCCATTTGAAATTAGGGAGAATTGTTTAAAAAATACAAATCTTTCGTTGATTTTTACGAAACCCGCCTTCAGAAATAAATTTTAATGACCTAAATTATTGAAAGCATGAACTCGCGTCTTTTTTTTAAAATCACGAAGGATGGATCTATGTGAATGAATTATGAATTAATCCATTGCTAATGCTGTCATAAACAGTTAATGAAAAATAAAAAAAAATACATTTTTAACAATATAATGCATTTACCATATGATAGACTTTAATGCTTTTCTTATTTTAATGAATCACTTGTCTTTCCTTTCTTCACTACACCCTGTATTGTTCTCAATTCATATAACCTGACCGACTCACTGACTTGTATTAAAAAATCACACGAGATTACTCGCGGGGAACGGCAATACGCTTCGTGGAGGAATGCAGGAAGAAAAAGGGTAGTCCGCTCACTGCGCGTGACCCCGCCTGCGTCGTCTTTCCTTCAAATTGGAGACGGATCTCCTATCTCTTGAGTATATACACGCGCTCGAATTTCAAAACAAAAGCACGCGTTAACGTATTCCATGCAAGAGAAGGAGGGCTTAAAGTCCGATTGGTCCTAACCTAACTAATCTGCCCTGCATCCGCCCCAAACGGCCAGTCTCTTGAAGAGGCCCACCTTTGTCGCACAGAATACGTCAACGCGTGCTTTTGTTTTGAAATTCGAACGCGTGTTTATACTCGAGAGTTTTTAATGTACCCTTGTAAAATTTTACACTCGTTATAACTGTGTCATAAACCATTTCCATAATTTGTAGCACTTTCAGGTCAACCAAATATAGCTTCGTAAAACAGATGTTTCAGTGTGCCCTACAGTAACAGCATTTATGATATCGTCTATAAGTCAGGCATATCGAGGAATTCGTATACTCTTCGCGAACGTATATCGCGATCGTGTCGTGCCGATCGTTTTGCAGCTCGATAATATACATCGAACAGGTAGTACAGATCGCGCAATATAACATTGCCTCCGAGCGGCGACCAGCGACGATTGGGTAGACCGTGAGTCGGCCGTGCGTGCAGGAGAGTCTAACGACTGCTGATGACACGGCCAACTCACAAAGTGGCCGCTGGTCGCCGCTCGTAAGCAGTTATATTGCGCGATCTGTACATAATACAAGACTGCGCTGGATCGTGGAAAAAACATGTGTTGTCGACATAGAAATGTGAACCCGAACTCGCTGTCTCTAAAAGCACATCCAGACGCTGATGCAAGCGTCATGAAACACTGATGCATGCAACACCAGTTAGGCGTGTGGCCAAGATGCAAGAGTCATGAAACCTGTATCGTGATGCATGGATCAGTGTTTCACGACTCTTGCATCAGTGTCTGGATGTACCTTAAGTAGTGCCGAGTATAACCTTGTGGCGTGCACGAAGGAGCGCACTCCTTCCTTCACTCCGGCGCTTACGTACTTTTGCGTGGCGCGCCGGCGTGTGGCGCGCAAGAGCGTTCGTGTAAAGGGCCCTATTGAGCGAAAAGGTATTGGTAGCAGAGGAAGATTTTTGAAATTTATTAATTTATTAAGTAGTCCGATTTGCATGATATTTGGTATGATTTTCAGCAGAAAAACATAGGGAATCCATTGGCATCACTTCCCTCTCGATACGATGAAGGAAAGAATTTCTTGATACGCTGTAATGGATATTGCACCCTCGACTGCGGGGGCTCGACTTCAATTCGCTACGTTCGGCCCAGGATTCGTACCTTTTTTCCGAAAAAAGCCATAAAAATCGAGTGAGGCACTGCGAAGGGCTGTCCTCTCCACGGGGTACCAGGCCGTGCAGTGTGTGACCCGACTACTCTCCGTATAATCGGTCTGCCCGAAGTGGGGCGCAAGTTCGATCATTATCAGTACTCCTGCCCGAGGGGAATACGATTTACTTCAATTACAGTACATGTGTGTTTTGTAATAAAGTGTTTCTATCGTCTCCTGAATTCAATAACTGGCATCCCGACATCTATGCTCCTACAATCCACCGTCAATACTCCTCGTGGAGAGACACAGGAAGAAAAGGGGTAGCCCGCTGTCGACGTGTGGTCCTCTCGAGTGTAAAGTTCCGCGACGAGTCGCCATTAAAAATTCTTTTTCCTTTACTTTAAATACTAATTCTTATTACCTTTTTACTATATTATATTACGCTTAAGACGTTTGTATTAGCTATAAGACATGAATGCACGAATGGATGGATGCAATCTGGCGGTCAGTGGAAAAACTAAGTGAAGTGAACGCATGCGCAGTGTCATTCAACCGAGCAAGCGAACCGAGTGCAGATCGCGAACGGATCGAGTGCGCATGCGTGATAATGTACGATCATTCGAACGTCTAGTGAACGCGAGTGTTACGCTTGACTGCGTAAACCAAATACGCAAGCTAATTGGTGCGCGTAGAGCGCGTCGAGTGATTGGAGCGTGCCAAGTTCCACAAATGGGTATAAGTAGAGGCCCGCCAGCAGCAGTCGACGCAGAGCTCCGAGAGATCCTCAAGAAAGGACATCGAGAGACAATCCTAAAGACAATCCAGTATTCGATACCTTTCTTTCCGAGGCGCTTGAACCGGCACCTCAACAAAATTCACCTTCCTGCGCTCGAGGCCGCTTTGGAACGAGGCACCTTGACTTCCTTACAATACCCTACCCAATAACATTCTACAACTGAGGCAAACAATTAAAACCTTGGCTACCATCTTAGGCCGCTCAAACAGGCACCTAAGCAACGAGAAATCTACAACCGAGGCCGCTTGGCAACAATCCTAGAAAGCGTGGACCAGCTGATAGGCAACTGGAAGCAATCCAATACCGAAGGAAGGAACTCTCTAAATTCTCACTTAACATTAAATCGACCAGAAAAGCGTCAATCCCTGTGTTAAACCATAACGACTTAGCGTCGTGACCTTATCCAATACACAAGTTTAACCTATATTTCAATAATCAAAGGCGTCGTAATTCCGATCAGCCACGATTTATGTTCTATATTTCTATTTCGACCAAATCGTCAATTTATGTTTCTATTTCGACTAAGCGTCAAATTATATTTCTATTTCGACCAAGCGTCAATTTATGTTTCTATTTCGACTAAGCGTCAAATTATATTTCTATCTCGACCAAGCGTCAATTTCTATTTCTTTTCGAATAAGCGTCAACTTCTATTTCCGTTTACCGAACAACGAAGCGATATTTAAGTTAGTTAATTTTGCGTTCTATCCGTGATACCGACCTAGCGTCGCGAACAAACATTAGAACAGTATTCTTTCTTGCCGACCAACGGGTCAATTTCGCTTATTATATTATGTTACAAATTCAACAATTCTTTTGAATAAACTATTTTTGTTATTTACTGTTAAAAGAAGGACTCTCGTTCGTGAAATTCATTTCTTTATCGCACGCCACCCGAACCATCCCACTATTCTACAGGTAAACCGCTCTACTTGTGGAACTTCCTGTAACTAACGGCAACGTCTCGTTTGAGAACGTTACACGAATATAAACACGAATTTCAATATCAAACCAAAAGCATACGTTGACGTATTCCGTGCGAGAGAAGGTGGGCATTGGGGAGGAGGTATTGCTGTGCAGAGGGCCTCTTCCAGCTTGAGCAGCCGTTTGTGATGGATGCAAATCCGATTGGTTCTACTACAATCTGCTCCCTATGATTGAAATTTAGTCTAGCAACTTTTACACCTCCTAACCTAACCAATCCAACTTGCATCCCTCCCAAAAGAACCGGCCATCCGAGCGTAGAAGCGAGTGCGAAATAAAAGTAACGGTGCGCAGAAGCCGCTTGACACCGCAGATGTACCTACCTAAGTAGCATTTCTGACGGAAAAGAATTGTCCAGCCTTTGGGTCTGGCGCCGACCTTTGGCAGGTAGGTATCGGTTTCAACAGGCAAGGCCCTCCGTGGCCCCTCCGTAGTGCCAGCAAGACCAACCCCGGTCCTTGCAATTTCAGTGGGTTTTCTTCAGTGAAAATCACTAAATTTGCAAGCGCAATATCTCAAAAACCAGTGGAAATCAAGTGTATACATTAATGCTTATTGAATTTGTCTTGGAACGCACTATCAACTCAGGTGTTCAAAAAATTAGTTCCATTTGAAAAACCGAACTTGACCATCGTATCTTTTAAAATAATAATCGGAAAAAAATCCGTTCGGGCTAATAAATTGGCCCTCTCGAACCATGCAATTCCCTATTTTTTAAATATTTTTATCTCCAATAGTTTAGGAGATATCAAGCTGTCCAGGTTTAGCTGGGGCACCCTGTATATTACAAAGGTAGTACTGAATTTATTACTTTATTCTATTAATAAGTTATTATATGTTTATTATTAGATTATTCGTATGCTATTAGTTTATTTTTAGTTCATTACTGCCATTGTTAGAGTTACTATTAGTGCTGTTGATAGTGATAGAGTTACTGTTACTGTTAGTGTTTATCACCAACTACTGTGCATTTTCATACATCCTACACTTCCTTTTAAATTGCTATTTAAATTGTTTTACTTATTTTAATTCAAAATATCTTGATGGTTAGACATAATTGAATACGAAACCGAAAAAATAACCGTAAATGTTTACTAATATAGGGTAAACGATACAGTTATTGACCAGGGTACAGTAGTTGACCACTTCAAATTTCTGCCACCATAGTCCAATGCAGGGCTGAACAACTTGTTCGCCGCCGCGAGCCGCACAGTCCCCACTACCAGTCAGCCGATTCTCCCACCATCAGCAGATTCGCCGCCACTCCATGCCCCTTCCTTTTACTCCTACGAGTGCGGTCATATATACTGTAGGAGTTACAAGAGTATGGTGGGGGTCGTTCTCCTGCGGCCCAGCAGTATAGGCAAGTCGGGGAACGGGCCGCATGCGGCCCATGGGCCGCGGGTTGCCCAGCCCTGGTCTAATGAACATGAGCGCTTCCGCATCAGTGATGCACTTTGATCAGAAAAGACAGTTCTACCTTTCGTATCAACCAAGAATCGATAATTTTAGTACAAGCATTCCGCCGTGAGATCGTCGAAAAGGGAAACGTGTAATTTCAACTCGCAAAAAAGATAAGGGCTTAGCGGGCATCTTTAGAGCCGTGACTTGTTTAATGACTGTATAATCATTGTTCCATTTTGTTTGCCGTTGAATGCCATTGATCACAATAGCTGACAAGGGCCCAATATTAACATTCGTCATAAGTTCAGTCGTGTCGAACGTGATTATGCTGTGTTTTGGGGGGTGTTCAATAACTGGTTCGACGAATGCACAGAAATACAGTTATCGGCCACTCGTAATTTTCGTGCTGAAAGATCGCGATGAAAATTGATTTAGATGCCTTTGGAGGCACGGGGCAATGTGCCCTACTTTTATATGGTTTCGGGTCTGCACCTCCGATGACTTCTGATTTTTCATTAGTCCGTGGGTCGGTACGATAATTCGGAGGTCAAGGGCGCTTGATGAAAGAAAAACAAAGAAAAGCAAAAAGCAAAAGAAGAAAAAGAAAGAGCAGCTGAGAGAGAAATCTAAGAATAAAAAAGCGAATGAGAAGCCAATGAGACCGCGGCAAAGTGCACGGCATACGTCGTGAAGGGTGCACATAAAACTCACCCTACTCCAGGACAATATGTCTTTGATTTTGTTATGGTGACAGATGGATTTAATAAAAATGAAAAATGGCATATTATACAGTAAAAAATATGCCATTTTCTTTTATATTCAGTAAGTGGTCAACAACTGTACATAGACCGGTCAACACCTATGCCACGACCGGTCTATAACTATACCTTTGAATTATGTTTCTTTATAATAGCAAAACATCGAAACTACTGATTTCTTCAAGGTTTCTTTGGTGTTATAATCATTTTCGATACTTTTCTTTTGGCCTGGTATAACAAAATCCCTAAATAGTATAAAATAAAGTCCCCTGTAGGCGTCTGTATGTTTGATCCCGCTAATCTCGAGAACCACTGGACGGAGTGTGATGCGCTTTGCACCGTTTTGTAGAGCATTTCTCGAAGAAGGTTTAGGTATATGCAACATTAAGCTGTGACAAAAAGAAGCCGAGCAATGACGATTTTAGTGAAGCAAGATTTGCGTGAATCGCAGCGCTCACAGAACAGCTAACGAGGTGACTCAGCATCCCCACCACTGTGCGGACAACTGTCACGCGCATCTCTTTCGCGCACAGCGGTGCTCGCCATGCTAAGATCCACACTATGTTCATGTTATGTTTTACTGTTTTTCCTGTGTTTTAAGCAGAATGGCGTTTCAAGCTTATTTTGCTTATATTGCCAAACGAATTATAGTCCCTTTTTTGAAGTGAAACTTCTTTGGCCGCAGTAGGGTGAATTTTCTCGGGTGTAACGGAAGTATGAAACGCTTCCCCCGCTAAGATACCCACCACTTCCGGTTACTCCTACTCTGCAAAGGCGAGAGCGCGTCAGAGGGACCGAAAGCGAACGAGGAACGGTACGAGACAGACGAGGCGTTCATACTTTGTCTCGCTATGTCCTTCCGGTGCCTGATATTCCGTCCTTTGCGTGTGCGACGGAGTATCAACCTTCCGAAAGACGAAGCGAGACAAAGTACGACGGGTCGTCTGTCTCGTACCATTCCTCGCTCGCTTTCAGTCCCTCTGACTCTCTCTCGTTCCATCTCGCTCTCGCCTTCGCCAAGAAAGGAGGGAGAAACTATCGCTCAGAATCAGGAATCGGCGGGGTTAAGCTACCGCTGATGGAGGGGGGAAACAGGAGCGGTGGTTATGTGTGCGTGACAGATGCAGGCGCAGTTCATGCACACATAACCACCGCTCCTGTAGGTATTTCCCCCTCTATCAGCGTAGCTTAAGCCCGCGGATCCCTGCTCAGAATAGTAGGTATACCCCCATCGACGTTGAATGCTCACCACCGCGTCAGTTCAGAACCACGAACTTTTAGTGACAAAATACTGTACACAGGAAATCCTCGTATTACTCCCTACTACGTCACGAGTTCCCACTTCCAACAGCTATTCCCTTCTACTATTCCTTACTACGTCATGTGCCCGTTACTTTTGGCAAGCCTCCTCCTACACGTCATGCGTTTCCGCAGATCAAGTGCAACAATCCAGCTGTACCGTCGCGTCGACAAGGGTACCTACCCACTACATTCTACAAGTAATGATTCATCTGTTGCCTCGGATAAACCTAATGAATATGATTCAGCTGTGCCATCAACAAGTAACGATGTTGCTACGCTACCATAAACAAACTTTAATTTTCAAACACAATTTCTGAACAATAAGCTTGGTAAAGTTTGCTTCACTTATGTTCGAATATGGTTTAAGAACGACGTGAAACCAGTTGATCCCAAGCATCAACAACTTCTACATACTGCTTTCCCAGCCATTAGCTAGATTCGAAATAATAACATTCCAACGTCATCCAAGTCAAATGGTTTCGTACATCCATAAAAAATACCTTCTCATCTACCTACACTAGATTTGTTGTCAAAGAGTTTAATTTGACCCGTTACCGTTCATTCAAATTCGACGTTTAGGACATGCACATGGACAGCATGGGATCTTCGGGCAAATTATTAATGTTCCAGTGTCTGTAAATACGATGGTGAATCATTTGCCAAGAAACATTGATGACGATCATTATGTTAATAATGTTCATATTAATGTTCATATTAAGAGGAAAAATACATAAATCACGTTATTTAGTTGGTTGGGTGAAAAAACAAAACATACCAAAATTGGCTGCAATGTCTATTTGAAACTCCTCTCTACAGGCTGTACGGCATTAGAGCTTATTAATCTTTGTTTCATACCGAGAATGTTAATCAAATGTCTCCGCGACGAGTAAAGATACACGGTAGCGACATCGACTCGACATATACAGGGTGTTTTTTTTCATGTACTTGGCGTCGAGACGCTACCGCGTCTCTAGATTCCTGTAGATGAAATTAGTGAAGACATACCAATCGAAGATAGCCTCACTGCACAATAGCAAACACTCTTATGGAATGATGAAAAGTATCTTCGCATTGCACCAGGAATAACAAATGTACCATACAGTCTACTTTTCAATGAACATGCAGAGGAATAAAACTTATTCACATTAACAAAAATTAACTGTTTTGATATTTAATAAGAAGTTTCACTTCTAACGCGTGAGAGTTCCACGCATTGATTTTTTTCCTCCTCTCTCCTTCGGGTCCCAGCAGCAGCGCATCGGGAAAAAGGTGGTTTCCCATCTTTCCCCAGTACACCACCCTGTGATGCTTAACTTCGGTGATCTAATGAGAACCGGTGTTTTCCATCACGACTACGCTCGCTGGTAGATCCACACTAGATTCTACATATTGCGCGTAGGGACCTGTATCTCGCACCTACAGCTTGATCCGTCCAGTGGCTCTCGAAATTAGCGCGATCAAACATACAGACGCCTAGCGGGAACTTTATTTTATACTATGTAGAGATAAACATGAAGTCAGTCACGCTAATAACTCGGGCGAAGCCGATACGGGGCATGCTAGTTTCATTTATAAAATTCAAGTTACTTATTCCATAGCGTTTACCTAAACTAAAGCTCTTAGGTGGTCAACTACTGTATCGTTTACCCTACCTACCGATATTTGTATATAGGGGTATAACGTTATACCGGTATTTTTATATAATACATCCAATTTTATAAGGGTTATGAAGGTATTACCAACAAATAACGAAACCTACCATGTCACCAAAAGAAAAGCCGAAAAAATACCGGTATTTATTTCGATTTTCAGTAACATATCAGTTTCGGTATTTATCAGTTTCGGTATTTATCTGTTTCGATACGATATCGGTTTCGATATAGCTTTTATGAACATTATACCGGTATTAAGTCCTCGAACAGAACACTTTGAGATCCAGTCTTCGGTAAAAAGACTTCTGTTAACCAAATGTTAAAATGGTAAGAGATCAACTTCACAAATGTCGAAGCAGTCCAGAACACCTTAGCCGGTCTGAATAAAGTTTTTACCACCTCGAGATCAAATTCTCCAGTAGTTTCTTTTAATACCATAAACAGGGGTGACAGTAACTGACCGCTCGCAGAAATCGTACGGAGAATCGTATAACTATGTGTAATTGAGAATACTGATTGCACATAATACATTTTAGCATATTTGAATATTATCATATTTGGCACCATCATGTATTAAGGCCTGCAGCGAACAGAACAAGTCTTATTAAGCAACTTACTATGTGTTGTGAGCGCGCAACCGTGCGCATCGTGTAGTTGCCATCGTGTAACTACGTACGCCGATAGTGCATTATACAATTCATATACACGGTTGAATTCCTAAAAAAACACTATATTTTTAGTTATTATAAAAATGTAAAAATTGCTAAAAATAACACGAGGTCAATTAACTTTTAAGAAAATAAACTTTTTCAAAAATTTTGTTAACAGAAGTTAACAGCGCTTATTGCACCATTAAACTTTTGTTTGAAACCTTCTTTTCTGTCCGTTGTAATTTGGGAGTTATACGCGAAAAAGTGAATGTACCTATTAGACTTTGAGGTCAGTTTTCACCCACTTAAAGGACAATAGGGCCCGAATGAAACACACCGTTGTTCTTGTCTTGAGTCACTCTATAAACCTACAAAGTTGCGTTCCAATCGGTGAGTGCGGATTCGCGGTGTTCCCTTGTTAGGTGCATAAATACTTTTTTGACTCACTGTATATGAAATTTATAGATTTGTAAGAAAATCGTATGTAAGTGGTAAAGTGAATACACAATGTTTAAAATATACGGTCAAGAAATATATGTACAGTATTTCCTCGTTAGCGGCTCGCTGGTCGGGACCGGCATTGAGCCCGTATCGTGAACGGAGCCCTAATTCCGAGTGTTCGTTTCTCGCTTCTTTCTGACCGAGCGCAGAGGACGGAGTGTCAGGCGTCAGAAGGAGGAAGTAAGACAAAACACCAACGCGTCGTCTGTCTCGTACCGTTCTCGCTCGCTCTCGTTCCATCTCACTCTCGCCTTCGCCGGACAAGAGTGAGACAAAAGTGGTAGGGATAGCGAAAAGTCCACATCGTGTACACCAAATCGAGCCCGTTACGAGACAATACTGCATATACAATATGTATACAGATTATACAGGGTGTCCCACCTAAGACTGGACAGCTTGATATCTCCTAAACTATTGGAGATAAAAATATTTAAAAAATAGGGTATTGCATGGTTCTTGAGGGCCAATTTATTAGCCTGAACGATTTTTTTTTTCGATGATTATTTTAAAAGATACTATGGTCAAGTTCGGTTTTTCAAATGGAACTAATTTTTTTGAACACCTGAGTTGATAGTGCGTTCCAAGACAAATTCAATAAGCATTAATGTATGCACTTGATTTCCACTGGTTTTTGAGATATTGCGCTTGCAAATTTAGTGATTTTCACTGAAGAAAACCCACTGAAATAGCAAGGACCGGGGTTGGTCTTGCTGGCACTACGGAGGGGCCACGGAGGGCCTTGCCTGTTGAAACCGATACCTACCTGCCAAAGGTCGGCGCCAGACCCAAAGGCTGGACAATTCTTTTCCGTCAGAAATGTTACTTAGGTAGGTACATCTGCGGTGTCAAGCGGCTTCTGCGCACCGTTACATGTCGTGTAAATCGGATAACTTTTACATAGGGAGTACAAATAGCTTGTGTCAAAGTAGTCCGATTTGCGTGATATTTGGTATGATTTTCATCAGAAAAACATAAGGAATCCATTGGCGTCACTTCCCTTTCGATAGAATGAAGAAAAGAATTTCTTAATACGCTGTAATGGATATTGCACCCGGGACTGCGGTGGCTTGAACTCACTTCGCTACGTTCGGCCCAGGATTCGTACCTTTTTCCGGAAAAAGCCATAAAAATCGGGCGAGGCACTGCGAAGGTCTGTCCTCGCCACGGGGTACCAGGCCGCATCTTCTTGACGGGCGTTGCTGCAGAATTACCCTGTATCATTTGTGCAGTGTGTGACTCGACTACCCTCCGTGTAATCGGTCATCAGTACTCCTGCCCGAGAGGAATACGATAAACTTTAATTATAGTACATGTGTGTTTTCTAATAAAGTGTTTCTATCGTCTCCTGAATTCAATAACTGGCATCCCGACATCTACGCTCCTACAATCCACCCTCAATACTCCTCGCGGAGAGACACAGGAAGAAACGGGGTAGCCCGCTGTCGACGCGTGGTCCTCTCGAGTATAAACACGAGCTTCAATATCAAAACAAAAACATGCGTTGACGTATTCCGTGCGAGAGAAGGTGTGCATTGGGGAGGAGGTATTGCTGTGAAGAGGGCCTCTTCAAGAGAGTAGCCGTGTGTGAGGGATGCAAATCCGATTCGTTCTAATACAATCTGCTCCTTTTGGTTGAAATTTAGTCTAGCAACTTTCACACCTCCTAACATAACCAATCGAGCTTGCATCCCTCCCAAAAGAACCGGCCATCCGAGCGCAGAAGCCGCTGGACACCGCAGATGTACCTACCTAAGTAGCATCTCTGACGGAAAAGAATTGTCCAGCCTTTGGGTCTGGCGCCGACCTTTGGCAGGTAGGTATCAGTTTCAACAGGCAAGGCCCTCCGTGGCCCCTCCGTAGTGCCAGCAAGACCAACCCCGGTCCTTGCTATTTCAGTGGGTTTTCTTCAGTGAAAGTCACTAAATTTGCAACCGCAATATCTCAAAAACCAGTGGAAACCAAGTGTATACATTAATGCTTATTGAACTTGTCTTGGAACGCACTATCAACTCAGGTGTTCAAAAAAATTAGTTCCATTTGAAAAACCGAACTTGACCATCGTATCTTTTAAAATAATAATAAAAAAAAAATTCGTTCAGGCTAATAAATTGGCCCTCTCGAACCATGCAATTCCGTATTTTTTAAATATTTTTAACTCCAATAGTTTAGGAGATATCAAGCTGTCCAGTCTTAGGTGGGACACCCTGTATAGTACAGGCATTTGTTACATAACGTTAGTTATATAAAATTCGTTTAAATTCATATGAAATAGTTCAAACAAACCCTTCTGCAAGTATAAATGACGCCATTTACACGGCTATGAGAGCTGCCGATATTGTTTTTACATCTGATTAAGGTAATAATAGGGGATGCAAGTACACTGAGAAAAAAATGTGCTGAATTAAAAAAAAATGATTTGAACGAAGTAAATTTTTTTTCTTCGAAACAAGGAACCAAAATTTTTTAAGAAAAATAAATATTTATTTGAAACTAGTGACTTTTTATTCAATTTTGGTAACCGCTTTACTTAATTTGAATGAATATTATGGTAAGTTACATAAGCAA
Organism: Andrena haemorrhoa; assembly: GCA_910592295.1. Classification (NCBI taxonomy): domain Eukaryota; kingdom Metazoa; phylum Arthropoda; class Insecta; order Hymenoptera; family Andrenidae; genus Andrena; species Andrena haemorrhoa. Next base: position 23,680,209 of record OU342942.1, read on the forward strand.
AACTTAAAAAATCATAAATACATTGTTGAAGGAGGTAAATGTTTCATTAAATGAAGTAAATATTTACTTGTATACAGTTTCTATGTTATTGAAAAGAACAAAGTACAACTGACTTCAAAAAAGTCCTGTTTTAAAGAAAAAAAATATTAATATGTATAAAGTAATATTCTATTAAAGAAGATAATTATTTATTTCTACGAAATAAATATTATTCCAATTTAAAGATATTAAATTTATAGTCAATCCTTTCAACATTACATTTAAGCAAATATTTAATTAGAAAAAGAAACACTTTTCTTAAAGGTAAGTAATATTTTTTATGCTGAATTTAGATGTTGTAAATATTCGCTTGTTTTTAGCAATTAGGTTTCTCCTTTAAGAAAACCGAGTCCTACGTTGAAATTCCCACTTCTGCAATTAAACAAATGTCGAATACCGTAAAATAAATATTTTCTCAAGACTAAAAGTAATTTTTGTTGGCAAATAACAGTATGGAAAATAATTACTTAGGTTTAGCAAAAACATTTTCCATTCCAGTAGAGTATATTGTAGGATCACGGAAAAAAGAAGTCTCGGCGCGGGGGACTCGAACCCGCGATCTTCAGAGATTCGTAGCGCGCTGGCCAGCCGCCTTAACCACGTCGGCTACTGCCGACTTCCCCGGGGTCTTGGTCTTCCGTGCCCTCTCTTATGTTATGGGGGTTCCTGATCCCACACTCGGCCATCCTGCGACCGACATTCGTCCTCGAATGTTACGTTCTGGTGTGTCTCGTTATTTTTCGCGTCGCGGGGACAACAAACGTCGTGGTGTGTCTCTTATTTTTACGTCGCAGACACATCGTGCGACCTTAACGCCATATCTTCTCTCGGCTTTGTGTGGCGATCGCGGTGCCCCCCCCCCCCCCCCCCCAACCCACTTCTGACAGCAATTGTAGGAGCACGGAAAAAGGAACCTCGGCGCGGGACTCGAACCTGCGATCTTCAGATTCGTAGCGCGCTGGCCAGCCAACTTAACCACCTTGACTACCGCCGACACCCCGGGTCTTGGTCTTCCGTGCCCTCTCTTAAGGCTCGTATAGACCGGGCAACAATCGCCGGCAAGTTTGTCGCTGGAGTCGCTGGCGAGTCGGTGGGATAACCAACTTGTCTCCAGCGACTTGTATCCGGCATCTTGGGTCTGGCGACTTGTCCTTTAAAGGTTAAGAGATACGAATAGACCTGGCGCAGTCGCCGGATACATGTATCTGGCGACTTGCAACAATCACTGTGGGATACAGTAACTCGACCCTTGCCTCAAACGGCCTTCTAAAAATGACTGTTGGCCACATGTTCCCGAAAAACTGTATTCAAGTGGTCGGTGAGCAACATCGCCCGAGTGTCTAGTGCCTGTATCCCTGTTTCCCGTTCCGAATGGGAAACATCGCCAACTCTGTAGCAACACACCACACATATACATATATGTATATGTTTATTTTATACAGGGTGTCCGCGATAAGACTGGACAGCTGAATATCTCCTAAAGTATCGGAGATAACAAATTTTAAAAAATATGGACTTGCATGGTTCGATGGGGCTAATTTATTAGCGCAGACGAATTTTTTTTCGATTATTATTTTAAAAGATACGATGGTCAAGTTCGGTTTTTTAAATGGCACTACGTTTTTTGAAGAGGTGAGTTGATAGTGCGTTCCAAGACAAATTTAATAAGCATTAATGTATACACTTGATTTCCACTGGTTTTTTGAGATATTGCGCTTACAAATTTACTGATTTTCAGTGGAAGAAAACCCGCTGAAATAGCAAGGACCGGGGTCGGTCTTGCTGACGGATTTGCATCCCTCACAAACGGCTGCTCTCTTGAAAAGGCCCTCTTCACAGCAATACCTCCTCCCCAATGCCCACCTTCTCTCGCACGGAATAAGTCAACGCATGCTTTTGTTTTGATATTGATGCAAATCCGATTGGTTCTAATACAATCTGCTCCTTATGGTTGAAATTTAGTCTAGCAACTTTCACACCTCCTAATCTAACCAATCGAGCTTGCATCCCTCCCAAAAGAACCGGCCATCCGAGCGTAGAAGCAAGTGCGAAAGAAAAGTAACGGTGCGCTTCTTGATACCGCAAATGTACCTACCTAGGGGTGTATTCCAATTCACGCATACTGCGCATAGCTACAGGCAATGGTGATTGGTAGTTCATACGGTGAGTGTATAGACTGCGTAACCTGATTGGAGTAATTCGAATTCGAACAACTACGCATGCGCACATTATGTGCATTGGCTGCCTATGGTTCGATTTTCTGTAGTTGCTGCACGCAGCATGCGCTAGAAGTTGGAGGATTCTAGGGAATTCTACGAATTAGGTTATGCAGTCTATTCACTCACTGCATGAACCACCAATCACTATCGCCTGCAGTCTATGCGCAGTATGCGTGAATTGGAACACAGCCTAAGTAGTATTTCTGACGGAAAAGAATTGTCCAGCCTTTGGGCCTGGCGCAGACCTTTGGTAGGTAGGTATCTGTTTCAACAGGCAAGGCCCCCCGTGGCGCTAGCAAGACCGACCCCGGTCCTTGCTATTTCAGTGGGTTTTCTTCCAGTGAAAATCAGTAAATTTGCAAGCGCAATATCTCAAAAACCAGTGGAAATCAAGTGTATACATTAATACTTATTGAATTTGTCTTGGAACGCACTATCAACTCAGGTGTTCAAAAAATTAGTTCCATTTGAAAAACCGAACTTGACCATCGTATCTATTAAAATAATAGTCGAAAAAAATTCGTCTCGGCCAATAAATTGGCCCTCTCGAACCATTAAATTACATTTTTTCATCTCCAATACTTTAGGAGATATTCAGCTGTCCAGTCTTCCCGCGGACACCCTGTACATACCTGTTACTGTCAAACTGATTTTATAAAACTTATTTTTCGATAGGAGTGGTTGAGTTTCGTACGGTACTAGCTCGCATCAATCAACAATTCACAAATGCTATGCAATGCATTTCAATGGCGTACACAGTAAAGGCTGGAAGAGACGTCCAGTAATTTAGTCGACTAGCGAGTAATTTAGTAATTTACCATTGTTTTATTTAACTACTGAACTAGATTTTAGTGTCCACACACGGTAAATTAATAAATTACTTGCTATTCGACTGAAACACTGGACGTGTCTGAACCATCATGAACACGTGATCACGACCATATTGAATTTTAATTCGAAAAAATTGGTCCTGCCTAGATGGCAGTTGAAACACTGTTCCAAAATTGTAAATGAGAGTGGTAGCCCCCTGACGAACGCCCAAAAACAACTGGCGACTCTGCGGTCCCCATGCAGATTTTGCATTCGGGACTTTTTACCCGCCGAACTTTTAGCCCCACTCTACCCTACATGTTCGTTCGGGCAAAACTCATAACTTCAGAACTAATCAGTTTTCCACCTAAGTACCCTAATAGTTTTTTTAACGAAAATATAAAGATGCATCGATTGGTGCATAAAAAATGTAGTTCCATTCAAAAAATTGAAGTGATCTTCATTTTTTATTGAATAGAAAGTTTTTTACCAATATTTACTTTTGAAATTTGTTGTCAACTGAATGCTCACTAACTTTTATTCGAAACATTTTTTTGTCAAATTATTTTTATCAAGTTAATCACGTTTAACTACTATTTTAAAACTGAACACAGCAATCGGGATGAAAACGTCATGGTAGATATCGTATAAATATTTGGAAAAAGCAAATCGAATTTTTAGAACTTAAATTTTTTGCCTGTTGATGCAGAACAAAACCATTTTTCAAAAATTTATTTGTTTGCCCTTGTTGAACGCGTTTCTAAAAAAAATGGGTACAGCTAAAAAATGGGCAGATATGTGCAAAAAAAATGTATAATAGGGTAAAGTAGCCGAATATGACGTCCTCTCCTAATTTGAGACCTCAGCTTATCTCCGTTACAGAACTCTTGAATGTCATAGCGTTCTATTTCTTTACTAACTAACCGTGTATTAATTATTTTGTCCGCACAGTGGCATTGTAATCAATTGAGTGTCTTGAGCAAGCACATATTTCTGAAATACGTTGCAGAAAGTTGTTGAAGTGGTTCGATTAAATTACATATGTATAATGATTTTCACAAATACTGTTGTATAGTGCTTGCAATGGAGTTTAAGACTTACTAGTTGTATATTATTAAATAATGAAGATTTAACTTAACTCGAAGCTACTTAGTAGTTATCATGTTATTGCTTCGAAATATGAGACCCGTGAAAGTTCTACTCATGAGAGGGAAGAAGACATTGTTCTGAATGATGAAAGTGATTAAGAAAGAAAGTTATGGTGTAGAATGCTTGTTTTGCACAGGTCCATATTCTTCAGATGTGCTAGGTGACCAATGGGTTAAGTGTACGTATAAAGTGTTACGATGGGCGTTAGGGTGTTCCTTATTTTTAAAAGTTTTTATTTTACAACGCATAGGCTCTAAATTTTTTTATTGTTCCCAAAATACTAGAAAATATTTTTTTTACGTTATTTGGTGCAGTGCAACCCGTGCCGACATGCGCGGAAACATGTTCAAACAAGTTGCGTTACAGGTGCGGCGCGTGCCCGCTGTTATTGTCATTCAGTCTCGGCTTGTCGGGTAATTAACGCGGATTGTTTTGTGTTTCGAAGATGTCAGTGGAACTAAGAAGCAATAAAAAAAGTATTTTCTTGGTTGGTGAGGTAAATCACCAAATAACGGGTGCAAAATTACCATCTAATCGTCAAGTTCTCGCAGTTCTATTTTTTAACATACGCGAAGTTAAATTGACTGTAAGTGAAAGTGCAAATCTTGTCATTAGGGAGTGCATTATATTCTGGGAAAAAGCTAGAATACCTACGAGAGCTGTTCCTAATTGCGTTAAGAAGCTCGTGGATCTTTATCATGTCTGGCGATACCTGCAAAAAAATTGCAAGAAGACACAGGATTTTCATAGACGCCGCGAGGAGGAGTTTCAACAGGATTTGGATAATTTATTCGATGTCGCACACGCAAATGCTCTCGACAAAATGAAAATAGACGAAGATAAAGTTATCTTACAAAAACAGAGAGAGCCAGGCCGCCCGGGGTGCTTAGCGGGTATAGACAAAAAGTTAGCTGAAATGGAAGAAAGGGCAAGGCTAAGAAAACTAGCAGAAGAAAAAAAAAGATTAAAGCAAATGCCTTTAGAGAGCTTAATGACATCTGTTACTTCATACAGCTATACAACATCTCAAGAATTGCAAGATCAATCTACAAGCTTTGAAGGAAGTCTGGAAGAACCTTTGCCTTCCACATCTCAATCCGTAAATTCTTTAGTTACGACGACAAAAAGAGGAAGGAAAGATTTTATCACGTCTAAATTAGTTGCAACTTTAGACAGATGTCAACTAAGCATCAGAGATTCTGTTTATATAATTCAGGCTGTGGTAGAAGCACTAGGTCTTAGTTGCGACGATTACCCAATCAACAAATCTTCTCTTCAACGCGTTCGAACACAAATGAGAAAAGATAGAGCAGAATCCATAAAATCCGATTTTCAAAATAACGTACCTGAAGTAGTTACAGTTCATTGGGATGGAAAATTGTTACCTGGCCTGGATGTGAGAAGCTGTACAGAAGAACGCCTGCCAATTATTATCTCATTTGGGGAGAAGGAACAACTTCTAGCAGTACCGAAATTAGAAAGGTCTTCCGGTAAAAATCAAGCGCAAGCAGTATCAAACGCGCTTCATGATTGGAACCTTACTGATAACGTACAAATAATGTGCTGTGATACGACAGCATCTAATACAGGCCGCTTCAATGGCGCTTGTGTGCTTTTAGAACAAAATCTAGAAAGAGAATTGTTACTCTTTGCTTATCGCCATCATGTTTATGAACTGGTGCTGAAAAGTGTATTTGAATCAAAGATCCAACAAATCACTAAGAGTCCCGATATCCCACTATTCACAAAGCCCCGAGGCTCACTAGTATAAACACGCGCTCGAATTTCAAAAGAAAAGGGGAGGCGACATTGCTGTGAAGAAGGCCTCTTCAAAACAGTGGCCGTTTGGGGGGAAGCAGGGCAGATTGGTTAGATTAGGATCAATCGGACTTCAAGCCCACCTTTTCTCGCACAGAATACGTCAACGCGTGCTTTTGTTTTGAAATTCGAGGGCGTGTTTATACTCGAGAGATAAGGGATCTGTCTTTAATTTGAAGGAAGGACGACGCAGGCGGGATCACGTGCTGTCAGCGGACTACCTCGTTTCTTCCTGTGTCTCTCCGCGAGGCGTATTGATTTTGGATAAAACTTTTTAAATTCTGGTTCCCCAAAATTAATCAGGCTGATCGGCCAGAGCATTTCGCCAGGGTCGCGGTTTATGACCGTATTGTCCCGCTAGTCGGCGGTAGAGAACGGTTTCCTACAGTTTTGGATAATTTATGATTTAATTGGTTCCGCCTCGTAGCAGACGTGAACTCGGGATATCGGAAAGGAGAAACAGGAATGGTATGCATTTTCTTCTTTATAGCAACTCGAAGACTTTCTGTTTCTCATCTCTTCGGACCCTTTCGAACCGAAACACGTGGTGTCTGCTGCCTACCTCGAAGCAATGGGTACATTGGCAGTAAAAGGACGGAGCGCGGGCTTTTGTGAAAGTGTACGACGGTTCGTTCGTTGCACTTCTGCAAAGCACGTGTGTTTCGAAAATGTGATGGCTTCTTTTTACCTAAAGTCTCTTGTCCTGGTGGGGGTTAACTCATAATGGAACGAGAGAAGCCACTTGGGGGTAGAGGAAGTTGCTTGGAAAAAATCCTGTCAGTCAGCAAACAATCACGTCGCAGAAATGTTCGCGGCCCAAGAATATTACAGGATGTTCTGGGTTAGGTCTGGGTTAGCTGTGCCCCCCCCCCCCCCCCCCTGAACAACGGGGACGCAAGTGCTGCAGCGTGAGAATTTGCGCGGGGATACCCACGGTTCCGAACGCCAAGTAAAAATTCATTTCCACTAATGTTACCAACACGTTCCATGAAAAATGAATTAAGTGATCAGTGTTAGTAGGCGTGCAGAGAAGTGAATATTCGGTACATTAATCCGGACGCACTTGACGTTGCGACCCTTAACTTTGGGTAGTGTCGTATACCTGCGATCAGCTGTGTGCTGGGCTCGTCCATCGATGACCAGGATATCGGTTCAGTGACCCAGTGACACAGGTTTTCGAGCTGCAGGTGAATTTCCAACAAGGGTAAGTTTTAGTTACTTTATTAGTGATCATTAATTTTTTAATTTAACGCAGGCTATGGCTTTTTACCGGCGATAATTCTAAAAATTTCCATACCTAAATATTTCTTAGGGGTTTTTAAACAGACTTATTCGTTATCAGCAACACTGTTGGCCGTTATTGAATTATGGATTTTTATCACAATAACGAACTACGATCACTTTTCGTTCATTTCCTGTTACATTACCTTTTCGTGGCTACGTTATTAACATAAGGAAATTTACGTATTCCTTATCCTCCCACTTTAAGTAATTATTATTTTCGATTCTTCTAAAGAAAACCTTTGAATTCGTCTTTTTACGTTACACATGATTTTTATTAATTTATCCTTTATTCATTATTCACTTTAAATTAGAGCTCTTACTTTTCTACCCGTCGGGTACCCGGCTACCCGAAACAACTTCAAGCAATTGGATGTTTTATTGTCTGTGGTATTGTTTGATGTTAGCCAAAAATGATCGAACAATACCACATTCAATGGCTTGAAGTTGTTTCGGGCAGCCGGGTACCCGACCGGTAGAAAAGTAAGAGCTCTACTTTAAATGACAAACAAACCATGACAAAATGTTCGATTTTATTTGTTACGTCTTTTTCATTTGCCATTCTACGTATTTTCCTTCGATGCATGCCGAGTTGCTTGTTCGTAGTCGCAGCGCGGCTCGTGGCCACGCTAGCGCGGGAACTCAGCTGCCAGATTCGGGCTCTGATTGGTAGCTGCTTTTTGTTAATATCTCGTTAACGAAACCTCGGAGAACATTTTCGCAAAGGAAAAAGTTGTTTGCAATTACCCCCCGAGTCACCCCCTTCAAGGAACCGCAGCATTTTTGGAACACCCTGTATATATGGTAGGTGGCATTTCATCAGTTATTTTAAAAGTTATTTTATGCATACTATAGCTATTTTTTTTGTTTTAGAAAAATCTTTGAGTGATTTCGTGTCTCAAAAGAGCAAAGATTTAATTTCACGATTAGAAATTGATAGCAGTTTCCTTCAAGAAAATGTGTCTTCGTGGGAAGAAAATACCGCCTTTGTGGAAGCTAAAAAGAAGGTTTTCAGCTTGAAAGCAGTGAATGATACAGCTGAAAGAGCTGTTAAACTAATGCAAGACTTCCATGGTTTAATAACTGCAGATGAAGAACAAAAGCAATTTCTATTACGCTGTGTGCAAGAACATAGAAAGATCTATCCAGATTGTAAAAAAGAGACTTTAAAAAGGAAGTATCCCAATTAGTAATGTATTTTTTTTTTTGAATAATTAAAGAAAGGCATTACCTAAATTTGTGTTTTCATCAATATGTATCTAACTTATAAATATTTGCGATGATCTACTCACATATTAAGAAATGGCCAAAAACAGCTATTTTCTACAACTGTGTACCCTGTCGGCACGGTTTAAAATAAACGTAGGAAGTTGAAATTTTGTATTTGAGTAAAGATTAGTATATTAAACAGAATTAGAGGATATGCGTTTTGATAATTAAAAAAAAATAAATTTCGCCCATATAAGGGACACCCTAATGGGCGTGGTGGGCCCATGAAGACTGCGGTAGTGAAGAAATAGATTTCACATGCCGACTTTTGAAAAAAAGAAAGAACAAATAAGTTTCAGGAAAAAACAAACTGGGACTCATATTAGGAAGTTATACTCGAGCTCATTTTAGAAGGAACTTGCCGACCGACGAGTTTAGATCGGTTCTGCGCATGCTGGCGCTCATTGGCTATGTCACCAACATGTCTTTCGGCTGCGCATCCGTTCTGCGCCGAAAGCATTGGCGTGGCGCCACTTTCGTATATACCGCGTGTTTCGATTTTTGGTCGGATTTGATTGTCACTTTTTTACTGCAAATGACATAGTTAAAACATGGTTAACAAAATGTTTCGTGCAAAAAAAATAAAAAGAAAATGGATCTAAACGACCATTTCCCACATCAGAAAAATAAAAAAGGACAGGTAAGCAATTGAAATATTATAAGTAACTGAAGTATTATAAGGAACTGAAGTATTATAAGCGACTGAAATATTATAACGATACATATTAACCTGAAGTCCGGAAAAATGAATACTTTAATTTAATGGGAAACGTTTCTCTTACAGATAGTTACCTCCGGACAAAGGAAGATTATCATAAATATTTATAATGACAAGAAAGCCCAATTTCCGGATATGAAATATGCAGAATTGATGAAATTAGTGGGAAATAGTTGCGGCGTGTGATATCGTACCGTCGTCGACAGTGTAAAAGAATTCAAAGGGACGGGGACCGTGACATCACCTTCGAAGAATCGGATAAGGCCCGATGTAATGCAGAAGATGTCGGAAGAGGAAATTGGAGCAATAAGGAAGCATGTGCACGCGTTTTGGGAACGAAGAGAACTACCAACAGTTCCGAAACTTTTGGCGGTGATACAAAGGGACGAAAATTTACCACTTATATCACGGTGTACGTTACAACGTCTTATGAAGAAAATGAACTTCAAGTACGTACATAGAAAACGCAATAGTGCCCTTATCGAGCGGAAAGATATAATTCGTTGGCGCCGGACGTTCATCACCAAAATTCGAGAATTCAGAGCGGCGGGAAGACCCATTTATTATTTGGACGAGACATGGGTAAATGCGGGCGACACACGGAAGCGAGTGTGGGTGGACAACACCATAGCTTCGGCATCGGACGCCACAGAAAGGGGCCTGACGATTGGTCCACCTACTCCGACTGCGAAAGGAAAGCGCCTCATCGTACTCCATATTGGATCGGAGGATGGTTTCGTCGAAAATGGCTTGCTGTGTTTTGAATCGAAGACCAAGAGCGCTGATTACCACGACGAGATGAATGCGAAACACTTTTTCGATTGGTTTAAGCGCACTGTACCAAATTTAAAACCAAACGCCGTTATTGTGATGGATAACGCGCCGTACCACTCTGCGAAACAGGAGCGCTGTCCCGTAACGAGCTGGAACAAACCGCAGATAAGAGAGTGGCTTACCAGCAAGGGAATACGAATGCCAGATACCGCACTGAAGTGGCAGTTATTGGACGAAGTTCGCAGAATTAAGCCCAATTATGATAAATATGTGATCGATGAATTCGCAAAAGCAACGGGAAGAACTATTCTCCGACTACCGCCTTACCATTGCGACTTGAATCCAATTGAGCTCGCGTGGGCGGTAGTAAAAGGCCACGTAAAAGCCAATAACAAGACTTTCCACCTTGCCGATGTACAGCAATTATTGATACAAGGGGAGGAAAAGGCAACACCCGAAATATTTGACCAGGTAATCGACGATATGCAGGATAATGTACATAGGGGCAAATTTTCTTCTTCATTCACACTGTATATTGTACAACCTTTCAATATTATCACGCAATCCTTTACTATTATGGTACAACCTTTCAATATGATCCACCGACGGTCAATATATTGTGCAATATTGAATATTGAGTGATAATATGGACCGTCTACAGGCCGCTTTAGGCGTGTTCGGTTCGGCGTTCAGCTCAGATATGGACGCGGCCTGAGGGGGTGTTTATGTTGGAGCTGCGATAAACGATCAGAGCGGTGATGAGAGCGAAGTGTAGAAATACATTCTATAGTTTTATAATGGAAATGTTTACATTGAAGCAGTGGACAGAACTGCGCTTACTGGGTAACCAACGATACAAGCGTCGAGAACCAAATATTACTTTTTCTTCGCTATTATCACCGATGCTCATCATTGATGCATAATCTTGTAAACGATGAATATAGACAAATTAATAAGCGCAGTATTTATTAGATCTCCTTTATGGGATCAGAAAGATACAAAGCACAGTAACAGATTTGTTTTAGATAAGTTATGGGATGAAGTAGCCGTTACATTAAATACAACACAACGTTTACGTTTAGTGCGTAGACTTTTTCCGATGTACAATTTTTGCGGAACTTGAAGATAATAATAATTCTTCCTCAGAATCACTCATGATTAAGTGGTTCATTTTTTAACTCCACTATGAACACACCAAAGAAAAATATTGTTGAACAGCGTTTGTTCCATCTGATGACACTCTAGGTTCTATCGCAGCTCCAACATAAACGTACCTACTTTAACGCATACACCTAGCTGAGTCACGGTAACATGATGTTTTGAAAAAAAAACAAGAACAGTTTGGCAGAATGAAAAAACGACACAAAACGAGTTATTCGAAAACTGGAAGGTCTCTTATACGGTCTAGAAACAGCTGATTAGTCAGTAATTATGTAAATATATGTCCAAAAAAATAAATATGAAACTAAAAATGTTTCCCAAAACTAAGTTTTCTCAGCCGGTATCCCTCACAAATCTGACACTAATGCACCACTCTTTACGAAATTTTTGACACGTATGAGACAGATGTATACTTGTATTGCCAGAGCTACAAATACCATGATACCTACAGATGTTTTTCCTATTTAAGAAAATATTTTACTTATTGGTTGAAAATCAGGCTATTTCACCTTAAAGTGCCATCATTTTAAAAGTAAGTAGTTCAATGTTTTTCTTCCATTGTATTTCTGACAATAACTATACTCATTTTGAACACAAAAATTTACTACTTTCTTCCTGTTCGATTAACCCAATTTATAAAACCAGTAATATCAGGAGTGCCTGTATTTTATGTAATCATAAGCCTACTAAAACGAAATAACATTTCTCTATGTAAGGAATATGTTTTCTTAAAATATCGAAAACTAAGTCTGCAAAGTTTAACTCGTCCGTCCCACAGTTTGCCAATTTAATTAGACCCTTGGCGTTAAGTTGACACAATGGTAAAGAAACAATATAATGAAAAGATAAATATTAGAAAATTGACTTTGGAAATTCTTTTATTGAATTTAAAAGATGAAATTTCTGTATATTCAGACATACCATTGTTCGCATCGTTCACAAATAATATAGCGATGTGCAGGGCATACTGCTTTTTGACATTTATCGCAACGTGCACTGGGTAAATTTGCGTTTGTGTCAAACCGACACAAGGGATGGATGAGGGTGAAAAAATCCATTGCTAAAAGTAGTTGACTAAAAGGTACATAAAAACTGTTATTCATTAGAGCTCTACTCCACCAGACACCCTTACTTAAGGTCTGGACATACATATCAGTTCCATGCCGGCGTGTCAGTTGTAAGAAGAAGAGATACTCTACGACTCTGAGGAGACCTGCTACTTACTACTGGCACACTGGCATGTAACTGAGCCGAGACTTTTATTAGCGAAGAATATTTTAGCTCTCCTCCACTCACAATGATCTTTACAAAGCATTCAGCTTAGTTATTTTTATTAATTTCCTGATTTAACTTGTAATATCCATTACAAACATCTTTTCAAATTAAGATAAACATAATGGATTGTAATTTTTTATTACGAATAAAATTAAAGTAAAATAGTGCTAAAATATAATTCTACCTCTCCTTAATTTCTTAGAAATGAATACATAATTACAATTAAAACACAAGACGAAGCGTGTTTACAATGCATAATGGAATATCAGCCAGGTGTAGGATCTACAGCACCTTAAATCTACCCTGAATCACATATTATCTAATATAAAACACTTAGATACTACAAGGTGTCTAATACTTTAGACATAAATTAAGAAATATTGAATTGTTTAGTACAAAAACAATGTATAAACAAACCTGCAATCATAATAATTCTTATTAGAAGTCGAAATAAATTTCAGATTTATTTCTTACTGCAATGAATTTCATCTGCCAAACATAATAATTAAAAAGTTAAAAATGAACTGCATTCAATTAGAAGTTTCAGAAATTTCTTGAAAGACAAAATGAAACAACTGAATTAGCTGCACATTAGTATATAATTTGCTTTAATGTAAATGTGAATAGATATTTCAATAGATATATATATTAAATTCTTCGCAGACTTATAGTTTTGAATCTCATTTACCTTTTCTGCAGCCTCTGGATTATTCGGATTTTTATCAGGATGATATTTTAATGCTAATTTTCTATAAGTCTTCTTAATTTCTTCTGGAGTTGCAGTTTTCGGAATCTCCAAAATCTGATACAGGGAATCCCCGGCCGTACTATTAAAAATATAGTAAAATATTAAAAATTTAATTAATCATATTAAACGTACCTTTTAGATCTTTAAGTCTAATTTCATTTTATGTACAGAGGTGCTTTGTTAGCTGACCAAGGAGCGAGACCATACATGGTCGCCTATCGACAGAGGCAGAGTTTCAAGACTTTGAGTTAGCGATCTAATAAATATTCTGTGTAAATTAGCTACCGACTAAGTTGATAGGTTGTTACAACAAACGTGCTTAGGTGTCTCCTTAGGGCATGCCCTTCTGTGAGGCTAGTTCCAAGAACTGATGGGGACAGCAATGGTCAGCTAGCGAGGCACCTCTGTACGTATATACTTCCATTTCAGCAAAAAATACTGAACAAATTCGATAGATTTGTATTAAAGTGACCAGGTGTTTAAAAACATGATATGCTTAACAGACATGAAATACGTCAATTACAGTTTTTTCAATTTTTAAACTAGTATTTCGGATATTAAGATGACTAAAAAATCACTAAACTAACCTAATATTTGACAACTTTGTCCGCCTAAAAATGTCACATCAACTGTCAAATAAAATGATTTACATACGTTCCATCAACAGACAATAAATTACGGCAAAAATAAAGAATACAGGGAAATAAAATGGAAATAAAGTAAAAATTTTAACCTAGCAATTTTATAATTTTGTAAAATGTTGTAACCTTCGAAACATGTTTTCGAATATTTGCAGAAAAATATTCATGTTGTTCATTATAATAATGAAAAATGTATTTTTCGATAAAAGATAATCCCTAAATGTGTGAAAATATTCAATAGGTAGTGGTAAAATACTCACGACATTTTTCTTTTGTCCATGTTTAAGGAAGTACCGACTTTTGATTATATAATACGTTAAGTAGAATTAATAATTTATAAAGATATTTTTTGAATATTTGTCGTCGTATTACAGGTACATGGTTTTCGTCATTAAATGCAAGCAACTTCTTGAACAGATTTCCTTCCGTGAGATGGCAAGGGAAGCGATTCAATATTTTAGTACCGAAAGTGGCCACAGTTGCACCAAACTGGCGCTATTGAATTGTTGTGAGTCAGGGGTGGGCACTCCCCATGAGCGGTATTTTCAGTCGTTGCTTAAGCATGCGCTTAAGCATGTCTTAACAAAGTTCGCCATATTCGAATATGACGTGCTTAAGACTTCGTCTATTTTCAGTTCGAACTTAAGATTTGCTTATAGCGAATTCGGTATTTCGCATTGACTCTGTCCTGGTACCAGAAAATGACTTGGATTGGTTGATTCTTATAGAGCTATCTTCGTCTCTGTCAGAAACAACTAATCCAGCTCATTTTCCGGCATCAGCACAGAGTCAGTGTGAGATACCGAATTCGCTATTATAGTAAGGAAGATGGTGCTTAAGGCTCGTTTAGCCAAGCAAATGCTTAAGCAAATCTTATTGTTACGCATTTTAGCGGGGATACTGAAACGCGAACGCGGGTTGGTGCCCGTGGAGCGCAGAACCGCTCTGCTCGTTGGAGTGCGGGTGATTAAAAAATAAAACAACTCTGAAATGTATTTCGAACTCGTCAAGAAGCTGGTTAGCGACAAAATGAGAATAACGTTAAAGAAACAGCTCCGAGCTCGTCGACGACAAGATCCTCCTGGTCCTCCTGGTCCTCCCATAGACCCACACAGCACAACTTGTAAATGCTACGTAACATGGAAGTCACAAATTCTGTAACTTTTGTTACATGTACAAAATATAACCGCTACGTAATATGTACAGGTGTCACAATGTTCTGTAACTTTTGTTACATAGGTAGAACATAGCAGCAACATAACCGATGAACATCCCAGATAGCACACAGACGTCTTAAAGCCGTCCTAAAGACGTCTTAAAGACGTCTGCTATTGTCGTAAAGACGTCTTAAAGACGTCTATAGACGTTTTTTTACGTCGTTTGTCAGGAAACGGTACGTCTTTAAGACGTCTTTTGAAAGGCTTGTAGACGTCTATAAGACGTCTTATAGACGTCTTTATGACATCTTACAACGTCTTTAAGACATCTTACAGACGTCGTAAGGACGTCTGTTTCAGACTTTCAGGACGTCTGTTTCAGACTTTCAGGACGTCTGTTTCAGACTTTCAGGACGTCTTAAAGACGTCTGCTATTGTCGTTAAGACGTCCTAAAGACGTCCATTTCAGACTTTCACGACGCCTCAAAGGTGTCTTCGTAAGGACTTGATTAGGCCTTACTGCAGCTCTTTAAAATAGATATCAGAGATATTAAGCGTGACTTGATTCGTGTTGATTAGAATTAATATCTTGTTAATGAAATTAAGTATTTTGACCCACACAGCACACAACGTCCCGGGGACGTCAGTTTTACGTCCCGTCTAGGTCTGTAGGTCTGAATGTCCCGGTTTGTAACAAAACGTCCGTGAGACGTCTATAGACGGTTTTGGGATGTCTATAGACTGTTTTGGGACGCTTATGGGACGTCCCAAAATCATCCTGGGGACGCGTTCGGGACGTGTTTTGGGATGGCCTTTGGATGCATTTGGGACGTGTTTTTGGGACGGCTTGGGACGCTTTCAGGACGCGTGAGTTATTGTAGGGATCCGTAGTGGGTACCGACGCTCCACCAGAGGGCCACGCAGCGCGACGTGGTACTTCTCGCTAGTGTTCGCCTGGTCCCTCGTCCGTATATATACAAGTTCCGTCCCAGTCCTAATACCCAGCGTGTCTAAGGCAGGGTTCCGCCAGATAAGCCTTACTGATGAGTCCACTGGCGGGCCCGGGACGAAACCGCTCTCTTTCCTTTCTTTCCTTCTATGCGAAGGTGGTGATCCCTTTATCCGGGTTAGTCACAACACCACTGCTGACATGCGCTTAAAAGACGTGTACCCGGGATCACTTTTTTTGTAATATTCGTCGTTCAGAGGACGTATATAAGCTGTTCGTGGGAAATTCGGGACGTCCCGAACCACTGGGACGGCCGTCCCTGGGACGCTGTTAGGACGGCTGTATGCTGTGTGCGGGGCGTCCCGGGGACCACTTTTTTTGTAACATTCGTCGTTCAGGGGACGTATAGAAGCCGTTCGCAGGAAATTCGGGACGTCCCTGGGACGCTTTTAGGACGGCTGTGTGCTGTGTGCGGGACGTCCCGGAGACCACTTTTTTTGTAACATTCGTCGTTCAGGGGACGTATAGAAGCCGTTCGCAGGAAATTCGGGACGTCCCCGGGACGTCCGGTACCGCTGGGACGGACGTCCCTGGGACGCTTTTAGGACGGCTGTGTGCTGTGTGGGGAAAGAAGGAAGCCCGTCGAGTAGCTGCTCTTGTTCTCATTTGAGAAAGTCTATTTTCATACTGATCAATATTTTCGTTTCTTCATAAAAAAGAAGAACGTCTTGCAATAGCGAATGATCGAGACATTTTTTGGCATATTCAAGTTCAAGTCGAAAATATAAATTTCCTTCGTCAAAAAACACCGGTACTCGAGAATGACGGTATGTGATCTGCCCGGCTCTCTTATAGGTAGAGGTGGAGTGCAAAATCACTAACAGTGATTTATCACCGTGATCGCAGAATCACGATCACGGTCGTGATTTAACATAAATCACGATCGTGATTGTGATTTTTTTACCCCGAGTGAATTTGCTCACTGTGAATACTGGTGATCGTAATTCTTGACCATGATTGAATTATTTGTTATAAAATACTTCAATATAGCTTTTGTTACAGTTAAAGTGTGCTGATTCAGCGAATATGTAGTATATACATTCATAAATAGTCAATGTATGCACGCATTGATTTGATTGGTTAAAGTATTCAGATATACATTATACTTTCTAACTAAAGGGAAGAAATATTCGTTAATTTAAATAGATCAAGAACGATTACATTGGTTCAAAATATACAACTAAGTTTCTATAATAACAGTGAGGACTTGAGAATGTTTTGAGATAAATGAGAAATTGGGGTTATGTGGCGCGTGCAAAGAGCAGTTATGCTCTCCTCCAATCAGAAGCAATCACTGTTCTATCTGCACCAATCAGAAGCGATCACGAAAATCACGGATCACTGTGAAAAATCACCGTGATTAGGAACGAACGTGATCGAATCACTCGTGATTCACAAATCACGGTTCCAGCCAACACTACTTATAGGCATGACTGCTGTATTCTGTTGCGGTTTCCGCTGATGTAAATATGTGTGATTGAGTGAAGTTAGCTATAAGACATAGAGATATCGAAGTCCGATGTAGAGCGTATTTTAAAATCCTTTTGTGTTGAAAGATAGACATATTATAATTAGATCCGAAACGAACGGCACATCTGGAAGGTCTTAAGCAAGTTTGAAACGCGGGACAAGGAAGAATTTATTGTCAGGATTCATAAACACGTAGAGCGCGTTGTGCCCTTCGAGGGTTTTTCTCTTGCCAGTTTTTCGAACGTGCTCGTACAATATTAATAGCTGATACCTGGACTCAGAAGGCGTACGAGAGTCTGGGATTGTATTCAGTAATATTCAAAACTACAGTTAGGCCAGGCGAGAATAATAAATAACTTAACTTGCCTTTCCACATCTGCGTGCCAAATTTCGTCGAGCGGGCAGCTGCTCGTCTCATAAAATCATTTAAAACTCTGTCCTCCCTTTCAATAATTGCCGATTTCCTGTAAGGGTAAAAACTCAGCTCGAGCAAGGCTGAAAGTCATAAAGCCATAAAGGGTTGCGCTTACCTACCTGTCAGAAATCTATGTACTGTACGCAGCCTATGTAAAAGTATGTAATCGGAAAGCGTGCCTCGACCTGCCTCGACGCGCCTCGATGCGCCTCGACCTGCCTCGACGCGCCTCGACGCGCCTCGACCTGCCTCGACCTGCCTCGACGCGCCTCGACCTGCCTCGACGCGCCTCGACCTGCCTCGACGCGCCTCGACCTGCCTCGACGCGCCTCGACCTGCCTCGACGCGCCTCGACCTGCCTCGACGCGCCTCGACCTGCCTCGACGCGCCTCGACCTGCCTCGACGCGCCTCGACCTGCCTCGACGCGCCTCGACCTGCCTCGACGCGCCTCGACCTGCCTCGACGCGCCTCGACCTGCCTCGACGCGCCTCGACCTGCCTCGACGCGCCTCGACCTGCCTCGACGCGCCTCGACCTGCCTCGACGCGCCTCGACGCGCCTCGACCACCAGCCAAGAATAGAGGGAAGCAGTGATGCCATTTCGAGGACGGGATCTCTCGAGAATTTCCCCCACCTCGCATACACACTACGCCGGAGTCGCGTGTCCGTGAGCTCGGCGCTTCGGACAACGTCTAGATTTTTCGATAATTATATCAAGTTGCGACAAAGAATCACGCACTATTTACAAATCAATTAGGCGCAGCGTGCACGTTACCGCTCGATGGAAACTACGGGAAAGTGGTGGTCTCTTCCATCGGGAGGGAAATGTAAACAATTGGTTATGCAAAGCTAACATCGCGATACATGTTGTACACTAAAATGTACAAATTGGTATACAGGAATTGTACAAGAATAGGAGAGAAAGGTAACTGGTAAATGCATCTGTGGCAGTTCGGTACAGTCACCATTGCCTTTCTGTTATTTCTTTTAGCCGTTTCTTCGATTTTTCTCCTTTCTGAATTTTTCTTACTATTTTACGATTTCCTATCTATTCTTTTCGTGTCGCGTTTCGAGGGTTCGCTCGGGCCGGGTTTTCGTCAAGTACATTTGACGGTCAGATCCGCGCGAGCCCAAGCGATTTGCGATCTGTGGTCGCGTATACTTTGTTTACGTGCGATGTGTTTCGTGGGGAGTCGCGCAGTTGCGCCTCGCAACATTTAACCGTCATTTCAGTAGAATCGGTGGTGGGTTCTATTTGTTCTATTCTATTTGAAGAGACCACCACTTTCCCGTAGTTTCCATCGAGCGGTGACGTGCACGCTGCGCCTAATTGATTTGTAAATAGTGCGTGATTCTTTGTCGCAAATTGATATAATTATCGAAAAATCTAGCGAGAAATGTGATTACGTTTAGACTTTAGATTTTAGATCATACTCTGAAAAATATTTTTTATCGAAGGCTGCTACAGCGTCCACGGTACTGGCCAAGAGTGGATTCTAATTTCAACAAAGTTCACCAATGTACTTACAGTATCAAAATATTCATCTTTTAATAAAAAAATTCATTTTTAGGTTTGAAAAATAGAAATAGCTCAAATAAAGAGTACGGAAATTTAAAATGAAAACAAGAAATTATGAATGTACATTTTTCTTTGTTAAACAAGTTACAGAAGAACTTTATTTAACTTTTTTTATGTAGAATTTAGTTCGTATATCTGAAAAATCGAAGAACCGTAACGGGTAATTATCATTTTTCGTGATCTAATCGGATCTTGACAAGAATATACAATTTAAATATGAAGTTTCATTGAAATCCATTTTGCCGTTTAAACGTAATCGTGTTAACAAATATATGAGATATTTAAAAAAAAGCTCTTTTCTAAATAGTCAAAACGTGATCAGGAGGTTTTAAAACGTGATTTCCGTAACAAAACTTTTTCCACATTTTTTTTAATTACAAGAGTATTATACATATGTCAGAAAGTGAAAAGTGTATCTCGAGGCACTCAAGAAGATCGTGCCCGGCCGCGTGTCGCTTGCACCTCGCCATGGATCACAGCGTTTCAAGAGCGAGAGAGAAAGACACACATTCGTTTTCTCCCTCGTCTTCCCGACGTTGTCCGAAGCGCCGAGCTCACGGACACGCGACTCCGGCGTAGTGTGCATGCGAGGTGGGGGAAATTCTCGAGAGATCCCGTCCTCGAAATGGCATCACTGGAGGGAAGCGCAAAGGAAGGGCCAAGGACGGAGAGATGGCAGAGGACAACCCACTGACGAAACTTAAGGGATGTCACCACCTTGATTGGACGAAGGAATTCGAAGAGGGAGTCGGAGGAACACGCCGAAATTGGAGGAGTAGGGCGCTCGGAGGTGACGAGCGAGGAGTTAATTTGTAAAGAGTCAGATCAATCTTGTCAGCAGACTGACGAACAGTTTTCTTATACCAATATACGAAAATCTTATAATTTCAAGTTTGTTGTTAAAGTCATTTGAAATTCCCGCATCCTCTCGCGAGCTGAGTGCTTCAGCGCTCCACGGGCACGGACCCACTTTCCTAATAAATACCCACAAAATCGCGCAACAATTCCACCTGCGAGAAGCGTTCGGCCCGGCGCCGCCTGGCGGTCGCGTACTATTCATCCCCAGATAGCACAACGTCTGGTAAAGTCTTAAAGACGTCCAGAAGGCGTCTTAAAGACGTCTTGTTACAAATCAAGACGTTCAGACCTAAAATGGATATAAACTAGACGTCTCTAAGACGAGGTGTGCTATCTGGGATCGCGAGCCGGCCTAGTCATGACTTCTTTATGTACATATGCATCTTTAAGACGTCTAAACGCAGTCGTTTAAAAAACGTCTTGGCATAGACGTCCTAAAAACTTACTCGAACTGACGTCTTAGAAATATCTCATGACAGACCTCTTAAAGGCGTCTTAACACAGACGTCTTAAAGGCGTCTTAACACAGTCGTCTAAAAGACGTCTCCACACAGTCGTCTAAAAGACGTCCTGGCACAGACGTCTTAAAGACGCCTAAAACGGACATCTTAGAAATGTCTCGACACCGATGTCTTAAAGACGTCTTAATAAGGTCGTCAGACGTTCAGACCAAAAACAGACGTAAAATGGACGTCTTTAAGACGTCGTGTGCTATGTGGGATAACTGAAGAGTCACACAAAACATATAATTTTTACGGAACTCTTCTTATGTATAGGCAACATATTAATCCAGATGTAAATGTTATGGAACGTAGGTGTCACAAGTATTCCGTAATTTTTGTTTCATAAATAGAACATAACAGCGACATAACCGATGAACATAACTGAAGAGTCACACAAAACATATAATTTTTACGGAACTCTTCTTATGTATAGGCAACATATTAATCCAGACCCTGATAACCATCTGCCGCAGGGGGTGGAAACTTCGGCAAAACTTTTGGATTAGTATTTGCGCGCCCCCTAAAACAGGAAAGATTCTGTTTGAACTAAAATGCAATATGGCGGCTCATGCCGGGAAACTTAAATACACTCAGAATCTGCGTACTGTAATATGTAGAATAAGAAATACATTTGTTGACATGTTAAGAAGATTTGGTTATGAAATTCAGGTGTTAGAGAAAAATATTTAATTAAATTTGCAGTAATTAAATGAAATATTTCACATTCACCTGAAGTTTCTTATCTAAACCTTCCCCACCTTTTCAGTTATTATTGGCATAATTGGACATTATTTTACCAACAATAATTGATAATATCAACAAATGTATCTCTTACCCTACATTTTGTAAAAGATACTTAATTGTAAAAAATACAAGTAGAGGTAAGGATTAGTGAGTGGCTCAGATTTTTCTTTGAAAAAATGTTCCTTGTATTCATGTATGTACATATATATTCCTTCGTACACGACCTCCATATACATGGTGTTCCTCTACCTATGCTCAATACATTGGGGTGTGATTCTACAGGAAAATACATATAAGTCGAAAATCCAGAGTGACGAATTTGCGGTAGAGCCTTCGTTTTCGAGAAAATTGACTTTGGATTTCACCTAAATACGCGTGCATCGTAGGCGCTTGAAAGGCACGCAGAGGTCCGGGGAATGTCCTACGGGCAGTATACTGCCGACATCGTAGCCGGATTTCGTCCCAAGCAGGAACCGACGAGTTCTATATACAACATAAAGGATATTTTACTTATTATTATCGTAATTATCATAATTATTACCACTATTACATCATGCATACCTGCGACGCCCGTACCAGCCTGGTGCACCTTGTCTGAATCGTACTCGGCGTCCTTACGTATGCAAGTAATTTCCAAAGTAGATCCTCCTCTGCATCTTTTCTTCTGTTTTTTGTCTGTCTGGACTTGTGAACATAAAGGGTGAATTAAATTTATTATTTCCTTCCCCACTTTCTTGGGAAAGTTACGGCGGCGTCGATCCTCTCGCGTGATCGTAGGATCCGCGAGGAAAAGAGGTATCACTGATAGTCAGTGATCCTGCACATTACTGCGCTGTCGACGCCGGATCGATCAAATTTTGTATTATTTCATTCGTTAGTTTCTTGAGAAAATGACAGCGGCGACGATCCTCTCGCGGATCCTACGATCCGCGAGGAAAAGAGGTATCACTGATAGTCAGTGATCCTGCACATTACTGCGCTGTCGACGCCGGATCGATCAAATTTTTTATTATTTCATTCGTTAGTTTCTTGAGAAAATGACAGCGGCGTCGATCCTCTCGCGGATCGTAGGATCCGCGAGGAAAAGAGGTATCACTGATAGTCAGTGATCCTGCACATTACTGCGCTGTCGACGCCGGATCGCTGCATAATTTCTAATTGTAACGTTCGCTGGAGATTCATCTGCGTGATGAGTGTCGTTAATTTATTATTCATCGATGCTAGAGTTTCCACGATGGTGGAACTGCCACTGGGGCCTGCATCTATGTTTTCTGAAAATTATTTATTATCCTTACTAATATATAAAAGTGACACGTTTGTTTGTTTGTCGGTTGTCCTTCTTTCACGCCTAAACGGCTGAACGTATTTCAATGAAATTTTGAATGTACATTACATACGTTCTAAATTAGATTATAGGCTATTTATAAATATGGTATCTAATAAAATAATAAATAATAATAATAATAATTCCCGGGTGAAACCGGGTAACGGGTCAGCTAAATAGTATCCCATATTTTTTCACCGTAACTTTCCATTATCACAAAATATCTCCGCATAGAATTGTTATTACACACATATATTGACTTACCAATTTGAATATCATTGCCTCTTAGTGAAGTCCTCTCACAAGCCAGGAGAGTGACAGTGGCAGGACCGCTGCTGCAACCCGCAAGGGGTGCACTTTCGTCTAAAAACCAAAATTATTTTTGTTAAAAAGTTCTGCTGCAAACATTAAACATACCGTTCATTTGCTGCAACAACGACATAGCTCAAAATTCACGATTTTAAGGGGAAACGGGTTTGAAAGTTTTGTTACATATTTATTAGACAACAACTGCTTTTTCTATAAATCTATACTAATAGCTCAAAAACTGCAAATTTTGAGTTGTATCGTCTGCATTGCAGCAAATGGGCGATATGTGTTTTATATCTCGCGCCCTCGGCAGTGCTTTAATCAGGGTTACCTGAAGTGGGAACAAACAGGGACGAGTTTGCGTCTCTATCAGTCTCTACACCCTACCTCTGGCAAGCCCGGTTTTAACGAAGGCGCGAGTACATTTGCCAAGGCAGACTTGTGTTGTGCCCTGCGTGATGGCTCGCAAGGCTGGTAGGGGATCTGGCGTAATCGTGGTTTCGGGAGTGTTTAAAGGATAAGAATCCACCGGGTGAACTGCACCAAGTTTGTTTAAGCTCAAAGACTAAGTCTTTATTCAAAAACACTAAACTAGACAGAAGTGTACAAGTAGGTTTTAGCCGTGTTACCCAGTCGAGGGTCGGATCTCCAGTCTGTCGATTTGCGGCGGCAAATCGGTTTTTGTTCCGCTATTGGGCGTGGGCCCCCCGCTTCGCGGCGCCGTATGTGGTCACCTTGAAGCGCTCGCAATTCCGCTGATTTTGTAGATTCGCGCTTTGCCTCGCAACCGATTTGGCTTAGGAACGTCTCGAACGTTCTACGGTAATATAATATGTATAACGTGTATAATACGTGTGCTTGGGCGTTGCCTGGGCACAACATCCCTCCCCCCTTGGGGAGGAAAAGCCATAGCTTTTCCAACTGCCGATGATAAACTATCTTAGGGAAATCCCAAAACTCGTAATAGTTGGATTGATTATCATCGACTTACATTTTTCTTAAACTAGATTATAATGGTAACTCGGTGAGTATGAATATAAACTGTCTTATATATTTGACAGTGAGAGGTTATAATATTTATATAATATAGCGACAATAGTTTGTTTATGATGATTATAGTGTTTCAAAGAGAATTTGTGGAGGACGTTTCTTCCTTACTAACTATTTTGATTATCGCCTCGGGTTTTTGCGTGGTTTTGTCGCGACTTGTGTTATTCGTTGTACAATGCCGTGGTGTTCTCGCTTTGCATCGTACAATGCATTTATAGAGTGCGAAGATACATAGAGTGATTGTTATAAATCCCGTTATTGAAGATAGTGTGAAGAAGCTATAATGATACTCGGTTGGTATAATCTCGGGTTTTTCTAAATCGTTTTGTAAGTCTTCTAATTTTTTGCTAACTTTATTTAATTCTTCCGGGTGTTTGATTATCCTTTTAAGTTCGAAGTTTGTGTTTCGATATGAATTTACAGTGGTTTGTGGAAGCGTAATTTCGTCTAGTGACAAATTGTAACCAGGTAAGTAGTTCCATGTTTTTTCTATTCCGTATTGCTTACCGGTTTCTATCGTGAATTCGGCGGTAGTGATTGTACATTTATTTCTTATCGTTATGATACCAGAGTCCTTAATACTATACATGTTTGTGTTTTTATCGTCGCAGGTTACTGCTAGTTGTATTTGTTTCGGCGCGATATAAATCCATGTACCCGGTTGTTGTAATTCTATCAGGATCGTGTGGTTTAGTGTCATGATTCGTATTTTACAATTGTTTGGTTTTTGTGTCAATTTCGTGTACAACTGTACTTCGCAAGGTCCGTATGGTATTGCTTTGAACATTGGGTGATTAGAGGTACAGAGATATAGATCGTTTATAATTTTACATTCTGCTAAGTCTTGTTTACTTAGTTGTATGTAATCTTGCACTGAAGTGTCAAGTACTACGTATGAGTCGAGGGGTTCTATATATGCGTAGAACGAGTCGTTTACCTTTGTAGGTACCGGGTGTACCTTACTTAATTTGAATTTCTTTGCGCTCAACAATGGGATGTCTAGTACTACGGTAATTGATTTAGTATCCGAAAATGCGGAGAGAGTTAGGATATCATATAGGACATGCATGTTTTCTAATTTTATTCCGATAGGGAAGTCTAATCCTTTCGGAATAAATGGAAGTGCTGAAGTGAGGTATGTTATGATTTGAGCTGGTGGTATTAATCGTGGGTTAAGGATTCCTTTCTTTATATCCATTATGAATTCTAACAGGTCCTGTGCGTCGTGCAATAGTGTTTCCGTGACGCTATTTATTAAAATGAGGTGCTCGTCTATTGTCTCTCGAAATCTAGTAATGTCAGTTGACTGTTGTAGTTGATATTGAATTTGCCAAGTCGCGTTTAAGAGCGTTTTTTCGTTGTCTTGTATGTTATGTATAGTCTCGTTGAGAAGTTCGGCGTTGGCTCTAACGATTTGCATTTGTCCCTTTATTATATTTTTTAGTCTGTTTTCCTGTCCCTTTAAAAAGTCTATTTGGTCGTTGATTTTCTTCCTATCTTCGGAATCCATTAGTCCGAAGAGTGATTTGCCTATGTAACCTAATCCGTCTATTAATCCGCGGCGCTGTTTTTGTGCTGAGCTTATAGTTTGCTGGACGTAGGTAAGGAGTTTAGCGACGCGGTCTAGCTCGTCTCGAATTCTCGTGCCGAACGTTTTGCAGAATTTTTGTAAGTTATCGGTAGAAGGCGTTTTACACTGAGCAAGTATGTCATGTAGTACAGCTTGGAGGGTCGCTTCACGTCGATATATATATGATATGTCTATGTGTAATATTAATTTCCAGCTATCTCGATAAATCTGTAGGTCGCCTAGGTTTTCGAAGTAAATGCCGGGGTGATCTTGAAATTCTTTTATAGCGAAGTCTGTGTCGGGGGGTGTCCCTCCTACGAATAGTGTCGTCGACTGTAGGACGGTAATCCTATAATAAAAAAAATATATAATGTCGAGGTGTAGTCGGCGTTTCGTTCTGTTAGTTGTGAAGTCTTTCGTCGTGCGAGTGCGTGCTCGAGATAAAAATTTGCTAACGTAAGGCGGTTCGTCTTCGTAGGCTCGATTGCCGTGTCTCTTCTCACATCGTCGTGGTCCGTCGCATAGGACTGTCCGGACCAATTTTGTTATTTAGTGTTGAGGATGTTATCCTTGTTGACGATTCCGCGAGAGCTCGCGTTGTTTTTGTTGGTGCGTTTAGTGCAATTTAGTGTTTGGTGTCCTCGCGGGCGTATGCCAGTTTCCTTATACTTTTCCCTTCTTTTCCTTTTCTAGTACTTGGAGTTTCCCGCCCCATCGGGTTTTATGAATATTTCGTACCGGCGGGCGGTGAGGGAATATCGGGCGGCTCGGCGCCAATACGAACTAGAGAACGCAACCTGGATGGAGTGGGAGGAGGAGGACGCGTGGGGCGTCCGGGCATTGTTTGGTGAGTTTCTTTTTGTCTTGGCGTCGTTTATCTCTAGCCGAATTCTCAATCTTAATTGTCTCGCGTCTGGTAATTGTTCCAGAGCGTCATGGAGACCGTTTCATTGGGCCCGCGCGGCTGCCGGACCTGCGGGGCTGCTGGGGGGCGGTCCTCGAGGCCGATTTTCAACGGTTCTAATAAACTTATTTTAACCTATATTATTTTGTCTAAAGTTTCGCGTATCGTTAATTCCCTTCACGTCTGCGACCATTTCCCTATTCCTGCCCTATTCTATGAAATGTTTAAGCCGGTTCGCGTGTACGCGACGCGTTTTTCGTCCTTTTCCTATAGTGTAATTATTATTGTCGTGCGTAGCTTGTATCGAGTAGGGACCTATCCACGCGGGTGTTAGTTTTTTAGATCGTCCGCGTCTCAATGTCTCGTCGTGCAGTAGCACTTGATCTCCAACTTTAAAGGATTTGTCCGCCGTCTTCTTATCGTAGTACGTTTTTGATTTTTCTTTATTTTTTCCTATAGTCTCGCGGGCGATGTCGTTGGCCGACCGTAATCTCTCGCGCAGTTCTTCTGCGTATTTGTCGTAGGTATACGTTAGCTGGGGTGGTTGTCTTAACGAAGTCGGTAAGGTAGCTTGCCTTCCGAAGACAAGTTCGTACGGCGTGTAGCCCGTGGTCGTGTGAGGGGTCGTGTTATAAGTGAACATTGCGTACGGCAACCAGTTGTCCCAGTCCGTCTGGTCGTCCGTAATAAAATTCTTTAGATATTCCGCCAGTGTGCGATGGCTTCTTTCTAGTGCTCCGTTAGTTTGGGGGTGGTAAGCCGTAGTTTGAATTTTGTCGATTTTTAATAGCTTACAAACATTTTTAAAGACTTGGCTCAGAAAATTAGTTCCTTGATCAGTTAGCACTCGTTGTGGTATGCCGTATTCGCAGACTATTTTGGTGACAAATTCTTTCGCTACTGTGTTTGCTTCTTGATTTTCGAGGGGTATGGCTTTACTGAATTTGGTTAGTAGGTCTTGAAACGTTAATATGTATTTGTTTCCGTTGTCTGTCTCGGGTAAGGGCCCTACTATGTCGAGTGCACATTTCTCGAACGGTTCTATGGGGGTATCTGTGATTGTCATTGGAGCTTTGGCTACTTTTGATAGCTTATTTTTCTGGCATTTTTCGCATTTGGAAATATATTTCTCTACTTCTTGTCTCATACCTGGCCACGAGTGTTTTAATTTTATTCGTTCCATGGTTCTTTTTATGCCTAGGTGTCCACCCAGGGGTGTGTCGTGGAATTCGCGTAACAATCGAAGTTTTTCGTCTTCCGTGTATGTTGTATCGCTCAATTTTCCGTCTGCATGGGACTCGTCTTTTTCGCTGGTACTTTCGCTGGCGCCGGCTACTGTTTCACGGTCAATCTTTTGTTTCGTTCCTCGCGTTATCGCGAACATTCTGCTGAGGGCGTCAGCGTTCTTGTTAGTCTTCCCGGTCTTATACTCTATGCTATAGTCGTATTCTGCTAACTTCAATTTCCACCTCATTAATCTAGACCCAGGGTCCTTAACGTTAAAAAGCCAAGTAAGTGGCTTGTGGTCTGTCACGATTTTGAATTTGGTGCCGTATAGGTATGGTCTGAAATGTTGCGTTGCCCATACGATGGCTAACAATTCCTTTTCGATTGTACTATAATTCTCTTCCGCCTTGTTCAATACCCTGCTCGCGTATGCTATCGGCAGATCTTGTCCTATTTTCCCTTGCGATAATACTGCTCCTATCGCTTTTCCGGAAGCGTCCGTTGTTAGAACAAACGGTTTCGAGAAATCTGGATATTGCAATATCGGTGCTGTCATTAATTTTTCCTTTAGAATCTCGAGGGCTTCCTGCTCCTGCGCGGTCCATCTGAATGTTTGGTCTTTCTTTAAAAGTTGTGTCAATGGTTTCGCGATTTGTGAAAAATTATCTATGAATCTCCTGTAATATCCGGCTAAACCTAGGAAGGATTGCACGTCTTTAACTCCTTTGGGTATTGGGAAGTTTCGGACAGCATCTAATTTTGACGGGTCGGGTTTGATGCCGTTTTCGGTTATTATGTGTCCTAAGTATATGGTTTCCTTGCGTAGAAATTCGCACTTGTTGGGTTGAAGTTTTAGGCCACTCTCTTGTATGCGTTTGAACACGAGTTCTAGTCGCTCTTGGTGTTCCTTTAACGAACGTCCGTAGACTACTATGTCGTCTAAATACACGAAACATTTTATTCCTTGTAGGCCCGACAGCGCGGTATTCATTAATCTTTGAAACGTCGCGGGGGCGTTTTTGAGCCCGAATGGCATTCTATTATACTCAAAATGTCCGTACGGCGTTGAGAATGCGGTTTTTTCGCGGTCTTCCTTTTTCATAGCTATCTGATGGAATCCTGACGCTAAATCTAGAGTTGAGAAGTATTTCGCTCCGCCTAATTGGTCTAGAATGTCTGTTATGTTGGGTAGAGGGTACGAATCGCCTATCGTCGCGTCGTTTACCTTCCTGAAATCTACCACTACTCTTAGCCTGCGTTTACCTGTAGCATCTGGTTTTTTCGGGACTACTAGCAGGGGAGCGTTCCATTGGCTGATGCTTGGTCTAATTATTCCTTCTTCTACCATCTCTTGAACTTGTCTATCTACTTCCTCTGTATGTGCTTGGGGCAATCTATACGGTTTCACGTATATAGGTTTGGTACCTTGGGTTAGGGTAATTGAATGTTCCGCCTTTGTGGAGTATCCTAGTTTGTCTCCTTCTAATCCGAATATTTCGTTATATTTTTCGCAAAGTCCAAGTAAGCTGGCCTTTTCCTCGCTATTTAGGTGTTCGGTCCTGAGGTTTTCGCGCAAGACTTGCATCCTATTTCTCCCGTGTACAGCGTGTACCATATATGTCGGCGCGTCGCGCTCTTTATCGCAGATTGCGTCCGTCGGGTCAATGTCATCGCTCGTCAGTGTTTCTAACGTCACAGTCGGCGTATTGATAAGGACTTCGTCCGCTGTGGTGTTCATTACGCTTATTACGCATTGACCGTCATTGCCTATCGTTAATGAATTTCCCATGAACACTCCTGGCTTAATAGATTGTCCTTCTACTATTCCTTCACCTTTACTCGTCGTTCTGGCTAAGAGGATCGTTTCTGATCGCGGTTTTAACGTTACGTTTCCTCCTCCGGAGTAAGGGAACCGTACTCCGTACAATTCTATTCCTTGATTTGCCCGAATGCATACGTCGTGTTTGATCATAAAATCTTGTCCTACGATTCCGTCTGCTTCTAACGGAAAGTCGTCTCTTACTAATCGGCAAGGGTGTGTTATTAATTTATTCCCGACTTTTATGTTTAACTGTATTAGACACAGCGTCTTGATTTCCATTGGAGCTATTCCTCGCAGGGACACTACTTCGTCTTGGGCTTGGACGTCGCCCAACACCTTTCCTATCTTTATTAACGTGATGTCGGCACCGGTGTCGACTAACATGTTTGCTCTTTCCTCTATTAGTTCCGGCGCCGAGATTTCAATGGTATTCTCTATCTTGGAAGTCACTACTAGATTCGCGCGATATGAGTCCACTCTGGCTCCTGCGTTAGTTTGTCTATCGTCGGGTGTTCCGCTGCTCGCGTTCGCGTAATCCCGATTTCCGCCAGATGATTCTCGGCTCGAGTTCCTGTTAAAATTCTGTCTAGAGTCGTCGCGCCTGTAATTAGTGTTTGTATAGCGCGGTCTATATTCTCGCTCGTTTGCCCTTTCTCTGGCCCTGCATTCTCTGATTTGGTGCCCCGGTTTTTTACAATAGTGACAGACTACCGTGGCGTGATGAACCTCCCTTTTTATGTGTGTCGTCGGTTGCGTCGGATAGTTTATTCGCGGCATGCTTAGTCGCGTATAGCAATTCCTCGCTAAATGTCCTAATTTATTACAGCGTTCGCAACGCGGTACGTTTGACCCTTCTCTTCTTCTGGGCTGATCATCGGACTTCCTAAAGTTCCGGGAGTTATTTAGACCCATTGCTTGTTCTTCTTCTATTGCTGCTCCTATAGCTGCATTTAATGTCGCATAGTTTCGAGACCTTATAATTGTCTTTAATCTTACATTCAATCCGAGGGTGAAAACATCCAAAGCGCGTTCTTGTACCGATCCTACTAACGCGTCATTTACTTCGTTACTGTTCCCTGGCTTTACCGTTAGCTCGGATAATTCTCCTGCTAATTCCTCTACTCTACACGCGAATAGTTTTACACTCTCGCCATCTCGTTGACGACAGGCGTGAAACTCCGCTCCGACAGCTCCTATTGACCTTTTGTCCACAAATAATGATGTTAAGATATCCTTTAATTGATCGAAATTCTCTATTTCCTTGTATTCTAGTACCTTGGCTGCCTTGCCTTTTATTTTTGTTCCCATTACCGTTCTCAAGAAACGCGGTAGCTCGTCCGCGGGGACAAACTCTGAGGCGCTTGCATAAGATTTCAGAAATTCTGCAAGTTCGTCTGACGATTTTCCTACGAATTTGTCGACTAACGACAATGCGGTAGATAATTTTTTTACGTCTAGTTGTAGCCCGGGGGGGTTAGCGCCGTCAAGTAACGACATTTCTTGTTCCTTCGAATTTACTCCGTCCAACAAACTAAAATCCGCTAATAAAATCGGATATTCTCTATTTGGTGTTACGAAATTTTCCGGAGACGATTCTGCGCTTGAATCGTCGTTCCTCCTAACGTTTAATTCTAACGGCGGCGGTCGAAGTGTGTGACGAGACGGTCTTGGATGGTCTATAGAAGGTAGAAGGTCTAGTTCTTCTCGTACGAAGGTTAACTTTTTATTGAAAAACGATTCGAATGATCTCGACAAGATTCTTTGACCCGGGAGTTTGAATTGATTCGCGCGTTCGTCTTCTATAGACATGCATGTACCGTTTCTGAATTTCTTTAGGACTCTGGTTTACAATATTTACGTTCGCGTTTTCTGTTTCGGACTCGGTATGAGTTTCGTTTACTCACAATGCTGCTCGCAACCACATGTCGTCGGCTCGGTCGGACGTCCTCTCGTACGTGAACCAACGGCGGTGATTAGATGAAACTGGACCCAGCAAGGTCGATCCGTACAGCTGTTTGCTGCGTGCTCCGACGGCTGCTTCCCTCGTACGGCTCTCCGTCCGTCCTTCAGGTGCGGCTCCTACACGTTCCTCTGTCTCCAAGTCCTCTCGTGCGCCTCGGTCCTCGGATCCGTGACGTCTTCGTAGATGGATTTGGTGTTTGGTAGATGGTTGATTCACCCGTTCACTCACAAGTCGATTTTACTCGTTGTTAGGCTCGTCGTCGTTCGGACTGCGTCGAACGTCTTCTCAAAGGCCGTTCCTCGGTCCTCTGTGCTACCTCGATAGCGACGATAGCCTAACCAGCCTATGTGACTGCGATGTCCCAATAATCTTGTCAGAGAGAGTTCACTCTCAGACGATGTCGAGTAATTGGTTGCGTCAAGGCTTGGTTAAATTTTTACGATGCAGATCCCACCGCTGCCACCAATTTTGTTGTGCCCTGCGTGATGGCTCGCAAGGCTGGTAGGGGATCTGGCGTAATCGTGGTTTCGGGAGTGTTTAAAGGATAAGAATCCACCGGGTGAACTGCACCAAGTTTGTTTAAGCTCAAAGACTAAGTCTTTATTCAAAAACACTAAACTAGACAGAAGTGTACAAGTAGGTTTTAGCCGTGTTACCCAGTCGAGGGTCGGATCTCCAGTCTGTCGATTTGCGGCGGCAAATCGGTTTTTGTTCCGCTATTGGGCGTGGGCCCCCCGCTTCGCGGCGCCGTATGTGGTCACCTTGAAGCGCTCGCAATTCCGCTGATTTTGTAGATTCGCGCTTTGCCTCGCAACCGATTTGGCTTAGGAACGTCTCGAACGTTCTACGGTAATATAATATGTATAACGTGTATAATACGTGTGCTTGGGCGTTGCCTGGGCACAACACTTGTCATCACTTGTCATTGTTGCGGTTTCCGCTAATGTAAATATGCGTGATTGAGTGAAGTTAGCTATAAGACATAGAGATATCAAAGCTAGATGTGGAGCGAAATTCAAATCCTTTGTAGCTGGAAGATTTATTGTAGGCATGCGAGCTTGAAGCGAACAGCACATCTGGAAGGTCTTAAGCAAGTTTGAAACGCGGGACAAGGAAGAATTTATTGTCAGGACTCATAAACACGTAGAGCGCGTTGTGTTTCTTGAGGGTTTCCTTTGCAGTTTTTCAAACGTGCTCGTACATAATTAGAATCTATTACCTGAACTCAGAAGGCATGCGAGAGCCTGGGTTTGCATTCAATACTTCTGGAAACTACAGTTAGGCCAAGCAGTGAAAATAAAGAGCTTAACTTTTTCCTTTGCACATCTGCGTGCCAAATTTCGTCGAGCGGGCAGCGGCTCGCCTCGTAAAAGCACTTATAATTCTGTCCTCCCTTTCAATAACTGCCGATGTCCTGTTAGGGTAAAAACTCCGGTCGGGGGAGGTTGAAAGTCATAAAGCCATAAACTTTCTCCGAGTGACGTCGTCTTGACCCCGAGGGTTGCGCTTACTTACCTGCGAGATATGTATGTACTGTATGTAGCTTATGTACCACTATATGTAAAACGGGGAGCGTGCCTCGATCACTAGACAAGAGTGGGAGGAAGCGTGAAGGAAGGGCGAAGGACAACCCACTGATGCAGCTTGAGGGATGCAATCGTGCTGATTGGACAACAAGGATCTAGGGGAGGATCAACAGGATCTTTGCAGCGACTTCGTCGATGAGCTCGGAGCGTTTTCTTGTACACTGCATTCATTCGATCGCCAACTAGCTTCTTGAATAGACGAAATACACCAAACAGTTAACTTAAAATAGTTCCGTGTTACTTGTTTTATTTGAAATACCAGCGCAGAGCAGAGCGGTTCAGCGCTCCACGGGCACCAACCCGCGTTCGCGTTTCAATTGCACCGCAGAAATACGCAACATCATACAGTTTCTAGTGCTAGCACGTGCAAAAATTACATCGGATTTGTGTGGAAACTTTCTACTGCATTAGATTCGATACCCAAGAATTAGAGTAGTATTAGGAATTACACAAGTAATTAGTTTCAAGTACAAAGATAACCATAAAGATAAACATAACCCCCAAGCGTTGTCGGGACTGCTTACGATATATGTAGAACCCCTCTAAGGACAAGGTAATTGGCCGCGAAAATTACGGCAGTTCGAATTCTTTAGACCTTGCTATGCAGGCGTATTCATAAAGCGAGAACCTGTGGGGTTGCGTCAATGGAACGGCCTAGTACGAAAGCAAACATAATAATTCTCGAGGTAAGAAAGCAGAATTGTCGACACATCCAAAACGTATCTACTGGAAATAAAGCATAAGGAAAATGTGAAAAATGTATTATTACTGATCCACAAGGGCAGATGCTGCCAACCGCGTCACTGCAAGATGGAATTTGCACTTTAAATAACGCAGAAAAAGAGGGACTTTTACCAAGAGAATCGGCGAAACAACACGATTCTTTATAGAAACGCCTAGGACAGAAGATAACTTCAACAGAAAAATAATATGATGGAACCGAGCAAAGTAGCGGAAGGGGAATTAGAAAATTGTAAGTTCAGAGAACCAACCATGCGAAATATGTGTTACGGTAGGCATGCAAAATACCAGAATATTAACACATTAGCATATTAGCATATTTTCCCACCTGATACGACAGTGGTCGGAGCCATTCTGGGTGGTTGGGGCATGGATCTTTTTGTGGGTGGCTCCTCGTCCTCGCTGCTCGAAAATGTCCGGCGGATAATTTTGCGCTTCTGGCCACTTGCTGCATCTGACTGCAGATCGCTGGTGTCCTCGGCTTTTTTGGCCTTGCGCCTGGCTTCAGCATAGTTGTCTGGAAGAGCACATTAGTAATTAATTGGTATAATAATTACTCACTGATTAGTACAATAATTAATAAGTAAATATTATAATAATTTCAACCTACAGTAAATTGCAGTACCAAAACTAGATATGGCAAACTTTTTCCATGATTTATTGAGCGTCTCGCACTTCTTCAACGCACTTCCCAGGCGATTCCCGCCATGGTCTGGCCAAGAGCACGAATTTTCCTCCACCCAATTCGAAGGCACTGCTTCCACCGTTTCGTCCCCAAGGAACTTCACAATGACCCAAGCATTCTGCGCCATTTCTAATGTTGGATACACAAGTATTCATGAAACACAACATGTTTAGACATTTTACCAGCATGTATTCTTAGCTTAAAGGGTATAGACGAAGAGACTAGAGAAACTCGAAACCTGAGCATTAATGTTATCGTCATAAAGACAGTATAAACATTGAATGAGTATCTTATTCGTACGTACCAAAGAAGCACAGCGAAGCAAAAGAAAAATTATAATTCTGTCAGAAATTTTTAATTTCACGCATTTACATGCTATTTCCGCGGCATTAAAAATTTGAGAAGGACCCAAATTACATTCTTCTGAAAAGAAAGTTCCTAATTGTGAAGATTTATACGGAGATACTCCTACAGATTTAACGAGTTTCAAAATGCTATTTTGTAATCCAAAATGATGATAATTATCTGGTTTGATACGATTAATTCTATATTTCTGGCCGTTTTGAAACCGATATTTATAAAACGGGGAATATATCATTTATTGCTCGATGTGAAATGTTATGTGTTACAGCCCACTCTGCCAATGAAGAGGCTAAATTAGGACTATTCAATTCAGTTGCTCATTCTTACAAAGTCTGTGAATTTTCGAAGGAGGCCAAATTCTGAATTCCTTCTAAATTCGGAGAAAATTCTACATTAATTTCGGTAATATTAAAAGAAGATTGCGTACTTGTGGCAGGTAAAACATATAAGTGTATTGATAATGAGAAGATAAAGACAAGATGTTGAATGTGAAAATGATTGTGAACTAATTCCAGATTAAACATCACTAGTGGGGTGCTAACAAAATGGATTGCAGATTTTAAATGTGAACAACTAGCATCTAATGATGTTGTGATGGCTTCGTGAAGGGAATCAGATTAAGTGATCTGTTGGCGCGCATATAGTAATTATTCAATTTCAATTTGCCAGTCATTATTAAAGTAATGAAAAAAATAGAAATAAGCTGACTGAAATGTAGAAAAAAGCAAAATGCAACACTGGTTTCAGAAATATAGAGATATAGAACTTACCTGCAGAATATATGTATGTATTCCAAACAAAACGCCAAAGAAACACACTAAACACTAACTTTAAATACGTAGACTACTAATAAAAAAAACAATAAAAATACGACAAAAACACGATAAAAATACGATAAAACACGATAAAAATACGATAAAACACGATAGAAATACAAGAAAAACAGAAAAAAATACACTATAAAACTAATATAAAAATACTACAACTAAATATGTAATATAATATGAAATAAAGTAGGAATAAAGTACAGACTAACAATAATATGAAAAAATATATGAAAAATGTATAAAAATTAGCGAAAAATAGTGTGCGTCCCCTGCGATGGTTCTGCGATAACTGCTGCAGTTTCCTTGCGACCTGTAGGCTCCAAGGAAACCTTGCCACCCCCCACTACGCAGCACAACCCTTATCCTGCCGACGGTTATACCTCTGAAGATTTGCCAGCAAGGCTCTTTAAAGCAGAAAAGCAGAAGAAATTGACTCACGAAATCGACTAAAAGTCGGCCGTTTAAACCCGAAAAAAGCGCTATTACAACGAAGCAATGATCTAGAGTACACAGTGGTCAGAGAACAGAGTGCGGTTACTGAAAAGCACAGAATTACTACTGCATCTTTATTCGCATCCTGATCTACTTCCTTCAATTCATTTATTATGATATTATAAACAGTTTTCTTTATTTTTGTTCAAATAATCTTTAAATTTAATTTTCCAAATGCATTGATTTTCTTTGTACGATTCGATAAATACTCTCAACAAATTACATATGTGTCAATAATTTTAAATTCGTCTGCCGGTGGCCCACACTTCCCGTTAAGGGCACTCCCCGGTGAAAATGTCAACAAAAATTGTTGCATCTTTCCATCCCATAACATCTGAAGAATGACCAGGTTAAATTTTAGAATGAAATTCCTAAGGGTGCAGACTTTACAGGCAGGTCAGGGGAATCAACGGTGTGACGGCCTTAAAAATAGGTGCTTTTTGAAGATGGGTTGTGGCGCAGGTATAATAAAAATGTAATTTTGGTTTTAATTAATAATACATTTATTGATCTAAAAAAAGATTCAATTTTTGATTTAATCGAAAAAAAGCATGGAAGAAGGGAGCTCACGGGCAAGTCCCCGTCACTAAACGAACACGCTCGGCGTCAAACTTCATGTACGCTTTTCTCGAAACAATTTTTGACGCACTATCACCAAACAACACAAATGCAATTCTTGATAGAATCTATAAATTTAAACGTGCCCTTAATTTTGATTTGCGACAAATCGGAACCCAGAAAAATCAACCTCGCGGTGATTGCGTTCATGCCAGACAATTGACACACGCGCTCCGTCTTGCATTACAACTATCGACTGTAAAGAAGTATGTAAATCGAACGGCAAGAAGGAGCGTGTATGGCGGCCTTTAGAGTGCCTAATGCCGCGCCAAATTTATCACTTTTTTAACTCGATATCTGGGATTCTGTTCAAAATCGGATATGACGTTGTTCACGTGAAATTAAGGGGAGTTTTTGTTTCAGGTGGTTGAGTCTTAACACTTTCACCTCGCAGTGACCGACCGTCTTTTCCGCAAATCTGCGTTGCACATGTTGGCAACGACCTGAGTCACAGGAGGGGTGACAATAAGCAGAGACAGGAAATCGTGAGGGTCGTCGGCGCACAGTGGGACGAGAATGCCTTATTTATTTGGACATCGGCCAAAATTTGAAGTGTCGAAATTCGGTTCTATAGCTTCATTAAATCTTTATTAAGTGTTCGTAACATTAGAAAACACAAAGAAATAAACTTTATATTCACATTAGGTTTGATCCAATTGTACCTATATGAATCTGACCTGTATGAAAGTTTCAGTCTTTTTGTCTTTCAGTTGCACTACTTTAAACACTTATTGCCTAAATCCTATTTCTTTATAAGTTCTCAATATTTTACATATTACCGAGTATCTTATTATTAAGGATTTTGTAGAAAAAACATTCTGAATTAACTTGGTTTTCACCACTAAACAACTGTATAAAATAAGAATGCGTTGCACTCAATACTATAATAATTCAACTAGTGATTTAAAGTTTTGCTCAAAATCGCCCAAGGTCTAAATTACCTGAATTTAATACTTTAATGGTAAGGTTTTAAAAAGTAGAAAAATTACCTGCTACTAGCTGCGATTAATAAAATAAATCTAATGCAAACATTTCAGTTTATACGTATTTAGTCTCGGCCAGCAGTCATGCCCGATCGTCGCGACACGCGTATATCGATGAACGCATTAATCTGCCGAAACAGATATTGATGTTAATGTAGAAGAAGAGGAAACTCTGATGAACATTAACTTGTAATTAATTTTTCAATGTATATTATTCTGTTCATATTTTTAATAAAAATTTAAAAAAAATTTTCTTCTAAATCTCAGTTATACTACTTAACATGAATTGAAAGGGTGCAAATTTTTACAATGAATGTCCAAACCGTTTGGAACTAATTACCATGTCCAGTTATTGTCCTTACGTCGTTCCACTGTGCGGCGGCGCGAGCCCGCTAATATTGGAAAAATCACAGGTCAGGTCTAGGCGTCTTCGCGTGCGGCGCACAGTGGGCTGAAAACACGTTTCTTTTTGTGGCCAAACGTTTAAACTGTCCAGGGAATATCACACCTTGTTTAGCGTCCAAATACACTGTGGACTCTATCGCAGAAGTAATTATTGTTAATAATTACATACCTAATATAATGTGTCGTTGGCTGTCCTGGCGGTGTTACTCGCGACTCCAAGCCCAGCCTTTGAAAAATTCATTATATTTGTTTGAAGTTCCATTGCATCATTGTTCCAACGTGAATATAACGTCTACTTTTCCAGAAGTACAGTTACGAGCCCTACTTGACCACACCGTGTCGAACGCTTGTTAAATATACAAAAAGACGTTGTTTCTATGAGAAAACAGTAAAAGTAATGTTAATTACTTTAATTTATCCAGTAACACGCTTCCTGAATGAAATTAAGACCAACAGAATCTTATAGAAGGTATTGGTGAACTAATGCCAAGTGTTGGTGGGCTTTTGCCCCACCGTGCGCCACTCCATTTCATTTCTTTATACATATTAGTATGTACAAACTGTTCCAGTCAACGTGATTTTTAACAGGTATAAGTATAGTCAAGGGCGGCTGGGTCATTGCTGTTTTACCTTCGAGGGTTTTACGGTGGGGACTTACGCTGTATCTGACTTCGAAAGGGGGAGCGTAAGCTAAAACAGCCCTTGCAGTGCAGGCGATTTATAGCTGTAAATTTGGTATTTTTGAAGCGAAATTTCGTCTTCATTTCTTTGCGACGAGGCAATCGCTTGTTCTCGAAGCGTTCGTCAGGAAACATTTGTCTACCAGATATGTCGATAAGGGGCAATCGACACCGTGCCGTTTTTCAGAGATTTCGACTTTCGTCGCTATCGTGCCTCCGTTCTCAAGGTGAAATCTGACGGCACGTGGATCGGCGAGCCTGGCACGAGACTCGCCGAGCCCACGCGCCGTCAGAACGCTCATGTCTCGCCGCCTTGCGATCCTCGGCGATCCACGTGCCGTCAGATTTCACCTTCAGGTAAAAGGACTTTATGATTTCGGGCATACTCTCGGGTTTTTCCCCCAAGGTCCTGGGTGAGTCAGGATATAGCCAAGCTACACATCTGGCAACCAGACTCCCACAGGTAAGTATTTTTCGCGCGTGGATACGGTTAGTTTTTTTTTCAACACCTGCATGAAAATGGGTGTTTTTTTACGCCTGCTGTGCGGGAGCAAAATGACCAATTTCAGACTATTCGCATTTTATACTTTTCTCCCAAGGGAAAAAGACTTTACGCGCATGCGTATTCGCAATTTTTTACTTTGCTCCCAAGGAAACTGGAGTTTGGCGATACCCTGTGGTATGAAGATACATTTGTTCGACTAATCGTCATCGATCATGTGTATTTTTGCGAATCGCTCAGCAGGCTTTCAAAAAAACACACCTTTCATGCAGGTGTTGAAAAAAATATTGTGCAGCACAGCGAGCAAACTTCACGCTCGTCGGAATCGCTTTCTTCTCTCCCTTGTCACGCAATGTACTATTGTTTCCGGTGATTTTTCGCGCCCGTTTTTTCTGCGCGTTTTCGGCGTCGCTTGGTCCTAATGTAATCTGCTCCCTAATCAATCGGACTTGTATTCGTTTCAAACGGCCACTCTCTGGAAGAGGCCCTCTTCACACCAAATACCTCCTCCCCAAGGTCCACCTTCGTTCGCACGGAATACGTCAGGGCCGTGAGGCACCTTTGAGGATGTCGAAAGAGCGACGGTCGGTGGATCGGACGAGACAGTCACGCAGCCTAGGCAAATATTATGTTGGAGGAAACGCGAGGCTGTCGCGACAGCCTCCCACGCGAGGCTGCTTCGGAAAGTCAAGTATGGTTTCCGTGGTCGACGTAGGTAGTTTCCAGACTTCCCACTCCATACAACTACCATGTACTTGTAAGACGCTTTTACAAATATTGTACGATTTTTCCTGAGGGCTCACTTTCATGTGTAACGACAATTTTTATTTAATTTTACTGAATATTATTACGACTATTGTTATATTTTTGTTATCCATAAAATGGAGAATTTTTATTGTTAAAAATTGGCCTTACTGCTCGGTGAACAATATAATAAGTGACACAGTGACTGTCGTTTATTGCTGTGTAAGCAAACAATCC
The DNA here is from genome assembly GCA_910592295.1 of Andrena haemorrhoa. NCBI lineage: Eukaryota > Metazoa > Arthropoda > Insecta > Hymenoptera > Andrenidae > Andrena > Andrena haemorrhoa. The sequence continues at coordinate 23,720,878 of OU342942.1, forward strand.
TACGACACCTAAGGTCGGGTCCAGATCTGAACACAACAGCGAACAGAACACCACTTGAGGAGTTAGATGGAGCAAGACAAGTAGATCGCTCGTTTTGTATAATAGCTGAGAACCCCGAGGGGGCTAGGTAGCGCCTGCCGCCAGGACTGTTTAGCTTATTACGCACCCCTTTTGAAGCCAGATACTACAGCGTAAATCCCTGTTACGTCCGGAAGGGACCTTTCGTAATTCACCCCCGAGCGGTTGGAATGATCTACTGGGTTCTTGCTCTGTTAAGGTGCTAAAGCATGCCTTGACTATACTTACCAGGAAGAGGAAAGAGAATAGGATTGTTGAATGAGATTGTACACAGGAATTATGGGAATAACAATCAAGTATAAATATATTCTGATAAGAACGTGAGTTACAAACTACATACCCTAGAGACGGCGCTCCGTCTCTGCTGACGCTCGCGTGTCGCTGAACCTGTCGTAGGTCGCGGGCGCTCGCGTTAAAGCGCGTATCGACGTTGCGAGGCGTGCGCGCGAGGCACGCCTCGCGCATTGGAGAGTCTGGAGACTACCTCGACATCGGTCACTTTGGAAAGCAGCCTCGTGATGCTGCCGTGGCAGCCTTGCGCTACCTCGAGCATGATATTTTCCTCGCTGCGAGGCTGCCTCGCGCCCGTCATTAAAATCATACCAAATATCATGCAAATCTGACTACTTTGACACAAGCTATTTATATTCCTTATGTAAAAGTTGTCCGATTTACACGACATTTAGCATGATTTTGATCGGAAAAGCCCAAGGAATCCATCGGCGGCACTTGCATATCCATACGATAAAAAATAAAGAATTATTATATTTCTGAAACAGGCAGGTACTGGGTGATTCTGGAGCTACGCCCGTCAAAGAGGTGCGGGCTGGTACCCCGTGGCGAGAACAGCCCTTCGCAGTTCCTCACCCAATTTTTATGGCTTTCGACCCTCGAAGGGGTTTGAGTGCCTATTAATAAGAAGTGCGAAATCTTCGACTTCCGCATTTCTCATCGGATCATTCCGAAAACGACGCCAATTGATACCTCATGTTTCGCCGATGAAACTGACACCAAGAACGACGTAATTGGGACCATAATGAAGGAAATTCCATGAAAAATTCATTTCCATAACCTCAAGCTAATTTCGTTAATGATATGTAGTCCGATTCACATGAAATTTGGTATGATTTTCATCGGAAAAACATAAGGAATCCATCGGTGTCACTTTCATATCGATACGATAAAGAATGAAGAATTTCTTAATACGCTGAAATGAATATTTCACATTTTCACCCTCGACAGCGGGGCGCCGACCTCAATTCGCTACGGTCGGCCGAGGATTCATACCAGTTTCAGAAATAAAATAATTCTTTATTCTTTATCGTATGGATATGCAAGTGCCGCCGATGGATTCCTTGGGCTTTTCCGTTCAAAATCATGCTCAATGTCGTGTAAATCGGACAACTTTTACATAAGGAATACAAATAGCTTGTGTCAAAGTAGTCAGATTTGCATGATATTTGGTATGATTATAATCGACGGAACGCCAGGAATCCATTGGCGCAACATCCCCTTCGATACGATGAAATTCTGAAATTCTGAACATTTCTCGCTTATTTTAATGATATTCCAAACCCTTCGAGGGTCGAAAGCCATAAAATTCGATGAGGCACTGCGGGGTGTTGTCCTCGCCACGGGGTGACGGGCGCGTGGCAGCCTCGCAGCGAGGAAAATATCATGCTCGAGGTAGCGCAAGGCTGCCACGGCAGCATCACGAGGCTGCTTTCTACAGTGACCGGGTCGAGGTATTCTCCAGACTCTCCAATGCGCGAGGCGTGCCTCGCGCGCACGCCTCGCAACATCGATACGCGCCTTTACTCTCGGGTAACGCGCGGAAGTCGGTGAACCTTAAAGGCAGAGTTAAACATATGCAACAGCGCGCATTGCGCTCCGAACACTCAAGGTTTCCTATGGTGCGAGGTCCTACGTTGCGCGCCGAGCCATAAAAATCGACCCTTGTAATGGTGTTCTGCAACGCGCATTGCACATGTTTAACCGTGCCTTGATGTCTCTCGGTTCGCTTGCTCGCTGCGTCGCTCGGATGACGCGATAAAGTGATGAAGTCTCTGAATCTGGCGTCCGTCGTTTCGCCCGCTCTCGCTCTGTTCCTCGTCTTCGCGGTCGCGGTGGTCCGTATCGGCGCGTAAGTGCACTCCCAGGGAGGCCGTTTCTCGGTGTATCGGAACGGAGATACACTTCGCATAACCTGATCGGCCGAGCGCGATTCGCGAGATAGGCACTGAGGCGGAGACGCGATCTAGACGGCGCGATTCGCCGTCGATAGTTCCTAATTCGAGCTTTAAATCTAACTGTCGCTACCACGTCCTCCGATCTTGGGCTCCGCCTCGCACTCTCGAAATCGACAGGGGAAATCGCCCCGTCGGCACCTGTCGATCGCTCCTTATTAGGAAATATCGGGGCCCAGACCGTCAACGGTCACGTTGTGCTTACGATGATAGAGTCCGCGGTTCGGCGACCTGCCTGCCACGCACGAGGTGATTCCGCGGAATCGCCGATTCGAAGGAAAGCGACGCGAGGACAGCAAGCACGGGATGAACCTGTAGGGGCATGTAACTATTCACACTCCAGTTAGGATAGAGCTGAATGAGGCGAGTTCATTCACATTTGTTTCACAAGGGGAGCATGTGTTCCACAATGAGACTAAACTACAGAGAGTCTTGATTTTTACCAACACTGCGTTGCAACGTGCACTTTACGACGATTTACCGTGGTAAAGGAGAATAATTTGATTGAAATAGACGTTGAAATTCATAAACGTGCGAGGTCGAGGATTAGCTTGGCCGCGTTGATCTCGCGATTGTCTACCGACGGTACGGGTTTTATGACCCGGTTATTTGGTACCGACGCCGTAGTACCGCGCCGCGGACGATACCGGTGGCCGACCAGATGTAGGGACCTTTGCATATTGTCTAAAATATTGAAAGCTAAAGAATATTACTGGTCCACACCTCGAATCAGTGGTGTCATTTGTACCTGCAAAAGAATTTTACTACCAACCCACTCCTAGTCGACCGTAATAGCGGAGCACGCAGCTCGCTTAATGAAGACTGAAAACAAAAGTATAACTTTAACAGGCTGATCGGCCTGATTGTGAGTGTTTCGCCAGGGTCGCGGTTTATGACGGTATTGTCCCGTGAGGCGGCGGTAAACGACGGTACAGGTAAACGTTCTTTTACTTCGACTCGAAAGACATGCGAACTCAGAATTAAAAGAACGCCGACGGCTAGACTCTGTCGCACGCACAGTTTACATGACATTTGGTATAATTTTAATCGGGAGTACGCCAGGAATCCATTGGTGCCCATATTCCTCCGCCATTCGATTTTTGCTCTTGGGGCTGCGAGGCACCTTTCAGAACGTCGAAATCCCTGCATAGCGCGCACACGAACGCTTTCGACGCGCGCCTCGTCGTAAAAATCGACCCTTTCAAGTGCTTCAAACTGCTCGAAAAACCGAGAAGCTCGTAAATCAGCTAAAAACTCGTGAATGAGTTATTCTACGTCAAAACGAATAGGTGAAAAATTTAGTTTCACCGATTCTCTTCAAAATTACAGCATTATCTGCTATATCTGCTACCTACTATTGCTAATCTTTTATATGGTAAGCAGATATTCCTACTATTTTTCTCGAGAATCGCGAAAACACCGAAAGAAAAATTTGTTTTAACCCATTGTATTTAAATACTTTCCTACGCTAGGCTATTGTTTCGAAAACGCGTGCGTGCGGACTGACCATGGGATCCGTGCAGTTCCAAGCGGTGTGCACTATCGTATGTTTTATTTTTTTGTTAACTGTACCCAAAATCTCCACTTTTTTTAAAAAGGCATTTATTACTTGAAGACTCAACGAATCGAATGGTATTTTTTCAAGCCGGACCGTGGGAGGGAACGACGTCAAATCGCGATTTGAAACTTTTACATCGATTACTGTTAAGTTTATTAAAAATAAACAAAATATTCTATACCTTTGAGCATTCCTTCAGCTTTAAAATGAACCCAAGACGGTGGCATTATCTTCAAAATTGACCGAGATATTAAAGTTTAAGTGATGACGCGTCAGCCGATTTTGTTTCAATTTTCGAAACTTTAACATTAAATATTTCGAAAACTATTTGACTGTAATTTTCAAGAGAATCAGTGAAACTAAATTTTTCACCTATTCGTTTTGACGTGCAATAGCTCGAATACCTACTAGAGCTGTTGTGACGTAGCGTCCCAGCTGCGAGAGATCGAGCGCGCAGCGGCGCGACCGGGAGTGAGCGAGAGGCCGAGCGCCCGGGCGACCGCGACCGATCCGCACCGAGCGGAGCCGAACTACGCCGGCCTCACGTCACGACGCGTCAGAGCGGTGACGCTCACTCCCCACTGCGCCGCTAGATCGCGTCGATTTCTCGCAGCTACGGATTTCCAAGAATCGGGACATAAGCCCTCGCGCCGCAAAGGCAAGACAGTCAAGTGGGGGTTACGGAACCCCACTACCAGTACGCCGTCTGGATGCTGCCCGGGGCAATCGCTGGAGATCTTCGTATATCCGCGCCGATCAGCGATCGCCGCTAGTGCTCTCTTTCCCTCTACCGACTCCGATAGAGACGCAGGAAGTTGCCCGGTCTCTTTCCCTCTACCGACTCCGATAGAGACGCAGGAAGTTGCCCGGTCTCTTTCCCTCTACCGACTCCGACAAGAGACGCCAGGAAGTTGCCCGGTCTCTTTCCCTCTACCAACTCCGACAGAGACGCCTGGAAGTTGCCCGGTCTCTTTCCCTCTACCGACTCCGATAGAGACGCAGGAAGTTGCCCGGTCTCTTTCCCTCTACCGACTCCGACAGAGACGCCTGGAGGTTGCCCGGTCTCTTTCCCTCTACCAACTCCGATAGAGACGCAGGAAGTTGCCCGGTCTCTTTCCCTCTACCAACGCCGATTGAGACGCAGGAAGTTGCCCGGTCTCTTTCCCCCTACCGACTCCGATAGTGACGCAGGAAGTTGCCCGGTCTCTTTCCCTTTACCGACTCCGATAGAGACGCAGGAAGTTGCCCGGTCTCTTTTCCTCTATCGACGAAGACCAGAGCCGCAAGAGCCGCCTGGCCGTCTTCCGATCTCCAGCCCGTTCTGATAGCGAAACGCGCCGCGTACCGCCAAACCAAACGAACGACACGAGCACCCGTCGCGACGAGAGTACCGAGGAAATGTAAATAGTGTAGATACGACAAGAGAATAAAGTTATACAGGGTGTCCGCGGGAACTAGAAACACCTCAATATCTCCTAAACTATTGGAGATAAAAATATTTAAAAAATAGGAAATTGCATGGTTCGAAGGCGCAAATTGATTATCCGGAACGAATTTTTTTTTCGATTATTATTTTAAAAGATACGATGGACAAGTTCGGTTCTGTAAATGGCACTACGTTTTTTGAAGAGGTGAGTTGATAGTGCTTTCCAAGACAAATTCAATAAGCATTAATGTATACACTTGATTTCCACTGGTTTTTGAGATATTGCGCTTGCAAATTTACTGATTTTCACTGGAAGAAAACGCGCTGAAGTAGCAAGAACCGGGGACGGTCAGACAAGCACCACGGGTGGCACTGCCTGTTGAAACTGATACCTACCTGCCAAGGGTCTACCCCGAGACTGGCAGGCCCAAAGGCTGGACAATTCTTTTCCGTCAGAAATGCTACTTAGGTAGGTACATCTGCGGTGTCAGCGGCTTCTGCGCACCGTTACTTTTATTTCGCACTTGCTTCTACGCTCGGATGGCCGGTTCTTTTGGAAGGGATGCAAGTTGGATTGGTTAGGTTAGGAGGTGTGAAAGTTGCTAGACTAAATTTCAACCATAGGGAGCAGATTGTAGTAGAACCAATCGGATTTGCATCCATCATAAACGGCTGCTCAAGCTGGAAGAGGCCCTCTGCACAGCAATACCTCCTCCCCAATGCCCACCTTCTCTCGCACGGAATACGTCAACGCATGCTTTTGTTTTGATATTGAAATTCGTGTTTATACTCGAGAGGACCACGCGTCGACAGCGGGCTACCCCTTTTCTTCCTGTGTCTCTCCACGAGGAGTATTGACGGTGGATTGTAGGAGCGTAGATGTCGGGATGCCAGTTATTGAATTCAGGAGACGATAGAAACACTTTATTAGAAAACACACATGTACTATAATTAAAGTAAATGGTATTCCTCTCGGGCAGGAGTACTGATAACGATCGAACTTGAGCCCCACTTCGCGCAGACCGATTACACGGAGGGTAGTCGAGTCACACACTGCACAAATGATACAGGGTAATTCTGGAGCAACGCCCGTCAAGAAGATGCGGCCTGGTACCCCGTGGCGAGGACAGAACTTCGCAGTGCCTCGCCCGATTTTTATGGCTTTTTCCGGAAAAAGGTATGAATCTTGGGCCGAACGCAGCGAAGTGAGGTCGAGCCCCCGCAGTCGAGGGTGCAATATCCAGTACAACGTATTAAGAAATTCTTTTCTTCATCGTATCGAAAGGGAAGTGACGCCAATGGATTCCTTATGTTTATCTGATGAAAATCATACCAAATATCATGCAAATCGGACTACTTTGACACAAGCTATTTGTAGTCCTTATGTAAAAGTTGTCCGATTTACACGACATTTGGCATGATTTTCATTGGAAAAACATAAGGAATCCATTGGCGACACTTCCATATCCGTACGATAAAGAATAAAGAATTATTTTATTTCCTAAACAGATACAGGGTAATTCTGGAGCTGTGCCCGTCACCCCGTGGCGAGGGCTGCCCTTCGCAGTGCCTCACTCGAATTTTATGGCTTTTTCCGGAAAAAGGTATGAATCTTGGGCCGAACGTAGCGAATTAGGGTCAGGCCCCCGCAATGGAGGGTGAAATATCCATTACAGTATATTAAGAAATTATTTTCTTCATCGTGTCGAAAGGGAAGTGACGCCAATGGATTCCTTATGTTTTTCGGACTACTTTTACATAAGGAATACAAATAGCTTGTGTCAAAGTAGTCCGATTTGCATGATATTTGGTATGATTTTCATCAAAAAAACATAAGGAATACATTGGCGTCACTTCCCTTTCGATACGATGAAGAAAATAATTTCTTAATACGCTGTAATCCCTCGACTGCGAGGGCTCGACCTCAATTCGCTACGTTTGACACAGAATTTATACCTTTTTCGGGAAAAAGCCATAAAAATCGGGTGAGGGGCACTGCGAAGGTCTGTCCTCGCCACGGGGTACCAGGCCGCATCTCCTTGACGGCGGTAGCTGCGGAATTACCTTGTATCATTTGTGCAGTTTGTGACTCGACTACCCTCCGTGTAATCGGTCTGCGCGAAGTGGGGCTCAAGTTCGATCGTTATCAGTACTCCTGCCCGAGAGGAATACCATTTACTTTAATTATAGTACATGTGTGTTTTCTAATAAAGTGTTTCTATCGTCTCCTGAATTCAATAACTGGCATCCCGACATCTACGCTCCTACAATCCACCGTCAATACTCCTCGTGGAGAGACACAGGAAGAAAAGGGGTAGCCCGCTGTCGACGCGTGGTCCTCTCGAGTATAAACACGAATTTCAATATCAAAACAAAAGCATGCGTTGACGTATTCCGTGCGAGAGAAGGTGGGCATTGGGGAGGAGGTATTGCTGTGCAGAGGGCCTCTTCCAGCTTGAGCAGCCGTTTATGATGGATGCAAATCCGATTGGTTCTACTACAATCTGCTCCCTATGGTTGAAATTTAGTCTAGCAACTTTCACACCTCCTAACCTAACCAATCCAACTTGCATCCCTTCCAAAAGAACCGGCCATCCGAGCGTAGAAGCAAGTGCGAAATAAAACTAACGGTGCGCTTCTCGGTGCCGCAGATGTACCTACCTAAGTAGCATTTCTGACGGAAAAGAATTGTCCAGCCTTTGGGCCTGCCAGTCTCGGGGTAGACCTTTGGCAGGTAGGTATCAGTTTCAACAGGCAGTGCCACCCGTGGTGCTTGTCTGACCGTCCCCGGTCCTTGCTACTTCAGCGCGTTTTCTTCCAGTGAAAATCAGTAAATTTGCAAGCGCAATATCTCAAAAACCAGTGGAAATCAAGTGTATACATTAATGCTTATTGAATTTGTCTTGGAAAGCACTATCAACTCACCTTTTCAAAAAACGTAGTGTCATTTACAGAACCGAACTTGACCATCGTATCTTTTAAAACAATAATCGAAAAAAAAAATTCGTTCCGGATAATAAATTTGCCCCCTCGAACCATGCAATTCCCTATTTTTTAAATATTTTTATCTCCAATAGTTTAGGAGATATTGAGGTGTTTCTAGTTCCAGCGGACACCCTGTATAATAAGGATTGCATCAAACCCTGGCGTACCAACTGAGCCTATTCGCAACCATCCTTATCCCCGGAGGAACGACCGTCACACTGTAATTATTCGACCATTCGAATATTCGAATAATTCGAATAATTTCGAATAATTTCGAATACGAATAATTTAGACTATAGAAGTCAAAGCGATATTCTTTTACCGACCGATACGTCGTTACGTTATTTTAATTCTATTACTTTACCGTTAAGAATCTCACGACTCAAGTGTCGATTATATGTTCATTTCAGACATAACGTCAAAACCTTGAATAAATTATTTTGTTAATAATTGTTAAAAGAAGGACTCTCGTCTCTTGAAATTCATTCCTTAATCGCACGCCAACCGAACCAAATCCCATAATTTCGCAGGTAAACCGCTCTACTTGTGAAAACTCCTGTAATTAACGCCATCGCCACGTTATAGAACGTTACACATGTAAAAACATATAAGGTATAGATTTTCGTCGTTTTCGAAAAGATCTTCTTAGAGCAGATCTTTTATAGAAACTATGGAGCGGGTGAAAACCCTGGAAAATAAACTCGAACCGCCAGTAGCACCGGTAGACAAGAAACCACTTTTTCCTTACCAAATTTAATTATTTGGAGTTTCCCCTCAACTCCGTCGCAAGGATGCAAGAATTGGAAGAAATTTTAAAACATAAGAATAATTTCCAAGATGCACTTTCAACTTTCCACTACTTAGAGCTGTTGATACCCGAGATATCGGGTACCCGCGGGTGAGATTCCCGGGACCCCCCTTATACAGGGTGTCCCAGCTAACATTGGACAGCGCGATTTCTCCTAAACTATTTGAGATAAAAATATAAAAAAAATAGTGCATTGCATGGTTCGATGGGGCCAATTTATTAGCCTAGACGAATTTTTTTTTCGATTATTATTTTAAAAGATACGATGGTCAAGTTCGGTTCTGTAAATGGCACTACGTTTTTTGAACACCTGAGTTGATAGTGCGTCCCAAGACAAATTCAATAAGCATTAATGTATACACTTGATTTCCACTGGTTTTTGAGATATTGCGCTTGCAAATTTAGTGATTTTCACTGAAGAAAACCCACTGAAATAGCAAGGACCGGAGTCGGTCTTGCTGGCGTCACGGGGGGCCTTGCCTGTTGAAATAGATACCTACCTGCCAAAGGTCTGCGCCAGACCCAAAGGCTGGACAATTCTTTTCCGTCAGAAATGCTACTTAGGTAGGTACATCTGCGGTGTCAAGAAGCGCACCGTTACTTTTATTTCGCACTTGGTTCTACGCTCGGATGGCCGGTTCTTGTGGGCGGGATGCAAGCTCGATTGGTTAGGTTAGGAGCTGTGAAAGTTGCTAGACTAAATTTCAACCATAAGGAGCAGATTGTATTAGAACCAATCGAATTTGCATCCCTCACAAACGGCTGCTCTCTTGAAGAGGCCCTCTTCACAGCAATACCTCCTCCCCAATGCCCACCTTCTCTCGCACGGAATACGTCAACGCATGCTTTTGTTTTGATATTGAAGCTCGTGTTTATACTCGAGAGGACCACGCGTCGACAGCGGGCTACCCCTTCTCTTCCTGTGTCTCTCCGCGAGGAGTATTGACGGTGGATTATAGGAGCGTAGATGTCGGGATGCCAGTTATTGAATTCAGGAGACGATGGAAACACTTTATTAGAAAACACACATGTACTATAATTAAAGTAAATCGTATTCCTCTCGGGCAGGAGTACTGATAACGATCGAACTTGAGCCCCACTTCGCGCAGACCGATTACACGGAGGGTAGTCGAGTCACACACTGCACAAATGATACAGGGTAATTCTGGAGCAACGCCCGTCAAGAAGATGCGGCCTGGTACCCCGTGGCGAGGACAGACCTTCGCAGTGCCTCGCCCGATTTTTATGGCTTTTTCCGGAAAAAGGTACGAATCCTGGGCCGAACGTAGCGAAGTGAGGTCGAGCCCCCGCAGTCCCGGGTGCAATATCCATTACAGCGTATTAAGAAATTCTTTTCTTCATACTATCGAAAGGGAAGTGACGCCAATGGATTCCTTATGTTTTTCTGATGAAAATCATACCAAATATCATGCAAATCGGACTACTTTGACACAAGCTATTTGTAGTCCTTATGTAAAAGTTGTCCGATTTACACGACATTTGTAATGATTTTCATCGGAAAAACATAAGGAATCCATCGGCGACACTTCCATATCCATACGATAAAGAATAAAGAATTCTTTTATTCCTTAAACAGATATAGCGTAATTCTGGAGCTACCGCCGTCAAGGAGATGCGGCCTGGTACCCCGTGGCGAGGATAGACCTTCGCAGTGCCCCTCACCCGATTTTTATGGCTTTTTCCGGAAAAAGGTACGAATCCTGGGCCGAACGTAGCGAAGTGAGGTCGAGCCCCCGCAGTCCCGGGTGCAATATCCATTACAGCGTATTAAGAAATTATTTTCTTCATCGTATCGAAGGGGAAGTGACGCCAATGGATTCCTTATGTTTTTCTGATGAAAATCATACCAAATATCATGCAAATCGGACTACTTTGACACAAGCCATTTGTATTCCTTATGTAAAAGTTGTCCGATTTGCATGATGTTTGGTATGATTTTAATCGGGAGAACGCCCGGAATCCATTGGCGTCCCTTCCCCTTCGATACGATGAAGAAAATAATTTCTTAATACGCTGTAATGGATATTGCACCCGGGACTGCGGGGGCTCGACCTCACTTCGCTACGTTCGGCCCAGGATTCGTACCTTTTTCCGGAAAAAGCCATAAAATTCGAGTGAGGCACTGCGAAGGACTGTCCTCGCCACGGGGTACCAGGCCGCATCTCCTTGACGGGCCTTGCTCCAGAATTACCCTTTATCTGTTTAAGAAATAAACTAATTCTTGATTCTTTGTCGTATGGATATGGAAGTGTCGCCGATGGATTCCTTGGGGTTTTCCGATGAAAATCATTACAAATGTCGTGTAAATCGGACAACTTTTACACAAGGAATACAAACAGCTTGTGTCAAATTAATCCGATTTGCATGATGTTTGATATGATTTTCATTGGAAAAACATAAGGAATCCATTGGCGTCACTTCCCCTTCGATACGATGAAGAAAAGAATTTCTTAATACGCTGTAATGGATATTGCACCCGAGACTGCGGGGGCTCGACCTCACTTCGCTACGTTCGGCCCAAGATTCGTACCTTTTTCCGGAAAAAGCCATAAAATTCGAGTGAGGCACTGCGAAGGGCAGCCCTCGCCACGGGGTGACGGGCACAGCTCCAGAATTATTACCCTGTATCTGTTTAGGAAATTAAATAATTCTTTATTCTTTATCGTATGGATATGGAAGTGTCGCCGATGGATTCTTTATGTTTTTCCGAGGAAAATCATTACAAATATCGTGTAAATCGGACAACTTTTACATAAGGACTACAAATAGCTTGTGTCAAAGTAGTCCGATTTGCATGATATTTGGTATGATTTTCATCAGAAAAACATAAGGAATCCATTGGCGTCACTTCCCTTTCGATGCGATGAAGAAAAGAATTTCTTAATACGCTGTACTGGATATTGCACCCTCGACTGCGGGGGCTCGACCTCACTTCGCTACGTTCGGCCCAGGATTCATACCTTTTTCCGGAAAAAGCCATAAAAATCGGGTGAGGCACTGCGAAGGTCTGTCCTCGCCACGGGGAACCAGGCCGCATCTTCTTGACGGGCGTTGCTCCAGAATTACCCTGTATCATTTGTGCAGTGTGTGACTCGACTACCCTCCGTGTAATCGGCCTGCGCGAAGTGGGGCTCAAGTTCGATCGTTATCAGTACTCCTGCCCGAGAGGAATACGATTTACTTTAATTATAGTACATGTGTGTTTCCTAATAAAGTGTTTCTATCGTCTCCTGAATTCAATAACTGGAATCCCGACATCTACACTCCTACAATCCACCCTCAATACTCCTCGCGGACAGACACAGGAAGAAACGGGGTAGCCCGCTGTCGACGCGTGGTCCTCTCGAGTATAAACACGAGCTTCAATATCAAAACAAAAGCATGCGTTGACGTATTCCGTGCGAGAGAAGGTGTGCATTGGGGAGGAGGTATTGCTGTGAAGAGGGCCTCTTCAAGAGAGCAGCCGTTTGTGAAGGATGCAAATCCGATTGGTTCTAATACAATCTGCTCCTTTTGGTTGAAATTTAGTCTAGCAACTTTCACACCTCCTAACATAACCAATCGAGCTTGCATCCCTCCCAAAAGAACCGGCCATCCGAGCGTAGAAGCAAGTGCGAAATAAAAGTAACGGTGCGCAGAAGCCGCTTGACACCGCAGATGTACCTACCTAAGAAGCACTTCTGACGGAAAAGAATTGTCCAGCCTTTGGGTCTGGCGCCGACCTTTGGCAGGTAGGTATCGGTTTCAACAGGCAAGGCCCTCCGTGGCCCCTCCGTAGTGCCAGCAAGACCAACCCCGGTCCTTGCTATTTCAGTGGGATTTCTTCAGTGAAAATCACTAATTTTGCAAGCGCAATATCTCAAAAACCAGTGGAAATCAAGTGTATACATTAATGCTTATTGAATTTGTCTTGGAATGCGCTATCAACTCAGGTGTTCAAAAAACGTAGTGCCATTTACAGATCCGAACTTGACCATCGTATCTTTTAAAATAATAATCGAAAAAAAAATTCGTTCGGGCTAATAAATTGGCCCTCTCGAACCATGCAATGCACTATTTTTTTTATATTTTTATCTCCAATAGTTTAGGAGAAATCGCGCTGTCCAGTGTTAGCTGGGACACCCTGTATACATATATACATATGTGCAGGATGTCCGCGAGAAGATATATCGAATTGCATGGTTCGATGGGACAAATTTATTAGCCCAGCAGACGAATTTTTTTGTACATTATTAATTTCAGAGATACGATGGTCAAGTTCGGTTTTTAAATAGAACGATAAATTTGTTTAGAAATCACTTGACAGTGCGATTCAAGACAAATTTAATGACCTGTAATGTATACACTTTATTTCAACTGGTTTTCGAGATATTGCGTTTGCAAATTTACTGATTTTCATTGTCTTGGGCAACAAATCGCCGCCAACGTGTATCCAGCGACTTGGCAACCTCTCTGTAGGATACAGCAACTCGCCCCTTGCTTCAAGCGGCCTTCTAGAAATTACTGTTGGCCACATTTACCCGAAAACTGTATATTCAAGTGGACGGTGAGCAAACTCGTCCGAGCGTCTATCGGCGTGACATTGGCCATCTCCAGGTTTCCCGTGTAACGTTCCGGGACGAGTCGCCATTAAATTTTTTCCTTTTTCTTTAAATACTAATTCTTATTACCTTTATACTATATTATATTACACCTAAAACGTTTGTATTAGCCATAAGACACGAATGCACGTGTTGCGTATTTCTGCGGTGAAATTGAAACGCGAACGCGGGTTGGTGCCCGTGGAGCGCTGAACCGCTCTGCTCGTTGGAGTGCGGGTAATTCGAAATAAAACAAACTGCACAGTAATTCCTCAGTTAGACTCTTAAATGTATTTTGATCTAGACAGTAAGCTGGTTAGCGATCGAATGCCAGCAGTGTACAAGAAAACGCTCCGAGCTCATCGACGAAGTCGCTGCAAAGATCCTGTTGATCCTCCCCTAGATCCTTGTTGTCCAATCAGCACGATTGCATCCCTCAAGCTGCATCAGTGGGTTGTCCTTCGCCCTTCCTTCATGCTTCCTCCCACTCTTGTCTAGTGATCGAGGCACGCTCCCCGTTTTACATATAGTGGTACATAAGCTACATACAGTACATACATATCTCGCAGGTAAGTAAGCGCAACCCTCGGGGTCAAGACGACGTCACTCGGAGAAAGTTTATGGCTTTATGACTTTCAACCTCCCCCGACCGGAGTTTTTACCCTAACAGGACATCGGCAGTTATTGAAAGGGAGGACAGAATTTTAAGTGCTTTTACGAGGCGAGCCGCTGCCCGCTCGACGAAATTTGGCACGCAGATGTGCAAAGGAAAAAGTTAAGCTCTTTACTATCTCGCCTGGTCTAACGGTAACTTGAAACATTCAAAACTAGCAAGGAAAACCCCTGAGAAGTACAACGCGCTCTACAATAAAGTCTTTCTCATCCTCCGTTTCAAATCTCGCTCCTACGTACTCTACATATCGATTATATACATTTCCGCGGCCTCATTCAAGCGATAGCGCAACACCTTCCCCCTTATACAAAAGGTGTTTCCATGAAACAGCTTTTCAGTACATAATTAATAATAATATATATAACTACGCCTCCTCTTCCCGCGCCAGCCCCACGGTAAATGAGCTACTCGGTCCACCCATTGTCTCGCAGGAAGCACGAGTTGAAGAATAATAGTTATATCACATTATTTTTTTTTTTCGCTTATAAAATGAAAATTTTAAATTACATTCGCACAAAACAAACCAAACATATTATGAATACAATATTATACTTCCATTAACTATCCTAAACAGAAATATCGGGTCTTATGCAGCTAATTTTAATTTATTAGTATGTACTATTTTATATTTATTAATTCTTATTACTAATTCTACATTTAAATCGTCAAATACTCAACTAATTTTATAAGGGTCTAACCAGTTGCAATCAAACTTAGAATTTTTCGGTTCCTTAAGTAAATAAACATCATCATCTAACTTAAACCTACAAAGGTTAGGATTCCTATAGTAATACATTTTATTTCTCTCCTTGGCCTTATCGAGATTTCTGCCACTTTAATCTGTGTGGTGGTAATCTTAGTAAATAACTCGTCTAAATGCTGTACAAAAGTTCGCGATACCTGTTTTTTAACAAATTCAAAAGGTATGAGATCTTTAACTCCAAAAATCAATTAATGTGTTGTAACCCCGTAGCCTCATGTACAGAGGTATTATATGAGAACATGCCAAATTTAATGCAATTATTCTAATCAATCCCTGTGCAAATTCCTGTGTATTCCCAAATATCAAAACTATCTAAATCTTTTGAAATGCTAACAGTCTTAGCATTCAAGGAACTAACAGGAGCTGTGAAGAATTTCAACAAAGATTCCACATGACCAAAACCTAGATTTTGTCAAGAACATCTTAAACAAGAAAAAGTAAAAGAAATATGAAGCACTTATCATCAAGGAATGCCCCAGCATCACAACTGTGTGGCGTAACACGAACAAAATTAGTCCAACATATTCAAAATTGTCTTTTACACAAACCATAGTAGGAGATGGAAAATGGTAAGTTATCCATCTGTCTGCAATTACATTAGTTATCAAAACTACTTTCCATAGATTTTACAAATTTCTGAACTTGATTCATCAACAAGGATATGAAACGATCAAACCTCCTACACCTCCAAAGAGTCCTTTTGTGACATCAGTGCCCTTGAATTCGACAGTCTCAAGACAGCCACGCCAACGAGGATTTGAGTACAAGAACGTTAAAAGCATGAGCATCTCATCGGATGTTCGCACATTTGAATTCGACGGAACGTGGCCATAGAAAGATGGCTAGCGAGGACACGCAATGACGGGGAATATATCAACCCGATCCTATATGCGTAATATTTGTCATCCCGCACAGCGCAACGTACCCTTGGATCTTCAGCGTTTCGAAGAACGTAGTGCCTCGATGTGCCAATGACATCACCATTAACGACGACCCTTTTTGAATCCCTGGGGCTACGTGAACAACTATAAATGGGCACACATATGTACGTACAACACATATCTGGCGTGGAACGTAAAGGCACAGCCACCAATACGAAAAGGCTGTGTAATCAAAGGAGCGGTGCACACGGGCGGTCGTAATAAACGACGCACGGCGCCATGATAACACTCATGCGAGTCCATATGATCATTCACCTCTCTCTATTCATGGGAAGTACACTTCATGATTCTCACCGCAACAAACATCGAGACTCTACCGAAGTTTATTGATCGTTTACAAATTCTATTAAAGTGATTTATTTGAGGATCCCTCTGCAGTCTTGATCGCAAAACAATCAGGCTCCACAGCCTCCGCCAAAATACCAGGCGCAACAACTTCAGGCTCGTCAGCCTCTGCCACGACATCAGTCGCTAATACACTAGGGTCCCCACCCCTCTGCCACGAATCAAGATACTGCGAGCCCTGCGATGTTCCCTCAAGGGCCGAACAGAGCGCAGGCACCCTTGTCGAGCACAGACTACTTCTCACGGCTCCTGAAGCGGGTTCCCGGGGTTGAGAATTACCGTATGTCAACAGGCGACCGAGTCGATGTATCGTGCCCGACTGAGGCGATCCTCCAAAATTTCCATTTCCCACAGGCAAAGGTGATACTAATAAATCTAAACTTACTCGTGAACTATATGTGACCTCATTGCACTAGGCTGCTGCTTTCCCGCGCGCTAGGAAAACAGATGCCACAATTATCTCATTTTTGTTTTAAAACATAAGACTTTATCATCCATCCTGTCCACTTCGGCACCTACAATTGATGTCTTATCTGCGCAGATAATCATCCTTTCCAGGTCCCTCGAATCAGGATTGGAATCCATGTCTATCGATATAGATTGTGAATAGAAATCATTATGGCAATTTCTGAACCTACAAGCTCAATTTCATATTATAACTGATGCTCCATTTTAGAGGCTAACCTGATAACACTTCTTAAATTACCTATATTATCATTGGCAATCAATAGCATAATTATATCATTGCGTAGTCCCCTTAAAAACCTAGCTATTGCTTCTTCTGTAAGTAAAACTTTAATTCCTACAAGTTGTTTAGCGTTAAATCTTTCCTGCACAGCTTCTATTCCCTGATCTAAAATTTCATGTACTCTAGTACCGACCTCCTCAATGGTTTCGTGTTCTGTTCGCTGTATAATTTTTAACTTATCTTGTGCATTATTGATATCGAAACTCTGCTCATACGCGGCCTTTATTAAATTAATCAACTCCTCTACGGTCTTGGGTTCATTCCCATCAACTATTCTGCTATAATCGTGTTTCTGCATTCTATTACGTATTATGGTCAATAAATAAACTTTATCTTCGAGTCTAATTAACGAATCTGCGAGTCTGCACTGACTAATAAAATTATTTATAGAACTTGGTTTCCCATCAAAATGTGGAATGAACTTCGCAATCAAATTAAAGGACATGTGCAATGCAGCTGTAGGGAACCCAGAAGATGACCTGACGCATCTGCCATATTCGTACTAGTAGATGGAATGGATCCATTATCCGGAAGGGACATATTAATCTTGAAAGAGGAGTAGAATGTGCCGGCACCAAACGTAACCAGTCAGATTGAAATTCAGAAGTGAGCGCTGATACACTACTTGTTCCTACTATTAACTCTTCTATCTCAAAAAATACTACCACCACTCAGACTAGAGTTACACCTTTCCTTAAATAGCCTGTATCTTTTTGCAAACGGCGGCATTTTTACAGATAATAAGCGAATACAGTTCAGGAATAAAATCACTTATGGATTATTACTTCGTCCAGTACTCCAGCCCTTGTATGGAAGTCCCAACTATATCCAACGCTGACTTTGTCGATCCGATGTGCCTCGATGATGTAGTTGGCTTCAACCCCGTGAAAAATCGTTTGAGCTTCCAAGTCCTTCAAGTCCTCCTCTTAACTGTCCGTGAAGTCTTCGCCCGAAGTCTGCCCGTGAAGGCTACTCCAAGTAGCTCAGCAAATGATGCAGATGATCAAGTGCATGTGATTTCAGGGATTATTCGCACGGACACTGAAACCACCCTTCTCCGGCATTCACCCTTGCTCTCAGGAAAACCGCGCAAAACCCGAGAGAGAGAGGCTGCACTTAATAACTTCAATCTTTGTGTCTATTTGCACGATCAACGAATTATTTAAATAAAAGTTTATAATAGTTCCCGTTAGATTACTTAAAGTCGCACTCACGAGCCGGCAAAGTCACTCACAAAAGTGTTCAAAAGTTTATAAGCCGAACTTTAGCACTGACTTGACTTCTAAATTTCCCACAAATTATTTAAAAAGATCCCACCGCTGTCACCAAATTTGTTGCGTATTTCTGCGGTGAAATTGAAACGCGAACGCGGGTTGGTGCCCGTGGAGCGCTGAACCGCTCTGCTCGTTGGAGTGCGGGTAATTCGAAATAAAACAAACTGCACAGTAATTCCTCAGTTAGACTCTTAAATGTATTTTGATCTAGACAGTAAGCTGGTTAGCGATCGAATGCCAGCAGTGTACAAGAAAACGCTCCGAGCTCATCGACGAAGTCGCTGCAAAGATCCTGTTGATCCTCCCCTAGATCCTTGTTGTCCAATCAGCACGATTGCATCCCTCAAGCTGCATCAGTGGGTTGTCCTTCGCCCTTCCTTCATGCTTCCTCCCACTCTTGTCTAGTGATCGAGGCACGCTCCCCGTTTTACATATAGTGGTACATAAGCTACATACAGTACATACATATCTCGCAGGTAAGTAAGCGCAACCCTCGGGGTCAAGACGACGTCACTCGGAGAAAGTTTATGGCTTTATGACTTTCAACCTCCCCCGACCGGAGTTTTTACCCTAACAGGACATCGGCAGTTATTGAAAGGGAGGACAGAATTTTAAGTGCTTTTACGAGGCGAGCCGCTGCCCGCTCGACGAAATTTGGCACGCAGATGTGCAAAGGAAAAAGTTAAGCTCTTTACTATCTCGCCTGGTCTAACGGTAACTTGAAACATTCAAAACTAGCAAGGAAAACCCCTGAGAAGTACAACGCGCTCTACAATAAAGTCTTTCTCATCCTCCGTTTCAAATCTCGCTCCTACGTACTCTACATATCGATTATATACATTTCCGCGGCCTCATTCAAGCGATAGCGCAACACACGTATGGATGAATGCAATCTGGCGGTCAGTGGAAAAACTAAGTGAAGTGAACGCATGCGCAGTGTCATTCAACCGAGCGAGTGAACCGAGTGCAGATCGCGAACGGATCGAGTGCGCATGCGTGTAAACGTACGATCATTCGAACGCCTAGTGAACGCGAGTGTTACACTTGACTGCGTAAACCAAATACGCAAGCTAATTGGTGCGCGTAGAGCGCGACGAGTGATTGGTGCGGGTCAAGTTCCACAGATGGGTATAAATAGAGGCCCACCAGCAGCAGTCGAGCAGAAATCTTCCAGATTTCATCCAGAGACATCCAGTATCAGATACCTTCTCTCCGAGGCGCTTGAACGGGCACCCCACTAAACCACCTTCCAGTACTCAAGGCCGCTTTAGAACGAGGCACCCTGAGTTCCATACACCATTCCACTCAATTATATATATATTCTACCATCTTAGGGCGCTCGAACAGGCACCTAAGCAACGTGAAATCTACAACCAAGGCCGCCTTAGAACGAGGCACCTTGGCAACAATCCTAGAAAGCGTGGACCAGCTTATAGGTAACTGGAAGCAATTCAATGACGAGAGAAGGAACTCTCTAAATTCTCACTTAACATTAAATCGACCAGAAAAGCGTCAATCCCTCTGTGTTATACCTTAACGACTTAGCGTCGTGACCTTATCCAATACACAAGTTTAACCTATATCAAAGGCGTCGTAATTCCGATCAGCCAAAAGTTATATTTCTATTTCGACCAAGCGTCAATTTATGTTTCTATTTCGACTAAGCGTCAAATTATATTTCTATCTCGACCAAGCGTCAATTTCTATTTCTTTTCGAATAAGCGTCAACTTCTATTTCCGTTTACCGAACAAACGAAGCAATATTTAAGTTAGTTAATTTTGCGTTCTATCCGTGATACCGACTTAGCGTTGCGAACAAAATTAGAACAGTATTCTTTCTTGCCGACCAACGGGTCAATTTCGCTTATTATATTATGTTACAAATTCAACAATTCTTTTGAATAAACTATTTTTGTTATTTACTGTTAAAAGAAGGACTCTCGTTCGTGAAATTCATTTCTTTATCGCACGCCACCCGAACCATCCCACTATTCTACAGGTAAACCGCTCTACTTGTGGAACTTCCTGTAACTAACGGCAACGTCTCGTTCGAGAACGTTACACCCGTTTCGAATGGGAAACATTGCCGACTCTGTGGAAACATCAACCTGCGTATTCATTTGGAGTTTTATCACCTGGTTATCATCATCAGGTGACACTCGTATCATGTATGGGATTTGCAATCCATTGCTAATATATTTTCATAAACATTTAATGAAGATGGATATACATATATATATAAGTATATATACACATTACATTTTTAACGATATGCATTCACTATATGATGTACTCAATACTTTACAGTAATTATTATTAACTTCTCCCTTTTTTGTTCAACGCGCCCTATCTTTTTGTTAATCTTTACAATCCCACTACCTCGCTTTTGCATTAAAAAATTACATGCGTTTACTATATCGTCTACCTAAACACTTGGCGGAGGGACACAGAAACAAAAGGGGTAGTTCTTTGACTGCGCGCGGCCCACAAAGTTGGGAGGAAAAGACTCGTCTGCCGCAATATCTCGGAAAGTAGGCACCATAGAGAAAATCTTTTAGGAGAATGTGTTGCATCTTTTTATAACAAATTCAGCCAATCGTGATCAGATTACGAATAATACCTCGATTTGTTTAAAGAATATATGAAAAAGTAGTCATTTTTTACTCCTTTTTCTTATAGATTGTTGATTTATTTTAGCGTAAATTTGTCAACGTAAACTACAGACCAAACTGTGAAATATGGATAATTTAGAATTCTTCAATTTCGGCTGTTTTAGTAAAAACTAAATACACTATATTGAACTCGCTACGCGTAGCGAACAGGAACCTCAGGTATACATTGTCGTAAAGGATGTAAAATTTTATTACACGTTGGGCCTAATGAACCAGTTGTTTCAGAAAAACTGGCTAGGCTGTTATGACAGTATTGTCCCGCGAGGCGGCCGTGGACAACGGTGCGCGCGGGTACGGATGGTTACCAAATATACCACCCGCCAACAGAGCAATAAACGGATTAACGAAAAGTGGCGTGTTTGTTTACATCGAATAATCTCTAAATTCTTAAAGACCCGCGGAGGTACGTTCTTGATTGCCCTTGGATTGGAAATCTGGCAATTAGATGTTGTCGAAGCCGTCTTCGAAAATACGGAATTGCCCACCATAAACGATTAGTGAATGTTCGCTTCGTTTGGGGACCCGCGCGCATCCTTCTCCACCGCCGCCTCGCGAGACAATACTGTCATAACAGCCTAGCCAGTTTTTCCGTAATAACTGGTTCATTAGGCCCAACGTGTAATACAATTTTACATCCTTTACGACAATGTATACCTGAGGTTCCCGTTCGCTACGCGTAGCGAGTTCAATATAGTGTATTTAGTTTTTACTAAAGCAGCCGAAATTGAAGAATTCTAAATTATCCGTATTTCACAGTTTGCTCTGTAGTTGTTTGGGAATGCATTACTTCCCAAAACCGCCACACTCGCTCTAGGGGCAGCACCTCCCGAACACTCGATTGAAAACGTTGATCAGCGGTCGATCCGCCAATCAGCGGCGCTGATCAGGATCGACCCACGAATCAGCGAAGCAGATCAGCACTCAATAAACCAATCAGCGCGCCTCGTCGATATTCCAACGGAATCGATGCGACGCGCGGACGGAAGTCCAGCCATGACTCTCTCTTGTACGAACTGTTGTGCGTAACGGATGCGTCGCGTGGTTTATTCAGTTTGTGCATACAGTTATCATCGTGAGTAACTCATGTAATCAATCTAACGACTTTTCTCATCTCACACTCATCAGTGATCACTCAATCGCGTGCGAGTAAAAGAATCGCCGCGAATGCCTTGCATGTTGTTGTGCACGTGCAAGAACAATCATCATCGCGCAGTACATCGCCGCGATTAAATCAAGATCAATTTGATCATACACTCAACTCACTCACTGTAATTATTCATTCATTTAATAAATCGACTCGCTTCACATTTTAATTGCCGTGTCGTGTTGCTCCCTCTCACCGCCGATTCCTAACCTCACTTTCACCAGCGTGACCACCGGTCTCAAACTCGAACATTTTTGGTCCTTCGAGCCGGATCGGCGGTGGGGGAGTAGTGAGGCACATTCTCAACACACAAATCACGTGCAACAATTACAATGAGTGACAGTGCTGTGACTCATAGTGATGTCGAAAGGGCAACGTCACCTCAGGCGACTACAGCCACCAAGGTGGAAAGTAGCTCGACCACGGCCTCATCTCACGCAGAATTACCTGCTTCACTCAAACTCAAGTTCTCAACGCAGGTGGATCGCTTGGAAGCCTTGCAAGAACTCAAGGATTTAATTCCGGAATGTGCACCAAACACTACCCTCGAGGAGGTAAAAGTGTACACTGCTCAGGTGGATGAGATACACCAATCATTTCTTCAAGATCATAATCTCTTTGAAGCAACCTGGCCCGCAGCTCTCATCGATCATGAGTACTTCAATAACAAGATGTTTCTGAAGGAATCGCAATGCGTACTCAGACTCAAGCTGCGACTCAGTCGAATTAAGGAGGAGCTGGAGAACTATCAGCAAATTCCATCGGCTGACTCATCTCATCAGCCCCCTTCAATCCCTCCAATCACCGTGCCCACCTTCATGGGGGACTATGTGCAGTGGCCTGCCTTCAAGGCAGAATTCTCCACCTTGATCATCCAAGATCAAAACTTCTCCGACACTGACAGGCTGCACTATCTCATCAAGGGGTTGAAGGGGGACCCCGGTCACCTTCTAAAAGTGCAGAAACCCGCTGCGGCATCGTTCAAGTCTGCATGGGATCTGCTAACAGCCAGGTATGAAAATAAGAGACTCATACTAAACTCACAGCTTGACAAGCTACTCACCATTACGCAAGTCACTTCCACAAGCGCTGCTGCACTCAGTAAACTCATTACCACCGCAAACGAGCTCAATTCAGCAATCAAGTCGCTGGGCATCGCCGATCAAATGTGGAATTGTCTCCTGGTCCATCACGCGGTGTGCAGCTTGAGCAAAAGCACGCGTGAGGCCTGGGAAATCTCACTCGGCTCATCTCAAGGATATCCACAATTCAAAACTCTTGAGGCATTCATCAGAGCACAGGCTAGAGCACTGGAGAGTGCAGAGCCAACGCCTCGGTCCAATTCAGCAACTGCAACCGCCTCCAGCAAGGATCCAAGCAAAGTGAAAGCGGCTCACACTCACATGTCAACTCACAGCAGCCCATCAGCACCGGCAGCCACCGGCTATCAGTGCGACTACTGCAACGGTGACCACTTCGTGGTCATGTGTGCAGCATTTCGGAAGTTGACTGTGCCACAACGGAGAGAACTCATAACCACTCAAGCGCTATGCCGCAATTGCTGTGGAAGACATGCCACAGCAAATTGCAAGTCAACATTACGGTGTAAATCATGTGGGGCAACACATCACACCATGCTGCATTTAGCAAAGGTGCAGCCATCATCTCAGGACTCAGCTGCCACTCAACGCAAAGGATAATCGCCGTTTCACTCATCGCTCCATCTCACACTCACGCCTCACATGAACTCATCGCGTCTCACCAACCTCAGCGAGGGGATCTCAACTCACAAACTCAAGGCGCAGGACTCATCATTTTCAACATCAAACCCAGGTGGGTCGTTTCAATACTTTACAAGCCATTGATGGCAACATTCTCACATACACTCACTCACGGCTCGCTCCTCGACGAGGTACGCTTCCTTACAGAACACTGGACTTCACTGTCAGTGACGTCAAACCACCTGCGCCAGTTCAACTTCCAAGCAGCTTCAACTCGTACTCTTATGAAGATACAAGCTCACATACGTCAAGAAGTATCTCCTCTATCATCTCAACTCTCAGTGCACGCCATCATCCACAACAATCATTGGCATTGAGGCCCGGAAATCTACTCATTCTCGAGTGGAATATTAATTGCAACAAATCAAGAACCTCAAGGTGGCAAATGTGGACTTTCTAAAGTTCAGACCCATTGATTTCATCATTGGGGCATCAACTTATGGAAAATCATCAAGCACAGCTCATCACGGGCGCCCCATCAAACCCAAATGCCCAGCTCTCAAGACTAGGAGAGGCAGGCGAAGATCACTATCAAGAAACACACTCGTGAATCACTATGGCGAATTCATTGTGCACAACCATCTCAACTCATCTTCAGACGTAACGAGCTGTCATCCCTCGGCGCCCGTGTCATCAAACAGGCATTCTCATCAACTCCAACAAGACCAATGAGTATCGTAACAGCTATCAGGGACTCAGGAAGGAGTCCAGAAACATCATCCATGTGGTAAGAGAACCATCACTTTCATCCGCACTAACAGCTGCCCACATCTAGCAATCAATTATGAATGCTGGATGCATCGACGACGTATCTGGCAAAGATCAGAGAGCTGACGGACTCATTGGAACAACTCATCCCATGCAATGACCTGTGCGACGCAGGCAGCACCGTACTTCGCACTTCTCTAATCACAATTGTACAACACCGACGGTGGCTCAACTCACAAGTAAAACTCAACTAATCAGCGAAGTTTGGAGCTGCATCAACCTCACCATGGTACTCCTCAACTGCACTCTCATTCAACCACAATCAAGGTTGTATTCTCACAATTGGACTCTCGTCAGTGTAAATCAACGTGAACACTCAAGCTTCCGAATTAATACAATTGAGGGGACGCTGCGTATGCACTGACTCACGCAGAATCAATTGTTGTCAAATCACCCTCAGCAGCCAACCGTTGTGATAAATATTATCCACGCAAGTCTGCTGAGGAGCTGCTCTCAATCTCAGCAAGATGGACGTAGTGACACACGCGTCCCCTTCCTAGATGTTCGAATGTCAATTTATCATTTCTCATCGCTTCTCAGAAGTAGCAAAAATAGTGATCCACTCAGCATCTATCATCGGCCACAGCTCCTGCGAAGGAATTTGCAAGAGTCGTGGCTGCGCACAATCAAACGGGACGGTCAAAGGCCATCCCTGTTTCCTCATCACTGGTCCACCAGCAGAGAAGAACTCATAAGCCTGGCCAGGCTCTCCATTCCAAGGTGGTTCGACACCTACTTCAACTCTACCGTAGAACACCACGGATTCTCTGATGCATCGCAATTCGCCATGGCAGCGGTATTTACATCACCGCACACTCACCGTCCACACATCTCAAGGTGACGTCACTTTTATGTTCCAAGGGAAAGGAACGCATCTCACGATAACTTCACTTCCGAGACTCGCACTTGGGGCGAGTCATGTTCAAGCGACACTCTCTACATTGCTACTACTCTTGGGTGGACGGACTATCAAGGTGCATATGGATCACCTCTCGAGCATCATACAGGAAGGTCTCAACATGAACAACTTACCCTCCACGTGCAATGGAAAAATTCCAAGCACAGTAACTCTACTTGATTGCACATCACGACCTCAACTACTTCAAAGCTTGAACATCATACACTATGGTGACGGAACATCATAGCTATCTCAACCCAGGACACTCACAATCTACTCAACATGAATCGTGATGCTGCAGCAACACTCATTATCTCGGTACAGGCAGAATTTACAACTCTGTCGCATCATCATGGCATCTCTGTCAAGGAGTCAGGACGAAATAGCGTCTCATATTCAAGACGACTTAATTCCACTATCAAGGGAGTCGGTAAACAACCATGCATCGCTGGATAATCTCGAACTTCACAATCACTCTCGCCAGTAGTGCACTCAGAAGGAAATGCAATTCCTTTCCAAGGCGAGCTCAAGCCCGGTGCATTCACTCTAACAGGAGACCAGTCCAAGGCTCTCTGACTCGCTCTACACTTACCATTCAAATATGAATGAAATTCACATGCAAACGTGCAATCTTCAACAAACCCATTCACACTCGTTCAGTTTGTTTCAGGATTATCTCAAGGGTACGAAGTTGCATCTCATTAAGGGTAATCTCATCTTCACTATGCGACTTGAAAAATGGAAATCATCCTGCAGATGAAACTCACAACATCAACCTGCATGCCGACGGCATGCAATGCACTCGCTTCAAGTCATCTCAGCTTTCATCAAACTTCAGTCAATTACGGCCTCTGTCGACGACTAAGGAATAATCAACAATGGAGGCAGAATCAACTCCTTCTCGGCGACGCCACGAGAGCGCACGTGGCGTCGCGTCTCACCTGCAGTGGGCGAAGGCCATCAACAACGCTTCCATTAATCATGAAATGAACACTCGTCAATACAACCTCGCCGTCACGTCTGTCTGGTCTGAGTCAAGACCATCTTTTCAAGGCGATCTCATGACCGAACTCAGCCTTTACTCATCTCCATCGGACTAACACACTGGACCATCTGATGACGAGCTCCAGTGAGAAGTCAACTTCATCGGTGTGGGGTGTGTGCTCGACAAGGGGGGATCCGTGTTCATCATCCGATGAGCCAACTACCTCTTTCGAGAGCCACACCCTCACGACATTCACCATCAGTGATACCAACGGTCACAAGGTGACCGGCTGATTGTTCAAGCATGGCTCGCTACTCATTGATTTTGGCGTCTGCTTGCATTAATACAATGTCATGGATCCACCGTTAATGAGAAGGCACTCATCTCAACGACGCCTAGTTATTAATACAATTTCGAAGCGAGCTCATGTGCAGTATATATGATACAACTCACTCTCCATTGTACTGCTCACCAACACTCCAGACGTGGAAGTGGCGAGGTCTAACATCATCTAACACCATCTCTAACAACCACAACGCAACTCAGCTCAAGTGGCACTGCCCCTTCAGTGACCTCAAGACCAGCTGAACCTGCATCAGCTGCAATCACTAATCAAGCCAATCGCTAGGTTGAACTGCGCCTGCGTCAGTCACGCACACATAACCACGCTCCTGTAGGTGTTTCCCCCTTCCATCACTGAGGCCCCCTCGCTCCGAGCTCTGCTCTGACTGCACGCGACACGGTAGTTACTGCTGAGCCGTCGAAGGCGAAGGGTGACATTGTAAAAGAGGTGCATCTACTTTTACAAAGTGTTGTGTTTCTTTGACATTCATAGTTCTACAAGTGCCGGTTTTATTACACGTAAGTTCTATATCCATTCTCTTCCATTACGCTATTCTCTTCCCAACTATACAGTCAGTTCTATCTATCTCCTTTTTTACCGCAATAATGACTGGCAAAATAAAATTACAGAAGTACTATATGCGTGCCAAGAGATGTCTAAATAGTTCCCTTCAGGAAATCCGAGCCACAACATCATCAGATGCTACTTTCCCATATTCACTTCCACCTGGCACTAATAGTTGTTCACAGTCAGTTTCCCAATCAACATCTTCCGATCTCAGTACCACTACAAATACCATTTCACCTGGTATTAATTCCCAACCTTCTGTTAATATCACTCAGAGTGATGTAGGATTTCTTGAGAATGTGGAAGAAATTCCATATTTCGCCACATTCGAAAATTCTCAGACCACCGATAGTCCCAATTTATCAAAGTCATTAGCAGAGTGGGCTATTAAACATAATATTTCTCATCAAGCCATTAACGATTTATTACCCATTTTAAAGCAATCAGTTTCAAATGATTTACCCTTGGATGCCAGGACCCTTTTAAAAACTCCCAGGAATGTAGAGATTAAACTTGTAGATCCAGGTCAGTATTACGATTTTGGTTTAGAATCCACCATTTTAAAACTCGTTCAGTCTGTAGATTTATCCCGTATCGAAGAAAACACAATTGATATTAACATCAATGTGGATGGTTTACCGCTTTGTAAAAGTTCAAAAAGTCAAATTTATCCCATTTTAGGCTGTATTGCAGGATACAGTGAAGTAGGAATGATTGCCACGTATCATGGGTATGAAAAGCCCAGCGAGGCCAACGTTTTTCTCGAAGATTTCGCCAAAGAGGCCATAGATTTAATCAGTAACAGAATTTCTATTAACGGCCATTTGTATCACTTAAAAATAAAGTCGTTTATATGCGACGTACCTGCTAAATCCTTTCTTAAATATTCCAAAGGCCATGCAGGCTATTCCTCCTGCACCAAATGCCACATCGTAGGTAAAAATATAAACAAGAGCACGTGCTTTCCTGGCACAAAAAATCTCTGTTTAAGGACAGATGTTGATTTCAGATCAAAAACTGACAAAGAACACCATAATGGAACTTCAATTATAGAAAAAATTCCTGGCATCCATATGATAAATTCGTTTCCGTTAGATTACATGCATCTCATTTGTCTGGGCGTAGTAAAGAAATTACTTTCTCTGTGGTGTTGTGGCAAACCCCGGACCAAAATCTCACTACGATCACAATGCAAAATATCACTGTCACTAATAAACCTATCCACCAGCATGCTAAGAGAATTTATGAGAAAACCTCGAAGCCTGAATATTTTAAAACGGTGGAAAGCAACTGAATTCCGTCAATTTTTATTGTACACAGGACCAGTAGTTTTACTAGAAAATATAACTGACGATAGGTATTCAAATTTTCTTGCCCTTCACGCCGCATTTGTTATTTTGTCTCACAGGAAATATTTTAGTCAACTCGAGTATGCAGTAAAATTATTAGAGTATTTTGTTGAAAGCTTTGAATTTTTATATGGTCCAAAACACGTATCACACAACGTTCACAATCTTTTACATTTGGTAGATGATGTCAGAAATCACGGACCTCTTGACGATTTTAGTTGCTTTCCGTTTGAAAACTTTTTGCAAAGTATTAAAAAATGTATTAGGAAGAGTGAGAAACCATTGCAACAGATAGTGAAACGGCAACTAGAGAAGTCACATTTTAGTATAGAAGCAGTACATAGTCCGTCTGTATGTCCGATTTTCCAAAAGGAACATTCTCGTGGTCCATTAATAGAAGGTATTAATAATGCAAAGCAATTTAAACGTATTAGTTTCAATAATTTTATTTTACAGATCCGGCACCCTAACAATTGCTGCCGTCTCAATGACGGCAGCATTATTATTATAGAAAACATTATCGTATCCGAAAACGAGGAAAAAATAATTGGCAGAAAATTTTTACAATTGCTAGATTTTTATGACAATCCGTGTAACTCCACCGAATTCGGAATTTTTCAAACGCCATCCAACAACAACTTAGGTCCTCGTCAAATTTTCAATGTAGCAGAAATAGCGTATAAATGTGTCAAATTAGAAACTTCAGATAACGTTCAAATTTCCCCCTACTTCACACCACTCTTCCGACATGCAATTAAAATACTTGTCCAATGTTTCTGATATATGTGCACTATGTCTTTATGATGTTTTTATGATGACAACAACATTCAGGTTTCGAGGTTTTCTTCTTGGTTCAATTTTTCATATCTTTCCAAAATTTAGATGATTAAGGGGCGCCGTGGTGGTTTTTAGTGGGTAATCTTGGGGGTCCGAAAGGAGTCCCACACTACCCGGCACACAACATCTCGCCGGGTGTGCGTAATGCATTTTCCCCACGTAAAAAAAAAAAAAAGTAGCAGTGCGGGCTGACTGTCGATGCAGTGCCGGTAATCATCCCACAGTAAAGTACCGTTCACGAGCCTTGAAGAAGCGCAACATTGATAGAGGAGTCGCTGCCTCCCCCAGACATCAAAGCTGGAGCAACATTCTGCTACGATCAACAAAGTATTTTCTCGGAACGTCAGTTTTTCACATGGTGCAGGTAAAATCTCAAAATCTATCGAACCGATTGCTTTATAAATTGAACTGCTTATTCTGCACACCTATGCCTCTGGCCGGGACTACAACCAAGTATTTTTGTTGAGTCTAACCTACTTTTAAAATCGAAAATAGCACAGAAAACACAGCCGAAATACATTGATTCTTGTATTTGGCCCGCCATTTTGTTAATCTTAAAGAAAAATCATTTATTCTAGTCCGGGCCATACCGACAGTCGTACTGATCAAGAATCTGTTTGTATTTTTGGTTTCAGATAAGTCCAACTGCTGAAATCACCTGCATGAGGGAGGCAAGAATTTTTAAACCTGCCATAAAAATCGCCTTCAAAACCATTTTAAAAGCAATAATTTGATTACTTTTACATTTTTTATTTGCTGTAGAAATGTAGTTTAATCAATAGAAAAAAGTTTTATTCCATTACTATAATTCCTGTCTTCGCAATAAATTCCTGAAAATCGCTGAATTTATCGTCGCACTCACCAGAATGACCCCTTAAGGGGACTAGGCAGTCGAAAAAACGTTTTTTTTTTATTGCATTTTCCGAAAGTACTATCTTTTCTGAATAAAATGCCGCCTGGTTTCTAGTAAAGTTCGAAAAATTGTAGATTTGGCAGCTAAAAACGTCAAGCGGCAACCTTTGCCCAGAAACTTTAAATGCGTTTTCCTCGAAATCTTTTTTCTCTTGCTTTTTTCCTGATTGTGAACGAATGGAGGTTCAGATCGACTTGAAAAAAATTACAGGATGTGTAAAACATGTGCCATTTCCGGTCAAACCTCTGATATGGTCCGTAAAAATTCGAGATTTTCATCAAAAAATTAAAAAGTCACCGAATTTTTCTCGGAAATATCGCCGTTTTTCAGCCACCAATCGCATAATATTGATTTAATGTTTGTTTTTATAGGTTTGATCGGAAATTATGAATCCAACAAATAAGAATCCCACCTTTAAAATCGGATTGTGTTACATTTTAAGACCGATATTAAGGCAAAACGACGGAACAACGTTAAAATGTTTACCCGTCTGCAGCGCCATTTTTAAAACACATATATATTTCTTACCATTTATTTTTCAATCCGCATGGTAGTAATAAACATTGGGTAAAAGGATACATCTGGATGCGCTTTCATTTTTTCACAAATAAATAAAGGACACAGTCTCTTTTTCACGAAAAACGACTGCCTAGTTCCCTTAAGGGGGTATACCCGTTTGAAAGTGTCAAAGCTCGGATTTTTTTCTTACATATTTTCATAGATTGATGATTTAGAAATATTATAAATCAAGTCCGATGTAAAAATTCGGAAGATTGACGAAGTTATAGGCATCTGAGTGGAACAACCCACGCAGCACGGGCGCCGCGACGCGGCGGCTCGACCGATCGCAGCGGAACTACATTTTCATTTCGGTGGCGTTTCTTTACATATTTTCATAGATTGATGTTTTAGAAATATTATAAAACAAGTCCGATGTGAAAATTCGAAAAATCCACAAAGTTATATGCATTTGAGTGAAACAACCCAGGTAGCACGGGGAGGCGCAGCACGGCCGCTCCACCGATCGTAGCGGAACTATTTCTTTCATTACGGTGGCCCTAAAAACTCGCGCTACGTTCAACCAATTCACTTCCAATTTTGCATGCAGAATCATAATAAGATTCCATATCGTCCAACGATGGCTTTTTTTATTCCGATTCCCCGTTTATTATTTATAAAGAAAAAAGGTGGATTTTTCTCTTAGAAAAATCTAACTTTACCTTTGATCTCTCACCATTTCTTTTTTTTTCAAAATTTTCAAAATCGGCTCCGTTGGACGATAGCTATTGACATACTTTATAAGAAAATTTCACTGTTTTTGATTTCAGACACGACATACAGCTGTTTTCAGTGCCACCGTTTAGCCGTCTAAAATCGAAAGACTTTCGGGTGTGTATGTGTAACTTCCCAAAAACAATAGTTTTTTAACTGAAACTTTTTTTTAGTAGTTCATAATACTATGTAAAGATAGTAAAAAAACGGGAAATCTGCATCAAGCCGTTGACTTGTAAAAAATCCACAAAATGTACACATTTTCCGAGGGTTCAAACGGGTACACCCCCTTAACATGACAGAATTTCAAAATCCCTGACGACGGCATGTACCAGCGATTTCGACCGTATTCTGCGATCTTTAAGCGTTTGTAGCTCAGAGCAACGCTAACC
This sequence comes from Andrena haemorrhoa, assembly GCA_910592295.1. NCBI lineage: Eukaryota > Metazoa > Arthropoda > Insecta > Hymenoptera > Andrenidae > Andrena > Andrena haemorrhoa. The sequence goes on from OU342942.1 coordinate 23,753,245, forward strand.
GATTTAGATGAAAAATTCAGTATGCGTATATCTTACTTGAATCTAAAAAGGGCATTTTTTAAATTTTCATTATAAGCTCACATAAAAAACTTTGAAAAACCGTTTTTTTCTTGTTATTTCGAAAATTTCGATTTTTTCAAAAAGGCGAATACACGATATATCTATTATAGTAAACCAATCTTTCTAACTTCTAAAAAAAACCGAACTTGTTTAGTTCAATTTTTGTAAAAAGTTATGCGATTTTAAACAGGGTATATATATACGTTCGTCTGCCACTGTGTGGTGTATCTACTACTCTATCTCTATTGTACATTTTATAAAATCCTATATGTGTATTAAGTAGTACTCTAACATATGTTATATTTATATATTTTGCGTATGGGATCTGTGTATTCTGTGTACAGTTTGTATATTCCAACCAACTACAGGTGTATTCACAACTTATTGTAAGTGCATTTTATAGTCATTTCGCGCATGCACGCACCAGTAATTTGATTATAGAAATATAATAATTTCATTTATAATTTGTAACAAATAGAATAATAATATTGTAGTATTGTAGTTTTTCAATATTTGTAAACACACATAGTGTAATGCAGTGAATGATATAATTTGTAGTGTACTGTAATGAAATAAATGGAAATACATTTTTATCAAATTTGATTTTATTTTAATCGTATCGATAACCGTCTTCAACACCGTCCCAATGCATTTAGCCTAATTTAGACCCGATAAAATACAAATTCTCAAGATGTACCATATTCGGGTCCATATGACTCCTCACTCCCCGCATAGATTTTCGGAAAGAAATTCGTACACCTCTACAAGTCGACACCTGCCGCCTGTTTCAAACTCTCGCACCAAACAAATCTTTCCACATTTCAATCCATTTTAGAGTAGTTCTTGAATTGGACGCTGTCCATAAGCAGAGGGCGCTACGTCCAGTTTTCAAATTAGGAGTCGGTAATACACTTTCGCCGAAATACCCTATGAGACTGAAATGCACCTCATAGTATAGACGACGTTCTATAAGTGGCGCTAAAAATCTGATAACACACGCGTCCTGAAAGCGTCCCAAGCCGTCCCAAAACACGTTCCAAAAGCGTCCCCAGGACGATTTTAGGATTTTGTATAGACGTCCCATAAGCGTCCCAAAACAGTCTATAGACATCCCAAAACCGTCTATAGACGTCCCACGGACGTTTTGTTACAAACCGGGACATTCAGACCTACAGACCTAGACGGGACGTAAAACTGACGTCCCCGGGACATTGTGTGCTATGTGGGTACTGCAGCTAAAGCGGCCCCTAGACGGTCATTTCATATTGCAATATTGCACAATAATATTGACCATTTGTGAATCATATTGAGAGGTTGTAGAAAATATTGTGTAAATCAACACGGTTTTGATTTTTATTGTGCCATATGATGGAATAGATTGCATCGTCTGTGAGGGAGTATTATGCAATATCAGTTCAGTTTTGACCAGATTTGCCAGGCAGTTCCTGACGCGTAGGGAAGACAGGTCATTCCACGCCAAATCGATCACTTTTTTCCCTCGATGTCTGGGATTTTGTTCAAACTAGAGTATGTTGTGGTCCTCGTGAAATTAGGGGGAGGGGGGTAAGTCACCATTTCGTCGATTTCGAATTTATTTAAAAAATACAGGGCCTTGAATTTTGTGGTTTTTGCCTATTTTTGTGAAAATGGGTTGTCCTTATGAATGTGTATCTCGGCAACTATTCATCGGATTAGTTGATTCTTCCTTTATTTTAATCTAGTAGGATCGGCCTTCCTGGATATTTTTTCTACGGTTGAAAAATGATATTTGCAATACTACCATACTCGCTGAAGTCTTTTCGATAAAATAAGCCTATCTCTTATTAGTAATTTGCATACACAACGTCGCGGTGAGCTGTTAAAGACAGCGAATCTCGTGTTGCGAATGTCTGATTTGGTCGAAAATTATATCAAATTAAAGATAATTGAATTACCAACATATTTATCTAACCAAATTTTCAAATCGGTTCAATAGTTCGGGTGAAATCGATGGAAATATGTGAAAAAGGTCCTTTTTTTCGACCGAAATTGAAATCGACAACCAATTCATTTAATCATCTGGGAAAAATCGAAATCGCAATAATGGGCCCAGTTTCTCATTTCTTGCGTACAGTCTGCACTTTTACGAAGAAAACAAGCTAGTGAAGAGAATCTATGGATAAATACCGAAGCTAGAGACAAAATTGTGTGAAAACACTGAAATTTCATTTTTTCTCGGTTTTTGTGTTGTTTTCCAATTTTATTGTGTTATTTCAATTATAATTCATTCTGTACATTTTTTCAAGTATTTTGTTAATGCGTTTGTTTTAGAAATAGTAAAAATGCACTAAAAACTAAAAAATAATTCTTTTCTTGTACTACTAACATTTTTAATAAAATCGTTTAACATAATTTTTTTTATATATATCTACTCGTACTTCATTTTCTATTGTATGGCTTTCATTTTTATTTTATTTTTCCAACTGGCGTAAATATGTCCCTGAAGATCCATTTCTTGTATTCTCACTTGAATTTTTTCCCGGAAAATCTTAGCGACGTAAGTAAATTTCGAGCACGGAGAGAGATTCCATCAGAATATGAAGGGTATTGAGCGGCGGCGATATCATGGATTTTGGGACGAGACAATGATGTGAGATTATATTTGGTTCCTCATAAGAGAAACGGATGCTAAAACGAACAAAAGACAAAAAAGAGCCAGAACTATTTCTAAAACACACATATGTATATTAAAAAAAATACTTGAAAAAATGTACAGAATTAATTAAAATTGAAATAACACTGTTTATCTCAGGCTTCGGAATTAAGTGAACGCGGCGGCCGATTTTCAGAAGCAACGCATCCTTTCTCCCGCCGCGCGTCTTGGCCCCCGCGGCAGCCTAAGTGCTTGGAGCGCCTCAGGCCCGTACCATATGAACCGCGCGTGGCGCGTTGACAAAACAAAGACGCATCGACAATCGTGCTCGCTGGGCCGATGTGGAAACCTATTGATACAATGTCGACCTGATACGCCACGAGCGGTTCACGTGGTACGGGCCTGAGGCGCTCCAAGCTGCTGGGCCGCCGCGGGGGCCAAGACGCGCGGCGGGAGAAATGAGGCGTTGCTTCTGAAAATCGGCCGCGTTCAGTTAATTCCGAAGCCTGGTTTATCTTATTACCTACGCACCCCCTTTCAAAGCCAGGTACTACAGCGTAAATCCCCATAGTAAAACCCTCGAAGGTTAGAAGGTAGAACAGCATGGTGTCGTCCGCCCTCTGCCATGGAACATAGAGAGGAATAGTAGAATGAAGAAGGATAAAGTCTCACAAACACAATACCTTCGATTCTGTCGTCGCGTCGTCGTCTCCACTTCTTCCCACTGCTATTCCCACTCCATTTAGGATAGAGCTCAATTACATTTGTTTCAGTTAAACGACGGACGAAACAAAAAAGGAATCTTACTTTTACCCGGATTGTTGAAAAGCCGTCTATCTGAAACGGGGCGCATCGCTGTTTTTAACAGCCCACCGCGACGTTGAATATGGAAATTATCAACGAGAAATAGGCTTATTTTATAGAAAACACTTTGCGGATTATTGGGAAAGACCTACCCACCTCACAGTTTTGCTTCCTCGCTGCGAGCGAGGACCTGCCGTCCCGCGTAGGCCGCCTGTTGACTGCCGAGAGCAATAAAACGATTCGGCCAGGTAAAATACCCAGTACAGGAAACTAAAGCGTTCATGCTTTCGAGAAATGATCATGAAAGTATTACCAATGGATTCTTTAGGATTTCCTGATTTTAGTGAACGTACATTTTTAGTGTACGTAGTGTCTGTCGCAGGCCAGTCACCAGACGCGTGTTTTCCGCTTAATCCGGGGAACACTGGAATACTAATCGTGTTTTCATAGTAAAAAATAGACCAAATTGCTTCGTGTTTGGACTCATTGTTGTCGGCATAAACTCACCAATCCATCGGCAATACTCTCGTCCAGCTTTAATGAGAAATATGTATATTTTCATATTCAATACTGGACGACTCAAGTATCCTCGGTATAAGGTCTCGTGCTGGAGAACTCCATGACTGCAGAAGCCGTATGCCCATTTTGTTTTCTCCAAGGAAAATGTGCTATAGTCTCGAGCTTCCCATTGTTGCCCCAACAGAGTCACCAGAAAGGGCCGGTTTATGATACCCCCGACAGATAAATGATCGCTTGGCCGCGATTGACATACACAGCTCCGTCACTGTGTGCGTTAGCGATCTCAAGCGGTGGCTTCAAATTCACTGCTGGCACAGGATACGGAGGGTTAATTGAGATTTGAAAAATGTTTAAATTTCTGTATGCAATAATAATAATTGTGTTCAAAGATATAATAATAGCAGTAAGAAGGGTTTAAAAAATTAATGTTTTTATTTGAAATACAACCATTTTTGTTCTTTTCAACATTATTCATTCAACATGAACTAAAGTTCATACGATAACCACATTCATATAGATTAAGGGGTAATGCCACTGTAGAGCCCGGAAAGGCACTCTAATTTTGAGAATTTTTTTTATGCGAGTATAGTGAATGGAAAACAAAATTTGTTTGAAGGTCTTTATTCTACATACCTTGAAGTAGGTATGATCACAATTCTTTTAAAATTTTTTTAATACAAAATGACAACGCCACAGCTCAGCAAAAGAAGCTTTTTCTGAAAAAACAGTGTTCCGCGGCTGGAAAGATTTCTCCTTCAATTTTTGACCTAGAATAAAAAACCGAAAATTTTTTAGTCCTATGTAAGATTATCTCGGGAAGTACACGAGGAAATTAAAAAATACTGATTTGTTGTGACCCGGTCAACAACCGAAAGCCACAACCGCCGCGCATTCCGATAGCACGCGCGAGCGTCAAGCACGGGCAACAACCCGCGAGCACCGTCAGCGTTTCCAGCGAAAACGCTCACGAGCGAGCCGAAAACGGCAACCCCTCTGGTCCCCGCTTCGCCCCGAACTAGCTATAAGACTCTGTACAAACTGCGAGCGACGCGCTCTCTCTCTCTGATTAAGAACAGACACTCGATACAGTACGCGCTTCTACTGTCACCCAGATCGGGACAGAATAAACTTGTTTAACCTTACGGTGAGTTCCAACTCTTTAACCCGCAACGATCCCCTACCTTCGGTTCCTAACCGAATATCCTCGTCCCGGCACTATCACCCGAACCTTTCGGAGCCCGTTGGACGACAACTGTGAAGGACGACCCGGAGCACCCCGAGATTCTAGCCAGAATCTGGACCCCAGGCGCCTTGGCATAACAGATTTTTGTAGGAATGGTGTGTCATTGAACAAAACACGGAACTGCCACAACCTCGAAATTGTTGAAATGTTTTGTTCAATCGCGTACCATTCTTGCATACTCATTCTGCCTCGGCTAGCCTCGTTTGCGTTCGTGCTCAAATCTGGACGCGGCCTTAAGGGGTTAGCTACCGTCAGGAGGTAGAAAAAGTATCGATTCTTTGGGAATTTATTTCAGAAAGTACATGCATATTTTTATGCAATGGTTTTTGTATTCAGATGAGGGACACGTTATTATATTACGTTTTAATATAAAAATATTTAGTTATTACACAATTACAACTAATTTCCCGGAAGCTGTTCTTAGAAACACGTTTTGCGGTGACCAACATTATTCGGAACTGGGTTATCTGAAATAAAAAAATGGAGAAGATTTAGTTAGTACAATAGTTTATCTAGTCTTTAATCGTTCCGTTTCATAAAATATTAATCGGGGACAAAATGTTTAAAGTGAAATGATCGATTTTCGTAGAAAAAATATTCATTTTTCATCTATAAAATAAAAACAACGCATTGAAAAAACAAATGCTTCGATTAAAGACTAGATTTGAATGTCTAGAAGAAACCTACAACGTTTTAGAATGATTGGTGAAGCGGTTTTCGAGAAATCGTGGTCACCGGTCTAAAAACGGCTTCCGGGAAATCAGTTGTAATTTTGCAATAACAAAATATTTGTATACCAAACATAATATAATAACCTGTTAAAGTGTCCCTCATCTGAATTTTAAAAACCATTGCATGAAAATATGCATGTACTTTCTGAAATAAATTCCCAAAGAATCGATTCTTTTTCTACCTCCTGACGGTAGCTAACCCCTTAAGGGTGATCTTCCAGGGACTCGACTCGAGGAGATGCCGCCTGGTACCCCGTGGCGAAGACAACACCCCGCGATGCCTCACCGTATGTTTATGGCTTTTGACATATGGCTTCCAACTCTGCATTTCTCATTAGATCTCTGCAAAAACGACGGCAATCGATACCTTTCATCATCTTTTGGTTGTCATTTACAGTGAATAACGCATAAAACATAAATCGAGAAAAATCATGTCAAACGTAAAAAGACGAATACACATTTTTTTTAAGCAGAATCGAAAATAATAATTATTTGAAGTGAGAGGACAAGAAATACATAAATTTCGTTTTCAAATAACGCATAAATGAAAATGTATTGTAACAGGAAGTGAACGAAAAGTGATCGTAGTTCGTTATTGTGATAAAAATCCGTAGTTCAATAACGGCAAACACTGTTGCTGATAATGAATAAGTCTGTTTAAAAACGCTGAAGAAAAATTTACGTACGGAAATTTAGGGAATTATCGCCGGAAATAAGCCATAACCTGGGTTAAATTTCAAAAATAATAATCACCAATAAAGTAACTAAAACTCACCCTTTCGGAAATTCACTTGCAGCTTAAAAACCTATGTCACTAGGTCACTGAACTGATCCTGGTCATCGACGGACGCGCGCATTGCACAGCTGGTCCCAGGTATACGACACCACCCAAAGTTAAGAGTCGCAACGTCAAGTGCGTTCGGGTTTATGTACCGAATATTCAACTCACTGCACGGCTAGGTACTAACACTGATCACTTAATTTATTTTTCATGTAACGCGTTGTTCCTACGTTATAAAAATTGGTGGAAATGAATTTTCACTTGGCGTTCGGAGCCGTGGGTCCACTCAGAACATCACGTAATACTCTTGAGCTGAGAACATTTCTGCGACGTGATTGCTAGCTGTCTGACAGGATTTTTTCCAAGCAAATTCCTCTACCCCCAAGTAGTTTCTCTCGTTCTATTATGAGTTAACTCCCACCAGGACAAGAGGCTTTAGGTAAAAAGAAGTCAGCACATTTTCGAAACACACGTGCTTTGCAGAAGTGCAACGAACGAACCATCCTACACTTTCACGACAGCGCGCGCTCCGTCCTTTTACTGCCAATGTACCCATTGCTTCGAGATAGACATCAGACACCACGTGTTTCGGTTCGAAAGAAGAAAATGCACACCGTTCCTATTTCAATGCCAGTCAAGACTTCGAAGCTGATCAAGACTTTCAAGAGGTGTAGGCTTCGAATTATGTACGAAGCGCTTCGAAGTTTTCGTCATATATATAGATTCGAAGCGCTTCAGATCCCATCACTACACATATGCAAGGTTAAGTAGCCCGTATACAGGTTTAGGACCAATTAATCTGCAGTGATGGAGGGGGAAACACCTACAGGAGCGGTGGTAATGTGTGCGTGAACTTGACGGCGCATGCAGCATTTCACACAGTTTAGAGTAGTTCATGAGTTAGACGCTGTTGATGAGTAGAGGACGCTAAATTCAGTTCTGAAATTACAGGTCGGTAACACAGTTTCGCTGGAGACACAAACCCCCATAAACCCTAACCTAGAACTACACACTTTTGACCGCAAATACTGAAACAAATATACAAAAATTGTACAAATACATTATGAAAGCTGTATAAAAACTGTATGAAAACAATATAAAAACTGTATAAAACCTGTTTGCAAACATTCGGTCAAAAACATTTAAACAAATGCATCTGTTTTTTGTTTTCCATTGTTCTGGGAGCATTCATAAACATTTGTATGTAGATCTAATTAGGCTTTACCTGTTCGATCTATCCATACTTCGGGAATGGTTTGGCTTAGACAGAGGTTACAATCCCTGTATCGACATTTCTAAAATAACACAAATGTCTTAAAAAGGTCTTTTAAACGTCTCTTCCAGACCTAACCAAGACGTCTTAAAGACGTCTGAAACACGTCTTAAAAAGCCTCTTTCGGACCTAACCAAGACGTGTTCTGGACGTCTTAAAGACGTCTTTTGCAAACGTCTTCTGGACGTCTTTTGGACGTTTTCTGGAGATCTTTAAGACGTCTTAAGGACGTCCATTTTCACAAAACCGGACGACAGGCGTTCGGACCTAAAATGGACGTAAAATGGACGTCTTTAAGACGTCCCGTGCTATCTGGGTGCGTGCATTGGTTGCGTTGGTGGCACATAGGATTCCCTAGAATTCTCCCACTTCTAGCGCATGAAGCGTGCAGTTCATGCGCGCATGCGTATTTGTCTCTTTACGTACACTCGGCTCAAACGATTGTGGCCGATCGAGATTCGATTGCATTCGAGCTTACCAGGATTGGCTTTTTTACATCGCTAACATTCTACAGTATTTCCTGAACATGGTGAGTGTTCCGTCTTACGGGACATAAGCGGGCTCAGAGCGAGGCGAAAATTCGATATCTTTTACGATGGGCAATGGCTTGTTCCCGAAGCGTTCGTTGGGAACCATTTGCCTGCCAGATGACTAAAAGGCAATCGACATCGTGCCATTTTTGGGGGTATTTTCGACTGCTTTTACTCCAAGATAATCCGTTGAATTACTCTGTCAGCGGGTGGTATACGGTCACCTCGAACCGGCATACTGTCGTCCACCGCTGACTCGCGGAACAATACGGTCATAAACCGCGACCCTCGCAAGACACTCCAACCGAGCGACTTTGCTAGGCCTGCTAGCCAGATGTTTGGTTTTTCTCTTCTACGTCACCAAGAAGGAGAGGCCTCTTCCTCCACCACCGAAATCATGAAAAGAGGGTTCCTCCTCTCTGAGGAAAACTAGCCAATCAGCAATTTTGCACCGCCCAAAATTCTGATGTCTCGTCTACTTTTGACCTTCGAAAAGGTGGACGAGGCAGAATTCAATCGTCTTTCGAGCGAACGCATCTCATCTCTCGTATCAACTCACGCAGCATTACACTGTGACAGTCAACGAGACAGTCTACTTCACGCGATCTAGTCAAACATTCGTGACCAAACTCTCGTATCAATTCACGCAGCATTACATTGTGACAGTCAACGAGACAGTCTACTTCACGCGATCTAGTCAAGCATTCGTGACTAAAATTCTCATAGAAACATTCGTGTTCTTGTCTGGTCATCATACGGACCAGCAAGTTTATTCTAGTCGTCGTACGGACTAGCGCGTTTGGTCTACATAGTCAAGCATTCGTGACTACGACCATCAATAAAAAACATTCGTGTTCTTGTCTGGTCATCATACGGACCAGCAAGTTCCCTTCATCGTCGCGTTGCATAATCAGTCACTTAAAATTAATTTGGCGAGTGATAAAGCCGCCGGCATCGCGTACCACGGAGTGTATGGGCCTTACAACCCCATGAGAAGGGACGGATCCTTCGCGCGTTTTACGACACCGCGTACCACAGAGTGATTGGGCTTTACAACCCCAAGAGAAGGAACGTACCTTTCGCGCGTGTGTCGGTAGCTTACATATTTTGGTCCTTCGAGCCGGATCCGCGGTTGGAAGTGCAGTGAACAAAGACAATACACTACTTCTTTCACGTGGACTCCCGAATTCCACCACGAGTAGTGGACATCCGATGTCAACGACAATCATCTGGACCCGAAACGACTCCGCCAGAGTAGAAGGCAGCGGTCAAGGTAGGCTCGTTATCGAGTTTCATCAATCAGTTTCCGTTAGTGACCTCCCTGTTTCCTTGTAATTCTGTCCGTTTGTATTACAATGACGAAACCGAACGAGAACACGCGCGTGAGCAAACGTCACTGACAACAGTCAGATCATCTCGAATTTAAAACCTTAAACGGCACATTCACGGCGCAGATCACTAGGCTTACGAAATATATTGGATCATATCAAGATTCGAAAAAGGAATGCGTCAAAGTTCGTAATCATGTCGAATGACTTTGGAGACAATTCGATACGTTTCAGCGTCATCCAAGATAAATTGGCACGCCTTGAAGATTTCAAGCATGCTAAAGCCGAACGCGAGGCATCCACTAATCAATTCAACGATATTGAACCTACAGCGGTAGTTTTTTTACTGAATAACTTCGAAGCATCCGTGAGCCGCGTTTCAACCATCAACAAACTTCGAAAATGTCTCGCGAGATTCGCCTGCGCCATACACGTCTACATACGGGTTTTCAGTCAAGCCTCCGAAAATCTACCTACTAAATTCGTCGATCGCATGGAAAGTGGGTCACGTTCAAGGGTGCGTTCATCACCATGATTCATGCACAATTCGCGTTTGAGCAACATTCAGAGGCTCAATTACTTACGCCTTTCGTTATCGGGCAAGGCAAAAGCAGCGATAGAAAAGGCTTGGAATCATCTTTTCGAGAGCTACGACAACAAGCGCGCTCTTATTCTCTGTCATGTCGCGATCCTTCGAGACACACCGGCTAAGCTGATGATACATCAGAGTCCGTTTCCGATCTCACAAATTATATGCAGTTACATATCCGTTCGTGGCAAGCTCTCGGCCGCACGTGAAAACATATTTCAAACGACTTGCTAATGAAAATCGTGCTGGTTCGCATGCGGAACAATACGCGTAAATCGTGGAACAAACATTAACGGACACCGAAATGCCGGAACCGCGAAAATGTTTAAATTTTGTTCGTCACGTCTCACCAGTGCAAAGATTACGCACCGGAATTGATCGCGGTCCGATTGCATCAGCGTCCGCAAGCTGAGATGCGGCACCGAAGCCAACTCAATGAGTCGAATTCACCTCACACAACGGCAATCAAACGCTGATACTCTCCTCCAGCGCCTTGGGCAAAGCGTCAAGCATTCGCTACAAATTACAGTCACGAATGCCATTAAATTGTCACAACCACCATCGAATCGCGTTCATAAAACTATAAGCGGAAACTGACGTTTTTTACGATGCCGCGAATCTCAGGGTTACTACCGGATACGCAGATCGCCGTGCAAATTTACAATTTCCAACAAACACTCGATTAGCCGATCCGTTTTTTCACTGACCGGCAACCGTAGATAGGTTAATTAGAAGCGGCTTGTCATTCGCGTTTCTAAGCGTCGGGCAAATTAACCTGCCCTCGTAACGCACCAGACCTAATCCTCCTGAAATCGCGATTTAGAGGGGTCATCGGGGGGAGCGCATCGTCTCCGGCGCCGTGTACGAAACGCAACACCTTCCTACCGAAACTAGACTTTGACCTAAAAGGATTTTGAAAGGTCAAAGAAGGATCGCACGGACAGCATCATTTCATCCGAGGAACGGATCGGCGAGGAGCATTTTTTCCAACCACGTTCAACGGGACGTATCTGGGCGCTACATCGTCGCATTACTTTTTAACGGGAAAATATCGCTCCTCGATGAGTTGCGTTCGCGAGCTTCTAATCGGTTTTCCTCGTTGGAACGAAAATTTAGCCGATCCGGAATTAAGACAAGAATATTCAGTCGCAACCAAAGAATATCTCTCGCTCGGTAACATGAATCAGATACGAACGCACGAATCGCACGTTTTTAAACCCTTCAGGCATAACAACGAAGGTATGGTTTATATTCGACGGGTCAACCAAATTGAGCAGCAGCTTGTCAATCAACGAGCAATATAATGTTCTCGAAGAGAAAGTTTATTTTTCATGAACCCTCAGTCCACTTGATCTTTGTTACGTTACCGTCGGTCTCGTTAATGATTTCTGGTTTATATTCTAAAGGGAAATGGCGCACATCAAATAGCACACACGTTGAAACATCACACAGTAAACGTGTTGACCGAATTGAACTTTTGAGGGTTTCAAAATTCGATGCAGTTCGTCACTTTCTCTGCGTGCTCCATACTCACAGAATTAGAACACATTTACCTATGTGGAAAACATTACACGTCTCGAATTTTACGCCGCCGCTTTTTTTAACCATTTGGTATACAGTCTTTCAAGAGGCTATGGCAGCAGAGATCGAAACCGTTACCATCTGAACCGATTCGACGATTGTCTTGAATTGCCTTAACTAGGAGCCAAGCACTTAAAGATTTTCATCGCGAACCACGTAGCCGACATTCAAACGAACATGAACATCAATGCTTGGCGACACGTCAGATCACACGATAATCCGTCAGTCTTCTTGTCTCGCGGTTAACCATCGGTTCAGTTTATTAGAAACCTTAACTAGAGCCACGGACCCCAACGGCTTTCAAGCAACACATCGACTTGGCCTGTATCGAAACTTAACTTCATCGAGGAAGTTCCGAAAATAAACCGAATTGCGTGTTTGAGATAATGATTAATAGCAACGAAATCTTAGCTCGCTACTCAAGCCTATCTTGATTAAGAAAAATCGTCGCGTACTATTTACGGTTCAGACATTTCACTCGTTTTAATGAGCCTATGACTGTAAAGATTTTCAAACAAGCTAACCACCGCATCATCCAGCTTGTGCACTCATCTGCTTTTGTACAACACATTCAACAATTAAAAGGTGCATTGCGACTACATTGCAAAGGCAAACTCCTTTCTCTTTGTCGACGATAAGGGACGCTTCGTGTCGAAGGGCGTCTTCAAATTCAACGCTATCATACGAACAGAAGCATTCGATTCTTCGTCCAAAGTTTATCACGTTACGGATTTCCTCATTCGACAGGCGCATATCGAAAATCGCCCTGCAGATGTTTCCAACACTTTGTACACCGTTCGACAAACTCGCCGATTGTCGGTAGGAACGTCACACGTAAAATCATTCGATCATTCGTCACACGTAACGAATCACATCATGGGATACCTAAGTACCTGCTGCTCGGGTAACCGAAACCCGGCTTTCTACAATTGCGGAATCGATTTTTGCGGGCCATTCTATGTTAAGAAGCGACATATTTAACCCATGCACGAATAAAGTTTTACGTCACACATCTTCATGTGTTTTGCCACAAAAGCCGTATATCTCGAGATACATGGTTAGCAATATGACAACCGAGGCATTCGTTGTAGCCTTAAACCGATTCGTTGCGCCCCGAGGAATATGTCGTTACATATATATTCCGATACTCACAGTAGTTTTTTTTTGTGCCAATAACGAACTGACGGACTTCATGAGGTTGTCTAGAAGAACTAAAGAGTGCATCCATTCTTTACCAAAAGAGAAGTGTCGTATCATTCCATGCCAGTTTCATCGCCTCATTTTTGCCGGTCTCTGCGAAGTAGCCGTCAACTCATTTAAAAATTCCGTTAAATGCATCGTCGGTGAAGAGCTGTTTATATTCAAGCGGTTTCAACACATTCGTCATTGACGTCGAAGCTCTCTTTAATTTTCAACCGTTGACACTTTATCATCCGATCCTAATCATCCTTAGCTCTTACCCCTGGTCATTATCTGATTGGTGATTCTTCGACGAGTTTGCCCATGATCGATTTCAGTCAAATACCGAGCAACCGGCTGTACAACTGGCAACATATCCAGGAAGACAACCTCTGAGCTGTCACCATACGGACAGCCAACGGAGTCTACAAGAGGAACGTGAAGCAGGTGGCACCGCCTCATATCCAAGATGAAGCTCAAAGGCTTGTTGTATCATAATTTTATTCGCACTTAAGTATATCATAATCCACACGTTTATGGCATATCATTGATCGACGAGTCTCTCAACGGGGGGAGCATGTTCCGTCTTACGGGACATAAGCGGGCTCAGAGCGAGGCGAAAATTCGATATCTTTTACGATGGGCAATGGCTTGTTCCCGAAGCGTTCGTTGGGAACCATTTGCCTGCCAGATGACTAAAAGGCAATCGACATCGTGCCATTTTTGGGGGTATTTTCGACTGCTTTTACTCCAAGATAATCCGTTGAATTACTCTGTCAGCGGGTGGTATACGGTCACCTCGAACCGGCATACTGTCGTCCACCGCTGACTCGCGGAACAATACGGTCATAAACCGCGACCCTCGCAAGACACTCCAACCGAGCGACTTTGCTAGGCCTGCTAGCCAGATGTTTGGTTTTTCTCTTCTACGTCACCAAGAAGGAGAGGCCTCTTCCTCCACCACCGAAATCATGAAAAGAGGGTTCCTCCTCTCTGAGGAAAACTAGCCAATCAGCAATTTTGCACCGCCCAAAATTCTGATGTCTCGTCTACTTTTGACCTTCGAAAAGGTGGACGAGGCAGAATTCAATCGTCTTTCGAGCGAACGCATCTCATCTCTCGTATCAACTCACGCAGCATTACACTGTGACAGTCAACGAGACAGTCTACTTCACGCGATCTAGTCAAACATTCGTGACCAAACTCTCGTATCAATTCACGCAGCATTACATTGTGACAGTCAACGAGACAGTCTACTTCACGCGATCTAGTCAAGCATTCGTGACTAAAATTCTCATAGAAACATTCGTGTTCTTGTCTGGTCATCATACGGACCAGCAAGTTTATTCTAGTCGTCGTACGGACTAGCGCGTTTGGTCTACATAGTCAAGCATTCGTGACTACGACCATCAATAAAAAACATTCGTGTTCTTGTCTGGTCATCATACGGACCAGCAAGTTCCCTTCATCGTCGCGTTGCATAATCAGTCACTTAAAATTAATTTGGCGAGTGATAAAGCCGCCGGCATCGCGTACCACGGAGTGTATGGGCCTTACAACCCCATGAGAAGGGACGGATCCTTCGCGCGTTTTACGACACCGCGTACCACAGAGTGATTGGGCTTTACAACCCCAAGAGAAGGAACGTACCTTTCGCGCGTGTGTCGGTAGCTTACAGTGAGGGCACTGCCAAGCCACAGGTTCCCGTCTAGAACACTTCTAATTCATGTTGAAACACCACTGTGGCACCATCTGTCCCCTCGCATGGGTAGAGTGACAGATATAGGGTGAAGTAAAAGTATTTCTTTGCTCTACTAATAATGAGCGCCTTAGATTTTAATCTGTGAAGACTGCTACGAATAAAATACCACAAGACTTTATTCATCTCAGTATTCTGGTTTCCTAACCCCTTGCCATCTCCACGAAATACATAACATTCGTTTCCATTCTCCACAGTCCACCATCCCGCTTAATTTATTTGTGTTTTCGATTATAAATCCGTTAATATATTTACTTTGGACATTACAAGTTTATCGTTTACAGTGTCAAAATTATTATGATTTTTCTCAGGGTTCATTGCAATGAAAGTCATTTGACATTTATTCTTGGTTACGCTACAGCATCGCGAACAGAGCCGTTCGCGCAGATTTATATAATTATGACAATCATAGGCAGATGGTGCCACAGTGGTGTTTCAACATGAATTAAAAGTGGTCTAGACGGGAACCTGTGGCTTGGTAGTGCTCTCATCATGTTCATGAAATACTGTAGAATGTTAGCGATGTAAAAGAGCCAATCTTGGTAAGCTCGAATGCAATCGAATCTCGATCGGCCACAATCGTTTGAACCGAGTGTACATATATATCATCCACAAATTCAACATAATGAGGTCTAAACGGTTCGAAAAATTCTAATGTATCATCAGTGTGATGGGCACGCCACTGGCGTCATACACATGCGCAGTGGTGGCGACGAGAACGAAGGCAACATGGCGCACAGAGCATAGTGGTCTTTCATATACGTCTTTATTAAATCTATATTAAATACACGTGTGCAGTCTTATTTATTACCAAAACCATGACATGGCGCAGTCGTAGTGATACGTAATAATATAAAATAAACGAATGTTGAAGAAAGAGACCTGTAAAAGGAATATCAAGGAAAAATAAATTGAGTGGACCACGAGGTGGACGCCAAGAGACAGAACAAAGGAAAACGAGACGTAAGACACGTGGTGAGAAAAAAGTTAAACTATGGCAAATACAGTAGCACTCTCGAACCTAAAGCCACCTGAGCCGTTGTCGTTTGATGGCAACATAGCAGAAAATTAGAAGAAATGGATCAAGAAGTTTGAAATATTTTTACAAGCTACAGAAAGTACAACGAAGACAGACGGGGTAAAGGTAGCCATACTCTTACACACGATAGGGGAAGAGGCTTATGAAAAGTATGAAACGTTCGAGCTGTCGCAAGAACAAAGAACAGTATATAACACAGTGGTTGAACGCTGTGTTGAAGCGTTTAAAAATTATTGTGCGCCAAAGAAAAACGAAAGTATTAATAGACATCTGTTGTTTCATACGAGACAGACAGAAGGAGAAATTTTTGACCAGTTCTTAACGGAACTAAAGCGATTGAGTTTAAGTTGTGATCTGGGAACTCTGAAAGATAGTTTGATAAAAGATTTAATAATCTCGGGAGTCAGAGGTACAGGTCTTAAAAATCGTCTACTGAGAATGGATGAACTAACACTAGAAAAGGCGATGAAAATTTGCAAAGCGGATGAAATGGCTGAACAACAACTGAAAACGTTGAAAGGAGAGGCGGAAAGCATTGACTATGTCAAACGACGAGAGAGTAGTATAGGGCTATGCCGATTCCAACCCAAATTTGAGTTTCAAGGTCGGCATTTTTTTTTGCATACAACATCATCGGAGGGGATGGAAAAGAGAGAGAGCAATACTTAATTATAAAGCTAAATTCTGGGGAGGGAAAGAGACAGCGCTACTATCACATTTTTTTCTAAAGCTAAAATTTTTCAAACATCGCAGCGTATCGCGCGATTACGCGTAATTTGAGCCCCCCTAGGACAACTGCGCGAGATGACGTTATTTTCATGGCGCGAACGAAATATAATACTTTTGGAAACGCCGTACGCGTGAATCATAGAAAGAATTACGCGGCGTCAGCAGAAATTATTGCATCAGATGATTTTGCGCGCTAATTCGTCGCACGTGTGAATCATAGAAAGAATTATGTTGTGTCAGCGGAAATTGCCTCGGATGATTTCGGGAAGGATCGGCTTTTTTTTACATGCAAACATTTATCAAATATCTATTGAACTACTCCGAACGCCTATGGAACCGCTCTGAGCATCTATCGAAGATCTTGGGATGGTAACATTTTTGCAGGTGTAAAGAATTCGCGACTGAAATATTATACTGTTGCGAGCACCCTATGGATAGGATCCATGGCCCGCTGGTGCTCGCAGCGAAGATAAGAAGACAGCGAGAAGAAGGCGATCGGATCGATCGCCTGTCAAGCTGTCATTCGTGAGTCAGACGCGATAGCCGACGGACATATCGAAACTTATATTCAGAGCCTGCAGAGATTGTTCATAGTTTACCCTGTTAATGTTCTGCTGTTACAGTTATACAGGGTGTCCCAGCTAACACTGGACAGCGCGATTTCTCCTAAACTATTGGAGATAAAAATATAAAAAAAATAGTGCATTGCATGGTTCGAGAGGGCCAATTTATTAGCCCGAACGAATTTTTTTTTCGATTATTATTTTAAAAGATACGATGGTCAAGTTCGGATCTGTAAATGGCACTACGTTTTTTGAACACCTGAGTTGATAGTGCATTCCAAGACAAATTCAATAAGCATTAATGTATACACTTGATTTCCACTGGTTTTTGAGATATTGCGCTTGCAAATTTAGTGATTTTCACTGAAGAAATCCCACTGAAATAGCAAGGACCGGGGTTGGTCTTGCTGGCACTACGGAGGGACCACGGAGGGCCTTGCCTGTTGAAACCGATACCTACCTGCCAAAGGTCGGCGCCAGACCCAAAGGCTGGACAATTCTTTTCCGTCAGAAATGCTTCTTAGGTAGGTACATCTGCGGTGTCAAGCGGCTTCCCCGCACCGTTACTTTTATTTCGCACTTGCTTCTACGCTCGGATGGCCGGTTCTTTTGGGAGGGATGCAAGCTCGATTGGTTATGTTAGGAGGTGTGAAAGTTGCTAGACCTCACTTCGCTACGTTCGGCCCAGGATTCGTACCTTTTTCCGGAAAAAGCCATAAAAATCGGGCGAGGCACTGCGAAGGTCTGTCCTCGCCACGGGGTACCAGGCCGCATCTTCTTGACGGGCGTTGCTCCAGAATTATCCTGTATCATTTGTGCAGTGTGTGACTCGACTACCCTCCGTGTAATCGGTCTGCGCGAAGTGGGGCTCAAGTTCGATCGTTATCAGTACTCCTGCCCGAGAGGAATACGATTTACTTTAATTATAGTTCATGTGTGTTTTCTAATAAAGTGTTTCTATCGTCTCCTGAATTCAATAACTGGCATCCCGACATCTACGCTCCTATAATCCACCGTCAATACTCCTCGCGGAGAGACACAGGAAGAAAAGGGGTAGCCCGCTGTCGACGCGTGGTCCTCTCGAGTATAAACACGAGC
This sequence comes from Andrena haemorrhoa, assembly GCA_910592295.1. Classification (NCBI taxonomy): domain Eukaryota; kingdom Metazoa; phylum Arthropoda; class Insecta; order Hymenoptera; family Andrenidae; genus Andrena; species Andrena haemorrhoa. Next base: position 23,771,683 of record OU342942.1, read on the forward strand.
TTCAATATCAAAACAAAAGCATGCGTTGACGTATTCCGTGCGAGAGAAGGTGGGCATTGGGGAGGAGGTATTGCTGTGAAGAGGGCCTCTTCAAGAGAGCAGCCGTTTGTGAGGGATGCAAATTCGATTGGTTCTAATACAATCTGCTCCTTATGGTTGAAATTTAGTCTAGCAACTTTCACAGCTTCTAGCCTAACCAATCGAGCTTGCATCCCGCCCACAAGAACCGGCCATCCGAGCGTAGAACCAAGTGCGAAATAAAAGTAACGGTGCGCTTCTTGACACCGCAGATGTACCTACCTAAGTAGCATTTCTGACGGAAAAGAATTGTCCAGCCTTTGGGTCTGGCGCAGACCTTTGGCAGGTAGGTATCTATTTCAACAGGCAAGGCCCCCCGTGACGCCAGCAAGACCGACTCCGGTCCTTGCTATTTCAGTGGGTTTTCTTCAGTGAAAATCACTAAATTTGCAAGCGCAATATCTCAAAAACCAATGGAAATCAAGTGTATACATTAATGCTTATTGAATTTGTCTTGGGACGCACTATCAACTCAGGTGTTCAAAAAACGTAGTGCCATTTACAGAACCGAACTTGACCATCGTATCTTTTAAAATAGTAATCGAAAAAAAAAATTCGTCTAGGCTAATAAATTGGCCCCATCGAACCATGCAATGCACTATTTTTTTTATATTTTTATCTCCAATAGTTTAGGCGAAATCGCGCTGTCCAGTGTTAGCTGGGACACCCTGTACAATAAAGTTATATAATGTCATACGGAAAACGTAACACTGGTGTCAGAAGTGGGATGCCCACTCGAAGTGGCATGCCCACTCGCGCTTCCGCGGCCTCCGCGAGATCTTCCCCGGGACCCACGGGCGACGCCTCCCTGCAGGAGCTGTTTAACAACCTCCAGCTTAGCATCGTAGGACAGATGCAGGAGCAACGAAGGGACAACGAAGCCCGAAGGAGGGAGAAGGACGCCGAGGATCAGCGGATGCAAGCGGCCTTCGAGGCTCGCATGTTCAGCCTGGAGGAGCGGATACAGGAAGTGGCTGTTTCGGCACGGAGCGGCCATGTTTCGGTTGGCGGCGGCTCGGGGCTTCGGGGAGAGGAGGCGGCGCCCCCTGTAGTTAGTGTTCCCCTGTAGTTAGTGCCCCCTCTGGCCCCTGTAAATAGTGTTCCGTTGGCCTCTGAGAATGTTGAAAGTTTTGTTTCTCCGGCGCCCGTCTCCGCCCCCGCTGCTGCCGCCGCCGCTGCCCCTATAGCGGGATCCCGTGTTCTTAGTTTGGGTTACGCGGTGAAGCCGACGATTTTCGACGGGAAGGGCCCTTGGGAGGAGTATAAGGTTCAGTTTGAGACGATTGCACGCGCGAATGGGTGGGACGATCAGAAAAAGGCTACGGCCTTGGTCGCTTCGCTCGGGGGTGCAGCAAGGAGCGTTCTTACGACGCTCACCGCCGCGCAATGCGAAAGCTCCGCGGAATTGGTCGCGGCGCTGGAATTCCGCTACGGGGCAAAACATATTGCCAACTTGAATTATGTACTCTTCCAGAGCTGCAGGCAGCGAAGGGATGAGAGCATCACTTCGCTCGCCACTAAAATCGAGCGTTTGGCACAATCAGCGTTTGCTGACTGCCCGGTAGAGACTCGCGATAAACTCGCCGCGTCCCAATTCGTCACGGCGTTGTCGAGCCCTGTTCTACAACGGGAACTGCGGCTCGGCGGATTTTCGTCTTTGAGGGCCGCCGTGACCAGAGCTCTCGAAATTGAGGGTGTGGAGGCGATGTCTCGCGGCCTCGCGGTTGAATCGCGAGAACGACAGCCTGAGAAACGGAAGGCTAAATTTCCCGAGACTTTTACGAGGTTTCCAGAGAAAAGGAGAAGGCCCGACGAACTCGAGGGTCGGGCGGACGCTCCACCGGTCACTTGCTGGCTCTGTGGCAAGAAGGGACACCTGAAAAAGGACTGCCACGGCGCCAGGAATCGCCAGACGGAGGTGGCCCCTCCGAGCAGGCCTCGGCAGGGAAACTCGAAAAGGACGGCGTAAGGGGGAGACGCCGGACCGCTGGGAGCAGTCCCCCGGTCGTGAAAAGTGTGGCGGTGCAGGGGGCGACTGGAGAACCAAGCGGAGAAATCTTCGTTCACGGAACGATCGGTGAGTACTCCTGTAGAGTTATCTTAGATACAGGATCCCCGATCAACCTTCTGGAGAAGGGGCTGAGTCCGCTGGAAGGCATCGACAGGACGAAGACTGACATCCGCTCCACTACGGGGGAGAAGATGAAGGTCTTCGGAAAAAGGAGCCTAGAAGTTAATATAGGAGGGTTTCTGAGCTGGGAAGAATTCTACATTGTCGACATGGTCGAGAAGTGCATACTTGGAGCAGCGTTTCTGAAGAAGCATCGCTGCAACGTCGACTTTTCCCGGGGTGTGCTGTGCCTACCCGGACACCCGGAGGTTCGCCTAGGAGAACCGTCCGCTGAGCCGAAGAAGCGAAAGGGAAAACGGGAAACGGTTATTCCCCGACATTTGGAAGAGCTGTATACACGTTGCTCGACAGGTTTGTCGGAGGAGCAGGAAAAGCTATTCGCTGAGCTTCTTTGTGAATTTCAGGACGTTTTCGCCGCGGATCCGTCTCAGATTGGGAACTGCGAACGGGTTAAACACACCGTCAACACCGGAGATTGCTCTGCTATTAAACAGGCGCCGCGGAGGTTGCCTCTACATCGTCGAGCAGAAGTGGAAGAGCTGCTCAGGAAAATGTTGGCGCAGGGCGTAATCGAGGAATCCCGGAGCCCGTGGTCATCTCCGATCGTGCTCGTGAAGAAGAAGGATGGAAGCATACGGTTCTGCGTGGATTTCCGTCGCCTGAATGAAGTAACCAAGAAGGACTCGTATCCTCTACCCCGAATAGAGGATACCCTGGACGCCCTCGCCGGATCTTCGTGGTTCTCAACCGTGGATTTACAGAGCGGATACTGGCAGATCTCTATGGACGAAAAGGATCGAGAGAAAACTGCGTTTTCGGTGGGAACTGGATTGTGGCAGTTCAAAGTGATGCCTTTTGGGCTCTGCAACGCCCCTGCGACTTTCGAGCGTCTGATGGAAGACGTACTCCAGGACCTGACCTGGAAAATCTGCCTGGTTTATTTGGACGACAATATCATTTACGGGAACAGCTTTGAGCAGGAGCTCGAGCGTCTTCATACAGTGTTTTCCCGTTTACGTCAAGCTGGACTGTTGATGAGCCCCAAGAAGTGTTCCTTCCTGTGCCGGGAAGTAAAGTATTTGGGCCACATCGTCACGCAGAGCGGAGTCAAGACGGATCCGGAGAAGATTAAAGCTATCTCGGAATGGCCGCAACCGAAGAACGTCACGGAGCTGAGGAGTTTTCTAGGATTGTGCACGTACTACCGGAAATTCATGAAGGATTTCTCCAGGATCGCCAAGCCCCTGCATCGCCTCAACGAGGCCAAGCAAAATTACCTTTGGACCGAGGAATATCAAGAAGTTTTCCAGGAGCTGAAGAAGGGATTGACCGGAGCCCCGGTTCTCGCATACCCAGTGATAGGAAAGGACTTCATTCTGGATACGGACGCCTCAAATTTCGCTATCGGCGGCGTCCTCTCGCAGAAGCACGAAGGACAGGAAAAGGTCGTGGCCTTTTTCTCGAAAACTTTAGGGAAAGCCGAAAGGAACTACTGCGTCACTCGAAGGGAGTTGCTGGCAGTGGTGAAATCCATCGAGCACTTCCATCATTATCTCTATTGACGAAGGTTCCTGGTAAGGACTGACCATGCAGCGCTCCGCTGGTTGCTGTCCTTCAAGCGTCCTGAAGGACAGGTTGCTCGTTGGATCGAACGTCTTCAGGAGTACGACTTCGAGATCCGCCACCGGGAAGGAAAAGCTCATGGAAATGCTGACGGCCTTTCGCGGAGACCGTGCATCGAGGAAAATTGCAAAAACTGTATTCGTCTGGAGGAAAAAGAAGAGGAGGAAGTGCGTTCCCCGAAGAAAGTTCATCGGATATTTTGTGAAGAGGAAAAGGACGAGTGGAAGCGAAATCAGGAGGAAGATGAGGATATCGGCTTCATCCTTAAGAAGAAGGGGGAGGGGGAGAAGCCCGGCTGGCAGGACGTTGCTCGTTTCTCCCCGCAGCTGAAATATTATTGGTCGATCTGGGATTCGCTGGTAGTTCGTGAAGGTTTGCTTTTTAGGAAATGGGAGTCCCACGATGGTACGACGATCCAATGGCTTTTGGTGGTACCGCGCGAGAGGGTTGCAAGAGTTCTGAGGGAGTTTCATGATGCTCCGGCAGCTGGACACTTCGGAGTGAACAAGACTTTGGCGAAGATCCGCCAGCAGTTCTTCTGGTCTACGTGCCGACAGGACGTTCAAGAGTGGTGCCGGCGGTGTGACACCTGTGCGGCGAAAAAGGGACCACGTCAGAGGGGAGCGGGGAACCTGGGAATATACTACAACTTGGGAGCTCCGTTCGAGAGGCTTGCCCTGGACGTTGTGGGTCCGCTCCCGAGGTCCCAGGCCGGGAACAGGTTTATGTTGGTCGTGGCAGACTACTTTACCCGGTGGCCGGAAGTAATCGCGATGCCAGACCAGCGAGCTGTCACAGTGGCAAGAGCTCTTCTACACAACGTAGTTTGTCGTCACGGTGTGCCTTTTGAGATACACTCGGACCAAGGAAGGAATTTTGAATCCTCCGTGTTCAAGGAACTCCTGAAGCTGCTGGGAGTCAGGAAGACACGAACAACTCCCCTGCATCCGCAATCCGACGGGCTGGTGGAACGGCTGAATTGGACATTGCTCCAATATCTTGCGATGTTCGTTTCAGAGCACCAGCGAGACTGGGACGAGTGGATACCCATGTTCCTCCTCGCTTATAGATCAGCACGACATGAGGCTACTCAATTAACGCCAGCGATGATCCTGTATGGCCAGGAAATACGCTTACCCTGCAGTTGTGGAGAGGTCTACCCCCGGAAATAGAAGAGGACGAGGACCCCGAACGAGGATACGCAGAATGGATCCGCGGAAAAATGAAGAGGATTCATGAATTCGTTCGTCACCGTCTGGATGTCTACAGCTCAAAGATGAAGTCGTGGTATGACAGCCGTGTCCATCCCGTACAGTTCCAGCCCGGAGACCGAGTGTGGCTGTTTCAGCCCCGAAGAGCGAAAGGGAAGTGCCCGAAGTTACAAACCGATTGGGAAGGACCCTACACCGTAGTGGACAGGATAAACGACGTCGTCTATAGGATACAGCACTCTCCCAGGAAGAAGTGCAAGGTCGTCCACGTGCGTCGCCTCGGGAAATACGAAGGACGGCTTCAAGAGGATTGAAGACGTCATGGAGCATCCACACCTTCAAGCGGATTGAAGACGTCATGGAGCATCCACACCGTCAAGAACCAAGAGAGAAGACTGGTCTAACTAACCAGGCGGACTGGGCTGCGGAGGTTACCTCCGTAGCCCGGCCCCCCTCTCTTGAGACTGTTTCAGGTTCACGATACCCCACGACGAGGGACAAGGTGTCGGGGGACTGCCACCGCGGCCTGGACACGCGCTCCCGAATTCCCCGAATGTGCCACAATAGCATGGCGGCGACTGGCTGCGGGCCTCTGCTTGCGGCCTCGGCCTTCCTTCCTGGGTTTCCGGCTCGTGCGGCTCCAACGGACAGACCATTGAGGAGCAGTACTAATGCTCTGACATTTTTAAGGGAAATCGGATCAGCGGTATCAAGAGGACCTCAGCAGAAGGAGTTGGCGGGAGTAACGACATCGGACAGTTCGACCCAGCTCAATGGGACCCGCTTCAAGAGGACAGGAGGATTTCCGAAAAGAACCACGCGGAGGAAAGGACAGCGAGCAAGGAACCCAGGAGTTCCGACCGCTGGGTGTCAAGATTCCCCACCCGTCTCTGCCCAAGAAGAAGATGCGCCATCGAAGAAGACGGGACCTGCCCAAGAAAGAAGTATTCAAGACCGAAGACGCCAGTGGAGGGCAGAGGCGCGGAGCACCTTCGGGGAACCACGTACCCACGCCTTGCCCAGGGTTTTTGGGTGGTTTTCCCCTTGGGCGTGAAGGCGAATGCCGAGGCGACGGTCGGAAGAGGCCACGCAGCGACCTTCCCACTCCTCCGGACCAGGGTACGGCAGAACACCATGAGGCTGCGGCGGTCGGGACGTCCGCTTCTCCTGAGGGGGGAGCAGTGTTGCGAGCACCCTATGGATAGGATCCATGGCCTGCTGGTGCTCGCAGCGAAGATAAGAAGACAGCGAGAAGAAGGCGATCGGATCGATCGCCTGTCAAGCTGTCATTCGTGAGTCAGACGCGATAGCCAACGGACATATCGAAACTTATATTCAGAGCCTGCAGAGATTGTTCATAGTTTACCCTGTTAATGTTCTGCTGTTACAGTTATACAATAAAGTTATATAATGTCATACGGAAAACGTAACAATACTTTATAATGCGAAGAAATACATCCAAATTAGAAGCAGATGTCTGGCTTGGCATCGCCTCACATGAATTTGAAACTTATCAAGACAAGTGAATATCAAATATATGTTTACGAAGAAAAGAAAGGTCAGCGTAGAAGAACGAAATGAAAGAGGAAAGGAACAGTCGACGGAGTAGGTGGAGAACAGAGACATCCTATTTTGCAGCGAATGCAACTTTAGGCATGGGCCTACATGCGAGGACCTGGAGATGCTCAGAGGCTGTTATAGTCGTTCAGCATCTAGTGGCATCACGTTGTGTGACATACAGTGTGAAAAATTGTGAGAGAAATTGTTAATAAAACTGTACCGCCGTTTAACATCAGGTGACAGCACATAGTGCGACATACAGTGCTAAAAATAGTGAGGGAAATCGTTAATAAAAGTATGGGAATTGTCAGATTGTCACACATGCTAATAGTGAGTCAGATTTTTTAATAAAAAATATATTTTTGTAATAGAACTATATTCCGCAGAATACAAAATGCCCGTGCTACACACATTGGGAATGCGAGGAATTGAGTATGACGACGAATATTACGGTCCATGGGATGGTGTATTACCAGGTTTATACCCCACCGTATATGCAAAATTACTGGAACTGGCGGGCATGCAAGGCAGAGGCCTGATATATACGGACAATAACGATGTCTGCCATCGGAAGATTTGTGCCCAGTGTTATCGCAGCCTCCCGCAGATGTATAGAGCATCCTATGAGGAGGGGTTGAACCATATATTTACACTTCGAACTCACTACTTGTATTTCACATATTGCACGCTGTATTCACGCTGCAGAAAAGTGTAGTGAATGCATAGAGGAGTATTTTAATTTATCCCAAAATGAGTGGCACACCCTAAGAAACGGGTGTGCTGTGAATGTAGTCGCCCGCTGTTGACTACATTTTTTAATAAATTTTTATTTTTAATTTTATATTCTGTCTCTCTGTTTACTTTCATTCATTTTCCACATCCCTATCAAACGTCTATCGTACCACTCTGAACATGTATTGAACATCAATCGAACCACTTTGATCGCGTATTGAACATCAATCGTACCACTTTGAACGTGTATTGAACGTCCATCGTACCACTTTGAACGTGTATTGGACGTCTATTGTACCACTCTGAACATGTATTGAACAACTATCGCACCACTTTGAACGTCTTTCGAACGTCTACCGAACCACTTTGATTGCGTTTTGAACATCTATTGTACCACTCTGAACATCTATCGAACGTCTATGGTACCACTCTGATCGCGTATCAAACATCTATCGTACCACTTTGAGCATGTATTGAATGTGTATTGAACTACTTCTACTTCTACATAATTGTAGCCATCGTCTTAATCTAGTATACATCACATGCAAGAGGTTGGGTTGGGGGAGAGTGAAGAAAAACATTTATGCATTAAAAAATTGATTATATTTTATTAACGCATTTCTCTCTGGCGTTTAGACCGTCAGTTGAATATTTTAAATACATTTTGCAAAACACAATGCTTTGCGTGTCTGCAACATCGCAGAGTATTAACTACATTTAGCTTATTTAGAGATTTGATATCCTCATAGTCAATGTCCAGTGTCTCAACGACCACGTCCGCCCTCTTATTTTCGTCGAGGATATCCGCAAGCCAGTCGCGTTTCTGCAGCCCTTTAACGTATACGATATGGGATGCGTCATCTTCTTCGTCAATAGCATCAGCTACAGCTTTCGTAATTAGCTGTTTAGCCATACTGTATGGAACGTCTCCACCTTCCCACCGTAGTCCATGATGTTTTGCCACCAACCACCGGATGCTCGATTTGTGGGATTTCGTGAGAAGATATTGCCGCATCGAACTCCCAAAAGTATAGTGCGAGAGAATTGTTCCCTTTGCTGCCACTTCCTTCACGACAAATCTTCCATCATCGATGAACCCTTGCAGGTCAACAAATGTTGGTACGACCATTATCGGTACAATTTAGAGGTCCGTTCGCTTCCAAGATAAACAGGAGAATGCAGTCTTTCTCGTAAAGCATCTCGATTTTCACGATGAAATTTTGTACGAATTTGGCACAGGAGAGGGCGGGCAAGTAGCGTGGCAATTTAATTGATTTTCTGCACCACGTGCTATTCTTGATCGACTCATTTTGTCGCGAGCAATCAATCACCACGAGGGGGCTAAATTGCAAAAATTGGGCCACGGCGAATAATGCCTCGTTGCAACTATGTCCATAATACGATTTACGGAAATGTGTATACATGTTAAACAAGATGGCATGCCTATTCTTGTCAAAGTCCAAGTTCATGATATCGTACGGGTAAAATTACGAATTGAGAAAAAGTTTTACATTGGTCAATTTGCAGTGGTCGAACCGAGTAACATCTTCGGTCATCACATTCTTTCGAGCAGTCTGTAGAGCAAAGATAATGTATCGCGGCTTCTCCAGCTGTGCAGCTGCCTTCACGGCCCAGGAATGCTTGGTTGTGTTCTGTAAGAGAGGATACTCGTACAGATCCCAGGAGCGAAAACTAATGCTCAGGTTTTGTCCACTTTCCAAAGCATGTAGCAATGATAGCTTATTAACATCGTTCAGCGTCACATGAGGCATTCGCCATTGCACTTTAAGGGGGGAACCTGGTGTAACTAGCTGAAAATCGAGGCATTTTTCCGGAATTTTTTTAAAGACAGTACTTAATCGATCTTTCTGAAACTTTCGGGATATTGTATTAACAGGTTAAGGTAGATAAAAAAAATTTATTAAAAAAGAGCAACAAATAACAAAGTTATAAGGGCTTATGCCCAGTCTGTTGGCGACGCAATTGGTCCACTGCGGGCAACGTAGCGTCTTTTGGTTTCATCCGAAACCAAAAATCGAACAATTTTCATTTAGTTTATGAGTGTACGGATGAATCGTAGCAATTTATTTCTTAAAAGATGCAAAATTGAATAAATGGCGGCCTCTTGAAAAAAAAGGTCCCTCTTTCCTACGAAATTTGGCCTTAAATGTGTAAAAGAAAGTTATTTATTTAAACAATATCATTATACCCATAGCTTAGATCTGTGAAGAAAATGTTCACAAATATCCGTGCACAAGGCCAAGTCGATTGGTTGAATATTTTTGGAGTTACATTGCCCGCAAATTGTAAAACTGTCGTTTCAAGTAAAACGCATTTAAAGTTTTCTGGTAACTTGGCGCTCCGTAGCAAAACCGGCCATAACTGCTTTAATTTTTCGAATTTCGTTTTGCGGCTTTGGGAGCATATTATCGTAATGTTCAACTATTGATTTATACAACAAAAAAAATCGATTTCTTCGACCCGCTACACCAGGTTCCCCCCTTCAGTAATTCAATTTCTGGTTCCAATGTTGGCGATCCTATTAGAGAATTGTTATCGTTGCGCAATCGTATTAAAATCAGTTCGTGACACGCATTAATAAACATGCGTTTGTAGTCCTCGCAAAATCCCTGCAAATATTTGAGCGGGATGCAAAAATTGAAATGATTTTTCATTATTAGCTCGTCGTGTCGTTTCAAGCCCCATCCAGTATTCTCCATATTCTTGTCTTCGTCAGATGTCAGCGATACATAGTTTTTAAGCGTGCTAGTTATTCCAATGTTTCTGTTACGATCAATCTTCACGCCATTCAGCTCATATCGAATCTCATCAAATATGAACGCCATGCAATTATTTCCCAACATCACCGTTAATGCATCATTTGGCTTATTTATCGTCAATTTCCCCTCCACGTAGAGGAAACTTTCACACGGCAATGTGTATAAATCCTGCTGCTGTATAGGTATTCTTATCTCATCGCTGTGTCCAAACGTTGTGTTGACGTATGGGTTGTATGTATGAGTCTGAAGCTTGACGTCGGCTTCCCTCCAATGCTTAGAATGTCAGCCATTTTTTTCAACTTAAATGCGTACAATGAATCCCAACGATTTCAAAAATGCAATGTGCGCAGCCTCTTCTTTTTAGCGTAATCAGAGCTGTTGTTGTTGTTGTTGTTGTTGTTGCAAACAATTCCGTTTGGAAGAAACGTGTTTCTGAAGTCGTTCAAGACAAGCATCTCATTCGTTCACACCACATGTATTATCGTCGTCGTCGTCGTACGTGCAGTCTGATGGTAATCTCTTCACCTCGAATATCGAGCAACTGTCCGTCTTGATCCACAACGCGTATCGTTAGTTCCGTAATGACCCGTGCGACGATTGGAAGGTAAATGATCTGCGCGGGCGTTTCCGATATCTTATATCCTGTCGGGACTCTCGGAGAAAATTCATGTATCGTATGTACGGGCTTTCCATTATTGTACGCGCCAGCGGTCACGCTACATTCTATGCGAATAATGTTTACATTCATGATATTAATTGGATTGTCCGATTCGTGCCACTGTCCTGGTTCTAATACCCGATTCGTCTTTGTAAAGTCTACGGCGAACCGGTAGTACAGCTCGCTTTTCATGGTGTTGTTGTTGGCGCGCAACACTATTGGATACACATCGTCGTCGCCACCATCGTGGGCATCGGTGCCGCCGAGATTTTGAGGATACCGCTCGAGTAATCGCTGCTTCATATACTTGGCAATGGCGTCTAGTTCGTTGGAGCCGTGGGGAATCGTAATGTATTCATGGCCGCGGTCAACGCTGTTGTTGGTGTTATAGTTTACGACGAAGTAGAATTTATCGTTGCTCGAGTCGATGTTCGGTATTGTATGATAAGTTTCAAAGGTTGTTAGACCAAGCTCGTAATCATCATCACTCAAATCTATGGGTGGAAAATAGCTCACCGCGAGGGTGCTACTCTTGTCGGTTAGAGTGAATGTTAAAGACATATTCCGAGCTGTACGACTCGACTAGTACTGAATCATAGTGGTGGGAGGTCAATCCTTAAATTTGATGCCGCTCGTTTGTAGAAAGCGTAGACATAGTTGTCCACAATTGCTCTGATCGTATTTCTGATAAGACGTTCGATTGTATTCGATTTTCACAGCATCTTTATCCAGATATTGCCCCAATTCCTTTTGGTCGAAGATTGCCATAACTGTCGAAATATACAGCTCGACACCCTCTCTTCGCATACACCACCCAATGAGTCCTCGGCCCCTCGACATTGTCCAAATTTACGATACCGCTCTCGTTTCGATGCACTCCTCCGGCTGGTAGCGCGTTGCGCATAAAAACACCCTTAAAGAATGGAATACGCATTCGTTTTGCCAAATCCTCCAATTGCATGTCGGTAGTTACGCCCACAGGCATTTTCAATGTCTTTTCGGCGTTTTATTTTCGTTGTGATATTCCCTGTCCTCGCTTGTATGGTGTGAGATAAAGTCCGCGACCTTCCATGGAGCGATTAAGACGTTGCATTTCCTGTAGCTGACGTTGTGCCGCCTTATTATCGTTTACCGCCTTGGCGATCCCCGCTGCTCCACCGGCCAATGATCCAAGAACACCTAGCAGTGGGAGAAGTGGTAATATAGCACCTCGTTTTGCTATCTGAAGAATCCGCTTTTGCGGCGCTCTCTTTGGAGTCCTTTTGCGGGGTTTTGTTTTCATCTCCATTCCGATTTTCGTCTTGGCCTCCATAGCCGCCCAAACAGCTGTAGCAGCAATTCTTTCACTCAGAGTAGAGTCTCGCGCAACGATGCGTTTTCGCGCTTTGTCAGCGAGTACGTTATCTGCCACGTGCCTTTCACCGAGATCGTTGCTACGGGAATACGCAATATCGTGTTCCCGACACGCTGCGTCCAACGGATTGATGCCTTGATCACGTCTTGCCAATCGTTTTGCCAGATGAGTTCCTGGCCGCAAAACTGGTATCCCGGGATATGTAATTTGATAGGTAGCGCGTTAACAAACCACAACCTTTCTTTAGTCTCGTCGACGACATTCGCCACAGTTTTTAATCAGTGGTACTGGACCGTCGATATGCGTTCGCTGCCAAAGGCGATTATAATGTTCCAGACACCGACGATACTGCCGAACCTCAGAATCAGCTTTTATATGCTCGGGGAGTCTGTCCCACAACTGATCAATGTGTCTGCCAAACTCGCAGAGTAGAATATTCTTTGGTATATATCGCAACAGCTCAGAGGTTAGGTCTCGAATATCGCAATTATCCGACAGGACCAGAAGCATTTTGAATACTGAGCTGTTTTGCTTCGGCGCGGACCAATAAATAGGGTGCGTCACCGCTTCGAGGTATCAAAATCATTTTTCACGGTTCACGGAGAGGATGCGATTCGTGCGACAACCTGTGGCGATACGCGTGACTAATTTTGATGATAAATCGGAAATGATGTATCTGAAAAAAACAAGACGCAGACATGGTAGCATGCTGCCAAACACTATCCGTTCCCTCATTTGCGGTCCATCAAATTGTGGAAAGACCAACGTGCTGGTGAGCTTGTTGGAAAGTCCTCACGGCGTCCGCTTCGAGAACGTGTACGTGTATTCCAAGTCGTTGCAACAGCCGAAATATCAATATTTGGAGAATTTATTGACTCCGATCGATGAAATTGGCTACTTTACGTTTTCGAATAACAGTGACGTCATCCCACCGAGCGAATCGCTTCCGAATTCCATTTTTATCTTCGATGATGTGGCATGCAACAAGCAAGATACGATAAGGGAATACTTTGCGATAGGGCGCCACTCGAACGTTGACTGCTTCTATCTCTGTCAGACATATGCAAAGATTCCCAAACATCTTATACGCGACAATGCGAATCTGCTGATTCTGTTTAAGCAGGATGGTACCAACTTGAAACATGTGTACAGCGATCACGTAAACACCGACATGTCTTACGAAGATTTCTGCGCTTTGTGTCGTAATTGTTGGGAACGGGAGTATGGTTTCGTGGTAATAGACAAGGATAGCGCGATGTCCAATGGACGTTATAGAAAGGGATTTAACGAGTTTGCGGTACCGTGAGATGGTCAATTGTCGTCAACACGTCAGCGGGAAAGCAACGTCTACGGTACAACGATGATCGATATCGATAGTCTGGAGATTAAGGATCGCGAGAGAATAGCGAAGGAAATTGCAAAAACCAGTGAAGCCATTCGCAAGAAACATCAGGCTTTGAAGACTGCCAAGATGGAAGAAGATATCGCGTTGGAGAGATACTTTAAACCTATTGTCGAATTTTTAAAACATATTGTTGAAAATACCGCAGCGACGGATGCTGACACGTTACCGCTGATGAGCACAGACGTCGAAGGCAATGAAACATTAACACCTAAAACAAAAATCCAGTCGAAAGGGAATACATCGCGTAAGACAAAGAGGAAACCGTACATGTCATCGCAAAATTCACTTATATACTCCACTCCAATTCAATCGAAGCGAAAACGTCGCATCGAACGAATCTCTGGTTCCTCCCACACCAATAAATACATTTCCCGGTGTACAATCGCTGGCTGCCAATGATGAGGACGACGTTTTCGAAACTACTCTTGATTAGTCGTTTGCAACATCTATTAGACAGCAACTCCAAACATTCGAGGGACAAGAAACGTTTCGCAGCCATTTCGGCCCGCTGGGGCAAAAATACATCCCGCACAATCCTAAGTGGTATAAGGATACAACAATGGATTATGTGTAAGGCGTATACTTTGGCAATAGTGGAACGATGCTTGGGGATAAGGCTTTTGTACCGGCACGAGCCGAGCCGAGCCGAATCCGACGTCACCGCGGAGCCGATCCACGCGAGGATCGGCTGCCCCCTCCTGCGAAGAGCGAGATCGTTCCGGTCCCCCCCCCCTCTCTCAAAATCACCGAACTCATCAGTCGCCTCTGTACAATCACAAAAGAATATACTATTGTCTTACCTCAGAACAAAATCAGTTTATTCTCTAGTTCAATCGAATCTCTCAAAACATTTATGGTCCTTCGAGCCGGATTTCTCTCATCTCTCACGGAAAACCAGTGCCGATCTCAAGTGCTCGCAAGTGAAATTGCGAAATAGTTCAGTCGCGAACGTGCTCAAGTGCTTTCGTGTAAGTGTGTGACCTTCGGTGTTAAAATTTGAACGACACCAACCGCCATTGTCTCTCGCTCGCACATTTATCCGCTAGCATGACCACTATCCAAAATCTCATCGCGCACCAAGGCGAGCTCCTGGGACTCATCTCACGCACCGTAAGCAATACGAAAAAGAAAGGGAAAGACAACATCACTGCGGCATATATCACCGCTCGGCTTGAAACGCTCGACTCAAATTGGAACAAATTCCAAGACAATCATTCGGCGATTTACGTGGGTCGTACCGCAGAACTAGCCAACCACGACTACTTCGTAAAGGATATACGCTCTCAATGTGAAGACGAGTACGTCGAGGCTAAAGTCGCGCTCCGCGCTATGCTTGAAGCTCAATCCGGTCCATCTGCAGCTTCCGCGGGCACAGCCCGCGCCTCTGCGAGCGCGAGCGGTTCGTCCTCCTCGAATAGTCTTCGAACTCTGCCACGAATCAATCTTCCTCAGTTCTCTGGGTTATATAGCGAGTGGACCGCATTTCGGGACTTGTTCAACTCACTCGTGCTAAAAAGCACCGAGCTGTCTCTGGTGGAGAAATTTCATTATCTCAAGACCAGTTTATCGGGAGAAGCTGCTCAGCTCATCGGAACAATCACCGTTAACGATGACAATTTTGAACGAGCATGGAAGGCCATGACCGACCGATTTGAAAACAACCGTGCGCTTACAGACGCACAACTCGACTCGTTGTTTTCGCTCCGGAGGTCAACTCAAGAATCGTCGATCGAACTCAAGCGGCTGTTGGGAACCGTCGACCAAGTTTTGGGAGCGCTTAGAGGTCTCGATTGCCTAGTCGATGCATGGGATCCTCTTCTCATCTATTGGATTTCTCGCCATCTCGACCCCCAATCAATCAAAGATTGGGAACTCACGCTCGGCAACAGAAAAGAAACTCCAGCATTCACCGAATTCAGGGAATTTCTGGCAGGCCGAATCCGAGGCCTCGAGTCCATAGAAAGGATGCAACGCTCTTCAACTTCCAGCTCAAATCGCTCTCGTCCCACTATCTCAGGACCGGTCCGATCAGCGACCGGTGTTAAATCTCATCAGACAATAACTCCACCAGCAGCGTCTCCATCTCAAAGTTGTGTTCTATGCAACGAATCTCACTATATCGCATCATGTCCCACATACTTGGACAAACCTTTGAATCAGCGTCGCGATTTAGTCATCGAAAAGAGTCTATGTTTCAATTGCCTGGGTCATCATCGTCTCAATGCGTGTCGGTCCACGAAACGCTGTCGCATATGCCGAGACCGCCATCATACATCGATTCATCGACCGTCGGAAGCTCCGACGGCCCCCGCCAGTTCCAGTGGATCAACGAGCCAAGCAGTTGCACCTGAATGCAGTTCCAGAGCGCCAGTCGCTCATCACGCTTCTTCAGGATCTTCCTCAGCGGCCAGGCTTCCGGTTCTTCTCGCAACTGCCCGCGTAATTATCAACTCATCCACCGGCGGGACATGCTCAGTGCGTGCCCTCTTGGACCAGGGGTCCGAGGTCTCTTTCATCAGGGAATCGCTCGTCCAGCTTCTCCATCTCCCTCGCTGCAGCGCTTCTCTCCCGGTCAAAGGCATGGGGGAGCGAAGGACGGCTACAACGCGCGGCGTGGTCCGCCTCTCCATCAGCGCTCACGTCAATCCGTGCTACACGTGCGAGGTGAATGCGTTCGTTTTATCTCGATTAACTGATTACGTTCCCTCTGCCTTAGGCAAACCCACTGATTGGCCACATCTTCAAATTCGGCCGCTAGCCGATCCTGACTTCCTCTCACCGCGCCGAATTGACTTGGTTATCGGCGCCGACCTATATGGACGTTTGTTAAAGCCAGAGATCATTCAGGGTGAGCCCAACACTCCCACAGCGCAAAATTCTCACCTGGGATGGGTCATTTCAGGTCCGAGTTCGTCACCAGTCAACTCAGCCTCTTCCTCTTCCGTCATCGGCTTTCACTGCAACGTAGACACTCAACTAGACGAGCTACTTAGACGCTTCTGGACTCTCGACGAGCCGACAGCGAGCGCTGCGCCTCAGCTATCCTCTGCGGAGATCGAGTGTGAGCAACACTTCCGAAAAACTCATTCTCGCGACACTCAAGGCCGCTACTGCGTTCGGCTCCCGCTTGCGCGTGATCCCTCCGCCCTCGGCGACTCACGGACTGCCGCGCTCCACATGCTGATGCAAACCGAGCGACGACTCGAGGCAAATCCAACTCTCAAAAGTACATATCACGCCTTTCTCACAGAATATGAAAGCCTCGGTCACATGCGGCTTGCATCAGAACGCGAAGTCTCTAATAATCGCTCATACTATCTTCCTCATCATATTGTATTACGCGACGCCGCTCTCAGTACGAAAGCTTGAGTCGTTTTTAACGGATCTCACCCGACGAGTTCCGGTGTATCTCTAAACGACTGTCTCATGATCGGGCCGAAACTCCAAACGGAACTCGCCGACGTGATCTTACGTTGGCGCCGGTACGCTTTCGTGTTCGCGGCGGATATCGAAAAAATGTATCGGCAAATCTCAGTCCATCCGGAAGATCAAGCGCTCCAGCGTATATTGTGGCGCGACGATCCAGCCTGTCCTGTCTCAACATACAAACTAACGACGGTTACGTACGGCCTTGCATGTGCTCCATATCTTGCTCTCCGAACTCTCAGTCAACTCCTCGAAGATGAAGGGGCGCGTTTTCCTCTAGCTGTAGACGCGATTTCGTGCGACACTTACGTCGATGATATTCTATCGGGCGCGGATGACGTAGCCTCCGGTCAACTCAAAATTAAAGAAATAATCGCGCTTCTGCAAGCCGGTGGATTCAATCTAAAGAAGTGGGTGGCCAACGACGACCACCTTCTCACCAATTCGGATACTCACCAACTAGAGTCAAGCTCCATATCCCTCGATGTCGATTCCACTCATCGCGCATTAGGCTTATCGTGGAACCCTCACAAGGACGTGTTTCTCTTCTCACTTCATGCCGAACCAAGAGCCAGTCCTTTCACTAAACGCAGTACTCTTTCTCAAATCTCAAAGTTATTCGATCCTCTCGGCTGGCTCGCTCCAATAACAGTTCGCGCGAAGATATTCATGCAAGAAATTTGGTCGATCAAGAGCGACTGGGATGATCCTCTTCCTCTTGATTTCTGCCAACGATGGGCACGCTTCCTTGATCAATTACCTGACATTAGTCTAATTTCAATTCCACGCTGGCTCGGCACCTCGAGTGACCACATGATTACTGAAATTCACGGATTCTCTGACGCCAGCTCCTCCGCGCTCGGGATTGCGCTCTGTTTACGCGTCCTCAACGAGAACCAGACCGCACGCTGCACCCTCCTCATGGCAAAAACGAAAGTAGCTCCTCTCAAACGGGTTACCATCCCGCGTCTCGAGCTATCCGCAGCTCTGATGCTCTCTCGACACGTCGCTCATATCAGGAAAACTCTCACACTCGAAACCACGCCAGTTCACCTCTGGACGGATTCCACAGTGACGCTGACATGGATTCGCAGCGACCCGACGCGCTGGAAGGAATTTGTCCACAACCGAGTCTCAGAGATTAACAATAACCTTCCCAATGTGACATGGCATCACGTCAGATCGGAGGACAACCCTGCCGATCTGGCTTCTCGCGGTGCGGCACCTCAAATCGTAGCCTGTGGTGGGAGGGCCCCGAGTGGCTAAAGAAAAATTCTTTATTTTGGCCCTCGTCGATCCCCCTCGCGGACGACCGCGTTGATATCGAAGCACGAAAACAATTGCCCGCGCCCTCCGCGTTAAGCGCCTCTCTCTCTGTCAACTTCGATTTAATGACTCGTTACTCATCTTTGACAAGATTGCTTCGAATTACCGCCTGGTGCTTCCGCGTTATTCAGAAATGGCGCAAAATCTCTGACGCGAACCTCACTGAACCTCTCACTCCCTCCGAGCTTGATAAAGCTCGACTGTTCTGGGTCAAGATCACCCAACGCGAACACTTCTCAGCCGAACTGCACGCTTTGAAATCGAATCAGCCGCTCAAGCCCTCAAATTCGCTAGCCAAATTAATGCCATTTCTTGACGACCACGGCCTCATGCGAGTGGGCGGGCGACTAAAACACTCGTTACTCGATCCTGATCACAAGAATCCGCTAATCCTTCCAAAAACCTCGCACTTCTCCTCCCTTGTGATCCATGACGCGCATACTCAAACACTTCACGGCGGAGCTCAACTCACTTTAGCTACAATTCGGAGATCATATTGGATCACTGGAGGACGCTCACCTATACGCATGTTTATAAATCGCTGCGTCGTTTGCGTCCGACACCGCGCGCGGACGTGTCAACAACAAATGGGACAGTTGCCGACTCGTCGCGCCTCACCTTCGCGTCCGTTCTTACACTCAGGCGTAGACTATGCCGGACCGATGTCCTTGCGAACTGTCCGTGGCCGCGGCGCCAAAACCTATAAGGGATACATCGCATTATCCGTATGCTTCTCCACAAGCGCCGTACACCTCGAAATGGTGACTGATTATACCTCTGACGCATTTATCGCCGCGTACAAACGATTCTGTGGGCGCCGAGGGATCTGCGCCACACTCACTAGCGATTGCGCAACGAATTTTATCGGAGCCGACGCGGAATTGCGACGCCTGTTCTCCGCAGCCTCTCGAGAGTCCGAGATCATTGCCAGCAGTCTCACGAATTCCGGAACTCAATGGATTTTCAATCCCCCCTCATCGCCTCACTTCGGCGGCAAATGGGAGGCCGCTGTCAAATCTGTAAAGTTCCATCTACGTCGCGTTATCGGAGACACTAGCCTCACGTTCGAAGAATACACGACACTGCTGGCACAGATCGAAGCCGCGTTAAATTCACGCCCGCTTTGTCCGCTCAGCGATGACGTTTCGGATCTCGCGGCCTTGACCCCAGGTCATTTCTTGACTGGGGATGCGCTCAACGCCATACCCGAACCCGGACTGAGTCACATTCCATCCTCTCGCCTCTCACGGTGGCAGCTACTGCAGAAAATGCTAGAACATTTCTGGCAGCGCTGGTCCACGGAATATCTTCACCAGTTTCACTCAGCCAACAAATGGCTGCATGCTCGTGACTCAATCCAGGTCGGGTCGTTCGTTCTCATCAAAGACGACCGTTTACCTCCGACTCGGTGGCCGCTTGCGCGCGTAATTGAACTCCATCCGGGCCGAGACAACAAACTTCGAGTTGTAACACTCCGGACAGCCACCACCACTCTCAAGCGCCCTATCGTCAAATTGTGCCTTCTGCCTATCGAGGCGTAACTCAAAAACTCTCTGTTTCTCTCCGCATCTCAAGCTTATCACTGAGCGTTTGCCGACGCAGCGACCGTCGGCAAGGGGGGGGGAGTAATGTACCGGCACGAGCCGAGCCTCGCCGAATCCGACGTCACCGCGGAGCCGATCCACGCGAGGATCGGCTGCCCCCTCCTGCGAAGAGCGAGATCGTTCCGGTCCCCCCCCTCTCTCAAAATCACCGAACTCATCAGTCGCCTCTGTACAATCACAAAAGAATATACTATTGTCTTACCTCAGAACAAAATCAGTTTATTCTCTAGTTCAATCGAATCTCTCAAAACAGCTTTCGATATAGACAAAGCAGATAATATAATCATAGGTGGTGTAAGATACGGAGGAACGCCTGATACACCGATGCCGATGCACCGATGCCGATACACCGATGCCGATAAACAAAAATACAAAAGTATACTGTTGATGACGAATGCCCACAGACGTGGTCATGATGCTCAAAATCCCATATTGGGCAACAAGGGAGACAAATATAAGCATGTAATTACGCCACTACTCCCCCGTGTATGAACCAGTAAGGTTGGAAAAGGTCTAATGACACCGCGAGTCATGGTGGTAAATGATAGCAAGATCGATTACGTGCACTGGGACGATCCCAACGAGCTGGTGGACCGATTCCGTTTGCTGGAAGCGTCGCGCCAGGCGGGTAACAACTCGCATGACAACAAGATTCTATCGATTATCGAGGAACTCCGCGAGGTAGGCCTCATTATAAATTAAACTGCGCGCCGATGATTTACAATGTATGCATCGAGATGCCGATCAACAAACTTGGGGTATCGCTCGAGAAGAGTGGAGCAGCTAGAATGGACTATTACAAATTGAATGGCGTGCTTCGGAATTACATGCGAAATAACGCTCTTTGCGTGGCTGGTGCCGACTTTTATGCAAAATCACGCAAGATACGACGCGTAGCGCAACCCACGGCTGACAGCGATGTCGTCAATAAACTACACATGGAAAAGAGCGTTAAACTTTTGAGAGGCAGCAGGAAGAATTAGAGAGGAAGCTGGTCGTGTTTCAGAGAGACATGCTGGCGCTGCAAAACAGCGTTCAAAAGATATCGCAGGCGTCGAATTCTATCCCACAGCAGCGCTGCGAAGGAGAATCATGCGAGACGGTTGAACTTGTGTAGAATTTCCTCGGCACGATTGGTGATACATAATGCACGTACACGATAATTATCGCATCATTCGTGTCAAAGACAGCTCTGCGATCAAACATGCAGCCATTATCGAAATCCAAGAGTAAAGAAAGCCACAGCCACAAGAAGCGACAACTCGTTGAGGAGTTGCACGCTCCAGCTCGAAGACATTTCCCGCGGAGGCGCGTCATAGTGCATGGGTACGATGATCTGTGGCAAGCTGACGTTGTAAAAATGCACCCTTACTCGCGATTCAACTAGGGTCACCACTATATACTCACTGTCATCGATGTTTTCAGCAAGTATGCGTGGGCGGTACCGCTCAAGACTAAAAGTGGCGCTGAGGTGACTAAAGCGTTTGCAAAGATATTTAGAGATCGATATCCAAAAAATTTGCAAACCGATCAAGGAAAAGAATTTTACAACGCCGATGTGCAGAAACTCTTAATGAAGCATGGCATTAATCATTATTCGACATATTCGGTGATGAAGGCCTCCGTCGTAGAACGTTTCAATCGAACTTTGAAGAACAATATGTGGAAACTGTTTATGCTTAATGGAACTTATAAATGGACCGATGCGCTACCGCGTCTACTTGTGGAGTATAACGCACGAAAACATAGAACCATCGGAATGCGTCCTTGCGATGTTACCCCTGCGATTGCCGACAAGCTGCTAGCCACCGTATACAGCAACATAACGATCGCTGCTCCAGCGAGATTCAAGTTGGGCGAGTTTATGCGCGTGAGCAAATTTAAAACCATCTTCGATAAAGCCTATACGTCGAATTGGACAACGGAGGTGTTCAAGATAGCCAAAGTACAAGCAACTAATCCCGCGACGTATCTGCTCGTCGATTCCTGTGGAAAACCTGTTGCTGGAGGATTCTACGAATACGAGCTGCAACGCGTCACCGATCCTGATGTATATCTAGTGGAAAAAGTATTGCGTAGGAAGTGGGATAAGGTATACGTCAAGTGGCTGGGGTTTGATAAAACACACAATTCGTGGATAAATAAAAATAATGTATTGTAAAATAATAATACATGGTTCGGTAAATAGAATGATACATATGGATGCAATTTTATTTTACATAATTCCACTATTTTATAATGATGTGCAATAATTTGGATATACAGAAATAAATACATGGTTCAATACAATGATGCATATTCATGTGCGAACGATTTTATTTTACATAATTCTACTATTTATAAGGATGAGTAATAATTTTGATTTACAGCGGTATTTTATAATGACCCCAGGGCAAGAGTGTTGGTCGAATCGGGTACGATATACCGCTTGTCGTCGTATGGACTTAGAGCGATTTTGGATTCCGAAATGGTGTACACTTTGTAACCGTTATTCGCGGGGTTACCGGTGGGACGGTGGAGGAACCGGATCGCCAGCTAAGGACGGTTGTCCAGGGCCGTCGATCGAATGACTGTACGCAGAGGTGAGGTAGAGTACGACAATTTATTCGCTGTTAAATACAAGGTATCCCGGCCAGGTCTAAGCTGGCAAACAATGTGAGAGCGGCTTAACCTAGTCCTTACGCTATCGCGAGTCGCGGTGGCTACGGCGCGAATCGCGGCGCGGGTGGCCGTGCGTGCGGCGTGTGTCGCGTTGCGAGTCGGGGTCGGTAAGGTAGCGCGCGGCGTGGCGCGTGGTATGCTCGACGGTAGCGATTCGGCGAAGAGGGAGGGGAAAGACGATTTGACCCTTCGGTGTCCTGGCGGGCCTACCCTGCCACTGGACCCTAGTCGGAGAGCCTTGGGTCCGTTCACTCGGTGGGCACAGCCCGGGAGCGAGACGGAGGCTTTAAGGACGCTCTCGAGAATAGAGGTGAATCTATTCGGGAGATCGATGGCGGTTATCGGTCTGCGTCCAGAGGATGCTCACGCTGTCCGTCTGGGAACCGTGGAGGAGGAAATTGCAAAAGTGCACAGAGACACAGTCTGATGACGCACGAGAACTGGTGCTTACACGAGCGCATGTCTTTCGCAAGTACGAGTGTCGGCACAAGAACGTGGAATCACGCAGAAGGCCGCTGGGAGAGGCGTACGATGCGTACTGTGCGCTAGGTGGTCTCGTCGAGCGGTGTCTCGGAGGTCTAGGCAAACTCTGCCAACTAAGCCTTTGCCCCCGCCTTATATGTTCCCGCCCGCCGATTTTCGGCAGCGAAAGAGTCACTCGGTGCGTGACCCTCTCGCGCCAATTCCCGGTAATTACGGGCGAGGTGGTGGGGGGCAAAGCCGTTGGCGCGGCGCGGCGCGGTCTCGCCACCTCGGTCGACTGAGCGGTGGGGGCAAGATCGTCGTCCTACCGCGGTGACTCGTTACAACTTTGTGCAATTTAGACCGTATCCACGATTATCTGCGAACCATTTCTATCTCTCTGTGCAAACACTTCGCGTAGTCGTCGAAAGTTATCGTCCTGGCTATGACGTTGGTCTTGACGCCTTTCGCCTTTTTCGTATATTTTTTACCGTCTACGCGGAGTGCATACATTTTCGCTCTAAGACCTATGAATTCGGTCATTATCGCACCGTTATTTTCGTGCTTCATCAACTCCGGAACCTTCTTATTTAAGCGCGGCATATTATATGCATTGTCGATAGGATATTCGGATGTGTCAAATCTATCGATATTGTGTTTCATGGACTCGTAGATATCGTCGCATCGAACGTGATAATTGAGGCTGGCTGTGTCAATGTATAGAATTTTACAATTTTGGCCGTACAGTGGAGACATGTACTCGTGATGAAATTCATACAAACAAATTTTTGATATGTCCAGAATGCACATACCCACGTATATCGGTTTGTTGAATTTCACCTCGAGTTTTCGTAATTCAACAGCTATTCAATTTTTCGAAAAAACACTTCTGCTATGGAAATTCGGTTTCGCGATCATTGCCTCCGCGCCATATCGCCCTTCCCAATGCGTCAAAAGTTTTACATCCACATGATTTCGTACATTTTCCATAGTTTTACCGAATACCGCGTTGTTCATCAATTTGTACAAATTTTTTCAAAATCATTTGTCGCGCTTGTTCTAAACCGTGTATTGAGTTCGATGTAATCGCGGAGCCAGGGGGATTGAGTGAATTGAAGCACGCGGTGTATCTTTGTAATACAAAGGCCGTGACGCGTGCACTGCTGCAGGTTGCGATAATGGATAACGTAACGCTGCTTATCGTATACCGTCGCGAGTAACTTGTCCTGTCTGCTGCCAGGTGGTTTGGCACGCGTCTGGCAGAACGGTAGATCGGCATGAGCGTCGTGCAGACGTTGTGGATATTCCAGATCTACCTCGAGAATGTATCCCGTGGCGAATCGACACCGATTTTAGACACATCAAAATTTTCAACATTTTCGACCCATTGAAAATCAGCGTATTGCAAGGGCTGGTACATTGCCCATCCATACAAATTCTTTACATCAAAGTACATCAAGTACAATCACTGTTCCGATGCGTCGTAAGATGGCATGTACTTGTTATTGGCCTCTGCATATCTTCCGGAACATTGACTTAAACCTCCACGTATACCGCGTTCGATAAACATGACCATATCGACGTCTGTGAGCAATTCGAATGTAATTTTGGTATGTTTTAGCATTGCATCCCATGTGAAACCAGGTAGAGTATAATAATGCGCCGAATCTAATCCGTAGTTCTTGATACAACTTTCGCGAAAATTTTCAAAAATATCTGCCAATAACAAGACATCTGTTTTCAAATACAAGTCGCTGTATTCGCCCAAGTTCTAATGCCGAAACGCTGCCAGACAGTCTCGGCGTGCGCGTAATCGTTCTCGGATACAGTCTCACCCGTTAACGAACTGTAGAATGACTCGCGCGGCGGTAAGCATGGATCCTGCAGCTTGTTCGCGCAATCAAGGTATTCATATGGAAAGACACCCTTTCGCGTCAATAAATTGAAATCTTCAATGGATAATGTTTCAAATTGGGATCGTAAAATTTTTAATTGATCTGTGCTAAGAAAAGATGCTAATTTGTCGAGACTGGTATTGAGAAATTTGTACGAATCGATGAATCGTAATTTAATATAATTTCGCGAGTCTGATTCAGCCGTATCTTCGACATTTTTTGTGTAAGACATATATTTTTCTTTAGTTATGGGCAATACGTCCACGCTGCCTTCGAAAGCGGTAGCTATTTCCTCGATAATGAAATGTGAATCGTAGCCGGATAAATTATGGAAAACTATGGGGATGTAAAACGCATTTTTATAATTTAAATTGCACTCCGAATGTGCTGGACCTCTAAACCGTCCGGAGAGATGGCAATGATCGCGAACTCGTACATCGCTAGCCTTGAATGGCTCTTCGCAAATATAACAGTGTGTTGCATTACGAAATGCCGTCAACTGTTCGGTAGTTAAATCCAACATTGGAACATTACTTGTCAGAATGGGTTTAGCGAAGTTTGCAAAATTTTTCAGTTCGTCTACGAACCATGAAACACAAACCGCGTCGCGGTGACATCGATACGTCGATAGCGATGTATCGTACGAGCAATGCATATAATATGCAATACTATGCACTTTATGGTGCTGATACGTATGTAATTTATTATCTATATCACCCATTCGGTTGTCCTCTGTTTTTGGAATGATGCACTCCAGATCTGCATACACCACGAAGGTGTTGGGAAGCTTCATACCGTGGTTGCCGAAACTCAGCAAGTTGTTGCCTTCGCTGGGCAGCAGGATGGCGCAATCATTCATCTTGCCACAGTCCACTGCATGTGCCTCCAACTTCTCGGGGGATCCAAAGTAGTGCATGCAACTGTAAATAAAAAAATTTTATTTCATTTTTTTCGCGATACATTTCAATATTTCATAAGTTTATATACACGTACCGGTCGCAGATGAATTTCTTTTTTTGGTGCCTGCTCAGCTGCGCGCTTACCAGCCGGGACAAGTTCTTGATCCACACGACGTGCCCTACATCACCATGCTCTTGATTTGTCGTGTAGAGCAGGTTGACGTGCTGATCCCTCTTGTGGCTGGTGAGATGCAATGGAAAGACTGTGGAACCTTTCTTCGTTTTCTCCTCGAAGCTGTAGACATTGATGGAGACGCCGCTCAGCCGTTCAAACTTCCCGATATGTCCCAGAGATATCGGAAATTCAATGCCCTGGAGATTTAGCACCAATGTATAGTGTGGATATGAGCTTGGACGATGAGGGTTTCTTTCCGCGGAATGTAGACTTGCGACCACTGCCCACGCGAAACATGCATTATCCTTGGATTGCACGCTAATTGTTGCATTCTTCAGCAATAAATCACGCGGCAACTTGTAGTGACACCCCGCGCGCAGTGGATTGTACTTGTTGACATTGATGGTCACATTCATGATTCTCGTCAATCCCCATCCGCTATCGCGTTCTTGGAACTCTTCCAGCGATGCCAGGGTGGGTTCGACGACGCATCGCTGGTACCACTCCTGCAGATCGGATGTGTGGAAGAGTTCGCAGTGACGGGTGTTGATGCTTTTACAAGCATGCTTGTTACCCGCCACAAATTCACCGTTGAACACTGTGTTCACTTTGAGGTTTCGATGTTTCCTCAAAGTACTCTGCACATGCTGTAGCACAATGGTCACCGCATCCTGGAGGAAGTTGCGCGGTTCGATGTAGTTCGAATTTAGCACGACACCAGTTAACACGCGGGTATCGAACGCAGTGTCTATTTCGCGCCACAAAAGTCCTGTGCTCGAATGTCCGGCACCTTCGCGCACGAAACGTCCGCGCAGCGAATATTTCAACCCTTCGAGCTGCGCGATTCGCGCAACCAACGATTGTCGAACACCGATCGATAATCGAGGACGTTTCACTCGGCTGTTTTCTTCCAAAGATTCGATGCACTCGCTGCACCGTTCTTCCCACGCGAGGTATTCTTCCCGGGAAATCAATCGTGCAGATTGATCCAACAATTCACGTTCTACTTGCGCGAATTTTTCCATGATCGTAAATGGAATGTAAATGTAATATCTTTTTCTCGCAAACAGTTGCAAGGATTTGAGGCTTTGTGCAGTTTGGAGCGCGCTTTTATCCGAAGCAATTTCCGCTGACACATCATAATTCTTTCTATAATTCATATTGTTATAACGAGGTGTTCCCCCGTTAGGCATAATGAAGGTTTAACAACAGAACACAATAACAGAACTATATTAAATACAAGAACTATCAAGAAGTATAAAGGTGTAAACAGTAATTATAGTCTCAACCCTTCTGCTCTCAATGGCGTCTGGTTCTGGAGTGACAGCTTGACAGGCGATCGATCCGTGATCGCCTTCTTCTTGCTCGTCTTCTTGTCTTGTCGCGAGCACCAGCGGGCCATGGATTCTATCCATAGGGTGCTCGCAACAATATGTACGATGAATTAGTGCGCAAAATCATCTGATGCAATAATTTCTGCCGACGTCGCATAATTCAAAGATTCAACGTTTCCAAGAGTATTATATTACATTCAACACGTGTCGAGAATTTTATCCTTGAGGGCGGGGCTCACATTACATGTGATCGCGTGATATACTGCGACGTTAAGATCAAAAACATTACGAAAAATTGTTAGCTTTAGAATGCACGCGATTGTACCACTAGTGCTGTCTCTGTCTAACACTTTCGATGTACCTCCTTCCTCCAATAGATTGCATGTAAAAAGCCGACATTATCCAACATCATCCGATAAAAATAACTCTCTCTTTCTCATCTCCGAAGACGTGGTGGGTAAAAAGCCGATCTTTCCCGACACTGTCCGACATCATCCGAAAATTATGATGTTTGGCAGCGGCTCATGGTGTGTGCGCGCGCGTGTGACGCTCGGTATACGTACCATTCGGAAACGACTATTATCGGAGCTAAATTAGCGTTTCCCTCCTTACCACCTTCATCCGCGGTTCCTCCTCGATGCACTTCGATATCGGTTCGATATCGATTCCGGTATCGATTGATTCGATATCCAGATCTCGCGGTATACCCCCACCACTCCGCCATCTCTATGACGTCATCCGCCGCCACCTGGCCACGCGCCGCCCGCCCGCCGAGGGGAGAGGGGTGGGGGGAAAATGAAATTTGATACTCAAATGTGAATTGGAACCGGCATAGCTATACTACTCACTAATTTCTTCCATTATTGCCGTGGTCATCGATAATTTGGCGAGAGTCATGGAAACGTTGCGTATTTGTTTCACAAATAAATCGTACGTGCGTCGAGCCAAAGGCGCGGGCAGATCCATAAGACCGCAAAATAGACTTACACCATTGTACCCGATGCCCAGATATCTCATACCTGCAATCAGTTTTGAGTTTATTTCATACACGACATTACTGTGTGTGAATGAAGCAGTGCAAGAATGTATGTATCTGTCATTGCATTTATCGCACGACATTTTAATTTGAAAACCAAGTCCGCGATACAGACATTTTTCAAACTTGACATTTTCACCATATTCTTTACATGTCACGAGCGACGCAATAATATTGAAAACGGCAAAAAAGTCTATTATCTAATAATTGAGATTAGTAGTCACTTCATAAGAAAAATTATGACTTCCTTCTCTACTTGTTGACGTAGAAGCTTCACTTTCCGTACTTCCGTCTTTGCTAACAAACTGATTGCCAAAGAACTTGCGCTTTTTCGGTCGGCCTCCTCTGTTTTTCCGGTCAGTTCTCACTGTATCGCTCATAGTTTATAAAAGAATAAAACTACAGCAAACAAAATGGATTTCGCTCAGTGTATACGACGCACCTTTTGCTTAGAATATTCGATCGCAACTGACGGACGCTGCTTCTAAGCGTTAAAGTTTAGGGGAACGTTAGTATTTCAGTGTATTGGTATTAAATACAACAGTGAGTACCTAAATCTGTGTGAACCTTCCTAGATATAATAGACAAAAGATTCGACTGGCCCGGGGACAGGCCAGCTGCAAATCCCTTTTCAAAAGGGAGTAAGCGCCGTCCTTCTCGGTGCCCCTCGTCTACCTGCGCGCTCGGACTTTCTCGTCTGTAAAATCCTTAAGTTTACGAATATCAACAAAATTCAAACGGCATTTTACTCGGGAAGGACAGTACTTTCAAAAAAGGCAAAAAATGCGTTTTTTGTCTGCCTAGTCCCCTTAAAAGGTTGTCGCTGCTTCGCACCGCGGTAGGTACAGGGAATTTCCACTCCTTGAAATATTAACTACCCTGCTCACAGGTAAGGGCATAAAATGGAATCCAAGGGGATGCAGATTCCTTATGGTCGGAAAAAAGTCGGTATACAGGTAGCCGCGACCATGTTGTCGAATGTGACCACATTGACTAGCATTTTAAGGAACTTTGGTTTTTCCACTACAGGGAATAGTACATTGCGTGACAAGGGAGAGAAGTAAGCGATTCCGACGAGGCGAGAAGAGAGAGGCGAAATCGCGTCTCTCCCTTGTCACGCACAATATTTTTTTCAACACCTGCATGAAAGGTGTGTTTTTTTGAAAGCCTGCTGAGCGATTCGCAAAAAAATATGCATGTTCGATTGCTTTATTATTGAAATAAAAAGAAAGAAACTAAAAGCACTGTTTGCGATAAAGACTCCGCGTTTTGGTTATGTCGCCACTCCATAAATTTGTTGTACATTGTCTACTTTTCTTTCGATTTCGGCATGTGGTAGTATCCCATATCACTATCACTCTTACTATCACTCATTTTATCTTTTAATGAAAAGAGGTGTTGTAACAGTTGTGATGTCAACATAAACACACATGATCGATATGGATTACTCGACTAATTGCGTCTTCATACCACAGGGTAATGCCATGTTCACCCAGCTCACAAAATGAAGTTTCGTAGGAAGCAAAGAAAAAAATTGTGAATGCGCATGCGCGTAAAGTCTTTTTCCCGTGGGAGAAAAGTATTACCGCGAATAGTCTGAAATTGGTCATTTTGCTCCCGCTCAGCAGGTGTAAAAAACACCCATTTTCATGCAGGTGTTGAAAAAAATCAAATTCTCACGGCTACACCTATGTCCATCACCAAAGTCCACAAGTCAGTCTTGCATTAATCTCCACAGCAATATAATAATGTTAAAAAAATGATATAGACACATTAATGTTATGGTAATGACTCTGTAATTATTTAACTGACAAATATAAATCAACAAAATTTTAGTACTTAGGAATTATAATTTCAATCAGGACAATAAATTAAATATGTAACGTTAAAAAATTACATGTTTATCTTCTTAATGTCATATTACAATACCACATTGCCGGGGAAACATTATTCGATCTAACCTAAGAACATGTTCTTCTTTTCACAAGATCAATTTTTAACGCCGTCAGCGCTCAGAACATCATTATAACTTGTTTATACTGTAGCGGAGCACGGTTTATTGCCTGACGAACGTAGAGAGATTAGCAATATAGTAGAGGAGGAAAATTACATATCTGGTTCCCAAAAATTAATCAGGCGATTATCGGCCAGAGCGTTATCGCAGGGGTGGTAGTTTATGACTGTAGGTAAGTAGGTATTGTTTACGCGAGTCGGCGCTTGACAATGGTACCTGCGCGCCCGAACTCAGCGTACTTATAGGTTGATTCTCCAGCGACGCCCGTCAAAGAAATGCAGCCTCGCACCCCGTGGCGAGGACAACCCCCCACCAGTGCACAGTGGTCTGGAGGGTGGCCAAAATTCAATTTCTCAACTTCGACTTTACAATGTCATTTTTTTTGTATGAATTGACAACTCTCCAGAGCTTCTAAATCCGCATACATTTCCCCTTTCAGATGATTCTTTGATTATAGATATAATATTACGAAGACAAAATCATGAAATTTTATGTGAATCTAATTGTTTTAATTACTCATTATAGAACATCAAACTACGTGTTTGTATCATACAGTTACATACAGGGTGTCCCAAAAATGTCGGAGTTCCTTGAAAGGGGTGACTCAGGGGGTGATTTAAAACAACTTTTTCCTTAGCGAAAATATTGTCCGAAGTTTCGTTAAGGAGATATTAACAAAAAACCCCGACCAATCAGAGCGCGCGCCTTCCGCCCGAGCTCCCGCGGTAGCGTTGGCTACGCGGTAGGCGGCTGCGCTTGTACTACGAACATACAAACAAGCAAGTCGGCATGCATCGAAGTAAACCGCGGTACACAGACTTTTTTTAAACAGAATCTTAAATAATAATTGTTTGAGGTGAGAGGACAAGAAGTGATCGTAATTTATACACCTAATAATCACCAATAAAGTAAATAAAACTCACCCTTTCGGACATTCCTTTTCTTCCTTTTCGGAAAGCTGTGTCACTAAGTATGTCACTGTACCGATCCTGGTCATCGGTGGACAAAAAGATTTATGGTTGGGTAGCGCCCGGTGCGCAGCTGATCGAAGGTATACAACACCACCCGAAGGTAAGGGCCGCAATGTCAAGTGCGCCCGGGTTAATGTACCGAATATTCACTTCACTGCACGGCCACTAACACTGATCACTTAATTTATTTTTCATGGAACGTGTTGTTTCTATGTTATAAAAATTAGTGGAAATGTATTTACTTGGCGTTCGGAGCCATGGGTATTCGTTCTATTATGAGTTAACCCCCACCAGGACAAGAGGCGTTAGGTAAAAAGAACCCATCACATTTTCGAAACACACGTGCTTTGCAGAAGTGCAACGAACGAACCGTCGTACACTTTCACAAAAGCCCGCGCTCCGTCCTTTTACTGCCAATGTACCCATTGCTTCGAGGTAGGCAGTAGACACCACGTGTTTCGGGTAGTCTGCTGACAGCGCGTGGTCCCGCCTGCGTCGTCCTTCCTTTAAATTAAAGACAGATCTCTTATCTCTCGAGTATAAACACGCGCTCGAATTTCAAAACAAAAGCACGCGTCGACGTATTCCGTGCGAGAGACGGTGAGCTTGACGTCCGATTGGCCCTAATCTAAACAATCTGCCCTGCATCCCTCCCAAACGGCCACTGTCCTGAAGAGGCCCTCTTCACAGCAATATCTCCTCCCGAAGGCCCACCTTCTCTCGCACGGAATACGTCGACGATAATTGCAGCAATTATTAATTGAGGAAAGCGAATGTTATCTAATAATGGATGTTTCTGCATTTGCTTCTAGTGCCAGCAGAATGACGGTACCCCGACCCCTGAGGGAAAACATGTTGCATCCGTACAGCTATGTACGGGATGACGACCAGCGGGTTGAGTATTCAGTGTGGCTGTTGGGACAAGTGCTACGGGATCCGTCGTTCTGCAAATACGTATTGTGGACGGATGAAGCACTCTTCAATAGGGAAGGGTGCTTCAATTCCCAAAATCGGCATGTGTGGAGCGACGAGAATCCGCTAGCGCTTCGGACACGCGCAGCACAAGTCCGTTGGTCAATCAATGTATGGGCCGGAATTTGTGGCGATTATATCGTTGGGCCGTACATCCTACCAGACAGGATGGACGGCCCAGCGTACAAAGTGTTTTTAGAGCATGTTCTGCCGGATCTCATGAACCATATTACAAATGAGATCCGACGGAACATGTTCTTGATAGAACTGCTGATGCAAGACGGGGCTGGACCCCATTTCGCCATAATTTCCCGCCAATACTTAGATGAAACCTTCCAGGACAGGTGGATTGGCCGCGGCGGTCCTGTTGCGTGGCCCCCACGGTCACCGGATCTGACCCCGCTGGATTTTTTCTTTTGGGGCTACCTGAAGGTAATTTCATTATTGCTGTTACTTTTTTTATAGGCATTCTTTTTTACTTACGTTTTGTATTTGTTGTACAACAATCATTTCAGGATGAGGTGTACCGTCAGCCAGTGGATTCGCTGGAGGACATCGTGGCAAGGATTCACGCTGCGGTGGCCAACATAACGCCAGAGACATTACGGGCCGTCCAACGACATGTAGTTGTACTTGCGGAGGCGTGCATAGATGCTGCGGGTGGCCACATTGAGCAATTGCTCAATTAGCAACAATCGGCCCCTTTCGGGGCCACCAAATTTTATAACGTAGGAACAACACGTTCCATGAAAAATAAATTAAGTGATCAGTGTTAGTGGCCGTGCAGTGAAGTGAATATTCGGTACATTAACCCGGACGCACTTGACGTTGCGACCCTTACCTTTGGGTGGTGTCGTATACCTGCGATCAGCTGAGCACTGGTCGCTACCCTACCCTACAGTGACCCAGTGACACAGGTTTCCGAAAAGGAAGGAAAGGAATGTCCGAAAGGGTGAGTTTTATTAGGTGTAGAAATACCTTCTTTCCGATTTTAGGGTAGGTACAATAAGAGTTTGATTTAAAAAATATGAAAACATCTCAATCATCGAAATAATTTCCATTACTGTTAATTACCTTTCGCCATTTTTCTGGCAGCTTACGAATATCACCGCTATAGAAATTCGGTAGCTTTGTACTGATTATGTAAATCCAGTCGGAAACAATTTATTCATACACCTGATATTATTTTTTAACTTTAGTTATGTTGGCCGTTATTAATCTACGGATTTTTACCTCAATAACGAATTACGATCACTTGTCGTACAATTTCTGTTACATTACCATTAAGTTTATGCCTTATTTGAAAATGAAATTTATGTATTTCTTGTCCTCTCGCCTCAAACAATTATTATTTAAGATTCTGTTTAAAAAAGTCTGTATAACGCGGTTTACTTCGATGCATGCCGACTTGCTTGTTCGTACGTTCGTAGTACAAGCGCACCCGCCTACCGCGTAGCCAACGCTACCGCGGGAGCTCGGGCGGAAGGCGCGCGCTCTGATTGGTCGGGGTTTTTTGTTAATATCTCCTTAACGAAACTTCGGAATATATTTTCGCTAAGGAAAAAGTTGTTTCAAATCACCCCCTGAGTCACCCTTTTCAAGGAACTCCGACATTTTTGGGACACCCTGTATCTCCTATGCCCTGCGCTTTTAGCATTATGCCGTTTTGCTTCTCCGGGTCCGCTACGGTGTTCACTATTTCAGAATCGATGTGCCTGTAGTTTGTGATCCAATCTCGTCTCTTGCAGACGTGGTGGGTACATCCGCTGTCTAAAAGCCACGAGTCTTCTAAATCTACATTGTTCAGACTTACCAAATATGCGTCTCTTTTGTGTCTCAACTATGGTTTCCTTTTGCCTTTGTTCATACTCGTACGGCAATATCTCGCTATGTGTCCAACCTTTTTGCAATTGTAGCACGTTTTTGGGTGTCTAATGTCGTCGCTCGATACTTTGAATTCCTTCTTCTCAGATTTCTTATTTGCTTACAGGGCTTTCTTGGGGTGTTCTGTCTCTTAGTCCAGTCTCGACATCCTCCTATGGTGCTCTTCCAACAGGACTCTTTTTACCTCAGCCGATGTGAATTTATCGTCTGGAAGACTAGCCACAGCCATGTTTAAGTTTTCGTAGCTGTCTGGGAATCCAGCCAGCATCGTATACGCAAGGTCTTCGTCTTTGACCTCTGTTCCTGCCTCCTTCAGATTTCTCGCAGCTACCTTAACTCTAGATACGTAAGCAGACATACTTTCCTCGTCTTTCATCTTCAAGTGTAAAATTCCTATTTTAATTGCATAATGCGAACTCTCGACTTTGGTTGATGTACCTGCCTTAGGGTTTCCCACGCCTCATGCGCATTTGCGCAATCTTCTATGTGTATTTGTTGGTCTGCCAACCCGATAGCCGCGAACGCTTTATTTTCGTACATTTGATGGGCTCTTACCTCGACTTCCGTAGCGTTCTGACCTACCTTTTTCTCGGTCAGCACGTGGTCCAGCAGTCCCTTCCCTCTTAGGTACCAGCATATTTCGGTTTTCCACGACTGATAATTCGTGTCCGATAGCTTGGTAATTTGGAACTCAGCTTTTATTTCACTATTCATCTTGACGCGATTTGTCTTTCGCGATCTCGTACAACTGCGCCTTATCTTGCGCGCACGCTTTTGTACTTCCTAACCTTTCACAGTCTCATCTCGTGCCTGGGCCCATAACCATTGTGATTAGGTTCGTGAGAATAAAGTAGGTACGCGATAGTTGTGAGATATAAACTATATTAAAGAGTATATTGAGACTTTATACAGGTGTAATACTGGTGAATGCGCAGTTGTAATACTGATAAAAGGAACACTCTTACTTAGCCGCATGGCGTACATGACGGAAGTGAAGTCGCGTGCAACGGGGCAGGAAGAAGATATTTTTACAACAGACAGTAGATGACGCGGCGGGCACATCGAGATCACCCGCGGAATTGCGCGGGCCAATTGAATGTAGTTTGGACTGAGTCAAACCCTCTTCACGAATACTTGGCCATTGTGGTTGCCGAGTTGCTTCGAAATCAGCCTCGACATACTTCGAATGCACGCGAAATGGTACCGTTGCGGGTCCTTGGAGTCCTGCACCAGTAGCAAGTTTGCGTGTTTCTCCTGCTTATCCTCCGTCAAACGTAGAGGCATGCAGCTTTTGTCGGTCCAGGTGTACACGTTCACCGACACGTCGTTCAACCCCTCGAACTTCGTCAGCTGGTTTAACGTTACGGGAGACTCACAGCGTCCGTACGAAGTACCGTTGAGTAATGAAGGTACGACGCGGTCCTATCCCCATGTGTAGCAGCAGGATACAAACTGGCGAGGATGGACCACAAGAAACACGCACTGTCTCCGCTCTTTATATTGACCACAGCCTTTTTAAGAACGACCTCGCGCGGACGTGGTACGTCGCAGCCGGCGCGAAGAGAGTTATGCTTATTAATGTTTATTAGGAGATTTAGCACAGCCCTCAGGGTCCATCCACTATCGCGATAGTGAAACTCCTCGATTGCCACTAACGTGGGAGCTACCACGTACTTCGAATACCACTCGCGCACGTTCGATGTCCTGAACAGTGCGCGATTTCGCGTCCCGAAACTTTCCATGTCTGTATTATCGTTCAACGTAAACTCCGCGTTCAGAATCGTATTCACGGACCCACTAGAATGTTCACTAATAGCGTCTGTGATGCGCGAGAGCACCATTCGTCGAGCATCCCCCCAAAATTTACGCAAATCGAGGAAACCCGCGTTAATGACGACACACCAGTCAAAATGCGATTTCGAAACGCGGTTTCCAGGTCATCCCATACAACCTTGGGCGCTGCCGATTGACCCGAAACCCCGAGCCCCACTCGCGAAGACCGTTGTTGCACGACCATCCGTAATGTAGTTGTACGCGCGATTAGCGACACCAGTTAATCAATGCCACCGAGACTCCCTCGCCGCGCTGATACTCGATGATGAGTTGTAAGCACGCGTCGCACTGATCCATCCAGTTCCCAACTTCCAAAACGGCTTCTAAGTCTAAAAGCGTTGCCATTTGGTAGAGAACATTGTACATGTCCATGAACGCCTCCATATTTTGGCTTCTTCTACTTTAGCTTTCAATTAGTAGACACGCACGTAACGTCTTTCAAGATCTTTACCGAACGACTCCGCGACTCGGACTGAATATACTAAATACCTACCCTAGCCGAGGTCCATGAGTCGTTATCGCTCCGAATTCTTTTCTTCGCACTCTCTCGCACTCTTTCTCTCACACCCTCAACGCTTCAATAAGGTGACGTGATGTGACGGTTGCTCGCCGCGGCACCACGCGTATCGAATTCACGCGTCATGATAAGGGTGTTCACACCCGTCACGGTGGTCTCGATCTTCAAAATCGCATCAGTGATGGTCAATGTGTATATGTATACCACACAAGTGTTACAGAGTACGCGGCAAATTAAAATAGCGTGCGCGGTAAATTCAAAGGGTGTGCGTACCATAGAAGAGCCAGAAACGTGCTTACGCGAACGCAACGTCGAATTCATTTCTTCATTGCACGTTCGCTGTATCGCTCCCACGTCTCAAATATAAACACACGGCATCGCGCGGTGTAGTGTCATGCTTACTCCATGGGCTACCGCGACGATTGACTTACAGCCTCCTCGATATGAAACACAATGCATTCTTTACGAATGACATCGACGATGCTATATTCAATGATGATGTTATCGCGTGGGATAACTAAGTTAAATATACTACTAGAAATCTTGAAAATCTATGTACGAATTCTTTTCGCCCCTTACACGCTCCCACGACGCTTGACTATTTTCGATCATGAAAATACTCGGAACTCCACTCCGAATAATTATCGCTCTATGTTTTCGTCGTCTGATGTTTACCCGAACGCAACGTCGGATTCTCTCACGGGTGGGGCTACGTAAATTAAATACTCGAAACCAGGTCTCGAATAATTGTATTATCGTTCGATATCAGAGTGTGTCGAATTACAGCACCCGCGCTCGACGTGTTCAATCCTGTCGTGCTCCGGTTGCGCTATTTAGGTTAATTAATCTCGAATAGTTATCGTCGGAGGGTCTCGAATTACATTTCGTCGGCGGATGTTTATACGAAGGCGACGTTGGATTCTTTCGCGGCGATCACGAGGCGTGTCCCCTATTTAGGGTGCTTAGTCTCGAATAAGTACCGCGTTAGATCCTCTCGCGCCTTATCTTTCGCACCTGAGCACCGATCCTCGGACACGTGCCGAAAATGCGCGGGAACGAGACGCGTCCAATGGTGTATGGGAATTTTTCTTCGATCGGCGGTGTCGCTACATCAAATCCAGGGACGTTGGGGATTTTTCATCGATTGGTGGTGTCGCTACGTCAAATCTAGGGACGTTTCTGGGAAGTTTTCATCGATCGGCGGTGTCACTAGGTCAAATCTAGCGACTTTTCGCTGCAACAGTTTACCAATTACCCCCACCACCGCCAACGGTCCCGCGCAACGCCTCCCCCTCCCCTCTAACGTGATCCACCTCACCCACGACCTCGATCGATACCATTTTGAAATCCCCCTCCCCTCTGACATCACCCCCTCACTACTGAACTCAGGACCCCCTCTCCAGCTCACCCCCTCGCCCACCTCGTCGAAGAGCGCGACCGCGGTACCCCTCACCCCCCCTCACCCCCTCGCCTACACTTGGTCCAGAACTCTCATAGCCTACCTACTATACTGGAAGAATACATGTAACAAGTAAGGCATATTTTTTCATAATTTTTATTTATATTTTCATGATAAGAATGGCCATTTTCATAGCTTTAAATGTTCTATTAGGCCACGCCAAGCAACTCGTATCTTGGTTAGAAGGTACGCGTTAACATCTACAGCCTATAAATATTTGGAAATTGGAATCAGCATACGACTTATAGCGCTTGTAGAAATTGTTCTCAGCGACAATCGCGTATCATCTAGTGTTGCCTATTTCAATATGGAATACGCTAATCGAAAAACGCACAGACATCGAACAACGCATGCGATTATACTGTATTCCATGTAAGAGTAACAAAACCGATTTGCCTCCGCAAATCGGCAGACTCGAGGCCCGACCCTCGACCGGGTAACACGGCTAAAATCAACTTGTACACCTCAGTTTAGTTTAGTTGCTTTTGAATAAAGACTTAGTCTTGGAGTTTAACCAAACTTGGTGCAGTTCACCTGGTGGATTCTTATCCTTTAACCACTCCCGAAACCACGACTACGCCAGATCCCCTACCAGCCTTGCGAGCCATCACGCAGGGCACAACAAATGTATGGTATCTTTGTTATTCCCTGTTATTCTCATCAACTTTTTCTATTCTTCATTAAACTAGATTCGTGATACCTCTCTTTACGAATCCCCTAGGTTCACGATTTACCAAGCCCGCCATTTCAGTATCAAATACCAAATCTTTATATTTTATGGGACGATATCGAAGTCTGCCAATGATTTGGATCGATGCAATTTCTGCCGACCCCACATAATTCGTTCCATGATTCTCAAATTTGACGCGTTGGACTTCCACAGGTCTCATATTTCATTCGTGCGTTCTTCACGCTACCAAGTGATATCATCTCGCGCAGCTGTTCCCAGCCTAAAGGGATCAAATTACGCGCGATCGCGCGATACAGTGCGACATTAACATAAAAAACGTTTGAAATTTCTGTAGTTTTTTAGACAGATCGGCATGGGGAAATGGACAAATTTCTACTGGGAGTCAGACCTGAAAAAAATATCGAGGTCGGGTATGCCTGAAGACCATCCCAGAATATCATCCCCTCCCTCGGTTATGTCTGAAAAATTTCCGTCGGTAAGTGAGGTCTCAGACCTGAAAAAATTTCGGAAGTGGGGCATGTCTGAAGACCATTCCTGAAGGCGATCCCCTCCTTCGGTTATGCCTGAAAAATTTCCGACGGTAAGTAAGGACTGGTGTGAGAAAATTTCCGTCGGTAAGTCAGCCTTGAAAAGTTTCCCACGGCGGTTGGATCAGGACTAGCCGATCCGGTCCCTCCTGGTTCATCCACTCTATGGCGCCTGCACGCGCAGCCAGGTTCTCCCTACCCCACTCCCCGCACGCCGCCGCTTTCCCCCGCCCCCGCGCTCCCGCAACGCTTATGGGTTAGAACCCGCCTGGATATACTACTCATCTCTTTCTTATTTTTCTGTCCTCTAAAACATATCCAAAAATCAAAGCAATAGGAGACGAACACCTGAAAAGCTTTTGAGGGATGGTTTGACCCCCTAAACATGCAAACGGGCCAAAATAAAAAGACACCTGTTTCTCATTTTTCGGTCCTCTAAAACATATCCAAAAATCAAAGCAATCAGAGGGAGACACTTGGGAAACTCTCCCTTGAGTACACGGGCGAGCTCGCCGGCAAGATACGCGGTGTACTGTCGTTTTCATTCAATTAGAGACACTTCCAAACTAAATTTGAACCTGACAAGTACGTAGCATAATACATAGGGGTGCTGGGTACAATACCTATACCATGGTAGAACGTTTTTCAGCCAAAATAGACCCCCATGTACGGAGTAGATGGTGCTACCGCTCGTGTAAAACTTTTAAGCGCGACCGCCGGCGAGTTAAGAGGGTACAGGACTATTGAAATCTCGAAAAATCGATTTTTTTAAATTATTAATTCTGAAAGTGTCATCCTTTGTGAACATTTGCAATAAAATTTCGTGAGGAAATTCGAATAATTGCGGAAATTATATCGCTGAACGTAACTAAGTGCACCACCGAGTAACGGCCTCGCAGAGCAGTATTGGCGTAGGGGACTTAACTTTGAAACCGTTCATCTCAAAACTACATTTTTACACACTGTATAAAACCGTGTACATCATGACTTTTGAACGAATGAATATTTTCACTTGAAATTTTAACTGGAGGTGTAGAACTCCATTCTCTATAGCATGGAATTTCCACGTCAACATTGGATGTTTGTAAAATTTGTTATAAACGATCATCGATTCATCCGTAAAAATGTGGGAAAAAATTGATTTGTGTGTAACTTTCACAATTCTTGTTTAATTCGCCAATCATGTTGCAGATTTTGGTGTAGAAATTACTCACCTCAAAGCATTTTGCTATGAGATGTTTGGTTCACCTGATACTACGTACACCGTCTACAGCTGCGCACAACGCAGGACCATCTTCAGCGCTTGATAAAGTTAACAAATTTGAACATTCCGACAATTTTTTTTGGCAATTACTCGATCATAATAAACTGTGAAAAGTACGGGTATAATCATTACTTGGTACCTAAGCAATCCGACAGAAAAGAAACCATCGATTTTACCTGTCCAATAGTCCTGTACCACCGAAAATGTAATCCACAGATAGTTTGGAACCATTTGTCGCAACTTACAGAAGTTTCCCCTGCCTGTGGAAAGTAAAACCGTGACGATCTCTGTCTTCACGCCATCTCTTGACCCATACAGACTGTACCACAAGAGCGTGGACGCGATATCTTCGGGTAAATAATTATTTTTTGTAAAATTGTTTATATAAATCGATAGTGCGATTAAAAAGATAATACGCACTTAAATAGTAGTGTGGCCAATTAAATGTCGCTTGAAGGAAAATAATGTTGCATGACGGAGTACAATCTGAAAGCCGTTGCTTTCAACAAAGCACGTAGAAAAACGGTGGGCACACGAAAACGTTGACCGTGATGGGACCACGTTGTGTTCAGCGACGAGGCATCTTTTTGGGCTTGGAGTCCTATCAAACGAGCCTGGTCTGTCCGTGGAAATCCAGTTATCCAAAGGAATATTAAACATTCAATGAAAGTCTATGTTTGGTGTTTTTTCAACTTTCGGGGTTTCGGGACATTATGCGTCTTTACGGATAATTTAAATGCCCAAAAAATGATCAGATTATATATAAAAGGGGTCTCCTAACATCAGTGAAACGTTGGTTTGATGGAACTAGGGGGCAGTGGGCAATTCAAGAGGATAATGATTCGAAACACCGAAGCCGCCTTTGCACGGAATGGTAAACGCGTAACGGTATCAACATGTTGGATTGGCCATCTCAATCCCCTGATGCTAATCCAATAGAAAATATTTGATCTATTATGAAGTACAAACTCCGAGGAAAGCGTATTTTAAAATTAAAAGCTCTAGTGAAAGTCTTTTCCTGTCTCATACGCCGAAAAGTTGGTCGAAACTATACCCAGACGTTGTCAAGCAATAATCGCAAATGGTGGAGATTGAACACACTACTAATTAAGTGCGTATTAGCTTTGTAGTTGCACTATCGATTTATATAAAAATTTTCACAACAAATAATTATTTACCTGGAGATATCGCGTCCACGCTCTTGTAGTACAGACTGTATACTTGTTTTATGTTGTTGCTCTTCCGCTTTAGAATACGAGTTCTTCGCTTTTTTATCAAAGACATTTTACTTGCACGATGTCAGCGATGCAGTTGGCGTAGCGTGGCGCGTTTCACTGAACTGTCCGCCCGGAGGACATGCTACATTCCACGCGAAATCTTGCAAATTTGGAGCGGACACTCCAAACCTGCGGATCTGGCGCACGCGTTTAGAGTGTTGCGCTTTGAACATCACGCTCCAGGAGCGCGCTCCAAGCGTGCGTTTTAGCGCGGCACGTTGGAGCAACGCGCCAAGCCCGAAGATTTGCAGCGGCCGTGTAAAGCCGGCTAATTGTGCTATAAAAATACCTGGAGAGTGAACAGCAGTGGGAAGAAGTAGAGGTGACAGCGGTCCAAGGGAAATAGAAGATAACGGGTGAACTTATCCTTCTTCTTCCTATTATCCCTCTCACTCTGTACTATCTGAGTCATGCGCGGGTAACTTCATTAACATGCCCTGACATCCATAGCCTGTTTTAAGAAAGAGATGGGTTACCCGTTATCTTCCCTCTTTCTCGGGCCGGCCGCCATTGCTCTGTTCACTCTCTAGGTATTTTTATAGATCAATGATGTAGGGTCATTCACGATTCACTTTCTGGTGAGGTCTGAAGTTTGGAACAAGAATCGAATCATTACTGTATAACGAATTTTTTATAATTATATATTCTAACATTTTAAATATTCAGTGTGTAATTAATATATGTATATTCACATTTAATTTTTCTTCGCGATTTCAAATCATTGAAACATTCTTAAAATTAGAATTTAAAAAATACGGTATGATGCACGAATATACAAAGCAGTGTGATATCATCCTCAAAGTTACTGAGTAGAGGCAACTAAATATTGGACAACGAAAAAATGAAATTAAAAGTCAATTTCAGAAAGACGATAATGATAACACACATGCGCGCGTACACAAACACACCGGGTCGGTTCACAAATCTGGCATAAATAAATTGAGGAAGCCAATGACCGGGCTACGCATGCCTTAAGACAAAAGAGGCAGGCAGGTGGCTTGAGCAAATCCCGACTGACCCGTTCAATGCCTTCCTCTTCACTCTCCATGACTTCTATTCCCGGTATCTTATCTAAAGCTGGAAGAGGTATAGGGCGGTCGTAAATTAAACCATCAGACGACGGTATTTACTTATGTAGCGGCTATAACTGAGGCTTGAGATCGTTATCTTCCCATATGTATTTCGAATAACGTTTACTTTAACGCTTCGCTAATGTTACGACATCGCTATTCCTCTTTCAGCTATTATAACTTCGGCTTGTAGCTGATCCAGAGCGGTCTCTGCCCTGATTAATTTAACTGTGCATTTTTTATACCGTTTGCATTGTGCCTGTTCCTTCATTTAATCAACGTATCTATTGATCATGGCCAGTGTATCCGTACTTCGTTTTAATAATATCTTAGTTACTTCTTTTTAGATATATGCACAAATTCATGGACTGACTTAATACTAATAGCGGTATCGTATATAACTTATTATTAAAACCGATTTAAACTAACATTAATCTGATTCGAATACATACCCGGATATCCGCGAGGTACACGGTCTAGTATCTTTCCCTAATACCAGGTGTGTTTCAAGCAGATTAGATATGATTAAATATGCTACTATCTGAGATACGTTGTAATAGACTTTATAATCATACACTGTAAATTACTTTAAAAAATAATCCTGCATCTTTATTTTTCCGTAACAACAATAAATCAGTATATTTGTCATTCTTGTGAGATGTAATCATCTTAAACATGAACTACTTGTACTCAGACAGCTAGATATTTATGTAACAATGGATTTTGTACTTGCATTTTGTAATGAAATCATACTTTTCTCGTCCAATCAAGTAATTTTTTGTTATTCTGGGTATAATGGTATTAAGGTATGATCATTGGAAAAATATTTCATATTTTACATTCACTAATTATAAGCAACGATATTCTATGTGCCGAGTTGTTTATAATATTTCTATTGTTGAACTCAGAAAATTTTGAAACGAAAAGTTTGTAAAACGTTCGATTGTTGAGTGAATAAGGTGTGAGAATTTTGGTATCTCATCGGCACTTAATTACTTGGGTACTTTGCATCTTCTCCCATGGATATCCGAGTATCTCGAGTATCAACAGCCTTAATATATAGGTATGTATTTCAGCGGCTATTAATCGTTCTTATTCAATATCACGATCAGCTAACACTTTCGCAATTTACTAAGTTCTTTATGAAACTGACTCTTACTTTTATTACATGATTTCAGATGAATAAATAATATATGTCTACGTTCCCCTACTATTAAACAGCACTACTTAGGCCGTCTGTCCACGCAGCGTCGCGTCATTGACACGTACGCGTAGAGACCAATTGTATGTCAGGCATCTTGACAAATATAATGCAGATCAATGATCGACAGATGCGTCGTACTTGATGTGTATTGGTCTCTACGCGTATTGGTCTCTACGCGTACGCATCTATGACGCGACGCTTCGTGGACAGACGACCTTAGTTGATTACCTAATGAAAACCATATATCGTGTAAAAAAATATCTTTGTCACTTAGAATTATTGACGCACTTGATGGCACGACTACTTGAAGAAATATCATAAATGAATCTTAACACTTTGAGGGACGCAAGAGACGACAAAATATCGTTTCAAGTTGGTCAGGCTTTATCGAGCGGTCATTTTTTACGGGAACGGTGTGTCCAGCTTGCCTCACGCTTTCAACATATGCCAACAGTAAGCAGAATTTAAGATTTAGATCTTCATGACGCCAGCTCCACAGATTCAGTATTCGCCGCGGCGGATTTAAGGAAAAAGGCCCAGGTGGCAAACGTTCTGAGGGGACCATTTTTTCGGGAAAATGAAGAAGCCGTTTACTAAAAACGGGCTAAGTGTA
Organism: Andrena haemorrhoa; assembly: GCA_910592295.1. Lineage (NCBI taxonomy): Eukaryota > Metazoa > Arthropoda > Insecta > Hymenoptera > Andrenidae > Andrena > Andrena haemorrhoa. The sequence continues at coordinate 23,816,329 of OU342942.1, forward strand.
GTAGTACAGAAATAAATATAGTGTTTGGATAAAATCATAATTGTTTTGAATGTGAGGCGTTGGGAGGAGAGAGTCAGGCGGCAACTGCTCATCGACCGCCCGTTAAATCCGCCACTGAGTATTCGTACAGGAATGTTCGTAAAGATTGGCGAATGCTCGGTAACAAATATGTAGAACCGGCGTGAGTGTCTAACTAATTGATGGACGTGGTTCTTCTGCTGAAAATGAGTCTTAACACGACATGATTCAGACTAGTTTTAATTACACGTAATTCAAGTTGCTCCCAAATCCCGTAGATTAATTCGCCTTACACACCGTATATGATTAAAAATATCTCGAATGAGGTCGAGTTTAGACTCATTTTCATCAGGAGAATCTCGCTAATCCGTTGGTAATATTTTCACGAAGACCTAATAGAAAAGATAGAAACTAAAATTTCTGTCGAGCGACAGAAGGCGAAAGCCGAAGGATACAAAACGAACTTTGGACTCGGTTTGTTTACAAAGTAAACATTTGAGAATTATCGGACAATTCTTTTACGCCTTACAGAAAATATCAACGGGCGAACACGCCAAAGCCGTGCACAGTGTGGGAATCGCTCGGTATGCAAACACGCTGACGCCGCTCAACATGCCAATATATCTCACCAATAATGTTTAATTCCTAAGAAACTGCGTAACATCGTTTGAAACGCAATAAATTTTCGTTTTTATTTCATACTACACTATTAACACAAATTATATTTGAATGGGTAATGAATGTTTTATTATCAATTGTTTAAATTTATAAAATGCGAATAACTAAAAAATACATCAGCGCTGTCCAGCGTAGGGGCCTCTCACGCGCCTGCTTCCCCTTCCAATCTTTCTCTCGCACAGCGTGCCTTCCGTTGTCAAGGAGACCGCGTGACGCTAAGAAGGCTGCCATGACGGGCTAGCGTCTTCGCGGTTAGCGTCGCGTGGTATCCCTAACAACGCGGACGAGAGTAGGAGAACCCCAAGCTCACGCGTGAGCGACCTTGGGCAGCGCTGAAATACATAATCTTTCGGTAGCTGTTTAAAGAATTATTTTACTTTTAATATGCCTCTAAAAACATTTGTTTCTATTTTAACGATACGAAGTTAATATTGTGAAATCAAGACTACTTAAAACTTTAAATTAAACACGGGAGAATTATGTTTTTTCTTCTCATGAGAATAACTTTTGAATGATTAAATTTTGTTATTAATATTTAACAACTTACGAAAAAAACGAAACTTTAATGCGCTACTGTATACAATTAAATTTCATTTACTTTGGTAACGCTAAAACATTTACCCACAAACATGTCATAAACACTGCAACTTCAGAATTCAAAATTTAGCAAAAATTTACTGCATTCTTATTGAATATGAAAAATATGCTTTCTTGTAGAATCTACTATATACGTACGTAACAAGAATGTTTCCTCATCAAGCGCGTGAAGGTACTAGGACGTTTTCATAAAACTGTCTTAATCTTTGCAAATAGTGTACAAGAAAAGCTAAAGATTATTCACGGAAATGATTTGGTTGATCCAGCCAATAAATGCTGAAACCTTAACATAAACACCAGGAACATCCAATCTTCCGCAACCAAAACCCCATGAAACAAGTCCAGCCAATTCATAGAACCCATCATCTTGACATACTAGAGGACCTCCTCCGTCTCCCTAAATAAGAGAATATCACAATTAGTACAGAAACATTTATATAAAATGTAAATTATCTATTTATTCAGAATTTATAATATGTTTTCCATGATTTTCGTAGAAACTTGTATGCAGGATGTTTATAGACATGTGGGACTATTTTTTCAGGATCGGTTCTCCTTACAAAAATAATACAAAAAGGTGCTATACGTATATGTCCGATAAGGCTTAGTTATCGAATTACTAGTTTGTTAGCCTGTATTCGCCAGGCACTACTATCTTATACAATAAGATGCCTAAGGTAACCACAAGTTTTGTTGGAAATCCTCCTAGAAACAATTTTCCCTGTGAAATACGAAATTTGTTCAATATTCGCGAATTCTGTTGCTTACTTCGGGAACGGTAAATTGCTAGATCATACGTACGCACAGATTATTTACTTCTTACAGGTCAAGGCCGCTCATCCGAGTCAGCTGCGTTGCACACAGACGAGGCTTCAACACTTCTATCGATTTTTGTTTGCTACCGCTGGCTCGGAGAGCGTGCCTCGATCGTCGTAAGTCTTGGTTCTCTCGCACCGCGTCAAGCACGATGTGAAGAATAATGTATCTGTAACTAACTTTTATAACTACTGGCCTAACGAGAACGGTTCAGTGCGTGTTATTAAATCTAAAGTGTGTGCACCTTGGTGGTTACCCCCCCCCCCCCCCCCGGCGAATTACCGTCACCTAATTGTACAAACTTTTACTACTACTTTACGACTAATTGATCACCGGAGATGGGCAAAATCTTTGTCTAAATAAAAATTTCAAATAACAAATAAAAGATAAAAAATGTATTCCTTCAGTCCGCTGTCTCACCAGGGTGACCACCCAGCAAAAATATTTTGTACCAACTTTTACAGGAAAAAGGTACTAGATCTGAAAAAAGTACTAAATTTTTATTTGTTTTCTGTTCACTCTGTTTAGGGTATTTTACGATATTATTGCCTTATTATCATTAATGTACTCAATGTAAAACAGCTAAATTAATACATGTACGACAAATATGAAAAGAAAATTGTCAAAACTACAAATTATTTAATATACTATTTACCTACATATACAGGGTGTCCCAGCTAACACTGGACAGCGCGATTTCTCCTAAACTATTGGAGATAAAAATATAAAAAAAATAGTGCATTGCATGGTTCGAGAGGGCCAATTTATTAGCCCGAACGAATTTTTTTTTCGATTATTATTTTAAAAGATACGATGGTCAAGTTCGGATCTGTAAATGGCACTACGTTTTTTGAACACCTGAGTTGATAGCGCATTCCAAGACAAATTCAATAAGCATTAATGTATACACTTGATTTCCACTGGTTTTTGAGATATTGCGCTTGCAAAATTAGTGATTTTCACTGAAGAAATCCCACTGAAATAGCAAGGACCGGGGTTGGTCTTGCTGGCACTACGGAGGGGCCACGGAGGGCCTTGCCTGTTGAAACCGATACCTACCTGCCAAAGGTCGGCGCCAGACCCAAAGGCTGGACAATTCTTTTCCGTCAGAAGTGCTTCTTAGGTAGGTACATCTGCGGTGTCAAGCGGCTTCTGCGCACCGTTACTTTTATTTCGCACTTGCTTCTACGCTCGGATGGCCGGTTCTTTTGGGAGGGATGCAAGCTCGATTGGTTATGTTAGGAGGTGTGAAAGTTGCTAGACTAAATTTCAACCAAAAGGAGCAGATTGTATTAGAACCAATCGGATTTGCATCCTTCACAAACGGCTGCTCTCTTGAAGAGGCCCTCTTCACAGCAATACCTCCTCCCCAATGCACACCTTCTCTCGCACGGAATACGTCAACGCATGCTTTTGTTTTGATATTGAAGCTCGTGTTTATACTCGAGAGGACCACGCGTCGACAGCGGGCTACCCCGTTTCTTCCTGTGTCTGTCCGCGAGGAGTATTGAGGGTGGATTGTAGGAGCGTAGATGTCGGGATTCCAGTTATTGAATTCAGGAGACGATAGAAACACTTTATTAGGAAACACACATGTACTATAATTAAAGTAAATCGTATTCCTCTCGGGCAGGAGTACTGATAACGATCGAACTTGAGCCCCACTTCGCGCAGGCCGATTACACGGAGGGTAGTCGAGTCACACACTGCACAAATGATACAGGGTAATTCTGGAGCAACGCCCGTCAAGAAGATGCGGCCTGGTTCCCCGTGGCGAGGACAGACCTTCGCAGTGCCTCACCCGATTTTTATGGCTTTTTCCGGAAAAAGGTATGAATCCTGGGCCGAACGTAGCGAAGTGAGGTCGAGCCCCCGCAGTCGAGGGTGCAATATCCAGTACAGCGTATTAAGAAATTCTTTTCTTCATCGCATCGAAAGGGAAGTGACGCCAATGGATTCCTTATGTTTTTCTGATGAAAATCATACCAAATATCATGCAAATCGGACTACTTTGACACAAGCTATTTGTAGTCCTTATGTAAAAGTTGTCCGATTTACACGATATTTGTAATGATTTTCCTCGGAAAAACATAAAGAATCCATCGGCGACACTTCCATATCCATACGATAAAGAATAAAGAATTATTTAATTTCCTAAACAGATACAGGGTAATAATTCTGGAGCTGTGCCCGTCACCCCGTGGCGAGGGCTGCCCTTCGCAGTGCCTCACTCGAATTTTATGGCTTTTTCCGGGAAAAGGTACGAATCTTGGGCCGAACGTAGCGAAGTGAGGTCGAGCCCCCGCAGTCTCGGGTGCAATATCCATTACAGCGTATTAAGAAATTCTTTTCTTCATCGTATCGAAGGGGAAGTGACGCCAATGGATTCCTTATGTTTTTCCAATGAAAATCATATCAAACATCATGCAAATCGGATTAATTTGACACAAGCTGTTTGTATTCCTTGTGTAAAAGTTGTCCGATTTACACGACATTTGTAATGATTTTCATCGGAAAACCCCAAGGAATCCATCGGCGACACTTCCATATCCATACGACAAAGAATCAAGAATTAGTTTATTTCTTAAACAGATAAAGGGTAATTCTGGAGCAAGGCCCGTCAAGGAGATGCGGCCTGGTACCCCCGTGGCGAGGACAGTCCTTCGCAGTGCCTCACTCGAATTTTATGGCTTTTTCCGGAAAAAGGTACGAATCCTGGGCCGAACGTAGCGAAGTGAGGTCGAGCCCCCGCAGTCCCGGGTGCAATATCCATTACAGCGTATTAAGAAATTATTTTCTTCATCGTATCGAAGGGGAAGGGACGCCAATGGATTCCGGGCGTTCTCCCGATTAAAATCATACCAAACATCATGCAAATCGGACAACTTTTACATAAGGAATACAAATGGCTTGTGTCAAAGTAGTCCGATTTGCATGATATTTGGTATGATTTTCATCAGAAAAACATAAGGAATCCATTGGCGTCACTTCCCCTTCGATACGATGAAGAAAATAATTTCTTAATACGCTGTAATGGATATTGCACCCGGGACTGCGGGGGCTCGACCTCACTTCGCTACGTTCGGCCCAGGATTCGTACCTTTTTCCGGAAAAAGCCATAAAAATCGGGTGAGGGGCACTGCGAAGGTCTGTCCTCGCCACGGGGTACCAGGCCGCATCTCCTTGACGGCGGTAGCTCCAGAATTACGCTATATCTGTTTAAGGAATAAAAGAATTCTTTATTCTTTATCGTATGGATATGGAAGTGTCGCCGATGGATTCCTTATGTTTTTCCGATGAAAATCATTACAAATGTCGTGTAAATCGGACAACTTTTACATAAGGACTACAAATAGCTTGTGTCAAAGTAGTCCGATTTGCATGATATTTGGTATGATTTTCATCAGAAAAACATAAGGAATCCATTGGCGTCACTTCCCTTTCGATAGTATGAAGAAAAGAATTTCTTAATACGCTGTAATGGATATTGCACCCGGGACTGCGGGGGCTCGACCTCACTTCGCTACGTTCGGCCCAGGATTCGTACCTTTTTCCGGAAAAAGCCATAAAAATCGGGCGAGGCACTGCGAAGGTCTGTCCTCGCCACGGGGTACCAGGCCGCATCTTCTTGACGGGCGTTGCTCCAGAATTACCCTGTATCATTTGTGCAGTGTGTGACTCGACTACCCTCCGTGTAATCGGTCTGCGCGAAGTGGGGCTCAAGTTCGATCGTTATCAGTACTCCTGCCCGAGAGGAATACGATTTACTTTAATTATAGTACATGTGTGTTTTCTAATAAAGTGTTTCCATCGTCTCCTGAATTCAATAACTGGCATCCCGACATCTACGCTCCTATAATCCACCGTCAATACTCCTCGCGGAGAGACACAGGAAGAGAAGGGGTAGCCCGCTGTCGACGCGTGGTCCTCTCGAGTATAAACACGAGCTTCAATATCAAAACAAAAGCATGCGTTGACGTATTCCGTGCGAGAGAAGGTGGGCATTGGGGAGGAGGTATTGCTGTGAAGAGGGCCTCTTCAAGAGAGCAGCCGTTTGTGAGGGATGCAAATTCGATTGGTTCTAATACAATCTGCTCCTTATGGTTGAAATTTAGTCTAGCAACTTTCACAGCTCCTAACCTAACCAATCGAGCTTGCATCCCGCCCACAAGAACCGGCCATCCGAGCGTAGAACCAAGTGCGAAATAAAAGTAACGGTGCGCTTCTTGACACCGCAGATGTACCTACCTAAGTAGCATTTCTGACGGAAAAGAATTGTCCAGCCTTTGGGTCTGGCGCAGACCTTTGGCAGGTAGGTATCTATTTCAACAGGCAAGGCCCCCCGTGACGCCAGCAAGACCGACTCCGGTCCTTGCTATTTCAGTGGGTTTTCTTCAGTGAAAATCACTAAATTTGCAAGCGCAATATCTCAAAAACCAGTGGAAATCAAGTGTATACATTAATGCTTATTGAATTTGTCTTGGGACGCACTATCAACTCAGGTGTTCAAAAAACGTAGTGCCATTTACAGAACCGAACTTGACCATCGTATCTTTTAAAATAATAATCGAAAAAAAAATTCGTCTAGGCTAATAAATTGGCCCCATCGAACCATGCAATGCACTATTTTTTTTATATTTTTATCTCAAATAGTTTAGGAGAAATCGCGCTGTCCAATGTTAGCTGGGACACCCTGTATACAGGGATTCCCATTCACAAGAAATACACTGAAAATATTAATTTATTCTTTATCAATATTAGCAGATTTTGCTATATTAATTAACTCTTCAGAAATAGTAAAATCTGCAGTTGATGAATGTTTCAATTTTTTTTGTCAAGAGGAGATTGATTTCTTAGTTTATTCTTATTTCTTGTTACTGCTGAAAATATTCCTTCAGTTGCTGCTGATAAATGAGGGAGACACAGTACAACTTTAACTAATGTTGTTAAATTAGGAAACATTTGTTCTCCTACAGCATTTTTCATTTCAAAAACTCTATTCCAAAAAACCATGAATTTTTTACCTTCTTCCAATGCCTCTACAGTCTTCAATAGTTGCCATTCTCTATCAAGCCCTTCATAACTACTTTCTTCAATCACACTAGGAAAATTTACAGCAAGTGGCATTATACTGGTAAATGGAACTTCGTCGAAGGGATAATTTAAAGTTACTCGCTCATCCGTAAACCAATTTACTTTATTTTGCGCACACGTATCGTTGTCGCGCGGCACGTTACAAAATGGCCATTTTTCGAGGTGAACCCGCTATTTACCTCTGGCACCGCGGCACATGGTGGGGGCTACCTCGGCTGTTCGGTTTGCGTTTCGAACCGTAACCGAACATCGATTTCGCACTTGTTTTTGTCCCGCCTAGGTCGGGCGATTTCAACCGTCGCGGCGTGTATACGGAAATCGGCCGTGTATTCTTTTTTCTTTGACGATTCGCGGAGGTTTAAATTTCGCTTTTCGGTAAGATACGGTCGCTACACTGGAAAAGCAGTCTGATTTGCACATTTCAGGATTTAGCATCGCTAAACTTTTTAAAACTTTTGAAAACTTGGCTACAGAACTCAACATTGAAGGACAAACATTTCACCTTAAAGTGTCTTACGTCTCTTTCTGGAACTACAATCTTATTTAAACTCAGTATAAGTGCTTCCACTCTCGCTCATACACTGCGTTCCACATTAGAGCACACTGGTTTCGCGCAGGAATACACAGTTGATTGGTAGTAAACCAGCAGGGAAAGTGCTACGACCAATCGCGAAAATGCTACGACCAATCGCGTGTGTCAGATCCGTGGGAGCTGCGCAGATCAGTCGCAAATCGGTAGGGGCGTCGGTATGCTCTTATATGGAACACAGTGTAGATATACATTTTCTCTGGCCAAAAACTGACTATTGTCGGCTGGATTTATCTTTTCAATTGGTGTAATTGTAACATATTGAGATTTCATGATGTTCGCGCGTAGCCACGATGAGACTCGACCTCTGAATGTCGAGTCAACGGAGGTTGTAAGGCTCCGTCTCGATTTGTTTCGACACCGCAATTACGCGGATCCCTACTCGTTTTACTGAAGTAGGGCTAGTAAATTGAATGCAAGAATGTAAGGAAAACAGTGAACTAACTGATATATTTAACAGGAATAAATAGGTATAACAGATTAAAAACGGCGAGTTGTGAATAATGAGTGTAATAATTTTGCGCTAACCGTTCTGCGCTGACGGATTGACGCTAACCGTACTGCGCTGACGGGAGATGAAGACTGGTCTTTTTTTACGGCTTGCCGGACTCGTTCGATTTCTTGAAGCGAATCGGCGGAGGCGGCAATAGGGCCCTTTACACGGACGTTCCGGCGCGCGGTCCGGCGCGCCTCACGCCGCGCGACACGCCAAAGTACGTGAAGCCGGATCGCGGCGTTCCTTCGCGCGGGCCAGGAGGTCGTACCCGTCACTACTTAGAGACAGCGAGTTCGGGCTCCCATTTCTACGTCGACTTCACATGCTTTTTACACGATCCACCGCAGTAGTGTATTGTGTACTACCTGTTCGATGTATATCATCGATTTGCGAAACGATCGGCAAGACACGATCGCGATATACGTTCGCGAAAAGTATCTCAAATTCCTCGATATACCTGGCTTATAGAGGATATCATGAATGCTGTTACTGTAGGGTACACTGAAACGTCTGTTTTTTGGAAGTACATTAAAAAATGTCCAAATGTTTCCCCGACAATGCGATGGCAAATGAAATTGCAGTTAACACATTCCCTGTTGTGACGATCATAATTATTACTATTGACGGCAATAATCACCATGTCATTGCTTGTTTTAATATAAAAACTAATATTGATAGACGATAAATACACTTAAGATAAATGATGAAGGGATGTAATGTGCAAGATGTTTTGAAGAAAGGGGGCATTCTTCTGATTGCTCGTGATGCAGGTAAAATTTTTCACACACGCTCTTGCGTGGCGCGTTCGAAAAGGTGTGGCGCGCCAGAAAGCACCACAGTCCTGCCCGCGCGCCAGAAAACACCACGGTCCTGCCCGCGCGCCAACCTCGACTCCAGAAGAGTTTACATAAGAGACAGAAAAGGTAGTTGGAAAAGGAAAACGGCACTTGAAACCAAGGGCCCGGCACGCGCTTCAGGATTTCCGACGGCACGGAAATCCTGGACCGCGTGCCGAGCCGGCAGCCGATCCTGGCAGCCAAGACCCAGAGGCAACGCCGTCGATAAGCCGTGTCTCGATGATGGGTTTCGAGGACTTCGACCCTCGAGACCAGGGGGGCCGTACAATGTTACCCCCTAAGACGTGACGAATCGAAAATTCTACATTTCTCACCGGATCTTGACGAAAGTGACGTGAATCGTTTCCTTCTGTTCTCCCGATGAAAATGGTCTAGGGAATAAGGAAATGGAATAAGGAATATTCATAATAAATTGATTTCCATAACTTCGTTAAAAATAGTTCGATTTATATGAAAGTTGGTAGGCATAATTTTCATTTGAAAAACATGAGAAATCCATCGGTATCACTTCCATATCGATACGATAAAGAATAAAGTATACAGTTTTTCTGAAACAGGTATGAATCCTTGGCCGACCGCAGCGAATCGAGGTCGGCGACCCACAGTCGAGGGTGAAATATTCAGTACAGCGTATTAAGAAATTCTTTATTCTTCATCGTATCGATATGAAAGTAACACTAATGGATTCCTGGCGTTCTCCCAATTAAAATTATCACAAATATCATGCAAATCGGACTACTTTTACACAAACAATACAAATTATAAAAGGAGTAGGCATTTCTTAAACGCACTCTCTTATCGTATCGATGTTGTTGAATTTTCTACTTCAAACAACTACAACGGCTGATTTTATGCTATCAGTGCGTATGTGAGTTTTGTAAGGCGCTCCATTTTAAGCTGTATAACTCCGGATATAACCACTATTTTTGCATACAATTTTTTTCATATTCCCTAAAGCTTGACAAATGAAGCCACAAAGTAAATATATTTAATTGTTTGGTTTTAAAAAATTCGCGTTCACTTCCTACCGCTTGTAGCGGCTCGCAGAGGATTGGCTGCCGGCCCGGCACGCGGTCCAGGATTTCCGGCCGCACGGAAATCCTGAAGCGCGTGCCGATCCCTTGGTTTCAAGTGCCGTTTTCCTTTTCCAACTACCTGATCTGTCTCTTATGTAAACTCTTCTGGAGTCGAGGTTGGCGCGCGGACAGGACCGTGGTGTTTCCTGGCGCGCCACAACCTTTTCGAACGCGCCACGCAAGAGCGTGTGTGAAAAATTTTACCTGCCTCACGAGCAATCAGAAGACTACCCCCTTTCTTCAAAACATCTTGCACATTACATCTCTTCATCATTTATCTTATGTGTATTTATCGTCTATCAATATTAGTTTTTATATTAAAACAAGCAATGACATGGTGATTATTGCCGTCAATAGTAATAATTATGATCGTCACAACAGGGAATGTGTTAACTGCAATTTCATTTGCCATCGCATTGTCGGGGAAACATTTGGACATTTTTTAATGTACCCTTGTAAAATTTTACAATCGTTATAACTCAGTCATAAACCATTTCCAAAATTTATAGCACCTTCAGGTCAACCAAATGTAGCTTCCTAAAAACAGATGTTTCAGTGTACCCTACAGTAACAGCATTTATGATATCCTCTATAAGCCAGGTATATCGAGGAATTTGAGATACTTTTCGCGAACGTATATCGCGATAGTGTCTTGCCGATCGTTTCGCAAATCGATGATATACATCGAACAGGTAGTACACAATACACCACTGCGGTTGGTCGTGTAAGGAGGAGAGCCAGTTTGGTGTTAATCCGTCGGTTGTTAACCGTCTGTAGACGATTTCGAGAGAATGGACAGTACTCTCGCAGAACAGGGCAAGGGCACAGACATGCGACAAGTTCTCGAGGGGATAGAAGGATTACGCGACATACTCTTCGGGAGCCAAACGTCACTGCACGCGTTATTGCGGGACAATTTATGAACCGTAGATATAATCCGCCAGGTCCGATCTCCAGTAGTACCAGCAGACGTCCAGTGCGAGTCCCGTTGCTCACTCGCACACATCAATGGCAGCGTTTGGTATACGCTCGCCATTACGTACAATGGGGCCAGCGACAATGGGCAAATGTCCTTTTTACTGACGAATCCTGATTTTGCCTCCACGGAAATGATCGACGGGATCGGGTCTGGCGTCGTCGTGGTGAACGCCATAATGCCAACCATACAAGGCCGGTCGTTGCGTTCAATGGTGGATCGGTTATGGTCTGGGGTAGCACGGTACTCACGTACCCCATTAATTGTCCTCCCACCTGGTGGGCTGACCGCTGTGCGGTACGTGGACGAGATTCTGCGCCCCGTTGTACTCCCCCTGCGTCAACGTATGGCGAACCGCTTCGTGCTTATGCAGGATAATGCAAGGGCGCATACGGCACGCCATTCGCTACGATTTCTGCGGCTAAATCGGATATCAGTTCTTGGCCATCCAGCAGTGAGCCCAGATCTGAATCCCATTGAACATGTTTGGGACATTCTTGGGCGACGTTTGCGACAACAGTACCCGAACCTGGCGAATTTGGGACAATTAGCACACGCCTTCCGCCAAATGTGGCATAGAATTCCCCAAAGGCAAATCCGCAACTGCATTAACATGCGCAACCGATTGAGGGAAGTCCTCATGCGGAGAGGGGGCAACACACATTATTAGACCACACACAAATACACAGACACACGCAATGCGCGCACGTGCTCTCATACACATACGCATCAGAGAGTGAGTTTGGAGTCAGAAAATACTGCGGGAGTGACGAACCGCAGGGTCTCATCTCTCTATGCTGACGCACACACAATGAAGTGTAAATCCGATCGCGCCTGCGCCAACTCGTGGCGCGCTTTGGTTGGTGCTAATGCCAGTTATTGAAGTACAATTTTCGTCATTGCGAAGAATTTGGATAAAAATTTTTTTTTTCTAAATTTTTGAAATCTTTTCTTTTACTAAACTGACGTTGAACTAACAAAAAAACGTGCAATAAGCGTTCAAAAGCCGCGAGAACAAAAGAAAGGGTTTCATAGAGAAACATAACGTAAAACAGGTGATCCTTCAATTTTTCAGATCACATCGCATATTTGACCAACGAGGACATACGAAAATAAATCTGATCGGTCCGGCCTTTTGCACCGTGTTTAAGGGGTAGTTTTACCTCACAGAAACCGTGACACTTGAATGATTTCATGATTTTCCTTGAAGTAGCATCATATTTTCTAAAAAAATGGAAAATTTGCAATTTTTGGGATCATTTTAAAATGAATTTAATACGATTAAAAAAATCTCATTGAATTGGTAACTAACGGTTCTGAAAGGAAACTGTCTTAGCTTTCCAAAACACTCATGAAAATTGGTCTACGATCATGAGGTCGCAAGTTACAGGTGTTCAAAGTGAAAAGTACCTTTTTTGGTTTGATCGCGAATAACTTGGTCAGTAAAAATGATACAACAAAACCAAAAAAACGAACTTAAAGAGAAACGTTTGCTCTATAGGAGCTTTTCATTGGATTTACCAAAAAAATGTTGTTTGTCCCGTGCATACGCAAGAGGAAGTTGCTTGGGAAAAATCCTGTCAGTCAGCTAGCAATCACGTCGCAGAAATGTTCACGGCCCAATAATACCTATTACGCGATGTTCTGGGTGTACGGCCGGAACAACGGGGACGCAAGTGCTACTGTGCGAGCGTTTTCACGGGATTACCCGCATATCCAAACCCCAAGCTAGGGTACGATTCGGCGTTTGGCGTCCAAATTATTCGGAACATCGTTGTGCGAATTCACGCTGCTGTGACGAACATAATACCACAAACGTTGCAGGCCGTCCAAAGACAGCTGATCGTACGTGCTGAGGTGTGCATAGACAATTTTTATAACGAAGGAACAACACGTTCCATGAAAAATAAATTAAGTGATCAGTGTTAGTGGCCGTGCAGTGAAGTGAATATTCGGTACATTAACCCGGACGCACTTGACGTTACGACCCTTACCTTCGGGTGGTGTCGTATACCTGCGATCAGCTGAGCACCGGGCGCTACCCTACCTTAAAACTTTTCGTCCACCGATGACCAGGATCGGTACAGTGACCTACTTAGTGACACGGCTTTCCGAAAAGAAAGGAAAGGAATGTCCGAAAGGGTGAGTTTTATTTAATTTATTGGTGATTATTAGGTGTAGAAATAAATTCTGTTCGATTTTAGGGTAGGTACAATAACAGGTTGATTTAAAAAATATGAAAACATCTCAATCATCGAAACAATTTCCATTATTGTTAATTACCTTTCGCCATTTTTCTGGCAGCTTACGAATATCACCGCGATAGAAATTCGGTAGCTTTGTACTGATTATGTAAATCCAGTCGGAAACAATTTATTCATACACCTGATATTATTTTTTAACTTTAGTTATGTTGGCCGTTATTAATCTACGGATTTTCACCTCAATAACGAATTACTATCACTTGTCGTACATTTTCTGTTACATTACCATTAAGTTTATGCTTTATTTGGAAATGAAATTTATGTATTTCTTGTCCTCTCACCTCAAACAATTATTATTTAAGATTCTGTTTAAAAAAAGTTGTGTAACGCGGTTTACGTCGATGCATGCCGACTTGCTTGTTCGTACGTTCGTAGTACAAGCGCAGCCGCCTACCGCGTAGCCAACGCTACCGCGGGAGCTCGGGCGGAAGGCGCGCGCTCTGATTGGTCGGGGGTTTTTGTTAATATCTCCTTAACAAAACTTCGGACAATATTTTCGCTAAGGAAAAAGTTGTTTCAAATCACCCCCTGAGTCACCCCTTTCAAGGAACTCCGACATTTTTGGGACACCCTGCATACATATATAAACCTCATTCTTTTCAACAGATTATGAGACTTAATTGTGCTTTGTATAAACGCATGCACTTTTTGAGGTTATATAGACACGTGCAGTGATTTTTCAAAATACGGTGGTGACTTCATGTTTGCGAAGCGAAGTTTGGTTCGCTAGCTGGATCTCAAAGGAAAATCATGACGACTGTGGAAAATCCAAGTTTTAATCGCGAGATTCGTGTGACCAAAATTTCCAAGGCAACATTCAGCCGTTGGAAAATTGAAATTTGGGAGGTCGCCAATGGCACTGCGATTAAACCAGAAGCAGAAAACAGTACGGAATTAAGCAATTGGAGGGCAAAGGACAGCAAAGCTCGATCAATTATTCGGTCAACCTTGGATGATGCAATGTTCGATCAGGTATGTGACTGTGAAACTTCAGCAGATATTCTCACGAGAATTAAGACCGTACTTGAACCAAAGACACTTAAATGTCCTCTTGTAACTGTTGCGTGAGCTCTTCACGCACTCGTGGAAACCGGATAACACGGTTGGTAAATTCATGGCGAGATTCAAGGTCATTGCTCGCAAGATTGAAGCGTTAGAGTCTCAGGATTTTGGCAAGAGTTTCAATGAGAAGCTTTTGATGGCAAAAATTCTCGGTTATCTGCGGAAGGACTTTGATAATTTTGTAATAAGTTGGTTACTTTTGTCAGAAGATGTGTCGTGGGCATCATTCCTGGAAAAGCTCGCAAATGCAGAAAGGAGCCTTGCCGAGCGCATTGATGACACGTCACATGAAGTTTTCAAAGCAAGAATATATTCAGAAAACAGTCAGGGGAAGAAAATGATAACAAGGAAATTTCCTGGTAAATGCCATAAGTGTGGTAAAAAGGGACATATGCAACGTGATTGCTGGTCAAAAGACGACAAATCAGAAATGTCTGGGGAAAAAGTTTCAAACAGAATCCAAAAATGTGCGAGTGGTTTGTCAGCCTCGTCATTAAGTGATACGAACAAGAGTGGCAGAATAATTGCAGACTCTGGAGCAAGCGTTCATCTAACAAAAAATATAGAGTGGTTCTCCTCGCTGCGTAAACTTAGTTCATCGATAGAACTAAATGCGGCGCACAATGACGCTCTCTGGGCGACACATGTCGATGATATTGATATTGAGAAGTCAATAAACGGTAAGAAGTGGGAAGACCGAGTATGGGGAAATGCATATTATTCTGAAAACATGAATAATGAATCGCTGTTCTCAACAACGTATATGGAAAGCACGAAAGAATATGCATGGAAATGGAGCTATGCGGTTGATGAACGGGCGAGATACAGCCTTAGGAGGAAAAAGAATAGGAAATCAGTATATTCCATTCAAACGTGTTAATCCATTATCATCATGTAGGCGATAAGGTAATTCAAGCAGTGCTAAGTAAGAATCTGCCTGATGGTCTTGAGGTAGTAGTTACCAAAAGAAACATTTGTGATGGATGTTATTTTGGAAAACAAACCATTAGTTCACATCCTACAAGGGAAAGACGGGATTGTGCACCTGGTCAATGTTCCAACTTCGATGTATGTCATGTTGGAACACCGTCATGGAATAAAAGCAAATATTTTATGACGATGAAAGATGAAGCATCCGGCTATCGTAGAGTATTTTTTATGAGAACCAAGGAAGAAGTGCCAAGTACTTTAAACTTGTTCTTTGCGGATGCCGAAAAGGAAACCGGAAGAAAAGCAATTTCGCTGCGAACAGACAATGGCACTGAATATGTGAATGAGAGTGTCAAAAAGGTTCTCGAGGGCATGGATATTACTCACGAGCTACCACTACCGAATGTTAAACAATGCAATGGGATGGCAGAGAGAGAATCGGACTTTACGCGACACAGTTCTTTCTCTGTTGTTTAACACCGACCTCTCAAAGGGGTATCGCCAACTACTTTGGACAAAAGCTATTGGCACAGCAGCGTATCTACGAAATCAGATACGGAATCGTGGCGATATGAACATAACTCCATATTATGAGTGGTATGGAAAGAAAGAGTTTATGGTGCAGTTGCTTTTGTACATATCTCTGGTTCTATGAGGCATAAAATGGATTCCAAAGCTACATAAAAAGGTAGTGTTCGTTGGATATGATCGCTTAACAGAAAGAGTCTTTAGAGTTTTCGATCCAATTAAGAAAACTGTGGAAAGAGTATCTGATGTCTGTGGGAGCGGGAAACCGACAGGTGATTAAATACACAACACATTACTATAAAATGATAATATAATGAAATACGAAGTATAAGACATAAGTAACCAAAGACAAACTCTCTGCGCACAGGCATGACCATAGACTAACTACTAGCTAACCATGCGTCCCATTCTCGGCCACATTCAGTTCCCATTTTTACCTACAGATGTCTCACGCTCACTTCACTCTTCAGGCCCATCTACAATAAAACAACCACGCATATATTCACACACATCTCACACACACCCCCTTTGTTTTATTGTTTTTCAGTCCCTAAAAACTTTTGAACATTCTTAAACAATCTCACGCCACTCAGAGGTTTTGTCAAACAGTCCGCTGTCATTTCAACACTCGGTACATGTGATACATTCAAGTTTTTGTTTATCACGGATTCCCTTATATAGTAACATTTCCTATTTAATAACTTTGACTTAGTTTTAAAACTTCCACCATTTGCCAGTCTCACTGCATTTAAATTGTCGCATTTTATAAATTTCTTCACTCCGTTTCCCATCCCAATTTCATCTAGCAAATCGTTACACCATATCACTTCCTTCACTCCCTCTAACATTGCTTCCAGTTCGCTTTCTGTCGATGATAATGCCACTGTTCCTTGCTTCTTGCTCCTCCAGTGTATTAAGTCGTCATTTCTGTACAGTAATAGTCCAGTGAAGGATTTTGCATCTTGTGTACTATCCCACGATGCGTCAGTCTCACATTTAATTTCATTGGAACAATTCTTGTGTCCAAACACAAGACGGTAATCGATGGTCCCCTTTAAATATCTTAATATTCTTCTCAAACCAACCATATGTATCATTTTTGGTTTTTTGTTGAACTGAGATAAACAACTCACCGCAATTGCTATGTCTGGTCTAGCATATACACTCAGGTACATAAGCCTCCCCATTAGCTCTTGATATTCCTCTATGTTGCATATTCTACTATTTTCATTATTGTCCATCTTCACATTAATGTCCATCGGCGATGTAGCTATGTTGCAATCTACCATTCCATATAATTCCAGCAGCTTTTCAATATAGTTCTTCAGGTGTACTTCAATCTTTCCTTCTTCCTGTTCAATTTGCATTCCCAATATATTTCTTGCTTCTCCCAAATTTTTCATGTCTATTTCTCTTCCTATCTCTTCCATATATTTCCTTTCGTATTTTTCTCCGCTGGATACTATAATCATGTCGTCTACATGTATGCCACAGTATATAAAATCATTTCCTTCTGTTTTGTAAAACAAACATTGGTCTTCTTTGCTTTGTCTTAGCCCAGTTTTTAGTAGCACCTTTGTTAAAAATTGATTCCAGCATCTCCCTGCCTGTTTTAACCCATATACACTTTTCTTTAATTTGCATACACTGTCATTATCCCTTTCATACCCCTTTGGCAACTCCATATATATTTCCTCCTTCAAATCTCCGTGCAAGAAGGCTGTTTTCACATCATACATTTTTGCCTTTCTCCCCTTTTCAGCGCTTATGCTAAACAACAGCCTCACTGTCTCGATTCGGATTACAGGTGCGAAGGTTTCAGCATAATCATAACCCGGACGTTGCCCACATCCAATTGCCACTAAACGAGCTTTATATCTCCTCTCCCTTGTATTTGGGTTTTCTTTGATATTATATACCCATTTGCAGTTTATTACTCTTCTTGCTTTTGGACGTGTAACCACATCCCATACTTGGTGTTTCTTCATTGAATCAATCTCCTCATCCATAGCCCATTTCCATTTCTCCCAATCTTCTGATTCTTTTGCTTGCTTCATATTATTTGGAATCTCCTCGTCGACTATTAACATCGCGCTATTTACTTCCTTTATTCTCTCCGATCTTCTTAATCCACTTATCTCTGCTCTTCGTTCTTCTTCTTCCTTTTCTTGATTTCTTCGTGCTTGCATCACCTCCTTTGTCGTGCCTTTTGGTCGTCCTCTATCTCTGATATGGATTGGCTGTTCTTCAATTTCTGTCACTTCCTCTTCATTTTCATTTACGTTTTCTCCATCACTTCCCTCAATTAATTCTTCCATATTTGCATCCTCGTAAACGCTGTTGTCTCCCTCAGGATCCCCTCCAGCATCTTCTTCACATGGTCCAATTTCTTCATTCTCGTTTTCAATATTTAGTCCTACAATTATCAGCTCATTATTATTTTCGGATTATCTCCTTTCGTTACCTTTCAATAGTTCCATCCCATCCTTAGTTTCGTCAAATTTTACATCACAATCATTCCGTACAACCCCCTTTTCAGGTAAGTATACTCTGTAAGTATTGTTCTCTCCATAACCTAAAAATATTCCTTTAAAAGTTTTCGGTTCAAATTTATTTTTTAAACCTCCTTTGTTTAGTAAATACGCCACACAACCAAATCTTCTTATGTACTTTACATTCGGCTTTCTTCCATTCCACAATTCATATGGCGTTTTACCATGCACATTTGTATTCACCCTATTTTTTATATGTGCTGATGTACACACTGCTTCTGCCCAAAAATCCATGGGCAGACGCGAGTCCGACATTATTGACCTCGTCATTTCTATCAGCGACCTGTTACCTCTCTCTGCCACTCCATTACACTGTGGCGTTCTAGCTGGGCTCAATTCATGTTTAATCCCTTTGTTTTCTAACCATTTTTTCAAATCGGCTCCAATGAATTCGCCTCCATTGTCTGAACGAATCGCCTTCAAACTTTTTCCAGATTGGTTCTCTTTTAGTATTATTAACTTCTTCAGTATGTCCGCTGCCTCTCCCTTTTCCTTCAACACTTCAATAAAAAACATCCTTGAGTAATCATCAATTATGGTAAACACATACCTCTTTCCTCCTCTTGAAGTTGGATTTATAGGCCCAATCAAGTCCATGTGCCACAATTGCAAAATTCCATTAGTTCTTCTATAACCCAATCTGGCGTGCACTTTTCTACAGGTCTTTCCTTCGATACAACATTCACATTGCACGTTAATTTTATCTTGTTCTTTCATGCCGTCTACCAACTCTTCTTTCTTCATGTCCTCTATGGTCCTCTTGTTCACATGTCCCAGTCTTCTATGCCATATATCCTCTTCCACTGCTGCTGTCACAACTTCATGTGTCGTTGCCATTGACTCCACGTAATATGCATTTCCTTTACGCACTGCTATCATTTGTACCCTTCCTTGATCTTTATATATCTTAGCACCATATTTATTGAAATTCACATCATACCCGTAGTCTGTAAACTTAGCCACAGATAATAAATTTGTGTTTAAGTCTGGTACGCATAATACATTTTTTAATCTCACCCCATTTTCTATTGTTTCCTGCTTCATAGGTACCTCTCCAATGCCTCTGGAAACCAGTTTCCTTCCTTCCTTGTCAGCCAACGTTATTTCTCTCTCTTCTTTCTGCAGCTTGTCAAATATCTCCATATCACATGTCATATGGCTTGTTGAGCCAGAGTCTAAGAGCCATTCTAATTTCTTAACATCCTCTTGTGTATTACTTCCGGTTCCATTTGCACATATTTGATCACTTGCAGTCCTCACAGCTTCTTCAGTTGTCGTCATCATCGCCTCACCTCTACCACGTCCTCGTCCATCTTCTCTCCAATGATTCTTCCTTTGAAATCCACCTCTCTGTCCTCTTCCTCGAAAGGATTTATAATTTCTTGTCTCCTTACAATCAGTTGATATATGCCCGACTCCTTGGCAGTTATAGCATTTCTTACTTCCATAGCAATCTCTGGACATATGACCCTTTTTTCCACAATTATAACAACTTATCTCACTCTTCAATTTTTCTTTTGCTCTTCTTACGCCCTCTTGATCTCTTGTCGACCTTTCTTCTTTCCTCTTTTCCTTTCTAGCCTCCTCTTGCTTTAGTGCATACCTTACATCATTGACAGTTGTGTCTCTTTGGTTTTCCAGTATCCTCACATTTTGGTCGAATTCCAGTCTCAAGCCTCTCAAGATGTACATCTTTAATTCATATTCTTCTATGGGTTTTCCCAATTGTACGCATTGGTTCCTTAAAGCCTCAGCTCTATTCACGAATTCGTCCACCTTTTCTTCTTTCTTCATTTGTAGATTCGTCAAATCGCTTAACGCTCTGGCCTTTACTTGTTCAGATTCCGCTGCCATATTATACTTTATCAAGTTCCACATTCTATCCGCGGTTTTTTCATTACAATATTTCAATACCTGCGCTTTTGTCATTGTGTTTATCATGACAGTTCTTGCTGCATGATTATCATCGTCCCAATCATCCCATTGTTTTAATTTTTGTGCATAATCCTCTTCTCCCTCTGTAGGTTTTTCTGGTTCTTTTACCCCCATCACTTTCTTCCATAATTTTTTAGCTCTTAATATTCCTTCTATCTTTTCCTTCCATAGAAAGTAGTTTGCGTCATCGAGCTGCTCGACACTCGTTAGATTCCAACCACACGACATTTTTGCTTTGTTCTCTTCACACGTGCCACGTGCTTTTTTTCTTTTTATTTTCTCACAGGTTTTTGATCTATGGACTTTCTAACCACGCTCTGCTACCATTTGTGGGAGCGGGAAACCGACAGGTGATTAAATACACAACACATTACTATAAAATGATAATATAATGAAATACGAAGTATAAGACATAAGTAACCAAAGACAAACTCTCTGCGCACACGCATGACCATAGACTAACTACTAGCTAACCATGCGTCCCATTCTCGGCCACATTCAGTTCCCATTTTTACCTACAGATGTCTCACGCTCACTTCACTCTTCAGGCCCATCTACAATAAAACAACCACGCATATATTCACACACATCTCACAATGTCTTCATACGTGATGTAACTAATGCAGAAAACAAGATTTTGTTTCCTCTATCAGGTTATGAACGTGAGGAATGTGAGGTTACAACAGCCGAACCACCTCGTCCGAGCGATAAGAATGAAGCCAGTTCACACGATGTTGATGACGCTGATTTTGTGGGCACTAAAGATGAGTCCGAAATCCCAGCCGGGAATACAAAAAAGAAAGGGCGACCACTTGGTTCAAAGAATTTTGAAAAATTAGCTCCGTCTCGGACGGATAGAGTATTAAGAAGCCAATCGGAGTCAGTACGTATTGCCGAAATTAAGACGTCCATGGATCCAGTTTCATATGACGATGCGATCTGTAGATACAATGCTAATCTCTGGAAACGGCAATGGGCGAAGAAATACTGGCCTTAACGAAGAATGAGACATGGAGACTAGAGAAACTACCAAAAGCCAGACTAGTTGTGTCCTGTCGGTGGGTTGCACAAGGGTTTAATCAGACACGAGGAATACTTTGAGACGTTCTTACCGCTGGTACGATATGAATCCGTAAGAACGGCGTTCGCCATAGCTGCTAAAGAAAATATGGAGATGGCACAATTCGACATAAAGACAGCTTTCCTTAATGGTCCCCTGGAAGAAGATATCTACATGCAACAGCCTGAAGGATATGAGGATGGAACTGATCGGGTCTGTCATCTACAAAAGGGCCTGTATGGGCTCAACCAGGCATCCAGAAATTGGAATACACTCTTCAATGATTTTGTAAGTGAGTATGATATGACAGAATGAACTTCAGATCTTTGTGTATTTGCAAAGGACGTCAACAGAAACAATTGGATGATTCTATTCCTATATATTAATGATGGGTTCATAATGTGTAAAGATAAAGAGCTATTGAAGACTTTCATGTCATCACTGTGGGAAAAATTCGAAATAACATGTCACGAACCGTCATGCTATGTCGGTATGGAAATCAGTCGTGATCAACAAATGAAAACAATAAGCCTAAGGAAAATTGTAAACACGTGACGTCGCCATTGAGCTCTACTAAGCTACCAGAGATGAATCGGAAAGGGGAGAGCTTCAAGAGATATTGGCCTTACCGAGAAACTGTGGGGTGTCTAAATTATATTGCATTGATCTCAAGGCCGGACATATCGTTTGGTCTCAATGCACTTGCTTGATACTCAAATAACCCTGCCGAAACACACTGGAAGGAAGTTAAAGGGTTATGCCTACCTGCAAAATTCGGAAAAATGGATTTTGGGGTTTTGATATTTTCTTAAAGTCCAACATCTCAAAAGTATTGTGTGGAAGTTTCAATTTGATCCAACCAAAATTGGTGGAGCTGTGCGAATAGGTATGTCCTGGAGGATTCGGAGCAGGTATGTGGCGACTACTCGCGCACCACGGGGATTCTTATATGTGGATGCGTGAGTCAGAAATGCTATGCCATTGCAGTTTATACTTTTATTAGGGATTACCCAAGGCTATATGAAGTCGTAGTACTATGAATAACGGTGTTTTTAAGCAACATGCAGAAAATCGAGGAACTCTAGCAGTACTGCAGTTGCCCCCAGACGTCGAGTTGTATATAGAGTCGAACGTTTGGTACCACAGTGTTTGTTTTTTAAAAACATCATGGGTCGTGATAAAGTATCTCCAGCGTAAAGAAAATCGGGTAAGGTGCGAAAGTCGAGGGCAATGAAATGAAAGCCAGTGAATCCGAAACTGATTGAGCGGGATGAGAGTAGTTTTAATACATCGGCGAAATAGCTGAAAACAAAGGACGAGATAATTGTGCCAGAAGATACGTCCAGTGAATATAGAATTTTAAACTTTATAACTGTATTTGCTGCACTATCCACTTTTGTAAATTGCAAAATGTGTAATGGTGATTTAATGTTCAAACCGCCAAAACGCGCGGGCTAGGATTCAAAATAATGGTTATATGTGTTCTTTCGTGCCTTCTCATTAATAATACTTACGCAATAATTAGGCGATTTATATTGACATCGAGAGTGTTAGGCCTAGGATTGAAAGGTGCGCCAAAGGTATGCGGCCTTATAGATATGCCACAATTTCTTTCCCATAGCACGTATGACATAATTCTCAAAAATATACATTTTTTACAGCTATTCAGAATTTTCCGGCCCGGGTTGAAGAATTTGCGGCCTTTTTCGTATAATTTTTTAACTATAAAAGATATCGGAATTCCCTCAAAATGATGGATAATTTAACATATTTTACGTTTAGGGTCAGGGTGCCGACAGTGGATCAGTCTTCTTATGTAGGGCTGTAACTTTATAATGGATTGAGGAAAGAGGCTGAAATTTGGTATCAACATAGCCTAGTTATTGGATGTTTTTAAATACGTTATTATTGTGTAATGTCTTGCAATGCTAAAAAGATATAAATTTGTAAAAAAAAAGGGAAATGATCCACTGTGAACTGCAGGTCGGGTACAGTAAATCATCCAAAAATCTACAGTGGCTCACCACGGTACACAGTGAATCATGATGTGAAAGACATAGAAAATAAGGCACATATGATAGTGAAATCAGTCTTTTATTTAATCATGCAGTCTCTGTAAATATTATGGTGGATATTAACACAAATGAAACAAAAATTATGCCTTTGGTATTACGTAACAATATTAATAATTAACATCGAGCAACTTTTTTGGTTCAAAATCAACAAATAATAACCAAAATTACTCCTATGGAATCAAGGTAGAACATTAATAATAAAATCATAATTAAACCAGCAAATCTTCTTACATTTAAAGAAACATAAAGTCACCTAGCTATCGAGAAAGAATCAATCTTCTGACCAATAAAGCTCCTCAATTTTTTCGAAGCTAACGCACACTTATTCTGATGTGTGTATTTCTATGCTAACTGCTCGGTTTGGCCTATACGCCAGAAGCTTGGCACTATCCCCTAGTTCTGGCTCACTCTTCTTTTGCGAAGATGAGAGCGAGATGGAACGAGAGGGAGTCATAAAACGTTGAGAAAAGGAGCACCGAGGCAGGCAAGCGGCATGGTAGGAGAATACCCCTCACGAAACTCGCCGGCCAATATATCTGAATACGACCTTAGTTCAGTGGATCATGATCCACTGTGTACCAGGGCAACTTGAGCCACTGTGTACCGAGCTACCATTTTATAATTAACCTCAAACACACACAAAATACTTGACTTTTTAAATATGATTGCACTATCAAAATAATCTAAAATAGATGTATTTTTCAATAGAATGAAAATTAGGAAAACTGACCTTTAAAAACAACATTGGACACACAAAAATATAAAACCAGTCGTAACACGTGTATGCGTCGAGTCCCGCCTCGTAGCAGACGTGAAATCAGAATATCGGAAAGGGGAAACAGGAATGGTATGCATTTTCTTCTTTATAGCAACAAGAAGACTTTCTGTTTCTCTTCTCTTCGGACCCTTTCGAACCGAAACACGTGGTGTCTGCTGCCTACCTCGAAGCAATGGGTACATTGGCAGTAAAAGGACGGAGCGCGGGCTTTTGTGAAAGTGTACGACGGTTCGTTCGTTGCACTTCTGCGAAGCACGTGTGTTTCGAAAATGTGCTGGCTTGTTTTTACCTAAAGCCTCTTGTCCTGGTGGGAGTTAACTCATAATGGAACGAGAGAAGCTACTTGGGGGTAGAGGAAGTTGCTTGGGACAAAATCCTGTCAGTCAGCTAGCAATCACGTCTGGGTGTACGCCCGGAACAACGGGGACGCAAGTGCTACTGTACGAGCGTTTTCACGGGAATACCCGCATATCAAACCGCAAGCTAGGGTACAATTCGGCGTTTGGCGTCAAAATTATTCTGAACATCGTTGTGCGAATTCACGCTGGGGTGACGAACATAATACCACAAACTTTGCAGGCCGTCCAAAGACAGCTGATCGTACGTGCTGAGGTGTGCATAGACAATTTTTATAACGCAGGAACAACACGTTCCATGAAAAATAAATTAAGTGATCAGTGTTAGTGGCCGTGCAGTGAAGTGAATATTCGGTACATTAACCCGGACGCACTTGACGTTACGACCCTTACCTTCGGGTGGTGTCGTATACCTGCGATCAGCTGAGCACCGGGCGCTACCCTACCATAAAACTTTTCGTCCACCGATGACCAGGATCGGTACAGTGACCTACTTAGTGACACAGCTTTCCGAAAAGAAAGGAATGGAATGTCCGAAAGGGTGAGTTTTATTTAATTTATTGGTGATTAGTAGGTGTAGAAATAAATTCTGTTCGATTTTAGGGTAGGTACAATAACAGTTTGATTTAAAAAATATGAAAACATTTCAATTATCGAAACAATTTCCATTACTGTTAATTACTTTTCGCCATTTTTCTGGCAGCTTACGAATATCACCGCGATAGAAATTCGGTAGCTTTGTACTGATTATGTAAATCCAGTCGGAAACAATTTATTCATACACCTGATATTATTTTTTAACTTTAGTTATGTTGGCCGTTATTAATCTACGGATTTTTACCTCAATAACGAATTACTATCACTTGTCGTACATTTTCTGTTACATTACCATTAAGTTTATGCTTTATTTGAAAATGAAATTTATGTATTTCTTGTCCTCTCACCTCACAAAATTATTATTTAAGATTCTGTTTAAAAAAAGTCTGTGTAACGCGGTTTACTTCGATGCATGCCGACTTGCTTGTTCGTACGTTCGTAGTACAAGCGCAGCCGCCTACCGCGTAGCCAACGCTACCGCGGGAGCTCGGGCGGATGACGCGCGCTCTGATTGGTCGGGGGTTTTTGTTAATATCTCCTAAACGAAACTTCGGACAATATTTTCGCTAAGGATAAAGTTGTTTCAAATCACCCCCTGAGTCACCCCTTTCAAGGAACTCTGACATTTTTGGGACACCCTGTATATATTCCTTGAAAGGGGTGACTCAGGGGGTGATTTGAAACAACTTTTTCCTTAGCGAAAATATTGTCCGAAGTTTCGTTTATATATATATATATGTATGTATATATATAATATTACAGTTAAATATTATAATATTACATTAAAGTGATTTATATTAAATTTAATTATAACATTATAGCAGTTTTCATTAATGAAGTGGCCGCATAAAGTAGTATTTAAACAATCGCAGTCTCTTTTTGTACATGCTGTATTGTGTGATTATACATCGGAAGAATTATACTAATAGAAGATGATAGATACATTGAAAATTACGGCTTGTAATTGGTACAATAATGATATTCTTCTTAGAAATGATTGAAACAATAATACTTGCCACACCATGCACATCGCATAAAAGCCGGCTCCCCACAAATACTACATTTGGATATAAGCTTTTCCTTCCTGAAGTAACAGAAATCTACAGGATTTTGAAATTCGCTGGGATGCGTTTCTAGATATCCGCTTTTAAACCAAGCATATTGAAAAAGGTTTTTGAATCTAGGCGAAGAAAACTGGTTGTGGATTAGGGACTGCAATTTAATTATTTCGTTACGTAAGTGCAAATTGACATCTCTCTCTTGGAGAATCACATTATCCGAAAATGTCCACACGAAATTTTTCCAAATTCGGAATCCAAACACATCTAAAGGCTGAACGATGCCCGTCGTTTTTTTGGAATCATTGAAAAAGTTACTTCCTTGTCTTGTGGAATCAACTGCTGTAACTCACTTGGGCAGTGTCCCGTCCACGAGTTGAGTAGGAGCATGCTCCTACGGCCAGTATTCGGTAGATACACTTCGCTAAACCAAGTTTTAAAATGTTCAGACGTGAGTTTTCCTGACTTTGAAGCTCCGATGTAAATATTAACCGGACGGAATAGAGTTCTTTGTACTATCGGATCAAGTGTTCCTGTAGATTCCTTCAAAACTATGTATAGTGGTGAAAGAAGACGTCCGCTTGCTGATATAATAGGCATTATAGTGTAGCTATGTGTTGTAGAAGATACCGATTGAATCGTCGCTTCTACCGTTTTCACTCCTAATTTCGCCAATGTTCGCGCAGAATGCATTTTAAGGTTGAAGCCACTCTCGTCTGCATTATAAATTTCTTCAACTCCGACAGCTGGGATGTTAGACTTTACGCGAGAAACAAACGATTCTGCGATATTTTTGATATTGTCAATATCTTCAAACGTAAATTGCGTCCTGAATGTTGTTATCTTGCGGGACACAATTCTATGCGCAGCCTTAAAGTTCCAAATCCACCATTTACTTGCCACAAATTGGGGTAGGTCCACCTGGTTTTTTGCCTCCAAGGCCCACAATCTTAAATTCATGTCATGAATAATAGATCTTCTGTCACAAGCTTCTTCAAACTTTTGCAGTACATATTCCGCAATAAATGCAAATTTATCTGCATTTGTTCCACCTCTCTCTACACTCGCCTCCCACCTGTATAGCTGCTGCAACGATTTAACCATGCGATAATTTTTCTGTACACTGGTAAGCGATCGACGTGCCTTTTTTCCACTTTTCCAAAACGTTACTGCTTTTCTCTTATAACTTAAGTCAACTTTTCCACCTTCATCATCAACAGTACATTCTGCAGGGTCAAAACTGTCTTCTTCTTCTTCTGCAGGCATAATGTACTCTACAACTTGTGCACCATGTGGTTCGGATGGTTCGGCAAAATCGAGCACATAATCATGTTCAATTAATGGTAGGGAATGTATGTTTTGAAATTTTTTTATAATGTCACGAATTTCATTGTGCACATCCATTTCTACAGAGTTCATAGGTGCCTGCGTTATACTCGCAATTTGAAACGTAGTGGCTAACATGTTTATTACGTTAGCAACATTAATCGACTGCATTTTAAAGAAAAGCCTTTCAATCAATGATCACTTACTTTTTTCAATTGAATGGTAACTGACTGCTTGCAAAAATGTAACTGCCAGTCGCTGCATCCTCGGGAATATTTATACCAGTCAAAAGACGCGAGTACGTAAACATGTTTTTCCGAAAAGTGAATGTGGCACAAGAATAGAGTTTTTCCTTGAATTCAATTTTAGGAACCCCTAAAAGCGGATATCTGGAAACGGATCCCAGTGAATTTCAAAATCCTGTATACTTCTGTTACTTCAGGAAGGAAAAGCTTATACCCAAATGTAGTATTTGTGTGCATAGTGTAGCAAGTATTTTTGTTTCAATCATTTCTATGAAGAATATCATTATTGTACCAATTACAAGCCGTAGTTTTCAATGTATCTATCGTCTTCTATTAGTATAATTCTTCCGATGTATAATCACACAATACAGCATGTACAAAAAGAGACTGCGATTGTGTAAATATTACTTTATGCGGCCACTTCATTAATGAAAACTGCTATAATGTTATAATTAAATTTAATATAAATCACTTTAATGTAATATTATAATATTTAACTGTAATATTATATATATACATACATATATATATACAGGGTGTCCCAAAAATGTCAGAGTTCCTTGAACTAAAATGGGCTTAAAATTCAGTAATACAGGTTGTATTTGTTTGCACAAAAAATATAACGCATATACTATTTATATGTATGAAAAGAGATTATCCAGAGGTATTTCAGCGTTTATTTACAAAATACAAAAACTTGATTTTAAGGGTTGGTGGTGGGGGTAACTTGAAAAATATGTTTTTTTCGAAAATTATTTTTACGCGGTTTTGTAGATATAAAAAA
This sequence comes from Andrena haemorrhoa, assembly GCA_910592295.1. Lineage (NCBI taxonomy): Eukaryota > Metazoa > Arthropoda > Insecta > Hymenoptera > Andrenidae > Andrena > Andrena haemorrhoa. The sequence goes on from OU342942.1 coordinate 23,845,076, forward strand.
AGGATGCAATTTTTGTTTAAACTTTTTTTCGATATCTCTCACCCTTCCCGAGATATTCCACGGAAAACAAAATTCTGCATTTTTTCAAGGGGTGATTTCACCCCCAAAGATTGCATTATGGCACCACTAAAAATAGGGTTGCGTTACGGATGAACTACTCTACTTGCACACCGAGTTTCATAATTTTCTGAATTTTCGGGTTGCCAAACTTCCCTTGTTAGTAACACACATTTCTCTGTATTTAGGCTCATCCTATTGACGGTACACCACTGCTTAAACCTAGTGAGATCAGCCTGCAAAAGATTCACATCAGAAGCACCGCTAATAGTGCGAAAAATTTGTAAGTCATCCGCATACATGAGGAATTTGCTGTGCAGGAAAACCTCCCTTAGATCATTAATAAAGAGAAGGAACAGGAGAGGACCAAGATGTGATCCCTGAGGGACACCCGAGGTCACATTGACCGGATCAGATAACCGATCCTGCACCTTAATAACCTGCACTCGGCCTTCAAGATAACTGACGATCCAAGCAAGGAGCGTCCCATTAATCCCGGTTGAGGCCAATTTTAGATACAGGATACAATGATCCACTGAATCAAAGGCTTTCCGAAAGTCGGTGTAAACGGTGTCAATTTGAAGACCCTCGTCCAGTGCAGCAGAGGCGAAGCAGTGGTATACCGCCAGGTTAGTTGTCGTCGATCGACCAGGAACAAATCCATGCTGTTCGTTACAAATGACATTAGTGAGACAGGGCGTTAAATGCTCCGTTATTATTTCCTCGAAGATCTTAGGCATGACAGATAATTTGCATATAGATCGATAATTTCTGACATCAGAGCGGTCGCCTGCCTTGAATACCGGGGTAACCAAAGTGGTCTTCCACGCTGCCGGGAAAGTCCCCTTAGCTAATGAGGAGTTAAAAATATGCCAGAGGGGCCTTGCAAGAATGATCTCGTCATATCCAGGGCCCTTTGACGTATCTAGTGAATTGAGCTTGGAATAGATTTGACCAATAGGGATGGAAATCGAATGTAAGTTTACATCACTGTTAGAGGACGGACCAGGAATCAAGGCAGGCGCGACTCCAACATGAGGACTATATATAGAGCCAAAGAAATCAGCAAAGAGATTAGCAATTGTTACGTGGGACGAGGCAGAAGCGCGGTCGAGATGCACCTTACTTGGAATTTCATGATCGGCGCGCTTAGTGTTTACAAATTTCCAGAAGCTTGATATATTGTCACACACCGCACTCTCGACGCTATCAATATAAATTCGGTGCTCGCGCGACAGGGCAAGCTTACATCTCGATCGGAGATTTGAAAAGCACATGTAATCACAAAAGTCGCCAGAACGCTTAAAACTGGCTTGGGAATTAAGTGAACGCAGCGGCCGATTTTCAGAGGCAACGCCTCCTTTCTCCCGCCGCGCGTCTTGGCCCCCGCGGCGGCCAAGGTGCTTGGAGCGTCTCAGGCTCGTACCGCGTGAACAGCACGTGGCGCGTTGACAAAACAAAAACTCATCGAAAATCGTGCTCTCTGGGACGATGTGGAAACCTATTGATACAATGTCGCACCAATGCGCCACGCGCAGTTCATATGGTACGGGCCTGAGGCGCTCCAAGCACCTAGGCCGCCGCGGGGGCCAAGACTCTATGAGCCCTTTTCTTTTATCGGATCAGGGACTTTAAGCCAGGAGAAAACCACTGCGGGAACGTAGATCGGACCACAGCCCGGACCAGAATATAGGCTTCAATTGCCTTGTTGATATGTCCATATAAACGTTCAAGGGCAATGCTAGGCTCAGAGTCACCAGTTTCATTATCCCAATCCACTGAGTTAAGATAATCCAGCACGCTGGGGAAATCACCACGCTTAAAGTCTCTAAATTCAAAGTTTTCACACATGAGGTCAGGACACGAGGCCAATCCTCTGAGGATTATGTACAAGGGTGGATGATAGACGTCCGGTTTAATAAGGACATCGATGACTCGGTCAACGGTGACGTTAGGACAATTAACAAAGATGAAATCGAGCATAACGTCAAAATCATTAAAAACGTTGTTCACTTGGGTAAGGTTGCAGTACCTAGCACAACCAAGGAGGAGGTCGATGGCTGCTGATTTATTAGCCGAGTGTCACGTCCCGCGACGTAGAATCAAATATTATTTAACCTTTAATTCATTTTATTTACTATTCCGTACTCTGAGGTAATATAACAACCTCGTATGAAAACATCATACTAAATATTGTGCAACAAATTGCCGATAAGGCATTATCATAATAAGTTATAATAAGAAGAGATCGAGCAAGGGATATTCGAACGGCAACAACGAACAGGACAGCCGGCGTCAAGGAGGTAGCGGACAGTCAGCAGTACACCAGCTCGTTGACCGCACCAGCTGACGTTCAGCATGGGACGGAGGGCCTTATCAACCAGCGGAGTCGACACCACCTTCGCAGAGCTGTGCCCCTGGTCCTCGCCAGAAGATTGCCCTCCCGTCTATTTCCCGATACTCGATCACCGATACCCATATCATGTATTTAACTTCAGACCCTAGTACGTAAGCCGCACGGAATCAACCGTACAAAAAATATAATAGACATATAAATCTAAATATGTATAAAGAATCTTGCTATCGTCGCCGCTGGGAATCTAAAAATAATACATATTAGTCGCGAGGAAAGACACATAAAAGGCCACGGAGGAACGTGACTAAATCGTAAACAGATTCTCAGATAGCGCGATGGGAAGATTCTTCCTGGAAGATACCAGGTGGAGGCTGTGGGGTGGGCTCTCCCACCTATGATTTGTCATGTGACAAATCCTAGAGTAGGAGTGACCAATTGCCCTATAAAAAGGGATTGACCACCCGCGGAGCTCATATATTACATTATTATTACCATAATAATTATCGGAACCATTTAAACATTTCGCTTCAGTGTCCACGATTTATATCTTCAAAGTGTAAAAGTTGTAAGTGAAGTTTCTATTATTAATAAAAGTGATAAAATCATATTTAACGCGTTTCGAGTGTTTTACTAGCCTTCCTAAGCTTTTGGGCATTCGGAGTGTTATTTTTGAATTACCGTAGAAATGAAAATAAAGAAATCCAGATTCTCCTCTGTTGAAAGTGTTATTGGCGAGCAGACAGCTGCCCACTATGTCACCAGATACTAGAGATCAATCTGTATACGCGGTCAATTTAATACTAATCGATCCATAAATTTCACAAAAAAATGAATAATTAACGAACCATGGTTTGGGCTGATTCTTTAGAATCACTGGCGCGCAGACAGCTGCCCACCAGTGTCCTCTGGAGTGTAAGCGAAAACCGAGTTCCATTTGAACAAAACTAAAAGATTTAATTAATTCACAGATGCCTAAAAGCAATCGTGCCGGGCGGAAAGTACAATTACGAAAAATAAACAATAATTATAAGTGCGCCCCAGCAACAAGATCTTTGTTGGGAGTCACCCCATCTCCTGTGATAAAAAACATCGACCCAAGGGTTAAAGGAGTCACGATTTACTGCGGCGATTGGGCCCAACCGAAATCCAACCCAGCTCCAGAAACTAGCGGCATCCCGAACGCTCCCATCCCCTGGCGACCCATCGCATTATAAAAAGTAAGTATGTTCAATAATACGCGTAACAATCATTCTCAACTATCCCAGAGCGTTAAATCCCAGGATTAGTTCAAAAGCGGATAAAAATATAAATTCCCTAGAAATCGCGCTTAAATAAGGAAGTAGGGACGTAACAACATAAAAAAAATTGGTGGCAGCGGTGGGATTATCCGCAATAGTTGAGAAGTAAAATCAGTAAAATCAAGAATCATGTCGGACCACGGTGAAAACGACGACGAGGAGGAATTGCGAAGGCAAACAGAAATAATTCGACAAGCAAAGTCAGCTTTACAAGCTAGGAGCGATTTATCCCCTGCCGAAACTTTATCTCAACTCCTCACAATATTAACGTTGTGGGATGAAAAATTCGAGCATCTAGAGACAATAACAGCAAGAGTGAAAAGACTAGAGAGAAAAGGTGCCGAAGACGTTCACAGTATCAAATCTAACTTAAATACCCCAAATCCGGTCGAAAAACGTCCAGTATCACGTGAATTGGAAATTCGCGACCCTAAATCTAAACAGGATCCGACGGACGGAAAAATTCCAATTAAACTCGCGTTAGAAGCAGTTCCTTTATTTGATGGCTATCGACCATCTGTTTTTCAATTTTTAAAAGCATGTGAACGGGCAAAATCAATGTTAGCCCCTCAGCAAGAAATGCAATTAACAAAATTACTAATGAACAAATTACGCGGACATGCTTTAATTGCGATAGGCGACTCCGATCTAACTACTTTAGACGAATTCGGAAATAAATTGAAACAGTACTTCGCGCCGTGTAAAAATGTTAATCAGTATAAAGGCGAATTGGGGAATACGTTTAAAAAACCAGGAGAAAATATTCTCGATTATATAACTCGCGTTCAAGATTTGCGTTTAGCTATAATGGACGGAGAAAAACGAGATCATGAAGAAATATCCGCTACAATTCAAGAAAACATTAATACGGACACACAGGAAGCTTTTATTAAAGGATTACCTCGAGAAATTTCTTTACGCTTGAGACAGGAGAGTCAAGAACTAGAGCTGGATGAGATCTATGCTCTAGCCGTTAAAATAGATAAAGAAGTCAAAATTGAAGACGAAAGAATGAAGACAAGTTCATATAACCGTCAACAACCCGTGTCCCGCGATCAGAGAGGGTACCCGCCGGTACCCCAAAATAAACCAAACTTCGGTCCCCCAAGATATGAAGGAGCCATACCAAAATGGCAAAATAACCAACCGCGAAATAGTGGATGGCAAAGCAATCAGCCGCGAAATAACGCATGGCAATCAAATTCATCGCGAAACAACGGAGCAGCAGCTTCACCATCGAATCAATTAGAAATTTCTTGCAATTATTGTAAGAAACCGGGACATTTGATTAAGGATTGTTTCAAGTTCAAGGCTAAAATAGAGTCAGGAGAAATAGTCCCGTATTCAAGAATGAACCAGGGAAACGAGCAGGGCCATCCGGAAACGTCCGGCGCAATCCGGAGTGGGAACCCTCCACAGCGCCAGAAAATAATGAAAATAGAAGTCCCAAAAGCGGGAGAAATAAAACCATCAGGAAAATCAACGCCCTGGAAACCGACGTTGGAAATCGAGGAAAAGTCAGTGAAGGAAAAACAAACCAAGAGGGACTCAATGGAGGAAGAAGACGAAGAAATAGACGAACAGTAACTGTTCCAATAAATACCGTACGAAATATTCCAACAATACTAATAGCATCTCCTAATCTGGAAGGGAAGGCACGATTAATGGTTGATTCGGGATCCGACGTCAACCTCATCAAGAAATCAATGGTAACAGCATCGACAATCGTCAACACTCAAGAAATCATATATATCCGTGGAATAATCGATTCGAATCAAGCTACCTTAGGGACTGCATCAATAATGATTGCGAATCATCCAGTGAATTTCCACGTGGTAAACGACACACTGTTTGACGATGAAGACGGAATCTTAGGATCCGAATTTCTGTTACATCAAGAAGCTAGCATCGATTATGCAAAAAGGCAAATCAAGTGGGGAAAAACCTATATTCCCTTTAATACATACGAGAAGATATTCGTGCCAAAAAGAAGTTCAGTCCCTTTCCACATTAATATTGCAAATCCAGAACTGCGTGAAGGATACGTAGGAACATTACACATAAAAGAAGGAATCTATTTGGGAAATGCATTAGTAACAAATCGAGAAGGAAAAGCTCATATGAGAATAGTAAATAGTACGGATGAAGATTATCACATTGTGGTACCTACAATCGAAATACTTCCATTTGAAGAACGTCCCACTAAACGATGTAATACGACAAAGATATCGAAGGAAAATCGATTTGAGGAAATCTTGAAACTACTGCGATTAGATCACTTAAACGAGGAAGAAAAAGAAAATGTGATGCAACTAATAAAGGAAAATGAAGATCGATTTCATTTAACAGGAGAAACTTTGGAAGGAACAGATAGTATACAACATAGAATTCATACTACGGATGATATACCGATAAATACTCGGCAGTATCGATATCCACCAATTCATAAAGACGAAATAAATCAGCAAATAAAAGAACTATTGGAAACTGGTGTGGTAGAATCATCCACATCTCCATATAATTCTCCATTATGGATCGTTCCTAAAAAACCAGATTCAAAAGGTAAAAAACGATGGAGATTAGTAATCGATTATCGAAAATTAAATGAAAAGACGATAGGCGATGCGTATCCCCTACCAAATATTACTGAGATATTAGATCAATTAGGGAGTGCAAAATATTTCTCTACATTCGACTTAGCATCAGGGTTTCATCAGATTAAGATGGCACCAGAAGACGCACACAAGACAGCATTTTCTACACCATATGGACATTATCAGTTTACAAGAATGCCCTTTGGTTTGAAAAATGCACCTGCAACATTTCAACGCCTCATGAATAATGTTCTATCGGGACTTCAAGGAACCGAACTTTTTGTTTATCTGGATGACATTGTAATATATTCCAGATCTCTTCGTGAACACGAAATAAAATTTACAAGATTAATGAAAAGACTACGAGATGCAAAATTAATGCTTCAACCGGATAAATGCGAATTCTTACGACGTGAAGTGATGTACTTAGGACACATAATTGACGAACACGGAGTAAAACCAGATCCGAAGAAGATTGAAGCAGCAGAGAATTTTCCTAAACCCAAAACACCAAAGAACATTAAACAATTTTTGGGATTAATCGGATACTATAGACGATTTATACCGGAATTCTCAAGAAAATCGAAACCACTAACTAACTTGTTGAAAAAGACAACGAAATTTATTTGGGGCAAAGAAGAAGAGGAAGCATTCCAAATATTAAAGCAGGCTCTAATATCCAAACCAATACTTCAATATCCAGATTTTTCACAGCCGTTCAAGGTAACGACGGACGCTTCAGGTTACGCCATAGGAGGAGTGCTTAGTCAGGATTTTACCGGCGACGATCTTCCTATTGCTTATGCGTCCCGCTTATTAAATTCAGCAGAACAAAAATATTCCACGATTGAAAAGGAATGTTTAGCAATTATTTACTGCGTAACACATTTTCGACCTTATTTATATGGTCGTAAATTTAAAATAGAAACAGACCACAAACCTCTGGTATGGATGAATTCAATAAAAGATCCAAATTCTCGAATTTGGAAATGGAAACTTAAACTATCTGATTACGAATTCGAAATAAACTATAAAAAAGGAAAAAGTAACCTCAACGCTGATGCGTTGTCTCGAAACCCACCAGAAGTATGCCTACCAATAAGAGCAAGGGAGGAGGAGGATCCTCCAGAAGGCGAACCACCTCAAAAGAAAAACTTACCGTTAATTTTACCGGAAGACTTTAAAGGACCAATGACAAGAAGCAGACATTTGGATTTTCCAAATAGGGAACTCAAACATTTAGAATTTCCAAAAAGAAGACGTAAACGCATACCAATACAAGAAGAATCAGAAGATGAAGATATGGAATTAAATACATTATTATCAGAAACATCTCGAAGTTTGGAACAAAGACGAAAAAGAACTCTATCAAGTAATTCACCAATAGCTGGTCCTTCATTAAAAAGGAAACCTGTAGAGGAGCCAATAGAGATTACAGAAACGTCATTAGAAGAAGAATTAATTGAAACCACGGAAACACCACAAGAAGAAGAATCAATAGAAACAATAGATACACCTCCATCACCACCTCAATTATCACCTAGAACAACGACAAGTAGAAGCGAGGATACAATCCCTCATCAAAACCAATTAGTGATAAGAGAATCTAGAGATTCTTTGGCAAAAATAAAAGATAATAGAGTCATTTTCATTGGATTGGATGGAAATCCAATTGATAGAGGTGCCAAAGAATTAGAAACAGAAAATTTGCTACCAAATCATGTAGAACTTACCCTAGAAAGGGCACGGTCAGTACCAGATGGAACGAAATATATAATAAGTCTACCAATCAAAAAGGATTCAAGAACTCCTATACGACCTGATAACATTTTAAATAGTCTAGTGTCTTTATGGGACACAGTTACGGAATTTAACCTACAATCATTCTCCATAAGTAGAACTCATAATATAGAGGACGTACCATGGAAATATATTATAAACAGACTAAAAGACGTCTTCAAAGAACTACCAATAACAATTACAATTTGTACGGGTGATGTAGTAACACCACCCGAAAATCTGAGGGAACACATAATAAAAGAAAAACATGCGTCGTCCAGTGGAGGACACAAGGGAGTTACAAAAACCTACCACAGAATACGTCAAAATTATTATTGGGAGAATATGAAAAAGGAAATTCAAAAATTCATTAGAGAATGTCAAGACTGTCAAATGAGGAAATTGACGAGAATAAAAACAAAACAACCAATGGTCTTGACAGACACTCCAGGCAAAGCGTTCGACAAAATCAGTATGGACATTGTTGGACCATTACCAAAAACTAGAAAAGGAAGAACACACATATTAACGATACAAGATTTGTTAACAAAATATTCAATAGCAATACCTTTAGCTCGAACCACCTCTGCCGATATAGCGGATGTATTTATAAAACGGTTTATTTGCCGGTTCGGATCACCTAAAGCTATTTTAACCGATCAAGGAACAAATTTCACTTCAAATTTAATAAAAATCGTCGCTAAACGATTCAAAATTAAGCGTTATGTTACTACAGCCTATCATCCACAGAGTAACGGTTCGATAGAAAGATCGCATCATGTATTAACCGAATATTTAAAACAATATACGACGAACGACGAAAATTGGGACGATTGGATAGATTTAGCAATGTTTTCATATAATACCGCAGTACACGAGGGTACTAAATTTTCACCGCATGAATTAGTTTTCGGATGCATTGCACGAGAACCTTCGAGCGAAAAACCTATTGGTGAAGATTTGGAACCCACATATGCCGAATATCTTAGAGATTTATTTCGCAAAATAACTAATCTGCAAACTCAAGCCCGAGAAAATTTGATAAAGGCAAAAGCCAAATCTAAACAGTATTATGATCGGAAAATTAATCCGCAAAATTTTAAAGCAGGAGACTTAGTATATCTCATGAAAGAACCTCGGAGGACAAAGTTCGCAGATCAGTACTCAGGACCGTATAAAGTACTTGAATTGTTACCAAATCAGAATGTCAAAATATTATCTGATGGGACAACCCGTACAGTACATATAAATAAACTTAAACTTGCATATATTAGGTCTAATCCAGGTTAATTAGTAATTAAAACAAAATCATATACAAAGTAATTAAACGATCAAATACTTAGAGTACGAAATACTAAAGGGAATATTATGAATCGTTATTAAAATAACGATAGATCAAAACAAATTTTATTATTTTTTTTTGTTAAAAGGGGAATTACCATGATTTTGCCATGGATAATTCTAATCAACGTAAATCTCGTTTGGGCCCTCATTGGATACGATTGCAATGGGCAACATTTAAACGTGACAACCGTCTCATTAAATTCAGTAGGAGATTGCGAAATCAACCCAATCTCCACAACTACAAAGGAAATCTACATTCAACTTCTGCAACTCTCGGACTTCAACTACGTGGAAGTCATCCAATGCAAGCTGATAATTTCAAGAACCATTTATTATTGCGGAATGCATTCACACATTTCCGCAGTACACAACGGATTAAATGAATACCTCGAAGATTTAACCGAACGTCAATGCCGAGATATGCATGGATACGGATCCACCGTCATTGGTAACAACGTCTATTTGGTAGGACTCAAAATGAACCAAACATCAACCCGGACATTCACCATGGCTGGATCACTCACCGCAGATGGAAAATGTACCGGAGCACAATTTTCCGACCCTTATGGATCATGGGAAAAGGTAGTAGTACAAGCAATGGCGAAAATAACACTCAAAACTGCTCTAGTACCAGTACGACTGGAGCACAACAAAATCATATTGAAATCTGGAACTATATGCTATTTTCAAAACGGATTTTGCGTGGACAACGAGGACGGACACACGTTCTGGCACTCCTTTCCACCATCGACTTGCAAATTCGATCGCTATGATGTACTCTACGAAGGGCTGGCATCCAAAATTACCGATACCAGCCAAGCCGAAGAAAAATCACCTTCCGTATATGCATTGACTACACAAGATATTACGTTCGCTTTAACTCCAATAGGAGAGCAACATCTATGTGGTTATACGCTCATACAAACGGAACATCCAAAGTTATTTATCTTGGAAACAACGAAGGAAAGAATTTTTGCATCTTTACACAAAATCCCAGTAGAAAATTTGGATATTTTCACGTACGTGAATTCCAAATTTGTCTACGTGGAGAAACATATAAGAACTGAATTGAAAACCCTATACAGAGACATCATTATACAAAAATGCTTATTGGAACAACAAATATTAAGTAATGCTCTGATACTTGCTACGCTGAAACCAGACGAATTTGCTAATATAGTCACGAAAACACCGGGACATATGGCACTAGTAGCTGGTGAAGTGATTCACATTATAAAATGCATTTCTGTTCAAGTTAAAATACGCCAAACAGATGAATGCTATATAGAATTGCCTGTATGGTTAAGAAATAATTCAATGTTCTTAACACCGAAGACACATATTTTAACCACTCAAGGGACACATAGAGAATGTAGTCCCATTCTACCAGTCATGTATGAAATCGACCAAGCATGGCATAGAATTTCACCACATCCGATTGAAGTCCGTCCACCTCAATTATTACATCCAAAAACAAAACTCAGTTGGCACTACACATCTCCTTCGGATCTCGCAACCAGCGGGATATATACACAGCAGGAACTGGAAAATTTAAGGGACCACATTATGTTCCCTGCTGAAAAGGCAGCCGTATTAAACACACTCGCCAGAGGAGTATCCGGGAAAAATATTCCCGCAGGATCAATTTCAATAATGGGAATTATGGACGAAGAAACCATCACCACATTAGCCGAGAATGCAGCAGCCAAATTCTGGAACGGATTCCTTAAATTTGGAACAGTCACCGCAGGACTTCTTGGAGTTTTTATTATCATTAAAATAATAAAAACAATATTTGATACCATTATACACGGATATCAAATACATGCAGTCTACGGATGCGGATTACACTTGTTAGGAGCAATTTGGACCTCCATAACAACTTTAATATTATATTTGGCCAAGAAAAAACAACCATCATCGCAGAATGCAGATCAACCAGCAACAACTGACGAGGGACGACAACCGACTCCAGCGGCAAGGGAATTCAAAGAAGCCATCCAAGAATTAAAACAAATTTCTTCTGGAAATTTGCTTTCTAAAGGGGGAGGTGTCACGTCCCGCGACGTAGAATCAAATATTATTTAACCTTTAATTCATTTTATTTACTATTCCGTACTCTGAGGTAATATAACAACCTCGTATGAAAACATCATACTAAATATTGTGCAACAAATTGCCGATAAGGCATTATCATAATAAGTTATAATAAGAAGAGATCGAGCAAGGGATATTCGAACGGCAACAACGAACAGGACAGCCGGCGTCAAGGAGGTAGCGGACAGTCAGCAGTACACCAGCTCGTTGACCGCACCAGCTGACGTTCAGCATGGGACGGAGGGCCTTATCAACCAGCGGAGTCGACACCACCTTCGCAGAGCTGTGCCCCTGGTCCTCGCCAGAAGATTGCCCTCCCGTCTATTTCCCGATACTCGATCACCGATACCCATATCATGTATTTAACTTCAGACCCTAGTACGTAAGCCGCACGGAATCAACCGTACAAAAAATATAATAGACATATAAATCTAAATATGTATAAAGAATCTTGCTATCGTCGCCGCTGGGAATCTAAAAATAATACATATTAGTCGCGAGGAAAGACACATAAAAGGCCACGGAGGAACGTGACTAAATCGTAAACAGATTCTCAGATAGCGCGATGGGAAGATTCTTCCTGGAAGATACCAGGTGGAGGCTGTGGGGTGGGCTCTCCCACCTATGATTTGTCATGTGACAAATCCTAGAGTAGGAGTGACCAATTGCCCTATAAAAAGGGATTGACCACCCGCGGAGCTCATATATTACATTATTATTACCATAATAATTATCGGAACCATTTAAACATTTCGCTTCAGTGTCCACGATTTATATCTTCAAAGTGTAAAAGTTGTAAGTGAAGTTTCTATTATTAATAAAAGTGATAAAATCATATTTAACGCGTTTCGAGTGTTTTACTAGCCTTCCTAAGCTTTTGGGCATTCGGAGTGTTATTTTTGAATTACCGTAGAAATGAAAATAAAGAAATCCAGATTCTCCTCTGTTGAAAGTGTTATTGGCGAGCAGACAGCTGCCCACTATGTCACCAGATACTAGAGATCAATCTGTATACGCGGTCAATTTAATACTAATCGATCCATAAATTTCACAAAAAAATGAATAATTAACGAACCATGGTTTGGGCTGATTCTTTAGAATCACTGGCGCGCAGACAGCTGCCCACCAGTGTCCTCTGGAGTGTAAGCGAAAACCGAGTTCCATTTGAACAAAACTAAAAGATTTAATTAATTCACAGATGCCTAAAAGCAATCGTGCCGGGCGGAAAGTACAATTACGAAAAATAAACAATAATTATAAGTGCGCCCCAGCAACAAGATCTTTGTTGGGAGTCACCCCATCTCCTGTGATAAAAAACATCGACCCAAGGGTTAAAGGAGTCACGATTTACTGCGGCGATTGGGCCCAACCGAAATCCAACCCAGCTCCAGAAACTAGCGGCATCCCGAACGCTCCCATCCCCTGGCGACCCATCGCATTATAAAAAGTAAGTATGTTCAATAATACGCGTAACAATCATTCTCAACTATCCCAGAGCGTTAAATCCCAGGATTAGTTCAAAAGCGGATAAAAATATAAATTCCCTAGAAATCGCGCTTAAATAAGGAAGTAGGGACGTAACACCGAGACACCCGACCTTCTAAAACACGCTTGACCCGGGTCATTGAACCATACCGCATGTGGGAGATTAAAATCGCCGTACAGGCAAAAGGTATCTTCACTGTACTTATGGTATAATTCTATTACTGAGTCTACATAACTAGCATAAACTGATGTCCGGGACGCAGGTGGTATATAAATGGCCCCCAGCAATAAGTATTTATTGTTGTGAAGGTGGGCTCTGACAAAAAATTGTTCAACCTCGGAAAATCTGACTGTAAGAGGGTAAGACGGTATCGAATTTTTGACAGCGATGAGAACACCGCCGCCTCTTGTAAAACAGCTAGTTCGTTGGGATCTATCACACCTATACACAGTATAATCACGCAACCCGAGTTCGCTTGTAGATATCGCAGAGGTGAGCCAGGTCTCGACAAAAATGATTACGTCATACGACACTACAGATGTAAGTACTGAATTGATAAGCGTGTCCAACTTAGTGCGCAGTCTTCGGACATTTTGTAAATAAACTAAAGGGTTCGGGTTTAGTCTTTTTGCGAAGAGTTCTTATGCTGTCTACCCGACACGATCTTCGGAAAACCACGAATGTAGCGGATGGTCATATGGGTCTCCCCCTGTTCATGAAGATCCCGGAGCTTTTCCCTGAGCTGCATGAGGGTCCCTCGTTGTTGCTTGGTCTTGTCGTCAGAAATTTTATAAGGGCCTTTGTACCGCTGTTTGTTCTGAAGAATCCTTTTCACGTCGGCAGCAGAGACGAGGCGGACACAGAGAGGCCTACAGGGTGGCTTGCCCGGTTTCCCGAGACGATGTACTACCAGAGCCTGGTTGCTGAGGGGGAAAATCTCGCACAAGACCTCGCGTGCAGCTTTTACCTCGGCCGTTTTTAGAAGTTCAGGGGAGGATGCGCAAGGCTCCGGCATACCGAAGATAATGATGTTTTTGGATCTCAACTCTCTGTCATTCCATTCTTCGATTATGTCATCCGTCGAGGACGAGGGCAGCTGCTCCGAAGGGATGGAAGGTTTTTCTTCGAGCGCTTTGACGCGATCGGACAGTGAATTTATGTCCGACCTCATATCGCTCAATTCGGCCCTAATACCCATTGAAATGTCCTCTCGCAATACAGCCAGCTTAGCATCGATTATGTCACTCACTATGTCTCTGATCGTATCAGCTGAAGGTAACGATGAGAGCGACTGGAGCGTTGCCGATGGTATGACAGATAATAATTGTACCGGCGAAGCGATAGCCTGGCTAACGTCGGTTAGAGACTTTGGAGATCCAGAACGGCAATTTGGAAGACTTCTATCATGCCAAGGATGGCCCGAACGAGCGAGACAAGAGGGTCCCGGGTGACAGTTCATCCCACAGCCAGGACAGGTGACTGGGTTGGCTACTAGGGCCGCGCAGCCCTTGCATTTCTTTGATCCACCGGGCATTTTCAAACCGTCACGATGCACGGTCAACACAAGACACACGTAACAGCACTGCCTAGTGAATTAAAACTGGCCAATACTTTATAAATTACAAAATTATATGCCGAGAGCTTGGAGATATTCCAAAGGAGAAACGTGACAGAGCTCACAACAGCACACAGAAAATAACGGTCCCACGAACTAAACAGAGTCTCTAGGTCGCGCACGTGCTAACGCTCGCTTAAACTAAACAAACGACCTGTCACCTCGGCGGCTGAAGACAGGATATTCTAAAATATTCGAAACATTCAAGCTTCAAACTACTCAACACACCGGACAGTTCGGTAGGGGAACATGTTGTTCCTTTGACCAGTTGTACCTTTAACCACCATGGGTTACAGAGCCATCTGTTAAATGTATATAAAAATAAAAATTTCAGTACATTTGTTATCCATCAGATTTGTAATTTAATGGCTTGTTGTAAGGAGATCGTAGTCCATGTGACCAGAGAAAAATATTATTTAATTTCATAAGAAAAAGTAAGTATTCTTCCATTGCTTCACAACCTCATAAAGTTTTAACAAGTTAATATTTTTTAAGTTTTTTTATACTAAGCTGTAGATAAGACTGTGACAAAGAAGCATGCGAGGTTTGAAGTCAGTCGGTCTAACCTAAATATTATAGTTTGCAATGTTCTTAATCAAGTCAATGTGTTGTACCTTTGACCACCAGTAACCATTGTACTTTTGACCAGTCAAAGGTACAACACTCTAGCTAGCACAATATAAATTTCAGTTTAATTTTATTTTTGTTTTTAGTTTAAGAATGCCTAGAAGTAAAGATGGTATTAAAAGGAAAAGAATTGAAAAGAACCAGATTGAAGCAGCTATAAAATGTATACAGAAAAAAGAGATGACAATTGGTGAAGCAGCAAAACATTATGAGATGAAGAAGCCAACTTTAATCTACCACTTACATAAGCTGCGAGAATCAGATAACACAGAATTTAAATACTCTCCTAAAAAACCAAAAAAGGTATTCACAGACGAAGAGGAGCTTTTATTAGTTCAGTATTTAAAAAGCGCTGCCAATATGCACTATGGTCTAACGCTCAAACAAGTTAGAGTCTTGGCTTATGAATATGCCGTTCATAATAACAAGAAATTTGACAAATCATGGACCCATAACAAATGTGCAGGAGAACAATGGTTGCGGAATTTCCGTAAAACATACACTGAACAACTTTCTTTGAGGAAACCTGAGGCAACAAGCTTATCTAGAGCAACAGCTTTTAACAGAGAAACTGTTTCTATAGTTTTTAACAATTACAAACAGCTTTTAGAACGATATAAGTTTGATCCAACTCATATTTGGAACTGTATCATTATATACCTGCTGGTCAAAGGTACAATACCCCCTGGTCAAAGGTACAATACCCCCTGGTCAAAGGAACAACGGGCTGTTGTACCTTTGACCAACTTTCCTTTCTTTCTTAAACTGTGGTAAATTGAGAGTAAAAGATATATTAAAATTTTATAAAAATATATGTGTTAGTAAAAGCCTTGAAAATTGATATGATCCCATTTTAGATTTTTTTTAGCAAAACTGAAGTGGAGAAAATCCAAAAACTTCAAACTGGTCAAAGGAACAACATGTTCCCCTACTTTCGGCCCGCTCGGTTTTCTTCGAGCCGCTCGAAAAAATTCGAGTTCTCGGTTCTATTCGAGCCGCTCGAAAAAATTCGTGTTCTCGCTTTTCTCCGAGCTACTCGGTTCTTTCGAGCCGCTCGCTTTCTCGAGTACTCGGCTCGGTTCGGTTCTTCGAGCCGAGTCAGGCTCGGCTCACTTTTTCCGAGTACTCGAACAGCTCTAATTTCCTCTATTACTATTTTGTCGTCAAGAAGGCTTGAATGAATCACGGCTAAGCGGCTGGATATTAGAGATGGGCAAAGATAATAGCTATTCGGCGACGGCTTCTGATCTGGTTCGAGCCTCGGCTCGAAAGGCATAGAGTGTTGCTTGCGGTGGATTATGTATTAATAAAATGTAAAACGTAACGTTTTCAGTAACATACTGCTGAGATTTTCCAGAAATGAGTTCAAACACGGTATAAATCAGATTATTTCTATAACTGTACTAGACAATTAAATATAAATGTAACATTTCTAATTTAATAATACTACAAATAATCCGATTTAGACCGTGTTTAAATTCATTTTCATTTGGAAAAGTTCAGCAATACGTACTGAACATATGCGTTACTGAAACGTTCATGTAGATACGATAAAAAAATGTGAGTTTTACATTCTATTAAAACAAACAAAATAAACAATCATTAAACATATTTAAATACATTCTTTTATTTATTATAAAATTTTATTTATTAATTTTAATAAATATATATCCGCCCCCCTTTTGTCCCTCCTTCTTCCACGGCGCCATCCACCCCAGCCGCCTCCGTGCCGGCAATTTAGGTACTCCGGTGCCTTCTTTACTGTGTGATGTCCCTTATTCATATTGAATCCTTTGAAATTGCACATTGATTGTACAAACTATTACATCCTTCTACGTATAAATAAAAAACTATTGATACACAAATTAAGGTCGTGTTCTGATTTATTGGCCGGTGAGCTTCGTGAGGGGAAGTCTTGCACCACACCGCTTGCCTGCCGCGGCGGTCCTTTTCTCAACGTTCTCACTCTCTCTCGGACTACGCCTGCTCGTCGCGCGGTGAGGATTCGGTGCCCGTGAGGTACGCAAATATGCATCGAACCATCCCCAGCACTTTAACTACATAGCGGGACACGATTCCGAGCAGTCGTTTCTCGCTTCTTTCTTGCCGAAGGCGAGAGCGAGATGGCACCGTACCCTTCGGGGGCCACGCAACTCCAACTGACGAATCCACGATCGTCAGGCGGTGGTGACTGATTTCTCCTCACGCGCTGCTCGCGAAACCGAACTCACCGGCCAATATATCTGAACACGACCTTAGTTCCCTTGGCCGTCGCGAGCGGCGTCGTGGCTTAGAAGGCATATACATATGAATTAATGAGACTGTAGTAGTAGACATTTTAGTGGTATTATTGAGCTTGCCAGAAACAACAGGGCACGCATGCGCGTGATGATCCCGAGACGTCAAACCAATCAACGCCAAGGTAGATGTTCCCTACGGTGTAACAGAATGTAGTGTTCCCTCTCCAGTTCGCATAGGTTCCCCCTCCACTACGAGTATGAAGTCACTTATTATATTATTATTTGCAAGTCAGCACAGCGTGAATTCCATATTTATATTAATATTGTTGCGAGCACCCTATGGATAGAATCCATGGCCCGCTGGTGCTCGCGGCGAAGATAAGAAGACAGATCGCCTGTCAAGCTGTCATTCGTGAGTCAGACGCGATAGCCGACGGACGTATCGAAACTTATATTCAGAGCCTACAGAGATTGTTCATAGTTATACAATAAAGTTATATAATGTCAAGCGCGAAACGTAACAATATTGTAAAATGGTTAATAAATGTTGTATTTGCAAATATCGTGTTGGAAATTTTGAGAATAATCCTCGATTCACGATATTTAAAGCACCTACAGACGAAGAACTTTATAAAAAATGGGAAGCAGTTTTTATTAGTGTTGGTTGTTTGCTTAAAAAAAGTAGTTGTATTTGTGAAAATCATTTTTTAAAGAAAGATATTGTTACGTGCCGACCACTTTTTAAAATTGTTCCTTCTTGATTTTTAAGACATTGACAATTGACCCAACCACAGCGTGTTACGGGATATCCCTCGCTCAATTGTCAATGATCTACAAATTGAAATTCTATGGTAATAATTAATTCCTAGAAGCCTGATGCGCCACAGTAAATTTTTCCCATGCAAGTTGTCGACAACAATCTTGCAACGCCGTGCGATGTTCTTAGAACGCCGGATGCGATAAGCATTTTGAAAACCTAAGCACTGAGATGCTGGGAACGCTCCGAAGCGACTACGCGCTGGGCCCGTGTGCACAAGGTGCGGAGTCAGCAATTTTGGCGCTCTTTGTTCAAAGTCCCAAGTGCTTGGGCCCTTGCGTTCGTTCGTCGCAGTCGCCTGTTAAATCGCATTGAGCGTTGACGTTTTGTCCGAGGGACATCTATTTGTTAAAATAGTCTTCGAGCCGGAGTTTCATCGTGTAAGTGAACGTGAAAGGACTCAGTCCCCGTAGAGACTCATTTAAATATTCCATTGCTTCAAATATATATATTAATCGCTTATATTTTAAAATATATATATATATTCATTGTTATAATATTATCTACTGCCAAACCGAACCAAGTGAACCGTGTGAGTGTACAGTGTACCCTACGCGCACGTCATCCAGCTGTAGGAACGCTCTAGGTCACCAGAGAGCGAGAGAAAGAGAGCGAGAGACACAGAGACACAGAGAGCGAGAAAGAGAGCGAGAGACACAGAGAAACAGAGAGCGAGAGACATAAACCACTCCGGTTCGTCAAAATTCTAATTTAAACCCTCTACTACCAAGTCGGTGAGTGTCTTGAAGTACCTCTTTCATAATCAAATTGTCATTGTATGGTGTGTATCATTTATACATTTATCGTTCTGTCACGTCGTTTCTTTTCGAAATTGATTTTCTTTTGTTTCAATGTACGGAAGCGACAGTTAATCCAACCAATACGTGTTATGGGAATTCTCCCTCGATAACTGCCTAATTCCTTTTTCACGCGTACCGCATTTGTGAATTGTATCGAATCCGATTACTATAAAGCGCCGATCATTCTATTTTCTTCAAAACGATTTATTTGAAATCTGTATTATCGCACGATTGCGCGAACATTGATCCAACTCACATAACGAGTTGCGGGGTTTTCCTCGATCAATTGTCGTCCGTAAAGTATTCGCGTTAAATTGCAACACCGGAGCAATGTTGTTCACCCCGCGTTTGTATTCGTGATCATCTACGACTATATACAAAGCCCATGTAAATTCCTCAAATTGTACCACCTTCAAACATTTCCTTTTTGCTTATTTTTGTAATACATGGTAATATTTACTTAAATATTGTCTCATTTTGTTTCGAACCAGTCTCAAAGTACCACATCCAGACGGGACAACCTGTATTGGTTGTAGACAAAAGCCCTACTCCCAAAACAATCCTGAATTTTCGCGTAATATGTATAAATTACTAAAATCTTTAATTCGTTAAGCGTTGCGTGAGAAAAATTAGACTCAACCGCTCGGTCACTTTAAATTTAACGCCCTCACGTAACAATATTATAAAAGAGCGCGTTATAAAAGATGTTAGTGGAAATGTATTGTTTCAGGTAAGTCAATGTGAAATTATGAAATTGAAATTTTATATACAGTCGTATTTTATAGTAATCGTACCCTTAATTTGTAGAGAAGCCTCAGGGGACGATGGCTTGCGCTCAATGCAATTCCTGTTTTCTTTAATACCTCTACTAAATATGAACAAAATAACGAAGGTAAGTTTTATATAGATAACTCAGCCACGAATCCTGAGCCTCCACCTGCAGTTATACAGGTAAATGTTGATAGCATATGACAGTGATGTCCCGATGGGCGGTCCGAGGACGCAAGCATCCACAGCGTTTTCTACGACCTGCGCAGAAGGGGGTGCTCGAAGCCAATGAAGCGGCGGGCATGTAACGGATAGGGACAACTCTAGTAGTGTACCCTTAAGGTGGAGTTTCCTAGCCGCGGCCGGTGGCCCGTTTCGGCGGCCAGACTTCGGCCGCGCAGTGTTCAGGGTCCCTCTTTGGTTCGAGGGCACTTGAAAAGGTCTACGGTCGAGGATTCATACCTGTTTCAGAAATAAAATAATTTGTTGTTCTTTATCGTATCGATATGGAAGTGACACCAATGGATTCCTTATGTTTTTCCGATGAAACTCATACGAAATTTCATGTAAATCGGACTATTATTAACGAAGACAACTTGAAATGATATAAATTAATTTTTCATAGAATTTCCTTCATATGGTCCGAATTACGTCGTTCGTGGTGTCAGTTTCATCGGCGAAACATAAGGAATCCATTGACGTCGTTTTCGCAAAGATCTGATGGGAAATGCGGAAATTCTGGACATTTTTGACTTTTTAATAATATTCGAACCCTTTCGAGGGTCGAAAGCCATAAAATTCGGTGAGGCACTGCGAGGGGTTGTCCTCGTCACGGGGTACCATGCGGCATCTAAAGAGATGTGTCGAAGGACAGGCGCCGCTGGAGAATCACCCTGTATGTAGTAGTAGAGTAAAATACAACCAGCTACTAAATAAATTCCACATCAAGAAGGCTCGCAGCTATTATAAAATCAAAAGGCAATCCCACAAATTATTAAAACATTAAATATTTAGTTTATTTCCATAGTTTATTGAACCTTTATTTAACTATACGAATACTTACTGCGCGTCTATTTCTGCACGTTTAGCTCCTTTTATTCATATTTTTGTAAATGTTAAGGGGAATACAAATTTGTTTATACAAGATCTATTCTACAAACATTTAAGAATATTTATTAATCATCGTTTTCTGTTAAAATGTAGTACTGACATGGATATACAAAGTTTTACTTTGAATTGGTCGCTGCACGAATACTTTTTACACTGACTGCGGTTTATGACCATATTGTCCCGCGAGTCGGCGCGGCGGTTAATAGCAGTACCTACGTCCGGGTCCGAATCCATTGTACGTACTACCCACCGACAGAGCAATATACGGATTAACTCATTATGAGACTGAAGTATGCCTAAAATTATCAAAGACGGCACAATGTTCTTGACTGCCCTTTAGAAATGCTGGCAAACAGATGTTGTCGAAACGTTCTTGTCAAAATATGATATTATCGGTCGAAAGCAACGAATGAATTCTCGCTTGGATCCGATCCCGCTTTTGTCCCAATGCACAGTGGGCGTCAATCCCAAGAATAGAGAAAAAATTCAACATGCCACTTTTTGCAATCAAAATGTCGAATCTTATGAAGCTACTTTATAAAACACTAGAACTGGATCTCAAGAAATCGATAAAAATTATAAAACATCTTCGTTTGTATTGCAATGAGAATATTTTGAGCGTACAATCTTTTCTTTACTTTTTAAAACCTTTATTTCTGGCATCTTGGGTCCCTTCACCCAATTAACCGATTGGAAGGTTGCCCAAATATTGTATAATTTCGTAGGAATGTATTAACACTTTGTGAACAGTATTTGCTACATAGGATAACATGGATACAGGTTTGCAAAAATTTCTGCACTTTCCATAGTATGTAGGTATATTTATCAAATTGATCTAGTTTTACTGGAATTATTGACATTATTTTTTTAAATAACGTCAATCCTCCGTATGAGTTGTATATTAATACTTTTTTTATGAACTTCCTTAATTATATTCCGCAATTTTAGTGCGAAAAATGTGATGTTCTTGAATTTTCTCCTATTTCTTGGCATTCAACCTCACCGGAAGATCCCGGAGGGTAACTAAAAAGCCGATAATTATTGCTGAGATTTCTTCAATGGGTTTCTTATGGAAAATAACTGTATGTACCTAATTATTTGCTATTGCTTACCAAAAACGATACTACTCATTTCGGTTCTCAAAAAATTGGTGTCTTTTATATTAGCAAAATGTAAAAGACTCGATTTCAAATGTTCTACAAGAAAAGACATACAAACTTTGACACGTATTTACACACAGTAGCCGCCACGATATTTTTCCCTTTTTTAGGAGCTCATATTATTAGTTTACAAGAAATATATAAAAAAACATAATCCCATAACATATATATAGAAAAACATAATCCCATAACTTTTGAATTCTGACTTGTTTTGAGTCGAGCGGTTTGGTGCCGTGACTAGCCGCGCGGCTAGGAGATTCCGCCATAATGGCGGAAAACAGACACTCATCCCATTGTGTTGCGTTTCCAGTAGCCTATGTTGCTGCTGTAGCAGACGCGCGGCCGGAGCCGGTCCAAAACACGGCTAGGAAAACGGATGCATGCTTCTCCATAAGAGCGGTGCTTAGGATTCGGCCGCCAGCCGTGGCCGCCAGCCGCCGCTTCCGATCGCGGCTAGGAAACTCGACCTGTAGTATCCTCTAGTTGTAACCTTGAAGTTCCACGGCGCGCGGCTCGGCAAGTTGGCTCGGCTCGCTCAGGTTCGGCGAGTCACGCGCCGTGGAACTTCACCTTAAGAACCTGGAAACTACTAGAGTTTTCCCTATCCGTTACATACCCGCCTCGTTGACTTCGGGCACCCCCTTCCGCGTGGCTCGTAGAAAAAGCTATGGATGCTCGCGTCCTCGAACCGCCCATCGGGGCATCGCTGAGCCGCGCGGAAGGGGAGCTTGAAGCCAATGATAGCGACTTGGTAAACATCATGGAGGTCGGGCTCTTTAATGGCCTAACTGGCCACAACTGATTATTAATGTGTTTCTACCTACAAGATCTGCTAAGTGTCCCATCAGCTAGTGGTCAATATTCAAAACTCATTAGTGAAAATTATTCAAAGTCATTAGAATTAAATGATATTGGTAAATATATTTAAAAGAATTAATTATTAATAAATTACAGCGTTAAAATTTTTTTATAGTAAATTCTGTTGATGTATTACAGTTAATGATGTGAAAACAGAAAGTATTTCTGCTACTAGTAATGATACATGCGCAAATAGTATTATTGAAAGAAAATGTTTAGACGTTTTTTCTACATCTCAGTGCTTGAAATTACCGAATGCACTGTGGGCAGTCCACAAAGTTGACTTACCAAAGAAAATGTTAATTGTTAATAAAGTAAGACCCTCACTTACCGAAGCGCCTAACGTATCAGTGATTGAGAAACAAGTATGTGTACCTATGTTTTGTATATGAAATACTTTTGAACAGACATTACTTCAAATCACTTTTGTAGATTGTTTTACAAGAAAATGGAAACTGCCAAATATTTATTTTTAACAAACTAGTGAAGGTATATGATACGTATCCGAACACTTGTGAGGAAGTTGAGTTTTTTTATAAGGAAAATAGATAGTTTAAAGATATGTACAGGAGGTCCAAGTATATACGAATATAGAAACGTGCATTGTACTTGTGCATACTAAGATATTATAAATAAATGGCGACACAATCTGTGTGAGTGGGTCTTAGAAATAGGAACAATATGTAAACAATGTTTAAAATTAGATTCGACACTAAGGAGGCACTTTGACGCTGCTGATAAAAAAATCCTTCAACAACACAATTATCTTTTTTGACAAAAACAAATTCAGAAATTTTAAAGAGGTATAAAATAAGAAGCAAAAAAATCTGAGCCAAAATTCGCAAAGCAAAAGAAGAGATTAAAAAAGCAAACAAAGAGAAGGGGGAACAAATTTAGAACAGTGTTTACGAAAACACAAAGAAAAATATAACATACCTCATAATCAGGTTACTAATTATGTTATTTCTTGTCAGATATTTATACTTATTTATATTTTTTACAAGATAAGAAGCGTTTTAAAGTGTGTAATTTAATGTTTTGATTTCATGATTTTGTATGTATTTATAGGAATTATTTATAAAAGAATGTTTACTTGCAAGTAAACGCAAATCGTCGAAAGGCCGCAAATATAATACGGAATGGTTACTGCTGTGTTTACTTCTACATATAAAAAGTCCGAAGACTTATAATTTTTTGCGACGAAATGAAATAATGCCCTTACCTGCTTACAGTACTGTGAGAAAATAAATGAGCATGGTTGACATTGGCTGCGGATTTGACAATCAATTTTACGAGTTACTGAAGAAAAAATTTGAAGAAGTTCCAGAAAGAGCAAAGCACGGAATGCTAATTTTCGACGAAATGCAAGTGAGGCAAAGCCTAGAAATAAATTCTAAAAAATTCATTAAGGATGAATTATCTTTTTGATGTTTTAAACAGAAACCATTCTGGTGTCACGTTGGGACAAACTAAAGATCTTGAGGTACGTACATTTCCAACTAAATTTTTTCAACACTGTAGAGATGCATAATAATAATTTATATTTTAATTTTTTTAGCTGTTAAGAGAATCACTCAATTGGTTAAATAATTGGGAGGAAGACATTAAAAAAAAAATACTAGCTTCGGAGTTTGTGACAGCTAAGGTCGTATTCAGATTTATTGGCCGGTGAACTTCGTGAGGGGAAGTCTCCCACCACACCGCTTGCCTGCCGCGGCCCTCCTTTTCTCAACGTTCTAACTCTCTCTCGGGCTACGCCTGCTCGTCGCGCGGTGAGGATTCAGTGCCCGTGAGGTACGCACACATGCATCGAACCATCCCCACCACTTTAAAGCTGCCGTCTCGCTGGGCCTTGAATGTGTGCGTACGCTCACACAAGCTAAGAAAAGCGTGTACGTATACGCGAAACCGTTTCAACCAACTTTCGTCCTGGAATCTGCAAGAAGCAAGTTTTTGAGGGTATAGTTGTCTCCAGTAGACATCAGTGCAGGGTGGTCTGGTGCGTTTGAATGCTAATAAGCACCGTACGTTGAAATAATAATGAATTTATGACTCGAAACTGACAGAATGAGGCTTCAAGGCTTCGCCGCCACCGGCGCTAGTGGTACATTTGAGCCACGTAGCACCAGCTTATACGTACACGCGATGTAGTAAACCAACCGTTTCAACCAACTTTCGTCCTGAATTCGGCAAGAAGGAAGTTTTTGCTGGTATAGTTGCCTCCAGTAGACATTCATGCAGGGTGGTCTGGTGCGTTTGAACACTAATAAGCACCGTACGTTGAAATAATAATGAATTTATGAATCGTGTACTGAGACGGGCTCGAGAAATGACAGAATGAGGCTTCAAGGATTCTACGTCAC
Source organism: Andrena haemorrhoa (assembly GCA_910592295.1). Classification (NCBI taxonomy): domain Eukaryota; kingdom Metazoa; phylum Arthropoda; class Insecta; order Hymenoptera; family Andrenidae; genus Andrena; species Andrena haemorrhoa. Next base: position 23,870,445 of record OU342942.1, read on the forward strand.
CGGCATTGATGGTATATTCGCGCCATGTACCATCAGAACCGGTGGAAGTCCAAGCTAGCCGATAAATGTAGGAAAGACATAGTTGCCGATACGTATGGAGAGTCGCATCGCGCTGTTGCCGCATTTCCCCTATTACTATTTTGTCCTCAGGGAGGCTGGAATGAATCACGGCGAAGCGGCTCACAGTGGGCTTTTGGGTCTTTTTTAAGATAGCGAAATGAAATTTGCGCCAAAAAATAGGAAACAATTATTTCTTTCCAATAATGTATAATTTAATATTTCTTACATTTATTTAATTATTTATTCTTCAATTTTTTTTAACTTATTTGTAATAAAAAAATTAATTCTGTTTATTGGCTACTTTATTTAATGCCCTTTACAGTGGTGTAAGTAAAATGTTTAGCAAACTTTTCATTTCCATGTTAGAAGGAAAAGTCGAATAATAAAGGAAAGTAGCAACAAATCGGTTTGTTTAAATTAAAGTTTAATTTAAATCTTCTTTTATTAGTAACTAATATGAACAAACCAGTAAAAAGTAATTTTATACCCAGTAACGAAAACAGCGACATTTTTCAAATTTGACAAGGAATATCTTCCAAACGCCAAAAACTTCCACTATCGGACCAATTGCAATATTTTCAGCACACTCTCCTCTAAATAACCACGCAATGATCATTTCCCCCCTCGTCACACTGTTCAAATTATTAGTGTTTAAAGTTATCATCGTTTGGTCGGTCCGTATAGCTTTACGTACACCAACGATTCTCATCCATAATCCTCTGTCTTTTAAACAGAGGAGTGCATGAACTGCAGATATGAAGGAAAAAAGAAATGAAAAAAAAAGAATATGTATAGGGAGTCAATTTAAAAAAAGAATAGGTTTATACAGAGATTACGTCAAACACGGATGGGGTTCATCGAACGATGGAAATACAGCCCATCGATTTTATTCCAATGCACAAGTTTCTGCCGAAATCACTGGAATTGATGCAGTATCAATTAAAAAAAAAATCATATTATACTTCAGGTAATTTTCTTCTCAACAAATAGATGTTGAAAATTTAAAACTAATTATATGACATGTTCTATACGCGCTTGCTCTGGGTATCAAGTACATTGTGAAAACCCGGGATTACTGTAATACTAAATTAAAAACTCCTATTCATTATTACAGGTCATTTCTTCCCCCTATACAATAAATATTGTAAATTTTCGTCAATATTCTCAAGACACAGCAAATCATTACGTACAATATTATGCCTGATACTATATACCAGCCTCTGTGCATAAATTATTAATATATGGGACAGAAAAATTATAACTGGGTAGCTTTCTGAGGAAGCTCAGGAAACCCGACATAAAGATTTTAAGAGAATCAGATGTGAAATTACTCGAAAATGTTCCCGATTAGCAACAAACGAAGACATACTGTATAAATTAATTTTAACGTCCGATCCTTATATAATGTCTAGTATGCAAAAAATAGTATGAAAAAAAAATTTAGACCTCGAAGCTGAGGAACTAATAAGTCATATTGCAAACATTAACATAACAACGCGACAATAGGCGCATATTGCAAATATATTAATACTAACACCTCGTACATCATGTATCCCTTCTGCTCAACTATCCCACCTTTACCCTACGGACTGACCGAACGTTGATAAACACTAATAATTGGAACAGTTGGACGAGGGGGGGAAATGATCGTTGCGTGGTTATTTAGAGGAGAGTGTGCCGAAAATATTGCAATTGGTCCGAAAGTGGAACTTTTTGGCGTTTGGAAGATATTTTTTGTCAAATTTGAAAAATGTCGGTGTTTTCGTTACTGGGTATAAAATAACTTTTTACTGGATTGTTCATATTAGTTACTAATAAAAGAAGATATTTATCGCAAAAGCCTGGTCTTTAATTTAAACAAACCGATTTGTTGCTACTTTCCTTTATTATTCCACTTTTCCTTATTTATCCTAATAATTTTTCCCTTTTTTGGCGCAAGTTTAATTCCGATATCTTAAAAACAAGACCCAAACGGCGGCAAAGTTCAAATCCGGCCCACTGTGTGCCGCCAATAAGCCGCGCCTCGCTGACAATAAGTATCGTGGATTTCGACGCTCGAGACAAGATTCACTACAGCATAATTAAACAATTTATAATTCTTCATCGAATCGATATGGCAGTCACAGCAATGGATTTCTTATGTTTTTTGGAGGAAAATCATGCCAAATTTGACAAAGATCCGAAGGTAAATGTAGAACTTGGGATTCGTCATTTTTTAGTGCAATATTATGAGGCAGTGAGAGCTACAATTCATTGGTGTGACTGCCATATCGATTCGATGAAGAATTAAAAATTGTTTAATTATGCTGTAGGACTACATTTCACGTTCGACCACGTGGTGTTGTTTCGTTTTTGCCGGGCTTCGCCAGCTACGTCAAACCGATCACTTTCGAAGAGTTTTACCACCTACCGAGGCGTTCCGCTAATTAGGGGGAAATATTTGTAGCCACGTAGCTGCGTTGCGCCGTTTTAGGGTTTTATTGCTGTCATCTGGCCGGTTACCGGTCATTCGATTTCGACGTTTTCGAATACCGACCATTACCGTAGCTGTCCTTGACTCGGGCTTTACGCCCTCACTCAGGAAGTCACCAACGTACATCCTCGTTCCTTCCCACGAGTTCATCCCTTCCTTGCGACCCAAAGGCTTTTTGGAAATCGACTTGGCAGGCAGTTATATAACTAAGAACCACCACAACGACAAGACCTAATAACCGTCGCGATAATCGGGACGGAACACTGTGTATGAACGGACAGAAGGAGTTTATGTTTATGTTTGTGTTTGTGTTGGGTTTGTGTTGTGTTGTGTTTGTTGGGGTAGTATAAAATGAGTGACACTCGAAATGTGGATATGCAGGACGTGCCGGAAAATATGGACAATAATTCTCCGTTTCGTCCGCGAAAATTACGTCCGTACGCAAAGAGATTATCGAAACGGAAAATATATCGCGGAAAGAGAAGGTCTGTAGCCCTTCAGAAGAAACAAGAAAACGCAAAAACGGCAGACGACACTGCCGTAGGACAACATACAGAAGAAGTGGCCGAGGAGCGTATAGTAGAGGAACCATCAACATCCGATGGACGAAATCTTACGCATCAAGAGATAATGTACTTTCCATCTGATGAAGATACTGATACGGCCAGTTCGGGAGAAACTGAAGAGGCGCTTGAAGAATTTGATATACAAAGTAACGAAGAAGAAAACTTCGTTATAGAAAAAGTTGCGAAAAACGAGCCACAAGAGCAATCGCGTCTCCTAAATAGCAACGATATAATGAATTTCTCAAATGTGCTTGCTCAATTGCAAAAAATAGGTAAACATGCAAAAGATAGGGAAGACTGTGGCATTGAACACTTACGAATAACTGGTGTGAAACGGCGTGGCTTCAAGAGCATCTTCAGCGTAATGTGCAGTTTATGCCATTACAAAGCTGAAATCTGCAATCAATCGGACGAAGCCGAAGAAGTGGATTGCAATCAGGGCGCCGTTAATGCAGCAATTCTATGTGGAGGCAGTTATGCCCAGTTAGAACACACTTTTGCAGGAGTGAACATACGTTGCATGTCGAAGAGAAACTTTGTGAAGAATCACGATGAATTCGTCAAGTCTTCAATTGTCGCTGCAGAAGAAGAGATGTTAGCAGCGGCTGAAGAAGAAAAACGTTTGGCGATTGAAAGAGGCGACGTTCTTCCTGGATCAGGAACCCCTCACATCCCCGTTGTGGCCGACGGAAGCTGGATGAAGAGATCCTACCGCAGTGGATGTTACGATTCTGCGTCTGGAGTCGGCGTGATAGTTGGCTATCACACGAAAAAAGTTTTATTTTACGGTGTCCGAAATAAAGTTTGCAGAATTTGTCGGAATGCTGCGAAAACCAAGAAAGAACCCCAAAAGCACGTATGCTTCAAAAACTGGAGCTCATGTCGAGCATCGACTGCTATGGAAAGCGATGCTATTGTAGAAGGTTTCAACACTAGCGTAGAAAAACGTGGGCTCGTTTATTCTACTCTGATTGCTGATGGGGACAGTAGCGTGTATAAGAAGATTATTGATGCGGACCCATATAAGAGGCAGATCCGTGTAAAAAAGATTGAATGCACGAATCATTTGTTGCGAAACTTTTGCACAAAAATGAAAGCGGTTGTAAAGAAGACTACACCTGGACCATTGAGACAAACTGTAGAAAGTAGCATTCGCCGGATGCGCACGGACATCGTAAAAGCCGCAAAGTTTAGAAACAATCAGAATGTATCAATCGACAAGAAAACGAAGAATTTATATGGCGACATACAGAATGTTCCGAGCCACGTGTTTGGTGAACACAAAGAGTGTGCACAACTAGAATATTTCTGCGATGGAAAGAATAAAGAGAATGAAAGAAACATCGTTCCAGAATTAATGAAAATTGGAGTGTACCAGGATGTAAAAGAAATACTTCGTCCACTGTTAGCTCATGCGGAGAGCTTACTTTATAACACCAATAATAACGCTGTAGAAAGTTTGAACGCAATAATTGCCAAGTACATTGGCGGAAAAAGAATAAATTTCGCCGAAAGAGGATCGTATACAGGAAGATGTGCTGCTGCTGTCGTGGAGTACAACACTAACCAAGTGCACTCGCGATTGAATGCGGTAATGAAGAAGAAAACGCCCGAGGTTCTGCGCAAAATGGAAGAAAAGAAGAAAAAAGAAATGGAAAAGAAAGCTGCAAAACAGAAGGAAACGAAGGCTGCGCGATATGTACGCAAGCAATTGCCCTCGCAGAAAGATTCTGATTATGGACAAAATGCGCAGAAGCCAGACATGCCATCCGAAATGTATGAACTGGAGCGGGAAAAGCATATGCAAATGCTCAGGGAGTGGCAAGACAAAAGACATGCTATTGAAGACGAAACCATCGGACAAGCAACGAACCGCAGATGGTTGCAGTACAGGTCCAAATTGTTAACAGCATCCAATTTTGGACAAGTGTGCCGTCGCCGACCTGACACGCTTTGCGCAAATGCAGTGAAATCATTTCTGTATCCGAAGATAATTAGTGCACCCGCGGTGGAATACGGGAAAGAATGCGAGAAAATTGCTCGCGAAGAATTGAAGAAGCAATATACAGATATTGCAGAATGTGGAATTTTCATCGATAGCTGCATCCCCTTCTTAGGCGCGTCACCGGATGGAATCATCGGTCAAGAGGGTATTGTTGAAATCAAATGCCCTAAATCAGCGGAGAACTTGTCACCGGAAGAAGCTATTGAAAAAGTACCCGCTGTCCGGCGCATGTTCACGCGTAAACCAGGTATTTCAATGAACAAAACGCATCACTACTTTTATCAAGTACAAGGCCAGTTACATATTACTGACAGAAAGTACTGTATCTTTTGCGTTTGGACCCCGAAGGGGCTGAAATCTATAAAAGTAGAGAGAGATGATGCGTTTTGGAAAAGAGAAATGGAACCAAAACTGGTTCAATTTTATTTGGAATGCATGCTACCCGAATTAATAGATAGTCGGCACAATAGGTGCATGCCGATTCGGGAGCCTCAATTCATATTAGCAGAAAGAGCGAAAGAAAAACCGAAAAGCTTGAAAAAGCGAAAGAGGTCTCCCTCCGAAAATAGTGAAACTCCGATCTTATCGAACCGGCGCGGCGTCGCATCGCACTGTAATGTGCAGGACCACTGACGCAGTCGGTGGTCAAAACTGTGTGCAATGCCACAGTTCCTCGCGGATCATACGATCACGCGAGTGGATAGACGCCGTTGTAACATTCCCATGAATGTGGCGAAAGAAATAATAAATTTGAACGATTAGGCGTCGCATCGCGCTGTAAAGCGTAGGACCACTGACGCAGTCGGTGGTCAAAACTGTGTGCAATGCCACAGTTCCTCGCGGATCATGCGATCACGCGAGTAGATCGACGTCGCCGTAACTTTCCCAAGGAAGTGGCGAAAGAAATAATAAATTTGAACGATTAGGCGTCGCATCGCGCTGTAAAGCGTAGGACCACTGACGCAGTCGGTGGTCAAAACTGTGTGCAATGCCACAGTTCCTCGCGGATTATGCGATCACGCGAGTAGATCGACGCCGCCGTAACTTTCCCAAGGAAGTGACGAGGGAAATAATAAATTTAATTCACCCTTTAATTTTTTCAGACACATTTCTAAGTTCACAGAAGCAGACAGACGCAAGGTAGAAGGAAAGATACAGATGCGTATCTACGTTGCAAATTATTTGCATACGAAAGGTTGCCGAGTCCGATTTGGTCAAAGAACGCCAGGCTGGTACATACAGGCGTCGCAGGTATGCATGATGTTCGACGAAATATTGAAACAAACATTTATTTTTATATCCAAATTACCGAAATGTCTGCGCTCATTTCTCACAGACGGACTTTTTATCAAATTACTGCACACATGGTGTATAGGACAGTAATGCTAGGGCAAATGGAGTGCTACATAAAATAATAATACCATATTTCAGGTAATGTTTGACACTTTATAAATCTACGGTAAAATTGTGTACGTTTATAAAACAACAATTAAGTATTTCCATTACATAATGTGTTACAGATCCACACTGCCATACGTCAGATTTCATTATGAGCGCTCTGGCAAAATTGTAGGAAGACCACCAATGGAGAAGAGGAATTACCCAGAATGAGAGAAGATAAGAAGAGAATATAATTCTTCCAAAAATATATGGCACTTTTTTATCTGTAATCATCCATATCACAGCTCAAACTTCTTTTCAAATATCTTTTATTGCTTTATGCAGTTTAAAAGTTTGCGAGAACCCTACAGTGCTAAAAGTTCGTAAAGAACGTGAGTGGTTGATTTTGTGGTTATGGGTTATTATTTATTGGTGACTGGGTAATTTTTTCACCCCCACGGAATTTTTTATCATAATTTTGTATTGTCATCCAAACTACGCACCCCTGCAAAATTTCAAGACAATTGGATGGTTGGAAGTGGATTAAAATTCAGTTTCCAGATTTGAATCAAACATACAAACTAACAGAGGATCGTAGCTGAATAAAATCATTTAATGGGACATTCCAAAATATACGTATTGTTAGTACTGATCTCTAGTTTATATTGATAAATTTTTACAATCGTGGAATAACAATTCTGGAGAAAAGCATGTACAAAAGTATTGAAATATACTTTTTGTCCAAATTCATGTTTTAAAAAAATTATTACGTTATTTGTAACAACAGACATTTCTTGTTGATATAAGAGATAATTTGATGTATAGTTAGATAAAAAAGAAAGCGTCATATGTTGTTAGATGAATTATAGCATTCATAAATTTCATTACGATCGGCGTGTTACACTTCGGTGATGTTCCGTATTCAAATTGTATGCTTTGAAATTGCACATTGATTATACAAAATATTACATCCTTCTACATATAAATAAAAACTATTGATACGCAAATTAGTATTGTTTCATTGACATGTTTCATAACTTCACTCCCCAACCTCTCTATCTTTTATTATTGCTATCCTCCTTTACGTCAAGCTACCGCTGATGGAGGGGGAAACAACTACAGGAGCGGTGGTTATGTGTGCGTGACTGACGCTGGGCGCAGCTCTCGAGTCTCGTGCCGTACTTATTCCTTCAAGCTTCTCAATAGAAGGAGCTGTGGCAACAGCGCGACAGAGACGGAGGGTACAGAAGATGTGGCAACTATGCGTAAAAATTTCGTCTACATAGAGTACCTGGAGATGTCACCTCTGTAGAAGTTCTTTTTATCGACCGCAGTAGTTTCATTAGGGTCCGTCTGTTTACTGGGGGCGTTTCGATCGATTCGGACCATAACAAAAATGGGACGGCAGCCTTAACTCATAGCGGGACACGATTCCGAGCAGTCGTTTCTCGCTTCTTTCTTGCCGAAGGCGACAGCGAGATGGTAAGAGAGCGCGTCACAATTCTTCGCGATAGCTTCGTAACGCACACAACTACTACACTAAGAATAAACAACAGCCACACGGCTTCGTTCAGGCTGAGCCGAGCAGCGTTGCCGTTACCCCACCGTACCCTTCGGGGGCGGCGCAACTCCAACTGACAAATCCATGATGGTCAGGTGGTGGTGGCTGATTTCTCCTCACGCGCTGCTCGCGAAACCGAACTCACCGGCCAATATATATTTGAACACGACCTTAGTTCAGCTGAGGGTCTTAGAGTTACTATTAAGTCTACAATTGCGTTAACAGAATATCTGTTAAGTTTAAATGGTGTTTTCGAATACGTTCTTACCGGAAAAATGAACCAGGATTGTATTGAAGTACACATACACCCTTAATAATATACAGGGTGTTACTCTACTGATAGTCAATACTCTAGAGCTAGGGCATTGAGGGTCAGTTGGGCTCACGATGTAATAGACATTAAGGAGACCGACCTCTATGATGTTTTCCAGAGCCGCGCGGAAGGGAAGCTCGAAAGCTAATGACATCGATTCTGGTAAACATCATGGAGGTCGGGGTCCTTAATGGCCCAACTGGCCCTCACTGCTTGATTCCGCCAGGAGCGGGAAAATGCCGGTGCGGGGATGACTCGGTGGGAAGGAAGCCAAACACTCGGACACGACCCGTTTGGGACTGACACGTTTATTTCCAGTGAAACAATTTGATCACTGGACGTCACACACAGTTACACACGTTCACAAAATACAGTACTATAATACAATGGTGGGCGCGTGGGCGCAGCGTGAAAATAATCGCGCTGAAAACTAAAAGGCTGACTGGGCAGCGGCGCGATGGGCGCAAACAAAAGACGTGAGATTTTAAACTGCGTAGTTGTCACGACTGTGTTGTTCTCAGAACTAACGGTCGCCGGGCCGGTGCTCCGCGAAGATCGTTCGTGTCAAAAACCGCGTCATCGACCCGCGGCTGACTCGTCAGCTGTTGTGATACGTCAGCGGGCACACGTTCGAATCGCGCGGCGCGGCGCATTGTTTTCGGCCGCAACACTGCTCAAGGCGCCTTTACCGCAATTTCGTCACTCTTGATTTACGTCTTATTTTCGCCTGTATAACCACCCCCTAAAGTTTTGACTATGAACAGAGTATCACTCTGTATATATGTTTTTATATATATATATAACCCACGGTGTACACTTTTTTTATTAATAAAAAACGTAACACCTATATTTTCCTTTTTTATTCGACTTTGTCATTTAGCACCTATATCAGGCCTGGGATTTAAGTGAACGCGGCGGCCGATTTTCGGAGGCAACGCCTCCCTTCTCCCGCCGCGCGTCTTGGCCCCCGCGGCAGCCAAGGAGCTTGGAGCGCCTCAGGCCCATACCATATGAACCGCGCGTAGCGCATTGGGGCCCCCCCGTATCAATAGGTTTCCACATCACCCATGGGGGTACTATCATCGATGCGATTTTTTTTATAGTGGTATCCCCTATAGGCCTATTCCACTGTGTCGCGCGATAAAAAATGTATTGGAAAAACGCGTTTTATTATCAAAATTTCAAATATCTTTGGGAAAGCTAGATTTTCGCGCACGTTTAGACGTGCTAGGGCCTAGGGGATACCACTATAAAAAAAAACGCATCGATGATAGTACCCCATGGGTGATGTGGAAATCTATTGATACGGGGGCCCCCCAATGCGCTACGCGCGGTTCATATGGTACGGGCCTGAGGCGCTCCAAGCTCCAAGGCTGTCGCGGGGGCCAAGACGCGCGGCGGGAGAAAGGAGGCGTTGCCTCCGAAAATCGGCTGCCGCGTTCACTTAAATCTCAGGCCTGACCTATATCATGTTATTTGTTATATTTGTAATCGTCTTTTTATATTTTGCAGCAAGTTTTTGGTATTATCAGACAGGCAGGTTGTCAAAATGACCATCCAAATTTTCAAACATTTCTTCATTTATATAAAATGCTTTCAATATACAAATTATTGCAACCTTCAACATTTGGAAATTGTAAAGTTCAAAATAATACTAATAAGAAGCCAATCATCTCGATTGAAGATTTAAAATCATTTTTTTTAACAACAGTACATCAAACGCGCATATTTACATTGAAAAGTTAAAAATGAAATTAAATGATATAATTGAAACTACGGATTTAGAATGCGACGAAGTATTTGAGCACGATTATTGCTTGGCAGAAGTATTAGACTGTATTATATATTACATAACTGGTTTTATTTGTAAAAAAATGAAAAAAATACAATGTTTTATGTGCTCAAGAATATTTGAAAATGAATATAATACAAATGCCAGAACTGTTGCTCAATTAGTTGATGTTAAAAATAGAGGAAGACTGATCCACCCAAATACATTAATATACGAATTACCTAGAAATACAGAAAAATATTTTGAAGAAACCATCAAATCTAAAAGATGTGATATACTAGACTATAGAAAAAGTAATTTTAAATTTTAAGTTAAAGTTCCCATGTGAACTACACAAACCTGACATAATTAGTAAATGTTTATTTTATTATATAACAATGCGGATGAGACAATATGTTAAATCAAAAAATCGTTCACTAGCTAAATTAAACACAGGAAAAAAGAAATTAGCCAAGATTGTAAATAGTTAAGTAATCCTTGTTTGCACATACCTTTAATAGGTATATTTTATATTGTTTAAAAATTGATAAATAAATTATATACAATAATATTAAACTGCTAACTTGATTTGTCATCGTTATTTTCACTTAGAATGCTATCGGCACGAGGCAAAGTGGTAAATATTGTTTGTATGCATGTAGTTCGTTGACGTTGCAAAGGCATTTACATATAGATGTAGACATACAGGTCTGGTATGGAATTCCTACTCGTAGTGGAGGGGGAATCTTGGCGTCCATTGGTTTGACGTCACGGGATCAGCACGCGCATGCGTGGCTTGTTCCCCCTCCACTACGAGTGAGAATTCCACACCAGGCCTGTATATATATAAATGCCTTTACGACATCGACGAATTCTGCCGGCCGCCAGAAGAACTAGGACGAAAAAGTCACACATTCTGAACAGGAGTCGGAACACCTGTCTATTACACCGTGCGCTAGCCGCAGCTCTCGTGTCGTATTCCTTCAAAACTTCCGATAGAAAGAGAGAACTTTGTGGCAACAGCGCGGCAGAGACAGAGAGAACAGAAGATGTGTCAACTATACTGTAAAAATTCGTCTACATAGAGTACCTGGAGATGTCACCTCTGTACAAGTTCTTTTTATCGACCGCAGTAGTTTCATTAGGGTCCGTCTATTTACTGGGGACGCTTCGATCAATTCGGACATAACAAAAATGAGATGGCGGCCTTTTAAAAGATAACTTGAATTATTGGACCCTCTAATAACGTATAAAATTTGGTATCTTTTATTTATTATTTTAAATTATTATTTAGACAAAGATTTTACTTATCTCTGGTGACCAATTAGACAGGTACCCGTCTAGTACCTACAAATTGTAAAATTTCGTATATCGCAGGAAAAATTGTTTCCAGAAGGGTTTCCAACAAAACTTGCGCTTACCATAGGCATCGTATTATATAAGATAGTGATGCCTGGCGAAGACAGGCAAAAAAATAGTAATTGCATAATTAAGTATTATCGGATATATGCGTATACTAACTTTTTTATTATTTTGGTGAGTAGAACGAATCCTGAAAAAAATGTCCTGAAATTTCATAAACACCCTGTATATTGGTAATTCAGACAGTAGTCTAAAGTTGCAAAAACTGAAAATGATATTGAAATGCGGGTTTACACCAGGGCTGTGGAGTCGGAGTCGGAGTCACGAAGTTGGAGTCGGAGTTCAGAAGGAATATCTGATTACCGGGGTCGCAGTCGGAGTCGGAGTCGAAAAAATATATGCCGACACCATACTAGTAAATTTTATAAAAATCCGAGTCTGTTGAGCTCTACGTGTTTATACACGCTTGCGATATATTTTTGTTTAACACTCGTAGGACGAATGCAGGGTCATTTTGGCCCAACTTTGACAAAGTCAGGCTCTGACACATTGTTAGTTCTCGGGTTACAATCTCGGACAGAGTTTTCCATGTACTGAGTATATTAACAATCTATTATAAATGCAGGAGTCGGAGTCGGGAATTTTGACTGCCGACTCCGCAGCCCCCGTTTACATATTACGTCTGAACAATTTTTTATACAGGGTGTTTATAAATCTGTGGAACAATATTTCAGGATCGGTTCTACTCATCAAGATAATAAAAAAAGTTGGTAGATGCTAGGGATTGCAATACCGGTGACCCGGTTTACCGGTTTCCCGGTAAATCGCGAGAAATACCCTCATATTTTTACCGGTAATTCGCCAATTTTTTACCGATAATTAGATAAGTTACGAATAGCAATATAGCGCATATATGTGATCATTAATTCCGTCCACATCTACTAAGTTATCAGTGAAAAAAAACTGCAATTACTAATAAAGACAAAAACCAAAGTATCTCATGAAGAACCAACTCTGTACCAAAAGAAAACTAAAAATCTGAATCAAGTCATCAAAAAATGGACGTATTTTCAAGTAGAAAAAGTAAGGAAAAAGTATATAAGTACAAATGGCATATGATTTCTTAATGACTATCTGACTAACAAGTCTAGAATTTGAGAGCGCTTTATCCGTGGTTGGATTATTTTGTAGAAAACTTAGGTCGCGAACAGAAGACCAAAGTTTAGGCAAATTATGTTTTTTGGGTGCTTATTTGTTAAAAATAATTGTTAAATAAAAAATATTTAATTATGTATGTAAGTTAAGATTCATTTCATTGTTTTCGTGATGAATATCAATATTAATAGGTACTGTCAATAGTTATACAAATATGTCTATTTTGTGTTATCTCACTTTATATTTTATGTCCAGAATAGGTTTATTTGCATATATTTATTATAATGCTCGATTAGAGTTCAAAAATATTTTTTTGTAATGTTTACTCTTATATTTTCAATACCTTAAATAATACCGGTAAATTATTGGTAAACCGGTTTTGATTCAAAATTTTACCGAATTACCGGTAATTGATAAAGTCGGTAAATTTGCAATCCCAAGTAGATGTACGTATATGTGTTGCAGCTATAAGCATATTTATATTTTGAAAAACACAGGTCCGAAACCCCTATTAACGTGTCATTTAACGAAGCCCAGCTGTGTTTTTGCTGTTCGATATATCGATGATAATTGCGCCTCTGTTTTTTTACAGGCGCGAAGGAACGGATGCATATGAAAATATAGTATAGAAACTGAAATACTCGGTATTACCCGGGTTAATTTTCAAATATTGGCAAAAGTACCCCAACGATCAGCCTAACATACATATACATATATCCGCGATAATCCAGGTTTCTCGCGAAAAGCTTCGCCACCTGGTGATGACATCGCGGTACTGCTATGCACGCGGACGGACCCAGGTAATCTGTAACCATCTTCACTTACAATGCTTACCATAGCTCGCCACGCCGGTAATCCGGTAACCAAACACTACGCGAGTATTCATTTCTCATTAGATAACGGAGCGTAAAAGTGGGCGGGGTCAACGAAACCTATCCAGTGATCTCCGCTCGGACATGTAGAACATATGTGCCCCAATTTGAAAGAAAATCGCGCAGCGGTGTAAATTTGTATAACGAAAAAACAAACAAACAAACCAAGAGAATTGAATTTTATATAATATATAGAACATTAGGCCAACTGACGAACGCGTCAGTCTGCCGGTTGCCCTTTAATAGACATTTCGGGCCGGTCTTTTACGGAATATAAAAATGGTTATAATTATGAAACTAACAAGGGGACACCACGGGTGCGGAATTCGCTTTTGGAACGACAGTATATGGAGGTCGTAGTACTCGTGTAGTATGAAAATAGCATTTCGGCTTTTCGCCGAATGGGCCTTCGTTTTCGAGATATTGTGATTTAAAATTTTGAACAAACGTAGTAAGTCAGATATATACCTTCTATAGTAACGTATACCCAAGAAGGTGCGTTGGAGCAACGACAGCGTGTCAGATTGTCACGCGGGCGGACGGGGTTCAAGTCCTCGCAACTGCGTCACTTTTTTTTTCGAATTTTTCCCGTGGAAATATATTTTGTGGATATTACGTATCACATAGTATGTTACATATTACCCTACGCAAATTTTAAGGTTAAAAATGCATTTACAACATAACGTATTATTCTAATCATCTCTTTCACCGGTGTTTTCATATTCTGGTCCTGCGAAAATATTTCATTCCGAAACTTTCGACGCCTGCGATTGTCGAGCAGGTAAAAAACCACCCTTACGGTCAGAAGTAACGGCTATCCCACTTTAAGGTGGCCGTTGCAATGTGCGGCTGACGACTGTGGCTGGCGACGCACCCACTGGTGCAAGGGAGAAGTATGTATCTGTTTCTCCCTTGCACTAGTGGGTGCGTCTCCAGCCGCTGTCGTCGGCCCAGTGGCGCACTCAGGATTTAATTTTGGGGGGGGGGGGGCCGAGTTGAACGGCTAAACATATTCTTAATACAAATTCAATAAAATTCATTAGGTGGTTATAAACATTTATTTAAAGTATAAAATCTAGTTTTCTTTTCGTTTTACAAAGCTCTTGAATCACTTCAGTTGTGGTTACATTAATCTCTCTATGTATATAGAGTAAAGCCAGTCCGTTTAATCGCGATTGTGTCATGGTAGATCTTAAATAAGTTTTTAAAATGCGTAAGGTAGAAAATGACCTTTCACTAACGCATGTTGTTACCGGAAGCGTTGCAAATATTTTTAATAACTTATCGATATTAGGATATATCATTTTGTCACATTTCGAAACTGCATCAATGGCACTTTTGCATGGAGGTATTGGAGACGGTTTTTCAAATTTTGTATACCATAACTTGAATTCGGCGTTCAAAATTGCTGGATTTGTAGAAGGCAAATCGCGGGCATAAAATTTGCACAACTGATGAAAATCTTTCACGGCACTTTCTGTTGGACCATTTTTTCCATTTGGTAGAAGAGTAAAAAACTGTTTCAAAATTATGCGGTGCCGAGTGAAACGTTCATGAAGTTGAGTCAAAATTTGATCAATAAATGGAATGAAAATAGTTATCCTGAAATACTCTTCTACAGAATCGGCTGGCACATTGGACCTGAATCTTTGTTTTGATGCAGTCCTTAGCATTTTAATGTCAATATTAAAAGTATTGGCTTTTATACAGGCTTCATTGTAAATATCTTTAAACGAAGAATCTGATTTTTTACGAACGGCATTTAATTGAGCCAGAACATCATCAACCAAATTTAAGGCAATTAAAAGATCACTGTCAGATTTTTGCAATATTTTAGACAATGGTAAGGTGTACGCAAATATATTTTGCAAGGTAAATAAAGATATTATAAAACTAAATTCACATAACGAATTACTCAAAAGTTTTGCGTTAGAGGACGAGTCTCTATCTTCCCAAGAAATGATTGTTTCAAGACTATGAATCACTGCATCATACAATTCCACCATGGTCATGAGGGCTTCGTGGCGTTCCACCCACCTAGTCGGGCAAATTTGGCGTAGTTTCTGTCTCTTCGTATCCGGTGTATGTTCATCAATATTGTTAAGAAGGACGTCCTGTCTCTTAGGGGTATTGAAGAAATTGTGTACCTTTGCAATTATGCCCATACAATTTCTTATTTCCGTCACAGATACAGCATTTCCAATTGCCAAATTCAAACTATGTGATGCACAATGAACATATAAAGCTTGTGGATATATAGCTGATATGTGAGATTGGACACCATTAAACTTTCCGCTCATTGATGCGGCACCGTCGTAACCTTGCCCACGTAAATAGGACAAATCGATGCCATAATTATTTAAGCTTTCTAATATTTTGTCGGATAAGTTTTTTCCTGTGGTGCTTGTTACAGGAATAAATTGTAAAAATTGTTCACAAATTTTGTTGTCATTTTCTTCGTCTATATACCTGACACACAAGGAAAGATGTTCAGTGGTAGAAATGTCACAAGTTTCATCGGCAAGGATTGAAAAACATTTCGCCGAATTAATTTTTTCAACCAAACGGTTCAAAATGATTTCATTACATGCATTTATAATTTGATTTTGTATGTTCCAGCTAATGTAGGTAGCGTTTTTGGCACAATGTTTAAAATGTTCAATGAGGTTTTCATCGCCCGCATCGAGTCTCGTTCTTAACAAAGCTCGAAAATTGCCTTCATTGACGATTGGCTTCTTTTCAAATGAAAATTCTCCATAATCTCGATGACCTCTTAATGGTATATTTTGCCGACCACATACAATTAACGTTTTTATAATCGGTTCTAACCGTTTTCGATTAACTGCAGCTTGTTGAGCACTACTTACATCAATTTGGCGATTGATTGCTATGCATTTTCCATCGCGAATACTGCATAGTTTTTCGTACGTAGTAACAGCCGTTATATGGTATTTTGTTTTCTGGTGGTTAATATATTTCTGAATGGCTTTCTTCCAATTATTATAACCTTCGGTAACTAATTGTCCAGGTACTTCACATTGCGATTTTCCCACATTAGTAGGTGCAAAAAACACACAATATACACAATATGCACTATTTTCAATATGCG
This sequence comes from Andrena haemorrhoa, assembly GCA_910592295.1. NCBI lineage: Eukaryota > Metazoa > Arthropoda > Insecta > Hymenoptera > Andrenidae > Andrena > Andrena haemorrhoa. The sequence goes on from OU342942.1 coordinate 23,887,072, forward strand.
AGTACGCAAGCCATGCAAATTTTTCCAACCATTGATATTGGAAACTTCGCGCGTGATTTGTGGTACTGGCACTGATTGTAGGAAATTTAAAATTAGATGCTGGTTTCCACACCTTTTTCATAATATCTAACGCATCATCCGAATTAAATGTTTTCATTTTCAACAATGCAATGTCGGAAGAATTATTTATGGCTACTAAGGAAGCACTACTTTGTTCTGGACAATGCGATGTCTGGCATGCGACTGCGGAAATCGAATCCAAATCCGTATGGACAATATTAATATCGTTGACATTGTTACTGCTATTAACATTTAAGTCTTCCTTTTTCGGTTTTTTTTTAAAAATAGTTTAATAAACTGTTTTGCGTGCGTTTTTCCGCCATAATTTGAAGCACAAGAACTAAAAACTAAAATACGATTTTTTAAACATTTAACTTTAAAATGATATTGAAGAATTTACGTACGGTAAATGTATGGTCTTCGGAGATGGAAAGCTAAGTGTCAAGTTCAACATATGCTTGTAATGCGCCTTTAAAGGTTAGACTGTTCCTCTGACTTTTTCACAAATTCAATGCAAAATAGCAAACGATCGTTTCTCGCTTCGCTTTTGTTGAACGCGAGACCGAGAGAGAGAGAGAGAGCTCCAAAAGCGAGGAAGGAAGGTATGAGACGAGACAGACGACGCGATGATGGTTTCGCTACGTTTTTCCAGCGCTTCATACTCCGTTTTTGCGTGATGTCGAGTTCCTAACGAAATTTTTTAATTTCTCTTAAAGTAGTTAGGTTTCTCCTAAGGAAACTTTTTCCTTTTTTCCCTTTTTCTTTGGGGGGGGGGGCCGAGGCCCCCTGCCCCCCCCCCCCCCCCCCCCCTGAGTGCGCCACTGCGTCGGCCGCACATTGGAACGGCAGGCTTTACCTGCTCGACAATCGCAGGCGTCGAAAGTTTCGGAATGAAATATTTTCGCAGGACCAGAATATGAAAACACCGGTGAAAGAGATGATTAGAATAATACGTTATGTTGTAAATGCATTTTTAACCTTAAAATTTGCGTAGGATAATATGTAACATACTATGTGATACGTAATATCCACAAAATATATTACCACGGGAAAAATTCGAAAAAAAAGTGACACAGTTGCGGGGACTTGAACCCCGTCCGCCCGCGTGACAATCCGACACGCTGTCGTTGCTAAAACGCACCTTATTGGGTATAGGTTATATATCTGGCTTACTACGTTTGTTCAAAACTTTAAACCACAATATCTCGAAAACGAAGGCCCATTCGGCGAAAAGCCGAAATGGTATTTTCATACTACACGAGTACTACGACCTACATATACTGTCGTTCCAAAAGCGATTTCCGCACCCGTGGTGTCCCCTTGTAAGTATTATCAGGCATATGCGTATACCAACTTTTCTTATTATCTTCATGAGTAAAACCGACCCTGAAATATTGCCCCACATTTTTATAAACACCCTGTATAATCGGTAACAAAACTATAATTCCTTACTGTTTTACTTATTGTTACTTTCACAATATAACTTATATATATATATAAACATACTATACTATACAATACTATAAACATTATGTATTCAAGTTACCTGACATGCATCGTTGCCCTGTTCACCACCAGCGCAGAAACTACTTGCAGGTAAGATGAAGATTTTTTCAGTCACAGCATTCACTTTTCTTATACATTCAGCATCACTGACAATTGGTATTTCAGCTTCACGTACTCTAAGAGGTATGGGACCAGCTATATATACAGACATGAAGTATCAGTAACATGTTAAAATTTTATACAAATCAACGTTATACAAATATTGTGAATTTTTAACTTAATATTTTCAATGAGGTCGATATATCGTCACTCCCAGATAATTCTAGTCGCCACCCGGTTTTGACATGTTTTCAAGCCGATATTTTCTGAACAGCGGTGAAAATATTGTCAGAGAGTATTAGCCGAATAATTAAATTAAGGCCTTGTTCAGACACTTCGGTTTTAGAAACACGATTTTGACTGCGTGGTTTCCAGTTCTGTAGGATCAAATGAAACCATTCACACTCTGCTGCGCAGCTGCCGCTCGCTTTTATCGAAAAACTCGAAATCGGAGGGTTCTGTGAGTTTTTCTTAAGGGGAGATGTCGTCACTTTAAACGCATGAAAATCATAGGTTTGCTTATCAATTTTTTTCTTTTAAATAATGAACTCAATAGAAAATCTGATTTCCGAATCTGATTTCTAATCTTCAAGAGATGTATAATCTCTTGAAGATTAGAAAAAATTTTGGTAATTTTTTCAACAAGATGGCGGTGCTAGAGCCGCTGCATTGGTAGGTCCTTTACGATTGACTCGCCAATCGGCATTGCACCGATGCGCTTCTTTAAAAGATGTAGAACAAATGCCATTAATGAAATCATCTATTAAATTCATTATTTAAAAAAAAATTGCTACACAAAACCTATGATTTTTATGTGCCCAAGGTAATACAAAATTCCTCATGAGATTTCCTGACTTTGAAATATCATTATGTATTGTTTCAAGTACGTAATCGAAAGATGCCATAGACAATCTGAAATAAGTGAAAAATCTTTGTCTGCTGGTCTCACATTAGGATAAAGGATGTTAAATGACTAACCTTCAATTAGCACCGAATCAATACACAGAGCGCCAGCCGATAACTGCTGTTAACCGCTATTTTCTACAAAAATAAGTTACAGATTATGTATTTCGCTTTCTACCTCAAACTCCAATTCCTTATGATTGAGTTGCTAAGGGCTAGGGTGGGTCATCTCCTCCCCACTAAATTCTCTTATATATTGTTACACATATGTATGGACAATATTTTTCTGCCACTCCACAGTGCGGCAAGTAATGGACAGAAATCGAAATGATCAATGATCAATTTTGATCCAGTTATCCTATATGGCCATTATTCAGTAAGTAAGGAATATGAATATCAAGTATAATACCCCAAAAAACCAAAGAGTATCAATAATTATAATATATTTGTTATAACCTAAAATGAAAACTTAGCGTCCTCGTTCATTATCCATTTTTGTTTGTGTGTGTTTTTTAAATAGTGTTTATAATATCTTAACTATGGATAATTTAAATAAACGTATGTATAATTTGGATTTCCAATTTTAAAGAATCATTTTGTCAAAAAATCAGTTTCAGAGAAAGCGATTCAAATCATCCTGTAATCTAGAGACACGGTAGCGTCTCGACGCCAAGTACATGAAAGACACCCGGTATATGTGTCGATGTCGCTACCGTGTATCTTTACTCGTCGCAGAGGCATTCCAACCTAACTTTTTATTTATTTCACTAATATCTCATCACGCCTGCGATATATTCTAAATTTAATGGCATTTTTCTTATGTAAACCGCATGTGAGCTTTCGAATAAGACCAAATTCAATGCAATCGGTCCACGCATGACAGAGATATCGTAATATCGTCTCATGGATCTGTCAGAAATGGTAAGGTTTGTCTTCTGATTCTCCAGTCAAAATTTTCGTCGAGAAAATTTTCGTCGACAAAATTTTCGTCGACATAATACGTATATACGCGTTATACGCACACCTTCAGCCAAAACGATACTAACACATGTTTCGTTCGTCGATTCGTCGACTCTAGGGACCATTCGGCAGGGATCGTCGTCCGTCATTGTACACATACCTATATATACTATTGAATTTTATAATCCTATGTACTATTGAACAACTTTCAGTTTTATATAACGACTCCTGTAAATTCTTTGAAATTTAATTTTCTATGCACGTGGGCATCTCCAGGAGGTGATTCTAAACGTGACTGTGCTGTGTAGTGGAATTCTGGATGAAAATAGAGGTTCAATGATGTCAAATTTGTTGGTCGAACCTCTATTTCAGTTTCTTATAATGACTGCTGTAAATTCTTTGAAATTTAATATTCTGTGCACGCGGGAACCTCCAGGAGGTGATTCAAAACATGACTGTGCTCTATAGTGGAATTCTGGCTGAAAATAGAGGTTCAGTGATGTCAAATTTGATTGTCGAACCTCAATTTTCAGTTTCATATAACGACTGGTGCAAATTCTTTGAAATGTAATACTCCGTGCACGCGGGAACGTCCAGGAGGAGCCTGTAAACTCGTTTAGGCATTGTTGTCGATTTTTGTTAATAATTGAAGCCAAAGCAACATTGAATTAACTCTTATAATGCAATTGAGATTCAGTATACGTTTATATATGTAGAATTTATCCTTAATTCTGTCCTGTGATAAAGTCTTATCACAGTATTTCAGTATGAACAGTCGTTCATGGCCGTTGATGATGATACAAATTACGCAGTTCGACAGCCATCTGGACTTGTAACATTCAATAGCCGTTTCTTATAGGTTTTCGTGCGCTGAAAACGAATCCGCAAACCGTTTGTCGCCATCACCCTCAGTTTTTGAGAAATTCGATTTTGAAAAAAACTGCAAATTTTCGACTTTTAACATCTTTTATGTCGAAACGGTAATAGTTATTCGGTTGCTCGTTGCGTCAAATTATTCTATGAACCCTCCCGAATACAACGATATAAATTATTATTGCATTATGAACATTTAAATATGTTTAAACAACGATCAAAGGGAAAAGGGCACCCGAAATACACCAATTTTCGCAGATATATTTCAAATTATTTTGAAAACTAAGGGTCAGGGAGAAAATCTGACCATTCCACGCGATACAGCAGACAGTTTTCCTTCGGAAAGCGTCAACAGAAGTGGTAAGTCTCGTTTCGTTTTCAATACAGAAGCGAAATAGTTTGGCAAAACACGCGATGCCGACAGTGGTAGTCAACGGCGGCGTGCGATCCACTGCCGCTCAGCGTAATACAAACGCTTAACGCGCGTGACTACCACTGTCGGTACCGCGCGTTTTGCCAAACCATTTCGCTTCTGTATTGAAAACAAAATGAGACTTACCACTTCTATTGACGCTTTCCGAAGGAAAACTGTCTGCTGCATCGCGTGGAATGGTCAGATTTTCTCCCAGGCCCTTAGTTTTCAAAATAAATTGCAATATATCTGCAAAAATGGGTGTATTTCGGGTGTTCTTTTCCCTTTGATCGTTGTTTAAACATATTTAAATGATCATAATGCAATAATAATTTATATCGTTGTATTCGGGAGGGTTCATAGAATAATTTGACGCAACGAGCAACCGAATAACTATTACCGTTTCGACATAAAATATGTTCAATGTCGAAAATTTGCAGTTTTTTTCAAAATCGAATTTCTCAAAAACTGAGGGTGATGGCGACAAACGGTTTGCGGATTCGTTTTCAGCGCACGAGAACCTATAAGAAACGGCTATTGAATGTTACAAGTCCAATAAAAGTCAAAATTTGTCGAACTGTGTTATCTTTGCATAGGGAAGAAAAAAGAAGTGAGATCCCCATAAAAAACTTCAGAGTAAAAAAATTACGCCAAGTACATGAATTATCTTTGTAAAAAGAAGTGAGATCCCCATAAAAAACTTCAAAAAAGTAACAAAATTACGCCAAGTACATGAATTATTATCTTTGTAAAAAGAAGTAAGATCCCCATAAAAAACTTCAAAAAAGTAAAAAAATTACGCCAAGTACATGAATTATTATCTTTGTAAAAAGAAGTGAGATCCCCATAAAAAACTTCAAAAAGTATAAAAATAAGGTAAGTACGAGAATTGTTATCTTTGTAAAAAGAAGTGAGATCCTATAAAAAACTTCAAAAAAGTAAAAAATAAGGCAAGTACGTGAAATCAAATAAATCACAAAAAATAGAAGTTAACGGGGCCGTCTCCTTTTTGTTATGGTCCGAATCGATCGAAGCGTCCCCAGTAAACAGACGGACCCTAATGAAACTACTGCGGTCGATAAAAAGAACTTCTACAGACGTGACATCTCCAGGTACTCTATGTAGACTAATTTTTGACGCATTACCTCAGTTACCTCATTTTATGTTCACTCTGTCTCTGCCGCGCTGTTGCCGCAGCTCTTTCTATCGAGAAGTCTTGAAGGAATACGGAACGACAACTGCGTCTAGTGTTAGAGCCTCACTGAACGTAAAGGAGGATAGCAATAATGAAAGATAGAGAGGTTGATAGAGATCTACGATCCCCTGTTTGTTTGTATGTTTGATTCAAATCTGGAAACTCAATTTTAATCAGTTCCAACCATCCAATTGTCTTGAAACTTTGCAGGGGTGCGTAGTTTGGACGACAATACAAAATTATGAAAAAAAACTCCAAGGGGTGAAAAAATTATCCAATAAAAATTATCCACATATCCAATCGACTTATAATCAACCACTCGCGTTCTTTACAAACTTTTAGTACTGTAGGGTTCAAGCAAACTATTAAACTGCATACAGCAATAAAAGATGATTGTAAAGAAGTTTGAGCTGTGAAATGTAAATCCACAAACACTAACAACTAGAAAATAAGAGAAATATATAGAAGAAAATTTAAAATAAACGATTTTATTAAAAATGCATTAAAAACTTAAAAATAATTATTTTCTTATACTACAATTTCGATGGTGTATTTTCACTTTAAATAAAATCGTGGAGCAGGATATCTCGCAATAAATTCATTTCGACACTTGATGCTGTACTAAATGGGATTCATATTCTGTTATGAAATATCCTGCTCCACGTTTTTATTTAAAGTTAAAAAACACCATCGAAATTGTAGTACAAGAATAGAAGTATTTTTTAGTTGTTAGTGGCTTTTTGGCAAAATCGTTTAACAGAACATTTTTTTATATATTTTTTTGTTTCTAATCAAGTTACAGTCATTAATAATAATGACTCATAAATCAATCCAACTTCATTGGAGAATTGAAATTCGACATTCAAGCTTTCGCCCCGTTAAAATGGACAATTACAGATAAAAAAGTATATATTTTTCGAAAAATACAGTATTGTCTCGTTAGCGGCTCGGTTTGGTGTACACGATGTGGACTTTTCGCTAAGTATGCCCACCACTGAAACCGAGTGAGAACGGTACGAGACAGACGACGCGTTGATGTTTTGTCTCGCTCCGTCTTTCGGACGCCGTGACATTCCGTCCTTTGCGTTCGCGCCCGTTGCGCACGCAAAGCGTACCATCTCGCTCCCCCCTTCGACCAGAAAGAAGCGAGAAAGGAACACTCGGAAGGTCCGCGCACACATATCCGTTCCATGTCAGTACCGTTACGGCGTAGCAGTGGTAAGAAGAAGAGACCCTCTACGCCCCTCTTCTTCTTACCACTGGCACGCCAGAACGGATATGTGTGCGCGAACCTTTAGGCCTCTGTTCACGCTGACGGCTCAACGCCGGTCCGGATCAGCGATCCGCTAATGAGACAATACTGCAATAATATTATCTTCTCTCATTTTGTGTAATTCCTCTTCTTCATTGATGGTCTTCCTACAATTTTGCCAGGTCGCTCATACCGAAAGATGACGTAGGCAGTGTGGATTGTTGTTTGATTGTTCATTTTCTTTGTTTCAATGGAATGTAAAATTTTCACATTTTCTATCGTATCGGCATGAACGTTTCAGTAACATACTGCTGAGATTTTCCAGATGAAAATGAATTTAAACACGGTATAAATCGGATTATTTTTAGCATTATTAGATTAGAAATGTTTCGCATTTATATTTAATTATCTAGTACAGTTCTAGAAATAATCCGATTTATACCGTATTTGAATTCATTTTAATGTGGAAAATCTCAGCAGTATGTTACTGAATATTGAAAACGTGACATTTTACATTTTATCAACACTGTATGCCTCTCCAACCGAGATTACAAGTTGCCGCACAGTGGGGCATTTCGGGTCGAAACACGGCACAAAACATTTTCTCACCCAAATCATATATTTATCGTTAATTTTTCCATTTCATTCAGTTAGGACGTATATTTGTGATCCTATTGGTACAGAAAAATTAATGAAATTTGTTTATTTAATGGGGCATAGTACTTTTTTACAAATTGCACATGTAAAAAGACTTCAGTTACTTTGAATTTCAATGGCAGGAAAGGCATTTTTGTAAAAAAAAAGCGTCATAGACCCCTTCTCGTCCCTCTAACTACCCCACTTGAACTCCCGTTAAAAATAAACAATGAAAATTGGGACATTCAGTAAGATATAATTCCAAAAATATCAGGGATATCAAAATCAAATTTGGTACACTTCAAATACATACCTCAACACTTAATTCCACCAAAAATTAGTTGAATTAAGCAAACAATAATACTATAAACAACAATACAAATTCTGAAGAGTTTCGAGGTTCTCTTCTTCAAAACCGTGTAGTCGCGTTAAAAATTAACGAATGTGAAAAACAATCATACCACCTGCAATCAACTATCTGTAAAAGAAAATTTGCAGTTTAGCGATATTTTTGTAAAAGGACTTAGTGCCGTGTTTCGACCCGAAATGCCCCACTGTGCGCCGCCGAACAGCCCAAATCCTCGCTGGTCGGGACCGGCGCGGCGTTGAGCCCGTATCGCGAGCAGAGCCCTAATTCTCAGTGTTCGTTTCTCGCTTCTTTCTGGCTGAAAGGGGGAGCGAGATGGAACGCTTTGCCTGCGCGACGGTCGCGCACGGAGAGGACGGAGTGTCAGGCGTCCGAAAGACAGAGCGAGACAAAACAACATCTCGTCGTCTATCTCGTACCACCCTCGCTCGCTTTCAGCGCCTCTCGCTCGCTCTCGTTCCATTTCGCTCTAGCCATCGCGGCGGGCATCGCCGGACAAGAGTGAGACAGAAATGCTGGAATAGCGAAAATTCCACATCGTGTACACCAAACCGAGCCCGTAATGAGACAATACTGTAGTATCTTTTATTTGAGTTTTTCCAGATATTATCTTTGCCCATCTCTGTTCTCCAACCGCTTCGCCGTGATTCATTCAAGCCTCCTTGATGGCAAAATAGTGATAGGGGAAATGCGGCAACAGCGCAATTCGACTCTCGATACGTCTCGGTAACTACGTATTTCCTACATTTATCGGCTAGATTGGACTTCCACCGGTTTTGATGGTACAAGGCACGAATATACCATCAGCGCTGGTGACGGAGAAGCCTTGCAGCTTCATTCTGTCATTTTTCGGGCTGTCCTGAGTACACGATTCATAAATTCATTATTATTTCAACGTACGGTGCTTATTACCGTTCAAACGCACCAGACCACCCTGCACGAATGTCTACTGAAGGCAACTAAACCCGCAAAAACGTCCACCGTGCCGATTCCAGGACGAAAGTTGTAATTTACGGTTTGTTTACTACATCGCGTATACGCAGGCCCGGCGGAACCATGCGCCGCACAAGGGCGCCAGCCGAATGGGACGCTAAAAAAATTAGATCGTACGCTTAATAATAAAGGAATCTAACATCCCACATAAACTAAATATAAATGTAATTCTTTTAAACATATTAAATAGAAAACAAGTGCAAAAACTTGGGGACACCAAAAATTTTTTTGCACAAGGGCGCCAGCTAACCTCGCGTCGGCCCTGCCTATACGTCACGCTGGTGCTACATGGCTGCAGTGCACCATTAGCGCCACCAACGGAGAAGCCTTGAAGCTTCATTCTGACAGTTTTCGAGTCATAAATTCATTATTATTTCAAAGTTGGGTGCTTATTAGCGTTCAAACGCACCAGACCACCCTGCACAGATGTCTACTGAAGGCAACTGTACTCGCAAAAACTTCCTTCGTGCCGATTCCAGGACGAAAGTTGTAATTTACGGATTGTTTGCTACACGCGTATACGTACACGCTTAACTTAGCTGGTGTGAGCGTACGCACACATTCAAGGCCCGGTGAGACGGCCCCCTTAATACTAATTACAAAATAAAAAAGATGTGAAATCAAAATGAGCTGCAAGTACATAAACGTGCTTTCCAACTGCGCTTAAGATGACACAACTACATATGCACAGCTAAAATGCTGTGTTCATAGCTTCCATTACTCATATCGCGGACATTTTAATGAACCCATCAAAAAGAATTCCATTTAAAAACATTGTCGTAAATTAATAGCTTTACAAAATTAATGATATACAAAAATTGCGCCAATTGTAACAATGGCTATTTATACAAAGAAAAAATGTAAACGTCATATTATTATAATTTGCATCAGAATCGTTTATATTTTTACATTGACTAAAACGTCATCAACTTTGTTAAATAGTTATACGTAGAAGGTGTTCATCGTGAATAAACACGGTTAAGAAGAATTCTGGTTCGTGGAATTTATTTCTTTATTGCGCGCCACTCGAACGTATCCTAAAATCCTGTAACCTGCGTCAACTCCACGCCTAGAAACGTTACAATAGTGTCGATGGCGCAGCGGTAAAGTTTTGAACTGTTGAACCGCTGCAAACTTTTTGAACGTAGGTTAGCGCCTCGAACTTCCAAGTTCCTCTTAAAGGCCGTCGCCCATTCTTAGAGCATATAGACATGGTAGTCTCATTGAAAGCTCGAAACTGTCGCCAACCTGGTGCGGGAGAGAGAAGTATAACTTCCAAATCGACCGTAATGCACATGCGCCCATATCGTGCGAGAGAGAAAGACATCGTGCGAGCGTCTGTAATGAACTCTCGCACCAGTTCGCACGATGCTTTCTCTCTCGCATGATGTTGATCGGCAACCGGATCCACAGGAGACATAGGTGAGACCTCCATGTATATACAGTATTGTCTCGTTAGCGGCTCGCCGGTCGGCACCGGCGTTGAGCCCGTATCGTGAACGGAGCCCTAATTCCGAGTGTTCGTTTCTCGATTTTTTCTGGTCGAAGGGAGGAGCGAGAAGGAACACTGCGTGCGTGGCGAGCGTGCGCGATGGTCGCAAGCGCTTACCGTGAGCCGGGCCTGCGTCAAGATTTTGCGGCGCGGTTTTCGTGCTCACGGTAGGCGCTTGCGACCATCGCGCACGCCTGTCCGAAAGACGGAGCGAGACAAAACATGAACGCGTCGTCTGTCTCGTGCCGTACTCGCTCGCTTTCAGTGCCTCTCGCTCGCTTTCGTTCCATCTCGCTCTCGCCTTCGCCAAACAAGAGTGAGACAGAAGTGGTGGGGGTAGCGAAACGCCCGTATCGTGTGCACTAAACCGAGCCCGTAACGCGACAATGCTGTACAGGGTGATTGGCTCGAAACGCCTGATCCGCCTGGCAACCGTGACGAGGTCAACCCCCCGCGGTGTCTCCCCGAAGTTATGGCTTTCGATCCTCGAAGGGGTTGGAGTACCTATTAAGAAGTGAGAAATCTTCGAATTCCTCATTTCTCATCAGATCTGTGCGAAAGCGACGCCAATGAATTCCTGGCGTTCCGTCGATTAAAATCATACCAAACATCATGCAAATCGGACTACTTTGACACAAGCTATTTGTATTCCTCATGTAAAAGTAGTCCGATTTACACGACATTTGGCATGATTTTCATCGGAAAACCACAAGGCATCCATCGGCGACACTTCCATATCCATACGATAAAGAATAAAGAATTATTTTATTTCCTAAACAGATACAGGGTAATTCTGGAGCTGTGTCCGTCACCCCGTGGCGAGGGCTGCCCTTCGCAGTGCCTCACTCGAATTTTATGGCTTTTTCCGGAAAAAGGTACGAATCTTGGGCCGAACGTAGCGAATTGGGGTCAGGCCCCCGCAGTGGAGGGTGAAATATCCATTACAGCGCATTAAGAAATTCATTTCTTCATCGTGTCGAAAGGGAAGTGACGCCAATGGATTCCTTATGTTTTTCTGATGAAAATCATACTAAATATCATGCAAATCGGACTACTTTGACACAAGCTATTTGTATTCCCTATGTCAAAGTAGTCCGAATTGCATGATGTTTGGTATGATTTTCATCAGAAAAACATAAGGAATCCATTAGCGTCACTTCCCTTTCGATACGATGAAGAAAAGAATTTCTTAATACGCTGTAATCCCTCGACTGCGAGGGCTCGACCTCAATTCGCTACGTTCGGCCCAAGATTCATACCTTTTTCCGGAAAAAGCCATAAAAATCGGGCGAGGCACTGCGAAGGTCTGTCCTCGCCACGGGGTACCAGGCCGCATCTTCTTGACGGGCGTTGCTCCAGAATTACCCTGTATCATTTGTGCAGTGTGTGACTCGACTACCCTCCGTGTAATCGGTCTGCGCGAAGTGGGGCTCAAGTTCGATCGTTATCAGTACTCCTGCCCGAGAGGAATACGATTTACTTTAATTATAGTACATGTGTGTTTTCTAATAAAGTGTTTCTATCGTCTCCTGAATTCAATAACTGGCACCCCGACATCTACGCTCCTACAATCCACCGTCAATACTCCTCGTGGAGAGACACAGGAAGAAAAGGGGTAGCCCGCTGTCGACGCGTGGTCCTCTCGAGTATAAACACGAATTTCAATATCAGAACAAAAGCATGCGTTGACGTATTCCGTGCGAGAGAAGGTGGGCATTGGGGAGGAGGTATTGCTATGCAGACTGCCTCTTCCAGCTTGAGCAGCCGTTTATGATGGATGCAAATCCGATTGGTTCTACTACAATCTGTTCCCTATGGTTGAAATTTAGTCTAGCAACTTTCACACCTCCTAACCTAACCAATCCAACTTGCATCCCTTCCAAAAGAACCGGCCATCCGAGCGTAGAAGCAAGTGCGAACTAAAACTAACGGTGCGCTTCTCGGTGCCGCAGATGTACCTACCTAAGTAGCATTTCTGACGGAAAAGAATTGTCCAGCCTTTGGGCCTGCTAGTCTCGGGGTAGACCCTTGGCAGGTAGGTATCAGTTTCAACAGCCAGTGCCACCCGTGGTGCTTGTCTGACCGTCCCCGGTCCTTGCTACTTCAGCGCGTTTTCTTCCAGTGAAAATCAGTAAATTTGCAAGCGCAATATCTCAAAAACCAGTGGAAATCAAGTGTATACATTAATGCTTATTGAATTTGTCTTGGAAAGCACTATCAACTCACCTCTTCAAAAAACGTAGTGCCATTTACAGAACCGAACTTGACCATCGTATCTTTTAAAATAATAATCGAAAAAAAAATTCGTTCCGGCTAATCAATTTGCCCCCTCGAACCATGCAATTCCCTATTTTTTAAATATTTTTATCTCCAATAGTTTAGAAGATATTGAGGTGTTTCTAGTTCCCGCGGACACCCTGTGACGAAACGTCCCGCGGTATGGAGGCGATCGGTACGAGTACCGCCGGCGCCGCCAGGGCGCGGAGTTTCGCGCTGCTAAAATTAGTTCCGGCAGGCCTATAAGCCTCGCGGCGACCGGGGAGGGGACCGTTCCTGGAGGAGGCGAAGTAGCCTCCCCACTTAGCGCCGCCACGCGACCGGGAGTTGACCGGGCGTAGCGTAACTAAAGGCAAAGGAACCATATCCGATCGAAGGCAAAGAGCGGCTGGGTTCTGACCAGGCTCCACGAGTGTTGCGCCTCCACCGATTCCTCTCCGCCAGCCGGTATCACGGAGCGACTGGGTGTTGACCAGGCTCCGCGAATATCGCGTCTCTACCGAACTCTCTCCATCAACCAACCTCGTGGCGTGGCTGGGCTGTGACCAGGCTCCACGAGCGTTGGCGCCTCCACCGACTCCTTCTCACCTCGTAGGGAGTCCGGGCGCTGACCGGACTCCACGAGGGCTCCCCTCCACCAACCGATATCGCTAGGCGACTGGGTGTTGACCAGGCCCCGCGAATATCAAACCTCCACCGACCGACCCCGTGGCGCGGCTGGGCTTAGACCAGGCGCCACGATCTCCACTATCCCCGGCTAAATTCCGACCCTGCCTCGCCTGCCGACGATCGCCGAAACTGCCGACGAGGAGCGCCTGGACTTCGCCCAGGACTCCCCCCCCCCCCCCCCCGCTCCCGCAGTCCCGCGATCCCCGAACCGAACAGGCCCCCACTACCGAACCAGCGGATACGGAGCCGTGGACGGCGACCAAATAAGCGGCCCGCTCCCCGCGACTCCCGCACGATCCACCGAATGCCCGGACAACCATGTACATAACCGGACGCTGATGTGTGCGACAACACACGCATAGCCGCCCGAATAAACGATAACTGTTAGCTCACCAACGCGTCGTTTGGCCCCTTCCCTCTCCCGACGGTGAAACACAGGCGAAACCCCGTCCGGCGACGGACCGTACGAAGGCCCGTCACAACCCTGTACATCTAACTTAATTTTTATTCGGTGCCTACAAAATGTTCCAGCTACGTCAAGCTGTCACACTGCACCATACAGTCGACTACCTAAAATATATTCGGGCGGCTCGAAACATTCGAGTTACCCGAAACACATTTAAGCTGCTCGCCAAAATCGAGCTACCCGAATTCGTTCGGGTCTCGGCTCGGCTCGATTGTTTCGAGTCTCGAAGCAGCTCTACGCTAGACGCAGCTAAACGCAGCTCTCGTGCCGTATTCATTCAAGACTTCTCGACAAAAAGAACTGTGGCAACAGCGCGGCAGAGACAGAGAGAACAGAAGATGTAGCAACTATGGGTAAAAAATTCGTCTACATAGAGTACAATAGAGTACCTGAAGATGTCATCTCTGTACAACTTCTTTTTATCGATCGTAGTAGTTTTAGTAGTAGTTTAGTAGTTTAGTTATTAATAAGCGAAGATTTTTATCCCAAAAGCCTGGTCTTTAATTTAAACAAAACGATTTGTTGCTCCTTTCCTTTATTATTCGACTTTTCTTTATAACTTGAAAATGAAAAGTTCCCCAACATTCAATTTAAACCACTGAAAAGGGTATTAAATAAAGTATCAACTGAACAGTTTTAAATTTTTGTATCACGATTAAGTTAAAAAAATTGAAAAATAATCAAATAAATATAAAAAATATTAAATTATACATCATTAGAAAGGAATAATTTTATCTTATTTTTTGGTGTAAATTTCATTTCAATATCTTAAAATAAGACCCAAAAGGCGCCAACTTTTCAATCGGGCCCACTGCGCAACGGTGCACAAAAGACTGGAATAATGTACTTAAACATCGACCGATTTCCTGGCAAACCACTCGCTTGATCCAGCGACTGGACTAATGTAAACCCAGCTTAACCTTCACTCTGTGTACTAATAGTTTAACGTTAACCGTGTACAGGAGTCTAATTGGACCCCACGCGTTTTCAGTCCCAAATGTACAGAAAAAACTGTAGCTGCTTAAGTATATGTGAAGTTTTATTAATTTTTAAGAAGATAAGTGTCTGGGCCGGAGCTACTTGGGGGTAGAGGAAGTTGCTTGGGAAAAATCCTGTCAGTCAGCTAGCAATCACGTCGCAGAAATGTTCACGGCCCAATAATACCTATTACGCGATGTTCTGGGTGTACGCCCGGAACAACGGGGACGCAAGTGCTACTGTGCGAGCGTTTTCACGGGAATACCCGCATATCCAAACCCCAAGCTAGGGTACGATTCGGCGTTTGGCGTCAAAATTATTCTGAACATCGTTGTGCGAATTCACGCTGCGGTGACGAACATAATACCACAAACTTCGCAGGACGTCCAAAGACAGCTGATCGTACGTGCTGAGGTGTTCATAGACAATTTTTATAACGCAGGAACAACACGTTCTATGAAAAATAAATTAAGTGATCAGTGTTAGTGGCCGTGCAGTGAAGTGAATATTCGGTACATTAACCCGGACGCACTTGACGTTACGAGCCTTACCTTCGGGTGGTGTCGTATACCTGCGATCAGCTGAGCACCGGGCGTTACCCTACCATAAAACTTTTCGTCCACCGATGACCAGGATCGGTACAGTGACCTACTTAGTGACACAGCTTTCCGAAAAGAAAGGAAAGGAATGTCCGAAAGGGTGAGTTTTATTTAATTTATTGGTGATTATTAGGTGTAGAAATAAATTCTATTCGATTTTAGGGTAGGTACAATAACAGTTTGATTTAAAAAATATGAAAACATTTCAATCATCGAAACATTTTCCATTACTGTTAATTACCTTTCGCCATTTTTCTGGCAGCTTACGAATATCACCGCGAGAGAAATTCGGTAGCTTTGTACTGATTATGTAAATCCAGTCGGATACAATTTATTCATACTTATTTGAAAATGAAATTTATGTATTTCTTGTCCTCTCACCTCAAACCATTATTATTTAAGATTCTGTTTAAAAAAAGTCTGTGTAACGCGGTTTACTTCGATGCATGCCGACTTGCTTGTTCGTACGTTCGTAGCGCCTACCGCGTAGCCAACGCTACCGCGGGAGCTCGGGCGGAAGGCGCGCGCTCTGATTGGTCAGGGATTTTTGTTAATATCTCCTAAACGAAACTTCGGACAATATTTTCGCTAAGGAAAAGTTGTTTCAAATCACCCCCTGAGTCACCCCTTTCAAGGAACTCCGACATTTTTGGGACACCCTGTAGTTATCCTAGCATCAGTTCTTCTAAGTAATTCTACCCGTACCTATCCACACTCGGGACCCAACAGTATGGATGAAAGTTCGATTTTAAGTTGCACTGACACGTAAAAAAATGACGAAAAATCGGGTTTCAATTTTTTTAATTACGCCACACCAAATTCAGTAATTTGTAAAATTTAGGATAATAGTAACAATGATATGTACTTCCGACAAAAATATAATTTTAGTTCTGCAACCGGCTATACCCTTTCATCCTAGTAGCGCCACGATTTCGCATGGGGTTCGTACAGGAAATTTCACTCTCCTGCGGCTCCCCGATTATTAAATTAGGTTCGTCCGGGTGTGGCCCCTAATTAACAAAGTGATAAACTGCATTCCTTGGGAAATTTTCTCACTAGCCAGCCGCTCGCACTGCTTGCAGCAATGGCTCATAACTATACATACCAATCCGAAAACTGCGTAGAGAGACTCCTGTTTCGTACGTCGAACCTAAGGTTGCTGTTTAAGACGTGTAGTCCAGTACTACAGTGTACTAGATACGTCAACATACGTCGAATCTTGTGTTAAACCATGCAGTAACAAACTTACGTACATCAGCAATATATTACTATATCAGTATTTGGTAATTATTTAGAACTTTAATATGTTATCAAGATCAAGATTCTAAACAACTTTTTCTTATACATGTTACCGCCGCACAGCAGTAGTTTCCGAGATATTCGCAAAGAACTGTTGAATCGAATCGCCGAAGGTTGTGCTGCTACGAGCGAGTACGTATAGGTAGAATACAATGTCGACCTTCATTGTCGAGACATTTGCAAAAAACTTCTGATGATTTATTCCGATGCAAAACAAGTGATGGAGCTGACCTTCGATTCCGAAATATTTGCGAAAAACTTCTTTTGACTTATGCCGACATAACGCATTCCACTTTCCAACTTGTCCCAGGTATTAGTATTGGTTGGGGCTAGACTAGTGCGGGGGGCGCGTAAAGCATCATAGCTAACGGATGTAAGTTTGGAGATTTAAACCAGAGACTTGCGGATGCCCATCAACACCCCGACTCATATGGGTTGGCGATCATGCTTTACGCCTCCCCCCCCCCCCCCCCCCCGCACTAATCTAGTCCCAACCAATACTAATACCCGGGACAAGTTGGAAAGTGGAATGCGGTGCGCCGGAATAAGTCGAAAGAAGTTTTTCGCAAATAGCTCGGACAAAGGTCAGCTTCGTCATTTGTTTTGGCCCATGCTGGCGCATACGCTGCCACGGACACGTACTGAAGGTAGGTATACGGCAGAATACATTATGTAGTAGCAAGAATTTTTCGCAAATATCCCGGAAACGAAAGTCGTGCGGCGGTAACATGTATAGGGAAAAGTTGTTCAGATTCGTGTCCCCGATAACATATCCGAAAATCATTTAAATCGGTGAGGATGAAAAACTTCTAAATAATTACCCAGTATTTAAGTACAATCAGTGTTTGTTGCTTGTAGAGTTTCCAATAAGGGTTAAACAATTCCCATGCGTGACTTTATCCCTTATAATTGGGTGCACACAATATTTTCGCGATGTTGTCTATTTTTATTTCTACATCGGCGATGAACAGTCCAGAGGCACACTGCTTTTCTATCGTGCAACTGAATGACTATTTTCTTTATTCCCATATACAGGGTGTTACATGACGCGGGCGTGCAGATGCTTTTAACGCATATTCTCAACAATTAATAACTCTAAAATGAAGCTTCAAACGTAATTTCGTTATTCTTAATTTTCGTCTTATTTTAGCACAGGCCTGGCCCGAGATTTGCTCACACGAGCAGCCGCGAGTTGCTCTTCGCTCTTGGAGGCACCAAGCCAGGCCCACAAGCGAAAAGTCTTCATGGTGGGGGAATCTGTGAACACAACTATCCCCACTCTTTTACGGCTGCTGCTCTTGCCTTCGCTTGCAACCACCCGCGGCTACTCTTCGAGGGCAAGAGCAAAAGTTGGACAGGCCTGTTTTAGCATATACTATATATTATTAACATTCTGTGTATTGTTACGACAACCGCGAAGCAGCCGTTTATGTGTTTACCGCGCAATCCAAACCGTCGTATCTGAATACGGCCAAACGTGACCGGTAGCCATATGCCAGAGTGTGAACGTTTTCATTTGATCCTAAAGAACTGGAGACCGCACGGCCAAGACTGCTGTGTCTAAACAGAGCTTGAAAGCAAAGCGAGCTCCAAGATCGCATGCCTCGACACTGCCTCGACAATCCTTTGTGAATGGTGAACGATTCATTAGAAGATAATGTACACTCCATTCCATGTTAGAACGGACCCACGCCCCTACCGATTTACAACCGATTGGCACAGCTCCCACGGATCTGACACACGCGATTGGTCGTAACACTTCGGCGATTGGTCGTAGTACTTTCCCCGCTGATTTCCTACGAATCAACAGTATATCCCTACGCGGAACGAGTTCACTCTAAAGTGGAATGCAGTGTACACATTGTGCGCCCGGCTCAAAAATATCTATCCAACTACCACATATGCACGCTGCAGAGTGGAATAACTTCACACAGTTGGCATCTGCTTTGGTAACGTTCTTTCTAAAATGTTTCGTGAATATGATTTAAGTGAGAACCTATGGCGTGGTTTTGTATCCCACCATATTCACGGAATATTGTATCAGTAGATACCAACTGTGTGAACTTGGTCCCGTGTTCATTAGGGTGGATCGAACAAATTTTGTAGTCGGAAAGATTTCCATTATTTTCTTCTGTATCTCTTGTAATCACAGGTTCACCTCGCTCTGTTACACTTGACATAGACGCCATTATTAGAATACGAGTAATTACTACCATGCATCGAGTATATCATTCAGAGTGTCATGTTTACCAATCCACACAGAGTTGTTTTCCGGGCAATCGGTCCTTTGACCTATCTTTGGTACTCCCAAAAATTTGACGGGTTTCCAGATTCCTACTTATTAGGATGTCATAAGATGTTGTTTAGATCTGTGAAGATCGTTTGAACAAGAAAATGGTGGAAATAGGGAGCTGCCTTTCTCTATCATTCCAGCTTCGGTTGTGAAGAAATTGGAGGAAATATATATGTAAAAACTTCTATAGCTATAGTTTCGCATATACGAGTTTTACAAATTACCATTGAAGATATAAGTCCAACATCTTTAAGTACAGAAGAGGCAGTATGTGCTGTTGCCCTATCGCTGACACCATATCGCTGTGAGACAAGCGCAGTTTCTGCCAAATTAATTCGCATTTGAGCTGAAGACTATTCTCTCTTCCTTTGTGGTTCGTAGAGCTGAAATTCCTCGTATACATTTAAGTCCCTTGAATCGCACTTAATAGACAGAGATGAAATATGAGTTCAGGAGCAAGAGGGTCTGGCATCAAGAGCATTAGCATGATAAAGCCTATTTATCTTCGCATTTCGATATCTTCTCACGTTGAGTTTTATCGTTGCAAACAAATCTACTCCACCAATGCAACAAATTCCAGGACCCCTTTGGTCAAGAAGCTCTGTTCAATAAGGGGTACCTTCTTCTCTTTTGTACTACTACAAGTCGAAAAATCAGGGCACTTGCAAGCGGGGATGTTGAACAAATTACACGCGGCCGTTTTAAATGCATCTTACTTTGACTGCAATGTGGGGCACCTATAGATATTTCTGTAGTCACTCTTTATTTTTATATGTATGTATGTATGTATGTCTTTAATGTT
Source organism: Andrena haemorrhoa (assembly GCA_910592295.1). NCBI lineage: Eukaryota > Metazoa > Arthropoda > Insecta > Hymenoptera > Andrenidae > Andrena > Andrena haemorrhoa. The sequence goes on from OU342942.1 coordinate 23,907,203, forward strand.
TTCCCCTTAGGGTTACATGCTTTCTTTTGCCCTCTCCTCTCTCTTCTTTCTTACAATTTTCCTTATCCTACCTTAACCTAGACTTAATACTATCCCTTAAACTACTTCTCCGCGCCGTCTCCTCTCCCTCTCTCACGCCACGCTCGCTCTGTTCTTACCCTAGCCTTAACCTATCGCTCTTATTTCCTAATTCTTACATCTACACCTCTCACGCCCCTACTCTCTCTCCCTCCCTCCGCCTTGGACTTCCATTTCCTCTCTTTCACTCCATTCCTTCTTTCACTCCTTCCCGTTTTCATTCCCCCCCTCCCCCTTCCCCCTGTTGCCTCCTTCCCTCTCCCTCCTCCTTTCCTCTAACCTCTTCATCCATTCCTCTCCTTTTCCTCCTTCATCCAAAATCTCCTTTATCTTTTCCCCTATATTCCCCTCCTTCCCTTCCTCCCGCGCGCACCTCTCCAGCACGTGTTCCCACGTCTCTACCTCTCCTCCGCAGACTCTACATCTCCTCTCCTCCTCTCCCTCCCAATATCTCCCTCCCCTCATTTCGTTCCCCAGTCTAAATCTCGCCATCCTCCCGTATCTTTCCTCACTCCATCCTGCTTCAAGGTATTTCGGCAACCCTTCCGTTCTAACCTCCCTGTACCAGCTGTTGTACCTTGAATCCCGTATCTTCCCTCTTCTTTCCTCTTCCTGTTTCCTGCAATCTTCCTTTTCTACCTCTTCGTACCCCCTTTCCCTTTCTTCCCTCCCCCCCTCTCTCTCCTAAATTCCTTCCTCTCTCTTTCCCACGCTGATAACCCCGTCCCCGCTTCCTTTTCCCTTTGCCTCACCTCTTCCAGACACAGCCTGGCCAATTCCCCTCCCTCTCCCCTGCCCAACTTCTCTTCATACCTCCACGCCCTCCCCCCCGCCCACGTCCTCAACTTCTTCCTCTTCGTTTCCTCCCTCACCATATATCCCGGTGTCCGCCAATCCACTCCTAGCGACCACCTTAAAAATCTTTCCTGTATCCTCTCCACCTCCTCCCTCTCCCTCCACCCCCATACCTCTGCACCATATCCCACCACCGTCCATACCAGCATGTCGAAGAGCCACACCCTCCTTCCCCAGTCCTTCCCAAATTTCCTTTTCCCTATCCCCCATACCTGTCTCATTACCACCCCCGCCTTTTTTACCCTTTCTCTGGTGTGCGCTTCTTGTCCCCCATTCTTCTTAAACGTATACCCGAGGTATTTAAACTCCCTTACCTCCTCTATCCTCTTTCCTTTCCACCTCCAGTCCACCTTCCTCTCTCTTCCCCCCCCTTTCCTGAACCTTACTATTTTCGTTTTTCCCACATTTACCTCCAGCCTCTTTCCATCTAAATATCCTTCCAGCCTCCTAATCAAACTCTCCATCTCCTCCTCCGTTTCTGCCAGAATCACCAAATCGTCCGCATACGCCATCGCGCATATCCTCCTTCCTCCTATTTTCACCCCTCCCCATTTTCCTCTCCTAAGCACCTCGTCTACGTCCGCTGTTAGTAAATTGAATAGAATCGGACTCAGCGGGCACCCCTGCCTTAGGCCTTTCGCCGTCCAAAAACTCTCGCCTACCTCACCTCCCACCTTCACCTTGCTCGTCGTCTCTCTGTACATTTCTTTTACCCTCTCCCTCAGCCCCTCCCTCACCCCTCTCCTCTCCATCGCCTCCCACAACACCCTCCTGTCTACCGAGTCGAACGCTGCCCGCAGATCCACAAACATCGCTATCAGCTTTCCTTTGATCCCTTGTATCTGCCTCCCTATCAGGTAGTTCAACGCATAAATGTGGTCGACCGTCCCTCTTCCCCTCCTGAAGCCCGCCTGATTCTCCGGCACCAACCCTTTCTCTTGTACCTCCTGCTCCAGCCTTCCTACCAGTACCGCCGCGTACACCTTGTATAGCGACGGCATTAGTGTCACTCCCCTATACTCCTGCACACACCTTCCCCCTCCTTTCTTCACCAGGGGTACTATTATTCCCTCTTTCCAATCTTCCGGCCATCCCTCCCCTTCCCACACTCTTTCACATATCTCCCACGCTACTTCTATCCCCTTCTCTCCGCCATACTTCCACACTTCATTCGGGATTTCATCCCCTCCCACCGCCTTCCCCTCCTTCAGCTTCCTCACTACCCTCCTTATCTCCTCTTTACTTATTCCCACTTCCTCTCCCCTTCTCTTATCCCCCTCCCCTCCCATCTTTACCCTACTTTCCACTCCTCCTAATAGTCCCATGAAGTGTTCCTTCCACTCCTCTTTCTTTATCCTTTCGTCCACCCCCCTCCATCCTTTCCTCCCCCTGTTTACTATTTCCCACACCTTGCTTTCTGTCTTCGCCTCAGCCACTTCCCTTATCAACCTCTCCTTTTCCTCCTCTTTTTTCCTCTCACACAGTTCCTTGTACTCTCTCCTCTTACTCTTGTACTCCTCCCTTGTCCTCTCCCCTCTTCTCCATTTCCTTAACTCCCATCTCACCTGTCTTTTCAACTCCCTGCATTCTCTGTCCCACCACCCTTCCCCCTTCCGCCTCGTCTCCTTTCCCCCTGCTTCCTCCCCTTTCCTCATCGCCTCTTTAATCCTTTCTATCGTCTTGCTCACCTTCTCCTGCATCCCTTCCCCTTCTACGCGCACTCCATTCATTCCCTTCTCAAACTCCTCCTTCATCCTTCCCGTCCACCGTCCTCCTCCTGCCTTCCTTTTCCTCGCTTTCCCGCTTCTCTCCCCCACCCCTCCCTCCCTTATTGTCACTATCATCGGGTGGTGGTCCGATTCCACCCTGTCTCCTACCTCCATCCTTTCCACCCCCTTTCTCGTCCTCTCATCCCCCAATATATAGTCTATTACCGTCGCCCCTCTTCCCCCTGTATATGTGAATTCCCCCTCTTCATCCCCTTCTATGTTCCCGTTCAGTATTTCCCACCCTGTCTCTTCTATGAGTTTTATTAGCTTTTTCCCTTCCCCATTTACCTTTCCGTCTTTTGACTTTCTTCCCCCTCCCTCCTCTTCCCCCCCCCCCCCCTCTATCCTACCGCCGTGCTCTCCTGTTCTTGCGTTGAAATCCCCCCCTATTATCACCCTCTCACCTTCCTTTTGCCCCTCCATCCACCCTCTGATCTTTTCCAGCTTCTCTTCTATGTCCCCGTTCACGTATATTGCCACTATTGCCCAAAACTCCCCTCCCCCCGCCCTCACTCTCTCCACCATTATCCCTTCGTCCTCTCCCTGTCCTTGTTCCTCTTCTCCCATCAATTCCTCCCTCACTCCCATCAACATGCCTCCCATCGCTCTACCCTTCTTGTTCTTCCGCTTCGCCCATTGTGCCCTCCACCTGTATCCCGCCGGCAGTCTGCGTTTGACCCTATTCCATCCTTTTTCCTCCACCCATGTTTCCATCATAACTACTACCTCCCAATCTTCTACCCCCTTCCAGAACTCCTCCTCTTTATTCGTCACCCCCGCTACGTTCCAGAACGCTATCTTCCAGCTTCTCCGTTCCTCCCCCTGATTCCTCCTCCCCTCCCCCTTCCTGCTTAGTTTTTTGCCCCTCCTCCTTCTTGTCCCCTATTCTCCCTCTCCCCTTCTCCCCTCCTCCCTCCCTCTTTTCCCCCCTCTCCTCCTTCTCTGTCTTGCCCTCCCTTCTCCCTCCCCCGCCAATCCCTTAGTACCTCTCTCCGCTCGTCCCAGAACCACGTTTTCCCATCTATCCCGATCTTCCCGTAGCTTACTCTCACTCTTCTTCCCTTTCTTTCCTCCTCTTCACCGATCTCCCTTATCAACCACTGCATCCTTCTTTCCTTCCACGTCAAATCATCTTCTATCCTCTCTTTCCTCCCCCTCAGTTTTCCTTTATTCCTCATCACCTCCCTTTTAGCCTCCATACTCTCCATTCTCACCTCCAGCATCACCTCCTTTCTGACCTGCCTTCCTCCTCCCAGCTCCTTCACCCCCTCTATCCCCCCTTGCGCTCCTACTGCCGCGAGCACTGCTCTCGCTCTCTCTGTCGCCGTTCCCTCCCTGCCTACCCCTCTTATGATTATATTCTTTTTTCTCCCTTCTCTCTCCTTCATCTCCAGTTTTCTTTCTAGCTCCTGCACCCTTACCTCCCACTCTCCCCCTCTGCCCTCTCGCCCTTCCTTTTCTTCTCCCCTTCCTTTTCCGCCCTCTGCCTCTTCCCTCCCCCTCCAAATCTCCATAACCTTTAGCCTTTCCTCCACCTCCCTTAGCCTTTTCTCCTCTATCTCCACCTCCATCATCTTTTTTCCATCCCTAACATTCTAACCTCCAACTCCTCCTTCTCTCTTTTCCACCTTTCCTCCCATTCCTCCATCTTCCCTCTGAGCTTTCCCACCTCCTCTCTCGTCTCTCTACCCTGCTCCTTTACTTCTCTCAGGTCTTTCCTCACTTCCTCCCTCATTTCCCTTATCAAGCACTCTAGTGCTCCACCCTCTCCTACCTTCTTCTCTTCTGGCGATCTCAGCACCTTCCTGCTTTTCACGAACGCCCCTTCCCCCTCGTTCCCTTCTCCCTGCCCTCCCCTCTCTTTCTCTCTCTTCCTCTTCCACATCTCTGCTATCCCCTTTTCACTTCCTGCACTTGCGCTCCTTTCCCTTGCTAATTTCTCTTCGCTCATTCTTATCCCTCCTGGTTTCACTTCACTTTCCTTTCTTACTCTCCCACTCTCCTCTTTATTTTTTTTTATATATTGGGAGTGATATGTTTTAACTTTTTGTAAAACTCGTATATGTGAAACTATAGCTATAGAAGCTTATATATATAATATATATGGAGGAAATATATATATATAATATATATATTTCCTCCAATTTCTTCGCAACCATATCTGCAATGGTAAAAAAAGGCGGCTCCCTATTTCCACCACTTTCTTATTCAAACGATCGTCTCAGATATACACAGCTACTTATGACATCCTCATAAGTAGGAACCTGGAAACCCGTAAAATATTCAGGAGTACCAAAGATACGATAAAGGACCGAATGCCGGGAAAAAAATTCAGAATGTGATATTGTGATATAAGAAGACAACTTTGTGGAGAATGCTATACAAGACACTCTGAATGATATAGTACTCGTATCCTAATAATGGCCCCTCTGACAAGTGTAACAGAGCGAGGTAAACTTGTGATTACAAGATATACAGAAGAAAATAATATAAATCTTTCCGACTACAACAAGCTAGTGTTAAAACAGAATTTTTGTATTTTTGTCAAAATATCGAAATTTCAAGCTCAAGTACAGAACAGAAGATGTTATTTGATGAAATTGTGAGTTCACACACCTAATACTGATTAGGGTGAGCAACTTTTCTGCACTATTAGAATTTGATATAAACAAATTTTTCGATCCACCCTAGTGCGTATCCACTAGCGAACAGTTCACGAACACTGTTCGCAAACAATCCATACAAGCAGTTCGCAATCTTTTTATAACCACTATATGATCTTTTTGCGAATATTGCTCACGCAACAAATTCACGAACAGTTCCCGAACAATGATAAATAATTTGTTTTTACCAGTCTATCAGTTTCTTGAGGAATCAGTCCATTATTTGGTCTCACTTTAATCAGAGGGGCATTCCACGCCAAATCGATCACTTTTTTCCATCGATATCTCGGATTTTTTTAAACTTGAATATGTTCTAGTCCTCGTGGAATTAGGGGGGATTAAGTAATCATTTTGTCCATTTCGAGTTTGTTTAAAAAATACAGAGCCTTGAATTTTTCGATTTTTGCCTATTTTCGTGAAAATGGGTTGTACCTATGAATTTTTATCTCGGAAACTATTTGTCGGATGTAGTTGATTCTTATGGCATTTTAATGTCGAAGGATCGGCCTTTCCAAATATATGTTTTCCAGATCGAAAAATTAATTTTGCAACATTGAAAATTATAAACAAATTTTTATTTTGCACATTGGGGCTGGAGGTCGCGATTTTAAAAATCCGAAAAAAATACTATCGTATTTTAGGCCTTGAAGTTTTCTCTATAAAATAAGCCTATCTCTAGGGAGGTGCGGTTCCTATTAATGTCGCAGTGGTGTGGTAAATACGGCGGTTCGCGCCGGATCGGGTAAGCGGACCGGGCGTTGCGCGGACGCTCCGCTATTACGGTCGACTGACCGTACCGCTACCATGCCATATTATTTCAATGAGGTCTAAAAACAATATCGATGGATCCCGTACTCGTCTGAATGGTGCCATTTATGCCTAAATTGGCGTTGCTCGATGGAAACCACGGGAAAGTGGTGGGCTGTTTCCATCAGGAGAAGAATAAGGATGAGTCAAGAAGGATGGCATGGATAAGGTTCATTTCGAAGGGGATGGGCTGGGGGATTGAGGGTAGCGAATAAGAAATCGACCGAATCTATTTCATTGTGCTGAACACAGTACCATTTTTGTCGGACGCAAAAGTTTTACATAAAATTTTGTTTTATAATAATGGCGTAAAGCTATGGAAGCTTCTAGTGCCAGTGATAGCAAGTGCTGCAGCAAAGCGAGCTTCTAAGCTAGCAGCATGGTTTTTCTGTTCATCCTGTTTTACATAATCAAAGGTAATGTTTGGAAAAGATGTTCTTGCCCATTCATACAAAGCTGGGGTGTAAGAATTTGATAATCCACTTTTCTTTGTAACCTAGTGCGCATTGCAAGTCTTTTCACGGCACCTGCAATCTCGTCACATGGTCCTTCACCGTGTGCCGTTGCAAAAAATGCCACTCAGCAGCAACATCGAAATCACTAATGTGATGTATCAAATTTATGACATTTTTTCTATTTTTATACTGTGCAGCCGCTCCATCGGAAAAATATATTTTTTTTACGTTTCTTACAAATTTATCTGCAAGGTATTTCAGTAATCGTTTTTGAAATAGGTGAACAGCAGCCGTATTATGACCTAAACATTCAGAAATTATAACAAAATTGTGATGAGCTCTATATTTACTATCTATAGTAAACTATTGATGAACAGAAAAATCATGCAACTAGCTTAGAAGCCCGCTTTGCTGCAGTACTTACTATCACTGGCAGTAGAAGCTTCCATAGCTTTACGCCATTATAATAAAATAAAATTTTATGTAAAACTTTTGCGTTCAACAAAAATGGTACTGTGTTCAGCACAATGAAATAGATTCGGCCGATTTCTTATTCGCAACCATCCTTCTTGACCCATCCTTATCCTTCTCCTGTGGGAAGCAGCCCACCACCTTCCCGTGGTTTCCATCGAGCAATGACAATTTTTTAAGAAATAATCAACGATAGGACAAGTTGATACTTAGAAATCTCATTATTATAAAAAAAAGCATTGGCCAAGAATGAGTTAGTAAAGTTCTTCTGCAGGCATAAATGGCACCATTCAGACAAGTATGGGATCCATCGATATTGTTTTTAGACCTCATTGAAGTAATATGACATGGTAGCGGTACGGTCAGTTGACCGTACTAGCGGAGCGCCCGCGCGACGCGCGGTCCGCTTATTTACCATACCACTGCGACGTTAATAGAAGCCGCACCACCCTGGAGATAGGCTTATTTTATAGAAAAAACTTTAAGGAATACGATAGTATTTTTTTCGGATTTTTAAAATCGCGACCTCCAGCCCCAATTTGCAAAATAACACTTTGTTTATTATTTTCAATGGTGCAAAATTAATTTTTCGATCTGGAAAAAATTTATTCGGGAAGGCCGATTCTTCCACATTAAAATGCCGTAATAATCAACTAAATCCGACAAATAGTTACCGAGATAAAAATTCATAAGTACAACCCATTTTCACGAAAATAGGCGAAAATCGAAGAATTCAAGGCCCTGTATTTTCGAAACAAACTCGAAATGGACAAAATGATAACTTAAACCCCCCTAATTCCACGAGGACTACAACATATTCAAGTTTAAAACAAAATCCGAGACATCGATGGAAAAAAGTGATCGATTTGGCATGGAATGACCCCAGAAGAATTTCACTGTAGGCGTGAATGTGTGAAGTGTTTGCGAAAAGATTATGTAGTGGTAATAAATTGTCTGCGAACAGTGTTTATGAAATGTTCGCTGGCGAGTACATCACTTTTAACTTTATATTACCGAACAGTTCAGGAACAGTATGCCAACAGGTACACGAACAGACGATTTCTAGGAAATTCTATTCCCATACTGTTCATGGACAGTTTGCGAACGCTGATGAAGACGCACCTTAATATCTTGATGCCCCAAAGTCGTTCGAGGGCATTTATTACCCTTTAAAACTTACCTTCGTTGAACGTGCAGAAATTGTTCCTTATCTCCGGTATTGGAAATGATAATAGGAAGACGAAGCAGGGTAACCGTCCCACCAAGATCTCCGGATTTGACACCTGTAGACTATTTCTTCTGATGGTATCAGAAAAGATTAAGTTTACCGGGAAGAACCTACTACCCCAGATAATTTGAAAAAACGTATAACGGATGCCTGCCAACAGTGTCACAACTTCTGCAACATTGGAGAGGGTGCAATTATGTTTTAGGGAGAGGTAAATCAATGCACTGACATCCGAGGTCATCATTTTGAATATCAAAGACAGGGAACAACTTCTAGACGTTCAACGAAGGTAAGTTTTGATCGGCAATAAATGACCTTGGGATACCAACATATTATAGGTCGATGAATTTTTCACGAAACGGGTTACACGTCCATGTGAATAAAGACATATAGTTCCATTTGAAAAAAACAAAGGTCACTTTAAAATCTCGAAGGTTCGTCCACCCAGATAAGATATGTGGCGATCACAAGATGTCCGCCTCGAGACAAAGTAAGTTTTACTTGAAATATTCTTTTCAATAATGAATACTTTAGGAGATAATTTCATGCGAAACTTCAAATGGGACACCCTGTATGTATAATCGGGTGGAGTGAAACAAAACTTTCTTTCGATGATCAAATTCTAATAGTGCGGAAAAGTTGCCTACTTGGTCCAATAAAACGTGTAAAAAATTTCAGCCCGATTGGATAATTTCTTCTGTGTGGACCAAAGGCTTTAACTTTCAAAATTATAGTAAAAATCTTAAGAAAGTTCAACTTCCTTCCGTTGGTGGATTCTACCTTTTCCTTACCCAGGACTATATTTGTTGCATAAATGAAGCAAAGAAACACCCGTGACTGATTTCGGAACGACAGGAATGGCCTATCGGCACTTTAAAGCATCAAAAAAATGCAGCTCTTCGCCCACTTTCCTAACGGAACAAGTGGCCCAGAACTCACCACGCGGAGGTAGCTGTACGTCGGGCTCCTTGTTTTTGTGTTGTTTTTTGTATTTTTTATTTTTAATTTTCTTGTAAAGTATTTTCATATTTTTATTCGCCAGAACGAGAAACTGCGCTTGTTTCAGCTGTTACTAGTGTGTAAACTTTACAGCGGGAACTGATTCTTCGTTTCAAAATTTGGCATCGCTTGAGGTGACAACAATTTACATCGAATAAAACCATCCCGTGTATCGCTGCCGCACACATGACAGGATGCTTCGATCACGAGTTTCACCTTGTGTTCGACTGCAAGGGTGTGGCAGGGATACTTAAAAAATTCCCAGTCTAGAAACGAGCTGTGGCTGGACAATTTTTCTGATAGCTTTTGATTAGTTACTGCGTGAAGTCCGTCTCGATGCATTTCGCAAAATTTTGCAAGCACGAGAATTAGGTGAAAGTGGTGAACCAAGTGATTGGTCCTCTGTTCGAATCAAGTCACCTCCAATTCTCAACACAGTAACTAATCAGGAGCTATCAGAGAAATTGTCAAGCAACAGCTTGTTTCTAAACTGAGAATTTGTTAAGTATCCCTGCCACACCCTTGCAGTCGAACGCATGGTAGAATTTGTGACTGAAGCATCCTGTCAAGTGTGCGGCAGCGATGTAAGGAATGGTTTCATTCGATGAACATTGTTGTCCCATCAATCGATGCCAAATTTTTAAACGAAGTTCTCGCTGTAAAGTTTGCACACCAATAACAGCTCTATCAAGCGCAGTTTCTCGTTCTGGCAAATAAAAAAATGAAAATACATCACAAAAACAATAAAATTAATTAAAAAAACAAAAATAATATAAAATACAAAAAACAACACAAAAACCAAGAGCCCGACGTACAGCTATGTACCTCCGCGTGGTGAGTTCTGGGCCACTTGTTCCGTTAGGAAAGTGGGCGAAGAGCTGCATTATTTGATGCTTTAAAGAGCCGATAGGCCATTCCTGTCGTTCCGAAACTAGTCACGGGTGTTTCTTTGATTTATTTACGCAACAAATATAGTGCGGGGTAAAAAGTTAAAATCCACCAACGGAAGAAAGTTGAGCTTTCTTAAGTTTTTTCCTAAAATTATGAAAGTTAAGGCTTTTGGTGCACACAGAAGAAATTATCCGATCGAGCTGAAATTTGTTACACGTTTTATTGGGCCAAGTAGGCAAGTTTTCCGCACTATTAGAAGTTGTTCATCGGAAAAAAGTTTTTTTCACTCCACCCTAATGTATATACAGGGTGTCCCACCTAAGAATGGACAGCTTGATATCTCCTAAACTATTGGAGATAAAAATATTTAAAAATAGGGAATTGCATGGTTCGAGAGGGCCAATTTATTAGCCTGAACGAATTTTTTTCGATTATTATTTTAAAAGATACGATGGTCAAGTTCGGTTTTTCAAATGGAACTAATTTTTTTGAACACCTGAGTTGATAGTGCGTTCTAAGACAAATTCAATAAGCATTAATGTATACACTTGATTTCCACTGGTTTTTGAGATATTGCGCTTGCAAATTTAGCGATTTTCACTGAAGAAAACCCACTGAAATAGCAAGAACCGGGGTTGGTCTTGCTGGCACTACGGAGGAGCCACGGAGGGCCTTGCCTGTTGAAACAGATACCTACCTGCCAAAGGTCGGCGCCAGACCCAAAGGCTGGACAATTCTTTTCCGTCAGAAATGCTACTTAGGTAGGTACATCTGCGGTGTCAAGCGGCTTCTGCCTACCGTTACTTTTATTTCGCACTTGCTTCTACGCTCGGATGGCCGGTTCTTTTGGGAGGGATGCAAGCTCGATTGTTTATGTTAGGAGGTGTGAAAGTTGCTAAACAAAATTTCAACCAAAAGGAGCAGATTGTATTAGAACCAATCGCATTTGCATCCATCATAAACGGCTGCTCTCTTGAAGAGGCCCTCTTCACAGCAATACCTCCTCCCCAATGCACACCTTCTCTCGCACGGAATACGTCAACGCATGCTTTTGTTTTGATATTGAAGCTCGTGTTTATACTCGAGAGGACCACGCGTCGACAGCGGGCTACCCCGTTTCTTCCTGTGTCTCTCCGCGAGGAGTATTGAGGGTGGATTGTAGGAGCGTAGATGTCGGGATGCCAGTTATTGAATTCAGGAGACGATAGAAACACTTTATTAGAAAACACACATGTACTATAATTAAAGTAAATCGTATTCCTCTCGGGCAGGAGTACTGATAACGATCGAACTTGAGCCCCACTTCGCGCAGACCGATTACACGGAGGGTAGTCGAGTCACACACTGCACAAATGATACAGGGTAATTCTGGAGCAACGCCCGTCAAGAAGATGCGGCCTGGTACCCCGTGGCGAGAACAGACCTTCGCAGTGCCTCACCCGATTTTTATGGCTTTTTCCGGAAAAAGGTATGAATCCTGGGTCGAACGTAGCGAAGTGAGGTCGAGCCGCCGCAGTCCCGGGTGCAATATCCATTACAGCGTATTAAGAAATTATTTTCTTCATCGTATCGAAGGGGAAGTGACACCAATGGATTCCTTATGTTTTCCCGATGAAAATCATATCAAACATCATTCAAATCGGATTAATTTGACACAAGCTGTTTGTATTCCTTGTGTAAAAGTTGTCCGATATACACGACATTTGTAATGATTTTCATCCGAAAACCCCAAGGAATCCATCGGCGACACTTCCATATCCATACGATAAAGAATCAAGAATTAGTTTATTTCTTAAACAGATAAAGGGTAATTCTGGAGCAAGGCCCGTCAAGGAGATGCGGCCTGGTACCCCGTGGCGAGGACAGTCCTTCGCAGTGCCTCACCCGATTTTTATGGCTTTTTCCGGAAAAAGGTACGCATCCTGGGCCGAACGTAACGAATTGGGGTCGAGCCCCCGCAGTCGAGGGTGAAATATCCATTACAGCGTATTAAGAAATTCTTTTCTTCATACTATCGAAAGGGAAGTGACGCCAATGGGTTCCTTATGTTTTTCTGATGAAAATCATACCAAATATCAAGCAAATCGGACTACTTTGACACAAGCTATTTGTACTCCCTATGTAAAAGTTATCCGATTTACACGACATTTGGCATGATTTTCATCGGAAAACCCCAAGGAATCCATCGGCGACACTTCCAGATCCATACGATAAAGAATCAAGAATTAGTTTATTTCCTAAACAGATACAGGGTAATTCTGGTGGTACGCCCGTCACCCCGTGGCGAGGACAACACCTCGCAGTGCCCATCGAATTTTATGGCTTTCGACCCTCGAAGGGTTTGGAATATCATTAAGAATTGAGAAATGTTCAGGATTTCAAATGTTTGCTTCTTTTCTTCATCGTATCGAGAGGGAAGTGACGCCAATGGATTCCCTATGTTTTCTGCTGAAAATCATTCCAAACATCACGAAAATCGAACTACTTTTACATAAGGAATACAAATAGCTTGTGTCAAAGTAGTCCGATTTGCATGATATTTGGTATGTTTTTCATCAGAAAAACATAAGGAATCCATTGGCGTCACTTCCCCTTCGATACGATGAAGAAAAGAATTTCTCAATACGCTGTAATGGATATTGCACCCGGGACTGCGGGGGCTCGACCTCACTTCGCTACGTTCGGCCCAGGATTCATATCTGGGCCGAACGTCATTCATACCGGAAAAAGCCATAAAAATCGGGTGAGGCACTGCGAAGGTCTGTCCTCGCCACGGGGTACCAGGCCGCATCTTCTTGACGGGCGTTGCTCCAGAATTACCCTGTATCATTTGTGCAGTGTGTGACTCGACTACCCTCCGTGTAATCGGCCTGCGCGAAGTGGGGCTCAAGTTCGATCGTTATCAGTACTCCTGCCCGAGAGGATTACGATTTACTTTAAATATAGTACATGTGTGTTTTCTAATAAAGTGTTTCTATCGTCTCCTGAATTCAATAACTGGCATCCCGACATCTACGCTCCTACAATCCACCCTCAATACTCCTCGCGGAGAGACACAGGAAGAAACGGGGTAGCCCGCTGTCGACGCGTGGTCCTCTCGAGTATAAACACGAGCTTCAATATCAAAACAAAAGCATGCGTTGACGTATTCCGTGCGAGAGAAGGTGTGCATTGGGGAGGAGGTATTGCTGTGAAGAGGGCCTCTTCAAGAGAGCAGCCGTTTGTGAGGGATGCAAATGCGATTGGTTCTAATACAATCTGCTCCTTTTGGTTGAAATTTAGTCTAGCAACTTTCACACCTCCTAACATAACCAATCGAGCTTGCATCCCTCCCAAAAGAACCGGCCATCCGAGCGTAGAAGCAAGTGCGAAATAAAAGTAACGGTGCGCAGAAGCCGCTTGACACCGCAAATGTACCTACCTAAGTAGCATTTCTGACGGAAAAGAATTGCCCAGCCTTTGGGTCTGGCGCCGACCTTTGGCAGGTAGGTATCTGTTTCAACAGGCAAGGCCCTCCGTGGCCCCTCCGTACTGCCAGCAAGACCAACCCCGGTCCTTGCTATTTCAGTGGGTTTTCTTCAGTGAAAATCACTAAATTTGCAAGCGCAATATCTCAAAAACCAGTGGAAATCAAGTGTATACATTAATGCTTATTGAATTTGTCTTAGAACGCACTATCAACTCAGGTGTTCAAAAAAATTAGTTCCATTTGAAAAACCGAACTTGACCATCGTATCTTTTAAAATAATAATCGAAAAAAAAATCGTTCGGGCTAATAAATTGGCCCTCTCGAACTATGCAATTCCCTATTTTTTAAATATTTTTATCTCCAATAGTTTAGGAGATATCAAGCTGTCCAGGTTTAGCTGGGACACCCTGTATAATAGGGTGGGCCGGAAAAATCAAATTTTCGAAACTCGAAACAGCCTACTGCGGAGAAGTTGCGTCGGGGGAACACAAATGAAGGCAACAGTTGTTTTTTAAATCGGTCGATATTTGACCAGGCCCAAACGGGGTCAAGTTTTTAATTTTTTACCAAGTTTAGCGACTTTAATATATTTTCATAGAATTTGCATATTTCACTGTTGAGCATCAGAAAATATTATTTAAGCGCATAAGCACGTAAAATAGTGTTTTATGTATTGTCGAAGCGGAGTATCTATGTGTTTCTATTTTGGGACGTGATGCGGTTGTAGTGAAAGAGGAACATATTTCATTGATTCAACAGCCGATTCAACAGCCTGCTTGATCTGTGACACTCAATAGTCATTTCTTATCGATTTTTGTGCACTGAAAACGAATCCGCAAACCGTTTGTCGCCATCACCCTCTTTTTCCAAGAAATTTGGTTTTGGAAAAAAATGTAAATTTTCAAATTTGGACATCTCTTCAGTTCAAACAGTAATAGTTATTCGGTTGCTTGTTCCGCCAAATTATTCTATGAACCCTTGCAAACACAACGATATAAGTTATTATTGAATTATAAACATTTAAATATTTTTAAACAATAATCGAAGGGAAAAAAACACCCGATATGCACCAATTTTTGCAGATATATATCTATATATTTCAAAAACTAAAAGAGTAAATCTGACAACTCCACGCGATGCAGCAGACATTTTGCCCCTGAAGCCATCAACAGAAGTGGTAAGACACGTTTTGTTTTCAATACAGAAGCCAACAGCGGCGGGCGTACCCACTGCCGCTCACAAGGGGACACCACGGGTGCGGAATTCGCTTTTGAAACGACAGTATATGGAGGTCGTAGTACTCGTGTAGTATGAAAATAGCATTTCGGCTTTTCGCCGAATGGGCCTTCGTTTTCGAGATATTGTGATTTAAAATTTTGAACAAACGTAGTAAGTCAGATATATACCTTCTATAGTAACGTATACCCAAGAAGGTGCGTTGGAGCAACGACAGCGTGTCAGATTGTCACGCGGGCGGACGGGGTTCAAGTCCTCGCAACTGCGTCACTTTTTTTTCGAATTTTTCCCGTGGAAATATATTTTGTGGATATTACGTATCACATAGTATGTTACATATTACCCTACGCAAATTTTAAGGTTAAAAATGCATTTACAACATAACGTATTGTTCTAATCATCTCTTTCACCGGTGTTTTCATATTCTGGTCCTGCGAAAATATTTCATTCCGAAACTTTCGACGCCTGCGATTATCGAGCAGGTAAAAAACCACCCTTACGGTCAGAAGTAACGGCTATCCCACTTCAAGGTGGCCGTTGCAATGTGCGGCTGACGACTGTGGCTGGCGACGCACCCACTGGTGCAAGGGAGAAGTATGTATCTGTTTCTCCCTTGCACTAGTGGGTGCGTCTCCAGCCGCAGTCGTCGGCCGCACATTGGAACGGCAGGCTTTACCTGCTCGACAATCGCAGGCGTCGAAAGTTTCGGAATGAAATATTTTCGCAGGACCAGAATATGAAAACACCGGTGAAAGAGATGATTAGAATAATACGTTATGTTGTAAATGCATCTTTAACCTTAAAATTTGCGTAGGATAATATGTAACATACTATGTGATACGTAATATCCACAAAATATATTACCACGGGAAAAATTCGAAAAAAAAAGTGACGCAGTTGCGGGGACTTGAACCCCGTCCGCCCGCGTGACAATCCGACACGCTGTCGTTGCTACAACGCACCTTATTGGGTATAGGTTACTATAGAAGGTATATATCTGGCTTACTACGTTTGTTCAAAACTTTAAACCACAATATCTCGAAAACGAAGGCCCATTCGGCGAAAAGCCGAAATGGTATTTTCATACTACACGAGTACTACGACCTACATATACTGTCGTTCCAAAAGCGATTTCCGCACCCGTGGTGTCCCCTTGTCAGCGACAGAATCGCTTAAACGCGCGCGACTACCATTGTCGGCGCGCGCGCCGAATGTTTTGCCCAAACTCTTTCGCTACGGTATTGAAAACAAAACGTGACTTACCACTTTTGCTGGTGTTTTCCGATGAAAAAATGTCTGCTGCATCGCGTGGCGTCGGCAAATTTTCTCCTAGACCCTTAATTACGGAAATAAATTTAAAGATATCTGCAAAAATGGGTGCATTTTGGGTCTTCTTTTCCCTTCGATCATTGTTTAAAAATATTTAAATGTTGATAAAGCAGTAATAACATATATCGTTGTATTCGGAAGGTTTCATAGAATAATTTGGGGGAACAAGCAACCGAATAACTAGTATTGTTTGAAGTCAAAAGAAGTCCAAAGTTGAAAATTTACATTTTTTTTAGCGCACAAAAATCTATAAGAAATGGCTATTGAGTGTCACAGATCAAACAGGCTGTTGAATCGGCTCTTGAATCAATGAAATATGTTCCTCTTTTACTACAACCGTGTTACGTCTCAAAATAGAAACACATAGGTACTCCGCTTCGCGATAATATATAAAACACTATTTCACGTGTTTATGTGCTTAAAAAAATTGTCTTATGCTCAACTGTGAAATATGCAAATTTTATGAAAATATACAGAAGTCGCGGAACTTGGTAAAAAATTACAAGCTATGACCCCGTGTGGACCCGGTCAAATATTGACCGATTTAAAAAAAATTGTTTGCCTCCATTTGTGTTCCCCAGACGCAACTTTTCCGCACTAGGCTGTTTCGAAATTCGAAAATTTGATTTTTTCAGCCCACCCTAAAGGTATGATGCATGCATCACTGTTTCACGACTCTTGCATCAGCGTCTGGATGTACCTTAATGTATAAACCATATCACTGAGAAGACTATGAGACTTTTCCATATTATTTGTAAATATCATTAACATCCAAGCAGTATTGTCAGTCACCCATAACAGCCGAGCGAAGATGCGCATAGGTTATCTGAAACGGAGTACACCATACTCTTTAACAGCTTGTGATGAAGTCCATTTAGAAATAACTACCATAGATATGATCATATTTTGTAGATAAAGCATAAAAAAAATTGCTCATATTTTTTTCGGATTGTTAAAAATGCGATATTTAAGTGATATTTGAAAAACAAGAACTTGTTTATAATTTCCATTTGACAAAAACGATTTTTCGGACGAAAAGTAATTTTTTCAAGAAAGGCGATCTTTTCTGGTTAAAATAAAAAGAGGATGAAGTGTGTATAATGAATAATGCCAATGATAAAAATTTATTTATAGACTAATTTTCGGGAATGTAACCAAAATATTCTGACGAATCTTAAACAAACTTGAAAACAACAAAATTGTTGACTTAAAAGGTTCCTAGTTTCAGGTAGACTAGATAATATATATTTTACTTTCATCAAAATCCTCAACATTAGCCGTAAAAACTGGTCAATTTGATGTGGAATGATCCTAATATTAAAGCACAAAAGATTTGATATTAGATAAAAGTATACCTTCTCCCATATATCCGTAACCAGTGACGGTGCATCGTTTACCAGCTGTATGACTGACTCCTCGGGCAGGTAAACATACGAGGCAAACACCATCTTTGAGCTCTGCTTGTCCATGAAGCTTTAATAATGCGATATCGTTATCCAGAGTCTGACTATTATGATTATGATGAATATAAGTTGTTGCTACTCGCAAAGTCTGAGCACCGGGACTTCCATATTTTCTAGTCAAATCGTGATCACCTACTCTCACATAAATTGCATCTCCAGATCTCACAATGCTGTAAAGAAGAATAAAAAAAATCATGTATGAGAATCATCTGTATTAAGGCGGGATCTCCTACCTGCGACCGGTCGCAGTATACTGGTGCAATGGGGAAGCATGCATCTGTTCTCCTACAAGCGTCTGCGATCGTTGGGTATGCGCCAGACGTAGGAGCCTGACGCGAGTCTGTTTGAGTACCAGCCTAAGGTACTGGAGACGCAACACAATGCGATGAGGGTCTCTTTCCCATTATACCTAGTCGCAGGCTGGGCACTGCGACCACCGGTCGCTAGACTGCTCCCGAAGGGAGTCTAGCGACCAAGTCGCACTGCGATCCATTGCCATAGTGGGACAGAATCTCAAGAAATAAGGAAAGAAGTCAGAATTCAAAAGTTACGGAAGTATGTATTTTTATATGTTACCTGTAGACTACTAATATGAGCACCTAAAAAAGGTAAAAATATCATGAAGCCTATTTCTGATCTGTGTATAAACACGTGTCTATGTTTCAATGTATTTTTCGTGCAGAATTTTAAATCGAGTCTTTTAACTTTTAGTGATATAAAAGAAAAACAATTTTGGGGCCCCAAATGAGTAGTATCGATTCTGCTAAGTAGTAGCAAATAATTAGCTATATACAGTTTTTTGCCATAACTTTTTAGTTGCCTTCCGGGAACTTCCGAACAAATTTTTGGTTTGTTTTATAATCATAATAATCTTGGCCTTGCTAATGCGGAAAAAGCATTTTCGAATATTTGGCAGTAATGGATTAAATACATGTATTCTATGTCGCACAGCGGGGGTGAATCCCAAGAAATAGGGAGAAAATATAACATCCTGTATTTCGCATTTAAAAATGCCGAATATTATTAAGGAAATTGATACAAAAAGTGTTAATATACAAGTTTGACGTTATTTAGGAAAATAACGTTATTCGTCATGAATTAACGTCAATAATTCCAATTAAACTAAAAGAATATGATCAATATACCATGGAAAGTAAAGTGTTCGTATCGACACACGCGCGAAGTTCCACGATCTAGCGTGATGAGTGATGCCCTAAACGGATTGTTAGCGGGCCACGGTTTACTATCGGTTAATGATACTAGAAATTCAGTCTACTACACACTATAAAGTAATTATTACAAAACATTTTGCAAATAACTTGCAGAACAGGGGAACAATTTTTAGGCTTAATCCCCAATTGTCACAAGCTAATTCCTCTACGTTCGGCAGATAATAAACCGTGTTTCGCTACATTATAAAAGAATTATAAGGTCGGAACGTTGACCGGGACGAAAATTAATTTTATGGTCCGCACATTTAGCAAAAGAAGATGTTCTTATGTTAGATCAAAGAATGATTCTCTGGCAATGGGTTAGGAAGCGAAATTAATCTGCAGAAACACCAGTACGCCTTGCGGAGAGACACAGGAAGAAAAGGGGTGGTCCGCTGACTGCGCGTGATACCGCCTGCTTTGTCCTCCCGACAAATTCGAGACCGATCTCTTATTAGTAACGTTGTAGCCAATGATTTTTTCATATTTTCAATTAATAATGACAGTAACTGTATATATAATCATTACATATGTATAAAATGTGGTCCAAAGTTTGCGAGAAAAAGTTATTTCACTCAAAAATGTCTATATTTTCAAATATTCAAGAGGTGTCAAGAAATGTCACAAAGTCTTCCTACTTTATAGTGATTGACCGGGGGGGGGGGGGGGGGGGGGGCAATAACTAATTTAAGGTTATGGGAGTACTTTTACAGTGATTGACGTGCAATTTGTTATTAGTTAGTGTTATTGGTGTCACGTCCCGGGTTAAGGACTTAGGGGACAAATGACATAGTGGAAATAAAATAAAACCCAGGCGCGAATCTATATTCTAGCGCACCGGGAGGCGAGGGAGTCAGGTGTGAAATGATGAAATTCTGCACACAAGTCCTTTCGAACGTCAGGCGAGAATGTGAAATTCTGCACACTAATCGTTTCGAACGGCAGGCGAGAATGTGTAATTCAGGAGACTGAGGATTTTTAGGAAAATCAGGCGAGAATGTGAAATTCTGCACACTAATCACTCGGAACAGTCAGGCGAGAATGTGAAACCCTGCACACTAACCACTCGGAACAGTCAGGCGAGAATGTGAAATTCTGCACACTAATCGTCTCGAACGGCAGGCGAGAATATTAATTCTGCACACTAATCGACCAGGGAAGGCTTAATAACTGGTTTGTATTGGGGAGACACCCGTTAGAGCACTTGTTTTGGTTTGGGTTGGAAATCGGTTTTATCGTGGCTTTATTATAAAAGACACGTAATAACTCTGTGAAATTCGGCTAGTCATACGGTTGAGCGAAATCTATGTAAAAGTAAGTTAGTAAACACAGAGATACTTTCCGCGGTCGTTGCCCGTGTTCAGCTGTCGCGGCAGCTCGTTAGGATGTATGGATCTTCGTAGCCGTGGGATCGATACAATAAAGCTAAGCGTGATTTAAAGTAAGATTGTTTATTCAGATAAACCACGAGTAAGCCATGCACTGTAGAGCGATAGTGGTTGGTCTTTATAGTAATGCGTGGCACGATAATCAATAGCACATAATGATTATATCAGTGGTTATTACAATGAAACGAGAGTATGAATGTGAGTTACAAGTTTATAAGCCAAATATAGTTTGGATAAAGCATGAAGATTTGTTACGTTAGCAATAAGAGCAATAAACGTAACAAGACAATATAATAAGTGCACGCAATCAGCGTAGTTTAAGACAAAGCAATAAGAATAGTAATACACAATAATATGATAAGCAATAAGAATGGTAATACAAAATAATATGATAAGCAATAAGAATAGAAATACACAATAATATGATGGGGATGATATACCGTATTAATAATGGTTAATGAAAAATGCTTACAGTAGTTGTCGTAGAGCACAGAATTTATAATATGCGTTATACTAACGCTGAATTTAGTTTTAGTGAAACTTCAATAGTTATCGCAGACAAAGCTTGCGCTGTTATTGTCGTCTAAGAAGAAGGAGCTCTCGCGGTTCCTTGTATTTATACTAGTTACAGTCTTTTCAGTATGAAGGGGGGTGCGCAGTATGCACCTTGACATAGTTACCCTTATGCGTAGCAGAAACATTTCCGGGGTTTTTGTAAGGGCCAAAGGTTGATCTATATTTAGACTCGCATTTTCGGCACGTACGCCAAATAATCCTCGCGATTATCCTTCCGGGGTTTTTATACACGTGAATTTGAGGGGCTCAACTCCTCGGATGGATTTTGGGTGTTTTAATAGGAAAGGAACGTTGGTGGGTTTGACTGCTTTGGTCATTTAGAGGGTGTGAGACGTGGTCTCGATTTAAGAGATTTGTGAGGCGAGGGACTTGTATAGATTCGATGGTTGATCGTCTTGAGATGGGGACCGCTAAGGTACATCGCCAAGGCGGTCAGTGATCGGGAAAAGGGGTAAGAGTCGTGGTTTGATGAGATTCGGGTGAAGTTGTAGAGTGGGTTATGAAATTGTTAGAATAATTGCGCGCGAAAATTCGTGGGACGTGACACCTCCCCCCTTATATGAAGAAATGCGCGCATTTCTTCTCCGTAAGGAGCAGGGTGGATTTGGTTTGAACTTTTTTTTTATATTTGATTTGAACTTTTTTTTTTTTTTATTGAGGATTAAATGAGTTTGATTGAAACTGTTGCTTACGTGAAAGGAAAATAAAAATATATATGGTGTGGGATGGGTTTGATTATTCGTGAAAGGGGGTCTGTATGGGGCGAAGGGGTAATGGCCTCCTGGAGCTGCTCTCAGGTGACTGACGTTGGAGGGGAGGGAGTCATAATTTTATATATTGGGTCAAAACGAGATGCAATCTTTCTAAAGAGTCGTTAGACGGTGGGTGAAAGGCTGTGGTTCGGAATTGTTGGACTTTCCATTTCCACGGTGCTGCTTTCGTGAAATTGCCAGTAAAATTTGCTGCTTGGCAAGTGAGGATGGCTCCAGGAGCTCCGAAGTGACAAATGAATCTTTTAATAAATGCGTCAGCTACCTTAATAAATGTGCATAGGCTGAGAAGCACGCACACAAAATATTTTATGAATAAACCCTGCATGGGTATTTTGTAAGTGTTGCCCGCTTTTGTTTTTGTAGGCATTCGTTCACATATATTTTCTTGGTAGGGATTTGGTGGAATTTCTACAGGTGATATTTTCCGGCGCATCTTTCTGTGCGGTTGAATCCTTTTGGATTCTTTTTCTAGGTGAGCGTTGGATGTGGGTGTTGCAGTGTCGACGGAGTTGCTTCCACTCGGTGCCACATGGATCGGTGAATAGGAGAACCGAGGCCTCTTGGGGTCGCTTGGTTTATTGGGCCTGTTTTCCAAGTCGTCGTCAGATTTTTCGCATGGTCGTTTGGAGCATGCCTCCACTGCAGGCGAAGTATGGGATAAAGCATCTATAGTGATGTGGAATTTCAGTTCAAAATTCGGGCATTGCAGGATGAGTTCCTTCTGCAATACTGACTTTAAGTGGTTAAAAGCGGTTTGTTGGGACGATCCCCAGTCAAATGCTGTGTCCTTCTTCAATAATTGGGTTAACGGGCGAGCAGTTCTAGAAGATTCTGGGATAAATTTTCTGTGATATCCGGTTAATCCTGGTGTGCGAGGTGCAGCGTCTGCGACCTTTTTGCTTTTCCCGGTATTCGGGTGCTGTTTGGAGATTGACTGAAGTGTTTTTTCCGTCCGTGAAAGGGTTTCCGCAGAATTTTCCGGTATTTCCGTTTCAGACGAAACCACAAGAGACCTTGGGGAGTTTTTGGGGAAGATTGATTTGGCGTAATGCGCAGGGGGCGAGGATGAGTGCACCTTCGTGGGTGCCTCGAAGTGGTGGATCGTAGGATCCTGGGCTAAGAAGGACTTGTTTGTCAATAGGTAAGGGATGGGTTTAATGCCTGTCGGCGTCGTAGTCTCTTTGGGTCGTACCTGTTTGGGTTCCGGGATTATCCAGTCGAATTCCTTTAATTCAACGGCGGGTATTGTGTGTGGTGTGTCAATCTCGTTAGATTTTATAATTTGCAGGTGGGCAATGCCATCCTGATTGCGGACAAGGGTATTACCGGCGTGAATTACTGACCCTAGATTGAGTCGCGGCGTATACTTTTCCTTTAAATCCGGCTTAACTGCATGTATGGAAAAGGAGGATTTTGAGCTCGCCCGTAGCACGGCTGGATTTAATTGCAGTGTAACGACTCTTATGATACCGCTAGTGCCTTCGGGTGTATCGTAAGTGGGTACGTTTTTGTTTGGCTCGTTCCACAGTTCGCATCCATCGGCGCTCGGAGGAGGAATTCCCGACTTCGTTTCCCACAAGGCTCTAGGATCTTCCTTGATAGCGAGGATGCGTTTTCTGCATTCCGAAATCAGGTGTCCGGGCTTCTTACAATATCCGCAGATTCGCAGCTCCGTCGGCCTGGGAGGTGGAGGTCGAGACTGGTCCCGGTAGGTGACCTGAGGTTTGGGTGCTTGGTACCCATATTCCGCAACGCGGTTTGGAGGGTGTCTCTCGGGAGTCTGGGAGGCTGAACCTTGATTGTTCCAACAGGACCGTGCGTCGTGACCTGTTTTGTCGCAAAGCTGGCAGGTTAGTTTGGGAGTCTTCTGTTCGGGGAATCGGAGACTGTCCCTGTCAATCTCTTTGTCCACAAGGACAGCCAGATTGAACGCTTCGTCGATCGTTTGGAATTTGTGTTGTTGTAATCTTGTCCTTACGTGAGGTGGAAGACCATCAACGAACGAATCTAAGGTTAGGCGATCTACGTCCTGAGTTCGTGCGAAGTCGCGGTAATATTCCATGTCTTCTTCTAAGATGGCGGATCGGAGGTCTTTAACGCGTGAAATGTACTCCAATATGTGTTCATTGGATCCTTTAATAACATTTGCTAGTTCCCCACGGTAGTGGTCCGACGTTTTATCGGGGGAGAAGGTACGTTTAAGTCGTTTGATTAAGTCACTTACGGAGTCAAAGACCCAATCCTCAACGGCCAAGTATGCGTGGTCTTGCAGTTTATTTAGCAACAACCTCGCTAACTGGGGTTCGGCTTGCGGGGGAACCAAAGCCTTAGCCCTATTGCAGGCTCTCGCGAATTGCAAAACGGGTATATTGTAACCGTTAAACTTTGGGACTGTTTCTACGGCGTCCTTTAATGTGATCTGGGGCGATGGACCTTGGTCCGGAACATTATTAAAATTTAATATTGGTTTCCTATCGAAACGGGAGGAACCCGGAGTAGCAAAATTGTTTGCCGTTGGCGGGGGTGCAAGAAGTTTTCCCATCATTTCTTGTATAGCTTGCAGCTGCTCGGAAAGACCTTCCAACGTGAGGTCGTCTGAACCGGCGGCCACGTCCGAACGCGTGTTTGTTTGCGGGCTTACGACATATTTCGCGTGCAAGCTCTCAATTTTAGCTTGCTTTTCCCGCAATAATTGCACTTCCTCTATTAATTCAGCGGTCGCGATGTCTATGCTATTAGGGAGGGGGCCCGCGTCTTGGTCCATTACGCAAGAGTCGTCGGTCTCGCCGTACACGGACATGTTTAATTCGTCCTTCTCTACTTTTCTTCTACCGTATCTGTTGGTTCCCGATGGGAGCAACTTAAACAAATCTCGTCACCTTCTGCAGTGGTCGCTCTGCCCCCCGAAACGCAGATCAACGTATTCAAAAATGCCGAAATGCTCTGTAATCTGCGGCTCCGGTAGGACGATTCACCTCTATTTGGGCGTTGAATGCACATGCTAGATATCGGGTCTTTGTGGGCACCGTATGTTCAAGAATTTATTCTTTCAACAGTATACGTGTCCCACCGCTGTCACCAAAATTATGTCACGTCCCGGGTTAAGGACTTAGGGGACAAATGACATAGTGGAAATAAAATAAAACCCAGGCGCGAATCTATATTCTAGCGCACCGGGAGGCGAGAGAGTCAGGTGTGAAATGACGAAATTCTGCACACAAGTCCTTTCGAACGTCAGGCGAGAATGTGAAATTCTGCACACTAATCGTTTCGAACGGCAGGCGAGAATGTGTAATTCAGGAGACTGAGGATTTTTAGGAAAATCAGGCGAGAATGTGAAATTCTGCACACTAATCACTCGGAACAGTCAGGCGAGAATGTGAAACCCTGCACACTAACCACTCGGAACAGTCAGGCGAGAATGTGAAATTCTGCACACTAATCGTCTCGAACGGCAGGCGAGAATATTAATTCTGCACACTAATCGACCAGGGAAGGCTTAATAACTGGTTTGTATTGGGGAGACACCCGTTAGAGCACTTGTTTTGGTTTGGGTTGGAAATCGGTTTTATCGTGGCTTTATTATAAAAGACACGTAATAACTCTGTGAAATTCGGCTAGTCATACGGTTGAGCGAAATCTATGTAAAAGTAAGTTAGTAAACACAGAGATACTTTCCGCGGTCGTTGCCCGCGATCAGCTGTCGCGGCAGCTCGTTACGATGTATGGATCTTCGTAGCCGTGGGATCGATACAATAAAGCTAAGCGTGATTTAAAGTAAGATTGTTTATTCAGATAAACCACGAGTAAGCCATGCACTGTAAAGCGATAGTGGTAGGTCTTTATAGTAATGCGTGGCACGATAATCAATAGCACATAATGATTATATCAGTGGTTATTACAATGAAACGAGAGTATGAATGTGAGATACAAGTTTATAAGTCAAATATAGTTTGAATAAAGCATGAAGATTTGTTACGCTAGCAATAAGAGCAATAAACGTAACAAGACAATATAATAAGTGCACGCAATCAGCGTAGTTAAGACAAAGCAATAAGAATAGAAATACACAATAATATGATGGGGATGATATACCGTATTAATAATGGTTAATGAAAAATGCTTACAGTAGTTGTCGTAGAGCACAGAATTTATAATATGCGTTATACTAACGCTGAGTTTAGTTTTAGTGAAACTTCAATAACTATCGCAGACGAAGCTTGCGCTGTTCTTGTCGTTTAAGAAGAAGGAGCTCTCGCGGTTCCTTGTATTTATACTAGTTACAATCTTTTCAGTATGAAGGGGGGTGCGCAGTATGCACCTTGACATAGTTACCCTTATGCGTAGCAGAAACATTTCCGGGGTTTTTGTAAGGGCCAAAGGTTGATCTATATTTGGACTCGCATTTTCGGCACGTACGCCAAATAATCCTCGCGATTATCCTTCCGGGGTTTTTATACACGTGAATTTGAGGGGCTCAACTCCTCGGATGGATTTTGGGTGTTTTAATAGGAAAGGAACGTTGGTGGTTTTGACTGCTTTGGTCATTTAGAGGGTGTGAGACGTGGTCTTGATTTAAGAGATTTGTGGGGCGAGGGACTTGTATAGATTCGATGGTTGATCGTCTTGAGATGGGGACCGCTAAGGTACATCGCCAAGGCGGTCAGTGATCGGGAAAAGGGGTAAGAGTCGTGGTTTGATGAGATTCGGGTGGAGTTGTAGAGTGGGTTATGAAATTGTTAGAATAATTGCGCGCGAAAATTCGTGGGACGTCACATTGGTAAGTATTACTATAATTATATAATCTCTCATGATAAAATAAATCGATAATGTAAAGTTATATATTTGGAGATATATGTAGAGTTATTTTATTTGATGATATATAACAAGAAATGCTATGAAATACACAAAAGGTCGCAGTATCGCTCAGTCAAAATCGACCGACTCGTCCAACTCTCGTCGACCGACTAGCCACGCCATGGACCCCCTCGTCCTCGCTGTCTTTTCAGTTGCAACAATGTCTCCTCTTTTACCGATCACCGGCAGCATCGCCAACCGCACACCGTGCTCGAATCCAATCGAGACCGGGCAACATTAAAATTCCCTCTCAATAAATAATTTAAATAGAATTATTGCAAATTAAATAATATTTACTCTGAAATAAGTTGGATTTTGTAAAATATTTTCCCAAAATGTATGATTTTTAGGTTAGTTGCAATTATCATCCTAGTCAAAGATGCCAAATATAAAGAAAGGAGCTAAATATCATAAAATATATACTTTGATAATATTAAGAAAGCTATTGATGCTGTGAATAATGGGATGTCAAAATGCAAAGCATCTACCATATATGGAATACCCAGATCTACATTAATATTTAGATTAAGTTCAAAATTCATTAAAGAACGTCCAGGGCCTGTTTCTATTCTGACAGTGGAAGAAGAAAAAACTTTAGTAAATTGCATCTTAGCTTGTCATCGCCATGGGTTTCCTAGAAGAAAAGAGGATCTACAAATGAGTATTAAAACCTACTTAGATGGCAACAAGGAACGAAAGACCTCTTTTATAAACAATGTACCAGGCAATGGGTGGTATAAAGCTTTTTTAAAAAGACATCCCTGTCTCACAGAAAGAGAACCAGAAGGAGTATCAAATGCTAGTGCATGTGTAAGTGAAAGCGATATCCGCAAGTGGTTTTATCAAATCTCAACCTATTTAAAACAGGAGAACTATTGGGACATTAAGTGATCCTACAAGAATATTTAATAGTGATGAAACTTGTTTTATGGTGTGTCCAAAGTTGAAACAAGTAATAGCTCCTCGGAGTACCCGTAATGTATATGAAATTGACAAAGGAAATGCTAAACTTAACTTGACTGTATTATTCACCTTTGGTGCTAGTGCCATAGTTACACCTCCTATGGGTGTCAACCCATACCAAAGACTGCCTACTGGAGTGGGACAATCTGTTCCTACTACTTGGGAGATAGGAGTGACTCCACGTGGTTGGATGACTGCTGAATTATTCATTGAATATGTAAAGAATGTTTTGTATCCCTATGTAGTTAACAAAAAAGTGATATTTCCCATAATTTTATTTGTCGACGGACATGCAAGCCATGTAACACTACAAGTCAGTGAACTTTGTAGCAAACTACAAATTGTACTCATTGTCTTTATCCAAATGCGTCACGAATTTTGCAACCTGTAGATGTCGCAGCATTTAAGCCCATCAAAACTTTGTGGAAAAAGTCATTAATAGACTGAAGGCGAATTAATCCCACTGCTATAGTAACAATGGATAAAATGGCCCCAATTTTAGAAAAAACAATTCATAATCTGTTATCATTGGATAAAATTATAAAGAATGGTTTTAGAACCTGTGGTATTTATCCCTGGAATAGCAATAGTATTGACTATTCCAAGTGTATTAGTGCTGAAAAAGCCACACCATTAGTAGATGCAGCTGTGTATCTAAATAGCACAGCGACCATGTCTTTTGAAGCTTTTCAAAAGACAGTTGGAACCGATTTAATTTCTGAGTTACAAGCTACAAAAAACAAGCTTGAAAAATGTAGGAAGTTTCGTATTTTACATAGTTTACTATAACAATTCACGGTTACGAATCATGGTAATTCACCACCTGCTGAGGAACTATTGCTCCCAGTAGAAAATTTAAATAATACTGCTGAGGAACTATTGCTCCTAGTAGAAAATTTAAATAATGCTGCTGAGGAACTATTGCTTCCAGTAGAAAATTTAAATAATGCTGCTGATTGAAAGAAAATTGAAAGAAATGGAAAAAGAATAAAAAAAATGTGAGAGATAACAGACAAAAGATGAAAAAGGAAACGAAGAGGAAGCAAAGAAAACTGCAAGATTAAAAAAAAGAAGCTCTTGCATAGGAAAAAATATTGGCACAAATGAAAAAGAAGAAAGTAGAAACGAATGGAAATTACCAGTAATGTAATTTGTCAAAAAAAAAATAAAATTAATTACATCTAGCAGCGATAAGATATTGTAACCATTTAAGAAGACTACCTATTTTATATTTTTAGTGGATTATTAATTATAAGTATGTATTATAATTGTTTAACATTTCAGAAAATACAATACAAATACAATTTTGTATGTTTGAAATGATTCATCAGTGTTTTTATGCCTGTCCTAAAACAAGGGTCAATCACTGTTACAAAGCCTGCCAATTACTATGTAAAACCCGGTCAATCATTATAATTTTAGGATCATCTTAATACTTAATGATTTTTTAAAGTTATTTTTGTGTGCAGTTGTATAAAGTAAATTGTTTTATTCTTTCGAAATACTTTTAATGTGATAACAACAGATTTTACTCCCCGATTTTAGCGATAAACACTTTCTTTCTATGAATAATATAGCACTCGTTCTTAAACTGTCAATCACTGTATATGTTACCCTAGTTGTGTGCG
Source organism: Andrena haemorrhoa (assembly GCA_910592295.1). Classification (NCBI taxonomy): domain Eukaryota; kingdom Metazoa; phylum Arthropoda; class Insecta; order Hymenoptera; family Andrenidae; genus Andrena; species Andrena haemorrhoa. Next base: position 23,936,312 of record OU342942.1, read on the forward strand.
TTATGAAGCTATGCGTCAACCAATACGAGATGAAGCTATCGAGAAAGAATCCATCTTCTGACCAATAAAACTGCTGATTTTTTCGGATTTAACCAACACCTATTCTGACGTATCTGGCATTATAACACGCCTTGTCATTTTCTTCCTACCGTCTTCTCACTTTTATACTTCTATTTTCTCGTATATTTTTTACACACTTTTTTCTTATCAATACATTGTTTCTCTCCTCAGCACGCACTCTTTCGCTTCTATACTGTCCGTAAGAGATGGACATTATTTAAATAAAAAATTATGGAAATAACGTATCAACTAAAAGAGACTTTATCTTGATGTGCCGAATCCGCACTGTGTAAGCGGCAGGGGTGCGGTCCAACAATGCCTTGCAGCATTGTGGGAGAACCCTCGTTGAGCGCATCTCTGACCGTCGCGATAAACATTGTAACAAAACCAGTAACGGCTACATCAGGAATGCGAAGACTGGGTTCCTTCTTGGAAGATTGACGGAATTGTATACTTTATATCCGGTCACCGATGCAGGGAACGACACCTTCCCATGGTTTTGTCGCCCGTTCGGAGCATGTGTGGATTGTTAATTAATTAGGAATTGTTCTTTTAGACACCTATCACAATTTTTGACAGTCAATCGACTGTGGGATTCCCCTAGTCAGAAATTGTGTATACAAATTTAGGTATGATGAGAAAAAGGCCTTTAGCCATGTGAAATTGTACTGTTTTGTCATGGTTTTTGGGCGTACGTATGTTCCATAGATATATTTCATATATTTTTGTCAATTACATATTTCAATCAGGAGTCTGATGCGTAGGCATGAACACTCACACACCGCCTCGATAAGTAGAGGGGCCCATGCATGGTCAAGCGATAAAATGCAGCGTAAGCTTTTTCGGCGCGGACCCACTCTGGCCGCTGCCGAGAGGCTGCGACACTCTGTGACGATAAGTCGTGAGGTGCGTGTCATTGAGTCCGCGAAGTGTTATACATAGAGCTAGAGTTCTCCGGTCTACTGTGTAACCGCGTGAAAGACTCAACTTTGCGAAACAATTTAATCCACAAAATAACTTATTCAATTAACGATTTCATTTTAAAGTCTCATTCTAATTGCACATTTGAAGCTACTATTATTTCGATCTTCGTTTATAATTTCAAATCAAGTGTGTGTGTGTGTGTTTGTCTTCGCGTCTGATTCCTTTTTCTGATTCAGGTTTATCAGCGATCCAGATTTACTCCAAACTTAAAAAGCAAATTTAACAGCAGGTTTACATTTATATTATTGTGACTGTCTGGTAAGTTCCCTTTCTTATCTTTTTCTTTACAACTTATTTGGCACTGTTATAATTAATGCGTTTAACTAATAATTTCTGACAGTCAATCGACTGTGGGATTCCCCTAGTCAGAAATTATGTTCATTTATACAATTTTATACAATTATTGATCGATCATTTCCATATTTTATGTTATGTTCCTTTGACTTCATTCGTTATTCAACATTATATTTTATGTTATGTTCTCTTGACTTCATTCGTTATTCAACATTAAAATTTTATCTATAATCAAACTCTACTAGTGAATTACCTGTCTGATTCCATTGAAAAGACCCGTATGGGTCTAGAGCACCAACGACCCAAAATCTACCCCTTATCCTTCTGATAAGGTACTTAAATACATAAAAATTAAAAGAATTGACTGTTACGACTGCGGCGAGCTTCCTTGCTTTTTCTAAAGCATCAACTCAATCCAGCAATACTTGATAGTCTAACGACTGTGGGATACCCCTAATCGGTATTGCGTCTATAAATCGTGCCGCTCGAACACCAAAAGCCGCGGCACATTACACTGTCGTACAGATTATAAAAATGTCTGTACTTTGTGTTTTAAGGCACCAGCTAGGCGCGTGAGCAAGACACAAGAGTAATGAAACCGGTACCGTGATGCATGCATCAGTGTTTCATGACTTTTGCATCAGCGTCTGGATGTACCTTTAGGTAATTCACATGTCCGGAATCGTGTTCACCGTCAGACGGTGCATCGTGTACACGTTCTCACATTTATATTTATAACTTTGATTCCTGTAAATGTATTTAAAATTTTCTTTTTGTGCTTTAAAGTCAACGAAATGACGATTAAAAATTAAAACAAAAATTAACTCTATATTAATTTATTACTTCAGAATATACGTTTGAAGAAGAGCCTAATTTTTTGCTGTTGAACCTACCCCCTTAAAGTAAAAAGTTTATTATTTTTTCCACAAAATGGCGGTGCCAGAGCCACTGTGCTTACAAAATTGTGTCGCCAATCGGCGTTGCGCGCATGTCAAAGCCTAATTATCCGAGTAATTTGAAATTTGGAGGGGGTCTTGCTTTTATGTTAATCTCAAGAAATACATACGAATTTTATTGCAACCTAATTTTCTACTAGAAAGCAGAATTTTTATTCAAATATTCACTATCTTCATAAAAATGTTTATTTCGAAATATCCCTATGTTCTTCTTTAGTTCGTATCATGTGAACAGGATTGGCTCGCGGGCCACCGGGGACACCTCTGCGTTGCTGCCACGCTGAACGGCCCCCTCCATACCTACCAGACTTTGACGATCGCAGTCAAAAAGAGAAGGAAAGAAGGAGGAATCCACTGCGATCGTCAGAATGTGGTAGGCATGGAGGGGGGCCGTTCAGTGTAGCAGCAAGGCGGAGGAACGGTGGCTCGCGAACCACCAGTTAGGCTGTGTTCCAATTCACGCATACTGCGCATAGACTGCAGGCGATGGTGATTGGTGGTTCATGCAGTGAGTGAATAGACTGCATAACCTAATTCGTAGAATTCCCTAGAATCCTCCAACTTCTAGCGCATGATGCGTGCAGCAACTACAGAAAATCAAACCATAGGCAGCCAATGCACATAATGCGCGCATGCGTAGTTGTTCGAATTCGAATTACTCCAATCAGGTTACGCAGTCTATACACTCACCGTATGAACTACCAATCACCATTGCCTGTAGCTATGCGCAGTATGCGTGAATTGAAACACACCTCTAGTAAACCCTGATGTAGAAGATGCAATTTTTTTGTTTTCTGTTCTCGGACACACCAGGTCAGAGAAATGCGCAACCCTGATTGGCGAGTCAATTGTAATGACTAAATAACCTCACCGCGCTGCGGCACTAACACCATCACTTTGTTTTGAAAAAAATAAACAAAAAATTTATTTTAATCTTCAATAGATGTATAATATGCTATCAAAGAATGCCATTAATCAGATTTTCTATTTAGTTTATTATAACAAAAAAATTACTAAATAAACCTATGATTTCCATTCGTCCAAGGTGACACCTACCCTTGATTTTTCAATTATTCTTCAATTATAATAAAACTTACTTTGTGACACAGTGTGCTGCCGTGAGGACCCATTGTGTTCCAATGAGCGCACCCCCGCAAAGGTATTGGTTAAGCGAATTAATGAGAGCAACTTGCCAACACCATTCGTTTGCATCTGCGTCTTCTCCTCCAACAACGCGTGCTCCTCTTTCAAAGCTACGGGCCTGAATTGGTCCACGAGAAGTTCCTTTTACACCACATACATACTTGCTATATACAGGACTTCTCACAGTTGTTGTTACAGCTGTTGTTTCGTCTATAAAATAAAGAATATTTCTCCTACATTATATGAAACCACTAGCATATTGACAAAAACTTCGATATCGGTTTTAAGTACCATCTTGTGTTGTGTAAGTAACAAAATATATCATATTATGCAGGGTGCCATACAAGTTTTCCTACAGAAGACAATATGATGTCTATACAGGGTGTCCAACCTAAGCCTGGACAACTGAATATCTCCTAAAGTATTGGAGATAAAAAATAAAAAAAAAATGTAATTTAATGGCTCGAGAGGGCCAATTTATTGGCCGAGACGAATTTTTTTTTCAATTATTATTTTAAAAGATACGATGGTCAAGTTCGGTTTTATAAATGGAACTATTTTTTTCGAAGTCCTGAGTTGATAATGCGTTCCAAGACAAATTCAATAAGCATTAATGTATACACTTGATTTCCACTGGTTTTTGAGATATTGCGCTTGCAAATTTAGTGATTTTCACTGAAGAAAACCCACTGAAATAGCAAGGACCGGGGTTGGTCTTGCTGGCACTACGGAGGGGCCACGGAGGGCCTTGCCTGTTGAAACAGATACCTACCTGCCAAAGGTCGGCGCCAGACCCAAAGGCTGGACAATTCTTTTCCGTCAGAAATGCTACTTAGGTAGGTACATCTGCGGTGTCAAGCGGCTTCTGCGCACCGTTACTTTTATTTCGCACTTGCTTCTACGCTCGGATGGCCGGTTCTTTTGGGAGGGATGCAAGCTCGATTGGTTATGTTGGGAGGTGTGAAAGTTGCTAAACAAAATTTCAACCAAACGGAGCAGATTGTATTAGAACCAATCGGATTTGCATCCCTCACAAACGGCTGCTCTCTTGAAGAGGCCCTCTTCACAGCAATACCTCCTCCCCAATGCACACCTTCTCTCGCACGGAATACGTCAACGCATGCTTTTGTTTTGATATTGAAGCTCGTGTTTATACTCGAGAGGACCACGCGTCGACAGCGGGCTACCCCGTTTCTTCCTGTGTCTCTCCGCGAGGAGTATTGAGGGTGGATTGTAGGAGCGTAGATGTCGGGATGCCAGTTATTGAATTCAGGAGACGATAGAAACACTTTATTAGAAAACACACATGTACTATATTTAAAGTAAATCGTAATCCTCTCGGGCAGGAGTACTGATAACGATCGAACTTGAGCCCCACTTCGCGCAGGCCGATTACACGGAGGGTAGTCGAGTCACACACTGCACAAATGATACAGGGTAATGCTGGAGCAACGCCCGTCAAGAAGATGCGGCCTGGTACCCCGTGGCGAGGACAGACCTTCGCAGTGCCTCACCCGATTTTTATAGCTTTTTCCGGAAAAAGGTATGAATCCTGGGCCGAACGTAGCGAAGTGAGGTCGAGCCCCCGCAGTCCCGGGTGCAATATCCATTACAGCGTATTAAGAAATTCTTTTCTTCATCGTAACGAAGGGGAAGTGACGCCAATGGATTCCTTATGTTTTTCCGATGAAAATCATATCAAACATCATGCAAATCGGATTAATTTGACACAAGCTGTTTGTATTCCTTGTGTAAAAGTTGTCCGATTTACACGACATTTGTAATGATTTTCATCGGAAAACCCCAAGGAATCCATCGGCGACACTTTCATATCCATACGATAAAGAATCAAGAATTAGTTTATTTCTTAAACAGATAAAGGGTAATTCTGGAGCAAGGCCCGTCAAGGAGATGCGGCCTGGTTTTATTCTTTTATTCTTTTGTTCGGAAAACCGAACTTGACCATCGTATCTTTTAAAATAATAATTGAAAAAAAAATTCGTCTCGGCCAATAAATTGGTCCTCTCGAACCATTAAATTACATTTTTTTTATATTTTTTATCTCCAATACTTTAGGAGATATTCAGCTGTCCAGTCTTAGGTGGGACACCCTGTAGAGTGATTTGTAATCTGAGTACGTGACATGATATTCGCACAACGTTACACAGATATTCTTAAAACGAGTCGACTAATAGCATTTTTAATTTCAATATTAAATGGGATCAACTCAAAAAATGACTTTGAAATTCATAATTCCAAGCTTTTAAATAAAAGAAAGCGATAGCAAAATCGCACCTGATTCATTGCTCTCGGATAGACGCTTGAGGAAACACCTTGTCAGACACAAAAATATGATAACAGAAAAATGTGGTGCCATTTAAAAACCCGATGATATAGTCCACAAGTTGCCGCCAATGACCAGGTGCCGACGACCACGAGGTACATGCAAATACATACAGGGCATCCGCGGGAAGACTGGACAGCTGAATATCTCCTAACGTATTGGAGATAAAAAAAATTTACATGGAATTGCATTGTTCGAGGGGGCCAATTTATTAGCGCAGACGAATTTTTTCTTCGATTATTATTTTATAAGATACAATGGTCGAGTTCGGTTTTTCAAATGGAACTATTTTTTTAAGGGATCAGTTGATAGTGCGTTCCAACACAAATTCAATAAGCTATAATGTATACACTTTATTTCCACTGGTTTTTTAGATATTGCGCTTGCAAATTTACTGATTTTCACTGGAAGAAAACCCGCTGAAATAGCAGGCACCGGAGGTGGTCTTGCCTGTTGAAACAGATACCTACCTGCCAATGGTCTACGCCAGGCATGGCGGGCCCAAAAGCTGGACAATTCTTTTCCGTCAGAACTGCTAGGTAGGTACATCTGCGGTATCGAGAAGCGTACCGTTAATGTTTCAAAACGTCATAAAATTTACTTAGAGTTTGTACGCAAGGAAAAGTAGGAAAATATGACTCAATTTTCAACTTCAATAGTCACTTCCTTCTACGCTCGGCTGGCCGGTTGGGTTCCAGCTAGGAAATAGTGGGTGTTATAAATTTTTTCATTGATCATAATAATTTCTCATTTGCATATTTTAACCATCATCTGCACAGTACTTACTTTTACCCTAGCTCGCACGACGTATGGGCTCAACAATGAAAGGGTTAAATATCCAGTTTTATCTTTTTTAATAAATTGAATGCGAATACATGAAATCGGTATGTTTTTACATAAAAAATATTTGTGAGCTTTTTGAAGCAACTACCAAGTAGACGTGGTTGCGTTCCATGCGAACCCGACAACATCAGTTCGCACAGTAGCGGAAAACTGTGACTTATCCACACCGACAGTGCATAAAATCGTAAAAAAATGGTTTGGAGCCATATAAGCCGATTTCACCCCATAAACTATTTCATAGAGATTTTGGACCACGGATTGAATTTGCGATGCGCACAGTTTGTACGAAACTTAACGATATGGAAGTGCGAAATAAAAGACTATTGAAGTTGAAAATCGAGTCATATTTTCCTACTTCTCCTTGCGTACAAACTAAGTAAATTTTATGACGTTTTGAAACATTAACGGTACGTTTCTCGATACCGCAGATGTACCTACCTAGCATTTCTGACGGAAAATAATTGTCCAGCCTCTGGGCCTGCCATGCCTAGCGAAGACCTTTGACAGGTAGGTACAGTATTGTCTCCCTATGGGCTCAGTTTGGTGTACACGATACGGACTTCTCGCTATCCGGAGAAGGCGAGAGCGAGATGGAACGAGAGCGAGCGAGAGGCACTGAAAGCGAGCGAGGGCGGTACGAGACAGACGACGCGTTGATGATTTGTCTCGCTCTGTCTTTCGGACGCCTGACACTCCGTCCTTTGCGCTCGCGCCTGTCGTACACGCCCGCCGCGCACGCAAAGCGTTCCATCTCGCCCCCCCCTTCGGCCAGAAAGAAGCGAGACACGAACACTTGGAATTAGGGCTCTGTTCACGATACGGGCTCAACACCGGTCCCGACCAGCGAGCCCTCAGGGAGACAATACTGTATCTGTTTCAACAGGCAAGACCACCTCCGGTACTTGCTATTTCAGTGGGTTTTCTTCGAGTGGAAATCAGTAAATTTGCAAGCGCAATATCTCAAAAACCAGTGGAAATAAAGTGTATACATTATAGCTTATTGAATTTGTCTTGGAACGCACTATCAAGTGATCTATTAAAAAAAATAGTTCCATTTAAAAAACCGAACTTGGCCATCGTATCATTTAAAATAATAATCGAAGAAAAAATTCGTCTACGTTAATAAACTGGCGCCCTCAAACCATGCAATTCCATATTTTTTTATCTCCCATATGTTAGGAGATATCATGCTGTCCAGTCTACCGCGGGACACCCTGTAGAATACAGGCATTTAATCGAAAATGTATTGCCAAATATTCGCAAATGTTTTTTCCGCAGTAGCAAGGACAAGATTGTTGTTTGTTGATTATATAACAAACAGAGGAGTCTGCTGGCGACAGCGATAGTGATCGGACGTGTTTACAAACACCGTACGTGCTGTGAACGCGAGTGCCATCCACACCGATTAGCCAAATTCGGCAATTCATGTGAATTGTTATAATCGTGAATCCTGAGTGGACATACAGTGGAAATAAGTTAAGTACAACCAAATAGACCCTTCGCCCTAGTCTTTGCCCAGTTCGGTGCAATCTATTCACCGAAATGGCCTCTGACTACGGAAATCGTTTACCTCAAACAAATAGTAATGATCCCAATGCACACCAATGCCGAAGTTACACCAACGTAGTACAAAGTGGCTGTTTCCCCCAAAAAGAACAGGCGATAATAATCGAAGCAAAAGAAGGAATTCAATTAAAAGAATACGCTCAAGCACTAGGCAAAATCACCAGCCCAGCCAACATCAGATTCATATCGCGAGTATCCAACGGCAGAATATGTGTTTTTCTTGCGAGTAAGGAAATCGCCGAAAACCTCACTGAAAATAACAAAATCATCCGAGTAAACGGCACTAACCTAAATTTGAAACCACTCATTAGCAAATCCCAGCGTATAATACTGTCCAACGTTTACCCAACGATTCCTCATGCGGTAATCGAAGAAGTCTTCGACAAATTAGGCATTAAAAGAGAATCAGCTGTCTCCTTTTTGAGAGCTGGCATGGCAGAAGAAGGATTCACACACATTCTCAGTTTCCGTCGCCAAATATACATTCACCCAGAGGATGTATCAAAAATTCCGGATACCATTAAGATCGAGCATGATCAAACTACGTACTGGATCTACTCTTCCACAGATACATTGAAATGTTTCATACGTAAACTAGAAGGTCACTTGGCAAAAAATTGTAAACTCAACGAAAACCAACACACATTACACGAAGTACCCCAAAAAATTGCTCTCACCAACTACCAAGTAGCCAATACAGAAACAGCCCCATCCATAGCTTACTCTGATAACGAATACGGATCTGGAGAAACAGGAAACACCACTCATCACGAAGCAATGGAAATCACAAATTTAAACACACCATCTGCGCCATTAAAACGCACAAGATCAGAAATAACGGATTCCTCAGGCAGCACACCAAACAAGCCAGAAAGTAATCTGCCAGCTCCCGACCAATATTCAAACAGCCAAAAAAGAAAACAAACATTGCAACAAATTGCGGGAAAAACTTAGATGACATCCTACACCCTGTAAAGCACATACTGGAAAAACCAGGTATAATGCTAAACTACTACCAGTTCAAAAGCTTTCTATAGAAAACACAGGGATCTCCCAATACTAAAGAGATTGCTGCAGAATACACTGAAAACACAGAAGCCTTAGTATCTTTCATGAGGGACCTTTACCTTCATCTCACCGACCGTAGTGGCAAAAACCGATTCACGAGAACTATGAAAAAATTACTTATATCAATAGATGCCGATTCTCAAATGAGTTCCACAAGTCCGTCGGAATGCTCTGATACTCCTCAATGTTCGGAGGATGAATATACCAATTAACTATTGATACAATACTACAAATCCCAAATTTAATGCTGTGCCAAATCTTACAGTGGAATGTGAACAGCCTTAAAGCACGGTTCGAATTCCTACAGAAATTACTCTACGATCACAAACCAAATATATTATGTTTGCAAGAAACAAATTTTAAAGAAAACGAAGCCATAAGCATAAACAAATTCAACGCAACCCTGAAAAACAGAACGAACGCCCTGATCGGAAGTGGTGGAGTTGCAATTTATTTGAACCAAAACATTAGGTACTCAGAAGTGCCCCTCACAACAAACATTGAAGCAGTTGCTGTTCTTGTCACCCTGCACCAACGAGAAATTTGCATCTGTAATGTATATATCCCAAACAACTACCAGCTCCAAGAAGCCGAAATAGTAAACCTCATACACCAACTCCCCAAGCCCTTCCTCCTAGTGGGGGACTTTAACAGCCATAATACGATGTGGGGATCCACAAACACAGACGCGAGAGGCAAAATAATTGAAAATGTAATACTCAAATCAGAAATCACCTTGCTGAACACCATCGAACATACTCACTTCAACATGTCAAATGGCTCCTACAGCTCAATAGACTTAGCCTTTTGCAGTCCAAGCCTTTTCGATATCATTGACTATACGACCTCTACTGAATTATATAACAGCGACCACTTCCCTATATTCATTGAGTTAACAGGAAGGAACCCAAACGATGTGATAACTCAACCAAGATGCAAATTTAAAAAAGCCGACTGGTCGTTTTTCCGCCACGAAATAGCACAAAGAATTTCATCATTATGTTACGTATGTGGAATTTTCCCATACGCCGCTCTCAACCACTTTTCGAGCTCGCGTCTGCGAAGGGAAAACGCCCTAAAATCCTTTTGCTTATCATACACCACTAAGGGGCTCTTGATCTTGACCATCTGGATCGCGACCATGGGAACGGGAGTGACACGACGACGACCCCGAAGGATTTCCTTATATGGAAATTCCTAACGAATCCCCACTCATTTTGGGACTATATAAACCCTTCAGTTTCAACCCTCTTCGGTTCAAAGCAGTACAGTCACGCGTAGAGTAACGTCGTGTCACGCTCGTACAGAGTTGGTTAAAATTAGTACGATCGAGCTAAAGTCTCCGTCAGAATCAAGGTTAACCTAATAGAATCCGCGAGTTCGGTTCATATTCTATTCAGCACTTTGAAATAGCCACTCGTACGCCCCGCATTGCCAGTGCGTCAACACCGTGCAAATTAGTGGTAATTTATACACTTTTACTACACTATTTAATCGCGACACTTACATTTGTATAATAATTAGTTATTGAATACACGAATGGTGTTCACGTCTAAATCGAGTACATTCGTTGAAACCCATCTTTTACCCAGCGATCCTTATAATATTAGTAGCACTCACCCACTGATACAGCTTTACCGCTCGAGTTGTATCAAGCATAAATTAAGAGTTACGAGGCATTACTAACATTTCCCGCGACTCCCTGATCTAGCATCAGGTTCGTTCGCAACCTTTCATCCAAAACAAGGAATCTTTACCAACCCAGTGGCTCCCCGATTTCGCATCGGGTTCGTCCACGTTTAACCCTCCTACGGCTCCCTGATTTCGCATCAGGTTCGTCCGTGTCCTACAGCTCCCTGATTTCGCATCAGGTTCGTCCGTGTCCTACAGCTCCCTGATTTCGCATCAGGTTCGTCCGTGTCCTACAGCTCCCTGATTTCGCATCAGGTTCGTCCGTGTCCTACAGCTCCCTGATTTCGCATCAGGTTCGTCCGTGTCCTACAGCTCTCTGATTTCGCATCAGGTTCGTCTGTAAGTCTACCAACCTCCGAACAGCTCCCTGGTTTCGCACCAGGTTCGTCTGTGAATAATCCAACCTCCTAACAGCTCCTCGACTGCGCGTCGAGTTCGTCTGTGAACATCATCCTAGTGACACCCCGATTTCGCATCGGGTTCGTTCACGACGAATCACCCTCCTGCGGCTCCCTGATTTCGCATCAGGTTCGTCCGCGAGTGACTCCATTCCTAGAGGCTCCCTGATTTGGCATCAGGTTCGTCCTCGCTTCCGATAATCCTAGCGGCTCCCTGATTTCGCATCAGGTTCGTCCGCACTCTAACTAACAAACTCATAAACCTCGTAACAATTACAAACCCCAAATGTCTCGAACTATAGACAAATAAACCAGATTCTGGAAGAATTTGAAGCACTAATTATTCATGCAGCCACAGAGTCCATACCTAAAACATCATGTAACAGTAGTAACAAAAACCTTCCATGGTGGGACCAAGAATGCCAAAATGCGACAAAAAGGAAAAAACATGCTTTCAATGTATTTAAAAAGCATAAAACTGATGCAAACCTAATAGAATTCAAACTAAGTAGAGCCATTGCGAGGAAAACCTTAAAACAAACTAAAAGAAACTCATGGATAAATTATATTTCCTCGCTAACAAGCAATACTCCAAGTAACGAAATGTGGAGTAAATTAAAGAAAATAAACGGGCAAAATGTCAACTCTCATATCACTGCTGTTATAAACTCCGCTAACTCAACTATTACAGACTCCAAAGAAATCGCCGACTTACTAGCCAATACTTTTGCAAAGAACTCTAGCAATGAAAATTTCGACCCAAGCTTCCTTAAAATCAAAGCTAGCGCTGAAGAAACTTCAAGACACGAAGCCCCTATACCTTCAGACAAGCACTGCCCTCTTAATGCAAAAATCCTGACCTCAGAACTCCAATCGGCAGTAAAGTCTATCAGAAACTCTAGCCCAGGACCTGACAACATACCAAACATTTTTATACAGCAACTACCAAAAGTGGGACTGAACTATCTGTTAGAGATCTATAATTGCATATGGTTAAACGATGTCTTTCCTGACAAATGGCAAGAAGCGATAGTTGTCCCCATTCCAAAACCCGGCAAAAACAAAACCCACCCCGATAGTTATAGACTTATCGCCCTCACATGTTGCCTGTGTAAATTATTAGAAAAAATTTTAAACAAAACACTGCGATGGTACCTTGAAACAAATAGCTTACTAGACAAAAACCAGAACGGGTTCAGACAATATCGTTCCACAATTGATAGCCTCACAATGCTAGACACTATGTACACTGCCCGAAATTACCATAAAGCCACCATGTTTATTGACAAAATCTTATATTTATTCCATATCGATAACTTTGTGTATCATACCATTTTTGGGAGAGTTAAAAAAACAGCATATAGATCGGTTGGAATAATAGAAGTAACATTTATTTAAAAAAAAAACGTAAAAATAGAATTTAACAAGGAAAAATGTGCGAAATTTCTATAAAGCCAATTGCTTTTAAATAAATAAAATCAAAATTAACAATAATTTTTTCTTTATTTCTATATTAATAATTAGTGTAATTGCCATTTCTTCGAATAACATCAAAAATGCGGTTCGGCATTGACAAAATCAAAGTTTGAAGTGTTTCTTTTTCTATAGACGCCCATGCTTCGTTTACCGCGTTCCATAATTCCTTAATGGAATTATATTGCTTGCAATTGCCATAAACTTTTCTTGCAAGTATTCCCCAAAGATTCTCAATAGGGTTCAAATCAAGCTGGCCATGTTAAAACCCTAATATCTTTTTGGTGTAACCACTGCTTCGTGTGTTTTGATGCGTGAACGGCAGCGTTATCGTGTTGATAAATGAAGTTATCGTCTTCAATTTCTTCTGTAAATGGTATTAAAACCATTTCCAACAATTCTGTGTATGCTATCGAATTCATTTTGTGAGTAATCTTACATATTGGTGTCTTTGTGTTGCCTCTGAATGCAGCCCAAATCATTAATGAGCCACCACCGAAGTTATGATTCATTGCCACGTTTTTCTCCTTCCTCAAATCATACCAATAATATTTATAGCCATCTGGGCCATCTAAATTAAACTTATATTCCCATTCTTTGGTCCATGACATGTGCGTGTGTGCAAAATCGAGACGGGCCTGTTTATGCCCTGGTTTCATTGATGGTTTCTGCAGCATTTTCGTCCAACGAAACCGCCCAGAACATTTTAAAATCTGCTGCACACGCCTCGTACTTACCGGCAATTCTAATTCAGTGCGAAGTTGTGCTTCACTACTGAATTCTTTTGCTGCAGATCTCATCAACTGCGAACGTTGTCTTTTCGTTAGTTTCTGTCTTCCACCTTGAGGGTGGTTTTTACCGTAGTCTTCACCCAAATTTATATAATTATTTATAAGAGTGCGTCATCTATTGATTTTAATTGCAATTGCGCGATTAGAACATCCCATATCCCTACAGGGTGTCCCAAAAATGTCGGAGTTCCTTGAAAGGGGTGACTCAGGGGGTGATTTGAAACAACTTTTTCCTTAGCGAAAATATTGTCCGAAGTTTTGTTTAGGAGATATTAACAAAAACCCCCGACCAATCAGAGCGCGCGCCTTCCGCCCGAGCTCCCGCGGTAGCGTTGGCTACGCGGTAGGCGGCTGCGCTTGTACTACGAACGTACGAACAAGCAAGTCGGCATGTATCGAAGTAAACCGCGTTACACAGACTTTTTTTAAACAGAATCTTAAATAATAATTGTTTGAGGTGAGAGGACAAGAAATACATCAATTTCATTTTCAAATAAGGCATAAACTAAATGGTAATGTAACAGAAAATGTACGACAAGTGATCGTAATTCGTTATTGAGGTAAAAATCCGTAGATTAATAACGGCCAACATAACTAAAGTTAAAAAATAATATCAGGTGTATGAATAAATTGTTTCCGACTGGATTTACATAATCAGTACAAAGCTACCGAATTTCTATCACGGTGATGTTCGTAAGCTGCCAGAAAAATGGCGAAAGGTAATTAACAGTAATGGAAATTGTTTCGATGATTGAAATGTTTTCATATTTTTTAAATCAAACTGTTATTGTACCTACCCTAAAATCGAACAGAATTTATTTCTACACCTAATAATCACCAATAAATTAAATAAAACTCACCCTTTCGGACATTCCTTTCCAGTCTTTTCGGAAAGCTGTGTCACTAAGTAGGTCACTGTACCGATCCTGGTCATCGGTGGACGAAAAGTTTTATGGCAGGGTAGCGCCCGGTGCTCAGCTGATCGCAGGTATACGACACCACCCGAAGGTAAGGGTCGTAACGTCAAGTGCGTCCGGGTTAATGTACCGAATATTCACTTCACTGCACGGCCACTAACACTGATCACTTAATTTATTTTTCATGGAACGTGTTGTTCCTGCGTTATAAAAATTGTCTATCCACACCTCCGCACGTACGATCAGCTGTCTTTGGACGGCCTGCAAAGTTTGTGGTATTATGTTCGTCACCGCAGCGTGAATTCGCACAACGATGTTCAGAATAATTTTGACGCCAAACGCCGAATCGTACCCTAGCTTGGGGTTTGGATATGCGGGTATTCCCGTGAAAACGCTCGCACAGTAGCACTTGCGTCCCCGTTGTTCCGGGCGTACACCCAGAACATCGCGTAATAGGTATTATTGGGCCGTGAACATTTCTGCGACGAGATAGCTAGCTGACTGACAGGATTTTTCCCAAGCAACTTCCTCTACCCCCAAGTAGCTTCTCTCGTTCCATTATGAGTTAACTCCCACCAGGACAAGAGGCTTTAGGTAAAAAGAAGCCAGCACATTTTCGAAACACACGTGCTTCCCAGAAGTGCAACGAACGAACCGTCGTACACTTTCACAAAAGCCCGCGCGCTCCGTCCTTTTACTGCCATTGTACCCAATGCTTCGAGGTAGGCAGCAGACACCACGTGTTTCGGTTCGAAAGGGTCCGAAGAGAAGAGAAACAGAAAGTCTTCGAGTTGCTATAAAGAAGAAAATGCATACCATTCCTGTTTCCCCTTTCCGATATCCTGATTTCACGTCTGCTACGAGGCGGAACCAACTAAGCCATAAATTACCCAAAACTGCGCGTAGTTCCGCCTGCTACGTCCTACCTTCAAATTAAAGACGAATCCCTTATCTCCCGAGTATAAACACGCGCTCGAATTTCAAAACAAAAGCACGCCTCGACGTATTCCGTGCGAGAAAAGGTGGGCTTGAAGACCGATTGGTCGTAACCGAACCAATCTGCCCTGCATCCCGCCCAAACGGCCACTGTCTTGAAGAGGCCCTCTTCACTGCAATATCTCCTCCCCGAGGCCCACCAGTATAAACACGCGCTCGATTTTCAAAACAAAAGCACGCGACGACGTATTCCTTGCGAGAGAAGGTGGGCTTGAAGTTCGATTGGTCCTAAACGAACCAATCGGGCCTGCTTATCTCTCGTGTATAAACACGCGCTCGAATTTCAAAACAAAAGCACGCGTCGACGTATTCCGTGCGAGAGAAGGTGGGTCTCGGGCAAGAGATATTGCTGTGAAGTGGGCCTCTTCAAGACAGTGGCCGTTCGGGAGGGATGCAGGGCAGATTGGTTAGATTAGGACCAATCGGACTTAAAGTCCACCTTCTCTCGCACGGAATACGTCAACGCGTGCTTTTGTTTTGAAAATCGAGCGCGTGTTTATACTCGAGAGATAAGGGATCTGGCTTTAATTTGAAGGAAGCACGACGCAGGCGGGATCACGCGCTGTCAGCGGACATGACGACGCAAGCGGGACCACGCGCTGTCAGCGGACTACCCCTTTTCTTCCTGTGTGTCTCCGCGAGGCGTATTGATGTTGGATAATACTTTTTAAATTCTGCTTCCCCAAAATTAATCAGGCTGATCGGCCAGAGCATTTCGCCAGGGTCGCGGTTTATGACCGTATTGTCCCGCTAGTCGGCGGTAGAGAACGGTTGCCTACAGTTTTGGATAATTTATGACTTAATTGGTTCCGCCTCGTAGCAGACGTGAAATCAGGATATCGGAAAGGGGAAACAGGAATGGTATGCATTTTCTTCTTTATAGCAACTCGAAGACTTTCTGTTTCTCTTCTCTTCGGACCCTTTCGAACCGAAACACGTGGTGTCTGCTGCCTACCTCGAAGCATTGGGTACAATGGCAGTAAAAGGACGGAGCGCGCGGGCTTTTGTGAAAGTGTACGACGGTTCGTTCGTTGCACTTCTGGGAAGCACGTGTGTTTCGAAAATGTGCTGGCTTCTTTTTACCTAAAGCCTCTTGTCCTGGTGGGAGTTAACTCATAATGGAACGAGAGAAGCTACTTGGGGGTAGAGGAAGTTGCTTGGGAAAAATCCTGTCAGTCAGCTAGCAATCTCGTCGCAGAAATGTTCACGGCCCAATAATACCTATTACGCGATGTTCTGGGTGTACGCCCGGAACAACGGGGACGCAAGTGCTACTGTGCGAGCGTTTTCACGGGAGTACCCGCATATCCAAACCCCAAGCTAGGGTACGATTCGGCGTTTGGCGTCAAAATTATTCTGAACATCGTTGTGCGAATTCACGCTGCGGTGACGAACATAATACCACAAACTTTGCAGGCCGTCCAAAGACAGCTGATCGTACGTGCGGAGGTGTGGATAGACAATTTTTATAACGCAGGAACAACACGTTCCATGAAAAATAAATTAAGTGATCAGTGTTAGTGGCCGTGCAGTGAAGTGAATATTCGGTACATTAACCCGGACGCACTTGACGTTACGACCCTTACCTTCGGGTGGTGTCGTATACCTGCGATCAGCTGAGCACCGGGCGCTACCCTGCCATAAAACTTTTCGTCCACCGATGACCAGGATCGGTACAGTGACCTACTTAGTGACACAGCTTTCCGAAAAGAAAGGAAAGGAATGTCCGAAAGGGTGAGTTTTATTTAATTTATTGGTGATTATTAGGTGTAGAAATAAATTCTGTTCGATTTTAGGGTAGGTACAATAACAGTTTGATTTAAAAAATATGAAAACATTTCAATCATCGAAACAATTTCCATTACTGTTAATTACCTTTCGCCATTTTTCTGGCAGCTTACGAACATCACCGCGATAGAAATTCGGTAGCTTTGTACTGATTATGTAAATCCAGTCGGAAACAATTTATTCATACACCTGATATTATTTTTTAACTTTAGTTATGTTGGCCGTTATTAATCTACGGATTTTTACCTCAATAACGAATTACGATCACTTGTCGTACATTTTCTGTTACATTACCATTTAGTTTATGCCTTATTTGAAAATGAAATTGATGTATTTCTTGTCCTCTCACCTCAAACAATTATTATTTAAGATTCTGTTTAAAAAAAGTCTGTGTAACGCGGTTTACTTCGATGCATGCCGACTTGCTTGTTCGTACGTTCGTAGTACAAGCGCAGCCGCCTACCGCGTAGCCAACGCTACCGCGGGAGCTCGGGCGGAAGGCGCGCGCTCTGATTGGTCGGGGGTTTTTGTTAATATCTCCTAAACGAAACTTCGGACAATATTTTCGCTAAGGAAAAAGTTGTTTCAAATCACCCCCTGAGTCACCCCTTTCAAGGAACTCCGACATTTTTGGGACACCCTGTATAAGCATTAATGGATGTCTTTTCCTCACTCGTTAATAATTTTCCCCTTGGCATTTTACTAAAAGTATATTAAAATATAACATATATACGATTTCAATGAAGTTATAGATCAATTTGAACACAAATACATACTTTTCGATTGCAGTTACACTTCTTTAACAGTATCTAGTTGTAGTTATCCACTCAGAATCTAAATACAAACTAAGTGGCTTTATAGAAATTTCGCACGCGTATGCTGCTTCACGCAACAACATAGTAAACAAATGTGAAATGTAAACACATCTGGGCCGCTACTATGTACTTCTATATTTGGTATGAACTAAATATAATCGTAGATGAGACAGAGTATTAAATTTCGTAATATTTTTCAAAAAATACATTAAAATATAGGTGGCTTTATGGTAATTTCGGGGAGTGTAATATCTGTGAAGCCTTCCTTAAGAAACAACACTTAGTAGCAATATGCCTAGACATCGAGAAGGCATACGATATGATATGGAGACACCGAATTATACAAGTCCTTAAGAAATGGAACATCAACGGAAATATGCTTCAATTCATATCAAATTTTTTAAGAGACAGATCTATCTGTGTCCGTGTAAATGGTCAATTATCAAAGAAAACCAAAATCACAAATGGAGTACCGCAAGGGTCAGTTTTAAGTGTAACGTTATTCTTTGTGGCTATTAACGATATTACCAAAACGCTTCCTAAACCAGTTAAATACACCGTATTCGCAGACGACTGTACAGTCTTTATTACTGGAAAAAACCTAAACACCAGCCAACAAATTCTGCAAGATTGTTTGGACAAACTTCAACATTTCGCCCTACAGACTGGCTTTAAATTTTCTAAAAACAAAACCACTGCAATTATATTTTCCAAAAATGAGTCACTTCAAAATTATCAGCTACAGCTACACTTGGGCCACCACAAACTTATGGTAACTGACACACCAAAAATTCTTGGCCCAACGTTCGACAGAAAACATACTTGGACCCCATCCCTTAAAAACCTCAAAATTGAGTGTTACCGAAGGTTAAACATCATGAAAGTCATTGCTTCTAAAAACTGGGGAGCCGAATTCCAAGTTCTAATAAAAACATACAAGGCACTAATCCTATCCAAGTTAGATTACGGATCAACTGTATATGGGTCAGCCAAACCGCACATCTTAAAAATACTGTCACCTGTACATAATCCTGGAGCTAGGATGGCAACTGCGGCTTTCCGCACCAGTCCGACTACTGCAATATTATGCGAAGCAAATATTCCACCACTCGATGTCAGGAGAACACAAATGAGCCTGTTGTAACGTTCCGCGACGAGTCGCCATTAAAATTTTTTTTTCCTTTACTTTAAATACTAATTCTTATTACCTTTATACTATATTATATTACGCTTAAGACGTTTGTATTAGCTATAAGACATGAATGCACGTATGGATGAATGCAATCTGGCGGTTAGTGGAAAAACTAAGTGAAGTGAACGCATGCGCAGTGTCATTCAACCGAGCAAGCGAACCGAGTGCAGATCGCGAACGGATCGAGTGCGCATGCGTGAAAATGTACGATCATTCGAACGCCTAGTGAACGCAAGTGTTACGCTTGACTGCGTAAACCAAATACGCAAGCTAATTGGTGCGCGTAGAGCGCGTCGAGCGCGTCGAGTGATTGGAGCGGGCCAAGTTCCACAAATGAGTATAAGTAGAGGCCCGCCAGCAGCAGTCGACGCAGAGCTCCGAGAGATCCTCAAGAAAGGACATCGAGAGACAATCCTAGAGACAATCCAGTATTTGATACCTTTCTTTCCGAGGCGCTTGAACCGGCACCTCAACAAAATTCACCTTCCTGCGCTCGAGGCCGCTTTGGAACGAGGCACCTTGAGTTCCTTACAATATCCTACCCAATAACATTCTACAACTGAGGCAAACAATTAAAACCTTGGCTACCATCTTAGGCCGCTCGAACAGGCACCTAAGCAACGAGAAATCTACAACCGAGGCCGCTTTGGAACGAGGCACCTTGGCAACAATCCTAGAAAGCGTGGACCAGCTGATAGGCAACTGGAAGCAATCCAATACCGAAGGAAGGAACTCTCTAAATTCTCACTTAACATTAAATCGACCAGAAAAGCGTCAATCCCTCTGTGTTAAACCATAACTTAGTTTATAACGACTTAGTGTCGTGACCTTATCCAATACACAAGTTTAACCTATATTTCAATAATCAAAGGCGTCGTAAATCCGATCAGCCACGATTTATGTTCTATATTTCTATTTCGACCAAAGTGTCAATTAATGTTTCTATTTCGACTAAGCGTCAAATTATATTTCTATTTCGAGTAAGCGTCAAATTATATTTCGACTAAGCGCCAATTATTATTTCTATTTCGACTAAGCGTCAAATTCTATTTCGACTAAGCGTCAACTATTATTTCTATTTCGACTAAGCGTCAAATTCTATTTCGACTAAGCGTCAACTATTATTTCTATTTCGACTAAGCGTAAACTATTATTTCTGTTTCGACTAAGCGTCAATTATAATTTCATTTCGACTAAAGATCGCCTCATATTCCTTGACCGAACAAACGAGGCGACATTTAAGTTAGTTAATTTGCGTTCTATCACTTACCGACCTAGCGTCGCGAACGAAAAATCAACCAGTATTCTGTGTTACCGACCAACAAGTCATTTTTGTTAATTACATTATAATTTCATGACATTACGTCACACTATAATTTTTGAATAAACTATTTTTGTTATTAAAAGAAGGACTCTCGTTCGTGAAATTCATTTCTTTATCGCACGCCACCCGAACCAATCCCACTATTCTACAGGTAAACCGCTCTACTTGTGGAACTTCCTGTAACTAACGGCAACGTCTCGTTCGAGAACGTTACAGGTTGAAAATTTTTGGTGACAGCGGTGGGATTATCTAGAAACTATTTGCTTAAAACCGCGAAACGTGTGGCAAGGGAGTTATAACCTTCTAGCGAAGAACAAGACTCCTTCTCTCTTATCAAGTACGTGCGTTAGAAAAACCAAAATCAGTCATGGCTAACGAAACAGGCTCAAATGCGGCAGGCGCGCTTGTAGAAGAACTGCAACGCCTGCAGATAAACCAAGATACTGCGCGTCAACCGCATACCAGAATTCGCGATGCCGCGGACACGGTACCGGCTTTCGATGGCCGAAATATATCAATCTATCAATTCAAGAAATGCTGTAGGAACGCGAAAAATATGGTCGCGCCGAACGCCGAATACGGCCTAGTACAATTAATCAAATGTAAATTATTCGGGCAAGCCTCGCGAGTCATACTTAGTGGTGACTATAATACAATAGACGAAGTAATCAAGGTTCTTAATTCCCGCTTCGCACCATTACACTCCTCGATTCAATTATATGGAGAGATGTCAAAAATCGCTCAGATGCCGAATGAAGCCACGGTAGATTATAGTAGTCGAGTCTCCGGAATCCTCCTGCAAATTAAACATTGCAACGAAATAGAGGTCCCCGATCACGTGGCCCAGTACAATCAATCCGCCGAAGTAAATTCAATCAAAACCCTTTTAACCGGGCTAAAACCAGAAATCTATGCGCGTATGCGAACCGCCGAATTCGCCGATCTAGACACTGCCATTGGCGCAGCCATAAAGGCCGAGGCTGAATGTCAGGAGAACACGCTAAGAAATAGATTCGCAGAAGGGTTATCACACTCCGCGCAGTGTACAAATTGTCTTGGGTACGGGCACTCGACGGACGATTGTATTAGCAAATTTCCAGTTAGACAGGTAGCTCAAGTCAGCTGGCAAACCAAATATTGCGATCACTGTCGGAAAGTAGGTCACGCGATTCAGGAATGCCGGAAATTAAATCCCGTGCCGCGATACAACACTGGGTCAAGGCCGTTACAGTACGAGGCAAGACCGCATACGTCATCGCGTAATCCCGCGTCGCGTCCGGTCGAATGTAAATACTGTAAGAACAGGGGACATACTATCGAAGAATGTCGAAAAAGGATGTATAACAATAGGCGAAATTCTACCGAACATCCAAATCCCGAGCAACAACCACCAGGTCCTTCCAAAAATCCAGTACGCCGACAGGCTGTGCTTACATTAAAACCAATGGAGATCGGGCAGGCTCCCAGCATAGCATTGTCAGGTCCAGAATTCAAAAACTCTAAGGCTTTAATGATGATCGATACAGGAGCTGATTTGAGCGTTATCAGACAAAATGCAATCTCACCCGGCACACAGATTCATACAGACGTCGTCTACGACTTAAAAGGAATTACAGAGGGCTGTCTATCCACTATAGGATATATTAAAGTAAAAATATTAGATGCAACAGTAGACATTCACGTAGTTAAAACTCTACCACTCACGCAAGATGGGCTACTAGGAACGGAATTCTTCCGAGAAAATGGAGCAACGATAGATTATTCACGGCTAGGCGTTGTAATAGGGAACGAAATACTTCCATTTAAAGATAGAGAGATAATAATTCCAGGACGAATGAGGTACCAGATACCCATAAAAATCCTAAACCCAACCTTGAAGACGGGATACGTGCCAAAACTAAACGTACACCCCGATATATTGATGGGAGGCGCCGTAGTCTCCAATCACGATGGCATAGGATACCTTTACGCCATTAATACATCCCCTAAAGATGTAAAAATTGAAATACCTTCCGTAGAAATCGAACCCTATGAGGAAGTAAAATTCGATAATGCAAAGGCATCCCCAGATCACGCTAGGCAAGTACTCGAACTGCTCCGTCTCAATCACTTAAATTCAGAAGAGAGGGCTAATATCGAAAGATTAATTGAGCAATATGCAGATAGATTTCATCTCCCCGGAAGCAAATTAGAAGCAACAAACGCCGTAAAACATAGAATAATCACCGAGAACGAAGCACCGGTAAACGTAAAACAGTATCGGTACCCTCAGATACATAAGGATGAAATTAACCGACAAATAAACGAGCTCATACAAAATGCAATAATCGCGCCTTCGACCTCCCCCTACAATTCTCCGCTGTGGGTAGTTACAAAAAAAGAAGATAGTGAAGGAAATAAACGATGGAGGATAGTAATAGACTTCCGTCAATTAAATGAGAAAACGATAGGCGACGCGTATCCACTACCAAACATCGTGGACATACTCGATCAACTCGGCAGCGCAAAGTACTTCTCAATATTCGATTTAGCATCCGGGTTCCACCAAATACCAATGCACCCGGAGGATAAACACAAAACCGCGTTTTCGACACCCTACGGACATTACGAGTTCAATCGAATGCCCTTCGGCCTAAAGAACGCCCCCGCGAGGTTCCAGAGGTTAATGGACCAAGTGCTCACCGGACTACAAGGGATAGAATTATTTGTGTACCTCGACGACATAGTAATTTATGCCAGCTCACTCCAAGAACATGCAACTAAATTTACAAAACTAATGAAAAGACTGAGAGAAGCCAATTTATGCCTCCAGCCGGATAAATGCGAATTTCTAAAAAGAGAAGTGTGCTACCTAGGCCACATTATTAGCGAAACAGGGGTTAAACCAGACCCAAAGAAACTAGAAGCAGTCAAATTATTTCCGCGACCTAAAACACCAAAAAATATCAGGTAATTCCTAGGGTTAGCTGGGTACTACCGCAGGTTCATTAAGGACTTCTCAAAAATAGCTAAACCGCTATCTGATTTAACGAGGAAGGATCGCCACTTCGAGTGGACACTAAAACAGCAAAGCGCGTTCGAGCTACTACGAGATGCATTATGCGAGGAACCAATCTTACAATATCCCAATTTCGACAAACCATTTATAATCACAACGGATGCATCCGGTTATGCAGTAGGCGCAGTTCTAAGCCAAGGAGAAATCGGGAAGGATTTACCGATAGCGTACGCTTCTAGAATACTAAACGACGCCGAAACGCGATACGCCCCAACGGAACGCGAGTTACTCGCTTTAATTTACGCAGTCCAACATTTTCGCACATATATTTACGGGAGAAATTTCTTCCTAGTCATGGACCACAAGCCACTAGAATGGCTGCATAAAGTAGCTAACCCTACTTCAAGACTTATGAGATGGAAAATAAAACTCGCCGAATATAATTATAAAATCGTATACAAGCCAGGAAAATATAATACGAATGCAGACGCTCTTTCACGCAACCCGATAACCGCACTGCCGCTGCAGGTACAAGGCAAAAGAGAGCGCTCCGAAGATACGACACCTCCAGAATCCCCTTATACAAGAACCGCAAAACAACCCAGAGGAGACAGATCATCCTCATCGTCATCATCCGAATTTGACCTCACCCGAATACCGGTAAAAAGGAAGCTAAAAAGAAAACACAGGACCACGACAGCCACGTCGTCAAGCCGACCAGAAGAGAAGAGGAGGGGAGTAAAGCCTGGTCCGGAATCAGCAAAAATGGAGATATCCTCCGACAGCTTTGAGGCAAATAAGAATATCCAAGTTTCGGTGGAGGTTCACCCTTCCCCCAATCCAACCGTCTCTGCACCGACCATCCCTCATCAACCGCGTGGACCACAACGAATGGAAGTAGATATAACACAAGAGGATTTAGACCAGATCATGGAAATAAGTGAAAATGTCGAAGTTCCACGGGGGCCTGTTTACCGAGAACCCCCTCGAATAGATTCCAGCGATAGCAGCAGTAGCAAAAAGAATACCTTACCAATGAAAAACAGAAAGGATTCTAGCGGGATACTGACCGGTCCAGTATCGCCGATAACGATAAAGAAGGATACGAATGACAATTATAGAGCAATCACGGGACCACCGCGATACGGAGGAAATAAAATCGGACCACCGCGATACGGAGGAAATAAAATCGGACCGACAAGGGTACAACGACGACCACCACCGCGAGCAACACCTAAAATAATCCGACAAGAATTAATCCGAAGTAAAATCAAAGAAATTGGGGACCATTTGTGGATCAGAAGGGAGACATTAGGTATTTTTCTTAACACGCAAGGCGAGCCGATAGACGAAGCGAGTGCTGAAATTATAAGGAGAGAATTCATTAAAATTACCTCACCTCTGCCACTTCGGGCAAAAAGTATAATAGAAATCCTTCAGCCAGGACGAACCATCTTCGGAATGGTACTACCGGATCCATTAAACGATGAAGCTTACTACGTAACGATCAAAGCCCTATATTATAAATTAACGGAGAAAAATATTAGCAAAATATCACTGCCAAAAATCGAAATTAACACATCATGGGAAAGATTAAAACAAATGCTAAATTTAAGATTCCTACAAACCAATATCCATATTACGATTTGCACTGGTACAGTACAATTACCATCAAAACAAGATCGCTTAACAATTATTAAAGAAAACCAT
Organism: Andrena haemorrhoa; assembly: GCA_910592295.1. NCBI lineage: Eukaryota > Metazoa > Arthropoda > Insecta > Hymenoptera > Andrenidae > Andrena > Andrena haemorrhoa. The sequence continues at coordinate 23,961,664 of OU342942.1, forward strand.
GAGTCGCCAATAGGAGGACACAAGGGCGTAACAAAAACCTATAACAGAATCCGAAACTTATACCACTGGCCGAACATGAAGAAGGAAGTAAGACAGTTCATTAAAACATGTATAAGCTGTCAAAAGAAAAAGCTCGTAAGAATTAAAAGTAAAGAACCGATGATAATAACAGACACACCGCTAGACGCTTTTGACAAAATATCCATGGATATCGTGGGACCGCTGCCATCCACTAAATCAGGAAAATCCTACATACTTACCATACAAGATAACTTAACTTCTTTCGTTACTTCTCTTATGCAAAAACTTGCAAGGGTTCTTGGTATTAAACAATACAAAGCATCTGCGTTCCACCCACAGTCTAATGGTTCCCTAGAGAGAAGTCACCATGTCCTAGTCGAATATTTAAAACATTACATAACTAAAGAAACACAATGGGATCAGTGGCTACCGCAAGCAATGTTCTCATACAATACCAGCGTGCACGAAGGGACTAAATACACCCCCTACGAACTAATATATGGAAAAAAGGCAAGACAACCGTCGAGCATAACACCAAACGATTCCCTAGGAACGTATCCAGATTTTGTAGACAGGTTAATGACCAGACTAATTAATATTCGCGAACAGGGACGACAGAACTTGGAAAATTCAAAACACCGCCAAAAATATTATTACGACAAAAAGGTATCCTCTATCAATTACCACCAAGGAGAACAAGTGCTAATTTTAAAACCAAAAAGGAATAAATTTAGCGATGAATATAACGGACCGTACAGGATAATAGAAATTCTGGATCGCAACAATGTAAAGCTAGCAATAGGCCCCCACCGAACCAGAATCGTTCACAAGGATCGAATCAAGAGAGCCTATGTGGCACCGATAAGAGGGAAATTCTAAGAATACCCCCATAGAAGAATCGGCCGCGAGACTATAAATTCGGGAACAATCGGCCAGAATTTCATTAGTAACCGAATTCAAACGAAACTAGTCAAAGTGAGTCGAACTGTGCCGGAAAAGGAAAAGGGAAATAAAGGAACCGCCATTCCACGTAAGAACGATGGGAAACAGAAGGTAAGTAACCTTCCCCATTCCTATTGAATCGCCAGTGCATTTGGAGCATATCCTTACGGGAGTCGAACGACAGGTTATCGTCCGCCAGGGAGGAGTGGCAGTTTCGCCCCTACGAAGAAGACCAAGACAACTTCTACGAGCGGATGCTGCGGCTGACGTGCCTCCGAGCCACGGTGCCAACGTACACGAACAGAAACGATCTCTATCGCCGAAAAGTGTGCGAGGAATGTTACGGGGGACTATCGGATTCAGATAAGAGGTACCACACCCCCGCAAATGGACACCTGCTGACGCTCCAAAGAAATATTATAAACTACAAATATTGCATGGTGTGTACAGAGCCTATATACCATGTAAGGACTGCTATGGGATGCTTAGATTGCATCCTTGCAATAGACAATTTAAACCATGAAAATTGGCGAGCCCTGGATCTGGGGCTCGCGCTAAATGTCTTAGAGTTTGATATCATAGAATGTTAAAGTTGTGAAAGGGAGAAGAACAAAAAAAAAAATAATAAACCAAACTTCTACCTATTCGATTCGCACTAAGATTCTATCGCCTTCACCTCCGAAATCCCAAATCTAAACGAATCCATTAATCTCCATTCAAATTCCATATTACGTTGACCTCCATTCAAAATTTCGTGACAATAACGCGTAAGGAAAATAAGTTAATGAGCCGGATAGTAAACGAATCGCGCATTCCTGAATCGTAATTAGGCCATGTTGTGATTGGGATGATACAAAAGAAACCTTAGGGGACAGATAGACAATCAATGGGAGTTAGGATCATAACATAACACGAAAGGAGAACCGCAATTAGCCGAATAATTTAATCACAGCTTCATTCGTTGTCGAAACTCAATAGCGTGCGGTCGCAGCGTCGTATTCTCGTAATTTCATAATTCTACAACTTAAATCGAGATGCCGAAAAGAGGAGGCAAATGGAGAGCGCTAAAGACAGGAATAAAGCCGTTTCCGTGGAAATTACAAAGAATTACCGTGCCAGAAGTCGATTGGCAAAATTATATTACACTTCCAAATTCCGACCCGCGACAGCGCGCATGGAAAACCATATTCTTGTTCGGTACCGGCAACGCATTACCCCTGACGACGGGATTGGCGGCAAACGATAATTCGAACGCGAGAGCGCTCCAACAAATAGAGGGAGAAGTCGAGCGCCAAACCTCCTCTACCTCCGTTGTACAAATTCGAAGCGCGAGCGACTCAAAAGACTCATCTCTCGAGACGAGAGATAAACCGGGCGGCGAGATGTAACGTTCCGCGACGAGTCGCCATTAAAATTTATTTTTCCTTTACTTTAAATACTAATTCTTATTACCTTTATACTATATTATATTACGCTTAAGACGTTTGTATTAGCTATAAGACATGAATGCACGTATGGATGAATGCAATCTGGCGGTCAGTGGAAAAACTAAGTGAAGTGAACGCATGCGCAGTGTCATTCAACCGAGCAAACGAACCGAGTGCAGATCGCGAACGGATCGAGTGCGCATGCGTGAAAATGTACGATCATTCGAACGCCTAGTGAACGCGAGTGTTACGCTTGACTGCGTAAACCAAATACGCAAGCTAATTGGTGCGCGTAGAGCGCGTCGAGTGATTGGAGCGGGCCAAGTTCCACAAATGAGTATAAGTAGAGGCCCGCCAGCAGCAGTCGACGCAGAGCTCCGAGAGATCCTCAAGAAAGGACATCGAGAGACAATCCTAGAGACAATCCAGTATTTGATACCTTTCTTTCCGAGGCGCTTGAACCGGCACCTCAACAAAATTCACCTTCCTGCGCTCGAGGCCGCTGTGGAACGAGGCACCTTGAGTTCCTTACAATATCCTACCCAATAACATTCTACAACTGAGGCAAACAATTAAAACCTTGGCTACCATCTTAGGCCGCTCGAACAGGCACCTAAGCAACGAGAAATCTACAACCGAGGCCGCTCTGGAACGAGGCACCTTGGCAACAATCCTAGAAAGCGTGGACCAGCTGATAGGCAACTGGAAGCAATCCAATACCGAAGGAAGGAACTCTCTAAATTCTCACTTAACATTAAATCGACCAGAAAAGCGTCAATCCCTCTGTGTTAAACCATAACGACTTAGTGTCGTGACCTTATCCAATACACAAGTTTAACCTATATTTCAATAATCAAAGGCGTCGTAAATCCGATCAGCCACGATTTATGTTCTATATTTCTATTTCGACCAAAGCGTCAATTTATGTTTCTATTTCGACTAAGCGTCAAATTATATTTCTATTTCGACTAAGCGTCAAATTATATTTCTATTTCGACTAAGCGTAAACTATTATTTCTATTTCGACTAAGCGTCAATTATAATTTCATTTCGACTAAAGATCGCCTCATATTCCTTGACCGAACAAACGAGGCGACATTTAAGTTAGTTAATTTGCGTTCTATCACTTACCGACCTAGCGTCGCGAACGAAAAATCAAACAGTATTCTGTGTTACCGACCAACAAGTCATTTTTGTTAATTACATTATAATTTCATGAGGACTTGGTTAGGTGGCGTGCGTGTAGACGAATGGAATGTGACGAGTGTGTGTAAGATTTGTAGGATATCTGTTAGTTTAAGAGGGTGCATTGTAAGGGGAAGTACTGGGAAATTGCGCAGAGGAGGTCGTGATAAGGGATAAGTGTGGGGAGTGGAAAGAGGCGGGTATAAGGGGAGTAGGAAGGTGCAGAAGCAGAGAGAAAGCAGTTTGAGGTTAGGGGGCACAATAGGATGGGGGACCGAAGCAAGTCGGTAAGGAAGACAGCAGGGGCTGTGGGTAAGGAAGGTGGGACGAAAGAGAGGACAGTGACCAGAGCAAACGGAGGAAAAGGCGTAACAGCAAGGAGTGAAGGCGGGCTGGATAGATTCTGGAAAGGAGAGGAGAAGAAGCAAGGAGAAGAAGTAGTTGTGCAGAGGAAGGAGGGGGCAGAGGAAGGAGCACAGGAGAGCGAAGGGGCGGAGGAGTTCGAAGACGAGGGGAAAGGAATTAGGGTCATGCTAAAGGGAATGTGGGAAGAAATGAGACAAATGAAAGAGGAAATAAAAAAAGAGATAAGAGAGGAAATGAGGAGAAAGGAGAAGGAATGGGAAAGAGAAAGGGAGGACTTGGTGGAGAAAATAAAGAAGTTAGAAGAGAGACTAGATAGGGTAGAAGAGAGGAGAGAATCAGGTGGTGAGGAAGGGTCAAGAAGGATGGAGGAGGGTATTAAATCGCTAGAGGGACTGTTGGAAGTGCAAGAGAAGAAACAGAGGAAAAACAACATAATAATAAGGGGTCTTCAGATAAAGGAGGAGGATGTAAAGGAAGGAATGAGAAATTTCTGTGAGAAAGAATTGGGTGTGCAGTGTGATTTTGAATGGGTCAAAAGAATAGGGCAGGAAAGGGGGGGCACAATGGTAGCGAGGGTGGACAACTGGGGGAATAAGCAAGCGATTATGGGGAGGAAAAGTAGGCTGGGAGGTAGGAAAATATTTATAGATCATGATCTGACGCGGACAGAAAGGAAGATACAGCAGGAGATTGTGCAGTTCGCTAAGACAGAAAGGGGTAAGGGGAAGGAGGTAAAAGTGGGATATCAAAAACTGAGAATTGAGGGAAAATGGGTAAGGTGGCAGGAGACAGAGGGAGTCGGGAAAGGTGCAAATTTTTAGGGAGACCTTGCGGGCAGACACACGGGGCACAGAAGAAGGGAAAGTTGGGGAAGAGGGGGGGGGAGTATAGTATTTTGGAACGTGGCAGGATTAATGGCGAAGGATAGAGACTTTTGGGAGTTTGTGGAGAAGCAGGACTTTGTAGGTTTTACGGAAACATGGATAGAAGAAAGCAGATGGAGCAAGTTCAAGAGCAGACTACCCAAGGGCTTTATATGGCAATGCCAGGCGGCGAAAAGGAGGTGGAAAAGGGGAAGAGCGATAGGAGGGATAGTAACGGGAGTTAGAGAAGAGTGGGCGATGGAAGAAGAAAATAGAGAGGAGGAGGGTTTAGTGAGAAGACAGATAAGAGTGAATGGAGAAGTGTGGAATGTGTGGACGGTGTATCAGGGCGAAGGTATGGCGGATCTGGAGCAGAAAATGCAAAGAGTTATGCAAGAGGGGGAGGAGGTGGTAATATTGGGGGGGGACTTCAATGCGAGAGTAGGGACAGAGGGTGGAAGATGGGAGAGTGATGATGAGGAGAAGGGAAGCAAGAGGAGCACGAAAGACAAAAAGGCAAACGGGGAAGGCAGAAGGCTAATTCGAATAGCGGAGGATAGAGGATGGCAGATTTTAAATGGTAACATGATTGGAGACGAGGTAGGAGAGTATACATATGTAGGAAAACAAGGAGCAACGGTAATCGATTACGTGTTAACAAATAATGAAGGATGGAATAGAATAAGGAGCTTTATTATCGAGGAGAGAACGGAGTCGGATCATCTACCACTGAAGTTATTGTGGGAGGGGAACAGGGAGGGAGAAAGGCAGGGGGTAGAGAAGGAGAAGGAAAAAGAAATCACAATATGGGATGAGGAAAGCATCAGGGTATTTAGAAGTAGGTGTGAGGAGTATGAGGAACAAACAGAGGAAGTGCAGGAAGCATGGAGGAAGCTGAAAGGATACACAAAGCAGTACATGGTAACTAAGAAAAGCAGGTGGAAGGTAAAGAAGATAGGACATGCGGAATGGTGGGATAAGGAATGCAAAACAATGAAGAGGAAAGTTAAGGCAGCATATAGGAAATGGAAGAAAGGGAGCATAACAAGGGAAGAACTCGTAAAAAGGAAGAAGGAGATGAGGGAACTGAGGGAGAGGAAGATGAGTGAGAGTAGAGAAAAAATTATAAAGGAAATAAAGGAGGTAAGGACGGTAACAGAGCTATGGAAATTTATAAATAAGGAAAGGCGAAGGAAGATGGAGATAGGGGATAAGATCACGATAAAGGAATGGAGGGACCATTTTATAAAGTTATTGGAGGGAGCGGAGGAAAGAGTAACAATGGAAAAGAGGAAAAGGTTGGAGACGGAAGACGAAGAAGAGGAGTTGACAGAAGAAGAAATTCTAAAGCAAGTAAATGGGTTGAAGAAGAAGAAGGCAGCTGGAGAGGATGGGATACCTGGGGAGGCGTGGATATACAGCGTGGGAAGTCTAAGGGAGAGCTTAATTCAGATTGTAAAGGATGCGTGGAATGGTAAGGGTTTTCCGAGAGATTGGAGGAAGGGGGTGATTGTACCGTTGCACAAGAAGGGCAATATTGAGGAGGTGGGAAACTACAGAGGGATTACACTGCTGGATACAGCATATAAAGTGTATGCGGCCGTGTTAAATGGGAGGATAGTGGAAGATATACAGGGAAAGGGAATATTAAATGAAACGCAAGCAGGATTCCGGAGAAATAGAGGAACGATGGACAACGTGTACGTCCTGCAACATGTAGTGGAAAGGGAGTTAAGTAAGAAGGGAGGAAAAATGTTTGCCTTTTTCATGGACTTAAGGGCAGCTTTTGATAGTGTGGAGAGGGCAAAGTTATGGGAATGTATGGAAAGAAGAGGGGTAAGGACAGGTTTGATAGAAAGGGCGAAGGAAGTGTATGAGGAGGTAATAAATGTGGTAAGAGTCAACGGAATAGAATCAGAGGAGTTCTGGACGGGGAAAGGAGTTAGACAAGGATGCGTGCTGAGCCCGACCTTGTTTTCGGTGTATTTATCGGATCTAGAGGGGGAAATGGAGAAAGTACAAACAGGGGGGGTGAGAGTGGGTAAGATGAAGTTTTGGTCGTTGGGTTACGCAGATGATGTAGTAATGATGGCACAGAAAGAGGAAGATATGAGGGAGATGCTGAGAAGATTGAAAACATATTTAGGAAAGAAAAAGTTGGAACTAAACGTTGAAAAATCGAAAATTATGGTGTTTAGTAAAGGTAGAGGTAAGAAGAAGAAAACAGAGTGGAAGTGGAGTGGGAAGGAAATTGAAACGGTTAAGGAGTTTAGATATCTGGGAGTGAAGCTACAAAAGAATGGGGACATAGCAGGACATGTTAGGGAAAGAGCAAAGGCAGCAAATATGGTAGTAGGAAAAGTGTGGGGCATAGGGGAGAGATTATTTAGAGAAGACTGGAAGAAAAGGATGCTACTGTTCGACTATATAATAGTGGGGATAATGATGTACGGAGTGGAAATTTTTGGATGGAGAGAAAGGGAGGAATTAGAGAGGGTGCAGACAAAATATATAAAGTGGTGCCTAAAGCTGGACAGAACGACGCCTGACTATATTGTATTGGGGGAAACTAAGAGGGAGAAGCTAAGGATTAAAGCGGGAGCAAGAGCACTGGGATTCGAAGAAGGAATAGAGTATGCGGAGGGACGTTGCCTACTGAAGGAGTGTTTAAGGGGAAGAAAAAAAGGTGGGTGTAGCACAAGAAACAGCAGAGAGAGGATAGAGTACTTAAATAGAAACGGGTTTAGTCAAGCAGGTATAGAGCTAGAGAAAGGGGAGGGGAAGGAAATAACGGGAATGCTGAAAGAGAGGGACAGAGAAAATCAAGGGCAATGGCAGTGGAATAGGATAAGGGAAGCAAGATTCAATAAAATGTACAAGCACATATATGGACGAAACCGGCCGAGATATTTGGAAGAGAGAGGAGTAAGAGGAAGTCAAAGTCTGATGGCGAGAGCAAGATGCGGAAATATGGAAGAGGGGAATAGGTACTGGATGAAGGAAGAAGATAGGAGGTGTAAGTTATGCGAAAGGGATATAGGATCGCTTAAGCATCTGGCGGAAGATTGTATAGGTGTGGAAAGAATAGGTGTAAGTGTGGAAAAAATACTGCAGGAGAGAAGGGTGGAGGAAGTAGTGGAATGGCTAAGGGATATAGAAAGAAGGAGGAAAGAAAAGATAGGGAAGGGGAGAGGAGAATAAGACCAAAGAACAATAGTGTGCAATAGAAGGAATTAATAGGTGGAGGAATAGGGTAGTGGAAAACAGATAGGGTAGAATGCGGAATGGGTGTGAGTGGGTGTGACCGAGCGGGTATGATTGATAGAGATAAGGTTAGATAGATATTTTGTAAACCAAGTCACATTTCTGGACCGCAAGGTTGAAATTAAATAAATATTATAATTTCATGACATTACGTCACACTATAATTTTTGAATAAACTATTTTTGTTATTAAAAGAAGGACTCTCGTTCGTGAAATTCATTTCTTTATCGCACGCCACCCGAACCAATCCCACTATTCTACAGGTAAACCGCTCTACTTGTGGAACTTCCTGTAACTAACGGCAACGTCTCGTTCGAGAACGTTACACTGTCATACGCAGCATCAAAAACTGCGACACCATCGAACCCCATCCACGACCTAATTACTGCAAACACACTTTCTAATGAGTATTCAAAAAAACCCAAATTACCGAAACCTTTGAGCTTCCGACTGAAAAAACACTTAGAGAGCCTACAGATCGACCTGCCTCCTATTATGCCGAGAAGACAACACCAAAAACCACCATGGACCATAGAAACCCCCCGTATAATCAACAAATTTCAAAACGTAAGCAAAAATACTGACCCAAGCATCTTCAAAACTCTATACAGTGAACTATCCAACGAATATCCAGATCACAAACAAATATTTACCGACGCCTCAAAGTTAAAGGAGGGAACCGGATGCGCGGTGTGCACCCCTGAACATAGATTGCTCTTCAAACTTCCAGAAATTTTTACAATCTTCAACAGTGAAGCAATTGCCGTTGTACAAGCCCTAAAATGCATACAAGATTCGACTTACAACGATTTCATTATTTTCACTGATTCCAAAAGCGTCGTGTCAGCGTTACAAAATATCCAAACTGATAATACAATAATTCAGAACATCATAGAAACGACATCAAGACTCAGATGTACCAACAAAAACATTCTGTACTCCTTGATCCCCTCACACGTTGGCATCAACGGAAATGAAGAAACCGACGCAGCAGCAAAGCAAGCAAGCTCCAACCCCAACGCAACGTATTTTATAAAAGGTACAACAAAGTCATGGAACGACGAATGGATAAACTCGAGAGCTACCACTCTACACCAAATCCGTAAAAATATAAATGATATCAGCCCGGCTGTGTCTCAACAGAAAAGACCAAGTTACACTGACACGAGTGAGAATAGGCCACACGAACTGGACACACTCCCACCTAATCACCAAAACCGGACCAAACATCTGCGACTCCTGCGACGTACAAAATTCAGTTAGCCACATCTTAACCACCTGTCCTAAATACAGTAGGAAAAGAGCAGAACACAAGCTACTAAACCCACTAAACATGTTACAAAAAAAGACACATGTAAAATAGTTCTAGCCTTCCTGAAGGACATCGGACTCTACAACCTGATGTAGATAATACCATTAGTTTAGTACCTCGCCATACTCCACTGAGCTCTACCGTGGTCACTAATAACCTAAGAAGGTGCATGTGACCTTAAACTCGCAATAAAAAAAAAAATTTGTTCGCAAGTTCCCGGAAGGCAACTAAAAAGTCGATGATTGCTGATATTTTTTTAATGGGTTTCTTATGAGAAAAACTGTATGTAACTAATTATTTGCTATTACTTAGCAAAATCTATACTACTCATTTGGGGCCTCAAAAATTGTTTTCTTTTATATCATCAAAATACGATTTAAAATTCTGCACGAAAAATACATACAAACTTAGACGCGTGTTTACACACATATCAGAAGCAGGCGTCATGATATCTTTACCTTTTCTAGGAGCTCATATTAGTAGCTTACAAGAAATATATAAAAATACATAATCCTCCCACAACTTTTGAATTCTGACTCGTTTCTTGCGATTCTCTTCCACTGTGGCAATGGAGTTGGTCGCAGGCTAGGAGATTCAGCCTAGAGCCAGTCGCTGGGTCAAATCGCTGCGATCAGTCGCAGGTTGGAGATCCCGCTTTAAGTTGTTGTTGTAAGCAGTACCTATATATTCAGTATATTATTACATTCCCCCAGGATCGAGACCTTTAAAGTACTCCGAGCACTGTGCCAGTGTCGACGAGGTGTTAAGGCAATTTCCGATGGCCAAAACACTACTATTTGGCGATTATAACCTTCCCAGATGCGTCTGGGATGACCTATCTCCGGTGTTAGCGCCTGCTGGTCTACTGCGTGCGTTATCTGGCGAGGAATTGTCCGCGCATGAGCATATCAAGGAAATCTGTTACGCACATAACCTTCGGCAGATTAATTCGTGTCCAAATTCCCGCGGAGATTTCCTTGATATTGTCTTCTCTAATTTTAATGAAGTCTCGCTGTCAGTTGCTCCCGATCACCTCTTACCACTCGATCCCTTTCATCCTGCCCTACTCACTAATATCCAGATCTGTGCTGCTCAGGCTACCAGTCGTTCCGTGTCCAGCAGGCTTAACTTTTCAAGCGGGGACTACCCGCGAATCGTCCAGTATCTTAATGCGGTCGACTGGGACGGCGGCCTGTACAGTTTGTTTACGGAGCAATCCGTCGCCTTTCTCTACAAGCACATTTTCCACGCTGTACGATCCTTTGTGCCAGTAATGAGAGCCTACTCCTCTAATTACCCGAATTGGTCCAAGGAGCTTATTTCGCGTATCAAGGCTAAAAAGGCAGCGCACCTCGCCTACAAGAGAAGCAACGACTGGCACGATTACCTAACCTTTTGTCATCTGAGGTCCGAATGTGAATTGCTTTCCAGATCGTGTTATCGGGGATACGTTGCATCCACGGAAGCAGCTATTCCACTAAATATCAAAGCTTTTTGGAAATTTATCAACTCAAAACGCTCCGCCCAAGGTCTTCCCGGATCAATGTACCTTGACAACACGAACTCATCTGATAACTCGGAGATTGCAGACCTATTTGCGAAATTTTTCGAGTCTGTATACTCGTCAACACATCCTAGTTGCATCCACCTGTTCTAACACGCCGCTGGACATCGCTGGTCTTAGTATCAGCATAGGCGATGTCATGGATAAAATTGACAGCTTGAGTATCTATAAAGGTCCCGGCGATGATGGTATCCCTCCGATCTTCCTGAAAAATTGTAGATTTATCTTGTCTAGACCGCTCTGGTTAATCTACAACCGATCTCTGTCCGATGGTCATTTTCCCTCAGTCTGGAGGTCCGGCATTATCACTCCAATCCACAAGGCCGGTGCGAAGTCCGACATCTCTAACTACAGGCCAATCTCGATGCTCAATATTATGGGCAAGATGTTCATGGCTATCGTAATTAAGAAAATTAGTGCCCTGACAAGGAACTTTTTATCTGACGAGCAGCACGGATTTTTGTCCGGTAGGTCTACCGTCACCAACTTGACCGTCTTCTGCGGCTTCGTGGCCAGGAGGCTGGACAGGAATTTGCAGGTCGATGTCATGTACACCGACTTCAAGAAGGCCTTTGACAGGGTGGATCACTTCTTGCTCATTGACAAACTCTCGGCCACTGGGTTTAGGGGTCAACTGCTAGCATGGCTCTTCTCGTACTTAACCGGGCGTGTCCAGCGGGTTAGAGTCGGGGACGTTCTGTCTCGTAAGATTTCCGTCACGTCGGGAGTTCCCCAGGGATCCCATCTCGGACCTTTACTATTTACGCTTTTCATAAATGATATTCGCCAGATTATCTCATGTAGTGAGTTCCTGCTATTCGCGGACGATCTCAAAATCTACAAATGCATCTCGTGCCCTTCCGACTCTTTAACTCTCCAATCGGACCTTGATAGACTCTCGGAGTGGTGCTTGTCGAACCAAATGGAGCTAAATGTCAGCAAATGTCACATTTTGAGATTGTCTCGCTGCAAGAATCCGTCACTGTATCCTTATCAAATCGCTGGTGTCCAGCTTTCTAGCGTTGATATTGCGCGCGATCTTGGAGTTCTTATCGATTCATCGTTCTCATTCATACCGCATATTCAGCATATCGTTGCGAACTCAAACAAGGCCCTAGGGTTTATAACCAGAAGTAGCGCGGACTTCGCAAACCCTTCCACGCTGCGTTATCTTTATAATACTCTAGTGATGCCTCACCTCGAATACGCGTCGGTGATCTGGACGCCGCGTTGGAACAAATACAGAGTACAACTCAAGAGGGCACAGCATAGGTTCTTGCGCTTATTAGCTTACAAAACTGGCCAGCCTCTTGCACGTTTCGACCATGACTATGGCCCCATAATGAGCCGAATGGGTATCCGGTCTCTGGAGCACAGGAGGAGAGACACTGACCTGTCCTTCTTATACAGGATATTAAACGGATTGGTTGATAACCCTTATGTTCTGACGCTGGTCAACTTCAGCGTGTCTATACGTGCTACAAGGCAAACTCCCCTCTTTAGATCTCCTGGCTACTCCTCCTGGGTCGGACACACGGATCCCCTACACAGAATATGCGATCTCGCGAACAGGTATCATGGGAACATTGATTTTTTTGCCGATTCCCTCTCTAGTTTTAAGACGAACGCTCAGAAAGCCCTGGTTCTTGATGGCATTGTATAGAGTAACCCAGATCTACACTCCAGACCTGCGCCAGACCGGCACGCCGAATCTCTTTATACTCCTTATAAAATATACTTTTACTTGTTTTTTGCTGATTCAAACACGATGCTTGTTGTTATATTGTCTGTGCAATTTATTGTACTGCACATACTTGTTGTAATGGGCTTGTCCCGTAAAATAAATATTATTATTATTATATTGGTACCGGGATAACATGGATACAGGTTTTCAAATTTTTCTGCACATTCCATAGTATGTATATTAGGGTGGTCCTTAGCTACTGGGGTAAATATTTTTCGAGTTTTTGTTTGGTCTTACCCGCCTAAAATATGAGGTTTGGTGAGAAAATGATATATGTAAAGTTTCAAAGTGATTGGACAACGGGAACCCGTGACGCAATTGAGTTGAAGTTTTGAAATAATAGTGATTTCTCAAAATTATTGCATTTTTACGAAAAGTTGTTTATCTACCACAAATTCGCTACACAATATCGGATTCTGTAGACATTCCTCAAAAGAAACCATCCACGAAAAATGTCAAACCGTTTATAACTCGAACTGTTCGAGAAAATATCCATCGGCAACGCGTGCACGGTGTTTTGCCGCCTGGCGGCCATGGCTCGCCTGCCGCGACTCGTCAGGGCCGTGGCGACGCGCAATTGACACGATGCCCAGTAGGGTGGTCCTTAGCTATAGGAATCAAACTTTATTTTAGTTTTTTATCTTCGGCTATGTTAGAAGTATCAATAAATATTTTTTAATGAAAGTACAATTTCTTACATGTATAAAGAATTTAAAGCGGGTTTAGAAATTGTACAGAATTTGAAAATTGTGAATGACACTTCGGAGCGAGGCGTAAAATTGATGTCGGACTACAATGACATATCAACTACAAATGAAGACAACAAACAATACATTTTACAAATTTTAGAAGAATATCCACAATTCTACCCCGATACAAAGAAATCTAGCTGGATAAAAGACAAATACTAACGCATATGCATTATTTCAATTTTATTTATACCCATAAGTTAAATTGTAATAATATTTTGTTGTATATAAATCCTTACATAATTATAAGGAATGAGCGAATAATACAATTTTAGTAAATAAAAAATGTAGATTGTGACATCCGCATTCCGCACCTGCGTAGAGCAGCTTACACGCTGCGTTATATTCTATAATTGTAATAGATAAAAATCAAAGATTTCGTCTATATTTTTGGAAGTAATATACAAACTGTTACTATTATTCATGTAAGAAATTGTACTTTTATTAAAAAATATTCACTGATACTTCGAAAGTAGCAGAAGACTAAAAAGATCTAAAAAAAATGTTGACTCCTGTAGCTAACGACCACTCTACGGGGCACCGTGTCGATTGCCCGTAGCCACGGCCCAGGCGAGCAATGGCCGCTACTGCCGCCAAGAGGCAAAACACCGTGCAACGCGTTCCCGCTGGATATTTTTTCAAACAGTCCGAGTTAAAAACCGTTCCGACATTTTTCGTGGATGGTTTCTTCTTCAGAAATGTCTACAGAAGCCGATACTGTGTAGCGAATTCGTGCTAGATAAACAACTTTTCGTAAAAATGCAAAAGTATGGCGTAGAAATCATGCAAATCGGCACTTCTTTAAACATTGACGGCCGTTTATAACCATATAAAACCATCAAATTTAATAACTGTATACACCGATATATTCAGAAAACTCTCCTCTATCTTTTGAGACTAAATTGAATTTTCTAGCATTCTTTGTTTTCACGTAATACCTCATTCTTGCCCAAAATCGTGTGCTTTTTACAAAAACTCATATTTTTCAAAAACTGAGAGTGAGAGAGTAATTCTGTTTACGGATTCGTATTTGGGATGAAAAACTCTACTAGGATCTCGGAGTGCATATTGCAGATCCAAATACGTGTTGGCCAGTGTAGTTAAGACCCCCGATTGCCTATTCTGGTTTATACGCTGCGTTGTATACTAATTAACAGACTTCAAAAAGGAGGAGGTTATAGATTCGACCCGTATGTATAATTTTTTTTTATTATGTTTGTTCCCTCATAACTCCTCAGCATATGGACCGATTTTGGTGATCTTTCTTTTATTCGAAAGAGGGCGATGCCCCGGTAGTCTCATCCTACACTGTATCAGTATTGGCTCAATACTTTGCTAGTTATGATTAATAAGAAGACTATTGTCACCTAATTTTTATTAGTTTACGTACGTACGCGCATATCTCATCAGCATCTTATATCAATATACAGGGTGTCCCACCTAAGACTGGACAGCTTGATATCTCCTAAACTATTGGAGATAAAAATATTTAAAAAATAGGGAATTGCATGGTTCGAGAGGGCCAATTTATTAGCCTGAACGAATTTTTTTTTTCGATTATTATTTTAAAAGATACGATGGTCAAGTTCGGATCTGTAAATGGCACTACGTTTTTTGAACACCTGAGTCGATAGTGCGTTCCAAGACAAATTCAATAAGCATTAATGTATACACTTGATTTCCACTGGTTTTTGAGATATTGCGCTTGCAAATTTAGTGATTTTCACTGAAGAAATCCCACTGAAATAGCAAGGACCGAGGTTGGTCTTGCTGGCACTACGGAGGGGCCACGGAGGGCCTTGCCTGTTGAAACCGATACCTACCTGCCAAAGGTCGGCGCCAGACCCAAAGGCGGGACAATTCTTTTCCGTCAGAAATGCTTCTTAGGTAGGTACATCTGCGGTGTCAAGCGGCTTCTGCGCACCGTTACTTTTATTTCGCACTTGCTTCTACGCTCGGATGGCCGGTTCTTTTGGGAGGGATGCAAGCTCGATTGGTTATGTTAGGAGGTGTGAAAGTTGCTAGACTAAATTTCAACCAAAAGGAGCAGATTGTATTAGAATCCATTGGCGTCACTTCCCCTTCGATACGATGAAGAAAAGAATTTCTTAATACGCTGCAATGGATATTGCACCCGGGACTGCGGGGGCTCGACCTCACTTCGCTACGTTCGGCCCAGGATTCGTACCTTTTTCCGGAAAAAGCCATAAAAATCGGGCGAGGCACTGCGAAGGTCTGTCCTCGCCACGGGGTACCAGGCCGCATCTTCTTGACGGGCGTTGCTCCAGAATTACCCTGTATCATTTGTGCAGTGTGTGACTCAACTATCCTCCGTGTAATCGGCCTGCGCGAAGTGGGGCTCAAGTTCGATCGTTATCAGTACTCCTGCCCGAGAGGAATACGATTTACTTTAATTATAGTACATGCGTGTTTTCTAATAAAGTGTTTCTATCGTCTCCTGAATTCAATAACTGGCATCCCGACATCTACGCTCCTACAATCCACCCTCAATACTCCTCGCGGAGAGACACAGGAAGAAACGGGGTAGCCCGCTGTCGACGCGTGGTCCTCTCGAGTATAAACAGGAGCTTCAATATCAATACAAAAGCATGCGTTGACGTATTCCGTGCGAGAGAAGGTGTGCATTGGGGAGGAGGTATTGCTGTGAAGAGGGCCTCTTCAAGAGAGCAGCCGTTTGTGAGGGATGCAAATCCGATTGGTTCTAATACAATCTGCTCCTTTTGGTTGAAATTTAGTCTAGCAACTTTCACACCTCCTAACATAACCAATCGAGCTTGCATCCCTCCCAAAAGAACGGGCCATCCGAGCGTAGAAGCAAGTGCGAAATAAAAGTAACGGTGCGCAGAAGCCGCTTGACACCGCAGATGTACCTACCTAAGAAGCATTTCTGACGGAAAAGAATTGTCCTGCCTTTGGGTCTGGCGCCGACCTTTGGCAGGTAGGTATCGGTTTCAACAGGCAAGGCCCTCCGTGGCCCCTCCGTAGTGCCAGCAAGACCAACCCCGGTCCTTGCTATTTCAGTGGGATTTCTTCAGTGAAAATCACTAAATTTGCAAGCGCAATATCTCAAAAACCAGTGGAAATCAAGTGTATACATTAATGCTTATTGAATTTGTCTTGGAACGCACTATCGACTCAGGTGTTCAAAAAACGTAGTGCCATTTACAGATCCGAACTTGACCATCGTATCTTTTAAAATAATAATCGAAAAAAAAAATTCGTTCAGGCTAATAAATTGGCCCTCTCGAACCATGCAATTCCCTATTTTTTAAATATTTTTATCTCCAATAGTTTAGGAGATATCAAGCTGTCCAGTCTTAGGTGGGACACCCTGTATATAAAACTAAACTTAAGACTTAAAAAAAAAATAAAGGCATTAAAAAGTAAAAAATAATTTTTTCCCTTATTTAATCTACGACTATCATACTTTTTAAGTCGGTGCCTCATCATCTGTACTGTATAAATCTGGCGCCGACTTAAAAAGTATGATAGTTGTAGATTAAATAAGGGAACAAATTATTTTTTACTTTTTAGTGCCTTTATTTTGTTTTTAAATAATGACTGATACTTCCAAAATAGCCGAACACAATTATGTCCGAAATTTACGAAAAATCACTATTATTTCAAAACTTCAAATCAATTGCGGCACGGGTTCCCGTTGTCCAATCACTTTGAAATTTTACACATGTCATTTTCTCACCAAACCTCATATTTTAGACGGGTAAGACCAAAAAAATCGGATGTTGAAAAATATGGACCACCCTAATGTAAGTATATTTATCAAATTCTTTTAGTTTTATTGGAATTATTGACGGAATTTTTTTAGATAACGTCGAACTTTGGTATGAGTCGTATGTTAACTCTTCCTTTATGATCTTCCTTCATAATGTTCGTCATTTTTAGTGCTAAAAATGGGATGTTGCATTTTCCCCTATTTCTTGGGATTCAGCCCCACTGTGCGACATAGAATACAGGTAATTACTCCGTGACTGGCAAATATTACCAAATCCTGTTTTCGCAGTTGCAAGAACAAAATAAAAATGAAAAAGCGTGTGGTCATGCATATGAATCTTGATTAAAAAGACTGCAAAACTGCGTTGAGAGATAAATTGTGTTTGAGTATTTAATACAAACGGTACCAGTGACACACAGCAGTATGCATGTATTTATTTTCCGTGATATTACACAAAATGTTATTGTAATAAGTCAGTGTAATAGTACCTTTAATACTCCAACCTAAAGGAAATCTTATTTAATAGAGGAAGCTTCGGTGATAAAAATAGGTGATATTTGTTGTAACCCAATCAACGACCGACAGTTACAACCATCCCGCATTCCAATACCACGCGCGAACGCCAAAGCGCGGGCGACAACCGCGAACACCGTCAGCGTTTCGACGAAAACGCTGAAGAGTGAGTCGAAGGCGGCGACCCCTCTGGTCCCCGCTTCGCCCCGAATTATCTATCAGATCTTGTACAAGCTACGAGCGCGGGTCTTCTATTAACAGAACGCACACGATACAGTACGCGCTTTGTCTGTCACCCAGATCGGGACGGAATAAACTTGTTTATCCTTACGGTCAGTTCTAACTCTTTAATCCGCCACGATTCCCTACCTTCGGTTTCGGAGCCCGTTGGACGACGACCGTGAAGGACGACCCGGAGCACCCCGAGATTCTCAGCCAGAATCTCGACCCCAGGCGCCTTGGTACAACATATTTAGGAATTAATTAAAGGAAAACTACTATATATAATTTAATGGGACCTCTTGCATTGTATTAAGGATATCTTAAATTGTAGAAATATATTTTTGTTTTATAATTAATGATTTCAGACGGCACAGGCGAGTCGTTAAAGTCGAGGCGTGAAAAAATTCATCCAAATCGGTGGGATCTGTATCTCCAAAAGTTATTATCCGATTGGACTGAAACTTTTTTTATTTTGAAGAATATACTTCTGGCTGGGGGGAAATCAGCAAAAAATACAAAAATGACATTTTTTACAAACTAACGACACTTGAAGTTTGAAATCACTTTTTCCCTATATTTTTCGTCGTTTCAACACATTTAAAAATTATAAATTTTCAGGAAAAAAGTGATTTCAAACTTCAAGTGTCGTTATTTTGTAAAAAATGTCATTGTATAATTTTTTCTGGTTTCCCCCAAGCCAGAAGTATATTCTTCAAAATAAAAAAAGTTTCAGTTCAATCGAATAATAGCTTTTGGAGATACAGGTCCTACCGATTTTGAGATCACTGTTTCGAGAAAAACGCGTTTAAACCCGCCCGTTGCAGACATTTTAATTCATTATGTATGATAAATATATAAGATGTGTGACAGATCTGTGCAGAAAATGTACCAGTATATTCTATGGCTACAGATAAAACGAAAGTGTTATAACTTCAATTTTGAATTTAGAAATATGTATAGTATGTATTTACATATTCGTTAAGAGCTTGCGGCTCACAGGACCGATGGCAAGCTTATAGCGTACAGGGAAGAGCTTTCTAACAAGAGGAGGTTAGGATTGAACAAAGGCTTGTTTGACGAAATTAGACTATATAGTAAAGGTGTGCAAACTAGAGCTGCTTCGAGACTCGAAACAATCGAGCCAGGCTCGGCTCGAATATCCGAGCCGAGCCGAGACCCGAACAGATTCGGGTAGCTCGATTTTTTCGAGCAGCTTGAATATGTTTCGGGTAGCTCGATTTTTTCGGGTAACTCGAATGTTTCGAGCCGCCTGAATATATTTTAGGTATTATGTATAATATATATTATACATCTAAATTTATATTCGGTGCCTACAAAATGTTCCAGCTACATCAAGCTGTCACACTGCACCATACAGTCGACTACCTAAAATATATTCGGGCGGCTCGAAACATTCTAGTTACCCGAAAAAATCGAGCTACCCGAAACACATTCAAGCTGCTCGAAAAAATCGAGCTACCCGAAACCGTTCGGGTCTCGGCTCGGCTCGAAAAACCGAGTCCCGCTCGGTGCGAACTTCAAGCTACTCGAATGTTTCGAGTCTCGAAACAGCTCTAGTGCAAACAGCCGCTCGGTAGCCGGGACGTTTTTGCGATTCTAGGCGCCGGGTTAGAGCCGAGTGTGGTGCTGTTATGTTGCTAACCACAGCATGGATGGGCGGAACTGCTATAGTGTGCATGGTACGTGCCTGCCCGCACATGCAGACTTGCAGTTACCCCTACCCTTTGTTATAGTTAGCAACGTAACAGTTCTGCGCTCGGTTCTAAGCCGAGTCCCAGAACCTAAGGAGGTCTACGGATCCCGACTGTCGCAATTCTACTCTATAGAGAAAGGGATCTATAGAGTAAGATAAGCAACACAAATCGCAGAATATTAACTGCTAACTCTGAGCCATGTTTACAAAATGTGGCTTAAAACATTACAATTTTTAGTATAACTCTTGTAGTAGAGATGTAATTTTCGACTACCGCAGTGGACCAGGTATAAACGTCCTACTAAGCTAAAAACCAGAAAACGAATGTTCAAATTTGAATATGGGCGAGGGTTTTATTTTGTATTCTTTAGGTTTATTGTCATTGTTTAGGCTTGGTTTAAATGAATTGTGGATTCCCGTAGGTAGACTGTGAAGAACGCGATCGATTTGACTTGACGAGCAGTTTTACTCACAGCAAACACCGACGTTGGGCAATCACACGAGAGTGCAAAACAAACACTTATGCAAAATCATAGTACAACCCCATACAGCACACTTCGTTGCGGCAACGTTGCAGCAGCCTTGCCATGTTGCATGGTTGCAGCGCAACGTTGCTGTAACGTTGCTGCAACATTGCCGCGCAACATTGCACGGGGCGGACATAGAATTGTTGCTGCAACTACAATTTAAACTTAAAATAGTTCTGTTGTTTTTAATGATACGAGAAAATATCTAAGGAAAAAACTGTTTGCTTCAGAGAGACAATTATTTTGACGAAGATGATTTTTTTTCAAGGTTATATTTCCCGAAATTTCAAGATCATCGATGGTTTTTTTAATGGGATGACGTATTTTCATTACTGTAACGTTATAGCCAATAAAAATACAAATTCAACCATGTCTAATATGTTGTCCTTTTTGTCTAGCAATCATTTTTTTCCTGAGACATTTTCTCGTATCATTAAAAATAAAGGAGATATTTTAAGTTTAAATGTTAGGTAACTCACCCTGTATATTTTAATATGTAGAATGACACAGGGTGGAAGTTGTAGTACATACCTACATAGTGTTACAAAACCCTAATGGAGTCTGTCAAAATGAGTCTTCGTTTTTAAATAATTTGAGTTTAAAGTTTTGCATGGTAGGAATGTAAGTTCGAATACGTTAGCACTCTTATCAAACAGTGGTTGTAGCTGCGGCGGTAAAGTGTTCGCCTACGACGCTACAGGTCGCCGGTTCGAATCCCCTTGGGGGGAACAAATTTTCTTTGAGAAAAAAAACACGGGCTTTATACAGGGTTATCCACCGAATACTGGCGGCGCTCGCGCGAATACAAATGAGAACGGCAACAACGCCACACGCATACGTACTAGAACAATCATGTATCGATACATCCGCCATCTATGGGTTGTTGCTAAAAGTATAGGTTCGTGTAGATGCCAGTAGAGAACACAAGGCGCTTTTCACTGTCTGCCCAGATAACTTTATATTTCACGTAACCGACGGGGAAGAAAACGACACCCTTTTCCCTCCGAAACTGATTGAGAATGTTAGAATGCTTGTTGAATGACGAAACCGTGGGTGATCACACACACACCCACACGCACGCACGCACACACACACACACACACACACATATATACGGTTATTTATATTTTTGGCCGTACTACCCGAAACGTTGCAGGAGGCGGACATAGAATTATTACTGCTACGTTGCTGCAACGTTGCTGCAACGAGAGTGTGCTGTATGGGACGTGGAGATGTCCCACATTATTTTTCAAAAATTCTTATTTGTAGCCGTAAAACATACTGGGAATACTTTTATGAGAAGCAGCTGCACACTCTGTATTATTGCAAGTAAAAAGTATGTAATAGCTACAGCCAAACTGTATGTATATACGTTTTTTTATAACTTACATATTGTGGTCGTGACAAGGGTGGTGTATGGTCTTGACGTAACATACATGGTATCATTTCTATTACTTAAAACTGGCTCAGTCGAATTTCCGCCAAGGAATTCTCGGATCAAGGATTTTGGTGCACAGCATTGGTGTCCTGGTTTCTTGCACTTGAACAAACTTGTGAGTTCAGCATTTCCTGCAAATAAATAAATAAGGTACCTAATACAATTTTGTTCAGCCTTCTTTAACCCCTCAACGACCACCTCAGTATCTGGTACGGACCCTAAGTTTTCCACTGGTCGCCCACCTCCGTATCTCGTACGGACCCTCCGTTTTCCACTGGTCACCCGCCTCCGTATCTCCTACGGACCCTAAAGCTTTCCACTGGTCGCCCGCCTCCGTATCTCGTACGGAGCCTTTTTTTCAAGCGGCTCCCGCGTCAGTACCAGATACTCTAGAGGCTGTCTGTACAGTGATGTTTCAGTGCCGAGGCCTCAGGTAGCAAAGTGACGTTTTCGTTCCGAGGGCTCGGGCCACACGGTCAGTTTTTCGTTTCAGGGGTCGGTCGTTGAGGGGTTAATGGGTGGACAAGTGGGTGTAAAGGGAATGCTATAAAATTATGGAATAACTAGGAATGCTATATGATAAATACAAAAATTTCAATTGTCCCTAGAGCAGGATTTATTTCACACGTAGGCCTTATTCTCGGCTATCGGTCGGCAGTCGCCTGCTGCACGTATCCAAAAGCTGTTTGAGACAGTGAGACACAAAGCGAATGCCGGGGTTGCTTTGTTTTTAAAATAAACATTAGGAGACTCTTATTTTTAGACCATACTTTCTTAGGAAATACTTACATAAATGTTTAATAAAACTGAAGGAAGAAATTCACAAGTTATATATTTTAGTTTAAAAATCGTTTTACAAGTGAAACACTCCTTCAAAATTGGCAGACAGAAGTAGTGTAAATGAACTCGGGAAATGATTCATCAAAATAAGAAAAATTGTATTAAGAACGAATGTTAGCTTAATACTATATTTATACTACATAATACACATAATATAACATTATTGCGATTCGAAGTACAATCTCCATCCGTCTATGTTAATACACAACTCTCTAACACTTTACTAAAACTAACATGATTATAAAGTTCTAATTAACTCAAACGTCATTTATTTACAATAATGTACACCAGGGATGCTTAACTGGTGGCCATCGAGCCACCGGGGCATCTGCGCGTTGCTGCCACGCTGAACGGCCCCCTCAATACCTACTAGACTCTGACGATCGCAGTCGATTTTCTCCTTTTGTTCTCCTGTTTTCGACTGCAATTGGCAGAGTCTGGTAAGTATGGAGGGATCGTAAGCTTGGCAGCAACGCGGAGGTGCACCCTATGGATTGTGGGCCACCAGTTAAATATTCCTAATGAACACAAACGGATTTTATATGTAATCACTTAGATTTCAAATTCGATTCTGAACAGTTTTTGCGTGATAGATAACACAGTCGGTAAAGATTGACTATTCTCAGCTGTTCTTCACGATCTCAGAAAAGTGTAATGGCAAACATGAAATGAAACATCAACCTAGTTTAATCAAAACAGACTTTCATCAAACATTGAGCAGAAGTAGAATATTTGAAATGGTGAAAGAATTTTCACAGTGGAAAAAAGTATTAATTAAGCCGAACCGCAACCACAACTCATGTCGTTACAGCACTCTACAACATGACAACTGTAAAGAAACAAGTGGGTACTCTATGCCAAAACGAGATCAAATGGCGGCGAGGTGGTGACCGCCCTGGTGGAGGAATTCGTTGTGGGGGGGGGTGTCGCAGATGCCACAGCGTGACATTCGCGAGGTAAAGGGGGCAATTTCAGAGTTGTTGATGGGGGTAATGGCAAATAACGATACATGTCATTTGTGTGGTGGTGGGAGCTAAGACATACCAATCGTTGCCGTGTAAATTTCCTAGGACCGATATACTAGCGCCATCTCTCAAATGCCTAAGGCACTCGGGAGCATGTCGCCGCCGCGAAAACTGCGTACGTGCGCGGGGATACGGGTTCAAGCGCAACCGCGAACGATTTGAGTCGTTTGCGTAGAGAAAGGTGAGATAGAGCGGTATTCACAGTTGCTACTCATTCTTAGAAACGATCATAGTCTTAAGCAACAACTGTGAATACCGCCCATAGAGGGTACAAAGAGAGATGGTCATTCCACGCCAAATCGATCACTTTTTTCCATCGATGTCTCGGATTTTTTTTAATCTTGAATATGTTGTAGTCCTCGTGGAATTAGGGGGGGGGGGGGGTTAAGTAATCATTTTGTCCATTTCGAGTTTGTTTAACAAATACGGGGCCGTGAATTTTTCGATTTTTGCCTATTTTCATGAAAATGGGTTGTACTTATGAATTTTTATCTGGGAAACTATTTGTCGGATTTAGATGATTCTTATGGCATTTTAATGTAGAAGGATCGGCCTTCCCAAATATATGTTTTCCAGAACGAAAAATTAATTTTGCAACATTGAAAATTATAAACAAATTTTTATTTTGCAAATTCGGGCTGGTGGTCGCGATTTTAAAAATCCGAAAAAAATACTATCGTATTCCTTGAAGTTTTTTCTAACGCTAGCACCGGAACTCGGCCGCCAGACTCGGGCTCTGATTAGTCGCTGCTTTTTGTTAATATCTCGGTAACGAAACCTCGGAGAACATTTTCGCAAAGGAAAAAGTTGTTTGCAATTACCCCCCGAGTCACCCCCTTCAAGGAACCGCAGCATTTTTGGAACACCCTGTATATTTGGGAAGGCCGATCCTTCCACATTAAAATGCCATAAGAATCATCTAAATCCGACAAATAGTTTCCGAGATAAAAATTCATAAGTACAACCCATTTTCACGAAAATAGGCAAAAATCGAAAAATATCAAGGCCCTGTATTTTTTAAACAAACTCGAAATGGACAAAATGATTACTTAACCCCTCCCCCCTAATTCCACGAGGACTACAACATATTCAAGTTTAAAAAAAATCCGAGACATCAATGGAAAAAAGTGATCGAATTGGCGTGGAATGACCCTAAAGGAACTCGAGGAATTCTGCTGGGAGACATATTGTCTTCATTATAAATTATTTCCGTGGGCTCGAATGAGTCCTACCTTACACAAATTATTAAAACATGGTTGCGAAGTAGCAAGACAGTTTCCACTACCAATAACGTACTATTCAGAAGATGCAAATGAATCCTGGCATGAACTGTATAGGAAAAATATGACACTGCATTCACGACAAAATAGTCGAAGGAATAGAATGTTAGACGTTTTGAATCGAGCAATATATTTAACCGACCCGAAATTTCAATTATATTATTAAACAATCGATTAAAGTTGTACGAACAAAATAATGTATCACCAGAAATTAAAAAATTCTTTGATGAGAAGTAAGGTAAAAAGATTAAATACTTACCTTAATTCATGTGTAAACGAAAATATAATTATGGAAAATAGATATCTAATTTAAATTACATTGCAGCCACACACAGCCTACAGAGAGTGCCAATGAACATGACAGCAATACGTCAAGTGATCACGAGATGTGAAACATTCAAATACTTCATTATTCTTATTTTGATTGTGTTCCACATATGGAAATACAATATACCTTCAAACCAGTGGGTTGTCAAATCATTTCAACGAAAAAATTATGATTTCATTAATTTTCTCTATCTCATTTCTATCAAAAGTTCTTTGATTTTGAAACAAACTTCGTCACTTTGCCCCACTGCGCGCGGCGACATGATCCCAAATGCTTTAGCCATCTGACAGTTAGCGCTAGTACATCGATCTTAGAGGATTCGCGCGGCAACAGTTGGCAACGCCTTAGCATTAATGTATTGCACGAATGTGTGAACTGTGGAGAGAAAGTGAGGTATGAAAGAGGAGCGCGAACGAACCTTCACTTGGTAAAGTGATATAAGCGAGTACAGAAGTATCAAGGAGTAAAACCTAATCCACCATTGTAAAGAGGATCCAACTTTACTGGATAATACAGATCGTTACAATCAGATTCATTCCGTCTGTTATCTAGTTAATACAGGCATATTAAGTTCCGCTCACGAGGAGTCTCGTTATCTAAAACAACTGCGAAGCACAGCAGGTGTGCTAGTAAAGTATTTCAACAATATGTGATTGATACATAAAATTGAAGTTCAGGGTGTTTTCTATCTCTCGTACAAAAACATCAGTCGATTGAGATCTGATTTTGAACCCGAAATATAGAAACCAGGCAATACTTTCTTTGGGAACTGCAGTTTTTATGAATATCCTCGACCTACGAAAACCGGAACAACACGTAAAATTTACATTAAAAAATAATTAAAGTGTCTAAAAGTATATATTGTTAGAAAACTTGCTTTTTTACGATTTTAGGCATAAGTTACGTTTTGATATCTGTTTTTGGGGATAAGTTATGACCGTCGATGTATTTCACGAAATTCGCGCTTTGACCGCCTCCCGCTCTCACTCTTGGAGCCGGCAGAGAAATTCATACATGAAATCGCTGTCTCGCTTATGAACCTAATAGTGTGCAACGTTTGGCAAACCTCCATCTTCTGCAATTTTGGTCGATTTTGAACCGGGTTCTTCCTCATTCAGAATAACCGCTAGAATTCACTAGTAAATTTCTCCACCAGAATTCGAGAACAGTCTGTGTACAAACTGTTCATTTTTTAAGAATATGAACTGTATGTACTTGTAATTTGATGACTTCATAGAACTATTTGCAAATTCTACTGCATTAACTTTTTATTAATACTTACAGAATCATCGAAAATCTTAGAATATTTATTTTCAAAATAAATCCAGCTCAAAGTTTGCTTTCTGTCTTACCACATCAGTGACCCTTCGGTCGCTCGACAACCGAGTGTTGGATGAGTCATCAATTACTGAAAATTTTAATTTCTATATTTTCTATTAGGGATCGATTTACGAGTCTTCTCTTGTGGAAATGAGTCTAAACAGAATCTCAATGGGACTATTTTTAATCATACTAATGTACAATTGCTATGCGAAATTCAGAAACATTTCCAATGACGTATAATTAAAAATAGTCGAAATGGTGTCATGCTTGGACTCATTTCCATCGGAAAGACATTGCCCATCCATTGGTTTACTATTATGCAGATGTACAGGGTGTCCCACGGTAGACTGGACAGCAGGATATCTCCTAACATATGGGCGATAAAAGAATAAAAAAAATATGAAATTGCATGGTTCGATGAGGCCAATTTATTAGCGCAGACGAATTTTGTTTCGATTATTATTTTAAAAGATACGATGGTCAAGTTCGGTTTTTTAAATGGAACTATTTTTTTTTGAGGAGGTGAGTTGATAGTGCGTTCCAAGACAAATTCAATAAGCATTAATGTATACACTTGATTTCCACTGGTTTTTGAGATATTGCGCTTGCAGATTTACTGATTTTCACTGGAAGAAAACCCGCCGAAATAGCAAGGACCGGGGTCGGTCTTGCTGGCGCCACGGGGGGCCTTGCCTGTTGAAACAGATACCTACCTGCCAAATGTCTACGCCAGGCCCAAAGGCTGGACAATTTTTTTCCGTCAGAAATCCTACTTAGGTAGGTACATCTGCGGTATCAAGAAGCGGGTGCAATATCCATTGCAGCGTATTAAGAAATTCTTTTCTTCGTCGTATCGAAGGGGAAGTGACGCCAATGGATTCCTTATGTTTTTCTGATGAAAATCAAACCAAATATCATGCAAATCGAACTACTTTGAGACAAGCTGATTGTATTCCTTATGTAAAAATTGTCCGATTTACACGACATTTGTAATGATTTTCATCGGAAAACCCCAAGGTAACCATCGACGACACTTCCATATCCATACGATAAAGAATAAAGAATTATTTTATTTTTTAAACAGAGACAGGGTAATTCTGGAGCAACGCCCGCCAAGGAGATGCGGCCTACCCCGTGGCGAGGACAGAGCTTCGCAGTGCCTCACCCGATTTTTATGGCTTTCGACCCTCGAAGGGGTTCGAGTGCCTTCCCGATGAAAATCATTACAAATGTCGTGTAAATCGGACAACTTTTACATAAGGAATACAAACAGCTTGTGTCAAAGTAGTTCGATTTGCATGATATTTGGTATGATTTTCATCAGAAAAACATAAGGAATCCATTGGCGCCACTTCCCCTTCGATACGATTGAAAAAGAATTTCTTAATACGCTGTCATGGATATTGCACCCGCTTCTTGATACCGCAGATGTACCTACCTAAGTAGGATTTCTGACGGAAAAAAATTGTCCAGCCTTTGGGCCTGGC
Organism: Andrena haemorrhoa; assembly: GCA_910592295.1. Classification (NCBI taxonomy): domain Eukaryota; kingdom Metazoa; phylum Arthropoda; class Insecta; order Hymenoptera; family Andrenidae; genus Andrena; species Andrena haemorrhoa. The sequence goes on from OU342942.1 coordinate 23,989,552, forward strand.
GTAGACATTTGGCAGGTAGGTATCTGTTTCAACAGGCAAGGCCCCCCGTGGCGCCATCAAGACCGACCCCGGTCCTTGCTATTTCAGCGGGTTTTCTTCCAGTGAAAATCAGTAAATTTGCAAGCGCAATATCTCAAAAACCAGTGGAAATCAAGTGTATACATTAATGCTTATTGAATTTGTCTTGGAACGCACTATCAACTCACCTCTTCCAAAAAAATAGTTCCATTTAAAAAACCGAACTTGACCATCGTATCTTTTAAAATAATAATCGAAAAAAAAATTCGTCTGCGCTAAGAAATTGGCCCCATCGAACCATGCAATTTCATATTTTTTTTATTTTTTTTATCTCCCATATGTTAGGAGATATCCTGCTGTCCAGTCTACCGTGGGACACCCTGTATGTAATAGAAAATATAGAAATTTAAATTTTAGTCTGAATTCAATAAAACATTTTCGACTGAAGCAACTAATAGGAAACGTCCGACGACTAGAAACTTGTACTTCTTTAAACAACCAGACAAATTGTAGCAATAAAAAGATTGATTACTTACTGAAACACGTGAAAGATAAATAAGAAACAATACAGGATCCAGGACACTCTGGACGAGGATCTGGTGATAAAGAAACTGTGGTAATCGGTGGTCTCTGCGTGGGCCTTGGCCTGGGTCTTGAAATCTGATACGAAGAAAACGGTGTTAATATGTTTATTCCTTATACGTATGAACACCAATATTTTATTCTTTTTTTCTACATCAGTATGTTACTTGCCTCCATTTACTTGTTCCTTGAAAGAGTTCTACCAAAAAAAGAAGAAATAGAATCACCTGCGACGAGCTTCTCGTGTTGTCACAACAGATTGATCCCGATTGGCAGGTTGATGTCTTCGCTAGTATCACGTTTGGCCGTTCACAGAAGGCTGCCATAATGGTCAAGAGACAAAACCCAGCACACGGTTGTAATTTTGGTTGTGGTGGCAGTGTGGTTGGACGAATCGTTGTCGTTGTTTCCTAAATATTTAATTACAACATACAGTACCGCGACATTAAAAAATAATTTAAGTTTAATTATTATTCAAGTATGAATACTTGATATTCAAATTATACGACTGTTTAAAACATAAACTTAATATTTCGAGCTTCGAGATGTAAGGTTTGCCTTTCAGTAACAGTATGCTGACGATTCAACAGAGTTACAGATTGTTTAATCAGGGATGTAAAAGTACAATAATACTGGTGAGTCTCCTGTTCTTGCCGTATAACAAATTAGAAGTTTTTGTAGGTATAAAAGGTATTTCGCTACAGGTGGTGAACCATTTAGGGGGTGATTCTACAGGCCAAAGTAAAACGAAAATCAAGAATGACGAAATTGCGGTAAAGGCTTCATTTTTTCGTTATCGATGTGTAAAAATTGGGCTCTGGAACGCCTGAATCACGGCAATTCAGCAACAGCGGCCCGCGCGACCCTAGCCAAGTCAAGTACGTGCAGTGGCGACGAACGCATGACAGATTGACCACGTACGTAGAACACATACTTTTCTACATATCTGAAATTTTGAGTTGCGATACCTTGCAATGCGGCACGACGTTCTTGCGACAATTTCTGAAACCCCACACACGTCACGTTGTACACCATAAAGTCTATCTACTCTTGAAAATCCCAAAGGGCATATCAAAACCCGCCGAACGGGATTCACAAATAGGGAGGATGAATGCCACTTCCAATACACAATTTTATCTTAAAAAATCAACTACACGCGTACATACACACGCGCCATGATTATTTCATTCGGAAATGTCCATGTGTGCGAATGTACCAGAAGTAATGGTCACTGCTTTCCGGGCCGAATCTACACTCCTGGATCGGTGGTGTCACAGGATCGCAAATTTTGTATGTAAGGGAAACTGATTGATTGACTGATCCTTTATTCGTGTCGTCCCCGTCCTTTTATACAATCCGGTTGCCATGCAGCAGAGGTAGGTACATCTGGCGGAGGATATACCTGTAGTGGAGTTATCACGCACATGACATTTGTAAAAACAAAGCTTGCCGCAAAATTGTTTATACATTAAAAATATATGTTGAAGTTATTTCTTACATCAATGTGCTCTACTACTAAGTCTACTCAATGAGAAGAAAAGAAGTTTAAAAGGAACAATCTGCCGTAAAAGCAAGGGGGTAGACACGGGTAATGCAGCGCGCTGTATACCGACACAATCTGGCCCGAAACATGGGTTTGGGATTTTTCGTTTTTCGTCCTTATATGAGCAGATTTTGGGCTGGGCTAGGACTCATTCGAAAGAAGAAGGTTCAATGCGGAGCGCTCTGCTCATGGTTCAACGAGATTATGTTCATATCTAATAATATGAGTGTCCAAAGTAGAGCAAAAGTCAACAAAATACACCTGCAGAATCCAAGTATTTTTAGGTCACTAAAAGAGTGTTGTGACTCAAATGGTGAGCAGAGCGCTCCGCATTGAACCTTTCTCTTTTGAATGAGTCCTAGCCCAGCCCAAAATCTGCTTATATAAGGACGAAAAACGGAAAATCGTAACTGGATTTCCAAATACGAGTTCCGCCATTTTGACGATAATACAGAGCAAGTCACGTGACAAATTTAGTTCAGGTAGTGGATACGAGATGGCGCCTACTCGGGAGGACTTATAGGGAGCATGTTCTCTCTCTCTCTCTCGTGCCGATGTCCGTCGTCCGCCGACGACTCACGAAGATAGACGAAGTGAGCTCGGCGCTCTTGCCTGGTAACAGGCGAGCGGGCTCACTACACTCTACTACGTACGCTCAGAGGAGCGAGTCATTATAGAGAGAACGAAGAGTTCTCGTGACGCCACGCCAAATGCGTGAAGTTAACGTGCAATAAAGCCATACAGTTCCTCGTTCAGTAATAGTATTCATTACCCGTCCCGGCGTAGTATTCCAGCAGAGTAGGACTGCTAACTTGCACTTGTGCAGTGAGAATAGTTGTTCTAACAACATCCATCCCTACACACTGCCAACGTGGAATCATAGCAAAATGGAAGCGTAGCTGGATACATGTGCCACAGTAAAAGCGTGATGGAGTCCATGTATGCATTTTCGTACGATTGTAGGTTAGGTTATATGTATTTTAGGCATACATTGAGTAGGAACTGTTAAGAACTGTAAGCATTTACTAAATTAACGCTTTTACCGTGACACATACATCACTTGAAATCGCTGTCGAATTTATGTTATAATTATATGGCACATTATTTAGAATAAAAGGGAAAGGGAGAGATTGGAACTTTTTTACTAATACTCGAAATATTGATTTACTGATATCATATTTTCAGAATTTGGAAGTTACGAGCAATTATTGCTCCTATTATTTTTCTTTTTTATTCTTCCGACTATTGTATCAAACATATAACAAGGAAAAGTGTCCAAATCAGTCAACACTTGACTCCCTGATTTTTTTGTAATTCTTTACGGTCCTATCTGCTAAGTTAAATAGTCCTTAGTTAATATTTAAAATGCAGACGGAGTTACGAAAAATAAAACAACTTAAAATAACAGATGTGACTTATTCTAATTTCAATCAGCAAATACCTATATTGTAAAATAAAAAAACGTTTTTGTTTAGAGCGCAATGGTAATGTGTGCGTCAGCGACGTCTTCATGCACACGTTACCACACTCCTGTAGGTGTTCCCTTTCCGCTAAATAAGTGGTCCTGCATAATGTTGCTGGCAACGCTGTGTATCTGTGTTAGCAGACCGAGGCGCTGGCTTTATTTCTCGGCTGCTACGACCCCCGTTCAATCCTTTTCTTTTACAACCCATTGACAGCGACAAAGCAACCGCGAGCATCGGAGAATACTGTTCGCTGAATACCTATACCTACATCGTAAAAATTAAATTTCGCACCGAGGGACGATGCGACAGAATTTACTGAATACGTGTAACACTGTCTCCTTTTTAATCTTTCACCGGCTCGACTGGCTGAGCTGTACGTACTACAATATTGAACTGTCTATTTCTTTCATTCCTAACCTTGCGTGGCCTTGAAAGTCATAGTATACCATATGGTTGAATTTGTCGAGCGGGTGCTGGGCGACACAGCGTCACATTCAATTAATTTTCATGCGACCAATTTTAAAGTCTCCGCGTTTCTGAAACGTGTCCGTAAACAGCACAAGTAGGCCTATATCCTCATTTTTTCAAAATTTTAAATATTGCCCTGCTAGTATAAAATTGTATTTGTTGAGAACAATTTCAAAATAAATGGTCTAAAATTTGTTTCTTTTTCAATGTCATAATTTTTATTAGGTACTCTTATTTCCCTACTGTAAGCAGGGAAGTAAGCAGGCAGTATCTTCTTATAAATTCAATTCTACACGTACCCAATCTCGGCCGAAACTTCGGCCACTTTCCAGTGATTGTTTTTATAATGAATTAAACACTTAACTTTTTCAAACTGTTAGGGGTATATTCTACCACTCTTGGAATGCAAGAGAAAATCTTTGTTGTTTGTTTAATTTATTTGTTTACATAAACATTCCGCAGTGAATATGGCGCCTTTAGAATTGCTGACAGTTGAAATTTCCGGCGCCTGTATCATTTGAAATAAAAGCACCAAACATATTTTTAATTTGCCGGAGTATGGTTATCGGGTATACCGTGAAAAAACAATTTTCGACAAAAATTACTAAAATTGCGATCGATTAGAGTTAGAAGTACCGAAAATGGCAATTTTTCAACACCTGCATGAAAATGGGTGTTTTTTTTACACCTGCTGAGCGGGAGCAAAATGACAAATTTCAGACTATTCGCGTGTAATACTTTTCTCCCAAGGGAAAAAGACTTTACGCGCATGCGTATTCGCAATTTTTTACTTTGCTCCCTACGAAACGTCATTTTGTGAGCTGAGTGAACATGGCATTACCCTGTGGTATGAAGAAGCAATTAGTCGAGTAATCCATATCGATCATGTGTGCGACTGAATTCAAAATTCCTAGTACAAATATGAGTCTTCAACTTATTAATTGCTCCAATATAAACATTACTTTTACAAATTCTTAAATAAATTATGTTTGATACTTGTAATGCATTTGTCATATTTTTTGCGAATCGCTCAGCAGGCTTTCAAAAAAACACACCTTTCATGCAGGTGTTGAAAAAAATATTGTGCGTGACAAGGGAGAGACGCCATTCCGCCTCGTGTGAATTGCTGCCCTCGCTGCGCTCGGGCAACAAACTTCACGCTCGTCGAAATCGCTTACTTCTCTCCCTTGTCACGCAATGTACTATTCTTTTCTTTTTAATGAATATAAAAGAGTGGAAAAATATTTAAAATGTTAACATATTCGTGATAAACCGGATAACCATACTCCTGCAGATTAAAAATATGTTTGGCTTTTTTATTTCAAGTGATCCAGTCGCCCGAAATTTCAACCACCAGTAATTCTAAAGACGTCAACTGCACTGTGAAATATTTATGTAAATAAATGAATTAAACAAATATCAAAGATTTTCTCTTGTATTTCAAGAGTGGTACAATATACCCCCAAAGTTTGAAAATGTTAAGTGTTTGAAAGTATTATTGTGTCTGTACGCGGTGAACTCGGAAACTACTCAACCAATTCTCCTGCAGTTTTCACAGATTTGTAGAGACAACATTTGGGAAGGTTTTAGGCTATACAGGGTGTCCGCGGGAAGACTGAACAGCTGGATATCTCCTAACGTATTGGAGATAAAAAAAATTATATGAAATTGAATGGTTTGGGAGAGCAAATTTAGTAGCCGAGACGTTTTTTTTAGATTATTATTGTTGCGAGCACCGGGTATAGGGCTATGCATGGCCTGCTGGTGCTCGCAGCCGAAGAGAGAAGACGGTCGGCCTCCATCCAGAGGACGATCAAGAGGCCGACCAGAAGACTGTCTTGTACCGAACGCCATTGCGTTCGGACGTCCGGCTTGTGCTCATGTAACAATATAGTTGTGTCTTGTGTACATCCGTGTCTTTATTTATATTGCTTTGCGTCGGGGTGGTCGTCGTGGAATCACCCCGGCCGGCCCTGGCGAGTCGCGCCAGGCGAGAAATCGCTGCTACTGCCGCCAACCGGCAAAACACCGTGCACGCGTTCCGGCTGGATATTTTTTCAAACAGTCCGAGTTAAAAACCGTTCCGACATTTTTCGTGGATGGTTTCTTCTTCAGAAATGTCTACAGAATCCGATACTGTGTAGCGAATTCGTGCTAGATAAACAACTTTTCGTAAAAATGCAAAAGTATGGCGTAGAAATCATGCAAATCGGCACTTCTTTAAACATTGACGGCCGTTTATAACCATATAAAACCATCAAATTTAATAACTGTATACACCGATATATTCAGAAAACTCTCCTCTATCTTTTGAGACTAAATTGAATTTTCTAGCATTCTTTGTTTTCACGTAATACCTCATTCTTGCCCAAAAATCGTGTGCTTTTTACAAAAACTCATATTTTTCAAAAACTGAGGGTGATAGAGGGTCCAATCACTTTGAAATTTTACACATATCATTTTCTCACCAAACCTCATATTTGAGGAGGGTAAGACCAAAAAAAATCGGAAGTGGAAAAATAAAGACCACCCTAATGTGCATCCACTTCAATCTCGTGCATCCTAGACTGCGCGAGTTGTTACTCACAAAGCTCACTATCTCATCTCATCAGCCGTGTTCATTTTAATAAACTGACTCAATTTCATTTTACGTGCTCACGTGCTTTACGTGCTAAAAATCTTTCTCACCGCCAACATAACCTTACCGGCATCCCCACGCGCTCAACTGCGAGTTTTACAAACAGTGTCATTGACTTAATTCTTGTAATATATTTGTTCAGTATGAACATAATCAAATTACAAAATTGTATTTTTCTTTTTAATTTGCAGATACTTTAAATTTTACTTGAAAGATAATGCGTTTGAAACTTAAAATTGCAGATGTTCTGTTCCCAAACTATCATATTATAATTTCCTTATAAATTAATGGTATTTACCGAAAATTTTTGTTTGTTCTGGTGCTTCAACTATCCTGCTACGGAATTGTATTGAAAAAATTCTGTGTACTTAACTTTCAAGAAATTACTTGTTTTCTCTATTCAAACCACTGTGGGGCGCGCGCTCGCTGCAGGCGCGTAAAGCATGCTAGCAAACCGATACGAATTTGGAGATTTGAACCAGAAACTTGCGGATGCCCGTCAACACGCGGACTCACCGACACCGCCGGATATTAGGATGACTCTGGTTCTAAAACATAATTTTTTCGCTAGGAGGAAAGTGCCTTCGAAAGCACCTATTGGGTGTGTCCGAACTCCTGTCAACACCCCGACTCACATCGGTTCGCTTACATGCTTTACGCCCCCCCCCCCCCCCCTCCTCACTAAATCTAGTCCCAACCAATACTAATACCCGGGACAAGTTGGAAAGTAGAATGCGTTACGTCGGAATAAGTCAAAAGAAGTTTTTCCCAAATATCTCGGAAACAAAGGTCAGCTTCGTCATTTGTTTTGGCCCATGCTGGCGCATACACTGCCACGGACGCGTACTGTAGGTAGGTATACGGCAGAACACATTGTAGTAGTAGCAACAGCCTTGTGCGAATATCTTGGAAACTATGGGCGAGCGACGGCAACATGTATAGGAAAAAGTTGTTCAGAATATTGAGTTTTAGAACATATTTAAATTTCATAAAAATCGGTGAGGTGTACCCTTTTATGTATAATTACCCAGTATACTATTGTATATGCCACAAACCCTTACATACTCCGAAAGAAACTACTCTCAATTTGAAAAGGAAACACTAGCTTTCGTTATAACCGACGAACGCTTTTGTAAGTTTATATGCTGCCTGTTCATTTCTTTTATTACGTGTTAACACGTTGACTGCCGATGAAATCTGGCGGTGCTTTCCTCGACGCCGAAAACGCCCTGATGGGAGTGTATTTGTTAAAGAAGGGATGGTGGCTACAGCGGTGTTACAGGGGCAAGAGGTGTACTCCGCTCACTCCGCCTGTGATGTGACAGTTCAGCCAATAACAAAAATACGTGTGTTTTGTTTTTATGATTGGCCACGTTGTAAAGGCCGCCATACACGCTCCCTCCCGCCGCTCGACTTGCCTATACAGTCAAAAGTTAGAATGCAAGACTGAGCGTGTGTGTCCACAAATCAGCCGATTTAGTATATGCGTACTGTCAATTTCCTGGCATGAACGCAATTACAAGTTTTGACTGTACAAGGAAATCGAACGGCAAGAAGAAGCGTGCATGGCGGCCCTTACTTATCAAACCCGCTTTCTTCCCGCTAGCCATCAAGCCATTCTGAACAGTACTGGTTGTAGTTTACGAGAAAAGCTTTCCAAATAATTGTACATTAGAATTGTAAACAAAAAACGTTTATTTATTCTGTCCGTGAAACAAAGTCATAAATTACTAGAAAAATTTGTTCATTGCAAATGGTATTGATCAAAACACCCTAAGCAAAGGCCAGGTTGTTCAGGGCATGCTTTGCACTGGTAGATCGTTAGCTTCCTAATTTTTTTCTGCATGCATAATCTGCACGCCTTTCTCACAACCCTTTTGGTTTCTTTGCATCCTTGCTTCATTTCCGTTTTAGTCTTTTCTATCTTGCTAATACTATGGACGATATTTCTAGAAACAGGTTCTAGAACAATGCTTGACACAGCTTGTAAAGGCAGCAAATTCCTGATTACATCCAAACGAAAGTCATACATTCTAAGATGCTGTGCAGTGGAATATTTATCATGGAGATAATAGGCATTTATCAAACTCATTTGTAGTACATGTAGAAAGAGTTTCTTGTACCAACGAATTGTCTTCCTACTACAAGGGTAATAGGCTATCATCTGGTCTTGTCTGTCTATCCCAGACATGAACTTATTGTAACTTATGATAGCAGCAGGCTTTTGAATTTGTTGGCCCCTTTTATTTTTGAACATACCCATTTGATTCCCAAACTGTGTACTGATGTACAGAACGTCACGCTTGTCACGCCATTTGCCAACATGCACTCCATTGAAAAACATGGATATATTTTCTCCTTTTTTTAATTTTGCGGTCATTACTGCTTTCGGATTGAGTTTTCTATCGGCTCTCAATGTTCCGGTACAAAATGTGTCTTCTCTGAGAAGCTTGATAGCCAAATCGACACTATTGTAAAAGTTATCGAGGTATACAGCATGCCCGTTGCCTAACTTCTCCTCGAGTAAATGCAACACTATCTTTTGTGTGTGGCCAGTCCCGCCAAATACATCTGAGGAACCTTCATATACACGAAATTTCAAAATCAACCCATTTGGTTCTGTAAGCATGTACAACTTTATACCGTACTTATGGCGTTTATTTTGTATGTATTGCTTAAATTGTAGACGTCCACGCCAAAGAACCATCGCCTCATCCAATGATAGCTCCTTATCCGGGTAATATATATCGTTCATTTTTTTATTGAAAAAATTAATAACGTATCTTATCTTGTATAAACGATCATTTGTATCTGTTTCTTTAGGCGTAAAATGCAGACATCTCAAAATAAGGAGAAACCTATTTCGGGACATGCATTTTCTAAAGATAGGTATTGCAAAAAGAGGGTCAGATTTCTAATAATCATTTAGGCGAGACAATGAAATTGTGCCGGTATGCAGTATCAAACCTATGAAAATTTTAATTTCCTCTAAAGTCACGTCTTTCCATTGAGTAATTCGAGACTTCTCACTCGTTTCCTGATGGCATAAAACCTCCGTAGCATAACAATTAGTGTATTCTACTATATTCTGCAAAAACGTGTCATCGATGATCATTTTAAAAAAATCAATAGGTTTACCCTCTTCTGGAACTGGGACCAATAATTTCTGCTGTTTTGTGAATGGTAGGTTTCTCAAGGTACCTGTATTACGCCATTTTATTTGTTCAGAGTTATCTACTTTCTGATATTGAGGAACTTCCGGACTGTTGGAATAAAAATTCGATAATTATTCACTTCAGGCTCCCATCACCGATTTAGATGATCTTGAAATATATTGTATGCGGCATGATTCTGAATAACGGCTCTAATTTCCGAAATATTCGCGAAAAAACTTTAGTTAAACTTAGGGTACGAGTGCAGTTCATTTTGGCGAAAAAAAGTACGTAAAATAATATACAACGATTGGTTTTATGATTTTCTTATAGTCTAAGATCTATTTAGGACTCCTAGTGAAGTACTGTATTATTCTTTCCTTCGGATTTGTTGTTATCACACTCCAAAGTTAGGCGTTTCGTTTTTTCCCTACAACATATTTAAATTTCATCGAAATCGGTGACGAAAACCTAAAGCAAATACTTACGAAACATTCTCATCCTCACTCTTAGAGCTCGAACTTGAATAATCTTCTTCAGAGGCAAGGTTATAATCGTCACTGCTACAATCACTATCTTCAAACTGATATTGTCTTTTAGGCTGAGATAACTTTATTCGCTTATGAATCGAATTTTCTTTGACAACGTAACACGTTTTATTGTGTCCAGATGACCCTGCTTTATTGTTCATTTTGTTATTTATATCAATTGATTTAACCTTTCAAAACCATCCAATCGGTGAAATAGCAAAACAAGCGACACTCAAGTTGGAAGCTCAGCGCCGGCCCACCGTCAGCCCACCGTCAGCCCGTACCCGCCCGATCGCTCCGATCGGTGTAATCGGCGTTGTTCACAGAACAAGAAACGCGCCGATCGGTGTAGTCGGCAGTCAACGTGTTAACGGATCATAAACCACTTCTAGCGCTATTTCGAATGGAAGATACGAAAGGGCTAAAACTGCTAACTGCAGCACGACTTAGAAGATGGGCAATTTGATTACTAGGTTATGATTTCAAAGTGGAATTCGTCCGAATCTAGGACTTTGAACAGGCAGACGCACTGTCGGGACTTATTGCAAAATTTCGTCATGACAATGCAAATGCCTCGTGGCTGCATTTCGAAATATCGAGAACGAAGTATACCAACTACGAAATTCAATCATCGATAACTTTGGATCCAATATACAAAATGCAACGCGTTGATGATAATTAACCGGCGATCCCTAGTAGCATTTATTGTTGGCATTTTGATGGCCAACTAATTCCCAACTTGGGGATACAGTGGGCCAACCAGAAAAGCTACTAGGGATAGAACTTCCACTCGTTATACAGGGGTGAACGGAAGCACCTGAATATTTAAAAGGGGAATTTCTGGCGTTATAGATTCGCAACACTGCCAGGCATGGTACCATATGACAGCCTTCATCTTGGAGTTTAGTTTTCCATCGAGTGTTAGTCTTTACGCGACCGTGTTCCTGCCGTTGAACAATGCCGTCGAATTGTAACAGGGCCTGTAAGGGTTACTCAGCGAAAGTTTCGTAGGCAGCTCAATCGACGCGATGTACCATCTTGCAACACTATTATATAGGTATCGAGGTTTTACGAAGGGCGTTCTGTACAACCGAACTTTCTGCATAACACAAGAGATTGAAAACATCCCAGAGGATATGCTACACCAGGTAATATTGAGCTTCCGAAATCGACTCCAGCAGTGTGTGCAGTGTGATGGAGACCATTTGAAAGATATAATTTTTAAGTATCCATAAAAGTTGTTAGAGGTACTAATTTTCTGTTCAAGATAAATCTCCTTTTTTGTAAATCATTAGTACACCATTATAGGTTCGTTAGTAAACGTTATTTCACGAAGAATATTTTATACACTATGGTATGGAACACCAGTTATGGCGACTAATTGTCTTATAAATGTTCCTATAAGGTCATCTGGAATTGTTCCCAGCACTTCTTCTTCAATTGCAACTATTCGAGCAACTCTGATACGACCCTACTCAGTAGAAACAGACAAGAATAATCCAGTTTCTACAAAACCCCTATGGATATTCCTAAGTAATTACGCCCGACCGGCTTGAAATTATGTTTATGTATTGATACTTCATTTCAACACTTCCCGTCATAAGAAACTGTGGAACGTTGTATATTGGAAATCAAGCATTTGCGGAACTATGATTACACAAATGTTTTTTGTCACTACGATGAGTAGAATACACTCACGAAGTTTAACTCCGTATTTTATGAAAGTTGTATATTACTTGATGTCTCAGAACTTTACCATTTCATATCCTATACACCGTGAAAGTAAATTGATATTTCATATGAATTAATTCGTTGGAGATAATCAATGAATGTTACGAATTGGAGAAAGAACAATGACTATGGTATGTACCGTATCTTGCAGAATTTGTGTCCGAATTCAGCTCCCAATCAGTTCCCGTTATAGCAGACGCGTTACTGTGCTTGATGTCTCATTAAAAATGACGCAGCTGAAGAGCTATTAGTGTGCTCTGAGCTAAAATATTTTTAGCCGACCAGTTTCCCTTGTGGAATCAGGCAGTCTATTCCGCTAGCCTTTGTTCTTTGCCGCGCCGAGTGAGAGGGCACATGACAGCGACAAACCGAGTCCTTTGACTCGTTCTCATTGTCTGTCCCTCTCATTCGCCGCAGCAACTACAAAACAAGGAGAGGGGATAGCAAATTATCATTCATAAAATCACGAAATGTATCACTTATGAAGGCACTATTGTAATAAAATAGTAAAAGCATAGGACAGACCAGCACTACTGGTCGAATTGAAAGCAAGAGGCTCTCGATTGCTCTGGGAGCAGGGTTCAGAGCAATACTCAGAGCAGCTTAGGCCGTTAGGCATAGAATGGGTGGGCGGACTACGTTAAGGTAGTTCCTGAATATTCTGTTAAATACAAGAATTCTTTTAAATTTTGTTCAAAACTAAGTTCGAATATAAGAAACCCTTGTACATAGTTAAAAATCGATTTACCACATAGATATCCAGAAATTGTTAATTGAAGTTGATGCATTTTAACACAGTGGCATATGACAGAGTCAGAAAAAGGGGGTTATAGTTTCAGTTTTTCTTCTGAAACAGGAAAACTATATTCAAGAAATGTACCAAAATTGGCATAAAAGTACATCGAAATGTCACGAAATGAATTTATTAATTTCTACGAAACTGACCAGATGGTTTCTTCGTAAATAACCGTCAAAAATAGGTTTACGTGCAAATATTTTAGAAATTACGTAGAGCAGTCAACGTGGCAACGTCGCACAATCGATATGTTCAGACATTTAAATAGCGAACGACGATTCAAATTCATATGAACATTTTTTCTGACATTTTGGTTATATCTGCTGCTCCAATTCACTACGCTAACCAATTTAATATTCTATTTTCGTATTACAATTATTTATATTAACATTGAACTTTTTAAAATATATATAGAGGATGTTAAAAATTATTATTATTATTTCTATAGTATCAGACTACTTTATATTTATCGTTTATTATCCAACTCTAATTTGACTAACATAGTTGGTTAGGAACTACCTTAATGTGTATGCACTGCTATGCAGACACGCTGCCGTGAGTTCTCTTTGCACGACATTTGCATCCACAGGGATATACAGTATTGTCTCGTTAGCGACTCGCTGGTCGGGACCGGCGTTGAGCCCGTATCGTGAACGGAGCCCTAATTCCGAGTGTTCGTTTCTCGCTTCTTTCTGCCCGAAGGGGGGAGCGAGATGGAACACTGCGTGCGCGGTGAGCGTGCGCAATGGTCGTAAGCGCTTACCGTGAGCCGGGCTGGGTCAAAATTTTGCAAAGTGGTTTCGTGCTCACAGTAAGCGCTTGTGACCATTGCACACGCCCGTCCGAAAGACGGAGCGAGCCAAACATCAACGCGTCGTCTCGCTCGCTCTCGTTCCATCTCGCTCTCGCCTTCGCCGGACAAGAGTGAAACAGAAATGGCGGGGATAGCGAAAAACCCGTATCGTGTACACCAAACCGAGCTCGTAACGAGACAATACTCTCCTCGGTTCGAATAACCGAGCCGAGCCGAGCGCTCGAACGATCCGAGCAGTTCGAATCTGTTTCAGAAATATTAAAACTTTCGAGCTGCCCCACTGCAATGCAGTAGCTGCATTGAATATGAATGGATGACTATATTCGTTCAATGCAAACCGTTTACATTTCAAAATAGCAAGCATACAATGAAAATATTCGTATGACAGTTACAAACAAACAACATTTACGCTAAAAAACTGGTCATTGCAAATACACATTTATCAACGCAAATTATTTTAATTACATTCGAATATTCAGTTTAATATAAAAACGTGTACCTACAAGTATAGTTTCCGGCAGAGGGAACTGTAGCGAAAGGGCTAAGAAAAGGAGTACAGTAATAAGTTCACTGATTCCGAATCCGACATAGGATTTGTAAAATTAATTTGTTTAAACAATTTGTTTAACAAATTATATTATACAAAAGTTTTAGATTTAACATATTTGTTTAGTTACTTTCCCCGCAGAACACGATTCTATATGTACCAAACCATGTAATTTTACAATCGTTTGTTTAACCCTCGGTTGCCACACTGGGTCAAATTGACCCTGCAATTTTTTAAGCAAAACACTTTTTGTCGGAACTCTTATTACTTCAAATTTTGTATTAACCATGATGACACTTTAAATATCAACTTTCAACGATGGGCATATATTCTACACTGTTCGAACCTTATCTCAGAATTTTTTAGACTTAATTTAACAAATAGTTTTTAAACTATTTGTCAAATTGACCCAGTGTGACAACGACGTTCGAAAAAGTAGGTGTGACAACCGAGGGTTAAACAAATCAATTTTACAACTCCTATGTTGGATTCGGAATCAGCGACCTCAGAAATCACTAATAATATATACAACTTTTTCGTGAATTTACCCAGTTTCTTGTACTTTTCAGCGAGTAAAAATGAATCGATAACGATATATTTCATTAAGGTTCAATAACCTTGTCAGACAGTGTAATCATTATATCTATTCTATTAGAAAAACATACGATAAAATATCCGAAACATTTATCATACTCGATATAGCGAACAGTTCAATAATATCGATCTGCACGAAACATGAACATTGTACATACATTGTACAGGGTCATCCATTAAGACTGCAACCCAGGTCCGCCCGACCAGGTAAAATGATAACCACTGCCTCAACCGATACTTCCGCCATCTATGAACCAATGATGAAAGTGTACGGTCTTTTAGGCGCCAGTAGAGAGCGCAGGGTGCTTTTGGCTTTTGCCAGAGAATATTGAATTTGACGTAGCAGACGGGTAAGAAAACGGTAGCCATTTTATGAGTGCGACCGCGACGATCCCGTTATCTACGTATGCAATGGCCCAGCAGCGGTATTAGACCACGCTGACGCGTTAGTGGCCTGAGTTGAAGAATTTGGGGATTTTTTCGCATAACTTTTGAACTTCAAAAGATATCGGAATGCAATTTGGTCCATAAAATGGGGACAAATTATCCCCTTCTAATGGTGGAAAATTTACCAAATTTTACGTTTACTTAACTTTTCTTTTTTCCATTTTTTAACCATAATTGTTGCGAAAAGCTTTTGCAAACTGTTTATTTAAATACTTTATATAATGCTCTTTTTAAAATTCGTGGCGCCGATAAACAATAGGCTAGTTACCCCTGTATCATTACTTTCACAAATTGAGGAATTAAATTTTTATTTTTAATCCTGCAAACTAATTTCATGCGTAATATCGTTAATGGAGGCAGTGAGAGCAAACAACGGACTAACCCACATTCGTTTCGAAATTGAGGTAATAGCAATAACGTATTCCAACTTGGAACCATATTCTTGAGCCCGATGTGCGCCACTATGGGGTGACTTACGTTAATATCATCTTTTGAAATGATACGCCACTATTGTGGCTTTCACACGCAGGTGACGAAAAATCAAGTCAACCCAGTCGTCGCAAAAATTTTTGATATTTAGAGGAGTACGGGACCAGTCGACACATTGTTTTTAAACCTCGTTACAGTAATCTGGGGTACGAGTCGTAAACCAGCCATAAAAGCGGAGCGCGCAGCTCGCTTACCTGGGCCGGGAAATTCCCAAATAGCTCTTTGCCACGTGAATTTGAAAGAGACCATCCTAAAATTCTCGAAGCTCGGGCATCACCGCTGTCCAGCGTTCGCTGGCAGCTCTCCGAACGCGGCGCCGCGCGCCGGGCCAGTGCAAGAAGTGGTTCCGATTTGTCTTACAGGCCTCTCATTATATTTTCCTTAAATTGATTCCACCCTTATCGTTGATATCGTCCTATTGTTCACCCACACTACTTTGCTGTAGGTATTGTATTATCGGTTTACTCGCCCGCTTCTTTGTGCGTTAGAATTTGATCTGAAAACAATCGCACGGAATAGTCTTCCGCGTAGACTTCTTCGCGCCTCAGTTTTCATATTCATTCATTTAAAACGCACGCCTAAAGGTGGAATCTGACGGCTCGTGAATCGGCGATCCATGAGCGTTCTGACGGCGCGGGACTCGGCGAGACGGCTCGGCTCGCCCAGGATCGCCCAGGCTCGTGAGTCGGTGAGCCATGAGCGTTCTGACAGCGCGTGGGCTCGGCGTGGTCTCGTGCCAGGCTCGCCGATCCACGTGCCGTCAGATTTCACCTTTATCGCTCCGCGGAGTGTGTCTCCGTTTGAAAGTCGACTTCGGTTACACTCGAGCCTCGTCGCGGGCAGACAACCCTGTTTTCTTTTTTATGATTTTATCCTTAATGTAGATATGCGTAGATCGGACCTAAGGGGTAACTAATGGGACGTGTCTTTGTTTGTAGCGGTCTTAGAAATCCTTTGAATATTGTAAAACTTGCAAGTACTTTTAAAACAAAAATATTAATTGCCGAGTAAAATTATTTTCTATGTCTCTGTGTAAAATAGACGGTGGTTTTGAAATAATAACCCAGAACTTCCTCGTTTGAATAACACACGAAGCGATTCGAAACGTTCGTTACCGAAAACCGCTGCAGCTGATTGATATACGATGTTAGTGTTCTGCCGTTTTTATACATAACCAGAAACAGTTCCTTGATGTGCTACCTACAAAATCAGCTCATTTCTAGAATGGTCCCTTTCAAATTAAGGTCGCAAACAGTTATCAGGTAGTGAAGCGGAGGCCCCCGTCTCAAGAAAGTGAGCTGGGCGCTCCGCTTTTATGGTCGGTTTACCATTCGCACCCCAGATTACTATAATGAGGTTTGAAAACAATATCAACTGGCCCCGTACCGGTCTTTTCAAACGTTTAGCTACGACAGGATTGACCGCGGCGCTATACCTCAGTACGAAGAGATTTTTCGCTGACTACGTATAAAACCCACAATAATGGCGTATCGTTCCAAAAAATGGCATAACCGGAAGCCGGTATAGGCGTGGCGTTAGGTAGCTAAAAGATTAATATATTCAGACACAAAAATTGTAGAAAAAAATTCAAAGACCGCTACAAACAAAGACACGTCCCATTAGTTACCCCTTACATCCGATCTGTGCATGCACTACATTGAGGATAAAATCACAAAATAGGAAACCAGAGCATTAGATTCTGGGGCTGCAGAACTAATATATAATTGAACAAAAATTTAATTCCTCAATTTGTGAAAGTAATGATACAGGGGTAACTAGCCTATTGTTTATCGGCGCCACGAATTTTAAAAAGAGCATTATATAAAGTATTTAAATAAACAACAATTATGGTTAAAAAATGGAAAAAAGAAAAGTTAAGTAAACGTAAAATTTGGTAAATTTTCCACCATTAGAAGGGGATAATTTGTCCCCATTTTATGGACCAAATTGCATTCCGATATCTTTTGTAGTTCAAAAGTTATGCGAAAAAATCCCCAAATTCTTCAACTCAGGCCACTAACGCGTCAGCGTGGTCTAATACCGCTGCTGGGCCATTGCATACGTAGATAACGGGATCGTCGCGGTCGCACTCATAAAATGGCTACCGTTTTCTTACCCGTCTGCTACGTCAAATTCAATATTCTCTGGCAAAAGCCAAAAGCACCTCTACTGGCGCCTAAAAGACCGTACACTTTCATCATTGGCTCATAGATGGCGGAAGTATCGGTTGAAGCAGTGGTTATCATTTTACCTGGTCGGGCGGACCTGGGTTGCAGTCTTAATGGATGACCCTGTATGTACGGACCTGCTCGGATCTTTCGAGCCACTAGATTGTTCCAAGCCGTTCGAAACACGTTCGATATGCTCGGTTCATTCGAGCCGCTCGGTTCTTTTGAGCGCTCGGATCGGATTGGAAACCGAGTCTCGGCTCGAATCGAATTTCGAGCTGCTCGAATATTCGAGTACTCGAACAGCTCTACTTACTGGTTCCTAACCAGAGATGGTCAAAATTTTATTTAAATAAAAATTTCGGAGTCCGAATAAAAGATAAAAATTGTATTTGTTATTCATCGATGTCATGTACTGACCAATCCGAGCGATGGGTTATCGACCGATCGATCTATGATCTTTTGTTTTGGTTACGCGCGATGGGCGATCTTGCGTTGTACGCTGTTGGTTGGTTGTTGACAGCGCCTCTAATTTAATCGATGGCAGAACGACTGTTTCTTATGGAGTTAGCAGTATTTGTTAATCATTAAGTGTGCTGTTTCAATTTAAAAATATAATAGTCGAATCAAGACAATTTGAATTATCTTAATTCAAAACGCCACGGATAAATCAATTTACTCGATGGGAGTTCATCCAATGGTCACAGATACTTTCTTTATTCAATGGCCTTCCATCTTGAGCTTGAAATAAATTTCCATCTTTGTTTGTATCTTTATGAGACCGGTTAGGTGCAGGCCCGCTGGTTAAGGAGCAAATACCTCCCCAAGTTCTGGGACCCGGGTAACAACTGAGCGCGGAACTATTACATTGCTAACCACAGCATGGGTTGTGGGAGAACTGCAAGACTGTGCGTCCATGCAAGCTCGTGCCATAAGTCTGTATCAGAGGTGCACAAAAAGTCCCTTGGATTCGGAAACTTCTTTGCAATTCTGGGCGCCGGATCACGAGCTGAGCGTGGAGCTATTTCGTTAGATCCAAGTATGTAGATATGTGCGCATTTAATTCTGACCGCCCATGTGGATACGACAGCTCGGACAGAAATGAAGAGTGAAGAGGGGCCCGACTGCCCAATAAAGGTCTTTTCACTGTGCCATAGGGGTCCGCGCCTCGCTCGTGATACCTATACATGATACTGTTTATTTTATGTACGATCTTTTTAAAAAAAATGTATTAGATTTTCCTTCACAACATTTGAATGTACCGACGTATTATGAAATGAAAACAAATTAGATTAACAGAAATAAAGAATTTTTTAGAGGAATCACTGATGTATGTAACCCTCTAAATTGAGTGGAATAAGCATGTTCTGTTTAGTTACCGTTTTTAAAAATGCATCAATCACGCAACAAGATCCATCATCAGGACATTCAGCTTCCCCATCCACTTTATCACAGAGAAGAGCGAAGAATCCGCTAACGCATTCACCTTTGCACGGCTTTTTTACCGTAATCTTTGGCCTTGTCGTGGTTGTTGGGTATGTGGCTGTGATTGCGGTCATGGCAGCTGTGGTTGTAGGCACGTTAATAGAGATAGACATATTCGGTCTCATAGTTGTCGAGGGCAAAGGACCCTTATACAGTGTACTGAAGCCAGTCTTCTCATCGAAACGACTTGAATTTGTGCGATCGATAACTAGTAATTCAGGTGGAGGGAAATCTCCAAACGCGTCTCTGGATACACAACATTTATATCCTGGCTTACACAATGTGTCTATTACTAAAACGGCATCACAGTAGTCTGCAATTCTCTCCGCCATGCAAATTCCCGAACAAGTTTTTGCTGCAAAAAGTAGATTTTCGTTAGACAACTGTATTTGTTAATATCCTATCTTAAAAGGAAATGAAACGAAAGCTCCTTCTACGTTTTAAATTTGTCACTTTAAAACTATAATTTTTAATTAAAGATTGTATCTGTTCCGTATAAACAGTTTGGACTACCTATAATGTTTCCGTTAATTTTAGCGACATGAAAAAACTTTATTTACAAAAGTTGTATGGTGTCGAGGGGGCCATAACGTGCCAGTAATAATTTTTTTGTTGGTGTATGCTTGTTGAAAACTTCAACGTCACCTCTATCTTTTTAAATTACATGCTATGCTTTTTTATCTCTAGTAGAATAGCGGATGTTTAAACGATTTCAACGACCTATAGTACCTACAAGATCATTCGACATTAAGTAATGAAGTAACACGGCGACTCTTGTTTCATATGAGGTGTTCGAAGTGGTATGCGTTTGCATTAGAGCTGCTGATTCCCGGGAGATTGGGTACCTGGGTATCAGTGAAATACCCGGGAAGAGAAAAATTTCTCGGGTAAGCGCTACCCGGGTAAACTACCCGAGATACTCGAGACACCCGAAAACTCATAGAGTACCCTTCCATAGGTAATCGGAGTCACACTGAGCGTCATAGAATTCGGGTCGAAGGCTTCGACTAGTTATACCAGAACGGGGACGGGTTCCCTCGCAGTGGACACGTTGACACGCAGCTCCGGCGTAGTGTGCATGCGCGGTGGGGGAAATTCTCGAGGGAACCCGTCCCCGATCTGGTATCGCTGGCTTCGACCCCCGGGAAGACAGGAATACCCATTAAGAAGTGAGAAATCTTCAGTTTTTAATTTCTCATCAGATCTTTGCGAAAACGACATCAATCGATTCCTTATGTTTCTCCGATGAAAATAACACCAAGAACGACGTATTTCGGACCATAATGAAGGAAATTCCATGAACAAATGTTTTGCATAATTTCAAATTCACTTCGTCAAAAATAGTCTGATTTACATGAAATTTGGTATGATTTTCATCCGAAAAACATAAGGAATCCATCGGTGTCACTTCCATATCGATACGCTAAAGAGTTCAGAATTATTTTATTTCTGAATTAGGTATGAATCCTCGGCCGACCACAGCGGAGCGAGGTCGGCCCTCCGTAGTTGAGGGTAAAATATTCATTACAGTATATTAAGATGTTCTATATTGTTCATCATGTCAATATGAAAGTGGCACCAATAGATTTCTGGCGTTCTCCCGATTAAAATTATACTAAATGTCATGAAAATCAGACTACTTTTACACCAGCAATATAATCATAAGAAGAGTAGACTTTTTTTGTACCGCACTCTCTTATTTTCGTGAGTAGGGAAAAGATTAAATAAACATAAAATTGGATGGAAATGTTAGAGGGGTTAAAGAATCGAGTATAGAGAAGTGGTAAGAAGAAAGAGCGAATGCCGGAAAACTCGCGAACAGGAATGATCTGAAGGTCGTTTATGATTTTATGGGTTAATGATTTTTTGTAGGTATATACGTTACAGACGGAGGCCTGCCATGCAGATGTGCAGTTGGAGCGCTCTATCTGGTAATCCAAAAAAGTTACTGTTAGGCACGTAAAGAAAATTACAATAGTGAACGAAAGAAAACGTTGGACGGTCAATTGCTGCGGCCTGCTGCGGTTTTGTATGTAACCATTTTTTAGACAACGCATAATTTAGAAGTTATTTATGATGTGCGAGATTAGTGGACCACCATATATATTTTCTGGTGTTAAGGGGTTACGTCACCCTGACACGCTCCAAACTAGTCGATTTTTTTGCAGACACTATAAGGTTGAAAATTATTTCTTTACTTCTTATGTGTAGAGCATGCATGATATTAGTGCATATATTCTATAAATACTGTACAAAAATATTTAAAAATGGCCGAGTTATGTGTTGTCCCGTGAAACTTCTCCGCGAGAGCGGTGTATCAAATATCTCCAAATCTATTTGTCCGATTTATTTCAAGCGTGGTACACATACTTTTAATGGTATTATCTGAAATATAGCATATCATTTTTTTAAGCTATAACCCATTCGTATATAATACATGTTTTAAGTTTGGCATGTTATGTAAAAAATTGAAAATATACGATGAACAATAAATAGCTTCTTAATATACTGTAATGAATATTTTACCCTCGACTATGGGGGCCCGACCTCGATTCGTTGCGGTCGGCCGAGGATTCACACCTGATTCAGAAATAAAATAATTCTTAGCTCTTTAGCGTATCGATATGGAAGTGACGCCAATGGATTCCTTATGTTTTTCCGATGAAAATCATTCCAAATTTCATATAAATCGGACTATTTTTGACGAAGTGAATTTTCAATTATGCAAAACATTTGTCCACGGAATTTCTTGGTGTTATTTTCATCGGAGAAACATAAGGAATCGATTGGCGTCGTTTTCGTAAAGATCTGATGAGAAATTCGGAAATCCTGGATATTTCTCACATCTTAATGGTATTCCAACCCCTTCGAGGGTCGAAAGCCATAAAATTCGGTAAGGTACCACAAGGGGTTGACCTAGCTACGGGATGTCAGGCGACATTTCGCTGACAGCCGTCGCTCCAGAATCTCCCTCTGTAATCTGTATTTCGGGAAGTTTACCCGGGTAGCGTCTATCTGGGAATTTTCTTCGTCTCGGGTATCTTGGGTACCCGGTCCACAGCTACAACTCCAGTTTGCATCGAGACAATATTGTCACTTCTCATATCACTTTCGGATTGGTTATAGCACATATTGCAATGATCAATGCAAACGGGCACAAGTTCGAGAATCTGATATGACAAAAAGGCCAAACTTTCACCAACAACAATTTGATTACTGCTATGTTATGCCCTCTTTGGTACCGTACAACTTTTGTAAATAAAGGTTTCCCATATCTCTAAAAAAACGGAGATATTGCAGGTGGTGAAAGTTACTGCCCCACACTGTGTAACTGCTTTATTATATATTTCTTATTCTACACCCATGCAGATCTGAATTTAAGGTCGTGTTCAGATATATTGGCCGGTGAGTTTCGTGAGGGGTATTCTCCCACCACACCGCTTTCCTGCCTCGGTGCTCCTTTTCTCTACGTTCTCACTCTCTCCCTCTCTCGGGCTACGCCTACTCGTCGCGCGGTGGGGATTGGTGTCCGTACAAACGTAGCGAAGCATCCCCACCACTTTGAGTATATAAACGGGACACGATTCCGAGCGGTCGTTTCTCGCTCCTTTCTGACCGAAAGGGGGGGGCGACATGGAACGCTTTGCTTGCGCGGCGACGCGCCCGACAAGAGCCAGCGTTCAAACGAAATCGTGACTTCTCGACGTATACGCGCCTCGGTCAGATAGCCAGGCACGGCACCAGCCTTTTTGCGCCCTACACGAACTTGTCAAATTGGGCCCTTTATTATAATATATTTAATTGTGCTTCTTGATGACCTTACTCTGAATTTTTACTCGTAGTTTAAAACAGTTGTAGTCCAATTTGTAGTATTTCATTTAAAACTTTATTTTCAACAATGCCAACAATGAAAAGACCATTTCACACCTCTTGTCAACCTTTTGCCCTAGGCAGTTGCCTAATTTTTCAGAGTAAAGTCATAAATAATCTCAAATAAATGTATTATAATAAAGGGAGCAATTTGACAATTTCGCCTAGGGCACAAAAAAGACTTGAGCCGGGCCTGCGTCAACTTTCGCAGAAGCCATTTTCGTCTCTACGATGATTTCGTCACCGACCATTGCGCACGCAAAGGATGGAGTATCAGGCGTCCGAATGACGGAGCGAGACAATATATCAACGCGTCGTCTGTCTCGTACCGTCCTTGCTCGTTTTGTGAGCCAGAAGTGGTGGGGATAGTGCCAAGTTTCTGACGTGTAGGCCAAACCGAGTTGTCAGCGTAGAAATGCACACATCAGAATAGGTGCGTTAGATCCGAAAAAATTCAGGAGCTTTATTGGTCAGAACATTAATTCTTTCTCGATAGCTTCATCTCCTATTGGTTTACGCATAGCTTCGTAACGCACAAAATTACTACGCTAAGAATAAACAACAGCCACACGGCTTCGTTCAGGCGGAGCCGAGCAGCGTTCCTGTTACCCCACCATACCCTTCGGGGGACCAGCAACTTCAATTGCCAATCCACCATGGTCAGGTGGTGGCGGCTGATTTTTCCACGCACGCTGCTCGCGAAACCGATCTCACCGGCCAATATACCTGAACACGACCTTAGTATGCCGTTTATGGTAGAAAATACATACTCGATGTTCTGTTAATTGATTCCTTCTGATTATCCTGAAAAACAAACAAACAAACATACTTTAATGTTATACATTGATTTTTTCATTAACTATTCAAATCTCTATTTAAAAATCTGGTATACGCTAAATTTATTTACTAAAGTTACATACTATATTTAATATATGCACTATAATTTTGTAAACATACAGAAGTTGTTTTCAGCGTGGCTGCAGAGGACGCAGTCGTAACTGTCGTAGTTGTCGAAGGTATAGTCGCACTTGTTGTTGCAGTCGTTGTCGTTGTGACTGTCTTCACAGTGGTATCTATAGTTGAAGCTGGGCCGTCACTATCGAGAATGTTTTCAGAAGTTCCAGTACTGTTTATAGGGGTCTCGATACAACATCGCATACTAGTAGGACATTGCACATGTTCAAGAACTTCGTAACATATTAACGTTGCAAATGCATGAACACACACTCCTGGACAATCAGCACTGTTCGCTGTACTTGTTATAGAATCTAGTAAACCTGTGAAATGAAAGATTCGTTGAAAAGTAACATGCCGAATACAATGACCACTAGTTATTGCAATTTACATAAACAAATAGAAAATATACTTTTAATATTATTTGAGCATTCTGATCTACAAGGTCAACTGATACATAAAATTCGTTTAATAGTTGTCACCTGACAAAGAAACAGACTAAATTATGTGTTACGTTAAACTTGTTAAAGGAAATGATGAACTGCATTAAACATTTTAACTGAAAAAGTGAAAGTAGAATGACTTAAAACATTTGTAGGGTAAAACTATACAATACGCCCCATCTGACAAAACACCCCACCATAGTTTTACGCACACAAATAAGAATACATCGACTCTATCGTCAGATTCGAAATTACCTCAGTCGCCCACAAGAAGCGTAATAATAATACGAGAAAATATTACGGCTTTTACAAAAATATACCAGAATTTATATTTTCTCAGGGTTCACAGCGATTAATTCTAGTGAATGGAGGGGGAAACACCTACAGGAGTGGTGGTAATGTGTGCGTGAACTGACGCCAGCGCCAACACCAAGCAAGCCACGGCCAACCAGCGTCGACAATCTATTCCCTGGCGACGCTGGTTGGTCGTGGTTAGCTGCACGTTGGCGCCATTCAGCTGGCATGGCGCTGGCGTCAGTTCACGCACACATTACCACCACTCCTGTAGGTGTTTCCCCCTCCATTCACTGCAATTAATCGCTGTGAACTCTGTATTTTCTGCTTTCGGACAATTTACGGTGAGTATGATAGAAATTCAATTTTTTAAGCCACTATTGTTTTTGCGATAAATTCATACATATGTTTCGAAAGTAGACAAATTAACCTCTTTAAATCGTGATTGCCCAAACTTTTTTCATTACGTCGCTGCTAATTTTAAGCCGAAGCGTTTTGTACTCCAGAATTTACAAAATGCCCCAGCAAATAATTTACAATACGCCCCACCTCAAAATCATATTGTTCACGAAAAACGTATTTCTTTTTTTTTCGTTGATAACAAAAATGTCACGTAAATATGTAAGGAGTACATTACGGGCATCATGGTTCGAAAATGATCTTAATAAAACGTTGGAGAAGGTAAAAAGTAAAACAACGGGAGTTAATTAAAGAAACAGAATTTATATTTCTAGAGACGCGGTAGCGTCTCGACGCCAAGTACATGAAAGACACCCTGTATATCGACTGTGTCGCTACCGCCATCATTTACTCGTCGCAGAGCTATTCCAACCTATCCTGACATTTATTGCATTAATATCTCATCACGCCTGCAATATTTCCTAAATTTGAAGGCACTTTTCTTATGTAAACCGCATGTGAGCTTTCGAATAAGACCAAATTCAATACAATCGGTCCACGCATGACAGAGATATCGTAATATCGTCTCATGGATCTATCAGAAATGGTAAGGTTTTTCTTCTTCTGATTCTCCAGTCACAATTTTCGTCAACATAATACGTATACGCGTTACACGCACACCTTCAGCCAAAACGAACTAATACATGTTTCGTTCGTCAATCGCTATCTTCACTATGCAATCCACTCCAATACGCGATACACGCACACCTTCAGCCAAAAGAAACTAACACATGTTTCGTTCGTCATTCGCTATCTTCACTATGCAATCCACTTCAAATTTTGACAGCTTACCGCCAAGTTATAACCAAATAAAATAAGTTGGCAAAATTTGAGATGCCACGTGCTTTTACAAATATGTATCGTTGTACCATTGAATTGCAACCAAAATGCAGTCTCAAACACAAAGTAAGTTGCCAAAATTTGAATTGCGACATGGACACTTCGATAATGCATGAATTTAATTAGTGTTTCTTGTTTCAATAAAGAATTTTAATTTTTGTAAATAAATTATTATATATTATTTTATCACACGAGTATGGTAAGGGGTAAGGGCACAACGTGGGTATCCGTTGATGATTTACGAGTAGAAAAACAAGCTTGGCCACGAAATGCTAAAAATGCATACATATTTTTCTTCGAAAGGTGTTAATTGTGGTTGTTAATACAGTTCAATGAATGTTAAATACGTTCAGCGCCATAAGCTGCTTCGCGCACCATGTACTGTACACAAAGTACTATACATATATTATATAATACATATATACTTTGTAAAAAGAGGTGAGATCCCCATAAAAAATTTCAAAAAAGTAAAAAAAATTACGCCAAGTACATGAAATCAAATAAATCACAACAAATAGAAGATAATAATAATCACAAAATTAAAAAAATATGTGAAATCAAAATGAGCTGCAAGTACATAAAGGTGTAGTTAGGCATTCCATTACCCATATCGTGAACGTTTTAATAATGTGAAGATAAAATGTAACATCTAGACATTTGCCTAGATGTCCGCGGCCTGGAAGTCAAATACTTGGCGTGGCCAGGCAAGGTCCAGGTGTCCATGAATAAAAACGCAAAATAATGACAGTGTAGGGGAGACCGGGGCTAAGTCGCCACTTTTAAATATCTCCGAATCTATACATCGTATGATCTCGCGTCGATACTGTAGATCTTCAATCAGATTTCAATGCGACCGACAGAGTATGGTGAATTTAGGTACTAAATTGTAATTTTTATTTCGTTGAACGTGTTGGTTGCTATGAAAAGTGGCCGAAAGTGAATTTGTTTTCGCAACGAAAATTTCGGTTTGCTTCTTCGCACTCATCGCGGAAAATCTGAAGGTAAGTGATTCTTAGAGAATTAAGCATGCCAAACACGATTTTGATATGAAACCTTTCATTTTCTTTTATCTAAAATATTTTCTGAGCGACCGAAGTTGTGACTGGCGCTCGGGGCTAAGTCGCCACAAAGCCATTGGGGTTAAGTCGCCACATTCATAATTGTCACTTAGTCGAATTCACTCTATCTTTAATTGTAAACGCCTCAGTTATTTACATTACAGCAACATGGTACGCACGTACCGTCGCAAACGTGAGGCAGTTGATAAGGAAAGACTTAAAAAAGCCGTCATAGCCGTCAGGGGTGATGCCATGCCAGTTGCGACTGCGGCGAAGCAATTCCAAATTCCAAGGACCACGTTACGGGATTGGCTCAGAAAAAATAATGATGAATTAGCAGAGTTAGAAAAAGTCGCCGTTCCAACACATGGACACAATACCGTAAATTTCAATAATAATTGTTAAACAAATTTAAAAAGTAATAGCAATGTAAAAAGTTCTTGTACTAATTCACTTTTTTCATCCGTAGCTTTTCACCGCCTAGGCAGAAGAAGTTCTACGAGAGTATTTATTGCATTGCAACGATATGTACTTCGGACTTTCTGCAAGAGAAGTACGTGGGTTGGCTGTTGATTTTGCGATCAAATTGGAGCTGAAAATTCCAGCGTCATGGGAGGCTTCTCGCATGGCTGGAAAAGACTGGCTGTGGGGTTTCCTGAAACGTCACCAGGCTCTAGGCATACGAAAACCAGAGGCGACTTTTTGCAAACTTTTTCGCACTGCTCAAATCCGTTCTGGATCGTTGGCATTTCCAAGCGCATTGTATATGAAACATGGATGAGACGGGAATTACGACGGTCCAAACTCCCGACAGAGTTATTGCACGACGCGGCGTCAAACAAGTCGGGCGCGTGACGTCTGGTGAACGAGGATATCTTGTCACTTTGGCAATGGCCGTTGCGGCAAGCGGACGTTCGTTGCCTCCGTTCTTTATTTTCCCTAGGAAAAAATTCCAAGATCACTTCCTGAATGGCGAATCTTTGGGCTGCCAGGGAGATGCAAACCCCAGCGGATGGATGAACACTAAACACTTCGTCAAATTTTTGCACTTTTTTCAATTACACGTGCGTGCTTCGCTCGACAATCCGGTCTTGCTTATCCTCAATAATCATGAATCGCACCTGTCCATCCGGGCTTGGATTTTTGTAAAGCGAATGGGATGTTGTACTTTCGCTTCCTCCACACTGCTCCCACAAGCTGCAGCCACTGGGTCGCACAGTGTATGGGCCTTTAAAAAAAGCCGTGAACTCGCAATGCGATAACTGGATGACTACGAATCCAGGGAGAGCTATGACAATTTACGATATTCCCGGAATCGTTAAAATTGCGCTTCTTCGCGCCGTGACTCATCAGAATATCGTGTCCGGATTCGAGTGCACGGGGATTTTTCCTTTCAATCCGGATGTTTTCCAAGAATATGAATTATTACCAAACAGCGTTACGGACCGAGAGAACCCTTCAACTTCTGCGAACGATGGGAATTCTAGGTCCGAACCATCGTCAGCCGCATCTGTACAAACAGTCGAGCCGGAGACAAATATAAACCAACCAACGACTTCAACCGTGTCAGGTTGCCAAGATGAGTTGCGATCAACGCTTCAAACCATACGTCCGTTACCTAAGGCTGCACCGAGGCAGCAAAGTCGTCGAGGACGAAAACGCAGGAAAAGTGCTGTGTTAACAGACTTACCCGTAATGAGAGCTATCGGCTGAACAAACTGCGGCGCGGGAAAGAAGAGAAAAGAAGTGTTACAAAGTTTAGCGGATCGATGCAAGAACGTTAACGAGCACTTGAGCGAACTAGGAGTTTATTAAAGCGACGACCGGAGTACGAACGGACAATTATACGTGTCTAATTTAAACTGTACAGTTATAGGAAAAAATGTATTTACAATGTCAAGTTAAAGAATTACGCACAGTAAGCTAAAGAATTATGCACAGTAAGCGTTGATTAGCCGGCGAAGCACAGTCGCGAAGCTACAGCGATTTCGAGGCAAGTTCGAGCGCAAGAGAAAGATTACCGTACAGGTGCTTAAGCTGTTCGTAGCAGAGACAGAGTGATCCAGGAAATCGGCATTGATTTCCTGGAAGGAAGACGCAGTCCCCTGTCTCTTGTCGTAGCCGGTAGAGGGAAAGAGACCGGGCAACTTCCAGGCGTCTCTGTCGGAGTCGGTAGAGGGAAAGAGACCGGGCAACTTCCTGGCGTCTCTTGTCGGGATCGGTGGAAGGCAAGAGACCGGGCAGCTTCCAGGCGTCTCTTGTCGGGATCGGTAGAGGGAAAGAGACCGGGCAACTTCCTGGCGTCTCTGTCAGAGTCGGTAGAGGGAAAGAGACCGGGCAACTTCCTGGCGTCTCTTGTCGGGATCGGTGGAAGGCAAGAGACCGGGCAGCTTCCAGGCGTCTCTTGTCGGAATCGGTAGAAGGAAGAGAGGACTAGCGGCGATCGCTGATCGGCGCGGATATACGGAGATCTCCAGTGATTGCCCCGGGCAGCATCCAGACGGCGTACTGGTAGTGGGGTTCCGTAACCCCCACTTGACTGACTTGCCTTCGCGGCACGAGGGCTTATGTCCCGATTCTCGGAAATCCGTAGCTGCGAGAAATCGACGCGATCTAGCGGCGCAGTGGGGAGTGAGCGTCACCGCTCTGACGCGTCGTGACGTGAGGCCGGCGTGGTTCGGCTCCGCTCGGTGCGGATCGGTCGCGGTCGCCCGGTCGCTCGGCCTCTCGCTCACTCCCGGTCGCGCCGCTGCGCGCTCGATCTCTCGCAGCTGGGACGCTACGTCACAATTATATTAATGTTTTACTGTGCCCCCTGCACCAAAGTGCCCCAACTCCCCCTATGTACTTGCAGCTCATTTTGATTACACATATTTTTTTAATTTTGTGATTATTATTATCTTCTATTTGTTGTGATTTATTTGATTTCATGTACTTGGCGTAATTTTTTTACTTTTTTGAAGTTTTTTATGGGGATTATGTATACCTTCAAGAACGCTATGAAGGCACCTACAAACAGGAAAGCCTAAGAAGAAAAGAAAATTGATGCTTGAAAAAAAAGGAAAATTTTTGATAATTTTATTCAATATTGTCCAGTTTTTCAAAATTTTATTAAATATTGTTTTATTTTTGTTAATAATATCTTTTATAATATAAATTCTGTAACATTTTGTTAAAAATAATAAAAAGTACTTAATTATTTATGTCCCATAGGTGAGGCGTTTTACCCGAAGGCAGTGTTACAAAGACCCCACATAAGGTTCAGGAAAATTATTATTTGCGGTTATTTCCTGTTATGTTTTTTTCACAATTCCGACGTAGTTGTGAAGAGTAATGAACACTTAATGTGTTTACACAAAAAATTTAAAGAATTATTAAAAAATATTGGTTTTATAAATCTTTCTTTAAAAGTAGGGCGTATTGTATAGTTTTACCCTAGATTTCGACCACCGGGAGAATTTGGCCACTGGTGATATTTTAAGACTGACGCAGGAGAGAGTGCTATGTGCCATTGACACAAAAGAAATGAATGCGCTTGTTATTGATCTCGCATTGACCATTGTCACAAATCCATATTCAAATTATAAGATACAGTGCTGGTAATATTTGAAAAACAGGTAAGTTTATTTACACAATTCCGATATTGGGGGATACATATAATATGCATAAAACTACAGTGTAACCCCAACAATACGTATGTAATCGTTTTTAATTTATTTTGACAAGGTGGTCGATTACTCCCTTAATTACGGGATAGTCCGACCACATTAATGCGGGACAGTCCGACCACATTAGTTAAACATACAGTGTGCTCGTTGAGTCTGAAAAAGTGTAACTATCTCGAAAAATATGAATGGTACGAAAAATTCTTTCAGAGGAAAATTGTAGGATGTCGAGGGGAACATAGCATGCTTGTATTTTTTATTTCTTTTTATCTCTTGTCTGGGAAGGCGAGAGCGAGATAGAACGAGAGCGAGCGAGAGGCATTGAAAGCGAGCGAGGACGGTACGAGACAGACGACGCGTTGATGTTTTGTCTCGCACCGTCTTTCGGACGGGCGTGCGCGATGGTCGCAAGCGCTTACCGTGAGCACGAAAACCGCTTCGCCAAATCTTGACGCAGGCCCGGCTCACGGTAAGCGCTTGCGACCATCGCGCACGGAATGTTCCATCTCGCTCCCCCCTTCGGCCAGAAAGAAGCGAGAAACGAATACTCGGAATTAGGGCTCCGTTCACGATACGGGCTCAACGCCGGTCCCGGCCAGTGAGCCGCTAACGAGACAATACTGTACCTACATGTGCCTTTTTTACTGTAAACTCATCTTCAGATTCAGGGGGCGAAAATTCCATTCTACAAGGTAGTGATATGTCGTTAAAAGAGTGGAACGAAAACGAATGCGTGGGATGCGGAAAAAACTATTTCGAAATCTCGAAAAGCGACAATTGGATTAAATGTGTGCGCTGCAGTCGTTCGTTTCATGATACTAGATGCTCCAAGTGCGAGAGTGAAACTGAAGAAGAAATAACATATCAATTAATTTCCTCGTGTATTATACTTTTTGTAAGCTACACTTTCTGTTATTTTTCAAGTTCCGTCTTACCTGTAGTGTGAGCACTCTAATTCCGACATGCGGGTGAGACCGATCAGTTGCAGTGCCAATGTTGTTGTTTGAAAATGAAAATAAATATTTGAAATTATCGCACACTATAATTTATGTATACTCTAAATTGCTGGGGTTTGCTTTAATTTGTACAAAATGACAAAAAGTGTGAAAAACAACGATGCTACAATTTCTTTTCCAAAAAGTGGTCGAACTATCCCGGACTTACAATATTTGTGCATTCCTATTTCTACGCATTTGTATGTATACACTTTTGTGTAAAACCGGTTCCAGACCTGAATGAGTATACATTGAATAAGGCTGAGCACGCACGAATATTCTGATGTGGACGGGTGAAACGTAGCTAGACCCATATGCTTCTGCGTCAGAAAGGGTGAGCGTGAACGCATATGCTAGTGTGAATGTGTCACACGTGGTGACTCGACGCATGCGACCCGACTCGCGAATGCCGGCGAACGTACATGGCCTGAGACGACCTTTGTCCACGGTTTTCTTCCACACATCAAAGGAAGTTTGGAGTACATTGCGCTCAGCGTGCAAGAGCGAAACAGTTGAGATACTTTTCTGAAATCCTCGATGTCTGGGATTTTCATGATACTATTGAAACATATTGTAGTAACTAGAGAGGGCTAAGTGCACATTTTCAGATTTGAAATTGTTTAAAACATACAAATCATCGAAGTTTACTGCTTTTGATGATTTCTACGAAATGGCTTCAGAAATGAATTTTAATCTCCTAAATTATTGAAGGTACGGACTTGTGTCTTTTTCTTTTAATCACGAAGGATGGATCTGTGTCAATGAATTGTTTTTGTATTCCGAGAGAAGTGTTTGCAACATAAACATAATAGAAATGTTTTTCTTTTGCAAATTTGATGTCCGGTTTAAGTGTAAAAGAATTTGAAGAAAATATGTCCGTATTCGTATATACTCTGTGGTCTATTCCCTATCCATTAAGCTTCTTTAATTAGCGGAGATTGAAAAACTGTATGTAATATTGCAAGATGGGAAGTAGGCTGATTACCCACAAGCTGAAATGTCACAGGGGAATGGGGAATCGCTCGCTCGCTCCACCCTATCCCCTCAAAGAAATCCTACTTTTAAGTTCTTAGCGGCAGTCCATATCCGCGGGCTGTTGTGATTTGTTTCGTTCGCGTCGTGTGTTACGCGGCGGACTTTGAGGCAGGAGATTAGGTGGAGCGAGCGAGCGAGCGATTCTCCTTGCCTATGTGACCTACCATCGACAGTACGTTGGGCATGCATTTGCAAATGTATGAATAATACATTATACTTCATGTCACGGTAAGGGTATATATATATATGAGTATATAAGACAGCGGATGATATCGCTGCTCGCGCGAACAAAAACATTGCGTGCAATAGTGCGAGGGCGGTTATCGCGCGTAGGGTACGGGCTCGCCGCTCGAACACCGGCACCCAAGGTCGTGTGGGAGGGAATTGAAACCGCGTCCGAGAAGCGTTGAAAAAAGCTGTGGTGAACGTTAAGTGCAAAGAGAACACGAGTTTTTTGTGGTCGGTCGTCGGCAATCTGTTTCCGGTTGCTACACACGGGGACAGAATTGCGTCGTATACGCACTATTCGGCGGTGCTCTGTACAGATGCTCTGAGACTGCCCATGTCGATGAACCAGTTGCAGAAGTTCGATGTGGCGAATGATGTATCCGTGAACGAATACGTATGAGCCGACAACAACGAGAGTTGCGTGCTTCTACGCGGCACCAGCAACAAGCGAGAAGGAAGACACGCGAACCTGCTGCTGGTATAGGATCCCCTGGATGCGCAGCGTTATAATTTCGCGTGTATTCACAGTCTGTCTCGACTGATTTCCGGGCAACTTAGCGAGAACACTTATGGACAACAAGTGTTCGTTTGCGATAGGCAAGCAAATAAAAAAATAATAAACCCAAAAAAGAATTCGAGCGATATGCGGCAAACGACGAAGCGTTTGCATTGTGTTTTCGTATACGTTTCAGGTGCTTGAATTTGTTCTCATCGGCGGAGCGATTGACGCAGCACACTGTAGATTGTTTGGGATTAAACGAGTGCGCAGTAGAATTGCCGTCCGACGTGGACACACTTTTACGTTTCGAACATTACGAGCGCAAGGAACGAGTGCCGTTCGTCGCATACGCTGACTTTGGATGCTTCTAAGATCATCGCCGCACGTACGCGTATCAACGGCACCGAGCTTATAGGGTAGGATATTACGTACATTGTTCTGACAACGAGTCTCTGTGTGGATATCGAGCGTATCGCAGCGACACCGATTGTGTGTAGTGGTTCGTGCGTGAACTGCGCGAATTTGCGAACGTTGTGTACTGGTGGTTGCGTACCAAAAGCCCATTACGCCATTAACGAAGCAACAGTGACGGAGTTTTCACGGGGCGACCGCGTGTCACGTGTGCGGGGGACCGTTCGACAGAGATAAGGCTTGCGGTACCAACGATTGTGCACGATACCTGTGGTGTTCCACAACCTGTCCGGCTACGACGTGCACTTCGTGATTAAGGAGTTGGCAGCCGCGTTCAAGGGGAAGATCAACCTGCTACCGTTAACGAAAGAACGCTACATCTCATTTACGAAGGAGGTGAAGGACCGCAGGGGTGAATGTAAGGATTGGCGAAGAATGTTGAAGTTTCGATTCGTCGATTCCTTCAAGTGCTTGGCCGCAAGTCTGCAGAAACTCGCATCAGATCTCGGGAAAGAGACACTGACGATTCTGCGACGAGAGTTTCAACATCTACCGGACGAACAATTCGATCTCCTCACCAGGAAAGGGGGCTTTCCATACGATTACGTAGCCACGTATGACATGTTGAACGACACGCGACTGCCGCCTCGCGACGCATTTTATAATCGACTGAACAATGGCGACGCGTTTGAAGCTGATTACGCGCACGCGGCGAGCGTGTGGAACAGTTTTCATACACAGACATTAGGCGAGTACAGTGATTTTTATCTGAAGACAGACGTGCTGTTGCTCGCAGACGTGTTCGAGAACTTTTGCATCGCCTGCGTCACCGGCGTTCAGCGATGCTGAAATACACGCGCATCGAATTGGAACTTCTCACTGACGTGGACATGCTGTTGTTCGTGGAGCGTAGCATACGCGGTGGCCTGAGTCAGTGCTCACACAGGTACGCGCGCGCCAACAACAAACAGCTGCTGACGTCGATGTACGACGCGTCGGAAGCATCCATGTACTTGATGTACTTCGACGTGAATAACCCGGATTGGCAATGTCTTAGATCAGGCCTTCCCAAGTAGGGGAAATGCACTCCTAAAACAGATGTTTCGGTTCTCCCTCCACCGGTGCGCCTTCAGCTAAGGTAGGTCGACTCCTACAACCCTCTCTCCGAGGAGACAGTAACGTCGCTGGGAAGCATGTTGGGCGCTTTAGGGCGAAAGTACCAAATGTGTCAAATTTTTATAGGAAATTTCATAATGACTTAAAAATAGTAGGAAAAATTAAAATTTTAACTAGCATTTCAAAATGACGTAAAAAGAATGACCAAAAATGTATTACATACAACGATATAGTAATACAATAATCCTAGTGATGTCTTCTCATTAGAAAAATATATTCATTTTTATAAAAATACAAGTAGTAGTTATTGTCTAAATTTTCGTACAATACATAAATACATTTTATATTTTAAACAACTTTCGTACAATGCAAATGTGTTATACATTTTATTCGGTTTTATGAAAATGCAATCAGTACTTATTTTATAAATTTTTGTACAATATATATACATATTATAATATGCAATCAGTACTTATTTTATAAATTTTTGTACAATATATATACATATTATAATATGTATATGGTATAATATTTTCATAAAACCGAATAAAATGTACAACACATTTGCATTGTACGAAAGTTGTTTAAAATATAAAATGTATTTATGTATTGTACGAAAATTTAGAAAATAACTACTACTTGTATTTTTATAAAAATGAATATATTTTCTAATGAGAAGACATCACTAGGATTATTGTATTACTATATCGTTGTATGTAATACATTTTTTGTCATTCTTTTTACGTCAGTTTGAAATGCTAGTTAAAATTTTAATTTTTCCTACTATTTTTAAGTCATTATGAAATTTTCTATAAAAATTTGACACATTTGGTACTTTCGCCCTAAAGCGCCCAACATGCTTCCCAGCGACGTTACTGTCCCCTCGGAGAGAGGGTTGTAGGAGTCGACCCACCTTAGCTGAAGGCGCACCGGTGGAGGGAGAACCGAAACATCTGTTTTAGGAGTGCATTTCCCCTACTTGGGAAGGCCTGTCTTAGATGATGCCGTGCGGGGGATTTCGATGGCTGAACGAGACGGCGGTGGCCAATTTAACGGTGAACTCCTTGCCGGAGTTCAGTGCGCTCGAGACCTATCTGCTGAAAGTGGATCTTAATTATCCGCGGGAGATTCACGACGCGCATGCAGACCTTCCGTTCTGTCCTGTGCGCGAGCCCGCGACCACCCGTAAACAAACCAAGCTGCTCGCCACACTCCGCGATAAGGAACGGTACGTCATTCACTATCGCTACCTGAAGCAGTGCGTTCGGTACGGACTCCGTGTATCACGAATTCACCGCGTTCTGCGATTCGATCAATCGTATTGGTTGCGTGACTACATCACCCTGAACATGGAGTTGAGAACGCGAGCTATCAGTGACTTTTAGAAAACGCTATACAAGCTTATAAATAATGCGGTGTACGGAAAGACCATAGAGAACGTTCGAAATCCAGTGGACGTGCGACTGGTGACGCGGTGGGACGTTCGTTACGGTGCCGAAACGTTAATCGCTAAACTTAATTTTCATAATCAAGCAATATTTTCGGAGCATTTAGTCGCTATCGAGATGTAAAAATTGAAAGTTAAATTCGATAAACCCATATACGTGGGTATGAGTGTGTTGGATATGTCGA
Organism: Andrena haemorrhoa; assembly: GCA_910592295.1. NCBI lineage: Eukaryota > Metazoa > Arthropoda > Insecta > Hymenoptera > Andrenidae > Andrena > Andrena haemorrhoa. The sequence continues at coordinate 24,026,519 of OU342942.1, forward strand.
AGGTATGCCTGTACGAATTTCATTACGCGTATATGTGTACGAAGTTTGGCGATCAGTGCAAGGTTTTGTATACGGACACCGACAGCCTCGTGTATCAGCTGAAGTGCGATGACGCGTACGACGCGATAAAATGCGAAGTCGTCGACCGTTTCGATATTAGCGATTACGCGACGAAGAATCCGTATGGTATGCCGCGTGTAAACAAGAAGGTGCCGGGCCTTATGAAGGATGAAAATAACGACGACGTGATGACAGAGTTCGTGGGGTTGCGCTCCAAGATGTATGCGAGTCGAGTATGTTACGCGACAGTGGGAATGATCGAGACGAAAAAGTGAAGGGTGTGAAGAGGGGCGTGGCCACAAACGAGATACGGTTCGCCGAACTGAACCGTTATCGGGATCGGACGTGTAACGTTCCGCGACGAGTCGCCATTAAAATTTGTTCTTTCTATTTAAAATACTAATTCCTATTACCTTTATATTCTATTATATTATACTTTAACATTTGTACAGCCATAAGATGCGAATACACGTATGGATGAATGCGATCTAGCGATCAGTGAAAGAACTAAGTGAAGTGAACGCATGCGCATTGTCATTCAACCGAGCGAGTGAACCGAGTGCGGACCGCGAACGGATCGAGTGCGCATGCGCGAAAATGTACGATCTTTCGAACGCCTAGTGAACGCGAGTGTTACGCTTGACTGCGTAAACCAAATACGAGTGCTAATTGGTATACGTAGAGCGCGACAAGTGATTGGAGCGGGCCAAGTTCCACAAATGGGAATAAGTAGAGGCCCGCCAGCAGCAGTCGAAGCAGAGCTCGGAGAGATCCTCCAGAAAGATCATCGAGAGACAATCCTAGAGACAATCCAGTATTCGATACCTTTCTTTCCGAGGCGCTTGAACCGGACCTCAACAAAATTCACCTTCCTCTGCTCGAGGCCGCTTTGGAACGAGGCACCTTGAGTTCCTTACAATATCCTACCCAATAACATATTCTACAACTAAGGCAAACAATTAAGACCTTGGCTACCATCTTAGGCCGCTCGAACAGGCACCTAAGCAACGAGAAATCTACAACCAAGCCCGCTTTGGAACGAGGCACCTTGGCTCCCATCCTAGAAAGCGTGGACCAGCTGATAGGCAACTGGAAGCAATTCAACCCCGAAGGAAGGAACTCTCTATAGTCTCAACTTAACATTGAACCGACCAAAAAAAGCGTCACCTTCTCTGCCCTATGTTATAACGACTTAGCGTCGAAACCATTGTCCAATACCATAACTTTAAATCACGATTCACTGATCGTAACGCCGTGATTCCGATTAAACGGCCCGTTCTAAACATTCTATTTCTTTTCGACTAAGCGTCAATTATTATTTCTATTTCGAATAAGCGTCAAATTCTATTTCGACTAAGCGTCAATTATTATTCCTATTTCGACTAAGCGTCAATTATTATTTCTATTTCGACTAAGCGTCAATTATAATTTCATTTCGACTAAAGGTCGCCCCATATTCTTTGACCGAACAAACGAGACGACATTTAAGTTAGTTAATTTGCGTTCTATCACTTACCGACCTAGCGTCGCGAACGAAAAATCAAACAGTATTCTGTGTTACCGACCAACAAGTCATTTTTGTTAATTACATTATAATTCCATGATATTACGTCACACTATAATTTTTTAATAAACTATTTTTGTTAATTATTATTAAAAGAAGGACTCTTGTTCGTGAAATTCATTTCTTTATCGCACGCCACCCGAACCAATCCCACTATTCTACAGGTAAACCGCTCTACTTGTGGAACTTCCTGTAACTAACGGCAACGTCTCGTTCGAGAACGTTACAGACGTGTTAGCAAATGCGCGCTCACGAGTGTATTCATAGTCAAATTGTATTAGTGTATTGTTTAGCAAGTGCTCGCGTGTATTGAAACATCGATACTTTTCGGACCAAAATCGGCAACTTTGACGAAGTGGAGAGCAGAAAGTGTTTCTAATCACAGGGGCACTTCCATCTAACGCTCTCGGAAGAAATCATGCGCTCACATGGCCCAACACAGACTTTTTCCCACTAAAGACCAGGCAATAGTGCTCGACTCTGTCGAAGGAATCTCTGTGCAAGACTACGTAATGTCTATCGGTAAGATAATAGAACCCAAAAACATTAGATTTGTATCGCGAATCTCTCACGGTGGCGTGTGTCTATATCTGAATAGTAAGGAAACGGCATACAATCTCATCAATAGTCACGTAAAAGTAAACATCGGAACGCACGTCCTGGGAATACGGCTGCTAATTTCAAAATCTAAATGTATTATTCTATCCAACGTGTGTCCAATAATTCCACACTACATCCTAGAAGAAGAGCTCACAAAATCAAACATCCAACCAACTTCGCAAATAACGTTCATCCGAGCAGGCATGAACGACCCCAACTACAATCCCATACTAAGTTTTAGAAGGCAAATGTATATCCAACCTGAAGGCATACCGAAACTACCAGACACACTCCAGATCAAATATGATGATACTGGATCTACTTATCAGCCGAGAAACTCGCCTGTTTTTTGTGCAAGGACGAAGGGCATCTCGCAAAATTTTGTAAAATTTATAGTTTCCGCTACAAAGAAAAACACCTATCTCCACAGATAGTGCAAATGTTGAAATAAGCGATCCAAAGCCATCGACGCAAGCTACAGAACAAGCCGCAAATAAAAATTCAAATTTGCTGGAAAATCCAACTTCAACTCCTCTACCTAAATACACACTTCTCATAATGCCTCCACCTTCAAGCACAAAAAGACCTCACTCCGGTGCATCTTCCACAAACAGCTCCATATATGGCTCAAAACAAAGTAGGCAGACAACGGACAGAGAAATCACGTCCAAAAAAGTCCTAAAGAAAACAAGAAAATCCTTAAAGTCAGTAATCACTATTGAGGAAATCTCTCGGCAACTACAACCGGCCAAGGATTTTATTTTAGCCAACATAAAAAGATACCCACTCGATATTGGGGCTATTAAAAAACTTTTATTTGCGACCTATAACAATCCAAACATACCCGAAGCAGCTTCATATTACACAAGCACAAGGAAAATATAATGAGAGGCCTGTAAGACAAATCGGAACCACTTCTTGCACTGGCCCGGCGCGCGGCGCCGCGTTCGGAGAGCTGCCAGCGAACGCTGGACAGCGGTGATGCCCGAGCTTCGAGAATTTTAGGATGGTCTCTTTCAAATTAACGTGGCAAAGAGCTATTTGGGAATTTCCCGGCCCAGGTAAGCGAGCTGCGCGCTCCGCTTTTATGGCCGGTTTACGACTCGTACCCCAGATTACTGTAACGAGGTTTAAAAACAATGTGTCGACTGGTCCCGTACTCGTCTAAATTTCAAAAATTTTTGCGACGACAGGGTTGACTTGATTTTTCGTCACCTGCGTGTGAAAGCCACAATAGTGGCGTATCATTTCAAAAGATGATATTAACGTAAGTCACCCCATAGTGGCGCACATCGGGCTCAAGAATATGGTTCCAAGTTGTAATACGTTATTGCTATTATCTCAATTTCGAAACGAATGTGGGTTAGTCCGTTGTTTGCTCTCACTGCCTCCATTAACGATATTACGCATGAAATTAGTTTGCAGGATTAAAAATAAAAATTTAATTCCTCAATTTGTGAAAGTAATGATACAGGGGTAACTAGCCTATTGTTTATCGGCGCCACGAATTTTAAAAAGAGCATTATATAAAGTATTTAAATAAACAGTTTGCAAAAACCTTTTCGCAACAATTATGGTTAAAAAATGGAAAAAAGAAAAGTTAAGTAAACGTAAAATGTGGTAAATTTTCCACCATCAGAAGGGGATAATTTGTCCCCATTTTATGGACCAAATTGCATTCCGATATCTTTTGTAGTTCAAAAGTTATGCGAAAAAATCCCCAAATTCTTCAACTCAGGCCACTAACGCGTCAGCGTGGTCTAATACCGCTGCTGGGCCATTGCATACGTAGATAACGGGATCGTCGCGGTCGCACTCATAAAATGGCTACCGTTTTCTTACCCGTCTGTTACGTCAAATTCAATATTCTCTGGCAAAAGCCAAAAGCACCCGGCGCTCTCTACTGGCGCCTAAAAGACCGTACACTTTCATCATTGGCTCATAGATGGCGGAAGTATCGGTTGAGGCAGTGGTTATCATTTTACCTGGTCGGGCGGACCTGGGTTGCAGTCTTAATGGATGACCCTGTATATATACAGACTCCTCGGGAGAAAGCTACAGACTTCAGCATAAGGGTGTTCCTCAAGGAGTTGTTCTAAGCAGGGATTGTAACCCGTACCCTTACCGCGTTCGGTATTTCGTACCGTAGACTAACCGGCCTAACCAGGTAACACAAGACATCTATAACAGTGAGGGCGGCATCTCTTAGCTATGGCTTTTAGTTTTATTGGAATTATTGTCGCTAATTATTGACGAATTGGCCTCATTTTTTAAAATAACGTATAAGTAAACTTCGTATGAGTTGTATATTAACATTTTTTTATGAACTTCCTTAATAATATTCCGCATTTTCCTAACCCAAACACGGTTAACTAAGAAAGTTTACTGTAACCCATACTAACCACGAGGCAACGGTTCCTAAATTCTAGATAGAGCGGAGTTACCCGTTCGGAGCGGGTTACTAGTGGCATAAGACAGTCTAGTCTGAACAGCCACTCAAGACAAGTCAAACATACACTGACTCACGAAAGTAATCGAATGCCCTGTAAAACTGAATAATTGAAGGCTTGGATGCAATAAGGGGACTAGCGCTCGAAAATGGGAAAAATTATTGTCCAAACGCTGAGAAATATTGGAAAATTAAATGTTGTTAAACTGTATTTGAAAAAATATAGTGTTATAAAGCTCGTCAAGACACATCTTTTTTCTATTTACAATTTGTTTATCGAATCATTACTATTCGAGTTAAAAATTATAAACAATACATTTTTCATCGTTCAAAATCATTATTTCTTTAAACATAAATTGCGATAACTTGAGTAAGTATTAACGGATCGTTATAAGACTTAAATCATAACTTCAGAAAACTCTAGCGAAGCCTTAGAATGTATGCACAAAACCCTTATGTTAAAAAATGTAATAATATTTAATTAAAAAGTAATACTGGTCATAACCCTTGTTTTTCAACGTTTGCCGTTAAAAAGTATCGAGGTTTGAGGTACATATAACTTGCAGCGACAAAGTTTTTCCTTAATATACAAAGAAGATTTTCATCAATTTTCACACTGATTAATAAATAATTGTAGAAGTTATGACGGTATATATAAATCTCGCGCGCCACCAACAGTCAACAGCCGCGTATAATGCCCTATTTAGCAGTTTTTGTGAGGTTGGTTTTTGGTTGCTGATGGTTGGCATTCCTGGAGGCCACCGCGGGGCATGGGGAAAGAAGCGCCGCGTGGCAGTTGCGTGCGTTCTTGAGGCTAGCATTGTCGCTAGAGGTTATGTTTCTTAGTCTGTATTCTATTTCATCATTTTATATATTAAATACATTTATATCGTAATGGGTTGTTTTCTCTGTCGTCTACTCCACAGTTTTAGCATCCGCGTTGACAGTTGACGCCGTGCGAGAATTATATATATCGTCATATCTTTTACAATTAGTTATTAATCAATGTGAAAATTTGTTCGAGGTGTGTGTTTGCAGTCCGCGCGCGTGTGAGGGAGTCGGTTGCGTTTTCGGTCGCTGGCGGCGCGCCTGGTTTTGTTCCGCGTCTCGATATGTGTGTCATCGTTGGTAGATCGTTGGTAGATCGTTGGTCGATCGTTGTATTGTGAAAGGCGTTTACTTTTATAATAAATATAATATTATAACCACTAACTCTAACAGGTTATGGGCCCAGTCACCGAAAGTCATTAGTTAAAGAATAGAAAGAAAGAAAGTGCGAAGTATGAAAAGTGATTGAAAAGTAAAAAGGGCAAAAATTTGAGGTTAGGCAGACACGTGGCATAATGGCGGCAAGTATCGGAAAATCGAATCGGATCGAGTTATTAACAAAGGATAACTACGATACGTGGTGCATACAGGCAGAAGCCCTGCTGATAAAAAATGACGGCTGGGAATATGCGAATGGACAAAAACCTAGGCCTGCAGAAAATGAGGGAGCCTCGGAAGTAGCGGCTCGTGCATGGGACGTCGCCGATCAGAAGGCAAAATCTGATATTATACTAGCGGTAAGCGCTAACGAATTAAAACAAATTAAAGGATGCAAAACTGCACAGGAGGTATGGGAAAAACTGAAATCCATATATGCGTCCAAAGGTCCGGCGAAAAAGGCCGCCTTACTGAAAAAGCTGACCAGTCACCGCATGGCGCATGGTGCGGATGTGCGTGAACATATAAATAACTTCATCGAAGTTGTAGATAAGCTTGGTGATATGGGTATAGAAATTCACAAGGACCTGCAGAGTGCAATGCTGTTAAATAGTCTACCAGATACGTACGAAAACTTTAGATGTGCCATGGAAACTCGTGACGAGCTCCCAGATCTTGAGATGTTGAAGATAAAGATTTTAGAAGAATGTGAGACCAGAAAACAAAAACACAGTGATGAACCTGGTGCAATGGCAGTGAAGCAGAACGAGCAAGGAAAAGGAACAAGGTGGAAGTATAATAAGTTCGACAATAACAGGTATGACAAAAATACAAATAATAGTAGATTGCCCATGAAATGTTTCCAATGCGGCAAGTTGGGGCACAAAGCGATTAACTGCTATGCAGGAAGAGGCGCTAAAAATAGACCAAGCGCAGGTTCGGTGCAAGAAATGTTTTATGCAAACCATGTAGAGATGGAAAAAGCATGTGCAGTTACGATGGATCCAGAACACACTAATTGGTGCTTGGATAGTGGTTGTACTAAACATTTATGTAAAGATAAGGAAAAATTTGTTGAGTTGCATCCATCTGAACATAAGAAATTGAGTTTAGCTAGTCACATGTCAGCTAATGTTGAAGCGAAAGGAAATGTACAAATTCAAACATATCTAGATAATAATATTAAAGATATAGAATTTCAGGATACCCTATATGTTCCTGATTTAAGAGTAAATTTAGCATCGGTAGCGAAGATTACAGAAAGGGACAACGTAGTAATCTTCACCAAGCATGGAGCTGTTATAAAGGGAAAAGACGGAAGAATAAAAGCCAAAGCAAATAGAGTTGGCAATTTATATTACATACAAGAATGTACAGAGCATGCTAGAAGTGTGCAGTGTCGAGATAGAAATTCTAATTTAAAATTATGGCATGAACGTCTCGGACATTTGAATGTAAGGGATTTAACGTATATGGTAAGGATGAAGAAGGCAGTAGGAATTAAAATTCAAGGAAACAATACCATTCCATCATGTGAGAAATGCATACAAGGTAAGCTGACGTCGACACCTTTTCCAAGAGAATCGAAAAGAAGTACAAGATTATTAGAAATAGTACATTCTGATTTATGTGGACCTATGAAAACAGAATCAATTGGTGGATCAAAATACATATTGACATTTATTGATGATTATTCGAGATGGTGCCAAGTGTATTTTTTAAAAACAAAAGATGAAGTGTTACAGCTATTCGAGGAATTTAAGAAATATGCCGAGACGTTGACCGAGAAGAAAATAAAGTACTTGCAGACAGATAATGGTCGGGAGTATTGCAATACAAGATTTGATGAATTCCTAAAAGAAAATGGAATTCAAAGGCGGTTAACAGTACCGCACACGCCGCAACAAAATGGTTTGGCTGAACGAAAGAATCGCACGCTAATAGAGACGGCGAGATGTATGTTGTTGCAGGCAGGATTATCACACGGGTATTGGGCGGAAGCAATTTCAACTGCTAATTATATCAGAAATAGATGCCCGGCCAAAGCATTGAATAGAAAAACTCCATTTGAACTATGGACAGGAAGACTACCGATTTTATCACATTTTCGAATATTTGGAATGCAGGCATATATTCTAAATAAAGATCCAAGAAAGAAAAAATTTGAAGATAGGACGAAAACAGGGATTTTTATAAGTTACTGTGAACGATCCAAAGCATACAGAGCGTGGCTACCAACAGAAAGGAAAGTGATAGTATCGAGGGATATCAGAGTTATCGAACATAAAGACGAGGAACATGCAAAGCAAGCCCCTGATGAGAAGAGGAAGCAAGAGGAAGTTAAAAATGTAATACAAATTCAGGGTGAAATTAGTCATACTAATGTCGATCCTGACATAGCGAGTGATGTCCAAGCTACAGGTGAGAATATAGAGGAAGGAAATACATTGCAAAGGGCACCTGGGAGACCGAAAATTGTGAGGACAGGTAGGAGGGGTCGTCCTCGAAAATTATTTCATTACAAAGATACACAAAATGAAGATGACCCACAAAATCCAATGCAAAATGATGAAGTAGCTGAAGAGAATGGTAGTAACCAGATTGCAGAGGCCAACTTGGTTATGTTAGCTGCTAACATGGCTGACATATCGGTAAAAGATGCACTACAAGGAGATGACCAAGAAGAGTGGAAAAGAGCCATAAGAACAGAGGTAAAATGTTTAGTTAAAAATGATACCTTTGACATTACAGAGAAGTCAGAGAACGGAAGGGTAATAGGGTGTCGCACAGTTCTCGCCAATAAATACCGGGCGGATGGATCGTTAAAAAAGCGAAAAGCGAGGATAGTGGCCAGGGGGCCCAGGAATTGATTTCGGAGATACGTTCGCACCGGTTGCTAGGCTGGATTCCATCAGATTACGGTTCGCCTTGGCGGTTAAATTGAACATGAGGGTGGAACAGCTAGATGTAACAAGTGCATATCTTAACGGGATTTTAAAAGAAGATATTTATATGGACGTGCCTGAAGGATTTGAAGAAAGTCTAGCTGAAATAGTAGCTGATACGAGAGAAGAGAAGAAAATACAGGAAAAGGCGAAAGGCATATTACAACAAATAAAGTCCCGAAATCGTCCTGTATGTTATTTGAATAAAGCTTTATATGGCCTGAAACAAGCCGGGAAACAGTGGAATGAAAAGTTGGACGAAAAATTGAAGAATTTAGGATTAAGTCCTACGGTTTCCGATCCATGCGTATACGGTGGCCAAAGAGGAAATACCAGGTTGTATATAGCCGTGTATGTAGATGACATCATAATTGTATCTGATGATCATAAGTGGATCGGGAATGTAAAAACTGAATTGGCCAAGGAATTTGATATAAAAGATCTAGGAAAAATCGGGTATTGCTTAGGTATTAATATTAAACAAAATGCTGAGGGAATAAGCATGACGCAAGAAAAATATGTTACCGATTTATTAAAAAGATTTGGAATGGATGGCTGTAATCCAGTATGTACGCCAATGGATAAAGATGTTACATTAGAAAACAATAATTGCTCACGCAGTGAGTGCCCTGGCCCAGTTCAATGATTGTAATACGGAGGCTCATTGGCAAGCAGCTAAGAGGGTGTTACGATACCTTAAGAGAACATGTAATTACGGTATTGTTTTCAGGAAATCAGACGCCAAGATAGCGGCTTATGTGGATGCCGATTGGGGGAGGTGTAAGCTCGACAGGAGGTCGTACACCGGATATGTATTTAATATGTCGATGGGTCCAATCAGTTGGAAATCACAAAAACAACGAACAGTTGCCATGTCCTCAACCGAAGCAGAATATGTAGCAATCGCGGAAGCTGTTAAACATGCGTTATATATATCTAAGTTTATCAAAGAGTTAAATGTAAATAATTTGGATAATATTGTAATTTACAACGATAATAAGGGAGCGCAATTATTGTCAAGGAGTGCAATTGTACATCCGAGGACAAAGCATATAGATATTAAGTTTCATTTTATAAGAGATGCCTTGCGAAACGAAAGTTTGAGTTTACAGTATATGTCAACGAATGGTATGCCTGCAGATGTACTCACCAAACCGTTGTCAAAGGACAAGCATTATTTTTGTATGAGTGAGATGAATGTAAAAGAGATTGTTTAGCGCGCGTCTTGAGAGGAGGTGTTGGAGGTGTGTGTTTGCAGTCCGCGCGCGTGTGAGGGAGTCGGTTGCGTTTTCGGTCGCTGGCGGCGCGCCTGGTTTTGTTCCGCGTCTCGATATGTGTGTCGTCGTTGGTAGATCGTTGGTAGATCGTTGGTCGATCGTTGTATTGTGAAAGGCGTTTACTTTTATAATAAATATAATATTATAACCACTAACTCTAACAAAATTGGTGAAAATCTTCCTTGTATATTAAGGAAAAACTTTGTCGCTACAAGTTATATGTACCTCAAAATTATCTCGATACTTTTTAACGGCATGAACCACGTAATCAAAATTCATAATTAAAACTTTTGTATTTTTGGTTCCATTTTCATGAAACTTTTACCAACATATATGTTAGATCTCCTGATTAAAATGATACCAAATACGACATAAATCGGACAACTTTTACTTATCGTGGATACGAATAATCAATATAATTATCCAAACTATATCGTGTCCAAACAAAATAACAGCAATGTTATTTTAATCAGAAAATTCTCGCAAATATGTTTGTTCAAAAATTTATAACAAAGAACCAAAAATAAAAATCTTTTAATTGTGAACCTCGTTTGCATTGGTGTTGTCTAGGGAATACAATCCCGGGATACGGTATCCCGGGATCCCGTGATCCCGGCTGTTTTTTGGATTCCAAATATCCCGGGATTTGATATAACTAATCTCGAGAATTTCGGGATTTTTTAAAAATGTGAATTACTTTATGAACACCTGAAAATATAAAAATAAACAGAATAAATAAACATAGACATTTCATAATAATAAGGACAATAATAATAACAATGATTTATTTAAATAATAACATTAAGTTGCATATAATTAACTAAACTATATTTATTTTTACAATGATATTTTCACTTTTCACTATTTCGAAATCGTACGAGTTGCAAATCGCAACTTGTCTAAACACGTACAGTCGAAACATTGTAGATATATGTACTTTAGGTGCTGTGCTGTTTCTTTGTTCGCATTTCCACAAATCTTCATAATGGATTACTGATACTATATTTACTTAGACCACTGTGGTTTTTGTTAATAGAGGCAGATTTCAGCGCGACAAACATCAGGGCTGACTCCACCAAATATAGTGAAACCCTTCGCGCCTTGGACTCTAGTACTATTGAAATCGTCCAGGACCTACTGCGGAATCCTCCGACGAACCAGAAGTATGATACTCTGAAGCAAACCATATTGGATAGACTCGTGGACTCTCGTGAGAAACAAATACACAAGGTTTTAAACAATCTGAACCTTGGAGAGAAAAAGCCCTCTCAACTTCTCCGAGAGATGAGGGCCTTGGCTAAGGGCGCCTTCACTGATGAAGTGCTCCAGCAGCTGTGGATCGAGAGGATGCCGGCCAACATTAGACCACTGCTGGTGTTTCGGGACATGACCCTGAACAACTTGTCGGAAGTAGCCGACAGACTGCTGGACATCAATGTGCCCCAGCAGAACGTGATGGCTACGAGTCAATTGCCGGTAAGCGAAATGGTACAACAGGCTATACTGACCCAGTTGTCCGAGCTCACCAAGCAGCTCCAGCAGCTGCGAACGGATATGTCCGGTCAAGTGCGAGGAGGAAGGTCGCGACAGCGGTCACGGTCGCGCAGCGTGACCCAGAATAGTCGTGGCCGTGCTTCTGCGTCGCCTCGACGGGCTGGGCTGTGCTACTACCATAATCGGTTTGGCGCTCAGGCCAGATACTGCACTCAGCCCTGCAACTTCGCACAACCCCGGAAAACTAGTCGGGCTGTCGTCGGTGTGCAACGTCGGCGACAGCATTCCAAATCAGCCTCGATCAGAGAAGTGTCTCCACGTCCAGGACCGTACTACGCGGGTCCGGTACCTAATTGATTCGGGCTCTGTGGTTTCAGTCATTAGTCCACGCCTCGCCGCAGGAGTCATGGAGCCCAGCAAAATTTGCTTGTTCGCCGCAAACAACTCGCCAATTAAAACGTATGGAACGGTGCGATTGACATTGGACCTGGGTCTGCGTCGGGCCCTGCCCTGGACCTTCGTGGTGGCTGATGTGAGTGTGCCCATAATAGGCGCTGACTTTCTGGCACACTATGGTTTCATGGTCGATCTGAAAGCAAAGAAGTTGATTGACCCCCTAACCTCACTCAGAGCGGCTGGCTCGGTCGCGCACGCCACGATTCATGGTGTTTCCATGATTGATGAGGCGTCGGAGTTCCACACAATCCTAAAGGAATTCCCAAATATCCTGACTCCTGTGTTTATACCTCCAGAGATGAGAGAGTGTTCTGTTTCTCACAAAATAGTTACCACTGGCCAACCAGGGGCACAAAGGCCTAGGCGCTTGTCAGGTGAAAAGCTTGCCGCAGCCAGGGCTGAGATTCAGTCGTTGCTGGACCAGGGGATTCTGCGGCCTTCGAGCAGTCAGTAGTCAAGTCCAATACATCTGGTTCTAAAGAGGGATGGCACTTGGAGATTGTGCGGAGACTTTCGCTATCTAAATTCCTTAACGGTTCCGGACCGTTACCCTCCTCCATACATCCAGGACTTATTCGAGAGACTTCACGACAAAAAAATCTTTTCTACCCTGGATCTGCGAAAGGCTTACCATCAAATTCCGATGGACCCTGAGGATGTGGAAAAGACCGCAATTACTACACCGTTTGGCCTTTTTGAGTATGTTACCATGCCATTCGGTCTGAAAAATGCCAACGATACCTGGACTCAATATTCAGGGAGTATGATTTTGTGTTCTGCTATGTTGACGATATACTAATCGCTTCCAGTAGTATCGAGGAACATCGCCAACACCTCAGATTGGTCTTCAAAAAACTTGACGAACATGGATTGAAGATCAACCCCGGTAAATGCAAACTCGGCAAAGATGAGGTGGAGTTTCTCGGTTACAGCATAAATCAGAGTGGTTACAAACCTCCTCGAGATCGAGTGGAGGCCATAATTTCATATCCACAGCCTTCAACGGTACATGAGCTCCGCCGTTTTTTGGGTATGTTGAATTACTATCGCACGTGCGTGCCAAACGCTGCGCACCTACAGGCCCCACTCAACAATTATTTAAAGTCTTCCAAGAAGAATGACAGAACTCCCATAGACTGGAATCCAGCAACTCTTGAGGCATTCCAAAATTGTAAAGATAGCATCTACAATGCGATCACGACGTCGTTCCTGTCCCCAACAGCTCCCTTGTCAGCGCGGCCCTTGATCAGAGGATAGGTGAAGGGCTGAAACCACTAGCCTTCTTTTCAAGACGTTTGACGGAAACAGAACGGAACTATAGCACCTATGATCGCGAACTCCTGGCAATCTTTGCGGCGATTAAGCACTTCCGACACTTATTGGAAGCTCGGAGCTTCATAATTCGCACTGACCACAAACCGCTAATATTCGCTTTCAAACAACGAAGCGACAAGGCGTCACCGTGACAGCTCAGACAACTGGACTATATCTCACAATTTTCCACAGAAATTATACACGTGAGTGGAGAACAAAAATGTGGTCGCGGACGCACTTTCGCGCATCAACGCTATAAAGATGCCAACCTTCCTCAGCCCCGAAGAGATTCAGCGCCACCAGCTACTTGATGAGGAACTTAAGCTAATCCAGGGAGCAGATCAATCAATTGTTCTGAAGAAACTAAGAGTAGATAACGCAGAAATCTACTGCGACATCTCAACGGGAATCGTACGCCCGTATATTCCAGGATCGCTTCGAAGGATCGCATTCGGCGTGGTGCATGGGCTGGCGCACCCCAGCGGTCGCGTCACAGCTCGCCAAATGCGTGAGCGCTACATTTGGCCCGGTATCAGAAAGGACGCTCTGCAATGGGCTCGAGAGTGCATCGCTTGCCAGCGTGCCAAAGTGCACCGACACAGCAAAGTCTTGCCCGTCAACATCGAAGTGCCTGACGATTGATTCAACCACCTCCACTTGGACCTCATCCACCTTCCTGAAGCAGATGGGTTTAGATACTGTTTAACGATAATCGACCGATTCTCCAGGTTTCCCATGGCGATTCCGTTGAGAGACATAACTGCCGAAACCATCTCAGCTGCCTTTTTTAACAACTGGGTTTGTCTATTCGGCACCCCCCTAACAATAACCACGGACCAGGGTACCCAATTTGAGAGCGCACTCTTCAAAGCGTTCATGAATACGATCAGTGCACGGAGGATCCGCACATCACCTTACCATCCCGCCTCCAACGGCTTGGTGGAACGATACCACAGGACTCTGAAGGCGGCACTCATGTGCAATCCACTAGTTCCGTGGCCTGATCTCCTTCCCCCGGTTCAACTGGGTCTCAGGACACCTTACAAAGAAGATCTGAAAGCGTCACCGGCTGAGTTGGTATTTGAAACCACACTCAGAGTTCCCGGTGATTTCTTCGTCACACAGGATCTGCCAAGTGATCCCCAGTCCTTCGTAGAAAAGCACAGGAGGATCATGAGTGCAGTCAAACCAATCCAGACGTCACATCACTCTAAACCAAAAATATTTCTGCACAAGGATTTGGCGGCCTGCACACACGTCTTCCTACGCTCAGACGAAGTGCGCCCCCCACTCAAGCCTCCATATACTGGTCCATACCCGGTAATCAAGAGACTGGATGACAGACGATACGTCATTCGAATAAACGAGTCGGAAAAGATTATTTCTGTTGACAGGTTGAAACCAGCGTACATCACTCAGGATCACGATCCTCCTCCACCGCATCAACCTGAGCATCAGCAGCAACAGCTGCGTCAACCTGACCAGCAGCAGCAGCAACAGCTGCGTCAACCTGACCATCAGCAGCTGCAGCTGCCGCAGTCTGCCCAGCGGGAACAGCCGCAGCCTCATCACTCGACGCAGTCCGCCTCCTCCTCACCTAAAAGGGTCAAATTTTCTCTCGCGACCGACAGGGTCACTGGGGGGGGGGGGGGGAGTAGCTGTGGCGCCATCGGCTCTCCTGCCAGATAACGCCACCAGACGGCGACACGGTCGCAAACAAACTCTTATCCCACGAGACTGGGAGTAACTTCCCTCTCTGTGTGCCCGCCTTTTTCTCTCAGTAGGAGAACATAAGAACAACCTTCTTCTCTCTCGGTTATGGCCTCTTGGATCGTATGTGATCTGTCTTTTGATCGCTTGTACAGTAACTTAATTATATTCTATCGTAAGCAGTGTAAATACATAAATACAGTTACTAAGAACACCACAGTTTAATTATTAACAGAACCTGTTAACCAGAGGTTCTACAGAGTGTATCTATTACGCCACGACTCGCTATCAAATACCCTAAGATTTCCGAATCTCAATAACGGCTGGTCCGATTACATTTTGAATGGTCTTAATGGATAGCTTGGGTTTGATTTACATAAGAAAAGTGTCTTCGTTTTGTTTCTGCGTGCCCTATGAGCTGAGATATTTCAATGCAAAGTTGGATTTTCCCGAATTTTATGTTCTTAAAATTCAGCATCGTCATCGTCCTCGTCATCGTCCTACACTTGTAGGAAAAGGGGGGTGTCAAAGGGTGAGGAAATGTCTCTCAGGCACGTCGTTCATTGGATGCGGGTTATAACTTGACAGCTAGACAGAGACATTATAACCTACCATGTGTCAAGTGTGAAGTAAAGTAAGTTGTCCAAATTTTAAATGTCACGAGTTTTTACACTAAATATGAGACTGAATTATTGTGTTAATTAACAAAGTAAGTCGCCAAAATTGTTTAAATCGATTTCGTATGTAGAGTCGCAGACTTGGAAGTTGTCCGGAGAAGGTTCGACAGAGAATCTTCTTCTTTCGCATAAGTTTATGGAAATTTGTACCATGCATGCACAAAATAATATATGTATATTGTAACAAATTGCATTGCATTTAAATTGCCAGATATTTTTATACCAGCAATTTAGAGATTTTATGTAAAGCTTATATTATATTTAGAAATGATTGGAGACGTACAGGACTTGGATAAAAATGAAGGGGACGCACAGGCTTGGATGGATGGAAATGAAGGGGATGCACAGGCTTGGAGGTTGTCCGGAGAAGATTAGATACATAGATAGACAGACCATCTTGTTTCGCACAAGTTTCTGGAAATTTATCAAATAAGGTAAATCGACAAAAATTGTCAAAAGACATAGCATTAAGAATTATTAAGAAAATAGGCAGCGCAGGCGCCGCCGAACAGAGTCGGGGTTGACGGGCATCCGCAAGTTTCTGATTCAAATCTCCAAACTCACATCGGTTCGCTTCCATGCTTTACGCGCCCGCGAGCGGGCGCGCGCCCCCGCACTAATCTATCCCCAACCCATACTAATATCCGGGACAAGTTGGAAAGTGGAATGTGTTGTGTCGGAATAAATCAACAGAAGTTTTTCTCAAATATCTCGGAAACTAAGATCGAGCGGCAGTAACGTGTGTAGGAAAAAGTTGTTCAAAATGTGGAGTTTTACAACATATCCAAATTTCATCAAAATCGGTGAGGAATCGCTAAAGTAAATAATTACCGAATTGGTATAGAGATGTTTGGGAACAAACACACAGAACAGTGATAGAACTTTAAATTCTTTGATTTGAACATTTACTCCCATACATCGCCATAATGAAAAAACACTTGTACAAATTGTTGTAGATCTGGCGGCTTGGGTTTTTCATGAAGAATTTTCTTTAATTTTATCAATACTAAGAAATATGAGTGTAGGTAACTACAGATGAGCAGACTGAGAAATTTGTAAATAACAGAGATCATGGACGATACCCCTGATCTGAGAGTACAGGCGCCTGATGCCACAAAGAAGGTAAAGGAGAATCATAGAAGTGAACAATGTGCTGAGCAAGACATTTTTGAAAAAGAACTACGTACCGCTGTTTCGATGCAAGTAACAATATGTTACAATTATTGGTATACAAAGTGTACGAAAAAATGTAAACACGTAGAACGTTCATGAAGAAAGCAATAGAAAGATCAGTCTTTCCTCTTTAAGGCGCATCTTTAACTTTTTCGATTCGCTTAAAATTTCGGTCTATGACGTTCTTTGGAAAATATGTATGCTTAAAAACTGCACAAATTCCAATTTATCTTCAACTCACTGTATCTCCGCGGGGGATGACCGGAACGTCAATGTCTTATATTCATTTTAAAGCGGAGAATCTGCCGATTCTTTTTCGTTCCACCGGAACCCGCGGCGATAATTTGTTATCTGAGGCCTTTAAGTTTGAAGTTAAAGTAGCCGCTTGCGATTGGTGTGAATGCAATTTGTGTACAAAATTTCATACTCTTCGTGGAACATTCGCAAGTTGAAGAAATTTTTTTTTAATTTATCAAGTGCTCTTCATATCGTTATAACTTTACCGAAAAGCAATAAAATCTGAAAAAGCAGGTGAAATTGGTGGATTCCATGCTTCCAAACCATATTTTCAAAACATCGATACGACTATTTTTGCCAGAGTTGTGACCATGTGAACGTGCCCCTATTTTTCGGGTTCCTAGAGATGATCCTTTAATTAATGTGAGGCTGTGTATATAGATGCTTGTATTGATTATAAGCCTTAATTCAAATATGCATCCCTTTTAAGAATCTAATAATTATTATTATTGGCTAGCATTTTCGAGTGGTATTAGAATTTTTTAAAATTGATCCAGTAGCTCAAAAAGATTTAAATTATTCATTTGAAATCAAATAGCGTGTGTGCCAGCAACTCGTTCAAACATTCAAGCCACTCAAATCATTCAAACAGATCGAATTTTATCAAGCGTGTTCGACTATTCAAGGTAGGTATTCGAAGTATTACTTGGGTAATCGAGTACTTGGCTCGGTTCGAAAAAAAGCTCTATGTGTATCACCGTGAATTTTTCAAGCTGCCAACGGCCTCCTCACCACAGTGGACTGACTAAGCGTCATCCGCATTGCGTTGCACGATTCTTAAGTGGGACAATCGCATCCTTCCAGATACTACTTATAGTAGTGTGCGCAGCATACGTCTACGCGTGCAAATTTCTATTCTTCGAAACCTCGTGTGTTATGAATTGCTATAATTTGCTATTTGCTATTTTTATATTTTATCAAACTATTCCCGACATTAAACGCCGAACAGCTAATTTTAAAGCTTGCCAGCCTTTGCTTTTGTGTGTATTTATGCTGTAGAAAAAATTGGTGTACACAGATTTTATATACGTAGAGTATTTGAAATTCGCGAAGAATGAACTTGTAATGTTTATTAAAATTATGGAACAACTTGCCAGGGATTTGTAAGAAAAGGTAAGTAAATAAAATGTCTAAAATATTTGAAGGTCATTTTAGAAAAAAAGAAGTTGATAGCATATTTACAATGCATAAGAAAGAGTGATAATAACGATGCTTTTAGTACATCACAAGCGCGATTTTTAATTACAGAAAGTAAAAGTGTACAAGGCAAAATACTCGAGATGTGATAATATAACATCCTTATGTATAGACGCGTCAGAAATATCATGCAAATATCCATAAACTATATAGGGAAGGTATCCTTTCATAGGTGTATATTTAATTAGCAATGTGTAGGCGTCCGTGCGTGCGTGCGTGCACGTGAGTGTGATACTAATTGTGAGATGTTCATTTATTAGGTGCATAGTGTTGCTAATTATATATCAATGTAGGTAATAGTTAATTATGTGGCTCATCATAGTTGACACAATATTTTTTAGCAGATTGTATGATAAATAAGCAACAATAAATAATCAGATATATAAGCATATACCGGGTGCCCCAGAAGGAGTGGGGAATATTGTAGGGGTAGCTTCAGCAGGTCTAAACAATAAAAACAGTTCATATAAACATGTCCTATTTGACTTTCTTTCCGAGTTATATTTATTTGAAATCTGTTGTCTACAGAAAGCCCACTGATAGTGTTGAAACTCTTCGTGAAATAATTGAACAAGGTTTCCAGCACATCCGAGCAACAGCTAGACATATGGAGAGAGTAACAGTCATTGGCAAAACGTCTGCAGGCTTGTATTCAGATGCGAGGATGTCATTTCGAACATATCTTATGCAAGTAAGCAAATAAAGTTTGTTGAAAATCAAATTCGTTATAACTCGAAAACAAAAACAAACTGGCCATATAAATGATAATATGAACATTTTTTTATTATATAGATGTGCCGAAGTGATCCCTAAAGTATTTCCCATTTGTTCTGGGATACCTTGTATAGTCATGATGTATTGTAAATACAAATGAATAGTCATGAAACGAAAATAGAACAATTAATATTGTTGCTTATTTATTGAAATCTGTGTGTAGCAAATGCTTAATCTACGTAATTTTATACCGAGATATTTTACTTGTCGTTTCACTTACACGGATTATATAGATATAACCCGCACAAACTTGAAACATCTTTATCCTTCTACTGATTTACGTTAGAGCTCTCAGACAGGAAATCATACAAAACAACTTCGTTCAGAATAGAAACTAAAAAAACAAAACTAAAATTTCAAAAGCACAGCGAAAGGTAAATTTAGAGGATCGAATGATGAATACGATGATAATCAAGGGCAATAAATGACTAATTTACCTGATAAAAAGCTACCGGCCAAAGAATCGTCGTCCTGAGCAGTGACCGATCCGGTAACTAAGAGAAAAAGGACGATGCCCTCAGAGGCTGTTCCCAGTATCATCTTTAGCCTCCCTCGTTCTTATTCCTTTGCTTTCTCTTCCTCTTCTGCTTCTTCAATTTTAAGAGCCAGTCGCAAAAACAACTGAAGGGACACACACTATGCTGTTACCCGGATCGAACACGTGCGTACCACCAAACTACTTTACCGCGAGTTCGACAGCTACGGTATTATGTGAGCCCGCATTGCCTGCTTGGCTTGTTTGACTGACTGACTGACTGACTAGGGAGGTACCGGGGCCCACTTGTGGGTCAGGGTGCGGACCCCCCCTTTTACACTGATCAGAAAAAGGAAAGAAAGGGACGACGACCGAGAGACAGAGAGCACGATCGACGGCGATCGACCTCCCTGAGAATTATTCCGAAAGAAGGGGAAGGGTTTGTTGGCTTGAATATTCGGTTATTATGAAAAGATTTAGCATTTATAAACTTAGACCATAGCGGTAAATCGACTTTATTGATCAACAAAAGAGATCAATTTAAAGAGACATGTAGTGAGGAATCAATGAAAATAAAGTTTTGGTAGTTACTAATTAAGCTGAAAATTAAATTGATGTAGTTCCCAGTAAATCATCTTTATTTTAATGGAGAAAATTGTTTAATACGTAAATGTAGTGTTGAAAAAATAAATGTAACACTTTTCAAAAGCTCAGAATTTTCTTGTTACATTATTTCTTTTATACTTTACATACTACATATTTTTGTTTTCATATTATCCTCATTAATATCATTAGATAATTAATAACTTGTGATTATCACATACCGGTAGTAAGATTCGCAATAAAATATTACATTTAAAACTGCACTTTTATTATGACAAGAACAAGATACATGAAACTATGAGTACCTAACACATTTCTAATACAACTGGCAAAATTCTTTTTTCCTCGTTACAAGCAAATTAGCGGTCGGTCTATTTTCTAAACTTAAACTTAATGTATTCTTTCTTTCTTTCTCGTTCTTTCATTTATCCATCTTCCTTTACACTAAACTTTTCTTATTATTCGTTCTCAACTACATTGGAATCTCTTCTTTCCCCCTGTCTCCTTCCATGTCCTCACTGTCCTTCCTCCTTACTTCTCTCTTACTCCTTTGTAGCGTTTTTCTTTCACTTCCTCGTTCTCGTCGCTACATACAGGTGTATATGTGCGGGACTAGCGGTACTTTACCCGTAAATGTACAAGATACCGTACGATATTTCCCTTTGGAATTTATCGTTCTTTGCGCAACGGTTGATCCTTCATAATCATAGTAGAAAATCAACATATTCCCCCTCTTCAGAATGAAGTGACTTAAATTAAAAACTTATGGTAGTAGAAACATATTTTTTGGAATACTATATTTAATGTGTAATACTGAAAAAATATAACCACTTTAAACAAATTTGCCAACAAATCGTATTATGCTGGTCAATTATATTACTAAACATAATGCCTGTAGCAATAACAACATAAGTACAAATAACACAATTTTTCTCCAATTTAGAGTAAACCAATGTGTGACGGATCAACCAGTGTAAATTTTTCTATACACTCAATTAACCACAGAAGTGGTAGAGTTTTTATATGTGGCATATTATATTTTATACGTGGTTCATCTTTTCCTGGTACATATATAATATAATGAATGCACTTATATAAAGGATGAGAAGGTTCATTGGCTATGTGAAATGGTATAATTTGTTCCCTGTATTTTATATCTTCTGGATATGGTTCTCTCTTCAGAATTTTCCCATTACCTGCTTCTACAAGTCTCATTAACTCATCTCTTGTTAATTGCATCCCACTTACACAATAGGAATCACTTGCGTGTAAAGCAAAGTAAAAATAACACTGATTGAAAAGACCCGGATTCTAAAAATGCAACCACGAATTTCAAAATATTATAGACATTCCTGCTTTGTTAAGTTTCCGATTAAGTATACCTGATTCTGAGCACTTTCTCTGGCTTTTCTTGGAATGCCTTGGACTGGTATACCACTAATTTCAAACAGTTCTAAATCCACTTTTAATATATCATCCACATCCATTGCTAATTGAATCCCTTTTATATTGAAGAAACACATCAAAAGAAAATGTTGCATCAGTGCGTGAATTATTAACTTTTATAAGTTATTTACTTGTGAAGCAGTCTTACATTCGCTATTAAGTAACCAAATCCCACGCAGTACTGCCATCATTACATCATATGATAACTGTACAATATTTTGATTATTTGCTTCCACTATGACATGAGATACAATTGACCTAAAACATTTATAAATTTCTATATAATATTTCTAACTCTTGCTTTTGTATTATAAATTTACATTTCAAGTATACTGTAAACAGTGTAAACAATTATGTACATTACGCACATACCGAAATACAGATGTAACTTTCACTTTATGCTTAACAGCCATCTCGTGTAGACGTTTATTATTTTCTTCTCGCAAATTTGATGCAAATATAACAAATGCACCAACTGATTGTGTAGCAGAAAATGTCTGGTCTAAAGTAGAATTTAAATTTGTAATTCTTCCAAATGTATCATCCAATTCATTTTTTTCTTCCAAAACGTTCCATAAGTGTCCGAATGGTTTGCAATAGTCTCTGAATTAGAGTAATAGAACATAGTAATGCAACGATATTGCAGGAACAGGAACAATAACATCATTACTTTTAATATGTTAATAAATTAATAATTTCCCCCAACACTTAACCATCCACATATTGAGGACAAAAACTTTTGCTGGTTATTTCTGTGTGATACAGAATACAAAAGTGGTGTATAAAATAAATTAAAATAGATAAACTGTATAAATTATTTAGTCATCCCATAAGTACTGTGGTTTTTTTTCGGTATGTACATATATCAGATGAAAATAAACAACTATCGCAGAATGACTCGAGTTATTAAACTCCTCAGCTAATTCTAGTTCCTAACTAGTTCCTATTGGATTTTCTTCAACAATAACCCGTGAACGGTCGGTGTAAAACTCTTCAAATCCCTCGGCACGAGGTTCATCTTCGAGACTGGTTCGCAACTCGAAATTTCTTAAGCCATCTTTAACACTGACTTGCACTTATCATCTGTCCATACACCTCCGATATATTTTTCACATACACTATTTACTTTACAGGAATTGCGTTTAACTTTTCGCGTGACCGACCGGCAAAAAATAGTGTCCAGCACTATATGATGGGATGACCTAATATGTAAATACACTTTTTCTGGCTCTATTTATGTGTATAGTCAATTGGTATAATTGGTGACTCCACTTGTCAACTAGAAGTATCTATTTCTGGTACAATATTTTCAATTCATTCATTGCCATTGTGATATTTGTCATTATTATCTTCTTTAAAATCACTTGAGTGCTGTAATTGAATTTTTAAAAAATGCTTTACTACACTGCCTTCGCTATCTGATAAATTTGTATTACCTCTGTCTGTACTTTTAGTAAAACTGTGAAAAAATCATTCTGCATTAGGGTGGGTGTTATTTACTCTTGGTAAACATTTTTTTCAAGATTTTCTTCGGCGCATTCTCCAGAATAGTTCCAAACAATTAAAAAGAAATCCGTGTAAAGTTTGACCTCGATCGGATAACGGGAAAGGGTGTCTCTGGGCCCTTAAACATTTAAATCATATTTGACAGCTCGCAAAGTCGATTTTATATAATATCCTCCAAGTTATTGATCGAATCAAGAAGATATGTCAAACAAAAGTTGTAGATCCGGACAGGGAGCATCTTTTATGTTGTATTACTTTTTCAAAAAGTCCGAAAAAACTAAAAAAAGAAAACACAATTTTCTCAAATTTTGAAAGTTTAAATGCTTCCAGAACACTTTTTATTTATGTAGGCGAGCAAAAAAATGAAATTTTTATTTTCGAGGACTATTTTTTAAACATTTAAGGGGGGCGGGGGCATATACCGAAATATGCGAAAAAGATACAAATTTTTTTCTTATTTTCAGTGTTTGATGTCATGATTGTTTCCTGAAAATTTGCAACCGAAATTCGCAAAAATATCGAAAATATAGAGTCAATATATAGAAGCATTTAAACTTTCAAAATTTGAGGGAAAAAGTTTTTATTTTTTTAGTTTCTCGGACTTTTTTCGAAAACTGTTTGTCGCACGAGAAAAAGTAATATAACATAAAAGATGCTCCTTGTCCGGATCCACAACTTTTGTTTGACATATTTTTTGATTCGATCAATAACTTGGAGGACATTACCTATATAAAGTCGACTTCGCGAGCTGTTAAATAATGATTTAAATATTTAAGGGCCCAGGAACACCCTTTTCCGTTATCCGATCGAGCTCAAACTATACACGGATTTGTTTTTAACAATTTGGGACTATTCTGGAAGGTGTCCTGAAGAAAATTCAAAAGTCGAAAATAAGAGCCACCCTATTCTGCATAAGTGCATACTAGGGTGGTCCTTACCCTAGTAGCATCATTGTTGGCCAACGGTTGCCAACAGTTGGGAATCAGTTGGGATATAGTTAGTGTTTTTACCTACAAATTCCCAACATAGGGGCACGGCAAAAAAGTTACGACAGTTTGCCAACGAATATTCAATGTTGGGCCTACAATTATTATGGTTGGTTAATTAACAAAAAGTTACGACAGTTTGTCTACGAATATTCAATGTTGGGCCTACAATTATTATGGTTGGTTAATTAACCAAAACTGTAGGACGATGATTAAATGTTGTCTTACAAACGTCAGAAAATTTGCTACATCCAAAAACTTGTTATTATATTCCAAGTTGTGATTTTTCTTTTCTTATTTATAAACACGTAATGAGGTCGTCTGTCTTATGACGAATGTGAAATTTTAAGGAATGAGTCGAATGATGATATTTTGTCGAATATTTCGCGTCAGTGTGCAGTTTTTATAAACAATTAATACTATTTATGTAACTAGAAATTAAAAGTGTTTATAAGGAAGTGTATTGGATAGTTGCGAACAGCGGCTGCTTCGCAATCGGAAAGCCCGTGTTCAATTCCTCCTCACGGCAAAATTTTTTTTTACCTAAACCAGACCAGGCAGTCCCTATAAATAGTTGGGCAACAGTAGGGAAGCCTATCTTGGCCATCTGTTGTTGGCCCAGCCTGAAAAAAGTGCCAATCTAACTGTTGGCCAACTAATATTATGTGCGTGGCCCAACTGTATGCCAAGTTGGCATTGCCAACCCAAAATGCTACTAGGGTAGCTATTGGGGTAAAATTTTTTTTGAGTTTTTGTTTGGTCTTACCCGCCTAAAATATGAAGTTTGGTGAGAAAATGATATATGTAAAGTTTCAAAGTGATTGGACAACGGGAACCCGTGTCGCAATTGAGTTGAAATTTTGAAATAATAGTGATTTCTCAATATTTTTGCATTTTTACGAAAAGTTGTTTATCTAACACAAATTCGCTACACAATATCGGATTCTGTAGACATTCCCGAAGAAGAAACCATCCACGAAAAATGTCGGAACGGTTTATAACTCGAACTGTTCGAGAAAATATCCATCGGCAACGCGTGCACGGTGTTTTGCCGCCTGGCGGCCATGGCTCGCCTGCCGCGACTCATCAGGGCCGTGGCAACGCGCAATTGACACGATGCCCAGTAGGGGTGGTCCTTAGCTATAGGAATCAACCTTTTTTTAGTTTTTTTTTATTTTCGGCTGTGTTAGAAGTATCAATAAATGATTTTTAATGAAAGTACAATTTCTTACAGTATAAAGAATTTAAAGCGGGTTTAGAAATTGTACAGAATTTGAAAATTGTGAATGACACTGCGGAGCGAGGCGTAAAATTGATGTCGGACTACAATGACATATCAACTACAAATGAAGACAACAAACAATACATTTTTCAAATTTTAGAAGAATATTGACAATTCTACCCCTATACAAAGAAATCTAGCTTGATAAAAGACAAATACTAACACATATGCATTATTTTAATTTTATTTAGAACCATAAGTTAAATTGTAATATTATTTTGTTGTATATAAATACTTACATAATTATAAGGAATGAGCGAATAATACAATTTTAGTAAATAAAAAATATTGTAGATTGTGACATTCGCATTCCGCACCTGCATAGAGCAGCTTACACGCTGCGTTATATTCTATAATTATAATAGATAAAAATCAAAGATTTCGTCTATATTTTTGGAAGTAATATACAAATTGTTACTATTATTCATGTAAGAAATGGTACTTTTATAAAAAAATATTCACTGATACTTCGAAAGTAGCAGAAGACTAAAAAGATCTCAAAAAATTTGACTCCTATAACTAACGACCACTCTACGGGGCACCGTGTCGATTGCCCGTAGCCACAGCCCTGGCGAGTCACGCCAGGCGAGCAATGG
This sequence comes from Andrena haemorrhoa, assembly GCA_910592295.1. Taxonomy (NCBI): domain Eukaryota; kingdom Metazoa; phylum Arthropoda; class Insecta; order Hymenoptera; family Andrenidae; genus Andrena; species Andrena haemorrhoa. Next base: position 24,052,606 of record OU342942.1, read on the forward strand.
CCGCTATTGCCGCCAACCGGCAAAACACCGTGCACGCGTTCCCGCTGGATATTTTTTCAAACAGTTCGAGTTAAAAACCGTTCCGACATATTTCGTGGATGGTTTCTTCTTCAGAAATGTCTACAGAATCCGATACTGTGTAGCGGATTCGTGCTAGATAAATAACTTTTAAACTTTGACGGCCGTTTATAAACATATAAACCCAGCAAATTTAATAACTGTATACACCGATATATTCAGGAAACTCTCCTCTATCTTTTGAGACTAAATTGAACTTTCTAGCATTCTTTGTTTTCACGTAATACCTTATTCTTGCCCAAAATCGTGTGCTTTTTACAAAAACTCATATTTTTCAAAAACTGTGGGTGATAGAGTAATTCTGTTTACGGATTCGTGTTTGGGAGGAAAAACTCTACTAGGATCTCGGAGTGCATATTGCAGATCCAAATACGTGTTGGACAGTGGTAGTTAAGACCCCCGATTGCCTATTCTGGCTTATACGCTGCGTTGTATGCTAATTTTAAAAGATAAAACTCAAAGATTTCGTCAATATTTTTCGAAGTAATACTTACATATTATTATTATACATCTAATAAACTGTACTTTTATGAAAAAAATATTCACTGATACTTCCAAAATAGCCGACCAACATTATGTCCGAAATTGACGAGAAATCACTATTATTTCAAAACTTCAACTCAATTGCGACCTGGGTTCCCGGTGTCCAATCAGTTTGAAATTTTACACATGTCATTTTCTCACCAAGCCTCATATTTTAGAAGGGTTGAAAAATAAGGACCACCCTAGTGCATACATAAAACAGTTTTACAAAAATCTCACACTACGCATTAGAATATATCTATATACATGTAAAATAACACTTGTGGATGCTGAATATACTAACATTACATAGACCAAACAATTACATTGTTTACACAGCTACTTAGTTATAAAAGTAAACGCAAAAGAATGTCATAACAGGAATGTTTAAATTTGTCAGATGCATTATACCTATTGAAACTAACATCACAGACATTTGACAGTAGGCAATAACTACTAAGTTTTCTAACTCACGCTTTCATGACAGCACAGAGTTAAGTAGGTATTAATAATAAGCATGTGTACATAAATGAAAAATAAATATCGTAACATAAGTACATTTAAAGAATACACACATAGGCTTTTTTCCATGTTTATCGTACACATCTTTCCTAGCGGAATACTGTAAAAGCATCTTCGCTTCTACTAATCTATTGCTAATAGCAGCTTCGTGCAAGGCTGTCCTATTTTCGGCGCCTGGTACATTAGATAATGCACCACATTCCAAAAGCAACTGACATATATTGGTAAATCCGTAACTTACAACTTCTTGCTATAAACAAAAAATGCAAGACTCAAGCAACATAAATACATGTGCAAGACATTTTGTGTGAAAATATAATTGTGTAAACAACTTACTAAAGGAGTCCAATGAGCATTATCTTTTGTATTTGGATTTGCACCAGCAGCTAATAAAAACTTTACACGCTTTTCGTCGTTCTGAAAAAAGATGTGTGTAACCGAAGCTATATTTTATTAAATTTTCAGAAATATATAGTATAAGAATATACCTTTAAACATGCAACATGTAACGGCGTTTCTCCTTTTGCATTTGACTTATTTATATTTCTTTTTGGTATAAAAGGTTGTTTAGATTTTAAATTAGTATCTTTAGATCCTGCTTTTACAACTACCGAAGATGCTTGTAAGGTACTTGAAGCATTTGATATTGCATTCCACAAGTCTCTAAGAAATTTAAGCTATATTTAACTAAAATTGACAAGATATTGTTTACATTATTAAAATCTATCAATAACACTACAAATTATATTTTTAGATAGTATATTGAATACTGTAAAATTGAAATTGTAATATTATTATTAACCAACCAACCTATATCTACTATCTTTTATGTGCGCATTTATATATATGCCGAAACTACCATAAATATATTTTAAAAATACGAATTTCAAAAGTAAAAGCATTGAAATAAGCAGAATTATAGTAGAAATATGTTGTAAAAAGTAAAATCTTTCATTAGTATTCAGAAGCATGACTAAACTCACTCGAAGATTTCATATAAAAATATATGAAATGTAATCATTAAAATGTGCATACTTCTCTTGTATTATTTCTGCTAATTGATTACAATACGACGCAAGGCTCCTAATAATAGGATCGCTCTGTATTTCAGTAGGTTGTACAGGCGTATCGCATTTTATACATATCGAATCATTTCCAACACATTGTTGGCAAAAAAAGTGGCCACAATTTGTATACCTCATTGCATCTATTGGCTCCTTTTCACTAAGGTAAAGAGGCTTAATGTTATACGTTTAACTTATGAATACATATCGCCCATTTGTTGCGACAATGACACAACTTGAAAATTGCAGTTTTTTTTAGTTATTAGTGTAGAAAGAGCGGTTGTTGTCTAACAAAACTTTTGAACCTGTTTGCCCAAAAATCGTAAATCTTTAGTTATGTCGTTGTTGCAGCGAATGAGCGATATTAAGTGTACAAATTCGAATTAATATTGTACTACACCAATGTACCATTAGTAATAATTTTACAAATATAACAAGTAATAAGGAGGCAATTATGCATTAGCTTGTATATAGTAAGTGTACAGAAGCTAACGGAGTAATAGAATCTTCGAAGAAATATGTATATATAACATTAATTACAAAAGCATCCATCTATCAGCAGTTTGAATTATCAATTTTAATTTACATTAGTTTAAACCAGATCTTTATACTGTAGGTTGGAGTGCATTCTGGAGAAAATCATACATAGTTTATTTAAAAACTTCAATTTTGTGTGAAATCTGCGCTTATTTCGTTCCACTCTTCTAACATATTTTGTTTAAGCATTTCTTTAATAGGCGTAAACCAGAAGTACATTAATCAAGGTTTATATTAACGTGAATTAGAATTGGCGACTCTAACTTTAACACTGATTAAATATGCAAACTATGTCATACGTATGTACGAAGTGGGTGAATACGTTCCTGAGTAACTGTATAAATTTACTACTATCTTAATTACAATACTATTTACCATTCGTTGCATACTAGCTCGTCTGCGAAACTTTTAATAGCTTCTCGAGTATTTTTCCATGACTTATTCATATTTGAATTTTTATGTTATAATTTTACGTTTATAATCAAATACCAACCACGGACCTAAAGGACCAGGGCGGTGCATGAACTACGGGCGGTATTCAGTGGTGGGCAGTGGTGGGTAAAGACACGAATTTTTTATTTAAACACGTCACGTGTCTGAAATGTCGTAAATGTCGTAAATGTCATAAATGTCCTATATCTTGAATGAAAATACCCACATAGCGCAGACGTCTTAAAGACGTCAATTGTATGTCCGTTTTAGGTCTGGACGGCTTTAGGACGTCTTTTGAGCGTCTTTAGACGGTGTGTGCTATCTGGGTAACTATGAAGATTAGACCGCTGGTGGCGCTGGCGGACACTATGTCGCAATCCCGTGGGGTGGCCGGGACGTCACTATATATAAAACATTTTTCGTATACGTTATGAAGAAATGCCAATTTATTAATAATTATAATTCTGATTAAAAAAGGTTAGTAAAAGAAATGCATATAGGGCGGTATTCCTAAACGTGTCTTAAGCAAATGCTTAAGATCATCTTCTAGAGGACGATCTTATTTCACTTAAGACATCAGGTATTCGTAGACGTTGCTTAAGACGATCTTAAGCATTTGCTTATATCGTATAAGCACTGTCTTTATAAATCATTTGCTTAAGACAATGCTCATTCACGTTCGGAAACTTTCGGGATAATTCTGTTAGAACAACCAATGAAAGAAGGATATTCCGTTCGTTCCTCGATGGACGACGGAGTAGGATGGTCGAACATGTGTGAATAACGCGTGCGAGCGTTGAGGTTATTTATTAATGATTTGCAGAAAAAGACTTTTCTACTGCCATGTAATGTTTGCTTTTATCATAATCAACTAATATATAAACCCAACCGCTAAACTGATGTAATGTAAAAATAAAAACACTTCGGATAATGGAGACTTCATTTAATTATAATTTATTTTGTACATAATTGATACACTTGGTATACATCGATATTAATATTATGATATTAGCGACATTGATGATGCTAGTAATGTAGCGGACAATAGTGTTATTGAAGGATATATTCGTGACGTACGAGATCCTTTTGCATATTAAGATGATGAAATTAAAAGGCGATGCTGATTTTTGGAATGTACAGCTGTCGTTTGCTCTACCCAGCAAATAAACCTGAAAACTTGCAATTGCATAATATCGTAAACACACCAGTAGTTGCAATTCCGGTGAAATGGGCGAGCCACGGTTGTCATATCTTGCAAGTCCTTTATAGATTTTGGGTAGAATACCAAAAATTATGGAGTCCTTGCAAAAACAAAATCGCCTTTTGAATTCCTCTGTGTCATACAATTCATAAGGATTTTGCCCGTCACGAATATATCTTTTTTTTAGCCTATTGTCCGCTATTCTATCATTATCGCCATCATCAATATCGTTAATATCAATATTTTCAATGGCATGGTATTTGCATTTCGATTTCGCTCACTACTCGCTTTCTTTACGTAAGTAATGGCGGGTAATAGCCGTATAAGATGCAATAGGATGGTCTTAAGACGTCCAAAACGTTGTCTCAAGCAAATGCTTAAGCATGACCTTAATATTGTCTTAAGTCACGTTTAGGAATCTACTTCAGACGATCTTAAGAACATGTGACGTCATACAAGCATTTACTTATTTGAACAAGAACTTCCTCAAGCAAATGCTTAAGCAAATGCTTAAGATTATCTTAAGTGAAGTTTAGGAATCTAGGCGGCATCTTAAGGAAATGCTTAAGACGATCTTAATCTTAAGACACGTTTAAGAATACCGCCCATTGTATACTTGCGTCGGCCATTACTACTAGTTCGCGTACTGACCGCTAGTGTCGCATACTAATGTGTCGAAACATGTACCGCGTCTCTAGATTACTCTTACTTCAGCCCATAAATGGACGTAAGATAGACGTTTTTAAGACGTCGTGTACTATATGGGGTGAAATATACGTTAGATTAATCAATTAAGTAAGTTTTTATGTGTTGTTTTTTATTATTTTAAAAATATTTGGTAAATATAAATTTCAGAAATATTGCATGCGTGCTAAAAGATCTTCACGCGTCTATGTGTTTGAATATCATTCGGACCAGGAGGTCCCAACATCATCTGCTGTTAGGTTTTCGGACAGAAATGATAACTTTCATTTTATTAACGTTCATACTAATATTACCTGATATAACCTTATATTAAAAACATCCATATGTATATGTAAGAACAGACTCTGAATTCAGATCAGGAATGGAAGAAAATCGCCATAGTGGCATTTCAATTTTAGAAATTAATTCCCGGAATTGACACAATTCACTTCTTTCCTCTTGATTAAATGCATTTGATTTTTCTGGGCATGATAAAAAAAGTTGCTTCTAAATCTGTGGCGTGGTGGGAAACCTTGTACAAAAATATGATATAAAAAAATATCAAATATATCTTATTCATTGATACATCTGGCAAAAATATATTCCAATAATTTCTAACAGAAAACTGTGAAGTCTGAATCTTTTGAAACGATGGAAAGCAACAGAATTTCAACAATTTTCATTCTACACTGGTCTAGCAGTTTTGTTAAATAATTTATGTAACGATAGATATTTCAATTTTCTTTCAGTAATATTGCATCAGGTATTTTAGCAAATTCAAGATATTTTCATCACATTTTTTTGAGACGTTTAAAATATTAGAAGGACCAGAAAATATACCCAACAATATTCACAATCTTTTACAAATGTATCGGGCAACTTGTCAGAAATCACGGACCACTTAACAGTTTCAGTTGTTTTCCATTTGAAATTTTTTTACAAAGCACCTTAACGTCTAATAGGAAGAGTCACAAATATTTACAAGAAATATTGAAACGTCGAACAGAGAAAAGCAAATTTACTCAACGAACAATTATATAATGTTATATTTTCTTTTTTTAACTTAAGTTCCATTAATGGGGAACTTAAAGTTTCTAAGCATTTGAAAACTAGTGCTTTGAGGAATTTTATTCAACAAACTAATGATACTGACAACTGTTGTTGTTTTAATGATGCTGGTCTTAAATTTTTAACAAATTTAAAAATAGTTGCCACAAAATTTTTGGTTTTACAAGATTTCTATGAAAATTCATGCAAATCATCCACCCTCGTCATCATCAATCATCGTCCCTGAATAACCCTGTCAAATGTGAAACGCATATTTTATTTCGTACTGATCATGCAGTGAATACACACACACACACGCACACATGAATGATTAAAAAGAACCAGGTAGATTTAATTAGTTATTACGATAAGAATATTTATTATTCAGCTTTCGAATTTGTCTAGTTTTAATGTTTATACTTTTGTTTATACTAATGTTTATATGATGTTTCATAAGTATTCGTTGAAGTCTCTCTTCTTTTTGTAATCTGACTGGTTTTTAATATAGCAGTTTTATAGATTATCATAGTGACGGATTCAAATGGATTCAAAGGGGGGCGGGCGGGCCACCCCTGTCCCCTCTTGAAACAAATGTGTCTTGTGTTCTTTATAAAATAGTTTGCAATTACATATTCAACTGTACTGTAATTATTCTGATATTTTGTAATGTATAGATAATTAATGTGTTCTTAATTATTTAGGCTATAGTATGTATTAGATGGAGATATTAAAATATAAATTAGAAGCAAAGTTTGTGCTCCTGGATCCGCCGCTGCATTATCAATCATGTCTCATAAGGGAAGATCCCGAACCCGAAAATTTAAAAAATTCTGAAACTTTGTGAATATATAGGGGATTTCCTCCTGATTACAACGCAATTTTTGTTTACTGCCTAAATTCACTTCAAGCGGGTGGAATTAACCTCTGAAAATTCGGCTATTTTCAGATTTTATTTTGTAACTCGCAATTTATACGAGATAGGAAAAAAGTTTCAAGGCAAAAGTTACTTCTTTTAATTAGATCAATCATTTGGTGAAAAAATTATTTTACAGTTCACGAGTTATAGCACAAAATCGGAAAATAACCGGATTTTCAGCGGTCAATTATACTCCCTTAGAATGAATTTCGGCAACAAACACAAATTGCGTTGTAATCAGGAGGAAATTCCCTACATATTCAGAATTTTTCGAATTTCCAGGTCCGGGATGTTCTCTTATCAGCACCCTTAGCTAGTTTGTCAGTTTTTAAAAACTGGGTTTAAAAACCGGTTTGTATTTATAAATTTATAAAATTTGAGAACCGGTTTTTAAATTAAAATAAAACCGGTTTTATATACTAGAATTAATATGCAGAAATGATTGAATTATTTAATTAAAAACGTTAACATTTTGACTTGAAATCGCCTTGGACACAAGCATATTGTAGTAGGTAACAGTTTACTGTAAAACTAATCTTCATGAGTTTTTATTTTCAGAAAAAAATATTAAATGGTATAAAGATTTATAATTTGTACGGATTTTAATTATTTTAGATTTTTTCATTTTGTTTTGTATGCAGTCTACTTTATTATGTTATATTTTTGTAGATCCATAAATATTAAATGAACTTAAGAATTGTATGTATTGTTACCGATTCTGGTACTTCAATTTATTTTATTTTTTTTATTTGGTTTTCTATAGATAGAGTATACTTTATTTTGTTATATTTTTATAATTCCATAATATTAAGGAAACCGAACATTTTTAAAAAAAGTACAAATATTTATTTACTATTTTAATTATTTTTTTTTGTGAAAAATGGAAACCCGATTTAACCGGTTTTTCGGGAATAATGGGATTCGAAAACCGGTTTTTTCAAAAGTCGGTTTTTGTATAAACCCTACTCTGAGCATGCATATCTCATTTAATAATTTCTGTTGTTATCTCTGTACAGGTATTATCAAGTGTAAAGGGTTAATTTCATATTTTGCACTGTCAGAATAACAATGGAAGAACAAACATGGACTGTTGTCCAATTTATCGCCGACGGAACTGTCGAAACAGTGCCGTCAACGTGGATTCAGGGAGATTTATGCCATTGGCCAACATTCACTCAAAATCGATTAACCAATGCTATTAAGAAATGTGAGCCATTAAACAAATATTGGCCGACGTACAAGATAAAAATCTTCAGAAATACCACTTTTAGTAAGTTAAAATTATTATAGAGAATAAATAGGCAATTGAATTAATTACTAATACTTGCAGATAATTATAGCAAAGCTAGGGCTAAGGCCAGATTAGCTGGAGAGACCGGAGACTTACAGTCGGAAATTGGAGCCACCAATAAACGGAAGCTTATTGAACAAATTTTATCCAACAGTGACGAATCACTGCACGATTTTTCGTTATGTGTACCTTCAAAAATGAAAAAAATGACAATGTCATTGTTAGGTGTGTAAATACAAAAGGAAAAGATGCCATACCAAATTATAACATCTGTAGCTATTTCATACTTTTTGTTATATTTAGGGGCCTTCCTTAAATTACGTAAGGGTAATTTTAACGATTTGTTACCCTCTCTCTCCTCCAGTATAAGAATTCGTCAGATTTTATATTCCAACCTCCTCCCTCCCCACCTTCCTTACATAATATTTTTTACATTGCATCTTTTCAGTTATTAAAATTCTTTTAAAGGTTCATATAAATTCATTTAACTCGGTTTCGTGTGTGCGATGGAATGTCATTTTTTAGGCTATTCATATTGAAATTTGGGCCAAAAAAATAACATAAGACGCTACGTGACTCCTTCCCTCTTACGAAAGCATAAAGGTGTGTATCGACGTCCTGACCTACACCCCCCCCCCCCCCCCCCCCCCCAAGCCTTACGTAATTTAAGGACGACCTCTTCTTAGTATCTGTTTGATAGAAAGAATTCTTATTTTCAGACAATACTACTTCAGTGGATAATGGCGTAGATGTAAGTAATAATGATATTAAAGAGGAAATTGGACGGAATGAAAGTTCCTTGGACGAAAACACTGTTACTGGTAAGTTAACATATTTGTAGGTATGAAGATATTATACGCGGTAATATTGTTTAAGATGTATAGTTACAGTAAAAAATATGACATCTATATATATGTATTAAATATTTTGCAGAAAATGTATACGCAGACCCTACCTGTTTAGGATGCAGGGAAAAAGATAATTATTTGCAAACAATTGTAGTACAAAACGACTTTATTAGATCCATTGTGGCGGACACGTTACAAGAGATTAAGAATTTAAGGAATGAATTACAGACTGGACGAAATGAAAGAGAAAATAACTGTTCTTTTTTTTCTAAATATCCAAAACTACAATTTCCCCTAAACTCATTAGAGGATTTAGAAGAATTGGAAGATATTTTAAAAAATGAACAAGATTTTGATGATGGAGTAAGTAGAATACCATTTTTGTTAATATGTATATCTTATGTGCAGAAAATGGGTACCTATGTAAAGTTTCACACCGTTTTCAAAATTCGTTTTCAGTATTTCTTTGAAACGAAATTATATTTAATTTGTTAATGTTAAATTAGTTTTAAATTTTAGGTTAACGAATTGGCAAATTTTGGCGGCTCTAACAATTACAATTTTGTTAAACGCACACTATCGTCATTGATAACTAATGATGTAGCCCTACTGTTTAGTTGGCTAGGGAGGAAAGGAAAAAAAGATTTCCACAATTTAACTGTAGCGAAGCTCATAATATGTAATTATCACACTTATTTGACTTGTTAATATTGATTACTGTAGAATTCAATGTAATTTTGGATCGAAATTCTTGTTTAAGGTGCTGCAGAAAAATCAAGAATGTCGAACGGCAGAAAGGAAACGGAGACATCCATACAATCCTGGCTCAAAAGAGCTTGTGATAGAAAGGCATCACTTTCTAAAAAAATGTATTAAGATTTTTTTCTTATTAAATTCTGAACATCAATCGCCCGTGATATGCCGATTTCGATGAAACTTGGCTAAATGAGGGCGCGGAAATATTTGATACGTATTTGTTTTAGCTGCTTATATTGACCACAAGGGGGTTCAAAGTATGTACCCTATTAGTGATCCTCTAGGCAGTGATCGGAACAACATGTATCGTCGCTGATTGGTTGGAGCAAAGCGGAAGTAGACAGAGAAAGAAACTGTAAAAAAGAAAGAGACAGAAATACTGACAGAGAGAGAGAGAGAGAGAGAGAGAGAGAGAGAGAGAGAGAGAGAGAGAGAGAGAGAGAGAGAGAGAGAGAGAGAGAGAGAGAGAGAGAGAGAGAGAGAGAGAGAGAGAGAGAGAGAGAGAGAGTGTGTGATTTATTTCCGGCTTTGCTCCAAGATGGCTGCGGTTATGCCGATCACTCCCTAGATGATCACTATACCCTACAACATATAGATTCAAGAACTTATTTCGCTACACAATTAAGTACCATAATATGAATATCGGCAGTTAGAAAAAATGCGCATCGAATATACACATCCCGTGCTAGTATTATGTCAACTTTTATGAAAATCTGCGTGCCATAGTTGTATGTTTCTTGTATGAATGTAAGTCGAAGCCGAAATACGGTAGTGATGCGTTATTCGTACGACCGTTCGGGCTGTTCCCGAGCGAGCATCGCAGCATGATATAGTTAATACCGCGAACTAATTTTCATTTCAAGTTAACGATCGTTTTTATCCGGGCGGACGAAACGTAAGTGTGGCCGCATTCTTATTGCGGGCCGGAGCCTTGCTTCGCTTCAGAATTTGGCATTATCTAAATAAAGAAATTATTTAAATAACGAATCGAATAAAAACTACTTCATTTCATACTTGATCAGATAACTAATGAGAAACAACAGATTCGCTACAGGTAGAGGGCCGCAAATGCCCTCCACAAAAGTAGATCCCGGAAAGTTACTTAAAATTTGACATGCGAGCTTTTTCGTTTTTTAGTAGCAGTTCAGATCATTTTGCTTTTGCTACAGCAGCTCTAATTTCTAACGCCTGGATTTTTTTCAAATGCTCTTCTTTCATCGCAACCATTATCTCCTCATGTTGCATGATACTTTTCATTCTTAATATTTTCAAATCCTCTTCGAATTCTGTACAATTCCGCCTTTTCTTTTTACTTTCTTTTAGCTCACATCTTGTTTCCGTAGTTGATGTATTACCTTCCAGGGCAATCACTGCGTCCTCGTTATTATCGTCGTGATTGCCTTCAATAATTTGATGCACCATCTGTCTTCCATCTTAAATTCAGTTAAACTTACTATTATGTGTTCAATTCGTTCTTAATACATTTTACAATCAAATTTAACTACTATTGATAAATGAATTTACATTCTATTTCTGCAGCATCCATATTTGAGGTAAATAATCTGAGCGCAAACCAGCGGCCATGGCCGTGATGGAAACACCGGTTCCCGTAAGATCACCGTAGTTAAACATCACGGGGCGGTTGGAGCGGTGTACTGGGGAAGGATGGGTGAACACCACCTGTCTCCCGGTGCATCGCTGCTGCCGGGACCCGAAGGAGAGGGGAGAGAAAAAGGAATGACTATCGTTCGTTGGGCAATATAAAGCAATAGCACTAACAGTGATTTATCACCGTGATCGCAGAATCACGATCACGGTCGTGATTTAACTTAAATCACGACCGTGATTTAATATACATTCATAAATAGTCAATGTATGCACGCATTGATTTGATTGGCTAAAGTATTCAGATATACATTATACTTTCTAACTAAAGGGAAGAAATATTCGTTAATTTAAATAGATCAAGAACGATTACATTGGTTCAAAATATACAACTAAGTTTCTATAAGAACAGTGAGGACTTGAGAATGTTTCGAGATAAATTAGAAATTGGGGTTATGTGGCGCGTGCAAAGAGCAGTTATGCTCTCCTCCAATCAGAAGCAATCACTGTTCTATCTGCACCAATCAGAAGCGATCACGAAAATCACGGATCACTGTGAAAAATCACCGTGATTGGGAACGAACGTGATCGAATCACTCGTGATTCACAAATCACGGTTCTAGCCAACACTAGCAATGGCCATCAACCATAGATAACTATAGATAAGTATTTCGGGGCTGGAGTGGGACATCTTACAGCGCCGCTCGCGACGCGGCTCAGAAGTAAAACGACAGCCTTGCGAGCGGGAAATCTCTGATCCATTTGAATATATTGTTAAAACGAGGCGTTCCCCCGTTAGGCATTATGAAGATTGCCGATGTTACGTGAGGGCGTTAAATTTTAAGCGACCGAGCGGTTGAGTCTAATTTTTCTCACGCAACGCTTAACGAATTGAAAAGGATCGTAGCAATTATTACGTAACTAGAATTATTACGCGTAAAATCAGGATTGTTTTAATTTTTGACATAGCCAGGTTATTACGCAAAAATCAGGATTGTTTGGGAGTAGGACTTTTGTCTACAACCAATACAGGTTGTCCCGTCTGGATGTGGTACTTTGAGACTGGTTCGAAACAAAATGAGACAATATTTAAGTAAATATTACCATGTATTACAAAAATAAGCAAAAAGGAAATGTGTAAAGGTAGAACATAAATTGGGGAATTTACATGGTATGCGTTTAGCGATATAAATGTACAAAATATGGTTTGTAGAACTTTGCAATCGGATACAAGAATCTAATTCGCTTCGAAAGTTACATTTACGATTTGACGTGGGCGTCAGATAATAGTTAACGGACAATAATTGATCGAGGGAAAACCCGTAACCATTAAGTGGTTGGATCAGTTATTGTATGTACGTTCGATTTTATACATTCACGGTGAATATTTTAGAAAGGTTATGCGATCGGTGATTATAATTACATGAAAACAGAAAATTTGCAAAAACGCGGTACACGCCGAAGGGAAGGTAACAGTTGACTGAGGGAAAATCCCGTAACCTCAGTGGTTGGGTCAATTATTACTTCCGTACAATGTCATGAATAAGTACTTGAATCACTCACCGACTCGGTAGTACAAGTCTTAAATTTGGAACTGACGAACTGGAGCGGTTTACCTCTCTCTCTCTCTCTCTCTCTCTCTCTCTCTCTCTCTCTCTCTCTCTCTCCTCTCTCTCTCTCTCTCTCTCTCTCTCTCTCTCTCTCTCTCTCTCTCTCTCTCTCTCTCTCTCTCTCTCTCTCTCTCTCTCTCTCTCTCTCCCTCTCTCTCTCTCTCTCTCTCCCTCTCTCTATCTCTCCCTCCCTCCCTCCCTCCCTCCCTCCCTCCCTCCCTCCCTCCCTCCCTCCCTCCCTCCCTCCCTCCCTCCGCTCTATCTCGCTCTCTCTGATGGACTGGAGCGGTTCTACGGCCGGGTGACGTGACACGTAGAGTTCACACACACACACACAATTCACTTTGTTCGATGGATGATAATTATAAATACGACGGAAAAATATAAGGTTTGAACAAAAAGGAAAAATGGTTAGAATAAGTGAAACACTGAAAATTTAAATGAGTCTTTACGGGGACTGACAAGGGAAGATCCCGAACCCGGAAATTAAAAAAATTCTGAAACTTTGTGGATCTTAGGGGATTTCCTCCTGATTACAACGCAATTTTTTTTGCTGCCCAAAATCACTTTGAGGGGGTGAAATTAACCCCTGAAAATTAGCGTATTTTCCGATTTTGTGTTATAACTCGAAGGCCCCCATACACGAGCGAGCATTCTCGCCGAGCCGCTCGCCGAGCCGCTCGCGTCAAGCTCGTCGCCATGCTCGCGGGAGACCACACACGGTACGAACATTCGACGAGCCTCAGTTGTGCCGAGCGCGTATGTATATATATATATATTCTTTACACATATGTATATATTCTTTACATATATATATTCTTTACATATATATATATTCTTTACATATATATATTCTTTACATATATATATATATATTCTTTACATATATATATATTCTTTACATATATATATTCTTTACATATATATATATATATTCTTTACATATATATATATATACGCGCTCGGCACAACTCGGCACAATGGCATATGTATACAAGTGATATGTATACATCTTCAAATTCTAACTATTCGATATTAGGTGCAATTCGATCGATTGCTCAAGCTGTTTCTTATGAAGTTAGTTTATTTTTAATAATATTTACTGTAATTTTATTAATTGAGAATTATTCTTTCAATGAATTATTTAAGTTTCAATTTTATATAAAGTTTATTATTATTTTGATCCCAATTTATTTGATATTATGAATTTAATAATTCATAATATTATTAGTATAATAATATTAATAATTTATATATAAATAATTTATGTATACATATCACTTGTATACATATGCCGTTGTGCCGAGTTGTGCCGAGCGCGTATATATACATATATGTAAAGAGTACACTTGCGAGGTCGCATAGTGAAGTACCGAGCAGCGGTACCAATTGATGTAAAGAGATACCTTTTTTACGACCACCCTGCTCTGCAAAGGTGGCTAAATACATGTCTTGCCCGTGTCAGCTTCCCTTCAAATTGGAGATGGATCCCAATCGGACCTGCATTCCTTGCAGACCTGAAGTTTACACCTCTTTATAGTAATATCTCCTCCTCATGGCCCACCTTTCCCTGCACCCAATACGTCGCGCGTCCTACCGTTTTGATGTTCGATCGCGTGTTTATACACTCAAGCGATAAGGGATCCTTCTGTAATTTGAAGAGAGGACGAGGCAGGCGGGTCCACAGATAAAACCCACACACAGAGGTGCAAGTTGGGCTGTTCGCTCGGCTCGTAGGCCATTTCCAACGAACCGAGCATTCGCACGAGCCGAGCATTTCAACCGCTCGTTGATCCCATACACCAGCGAGCATGCTCGCCGAGCATTTCAACCGCTCGTTGATCCCATACACCAGCGAGCATGCTCGCCGAGCTTGCTCGCATGAAGCTTCCGTGCAGCTAGCTCACATGCTCGCGATTGTTCATATACTCTACAAACATATTCGACCAGCCCCAGCTATGGCCAAGCTCGGCGCTCGGCTCGGCTCATGAGCGAGCCGAGCATTTTAATCGCTCGTCGACCCCACACACCAGCGAACTTGCTCGCCAAACCTGTAGTTCGCGAGCGGCTTGGCGAGCGGCTCGCCGAGCGGCTCGGTCGTGTATGGGGGCCTTAAGAGATAGAAAAAAATCTCAAAACGAAAGTTACTTCTTTTAATTAGATCTATCAAATAGTAAAAGTTAAATCAATTGTTTAAATAATTAGAAAAAAGTTATAAACAAAAATATTAATAATGTTTTTTAAAATTCATTGTTTCGCGTGAAATCTGAATTGGTGGTTTAAATAATTATGAAACAGCATAATCCATTTTTTTTCATACAATTTCAACCTTTGTTGTATCGCGGAACTGTGCTCCTCGACAATCGAAGAACTTTTCAATCTCAAACGTTCTTCTAACGTTTATTAGGAAATAATACGCAACGCTTAGAAAAAAAGTAAGACAATTCATATACTTTTGTCTCTAATTACACATGAGGCAAATATACCAGGTGGAAATAGAGGAGAAGAAGGGAACTGTTCGATATAACTTATCTTTATTAGAACGTTTTATTTTTAACATAATTATCGAACTTTTCTTTTATTTGCTCACAAGATAGGCGAGATAATGTCGCCGTTTAAGTATAGGTAGATAACTTTGAAAACACTTCTGTGGTGTGATTATTATGAATTATTCTTCATGGTGATGAAACTCTTAAAAAAAATGTTGGAAACATAGATATTGATTACACCACGCACATCGTATGATAGCATAATTACCGCATATGGAACAACGAGGTGGATGTATGAAATCTTGTTGTGAAAAAGCGAAATCTACTGGATTTTCAAACTGATTTGGTTTCTCAACAATATATCCACTTTTATACCACGCGTTTAGCAAACACATCGTGATACTTTGGTGATGAAAGTTGATTATGAATAAGAGACTGTAATTTAATGACATTATTCCTTGCATTTAGTTGAACATCGTAATTAAACAATAATACAAGGTCGGAAAATTTTCGTATAAAGTTTTTCTATATCCGGAAACCATATACATCAAGCGGTTGTATCATTCCTGTAGTTTTTTTCGGTATTGTGTATATTTCCACATGTTGATTAGCTGGTATACCGTTTCGTAATGTAGATGGACAGTGACCAGTCCACGAATCCAATAACAAAACACTTCGAGATCCCGCATGTGGTAGATATACGTTTGTTAACCATTCCATAACCAGTTCACCTGTTAACTTTCCAGATGTGGACGCCTGTATATATACATTCCACGGTCGAAACAAAGATTGTTGTACACGTGGACCAAAATTACCATCCTTTTCCTGCAGAACAATAAATAGCTGAGAGAGTAGTTTCCCAGAAGCTGATATTGTGGGGAATATGGTATAGCTATGTGTAGTAGCGGATATAGACTGTACGATTGCTGTAACACTTTTGGTTCCTTGTTCAGCTAAAGTACGGCCCGAATGTAATTCGAGATTGAATCCGCTTTCATCAGCATTGAATGTATTGTTTGTTCCGATATCTCGAATACGAGGTTTTACATTATTCACAAAAGTCGAAGCAATTTCATTTAATTGCGCGGTATCTGTGTAATGTACTGACCCTTTACTATCTCTGTAAACATGAATCAGAGTAACTACTTTTGAGTTATGCTACGTAAATGTAAACACCGCATCATCCTTGCGACCCATCGTCATGTTAGCCAATGCGTCACCTACCCAAAGTCCTGCAGTTTTGCCCTACCCCGTCATCCCCTCTCTTACATTCCTAAACCTTTAAAAACCCATTGCATTCCCTTATTCAGTAGCATTACTATTTCCAAAGCCACCAGTCTCAGTCACGGAGTCCAGTTCGAAACAGTTGAATCTCCAATATCTTTAATTTAGTTGAATAAATATCTTTATAAATATTATTCATAAAAAGGTAGTTCAATTACCCTTGTGTTCATTACACAAGAAAAATTGGTGTCAGAAGTGGGATCACTTTTCAAGTAACGAGGAAGAATTCGTTAAGAATTTGAAGCTTCCTGCGGTGACTATCAGTCTTTAAATCTGAAAGGGATCCATCGGTGAAGACGCTATTCTCTGGGCCATAATTAAGCCTAATAGCAACATCACCTTGCCGAGCGTGTGCAGACTTACATCCAGTAAGTGAACTTTGCTGCCGTCTCGAGGAAGAACTACCGAAGATTAAGAAGAGGAAAAATTCAACATCGTTTTGACTGCTCATCACTAGATTCAACCCTCTGCTGAGCAATCATTTCCACTGCGTGGCGTACCCTTCCCAGGATTGTTTCCATTTGGGACAACGTTGTCGCATCGTCTAATTTTTGTATTGTAAGTTAAGGAATCTACGTATTCTATATATTTTTTCTATTTCTCAATCTCTTACAAACAAATTACAAGTCAACATAGCACAAGCCGGAATAAAAATCGAACTCGCGGCAAAGATGTTAATAACGTTTAATGGTACGAAATCTTTATTATATGAATTTTGTGATAATTGCGACAAAGCAATTTCTTTAGTAAATGAAGAGAATAAACCAGGTCTATTTGCAATAATCGAAATAAGGATAACTGGTAACGCAAGGGCATTAATCAGAAATCGCGCTTTTACAAATTGGAGTGCATTAAAAACGTATTTGCTAGATGCTTATTCTGATAAGAGGTCACAAGGTCAATGGCAACTAGAATTATCTTCTTGCAAACAGGCCTATAACGAAGATATTCTTTCCTATTCGCAAAAGGTTGAAAATTGTTTAATAAAGCTAACCAATAGTCTTGACGATAGTTTATCGGCTGTAGAACGTAGAGCTTGCGTAAATCTTTTGCAAAAACAAGCTCTTGATGTATTCATCATGGGGTTACGAAAGGATATTTCTATAATAGTTAAGTCGCAAAAACCAACTACCTTGGTAGATGCTATTCAAATGGCACAAGCGGAAGAAGTTGAACAAAAATCACAAATCGGGATTGCAAGATTTCAGGGATTAAATTTGAGGGAGACAAAGCACTGTACAAATTGCAATCGAAGTGGTCATACAATGGTAGATTGTCGTTTCCGTGAACCTAGTACTGTAGCACAAAGTTCATATTTCCGTAAGAAACTAGATACTGGACATGTAAGAGTAAATTCTTATATGGCAGGTCGTGATAACTCATATAATACTAAGGTGTGTTCATATTGCAAAAATAGGGGACATTTAATTAATGAATGTAGAAAACGCGAATACAATAATAGACGATATCAACAGACAGATAGGAATTCCTCAACGATGACATTTCAATCTTATCGCCCATCACCGAATCGGAATACCTATTCTTCTGCAAATTCTCACAATTACCATCAATCAGGTCCTCAAAATTTTGGCAATTATTCACGTAGTAACGCAAATACTTTAAACTCCAATCGCACTCCGGTGACTGCCGCACCGAGGGTGATTCACGAATTACAGGCAGAACATTAGGTCGGATACAAGGGGTTACAACTTTCGTTGAAGTAGCTTTCCAAGAGGGAATAGAATCTCCTTTGAAATTACTTTTAGATACAGGTGCAGATATTTCTATCATAAAGGTATCACAGTTAAAGGAGGATACTCTTTTCTATAATGATATGAAATTAAAAATCAGGGGTTTAACATCTGAACCGTTTGAAACATTGGGTTATTGCTATTTAAATATGAAAGTAAATAATGTCATGTACACAGGCATATTCCATATTGTAAAGGATAGTTTCCCTATTGCATACCCTGGAATTTTTGGGAACGATATTATATTGGATCTAAAACTTCGAATAGATTATATTAATAATCTATTGCATTTTTCGCATAACCAGTTTCTACGTCTAATTCATGAGGAGAAACCATTAATGCACATAAATTCAGAATCCTCTTTAAATTCTAATGATAAACAAATTTCAAATTCAGAATTACCTACAGTGGTTAATTCGAATGTACTCACAATACCAGCTCGCTCGGAAACGCTTATTCCAATCAGAGTCCTAAATTCAGGTATTAAGGAAGGAATAGTTCAGCGAAGTAGCATTCAGGACGGTCTTTTCTTTTGCGAAAGTCTAGTTAAAGTTAATGAGAATTCTGAGGCTTTAACGACTCTTCTAAATATTACTAATAAGGATATACATATCAGTAAGCCTGAAGTTATCTTAGAAGAATTAGATCAAGATGTTTTGAGAATTTTAAGTCTGGATTCTGTAGAATCAAGCACGATCAAAAGGAACGTCAATTCTAAATCTGAGCGACTAAAAACAATTTTTCAACATCTTAGATTAGATCATCTAACTGAGGAAGAACGGAAAAGTATTATTGATCTTTGTACTGAATTTAATCATATTGTACATCTAGAAGAGGATATTCTAAGTAGTACTGATGCTATATCTCATAAGATAGTAACACATTCGGATGTTCCTATTTCTGCTAAAACATATCGTTATCCAGAGTGTCATAAAAAGGAAGTCAGTAAACAAATTGATAAAATGTTAAAAGATGGTATAATTAAATCTTCAAACTCCCCGTGGAACGCACCACTTTGGGTGGTTCCTAAGAAGCTAGACGCGTCGGGTGAAATCAAATGGCGCATAGTTATTGATTATAGGAAGTTAAATGAGATCACTGTTGGTGATTCGTATCCCTTACCCAACATAATTGATATTTTAGATCAATTGGGAAATTCAAAATACTTTACGACTTTGGATCTCACATCAGGGTTTCACCAGATAAAAATGCATCCGGATGATGCTGCGAAAACAGCCTTTTCTACTCCTACCGGTCATTATGAATTTTGTCGTATGCCGTTTGGTTTAAAGAACGCGCCAGCGACATTTCAAAGATTAATGAACACGGTTCTCGCGGGAATTCAAGGAATTAGGTGTCTTGTTTATCTGGATGATATTATTGTTTATGCCGATTCGTTAGAAACACATACAAAGAAGTTACGGGAAGTATTCCAGAGATTATCGCAAAATAATTTGAAAATTCAATTAAACAAATGTGAGTTTCTACGCCGAGAAGTAATGTATCTCGGACATGTTCTGTCAGAAACAGGAGTAAAACCAGATCCTTCCAAAGTAGTGGCTGTAAAAAATTTCCCAGTACCCAAGTCACCCAAGGACATAAAATCATTCTTAGGTCTTGCTAGTTACTATCGTAGATTTATTCCAAATTTTAGTAATGTTTCTAAGCCGTTGACGTCACTATTGAGAAAAGACATGCCATTTTTATGGACAAGCAACCAACAAAATTCTTTTGAAAGTTTGAAATCTAAATTGATTTCCGAACCAATATTGCAGTATCCTGATTTTTCGAAGGAATTTATTCTTACGACTGATGCCAGTAATTTTGCTATTGGTGCTGTCTTAGGACAGAATCACGGTATTCAGGATCTACCTATAGCTTATGCAAGTAGAACTTTAAATCGGGCAGAATCAAACTACTCCACAATAGAACGCGAACTATTAGCGATTGTATGGGCTGTAAAACATTTTCGTTCATATATCTATGGTAGGAAATTCAAAATAATCACGGATCATAAGCCCTTAACGTGGTTGTTTAATATTAAAGATCCAGGTTCACGTTTGATTCGTTGGCGGTTACTATTAGAGGAATATGATTATGAGATAATATATAAACCAGGAAATATTAATTCTAACGCGGATGCTTTGAGCCGAATAAAATGTAATACGGAAGCTGAAATTAAACTTAATGTAATCGATTCAATGTTTACTAAATCATACTCTGATTTCTTAAATGCTTTAAAAACTTCGATAATTAACTATGATAAAATTGAGGAGTACAAGGACACACTCTTTTCCTCATCGGATAATTACGCGGTTTGTATTTCGAAGGATCTTGAATCTTGTAGTACTATTTCAGAGGAATTTAAAAAACGTTATCCAAATCATTTAAATAGCTTTAAAAAACAAGATCTTTCATGTCATGAAGCAGTAACAGTAAAAGAAGGAAACAAATATATATTTTATCATGTGATTAAAGAAAACTATTGGGATCAAGCAAGCTATGAAGATTCAGACATTATGTGTTTTACGAAATCTTATGATAAAGTATAAATTAAAATCTATAAGTATGCCATTTTTGGGAACAAAGTTTGACAAATTCAAATGGGATAAGGTTAGATCTATGTTACGCTATATATTCAAGGCAAAAGATATTAATGTTAAGATATTTTTCGATACCGTACATACTCCAACACCAGAGGAGATTAAGGAAATACTGAAAGAGAATCATGATTCTCCAGTTGCAGGTCATTCAGGGTTTCACCGTACATATAAAAGAATTAAGGAGAATTATAAATGGTCTTCTATGAAAAAAGATATCGCGGATTATATAAAATATTGCAAATCCTGTCAAGAAAATAAGCTAGTGCGGAAGAAAAATCATGCGCCAATGCAAATTACCTCTACAGCTACTAAAGCTTTTGAAAGAATAGCATTAGATATTGTAGGACCATTACCTCTGTCGGAAAACGGAAATAAATATATTTTAACAATTCAGGATGACTTGACAAAATTTTCTCAAGCTCATGCGATACCAAACCATGAAGCAAAAACCATAGCTAAAACTTTCCATCATGAATTTATTTGTAAATATAGAATTCCTGACTCTATTTTAACTGATGTAACGTTCCGCGACGAGTCACCATTAAAAATTCTTTTTCCTTTGCTTTAAATACTAATTCTTATTACCTTTATACTATATTATATTACGCTTAAGACGTTTGTATTAGCTATAAGACATGAATGCACGTATGGATGGATGCAATCTGGCGGTCAGTGGAAAAACTAAGTGAAGTGAACGCATGCGCAGTGTCATTCAACCGAGCAAGCGAACCGAGTGCAGATCGCGAACGGATCGAGTGCGCATGCGTGAAAATGTACGATCATTCGAACGCCTAGTGAACGCGAGTGTTACGCTTGACTGCGTAAACCAAATACGCAAGCTAATTGGTGCGCGTAGAGCGCGTCGAGTGATTGGAGCGGGCCAAGTTCCACAAATGAGTATAAGTAGAGGCCCGCCAGCAGCAGTCGACGCAGAGCTCCGAGAGATCCTCAAGAAAGGACATCGAGAGACAATCCTAGAGACAATCCAGTATTCGATACCTTTCTTTCCGAGGCGCTTGAACCGGCACCTCAACAAAATTCACCTTCCTGCGCTCGAGGCCGCTTTGGAACGAGGCACCTTGAGTTCCTTACAATATCCTACCCAATAACATTCTACAACTGAGGCAAACAATTAAAACCTTGGCTACCATCTTAGGCCGCTCGAACAGGCACCTAAGCAACGAGAAATCTACAACCGAGGCCGCTTTGGAACGAGGCACCTTGGCAACAATCCTAGAAAGCGTGGACCAGCTGATAGGCAACTGGAAGCAATCCAATACCGAAGGAAGGAACTCTCTAAATTCTCACTTAACATTAAATCGACCAGAAAAGCGTCAATCCCTCTGTGTTAAACCATAACGACTTACTGTCGTGACCTTATCCAATACACAAGTTTAACCTATATTTCAATAATCAAAGGCGTCGTAATTCCGATCAGCCACGATTTATGTTCTATATTTCTATTTCGACCAAAGCGTCAATTTATGTTTCTATTTCGACTAAGCGTCAAATTATATTTCTATTTCGACTAAGCGTCAAATTATATTTCGACTAAGCGCCAATTATTATTTCTATTTCGACTAAGCGTCAAATTCTATTTCGACTAAGCGTCAACTATTATTTCTATTTCGACTAAGCGTAAACTATTATTTCTATTTCGACTAAGCGTCAATTATAATTTCATTTCGACTAAAGATCGCCTCATATTCCTTGACCGAACAAACGAGGCGACATTTAAGTTAGTTAATTTGCGTTCTATCACTTACCGACCTAGCGTCGCGAACGAAAAATCAAACAGTATTCTGTGTTACCGACCAACAAGTCATTTTTGTTAATTACATTATAATTTCATGACATTACGTCACACTATAATTTTTGAATAAACTATTTTTGTTATTTACTGTTAAAAGTAGGACTCTCGTTCGTGAAATTCATTTCTTTATCGCACGCCACCCGAACCAATCCCACTATTCTACAGGTAAACCGCTCTACTTGTGGAACTTCCTGTAACTAACGGCAACGTCTCGTTCGAGAACGTTACACTGATCAGGGTGCAGATTTCACTTCGAAGTTATTGAAGAACGTAGCGAAATTATTCAAAATAAAACAAATTCAAACAACTGCCTATCATCCACAAACGAATGGTGCTCTTGAACGGTCTCATGCCACTCTAGCAGATTATTTAAAACATTATGTAAAGTCAGATCAAACCGATTGGGATGAATGGCTTTCAAGCGCAATGTATGCGTATAACACGACTGTACATACATCCACTAATTTTACTCCTTATCAGTTAGTTTTTGGTGAAAAGCCTGAAATTCTATCCTCCTTATTAAAAAAACCTGAATTTAAATATACGTATGATGATTTTGTTAGCAACATAAAATTAAAGCTCCAAAAATCACATGAAACTGCAAGAAATTATCTGATCGAGTCGAAAAAACGGAATAAACAGTACTATGACAAAAGAACAAACGCTGTTACTTATAAAGTAGGAGATTTAGTATATTTATTACGAGGGAAAATCAATGGCTCGTAAAAACTTAATTCTATCTACGTTGGTCCGTATAGGGTGGTTAAAATTAATTCCCCGGTAAATGTAACTCTTCAAATTAATAAAAAAGAATCAGTCGTGCATACCGATAGAATAAAACATGCACGAGTTAAAGATACTCCTTCCTAAGTATAAATAGAGTAATTATGTTACAGGTTTTTCTCAGTCATCAGTGCGGAGTATTACAAAACCAAAAAATTCAAGTACACTTCTGGAATATATTATGATAATGTACAGGAATTAAAATTTTATGATATGACTTGGAAATTAGTTACATATTTTGATTTGTCTTATGTGGACAATAGATTACAGATAATCGAACTTAGCTATAGGAAAATTAAGTCATATTGTGACGATTTTCCTAATGTGGACGTACCCCTAGTTTGTAAATCCACATTACAGGCATTAAATCATACAATACCAGTTTTAAAACTCAAAGAACAGGATTTAAAAGATTTAATTGGACATAAACGCGTAAAACGTGGTTGGTTTAATGCAGTTGGGACAGTATTTAAGACGATAATAGGAACAATGGATAATAATGATGCCGAATATTACAATGACGCAATAGAAAGAATAAATATCAATGAGAAAGAGTTAACGGATTTAATGAAGACGCAAGTCCAAGTTGTACAAACCACGATTGCAAATTTTAATGAAACAATCAGTAGTATTCATAAAAGTGGGAAAATTTTTAGCGAAAATTTTAAAATTGTTGATGGTCGTCTCAAAACTATTGAAAACAATATGAATGAAGTAAAAAAGGAAAATGATATTACACAACATTTGACGTTACTTAATCTGATCATAGGTGAACTTGATTCTACATTGTCCACCTTGATAAATGCAATATTATTTGCAAAACAAGGCTCGTTACATCCAAAAATTATCACACCTGTTCAATATATTAAGGAATTGAAAAAAACAGTCTGTAAGCTACCGACACACGCGCGAAAGATACGTTCTTTCTCTTGGGGTTGTAAGGCCCAATCACTCCGTGGTACACGGTGCCGGCGGCTTGATCACTCGCCAAATTAATTTTGAATGACTAATAATGCAACGTGACGATGAAGGGAAACTTGCTGGTCCGTACGATGACCAGACAAGAACACGAATGTCTTTTATTGATAGTCTTAGTCACGGATGTTTGACTATGTAGACCAAACGCGCTAGTCCGTACGATGACTAGAAGAAGAGCTGGTTTCTACGGAAGTTTATAGTCACGAATGCTTGACTCGATCGTGTGGAGTAGACTGTCTCGTTGACTGTCACAGAGAAATGCTGCGTGAATTGATACGAGATGAATGCGTTCGCTCGAGAGACGATTGAATTCTGTCTCGTCCACCTTTTCGAACGTCAAAGGTAGACAAGACATCAGAATTTTGGGCGGTGCAAAATTGCTGATTGGCTAGTTTTTCCTCCGAGAGGAGGAACCCTCTTTCCATGATTTCGGTGGTGGAGGAAGAGGCCTCTCCTTCTTGTTGATGTAGAAGAGGAAAAAACAAACATCTGGCTAGCAGGCCTAGTAAGGTCGCTCGGTTGGAGGGTCTTGCGAGGGTCGCGGTTTATGACCGTATTGTTCCGCGAGTCAGCGGTGGACGACGGTGTGCCAGTCCGAGGTGACCGTATACCACCCGCTGACAGAGCAATTCAACGGATTATCTTGGAGCGAAAGCAGTCGAAAATACCCCAAAAAATGGCACGATGTCGATTGCCTCTTAGTCATCTGGCAGGCAAATGGTTCCCAACGAACGCTTCGGGAACAAGCAATTGCCCATCGTAAAGATATTAAACTTTCCGCCTCGCTCTTAGCCCCGTTTTGTCTCGTAAGACGGAACATGCTCCCCCCGTTGAGAGGCTTCGTCGATCAATGATATATCATAAAGGAGCGAGCTATGATACACTGTTAAATACGAATAAGATTATGATTATAATAAGAAGTCTTTGATATGACAAGCCTTTAAACTTCTTCGTGGATGGGAAGCGGCGCCATCTGCTTCACGTTCCTTTTGTAGACACCGTTGGTTGTCCGTACGGTGACAGCTCGGATGACCTTATCCTTGCCGGGATGAACCATCTCAATACGTCCGAGACGCCACTGTAGCGGCGGAAGATGGTCCCCCTTCAGCACGACGATGGTTCCTTCCGTAATATTGTGAGACCCGTTGGTCCACTTTTGACGTACGTTGAGCTGATTGATGTATTCCTTGTGCCATCGAATCCAAAAGTCTTGCTTGACCTTCTGGATATGTTGCCAATTACATAGCCGATTGCTTGGTGTTTGGCTGAAATCGATCTCGGGCAAACTCGTCAAAGAATCACCAATCAGAAAGTGTCCAGGAGTGAGAGCTAGAGGATCATTAGGATCGGACGATAAGGGTGTCAAAGGTCGTGAGTTAAGGATAGCTTCGACCTCAATGACGAACGTGTTGAATTGCTCGAATGTAAACAATTCTTCGCCGACTACGCGTTTAACGTGATGTTTGAATGATTTAACGGCTGCTTCCCACAGCCCGCCAAAATGTGGAGATAAGGCTGGCATGAAGTGCCACGATACTTATTTTTCGGTAAGGAATTGTTGCACGTTTTTATCCTTCTGGAGAACTTCGTGAAGCTTCGTTAGTTCGTTATTGGCACCACTGAAGTTACTGCCATTATCGGAATATATATGACGACATATTCCTCTGCGCGCGATGAATCTTTTTAATGCTGCAATAAATGCCTCGGTTGTCATATCGCTAACTACTTCGAGATGTACGGCTTTTGTAGCAAAACAAATAAAGACGGCGACGTAAATCTTTATTCGTGTACGGTTTCGAAAACGTCGCTCCTTAATATAGAATGGCCCGCAATAATCGATGCCGCAATTGTGGAAAGGCCGGTTTTCGGTTACACGGGCGGCAGGTAGGTGACCCATGACATAATCCGTAGCAGGTGGCTTAACACGGAAGCACCTGACGCATTTTCGAATGAGTTTACGCGTGGCGTTTCTACCGTCGATCGGCGTACAAAGTGGTGGTGATACCTGCGTGATGATTTTCGACATGTGTTTGTCGAATGATGAGGTCCGTAATATGATGACCCTTTGGAAGAAGAATTGGATGCCTTTTCTCATATGATAGCGCTGAATTTTGAAGACGCCCTCCGACACGCAGGAGTCCTCTATCGTCGATGAAGGGATGAAGAGGAAGGAGTTTACTTTTGCAATGTAACTGAAGTCCAGTCTTCAGTTGATGAATGTCTTGTGCAAAAGCGGATGATTGTACAAGTTGAATGATACGGTCGTTAGCTGCTTGAAGTTCCTCTACAGTTAGAGGCCCCTTAAAATGTTGGTGAGGTCTGAACCGTAGAGAGTACGCGACGATTCTCCGTAAACGAGACAGGTTTGAATAACGATCTAAGATTTCGTTGCTATTGACCGTTATCGAAAAACACGAAATTCGTTTTATTTCTGGAACTTCTTCGATGAGGCTAAATTTCGATACTGGCCAATCCGATTCATTGCTTGAAAGCCATTCTGGACCGTGGCTCCAGTTACGGTTTTGAATAAAAAGCGCAGGTGGTAGACCGCGAGATAATAGGTCAGCCGGATTGTCGTGTGATCTGACGTGTCGCCAAGTACTGACGTCTGTTTTCGTTTGAATGTCGGCTACGCGGTTAGCGACGAAAGTTTTTAAGCTACTTGGTTCCTTATTAAGCCAATTCAAAACAATGGTCGAATCGGCCCAGAAGGTGGCGGTTTTGAATGATTCTGTAATTGCCTCTTGAACGGTTCTGTACAAAGTGGCTAATAGAGTGGCGGCGCAAAGTTCCAAACGTGCGAGAGTGACAGTTTTTAACGGAGCAACGCGGTATTTTGCACACAGAAGTTCGGTTTTAATCTGTCCGGTTTTGTTAATTGATCTAACATAAATACAGGCCCCGTATGCTCGTTCGCTTGCATCACAGAAACCATGTAGTTCGAGCTTGCGATACGCAGGTTGTGTGACACTTCGCTTGCATGAGAAGTCATTGAGAGACGCTAAATCGTTTACGAATGTAGTCCATTCTGTGTGTAATTTGATCGGTAAAGATTCATCCCAGTCAAGTTGTAGTTGCCACAACTGCTGCATGATGATTTTTGCGGTGATGGTGACTGGTCCGAGCAGTCCTAACGGATCGAAGATCTTTGCGATGGATGAGAGAATTGTGCGCTTCGTAATTCTTTCTGTTATGTGGGGAGCGACAGTGTAATTGATCTTGTCTTCTCGTGCATTCCAAAAGATACCCAACGTTTTCACCGTTGTGGAGTCGCCGAAGAACTTTGGATGGATCTGTTGCTCCGTGAGTCCAGTGAGAAGTTCGGGCTCGTTTGATGCCCACTGTCGGATGTTCAAGCCACCTCGCTGGAGAATGTTGATAATCTCATCGCGTAAGATCCGTGCTTCATGAAAAGTATCCGCGCCGGTCAGAAGATCATCGACGTACATATCTCTCTTCAGGGTAGTTGCAGCCTTCGGATGATTGGCCGCTTCATCTTCCGCAAGTTGATGAAGACATCTTATGGCTTGAAATGGAGCTGAAGATAATCCGAACGTGACCGTGTTCAGCTCATACGTCGCGATTTCATTTCGTCCATTTCGCCATAAGATGCGCTGATACCTACGGTCCTCTGGTCGAACGAGAAACTGACGGTACATCTTTTCAATGTCCCCGGTCAACACATATGTATACTTGCGAAACCGCAGGAGCAAAGAAAAAATGTCGTCTTGGATGGTAGGTCCTGTCATTAGCGTATCGTTGAGCGACAATCCGCTGCTCGATTTGGCGGATCCGTCGAATACAACCCGTACCTTCGTTGTCGTGCTGGAAGGTTTAATGACCGCATGATGAGGCAGGTAAAACCCGTGCGTGTCGTCTGTTCGTACCTGACTCATGTGACCGAGAGAGAGATATTCTTCGATTACGGCTGAATACTCCCGTCTTAATAGCGGATCGCGACTGAGTTTTCGTTCCAGTGAGGAAAAACGATTAATAGCTCGCGAACGTGATTCACCGAGGAGCAATATCTTTTCGTTGAACGGTAGCGCGACGATGTAACGACCCGATTCGTCCCGTTGAACGTGATTGGAAAAATGGTCCTCGCAAATCCGGTCCTCTGATGAGAGATGCCGTTCGTGTGGACCTTCTTCGACTTCCCAAAAACCCTTTAGATCGAAGTCTAGTTTCGTCATGAAGGTGTTGCGCTTCGCACGCGGCGCCGTCGATGGTGCACTCCCCCCGATGATCCATCCGAATTGCGTCTTCTGGAGGATTAGGTCTGGTGCGTTATGAGGGGACAAGTTGATTTGCCCGACACTTAGAGACGCGAGTGAAGGGCCGCTTCCAATCAACATGTCTATAGGTGCAGGCTGATGAAAATGCGGATCGGCTAATCGAATATTCCCTGGAATTTGTAATTTCTCACGATCGATCTGTGTATCTGGTAATAGTCCTGATATTCGAGGTATCGTGAAGAATGTCAGGTTCCGCTTATAATTCGAGGAGCGCGATTCAATGGTGGTCGCGACGATTTGATTTGTTACCGTATTAACTGCATTTAAAGCTTCGATGGTTACAGATATTTTCTTTTTTGGAAGACGCAGTTTTGCAGCGAGGTCTTCCGTAATGAAGTTCGCGTTCGCACACGTGTCTACTAATGTCCGACACTTGGTTGATTGTTGGTCGCGATCAAGATCGTTGACGATCCCGGTGGCCATTAGCCCGTTGGTCGGCCCATCGGTGATTGGAGTGATTTTTCGATGGTTATTTTCTCGAGATTTTGCTCCGAAACCCCGTGGGCTTTTACGCGATGCTGATAGTCAAGATTTGGCGTCAACGTGAACGGCTGGTTCTTGATGCAGTTTTGTGTTGTGCGGTTCATTACATACCCTACATCTTCCGGCTTTACAATTGTCGATTTGATGATCTGATCGCAAACAATTCAAACACAATTGTGCCTTACGCGCGGCTTCGATGCGTTTGTCAACGGTCATATCAATAAATTTCGCACATTGATAAGCTGCATGCGAGTCGTTATCACAAATACGACATTTGTTATAATAATTCGTAACGAATGCTTGACGCTTTGCTCGAGGGGCTGAAGGCGAGTATCGTCGTTTGATTGCCTTTGCGCGAGGTGAATTTGACACATTTGACTCGCTTCGGCGTTGCGGCTCAGCTTGCGGACGCTGATACGAGCGAACCGCGGTCGATTCTGGTTCGTAATCTTGGCACTGGTGCGACGTGATAAACAAAAACTTAAATATTTTTGAGATTTCTGGCATTTCGGTATCCGTTAATGTTCGTTCCCACGCCTTACGCGTATCATTTCCCATGCGAGACACCACGATGCTTGTCAACAAATCGTTTGCAATGTTTTCCCACGTGCGGCCGAGAGCTTGTAACGAACGAACGTGCAACTGCATATAATTCGCGAGATCAAAAATGGACTCTGACGTATCATTGGGCATAGCCGGTGTATCTCGAAGGAGCGCGGCGTGACGGAGTATGAGAGCGCGCTTATTGTGGTATATTTCGATGAGATGATTCCAAGCCTTTTCATAATTCTCATCGGAAATCGTGTACGCTTCTATCGCTGCTTCGGCCTTGCCCGATAACGACAAGCGTAAGTAATTGAGCTTTTGCACGTTGCTCAACGCGGATTGCGCATGTATCATCGTCGTGAACGCGCCTTTGAATGTGACCCACTTTTCCATGCGACCGTCGAATTTCGGTAAGTCGATTTTCGGGAGCTTGACCGAAAGTCCGTATGCGGAAGTGGATGGCGCAGGTGAATCTCGCGAGACATTTGCGACGTTTATGGCTGGTTCAACGCGGTTCGCGGATGCTTCGAATCTATTCAGTAAAACTACCGCTGTAGCGATAATGTCGTCGAATTGATCCGTAATTTCCTCGCGTTCGGTTTCAGCTTGCTCGAAATTGTCAAGGCGTGCCAATTCATCTTGAATGTCATTGAACATGCCGAATTGTTTCCGAAGCCGTTCAACACGATCGCGAAGTTATACGCGTTCCTTGTCCGAATCTTGATAAGAATCAATGTATTTTGTAAAACTGGCGATCTGCGCCTTGAATGTGCGCCGTTTTAATTTTAAATTTGAAATGATCTGACTGTTGTCAGTAGCGCTTGCGCTCGCACGCGTGTTTGCGTTCGGTTTCGGCATTGCAGCGCAGGCGGACAGAAATACCCGGGAAAAGGAAAGTCACTAAGGGAAACTGATTGATGACACCCAATAACGAGCCTACCTTGAACGATACCCTTGCTCTGGTGGAGTCGTCTCAGGTCCGGATGATTGCCGTTGATGCAAGATATCCACTGCTTGTTGTAGGAATTCCGGAGTCCGCGTGAAGAAGGCAGTGTATAATCCTTGTTTCACTGCACTTCCACTATCACGGATCCGGCTCGAAGGACCAAACTATGTAAGCTACCGACACACGCGCGAAAGATACGTTCTTTCTCTTGGGGTTGTAAGGCCCAATCACTCCGTGGTACACGGTGCCGGCGGCTTGATCACTCGCCAAATTAATTTTGAATGACTCATAATGCAACGTGACGATGAAGGGAAACTTGCTGGTCCGTACGATGATCAGACAAGAACACGAATGTCTGTTATTGATAGTCTTAGTCACGGATGCTTGACTATGTAGACCAAACGCGCTAGTCCGTACGATGACTAGAAGAAGAGCTGGTTTCTACGGAAGTTTATAGTCACGAATGCTTGACTCGATCGTGTGGAGTAGACTGTCTCGTTGACTGTCACAGAGAAATGCTGCGTGAATTGATACGAGATGAATGCGTTCGCTCGAGAGACGATTGAATTCTGTCTCGTCCACCTTTTCGAACGTCAAAGGTAGACAAGACATCAGAATTTTGGGCGGTGCAAAATTGCTGATTGGCTAGTTTTTCCTCCGAGAGAAGGAACCCTCTTTCCATGATTTCGGTGGTGGAGGAAGAGGCCTCTCCTTCTTGTTGATGTAGAAGAGGAAAAAACAAACATCTGGCTAGCAGGCCTAGTAAGGTCGCTCGGTTGGAGTGTCTTGCGAGGGTCGCGGTTTATGACCGTATTGTTCCGCGAGTCAGCGGTGGACGACGGTGTGCCAGTCCGAGGTGACCGTATACCACCCGCTGACAGAGCAATTCAACGGATTATCTTGGAGCGAAAGCAGTCGAAAATACCCCAAAAAATGGCACGATGTCGATTGCCTCTTAGTCATCTGGCAGGCAAATGGTTCCCAACGAACGCTTCGGGAACAAGCAATTGCCCATCGTAAAGATATTAAACTTTCCGCCTCGCTCTTAGCCCCGTTTTGTCTCGTAAGACGGAACACAGTCCAATATTTACCTCCAGGGACTCATTACCCTTATATGCTGGAATATGCTAATGCTCATGAACTCTTGAACCTTATAAACCTTCAAGTATATTATATGAAAAGTAGGTTAATATTTATTATAAGTAATCCTCTTGTATCGACTAATACTTTTTATCTTTATCAACCTATTCCATTACCTGTTTCACACGGAAATGGTACATATCTTTTCATACAACCATCTGCCAAGTATTTAGTTATATCAAGCACTAAACTACAGTATACTACTTTAGATAGCTTAGAAGATTGCAAACGCACGTCTAAAATGACTTATATTTGTAAAATGTCGAAGCCTATATACACATCATATGTGAAACCAATCTGCGAGACAGAATTATTGTCTTCCAAAAATCAGGTTCCGAAATCTTGTGATGTTCGTTTTGTTCAAATTCAAAATGATATATGGTTCAAATTAGCACAGAAGAATCATTGGTTATATGTATTGCCAAAAGCGACAGATATAACAATTAGCTGTAGAAACGAAACCGCACCCTTCGATGTAATTCTAAATGGAACAGGAATTTTCCAGTTGAATGGACAGTGTAAAGCGTATACACCATCTACAATATTAATAGCACAAAGCTCGTTTGAGAGTGCATACTCATCTATTGTACCTATGTTTAACATTTTCGATGATGATTGTTGCCTAAGAAAGAAAATAAATATTAGTGTAATTCCGCAATTAAAAGATGTAGGAAATCTCAATGTAAATTTAGAAAATCTGGACGTAGCCAGTCATAAGTTACATACAATATCTGCCGTTTTAGAGGAAATGTCGAAACAACATAAGATCAATAGGAAACTTTCTATATTCACATATATTGGATATGCAATAGCAATTATAATAATTATGTATGTTTCGTATAAGGTATTTAGATGTTGTATAAGTAAGAATAACCGTTATAATAGTGACCATGGTTGTGCTAGACTTATAAGTTATTTATGTTTAAAAGATTCTACCGTTAACATAGGAAATCGAACTAATCATTCAGAATCAAATAATCAATCTCAGCAAATTTGTAATCGTCCTGTAATATTAAGGGACATATATTTCAGCGACAGTGAAAGTAGCACTCATACATCTATTTCCACTACTAACCGTTCCGGTAGCGTACTTAAAGATAAATTCTAATTTCAATTTATCTTTATCTAAGAGGGGAGGTGTAATGTACTGACCCTTTACTATCTCTGTAAACATGAATCAGAGTAACTACTTTTGAATTATGCTACGTAAATGTAAACACCGCGTCATCCTTGCGACCCATCGTCATGTTAGCCAATGCGTCACCTACCCAAAGTCCTGCAGTTTTGCCCTATCCCGTCATCCCCTCTCTTACATTCCTAAACCTTTAAAAACCCATTGCATTCCCTTATTCAGTAGCATTACTATTTCCAAAGCCACCAGTCTCAGTCACGGAGTCCAGTTCGAAACAGTTGAATCTCCAATATCTTTAATTTAGTTGAATAAATATCTTTATAAATATTATTCATAAAAAGGTAGTTCAATTACCCTTGTGTCCATTACATCTGTACCGTATGATCTGGTAATAAATTTGTTCACTTTTCTTGAAACTATTTTATACGTTCTCTTAAAATTCTAGATCCAATGTCGAAAT
This sequence comes from Andrena haemorrhoa, assembly GCA_910592295.1. Taxonomy (NCBI): domain Eukaryota; kingdom Metazoa; phylum Arthropoda; class Insecta; order Hymenoptera; family Andrenidae; genus Andrena; species Andrena haemorrhoa. The sequence goes on from OU342942.1 coordinate 24,086,422, forward strand.
GCTTTAAAATTTTCCAACCCTGTCTCTTTATTAGCTTGTAAGGCCCATCTTCGAAGGTCCAAATCATGAATAATGGTATGAGTTTCAATCCCGTCAACAAACTTATTATACACATATTCAGAAATTTGTAACAATTTTTCCCGTCGTGTCCCTCCTCTGCTCACCGTTTCTTCCCATCTAATGAAAACAAGGCAATTTTGCATAGATATAAAACAAATAGATACGAAGCAGCATAACATAACAGTACATCGTTTACCACTCACCTATACAATTGTTGTACGGATGAAACTTTTCGAAATTTATGTTTGACAGATTGTAAAGAAAGCCGGCTCTTCTTACCACTCTTCCAAAATGCAACAGCCTTTGTTTTATATTCTAAAGTCACAATACCTCCTTCTTCTGGTACACACTGCTCTTCTTCGAACTCTATCGGTTTTAAAAGTTCTTCGCGTGTAGGTACATATATATCATCCAAAAATTCTACAGAATGTGGTCTAAACGGTTCCAAAAATTCTAATGTAACATCAGTTTCCATTGAAAATGATGTGTCTTCTTGCGATTTAATAAGCATATCTTTTATTATGTCATGTAACTCCATTTCTCTATTATTAACAGGCGTCTCACTATTGTTCTCAATTAGGAATGTTGTCATAAGTAAACGAATTACATTTGCAGGATGTATGGGAACCATTTTCAACACCACACGTTTGTTACACAGAATCAGCGTACATTTACTGTTAACACCTATACTTAAACTACAAATAAACTAGGTAGTATTTCTTATTGTTAATGAGTCTTTACTCTTCAAATGCCTTCGATACTACTGACAATAATAACAAGTCGAAGCATTTATTACTTTTGCCGTCCCGACACACCTATAGAACTGTTAATACCTATCTTATACATATATATATATATATATACATACACATATGCTATATATATACCTATATATGAATTTTAAATGATTGTCAATCAATTTTACTTACCCATCCCACTAATGACATATATACATATATATATATACATATTAAAGTGATTTATATTAAACTTAATTATAACATTATAGCAGTTTTCATTAATGAAGTGGCCGCATAAAGTAGTATTTAAACAATCGCAGTCTCTTTTTGTACATGCTGTATTGTGTGATTATACATCGGAAGAATTATACTAATAGAAGATGATAGATACATTGAAAATTACGGCTTGTAATTGGTACAATAATGATATTCTTCATAGAAATGATTGAAACAAAAATATTTGCCACACCATGCACATCGCATAAAAGCCGGCTCCCCACAAATACTACATTTGGGTATAAGCTTTTCCTTTCTGAAGTAACAGAAATCTACAGGATTTTGAAATTCGCTGGGATGCGTTTCTAGATATCCGCTTTTAAACCAAGCATATTGAAAAAGGTTTTTGAATCTAGGCGAAGAAAACTGGTTGTGGGTTAGGGACTGCAATTTAATTATTTCGTTACGTAAGTGCAAATTGACATCTCTCTCTTGGAGAATCACATTATCCGAAAATGTCCGCACGAAATTTTTCCAAATTCGGAATCCAAACACATCTAAAGGCTGAACGATGCCCGTCGTTTTTTTTGGAACCATTGAAAAAGTTACTTCCTTGTCTTGTGGAATCAACTGCTGTAACTCACTTGGGCAGTGTCCCGTCCACGAGTCGAGTAGGAGCATGCTCCTACGGCCAGTATTCGGTAGATACACTTCGCTAAACCAAGTTTTAAAATGTTCAGACGTGAGTTTTCCTGACTTTGAAGCTCCGATGTAAATATTAACCGGACGGAATAGAGTTCTTTGTACTATCGGACCAAGTGTTCCTGTAGATTCCTTCAAAACTATGTATAGTGGTGAAAGAAGACGTCCGCTTGCTGATATAATAGGCATTATAGTGTAGCTATGTGTTGTAGAAGATACCGATTGAATCGTCGCTTCTACCGTTTTCACTCCTAATTTCGCCAATGTTCGCCCAGAATGTATTTCAAGGTTGAAGCCACTCTCGTCTGCATTATAAATTTCTTCAACTCCGACAGCTGGGATGTTAGACTTTACGCGAGAAACAAACGATTCTGCGATATTTTTGATATTGTCAATATCTTCAAACGTAAATTGCGTCCTGAATGTTGTTATCTTGCGGGACACAATTCTATGCGCAGCCTTAAACTTCCAAATCCACCATTTACTTGCCACAAATTGGGGTAGGTCCACCTGAGTAGGTAGGCTATGAGAGTTCTGGATCAAGTGGTGGTGAGGGGGTGAGGCGGGGCGAGGGGAATCGCGCTCTTAGACGTGATGGGCGAGGGGGTGAGGCGGGGTGGGGGGAATCGCGCTCTTCGACGAGATGGGCGAGGGGGTGAGGTGGGGAGGGGGGTTTTGAGTTCGGTGGCGAGGGGGTGACGTCAGAGGGGTTGGGGGATTTCAAGATGGCGTCGATCGAGTTCGTGGGTGAGGGTGATCACGTCAGAGGGGAGGGGGCTCGTCGCGCGCGGGACCGTTGACGGTGGAGGGGGTAATTGGTAAACTGTTGCAGCGAAAAATCCCTAGATTGATCTAGCGACACCGCAGATCGATGAAAAATCCCCAGAAAAATCCCTGGATTCGATGAAAAATCCCCAAAGTCTGATGTAGCGACACCGCCGATCGATGAAAAATTCCCCATACACCTTTGAACGTGTCTCGTTCCCGCGCAATTTCGATACGTGTCCGAGGAACGGCGAGCAGGCGCGAAAGATAAGGCGCGAGAGAATCGAACGCTCGAGATTAATTACCCTAAATAGAGGAACCGCCGCCGCGAAAGAATCCAACGTCGCCTTCGTATAAACATCCAGCAACGAAAACATAGAGCGATAATTATTCGGGCCTCGTTTCGAATATTTCAAAGATTGCGACCACAGCGACGGGTGTGAACATCATTGAGAGAGAGAGAGGGGGGGAGGGAGGGAGAGGGAGAGAGGGGGGAGGGAGAGCGAAAGAGAGAGAGAGAGGGAGAGAGAATTCGGTGATCAACCCCAACACTGATGGAATACACTTTCGCACATTGGTGTGTAAGTACGTGTACGTGAATCGGTATAAAAGCGACGTTGGTCAGTCCTATGGACTTCATTACACCACGTACGCTCGAATACTAACAAGTTTCGTTCGCGTCAATTTGACTTCCAAGCAATCGAGTGGTATAATAATACCCTGATAGCCAGATCTGGCAGCAGAATCTGACATCAGATCCGTAGTCGTCTGTGTCCGCATTTGGCTGCGTTCTGATGTGCAGAGCCTGAGGTGCAGTGCCTGATGTCAGATGGACAGCAGAACGACAGCAGATTTCGCCATCTGCTAGGCACAGCAACAGCGCCATCTGAGGTCCAGAATTACTAAGCAATTGCCTACCCGTGACGTCACATGGCCACCCCTACTCGTGACGTCACACGGACGTGGCTACGCACCAACACATGTGTACCTATAGGTGTATCCCCACCCTTTCTACTGCGCGTAGAGAATTTGTAAGCAGCAGTTTTGGAGCAGCTTCTGAGGTTCTGCTCGCAGGTTATGTGAGGCGCAGTTTATTAAATCAGTTTTAAATTTATATTTCTAAAAGTATGTATTTTGTCTTTAATATTTACAATTACAACGTGCACATATATTAACATTTAATATTTACAATTAGAAATGGTGATTCTAAATGCAAACATAAGACAATTTTCTCGAGAACGAAGGGCGATATCAGAAACTTTTATTCTATATTTTCGACTTATGTTTTTACGTAGAATCACCATATCCCCGCTTGTGTTGACTCTGAAAAGAAATACAATATTAGTGTAAAATTGAAACGATACTGGGAAAGTACCGATAAATGAGTGTTTTATTAAACTGGTGCTGAAAAGTGCCGATTGTTGTTCCTTGTGAACTTCGAGAGGTAGTTCCCGTTGTATTAAATTAAAATGGGCACTGAAAAGTACCGTTTGGTCTCTTCGCCACTGTACATGGAGACACGTCTCTACTTTTAATGGGCATATTTCTGAAAAATAAAATATATACCGCAGTTAAGAGTCGTTTTCACGTGACAGTAAATCGTGACCTTTACGGTCATGACACTAAATGTCGTAATTTTTAAAACGAACCTTCAGAGGTCATCAGTTTCTTCTTCGGGCTGCTGGTCGCTCCAAAAATCGCGGCGCCTCTGGAAATCAGTCGAGGCTGCCGTCGCCTGTGGACCACGCTTCCTTATGCGGACTCTCTCTTTCGCGGTCCGAAGTGCTCGCTGCATCGAGACTTGAAAATCTGATCGGAGCGGCTTGCCGAAATGCGGGTTCCCAGATACCGCTTCTGAAAAAGTAATGCACGCAAAGTACGTTAGCATAATTATGTATAAAAACATGAAGATGCTTATTGCTTCGTACCGTAAATCGCCATCGCTATACGGGTATTGTACAACGGTCGTTGTCCTGTTCGGCCGAACCACGTGAAGGATGTTGTCACGTCATCGATGAGGGCCTCCTTCATACAAAAATCGACCGCAGCCTTCAGGTTGAACCCACCAACGTATTTGAAGTATTGAACCTAAACAAAGTAAATAAATATTGATGTAAGTATGTATTATATAAAAGTAAATAAAAGCATAATTTCGTTTTCACTTACAACTTTGGAATACGTTTCGTCATCGACGGTCTCGAAACACTCCACCTCCTCTGGTGACGATAGAGGAATGATGGCTGGTTTTCCAGCTGGTAAGTAGACCGTTACGGGTGGGTTGGACACGTTGCAGAACACTCTCCAACAGAGTATTCATTCTTCTGCAAGCAGAACGGATGGAGACGTAAGGTATTAATGAACACGGTAACATGCGATACTTACGTCAGCTGCACCTCCATGGATCCAATACGATCATGCAGGCTTCTGCGAAAATTAACATTTATAAGAAAATGTCCTTACAGTAATATTTTTATAGCAAAAAAAAGAAACATGTAAATTTACCCATTATCAGGAGGTTGGGTCGGCGCTGTATTCTGCTGCACCGGCTCACTGTGGATCACAGTGGCGCGTGCAGACGACGAAGTCCCTGGATCTGTGAATCCTTCGAGGACAGGAACACTGATCGCATAAGTAGTCTGAAACACAGAAATATTGGGGTTATCACTAGGAACACCGTGTGACGATGTTGAACCCTGTTCCTGCAGGACCATCCTCAAATCATGGATGTCCTGATCGATCGGTGGTCTCGGCGCGGTCGACGTCCTTCGCCGTTTCGGAGTTTCCTCCTCCGAAGAAGTAGTTTGATAACGTGTGGGTTTCGTGACCACACGTTTCTCTCGTTGGCTCATGTCGGTCTGTAAGTAAAAAAAGTACATGTTACAATACTTAACAAAGGCGTGTTAGCTGTTTTTTACATTTTACATGCAATATTTTATGCACCACCTATTCAAGACGAACCTATATAACGTGCTACTCAATAAGTGGAGTGTAACTCGACAAAGGCCACAACAGTAGAAAACGTGAAAATGATCCATGCAGAAACATTCGAACCAAACGATAAAATAACTCATCACCAGAGATTAACAAGGATACGTGTAAGTATGGTTTTACTTGTGAAGAGCATTACAAAAGAAGAAAATGTAAATATTATAGCACGTCACTCACCAGAAAATAGTCGTAACTTACCAAAAACAGGAGACGAAACTAAATAGGGAAAACGATTTTTTTTTTGTTTTACATGGTGGAAATCCCTACCGGATATCTCACCCCCGTGGGAGGGGTGAGATTATGTGGGGCTCGCACCCACTAAAACCACCATGGTGACTGCCTGACGCGAGAGGCTTACACAAGGGAGAGGTACTGGCAGCTAGATACTTCTAATGATAATGTAAATGGAATTTGAACACTACGGCTTCTGGTTGTGTGTAATAACGGCAACGACATAGCTACGGGTTTCTAAGGGGGTGGGGTCATCGTTATTGCCAGTGGGTATAATACCTTAAAGAGGCATTCTAAAACATTTAGCGCGAACCTGATCGGGGGAGATATATGAAATGTGCTGGCTCAATGTGGCGTATTTATATACGCCAAGAGCCGAAGACATTATGCCGAGATCATAAAAATCATCGACCTCTAGAAATTTTTTAATACCTAATATATAGGAGTTATCGGAGGACATGCTAATATTAAAAATTAAGCAGATGGAGCCGTCGACTGAGATGAAACAATTATCGCGAACATTTATGCCCAGAGAAATGCTATTGAACTTTATCTTACGGTACTGAGAAGTATTGGTGTCGTTACTAATCGGTCTAGATACGCGAATAGAGGAATCGATATTGCAATGAATATTTGTGCCATGAAGTTGTCTCTCCCTCATCCTATTGGAATATTGTTGGAGAAGAAGACTTGGCTTTCTAAGAAATTTACTAAAAATGGACATGTTATTTTCATAAGGAAAAGCAGAATATGAATCTAAATTACCAAGACGTCTGACATCGTTGGTTAAATGAAGAAGGCCATGGACGTTATAGCTATTAAAAGTTGGGCCATAAAGTTCTTCGTTACGAAGAACAAATTTCTGCAAAGCTAACTCTGCGAAACTCAAGTGTGGGATCGAAGGGGATTCTGAAACTAAAACCCGTATGGCCGCGTGTAATAATAAAAAATGCATGTATACGGTTTTCTCCAGTATAACTGGCCCTGTATACAGAAGGAACTGACGAAATTCGGTGGCTTTATATTTTGGGACGTCTAGCAAAGTCTGAGGGGCAATATCTGCTAAGACTATTCAATCTCGCAGACAGTAAAGAAATGTCTGCGCGGCGCAATTTTGAGAAAGGTGAATAGTCTCCATGCACCCACGCAGACAACAGTTTCTTCACTATGCCCAAACATACAAGATGCATATACTCGAAAGGTACTTGCGAAACCATTCCCATCGGTAGCGATGACAATGGGCTTGTACCTTCCTTGTGATACTTCTGGTCTAACCGTCTAATGTAATCCTCGTCGGTTCGAGGTGAATGGTTTATCCCATCGAAAGCGTAATGCTTACCGTTCAGGGTACCAGAAACCGTACATTTGGAACAAGGACGGATAGACATATGCCCACGATGATTTAATGCAAATGCTCGAGCTGGTGCGTCAGCAATGAAACACCTCAGTCGTACGGGCAACTTAATAGAATGAAAATGTATGCCTCCGTTGGACATGATGGCCCTGACGTCAGCAATAAACTTCTCAAAGAAAGTATTTGGGTCGTGTGGTTTTTGGGGACCTTTATATATGCCTACTACTATTGTCTTTACGCGAGGAAGATTTGAAATCCTACATTGGATGGGCCAGATATGAATTGAACCTGATTTGTTTAAACTACATCCGTCGGTATGAAAATCTAATTCTAACTGTCTAACATTTGCTGCGGACAAAGTATTGGGGAGGCTTTTAATAATCTCTGCTTCCAGATCGAAATGAACGTATTCTCCTGGTGCCACGACGAAGGTGACAACAGGATTACGTGGCGTAGATACAAGTGTTCTAACATCCTGAGGCAACTGGGAGAAACAGGGATGCGTTCGAAGGAGAGATAATATATTATTTCCTTGAACGTGAGTTAAATTATTGTCTACAAAACAAGAGGCTAACCGTTGGCGAAATGATGGCTCGGGGAAGTATCACAGGATAATGAAACTGTCTCGTACATATTAGAAACGCGTGACGTGGACGTAGAAGGACCGGCGTCTTCTACATTTATATCGCGCCTAACACTGAATCTATCTGGGATTAAATTCACAGGAGTGGACGAACTACAACCTGCAGATGTGCTAGCAGCATTTTGGACGTTAGAAGTCTTACGAGGAACTCTACTGACCGTGTTCAATCCGGAACGGTGTCGCTCGCGTAAGTTATTTCGCATCTCGCGCATAACCCTCCTTTTCTGTCCCGCAGATAATGCGCGCCCGGGTTTCCGCGACGTAGATAATTTGAAATTATTAAATTCCATAATTACTTACGTATGTGAAGGTCTCGGAAAGATTATCGTGGTTTTGATGCTCTGGAAATTCTTCGGATCTGCCGTCAATGACTGCCACCTCAGAATGAACGAGAATTACGAACGTCCGCAAGGCAGCGCAGCCAATCCGAGCAGAGCCCACTGTACCGCCAAAATGTTACCTCGTGGTACCCTTTGTGTGACGTGGTACCTTGCGGACGTTCGTGATTAGTCGGGACTCTACTTCCTAGTTCGCGTTTGTCTCTCGCGAGACAGAAAAGGAGGGTTATGCGCGAGATGCGAAATAACTTACGCGAGCGACACCGTTCCGAATTGAACACGGTCAGTAGAGTTCCTCGTAAGACTTCTAACGTCCAAAATGCTGCTAGCACATCTGCAGGTTGTAGTTCGTCCACTCCTGTGAATTTAATCCCAGATAGATTCAGTGTTAGGCGCGATATAAATGTAGAAGACGCCGGTCCTTCTACGTCCACGTCACGCGTTTCTAATATGTACGAGACAGTTTCATTATCCTGTGATACTTCCCCGAGCCATCATTTCGCCAACGGTTAGCCTCTTGTTTTGTAGACAATAATTTAACTCACGTTCAAGGAAATAATATATTATCTCTCCTTCGAACGCATCCCTGTTTCTCCCAGTTGCCTCAGGATGTTAGAACACTTGTATCTACGCCACGTAATCCTGTTGTCACCTTCGTCGTGGCACCAGGAGAATACGTTCATTTCGATCTGGAAGCAGAGATTATTAAAAGCCTCCCCAATACTTTGTCCGCAGCAAATGTTAGACAGTTAGAATTAGATTTTCATACCGACGGATGTAGTTTAAACAAATCAGGTTCAATTCATATCTGGCCCATCCAATGTAGGATTTCAAATCTTCCTCGCGTAAAGCCAATAGTAGTAGGCATATATAAAGGTCCCCAAAAACCACACGACCCAAATACTTTCTTTGAGAAGTTTATTGCTGACGTCAGGGCCATCATGTCCAACGGAGGCATACATTTTCATTCTATTAAGTTGCCCGTACGACTGAGGTGTTTCATTGCTGACGCACCAGCTCGAGCATTTGCATTAAATCATCGTGGGCATATGTCTATCCGTCCTTGTTCCAAATGTACGGTTTCTGGTACCCTGAACGGTAAGCATTACGCTTTCGATGGGATAAACCATTCACCTCGAACCGACGAGGATTACATTAGACGGTTAGACCAGAAGCATCACAAGGAAGGTACAAGCCCATTGTCATCGCTACCGATGGGAATGGTTTCGCAAGTACCTTTCGAGTATATGCATCTTGTATGTTTGGGCATAGTGAAGAAACTGTTGTCTGCGTGGGTGCATGGAGACTATTCACCTTTCTCAAAATTGCGCCGCGCAGACATTTCTTTACTGTCTGCGAGATTGAATAGTCTTAGCAGATATTGCCCCTCAGACTTTGCTAGACGTCCCAGAGCTATTGAACAATGCTCAAAATATAAAGCCACCGAATTTCGTCAGTTCCTTCTGTATACAGGGCCAGTTATACTGAATCGTGTACTGGAGAAAACCGTATACATGCATTTTTTATTATTACACGCGGCCATACGGGTTTTAGTTTCAGAATCCCCTTCGATCCCACACTTGAGTTTCGCAGAGTTAGTTTTGCAGAAATTTGTTCTTCGTAACGATGAACTTTATGGCCCAACTTTTAATAGCTATAACGTCCATGGCCTTCTTCATTTAACCAACGATGTCAGACGTCTTGGTAATTTAGATTCATATTCTGCTTTTCCTTATGAAAATAACATGTTCATTTTTAGTAAATTTCTTAGAAACCCAAGTCTTCCTCTCCAACAATATTCCAATAGGATGAGGGAGAGACAACTTCATGGCACAAATATTCATTGCAATATCGATTCCTCTATTCGCGTATCTAGACCGATTAGTAACGACACCAATTCTTCTCAATACCGTAAGATAAAGTTCAATAGCATTTCTCTGGGCATAAATGTTCGCGATAATTGTTTCATCTCAGTCGACGGCTCCATCTGCTTAATTTTTAATATTAGCATGTCCTCCGATAACTCCTATATATTAGGTATTAAAAAATTTCTAGAGGTCGATGATTTTTATGATCTCGGCATAATGTCTTCGGCTCTTGGCGTATACATATAAATGCGCCACATTGAGCCAGCACATTTCATATATCTCCCCCGATCAGGTTCGCGCCAAATGTTTTAGAATGCCTCTTCAAGGTAATATACCCACTGGCAATAACGATGACCCCACCCCCTTAGAAACCCGTAGCTATGTCGTTGCCTTTATTACACACAGCCAGAAGCCGTAGTGTTCAAATTCTTCCATTTACATTATCATTAGAAGTATCTAGCTGCCAGTACCTCTTCCTTGTGTAAGCCTCTCGCGTCAGGCAGTCACCATGGTGGTTTTAGTGGGTGCGAGCCCCACATAATCTCATCCCTCCCACGGGGGTGAGATATCCGGTAGGGATTTCCACCATGTAAAACAAAAAAAAAATTGTTTTCCCTATTTAGTTTCGTCTCCTGTTTTTGGTAAGTTACGACTATTTTCTGGTGAGTGACGTGCTATAATATTTACATATTCTTCTTTTGTAATGCTCTTCACAAGTAAAACCATACTTACACGTATCCTTGTTAATCTCTGGTGATGAGTTATTTTATCGTTTGGTTCGAATGTTTCTGCATGGATCATTTTCACGTTTTCTACTGTTGTGGCCTTTGTCGAGTTACACTCCACTTATTGAGTAGCACGTTATATAGGTTCGTCTTGAATAGGAGGTGCATAAAATATTGCATGTAAAATGTAAAAAACAGCTAACACGTCTTTGTTAAGTATTGTAACATGTACTTTTTTTACTTACAGACCGACATGAGCCAACGAGAGAAACGTGTGGTCACGAAACCCACACGTTATCAAACTACTTCTTCGGAGGAGGAAACTCCGAAACGGCGAAGGACGTCGACCGCGCCGAGACCACCGATCGATCAGGACATCCATGATTTGAGGATGGTCCTGCAGGAACAGGGTTCAACATCGTCACACGGTGTTCCTAGTGATAACCCCAATATTTCTGTGTTTCAGACTACTTATGCGGTCAGTGTTCCTGTCCTCGAAGGATTCGCAGATCCAGGGACTTCGTCGTCTGCACGCGCCACTGTGATCCACAGTGAGCCGGTGTAGCAGAATACAGCGCCGACCCAACCTCCTGATAATGGGTAAATTTACATGTTTCTTTTTTTTGCTATAAAAATATTACTGTAAGGACATTTTCTTATAAATGTTAATTTTCGCAGAAGCCTGCATGATCGTATTGGATCCATGGAGGTGCAGCTGACGTAAGTATCGCATGTTATCGTGTTCATTAATACCTTACGTCTCCATCCGTTCTGCTTGCAGAAGAATGAATACTCTGTTGGAGAGTGTTCTGCAACGTGTCCAACCCACCCGTAACGGTCTACTTACCAGCTGGAAAACCAGCCATCATTCCTCTATCGTCACCAGAGGAGGTGGAGTGTTTCGAGACCGTCGATGACGAAACGTATTCCAAAGTTGTAAGTGAAAACGAAATTATGCTTTTATTTACTTTTATATAATACCTACTTACATCAATATTTATTTACTTTGTTTAGGTACAATACTTCAAATACGTTGGTGGGTTCAACCTGAAGGCTGCGGTCGATTTTTGTATGAAGGAGGCCCTCATCGATGACGTGACAACATCCTTCACGTGGTTCGGCCGAACAGGACAACGACCGGTGTACAATACCCGTATAGCGATGGCGATTTACGGTACGAAGCAATAAACATCTTCATGTTTTTATACATAATTATGCTAACATACTTTGCGTGCATTACTTTTTCAGAAGCGGTATCTGGGAACCCGCATTTCGGCAAGCCGCTCCGATCAGATTTTCAAGTCTCGATGCAGCGAGCACTTCGGACCGCGAAAGAGAGAGTCCGCATAAGGAAGCGTGGTCCACAGGCGACGGCAGCCTCGACTGATTTCCAGAGGCGCCGCGATTTTTGGAGCGACCAGCAGCCCGAAGAAGAAACTGATGACCTCTGAAGGTTCGTTTTAAAAATTACGACATTTAGTGTCATGACCGTAAAGGTCACGATTTACTGTCACGTGAAAACGACTCTTAACTGCGGTATATATTTTATTTTTCAGAAATATGCCCATTAAAAGTAGAGACGTGTCTCCATGTACAGTGGCGAAGAGACCAAACGGTACTTTTCAGTGCCCATTTTAATTTAATACAACGGGAACTACCTCTCGAAGTTCACAAGGAACAACAATCGGCACTTTTCAGCACCAGTTTAATAAAACACTCATTTATCGGTACTTTCCCAGTATCGTTTCAATTTTACACTAATATTGTATTTCTTTTCAGAGTCAACACAAGCGGGGATATGGTGATTCTACGTAAAAACATAAGTCGAAAATATAGAATAAAAGTTTCTGATATCGCCCTTCGTTCTCGAGAAAATTGTCTTATGTTTGCATTTAGAATCACCATTTCTAATTGTAAATATTAAATGTTAATATATGTGCACGTTGTAATTGTAAATATTAAAGACAAAATACATACTTTTAGAAATATAAATTTAAAACTGATTTAATAAACTGCGCCTCACATAACCTGCGAGCAGAACCTGAGAAGCTGCTCCAAAACTGCTGCTTACAAATTCTCTACGCGCAGTAGAAAGGGTGGGGATACACCTATAGGTACACATGTGTTGGTGCGTAGCCACGTCCGTGTGACGTCACGAGTAGGGGTGGCCATGTGACGTCACGGGTAGGCAATTGCTTAGTAATTCTGGACCTCAGATGGCGCTGTGGCTGTGCCTAGCAGACGGCGAAATCTGCTGTCGTTCTGCTGTCCATCTGACATCAGGCACTGCACCTCAGGCTCTGCACATCAGAACGCAGCCAAATGCGGACACAGACGACTACGGATCTGATGTCAGATTCTGCTGCCAGATCTGGCTATCAGGGTATTATTATACCACTCGATTGCTTGGAAGTCAAATTGACGCGAACGAAACTTGTTAGTATTCGAGCGTACGTGGTGTAATGAAGTCCATAGGACTGACCAACGTCGCTTTTATACCGACACGTACTTACACACCAATGTGCGAAAGTGTATTCCATCAGTGTTGGGGTTGATCACCGAATTCTCTCTCCCTCTCTCTCTCTCTTTCGCTCTCCCTCCCCCCTCTCTCCCTCTCCCTCCCTCCCCCCTCTCTCTCTCTCAATGATGTTCACACCCGTCGCTGTGGTCGCAATCTTTGAAATATTCGAAACGAGGCCCGAATAATTATCGCTCTATGTTTTCGTTGCTGGATGTTTATACGAAGGCGACGTTGGATTCTTTCGCGGCGGCGGTTCCTCTATTTAGGGTAATTAATCTCGAGCGTTCGATTCTCTCGCGCCTTATCTTTCGCGCCTGCTCGCCGTTCCTCGGACACGTATCGAAATTGCGCGGGAACGAGACACGTTCAAAGGTGTATGGGGAATTTTTCATCGATCGGCGGTGTCGCTACATCAGACTTTGGGGATTTTTCATCGAATCCAGGGATTTTTCTGGGGATTTTTCATCGATCTGCGGTGTCGCTAGATCAATCTAGGGATTTTTCGCTGCAACAGTTTACCAATTACCCCCTCCACCGTCAACGGTCCCGCGCGCGACGAGCCCCCTCCCCTCTGACGTGATCACCCTCACCCACGAACTCGATCGACGCCATCTTGAAATCCCCCAACCCCTCTGACGTCACCCCCTCGCCGCCGAACTCAAAACCCCCCTCCCCACCTCACCCCCTCGCCCATCTCGTCGAAGAGCGCGATTCCCCCCACCCCGCCTCACCCCCTCGCCCATCACGTCTAAGAGCGCGATTCCCCTCGCCCCGCCTCACCCCCTCACCACCACTTGATCCAGAACTCTCATAGCCTACCTACTCAGGTGGACCTACCCCAATTTGTGGCAAGTAAATGGTGGATTTGGAACTTTAAGGCTGCGCATAGAATTGTGTCCCGCAAGATAACAACATTCAGGACGCAATTTACGTTTGAAGATATTGACAATATCAAAAATATCGCAGAATCGTTTGTTTCTCGCGTAAAGTCTAACATCCCAGCTGTCGGAGTTGAAGAAATTTATAATGCAGACGAGAGTGGCTTCAACCTTGAAATACATTCTGGGCGAACATTGGCGAAATTAGGAGTGAAAACGGTAGAAGCGACGATTCAATCGGTATCTTCTACAACACATAGCTACACTATAATGCCTATTATATCAGCAAGCGGACGTCTTCTTTCACCACTATACATAGTTTTGAAGGAATCTACAGGAACACTTGGTCCGATAGTACAAAGAACTCTATTCCGTCCGGTTAATATTTACATCGGAGCTTCAAAGTCAGGAAAACTCACGTCTGAACATTTTAAAACTTGGTTTAGCGAAGTGTATCTACCGAATACTGGCCGTAGGAGCATGCTCCTACTCGACTCGTGGACGGGACACTGCCCAAGTGAGTTACAGCAGTTGATTCCACAAGACAAGGAAGTAACTTTTTCAATGGTTCCAAAAAAAACGACGGGCATCGTTCAGCCTTTAGATGTGTTTGGATTCCGAATTTGGAAAAATTTCGTGCAGACATTTTCGGATAATGTGATTCTCCAAGAGAGAGATGTCAATTTGCACTTACGTAACGAAATAATTAAATTGCAGTCCCTAACCCACAACCAGTTTTCTTCGCCTAGATTCAAAAACCTTTTTCAATATGCTTGGTTTAAAAGCGGATATCTAGAAACGCATCCCAGCGAATTTCAAAATCCTGTAGATTTCTGTTACTTCAGAAAGGAAAAGCTTATACCCAAATGTAGTATTTGTGGGGAGCCGGCTTTTATGCGATGTGCATGGTGTGGCAAATATTTTTGTTTCAATCATTTCTATGAAGAATATCATTATTGTACCAATTACAAGCCGTAATTTTCAATGTATCTATCATCTTCTATTAGTATAATTCTTCCGATGTATAATCACACAATACAGCATGTACAAAAAGAGACTGCGATTGTTTAAATACTACTTTATGCGGCCACTTCATTAATGAAAACTGCTATAATGTTATAATTAAGTTTAATATAAATCACTTTAATGTAATATTATAATATTTAACTGTAATATTATACACTCCGCGTCAAAATTAAGGGAACACTATAATTTCCCAAAAATTTTGGTCATTTTCAAATGGCTGTATCTCTGCGAAAAATGGTCGCAAAAAATATTTAAGAAACGCATTTTAAAGCTTGAAGCTTCTAGTTTTTGAATCAAGTACTCAATTTTTTTTCTTCGTCCATTATGATACTGTTTTATCAAGATAAAGCGCAGGAAACGAAGTTTCAGAAATTTTTGCCTAGTTTGGACGTATGCACGGGCCAAAAAATTTTATTTTTCAGATAAATTCAATGGAGAGCTCTTACAGAGCAAATATTTCTCTTTAATTTCGTTTTTTTTATTTTGTTGTATGATTTTTATTGACCGAGTTATTCGCTATCAAAGCGATAAAGGAACTTTCTACTTTGAACGCCTATAACTTGCTGTTGGAAATTCAACTAGTACCTCACTCCGCCACTCTCATGATCTCAGCAGCACCTCCCGGGCGCAGCGCTCATGGCGGATCCACAATCGATATTCTGATCACGATCATGTCGCGTAGCTCAACAACCAATCACGCGTCTCCACGTCAGTCAAGCTGCGGGAAGACGCGATCATCCATCTTGTTCTCACATTCGTATTCACAACGCGTAACAGTCAGTCTCGTGGTTTTTTGCAACGGGTATTGTTAACGGGTGAACTCTCTTCTCAGACGTTAAAATTATTAACTCAACTCATTCTCTCATCATTGCTCATTCTCTTCAATCAAATTTCTCACTCTCGTGATCAAAACATCGATTGTTGGTAGGTCGCGCGTGTGAACCACCACGTGGCCAACGCGACCAGTTTTCTCAAGACATTAATTCTCACCTTTTGCTCATGTGCATGCACTGCACACTTTCTCATAACCTGTATTCAATTCTGTGACGTGAATAAAATCAAGACAATTGTGGTGCAACCATACACATAACATTCAGACTTTCAGTTGAACATAACCTCTCTCACGACACCGGCAAAACTCTCTCAAATTATTTTACACTTGCTAACGCATGATCGTAGAACATTGTTCATGAGTGTTTTGTAAAGCTAAGACAGTTTCCTTTCAGAACCTTTAGTTGCCAATTCAATGACATTTTTTTTAACCGTATTAAAGTCATTTTAAAATGATCCCAATAATTGCACATTTACCATTTTCTAGAAAACATGATGCCACTTCAAGGAAAATCATGGAATCATTCAAGTGTCCACGTTTTTTCTGAGGTGAAACTACCCCTTAAACACATTGCAAAAGGCCGGACCGATCAGATTTTTTTTCCGTATATCCTCGATGGTCAAACATGCGATACGGTCTGAAAAATTGAAGGGTCACCTGTTTTACGTTATGTTTCTCTGTAAAACCCTTTCTATTGTTCTCGCGGCTTTTGAACACTTGTTGCACGTTTTTTTTTGTTATTTCAACGTCATTTTAGTAAAAAGAAAGGATTTCAAAAATTTACAAAAAATTATACCCAAACTCTTCGCAATGACGAAAACTGTACTTCAATAGCTGGCATTAGCACCATCCAAAGCGCGCCACGAGTTGGCGCATGCGCGGTCGGATTTACACTTCATTGTATGTGCGTCAGCATGGAGAGATGAGACCCTGCGGTTCGTCACTCCCGCAGTATTTTCTGACTCCAAACTCACTCTCCGATGCGTGTGTGTATGAGAGCACGTGCGTGCGTTGTGTAGGTCTGTGTGTATTTGTGTGTGGTCTAATAATGTGTGTTGCCCCCTCTCCGCATGAGGACTTCCCTCAATCGGTTGCGCATGTTAATGCAGTTGCGGATTTGCCTTTGGGGAATTCTCTGCCAAATTTGGCGGAGGGCGTCTGCTAATTGTCCCAAATTCGTCAGGTTCGGGTACTGTTGTCGCAAACGTCGCCCAAGAATGTCCCAAACGTGCTCAATCGGATTCAGATCTGGGCTCACTGCTGGATGGCCAAGAACTGATATCCGATTTTGCCGCAAAAATCGTAGCGTATAGCTTGCCGTATGCGCCCTTGCATTATCCTGCATAAGGACGAAGCGGTTCCCCATACGTTGACGCAGGGGGAGTACAACGGGGCGCAGAATCTCGTCCACGTACCGCGCAGCGGTCAGCCCACCCGGTGGGAGCACAATTGAGTGGGGAGACCACTGTAACGGTCCGAAATGTAAGGGTGTTTTCGGGAATTTATTTCAACCAAACAACGCAAGTAAATCAATATATTGCTCAGTATAGTTAATAGTGTACATATCGAAGGGTAAGAAAATTTTTTTTTCAATCAAATTCATAAATTCGTTTCCTGTATACTCTTCGTCAAAATTTGGGCTTGCGGCAAAAACATGCTAGTCGCGTTGACAGTGCTGTAACGTTCTCCAACGTGGCATTGCCGTTTAGTTACAGGTGTCTTCACAAGTAGAGCGGTTTACCTGTGAATTTGTTGGATTGGTTCGTTGGCATGCGATTAAGAAATAAATTTCAAGAAACCAGAGTCCTCTTTTAACAATAATAACAATAGTTTATTCAAAAATATGTTTTGACGCTAGATCGTAATGGAATATAAGATGACACTGAGTCATGTGAACTAATAGAACTAAAGTTAATATCGTAACCACGTATCGGTCGATAAATGGATATCGCTTTGCTTATAACTATGCTGAGTCGGTAACTAAGAATATGGTTTGTTCGTCGGTAATTTATACTAAGGGTACGATACTTAATCGTTAATTAATCATAGAGTCTCGACACTAAGTCGTAATTAATAATATACTGAAAAACGCTTGGTCGGTTTTTGAATGTCTTAGTTTTGAGTCAAAAAGGGTTTCTTCTCTCGGACTGTTATTTGCTTCCAGATGCCTATCAGCTGGCCTACGCTTTCTAGGATTGTTGCTAGGTAACCAATTAAGGTGTCCCCAGATGGAAGTTGAGTTTGACAATTCCTTCCTTTGAATTTGTAATATCTTCTTGGTGCCTATCAGCTGGCCCAACGCTTTTGTGATAGGAACTTTGGGGCTAGTAAAAGCGACCTCGGATTTGGTAGTGGCGGGGCTAGTAAAAGCGACCTCGGATTTGGAAATAGCGGGGCTAGTAAAAGCGACCAAGGATTTGGAAGTAACGGGGCTAGTAAAAGCGACCAAGGATTTGGTAGTAACGGGGCTAGTTAAAGCGACCAAGGATTTGGAAATTGAGTTGGAAGTCAGGACGTCGATTAAAGATATACTATAGGTTCGGTATCAGAACCAAGTCTCCGGCTGATGTTCTGCTGCTGGTGTCCTCTATTTATAATGGCTCCCGGGACTCGGCCAGCCAATCAGTAGTTGCGTCGTTCTCGCGCACCAATCGAAATTCACATCCGGTTCGCGCCACTCGCGCACTGCACTAGGTTTAATCGGCGTCCGGTTATTGTGACGTCTGCGCTTGCGCGCTTGAATCGTTCGCGGCGCTGAGTCCACTGTTTGAATATGCGGTAATGCGCCTGCGCTGCGCGTGATTTAGTTCGCTGTTTTCCCGCTACGTGGCGTGTCACTTACATGAGTTTGTACGTCTTAATACTAATGTTTATAACTAATTATAATAGAACGGAATAATGAATAATATAATAGAACGTAACGATTAATATATAAAGGAACTGGAAATTAAGGCTTAATGTTTATATAAAGAAAGGAAAAAATGTATGGCGGTGGGCAGTGGCACGTTACAGTGCCCAGGCCATATGGTTAATCCGAATTCAAAAACACAATAATATTCAGAAACTAGAAGCCTGCCTCTATTACGTGACGATAAAAAAAAGTCAAAATTGTAAAAAATTACAAAATGGCGGACCACTGAAAAAAAATCACGTTTTCGGGGTACAAAATTGGGGAAATGTTAATAAAAAAAATAGAAGCAGGTCGAAATTTGAAAAAAACTGATCGTTACGTAATAGCCACGGGTTTTCCGTACAAGAAATGTCCTTGACCATGTTAATTGGACGTATAGTTTTCTCTGTAGACTGTCAACGCAGTTGAAAAATGTAATTCTGAGGAAAACGCGTTCAATGTTCCGCGCGGCTCAGTCGCGCGTTTGACCCCGCTTCACAGAAAATACTATATCTCCGTCAATTTTGCGAATTTCTTCATAAAATTTGGAGACAGCATTCTTGAAATGTACGTCTTTCAGAAAATGTGAAAAAGAAAAAATCGATTTTTCCGAGTTTTAATGGTCCGAAAAGTAAGGGTGTGTTTGGGGAATTTATTTCAACCAAACAATGCAAGCAAATCAATGTCTTACTTAGTATAGTTAATATGTGCATATTGAAGGGTAAGAAAAAATCAATTTTTTCAATCAAATTCATAAATCCCTGTCCTGTATACTCTTCGTCAAAATTTGCGCTGCGGCAAAAACATGCTAGTTGTGTTGACAGTGCCCAGGCCATATGGTTAATCCGAATTCAAAAACACAATAATATTTGGAAACTAGAAGCCTGCCTCTATTACGTGACGATCAAAAAAAGTCAAAAAAAATTGTAAAAAATTACAAAATGGCGGACCACTGAAGAAAAATCATGTTTTCGGGGTACAAAATTGGGGAAATGTAGATAAAAAAATATAAGGAGGTCGATAATTAAAAAAAACTGATCGTCAGGTAATAGAGACGGCTTTTTCGTACAATAAATGCCCTTGTTCATGTCAACTGGACTTATAGTTTTCTCTATAGACTGTTAACGCGGTTCAAAAGTGTCATTCTGAGAAAAACGCATTCAAAGCTTGATTGACACATAATTTGTAAATGGAAACTAAATTTATTAACGCACTTCTAGTCAGCTATTCCAAAAACATGCTAGTCGCGTTGACAGTGCCCAGGCCATATGGTTAATCCGAATTCAAAAACATAATAATATTTAGAAACTAGAAGCCTGCCTCTATTACGTGACGATCAAAAAAGTCAAAATCGCAAGGAATTACAAAATGGTGGACCACTGAAAATAAAATCATGTTTTCGGGGTACAAAGTTAGGGAAATGTTGATAAAAAAATATAAGATTGTCGTTAATTAAAAAAAACTGATCGTCAAGTAATAGAGACGGCTTTTCCGTACAATAAATGTCCTTGATCATGTTAATTGGACGTATAGTTTTCTCTGTAGACTGTCAACGCGGTTGAAAAATGTCATTCTGAGGAAAACGCGTTCAATGTTCCGCGCGGCTCAGTCGCGCGTTTGACCCCGCTTCACAGAAAATACTATATCTCCGTCAATTTTGCGAATTTCTTCATAAAATTTGGAGACAGAATTTTTGAAATGTGCGTCTTTCAGAAAATGTAAAAAAAGAAAAAATCGATTTTTCAGATATTTTATAGTGGTCTCCCCCCTTAATGGGCGCCGTGAGTACCGCGTTACCCCGGCCCAAACCATAACTGATCCACCATTGAACGCAACAACCGGCCTTGTATGGTTGGCATTATGGCGTTCACCACGACGACGCCAGACCCGAACCCGTCGATCATTCCCGTGGAGGCAAAATCGGGACACGTCAGTAAAAAGGACATTTGCCCATTGACGCTGGCCCCAGTGCACATAATGGCGAGCGTATGCCAAACGCTGCCGTTGATGTGTGCGAGTGAGCAACGGGACTCCCACTGGACGCCTTGAACGCAAGCCAACGTCCCTCAATCGACGTCTGATAGTACTATTGGAGATCGGACGTGGCGGATTATGTCTGCGGTTCATAAATTGTCCCGCAATAACGCGTGCAGTGACGATTGGCTCCCGAAGAGCATGTCGCGTAATCCTTCTATCCTCTCGAGAACTTGTCGCACGTCTGCGCCCTTGCCCTGTTCTGCGAGAGTACAATCCAGTCTCTCGAAATCGAGCATACAGACGGTTGACAACCGACGGACTAACACCAAAGGAATTGGCAACGTCTCGCTGGCTGTGGCCCTCCTCCAACAAAGTCACAAGCCGAGCGACTTCGAACTCAGTCAGGTGACGCCGGGGCATAACTTGATGCAAAAAAGAAAGTTCGCTAAAAGTCTAATTTAATGTCGCAAGTTGTAGCGTGAGTAGCTGTGGCGCGGCGTCTCGTCTTGCTGTGTTGGCGCGCTTTGGATGGTGCTAATGCCAGTTATTGAAGTACAGTTTTCGTCATTGCGAAGAGTTTGGGTATAATTTTTTTGTAAATTTTTGAAATCCTTTCTTTTTACTAAAATGACGTTGAAATAACAAAAAAAACGTGCAACAAGTGTTCAAAAGCCGCGAGAACAATAGAAATGGTTTTACAGAGAAACATAACGTAAAACAGGTGATCCTTCAATTTTTCAGACCGTATCGCATGTTTGACCATCGAGGACATACGGAAAAAAAAATCTGATCGGTCCGGCCTTTTGCACAGTGTTTAAGGGGTAGTTTCACCTCAGAAAAAACGTGGACACTTGAATGATTCCATGATTTTCCTTGAAGTGGCATCATGTTTTCTAGAAAATGGTAAATGTGCAATTTTTGGGATCATTTTAAAATGAATTTAATACGGTTAAAAAAAATGTCATTGAATTGGCAACTAAAGGTTCTGAAAGGAAACTGTCTTAGCTTTACAAAACACTCATGAACAATGTTCTACGATCATGCGTTAGCAAGTTATAGGCGTTCAAAGTAGAAAGTTCCTTTATCGCTTTGATAGCGAATAACTCGGTCAATAAAAATCATACAACAAAATAAAAAAAACGAAATTAAAGAGAAATATTTGCTCTATAAGAGCTCTCCATTGGATTTATCTGAAAAAAAATTTTTTGGCCCGTGCATACGTCCAAACTAGTGTTGTGCAAAGGGCCTGGATCGAGATTCCCCCTGAGAATCTCGCGGTGTTCCTAAGGCGTCCTCTGCGGTTGTCGTCCGACGGGCTCCGGATACTCGGGTGAAGATGCCGGGACGGGTATACTCGGTTGGAAACCGAGGGTAGTAGGATCCTTGGCCGGTTAAAGAGTTAGCACTCACCGTAAGGTTTAACAAGTTTATTCAATCCCGATCTGGGTTACAGGACACTGTGACAATCACGCGTGAGACATCCGACAGGACTCGTGTCAAGTCGGTAATAAGTCTGAGCTCGCATTGCTCGTACATCATTCTTATACTTTAATCGGGGCGAAGCGGGGACCATCGGGGTCTCCGCCTTCGGCCTGCTTTTCGACTGTTTCATCATGTGCTGATGCTTACAGTCGCGTTACCGAGAATCCTTACGCGGTTGTGCTGGATTTCGGCGTTCGATTATGGCAATCGAAATGTAGGGCGGTGTTGTTACGCCAGGGCGTTAGTTGGGTTACAACATCCCCCCCCCTTTGAGGAAAGGGTGCTTAGGGAAATTTTTTCGCAAGTTATTGGTGAAATTTCCCGGTACCCTAAATCGTCATAGCGCACACGGCGTACTCGCTGTTCGTGACAGGCAATCTGTTTGTCGCTACGTGCGAGTTTGGTGCTGCTGGTTCCTGCGCTTTCGCTGG
This sequence comes from Andrena haemorrhoa, assembly GCA_910592295.1. Lineage (NCBI taxonomy): Eukaryota > Metazoa > Arthropoda > Insecta > Hymenoptera > Andrenidae > Andrena > Andrena haemorrhoa. Next base: position 24,109,089 of record OU342942.1, read on the forward strand.
TATGGGTATTTGCCATCTCCGGCGCAGTTGGTAGTCGCGTGTTATTAAGTATGCGACGAGTATGCTAAGTATTACTAATACAATAGTTGTCGTCGTTGGGTGTACAATTTGCCAGGTTGCTAACCCTGCTGAGTAGCTGTTGTTAGTTAGATCGCTGTCCACCTTGTTCAGTTGATTGTACAATGCTGAAAACTCGGCTGGGTTTTTTAGTAGCTTGTCTAACTGAAAACGCGTGAGGGCCTGCGGCGGTTCGCCTCGTTGCGTTGCGTTTATTGCTGCCGTTATATCGTAACGTGGTGCCGTCGGTAGTTCGAAATCCTGACTATACGATGTCTGTCGCTTTTTTAGCACTATGTCCTTGCTTCGGACGTTACAATTTCCCGTAATCCTGAGGATTCCTGTTTTGTCAATATCGACGTGCTCAGGCGGTCGTTCGTTACATTGTATAGTCAGTGTTTCCGTTTGGTGCGCCGCGAAAATCCACGTGTCCGCTCGCGAGGTCCCTACCCACATCGTGTGGTTTGCCGCGATGTGTTTTATCTCGCAATTTTTCGGGAACTTGTCCGACGGTTGCAGCCATAGGCTTGCTTCGCACTCAAGATCGTCGTTTACGGTGTGTGCGAGCATTGGCCGTTCGCAATAATATTGGGTAGCTACCTGTTTGCATCCCTTTGGTTCGTCCTGATCGGTGAGCACGTATTGGTCGGTGCTCGCGTCGATGACGAGGATTGGGGTCCTTATGACTAACAGCGCGTATGTGTTGTCGTGGACGTGGATCGGGGCTGGGGTTGCCTCGATCGCCGTAAATGTTTGCGAAGAGATTAATGGGACGGTTATTACTGCTATTAACGTAGTCCTATCAAAATACGCGGTGACCGATGACAATATTTCGATCACGTTAGTATTTTCTATGTTTGGCGCGATGGGGAACGTAAGCCCGTTTGGGAGATGCTGTACGGCGGTTTGTAACAACTTAGTGATTTGCATGCTTCCTAATACGTTACTGTGTATTATGCCTGCTTTCAGACTGGTGTAGTATTGCAACACGTCGTCTACGTCCTGAGTCAGGTCGGTCAGTAGGGCATTTAATGTAGTGAAATGGTCTACTGCGTCAGCTCTTTGCTTTTGCTGTAGTAAGGCCGTCTCGATCCGCGTACGTAATAGTCTCGATTATTCGATGAAATGCTTTAGTTTGTTCGCGTGAGTAAGTAGAGTTTTCTTTCCTTTTTGAATCGTGTAGTTTACTCGCGAATTTTGTTTTAAGATTGTATATGGTCCGATCCATTTGCTTTCTAGTTTCTTAGATCTTCCTCGCCGTACTGTTTCGTCATACAGTAATACTTTGTCTCCCGTTTTGAAGTCTATTTCGCGGGTTTTCTTGTCGTAGTTTACCTTTGATTTCTCCTTTGCGCCTTGCAGTTTTTCTCTTGCGACTTCGTGTGCCGCTCGTAGCCTTTCTCGGGTCTCTTGGGCGTAGTCATCGTAATTATACGTTGGTCTGGGGGGTACCCTTAACGCGGTTGGTAGTTCCGCGGTTTTTCCGAACGTTAATTCAAATGGCGTATAGCCTGTCGCCGTATGGGGCGTAGTATTGTACGTAAACATCGCGTATGGTAACCATTCGTCCCAGTCCTTCTGGTCGTGGTCTATATAGTGGCGTAGGTATTCCACGAGGGTTCGGTGCGACCTTTCCAGGGCTCCGTTAGACTCGGGATGGTACGCTGTAGTCTGGATTTTGTTAATCCGTAGCAATTTACAGACGTTCTTAAACATGTCGCTTAGAAAATTCGTTCCCTGGTCGGTGAGTATTTTCTCGGGTACTCCGTACTCGCAGACTATTCGGGTGACGAATGCTTTTGCGACGGTTCGTGCTTCCTGGTTAGGAAGGGGGATCGCCTTACTGAGTTTGGTAAGGTGGTCCTGGAACGTCAATATGCAGGTATTCCCATGTTCTGTTTCAGGTAGGGGTCCTACGATGTCTAACGCTGCTTTTTCGAATGGATTTCGGGGGGTGTCCGTGATCTCCATTGGCGCTTTACTTCTTCTGCTCAATTTATTCTTTTGGCATAGACTGCATTTCTGTATGTAGTCTTCGATGTCCTTGTCCATTCCTGGCCATCGGTATTTTTTCTTGATTCGCTGCGTAGTACGCTGGATGCCTTGGTGTCCTCCTAGGGGTGCCAAGTGGTATTCATATAGAATCTGTTGTTTATCTTCCTGCTCAGTGACCTCGATCGGTGCCTCTTCCGTCGAATGGTTTGTCAGGTGTTGCTCGTTGGCTGTTTGCAGTGCATGCACATTTCGGCTTAGCGCGTCTGCGTTTGTGTTGCTTTTCCCTGCTTTGTGGATGATTTGGTAGTCGTATTCGGCTAGTTGTATTCTCCACCTGATTAGTCTGGATCCTGGGTCCTGTACCTTGAATAACCATACTAGGGCCTTATGATCCGTTACTACCTTGAACGTTGTGCCATACACGTAGGGCCGGAAATGTTTTACTGCCCACACAATGGCTAGCAACTCTTTCTCGGTCGTACTGTAGTTCCGCTCAGCTTTATTTAGTACTCTGCTGGCGTAAGCTATTGGCTTGTCCTCACCTATTTTTCCTTGTGACAGTATCGCGCCTACCGCTACGTCTGAGGCGTCGGTGGTCACGATGAATTCCTTTGTAAAATCTGGATAGATTAGGAGTGGTGCTGTCGTCAGGGACTCCTTTAATGTTTCGAACGCGTTCTGCTGTTCGGCTGTCCACTTGAAGTCTACTTTATTGCTCGTAATACTTGACAAGGGCTTAGCTATTTTGGAGTACTTTGGGATAAATCTGCGATAGTATCCTGCTAGTCCTAAGAATGCTTGCAGTTCCTTTAGCTTGATTGGAACTGGAAATTCTCTTACTGCTTGGGTTTTTTCGGGATTCGGCTTGATCCCTTCGGGCGTAATTATGTGCCCTAAAAATCCCACTTCCTTTCGCAGGAATGCGCATTTTCCTGGTTGTAGCTTCAGATTGTACCGGCGCAAGTTGTCTAAGACCTTTCGTATTCGCGTATTGTGTTCCGTTAGGCTTGCCCCGTGGATAACAATATCGTCGAGGTAGACGAAGCAATCTATTCCTTGCAGTCCGACTAGCACGGTGTTCATGGCTCGTTGGAACGTCGCGGGTGCGTTTTTTAGGCCGGAAGGCATACGATTGAATTCGTAGTGGCCTTGAGGCGTAGAGAACGCAGTCTTTCCCTTGTCCCTGTCGTCCATGGGTATCTGGTGATATCCTGACGCGAGATCTAGTGTGGTAAAATACAGTGCTTTCCCTAGTTGGTCGAGTATATCTGTGATATTCGGCAAGGGGTACGAATCTCCTATTGTAACTTCGTTTAGCTTTCTGAAATCTACAACTACGCGCTTCTTGACGTTTCCTTCCGCATCTGGTTTCTTCGGGACTACTAATAACGGTGCGTTCCACGGGCTTGAGCTGTGCTGCACTATTCCGTCCTCTAGCATTTCATTTACCTGCTTCTCGACTTCGCGCTTATGCATTTCGGGTAACCTATAAGGTTTAACGTTGCAGGGTAAGGTATCCTTGGTTATCGGGATCCTATGCGTAGTCACTGTAGCCGTGGTGAGTTTATCTCCCGGTAAATGGAATATGTCGTGATATTCCCTACAGATTTCGGTTATGGACTCTTCTTCTTCGGAATTCAGGTGTTCGCAGTTCACCTGTTCCATAATTCGAGAAATTCGCGCCGTCAGCGATTCGCGCGCGGTCAATGCTCGGACGACCGCGGCGCTATCGTTAGCTTGAACGGTTTCGTAGTCCGGTATGTCGGCTAACGTAATTCGCGGTATAACTACCTCCTGTGCTTGGTCTGTTGTATTCATGACACAGCCTATGCAATGGCCCTTTTTGGGCGTAGTTAGTCCTTCTCCTAGATATACACCTTCTATTAACTGGCGTTTTTCTATAATTCCTTCTTTGAGGCTGTCTGTCCGTATCAGACATATTTTCTGAGTGCGCGCGGGTACATTTACTGTCGCGTAACTCTTAACGTTTGCTTTTAACGTTTGCCAGGGTTTTCCCTTTATTGACACTTCCTGAGTGTCGTAGTTTATGGCAATTCTATTGGTTTTGAGGAAATCTAACCCTAGAATTCCGTCTGCGTTGCCTAGTGTGTCGGTGTCGACTACATGTAGCGGGTGTCTTACTTCTTTCCCGTTTATGCGGAATGTGGCTTCTATTTTCCCTAGGGTTTTAGCCTTGTCTCCTGTAAACGAAGTGAGTAGTACTTCGCTGGGCTCTATTTTGATATTAGCTGCTAGTGCTTTCTTTACGATCAATGATACTTCTGCGCCGTTGTCTATCATCATTGTAGTTTTACCCTGTCTAGCTTCTCCTATCTCGACTCCTACCCTATCTGACAAGAATCTCTTGTTCGCGAGTGAGTCTATTCTAATCATTCGAATAGTTCGCGTCTGCTCTCGGGCAGGCGAATTTCTTCGCGGCAGTCCGGCGCGCTCGTCACTGTTTCGAGCTGCGGAATGCGCGCGATCAGCGTTTCCGTATCGCGGTGTCGACCTAGCCCCGAAGGTCGGTTGTCGACCCTCGGTGTCGGCCGTTATGGTTTGTACTCTCCGGTTACCTCCGGGTGCAGGGAAACTTCGGCGCGGATTATTTTTAGACTGTCCCTTCCAGCAGTCCTTTGTATAATGCCCTGATCGTTTACAATTGAGGCAATATTTGCTTGCTGTGGTGCTTGAGGTCGCCGTGCTACTTGCCGCACGTGCCCCAGAGGAGATGACGGCTCGTTTTCGAGTTGTCCGTTCTTCTTCTGGTGGGTCAGAGGCGGGGGACGGCGTCCTTGCCGCTTGCCCTGGATTTATCTCCTGACCTACCGTGTCTGTTAACCGGTCGAGAGATCTTTCCATTGCAGCTATCTGCTCTACTAGGATCGCGACGCTTTCTGCGACTATGTCGCGTGCGGGTACCGGCTCAGTGCTTGACATATCCGTGGTTTGGAAGTCAGTCTGGTTTAATAGGGTGCTTTCCCCTTGGTTACGCGGGCTTCCTAGGTTAATTGCTGTCGTCCGGTCCATACGTGGAAGTAAGCTAAAATCTAGTTCTCTAAGCGGGTATTGTCGCTCGGATACTACGGATCCTTCGGGATTTAATACGTTTTGTATTGCTTCTAGAGGGAAATGATTGTCGCTTTTTGTCTGCTCGAGGGCAGATCGCGTACGGATTCCGGATCTACAGAGGTTGTCGAGTGCGAAAACTAGAGGGTCGTCCTCTGACGGTCGCGGTCGCGGTTTTCTGAGTCTACGCGGGCTGCTCCGACTGAGGGCGAAGGGCGAGGTTGGTTCCCTTCGCTCGGTTAATTCTATGTTTCGCTCGATATTTGCGTCTACGGACTTTGCTCGGCGCATGAGAACGACGGTGTTCGACTCGTTTTTGCTGAATGTGATATTTCGCACTTACAGCACGTAGAGCTGGCGAAGCATGGTCGTCTCGATGTCGGTCGTGGAATTTCCTGCAGGTGTCCTCTGTAGACGGATGTCAGCAGTGCGGAGTGAGCTGCCCAACTTTTGTGGGTAGTTGTCTCCGCTATGTCCTGTTGTTCCTCAGTCGGTCTGACTTGTTCCTTACGTTGGCTGGATCCCACCGCTGCCACCAATTTTGTTGTGCAAAGGGCCTGGATCGAGATTCCCCCTGAGAATCTCGCGGTGTTCCTAAGGCGTCCTCTGCGGTTGTCGTCCGACGGGCTCCGGATACTCGGGTGAAGATGCCGGGACGGGTATACTCGGTTGGAAACCGAGGGTAGTAGGATCCTTGGCCGGTTAAAGAGTTAGCACTCACCGTAAGGTTTAACAAGTTTATTCAATCCCGATCTGGGTTACAGGACACTGTGACAATCACGCGTGAGACATCCGACAGGACTCGTGTCAAGTCGGTAATAAGTCTGAGCTCGCATTGCTCGTACATCATTCTTATACTTTAATCGGGGCGAAGCGGGGACCATCGGGGTCTCCGCCTTCGGCCTGCTTTTCGACTGTTTCATCATGTGCTGATGCTTACAGTCGCGTTACCGAGAATCCTTACGCGGTTGTGCTGGATTTCGGCGTTCGATTATGGCAATCGAAATGTAGGGCGGTGTTGTTACGCCAGGGCGTTAGTTGGGTTACAACACTAGGCAAAATTTCTGAAACTTCGTTTCCTGCGCTTTATCTTTATAAAACAGTATCATAATGGACGAAAAAAAAAAATTGAGTACTTGATTCAAAAACTAGAAGCTTCAAGCTTGAAAATGCGTTTCTTAAATATTTTTTGCGACCATTTTTCGCAGAGATACAGCCATTTGAAAATGACCAAAATTTTTGGGAAATTATAGTGTTCCCTTAATTTTGACGCGGAGTGTATATATACATACATATATATATATATATATATATATATATTGTTCAAGACAGAGTGAGGGGAAAGGGGCGTCGGCGTCCCGAGCGAAGCGACGGTGCCACTAGCTCTCGGCTGCGGGCCGAGCCGAATCGGTTATTGTTTACAAAGGAGCTGAGTGGGCCATCTCTGGGCGTCACCAGCTAATTACGACCAGGTAGCTCACTCAGCTGCTGATTACGTCACTCCGATCCACGTGACTTCCCGGAATCCTCGTCAGGACTCCGGGAAACGAGAGTTCCGGCTTCTTCTCGCTTTACACTCCTTAGTGTAAAGCGAGAAGAAGCGCATGTCCCGCGATCGCGCGAGATTTTACCGATATCGAACAAGTAGCCAGATCGCTGGCGTGGCGAGCTAGTGCAGATTTTGTAAAAGTCAGACATTTCAATAACACAAACTGCATGTAAATAGTTGTATATAGTGAAGTGGCTTTATTAAATAGTACAAGTTTCTTTTTGTTAAATCTTCGCACATTATTTATTTATCGTGTGATTTCCAAAATAACCTAATACGATTACACTTGAAGTAATGCATATACGAATGTGCTGATATCATAATGATTCATGCACGTCATTGATTAGCTCATTGATGAGTTTTTGCTTGGATACAATTTTAGGTACCTACTGCCTTGCTTAAATAATTGAAAGCTGTCTGAACTTTATATAACGAATAATTTAAATATGGGTTTAAGAAACCATTTTATTAATGGCAACTGCTAAAATGGGCTTAAAATTCGGTAATAGAGGTTGTATTTGTTTGCAAAAAAAATATAACGCATATACTATTGTTACGGATCGAATTACAAAATGTACAGACGCACACAATTGATTGTTCACGCTGATTTAACACAAAGAATCATGTACTATTTAATAAAGTCACTTCACTATATACAATTAATTACAAGGTGGTTGTTATGTGGTTACGAGACATTTATGTGATATCCACGCTATATTTAGACTAACGCACTATCCCACTGCGCCAGCGATCTGGCAACTTGTGCGATTTAAGAACTCTCGCGCGATCACGATACGTGCTTACGGTTCTGCACTCGAAACGAGAAGAAGGCGGAAATCTCGTCTCCCGGAATCCTCGCCAGGATTCCGGGAAGTCACGTGGGCGCAGGTGACGTAATTAGGAACCGAGTGAGGCATCGTAATTAGCGGGGGACACCCAGAGATGGCTCACTCAGTTCCTGTAAACATTTTGCCGATTTGTATCGGCCCGCGACTTGGTCTCACACGCCTCGTCCCGCTCATGACGTCGACGGCCCCCTTCCTCACTCTGTCTCCAACATTTCCCGCCCGCCTCGTCAAGGAGCTTGACGAAATATTGCACTCCTGAGCGTGCTTCTTGAAATGCGTTCCATCGTGGGCCTCAACCGGCACAGACATGAGAGGGCGCCGCCGGCGTCCAAGCGCGAACAGGGACCGCCCGCGTGATCGTCAATGCGCAGCAATGCGCAGAATAAGCCTACAAGGAATTAATAATATAATACACGTGTAGAATAAAGTGGAATGATGTTACGAGTGATAACCGTGTGTCGCGAACCGCCGAATGAAGAAGACGCGACTCTCGCAAACACACTGGACGGACATTTTACATTAAAATCAAATAAAGGAGGTGAGTGAATATAATTATAAAAAATTTGAGGTTAGCCTTGTTGCCCGGAAGAGTGGGCCGTGTCCAGACTCTTCTCTGCCGGTGTGGGCAATGGAATGACCTTGTTAATAGGTCGCTTGACTTCTGTTTTCGCGGTTTTCACCGTGACTACTCGAGTGAGCCCATCCGTGCCTGGATGCACAGAAGTAATTCGGGCTAACGGCCACCTTGTCGGTGGAAGAAGTTCCTGTTTTAAGAGGCATAATGTCCCCTTTTGAATCGTAGGTTGTACCTGACACCATTTATCTCGAGTCTGCAGAGTATTCAAATACTCCTTCGACCACCGGCGCCAAAAATGTTGCTGCATTTGTTGCACTAACTGCCACCGGGAGAGTCTGGACATCGGCACCTCTTCCAAGCTAGGCTCAGGAATAGCGATCAGTGGACCTCCGATTAGAAAATGACCAGGAGTCAAGGCTTGAAGGTCTTCAGGGTCGTCCGACAATGGCTCCAGAGGTCTGGAATTCAGGCACGCTTCGATCCCGGCTAGGAGCGTGGACAGTTCCTCGAATGTGAGCTTCTGCTCACCGATTTGTCGTCGGAGGTGGTGCTTGACTGACTTGACCGCTGCCTCCCACAAGCCGCCGAAGTGTGGGGCTGCAGGTGGGTTGAATTTCCACTCAATGCCCTCCGCGGCAATGCTTGTGAGGAGGTCGCGGCCGTCTAGAAGGGCCGCGCGCAGGAGAGATCGCAACTCACGGTTGGCTCCCACGAAATTGGTACCGCAGTCACTGTACATTTCTGTACAAATCCCCCTCCGAGCCACGAATCTCCTGAGCGCGGCCAGAAATGTTTCAGCAGTTCCATCGGACACCAACTCCAGATGGACTGCCTTTGTTGACAGGCAAATGAATAAGGCAATGTATCCTTTAACGCTTTTCTGTCCACGCCCCCGACCGGAGCGCACCTGAATGGGTCCGGCATAGTCGACACCGGTTCTCAAGAATGGTCTGCAAGGAGTGACCCGTGCACGTGGGAGAGTTCCCATTAATTGTACAGGAGGTTGATGTCTCCATCTAAAACAAATGACGCATTTTCGCAGACACGATTTTACCATCGGACGACCCCTCAGAACCCAGCACTCCTGCCTGACTGTTGCCAGCGTAAGTTGGACGCCTCCATGGAGACATCGTAGATGGGCTGCCTGCACCCACAGGCTTGCCAGAGGAGACTCATCCGGAAGAATGAGTGGGTGAGTCCGGTCGTACGGCAGCAAGGCTCCCTGAAGTCGTCCTCCTACTCTTAATAGCCCTTCCTGGTCCAGGAAAGGACTTAATTTCCGCAGGCGGCTCCTTGAGGGAATGTTCCGCTTGTCCTGTAGGCTGCTGATCTCCGTTGAAAAGGCCTGTCGCTGTACCATCCGGACCAGTCGCTTTCGGGCCGCATGGATCTCCTCCGATGTGAGGTGTGCTAGTCGCTTCCCCTTGCTCTCGGGTAACCAGCGGCAACACCAAGCAGTTACCCTGAAGAGACGATGCAAATTAGAGGACCGTGAAACGTAGTTGCTCACCTCGTCCTCCCCAGGTAGTTGTGTATGAAGACTCCTGGTTCGCTGCTCCAAGATCGGCTCTTCGAGACTGGATTCTGTTCTAGGCCATAAATCGGGGAAGTTGAGCCAGCTCGGTCCCGTCCACCAGAGGGCAAAATCAATGAGATCCCTTGGTGATAGACCTCTGGACGCGCAGTCCGCCGGGTTGTCGGGGCCTTGGACGTGATGCCACACTGCAAGTGGTATCTTCTGCTGGATCGAGGAAACCCGGTTGGCCACGTACGTTGTCCAGCGTGTTGGATGCCCTCGAATCCACCCCAGCGCCACAGTAGAGTCGCTCCACAAATTCACGTCCACCTTCTCCAGCTCCAGAACGGTGAGTGTATGTGCCGCTAGGCGTGTCAGCAGCCACGCGGCGCAGAGCTCCAGCCGAGGTATTGAAACCTGCTTTAATGGAGCGACCTTACTTTTGGCAGTTACAAGCATAGATCGTGATGAGCCTGATGCGTCGACCACTCGGAGGTAGATGACCGCTGCGTAGGCGCGTTCGGAAGCATCCGCGAAGCCGTGCAACTCCACGATGCTACTGGAAGGCAACCACCCTAGCCAGCGGGGAATCTGGACGCCTGCGAGAAACGGTAGCTCCAGCACGAACCGCGACCAGTGTTGCCTTTCCCGTGGTGGCAACGGAGTGTCCCAATCGCTCTTCAGTAGCCACAGTTCCTGGATCAGGATTTTGGCTACGATCGACACTGGTGCCAACCATCCCAGAGGGTCGAAAAGCTGGGCCGTTTTACTCAGCACAGTCCTCTTGGTGGCTGCTGCTGCTCCTGGGCTGTCTGCGGCGGTAATCTGAAAACAATCAGCAGAAGGCAGCCACTCGATCCCCAACACGCTGTGTGGGCTGGAAGACGTCCAGCTCCGAGTAGCCTCTGCGTGGTCCCCGGTTATGCCGCTCAGCAGCTCCCTAGAATTGGAAGCCCATTTCCGTAGCGGGAACCCGCCCGCCATGAGGAGCTCATACAGCTCGCGTTGAAGCTGCTGTGCTTCGTCCAGCGTAGAACCTCCGGATAGGACATCGTCTACGTAGACGTCGCGACGGACGACCCTTGCTGCCTCTGGATACCTCGCAGCTTCCTCGTGTGCTAGCTGGTGGATGCACCGGATCGCCAGGTACGGAGCACATGCCAAACCGTACGTGACTGTGCACAGGTGATACTCCTGGGGGACCTCATCAGCATGTTGGCTCCACAGAATCTTCTGCCATCGCCAGTCGTCCTTCTCCACCCGAATCTGGCGATACATTTTGGCTACGTCAGCCGTGAAAGCCACTGCGTGCTTTCGCCAGCGGAGGAGCACCTCCGCCAGTGGAGGGAGCAAATTCTGCCCTGTGTGGAAGAACTCGTTGAGTGTCCTTCCGTTGTCGGTCTTCAACGACCCATTGAATACCACTCTGAGTTTGGTAGTCGTGCTCGTCTCCTTCCACACCCCGTGATGCGGTAAGTAGAAGCCGTCGTGCTTGACGAGGTCCCCACCTGAGTCAGTAACGTGTGTCATGTGCCCCATAGACTCGTACTCCGTCATGAAGTCCTGGTACGCTTCTTGAAGACTTGCCGATCGCTGGAACCTGCGCTGCATGGCTTCCAGAGTCCCCAACGCTGCACGTCGGGAGTCACCCAGTTTTGGGGTCGCCTTGAAGGGCAACCTCACGATGAAGCGACCTTCATCATCGCGTCGATATGTCCGCAGGAAATGCTGCTCGCACTCTGCATTCTCCGGCGTTGGTGGTACAACTGCGGAAATTTCTTCTTGTTCCCAAAATTTGGTTAGAATGCTTACCAAATCCTTGTCCACAGTGCAGTGGTGGACAGAGGATGTGCCTGGTGAGTGGTCAGCGTTGTCCGTATTGCCCTTGACGCCGCCGTTGAGGATCCATCCCAGACAGGTCTCTTGGGCAACGGGAGCGTTCGGGCCTCCTAGCCGCACCCCACAGCGTAGGATTTTATTATATACGTCGGCACCCAAGAGCAGCTCCACTGGATCATTCCGCTGGTACCACGGATCCGCAAGTGGTAGTCCTTGCAGGTGATGCCACGTCCTTTCTTCTGGAAACTTCTGCGGTATGTGTCCAGAGAGCTCCGACAAGATTAATGCTGACACTTCGTGACGGCACTCTTTGTTGCAGTGGGATGCAACAGTGATTATTGTGTACCCTTTCGTACAGCGGGACCGAGCACCGCCCACTCCGAGCAAGGGTATTCGAGCTCCCTTACGACTGAGCGCCAGTCGTTGCACTAGGGATTCCGAGATGATCGACACTTCACTTGCTGGATCGATGAGTGCTCGCACGAAAACAGCTGGTCTACTGGAATCCAGCAATTTCACTCGAGCGGTACTGAGAATCACCCGGGCTGAGTGAAAGCCTTGCAGCGCGGCGTGGTGAACCGTTGACTGCTCGGTTGAGCGCTGAACATCGTGAAGAGAGGTATGGTGTTTTCCTTCACAAATCCTGCACCTTTTAACTGACTGGCAAGCGTCGAGTTGATGTTTCCCCAAGCAGTTCACACAGAGATGCAGTGTCTCGGTAACTGCCTGCTTCTCTGCTGGAGATTTCTTCTGGTACACAGGACAGAAAGCCACGTAATGCTTGCCTTTACAGAGGCTGCACTCCTTCGCAGGGTTAGACTGGGTGGAGACTTGGTGGACCTTGGCACCCTTTGCAGCGGACTTCTTCTTCCCTGCTTGGTCAGCGCCGCCCCGCTGATCCTCAAGGGCCTCCACGGTGTCAATCCGCTTGTCCACAAAAGCCTTCAAGTCGTCGAACGTTGGCACCTCATCGGAAGTGCCTAAGGACGTTTCCCACTCTCGACGTGACTGCTTGTCCAGACGCTCCACAGTGATGTGCACCAGCCAGTCAGTGGCGTTCGTGACAGGTCGCCCGAGTTTCTCCAAGGATCCAACTACAGCGACGGTATCGTAGAGTAGTCGCTTCAACTCAGAGGACGATTCCCTTTCCACTGGAGCCAAACTTGACAGCGTGGTGAGCTGCGCCCGAACAAGCTTGCGTTTATTTTGATAACGCCCCTGCAAGGCATCCCATGCCAAGGTAAAGTTCTCGTCCGTGGTTGTGTAATTTTTCAAATGCCCCGCGGCTTCTCCCTTTAGGCATGTTTTTAGGTAGTGTAGTTTGTCTACCTCACTGAGCGAGGAATCCTTCACGATTAATGACACAAACAAGTCACGGAAGGACGGCCAATCACAATAACGACCGTCGAACGAGGGAAGAGGGATTCGAGGCAAAACAGCGCGTGACCTCGACTCAACCTCAGCATCCGTTGCGTTTGAATTAGTGCCTCTGGATGGTAATACTTTTCCAGCTGGTTTTAAAATGTCCAGCAGTAGACCCCTTTGTTCCATATACGACTCCTCCGTGAAGTCAAACAGATTTTTTGAAAAATAATCATCTGCCTTGAGCGCGGTGTTCTCCTTTGCGGCCTTGACAATATCCCGATGCTGCAATTTAAATTCCAACCACATTTCCTCGAGCGTATCTAGCCGCGAACGCACTGCACCTTCGGTCATTCTTGCTGCACCCAGCTTTTTCAGGTTCTCTACCACCCTAGAGATTCTCCTGATGGTCTCCTTCTGTTCCTCGATCAGGTCGGCCATGTTAACCAACGGAATATGCGAACAACGGCCGTGCACGTGCGAAGAACACTCACTCACTGTTACGCGATAGAAGCTGCAGGAATGCAGGCCGAGAATCCGGCTCGAAGGACCAAAAACTAATGTTACGGATCGAATTACAAAATGTACAGACGCACACAATTGATTGTTCACGCTGATTTAACACAAAGAATCATGTACTATTTAATAAAGTCACTTCACTATATACAATTAATTACAAGGTGGTTGTTATGTGGTTACGAGACATTTATGTGATATCCACGCTATATTTAGACTAACGCACTATCCCACTGCGCCAGCGATCTGGCAACTTGTGCGATTTAAGAACTCTCGCGCGATCACGATACGTGCTTACGGTTCTGCACTCGAAACGAGAAGAAGGCGGAAATCTCGTCTCCCGGAATCCTCGCCAGGATTCCGGGAAGTCACGTGGGCGCAGGTGACGTAATTAGGAACCGAGTGAGGCATCGTAATTAGCGGGGGACACCCAGAGATGGCTCACTCAGTTCCTGTAAACATTTTGCCGATTTGTATCGGCCCGCGACTTGGTCTCACACGCCTCGTCCCGCTCATGACGTCGACGGCCCCCTTCCTCACTCTGTCTCCAACAACTATTTATATGTATGAAAAGAGATTATCCAGAGGTATTTCAGCGTATATTTACAAAATACAAAAACTTGATTTTAAGGGTTGGTGGTGGGGGTAACTTGAAAAATATGTTTTTTTCGAAAATTATTTTTACGCGGTTTTGTAGATATAAAAAAAGGATGCAATTTTTGTTTAAACTTTTTTTCGATATCTCTCATCCTTCCCGAGATATTCCACGGAAAAGAAAATTCTGCATTATTTTCAAGAGGTGATTTCACCCCCAAAGATTGCATTATGGCACCAACGAAAAATAGGGTTGCGTTACGGATGAACTATTCTACTTGCACACCGAGTTTCATAATTTTCTGAATTTCCGGGTTGCCAAACTTCCCTTGTTAGTGCTTGGGTTTTCGAACCTTATCGCATCCGGCGTTCTAAGAACATCGCACGGCGTTGCAAGATTGTTGTCGACAACTTGCATGGGAAAAATATACCGTGGCGCATCAGGCTTCTAGGTATTATTATCGTAGAATTTCAATTTGTAGATCATTGACAATTGAGCGAGGGATATCCCGTAACACGCTGTGGTTGGGTCAATTGTCAATGTCTTAAAAATCAAGAAGGAAAAATTTTAAAAAGTGGTCGGCACGTAACACCGAACACCAATCGATAATCGAGGACGTTTAATGCGACTGTGTTCTTCCAACGATTCGATACACTCGTTGCACCGTTCTTCCCACGCGAGGTACTCTTCCGGCGAAATCAATCGTGCAGATTGATCCAACAATTGGCGTTCTACTTGCGCGAATACTTCCAATTATCGTAAATAGAATGTAAATGTAATGTCTTTTTCACGCAACACGTTGCAACGATTTGAGGCCGTGTGCAGTTTGGAGCGCGCTTTTATGACTGGTACAACGATTTGGTATCTCTGTCTAACTCTTTCGATGTACCTCCTCCCTCGGATGCATTGCATGCAAAAATTCATGCATATGACGAATTAGCGCGCAAGATCATACGATACGGTTTCTGCCAACACCCAATTCTAAGATTCAACGCTTCCAAAAGTATTATATTACATTCAACACGTGTCGAGACTTTTATCCTTGGGGGCGGGTTCAAATTACAAGCAATCGTGCGATATGCTATGATGTTCTCCCTCGGATGCATTGCATTGCATGCAAAAAAACGATGGCCCGTCCCAACATTCTATGGAGGGGATGGTGCTATGCACCTCTATTTAATCCAGCTCCTCATATGCTATTCAATCAATCGCTCAGTAGCTCTCCAGTGACTTTCGACATACACAAACACAGTGCTCCAAAAATGTATAGCGCCAGTGTTGGGAATTATTACGCTCCAATAATCGCAGAAGGTAATGCATCTTCACACAGGACGAATACATCTAACAGGTATGATATAATTTTTTTCATATCCCATCATGATTTTTATTTGTGTTTTTTCTTGATAATAGCAATCATTTTCACAGCTTTTATTGTTCTTTTAGCTCGCGTTACGCAGCTCGTATCATGGTCAGAAGATATGCGCTAACATCTACAGCATATAAGTATCTGGAAATCGGGATCAGCATGCGACCTATAGCACTTGTAGAAATCGTTCTCGGCGACAATCGTGGGAATCAGTTGGTATTGTCTATTCCAACATGGAAAGGATTAATTGAAAAACGTGCCGACATCGAGCAGCGCATGCGATCGAGCGGATCATCACCACTATGGATTAACGATTTGGCGGTGGAATTTTGTGTAATGTATAATTCGCGAATTGTAAAGATGATGCGGCATAATAAGTCGCTATATTTCAAACCTGACACATTAATCTGTTTATTTAATCTCGAGCATTGTATCAATCATGTATATATGCAGCTTTATGAAACGCGAAGACACATCACGTCGATACAAAGTTTTCAAATTTTGTGAGCGTGTTACAGCGGTGTGATGTCGTCGTTGAAACTTTAGACTCGTGCTGCGCTGCTAAAGCTATATGCGATAGTGAATATTTCGATGGTACATCTCTTGTTGATTGCGAACTGCCGGCGTGTGCCTTAAATAATATTATCGACGTCACTCGCAGCAAATGTTAAATAAATTGTACAATTATTCTTTGTAACAATATATTGTTGCGAGCACCCTATGGATAGGATCCATGGCCCGCTGGTGCTCGCAGCGAAGATAAGAAGACAGCGAGAAGAAGGCGATCGGATCGATCGCCTGTCAAGCTGTCATTCGTGAGCCAGACGCGATAGCCGGCGGATATATCGATACTTATATTCAGAGCCTGCAGAGATTGTTCTTAGTTTACCCTGTTAATGTTCTGCTGTTATAGTTATTCATTAAAGTTATATAATGTCATACGGAAAACGTAACAATATCTTCAGCGTAAAACATATTATTTCGCAATTTTATTTTCCCGTCTTCCTCCATCTCTCCTCACCACCTAATTTTAAGATTAAACGCTTCAAATTTATTATTTCTCTGCGTTGGGGAAAAAATTTCTGTTGGCGCTGCATAATTCTTTCTATGATTCATACGTTCTTCGGGCCGCGAAAATGATATCATCCTGCACGGCTGCTCCAGAGGATTCGTATTACGCGAGATCGCACGATACGCTGCGACGCTAAATCGGAACGCTTTAGAATGCTGCATATTTGTTTGAAAATAATATGTCTGTTTTCTACATAATGGTTCACTGGATCGTTGATTAAAAAATTATTATTTCTCTGCGTTGGGGGGAAAGTATCTGTTGGTATGTAAAAAAATATTCAGGCGGCGGATCGGGTTTAGAAAAAATTTTTTAGAGGGAGAGGACGACCCTCTGAAAATTTTTCCAGCGGCGTGCTCGGTCTGGAGAGGTCTCCGCGGCGACTCGACCCGGAGTGATCCCATCCATCGTCGCGGCTTCCCCCACTCCGCGGCTCGTGCGCGCGCAACCGGTCTTCCACTCCCCGCTCTCCCCGCGCCCAGAGTTCCCACCGCCGCGCTCCCCCGCGCGCCCTCACTTCCCCCCGCCCCCGCGCTCCCCTCAGAGGACCTGAGTTAGAACTCTCATAGCCCTACTACTATTTATTTTTGCAGATCAAACCAGAGTGTACATATGTACACTAGACTCAGAAATATCGTTGCAAGTACCACTAATACAGGGTGGAGGAGGTATCCCGTCCACGACGTCGACCGGTCTAGGAGGAGCGCATTTTCTGTCATTTGGAGGAGCGGATTTTCTGTCCTCGAAGTGACAGAAAATATAACCTACATGCTATACCCGATTTCCTAAAGATACTGTTGCGGCGTAATAATAATGTTTCGGAAGGATGATAAAAAGTTCACAAATGTAGCGCAAAATAACGAAATAGCCGCTAAACATTTATTGTCATATAGCATATACATAGGTTATATTTTCTGTCACTTCGAGGAGGGGACCACATAATAATCACGCGCATCCAGCCTGCGCGTTCCCTAGTAGCATTTTTGTTGGCCAACGGTTGCCAACAGTTGGGAATCAGTTGGGATATAGTTAGTGTTTTTGCCTACAAATTCCCAACATAGGGGCATGGCAAAAAAGTTACGACAGTTTGCCAACGAATATTCAATGTTGGGCCTACAATTATTATGGTTGGTGAATTAACAAAAAGTTACGACAGATTGCCTACGAATATTTAATGTTGGGCCTACAATTATTATGGTTGGTTAATTAACAAAAAGTTGCGACAGTTTGTCTACGAATAGTCAATGTTGGGCCTACAATTATTATGGTTGGTTAATTAACAAAAACTTTAGAACGATGATTAAATGTTGTCTTACAAACGTCAGAAAATTTGCTACATCCAAAAACTTGTTATTATATTCCAAGTTGTGATTTTTCTTTTCTTATTTATAAACACGTAATGAGGTCGTCTGTCTTAAGACGAATGTGAAATTTTAAGGAATAAGTCGAATGATGATATTTTGTCGAATATTTCGCGTCAGTGTGCAGTTTTTATAAACAATTAATACTATTTATGTGACTAGAAATTAAAAGTGTTTATAAGGAAGTGTGTTGGGTAGTTGCGAACAGCGGCTGCTTTGCAATCGGAAAGCCCGTGTTCGATTCCTACTTACGGCAAAATTTTTTTTTTTACCTAAACCAGACCAGGCAGTCCCTATAAATAGTTGGGCAACAGTAGGGAAACCTATCTTGGCCATTTGTTGATGGCCCAGCCTGAAAAAAAGTGCCAAATCTAACTGTTGGCCAACTAATATTATGTGCGTGGCCCAACTGTATGCCAACCCAAAATGCTACTAGGGTTGTCACTAGCTCAATTCTACATCCAACACAATCTTATATATAATGTTTGTTCATAACTGCTTTCTCGTGTAATAAGTGTATTTCATGTCCTGTTTCCGTGTTTTACTAATAAAAAAATGTCTAACCTAACAAACTTCATTTTCTGGGGACATCCCCTCATCTATTTTTTTCTTTTCACTTATAATTCCTTACTGCCAACGAAGCACATTATAGCATAAGAACATTTTAAGTAATTAAAATGTACAATGCATTTTCTATGTTTTACTCTATCAGCAGACCTTTCGTTTAAATATTTACAAGTACAACGCAACAGCTGAGAATTTCTTTCGTTATTCAAAATAGAATACGGAAATAGCAAGTAGCTCCGTCTCGCGTGCACCAGGCAGCCGTGTAACTGTGTGTATTACCACTTCTGTGCAGAAAAAATCTGCTGTAATACCGACCTGTCAAATCGGCCAGGTCACGTGACGTGTCTACCCCCTTAAGTGTGAAGTAAATCCGGTGATTGGTTTTTTAGATATCATGCTAACAAATTCGAAAAACATCGTTTGAGAAAAACGCGTTTAAAGTTTCAGGTACCGTTTTTTTAAATTCATTTTTTTTAAATGTTGCCTAAATGTGTACAAATATAGGCATAAAGTTTTCAATTAATATAATTTGTGGGTTTCTCGTAAAAAATTCCAAATATCGCGCTTCTTTTCAGGCCGTCAAGGTAGGGTGACCCCTTAAGAAAGGGTGAAAAATGATTTGCGCAGCGTTTGGTTTTCTTAAACGGTTCTTGTCCTCGACATCAGCAAGCCACTGCTAGTATATTTTAAGAAACACCTGACATAAAACGGCCAATACCCTTCACGTAGAGCAGGCCTGTCCAAGGATTTGCTCGTGTGTGCAACCGCGAGTTGCTCTTCGCTCTCGAGAGGCGGCGAGCGGCCCCAAGTGCGAAAGGTCTTCTTGGTAGGATAAAGCCGCTGTAGTCACTCACATTACGTCT
The DNA here is from genome assembly GCA_910592295.1 of Andrena haemorrhoa. NCBI lineage: Eukaryota > Metazoa > Arthropoda > Insecta > Hymenoptera > Andrenidae > Andrena > Andrena haemorrhoa. The sequence goes on from OU342942.1 coordinate 24,128,238, forward strand.
CTATCCCCACCTTTTTACGGCTGGCGTTCTTGCCGTCGCTCTTGCCTTCGCTCGCAACCACCCGCGGCTGCTCTTCGAGGGCAAGAGCAGAAGCTGGACAGGCCTGGCGTAGAGATTGGGGAACAGGTAGTTTGCGCGCGCGGGGTCCCGCCAGCGCCGTCGGCTCTTCAAATTACAAACGGATCCGTTATCGCTCGAGTCTATACACGCGCTCGAATATCAAAACAGAACGACACGCGATGATTCGGTACAAGAAGAGGTGGAAGCTGCAAGGAATATAATCTCCTTCCTACGGCTTACCTTCTCTAGCAACACATACGAGACATAAGGAATCCGTCTTTAATTTGAAGGCAGGCGGAACCACGCGCGGTCAGCGGACTACCTCTTTTCTTCCTGTGTCTTGTCTCGGAAAGGCGCATTGAATAGTGATGGGCGTAATACCAGTCTTTTCTCACGAGTTTTAAGCAGTTCGATACCCAAAGTACTCGCTAGCTTCGTTAAAAATAGCCCGATTTACATGAAATTTTGTATAATTTTCATTTGAAAAACGTAAGGAATCCATCAGTATCACTTCCATATCGATGCGATAAAGAATAAAGAATACAGTTTTTCTGAAACAGGTACAATCCTCGGCCGACCACAGCGAATCGAGGTCGGCGACCCACAGCGGAGGGTGAAATATTCATTACAGCGTATTAAGAAATTCTTTATTCTTTATCGTATCGATATGAAAGTAACACCAATGGATTTCTGGCGTTCTCCCAATTAAAATTATCCAAAATGTTGTGCAAATCGGAGTACTTTTAAACAAGCAGTACAAATCATAAAAGGAGTAGGCATTTTTTTTACCAAACTCTCTTATCGTATCGATATGGAAGTGACACCAATGACTCCTGCCTCATCCAGAAGCCCGATGAGAGTGTAACATATCCAAAACTATGATTAGATCGATGTAGAATCTGTGATCCGTACGGTAATCAAAATAATTGTGAAAACTTTGTTTGATGAAGGCTGCTCGGATTCCGTGGTCCGAACGATGACCAGAACGAGCAAAGAACCTTGCTGATTGGCCAAATTTTCCTTGGAGAGGAGGGACCTTCTCTTTGTGAATTCGACGGTGTAGGAGGCCCCCCCCCCCCCCCCCTCTTCACAACGTGGAGGGTGAAAATTAGACATCTGCTTAACAAAACTAGCCAGATGGAACGGCCAGAGTCTCGACATGGTCGCGGTTTATAACCGTATTGTCCCGCGGGTCAGCGGTGGAACCCGTCGATGGAGCAATATACTCATTAACTCAGAGCGAAGAAAGTCGAAATTCCTGAAAAACGGCACGATGTCGATTGCCCTTTTTCGACATCTGCCAGACAAATGCTTCCCGACGAAACCTTCGGAAACAAGCAATTGCCTAGTTGTAAACGAATGAATGTATTTGGCATCGAAAATGATTAAATCTCGGGTTTATTCATTTATAAAAATTTATTTATAAATTATTAAAGACGGGTTCCAACCCACATTTGAGTTTCAAGGTCAGGCGAAATCCAAATTTGAGTTTGAAAATTTTCAAAATTTGTTTTTTTTTGCGGCGGCGGGCGGCGCGCGGCCGGGCGGCGGCGGATGGCGTCATAAAGATGGCGGAGTGGTGGGGGATACATCGCGATAGCAGATATCGAATCAATCGATACCGGAATCGATATCGAACCGATACCGAAGTGCATCGAGGAGGAACCGCGGGTGAAGTGCTACACTCTAGAGCGTGACGGTACCGACTGTCGGTAAGGAGGGAGACGCTAATTTAGGATATTAATATAAATGAAAAAACTGAATCTCGGACGACGGGGATCGAACCCAAGACCTCCGCGGTACGAGTCAGCCGCTTAACCAACTCCCCCAAACCCAGCTCTCTGGCAATAGGCTTTTCCGAATGGTACATATACCGGGCGTCACACGCGCGCGCGCACACACCATGAGCCATTGCCAAAAAAAAACGTCAACGCATAATAATTTATCAGGAATTGTTTCGGACAATGTCGGGAATGATCGGCGTTTTTACACGCCACGTATTTGGAGGAGCGAAAGAGACAGAGCATTATTTTAAAGTTAAAATTCTAGGGAGGGAAAGAGACAGAGCATTATTTTAAAGCTAAATTCGTGGAGGGAAAGAGACAGCGCTACAATCACATTTTATTCTAAAGCTAAATTCGGAGGAGGGAAAGAGAGAGCATTAAGATTTAACATCGCAGCGTATCGCGCGACCTCGCGAATTCTGACTCCTGTGGAGCAGCCGCGCAGGATGACGTCATTTGGTGACGTGAAAAATGAAATATAATTATGCGGTGTCAGCAGAATTCCGAAACGCCGAATCTTAAAACTAGGTGGTGAGGAGAGATGGAGGATGATGGGTAAATAAAATTGACAAATAATATACGTTTAAGAAATATATATTGTTACAACGAAAATGAAATAAAATAATATAATTTAACATTTTTTCCTACGAGCATTAGCTGGAATATCATTGATTGCGCATGCTAACAGTTCGCAATCTACAAGATAATCCTTGTCGTAATATTCGCTATCACGTATTATTTTAGCAGCACGATGTGTATCTAATGTTTTGCAGGCAACATCGCTCTGTTGCAACACATTAACAAAAGTTTCAAATTTTACTCTCACATCTTCTGCAGTTTGGCACAGCCGTGGATACACATAGCTGACACATGGCTCAAGATTAAATAAAAATGTTGCTGTGTTCAGTGTGAAAGACAGTGACTTAATATCCATTGTCATCTTTACAATCGGTGAATCAAAGATCTGACAAAAGTCTACCGTTAATTCATCAATCCGCATCGATGCTGATCCGGGCAATTGTGCACGTTCTTCGATGGTTGTACGTCGTTCGAATAGTACACCCCATGTATGTTCTGGTAATATGAGATGATTCCCGTGATTGTCGCCGAGAAGAACTTCTACATCGGCTATAGGTCCTACGTCGATTCCAATTTCCAAATATTTGCTGCCCGTACAGGTTAATGCGTATCTTCTGACCATGATACGCGATGCTTGGCGCGGACTAAGGGAACAATCAAAGCTATGAAATTGTTCGCTCGAATTAGGAATAAACATACAAATTTCGAGAAGATGTGAAAATTAAGCCTTACTAGTGTAACGTTTTTTAACGTGGCGTTGCCGTTAATTACAGGAGTTTTCACAAGTAGAGCGGTTTACCTGTGAATTTGTGGGATTGGTTCGTTTGGCATGCGATTAAGAAATGAATTTCAAGAAATCAGAGTCCTTCTTTTAACAATGATAACAATGGTTTATTCAAAATAGTGGTCTTTGACGCTAGGTCGGTTTATACATATGATACGACACTTAGTCGTTTGAATATAATGAACATATATTGATTATAGCGCGACTCGTCTGTCGAACATTTTAGTAATTGTGATTAGGCGCTAAACGGAACTAGAAATTAACGAATAATACGCTTGGTCGGTGAAACGGAATATAAATTGTTTAACGCTTATTATAAATTAATAGTATGATATAGTTTACGATTCTAAATCGTTAATGAACGTAAATCTGGACACTAAGTCGGTAATATAGAAATGACTCTTGGTCAAAATATAGTTTAATGTTTGAGAGGATTACTTCTCTCGGAGTATAAAGTTTTACTGGTGCCTATAAGCTGGCCCAACGCTTTATGGAATGGAATTGTGGAGCTAATTAAAGCTTCCTTGGATTTGGGAATTCTGGAGCTAGCTAAAGCTTCCTTGGAAGGAGTTCTAAACGTCCTAGGAAAGGTTTGGTGTTATGACCAAATCTTGACTAAACTGATTGACTGCTGTAGGCAAGCCTATATTTATACTCCTCGGTGGAGCTAGGCCCGCACCAATGAGATGCTGCGCGATTACGCGCACCAATAGTAATTCGCTTCCGGTTCCCGCCGGTCGTATACTACGCTGAGTTTAATCGGCGTCCGGTTGAACGTGCGGTTTGCGCGTTCGCGCTTAAGTCGTTTGCGGCGCTGAATTGGGTTTGAACGGGCGGTTCCGTGCATGCGTTGCGCGTGAATGAATTTAGGTATTTCCCGCTATGGGCGTGACGCACGCAAGAGTTAGTTTATCTTAATACTAATATATAATGGTATAGAAAAAATTAAAAAGGGGGGAAAAAATGTAGTGATGGGTAGCGGTACGTTACACTAGTCATAATATATATTTTCCCCACATGGAGCTATGCCATCATCTCTCTTGATCGGAACGTAATAATTCGCACATCCGACGTTTCCTTCGGCACTGGTATTGCACATTTTTTGGAGCACTATCAGTTCCGTGAAAAGTCACTGCGGCTACTGAGCGAATGATTGAATAGCGTCTGGAGATTGGCTTACATAGAGGTGCAATTGCTTCCCCTACCACTGCATTTTATTCTAAAGCTGCCAATTTTTCATAATTTTTCAATCTTAGCGTCGCAGCATATCACGTGATCACATGTAATGTGAACCCACCCTCAAGGATAAAAGTCTCGACACGTGTTGAATGTAATATAATACTTCTGGAAACGTTGAATCTTGGAATTATGCGGCGTCGGCAGAAATTATTGCATCAGATGATTTTGCCCACTAATTCGTCATACGCGTGAATCATAGAAAGAATTATGCTGTATCGACAGAAACTGCATAGAACCATGTTGGGACGGATCGTCGTTTTTGCATGCAATGCATCCGAGGGAGGAGGTACACCGAAAGAGTTAGACAGAGATACCAAATCGTTGTACCAGCCATAAAAGCGCGGTCTAAACTACACAAAGCCTCATATCGTTGCAACGTGTTGCGAGGAAAAGAGACTACATATACGTTCCATTTACGATCATGGAAAAATTCGCACAAGTAGAACGTCAATTATTGGATCAATCTACACAGCCGAGTAAAACGTCCTCGATTACCGATCGGTGTTCGGCAATCGTTGGTTGCGCGAATCGGGCAGCTCGAAGGCCTGAAATATTCGCTGCGCGGCCGTTTCGTGTGCGAAGGTGCCGGACATTCGAGCACGGGACTTTTGTGGCACGAAATAGACACTGCTTTCGCTACCCGCGTATTAACTGGTGCAGTGCTAAATTCGAACTACATCGAGCCGCGCAACTTCCTTCAAGATGCGGCGATCATTGTGTTGGAGCATGTGCGGGGTGCTTTGAGGAAACATCGAAACCTCAAAGTGAACACTGTATTTAATGGTGAATTTGTGGCAGGTGACAAGCATGCTTGTAAAAGCATCAATACCCGAAACTGTGAACTCTTCGGAACATCCGATCTGCAAGAGTGGTACCAGCGATGCGTCATCGAACCCACCTTGGCATCGCTGGGAGAGTTCCAGGAACGCGACAGTGGATCGGCATTGACGAGGATTCTCAACCTAACCGTCAATGTCAACAAGTACAATCCGCTGCGCGCGGGACGTCACTGCAAGGTGCCGCGGAAAATAATGTTGAAGAATGCATGTTTCGCGTGGGCAATGGTCGCCGCTCTCCATCCTGCCGAAAGACATACTGATCGCCCAAGTTCATACCTGCACTATACACTGGTGCTAAATCTCCAGGGCATTGAGTTTCCAATGTCCCCGGCACTAATTGGGAAGTTTGAAGGGTTGAACGACATATCCATCAACATCTATAGTTTCATGGAGGAGAAAGGGTCGACGGTCTTTCCGCTGCGCCTCACCAGCCACAAGAGGGATCGACATGTCAACATGCTCTACACACCGAATCATGAGCACGGCGATGTAGGGCACTTTGTGTGGATCAAGAACTTGTCCCGGCTGGTGAGCACGCAGCTGAGCAAGAAGAAGGCAAAGAAATTCATCTGTGATCGGTACGTATATAAACTTATGAAATGTTAAAATGCCCGAAATGTCTCATGAAAAAAAATAATTAAATAAAAAAAATTTTTTGTTTTTTACAGGTGCATGCACTACTTTGGATCTGCCGAGAAGATGGAGCTTCATTCGCTGGACTGTGGGAAAATGAACAACTGCGCCATTCTGCTGCCCAGTGAAAGCAACAACTTGCTCAGTTTCGACAACCACGGTAGGAAGGTGCGGCTCCCCTTCGTGGTGTATGCAGATCTGGAGTGCATCATCGAGAAAACGGAGGACAATCGAATGGGTGATAATAAATTACACGTATACCAGCACCACAATGTGCACAGCATTGCATATTATATGCATTGCTCGTACGATACATCGCTATCGCCGTGCAAAGTGGTACGATAGATGTCCGATACATGTTCAGAGTGGTACGATAAATGTCCGATATATGTTCAGAGTGGTACGATAGGCGTTCGATACATGTTCAGAGTGGTACGATAGACTTCCAATACATGTTCAAAGTGGTACGATCTAGTTGAATGATGTGTGCAAAGGAGAAGGGGAAGCGGTTCGGTTCAGTCAAATGATGATTGCGAAGAAGAAAGTACAGACAACTAATCCCATGACGTATCTGCTCGTCGATTCCTGTGGAAAACCTGTTGCTGGAGGATTCTATGAACACGAGCTGCAACGCGTCATCGATCCTGATGTGTATCTAGTGGAAAAATCCGAAAAATTTGCAAACCGATCAAGGAAAAGAATTTTACAACGCCGATGTGCAGTAACTCTTGACGAATCATGACATTAATCATTATTCGACGTATTCGGTAATGAAGGCCTCCGTCGTAGAACTTTTCAATCGAACTTTGAAGAACAATATGTGGAAACTGTTTGCGCTCAATGGAACCTATAAATGGACCGATGCGCTACCGCGTCTACTTGCAGAATATAACGGACGAAAACATAGAACCATCAGAATGCGTCCTTGCGATTTTACCCCAGCAATCGCCGATAAGCTGCTAGCCACCGTATACAGCAACATAAAGATCGCTGCTCCAGCGAGATTCAAATTGGGCGAGTTTGTGCGCGTGAGCAAATTTAAAACCATCTTCGATAAAGGCTATACACCGAATTAGACAACGGAGGTGTTCAAGATAGCCAAAGTACAGACAACTAATCCCGCGACGTATCTGCTCGTCGATTCCTGTGGAAACCCCGCTGTCGGAGGATTCTACGAATATGAGCTGTAACGCGTCACCGATCCTGATGTATATCTAGTGGAAAAAGTATTGCGTAGGAAGGGGGATAAGGTATACGTCAAGTGGCTGGGGTTTGATAAATCACACAATTCTTGGATAAATAAAAATAATGTATTGTAAAATAATAATACATGGTTCAATAAATACAATGATACATATACATGAGTGAACAATTTTATATGCAATAATTCCACTATTTATAAGCACGACTTAATAAATACAATAATAATGTATTGTAAAATGATAATAATAATAATACATGGTTCAAAATAAATACAATGATATACATATACATGAGTGAACAATTTTACATAATAATTTCTTTTTACAATGATATTTTTACAATGGAATTTTATAGCGGAATTTTGTAATGTCCCCAGGGCAGAGTGTTGGTCGAATCGGGTACGATATGCTGCTTGTCGTCGTATGGACTTAGAGCGATTTTGGATTCCGAAATGGTGTACACTTTATGCAATTTAGACCGTATGCACGATTGTCTGCGAACCATTTCGATCTCCCTATGCAAACACTGCGCGTAGTCGTCGAAAGTTATCGTTCGGGCTATGACGTTGGTCTTGACGCCTTTCGCCTTTTTCGTATCTTTTTTACCGTCTACGCGAAGTACATACATTTTCGCTCTAAGACCTACGAATTCAGTCATTATCGCACCGTTATTTTCGTCCTTCATCAGCCCTGGGACCTTCTTATTTACATGCGGCATATTATATGCATAGTCAGTAGGATAATCGCTTGTGTCGAATCTATCGATATTGTGTTTCATGGACTCGTAGATATCGTCGCATTTAATGTGATAAATGAGGCTGTTTGTGTCGGTGTATAGAATTTTACAATTTTGGCCGTGCAGTGGAGACATGTACTCGTGATGAAATTCATACAAACAAATTTTTGATATGTCCAGGATGCACATATCCACGTATATCGGTTTGTTGAATTTTACCTCGAGTTTTCGCAATTCAACAGCTATTAAATTTTCTGAAAAAACACTTCTGCTGTGGAAATTCGGTTTCGCGATCATTGCCTCCGCGCCAAATCGCCCTTCCCAATGCGTCAAAAGTTTTACATCCACGTGATTTCGTACATTTTCCATAGTTTTACCGAATACCGCGTTGTTCATCAATTTGTACAAATTTTTTTCAAAATCATATGTCGCGCTTGTTCTAAACCGTGTATTTAGTTCGATGTAATCGCGGAGCCAGGGGGATTGAGCGAATTGAAGCACGCGGTGTATCTTTGTAATACGAAGACCGTGACGCGTGCACTGCTGCAGGTTGCGATAATGGATAACGTAACGCTGCTTATCGTATACCGTCGCGAGTAACTTGTCCTGTCTGCTGCAAGGTGGTTTGGCACGCGTCGGGCAGAACGGTAGATCGGCATGAGTGTCGTGCAGACGTTGTGGATATTCCAGATCTACCTCGAGAATGTATCCCGTGGGCGAATCGACACCGATTTTAGACACGTCCAAATTTGTGAGATCTTAGACCCATTGAATATCAGCGTATGGAAGGGGCTGCCACATTGCCCATCCATACAAATTGTTCACGTCAAAGTACATCAAATACGATGACTCTTTCGATGCGTCGTAAGATGGCATGTACTTGTTATTGGCCTCTGCGTATCTTCCGGAACATTGACTTAAACCCCCACGTATACCGCGTTCGATAAACATGACCATATCGACGTCTGTGAGCAATTCGACTGTAATTTTGGTGTGTCTTAGCATGGCATCTCACGTGAAACCAGGTAAAGTATAATAATGTGCTGAATCTAATCCGTAACTCTTGATACAACTTTCGCGAAAATTTTCAAAAATATCTGCCAATAACAAGACATCTGTTTTCAAATACAAGTCGCTGTATTCGCCCAAGGTTTTAATTCCGAAACGCTGCCAGACTGTCTCGACATGTGCGTAATCGGTCTCGGATACAGTCTCACCCGTTAAGGAACTGTAGAATGATTCGCGCGGCGGTAACCATGGATCCTGCAACTTGTTCGCGCAATCGAGGTATTCATATGGAAAGACACCCTTTCGCGTCAATAAATTGAAATCCTCGGTGGATAATGTTTCAAATATGGATTTTAAAATTTTTACTTGATCTGTGCTAAGAAAAGATGCTAATTTGTCGAGACTAGTATTGAGAAATTTGTACGAATCGTTGAAACGTAATTTAATATAATTTCGCGAGTCTGATTCAGCCGCATCTTCGACATTTTTTGTGAAAGAAATATATTTTTCTTTGGTTATAGGCAACACATCAACGTGACCTTCAAAAGCGGTAGCTATTTCCTCGATAATAAAATGGGAATCATAGCCGGATAAATTATGGAAAACTATGGGGATGTAAAATGATTTTTATAATTTAAATTGCACTCCGAATGTGCTGGACCTCTAAACCGTCCGGATAGATGGCAGTGATCGCGAATTCGTATATCGGCATCTTCGAATGGTTCTTCGCAAATATGGCAACGTGTCGCATTGCGAAATGTCGTCCACTGTTCGGCAGTTAAATCAAGCATGGGAACGTTACTGGTGAGGATGGGTTTGGCGAAGTGTGCAAAATTTTTGAGTTCGTCTATGAACCAAGAAACACAGTCCGCGTCGCGGCGACATCGATACATCGATAGCGATGTATCGTACGAGCAATGCATATAATATGCAATGCTGTGCACATTGTGGTGCTGGTATACGTGTAATTTATTATCACCCATTCGATTGTCCTCCGTTTTCTCGATGATGCACTCCAGATCTGCATACACCACGAAGGGGAGCCGCTCCTTCCTACCGTGGTTGTCGAAACTGAGCAAGTTGTTGCTTTCACTGGGCAGCAGAATGACGCAGTTGTTCATTTTCCCACAGTCCAGCGAATGAAGCTCCAACTTCTCGGCAGATCCAAAGTAGTGCATGCATCTGTAAAAAAACAAAAAAATTTTTTTATTTAATTATTTTTTTTCATGAGACATTTCGGGGATTTTAACATTTCATAAGTTTATATACGTACCGATCACAGATGAATTTCTTTGCCTTCTTCTTGCTCAGCTGCGTGCTCACCAGCCGGGACAAGTTCTTGATCCACACAAAGTGCCCTACATCGCCGTGCTCATGATTCGGTGTGTAGAGCATGTTGACATGTCGATCCCTCTTGTGGCTGGTGAGGCGCAGCGGAAAGACCGTCGACCCTTTCTCCTCCATGAAACTATAGATGTTGATGGAGATGTCGTTCAACCCTTCAAACTTCCCAATTTGTGCCAGGGACATTGGAAACTCAATGCCCTGGAGATTTAGCACCAATGTATAGTGCGGGTATGAACTTGGGCGATCAGTATGTCTTTCGGCAGCATGGAGAGCGGCAACCACTGCCCACGCGAAACATGCATTGTTCTCGGATCGCACGCTAATTGTTGCATTCTTCAACATTATTTTTCGCGGCACCTTGCAGTGACGACCCGCGCGCAGCGGATTGTACTTGTTGACATTGACGGTTAGGTTGAGAATCCTCGTCAATGCCCATCCACTGTCGCATTCCTGGAACTCTCCCAGCGATGCCAAGGTGGGTTCGATGACGCATCGCTGGTACCACTCTTGCAGATCGGATGTTCCGAAGAGTTCACAGTTTCGGGTATTGATGCTTTTACAAGCATGCTTGTCACCTGCCACAAATTCACCATTAAATACAGTGTTCACTTTGAGGTTTCGATGTTTCCTCAAAGCGCCCCGCACATGCTCCAACACAATGATCGCCGCATCTTGAAGGAAGTTGCGCGGCTCGATGTAGTTCGAATTTAGCACTGCACCAGTTAATACGCGGATAGCGAAAGCAGTGTCTATTTCGTGCCACAAAAGTCCCGTGCTCGAATGTCCGGCACATTCGCACACGAAACGGCCGCGCAGCGAATATTTCAGGCCTTCGAGCTGCGCGATTCGCGCAACCAACGATTGCCGAACACCGATCGGTAATCGAGGAAGTTTTACCCGGCTGTGTTCTTCCAACGATTCGATACAATCGTTGCACCGTTCTTCTCAGGCGAGGTACTCTTCCCGCAAAGTCAATCGTGCAGATTGATCCTATAATTGACGTTCTACTTGCGCGAATTTTTCCATGATCGTAAATGGAACGTATATGTAGTCTCTTTTCCTCGCAACACGTTGCAACGATATGAGGCTTTGTGTGGTTTACACCGCTCTTTTATGGCTGGTACAACGATTTGGTATCTCTGTCTAACTCTTTCGGTGTACCTCCTCCCTCGGATGCATTGCATGCAAAAACGACGATCCGTCCCAACATGGTTCTATGCAGTTTCTGTCGATACAGCATAATTCTTTCTGTGATTCACGCGTATGACGAATTAGTGGGCAAAATCATCTGATGCAATAATTTCTGCCGACGCCGCATAATTCCAAGATTCAACGTTTCCAGAAGTATTATATTACATTCAACACGTGTCGAGACTTTTATCCTTGAGGGTGGGCTCACATTACATGTGATCACGTGATATGCTGCGACGTTAAGATTGAAAAATTATGAAAAATTGGCAGCTTTAGAATAAAATGCAGTGGAAGGGGAAGCAATTGCACCTCTATGTAAGCCAATCTGCAGACGCTTAATTTTTTAATGGAACTGTATATTTTTTTATACACCAATCGATGCATTTTTATATTCTCTTTAAAAAAAGTATTAGGGTACTTAGGACGAAAACTGATAGTAGTAGGGTAATGGGGATTCTAGACCACTTTTGAGTATCAAATTACATTTCCCCCCACCCCTCCCCCTCGGCGGGCGGCGCGCGGCCAGGTGGCGGCGGATGACGTCATAGAGATGGCGGAGTGGCGGAGGTATACCGCGAGAGCAGATATCGAATCAATCGATACTGGAATCGAGGAGGAACCGCGGATGAAGTCGGTAAGGAGGGAAACGCTAATTTAGGACAATAATATAAAATGAAAAAACTAAATCTCGGACGATGGGGATCGAACCCGAGACCTCCGCGGTACGAGTCAGCCGCTTAACCAACTCCCCCAAGTCAGCTCTCCGATAATAGTCTTTTCCGAATGGTACATATACCGAGCGTCACACGCGCGCGCGCACACACCATGAGCCGCTGCCAAACATCATAATTTTCGGATGACGTCGGGCAATGTCGGGAAAGATCGGCTTTTTACACGCAACATCTTCGGAGGAGGGAAAGAGAGAGTTATTTTTATTGGATGATGTCGGATAATGTCGGCTTTTTACATGCAATCTATTGGAGGAAGGAGGTACATCGAAAGAGTTAGACAGAGACAGCACTAGTGGTACAATCGCGTGCATTCTAAAGCTAACAATTTTTAAAGCGCCGCAGCGCATCGCGCGACCATGTGTAATTTGAATCCTCTGGCGCAGCCGTGCAGGGTGACGTCATTTGTCGGCCGTGAAGAACGAAATACAATACATATAAAAACGTCGAATCTTAGAATTAGGTGGTGAGATAGGGAGGGAGAAAACGGGTAAATAAATGGAGAAATAATGTTCGTTTAAGAAATTTATTTTAAAATTACGAGAATATAAAATGAATATAAATATATAAAATGAATATAAATATATAATATATAATATAGAATATAAATATATAATATAGAATATAAAATGAATATAAATATATAATATAGAATATAAAAAATGTAATATAGAATATAAAAGTACAATAAAATATATAAAATACATTAAAAAATAGAAAAATAGAAAAATAGAAAAGAATATAAAAATACAATATAAATAGAAAATATAAAAGAAATAATATATATATATATAAGAAAAGAAATTACTAAAGTTGCGAGGGGGGCGATGGGGGTGATGGTGGCGAGGGGGGTGATGGGGGCGATGGTGGCGATGGGGGTGATGGTGGCGAGGGGGGTGATGGCGGCGATGGGGGTGATGGTGGTGAAGGGGGTGAGCCCCAATCGTCCGACCATGTGGGTGATGGCGGTGGCGAGCCCTAAAAAATAGAAACTCGCGATATAATAATGGCATGATCGCCTGATTTGATCTCGTTCCAATTTCAAAGGCTGAACGCGATAAATGTCAAAATATTGTAAAGTACATACCTCTGGGTCGCACTCTGGTGCAATACGTGTTATGCCCATTGTAAACGATTAAAATGAACTATACAAAAACAATTCAAAAAAATTCTTGCGCGATCTGTCAAAGCTTCGAGGCAGGCAGTTAGCTGTTAGCCAGACAACTGAGCTTGTCGCATCCCCAGGCTCTTGGATGTAGATCCTTATCATGAAATCGAGAAGTGCATAGCTTTGCAAAGTAAGATGTTGTTGTTCCACACCCTTATCTTCGCTGACCATTCTCTCCATCTCTTCTTCATTGGACACATAATTCGTCTAGATCATGTCACATGAACATGTATCGAACATCTATCGTACCACTTTGAACATCTATCGAACATCTATCGTACCATTTTGAACGTGTATTGATCATCTATCGTACCACTTTGAACGTATATTGAACGTCTATCGTACCACTTCGACCGTGTATTGAACATCAATCGTACCACTTTGAACGTGTATTGAACGTCTATCGTACCACTTTGAACATGTATTGAACGTCTATCGTACCACTTTGAACGTGTATTGAACATCAATCGTACCGCTTTGAACGTGTATTGAACATCAATCGTACCACTTTGAACATGTATTGAACGTCTATCGTACCACTTTGAACGTGTATTGATCATCTATCGTACCACTTTGAACATGTATTGAACATCTATCGTACCACTTTGAACGTATATTGAACGACTAACGTACCACATTGAATGTGTATTGAACGTCTAACGTACCACTTTAAACGTGTATTGAACATCAATCGTACCACTTTGAACATGTATCGAATGTGTATTGAACCACTTCGACATAATTGTAACCACCGTCTTAATCTAGCGTACATTATATTTTATGAGGTTGAACCACCGTCTTAATCTAGCGTACATTATATTTAGGAGGTTGGGTTGGGGAGAGTGAAGAAAAAACATTTATGCATTAAAAATTGATTACATTTTATTTATGAAATTCCATCTGGTGTTTAGACCACCAGTTGAATATTTTAAATACATTTTGCAAAGCACAATGCTTTGCGTGTCTGGCACATCGCAGAGTATTAACTACATTTAGCTTATTTAGAGATTTGATATCCTCGTAGTCAATGTCCAGTGTCTCAATGACCACGTCCGCTCTCGTATTTTCATCGAGGAAATCCGCAAGCCACTCGCGTTTCTGCAGCCCTTTAACGTATACGATATGGGATGCGACATCTTCTTCGTCGATAGCATCAGCTACAGCTTTCGTAATTAGCTGTTTAGCCATACTGTATGGAACGTCTCCATCTTCCCACCGTAGTCCATGATGTTTTGCCACCAACCACCGGATGCTCGATTTGTCAGATTTCGTGAGAAGATATTGCGGCATCGAACTCCCAAAAATATAGTGCGAGAGAATTGTTCCCTTTCGTAGGACTGCCTCTTCCTTCACGATAAATCTTCCATCAACGATGAACCCTTGCAGGTCAACAAATGTTGGTACGACCATAATCGGTACAATGTAAAGGTCCGTTCGCTTCCAAGACAGACAGGAGAATGCGATCTTTCTCGTAAAGCATCTCGATTTTCACGATGAAATTTTGTACGAATTTGGCACAGGAGAGGGTGGGCAAGTAGCGTGGCAATTTAATTGATTTTGCGCACCACGTTTGTCAGCGGATTGTATTCAACCACCCGATCGTGCAGAATCAGACAGTAGGCTGTAGTATTTGCAGGCACATTCTCTTTACAGTCGAATTCTATGCGCACGTCCACGGTGCTATTCTTGATCGACTCATTTTGTCGCGAGCAATCAATCACTACGAGGGGGCCAAATTGCAAAAATTGGGCCACGGTGAATAATGCCTCGTTGCAACTATGTCCATAATACGATTTACGGAAATGTGTATACATGTTAAACAAGATGGCATGCATATTCTTGTCAAAGTCCAAGTTCATGTCATCGTACGGGTAAAATAACGAATTGAGAAAAAGTTTTACATTTGTCAATTTGCAGTGGTCGAACCGAGTAACATCTTCAGTCATCACATTCTTTCGAGCAGTCTGTAGAGCAAAGATACTCGTACAGATCCCAGGAGCGAAAACTAATGCTCAGGTTTTGTCCACTTTCCAAAGCATGTAGCAACGATAGCTTATTAACATCGTTCAGCGTCACATGAGGCATCCGCCATTGTACTTTAAGTAATTCAATTTCTGGTTCCAACGTTGGTGATCCTATTAGAGAATTGTTATCGTTGCGCGATCGTATTAAAATCAATTCGTGACGCGCATTAATAACCATGCGTTTGTAGTCCTCGCAAAATCCCAGCAAATATTTGAGCGGGATGCAAAAATTGAAATGATTTTTCACTATTAGCTCATCGTGCCGTTTCAAGCCCCATCCAGCATTCTCCATATTCTTGTCTTCGTCAGATGTCAGCGATACATAGTTTTTAAGCGTGCTAGTTATTCCAACGTTTCTGTTACGGTCAATCTCCACACCATTCAGCTCATATCGAATCTCATCAAATATGAACGCCATGCAATTATTTCCCAACATCACCGTTAATGCATCATTTGGCTTATTTATCATCAATTTCCCCTCCACGTAGAGGAAACTTTCACACGGCAATGTGTATAAATCCTGCTGCTGTATAGGTATTCTTATCTCATCGCTGTGCCCAAACGTTGTGTTGACGTATGGGTTGTATGTATGTGTCTCAAGCTTGACGATGCGATCATCAAACGTCGGCTTCCCTCCAATGCTTAGAATGTCAGCCATTTTTCAACTTAAATGCATACAACGAATCCCAGCGATTTCAAAAAAGCAATGTTCACAGCACTGAGCCTCTTCTTTTTAACGTAATCAGAGCTGCTGCTGTTGCTGTTGTTGTTGTTGTTACAAACAATTTCGCTTGGAAGAAACGTGGTTCTGAAGTCGTTCAAAACAAGCATCTCATTCGTTCGCACCACGTGTATTATCGTCGTCGTCGTCGTACGTGCAGTCTGATGGTAATCTCTTCACCTCGAAAATCGAGCAACTGTCCGTCTTGATCCACAACGCGTATCGTTAGATCCGTAATGACCCGTGCGGTGATTGGAAGGTAAATGATCTGTGCGGGCGTTTCCGATATCTTATATCCTGGCAGGACTCTCGGAGAAAATTCATGTATCGTATGTACGCGCTTTCCATTATTGTATGCGCCAGCGGTCACGCTACATTCTATGCGAATAATGTTTACATTCATGATATTAATTGGATTGTCCGATTCGTGCCACTGTCCCGATTCTAATACCCGATTCGTCAAAAATCCCAGTAGCGATCCAATGTTATTAGGCTTTGTAAAGTCTACGGCGAACCGACAATACAGCTCGCTTTTCATGGTGTTGTTGTTGGGGCGCAACACTATTGGATACACATCGTTGTCGCCAACATCGTGGGCATCGGTACCACCGAGATTTTGCGGATACCGCTCGAGTAATCGCTGCTTCAAATACTTTGCAATGGCGTCTAGTTCGTAGGAGCCGTGGGGAATCATAATGTATTCATGGTCGGCGTCAACGCTGCTGTTGGTGTTATAGTTTACGACGAAGTAGAATTTATCGTTGCTCGAGTAGATGTTCGGTATTGTATGATAAGTTTCAAAGGTGGTTAGACCAAGCTCGTAATCATCATCACTGAAATCTATGGGTGGAAAATAGCTCACCGCGAGGGTGCTACTCTTGCCGGTTAGAGTGAATGTTAACGACATATTCCGAGCTACACGACTCGACTAGTACTGAATTATAGCGGTTGGAAGTCAACCCTTAAATTTGGTGCCGATCGTTTGTAGAAAGCGTAGACATAGTTGTCCACAATTGCTCTGATCATACTTCTGATAAGTCGTTCGATTGTATTTGATTTTTACAGCATCTTTATCCAGATATTGCACCAATTCCTTGGGCGGTCGAAGATTGCCGAAGCTGTCGAAATATACAGCTCGACACCCTCTCTTCGCATATGCCACCCAATGAGTCCCCGACCCCTCGACATTGTCCAAATTTACGATACCGCTCTCGTTTTGACGCACTCCTCCAGCTGGTAGCGCGTTGCGCATAAAAACACCTCTAAAGAATGGAATACGCATACGTTTTGCCAAATCCTCCAATTGCTTGTCGGTAGTTACACCCACAGGTATTGTTAATGTCTTTTCGACGTTTTTTTTTTCGTTTCGATATTCCCTGTCCGCGCTTGTATGGTGTGAGATAAAGTCCGCGACCTTCTATGGAGCGATTATGACGTTGCATTTCCTGTAACTTACGTTGCACTGCCTTATTATCGTTTACCGCCTTGGCGATCCCCGCCGCTCCGCCAGCCAATGATCCGAGAACACCTAGCAACGGGAGAAGTGGTAATATACCACCCCGTTTTGCCACCGGAAGAATCCGCTTTTGCGACGCTCTCTTTGGAGTCCTTTTACGGGTTTTTGTTTTCATCCCCATTCCGATTTTCGTCTTGGCCTTCATAGCCGCCCAAACAGCTGTAGCAGCACCTCTTTCACCCAGAGTCGAGTCTCGCGCAACGATGCGTTTTCGCGCTTTGTCAGCGAGTACGTTATCTGCCGCGTGTCTTTTACTGAGATCGTTGCTGTGGGAATACGCAATATCGTGTTCGCGACACGCTGCGTCCAACGGATTTATGCCTTGATCACCTCTAGCCAATCGTTTTGCCAGATGAGTTCCTGGACCGCAAAACTGGTATCCCGGGATATGTAATTCTATAGGTAGCGCGTTTATCGCCCGATTTAACAAACCACAACCTTTCTTTACGCTCGTCGGCGACATTCGCCACAGTTTTTAATCAGCGGTGTTGGACCGTCGATATGCGTTCGCTGCCAAGGGCGATTACAATGTTCCAAGCACCGACGATATTGTCGAACCTCAGAATCAGCTTTTATATGCTCGGGGAGTCTGTCCCACAACTGATCAATGTGTCTGTCAAACTCGCGGAGTAGAATAATCTTTGGTATACAGGGTGTCCCACCAAAGACTGGACACCTTGATGTCTCCTAAACTATTGGAGATACAAATATTTAAAAAATAGGGAATTGCATGGTTCGAGAGGGCCAATTTATTAGCCCGAACGCATTTTTTTTCGATTATTATTTTAAAAGATACGATGGTCAAGTTTGGTTTTTCAAATGGAACTAATTTTTTTTAACACCTGAGTTGATAGTGCGTTCCAAGACAAATTCAATAAGCATTAATGTATACACTTGATTTCCACTGGTTTTTGAGATATTGCGCTTGCAAATTTAGTGATTTTCACTGAAGAAAACCCACTGAAATAGCAAGGACCGGGGTTGGTCTTGCTGGCACTACGGAGGGGCCACGGAGGGCCTTGCCTGTTGAAACAGATACCTACCTGCCAAAGGTGGGCGCCAGACCCAAAGGCTGGACAATTCTTTTCCGTCAGAAATGCTACTTAGGTAGGTACATCTGCGGTGTCAAGCGGCTTCTGCGCACCGTTACTTTTATTTCGCACTTGCTTCTACGCTCGGATGGCCGGTTCTTTTGGGAGGGATGCAAGCTCGATTGGTTATGTTAGGAGGTGTGAAAGTTGCTAGACTAAATTTCAACCAAAAGGAGCAGTTTGTATTAGAACCAATCGGATTTGCATCCCTCACAAACGGCTGCTCTCTTAAAGAGGCCCTCTTCACAGCAATACCTCCTCCCCAATGCACACCTTCTCTCGCACGGAATACGTCAACGCATGCTTTTGTTTTGATATTGAAGCTCGTGTTTATACTCGAGAGGACCACGCGTCGACAGCGGGCTACCCCGTTTCTTCCTGTGTCTCTCCGCGAGGAGTATTGAGGGTGGATTGTAGGAGCGTAGATGTCGGGATGCCAGTTATTGAATTCAGGAGACGATAGAAACACTTTATTAGAAAACACACATGTACTATATTTAAAGTTTTCCGATGAAAATCATTACAAATGTCGTGTAAATCGGACAACTTTTACACAAGGAATACAAACAGCTTGTGTCAAATTAATCCGATTTGCATGATGTTTGATATGATTTTCATCGGAAAAACATAAGGAATCCATTGTCGTCACTTCCCCTTCGATACGATGAAGAAAAGAATTTCTTAATACGCTGTAATGGATATTGCACCCGGGACTGCGGGGGCTCGACCTCACTTCGCTACGTTCGGCCCAGGATTCATACCTTTTTCCGGAAAAAGCCATAAAAATCGGGTGAGGCACTGCGAAGGTCTGTCCTCGCCACGGGGTACCAGGCCGCATCTTCTTGACGGGCGTTGCTCCAGAATTACCCTGTATCATTTGTGCAGTGTGTGAGTCGACTACGCTCCGTGTAATCGGCCTGCGCGAAGTGGGGCTCAAGTTCGATCGTTATCAGTACTCCTGCCCGAGAGGAATACGATTTACTTTAAATATAGTACATGTGTGTTTTCTAATAAAGTGTTTCTATCGTCTCCTGAATTCAATAACTGGCATCCCGACATCTACGCTCCTACAATCCACCCTCAATACTCCTCGCGGAGAGACACAGGAAGAAACGGGGTAGCCCGCTGTCGACGCGTGGTCCTCTCGAGTATAAACACGAGCTTCAATATCAAAACAAAAGCATGCGTTGACGTATTCCGTGCGAGAGAAGGTGTGCATTGGGGAGGAGGTATTGCTGTGAAGAGGGCCTCTTCAAGAGAGCAGCCGTTTGTGAGGGATGCAAATCCGATTGGTTCTAATACAAACTGCTCCTTTTGGTTGAAATTTAGTCTAGCAACTTTCACACCTCCTAACATAATCAATCGAGCTTGCATCCCTCCCAAAAGAACCGGCCATCCGAGGGTAGAAGCAAGTGCAAAATAAAAGTAACGGTGCGCAGAAGCCGCTTGACACCGCAGATGTACCTACCTAACTAGCATTTCTGACGGAAAAGAATTGTCCAGCCTTTGGGTCTGGCGCCGACCTTTGGCAGGTAGGTATCTGTTTGAACAGGCAAGGCCCTCCGTGGCCCCTCCGTAGTGCCAGCAAGACCAACCCCGGTCCTTGCTATTTTAGTGGGTTTTCTTCAGTGAAAATCACTAAATTTGTAAGCGCAATATCTCAAAAACCAGTGGAAATCAAGTGTATACATTAATGCTTATTGAATTTGTCTTGGGACGCACTATCAACTCAGGTGTTAAAAAAAATTAGTTCCATTTGAAAAACCGAACTTGACCATCTAATCTTTTAAAATAATAATCGAAAAAAAAATTCGTTCGGGCTAATAAATTGGCCCTCTCGAACCATGCAATTCCCTATTTTTTAAATATTTTTATCTCCAATAGTTTAGGAGATATCAAGCTGTCCAGTCTTAGGTGGTGTATATTGCAACTGCTCAGAGGTTAGGTCTCGAATATCGCAATTATCCGACAGGATCAGATGCATTTTGAATACTGAGCTGATTTGCTTCGGCGCGGGCCTATAAATAGAGCGCGTCACCGCTTTGACGTATCAAAATCATTTTTCATGGATCGCGGAGAGGATGCGATTCGTGCGGCAACCTGTGGCGATACGCGTGACAAATTTTGACGATAAATCGCAAATGATGTCCCCGAAAAAAAACAAGACGCAGACATGGTAACATGCTGCCAAACACTATCCGTTCCCTCATTTGCGGTCCATCAAATTGTGGAAAGACCAACGGGCTGGTGAGCTTGTTGGAAAGTCCTCACGGCGTCCACTTCGAGAACGTGTACGTATATTCCAAGTCGTTGCAACAGCCGAAATATCAATATTTGGAGAATTTATTGACTCCGATAGATGAAATTGGCTACTTTACGTTTTCGAATAACAGTGACGTCATCCCACCGAGCGAATCGCTTCCGAATTCCATTTTTATCTTTGATGATGTGGCATGCGACAAGCAAGATACCATAAGGGAATACTTTGCAATGGGGCGCCACTCGAACGTCGACTGCTTCTATCTCTGTCAGACGTATGCAATGATTCCCAAACATCTTATACGCGACAATGCGAATCTGCTGATTCTGTTTAAGCAGGATGGTACCAACTTGAAACATGTGTACAACGATCACGTAAACACCGACATGTCTTACGAGGATTTCAGTGCTTTGTGTCGTAATTGTTGGCAGCGGGAGTATGGTTTCGTGGTAATAGACAAGGATAGCGCGATGTCCAATGGACGTTATAGAAAGGGATTTAACGAGTTTGCGATACCGTGAGATGGTCAATTGTCATCAACACGTCGGCGGGATAGCAACGTCCACGGTACAATGACGATGATCGACATCGATACTCTGGAGATTAAGGATGGCGAGAGAATAGCGAAGTGACAAAAACTAGTGAAGCCATTCGCAAGAAACATCAGGCTTTGAAGACTGGCAAGATGGAGGAAGATATCGCGTTGGAGAGATACTTTAAACCTGTTGTCGAACCCTTAAAACATATTGTTGAAAATACCGCAGCGGTGGATGCTGACACGTCACCGCTGATGAGCAGACATCGAAGGGAATGAAACATTAACACCTAAAACAAAAATCGGGTCGAAAGGGAACACATCGCGTAACACAAAGAGGAAACCATACATGTCATTGGAAAAATCACTTGTATCCTCCACACCAATTCAATCGAAGCGGAAACGACAGAATGTCGTATCAAACGATTCACCCGTTCCTCCCACACCAATAAATACATTTCTCGGTGTACAATCGCTCACAACCAATGATGAGGACGACGTTTTCGAAACTAGTCCCGATGAGTCGTTTGCAACATCTATTAGACAGCAACTCCAGACATCCGAGGGACAAGAAACGTTTCGCAGCCATTTCGGCCCGCTGGGGCAAAAATACATGAGTGCAATCCTAAGTGGTGATAGGGATACAGCAATGGACTATGTATACGGCGTATACTTCGGCAATAGTGGAACGATGCTTGGGGATAAGGCTTTCGATATAGACAAGTCTGATAATATAATCATAGATGGTGTAAAATATGGAGGAACACCCGGCCTTTGCGAACTGATTTTCAAGAGAATTCCCGATGATGCTATATACACAGATGCCGATAAACAAAAATACAAAAGCATACTGCTGACGACGAATGCCTACAGACGTGGTCATAACGCTCAAAATCCCATATTGGGCAATAAGGGATACAAGTATAAAAATGTAATTGCACCACTACTCCCCCGTGTATCAACCAGTAAGGCGGGGAAAGGTCTAACAACACCGCGAGCCATGGTGGTAAACGATAGCAAGATCGATTACGTGCACTGGGATGATCCCAACGAGTTGGTGGACCGATTCCGTTTGCTGGAAGCGTCGCGTCAGGCGGGTAACAACTCGCATGACAATGAGATTCTATCGATTATCGAGGAACTCCGCGAGGAAGGCCTCATTATAAATTAAACCGCGCGCCGATGATTTGCACTGTATGCATCGAGATGTCGATCAACAAATTTGGGGTATCGCTCGAGAAGAGTGGAGCAGCTAGAATGGACTATTACAAATGGAACGGTGTGCTTCGAAATTACATGCGAGATAACGCTCTTTGCGTGGCTGGTGCGGACTTTGATGCAAAATCGCGCAAGATACGACGCGTAGCGCAACCCACGGCTGACAGCGATGCCGTCAATAAACTATACATGGAAAAGAGCATTAAACTTTTGAGAGAGCAGCAGGAAGAATTAGAGAGGAAGCTGGTCGTGTTTTAGAGAGATATGATGACGCTGCAAAACAGCGTTCAAAAGATATCGCAGGCGTCGAATTCTATCCCACAGCAGCGCTGCGAAGGAGAATCATGCGAGACGATTGAACTTGTCCAGAATTTCCTCGGCACATAATGCACATATATATATATAATGATACATATGCAAACAATTTCCATACACATGCGAAGAATGTTACATTTTACAATAAATACAATAATGTATTGTAAATAAATATACAGTTCAATAAATACAATGATACATATACATATACATGAGTGAACAATTTTATTTTACATAATTGCACTATTTTATAATGATGTGCAATAATTTGGATATACAGAAATATATATATATATATATATATATATATATATATATATATCTCCTTTCTCCCGCCGCACGTCTTGGCCCCTGCGGCAGCCACGGAGCTTGGAGCGCCTCAGGCCCGTACCATATGAACCGCGCAGCGAAAAGTTCTCCGCTGATTTGGGGCACTTGATTTCCACAATACCCTCTTGACTGATGATTCCATCCGGTGAAGCTCCTAAGAAGGGGATGCAGCTGTCGATGAAAATTCCACATTCTGCAACATCTGTATATTGTTTCTTCAATTCTTGGCGAGCAATTTTCTTGCATTCTTTCCCGTATTCCACCGCGGGTGCACTAATTATCTTCGGATACAGAAATGCTTTTACTGTATTTGCGCAAAGCGTGTCAGGTCGGCGACGGCACACTTGTCCAAAATTGGATGCTGTCAACAATTTGGACCTGTACTGCAACCATGTGCGGTTCGTTGCTTGTCCGATGGTTTCGTTTTCAATAGCATGTCTTTTGTCTTGCCACTCCTTGAGCATTTGCATATGTTTTTCCCGCTCCAGTTCATACATTTCGGATGGCATGTCTGGCTTCTGCGCATTTTGTCTATAATCAGAATCTTTCTGCGAGGGCAATTGCTTGCGTACATATCGCGCAGCATTCGTTTCCTTCTGTTTTGCAGCTTTCTTTCCCTTTTCTTTCTTCTCCTTTTCTTCCATTTTGCGCACTACCTCGGGCGTTTTCTTCTTCATCGTCGCATTCAATCGCAAGTGCACTTGGTTACTGTTGTACTCCACGACAGCAGCAGCACATCTTCCTGTATATGATCCTCTTTCGGCCAAATTAAATCTTTTTCCGCCAATGTACTTGGCAATTATTGCATTTAAACTTTCCACAGCGTTATTATTTGTGTTATAGAGTAAGCTCTCCGCATGAGCTAACAGTGGACGAAGTATTTCTTTTACGTCCTGGTACACTCCAATTTTAATTAATTCTGGAACGATGTTTCTTTCATTCACTTTATTCTTTCCATCGCAGAAATATTGTAGTTGTGCACACTCTTTGTGTTTACCAAATACGTGGCTCGGAACATTCTGTATGTCGCCATACAAATTCTTCGTTCTCTCGTCGATTGATACATTCTGATTGTATCTATACTTTGCGGCTTTTACGATGTCCGTGCGTATCCGGCGAATGCTGCTTTCTACAGTTTGTCTCAATGGTCCAGGAGTAGTTTTCTTTACAATTGCTTTCATTTTCGTGCAAAAGTTTCGTAACAAATGATTCGTGCATTCAATCTTTTTTACACGAATCTGTCTCTTATATGGGTCCGCATCGATAATATTCTTATACACGCTACTGTCCCCATCAGCAATCAAAGTTGAATAAACGAGCCCACGTTTTTCTACACTAGTGTTGAATCCTTCTACTATACAGGGTTATCCACCGAATACTGGCGGCGCTCGCGCGAATACAAATGAGAACGGCAACAATGCCACACGCATACGTACGAGCAGAATCATGTGTCGATACATCCGCCATCTATGAGTTGTTGCTAAAAGTATAGGTTCGTGTAGATGCCAGTAGAGAGCACAAGGCGCTTTTCACTGTCTGCCCAGATAACTTTACATTTGACGTAACCGACGAGGAAGAAAACGACAGCCATTTCCCTCAGAAACTGATTGAGAATGTTAGAATGCTTGTTGATCATCCACGGTTTCATCATTCATTATTCGTAGGTGTTTAATGCCGCAGTCTTCCCTATCTTTTGCATGCTTACCTATTTTTTGCAATTGAGCAAGCACATTTGGGAAATTCATTATATCGTTGCTATTTAGGAGACGCGATTGCTCTTGCAACTCGTTCTTCGCAACTTTTTCAATAACGAAGTTTTCTTCTTCGTTACTTTGTATATCAAATTCTTCAAGCGCCTCTTCAGTTTCTCCCGAAGTGGCCAGTATCTTCATCAGATGGCAAGTACGTTATCTCTTGATGCGTGTGATTTCGTCCATCGGATGTTGATGCTTCCTCTACTATACGCTCCTCGGCCACTTCTTCCGGATGTTGTCCTACGGCAATGTCGTCTGCCGTTTTTGCGCTTTCTTGTTTCTTCTGAAGGGCTAAAGACCTTCTCTTTTGGCGATGTACTTTCCGTTTCGATAATCTCTTTGCGTACGAACGTAAATGTCGCGAACGAAACGGAGAATTATTGTCCATATTTTCCGGCACGTCGCGCATATCCACATTTTGAGTGTCATTCATTTTTCACTAAACCAACAAACAAAATACACACACAAACACAAACACGAATACAATACAACACAACGCAACACAACTCAAAATTCTTCTGCCCGTTGCAAAAGAACGTAAACGCGAATCGTGAACGTGAAACGTGAATCCGAAAATTCATCTGTGGTGCGTCCTGAAACAAATGACGCTCGACAAACCAGGCAACGGCGCAAACAGTCCGTTGCGTAGAGAGTCATTCCGTTGAAAGAACGCACAGCACGTGGACGTACCAGGACGCAATGGAGGATTTCAACAATGTAAGTACCTATTATATTGTATACGGTTATACAGAGTGATTCTCTGGCTAGAGTTTTCACAGGCGATGCCGCCAATAAGTCGCGTCTCGCTGAGTTTCGTGGATTTTTACGCTCGAGCCGAGATTCACTACGGCATGTTAAAAAATTCTAAATTCTTCATCGAATCGATATGGCGGTGATACTAATGAATTCCTGGCGTTCTGCCGATGAAAATCATGTCAAATATCATGTAAATCGGACTATTTTTAACGAAGTTAGCTTGGGGCCATTTCCATCGGCACGACATCGATTGACAGGTGTGTGAAGTTGGCACCCCCAAATTCGAATTTTTAAAAAAACTCGACGGCATTCGTTTGTCCATCGTTTGTCCACGTTTGTCCACCCAAAAATTTCGTTTGTCCACCCTCCAAAAAAAAGTTATGAACAAATTAAGAAAATTTGTCATCAGCACCATCCATAAACACTTTTCAACTTTTTCACACAGGGATACGATTGTCCACGATCTAGCATCGTTTGTCCACCAAAAATTGTCATTTGTCCACCCTCCAGAATCGAATTATTAATAAAATTCGCGAAAAAGAAGGGTCCTCGCGAAGCGATCGCGTATAAGTTCGATTTTTTAATAATTAATCGAAGCAATCGTTTGTCCAACGACTGATTTCGTTAGTCTAGATGTAGAAGACGTTTGTCCACCCCATGAATTCGTTTGTCCACCCTTCAGAATCGAATTATTTATCAAAATCGCGAAAAGGAAATGTCTTACTGAACCGATCAGCTCTAAGTTCGATTTTTGGCGAATAAATTATCAAAATCGTTTGTCCAACGACTGATTTCGTTAGTCTAGATATAGAAGACGTGTGTCCACCCCATGAATTCGTTTGTCCACCCTTCAGAATCGAATTATTTATAAAAATAGCGAAAAAGAAATGTCCTGCTGAACTGATCACCTTAAAGATCTTGTTCCTCTTCTTCTTCCACTGGAATTTGGAAATGTTTCTTCAAATCCGTCAGCAAATTCCACCGATTGTTCCTCAGGTAAAAATTTAAGGTGTTCGGTGACAACTTATCACAAATTTTATAAGACACTTCTTCCCACACTTTATCCGTGCGGCACTTCAATTTATATTGCTCATCGAACACTTCACACTTTTCACACTTCTGTAACACGTCTAGAATAACGCCGGAGTGTATCAGCGCTTTCCTAGGCATTTTTCACAAATGACCACGATGAAATCGCAAAACGATGAGTAATATAATTCACAATTACTTCACAAACCGTAAATAAACGCACGATCTCACCAGCGCGGCCTGTGAACAATGACTGACTTTCGAGGTGCGTGGGTGGAAAGAATTCGAGAGTATCGCAGGCATTTGTTTCGATTTCAGCAGTGGCACGTGGTTCCGTCCGCGTTACAAAGTAACTACGCAGGGCCGACACATAAGGGCGCTAGCCGAAGGGGGCGCTAAAATACTATATTGGACGCTTAAGGGGGTAGACACGTCACGTGACCTGGCCGATTTGGCAGGTCGGTATTACAGCAGGTTTTTTCTGCACAGAAATGGTAATACCCATAGATACGCGGCTGCCTGGTGCACGCGAGAGGGGGCTGTTTGCAATTTCCGTATTCTATTCTGAATAAGGAAAGAAATTCGCGGCTGTTGCGTTGACTTGTAAAAATTTAAACGGAAAGTCTGCTGGTACTGCAAACGTAGAAAATTCATTGTACATTTTAATTACTTGAAATGTGATTATGCTATAATATTCTACATTGGCAGTAAGAAATTATAATTGAAACGGACAAATAGATGAGGGGATGTCCCCAGAACATGAAATTTATTATTTTAGACATCTTTTTATTAGCAAAACACTGAAACAGATCATGAAGGTTATACGCTTATTATAAGATAATTAAACGTCCTATGCAGAAAGCAGTTATGACCAAACATTATGTATAAAATTGTGTTGGATGTTGAATTGGACTAGTGAAAATGCGCAGGCTGGATGCGGGTGATTATTGTGTGTTCCGCTCCTCGAAGTGACAGAAAATATAACTTATGTATATGCTAAATGACAACAAATGTGTAGTGACTGTTACGTTCTTTTACGCTACATTTGTGAACATTTTATCATCCTTCCAAAACATTATTATTACGCCGCAACAATATCTTTAGCAAATCGGGTATAGCATATAGGTTATATTTTCTGTCACTATCTGTCACTTCGAGGACAGAAAATTCGCTCATGAAATCCGCTACTGAAAATGCGCAGGCTGGATGCGCGTGATTATTATGTGGTCGACTCCTCAAAGTGACAAAAAATATGACTTATATGCTATACCCGATTTCCTAAAGATACTGGGGCGGCGTAATAATAATGTTTTGGAAGAATGATAAAAGGTTCACAAATGTAGCGTCAAAGAACAAAATAGCCACTAAACATTTATTGTCATATAGCATATACATAGGTTATATTTTCTGTCACTTCGAGGAGCGGACCACATAATTATCACGCGCATCCAGCCTGCGCATTTTCAGTAGTCCGGTCGGCGTCATGGAGGGGGTACTTCCTCCAGCCTGCATTTGCGGTAGTTGGAACGATATTTCTGATTTCTGAGCTCAGAGTACATACGTACGATACGCATAAAAACCGGCAACCTCCTTTCGGAAGATTGGCAACGTTGCATGTCACTACACTTTTCGGCGTAATATTTGGGATTTTGGTGAAACTTGGATATGTGTAATACATTTAGTGTTATATAAACGTATTTCAAAGGATTTTTCAAAATTTTCAAAATTTGTGGAAATTGACTTTTTTTCATTAAATTGTAACTGTTGAACAAAAAGACAGATAAGAATGAGCTTTTGGGTGCTTACAGTAGGGAAATAAGAGTACCTAATAAAAATTATGACATTGAAAAAGAAACAAATTTTAGACCATTTATTTTGAAATTGTTCTCAACAAATGCAATTTTATACTAGCAGGGCAATATTTAAAAATTTGAAAAAAATGAGGATATAGGTCTACTTGTGCTGTTTACGGACACGTTTTCAGAAACGCGGAGACTTTAAAATTGGTCGTATGAAAATTAATTGAATGTGACGCTGTGTCGCCCAGCATCCGCTCGACAAATTCAACCATATTTTATAGTACGACTTTCAAGGCCGCGCAAGGTTAGGAATGGAAGAAATAGATAGTTCAATATAATAGTACGCACGGCCCAGCCAGTCGAGCCGGTGAAAGATTAAAAAGGAGACAGTGTTACATGTATTCAGTAAATTCTGTCGCATCGTTCCTCGGTTCGAAATTTAATTTTTACGATGTAGGTATAGGTATTCAGCGAACAGTATTCTCCGATGCTCGCGGTTACTTTGTCGCTGTCAATGCGTTGTAAAAGAGAAGGATAGAACGGGGGTCGTAGCAGCCGAGAAATAAAGCCAGCGCCTCGGGCTGCTAACACAGATACACAGCGTTGCCAGCAACATTATGCAGGACCACTTTTTAGCGGAAAGGGAACACCTACAGGAGTGTGGTAACGTGTGCATGAAGACGTCGCTGACGCACACATTACCACTACACTCTAAACAAAAACGTTTTCTTATTTTACAATATACCTAGGTATTTGCTGATTGAAATTAGAATAAGTCACATCTGTCATTTTAAGTTGTTTTATTTTTCGTAACCCCGTCTGCATTTTAAATATTAACTAAGGACTATTTAACTTAGCAGATAGGACCGTAAAGAATTACAAAAAAATCAGGGAGTCAAATGTTGACTGATTTGGACACTTTTCCTTGTTATATGTTTGATACAATAGTCGGAAGAATAAAAAAGAAAAATAATAAGAGCAATAATTGCTCGTAACTTCCACATTCTGAAAATATGATATCAGTAAATCAATATTTCCAGTATTAGTAAAAAGTTCCAATCTCTCCCTTTCCCTTTTATTTTAAATAATGTGGCCATATAATTATAACATAAATTCGTCAGCGATTTCAAGTGATGCGTGTGTTACGGTAAAAGCGTTAATTTAGTAAATGTTTACAGTTCCTAACAGTTCTTAGTCAATGTATGCCTAAAATGTATACAGGGTGTCCCAAAAATGTCGGAGTTCCTTGAAAGGGGTGACTCAGGGGGTGATTTGAAACAACTTTTTCCTTAGCGAAAATATTGTCCGAAGTTTCATTTAGGAGATATTAACAAAAACCCCCGACCAATCAGAGCGCGCGCCTTCCGCCCGAGCTCCCGCGGTAGCGTTGGCTACGCGGTAGGCGGCTGCGCTTGTACTACGAACGTACGAACAAGCAAGTCGGCATGCATCGAAGTAAACCGCGTTACACAGACTTTTTTTAAACAGAATCTTAAATAATAATTGTTTGAGGTGAGAGGACAAGTAATACATAAATTTCATTTTCAAATAAGGCATAAACTTAATGGTAATGTAACAGAAAATGTACGACAAGTGATCGTAATTCGTTATTGAGGTAAAAATCCGTAGATTAATAACGGCCAACATAACTAAAGTTAAAAAATAATATCAGGTGTATGAATAAATTGTTTCCGACTGGATTTACATAATCAGTACAAAGCTACCGAATTTCTATCGTGGTGATATCCGTAAGCTGCCAGAAAAATGGCGAAAGGTAATTAACAGTAATAGAAATTGTTTCGATGATTGAAATGTTTTCATATTTTTTAAATCAAACTGTTATTGTACCTACCCTACAATCGAACAGAATTTATTTCTACACCTAATAATCACCAATAAATTAAATAAAACTCACCCTTTCGGACATTCCTTTCCTTTCTTTTCGGAAAGCTGTGTCAGTAAGTAGGTCACTGTACCGATCCTGGTCATCGGTGGACGAAAAGTTTTATGGTAGGGTAGCGCCCGGTGCTCAGCTGATCGCAGGTATACGACACCACCCGAAGGTAAGGGTCGTAACGTCAAGTGCGTCCGGGTTAATGTACCGAATATTCACTTCACTGCACGGCCACTAACACTGATCACTTAATTTATTTTTCATGGAACGTGTTGTTCCTGCGTTATAAAAATTGTCTATGCACACCTCAGCACGTACGATCAGCTGTCTTTGGACGGCCTGCAAAGTTTGTGGTATTATGTTCGTCACCGCAGCGTGAATTCGCACAACGATGTTCAGAATAATTTTGACGCCAAACGCCGAATCGTACCCTAGCTTGGGGTTTGGATATGCGGGTATTCCCGTGAAAACGCTCGCACAGTAGCACTTGCGTCCCCGTTGTTCCGGGCGTACACCCAGAACATCGCGTAATAGGTATTATTGGGCCGTGAACATTTCTGCGACGTGATTGCTAGCTGACTGACAGGATTTTTCCCAAGCAACTTCCTCTACCCCCAAGTAGCTTCTCTCGTTCCATTATGAGTTAACTCCCACCAGGCCAAGAGACTTTAGGTAAAAAGAAGCCAGCACATTTTCGAAACACACGTGCTTCGCAGAAGTGCAACGAACGAACCGTCGTACACTTTCACAAAAGCTCGCGCTCCGTCCTTTTACTGCCAATGTACCCATTGCTTCGAGGTAGGCAGCAGACTATAAAGAAGCTATAAAGAAGAAAATGCATACCATTCCTGTTTCCCCTTTCCGATATCCTGATTTCACGTCTGCTACGAGGCGGAACCAACTAAGCCATAAATTATCCAAAACTGCACGTAGTTCCGCCTGCTACGTCCTACCTGCAAATTAAAGACGAATCCCTTATCTCCCGAGTATAAACACGCGCTCGAATTTCAAAACAAAAGCACGCCTCGACGTATTCCGTGCGAGAAAAGGTGGACTTGAAAACCGATTGGTCGTAACCAAACCAATCTGCCCTGCATCCCGCCCAAACTGCCACTGTCTTGAAGAGGCCCTCTTCACAGCAATATCTCCTCTCCGAGGCCCACCAGTATAAAGACGCGCTCGATTTTCAAAACAAAAGCACGCGACGACGTATTCCTTGCGAGAGAAGGTGGGCTTGAAGTTCGATTGGTCCTAAACGAACCAATCGGGCCTGCTTATCTCTCGTGTATAAACACGCGCTCGAATTTCAAAACAAAAGCACGCGTCGACGTATTCCGTGCGAGAGAAGGTGGGTCTCGGGGAAGAAATATTGCTGTGAAGTGGGCCTCTTCAAGACAGTGGCCGTTTGGGAGGGATGCAGGGCAGATTGGTTAGATTAGGACCAATCGGACTTCAAGTCCACCTTCTCTTGCACGGAATACGTCAACGGGTGCTTTTGTTTTGAAAATCGAGCGCGTGTTTATACTCGAGAGATAAGGGATCTGTCTTTAATTTGAAGGAAGCACGACGCAGGCGGGATCACGCGCTGTCAGCGGACAGGACGACGCAAGCGGGACCACGCGCTGTCAGCGGACTACCCCTTTTCTTCCTGTGTCTCTCCGCGAGGCGTATTGATGTTGGATAATACTTTTTAAATTCTGCTTCCCCAAAATTAATCAGGCTGATCGGCCAGAGCATTTCGCCAGGGTTGCGGTTTATGACCGTATTATCCCGCTAGTCGGCGGTAGAGAACGGTTGCCAACAGTTTTGGATAATTTATGGCTTAGTTGGTTCCGCCTCGTAGCAGACGTGAAATCAGGATATCGGAAAGGGGAAACAGGAATGGTATGCATTTTCTTCTTTATAGCTTCTTTATAGTCTGCTGCCTACCTCGAAGCAATGGGTACATTGGCAGTAAAAGGACGGAGCGCGAGCTTTTGTGAAAGTGTACGACGGTTCGTTCGTTGCACTTCTGCGAAGCACGTGTGTTTCGAAAATGTGCTGGCTTCTTTTTACCTAAAGTCTCTTGGCCTGGTGGGAGTTAACTCATAATGGAACGAGAGAAGCTACTTGGGGGTAGAGGAAGTTGCTTGGGAAAAATCCTGTCAGTCAGCTAGCAATCACGTCGCAGAAATGTTCACGGCCCAATAATACCTATTACGCGATGTTCTGGGTGTACGCCCGGAACAACGGGGACGCAAGTGCTACTGTGCGAGCGTTTTCACGGGAATACCCGCATATCCAAACCCCAAGCTAGGGTACGATTCGGCGTTTGGCGTCAAAATTATTCTGAACATCGTTGTGCGAATTCACGCTGCGGTGACGAACATAATACCACAAACTTTGCAGGCCGTCCAAAGACAGCTGATCGTACGTGCTGAGGTGTGCATAGACAATTTTTATAACGCAGGAACAACACGTTCCATGAAAAATAAATTAAGTGATCAGTGTTAGTGGCCGTGCAGTGAAGTGAATATTCGGTACATTAACCCGGACGCACTTGACGTTACGACCCTTACCTTCGGGTGGTGTCGTATACCTGCGATCAGCTGAGCACCGGGCGCTACCCTACCATAAAACTTTTCGTCCCCCGATGACCAGGATCGGTACAGTGACCTACTTACTGACACAGCTTTCCGAAAAGAAAGGAAAGGAATGTCCGAAAGGGTGAGTTTTATTTAATTTATTGGTGATTATTAGGTGTAGAAATAAATTCTGTTCGATTGTAGGGTAGGTACAATAACAGTTTGATTTAAAAAATATGAAAACATTTCAATCATCGAAACAATTTCTATTACTGTTAATTACCTTTCGCCATTTTTCTGGCAGCTTACGGATATCACCACGATAGAAATTCGGTAGCTTTGTACTGATTATGTAAATCCAGTCGGAAACAATTTATTCATACACCTGATATTATTTTTTAACTTTAGTTATGTTGGCCGTTATTAATCTACGGATTTTTACCTCAATAACGAATTACGATCACTTGTCGTACATTTTCTGTTACATTACCATTAAGTTTATGCCTTATTTGAAAATGAAATTTATGTATTACTTGTCCTCTCACCTCAAACAATTATTATTTAAGATTCTGTTTAAAAAAAGTCTGTGTAACGCGGTTTACTTCGATGCATGCCGAATTGCTTGTTCGTACGTTCGTAGTACAAGCGCAGCCGCCTACCGCGTAGCCAACGCT
Organism: Andrena haemorrhoa; assembly: GCA_910592295.1. Classification (NCBI taxonomy): domain Eukaryota; kingdom Metazoa; phylum Arthropoda; class Insecta; order Hymenoptera; family Andrenidae; genus Andrena; species Andrena haemorrhoa. The sequence continues at coordinate 24,162,016 of OU342942.1, forward strand.
ACCGCGGGAGCTCGGGCGGAAGGCGCGCGCTCTGATTGGTCGGGGGTTTTTGTTAATATCTCCTAAATGAAACTTCGGACAATATTTTCGCTAAGGAAAAAGTTGTTTCAAATCACCCCCTGAGTCACCCCTTTCAAGGAACTCCGACATTTTTGGGACACCCTGTATAACCTAACCTACAATCGTACGAAAATGCATGCATGACTGTATCACGCTTTTACTGTGGCACATGTATTCAGCTAACGCTTCAGTTTTGCTATGATTCCACGTCGACAGTCTTCCCGAGTAGGCGCCATCTCGTAAGCACTAGCTGAACTAAATTTGTGCGGAACTCGTATTTGGGAATACAGTCACGAAATTACGTTGTTTGTCCTTATATGAGCAGATTTTGGGCTGGGTGAGGTCTCATTTGAAAGAGGAAGGTTCAATGCAGCCCGCTCTGGTCATCGTTTGAGTTACAAAACTCGTTTAGTGACCTACAAATACTTGGAATCTGCGAGTGTATTTTGTCGATTTTTTCTCTACTTTGGACACTCATATTATTAGATATCAACATAATCTCATTAAACGACCTTTTTAAGTTGTCTTTAAGACGTCTGTGTCAAGACGTCTTTTAAACGACCTTTTTAAGTCGTCTTTAAGACGTCTGTGCCAAGACGTCTTTTAAACGACCTTTTTAAGTCGTCTTTAAGACGTCTGTGTTATGTCATGACTAGGCCGGCTCGAGATGCATAGTACGCGACCGCCAGGCGGCGCCGGGCTGAGCGCTTCTCGCAGGTGGGATACAGCAGTCATGCCTATAAGAGAGCCGGGCAGATCACATTCCGTCATTCTCGAGGACTGGTGTTTTTTAACGACGGAAATTTATATTTTCGACTTGAACTTGAATATGCCAAAAAATGTCTCGATCATTAGCTCTTGCAAGACGTTCTTCTTTTTTACGAAGAAACGAAAATATTGATCAACATGAAAATAGACTTTCTCAAATGAGAACAAGAGCAGCTACTCGACGGGCTTCCTTTTTTCAAAATACTTAATTTCATTAACAGATATTAATTCTAATAAACACGAATCAAGGCACGCTTAATATCTCTAATATCTCTTTTAAAGAGCTGCAGTAAGGCCTAATCAAGTCTTTACGAAGACGTCTTTGAGGCGCCGTGAATGTCTGAAATGGACGTCTGTAAGATGTCTTCACGACCACTTAAAGATGCCTATAACACGTCTTACAGACGTCTACAAGCCGTTTAAAAGACGTCTTATAGACGTACCGTTTCCTGACAAACGACGTAAAAAAACGTCTATAGACGTCTTTAAGACGTCTTTACGACAATAGCAGACGTCTTGAATGTCTGAAATAGACGCCTTTAAGACGTCTGTGAGATGCCTTAAAGACGTCTATAAGACGTCTTGTAGACGTCTATAAGACGTATTGTAGACGTCTACAAGCCTTTCAAAAGACGTCTTAAAGACGTACCGTTTCCTGACAAACGACGTAAAAAAACGTCTATAGATGTCTTTACGACAATAGCAGTCGTCTTTAAGACATCTTGAAAGTCTGAAACAGACGTCTTTAGGACGTCTTTAAGACGTCTGTGTGCTATCTGGGCCAAGCATCCTCGCGCCTGTCCTGCTGGTTAGTGATTGCAAATTTACCGACGTTTTCAATTACCGGTAATTCGGTAAAATTTTCAATCAAAACCGCTGATTACCGGTTTAACGGTAATTTACTGTTCATTTTTTAAGGTATTGAAAATATAAGAGTGAACAATAAAAAAAAATTTTTTTGGACTACAAACGTGCATTATAAAAAATATATGCAAATAAAACTGTTCTGAACATAAAATATAAAATGATATAACACAAAATAGATGTATTTGTATAACTATGGTGTTCGGGAATCTCCGTTTACAAAGATTTATCCCGAGCCCAAGACAAATAAATTTCCGGTTCTCGCGAAAAGGAAGGCCTCCAAAACCGAAACGTGTTCGTCTCCGAATTACGAAAAAGGATTGCTCTAAATAACGTACGCACTTTTAAAGATAAGACTGTTTAATTGCCGGAGCACTCGAGCGAGCGAGGTATACCGAGTCGTCGTCACCAGAACAATGGCGTTCTTCCAAATCGGCGGTAATGAGGGGGCCAACCGTCGTCCCCCCGCGGAACCCGCGAGAACCGAGCTACTCGGTCCACCCGGGGTCCCGCGGGACGCGGGGGGCACGCGGCTGCCGATGCCTCAATCCCGCCATGCGTAATTACTACATAATATGTCCATACAAATAATGTAAGCGTAGTATAAGATAGGATAAGCGTAGTATAAGTTAACATAAGAATAGTATAGGTAATATAAGAATAGTATAAGTAATATAAGAATAGTATAAGTAATATAAGAAATAAGGAAACAGAGATCGGATCGAGAGCCGAGGGACGAACCTCAACTCCTGCTACTATCCGTTTCCGAAACATGCCGCCCGCCTCGCCGGCAGACGTTCTGCGGCGAAATCACCGATCGATTGCGCAAGTCAATACAAGTAGTACAGTGGTGGGGCGCGGAACGGGTACGGTCGCGTCGAATGTTTTCTGAAACGCACGCGCCGCCCTCCGTAAACGTACGCGCCGCCCGCCGTAAACGACCGTGACCGCGAACGGAAAAGTAAACGTAAACGTCGCGGCCAACTACTACAACGTATCGTTTGATTCGGCGTCGGTGGTTTGTACCGGGAGTGGTACAATTTTGGTCAGTGGTCTCGTGCAAATTTTCGTGCCGGTTTGAAGCGTCGCCACACGAGCGAGACCGTCCGGCCCGGTGTGCATCTGGAGGACACGTGCAAGCGGCCACTTCGTCGGAGAGGACAGCTCGTTCCGGATGAGCACCAGCGATCCTTCCTTGAGGTTCTCGACGCGAATCCTCCACTTCGGCCGTTGTTGAAGGAGGTGAAGGTATTCCTGTTGCCACCTGCGCCAGAAATGATTGCGAAGGTTATTAACGAGCCTCCAACGTTTCAGTCCCGCAACATCGAAATCGGCATCGGAGGAGATTTCGAGTGACGTGACGGGCTCCCCAATAAGGAAGTGTCCCGGGGTGAGGGGCAGCAAATCTTTGGCGTCCTCGGTGATCGGCATAAGCGGACGAGAATTGAGGCAGGCTTCGACCTGACACAGAAGCGTACTCAACTCCTCGTAAGTTAATTTTTGATCCCCTATGGTCCGCTTAATGTGATATTTCGCCGATTTGACTGCTGCCTCCCAAAGGCCGCCGAAGTGGGGCGCATAAGGCGGGATGAATCGCCACTCCGTGCCTCTCGCCCCAAGCTCCTGGGTGGCCGTGCGACGGAACTCCGAGGTGCCCTGGAACATACGTCGCAATTCCGCGTCCGCGCCGCGGAAGGTTGTGGAATTATCGCTCCACAACTGTGTACAACGTCCTCGACGAGAAATGAAACGTTGGAAGGCCGCTATAAAGGTAGTGGACGTTAAATCCGTCACCGCGTCCAAATGGACGGCCTTTGTACAGAGACAAACAAACACGACCATATAACCTTTATAGGACTTTTGTCCGCGACCCCTCGAGGTGCGGATTTGGATGGGCCCAGCGTAATCGACGCCTGCGTGCTCGAACGGCTTCGAAGGTTGAAGACGGACGCCAGGAAGATTTCCCATCTGTTGCTTTCCAGTCGCGGCTTTGAAGCGGGTGCATCGTAGGCAGCGACGGAGCAGCTTCTTCACCAGGGGGCGACTACGTGGAATCCAGAAGCGCTGAAGCATGACAGTCCTCGTGAGGTCCACACCGCCGTGTAGAGAGCACAGGTGAGCTGTCTCGATGATTAATGTGGCCACATGCGTGTGGCGTGAAAGAATAATTGGGTGACGTTGCGCGTACGGCACCGGGGCGTCCTGAATGCGGCCGCCGACTCTCATTACTCCGTCGGAGTCTAGAAATGGATTTAGGCTTATTAGTGAGGAGGAGACTAGTAGCGGCTTACCTCGCGCAAGAGCCTTGGTTTCGAGCGGGTATCCCTCGAGTTGACTCAGCCGAAAAATTGCAATTTCGGCTCGACAGTGCTCGCTCGTACTGAGTGGGGGGCCCATCGTTCTCCCGGCGGGTTCTCGTGCGTTCCGAAGAAATCGAAGAATATAAGCGGTCACCCTGACAAGTCGGGACCACTTTGAAAAACGAGAGATATACTCGTTCTGCGGCGCGACTTGGTGGACAGCGACGATGGCTCCCGCTCGCTGATCGGGTAGAGTCCCGTGATCCAGGGACGTAGGAGGGGAGGGCCATTCCGTAGAAACGTCGTTCAGCCAGGTCGGGCCATTCCACCAGAGGCTCGAGGCCCGCAACTCCGAGGACGAGATTCCTCGGGTTGCGAGGTCCGCTGGATTGTCCGTCGTACTGACGTGCCTCCAGGTCGTGTCTGGCAGCAGCCGTTGAATCTCGGCTACCCTGTGCGCCACGAAGGGTTTCCACTTCGATGGATGTGCCCGAATCCATGCAAGGGCCACAGACGCGTCGGTCCAGGAGTGGGCTTCGACCCGTCCTAAGCTCAATGAATTTTGCAGAGTAGACTGCAGGCGTGCCAGCAGGAGCGCCCCGCAGAGCTCCAGGCGTGGGATACTCTGCAGCTTCGTCGGTGCGACCTTCGTCCTCACGGCAAGGAGGCTGAGCTTCGCGGACTGAGAGGGATGGATTACGCGAAGGTAAACGGCTGCCGAATACGCCCGTTCCGAGACATCGGAAAATCCATGCACCTCCACAACGGTACCCAGGCTCGTAAAACCGACCCAGCGCGGCACAACCATGCCCGAAAGCATGTCCACCTCAGCCAAGAATGCCGACCAACGTTCAGCCAACTCAGATGGGATCGGATCGTCCCAATCCAGTCCCGCCAGCCATAGGTCCTGAAGGAGTATCCTTGCTTGGACCAGCACCGGCGCCATCCATCCTAATGGATCGAACAGGCTGGCGACTACCGAAAGAGCGGACCTCTTCGTCCACTGGTCGGGTTTGACGGAGGGCCGGCAGCGTAGACCCTTCATCGTGAGCGAGTCGGTCCTGGTGTCCCACTGGAGACCCAGCGCGCCGTGGATTTCAGAATCCTGAAACAAGGAAGTCTCGCGGGCAGCGCCATTACCAAGGGCAGGAATGTTACTCGCCCAGCGGTCTAACGGAAAACCTCCGGACAGCAGGATTTCCTCCAACTGTTGTCGGACTTCCCAAGTCTGCTGCAGGGTGTCTCCTCCGGCCAAAATATCGTCGACATAGGAGTGATCCTTTAAGACTTGTGAGCCCAGCGGAAAACGGTTCCCTTCGTCCTCGGCTAACTGTCGAAGTACCCTCAGGGCGAGGTACGGGGCCGACGCGGTGCCGTATGTAACGGAGGTGAGCCGGTACTCACGAACTTCGGCGCTGGGGTCCGGTCTCCAAAGAATCCGTTGCCAATCCTGATCTTCAGCGCGGACTCCTATTTGACGGAACATCTTTACGATGTCCGTCGAGAAGGCGAACCGGAAGAGGCGCCATCGGGAAAGGACGATCCATAATTCCGACTGCAGCTTCGGCCCCGGCAGCAGTTCGTCGTTGAGAGAGCGACCGAATGCCGAGGGACAGGAGGCATTGAAGACCACCCGGATCTTCTTCTTCTCACCAACGGTCTTCCACACAGCGTGATGAGGCAGATAAAAACCAAGCGCAGCGTCAGCCAGTGGCGAGGTTGCTTCCTCCATGTGACCTAGTCGGAGGTATTCTGCAAGAAAGTCCTGGTAATGAACTTTAAGCTGCGCGTCTTTCTCCTGGCGGCGTTCAGCACCGAGTAGAAGACGGAGAGCCACTTTCCGCGAAGGGCCTGCAGGCAGCGAGGGAGCGTCACGAAAGGGTAAGCGGACGTGATACCTTCCGCTTGAGTCCCTTCGGTGCTCCCGCCTGAACGTCTCTTCGCACGACAGTTCATCCGGGGTCAGCGTGGGGTTCGACGGCATCTCCTCAAGATCCCAGAAACGTCGAAGCTGTTCCTGCAAATCGGTGTCGCAACGAACCTGGAGAACTCTTGCCGAGCCTCGTGCCGTACCGGAGTCCCGGAGATCTACGGCTCCAAGAAGAACCCATCCCAATGGAGTTGGTACGGCGGCTGGAGTACCAGGTGGTCCCTCTCGACTCTCGGGGAAGAGCCTGGCGCAGACATCGGCTCCCAGAAGGACGTCGACGCGAGACGGCGTCCTGAAGTCCGCGTCGGCTAGGGGCAGACCCTTGATGTGCTCCCAGTCGTCGGCCGGAATGGGTCGCGAGGGGGTTGGCGTCGTCAGCCTCTTTGACACCAACGCTCCGAAATCCACGGTGAATGCGTCGTCGCATCGAGACCGTAACCTCACCGTTACCTCCTGACGCGCGACCCCCACCGGAGTCTCCTGGTGACCAGTGAGAGTCAGGTGAACTGGACGCCTCCTGAGTCGCAAATTCTGGACCGCCCACTCGCTGACGAAGGACGATTCCGCCGCAGTGTCGATAAGAGCTCGTACGGGAAGCAGTCGACCTTCGGGCGACTCCAAGGTCACCTGCGCGGTCGCCAGTAATACGACCTGTCGGGTAGTCGTAGAGGCGACGAAGGTTGACGGGACGGAAGCGGAGGTGGTCGCATCGCTGGCTGGCCGCTGAGGGCCGTAAAGGTCATGGAGGGTCGTGTGATGACTCGCGCCACACGCCCAACATCGATTTGTCGATGGACAGTCCGCCTTGGAGTGTCCAGAATAAAGGCACGACAAGCAAAGACCTTCCTTCTGGGCGTAGGTAAGGCGGTCTGCGACACTCAAATTCTTATATTTATGACAGGACCCCAATGGGTGTTTACCTGAACACATCGGGCAGTTGCGGAACTTCTTGGACCCCTTGTCTTTCGATGACGGCTCCGAGAGGTTGGTGGACATCGTGACCTTGGCCTGCGATGATTGAACGCGGTGGTTCTCCCTTGATTTTCCAGATGCGGTATCTTTGCGAGTAGGGTTGGCGCTCGCGTTACTGGATGCCGTTCGAGAGTGCACCCGGTTTTCGAGGAACGTCTCCAGCTCTGAGAAAAGCGGCGTCGCATATGGGTCTCGGAGTGAGTCTTCCCAATTCAGCCGCGTGAACTGATCCAGACTTTCGGAAAGAAGAAACACCAGCCACTCGTCCCAAGCGTCAACGGGTTTCCCGAGGGACTTGAAGGCGTCCCGAGCCTGGCTAAATTCGTCGAGCAAACGTTTCAATTCTCCAGGCTGACCCTTGACCGAAGGAGAGCAGGTCACGAGGCGTCGCATGTGGGCCTCTGACAGTCGACGTCGATTGCCGTAGCGACGCTCCAACGCGGCCCACGCGCCTTCATAATTGGAAGTGGTGATCGCCGTATTTTGGAGCATCTTCGCGGCCTCGCCCTTAAGACTCGACTTCAGGTATTGCAGTCGGCGCACGTTGGAAATTCCTTTGATCTCGTCGAGCATGGATTGGAACAAATCACGAAAACCTTCCCATTCCAGCATGTCCCCCGAAAACGTGGGCAGATGAGCCCTCGGAATCAAGATGTTGTTGTCGCTGTACGATGCGGATTCGCGCTCGGTATCCCGATCGCTGGAGGATCCTGTAGCCGCCCCAGGACCTCGGATCAGGTCGTCCAACTCCACGGCCTGCGAGAGGAACGCATCCTCGACCTGTGAGTATAGGTCACTCTCTAGATAGTCCGAGCCCTCGGCGTCGGATCGACGGGCGATCATTCGGTGCCCGTCCTGGAATTCCTTCCAGTAGTCTTCCAGCAGTTGGCGCCGTTTTTTCAGAAAGCCCCCGACCATCTTTTCTTTCCCGGCTTTGCGGGTATTGGCCATAAACCGTTCAACACGACCGGCCACCTCCTTTTGAGCGCGCAGTAGATCCTCGAGACAATCCATGTTGAAGGTGATCTCGTTTCGCGGAACCACTGTTTACACTCCGGAGATACAGAGTTTGGAATTTCGAAACGTTACGTTACGCCTTTGTCGCGCACCTTGAGCGAACGTTTTTACACTGGCGTGTTTACCCGAACGAAGCCGTTACCGATTCGAATTCGCACGCCGGATCGCGATACGCGAAGGAATCGGGCAACGTCTATATCCCAAAACTCACTCAAACGCACAGTTTGATGATCGGTATTTTATTTTATTCCAGCACTACAGTTGTGATAAGAGCACGTGCACGTATTCACAGGCGGATTACTCGCGCGCCGAGGATTTGATCTCGCCAATGCGACACGTGAAGAGCACTCACACGCGGACGGAGCGCGGATTTTACGGGTTCAAGACGGAGCACTTTCACTCCGCGAGAAATTAAAGGGATTAAAATCGGAGAGAAAATTAGAGGACCTTCAAATAGAGATATCCGGCTCGAAGGACCACGCTTTTCTTGTTCGGGAATCTCCGTTTACAAAGATTTATCCCGAGCCCAAGACAAATAAATTTCCGGTTCTCGCGAAAAGGAAGGCCTCCAAAACCGAAACGTGTTCGTCTCCGAATTACGAAAAAGGATTGCTCTAAATAACGTACGCACTTTTAAAGATAAGACTGTTTAATTGCCGGAGCACTCGAGCGAGCGAGGTATACCGAGTCGTCGTCACCAGAACAATGGCGTTCTTCCAAATCGGCGGTAATGAGGGGGCCAACCGTCGTCCCCCCGCGGAACCCGCGAGAACCGAGCTACTCGGTCCACCCGGGGTCCCGCGGGACGCGGGGGGCACGCGGCTGCCGATGCCTCAATCCCGCCATGCGTAATTACTACATAATATGTCCATACAAATAATGTAAGCGTAGTATAAGATAGGATAAGCGTAGTATAAGTTAACATAAGAATAGTATAGGTAATATAAGAATAGTATAAGTAATATAAGAAATAAGGAAACAGAGATCGGATCGAGAGCCGAGGGACGAACCTCAACTCTTGCTACTATCCGTTTCCGAAACAATGGACAATACTTATTAATATGGATCTTCACCGCGAAAGTAATGAAAAGAATCTTGACTTGCATACATAGTTAAATATTTTTTATTTAACCATTCTTTTTAACAAATACGCACGCCAAAAAACAAAATTTGTCCAAACTTTGGTCTCCTGATAAAGCGTTCTCAGTATCTACACTTGTTGGTCGGGTAGTCATTAAGAAATCATATGCCATTTGTAGGTATTCTCTCTTTTCCTTTTCTACTTGAAAATACGTCCATTTTTTTGCTGGCTTGATTCAGATTTTTACTTTTCTTTTGGATCAGAGTTGGCTCTTCATGAGATACTTCGGATTTCGTCTCTATTAATAATTGAGTTTTTTTTCACTGATAACGTAGTGGATATCGACGGAATTAATGAACGCATATATGCGCTACATTGCCATACATAATTTATCGAATTACCGGTAAAAATTTGAGGGTATTTCTCGCGATTTACCGGTAAATCGCTTTACCGGTATAGCGATCGCAAATACGTTAAACTTTCACGTTGGAACCAATCGGTGAAATTTGCTGACAAATTTGAAAATATATAAATCTTGCGAGGCGCCACCAGTCAATGCAAGTGCTAAGACTGCTAAGTAGCGCGTTATACGCGGCTGCAGGCTGTTGATGGCACGCGGGATTTATATAGGTCTGGGTTTTACAATTATTTATTAATCAGTGTGAAAATTTGTGAAAATCTTCTTTGTATATTAAGTAAAAACTTTGTCGCTGCAAGTTATATGAACCTCAAAATTGCCGCGATACTTTTTGTTACGCGTTACAGTCGGGTTATTTGTAAATCGAGCTGGAAGGCTCCGACGGATAAACAGTCCTCTGGTTTATGAGGCTACCTGACAGAGGTTGGGTCTGTCGCCGGTATTCGCCTGGCACTTGGGACCGTTGGAGGTTGGGGAGTGACATGGAGTCGCTATAACCCTCGGTGTTGTCAACTCCGGCGGTGCCGAGATACGGTGATATTGGCCAGACGTCCTGTTCCACATCTGGACGCCTTGGAAGGTGTTGCGGAGACGGGCTGTTTACCCGTAACTCAGATAGACCCAGATAGACTGTCTCCAGAATTTTCCCTCTCTATGGGGCTGGGTGGGCCGTTCTTTGGTGGTGCAACGTCCAATAAGACGTTCAGGAATTGTGCGGCCCACCAAGGAATCAGCCGGGAAGGGAGGATTTCTGCCAGCAAGCAGCAGGGACGACTCGGATGGAAAATCAGATTCGTTAACGACGGAGATTAGTTAAGATCTCAAGAATCCGAGCAAGCCACGGTATCCTCCGGAGTGAGGACGGTAGAAGCATACTATAGTTTTACCTGTCACTACTTGTTTTACAATATACTCAGTTAATTGTTATTTACCTGAAGTGTTTCAATTTATTCACCCTTACCACGGTAATACGTCGTAGAGGGTAGCGCGTGGTTTTTTAATGTCGGAAGTACCGTAACGGGAATTTACGACTCTCGTTGACCCGTCTTCAGCTCAGTCGGGTCTCATTGAAAAACGCGCGAGAAACATTGGTCCTTCGAGCTGGATCTATCAGTGACGTATGGACTTCGACAGTGGCTCAGTGCAAAGGATTAAATGAATGTGTGGCTGGAAATAAGACACAGAGCATTGTGTCTATCCGCTTCAGTTCAGCGGATTAACAATTGGTTAGCACGACAGTGCATGTGCATCCTGGAATCGGCCAGCCTGCATCATTGGGGAGCATCTTCCAAGGATTCCGGACATCGTGGTGGACATCAGCAGCTGAGGACCTTGCATCGCTAAGGTAGGCTCGTTATTTGTTTCGCTCTCCTTTTCGGCCGTCTTATCCTCATCCCACGATGGCAAACAAAAAGGGTGGTGTCGCTTCTCCAAAGCAGTCGTTGTCAGATACAACAGCGGCTGAGGTTAGTTCTCTGCGGCGTAAACGCGGGAATATCATAGGACAGATTACCGCGTTTCACAACTTTCTGGAAAACGTCTCAGATTCGGGATCGTGCGATACGTTCCTGGTTGAGACGCATCTCAAGGGCCTCAACGCGCATTGGGATCGGTTCGAGGACATTCAATTCGACCTCGAGGGATTGGATCCGACAGAGGAAGCGCGCCGGTTAGGGATCCAAAATAATTATTACGCCGTGGTAGCCCGCGCCAATAAAATCATTCATGGGGCGCGACCGACGGTTCAAACCCCGACGGGTCATCAGCTAACGGTTGTCGAGGCTCGGGGTGCGAATCAGTCACCAGCTCTGACGGTTACAGCGCCATTGGCCATAAAGCTTCCGGAGATGCGTTTGCCGACGTTTGATGGGTCCATCGAGAAATGGCCGACATTCTTTGAATTGTTTTCATCGATAATCGACCGGAACGAAGAGCTGACCCCGGTGCAGAAGCTGCAATACCTGCGGTCAGTCCTTTCGAGTAAAGCGGCTGCGAGCATCGCGTCGTTGCAGACCACGGACGCGGATTACGTCGATGCGATTGAGATATTAAAATCAAAATACGACAATACTCGGAAAGTTCTCCTAAAGCATTGCAACGCGATTCGGGATTATCCGAAGCTTGCGAAGGACACTGCTGAATCATTGGGCGATTTAGTGGATGCCATGAACCAGCATTTGCGTTCACTTAAGAATATGGGAGAACCGATCGCGTCATGGAATACCCTTCTGGTGTCTGTCATCCTATCAAAGGTCAGCGCAAACACGGTATGGCATTGGGAGTTATCGTTGAAGGATAAGAAGATGCCAAATTATACGGATCTTCTAGCGATTCTGGAGAAACGCGCGAATTGCGCTCCTGCCGCCGCACCGAAACAGGTAGCGGAGATAGGAAATAACAACCGAGGTTCCACGGGGCATAATCGGAACAATAAACAAGGAGTATCGCAGAGGAATACATTCCTTAGTGTGAAAGGGTTTGAATGTCCCGTTTGCAAGGAGTCTCACGGAACTTGGAGTTGCGATACGTTCAGAGCGTTGTCGCTAAAGGAGCGTTTCGCCATGGTAGCCAAGGCCTCACTGTGTTCGAATTGTCTCGGACAAGGTCATGCTGTGAAGGAGTGCAGATGTGGTCCATGTCGTGTGTGTCGCAAAAGGCATCACACGTTGTTGCACAAGCCTGGGGCTTCACGGAACGAAGCGACCAGCGGATCTTCGGTAGCGGATACGGCGGGTACGTCTCGACCGTCGGCGGAAGAACGGCCGTCGACTCCCGAATGACTAGGACAGCAAGAGGATCTACGGGGAACAGGATGTCGGAGAGTCTTTGTGGTCGATACGGCCACTAATGAATTACTGGTTACGGCGCGAATTAACGTCATGAACAAAGATCAGCAGCCAGTAAGCTGTCGAACACTAATCGACACGTGTGCGGCGTCTAATTTCATGACGGAAAGCTTCGCGAAAAGACTCGGTTTACCACGCAAGACATGTTATGTTCCCATTGGAGTCCTCAACGATCTTTCGACGGTTGCTACACATACCGTAAAGGCAACCATCCGGGCGCAGGTCAGCGATTATCAGAAAACTTTGACTTTTCTGACGGTCTCAAATATTTCGTCGCTAGTGCCTGATCAGCTGATCGATCGGTCAACCATCGCTGTTCCTGGTGGGATCAACCTGGCTGATCACAACTTTCATCAACCTGCACCTGTTGAAATGTTATTGGGAGCCGGGACAGCGTTATCATTGCTATGTGTGGGACAAATTGATTTGTCACCACCCGAAGGTCCGGACCTATTTCTTCAAAAGACAAAGGTCGGGTGGGTCATCGGGGGGAGCGCGCCAGCAGCTCCAACGGCAGAACGTAGTGTCTGTCATTTGACCGCTGCTCTACAATTTGATCTTGCTCGGTTCTGGGAAATCGAGGAGGGTCCCCAATTCCGGCATTTGTCGGATTCGGAAACGGTTAGCGAGCAACACTTTCAGGCCGACACCACGCGGAACGTGGAAGGGAGGTACGTCGTGGGGCTCCCGTTTAATGAACGATTTTCCCAACTGGGAGAGTCGAAGTCAAGAGCCCTGAAGCGATTCGCTTCCCTTGAACGAAAACTGCAAGGGAATGCAGAGTTGCGACAACGATACCGTGCGGTGATACAAGAATATCTGGATCTCAGCCACATGTCCGAGATCACAGATGTTCAAACGTCAAGGGATGGGTACTATTTACCACATCACGGTGTCAGTAAGGCCAGTAGTGAAACTACGAAACTCAGGGTCGTCTTTGACGCTTCAGCAAGGACCAGTACGGGAGTGTCTCTTAATGACACTTTGCACATCGGGCCAAAGATCCAAGATGATCTGTTGTATATATTGTTGCGGTTCCGCACGCATCAGTATGTCATCACCGGTGACATTGAGAAAATGTACCGGCAATTTCTCGTCCGTCCAGAGGATAGAAGGTTTCAACGAATTCTTTGGCGAGACAACGATGGCGAAGTTAAGACGTTCGAATTGAATACCGTGACGTTTGGGGTCTCGGCGGCACCGTTCTTAGCCATTCGTTGTTTGAAACAACTGAGTCGGGATGAAGGACATCAGTATCCTCGTGCGGCTGAAATTCTGCAACAGGATTTTTATGTGGATGACGGGCTCACCGGAGCGTCCACGAGGGAAGATGCATTCGCGTTGAGAAAGGATCTCACTGAACTATTAAAATTAGCCGGACTAAACGTCCGACAATGGGCTTCGAATGATCGGAGTCTGCTGCAGGACTTGCCACAAGCTTCAATTAACAGCAAGCTTCATTTCGGCGGATCGTCTACCGTGAAGACGCTCGGGGTCGTTTGGAATTCGGCGGACGATTCCATCATTTACGCGGTCAAAATTAACACGGTTTCATCGCGTATCACGAAACGCGTTATGAGCTCTGAGATCGCGAAGATATATGATCCATTGGGACTTCTTGGGCCGGTTATTGTCGCCGCGAAGATCATGCTTCAGAAGATCTGGAGCTTAAAAATCGATTGGGACGAGTCTCTGCCAATGGACGTTCATACCGAATGGGTTCGGTATTATTCGCAATTGCCGTTGTTGAATAACGTTGCATTTAAGCGCAAAACGATAATCAAATCGGCATCGAGCATCGAGTTGCATGGGTTTTGCGACGCAAGCGAGAAGGCTTATGGAGCGTGCGTATACCTCCGTACGATTGACGCACGGGGCCGCGCGCATGTGGAACTGTTGCTGGCGAAATCCAGGGTGGCTCCTTTGAAGCAGCAAACGATTCCACGGTTGGAATTATGTGGGGCGCTGCTTCTCGTTTCTTTGGTTTCGACTGTTCGGCGTGCTCTAGGCTTCGATATGGATCGAATGATTCTTTGGACCGACTCCACCATTGTGCTCCATTGGTTGAACACCTCGACACACGTCTTGAAGACCTTCGTGGCAAACCGCGTCGCTGAGATCCAGACGAAGACGAAGGTCAAGGATTGGCGTCATGTACGGACGAACGACAATCCAGCGGACCTCATATCACGAGGTCAAACCCCGGAGGAATTTCTTCAACCCTCCATCTGGCAGCATGGACCGACCTGGCTCGTCAGACAGGAAGTTTATTGGCCTACCTGGGAGTCGGCACCACCGGGCATACTCCCGGAACAAAAGCAAACTACCTGCTTTGCGTCAAACCCCATCGACGCGTCGCTATTGGACAGGTATTCGTCGTGGGGAAAACTCATACGGATTGTTGCGTTCTGTTTGCGCTGGAGACGTAACAGCGCAAGGGGAGTTCTTACAGCTCCAGAGATTAATTATGCACGCAACGCGGTCATCAAGCTTTTGCAGCGTAGTCATTTCTCGGAAGAATTGCGCTGTATTGTCAAGGATAGGGATGCAGCAATCAAAGGGAAACTGATTAGATTAAATCCATTTATGGATAAGGACGGAATTCTGCGGGTTGGAGGTCGCTTGCGGCATTCGATGATGCCCTTCGCGCAGAAACACCCTATTATTTTGCCAAAGGCTTATACGACGGCATTAATAGTGGAAAATGAACACCGTATTCACTTGCACGCGGGAGTGCAAGCCACATTGTATGCCGTTAGACGCCGGTATTGACCTATCGATGGTCGAAGCCAGGTCTGGAAGACCATCAAGAAATGTGTGCGTTGCTGTCGTGCACAACCACCACCCGTGGAATACATCATGGGCAATTTACCTGAGACACGGGTAACCGAGTCGCGTCCCTTCACCAACGCGGGAGTCGACTACTGTGGGCCCTTTTACATAAAGGAAAAACGACACCGGAACCAGAATCGTATCAAGGTTTACGTAGCGGTTTTTGTGTGTCTGGCGGTAAAGGCCGTCCACCTGGAATTTGTCAGTGATCTGACTACCGAGGCATTTATTGCTGCCCTTCGACGCTTCATCGCTCGACGAGGATTCTGCGCGAATTTGTATTCCGACAATGGTTCAAATTTTGTCGGAACGGACAATGAATTGCGCGAATTACGGCAACATTTGAGGGCGGACGACCATAATGATAAGGTCAAGACTTTCCTTGCAGAGAGATCCATAGAGTGGCATTTCATACCGCCACTAGCTCCTCATTTCGGTGGATTATGGGAGGCTGCGGTAAAATCTTTTAAGTTCCATCTTAAACGCGTCGCAGGCACTAACTTATTCACATTCGAGGATTTCAACACTCTGATTATTGAAATAGAATCCATATTGAATTCCCGTCCTCTCACTTCCATCTCTTCTGATCCTAATGATCTTCTAGTCCTTACACCTGGACATTTCCTGATTGGCGACTCAATGACGAGCCTTCGCGAACGCGATTTCAGGGATATTCCACCTAATCGCTTGTCAAGCTGGCAGCACATCCAGAAGGTGAAGCAGCACTTCTGGACCCGATGGCATCAAGAATATTTAAATGAGTTGACGAGTCGCAGTAAATGGACCAGCGGCAGCCACCCCATCAGTGTGGGCACTGTTGTCCTCCTGCGAGATGAGAAGGTGCCATCCATGCAGTGGGCTTTGGGCAAGGTGCTCAAAGTACATCCGGGTGCTGACGGCATCATCCGGACGGTGACTCTGAAAACGGCAACGAGCGAGCTTGACCGGGCGGTCAAGAAGCTTGTGCCGCTACCCAACCAGCTGGAGGACGATGTCGGAGAGGAGGTCATCGCGAGGAAGCCGGCTCCCGATAAGGACACAGGATAATCCCTGTTTCCCTAGTTTTAAGTACACACAGACAGACAAACTTTGTATTTTCAATTTGCGTTATGTTGATCGGTGTCCTCTCAACGGGGGGAGGATGTTACGCGTTACAGTCGGGTTATTTGTAAATCGAGCTGGAAGGCTCCGACGGATAAACAGTCCTCTGGTTTATGAGGCTACCTGACAGAGGTTGGGTCTGTCGCCGGTATTCGCCTGGCACTTGGGACCGTTGGAGGTTGGCGAGTGACATGGACTCGCTATAACCCTCGGTGTTGTCAACTCCGGCGGTCCCGAGATACGGTGATATTGGCCAGACGTCCTGTTCCACATCTGGACGCCTTGGAAGGTGTTGCTGAGACGGGCTGTTTACCCGTAACTCAGATAGACCCAGATAGACTGTCTCTAGAATTTTCCCTCTCTATGGGGCTGGGTGGGCCGTTCTTTGGTGGTGCAACGTCCAATAAGACGTTCAGGAATTGTGCGGCCCACCAAGGAATCAGCCGGGAAGGGAGGATTTCTGGCAGCAAGCAGCAGGGACGACTCGGATGGAAAATCAGATTCGTTAACGACGGAGATTAGTTAAGATCTCAAGAATCCAAGCAAGCCACGGTATCCTCCGGAGTGAGGACGGTAGAAGCATACTATAGTTTTACCTGTCACTACTTGTTTTACAATATACTCAGTTAATTGTTATTTACCTGAAGTGTTTCAATTTATTCACCCTTACCACGGTAATACGTCGTAGAGGGTAGCGCGTGGTTTTTTAATGTCGGAAGTACCGTAACGGGAATTTACGACTCTCGTTGACCCGTCTTCAGCTCAGTCGGGTCTCATTGAAAAACGCGCGAGAAACACTTTTTATCGGCGACTTTGAAAAACATGGGTTCTGTCCAGTATTACTTTTTATTTAAACATTATTATATTTTTTAACATAAGGGTTTGTGCATACACTTTGTCGCTTCGCTAGTGTTTTCTGAAGTTATGTTTTAAGCCTCATAACGATCCGTTAACATTTACTCAAGTTATCGCAATTTATGTTTAAAGACATTGACATTGGACGATGACAAATTTTTTGTTTATAATTTTTAGCTCGAATAGTAATGATTGGATAAACCAACGAGTTTTACAACACTATATTTTTAAAAATACAGTTTAACAACATTTAATTTGACAATCTTTTTCAGCGACTGGACAATACTTTTTCCCATTTTCGAGCGCTAGGTACATAGTCCCCTTATTATATCTGATCCTTCAATTGCAACACGTTTCAATTCCGAGAGACTTTCGATAGATCTTATCATCTTATATGGTGATTGACAAAATCGACGTGCATTGGTTTATAATTTGGGCCAAAATCTGAATGCTTCAGATTTGATACCAAAGGAAAATATCCGATCATTTTTTGTGTCCAAAGAGGAAAGTGCTTTGCTAATTTCACGAGAGAATTCACAGGCTCTGGACAAAAAAAGCGCATTGTAACTATCTGTCTCTGGTGCAACGGAGAAACAGATGTATACTTCTCTCTTGCACTAGTGGGGTCGCTGCCGGTCGCTGCGACCGGCCTTAAGGCGGGATCTCCTACCTGCCGGTCGCTGCGACAAGTCGACCCAACTAATGCTAGGGAGAAACGGATGCATACTTCTCCCACCGGCAGCTAGGAGATCCCGCCTTTAAGGGTCAATGCACACGAGCGATGCGGCGTCGTTGCGATTTCGCAGCGGTACATATGTGTATAGAGAGATTCACACGTGTCGAAAATTTTTGCGGCAGTATTGTCATATCGCACTGCCGTAAAAACTGAGTCACCATATAAGATGATAAGATCTATCGAAAGTCTCTCGGAATTGAATCGTGTTGCAATTGAAGGATCAGATATAATAATTACCGATAATTGAAAACGTCGGTAAATTTGCAATCACTAACCAGCAGGACAGGCGCGAGGATGCTTGGCATCCTTAGAAAATTTCCCCAGATTTCTGCACCGATTTCCTATTTAATATGTTTTGTATTTACTGACAATGAGTGCAAAAAAAAAGAATTACATGTACATTTTGTTTCTGTGAAAGTTGGATTTCTTTATTATTAAGCGTCCAATATAGTATTTTAGCGCCCCCTTCGGCTAGCGCCCTTATGCGTCGGCCCTGCGTAGTTACTTTGTAACGCGGACGGAACCACGTGCCACTGCTGAAATCGAAACAAATGCCTGCGATACTCTCGACTTCTTTCCAACCACGCACCTCGAAAGTCAGTCATTGTTCACAGGCCGCGCTGGTGAGATCGTGCGTTTATTTACGGTTTGTGAAGTAATTGTGAATTATATTACTTACCGTTTTGCGATTTCATCGTGGTCATTTGTGAAAAATGCCTAGGAAAGCGCTGATACACTCCGGCGTTATTCTAGACGTGTTACAGAAGTGTGAAAAGTGTGAAGTGTTCGATGAGGAATATAAATTGAAGTGCCGCACGGATAAAGTGTGGGAAGAAGTGTCTTATAAAATTTGTGATAAGTTGTCACCGAACACCTTAAATTTTTACCTGAGGAACAATCGGTGGAATTTGCTGACGGATTTGAAGAAACATTTCCAAATTCCAGTGGAAGAAGAAGAGGAAGAAGATCGGTTCAGTAGGACATTTCTTTTTCGCGATTTTGATACATAATTCGATTCTGAAGGGTGGACAAACGATTTCATGAGGTGGACAAACGTCTTTTACATCTACACTACCGAACTGCATCGTTGGACAAACGATTGCATCGATTAATTATTAAAAAATCGAACTTATACGCGATCGCTTCGCGAGGACCCTTCTTTTTCGCGAATTTTATTAATAATTCGATTCTGAAGGGTGGACAAACGAATTCATGGGGTGGACAAACGTCTTCTACATCTAGACTAACGAAATCAGTCGTTGGACAAACGATTGCTTCGATTAATTATTAAAAAATCGAACTTATACGCGATCGCTTCGCGAGGACCCTTCTTTTTCGCGAATTTTATTAATAATTCGATTCTGAAGGGTGGACAAACGAATTCATGGAGTGGACAAACGTCTTCTATATCTAGACTAACGAAATCAGTCGTTGGACAAACGATTTTGATAATTTATTTGCCTAAAATCGAACATTAAGGTGATCGGTTCAGCAGGACCCTTCTTTTTCGCGATTTTTATAAATAATTCGATTCTGAAGGGTGGACAAACGAATTCATGGGGTGGACAAACGTCTTCTATATCTAGACTAACGAAATCAGTCGTTGGACAAACGGTTTTGATAATTTATTCGCCAAAAATCGAACTTAAAGCTGATCGGTTCAATAGGACATTTCTTTTTCGCGATTTTTATAAATAATTCGATTCTGAAGGGTGGACAAACGAATTCATGGGGTGGACAAACGTCTTCTACATCTAGACTAACGAAATCAGTCGTTGGACAAACGGTTTTGATAATTTATTCGCCAAAAATCGAACTTAAAGCTGATCGGTTCAATAGGACATTTCTTTTTCGCGATTTTTATAAATAATTCGATTCTGAAGGGTGGACAAACGAATTCATGGGGTGGACAAACGTCTTCTACATCTAGACTAACGAAATCAGTCGTTGGACAAACGATTGCTTCGATTAATTATTAAAAAATCGAACTTATACGCGATCGCTTCGCGAGGACCCTTCTTTTTCGCGAATTTTATTAATAATTCGATTCTGAAGGGTGGACAAACGAATTCATGGAGTGGACAAACGTCTTCTATATCTAGACTAACGAAATCAGTCGTTGGACAAACGATTTTGATAATTTATTTGCCTAAAATCGAACATTAAGGTGATCGGTTCAGCAGGACCTTTCTTTTTCGCGATTTTTATAAATAATTCGATTCTGAAGGGTGGACAAACGAATTCATGGGGTGGACAAACGTCTTCTATATCTAGACTAACGAAATCAGTCGTTGGACAAACGGTTTTGATAATTTATTCGCCAAAAATCGAACTTAAAGCTGATCGGTTCAATAGGACATTTCTTTTTCGCGATTTTTATAAATAATTCGATTCTGAAGGGTGGACAAACGAATTCATGGGGTGGACAAACGTCTTCTACATCTAGACTAACGAAATCAGTCGTTGGACAAACGATTGCTTCGATTAATTATTAAAAAATCGAACTTATACGCGATCGCTTCGCGAGGACCCTTCTTTTTCGCGATTTTGATTAATAATTCGATTCTGGAGGGTGGACAAATGAAAATTTTTGGTGGACAAACGATGCAAGATCGTGGACAATCGTATCCCTGTGTTAAAAAGTTGAAAAGTGTTCATGGATGGTGCTGATGACAAATTTTCTTAATTTGTTCATAACTTTTTTTTGGAGGGTGGACAAACGAAAATTGTTGTTGGACAAACGTGGACAAACGAATGCCGTCGAGTTTTTTTAAAAATTCGAATTTGGGGGTGCCGACTTCACACACCTTCGATTGACGCCATTTTCGCAAATAGGGTGATTGCACCAATAACTGAACACGTACCAGTGAATGAACATTATATATAAAAACGAGTCAAATAAGTTAGCACAATAAGCAAATGATTAAATATTGTTTTTTTCCAATTCCTTGTTTCATATTTAAACAATTTTCGCGCCACGTGCAGTGAATTGTACTGCGAACATAGCCTTAAAACTGTTTGTAAGTGCACTGCACGTGCTGAGAGTCGTTTGTCAAGCGTTTGCTATAAGGTAAACCTTAATTGTCCCCTCATATTTATCACGATATAATTGAAATATGTGAATCAAATAACATAAAAGTTAAGTTTTTATAAAATTTATTATATTTGATTTCACGTTTCAAGTTGGATTTACAGAAAAATTGAAAGGAAGATATATTTAATTGCTGTCCAAATACCGGAACACTGGAAGTACATTTGGATCAGTAAATGAATGATGTGTTCATGCACTGGATCACATAATATGTATGGATGTACCAGTGAATGGTTTCTCTTTTGGGGACTAAACTTTTTGGATATTAGAATTTTTTCCTTTCAATTTATAGTTTAACAATATTTAACTTTCTTAGATTAGATGTCCAGAATATAATAATTTGTTTAAAAAATATATATATTCATGAATGTATTTTATTATGTTACTACTTTTGGCATGAATTTCATAGGTAATAGAATGTCCACAGAAGGAGAACAATCACTTAAAAAAAGGTATAAAAGATTTGTATATACACAAGAACAATTGTATAAAGCCATAGAAGATGTACAAAGTGGTTTGCTTAGTCTTAATAAAGCATCGGAAAGTTATGGAATTCCCAAAAGCACACTATCAACCAAAGTACGTAATACCGTTCCAATGGAAACAAAAATGGGACCTGCAACAGTATTTACGGATGTAGAAGAAATGAGAATTGAAAAGTGGATTCTCAACAGTGCTAACTTGGGATTTCCTTTAAATATGGAAGCTGTTAAAGCATCAGTGAGAAACTTCTTATTGGAAGTGGAGCGACCAAATCCATTTAAAAATAATTTGCCTGGAAGGAAATGGGTAGAACTGTTTTTGAAAAGGCATCCCCAAATTACTAATAAAAACACAGAAGTTCTTTCAAAAGCAAGAGCATCAATTACTAAAGAAAGAATCATTGAGTGGTTTTCTGCGTTAAAAATTTATTTAGAAAAGGAAAATGCAATTGAGATTCTTAATGATCCAGCAAGAATTTTTAATCTAGACGAAACAGGAGTTAACTTGTGTCCTAAGACTGGAAAGGTTTTAGGGCAAAAAGGTCAGCGAAATTTTTATGCAGTAGCATGTGGTGCTGAAAAACAGTCGATGACAGTATTGTGTACTGTTTCTGCAAATGGATATTCTTATACACCACTGATCATTTACCCTCAGAAGCGAATTGCACGTGACATAATTAACACCATGCCTGATGGATTCAGTTTTGGAAAGAGTGACAGTGGATGGATGACTGGTCCAACTTTTTTTGAGTATATAGCCAATGTGCTGTATCCAGAAATGATACAAAATGTAGTCAATTTTCTCGTGTTAGTTTTAATGGATGGACACAAATCACACATAAATTTACATTTACATGAGTTTTGTGTTGAAAAGAAAATTTTACTTTTTTGTTTATTACCGAATGCAACCCACATTCTCCAGCCATGTGACGTAGGAATATTTAGGCCACTGAAGATTGAATGGCGAAAAGTAGTGCAAGAGCACAAGCAGACTACAACTAAATGTATTACAAAAGTGTACTTTGCTACAATATTTAATCGAGCTTATGTGAACTCAATGAAAAAAGACATTATTAAGAATGCTTTTAAAGCTTGTGGTTTGTTTCCATTTAATCCAAATGCAATTGATTATACCAAATGTATTTCAGAAAGAAGAAAATTAAACATTAGTATTAAATAGTATTGAGGAACAAATTCCTCAGGATTTAAAAGATTTATTCGAAGAAGCTTATGCAAATAATCAAACTCCAAAGAGGGAAACAGTTTTATTTTTGATATGGAAAAAATTAAAGTATAATCAAGGTAACACTGACAGTATCAATCACAACCTAGATGAAGGAAACAATGCTGATGTTGTTCAAGTCAAGACAAATTTAAACAATAATAACAATGATATCAGTATAACAGATTTATGTACTAATGATTTGCAAGAGAAAGCTACAACTGATAATGAATATAATTATCCTTTTTCGACTAGTCAAAAAACTAATCCTAATCTTAGAGCTGTTGAGTCGACTGTAACACATGATAAACATTTTCTTTCTGATGATATTCAAGTTATTGACCTTACAAAGCTATCTGTAATAGGTATAAACCATGAACCGGAAGTTAATGGTAATGACATATTCGTTGACGAAGATAATGAAGGTATATTCAATGTTCAGGACTTGTTTGTGGATCTGGAGACAAAAACTGTCTCAGATATTCAATCAGTTGATTGTATTGATGTAGAAGTTAAAGACCCTATGCCAGGAGTTAAGGCTGTATCTGAGACTACGCAAATGAGTGCATCAAATGTTTCTGTAAAGCCAAAATCCTCAAAGCCTGTAGGGATTCTGGGAAAACATTTGCATTACCCAAAAGTTGAGAAACCAATACGAACAAGAAACACAGAACAAGTGTACGCCATAACGTCAAGTAACTGGAAGAAAGCTCAAGTGGAAAAAATGAAAGCAATCGAAGAACAGGAGAAAGAAAAACAAAGAAAAAAAGAAGAACGATTAGAAAAGCTGATCGCTGGATCACACGTCATCTGATGTGGGCAAGGTGAGAGATATTCTTAAGAAAGTTAGCCAGCTGGATTTTTCGAACATCAGAACCTCGAGGATTGGTAAAGCGGTAACGTGAAGGACTAGACCTATCCGTGTTACGTTTCGTTCCAAGGATAACGTCACAGTCATCCTTAAAAATAAGAGGGCTTACTCGGGACCTGTTAAGATCTATGAGGACCGAACTTTTAAGCAACGCCAACACCTGCGGAATCTTCAAGAAGAGCTGAAGCAGCTAAAGGAATCTGGAGTAGTGGATAAGACGATCAGATACATTCGAGGGGTGCCTAAAATAGTGACTTGTGATCCCAGACCAACGCGAAAAAACTAGCTTGTGACCCTTTAGTTTATTATCAGAACGTTCGAGGACTTAGAACTAAATTGACCGACCTTTGTTTTGCGCTCTCATCTTCCTGCATTCGATATGATGTCATCATCTTTGTTGAGACTTGGCTTACTGAGAATTTTTCGGATTCTGAATTAATGCTGCATGGGTATACTATTTATCGAGCGGACAGGAGCTCTCATACTAGCTTCTTACCGCGTGGTGGTGGTGTACTCATTGCTGTCAGTGGTAAATTCTCTAGTCAACTCATCGACATCCAGGAGAGATGTGTTGAACAACTTTTTATTAAGGTGCGTTTTGGGGACTCTTGGTATATTTTTGGTGCGGTCTATATTTCTCCATCTTCCGATTGTACATTATATGAGAAACACTGCTCAACTGTCACAGATGTGTCATCATCTCTACCAAATACAAACATTTACGTCGTTGGTGATTATAACCTACGTCATACTGTTTGGTCTACGGATGTTGTGGGTACTTTAAATTATACGTCAACGGTCTCTCAGGTGCGCGCATCAGCTGATACTAGTCGGCGAACGCGCCGAAACCGAGCTCCGTGAGGAACCCCCTCAGGTAAACGGCCTCCTTGGCTGATTCGCTCAGCGCCATGTATTCGGCCTCGGTGGATGAGAGGGCCACAGTTTGCTGCTTTCTAGATTCCCAGGATACGGGACAACCACCCAGAAGGAACACGTACCCCGTGTACGACCTCCTATCCACGAAACAATTTGCCCAATCCGCATCGACGAATCCCCTCAGTGGTTGCATCTGTAAGTTAAGCCAATAGTGGATGTACCCTTTAAGTATCGTAAAACCCTTTTCGCAACCGCCCAATGCGTCGAATCGTGACACGAGTCAAACTGGCTCAGGTAGCTGACAGCATACGCGATGTCAGGCCTGGTACAAACCGCCAGGTACATGAGTGCGCCGACCAGCTCCTGGTATGGCGCCCCCTCGCCCGGCCCCACAGCGCCCGAGCCTCGTGCTCCCTTTTTGAGCACTGTACGTAACTCGATCGGTGTTGGAGCTACTTTCGCATCACTCATTTCGAATCGTTCCAGAATATCTTTTATATATCCGACTTGATTTAGCGATATGGTGTCCTCGTGCCGAGAAATCTCGATTCCCAGACAATATTTTGCCTCGCCGAGATCCTTGATCTCAAACCTGCTCGCCAGGTACGACTTGAATCGCTCGATTTCAGCCAAATTCTTTGATACCACAAGGATATCGTCCACGTATACAGCGATCATAATGATGTCCTTGGCTTGACCCGAGTAGAACACGCACGGGTCGAACGAGGATGGTTGAAGTCCGAATTTTTCTAGTTCTTCGCACAACTTCAAATGCCACTGGTGTCCGGCCTGACGTAGACCGTAGAGCGCCTTCCTCAGGAGACATACTCTATCTCCGCGCTGCAGTTCACGCAACATTTGCGACGCCTTCTCCCTGATTTCGTCATGTTTGGCTCCAGTGCGCGATATTTCCTCTAGAGTATCCTCGGTGTATGCCGGCACCTCCATAAAAACTTCCTCCTGGATATCGCCATTCAGGTATGCCGTGTCGACGTCGAGCTGATGCACGCTCATATTGTGCTGAGCAGCGAGCGCCATCAGTGTCCGGATCGACCCAAAACGAGCAACAGGAGCGAAGGTCTCGCGGAAATCCACCCCGGGGCGTTGCGAGAAGCCTCTCGCAACGATGCGTGCCTTTCTTCTCAATATCGCGCCGTCCTTGTTGTACTTATTTCGAAGAACTATTCGACTTCCAATAACGGTCCGGTCTTTCGGACGCTCGACAAACTCCCACGTGTTCTTCCCGATGATCGACCTCATCTGGGAGACAATTGCTTGGGTCCATTCGTTCGACTCAGGTCCCTGCATCGCCTTTTTCAGCGGGATCTCGGCTAATGCAGCGAAATCGTTTCCTGGATATCCCACGGATGCACCTGCGTTCGGGTCCCGGGCATTTGCAACCTGGTACAGTTTTCTGGGTCTCCCCCGGAATCCAGTCCTGTCGATTCTTGGTCTCCCCCTGCCCCTTCTTGGCGGCTGTACGTTCGCCAAAGGGACTGCGCGGTCCTGTGGTGTGTGGTGCCATCCCGGTTCATCTACGAGATCCTCGTCCGAATCTTCTTCTTCGCTCAGTTCCGGTCTTCGACTGGTGTCCGGATC
Organism: Andrena haemorrhoa; assembly: GCA_910592295.1. Taxonomy (NCBI): domain Eukaryota; kingdom Metazoa; phylum Arthropoda; class Insecta; order Hymenoptera; family Andrenidae; genus Andrena; species Andrena haemorrhoa. Next base: position 24,187,937 of record OU342942.1, read on the forward strand.
TGCAGGAACCTTAACCGGAAATTCGATGACCTCGTGCAGTTGGTCGCTCTCGCTGATCGACAGTATATCGGTTTCAACGCCCGACATCCTTCCGGTGCCTTCCAGAAATTTGACATCTCTGGCAATGTCGATCTTTCTTTCCTCGGGAAGCCAGATTCGGTACGCCTTCGACTCGTCGCTGTAACCGACGAGGATTCCCTTCCGTGATCGGCAGTCTAACTTCCCCTTATTTGGCTCTCGATCTAGGGAATAAACGTCGCAGCCGAATTCTCGGAAATATCCAACGCTTGGCACATTTCCGGTCCATCCCTCGTACGCCGTTCTTCCGCGAAGACTCTTTGATGGGCACCTGTTCCTGATGTAATTTACGGTGTTGATGGCCTCGGCCCAGAAAGACGGCGGGAGTCCGGACTGGAGCAGCAAGCATCGACACATCTCCATGAGCGTACGGTTCCGTCGTTCGGCAACGCCATTCTGTTCCGGAGTATGCGTAACGGTTAGTCTACGAGAGATGCCATTTTCCCTTAAAAATTGATCAAAGTTTTTGTTGATGTACTCTCCTCCGTTATCGGATTGTAAAAACTTTATTTTCCGCCCGGTGCGATTTTCTGCGTGCGCTTTAAATTCTTTGAAAACCTCGAAAACCTGGCTCTTCTCGCGAATGAATTTGATTTCGCACCATCTCGAGGAATCGTCAATGAAAGTAACGAAATATTTTGCCTTACTATGTGACGGCGTTCTCATTGGCCCGCATACATCCGAGTGTATGATCTCCAATACTTCCGTGTTGTGATGGCTGGTTCTCGGAAATGGGGTGCGCGTCATCTTCCCTCTAAGGCAAATTTCACAACTGACGTCTTGTTTGTCGTCAAGCTTCATCCCGCGCACTGCTCCGCTGCGACTTCCCTCGAAAAGATCGTGAAAATTCAAATGTCCCATTCTTCGATGCCATGTTACTGTGGCGCTCGATGCCGATTCCGCCGCGATCTCGCCCACGTTCCTTTGATTTTTGACCGCACCGCACGTGTGTTTGTGCTCGCGTAGAAGGTAAAGGCCGTCCACACGATCGGCCGATAAAACAGTTCGACCGTCCGCACCCATCACCCGAGCCGATTTGTCATCGAAAACGACGATGTATCCTCGATCGGTAATTTTTCCGACAGAGAGTAGGTTAGAACGCAGGTCAGGAACGTAGAGCGCGTCATCTATATCCACGTTCGTTACTCGACCGTTTACACTCGCGACGATCGAGACATTTCCGCGCGCTTTTATTTCCGTCGACATATTGTTCGCGAGATTTAGTTTTCCCGGCGCGGTTTCCACTAAGTTCGTAAAGTCACCGGTATTCCCGCACAAATGACTTGTACACCCGCTGTCTAAACACCAACCCGCGGTTGATTCGGTTCCCTCCGCACGAAAAGTCTGCGCGACGTATCGTGCAACCGGCGCGTACAGGCCGACTCTGTCCTCTTGTCCCGGCGATGGCTCCCTGCATTCGGACGCCTTGTGTCCGATCTTCTTGCACCGATAACATCGGTACCGGAATGTTCCCTCGCCCGCCGTGGCGGCGTCGCCATCCTTCCTTTTGAAATTCTGCCATCTTCCCGATTGCCTTTTCGCGATCATGGCGTTTGGAATTTCGCTTCGCGTCTCGGCCCTTCGTGCATTGCTTTCCTCGACGATTTTTACGCGCAACGTTTCCGGCGTAGGCAACTCATCGCGAGATTCTATCGCACACCGAAAATTTTCGAAGTTCGACGGCAGGCTGTACAGTAATAAGATCGCCAATAAATCGGGGTTCATATCGACTTCCATTTCGGTCAATTTGTCGACCGTGTCGAAGAAACACCGAACGTGGTCGCACATGTCCTCACCGTCAGCCATCTTGTGCTGCGTAAGCCGTTTAAGCAGCGTGGCCTTTCTCGCCGGTCCACGAGATTGATAAATGGACTTCAAACGCGTCCACACGTCGCGCGACGTAATACAACCTTTTACCTGCTTTAGTTCGGATGGGCTCATGCACAGGATGATATCCGATTTGGCCTTCCGATCTTCTGAGTCCCATTTTTCTGCTGCTAGCTTTGACTCGTTGACGCCGTCCACGATATCAGGTCTGGTCTTTGAGCCACTGACGTATTCCCACTCGTCGTTCTTTACCAGAATCGCTTCCACTTGTATCTTCCATGTATCGTAATTGTCGCGGTTGAGCAGTTCGACGCGGGGCGAGTTTAACGTCGCCATCCTTTTTGCGTTCACTACCGCGTCTTTCGCACTATTATTTTAATACTGTATTAAAAATGTCCTTAACGCGACAGTTCTGGGCCCATAACCTGTTGAAATCTATGGTTTATTGTATAAAGATATTACAAAACGCAGTGATGGACAATAGTGCCACGGTACAGAAAGGTTATGTTGACCGCGACGTCACGCCGATACATAATCTACGACGAGTGGTTCGCAGGAGGCACGCGCGCACCGCGCAGTCGGATGCCGGAGGGCCCCGACCGCCCACGAACGGACGCGCATCGCCGGAAACGCCCGAAGCTCTCCCGAAGAGGATACGCGCCCATGCACGCCGCATCGACAACGTTCGTCACTCGCCAATATTCACAACAGTTTGGATATTGCTAATAGCTTTGCGTCTTTCTTTCAATCGGTATTTGTTCGCGATACACCATGCACTAAATCTTTCAATTCTAACCATGATATTGATGCCTCTGGCCCATCCATTAGTATTGGTGACGTTTTTCATAAAATTTCCTCTCTTGATGTCAACAAAGGACCGGGTGATGACACTATTCCACCTATCTTCTTTAAATCATGTAAATACATCATCGCCAGGATCTTGTGCATTATTTTCAACATGTCATTGGGATCTGGCATTTTTCCGTCAAAGTGGAAGGGCAGTATTGTATCACCTATATTCAAGGCAAACGATAAGTCTGATATCTCGAACTCCAGGCCAGTTAGTATCTTGAATGTCATGCCTCGTGTTTTCGAAAGTATCATTACGGACAAGCTATCAGCACTCACTAAGAATATCATTATTAAAGAGCAACATGGTTTCGTTTTGGGCCGCTCAACTACCACGAATCTTCTATTGTACCATTATTATATTGTAAATGAACTTGAGCGTGGTTATCAAGTTGACTCTATTTATACTGACTTTCGTAAAGCCTTTGACACTGTCAAACACTCGGTCCTTTTACGAAAACTAAATGCTATTGGTATCCGAGGCAAGCTACTTGGATGGCTATCGAGTTACTTAACAAACAGACACCAAAAGGTCAAATTTAAAGGCAGCTTTTCGAGGACTTATCAATCCACTTCTGGCGTACCACAGGGATCGCACCTCGGTCCTCTACTGTTTAACATTTTCGTTAACGATGTTGCCGATGCTTTCCAGCATTGTCTTTTTCTGCTTTACGCCGATGACCTGAAGATATTTAAGAGAATTGCGATTGACGAGGATGTAAATCTTGTACAGGGTGATTTGAATAGGCTTTGCGACTGGTGCGGGGCTAACGAGATGACATTGAATGTCTCCAAGTGTCACGTACTACATTTTTCTCATAAAAAATGTTTGCACCGTACTGAGTATACACTTAATGGTGCCTTAGTGGACTCTATCGATAGTATTCGGGACCTCGGAGTTACCTTCAATTCTTCGTTATCGTTTTCTCAGCACTACTATAATATTAGAAATCAAGCGGCTAGAATGCTTGGTTTCATTATGCGTGCATCGGTAGATTTCGTTAATCCCGGTACCTTAATCACCCTGTACAAGGCATTAGTCGTTCCCCACTTACTGTACGCGTCTCCTGTGTGGAATCCCTATCAGGAAAAGTATATTACATTATTGGAACGCGTTCAGCACAAATTCTTACGACTGCTGGCTTTTAAGTTTGGCACTCCGATGACCCGACTATGTCATGAATATAGTTCTATCCTGGAAGTCTGCGGTCTTCTCACGTTGGAGCAACGTCGATGTCTATCCGATCTGACTTGCCTTTTCAGTATTATTAACGGCTACACCGATTCTGCGGACATTTTGGCTCTGCTTAACCTGTATGCGCCTATTGTTTCTCTAAGATCGCCTTCTCTTTTTTACTTATCGGGACACAGCACGTCGTTTTGGATGAATAACTCCATTAATAGAATATGTAAATTAGCGAATCGTTATAGCGAGCATGTTGATTTTTTTAACGGTACATTGGCCACCTTTAAATATCGTTTGCGGGCCTTGGCTCGCAGGAATGTCTTTGTACACGCCCGTTAATTTCAATTCTAACGTTAATTGTATTAGCTCACTAATCCGTTATTTTATTGTATCATGGTTTGTTTATGTATGTACTGGCTTTTCTTCTGTTTTTTTTGCTTTTACATTGTTTATTTGTTAATTGTAAACTAAAGGGTCTTTACCCGTTGAAATAAATAATAATAATAATAATAATAATAAAAGAAAAAACTAAAAGAGCAATTAGAAAAAGAAAAACAATTGAGAAAACAGGAACGTTTAATAATTCAACAAAGTAAAAAGGAAAAGGCAATTGAAAAGAAGAACATACACAGCAAAGCAAAAAAATTACTAAATAAGATTATTTCAAGACATAAGAAAAAGTTTTACATTCCAAATATAGATTATATTTATTTTTTAAATACTCAAGTATTTCTTATCAGTATTATTTAAACTGAGGAAGACTGATAGTCTGTAATACATTATTTTTAACAGATTTTATTTCATTCAATAATTATAGATTAATAAATTATATGTTCTTTAAGTTGAGTGCAATATATTGTGTGGTATGTAAGAACGTTTGTATTTATCACATTTTGCTTACACCACTCTGAAAATATATTGCAATTATTTTTGTAATTTTGAAATAAACAAATATTTTCTATATTCCATTTTTATTTTTATGAAATAATATATGCATATATACGTATTATGTAATAGACAGCTTAAATTCGGTCTCTTTAATCTTTTTTTCTTTTCATTTATTCGCATATGCAAAATGTTCATTCACTGGTTAGGAATGTTCATTTATTAGTTAATATTGTTCATTCACTGGTGAAATCTGTATTTTTTCTTTTTAATCTTATTTAATTATATTTATCTAATTTTTTAAATTGAAATCTATACGTTATAAAAAAGTATAGATATTAAGAAATCTGATTTTGTTTTGCCAACAATTTATTAATATTATGATTATTTAGAATTGGACTTTAATAGTTTCAAAATCTCTTAAGTGTGCATTCATTGGTGCGTTTACCCTATCTGTTGAGAAATGCAGAACGTGGAATTCGTCACTCCCACAAAAGTCAGCGAGGCGCGGCTTATTGGCGGCAATATCTTTGAGGACTCTAGCGAGAGAATTACCCTACATGTTCATAATTATCGACTCGCGTTACGAAAAGTTACTTTTCAAAAGTAGCATGTTTCATTTTGTCTACATGCAGTTGTCCGTAAGAAAAAAATGAAACGTGTTACTTACTCTTCGTAACTCGCGTCGATATACTCTTACTATTTGTTATAGAATAATACATTCATTATGTCATTTCCAGATGAAAGAAGCTCTGAATGAAGCGAGGAGAGAGGAGAAGGAGGCGAAGGAGGCGAAGAAGGCGAAGGAGAGGGAGAAGACATCGACGAGGGCGGAATTGAACAAAGTAATTATGTGCAATGTAGTTTATGTGACCGTGCTAGCATATGTGTGAATCAGAGTTGGGCAAAATATAATCTAAAGTTTTCAAAATAAATTGAAATATATCTGCAAAAATGGGTGTATTTCGGGTGTCCTTTTCCCTTTGATCGTTGTTTAAACATATTTAAATGTTCATAATGCAATAATAATTTATATCGTTGTATTCGGGAGGGTTCATAGAATAATTTGACGCAACGAGCAACCGAATAACTATTACCGTTTCGACATAAAATATGTTCAAAGTCGAAAATTTGCAATTTTTTTCAAAATCGAATTTCTCAAAAACTAAGGGTGATGGCGACAAACGGTTTGCGGATTCGTTTTCAGCGCACGAGAACCTATAAGAAACGGCTATTGAATGTTACAAGTCCGAAAAAAAGTCAAAATTTGTCGAACTGTGTTATCTAGTACAGTTCTAGAAATAAACCGTAAATATATATAAGCGTAAATTTATACCGTGTTTCAACTCATTTTAATCTGGAAAATCTCAGCAGTATGTTAATAAAAATTAACAAAATTTAAAAAACCCGACTGCTTAAAAAGGGAACTAAAATGACAAAAACAAGACTACCTTCATGGTAAACTTGTCGATTAGCATGACCATCACCGATTTCGATGACCTTGAAATATGTTGTAGGGGGCATGATTCTGAACAACTTTTTCCTATACATATAACCCTCGGTCAGCCTTACTTTCTAAGATATGCACAAAAAAACCTTGGTAACCTTTTCCTCATGGATTTGAAGAGAAATTTTTTTTAATCACCTTACCACGATCGCCTCTCTGTACAGTATTTCTGTAGACTTATTCCGACACAACGCATTCCACTTTCCAACTTGTTGTCCCGGGTATTGGTATTGGTTGGGGCTAGATCAGTGGGGGGGGGGGGGGGCACTTGCGGGCGCCTAAAGCATGGTAGCGAACCGATGTGAGTTTAACCAAAACATAATTTTTCGCTAGAAAGAGGCTGCTTTCAAGAGCACTTGTTGGGTGTGTGGGGGGTTCCGTCAACATCCCGACTATGTTCAACAGCGCCGGCGCCGCCGGATATTAGGGTGACTCTGGTTCTACAACGTAATTTTTTGCAATCTCATTTTTAGCATCCCCAAACTCACATCGGTTCGCTACCATGCTTTACGCGCCCCCCCCCCCCCCCCACTGATCTAGCCCCAACCAATACCAATACCCGGGACAAGTTGGAAAGTGTAAAGATTTTTGCAAATATCTCCGAAACTACGGCCGACCGAGGGTTACATGTATAGGAAAAAGTTGTTCAGAATCATGCCCCCTACAACATATTTCAAGGTCACCGAAATGGCGATGGTCATGCTAATCGACAAGTCTACCAAATTCATTTATACTTGGTATATTATTTATCATAAATGATTTAATGTAATTACATTCGAACATTACAGGACTTCCATTTCCGGTTTGCTAGAGTCGAGAAGTGCGAGTGAACGGTGCGAGTGAAAGAGGCAGAAAGGGCGAGTAGGGAGTGAAAAGGGAGAGTGGAGGGAGAAGGGGAGCAGGGAGTGAAGGGAGAGAAAGGGCGAGGAAAGGGGAAGGGAGGGAGAAGGGGAGAACAGGCAGGAGGCGCGGAGTTTAGAGGTTAGGGGCAAAGCAGCAAAGAATTGAGCGGGTAGAGGATAAGCCGGCAGAACAGAGAGAGAGGAAGGCAGCGACATCGGGCGGTGAGGAAAGAAAGTAAGGGTATAGAGGAACAGTGGATAAAGAAGGGAGTGGAGGAAGAGAAAGTAGGCAAGAGGTAGAGGAAGAAAGGATGGAGGGGAAAGAGGGGGAAAGGGAACAGGAAAAGGGGAATGAAAGGGTGACAGGAGCGGAAAAGGGGGAAGAGGAGGCAAAAAAGAAAGGGAGGAAAACGGACGCAGAGAAATTGAGGAGAGAAAGGAGCATGAGCGGAGGAAGTATAGTGGAGATAACAGAGATGTGGAAGAGGAAGAGAGGGAAAGTAGAGGAGAGGCGAGATGAAGGGAGAGGGGAGGAAGGTGCTTTCCAAAAGAGCAGGAAAGTAATAAGATCGCCAGAGGAGAATAGGGGGGGGGGGGGGTGGCGAAAACCTGGAGAGTTTGATAAGGGGAATGAGGGAAGAGGTAAGGAAAGACTTAAAGGAGGTAAAAGAGCAAGGCAGGGAGGCGAGAGAGGAGATGGGAAGACTCAGAGGGAAGATGGAGGGTTGGGAGGAAAGGTGGAGAAGGGAGAAGGAGGAGATGGAAGCGAGAATGATAGGGATAGAGAAAAGGATGGTGGAGGCGGAGAAAGAGGGGGAAAGGCTAAGGGAGGTGGAGGAGAGGCTCAAGGTTATGGAGATTTGGAGGGTGGGGGAAGAGGCAGAAAGAGAGAAAGGTGGGGGAAGAGAAAGGGTTGGACGAGAGAGCGGAGGGGAAGAGTGGGAAGCAAGGGTGCAGGAGTTGGATAGGAAATTGGAAATGAAGGAGAGAGAAGAGAGAAGAAAGAACGTGGTCGTAAATGGGGTAGGCAGGGAGGGAACGGCGCTACAGAGAGCGAAAGAAGTTCTAGCGTTAGTAGGAATACAAGGGGGGATACAGAGAGTGAGAGAGCTAGGAGGAGGTAGGCAGGGCGGGAAGGAGGTGATGCTGGAGGTGAGGTTGGAGAGTGTGGAGGCGAAGAGGGAGGTAATGAGGAGCAAAGGAAAACGCAATCGCGGTTAAGGAGGATAGGAGAGGAGGAGGAAATAAAGGGGAAAAGGACAAGGGTAAGCTTGGGAAAATAGTGATAGAGGGAACAACGTGGTTCTGGGATGAGCGGAGGGAGGTACTAAGAGACTGGCGGGGAGGGAAAGGGGAGGGGAAGAAAGAGAAGAAGGGGAGGGGGAAAAGGAGGAAGGGAGGAGGGAGGAGGGGGTCACGGAAAGAAAGAGTCGGGAAAGACGGGAGTCAAAAAACTAGACAGGGAGGAGGAGGAAGAGGGGAGGAAGAAGTAGGGAGAGGAGAGAAAGAAGCAGGGGAAGGAAAGGGAGAAATGGAGGGTAGCGTTCTGGAACGTAGCGGGGATGGCAAACAAAGAGAAGGATTTCTGGAAGGGGATAGAGGAGTGGGAGGTGGTAGTTATGATGGAAACGTGGGTGGAGGAGAGAGGATGGAACAGCATCAAACGCAGGCTGCCTGGGGGGTACAAGTGGAGGGCGCAATGGGCGAAGAGAAAGAACAGGAAGAGAAGAGCGATGGGAGGCATGTTGATCGGAGTGAGGGAAGAGATGAGGGGAAAAGAGGAGCAGGGACAGGGAGAGGAGGAAGGGATAATGGTGGAGAGAATAATGGTGGGAGAGGAGGAATGGGTAGTAGTGGGGGTTTACGTGAACTGAGACATAGAGGGGAAACTGGAAAGGATCAGAGGATGGATGGAGGGGCAGAAGGAGGGAGAGAAGGTGATAATAGGGGGGGACTTCAACGCGAGGACAGGAACGCTGGGTGGCAGGATAGAGGGAGGAGAGGAAGAGGAGGGAGGGGGAAGAAAGTCGAAAGACAGGAAGATAAACGGGGATGGGAGAAGGTTAATAAAGCTAGTAGAAGAAACAGGGTGGGAAATACTGAACGGCAACATAGAAGGGGACGAAGAGGGGGAATACACGTACACGGGGGGAAGAGGGACTACGGTGATCGACTATGTACTGGGGGATGAGGGGACGAGACTGGGGGTAGAAAGGATGGAGGTAGGGGACAGGGTGGAGTCTGACCATCACCCGATGGTGGTGACGATGAGAGAGGGAGGAGTAGGGGTGAGAAGGGGGAAAGCGAGGGAAAGGAAGGTAGGAGGGGGGCGGTGGTCGGGAAGGATGAAGGAGGAGTACGAGAGGGGGATGGAAGGAGTGGGCATAGAAGAGGAAGGGATACAGGAGGCGGTGAGTAAGATGGTAGGGAGACGAGGCGGAAGGGGGAAGGGTGGTGGGACGGAGAAAGCAGGGAGAAGAAGAGGCAGGTGAGAAGGGAGCTAAGGAAATGGAGAAGGGGGGAGGGGACGAGGGAGGGGTATAAGAGGAAAAGAAGAGAGTACAAAGAGCTGTGCGAGAGGAAAAAGGAGGAGGAGAGGGAGAGGTTGATGAGGGAGGTGGCGGAAGCAAAGTGTTTGGGAATGCATTACTTCCCAAAGCTGCCACACTCGCTCTAGGGGCAGCACCTCCCGAACACTCGATTGAAAACGTTGATCAGCGGTCGATCCGCCAATCAGCGGCGCTGATCAGGATCGACCCACGAATCAGCGATGCAGATCAGCAATCAATACACCAATCAGCGCGCCTCGTCGATATTCCAACGGAATCGATGCGACGCGCGGACGGAAGTCCAGCCATGACTCCCTCTTGTACGAACTGTTGTACGTAACGGATGCGTCGCGTGGTTTATTCAGTTTGTGCATACAGTTATCATCGTGGTTAACTCATGTAATCAATCTAACGACTTTTCTCATCTCACACTCATCAGTGATCATTCAATCGCGTGCGAGTAAAAGAATCGCCGCGAATGCCTTGCATGTTGTTGTCCACGTGCAAGAACAATCATCATCGCGCAGTACATCAGCGCGATTGAAATCAAGATCAATTCGATCACACACTCAACTCACTCACTGCAATTATTCATTCATTTAATAAATCGACTCGCTTCATATTTTAATTGCCGTGTCTTGTTGCTCCCTCTCACCGCCGATTCCTAACCTCACTTTCACCAGCGTGACCACCGGTCTCAAACTCGAACACAAAGACAGAAAACAAAGTGTGGGAGATAGTAAACAGGGGAAGGAAAATAAGGAAGCGGGTGGACGACAGGATAAAGAAAGAGGAATGGAAGGAGTACTTTATGGGACTACTAGGAGGAGTAGAAAATAGGGTAAGGATGGGAGGAGAGGGGAATAGGAGAAAGGGAGAGGAAGAGGGAATAAGCAAAGAGGAAATAAGAAGGGTAGTGAAGAGACTGAAGGAGGGAAAGGCGATGGGAGGGGACGAGATCCCAAACGAGGCATGGAAATATGGGGGAGAGAAGGGGGTAGAGGTAGCATGGGAGATCTGCGGAAGAGTATGGGAGGGAGAAGGATGGCCCCAGGATTGGAAAGAAGGGATAATAGTCCCGCTGGTGAAGAAAGGAGGGGGGACATGCGTGCAGGAATACAGGGGAGTAACGCTCATGCCGACCTTGTACAAGGTGTATGCAGCGGTGCTAGGAGAGAGGCTGGAGCAGGAGGTGGAAGGGAAGGGGATGATTCCAGATAATCAAGCGGGGTTCAGGAGAGGGAGAGGGACAGTAGATCATATCTACGTGTTAAACCACGTGATAGGGAAGCAGATCAGAAGGAGCAAGGGCAAATTGGTGGCACTGTTCGTGGATCTGAGGGCAGCGTTCGACACGGTGGACAGGAGAAAACTATGGGAGGCGAGAGAGAAGAGAGGGAGGGGCTGAGGGAGAGGGTTAAGGAAATATACAGGGAGACAATCAGCAAGGTGAAGGTGGGAGGGGAGACAGGGGAGAAATTCTGGACATCGAAAGGCCTGAGGCAAGGGTGCCCACTGAGCCCCATACTATTCAATTTGCTGATAGCAGACGTGAAGGAGGAGCTAAGGAAAGGGAATTGGGGAGGGGTGAGAATAGGAGGTAGGAGGATATGCACTCTGGCATATGCGGATGACTTGGTGTTGCTGGTGGGGAAGGAAGAAGAGATGGAGAGCATGATTAGACGGCTGGAAAGATACCTGGAGGGAAAGAATCTGGAAGTAAACGTGGGGAAAACGAAAGTGGTAAGGTTCAGAAAAGGAGGAGGGAGAGGAAGGAAGATGGAGTGGAGGTGGAAAGGGAAGGAGATAGAGGAGGTAAAGGAGTTCAGGTATTTAGGGTACGTGTTTAAGAAAAATGGGGGCCAGGAAGCGCACATCAGGGACAGGGTGAAAAAGGCGGGGGTAGTGATGCGGCAGGTGTGGGGAATTGGGAAAAGGAAATTTGGAAAGGACTGGGGAAAGAGGATGTGGTTATTTGACGCGCTGGTGTGGGCGGTGTTGGGATACGGGGCGGAGGTGTGGGGGTGGAAGGAGAGGGAGGAGGTGGAGAGGGTCCAGGAAAGGTTTATAAGGTGGTCTTTGGGGGTGGACTGGAGGACACCGGGATACTTGGTGAGGGAGGAGACGAAGAGGGAAAAGCTGAGGACGAGGGCGGGGGGAAGGGCGTGGAGGTACGAAGAGAAGCTGGGCAGGGGAGAGGGAGGGGAGCTGGCTAGACTGTGCCTGAAAGATGTAAGAGAGAGGGAGAAAGAGGAGGGGGTGGAGATGGCGGGGTGGCAGAGAGAGAGAAAGGAGTTTAGGATGGAGAGAGGGGGGAGTGAAGAAAATGAAGGGTCAAGGGGAAGAGGGGGGTACGAGGAGATGGAGAAAGAAGACAGCAAGAGGCAGGCAGAGGAGAGAAGGGAAAAAATACAGGAGTCAAGATACAACAGGTGGTACAGGGAGATAGTGACAAGGGGGATGCCGAAATACTTGGCAGTGGGATGGAGTGAAGAGTGGTATAGGAGGGTGGCGAGGTTTCGGCTGGGGAACGAGATGAGGGAGGGCAGGTATTGGGAGAAGGAGGAGGAGAGGGGATGCAGGATATGTGGGGAGGAAGAAGAGACGTGGGAATACGTACTAGAGAGGTGTGCAAGGGAAGAAGAAGGGGATGAGAGGGGAATAGCGGAAAACATAAAGGAAATACTGGACGAAGGAGGTGAGGGAGAAGAATGGATGAAGACGATAGAGAGAATGAGAGGGGAGAGGGAAGGAGGAACAGGGGAGAAGGGGGAGGGGAGGAGGGAGGGATGAAGGAGCTAGCGAATGAAAGGAGGATTGGAATGAAAGAGGGGAAATGGAAGTCGAAAGCGGAGGAAAGGAGCGGAGGCGAGAGCGGAAAATGCGTAGATGTAAGATGCGAAGGCGATAGGCTAAGGCTAGGATAAGATTAGAGTAAGAGCGGCGGCAGAGAGGGGGGAACGACGGGCGAGAGAGTGGAGAGAGAGAGCGAGCGAGGCGAAAGAGAGGAAAGTAGGTTAAGAACGTAAGATAAGGATAGGTTAAGGAAATTGTAAAGGAGACTTGTAACCCCATAGGGGAATCAATAAAGCATACACATTCGAACATTACATTACATTCAATATTATGTATCGCTGTTCACCCTAGTTAGATTCGATGGGCTATTAGCATATATAATTTACAAAATACGCTGAAGTTGTAATGTCACAATATAAGCATGAATTTGCATTAATGTTGTCCACCTCTTTTTGTTACCAGTCTGAAACACTTTCTTTAGTCATTGCGGTACATGTAATTATTTAAATTGTCATCATATTATTATCCTATTTATAATAAATAATATACCATGTTTAAATAAATTAAGTCTTGTTTTTCTCATTTTAGTTCCCCTTTTAAGCAGTCGGGTTTTAATTTTTTTTATTTTTTTACTATTTAGTTATATATAGCAATATTGAATGGCAAGGGCCACAGCCTGTTTAGTTCGGGGAAACATTGTAGTGAGGGATGTTAAAAACTCTCCTCGGATCCAGAACACTACTTGCAAGTCCTTCCAATTTTTGTTATACCTATCTCACAATTTTGAAAATTATACAATCGTAGGACATTTCTAAAGACACCTCATTTGTCCAAATCGGTGTATCCGTACAGGCTCTAGAGCGTAACATCTGGACATACAAACATAGCCTGATAAACAATGTATCCAGATATTATCTTTGCCCATCTTTGTTCTCCAGCCGCTTCGCCGTGATTCATTCAAGCCTTCCTGACGACAAATAGTAATAGGGGAAATGCGGCAACAACGCGATACGACTCTCGATACGTATCGGCAACTATGTATTTCCTACATATATCGGCTAGCTTGGACTTCCACCGGTTCTGATGGTACATGGCGCGAATATACCATTAGCGCTGGTGACGGAGAATCCTTGAAGCATAATTCTGTCATTTCTCGAATCTGTCTCAGTATACGAGTCATAAATTCATTATTATTTCAACGTACGGTGCTTATTAGCGTTCAAACGCAGCAGACCCGCCTGCACGGATGTCTAATGGAGGCAACTATACGTAAAAGCTTCCTTCTTGCCGATTCCACGACGTAAGTTGCTTGAAACGGTTTGTTTGCTACATCGCGTATACGTATACGCTTTTCCTAGTTGGTGTGAGCGTACGCACACATTCAAGGCCCAGCGAGACGGCAGCCTTAACAACGGGAAAGAAAACATAACCGTGGCAATGTAAATTAAACATTTGTGCCAGGACTGCGCGAACGTGTCTCATATTAAACAGCATTCGTTTACTTCACGCTATATCTGTCACACTATGATCATTATAGGCAGATGGTGCCCCAGTGGTGTTTCAACATGAATTAGAAGTGTTCTAGACGGGAACCTGTGGCTTGGCAGTGCCCTCACCATGTTCATGAAATACAGTAGAATGTTAGCGATGTAAAAAGGCCAACCCTGGTAAGCTCGAATGCAATCGAATCTCGATCGGCCACAATCGTTTGAGCCGAGTGTACGTCTTCTGGATTAGAGTTTAGCTGTAAAGTTAGCATTATAAGAACAAGTTCGAAAAACTTAGCAGTAAAAGCCTGTAAGAAATAACAATTCCTCCTTCCTTATCTTCCGTTTCGACCCTGCCTAAAACCTTCTAGGGATGTACTGTTCGCTTCGAAATTGAGTCCGTTGGGTTGGTTGCGATTCATGCAGCGAGTGCAAAGACGGCATAACCGGATTCGTAGAATTCCCTAGAATCCTCCAACTTCCAGCTCCTAATGCGTGCAGCAAGTGCAGAAAATTGAAGCACGGGCAGCCAATGCGCATATTACGCGCATGCGTATTTGTCGCTTTACGTGTGCTTCTGTATTTAAGCTGAGTATTCCCTATTTATCCAAAGAATAAATATTTTATATTTTTGTAAATAAAAGACATTTTAAAATTTTAAATAATTTTTATTTATTTGAGTTATCCAAAATATAATTATACATAGACATTTGTAAGCAGAAACTGCATTTTCATTTTCGCTGAGCAGAAATAGACATTTTATACTTCATATTAAATCGACTATTATTAGGTTAAAATGTTTTTAAAAATACTTCTAGTTTATTTTATGTGTAAAGGGAAAGTTAAATATTACGTCTAAAAATCTAATTTTACGACAGCAGAACTCTTTATGAAAGTGGGTATAGCATATAGGTTATATTTTCTGTCACTTTGAGGAGCGGATTTTCTGTGCTCCAAGTGGCAGAAAATATAACCTATATGCTATACCCGATTTCATAAAGATACCGTTGCGGCGTAAAAATAATATTTTGGAAGGATGTTGAGTCATAAAACGTTGACAAATGTAGCGTAAAAGAACAAAATATCCAATAAACATTTATTGTCATGTAGCATATATGTAGGTTATACCCAATTTCATAAAGATACCGTTGCGGCATAAAAATAATATTTTGGAAGGATGTTAAGTCATAAATAGTTGACGAATGTAGCGTAAAAGAACGAAATATCCAATAAACATTTATTGTCATGTAGCATATATGCAGGTTATATTTTCTGTCACTTCGAAGAGAGGACCACATAATTTGATGCATGTTTTTCAAAGCGTACGTAAAGAGACATACGCATGCGCGCATGAACTGCACGCTTCATGCGCTAGAAGTGGGAGAATTCTAGGGAATCCTATGTGCCACCAACGCAACTAATGCACGCATAGAATGAAACGGAACGGTTTTCTCTGCAGTCTATGCGCATAATGCGTGAATTAGAACACACTACAAGACTCTACGTCCAGTTTGCGTTCGTCTTCTATATAGGTCTGAGATGGCAGTTACTGGCAGTGGCAGTCAGTACCGGCAAAGTCGAAGAATATTCCAAGTAATTTCATCCATCAATATCCAGACAAATCATGTCGACGTATCCAGAAGGCAAACGCCCAGATAGCACGGGACGTCTTAAAGACGTCTATTTTACGACCATTTTAGGTCCGAACGCCTGTCGTCTTGCCCAGATAGCACAAAAACGTTTTAAAAACGTCCAGGCCAGACGTTCAGAACGTCTTAAAAACGTCCACGAACGTCCAGAAAAGGTCCTAAAGAGGTCCTAAAAACGTCTATTTTCACAAACCAGAACGTCTTTAAAACGTCCAGGAAAGGTCCGAAACAGGGTTTTTAGGACGTTTTAAGACGTTTTTAGGACGTTTTTGGGACGTTTGACGGTACTGGTTCGATTTAATAAAAATTTAAGGAAGTAAATGGTTTTCAAAATAAGATTAAACTCGATAACAATTTATTTCATTTATTGAATTCAGAAATAATGCAGAATATATGCACTTACAATAGATACAAGAATATGTTAGTATGAGGTCCAATATACAGAATATACAAACTATGCAGAATATACACTTAAAATAGATATGGATGTGCACTTAAACAGACAGCTCTGTACTTTTTCTATTCTGTACCATTTCCCTGTGTTCTGCTGCACCTTAAAGAAGAATTTCGAGGAAACATTACATTGAATTTTACAGTAATCAATATTAGGAACAGTAAAATAAGGGTGATAGTTACATATTAAAACCGTTACTACGTTTAATTTATGGAAATCTTCTTTCCCTTTTCTGCCAAGGCCAACTAAATAGCAATGCAACATCCATTGGTCATCAACAACGTTAGCGTCCGTTTCACAAAATATAATAATTGGAACCATCAAAATTTGCCAATTCGTTAACCTAAAATTTAAAAATTATTCGAACCCTAACCTAGAACTACATACCTTTGACCGCAACTACTGACACAAATATACAAAAACTGTACAAACACGTTATGAAAGCTGTATAAAAACTGCATAAAACCGGTTTACAAACATTCGGTCAGAAACATTTGACCAATCCCTCTGTGTTTTTGGTTTTCCATTGTTTCTTTGAGCAAATGTTCATATAAACATTTATATGCCCCAGTATGTAATTATGTTGTATATATATGTATGTATGTAGATCTAAGTAGGCTTTACCTGTGCGATCTATCCATATTTCGTGGATGGTTTGGGTTAGACAGCGGTTACAATCCCTGGTTTCCTTGAACTCATGTATCCTAATGTATCCACATTTCTCACCCCACATAGCACCGACGTCTGAGAGACGCTAATTTGTACGTCCGTGTTAGGTCTAGACGGCTTTAGGACGTCTTTTGGGCGTCTTTAGACGTCTGTGTGCTATCTGGGACATGGCGCACAGCCTCTTTTCAACGCCTGTTTCGGACGTAACCAAAGCGTATTCTGGACGTCTTGAAAACGTCTGCAAAATACTATTTAAAACGTCTGCAAAATACGTCTTTAAAACGTCTTCTGGACATTTTCTGGACGTCTTTAAAACGTCCAGAAGACGTTTTAGAAACGTCAATAAACGTAATTTTCACAAATCAAGCCATGGACGTTCAGACCTAAAATGGACGTAAAATGGACGTTTTTAAAACGTCCTGTGCTATCTGGGTGATTTGTGAAAATGGACGGCTTTAAGATGTCTTCCGGACGTCTCAAAGACATCTTAAAGACGTCCAGAAAACGCCCAGAAGACGTCTTAAAGGCGTTTGCAAAATACATCTTTAACACCTCTTGGTTAGGTCTGGAAGAGGCCTTTAAAAGACATTTTTAAGGCGTTTGTATGTTATTTTAGAAATGTCGATACATTAGTTCAAGGAAACCAGGGATTGTAACCGCTGCCTAAGCCAAACCATCCCCGAAGTATGGATAGATCGAACAGGTGAAGCCTAATTAGATCTACATACAAATGTTTATGAATGCTCCCAGAACAATGGAAAACAAAACACGCAGATGCATTTGTTTAAATGTTTTTGACCGAATGTTTGCAAACAGGTTTTATACAGTTTTTATATTGTTTTCATACAATTTTTATACAGCTTTCATAATGTTTTTGTACAGTTTTTGTATATTTGTTTCAGTATTTGCGGTCAAAAGTGTGTAATTCTAGGTTAGGGTTTATGAGTGTTTGTGTCTCCAGTGAAACTGGAGACATCTTAGAAACGCCTGTTTCCCGACCTAACCAAGACGTCTTAAAGACGTACTGTTTTGTGAAAATGAACCTTTTTAGGACCCGTTTAAGGCCTCTTCTGAACATTCATGGATGTCTTTAAGACGTCCTGAACGTCTTTAGGGCGTAATTATGGAATTTAATAATTTCTAATTATCTACGTCGCGGAAATCCAGATTCACATTATCTGCAAGACAGAAAAGTAGGGTTATGCGCGAAGTGCGAATGTTTAGCGTCTTGTTTAGTAGATAATAATTTAACACATATTTTCTTATAAATGTTAATGTTCGCAGGAGTATGCATGATCACCTAGGATGTGTGCTGTGTGGAGATGGAGCTGAAGTAAGTATCGCATGTATGACATGCATCCTGTTTATTCATACGTTACGTTTAATTTTATACTAATATTGTATTTGTTTTCAGCGCTAACCAGGGGGCTACCACTCTCATTTATGATTTGGAGACAGTGTTTCAACTGCCACCTAAGCAACGCCAACTTTTTCGAACTAAAATTCAATATGGCCGTGATCACGTGTTCATGATTCATCTGTAAAGGCTGGAACAGACACATCAATCCTATCAACAAACCTATCGAAAAATAAGTTTTATAAAATCAGTTTGACAGTAACAGTTTACATTCAACTATATACATACCTGTTATTGTCAAACTAATTATAAAACTTATTTTTCAACAGGTTTGTTTGGGTTAGGTCGCATCAATCAACAATTCACAAATGCCATGCAATGCATATCAATGGCATGCACAGTAAAGACTGAAACAGACGTCCAGTAATTTATTCGAGTAGCGAGTAATTTAGTAATTTACCATTGTTTTATTAAACTAAACTAAATTTTAGTGTTCACGCACGGTAAATTACTAAATTACTTGCTACTCGACTAAAACACTGGACGTGTCTGAAGTTCTGAACCATCATTAACACGTGATCACGGCCATATTGAATTTTAGTTGCGTTGCCTTGGTGGCAGTTGAAACATTGTCTCAAAATCATAAATGAGAGTGGTAGCCCCCTGGCGCTAACACAACATAGAATTTGATCATTCTACAATAAAAATTCGAAAGTTTAATATTGAACACAATTTTCTGATATCGCCCCTAATAGGTACCACTGGTTACGGGATGTATTGTACTGTATGTGGATTTGTTAATGTAAATATTGAAAGTTTGGATTTATATGCGCTATTTATATTATTTTGTACCAATTGTAAACAATCCTGTATATTGAAGAAAGAATAAATAGTTTTTAAATAAGTAGAATTAATTATTTAATAATCTACAAAATCTGCTTGCTGGTTATGCGAGAGTAGGGATACACCTACAGCAATGGTACATTTCTGTTGGTGCGTAGGTCCATGTGACGTCACGCGTAAGGAATTGGTTGGTAATTGAGGACTTCAGATGGCGCTGTTGGATGTGTCAGGCGGGCAGCAGGATCTGCCGCGGATCTGCGGTCGATCTGCCGGCAGATCTTCCCTGTCAGGGTCTGCCGGCAGAACCGTAGCTGAATGCGGACGTAGACTGCACCGCAACTACCGGCAGATCCTGCTGCCGGATTTGGTTATCAGGGTAACTACATACAAAATAATAACGTCACATTTCTGTATACCGATACACCAACACACTTACCTTTTAATAATGGCACACCCACAACACTGGATATAATAATTAATAAACAAGTAAGTACGATAACAACCACAGGTTCTATATGACTTGGACTCGGATCACCTACCAATATATTTCAAGCTAGGGTATGATACCAAAGAGGACATTACAAGGCGCATATTTGATTATAAGAGTGTAGACTGGAAAAAATTCTGGGAAACACTGGACAAAGATATAGCAATTAATAATAGGCTAAATAGCGTGAACGACCTTTAGAATGAAACACTAAAAATAACAGCATTGATTCAAAAAGCTAGAGACAAAGTAGTTAAAGTCAAGGTACTAGATAAGCAATCTATACAACTTTCGGAACACATCATCAATTTAATAAAGGAGAGAACTACAACAAGAAAAAATGGCAGAGAACTGGTTTATACGAATATAAGCAAAGAGTGGTAGCACAAATAAAGGAAATCAGGAAAAGAATAAGGGAACACAGAAATAAGAAATGGACACAAAAGGTCTCAAACTTAAATGGTCATGACAAAAGCTTTTGGTGAATGACAAAGGTATTAAAAACAAAAGTTGAGGCCATACCTACTTTAAAGAAAGATAATGAGACTGCAATTACAGATAAGGAAAAGGTAGATCTGCTGGCCAAGCAATTTGAAGAAGTACACGACAAGATAATGCAGCAATTCATACTTCTAAAAAGTCACGCGAATGGTTTCGGCATAAAGATTTGCTACTTGTGAAGTGGCCCGCTCGTTGCGCGGACTTGAATGCAATAGAAAACTTATGGGGAATCCTATCAAGAGCTGTACATAAAAATGAGATGCAGTATAACAACATTAAGGAGCTCGAAAAGGCAATTACAGTTGAGTGGAGTAAAATCAATTTTACAACGTTATAAAAATTAATTTGTAGTACGGAGAACAGAATATTTCAAGTAATTCAGCATATTGGTGAAAGTACATCGTATTAATATTATACTTTATATGTTTTTTGTACTAATCTTTTGTTTTTAATACACTGTTCCTATGCAAATTTCGTTAGTTTTCTGTACTTTAAAGTATTATATATAGTTTATAACAAAAATACAACGATTTTTTTAATTCTTAATACTTTTTCTCATTTTGTATCCTTCCGTCATTAGTTCCTAGCCTTCCATTAATTGTATTAGCACATTACTTGACAGTTTTTATTAAAAATAGTAGTGTTCTTATAGAAATTTCGTCCACTGTATAAGAAAGGGCATAGAAGAGGAGGAATCAAGCGCGGGAACGGAACATATTTAAGATAAAAGAATAAAGATACAAAATGAAAAATGGAGAATATTAACAGTGTACAGCAGAGACATGAAGGAGACGAAAGAAGAGCTAGACCAGATAATACAGGAGAAGGAGGTGGAGAAAATAATAATCGGAGGAGACTTCAATGCAAGAATTGGACTGGAAGGGGGCGATTGTAGAATAGAAGAAAAGCATGATGTAAGGAGATCAAAAGACAAAGTAAAAACACAGAGGGAAAGTTGTTATTAGAGACGGTGGAGGAAAGAGGATGGAATATTCTGAATGGGAATATGGAGGGAGATGATAAATGAGAGTATACATATACGGGACCGAGAGGCAGCACGGTAATTGATTATATAATAACAAATGTCGAGGCGAAAGAAGATATCAAGAAATTCACAGTGGAAGAAAGAGTTGAGTCAGACCATATGCCTCTGATTGCGGAACTATATTGGGGAAATAAAAGGAGAGAACGAGAGGGAAATCAGGAGGAGAGGTGAAGAGAGAGAAGAGTCTGGACAGAGGAAGGGAAAAGAGAGTTCCAAATGGAATTAAACAAAATAAGTTTTAATAGGACGGAGGTGAATGAAATGGTAGAAGAAATGATAGGAAAAGTAAATAGTGCAGTCCGAAAAGAAGAAGTAAAAATAAAAAAATGGAAACTGGGCAGCTTTAAGTGGTGGAATTCGAATTGTACGAAAAAGAAAAGAGAAGCCAGGAAAGCATTGAGGAACTAGAGAAGGGGTAAAGGAGACAAAGAAGACTACCAGAAGAAAAGAAGGGAATACAAAAAAGTGTGCGAAGAAAGGAGAAAGGAATTACAAGAAAATACAGAAAATGAGATAATGCAATTAAAGGGAGAAAATCAAATATGGGAATACATAACTAAACAAAGAAAGAAAAGAATAGGAATCTCCAATAAAATAGATTTAAAAGAATGGAAGGATCATTTTAAAACATTGCTAGAAGGCGTCGACTGTAAAAAAGAAGTAGAAGAGTTGGAAGAAATAGATAACACGGAAGAAGAAGAGGGAGAGGAAATAACAGAAGCAGATGTAAAAGAACAAATCAGGAAATTAAAAAAGAAGAAAGCAGCAGGGGAAGACAAAATAGAAAATGAAGCCTGGATTTACGGTAACGTGAAAATAGTAAAAAAGATCACAGAAATTTTCAATAAAGTGTGGAAGGGAGAAGGATTCCCAGAGAGGTGGAAAGAAGGGGTAAGTGCACCAATATTCAAAAAAGGAGATAGAGAAAAGGTGAGCAACTACCGGGGGATAACGATCCTAAACACAGCGTACAAAATATATGCTTTGGTTCTGGAAAAAAGATTAAAAGAAGAATTGGAAAAGAAACACATAATACCAGAAACGCAAGCAGGATTCAGGAGCCGTAGGTCGACAACAGATAACATTTTTATTCTGAACTATGTAGCTAACAGAGAAATACAGAAAAAAGGGGGAAAGCTGTATACCTTTTTCGCGGACCTATGCGCTGCATTTGACAAAGTGGATAGTGTAAAACTTCAGAACATCATGAAGAGAAAGGAAATAAGTAAACGCTTGAGGATGAGAATCGGAGAAATTTACAAAGAAACAAGAAATACTATAAAAGCAAACGGAGAAATGTCATCCAAATTCTGGACAACAAAAGGGGTAAGACAGGGATGCCCACTGAGTCCAACGTTATTTACAATATATGTAGCGGATTTGGAGGAAACCATGAGGAAAAACCAAGCTGGAGGAGTTAGAGTAGGAAAAGAAAAAATCTGGACTGTTGCATATGCGGACGATATAGCGTTACTAGCAAATGAAGCAAAGGATCTTAAGGACATGATTCGAAGATTCGGAAAATACCTTGAAAGGAAAGGGTTGCAACTGAACGCAGAGAAATCAAAAGTGCTGATTTTCCATAAAGGAAGAGGAAAGAAGAAGAGAGAGGAAAGGGGCTGGCAGGGAATCAGTCTGGAAGAAGTAAAGGAGTTTAAATACTTAGGGTATAATTTCCAGAAAAATGGGGGCAGGAAGAGGCATATAAGGGAAGTCATAAAGAAAGCAAGAATAGCAATGGCACAGATATGGGGAATAGGACAAAGAATGTTCAAGAACAATTTTGAGAGAAGAATGAGAATATTCAGAAGCATAGTGAAAAGTATCCTGCTGTACGTGGCAGAAATTTGGGGATGGATGGAAGCAGAAAAGGTAGAGAAAATACAGGAGAAATACATAAGGTGGACTTTAGGTTTGGACTTCAATACACCAGCATATCTAATTTTGGAGGAAACAAAAACGGACAAAGTAAGGATAGAAGCGGAGAAAAGAGCAATAAAATATGAGGAGAAAACGAAACGGCTGAATAAGAATAAAATAGTACAAGAATGCTGGAGGGAAATAGACGCGAAGCAAGCAGAGAAAAAGTCGAAATGGGAGGAAATGAGAGACGCATACTACAGGCAAAAGATGATGGATATCCAAAAAATGGAAATAGAAAGAAGCAGAGGAAGAGAGTTTGCTGAGGAACTAGAGCAAAGAGACAGAGCAGAGCAGGTTCAATGGCAATACGACAGAATACTAGGAGGCAGATACAACGCACATTACACAGAAATCAGGGATAACCAGAGAGCAAATTACCTAAACGGAAACTACAGAGGCAGAGACCAAAGCATGATCGCAAGGTTCAGATCTGGTAACGAAGAGCGGGGAAGCAAGTACTGGAAGGAAGAAAAAGAGACAGTATGCAGACTATGTATTGGGGCTAGAGAGTCGCTGGCTCACATGCTACAAGACTGTAAGGAATTGAAAAGAGAAAACTTAACGATAAGAGGGATACTAAAGGGAGAAGAAGAAGGAGCGGAATGGATGCGTATGGTTCTGGAAAAAAGGAGTAGAAAAGAAGAACAAGATGAAGGAAGAAGTCAAAACGAAAGCACAATATTGAGTTTACAGACCCAGAAACACTTACACACATAACACATGTAACCCCATTTTGAGGCCGAAAGGCAAAAAATAAACCTATTTACTACTACAACAGGAATATCCAAAAAATATTATAAAACTTATACACTCATATATAAAAGATAGGAAATTCAGAGTCATATACAATAAGGCAAAATCTGTGGAAAGGGAAATTAAAGCGGGTGTACCACAAGGCTCGGTCCTCGGGCCACAACTCTTCAAAATTTTTCCAATGACATTCCTAAATTTGAGAAAACTAAGTTAGCTTTATTTGCAGACGATACAGCTATCCATACACAGCCTATAAGTGCCATAGTGGCAACCAAGCAAATACAAAGACACATTAATATATTAGAAAAATACTACAATCTTTGGAAAATAACGTTAAATCCTAACAAAACGGAAGTTATAGTCCTTACTAGAAAGATAAGAGACATTAAAATATTCACACCCATTAAAGTTTTCAATCAGGAAATTGTACCTAAGGATAAAGTCAAGTATCTAGGTGTGCACTTGGACACAAAATTAACGTTTAAGTACCATCTGAAACAAACTATCAGGAAGGTATATTCTGTCTTAAAGCAGCTGTATTCCCTAATGGTAAAAAGATCACCTATGACAGTTAAAAACAAAAGGCTTGTATATACCTCTATCCTGTGACCAATAATAATCTATGCAGCACCAGTCTGGTGCACTGCAGCCCAAACAAATCTAAAACAGATGCAAGTTTTTCAAAATAAGTGGGTATATATAACAAGGGTAGATATGAAAGACTGACTAAGGTCGTGTTCAGATTTATTGGCCGGTGAGCTTCGTGAGGAGAAGTCTCCTACCACACCGCTTGCCTGCCGCGGCGCTCCTTTTCTCAACGTTCTCACTCTCTCTCGGGCTACGCCTGCTCGTCGCGCGGAGAGGATTCGGTGCCCGTGACGTACGCACACATGCATCGACCATCCTCACCACTTTAACTACATAGCGGGACACGATTCCGAGTAGTCGTTTCTCGCTTCTTTCTTGCCGAACGCGAGAGCGAGATGGTACGAGAGCGCGTCACAATTCGTCGCGAATAGCGAATGTAAATAAACAACAGCCACACGGCTTCGTTCAGGCGGAGCCGTGCAGCGTTTCCGTTACCCCACCGTACCCTTCGGGGCCCAGGCAACTCCAAGTGACGAATCCACGATCGTCATGTGGTGGTGGCTGATTTCTCCTCACGCGCTGCTCGCGAAACCGAACTCACCGGCCAATATATATGAACACGACCTTAGTTTATATGAGCAAGCTCAAATTCCACTAATAACAGAATATATACAAGAAATAGCGCAACAATTTTATATTAAACAACTTGTGACGGTCGTTCTTCCGGGGATAAGGATTGGTGCGAGTAGACTCAGTCGGTATGCCAGGGTTTGATACAATCCTTATTATATACTGTTTATTCTCTTCTCATACAGATGCTGTTATGTACACTATTTACATTCCTTCGTTACTTTTGTTAAGGATTCGAAAGGCCACGGGGTTTATGATGCGGACGTGCCCTTTTTGCTATTTTTGGGATTGAGAATTTCATTAGCACGGTTATTGGGGCTGTCAAACATCTGGCATTACAAACAGGGGAAAACTCCAAATCCCAGTTATGACGGATACCCTTGGAGTCTCTCCTGGCGCTCAATAGTAATTGACGTATCATAAACCCCCTGGACAGGTCGCGCACGTGAGGGTCGTTTCTGTCCGCGGGACCTTGGGGCCTGTCTCGGGGTCTCGGTACGGCAGCTCCCCACTGCATTTTTGTTTATGCGGAAAGGTGGGCGGAGTGTGAACAGAATTCGGGAAAACGCCCAACGTGTCACCTTAAGGACACTGATTGGCACACAAATATTCCCACCCTGAACGGACCTCCGTAGCAGAGGTTGGTGGTGGAGCAAACTGAGGTCTCGTGAAAGGTTGCGCGGAGTAGGAAGGGCAGAACTCAGTTTAGAAACTAAAGGAAAGGTTCTCGGCTCCTGCCGGCCTTAGAAACGGCCATACATACATTTTTACACTTAATGTACTTCACTCTTGTCGACCAGAGTAACGGTCACTTACAGAATAAATTGTTGTTGTTTATAAAATCGAGCGTGGTTATTGAACCAGCAGTTTATCCACATAACCATTACGCTCAGAATCAACTTTCGTCGCGACGCGTTCTCGTGTCGTTCGTTCGGTTTGGCGGTACGCAGCGCGTTTCGCTATCGGAACGGGCTGGAGATCGGACAACGGCCAGGCGGTTCTTGCGTCTCTTGTCGGCGTTGGTAGAGGAAAAGAGACCGGGCGACTTCCAGGCGTCTCTCGTCGGAGTCGGTAGAGGAAAAGAGACCGGGCAACTTCCAGGCGTCTCTTGTCGGAGTCGGTAGAGGGAAAGAGACCGGACAACTTCCAGGCGTCTCTTGTCGGAGTCGGTAGAGGGAAAGAGACCGGGCAACTTCTTGGCGTCTCTAATCGGAGTCGGTAGAGGGAAAGAGACCGGGCAACTTCCAGGCGTCTCTTGTCGGCGTCGGTAGAGGGAAAGAGACCGGACAACTTCCTGGCGCCTCTTGTCGGAGTCGGTAGAGGGAAAGAGAGGAATAGCGGCGATCGCTGATCGGCGCGGATATACGGAAAGTCCAGTGATCGCCCCGAGCAGCATCCAGATAGGCTGACTGGTAGTGGGGTTCCGTAACCCCCACTTGACTGTCTTGCCTTCGCGGCACGAGGGCTTATGTCCCGCTTCTCGGAAATCCGTAGCTGCGAGAAATCGACGCGATCTAGCGGCGCAGTGGGGAATGAGCGTCACCGCTCTGACGCGTCGTGACGTAAGGCCGGCGTGGTTCGGCTCCGCTCGGTGCGGATCGGTCGCGGTCGCCCGGTCGCTCGACCTCTCACTCACTCCCGGTCGCGCCGCTGCGCGCTCGACTTCTCGCAGCTGGGACCAGCTGGGACGCTACGTCACAAACTGGACAACGAAAACCGTATCATTAGAAACATAAGTAAAATAAGATCTCATAACTTAACATTTAGAACAAAATACAAACTGACTTACCAAAATCTACCTATTTTCAATCAGTAGAAGGAATACGTGCAAATAAAAGAAACTGAGGTACAAACTAGATAATATGATCACAGAGTATTATGTATAGTTAAGTTTATATGTTCGAAGTATAATTAAGTATGTACATAGGTTTCTGATAGAGTTAGTGCGTTAGTTTATAGTACATAAGATCAAGTGTAAACATTCGTTCAGTACGTAAAAACGAAACAATTTCTACAAACAGGTTTTACAAATGATTTTCCTATAAGATAAGGATAATAGTATTAAACATAAAATGCAGAATTGTTATAAGTCGTGCGGGACATATAATGAGCAGTTTATCTATGCAAAATGTATCATACCGAAAGGTGGGCCCATGTAGGCAGGTACTTTCATTTACGGGAGAGGATATGTAGATGTATAAATCTAACTATGTTAGAGTGTACAAGATACATTGTAAGCAAAGTGTCGTAAATAAAACATTGTTTAAAAAAAGGTTGCTTCATAAGCGGAAAATTTGTATTCGATTCTCCTCACGGTAAATTTTTTTTTATCTAAACCAGACCTGAAGAAGACTACGTCTTTTGAAGGTCTTTAAGACGTCTTTTGGAAAGAAAGTCCCACTGATCTCTATATACTACTGGATAGCGTATCCCGTGTTAAAGTCGTGTTCCGAATTGAAGATCTCGGCGCCATTTTAATCCGAGGAAGATTCTCACTTTACAGCGGTAAATTTGAACGATAATAAAGGGAGACATACGTACCGAATGAGTATATGTATGAAAGTTGGAAATTATTATTTTAAATAAAAGATGTAATAAAAAATAAACGTACATAAAACAAAAGGAAATGTGTAAATGGCCCAAAAGAAGAAACTAGATAATGAACTGATTAAGTTAAAGATAAAAACACATTAAATATAAATATGAAAACATATAATAATAAAATATAAAATTATATGACATAAAATTATATAAAAATTGACGTAAATTTAAAATATATATCGTATAAAACTGTGCAGTTCATATTTAATACTTAAGAATATTATACAATACATACAATATAAATATGAAAGTATACATTATGCAATAAAATACAAATAAATATTACTTATTTTTAAAAGAAGTGAGAGAATATGCTGCTTTTGAACATGCTTTTCCATCATCAACGCTTTTTATTCGCTTTTCCTGCAATAACATTCTTTTCCGCATCGTCCTCGGAGTTGTTTCATATCGATGATCATGGACGATATGACGAATGTGACATGAGGTAGTCGGTGTTTGTCCATTTCTCTGCATATGAGTAGTTGCCACTTCACTTGTTGAACTCGTAGAAGGTATTTCATCCACCTGGCATTGCTTCTTATCTACGCATAATATATTATTAGTTATTTGTACACTATTATTTGAATTGAATTTCATATTCACATAACTGATTTGTAACAAAAGTATTAATTTTAAAGTTATAAATATGTCATATTTTCTTCATTGCAATAAGGATATGAAATTGATTGCTAAACTTTTGAACAATGATATAATTTACATGATGCTTAAATTTTAAAACAATTTATTTCAATTCACCTGAATCACTGGTACTTGCTCTCATTGGATTTACCATACTGTACGTAGTGTCAGTCTTCGACATTTTTGGAGGAGGTAAATCAAGTGATAAACGGCACTTTTCATGTCCTTCATACGCTGCTGATATTTCTGGCGACAATAAGGGATCTGTTTCCATACCTGGTACAGGGAGTTGAGAATTTATGTTGTGTTCTCCAGCAGGTGTTTCTAAAAATAGTCCTCCAAAAGTTAAATAAAAAATATTTAAAAAGCACAAACAATCTTACGGTCAATTAGCGGCAACTTAAATATGGTAGGAACCGCATTGTTTTTCAGGGTTAATGTACAGGCGTTACGACCTGTTTTACGAAAACAATCTTTTAAAAATGCTCACTACAAAGTAAACTCTTCTTATTTGGAACAAAGTCCTTTACACCCATTGCTGCAATCCACTTCTGAAGCAGTTCAGCATTATTTAATGGAAATCTGCAAAATAAGGAAGTTGTTACTATTTTATTTTAGTCACTTTAACTTAAAAGTAAGCTACGTAATTTGAATAATTCATATATTACTTGCGAAATGATCTGTTTTTATCCTGTCCTTTTTTAACATGACAGAAGACACAATCAGATTTGTACTGTCCGAAAATGGTAGGAATGCTTCCAGAGAGAAGACAGCCTTTGGCAGTGTCTTCTTGGAAACAATTTTTCTCGAAATGATTAGAACATAACAAGGCATTTTTTGAAGGCACGAAATTCGAGCCCAGACCCATGTTATGTAGCCATTCTGCAGCCTTCAACGGAAATCTATATGAAACAAACAAAAATATTTTTTATTTTCTTAGGAATATTTATTATGAGTAAGAAGTTCCATTTAACCTACAAGTAGCATATAAATGTTATTTCTACTTACCCGTGATATGTCAAATCTTCCCCCAATTCTTCTGTGCCACAAAACATACACGTCCTAACCATTTTTATTTTACTATTTAATTTTGAAGTAATTAATTAATGCTTGCTTTAACTTGCACCCTTCAGAATCACTATTCGCGTCGCTGTGTGACGTCGGTGACATCACACTTGAGATACTTCCTCGGATTAAAATGGCTTCTATTCGGAACAAGCCGCCTATCCTCGTTCACTATCCAGTAGCTCCAGTAGTATATACAGATCAGTGGGCAGTCCCTATAAATAGTTGGGCAACAGTAAGGAAGCCTACCTTGGCCGTCTGTTGTTGGCCCAACCTGGTAAAAAGTGCCAAATCTAACTGTTGGCCAACTAATATTATGTGCGTGGCCCAACTGTATGCCAACCCAAAATGCTACTAGGGTAAAAATGGCAATGGATTTGCTGTTCGTGAGGCGCTAATTACCCGGCTGTTCAACTAATAGACACGGACGCACACACAAATCGGCTCTTTTCAGAGCCACCCTGATGTACAAAGTCCGACCGAGTAACCTCCTCGTGGTGTAATACAATTTGAATTTCGACCGCATAAATTGTCAACTCACTCACTATGTCAACACTCACCAGTCAGCCGACTCGCGCGTCGCACGTTTACAATCTTTCAATTTCAAAAGCACACTTAGTAATTTTTATTTACACTTTTATCTAACTTTCCTTGAAAATGGTCAGAATCATTGCCGAAACGTTGGAATTTGATAAAAAATGTTTTAAAATTGCAAATAGCTTTTGTTCAAGTATTCAAAGGACCGAACCAGTGCGTCGAAATCAACACTCCTCGTGGTGTACATCGGGTAACGCTAACACCGGCAGCCCCACTAGCGGGAACGAAAAACTTCCGTCCTTCTCTTCTACTCGTCATGACGTAGTCGACCATCCGAGAAGAATGGCATCATCTTGTACTCTCAAAGTTTTCTTTTATGTAAAGTTTATTTGTTCATAATAATAAGTTTCGTATTAAAGCAATGTGACTAAAATAGTAATCAAAGTGTACTTGTGTTTGTCTATCTATGAATAAGAAAGGAAACCTGTTCATTCAAGACCATCCAACTAATTCCCCCATCTAATATTATTTCACTAAATATATAAAGTATATCAATTATATAAAGAAAAAAAATTAAATGGAATCTCCACTATCTGAGGTGTTTTTAATTTTACATTACATCGGTTTTGTGGTTGGGTTGTGATTAAGGAACGAACAATACAACGTTTCATGTTTATATATTAGTTTAATATGATAGAAGCAAGCACTACACCGCAGTAGAAAAAAGTTCTATTTTGCAAGTAATTGACAAGAACAAGCATGTAACAGAATGCAAAAAAAGCAATGTTGATACATTGCGGAACAAAGAATTGGCATGATCCAATATTTGCGAGGATTTCAATAACTTGTCAGTGACACTAACACAGGTTCGCTTTTTCTTTTGCTAATAGCAACTGAACCAATTCAGTTTTTGCTACAGCAGCTTTTATCTCTATTTCAATAAGTTTTTGTAAATGCTCTTCTTTCAGCTTAGTACCATAATTTTTTTTAGTCTTATTACTTTGAAGTCATCTTCAGTTTCCTTGATTTTTTGCTTCTTTTTTGGTTGTTCGTAGATAATTATATATGTGTCCCTTGTGAAGTTGATGGATTATTTTCTTCTACCATTACTATGTCATTGTTATCTACATAATTATCTGTTAGTGTGTTCATGAAATTTCCACTATCATATTCGTTTAGATTCTCTCTTGCATCTAAAATTCAGTATTATAAAAGTTACTATTCTCTGCTCTGTCGGTTCTTATTACATTTTATAATCAAATTTGACAACTATTGATAACTGAACTTACCTTCTGCTTCATGACCACGCATATTAGATGTAAAAATAATTGGTGCAGTGGTCATTAACATTGGTGCAATCGCTGCAACCTCTGGGTCAACTTCTGTGGAGGGCATTTTTGGCCCTCCACCAGTAGCGAACCTATTCTGTTTTTCCCTTGTTAAAATGTCTGGATGGGAATGTTTTAAATTAGTCCACAGTTTTTTGAGTTGCGGTATGTTTCTCTATAAAATGAAAGAACATTAGCACAAAATGAAAAGTATGCGTGCTTTTAATTTCTGGAGAAGCTGACCATGAACATGTTAAGCTCATGCTTACCTGTTGCATTGTTACTGAGAAGTTATTGAAATCCACGCAAATGTTGGTCCATGCCAATTCTTTGTCCCGCAATGTGTTAAAATTACATTTTTTGCATTCTATTACATGCTTGTACTTGTCAATTACTTGCAAAAAATAACTTTTTTCTACAGCGGTGTGCGAACCTCTACGAATACCTGATGTCTTAAGTGAAATAAGATCGTCCTCTAGAAGATGATCTTAAGCATTTGCTTAAGACACGTTTAGGAATACCACCCCTAGAACTACACACTTTTGACTGCAAATACTGAAACAAATGTACAAAAACTGTACAAAAACATTATGAAAGCTGTATAAAACCTGTTTGCAAACATTCGGTCAAAAACATTTAAACACATGCATCTGTGTTTTTTGTTTTCCATTATTCTGGAAGTATTCATAAACATTTGCATGTATGTATGTAGATTTAATTAGACTCAATCAAAAAAGTAAAAAAATTACGCCAAGTACATGAATTATCTTTGTAAAAAGAAGTGAGATCCCGATAAAAAACTTCAAAAAGTAAAAAAATAATGCAAGTACGTGAATTATTATCTTTGTAAAAAGTAGTGAGATCCCCATAAAAACTTCAAAAAAGTAAAAAAATTAAGGCAAGTACGTGAAATCAAATAAATCACAAAAAATAGAAGTTAATACTAATTACAAAATAAAAAAGATGTGAAATCAAAATGAGCTGCAAGTACATAAAGGTGCTTTCCAACTGCGCTTAAGATGACACAACTACATATGCACAGCTAAAATGCTGTGTTCGTAGCTTCCATTACTCATATCGCGGACATTTTCATGAACCCATCAAAAAGAATTCCATTTAAAAACATTGTCGTAAATTAAGAGCTTTACAAAATTAATGATATACAAAAATTGCGCCAATTATAAGAATGGCTATTTATACAAAGAAAAAATGTATTAAAAAATATTAAGCAGATATATTTTTATACAAATAAATATTTTAATACGAATAAATATTTTATTCAAAATACTTGGCGCTGCGCTCCGAGCAGCTCCGAATTGGTGTTGCTAAACTGAATAAATGTGTTTAAATAGCATTAATCTTTTTCTCTCTTTCTTGTGCGTGCGTGTGAATGTGTGTATGTGTGCGTGTGCATATGCTACATATGATATTAGAATTAAATATTAAATATATGTAGAATAAATCTGACTGCGTTTCCAGTATGTATATGTATATTATGTATTTTAGATTGTAAGGGAGTTATTGTAAATTATTAATAGTAAGACAATTAGCGTTTCTTCGGTTTCGCAGCGCCAAGTATTTTGAATAAAATATTTATTCGCATTAAAATTTTTGCACAATTTTTGTATATCATTAATTTTGTAAAGCTATTAATTTACGACAATGTTTTTAAATGGAATTCTTTTTGATGGGTTCATGAAAATGTCCGCGATATGAGTAATGGAAGCTACGAACACAGCATTTTAGCTGTGCATATGTAGTTGTGTCATCTTAAGCGCAGTTGGAAAGCACCTTTATGTACTTGCACATCTTTTTTATTTTGTAATTAGTATTAACTTCTATTTTTTGTGATTTATTTGATTTCACGTACTTGCCTTATTTTTTTACTTTATGAAGTTTTTTATGGGGATCTCACTTCTTTTTACAAAGATAATAATTCACGTACTTGCCTTATTTTTTACTTTTTGAAGTTTTTTATGGGGATCTCACTTCTTTTTACAAAGATAATTCATGTACTTGGCGTAATTTTTTTACTTTTTTGAAGTTTTTTATGGGGATCTCACTTCTTGTTTCTTCCCTATGCAAAGATAATTTGCATCATCATCAACGGTCATGAACGACTGTTCATACTGAAATACTATGATAAGACTTTATCACAGGGCAGAATTAAGGATAAATTCTACATATATGAACGTATACTGAATCTCAATTGCATTATAAGGGTAAATTCAATGTTGCTTCGGCTTCAATTATTAACAAAAATCGACAACAATGCCTAAACGAGTTTACAGGCTCCTCCTGGACGTTCCCGCGTGCACAGAGTTTTACATTTCAAAGAATTTGCACCAGTCGGTATATGAAACAGAAAATTGAGGTTCGACAATCAAATTTGACATCACTGAACCTCTATTTTCAGCCAGAATTCCACTACAGAGCACAGTCACGTTTTGAATCACCTCCTGGAGGTTCCCGCGTGCACAGAATATTAAATTTCAAAGAATTTACAGCAGTCATTATAAGAAAAATGCCATTAAATTTAGAAAATATCGCAGGCGTGATGAGATATTAGTGAAATAAATAAAAAGTTAGGTTGGAATGGCTCTGCGACGAGTAAAGATACACGGTAGCGACATCGACACATATACCGGGTGTCTTTCATGTACTTCGCGTCGAGACGCTACCGCGTCTCTAGATTAGACTTTACCTGTTCGATCTATCCATACTTCGTGGATGGTTTGGGTTAGACAGCGGTTACAATCCCTGGTTTCCTTTAACTGAGGCAGTCAGAGCAACAACGGACCAACCCACATTAAAAAAACTTTATTTTCCCTATTTTATATGGGTAGTAGAGCCTATTCGAATACATTATTCCTACTAATTCAATTTCGAAGAAAATGTGCGTTAGTCCGTTGTTGCTCTGACTGCCACACATTTCTTTAAACTGCCTTTTAAGCGTCTCGTCTGGACCTAGCCGGGACGTTTTGCAACCGTCTTACAAGCGCCTGTTTCGGAAACGTCCGGAGGGGGTCCAGAGGACGTTTTAAGGACGTTCATTTTCATAAATCAAGCCATGGACGTTCAGACCTAAAATGGACTTAAAATCAGGGATGTGCACTTAACGTATTTTTCTGTTGGCAAAATCAGTACCCTCTAGCGGATTGTGATATCTACTAAATCAGGCAGAGCGCCAAATTCAAATCATGAATGATGGTGTTACAAGGGAACATATCGAACCCGCGGCCGCCAATTGCAACAGGGCTTTTGTAAGAAGTATTTGACAAATTTTTTTCTGACCACTACTTCTTACAAAAGCCCCATTAAAATCGGCGTGTGCGGGTTCGATATGTTCCCTTGTTAGTTAATTTCATTACACATAAAAAATGAAGTATAAAAATGACTAAAATAGAATTTCTATATGACTATAAATAAACAGAAGTGACATTTCTATTAGTAAGTGAAGTCATTTATTTTTAAGAAGAGGGGACTATAGAATAATGCAAAAAATCTAATTTTTCCCTTTCACTGATTTTTATTAAATAAATGCTTATTCTTACTCTCCAAATTAGGAACGAATTAGATGATACATCATTTGTGGTAAAATGTTTATGGCATACGCGATAATTCGCAAATACGCGTTCCGGGGCCATATTGTACAATTTTGGATTCCGAATAATGCGTATCCAAGTACGAAAACGTTCTCCATCTTTACTTGGATTCGGAAACCGGTGTCGTGCGGAATCTTTGTCGAAACATCCAGGCACCGCACAGCAGACATAACCATGACCCATCCTGAATCTGCTGAATCTAGGAATTTGCAACAATTGTAGGGTTGTTTTAAACTACTATTCCCTACGTTCGTCGGGATATAGAAGGAATTACTTACTTTCTTAATATTTTTTTCTTATATATGTTTCTTGATAATGTTTCTTATTCACCGTGCTCAACACGTGCTGACGCTATCGCAGGATGCTACGTGATGCTACGGGACGCTTCCACTGGACGGCGCTGATTATTTTTCTATTCCCGCCATAAAATAATCTCATCAACGCCATCTGTTACAAAAATCTTTCAACTATATTGATCCCAGTGCCCTCTAGTAGATTGTGATATTCACTAAATTTTGCCAACACTTTGCCTATGCGAGTGCCCAGGCCTGACTTAAAATGGACGTTTGCGGGACGTCCTGTGCTATCTGGGTTATTGCATTTATTGCATAATGTATACCTTCATATTTATATTGTATAGAATTTTATATTTAGAATTCATTGTATGTATTGTATATTATTCTTAAGTATTAAATGCGAATTGCACAGTTTTACACGATATATATTTTAAATTTACGTCAATTTTTATATGTGTCATATAATTTTATATTTTATTATAATTAGGTGTATTTATGGTCGGCACACGGTTTTAACGTGGGATACGCTATCCAGGGTGGGTTCCACTTACGCCGAAATCGCCCGTGATTTCATTAAGCTAGGTTCTCCTGTACGTGACTGGACGCAACGTCAAGAACTTCAAAGTCGATTTTCTTGAAAATTAAGCGCGATATGAAAAAAAGTTACTCTTTCTTTACGACTTATAATAAGGAAATAAGTCGAGAAAAAAAAAGTACAATTTTCTGATATCGCGCTTCATTTTCGAGAAAATCGACTTTGAAGTTCTTGACGTTGCGTCCAGTCGCGTACGGGAGAACCTAGCATAATGAAATCACGGGCGATTTGGGCGTAAGTGGAACGCTCCCCCAGTAGTATATAGAGATCAGTATTTGGTAGGGACGTACTGGCACTGCACTGGTGCCAGAAATTGTCGTGCGTGACTTTGATTGGCTGATTCTTATAGAGCTATCTTCGTATCTATCGAAACCAACCAATCAATGCCATGTATGATAATTTTTGGCGCCAGTGCAGTGCCAGTGCGTGCCTGGCGAATTCGGTATGAGTTTCGGCGTTTGCTGCACGCTCGCTGCACCGGAAGTGAAAGGATTCGAGGGAATTCTCTGAACGACCAATGTGCGCAGTATAACTAATAAAACAGAACAGTTGGCTCTGCATTTCATGCACACCCCGTGCTTCAGCGCTCCGCGGGCACGGCGGGCACAATCCGACCTATTATCGGAAATTCCCACGAGATCGCGCAACAGTTCATAAAAAGAAATGCATTCAGTATCACTATCCTGGTTGTTAGTTATCAATGACGAAATCTGACGTAGAATTTCCTAACCTTTTTATCTACGTTTGTGAGTTTATGTGTCTTGTTAAAATAAAAATATTGTGCTGGCAAGAATTTCCAAAAAAGTGATTTTAAAATAATTTCAAAATAAGAAATCACAGACTTCAAGCAAACACATATAAATATTCAGTTCTGTTTTGACTTTAGAGTTAGATATGCTGTCGTAGTGTGTTGGCAAAATTTCAGTAACAACTGTGTGCATTTAATTTTCTGTTTTTCCTACCTGAAAGTTAGATAGTTGTGGTAAAATGGTTCTAGCAGATTTAGGACGTAAGATTACGTCCGCACTTCGGTCACTCAGCAATGCAACTGTTATTAATGAAGAAGTAAGTATTCCGTTCTGGTTATAACCTTAAAATTAGTTTTGACATACGACGGGTAACGGAAAATATATATTATCAATAGAGTATATTTCCTTTTATTTATT
The DNA here is from genome assembly GCA_910592295.1 of Andrena haemorrhoa. Taxonomy (NCBI): domain Eukaryota; kingdom Metazoa; phylum Arthropoda; class Insecta; order Hymenoptera; family Andrenidae; genus Andrena; species Andrena haemorrhoa. The sequence continues at coordinate 24,224,674 of OU342942.1, forward strand.
TATAATTCGATTTATGTAATAAATCGTTTTATCATTTTTATTTTAGTGAATTGTTTAATTTAGTTATTGAGAACGTATCATAATGCTGTTTGCTTACTTGGCTGAGATTTCAACGAGCGCAGTATCGCTTCTTCAATAATAAACTTTACCTTTTTACTTGATGTTCTACATGCTTACACAGTTATTAGTTAATTTGAATTATATTGACTGAAAAGCGCTCCATTCTGAATATATACCGAGTGTACCATAATATGTGGGAATAACATCAGTGGTAGATTCAGCACACAAAAACAATAAAAAATGTTCATACAAACATTTGTCCTATCTGACCGTGTTTTTGCGATACAGTCATTTTTCTGTAATACTAAATAGGTTTATTTTTTGCCTTTTGGCTTCAAAATGGGGTTACATGTGTTGTAAGTGTTTCTGGGACTGTCAATTCATGATTGGGCTTTCGTTTTCACTTCCTCCTTCATCTTGGGCTTCTTATCTTCTCCTTTTTCCAGAACCATATGCATTTACTCCACGCCTTCTTCTTCTCCCTTTAGTATCCCTCTTATCGTTGAATTTTCTCTTTTCAACTCCTTACAGTCTTGTAGCATGTGACCCAGTGTCTCTCTAGAGCCCCTTCACATAATCTGAATACTGTCTCTTTTTTTTTCCTCACAGTACTTGCTTGCCCACTCTTCGTTCTCGAATCTGAACCTTGCGATCATGCTTTGGTCTCTTCCTCTGTAGTTTCCGTTTAGGTAATTTGCTCTCTGGTTATCACTGATTTCTGTGTAATGTGCGTTGTATCTGCTTTCTCATATTCTGTCGTATTGCCATTGAACCTGCTCTGCCCTGTCTCTTTGCGCTAGATCTTCAGCAAACTCTCTTCCTCTCCTTTCTATTTCCATTTCGACTTTTTCTCTTCTTCCTTCGCGTCTATTTCCCTCTGGTATTCTTGTACTATTTTATTCCTATTCAGTTTATTTCATTTTCGCCTCATATTTTATTGCTCTTTTCCCCGCTTACGTATTTCTCCTGTATTTTTTCTACTTTTTCCGCTTCCATCTATCCCCAAGTTTCTGAGCTGTACAGGAAGATACTTTTCACTAAGCTTCTGCATATTCTCATTCTTCTCTTAAAATTGGTCTTGAACATTCATTGTCCTTTTCCCCATATCTGCGCCATTGCTATTCTTGCTTTCTTGACGACTTCCCTTATATGCACCTCTCTGCCCCCATTTTTCTGGAAATTATACCCCAAGTATCTGAACTCGTGTACTTCTTTCAGACTGTTCCCCTACAGTCATTTCTGTGTTTTACCAATTGTTCACCTGTCTTCCCTTTCAAAATTGCCAGGTGTTGTTCGAATTCAATGGCAACACTCGGCAAATCACTGGTGGAATATGTCAATGCTATCTACTGCTGTGTTGTAAACCATAGACAGAACCAGCAGTAACTCGGAAACAAGGTGAGATTGGACAAGAATTTGTATGAACTTTTTTTTACTATTTTTGTTTGCTGAATCGACCACTGAAGTTATGCCCACATATTATGGTACACCCTTATATACAAATTTTCAGTAAAATCGAAGGAAAATTGGTTATGGTAGTTTACATAAATAGGAGCAACGCAGATTTCACATTTCATTCTGGTGCAATTTTGGCACTGTTCAAACATGCAACGTCTGCTATGAAACGCTTAAACATTGTATTGCAATGAATATAGATTGTAATGATACCCAATTATCGTTTCATAATGGTACCGGCAATACATAATATTCAAAACGTGATGTTAGATTTATCAATTCTGAATTATGTAGTAGGGTTTATACAAATACCGACTATGGAAAAAACCGGTTTTCGAGTTCCATTATTCCCGAAAAACCGGTTAAACCGGTTTTCCATTTTTCACAAAAAATATGATTAAAATAAATATTTGTACTTCTTTTAAAAATGTTCAGTTTCCTTAATATTATGGAATTACAAAAATATAACAAAATAAAATATACTCTATCTATACAAAACCAAATAAAAAATAAATAAAATAAAATAACCAGAATCTGTAACCGGTTAAACCGGTTTTCCATTTTTCACAAAAAATTTAATTAAAATAAATATTTGTACTTATTTTAAAAATATAACAAAATAAAATATACTCTATCTATACAAAACCAAATAAAATATATATAAATTAAAATAACCAGAATCGGTAACACGTATTTACAATTTTTGAGCTCATTTAATATTTGAAGGCTTGGATGCAAGAAGGGGACTAGCGCTCGAAAATGGGAAAAATTATTGTCCAAACGCTAAGAAATATTGGAAAATTAAATGTTGTTAAACTGTATTTGAAAAAATATAGTGTTGTAAAGCTCGTCAAGACACACCTTTTTTCTATTTACAATTTGTTTATCGAATCATTACTATTCGAGTTAAAATCTATAAACAATAAATTTTTCATCGTTCAAAATCATTATTTCTTTAAACATAAATTGCGATAACTTGAGTAAATATTAACGGATCGTTATGAGACTTAAAACATAACTTCAGAAAACTCTAGCGAAGCCGTAGAATGTATGCACAAAACCCTTATGTTAAAAATGTAATAATATTTAATTAAAAAGTAATACTGGACATAACCCATGTTTTTCAACGTTTGTCGTTAAAAAGTATCGAGGTAATTTTGAGGTACATATAACTTGCAGCGACAAAGTTTTTCCTTAATATACAAGGAAGATTTTCACCAATTTTCACACTGATTAATAAATAATTGTAGAAGTTATGACGGTATATATAAATCCCGCGCGCCACCAACAGTCAACAGCCGCGTATAATGCCCTATTTAGCAGTTTTTGTGAGGTTGTTTTTTGGTTGCTGATGGTTGGCATTCCTGGAGGCCACCGCGGGGCATGGGGAAAGAAGCGCCGCGTGGCAGTTGCGTGCGTTCTTGAGGCTAGCATTGTCGCTAGAGGTTATGTTTCTTAGTGTGTATTCTATTTCATCATTTTATATATTAAATACATTTATATCGTAATGGGTTGTTTTCTCTGTCGTCTACCCCACAGGTTTAGCATCCGCGTTGACAGTTGACGCCGTGCGAGAATTATATATATCGTCATATCTTTTACAATTAGTTATTAATCAATGTGAAAATTGGTGAAAATCTTCCTTGTATATTAAGGACAAACTTTGTCGCTGCAAGTTATATGTACCCCAAAATTACCTCGATAGTTTTTAACGGCAAACGTTGAAAAACATGGGTTATGTCCAGTATTACTTTTTAATTAAATATTATTACATTTTTGGACATAAGGGTTTGTGCATACATTCTACGGCTTCGCTATAGTTTTCTGAAGTTATGCTTTAAGTCTCATAGCGATCCGTTAATATTTACTCAAGTTATCGCAATTTATGTTTAAAGAAATATTGATTTTGAACGATGAAAAATTTATTGTTTATCATTTTTAACTCGAATAGTAATGATTCGATAAACAAATTGTAAATAGAAAAAAGGTGTGTCGTGAAGAGCTTTACAACACTATATTTTTTCAAACACAGTTTAACAACATTTAATTTTCCAATATTTCTTAGCGTTTGGACAATAATTTTTCCCATTTTCGAGCGCTAGTCCCCTTATTGCATTCAAGCCTTCATTTATGGATCTACAATAATATTACATAATAAAGTAGATTGCATGCAAAACAAAATGAAAAAATCTCAAATAATTTAACCCCGGTTTAAACCCGGTTTTTAAAAACCGACAAATCCTATTAGGCCCGGTGCAGACGAGCGGTTTGCGGCAGTTTGCCGCCGCGTTTTGGCAGAGCATAGATTTATATGAAGCAGTTCACACGGGACGCAAACTTGAGCGGCTACTAGGCGGCAAGATTGCGTTCGTTTTGACGAACGTACGTACCGCTTCACCGCGAATGAACGCTGCCGCGAGGCGGCGAAGCAGTACATTGTTTTATATACAAGCAATTCACACGAGCGTTTTGCGTTTATTTAACGCAAGAAAATGTCTCCCTTAAATCCATAAACATAGAAGAAGAAGAAAACGCAGAACGCGAATCGTGGCGTTGCAAAACCGCTCGTGTGAACAGCTAGAAAATTTTCACGCGCGTCTCGCGGTGGCAAATTGCCGCGGCGGCAAACTGCCGCAAACCGCTCGTCTGCACCGGGCCTTATGTAGGGTGGAAGTAATTTTAATATTTGGTAATATAGTTGTTTTCCTTTGAAGACTAGTAGATTGTTTCGAGTTATTTTGTTCCTACTTTATATCATATCCTACTATATACTATATATTAGAGATCCCTATTTCACGTGTGTTTAAATGCACGTGTACATGTGTCCTTTTACTACACGTACCATACTACGGTCTCTACTATATATGAGGCAGTCAGAACAACAATTCTATTCCAATAGGCTCTACTAACCATATAAAATAGGAAAAAAAAATTATTTTTTAATGTGGGTTAGTCCGTTGTTACTTTGACTGCCTCATATACAGGGTGTCCGCGGGAAGACTGGACAGCTGAATATCTCCTAAAGTATTGGAGATAAAAAATTTAAAAAAATATGGACTTGCATGGTTCGATGGGGCTAATTTTTTAGCGCAGACGAATTTTTTTTCGATTATTATTTTAAAAGATAAGATGGTCAAGTTCGGTTTTTTAAATGGCACTACGTTTTTTGAAGAGGTGAGTTGATAGTGCGTTCCAAGACAAATTCAATAAGCATTAATGTATACACTTGATTTCCACTGGTTTTTGAGATATTGCGCTTGCAAATTTACTGATTTTCACTGGATGAAAACTCGCTGAAGTAGCAAGGACCGGGGTCGGTCTTGCTGGCGCCACGGGGGGCCTTGCCTGTTGAAACAGATACCTACCTGCCAAAGATCTACGCCATGCCCAAAGGCTGGACAATTCTTTTCCGTCAGAAATGCTACTTAGGTAGATTGAAAGATTAGATTGTTCCTATGAAATGCAGCTTACCGGACTACCGTGCAGTGTGTTTCTTCCTTCAATCTGAATCCGACTCCAAATCCAAATTCGCATTCGGTTCCGGCTCCAATCCCGAATGCGCACCTTCGTGGTCTGGGTCACTTTCATCGGGTGAAGGATGCTCCGCATTATCCTGCATATCGTCGATTACTTGGTCCAGGACATACAGTTTATCCTCCTCCCTCATCGTGTGGCGGACAAAATTTTCCCACATTTCGGGTGTTACCTTTCCACCCCTTGTATTAGTAGCCGCTTTACATCGGCAAGGTGGAAAGTCGTGTTGTTTGCTTTTACGTGGCCTTTTACTACCGCCCACGCGAGCTCAATTGGGTTCAACTCGCAATGGTAAGGCGGTAGTCGGAGAATAGTTCTCCCCGTTGTCTTCGCGAATTCGTCGATCACGTATTTATCGTAATTCGGCTTAATTCTGCGAACCTCGTCCAATAACTGCCACTTCAGTGCTGTATCTGGCATTCGTATTCCCTTGCTGGTAAGCCACTCTCTTATCTGCGGTTTGTTCCAGCTCGTTGTGGGACAGCGCTCCTGTTTCGCAGAGTGGTACGGCGCGTTATCCATCACAATAACGGCGTTTGGTTTTAAATATGGTACTGTGCGCTGAAACCACTGGAAAAAGTGTGCCGCATTCATCTCGTCGTGGTAATCAGCGCTCTTGGTCTTCGATTCAAAACATAGCAACCCATTCTCGACAAAACCATCCTCCGATCCAATATGGAGTACGATGAGGCGCTTTCCTTTTGCAGTCGGTGTAGGTGGGCCAATCGTTAGGCCCCTCTCTCTGGCGTTCGATGCCGAAGCTATGGTGTTGTCCACCCACACTCGCTTCCGTGTGTCGCCCGCATTTACCCATGTCTCGTCCAAATAATAAATGGGTCTTCCCGCCGCTCTGAATTCTCGAATTTTCGTGATGAACGTTCGGCGCCAACGAATTACATCTTCCCGCTCGATAAGGGCACTATTCCGTTGCCTCTGTACGTACTTGAAGTTCATTTTCTTCAAGAGGCGTTGTAACGTAGCCCGCGATATCATTGGTAAATTTTCGTCACTTTGGATCGCCACCAAAAGTTTCGGAAGTGTCGGTAATTCTCGTCGTTCCCAAAAGGCGTGCACATGCTTCCTTATTTCTCCAATTTCCTCTTCCGACATCTTCTGCATTATATCGGGCCTTACCCGTTTCTTCGAAGGTGAAGTGACAGTCCCCGTTCTTTTAAATTCATTCAAACTCTTGACGACGGTACAATATCCCACGCCGCAAGTACTACCCACTAATTGTATAATTTCTTTATAATTCTTATTTGGAAATTGAGCTTTCTTTTCATAAAATACATTGACGATTATCTTCCTCTGTCCAGAGGTAACTATCTGTAAGAGAAACGTTTTCCATTAAATTAATGTATACATTTTTCAGGTTAATATTTATTCTTATAATATTTCAGTTGCTTATAATACTTCAGTTGCTTATAATACTTCAGTTACTTATAATATTTCAATATTTGCTTACCTTTCCTTTTTTATTTTTTTGCGAATGGGAAATTTATTTCCATCTGTATTTATATATTATATGAATTGCCATCGTTCTAACCGTATAATCATTAGTAAATATATTGACATTTGCAATAAAAAAGAGACAATCAAATCCGACAAAAAGTCGAAACACGCGGTATATACGAAAGTGGCGTCACGCCAATGCTTTCGGCGCAGAACGGATGCGCAGCCGAAAGACCATTGGTGGAGGCATAGCCAATGAGCGCCAACATGCGCAGAACCGGTCTAAACTCGTCGGTCGGTAGGTATCTTCTAAAATGAGCTCAAGTATACATATTTCCGTGAAAGTGGGTTGTCCTTATGAATTTTTATTTCGACAACTTCGGTATTTCTGAGAATTTTGATCTCAAATTTTGGGAAAACATTCTTGATATATCAAACACTGAAAATATGCAAGAAAAAATACCTTCACCTTCACACTTCGATCTCCTAAACGAACCGCAATCGTTTCTTCGTACTCAGGCTCGCGACACACACTCTTTCTCGTCACATATTTATAATATAATGATCTTCTTTAAATTAGTTAACTATGTTCCACCATCTCGACTACTTCCAGTTTTTTTATATAATAGCTCGATAACAGAACATTATTCTTGATTTTTTTGGAGGTGGTCACTCAAAGGGTTGTTTCCAAAAACCACCCACAAAAAATGAATTTTTTTTTTCTACCCTTAATAATTGATTTGCAATTTAGAAAAAAATTTATGAAGTACAGTTGGTACGTAGCTATATTTTCGTATTTTTTAAATTAAACTATCTTAATTAGTAACCGAGAAAAAATATAATAACGTTAAGGGCGTTTACCCCCGTATTGCCCTTAAACGGGTGGTAGCGATCTAAAACTTTACATAATGGTGTTTCAGGCAAGGAGCATTGTTTAAAAAATAACAACTCCAAGAATCGGCAGGAGGGCCGTTTGACCATGATTACCCTGCTAGACCCTTTATTAGCACAGACGATTTTTTCCGATTATTACTTTTAATGATAAGATAGATTTTTTTTTAGATCACTTGGTAGTGCGTTCCAAGATAAATTCAGTAACCTATAATGCTTACAATTTATTTCCACTGGTTTTCGAGATATTGCGCTTGCAAATTTACTGATTTTCAATCGAAGAAAACCCGCTTGAATTGCAAGCACCGGAGGTGGTTTTGTTCGCGGCATGGGTGGCTCGCGTTGGGCATCGCCTGTTGAAACAGATACCTACCTGCTAAAGGTCTACGCCAGGAGTGGCAGGCCCAAAGGCTGGATAATTCTTTTCCATGGGTGAAAAATAAATAAATAAATAAATTTAAAAAATATTAAATTATACATCATTAGAAAGGAATATTTTTTTCCCATTTTTTGCCGCAAATTTTATTCCGATATCTTCAAAAAAAGACCCAAAAGGCAGCAAATTTTAAATCCGGCCCATTGTGCGGCATTCGGAGAGCTGCCAGCGACCGCTGGACAGCAGTGATGCCCGAGCTTCGAGAATTTTAGGATCGTCTTTTTCAAATTAACGTCACAAAAAGTGATTTGGAATTTCCCGGCCCAGGTAATCGAGTCGCGCGCTCCGCTTTTATGATCGGTTTACCTCTCGCACCCCAGATTATTGTAATGAGGTTTGAAAACAATGTTAACTAGTCTCGTACCCGTCTCAATTTCAAAAATTTAGCTACGACAGGGTTGACCGCAGCGCAATACTCCTGTACGGAGAGATTTTTCACCACTTCCGTGTAAAGGCCACAATAATGGTGCATCATTCAAAAAATGACATTAACGGAAGCCAGTACAGGCGTAGCGTTGAGTAGTTAACCCTCGGACACCGGATGCTTGAGCAGAGCGCAGGGTACGAATGCCGGTTCATTTTGACCCATAGTGAAAGTTCAGACATATTTGTATATTCTGAAGGAAGGTTTTGTAATAACTTTTGTTGTCATTTTTTTTTTTACCGTTATATTATTATTTTTTAATAACTGTGGCAGTAGACGAACCACGGGCCGGATCAAAATGACCCCGCATTCGGTGTGCGGGGGTTAGAAGGTTAAAACATTCAGACACTAAAATTGTAGAAAAAAATCAAACACCGCTGGGTCATTCCACGCCAACTCGATCATTTTTTCCCTAAATGTCTCGGATTTTGTACAAACTTGAATATGTTATAGTCTTCGTGAAATTAGGGGTGTGTTTCAATTCACGGTATTGCGCATAGACTGCAGGTAATGGTGATTGGTGGTTCATGCACTGAGTGAATAGACTGCATAACCTAATTCGTAGAATTCCCTAGAATCCTCCAACTTCTAGCGCATGATGCGTGCAGTAATTACAGAAAATCAAACCATAGGCAGCCAATGCACATAATGCGCGCATGCGTAGTTGTTCGAATTCGAATATTCCAATCAGGTTCTGCAGTCTATACACTTACCGTATGAACCACCAATCACCATTGCCTGCAGCTATACGCAGTATGCATGAATTGAAACACACCTTAGAAGGGGTTTAATTCACCATTTTGTCGATTTCGAGTTTGTTTAAAAAATACAGGGCTTAAATTTTGCGATTTTTGCCTATTTTCGTGAAAATGGGTTATACTTATGAATTTTTATCTCGGAAACTATTGTCGGATTTAGTTGATTCTTACGGCATTTTAATGTAGAAGGATCGGCCTTCCCGAATAATTTTTTTCCAGATCAAAAAATTAATTTTGCAATATTGAAAATTATAATCAAATTTTTATTTTGCAAATTCGGGCTCGAGGTCGCGATTTTAAAAATCCGAAAAAAATGCTATCGTATTCTTTGAAGTTTTTTCTACAAAATAAGCCTATCTCTAGGGTGGTGCGGTTCCTATTAAGGTCGCAGTGGTGTGGTAAATACGGCGGTTCGCGCCGGATCAGGTAAGCGGACCGGGCGTCGCGCGGACGCTCCGCTATTACGGTTGTAACGTTCTCGAACGAGACGTTGCCGTTAGCTACAGGAAGTTCCACAAGTAGAGCGGTTTACCTGTAGAATAGTGGGATTGGTTCGGGTGGCGTGCGATAAAGAAATGAATTTCACGAACGATAGTCCTTCTTTTAACAGTAAATAACAAAATAGTTTATTCAAAAATTATAGTGTGACGTAATGTCATGAAATTATAATATAATGAACAAAAATGACTTGTTGGTCGGTAGCACAGAATACTGTTTGATTTTTCGTTCGCGACGCTAGGTCGGTAAGTGGTAGAACGCAAATTAACTAACTTAAATGTCGCCTCGTTTGTTCGGTCAAGGAATATGAGGCGATCTTTAGTCGAAATGAAATTATAATTGACGCTTAGTCGAAAAGAAATAGAATGTTTAGAACGGGCCGTTTAATCGGAATCACGGCGCCTACGATCAGTGAATCGTGATTTAAAGTTATGGTTTTGGACAATGGTTTCGACGCTAAGTCGTTATAACATAGGGCAGAGAGGGTGACGCTTTTTTTGGTCGATTTGAATGTTAAGTGAGAATTTAGAGAGTTCCTTCCTTCGGTATTGGATTGCTTCCAGTTGCCTATCAGCTGGTCCACTCTTTCTAGGATTGTTGCCAAGGTGCCTCGTTCCAAAGCGGCCTCGGTTGTAGATTTCTCGTTGCTTAGGTGCCTGTTCGAGCGGCCTAAGATGGTAGCCAAGGTGTTAATTGTTTGCCTCAGTTGTAGAATGTGTTACTGGGTAGGATATTGTAAGGAACTCAAGGTGCCTCGTTCCAAAGCGGCCTCGAGCACAGGAAGGTGAATTTTGTTGAGGTGCCGGTTCAAGCGCCTCGGAAAGAAAGGTATCGAATACTGGATTGTCTCTAGGATTGTCTCTCGATGATCTTTCTTGAGGATCTCTCGGAGCTCTGCGTCGACTGCTGCTGGCGGGCCTCTACTTATACCCATTTGTGGAACTTGACCCGCACCAATCACTCGTCGCGCTCTACGCGCACTAATTAGCTTGCGTATTTGGTTTACGCAGTCAAGCGTAACACTCGCGTTCACTAGGCGTTCGAATGATCGTACATTTTCACGCATGCGCACTCGATCCGTTCGCGATCTGCACTCGGTTCGCTCGCTCGGTTGAATGACACTGCGCATGCGTTCACTTCACTTAGTTTTTCCACTGACCGCCAGATTGCATCCATCCATACGTGCATTCATGTCTTATAGCTAATACAAACGTCTTCATTATAATATAATATAGTATGAAGGTAACAAGAATTGGTATTTAAAGTAAAGGAAAAAGAAGTTTTAATGGCGACTCGTCGCGGAACGTTACACGGTCGACTTACTGTACCGCTACCATACCATATTACTTCAATGAAGTCTCTCAAATCAGTCGACGGTAGGTATCCGTACAAACGGGATGGACGATACGGAAGTCGCGATTTTTAAGCATATAACTCGTTACTTGGTAATAACCTTTTCCCCGTGTCGGTTTTCTCTTCAAATTTATGACTTACTGTAGCCGCAACATTTGACCACGCTTCGTTTTTTTAATTTATTTTTATATTCAGCATCTGAAGCATCCCATAGAATAGGTCGTTTCTGAATTTCAGATAATAGAACGTCAATATCCATTATAGCAGTAATAAAATTCACTGAAAACGGACGACAACTCGACGCTTGTGTGACCGATTCCGTAGGAATACATACAATGCAACACCTTCCGTGCCGAGTGGTGGACGAACGTCGTAGCGTTTGTCGTCCGTCGCCGACGGGCGTCGAAGAAACGCTCGTGTGACCGCGGCCTAAGGGTAGCGAATGAGAAATCGGCCGAAAATATTTCATTGTGCTGAACACAGTACAATTTTCACCCCCTAAACATGCAAACAGGGCAAAATAAAAAAACACGTATATCTTATTTTTCGGTCCTCTAAAACATATCCAAAAACCAAATCATTCGGAGGCGAACACCTGAAAACCTTTGAGGGGTGGTTTCACCCCCTAAACATGCAAACAGGGCAAAATAAAAAAACACGTATATCTTATTTTTCGGGCCTCTAAAACATATCCAAAAACCAAATCAATCGGATGCGGACAACTGGGAAACTTGTGAGTACACGGGCGCGCTCGCCGGCAGGATACGCGGCATACTTTCGTTTTCATTCAATCAGAGAAACTTCCAAACTGAATTTGAACCTGACAAGTACGTAGAATTATGCAAAAATGTCCGCTAGAAGAATACATAGGGATGCTGGGTAGAATAGATCACGGTAAAACGTTTTTTTCAGCCGAATACTGACCTCCGTGCACTCCGTGCACACGCGCGAGTACCGGAAGGTAAAAGGTATGAAAATCATAACATTAGAAATATCTACGTAGGTAAGTATTACAAATAAATAACACATTCAGAATATCAATTTAACTGTATTAATTATTTAACATTGTTGTAGTACTATCCATTGAATAGTATTCAGTATTTGTTACAACGATTGAGAATTTTTTTAATATTGGTGAACAACATATCTGTTCCTGTTCCAAAATTTTTTATTTTTATATTTTATAAATTCCATTCCAACTAGAACCTTTATTTTTAAGAACTTTTATTTTATCGGTTCTTCTGGGAACTCATAATGTGAGAACATTTTTAAAGAAAGTTCCGCGGTCCATGTTTTAAATGGAACCTATTGAAAAGTACCAGAACTTTTTCGATTCCTGGTTTTTGATGGCTCTGATCTAATTTTCGATAGTTAAGAAACTTCAACACTTTTGACAGTGTTCAGGTATGTACTTTTTTGTGTGAATTATGTTAATTGTTGCATATTAAATTGTAAATAACTAAGACAGTTTGTTTGTACTTCGCCCTGGTATTATTGATAATTCGTAATATTTACAAAATTGTATGCTGGGGTAAAACCGTACGGGGTAAGATCGGGTACCGGGTTTTGCACAAAATGTGTATAACAAAGCAACAAAAACGAGGAAGTTATCTTTAAAATTAAATCTTAATAAAGGACTACAACTAAAAAGAAAGAAAACCACAAAATTAAACAAAATACCGAAGGATAATGATAACAGTGGCGATGAAAACGGTGAAGACATCATATGAATCATATGGTTCATCAAAATTGAATGAAGGTTGGGTGCAGTGTACAGTTTGTTGTAAGTGCGCTCACGAAGGCTCCACTGGTTGGGGGACTGAAGAATTGGACGAATTCCGTTGTTATAGGTCCTAGGGCCAGTTTCTAGTATGGTACCCGGTTTTACCCAGGCCATGGGGTAAAACCGTAAAAACGGACCATATTTGAAATCGTAATTATTTGTATTTGTTATTGTATTGAAAAAAATGGATATATACTATTATTTAAAGAAGAGTTTAGTCTAATGAATCCTAATTTCAATTTTTTTTTCCTTTAATAATGACGACGTTATGAGCATTTATACTTAACGTCCCGGTTTTGCCCCTACTTCCCCTACGTAAAATAATAATAATAATAATAATAATTCGTCTTTATTCATCACAAATTACATAAATTGTGCGATAAAAGGGCGAGGTTCAGCATACCTGCTGTTTTGCAACCTAACCCCAAAGTTAATATAACAGAAGTAAAGCTAGTGAAACAACAGAAGAGGAAGGAAAAGAACCAAACAACAACAACAACAGGTCCATTATCCCAGTTACGGATAATGGACGAGAATAAAGGAGCGGGCAGCACATTTAAAAGCAGGGATAGAGGACAGAGAACGAATTTCCAAAGGGAGAGAATTGTAGTAAAAACAGGATAAGTAGGAGAAAGATGCCGTAAATTTGACCGTACGATGAACAGGCACAGCCAGATCATTACCACGCCTAGTAGAAGGTGCATACACAGAGTGCATAGAAGAGTTACTGCAAAGTAATTCACGCAGATAGATAGGAGTCACAGATTCTAGAGCCTTGTGTACGATGCAGCACAGGTGGAGGATCCACCGCTGTCTGACATTGAGCCAGCCGGAGCGAAGAAAAAACGGCGAAATATGGTCAAACTTACGGACATTATAGGAATAACGAAGACACGAGTTCTGGATACGTTGGACTATCGACGAGAGACGAGTAGAGAGACAAGGACCATACACGACATCGACATAGTCAAAAAGAGAAATAACAAGTGACTGACATAGCGAAAGCTTGGTGTGAATAGACAGTATACGGCGAAAGCACCACTGAGGATCTAGGGTAACACCGAGGATTTTTACAGTAGGTTGCATAGAAAGGGACGCAGAGTCCCAGGAAATAATAAAAGAAGACAGCCGTTGACGAAGAGCGGGAGAGCCTACGACTAATAACGACGATTTAGCAGGATTTAATTGCAATCCGTGAGAGTCGGCCCAAACCGTGAGGCGGTGCAGATCAGCAGCCATCTCAAGTTTAGCAGAATCAGCACCGCCAATATCAAAATCCTTAACAAGTTGAGTGTCATCCGCATACATATAAACCCGGCAATTGCGAGAAACTGAGGGCAGATCCCTTACATAAATACTAAATAGCAGTAGCCCAAGTACTGAGCTTGAGGCACTCCACGCTTAACCACGCGAATAGATGAAACCGTAGGCATGAACTGGTTAAGCATAACCTGCTGAGTGCGAGAAGAGAGATACGATTCTAAGAAAGACAGGACATTAGAGGACAAACCAGTATGTCGAAGTTTAGCAATCAGCAAATCATGATTAATCGTATCAAATGCCTTTGAAAAGTCTAAGGAGATGATGGCAGATAAACGTCTAGAATCAAAGCCACGCAGTACGGTATCGGATAAATGCAGCAGGGATGTAGTGGTGCTATGACCACGCCGGAAACCAGACTGAAAGACTGGAACAGCATTAGTAGAGGTGAAAAACCTCTGAAGCTGCGTGATACAAAGTTTCTCCAGCACCTTAGATAAAAAGGGAGTAAGAGAGATAGGACGAAGGGAATTAAGGGAAGTTGCATGAGGTGTTTTGGGAATAGGAACAACAAAGGAATGCTTCAAGGCACGAGGAAATACACCAATGGCAATGGCAGAGTTGAAGATATGCAGGAGTGAGTCAGGACAGTAAGGAAGGTAATTAAGAACCATACAACCAGAAAGATCATAAGGATTAGAAGACGTAAGTTTAACGGTTTTAAAGACAGCAAGGAGATCCTCAGGAGTGAAGGGCTCAAAAGAAAAGCTAGGAGAGTTATCAGCGTTAACCGAAGATGCATAATTACGTATAAGGTTGGGAGAAGCGGTACAAGTAGGAAGCGAATCAATGAAATGATTATTAATTAGAGTAGGATCAGGAAAAGAAGCGATATTAGACGAAACCCTAGACGATCGGTAGAAGCCGGCCAGGGATAGGGAATCCCAGAACCTTCTGGAGGAGGTACGTAAATGAAAACTTTGAAAAAACGCACGCTTCTCAGTACGGATGACTGAATTAGCAACATTGCGAAGGTACTTATAATAATCCCAAGCACTAGCTGCTCCAGTCCTTCTGTACTTAGTGAGTGCCCTATTGCGAAGCCTCATAAACCTACTCACAGTCTGATTAAGCCAAGGTGCTGAGGGCCTAGAGACACGCATTAGTCTAATAGGCGCGTATTGATCATATAAGGTGACCATCAAAGATTCGAACGTAGCAAATTTGGAATCGACAGAGCCAAGGTCATCAATCAGATGCCAGCTTAAGCCCTCAGCCGCACGACGGAATTGCTCCTGAGGTATGTCCTTAAGGTTACGTCGCATTACGAAGCGTTGTCGGCTCATCGATTTAGGAATATTAAGTATAGTAAACACAAGACAGTGGTCGCTAATATGACTAACATCCAAGGATCCTGAAGATACAATATCCACGTCATCGCTTACAAAGATTAAGTCCAACAACGTAGAAGATGACGCAGTAATTCGGGTATGTACAGAGATAATTTGGTTTAAAGAAAGCGTAGACATGAAGCGCCTAATAAGAGGCAGACCCGGATCGCAGACATTATTAAAATCAATGTTAAAGTCACCCATACATATAATATTTGTAGCGGAGCAGGATACTTCAACAAGAAACAATTCTAGATCACTCAAGCAGGACAAAGGACAATTAGGTGGTCGATAGACAACCAGAACCGCAATACGCACGTGATTAATATTAAAAAGAATGCCAGCTACATCCAAAAGGCTATCACGAAAATAATTATCAGTAATAATGTCAAAGATGTTTACACAATGTAAACTGGACTTAGCATACAAAGCGACTCCTCCGCCACGAGAGAGGAACCGAGAACGGCGCTCAGCACGAAAGAAGGAGTAGTCACGCAGTATGAGGGACCCCGAGTCATGCTCCGTACGCAGCCAAGTTTCGGTAAGAGCCACAAGATCAAACTTATAACAGCGAACTAAATCAGCTAGGTCCGAGAAATGACTAATGAGAGAGCGAACATTTAAGTGAGCAGCAGAGAATGATTTAGAATTCGCACGCAGTTTACAGGAAAGCGAAGTAGAGACTGAAGAAAGCGCATGCACAGAAGTAGGTGAAGGTAACGCCATTGAAGCAGGAGTCGCAGGGGAATATGAGCTGCCTGAAGTAGAAACCAGCCCATCCAAGGTAGGTGAGCAGGAAACTTCAGAGCCAGGGGGTTGGCTCAGATCAGGTCACTGGTTCCCATCCGTTGGAAGCAGAGCTTGAGCCGAAGAACCTAGAAGGACTGGAGGCTGCGCAGATGATTCTTCCATGAAGTCAGCAGAAGATGTAAACCGTCGGACCGCAGCACCATCATCCTTCCTTAGATAAATGACTCGTCGTTTCATCCAAACATGTTTAAAATTATAAACCTTCGCGAGGTTCTTAGCCTCTAGTAAACTGCTACGCTCACTGGCAGTGGAGCGTTCATTGATATAAACAAGCGAGTCCGGCCATGACGGGACGATCTCCTTAGCACTAAGATTCTTCTTAGCCCTCTTCTTGGCAATCCACTCGTCCCGATTAAACGTAGATACAAACCGAATAACAAGAGGCTTGAAGTTTGCTTTTGTATGACGAAGTCGAAACGCAGAGGCAACATGCGACGGCGAGAAAGGAACATTTATGGCGTCCGCAACACTTTGAATAGACTGAAGAAGCCCCGCGTTAGAAATATCAGGAAGACCTGATATTAGAATTTCAAAGTCTCTGGTAGACCGTTCAATGCGCTCAAATCTTTGGGTGATCTCGGGAAGAGGCACCGAGCCAGTAGCGGCAGACGCTCCGTTACCGGAAAAACGCTGCTCCAACGAAGTCAAGCGTCGGTCCAAAGAAGCCTGGTCTACGGTTAGACTATCCACACGTTCAGCCACATCCGACATCATGGTGTGCAAGGAATTAACACGCGCAACAAGATCATCCAACGTACTTAATTTAGAATTGATATCTTGAAGGCACACATGGATAGCCCTTAGATCCGGAGAAGCGTCAGATCTAGAGGATGAGATGGAAGCTCTAGACTGTGATAGAGCAGCATTGCGGTCCCGTGCACCGTTGTCATAATTATTATTAATGCCACAGCCCGTGCAGACACCGGACTTCGGTAGAAATTTAGAGCATCCACGACAGTTGGCCATATCGATAGTAAACAGACAGTATTTACTTATTATACTCCTCAATAGATGTCGTTAATTAACCTGACACGGAGCACACCCGAGGTTGTAATCAACGGTAACGACGCCGTAGAAAAAGTCAAACAAAAACAGGCGGAAGAAACCACAAGATAAGCACGCCGCAACCGATTACCAAGAAATAAAGGCAGATTACTTGGAAAGTAAAGGCCCCAAGCGCACAACACTGCGGCACCACAAAGATATGCACAGGATTCACAAGTGGAGAAAAGATAGAACAAATCAGACTCAAGTTAACACTGTCAAAAGCGAAATAATACAGAGCGAGCTCGGCACACAACAAGACAGTAGAGCGTCCTCTTCTGTCCTCCTCACTAAAACAGGATGAACAGAAAAACGATGCTGCTAGCTTAGAAGCTCGCTTTGTTGCAGCACTTGCTATCCCTGGCACTAGAAGCTTCCATACCTTTACGCCAATATCACAAAACAAAATTTTATGTAAAACTTTTTCGTCCGATGAAAATGGTACTGTGTTCAGCACAATGAAATATTTTCGGCCGATTTCTTATTCGCTACCCTTAGGCCGCGGTCACACGAGCGTTTTTTCGACGTCCGTCGGCGACAGACGACAAACGCTACGACGTCCGTCCACCACTCGGCACGGACGGTGTTGCATTGTATGTATTCCTACGGAACCGGTCACACGAGCGTCGAGTTGTCGTCCGTTTTCAGTGAATTTTATTACTGCTATAATGGATATTGACGTTCTATTATCTGAAATTCAGAAACGACCTATTCTATGGGATGCTTCAGATGCTGAATATAAAAATAAATTAAAAAAACGAAGCGTGGTCAAATGTTGCGGCTACAGTAAGTCATAAATTTGAAGAGAAAACCGACACGGGGAAAAGGTTATTACCAAGTAACGAGTTATATGCTTAAAAATCGCGACTTCCGTATCGTCCATCCCGTTTGTACGGATACCTACCATCGACTGATTTGAGAGACTTTTCTCAGTTACGGCCGATAAAGTTAACGCTCGTGTGACTGGGTCTACGACGTCCGTCGCGACGGACGTCGAAAAAACGCTCGTGTGACCGCGGCCTTAACCCCCCAGGCCATCCCCTTCGAAATGATCCTTATCACGTTAAGCACCACGCCAATTTTGCCTTCCTTTCCGTTTGGTCTGCGGTCTCCGCCTTCACCGATATGCTGGCGGCCGGAAATCCGTTTGGGTTGCAACAAAGTGATACGATATAAAACTAAAAAAATTACATTTTATTAATAAATGTAAAGCATTTCTAAAGTGTTTGTATTTTATACTGTCAGTCACCGGTGACTGACGTGTCGCTGAACGTGTTATCTCTGCGATCCTTCTTGACCCGTCCTTATTCCCCCATAATGGAAGCAGCTCACCACCTTCCCATGGTTTCCACCCAGCAATGACAATTTTTTAACAAATAATCAACGGTGGGAAAAGTTGATACTTAGAAATCTCATTATTATAGAAAAAGTCATTGACCAAGAGTGGGTTAGTAAAGTTCTTCTGCAGGTATAAATGACACCATTCAGACGAGTACGGGATCCATCAATATTGTTTTTAGACTTCATTGAAGTAATATGGTATGGTAGCGGTACGGTAAGTCGACCGATATAGCGGAGCGTCCGCGCGACGCCCGGTCCGCTTACCTGATCCGGCGCGAACCGCCGTATTTACCACACCACTGCGACGTTAATAGGAGCCGCACCACCCTGAGGATAGGCAAATTTTGTGGAAAACACTTCAAGGAATATGGTAGTATTTTTTCCGGATTTTTAAAATCGTGGCCTCGAGCCCGAATTTGCAAAATAAAAATTTGATTATAATTTTCAATATTGCAAAATTAATTTTTTGATCTGGAAAAAAATTATTCGGGAAGGCCGATCCTTCTACATTAAAATGCCGTAAGAATCAACTAAATCCGACAATAGTTTCCGAGATAAAAATTCATAAGTATAACCCATTTTCACGAAAATAGGCAAGAATCGCAAAATTCAAGGTCCTGTATTTTTTAAACAAACTCGAAATTGACAAAATGGTGAATTAAACCCCTCCTAATTTCACGAGGACTACAACATATGCAAGTTTGAACAAAATCCGAGACATTGAGGAAAAAAGTGATCGAGTTGGCGTGGAATGTCCCAATTACTATTTTAAAAAACAAGAACAATTTTCATGCTTTCTTACCCTATAAATCTTTTGAGGAGGTGCTGTCGTCTGAATCGTCGGACTCGTTGAACTCGTCGGGCTCGTCGACTTCTTCGTACTCGCTACCTTGCGATTCGTCTTATCTACTATCCACTTTGCACTTATCGAGGTGAACATTTTTTTTAAGTACTTTCACTTTTGGGTTTTATCCAGTTAGATAGTCCATTTTGACCTCTCGCGACGGCTGCTGATACCAAGTTTAGACCAAATCTGATGTTTTTCTGATATGCGCGTCCGTCATATTGAGTCCGCCATTTTGTTTTTTGCAATTTTGACCTCAGCTTCATAATCAGCGACCTCGAAAACTCATGGACACCGAGTTTAAACTAAATTTGATGTTTTTATCATTTGCGGTCCGCCATATTGGGTCCGCCATTTTGTTTTTGTAATTTTGACCTCAAATTCGTTATCAGAGTCCTCAAAAACCTTAGTATACCCATTTTTGTATATAAGGTCACCTTCATGTTTTGGGCAGGTTTTCTCGATTTTCGACCACTGTGCGCCGTTTACAAATCCATTTTTCTCACCGGCGTGAACAATTATTAGCCGGCAGGAAGAACTGTTATTTTTCAACACTTCTAACGTGTCTTCGCTCTGCCAGCATTTGCTGAAACACATACTATTATTATCAACCCACGTTTCGTCGATATAAATAATATTTCTATTCTGTTTCCTATAGTTGCACAGCTCTCAGGTATTTTGTCCTCCAGGTAACAATATTCGGCTTCTCGATTATATGTTTTCTGTTGCTGTTGCTTTTCTTATATTTGAAGTCTGAAAATGTATTTTCTCCTTTATTGCATGTACTACTTCTGCAGCAGTTGGTACAATTTTGTTTTCAAGATTGAATTCATTAATTGTATCTCGTATAATTGTTTTATACTCTTCAGAGAAATAAAGCTTCTTTTCCATGCGTCGTGGGCGTTTCTTCCCTGGTGAAGATAATTTCTGTCCTCCAGATACTAAGCTGTCTTTCGAAATTCTGTTAATTGTGCGCTCTGATATACCAGTATAATCCGCCGCATGCTTAGTTGCTTGATTTAGTAGGTAAATAAGGTGCCCGTTTCGAGCTTCTTCGTCACATTTTTTAATAATCCTAGTCACCATACTTCGTGTCTCGCTATGAACTATTTTTCCTTTCTTCCGTGATTCCATAATTGAAATAATATATGTAATTTAAGAAAATTGTACACTAAAACTATACTTTAATACTGTAATTTGAGAAAACTGTTGCTTTGGACACTGTAACGTTCTCGAACGAGACGTTGCCGTTAGTTACAGGAAGTTCCACAAGTAGAGCGGTTTACCTGTAGAATAGTGGGATTGGTTCGGGTGGCGTGCGATAAAGAAATGAATTTCACGAACGAGAGTCCTTCTTTTAACAGTAAATAACAAAAATAGTTTATTCAAAAATTATAGTGTGACGTAATGTCATGAAATTATAATGTAATTAACAAAAATGACTTGTTGGTCGGTAACACAGAATACTGTTTGATTTTTCGTTCGCGACGCTAGGTCGGTAAGTGATAGAACGCAAATTAGCTAACTTAAATGTCGCCTCGTTTGTTCGGTCAAGGAATATGAGGCGATCTTTAGTCGAAATGAAATTATAATTGACGCTTAGTCGAAATAGAAATAATAGTTTACGCTTAGTCGAAATAGAAATAATAGTTGACGCTTAGTCGAAATAGAATTTGACGCTTAGTCGAAATAGAAATAATAATTGGCG
The DNA here is from genome assembly GCA_910592295.1 of Andrena haemorrhoa. Lineage (NCBI taxonomy): Eukaryota > Metazoa > Arthropoda > Insecta > Hymenoptera > Andrenidae > Andrena > Andrena haemorrhoa. The sequence continues at coordinate 24,245,716 of OU342942.1, forward strand.
CTTAGTCGAAATATAATTTGACGCTTAGTCGAAATAGAATATAATTTGACGCTTAGTCGAAATAGAAACATAAATTGACGCTTTGGTCGAAATAGAAATATAGAACATAAATCGTGGCTGATCGGAATTACGACCCCTTTGATTATTGAAATATAGGTTAAACTTGTGTATTGGATAAGGTCACGACACTAAGTCGTTATGGTTTAACACAGAGGGATTGACGCTTTTCTGGTCGATTTAATGTTAAGTGAGAATTAGAGAGTTCCTTCCTTCGGTATTGGATTGCTTCCAGTTGCCTATCAGCTGGTCCACGCTTTCTAGGATTGTTGCCAAGGTGCCTCGTTCCAAAGCGGCCTCGGTTGTAGATTTCTCGTTGCTTAGGTGCCTGTTCGAGCGGCCTAAGATGGTAGCCAAGGTTTTAATTGTTTGCCTCAGTTGTAGAATGTTATTGGGTAGGATATTGTAAGGAACTCAAGGTGCCTCGTTCCAAAGCGGCCTCGAGCGCAGGAAGGTGAATTTTGTTGAGGTGCCGGTTCAAGCGCCTCGGAAAGAAAGGTATCAAATACTGGATTGTCTCTAGGATTGTCTCTCGATGTCCTTTCTTGAGGATCTCTCGGAGCTCTGCTTCGACTGCTGCTGGCGGGCCTCTACTTATACTCATTTGTGGAACTTGGCCCGCTCCAATCACTCGACGCGCTCTACGCGCACCAATTAGCTTGCGTATTTGGTTTACGCAGTCAAGCGTAACACTCGCGTTCACTAGGCGTTCGAATGATCGTACATTTTCACGCATGCGCACTCGATCCGTTCGCGATCTGCACTCGGTTCGCTTGCTCGGTTGAATGACACTGCGCATGCGTTCACTTCACTTAGTTTTTCCACTGACCGCCAGATTGCATTCATCCATACGTGCATTCATGTCTTATAGCTAATACAAACGTCTTAAGCGTAATATAATATAGTATAAAGGTAATAAGAATTAGTATTTAAAGTAAAGGAAAAAGAATTTTTAATGGCGACTCGTCGCGGAACGTTACATCTCGCCGCCCGATTTATCTCTCGTCTCGAGAGATGAGTCTTTTGAGTCGCTCGCGCTTCGAATTTGTACAACGGAGGTAGAGGAGGTTTGGCGCTCGACTTCTCCCTCTATTTGTTGCAGCGCTCTCGCGTTTGAATTATCGTTTGCCGCCAATCCCGTCGTCGGGGGTAATGCGTTGCTGGTACCGAACAAGAATATGGTTTTCCATGCGCGCTGTCGCGGGTCGGAATTTGGAAGTGTAATATAATTTTGCCAATCGACTTCTGGCACGGTAATTCTTTGTAATTTCCACGGAAACGGCTTTATTCCCGTCTTTAGCGCTCTCCATTTGCCTCCTCTTTTCGGCATCTCGATTTAAGTTGTAGAATTATGAAATTACGAGGATACGACGCTGTGACCGCACGCTATTGAGTTTTGACAACGAATGAAGCTGTGATTAAATTATTCGGCTAATTGCGGTTCTCCTTTCGTGTTATGTTATGATCCTAACTCCCATTGATTGTCTATCTGTCCCCTAAGGTTTCTTTTGTATCATCCCAATCACAACATGGCCTAATTACGATTCAGGAATGCGCGATTCGTTTACTATCCGGCTCATTAACTTATTTTCCTTACGCGTTATTGTCACGAAATTTTGAATGGAGGTCAACGTAATATGGAATTTGAATAGAGATTAATGGATTCGTTTAGATTTGGGATTTCGGAGGTGAAGGCGATAGAATTTGAGTGCGAATCGAATAGGTAGAAGTTTGGTTTATTTTTTTTTCTTACAGTCAGCGTTCTATTATCTCAAACTCCAACACATTTAGCGCGAGCCCCAGCTCTAGGGCTCGCCAATTTTCATGGGATAGGTTATTAATTGCTACGATGCAGTCTAGGCATCCCATAGCTGGTCTCACGTGGTGTATGCGCTCCGTACACACCATACAGTACTTATAATTTATTAGATTTCGCTGGAACGTCAGGAGGTGTTCGCTTGCGGGGGTGTGGTATCTCTTCTCCGAGTCTGGCAGTCCCTCGTGGCATGCCTCGCACACTTTTCGCCGATACAGGTCGTTTCGGTTGGTGTATGTTGGCACCAGGGCTCGAAGACATACTAGCCGCAGCATCCGCTCATAGAATCCCTCTTCTTCGTCCTATCGTTCGACTCCCGTAAGGATATGCTCCAAATGCACTGGCGATTCAATAGGAATGGGAAAGGTTACTTACTTCCTGTTTCCCATCGTTCTTGCGTGTGGTGGCCCTTCTTCTTTGTGGAGATTCACGCACGAAATTTTCGTCACTGTTACCTTTACTTCGACTGTATTCGTTTTGAATTCGGTTACTAATGAAGTTCTGGCCGATTGTTCCCGAATTTATAGTCTCGCGGCCGATTCTTCTATGGGGGTATTCTTAGAATTTCCCTCTTATCGGTGCCACATAGGCTCTCTTGATTCGATCCTTGTGAACGATTCTGGTTCGGTGGGGGCCTATTGCTAGCTTTACATTGTTGCGATCCAGAATTTCTATTATCCTGTACGGTCCGTCATATTCATCGCTAAATTTATTCCTTTTTGGTTTTAAAATTAGCACTTGTTCTCCTTGGTGGTAATTGATAGAGGATACCTTTTTGTCGTAATAATATTTTTGGCGGTGTTTTGAATTTTCCAAGTTCTGTCGTCCCTGTTCGCGAATATTAATTAGTCTGGTCATTAACCTGTCTACAAAATCTGGATACGTTCCTAGGGAATCGTTTGGTGTTATGCTCGACGGTTGTCTTGCCTTTTTTCCATATATTAATTCGTAGGGGGTGTATTTAGTCCCTTCGTGCACGCTGGTATTGTACAAGAACATTGCTTGCGGTAGCCACTGATCCCATTGTGTTTCTTTAGTTATGTAATGTTTTAAATATTCGACTAGGACATGGTGACTTCTCTCTAGGGAACCATTAGACTGTGGGTGGAACGCAGATGCTTTGTATTGTTTAATACCAAGAACCCTTGCAAGTTTTTGCATAAGAGAACTAACGAAAGAAGTTCCTTGATCAGTAAGAATGGCTTTTGGGCACCCGTATTGGCATATAAACTGCATGGTAAATGCTTCTGCTATTTCTTCGCTTGTAAATGACACTAGTGGTATCGCTAATGAGTATTTTGTTAAGTTATCTTGTATGGTAAGTATGTAGGATTTTCCTGATTTAGTGGATGGCAGCGGTCCCACGATATCCATGGATATTTTGTCAAAAGCGTCTAGCGGTGTGTCTGTTATTATCATCGGTTCTTTACTTTTAATTCTTACGAGCTTTTTCTTTTGACAGCTTATACATGTTTTAATGAACTGTCTTACTTCCTTCTTCATGTTCGGCCAGTGGTATAAGTTTCGGATTCTGTTATAGGTTTTTGTTACGCCCTTGTGTCCTCCTATTGGCGACTCATGGTTTTCTTTAATAATTGTTAAGCGATCTTGTTGTGATGGTAATTGTACTGTACCAGTGCAAATCGTAATGTGGATATTGGTTTGTAGAAATCTTAAATTTAGCATTTGTTTAAATTTTTCCCATGATATGTTGATTTCGATTTTTGGCAGTGATATTTTGCTAATATTTTTCTCCGTTAATTTATCATATAGGGCTTTGATCGTTACGTAGTAAGCTTCATCGTTTAATGGATCCGATAGTACCATTCCGAAGATGGTTCGTCCTGGCTGAAGGATTTCTATTATACTTTTTGCCCGAAGTGGCAGAGGTGAGGTAATTTTAATGAATTCTCTCCTTATAATTTCAGCACTCGCTTCGTCTATCGGCTCGCCTTGCGTGTTAAGAAAAATTCCTAATGTCTCCCTTCTGATCCACAAATGGTCCCCAATTTCTTTGATTTTACTTCGGATTAATTCTTGTCGGATTATTTTAGGTGTTGCTCGCGGTGGTGGTCGTCGTTGTACCCTTGTCGGTCCGATTTTATTTCCTCCGTATCGCGGTGGTCCGATTTTATTTCCTCCGTATCGCGGTGGGACCGTGATTGCTCTATAATTGTCATTCGTATCCTTCTTTATCGTTATCGGCGATACTGGACCGGTCAGTGTCCCGCTAGAATCTTTTCTGTTTTTCATTGGTAAGGTATTCTTTTTGCTACTGCTGCTATCGCTGGAATCTATTCGAGGGGGTTCTCGGTAAACAGGCACCCGTGGAACTTCGACATTTTCACTTATTTCCATGATCTGGTCTAAATCCTCTTGTGTTATATCTACTTCCATTCGTTGTGGTCCACGCGGTTGATGAGGGATGGTCGGTGCAGAGACGGTTGGATTGGGGGAAGGGTGAACCTCCACCGAAACTTGGATGTTCTCATTTGCCTCAAAGCTGTCGGAGGATATCTCCATTTTTGCTGATTCCAGACCAGGCTTTACTCCCCTCCTCTTCTCTTCTGGTCGGCTTGACGACGTGGCTGTCGTGGTCCTGTGTTTTCTTTTTAGCTTCCTTTTTACCGGTATTCGGGTGAGGTCAAATTCGGATGATGACGATGAGGATGATCTGTCTCCTCTGGGTTGTTTTGCGGTTCTTGTATAAGGGATTTCTGGAGGTGTCGTATCTTCGGAGCGCTCTCTTTTGCCTTGTACCTGCAGCGGCAGTGTGGTTATCGGGTTGCGTGAAAGAGCGTCTGCATTCGTATTATATTTTCCTGGCTTGTATACGATTTTATAATTATATTCGGCGAGTTTTATTTTCCATCTCATAAGTCTTGAAGTAGGGTTAGCTAATTTATGTAGCCATTCTAGTGGCTTGTGGTCCATGACTAAGAAGAAATTTCTCCCGTAAATATATGTGCGAAAATGTTGGACTGCGTAAATTAAAGCGAGTAACTCGCGTTCCGTTGGGGCGTATCGCGTTTCGGCGTCGTTTAGTATTCTAGAAGCGTACGCTATCGGTAAATCCTTCCCGATTTCTCCTTGGCTTAGAACTGCGCCTACTGCATAACCGGATGCATCCGTTGTGATTATAAATGGTTTGTCGAAATTGGGATATTGTAAGATTGGTTCCTCGCATAATGCATCTCGTAGTAGCTCGAACGCGCTTTGCTGTTTTAGTGTCCACTCGAAGTGGCGATCCTTCCTCGTTAAATCAGATAGCGGTTTAGCTATTTTTGAGAAGTCCTTAATGAACCTGCGGTAGTACCCAGCTAACCCTAGGAATTGCCTGATATTTTTTGGTGTTTTAGGTCGCGGAAATAATTTGACTGCTTCTAGTTTCTTTGGGTCTGGTTTAACCCCTGTTTCGCTAATAATGTGGCCTAGGTAGCACACTTCTCTTTTTAGAAATTCGCATTTATCCGGCTGGAGGCATAAATTGGCTTCTCTCAGTCTTTTCATTAGTTTTGTAAATTTAGTTGCATGTTCTTGGAGTGAGCTGGCATAAATTACTATGTCGTCGAGGTACACAAATAATTCTATCCCTTGTAGTCCGGTGAGCACTTGGTCCATTAACCTCTGGAACGTCGCGGGGGCGTTCGTTAGGCCGAAGGGCATTCGATTGAACTCATAGTGTCCGTAGGGTGTTGAAAACGCGGTTTTGTGTTTATCCTCCGGGTGCATTGGTATTTGGTGGAACCCGGATGCTAAATCGAATATTGAGAAGTACTTTGCGCTGCCGAGTTGATCGAGTATGTCTACGATATTTGGTAATGGATACGCGCCGCCTATCGTTTTCTCATTTAATTGACGGAAGTCTATTACTATCCTCCATCGTTTATTTCCTTCACTATCTTCTTTTTTTGTAACTACCCACAGCGGAGAATTGTAGGGGGAGGTCGAAGGCGCGATTATTGCATTTTGTATGAGCTCATTTATTTGTCGGTTAATTTCATCCTTATGTATCTGAGGGTACCGATACTGTTTTACGTTTACCGGTGCTTCGTTTTCGGTGATTATTCTATGTTTTACGGCGTTTGTTGCTTCTAATTTGCTTCCGGGGAGATGAAATCGATCTGCATATAGCTCAATTAATCTTTCGATATTAGCCCTCTCTTCTGAATTTAAGTGATTGAGACGGAGCAGTTCGAGTACTTGTCTAGCGTGATCTGGGGATGCCTTTGCATTATCGAATTTTACTTCCTCATAGGGTTCGATTTCTACGGAAGGTATTTCAATTTTTACATCTTTAGGGGATGTATTAATGGCGTAAAGGTATCCTATGCCATCGTGATTGGAGACTACGGCGCCTCCCATCAATATATCGGGGTGTACGTTTAGTTTTGGCACGTATCCCGTCTTCAAGGTTGGGTTTAGGATTTTTATGGGTATCTGGTACCTCATTCGTCCTGGAATTATTATCTCTCCAGCTTTAAATGGAAGTATTTCGTTCCCTATTACAACGCCTAGCCGTGAATAATCTATCGTTGCTCCATTTTCTCGGAAGAATTCCGTTCCTAGTAGCCCATCTTGCGTGAGTGGTAGAGTTTTAACTACGTGAATGTCTACTGTTGCATCTAATATTTTTACTTTAATATATCCTATAGTGGATAGACAGCCCTCTGTAATTCCTTTTAAGTCGTAGACGACGTCTGTATGAATCTGTGTGCCGGGTGAGATTGCATTTTGTCTGATAACGCTCAAATCAGCTCCTGTATCGATCATCATTAAAGCCTTAGAGTTTTTGAATTCTGGACCTGACAATGCTATGCTGGGGGCCTGCCCGATCTCCATTGGTTTTAATGTAAGCACAGCCTGTCGGCGTACTGGATTTTTGGAAAGACTTGGTGGTTGTTGCTCGGGATTTGGATGTTCGGTAGAATTTCGCCTATTGTTATACATCCTTTTTCGACATTCTTCGATAGTATGTCCCCTGTTCTTACAGTATTTACATTCGACCGGACGCGACGCGGGATTACGCGATGACGTATGCGGTCTTGCCTCGTACTGTAACGGCCTTGACCCAGTGTTGTATCGCGGCACGGGATTTAATTTCCGGCATTCCTGAATCGCGTGACCTACTTTCCGACAGTGATCGCAATATTTGGGTTGCCAGCTGACTTGAGCTACCTGTCTAACTGGAAATTTGCTAATACAATCGTCCGTCGAGTGCCCGTACCCAAGACAATTTGTACACTGCGCGGAGTGTGATAACCCTTCTGCGAATCTATTCCTTAGCGTGTTCTCCTGACATTCAGCCTCGGCCTTTATGGTTGCGCCAATGGCAGTGTCTAGATCGGCGAATTCGGCGGTTCGCATACGCGCATAGATTTCTGGTTTTAGCCCGGTTAAAAGGGTTTTGATTGAATTTACTTCGGCGGATTGATTGTACTGAGCCACGTGATCGGGGACCTCTATTTCATTACAATGTTTAATCTGCAGGAGGATTCCGGAGACTCGACTACTATAATCTACCGTGGCTTCATTCGGCATCTGAGCGATTTTTGACATCTCTCCATATAATTGAATTGAAGAGTGTAATGGTGCGAAGCGGGAATTAAGAACTTTGATTACTTCGTCTATTGTATTATAGTCACCACTAAGTATGACTCGCGAGGCTTGCCCGAATAATTTACATTTGATTAATTGTACTAGGCCGTATTCGGCGTTCGGCGCGACCATATTTTTCGCGTTCCTACAGCATTTCGTGAATTGATAGATTGATATATTTCGGCCATCGAAAGCCGGTACCATGTCCGCGGCATCGCGAATTCTGGTATGCGGTTGACGCGCAGTATCTTGGTTTATCTGCAGGCGTTGCAGTTCTTCTACAAGCGCGCCTGCCGCATTTGAGCCTGTTTCGTTAGCCATGATTGATTTTGGTTTTTCTAACGCACGTACTTGATAAGAGAGAAGAAGTCTTGTTCTTCGCTAGGAGGTTATAACTCCCTTGCCACACGTTTCGCGGTTTTAAGCAAATAATTTCTAGATCATCCCACCGCTGTCACCAAAATTTGTCAACCTGTAACGTTCTCGAACGAGACGTTGCCGTTAGTTACAGGAAGTTCCACAAGTAGAGCGGTTTACCTGTAGAATAGTGGGATTGGTTCGGGTGGCGTGCGATAAAGAAATGAATTTCACGAACGAGAGTCCTTCTTTTAACAGTAAATAACAAAAATAGTTTATTCAAAAATTATAGTGTGACGTAATGTCATGAAATTATAATGTAATTAACAAAAATGACTTGTTGGTCGGTAACACAGAATACTGTTTGATTTTTCGTTCGCGACGCTAGGTCGGTAAGTGATAGAACGCAAATTAGCTAACTTAAATGTCGCCTCGTTTGTTCGGTCAAGGAATATGAGGCGATCTTTAGTCGAAATGAAATTATAATTGACGCTTAGTCGAAATAGAAATAATAGTTTACGCTTAGTCGAAATAGAAATAATAGTTGACGCTTAGTCGAAATAGAATTTGACGCTTAGTCGAAATAGAAATAATAATTGGCGCTTAGTCGAAATATAATTTGACGCTTAGTCGAAATAGAATATAATTTGACGCTTAGTCGAAATAGAAACATAAATTGACGCTTTGGTCGAAATAGAAATATAGAACATAAATCGTGGCTGATCGGAATTACGACCCCTTTGATTATTGAAATATAGGTTAAACTTGTGTATTGGATAAGGTCACGACACTAAGTCGTTATGGTTTAACACAGAGGGATTGACGCTTTTCTGGTCGATTTAATGTTAAGTGAGAATTAGAGAGTTCCTTCCTTCGGTATTGGATTGCTTCCAGTTGCCTATCAGCTGGTCCACGCTTTCTAGGATTGTTGCCAAGGTGCCTCGTTCCAAAGCGGCCTCGGTTGTAGATTTCTCGTTGCTTAGGTGCCTGTTCGAGCGGCCTAAGATGGTAGCCAAGGTTTTAATTGTTTGCCTCAGTTGTAGAATGTTATTGGGTAGGATATTGTAAGGAACTCAAGGTGCCTCGTTCCAAAGCGGCCTCGAGCGCAGGAAGGTGAATTTTGTTGAGGTGCCGGTTCAAGCGCCTCGGAAAGAAAGGTATCAAATACTGGATTGTCTCTAGGATTGTCTCTCGATGTCCTTTCTTGAGGATCTCTCGGAGCTCTGCTTCGACTGCTGCTGGCGGGCCTCTACTTATACTCATTTGTGGAACTTGGCCCGCTCCAATCACTCGACGCGCTCTACGCGCACCAATTAGCTTGCGTATTTGGTTTACGCAGTCAAGCGTAACACTCGCGTTCACTAGGCGTTCGAATGATCGTACATTTTCACGCATGCGCACTCGATCCGTTCGCGATCTGCACTCGGTTCGCTTGCTCGGTTGAATGACACTGCGCATGCGTTCACTTCACTTAGTTTTTCCACTGACCGCCAGATTGCATTCATCCATACGTGCATTCATGTCTTATAGCTAATACAAACGTCTTGAGCGTAATATAATATAGTATAAAGGTAATAAGAATTAGTATTTAAAGTAAAGGAAAAAGAATTTTTAATGGCGACTCGTCGCGGAACGTTACAACACCTTGGAGAAGTGATTTGTTGCTTGGAAACGACCCAATTCCTTGGTCACAAGTTGTCAACAATGTTGCACTATTGAGTACACGTTAAGACTTTGCTGCCGGCGCGGCGGGACCAATCGGAGTCATTTCAACACATCATGAATTACTTTAATATTTATCTTTTACGTTATTAATAAATGACAACATATGTGAAGGTCATCGAAATCGACGAGGGCCCAGTTCATCGGCAAGTTTACCGTGCTATCCTGTTGTACACTAAGTAAAATGTGTGTAAAGCTGCATGTGTTCTAAATAGTACGTGCAGGGTGGCGTGGAATATCGCTACCAGCGGTAGCTATTTTGGAGTGGAGACAGCTACCCACGTCCACGCATGCGTGCGATGACATGACGTCGCGACCGTTGAGCCAATCAACGCCAAGATGAAAACTCGCCGACGCCAGCGCCAAGTCAAGCCAACTAGTCAAGCCAAGTGAGGCCGCAACCAAACAGCGTTGACAACCGATTCCCCGGCTTTACTGGTTGGCTGCTGGTTGGCTTGACTTGGCGCTGGCGTCGGCGAATTTTCCAGCGATTTTCATCTTGGCGTTGATTGCCTCAACGGTCGCGAAGTCATCGCGCGCATGCGTGGACGTGGGTAGCTCTCCCCACTCCAAAATAGCTACCGCTGCACAGTGGTCTCAAATCCCGAAAACGTGGCCAAAATCTCAAATATTATTCAATTTAGGCAAAAATCGGTACTCTGAGATTTTTGGGGTCGCTGATTACGAATCTAAACTTAAAACTTAAAAAAACAAAATGGCGAATCCAATATGGCGGACAATTATACTAAAAAATTGTTGGACCTGCTCGAATGTCAGTACTCTGAGGTTTTTTGGGGTCGCTGATTACGAATCTAAACTTAAAACTTAAAAAAACAAAATGGCGAATCCAATATGGCGGACAATTATACTAAAAAATTGTTGGATCTGCTCGAATGTCAGTACTCTGAGATTTTTGGGGTCGCTGATTACGAATCTAAACTTAAAACTTAAAAAAACAAAATGGCGAATCCAATATGGCGGACAATTATACTAAAAAATTGTTGGATCTGCTCGAATGTCAGTACCCTGATGTTTTTGGCATCGCTGATTACGAATCAAAACCTATAATGTTTATAATCAGATTAGCTAAATAAAACATACAGAAGAATTCACAGTTAATTCTTGGTGTTTGACAGGTAAACATCAAATTATATTTTCTACATTTAAAGTCAATAAATATTACATAAATACAAATAGCAAACAAGAATAATCGATAAACATATTAAGAAAACGAAATTTAGTAAATTTAGTTTCCTTCCGTGTTATCTGAATCATCATTAGACAATATATCTGTTTCGACGCTATCTTCCGTATCTATTACCGCATTTACGGATGGCTGTAGTAATAAATTCACTGTTTCTGACGATAAATGCCTCATTTTCTTCATTGGTAATTTCCTTATGCTGGAAATGTATGGGTTTGGTGCTATCAGTAGTCTCGAAAAGACATCCTCCATTGTCTTAATTCGCGAACACTTACGCGAGAAATCTTCGCGAAATCTCTTTATACATTTATTTAGGGCCTCTTGTGCATCCTCAGACATTTGCCCTATGGGCAACAATGCGGCTTCTATTATCTGCGGTCCGTGAATTAGAAGCTTGTGTACAGATGTCGGCATGTAATACCAAGGGTATAAATGAACAAATTGCCTAGCTGTTTCCATTGCATATTCTTCAAATTTTATATTATTTATTGTATGACCGCTCGAAATGGCTTGAAGGATAACGTAAAAACGTTTTATTAAGTTTTCAGAAACTCCTGTTACAGACGCTGATGCAGCAGAATTTTCGAAAAAACGCCGAGCTGTATTTCCGTCATTGGAACTACCAAACCCCGGCTTCGGACGATCCACAATCAAGCCCAATTGCAAACGAAAACCATTCTAGATAATAACTTTACGGTTTTTAACCATCTCTTTGTCTTCTTTAGTTCGTGCTTGCCACTTCTTTATATCCAGTTTGTAGGATAAGTGTAAGCAATACTCAAAAAACCGTATCCACGCGTGTAACGTTGATAACCCAAAACGCAAATTGTCTTCGTTGATTTCTCTTTGCACAACTTTATCAATTTTATTGAATTCTTTTGACGTTGCTCCGCATAAATGACAACGTTGAGCGGATGATATAAAAGACACAGCGTGGCATACTTTGCCATCAATCTTCGTTAACCCTAATTTATATGTGACAGAAATTTCTTTCCCGTCTATTATTGTTACGAGAGGAACAAGTGCCTGTATTTGTTCCTCAATATGTGACACCTCCTGTAACGTTGACTCCGTATTTTCATGGAGGAACTGGAGTCTGATTGGTCTGCAAACCGGGGAGACGAAGGTCGTGGATTCTTCCATACAAGAAGTTGTGTTGCAGATCTGTTGTTATCCGATAAAAGCTGTAGCGGAACAAGCGAGGACAAAAAAATGTCAGAATCCGACTTATTGCCATCGCTAAATGCTTGCTTATATACACTCTGACCTGAGCTTCCATCACAGCCCCATTTACAGATTAAGACCATATGCCGTACATCTTCTGAAGCCAAACTTTTAATCACGTCATTCTGGTACAACAAAATACGTTTGACTGTCTGATTCAATAAACTCTGTATGTTCACTTCTGCGCTGAACTCTGTTATAATAATATCACTTTTTGGTGGATAGCACTGGCCTTTCGCTTCCAATATAGTTTTGTATGGCGGATATAGGTTGCAATTATTTTCTTTGCTTATTGCTCTCAAGCCTAAATATTGTCTTTTTGATAATTTCTGTTCGATTAAGACCGAAAGAACAGCATCACCTTGTTGTTTCACTCCTTGATTCTACAGTTCGTATGTATCTTGCAGCTGTTGATGGGTTTCCACATGTCACATCTTTCACAATTTTTGAGGCCTTTAATTTTCCCTCGGCACGAAGGCTTATTTGTGTGGCATATGACAGAACGTCTAATGCGTAATTTGTCCGAATGTCTTCAGTTTTTCTTCGTTTTGTTCTTTCACTGGCAGACGAAAATTCCGAGGATGGACGACCAGATTTGGTTTTTTTATTAATTAGGATGACTGCAGGTACACGGAAGGCAATAGAACCGTTTAGCCAATCCTCAAATTTTTTAAAGAATATCTGTTCCGTCCTTTTTACGCTTTGCCATTTCAATCTCATTTTATTTAATAGTGCGTGTAAGGCTGATTTTATTTCGTGTCCAGTAATTACAATAGAACATCTACACTTCTCGGGCAGCTGCTTCTCGAGATGTTGTACTATGTCGCTGAAACAACATCAAGAATACTTCCTTCCTGGTGACCCGGACTTCTGTGTCACAAGATCCTAAAGTTAAAACGGCCAAAAATGTTATTGACAATAAATAAGGGTAACGGTTGTCCGCTTGATTGGAGCCTGGGTCGTACGAACCACTTTCTCGGACAGTAAGGCAGCAAGATATATCCAAAATTGACAATTTTGAATGTTTAGAAATTTTTTTTAAAATATGCATAAGATACATAGAAAATCATTCTTGTACAACTTTGTACCACAAGGATGTATAATAAATGTCTTCTAAATGTTACAAAATCGTCAAATAGTTCAAACTCGTTGAGGAGAGCAATTTTACTCTCGTATGAGTAGGGTGGCACCTATTGGCAGCCAATTTTTTAAACATTTGCAAGGTACAAGCATCAGCAACAGGCCAAAACAAAAATTTCGGTGGAAGTTTGTGGAAGTTACAACTTTTCATCTACATTTGTAAAATACGCGGGCCAAGTTTTGCTTCTATGTTCTCCAAGTAATTTTGCAATCGTGTAACATAAACGCTAACAATTATGGTTACGTAAAAGTAAACAAATATTCTACTTACTTCCTGGAGTAGAATCCATTTTGCACAATGGAAATTGGTCAACTCTTTCAAAAGTTATTAACTTTCAAAGTCGGCGCTCGTAATCGTATCGGCGCGCACAGAAAATGTTTAGTAACGAAGGTTAACTTTGAATTGACTTACCTGTCAAACTATACACATTTTGCCTTTTTCATTGCCGGTATTTTATGGTCAGATCATCACTGTACCCAACCCAACGGCTAAAAATTCCGAAATGAAAAGATCATTTTCGAGATTTTGGCCACGTTTTCGGGATTTGAGACCACTGTGCGCTGGTAGCGATTTTCCACGCCTCCCTGAGTACGTGTACTATCTTGTGCGTGAAATCTTGCTGTGCGCTATCCCGATGTGCACTAAAAAAATGTACGTTAAACTGCATATGTTTAAATTGTATGTGCACTATATTCTGTGTCCTATTTTGATGTGCGCTAAATTGCATGTGTAATATTGTACTGTGTAGTATTGATATGGAGCCGTCCTTTTCACTGTCACGAGGTCACCCTATCGCCTCGCCTCTTTTCTCTTACGATTGAAACTTCTCCCGTTCTCCTGCTGTATTTTCAGGATATTCTCCTTTGCCTGTTCCCGCAGCTCATCTCGATACCGTCGGATTATGGTAGCCCACTCATTCTCTAAAAGCTCTACGATTCTGGGGCGTCCGCCAATCGCACATCAGTTCCGAATAGCACCTTGAATAGTGAAACATTAGTGCTGCGACTCAGTAGCAGTAAGGCACTTTTAACACCGCTCCAGATCCTTGTGCCACTCAACCGTTTTCGGTGCAGATAACTTCGTCAACAACGGTATAAAAGTGCGGTTGACTCTCTCGACCTGCCCATTGGCCCTTGGTATGCCGATTGTCGTCAAAATATGCTGGATTTTCTGTTTCTCACAATACGGCTTGAATTCGGCCGACGTCAACGCAGACCTTCAGCACCTCTGCAGCGCTGCACGTCTTTGTTGCATAGAACCACACGAATTTAGTAAACGCGTCGATAATAACAAAAATGTACCGGTACAGCTTTTTTGTAGAGGGAAGAGGTCTCAAATGATCAATATGATACGTGTCCAGTGGAATCTCACCCTTGTCTATTGAATGTAGAAGATTCTTGCGTTTTCCTTGCTTTCTTTCGGCGAGATTACAATTATTTACGCAATTCCGAATAACTGTTTCCACTCTCGGTCGTATGTTCCGAAATAAATAATCCGTAATGATGGAATTAGGCGGCGGATTGATAAACACACTTTACTTACTAACTCATTTATTATAATAAAAATGTGAACTTAATGACTAATAAACTAAATTTTAGCCACATGTGTTACCACGTGTAACGTACATCGTGCGAGTGGTACCTATCGAGAGTCCACGGCGCCGCGCCCGTTGGCCCAGTGTCGTAACGAACGAGCGTGGGGCCCCTATAGCCGTATCAATCTCCCTTCTGGGGCTCCAATGCTCGCGCACCACTTAAACCTAAGCTTTCTATGTTTTTCTTTAATTTCATTTCTGTCAGCGCCTTCGTTAGCGCATCCGCTTCCATCTCCTCAGAACTTACATGTGTTAGTCTAACGAACTCGCTTTTTACATCGTCTTTTACAGCATAATATTTACGGTTGATATGTTTGGTTCTGTTGGTGACTCTTTCTTTGTTAATCCAATCTATCGCTGCTTTGCTATCAGTCTTAAGCTCCGTTGGTATATTCTCTTTTATTCCTATTCTCATACTCGATAGTAAACCCTGAATCCATTTTAATTCTGTAATCCCGTCGTATATTTCCATTAGTTCGGCCTAGCATGTCGATAGTGCTACCAAGTCTTGATTCCTGCTTCGCCAAATAATCGCGATGTTTCCTAATTTTACTACGTATCCGCTATACGATTGCGCGTCGAACGTAGAATCCCAACTCGCATCGGTGCTTATACTTAATACCATACCGCTGTTATCATATTCTAATCTATAGTCTTTGGTTTTTTTAGGTATCTATATACTATCTTTATAGTTGTTAGATGAATTTGTCGCGGGTCGTTGCTGTACTGCGATAGCCTACTCACTGTATACGAAATATCAGGTCTAGTGCCCACGCTCAGGTACATCAGCGACCCTAACATTTCCTGATATTGCGTCTTATCTACTTCTGGTGAATCCGCAAAGCTATCCAGATCCTGTCTCGGATCTAACGGCGATTTTGTTAAGTTTTGTATATAGCCGTACCTTTTGTACATAGTTTGCTTGCGATAATACAAGTCCATTCTCAACCGTTACTATATCAATGTTTAGGAAGCTTTCATTTCCTGTTTCATTCAAGGTTATATAATTTCTAATCCTACCTATTATACTATCTATTATTCTATCATTGGAACCTACAACTAAGAAATCGTCGACATATATGCCTATTATTACTTTTTGTTCTCCCTTGTGTCGTACATATACGCAGGGGTCTTCTTTCATTCGCTCTAACCCTACTGACTCCATTATTTCATTCAGTCTTTTATTCCAGTAATGACCAGATTGAGGTAATCCGTAGATACTTCTCTTGAGCTTGCACACTTCGTTTTTATTACTGTGGAAACCTGGGGGCTGTTCCATACAAATATCTTCTTTTAACGTGCCATATAGGTATGCCGACTTTACGTCGTATTGCCTTATCTGAAGGTTTCTAATGCAAGAAATAGCTAGCATGGCTCGTATTGTGGCCATTTTTACGACCGGTGCGAAGGATTCTTCATAGTTTATTCCTCGCCTCTGCTGACTTCCGATGGCGACAAGTCTAGCCTTTCGCACCGGACGGGACATATGCTGTCCCAGTCTGGAAAATTTTTGATATTACATCAATGAAGCTTGTGAAATCATTGTTGTTGATGGTGCGCTGTTATGGGGACGTTTATGCGTCTCCAAGACCTTCAACCTTTTAGGCATAAAAGTTATTTTATCCAATAATCGCTTGGAGGAGAAATAACTGATCCCGGCAATGGGGCGCACTCGGACTGATTTTTCGCCGTATTGAAAGGGTTAAATCTCGGTGGATTATTCCCATTTTCTTTTAATGTATACACCCATTTACATCTGATTGTCTTCCCCTCTTTCTCCCGGGGTATTAGTTCCCAGACTTGGTGTTCTTCCATCGTCTCTAACTCCTTCTCTATGGCCATCAACCACTCATTTGCCTCCGGTGAATCCACCGCGTCCCTGTAGCACGTAGGAATCCTTCTTTTGCTATGGGTTACACCATTTGCTTGCTCGTTCCTATTCTGTACCCTTTCTGATTTTCTCACCCCTCTCTCTCTTAACTCTTCTTCTATCTCCTTGATTTTTCTTCTATGCTCTTCCATTATCTCCTCCATTGTTCGTTTTGGTCTCCGCTCTCTTTTGTTTGTATCGCGGGTACTTTCTTGTCCATTCATATCGCAGGCGTCTGTTTCTTCTGATCAACTCCTACATCCTCGTTTTCTGTCGCCGATCCGTTTTCTGCCTGGTTTTCTTCTATTATATCTGTTGTTGCCACCTCTCGCACAGATTCCCCTTCCTCCTGGGTTCCTGGTTCTCCGCTCGATATATATATCAGGCTGTTTACTGCCTCGTCTTTCGCATCCCTTATATTTACGAGCCTATATCCTTTCTCTAATTCATTAAATTTCGCTGATCTTACCGCATATATTGCTTTGTCCTCCGGATTGTATACTCTATACGCACGACTTTCTTTTGTGTATCCTACAAAGTTTCCCCTTTTAGCCCTCGGTTGTAGTTTATTTCTTAGGTTTTTCGGTACTTAATAGCATGCGGTGCACCCAAACATCTTCAAATATGAAATCGTGGATTTTCTCCTGCTCCACAATTCTCTTGGCGTTTGGTTACCGGTCTCCTTCATAGACGTTAATTTTCTTAAAAAAGCTGCCGTCATTATTGCCTTGGCCTAGAATGAGCTCGGTAACCCCGCGTCTACAAGTATTGCACGCGTTTTATCTAATAGTGACCTATTCATCCGCTCCGCCACTCCATTGCTTTGCGGATTGTACGCTACGGTTCTCTGATGTTTGATCCCCTTATTTCTAAATAATTTCTCGAAATCTTTTTTCACGAATTCCTTCCCGTTGTCAGACCTAATGCTTTTTATCGCCCTACCTTGCCGTTTCTCGCTTCTATTCATATACTCTACAAAGTATTTAAACGCTTCGTTTTTGCCCTTTAATGTGTACACACATTTATACCTCGAAAAATCGTCCACGAGTACTAATATATATTTACTACCGCTTAGAGACTCAATTGGCATCGGCCCCCATAAATCTATGTGAATCAATTCTAGCGGTTGTTGTGTGTACGACGTTCCTATTACTCTATGAGGGCTTTGTACGAGTCTACCCAAAACGCAAGGTTCACATAAACTCAGTTGCCCAGGAACAAATTTCAAGTCTCTGACTATCTCTCTATTTTTTATTCGGTCCATATACCCTTCACATACGTGCCCTAACCTCCTATGCCATAGCATTTTATCATACATTCCATCGCCCCGGTGGTTCTTTCTCTGAACCTCATTCTCTTCTCTATTATTACTTAGCTTTCTATTTGTTGTTCCAAGATCCGCAATAGCATTTAATACCTTTCCATCGCTCAAACGTGTTTCTAACAAAAACACGCCATCTTGTTCGTAAGCCTCTGCTATTATTTCATTCACCTTCTTTGCCTATTATTTTAGCATGTTTATCCTTACACAGTACTCTAAATCCATTACTTATTAACTGACTCACGGACATTAAGTTTCCACGTAACGCAGGGATATAGAAAATATCTCTAATATTGATAGTATTGTTACCTTTTGGCATTTCCACTATAACCTTCATGTCACCTTTGGCTTCGACTTCAAGGTTTCTATTATCCCCTGCAAGATCAACCCTTAAACTCATTGGTCTAACGTTTTCTAATGCGGATAGCCTCGGTGACATATGGTTAGATGCTCCGGAATCTAATGTCCAGATTTGCTGGTCACTATGATCATCTGCAATATGTCTATTCCTGTGACGCTCTATAACCTGAAAGTTATAGTCGGTGTTGTTTTCTAATGCCATATTACTTTGTTCCCTTTTACCCCGGATTTTATCCTATCAGAACCATAGTTATAACTATTTCTATAACCGTTACCACTATAATTATCATTATTTCTATAACCGTTACCGCTACAATGATCATTATTTCTAAAACTATTACTACTATTATTTTACTTTCCGGTTCTCTTGTTGGTTGGACGGATGTCTGCTCTGCCTTTCCTACTGAAGCAGTCTTTTGCCTTGTGCTTTTTTCTACCGCAGATGAAACATCCCCCGTAGGTATCTTTTCTCCTTTGTGCCGGTCTTCCAGCTCTATACGCCTTCTCGTTCCTCCATGTCTCTCCGCTTGTATGTGATTGAGGTTGACGTCCTTCTTCTTCCGATAACGCTTGTTGGATCTCGTCCATTGATATGTTGCACTACATCCTTAGTACTGAAGCTATCCTTTCCAGTTTCGGGTGTACTCCCCTTATCACGTGGTAATTAACCTCTCTTGACTCTATGGGATGTCCCAGTACTGCACTTTTGGAAACTATATTCTTGGCTCTTGTTATATAGTCAGTAACTGTTTCACTGATACCCATTTTAATGTTTTTTAACTCGAGCCCTATGTCGATTCTTCTGTCCTGTGCGTTCCCTCCGTGCATTTTTTTAAATCTTGCCATAGCTTTTTTGCTCTCGTCTCCGCCAAAAATTGCCCGCTTGTTCGTCAGAAAGCGTTGTAATGATTATGCCAAACGTTTCGTCGTTTTTCAATTCCCAACGTTCTCGAGCGAGCTTTACATCTGCCGTTTGCGGGTTTCGCGGTTCCGGCGGTTGCGGGCCTTCCATGACCTCTCTGTAGAGTTTCTTTGCTCGAAGTAATGCACTTACTTTGAGAGCCCATACGTAGTAATTTTTGCCGGTTAAGACCTCCACCTTGTTCAAGGATAACATTGCTCCTTCTGCCATTCTCAATAGCTATTCCCGCGTGTGCTCGCCACGTGCCTTTTCTAAGCTCAAAAACCGCACACCTTTTTCTAAACTCGTATTTCCAGAGAACCACGCTCTGCTACCATCAATGATGGAATTAGGCGGCGGATTGATAAACACACTTTACTTACTAACTCATTTATTATAATAAGAATGTGAACTTAATGACTAATAAACTAAACTTTTGAAAACTTTTTGAGGGGTGGTTTCACCCCCTAAACATGCAAATAGGCCAAAATAAAAAAACACGTATATCTTATGTTTCGGCCCTCTAAAACATATCCAAAAAACAAATCAATCGGATGCGGACAACTGGGAAACTTGTGAATACACGGGCGCACAGTGGTCTGGAATTAAGAATTTGGTGATATTTGTCTATAGCTTTTGATCTATATAAGATATCGAAACGAAATTTGCGCCAAAAAATAGGAAAAAATCGCCCCCTTCTAATGATGTATAACTTAATAATTTTTACATTTATTTATTTATTATTTTTCAATTTTTTTAAGTTAATTATTATAAAAAGTTTGTATAGCTGTTTAATTAGTACTTTATTTAATACTCTTTTCAGTGGTTTAAGTCGCATGTTGAGAAAACTTTTCTCTTCCAAGATATAAGGAAAGTCGAATAGTAGAGGAAAGTAGTGAAAATTGCTTATTTTTAAATTAAAGAGCAGTCTTGTGCGATAAAATGGCATCTTTTATTAGTAATTAATGTAAATAATCCATTAAAAAAATAATGCTGAATGCAGTATGGTTAAACTGTAATAATTTGAAAAGTTGGACGAAGTTGGAAATGATTCTTACGTGATTACATAGAGGAAGATGACTTCCGTTTCCGGTGCGATTGAAGGAGGAGTGTAAAGGTAGGTGTCCATTTGAGAGTTTCTCTCGATAGTTGCTCTCGAGAGTACTCTCAAATTGTGTGTCCATTTGAGAGCAACTTCGAACATTTTTACTCCCAGATGGGCGATAGAAAACTCGCCGAGACTTACTATCCGATAGAACTCTCAGAACCGTGTCCACTGGAAATTGGTCTGTGTCTACTCTTTGCAGTTTCTCTTTAGTTTCTTTTAAGCTACGAACGAAGTGAGACCGTGATTATGGATGTGCAAAAACTTAGGGCTTTGATTATTGCTCACAATATTTTTAAAAAGAGGAGAAAGCAACGCAGAAAGAGAAACTGTTGGATCAGGCCATGGGTTCAGCGTAGACAAGAATTAGGCGCATGTTCAACTCTTATGAGGGAACTGCATATTGAAGATGCTCAGCAGTTTGTACGCATGAATGCGACCCAACTTCAAACTTCGCCCCAAATTCGTTAAATATTTGATTTTTTTGTCGCGATTTTTGTAATCGACATGTCGCATACAACATTTGATATTGCTCATATGAAGCAATTAAATTGAACGTTTCGTCCTGCAACTATTCTTTTCGAGACGTCATGCTTATAACCGATTCTCGCGACAGTTACTCTCAGAATACGAAACAATTTCGAATTGCGAAGGTAGCTCTCCGATAGTCATGTTACTATGTATCCACTCGAGAGCAAGTTGCAACGCGTCCGCTGTCTGAGAGTTGAACGTCGCTGTCCGACAGTCACTCTCGGACGTAGTGTCTACACGCGAGAAATACTATCGAGAGTTTCTAGCGCGAGTTTTACTCTCAAGTGGACACCTAGCTTTAGAGTGCTGCGTTGCGAGAAGTGGAAGAGTGTGGAGTGTGAGAGTGGAGTGTAGAGGAAAAGGAGTGGGGAAGGTGAAAGGTGGAGTAGCAGGAAGGTAGAAGGGAGTCAGGGAGAAGAATAGGAGAAAGGGGGAGACAGAGGAAAAGGGTGAGAAGAGTAGTTTTGAGGTTAGGAAGAAAAGCGAGATAAGACGTGCAGAATAGGCGCGAAGAGGAAGAGGTAGCAGGCGACATCAGGCGGTGAGGAACAGAAAGGAGGAGATAAGGAAGAGCGAGGAAAGGGAGAAGGAAAGTGGTGACAAAGTAGTGGAAGGAAGAGTTAGGTAAAAGAACCGAGTGGGGGAAAGAGAGATTAGAGGAAAAAGAAGGAAGGATAGCAAGGAATGGGTGACGAAAGGAAGGAGGTGGAAGGGAAGGGAGAGGAGGTAAAGAAAAAAGGTAGGCCTACGAGTGCGGAAAGGTTTAAGCTTGAAAGAAGAAATAGCACAGGAGGAATAGAGGAAATGCTGAGAAGAAAAAGGGAGAGACAGGAGGAGGAGTTAGGCATAGAGGAGGAGAAGGAAAAGGCGTTCAGAACAAGCAAGAAGGTAGCGTGATCTCCAGCAGGGAAAGGAGGAGAGGAAGGGGATATAATGGAGATGTTAAGGTATATGAGGGAAGAGATAGCAGAAGGTAGCGAGGAGGCAAAGGAAAGGGCAAAAGGGCAAGAGAAATGGCTCAAAGGGGAGATAGAGGGGCTAAAGGAAGAAATGAGGAAGATGGGGAAAAGTGGAAGAGGGAAAAGGAGTGTAAATATAGGAGAGAGATAGTTATAAGAATAGGAACTAGGTTTAAGTAGAGTTAAGAAAAGAGGAAAAGCGGAAACTGAAGTTCTTGTAACCCCAAGTGGAACAATACAGATACATACATAGAGGAAGATATGCTGAAAATGTTTCAATTTGGTTGAATATGGGACTTTTTGGGACTTTAAAGATATCCTCTTTTAAAGTAAAGAATCTCCAAAATTTACCATACTGCATTCAGCATTATTTTTTTAATGGATTATTTACATTAATTACTAATAAAAGATGCCATTTTATCGCACAAGACTGCTCTTTAATTTAAAAACAAGCAATTTTCACTACTTTCCTCTACTATTCGACTTTCCTTATATCTTGGAAGCGAAAAGTTTTCTCAACATGCGACTTAAACCACTGAAAAGAGTATTAAATAAAGTACTAATTAAACAGCTATACAAACTTTTTATAATAATTAACTTAAAAAAATTGAAAAATAATAAATAAATAAATGTAAAAATTATTAAGTTATACATCATTAGAAGGGGGCGATTTTTTCCTATTTTTTGGCGCAAATTTCGTTTCGATATCTTATATAGATCAAAAGCTATAGACAAATGTCACCAAATTCTTAATTCCAGACCACTGTGGGGCGCGCTCGCCGGCAGGATACGCGGCATTCTTTCGTTTTCATTCAATCAGAGAAACTTCCAAACTGAATTTGAACCTGACAAGTACGTAGAATTATGCAAAAATGTCCGTTAGAAGAATACATAGGGATGCTGGGTAGAATAGATCACGGTAAAACGTTTTCTTCCGCCGAATACTGACCTCCATTGCACTCCGTGCACACGCGCGAGTACCGGAAGGTTTGAGCCAACACGCTGCTATCACTTTCACTCACAAGCATACACATCGGTAACGAATTACGGCTTAAGGCATCTACGTGCCCATATTCTTTCCCGGCCTATGCTCGATCACATTCTAGTATTTCTTCAACAATAATGCCCATCGCGCAACAGGGACACACAAGTATTTCTTTCGCATCGTTAGAGTAATTGCTCTACAGTCCCTTATTATTTTGAATGGAATTCTCAGGAGGTATACTCGGAATTTCTTCAAAGCCTTCACTATCGCTAGCACCCCCAACTCATAACTAGTGTTACGTACGAAATCGAGATGTTGATTGTAGATTGATTCCGGAACGTAAAGAGGGATCTTGCCCCGTCGCCTCCGGCGTACCGTAACTCCTAAGGCCGGTCACGTTTTTTGGAATACTGTACGAGGTAGGTGGATTGGCAGTTTTTAAAGATCGAGGAGGAAAAGAAGATGTGTGCCGTGTTTCGTCTTGGGACCGTCAGCCAGACTCATTAGTAGGGCTATAGCTGACGACCCCTGCCCTAGACATACGGGGACTAAGAGAAAATAACTTGGAGCTTGTATAGGTATATACGAACGAGTGTGGACGATAGAACTTGCGAGAAGAGTAGACCTCTAGCGACGCCGGCGGAGACAAACCGGCTCGATCCGTGGTGGGGCCGGGCCGTCACACTAGCATATTTTTCTTCTGCAGGCACCATGTAGTTCGGTTTCCGCGCCTACCCTGTATATTCTTAGCATAGGTTTATTCACTAATGCGATCTGTAAATCTTCAAACGCGGATTCTTCTTCAACACCGAATCGATATTGCACATCGGATCTTAACAAATTTGTTAAAGGTCGAGTTATCATGGAATAATTTGTAATACATTTTCGAAAATATCCGGTAAGGCCTAACATACACTGAATTTGCTCGAAGTTCGTCGGCTTAAGGTGTGTCCTCACCAGCGCAAACACTGTTTGCAAACAATGTTCGCAAGTTGATCGCAAACTTTTTATATCCATTGCTCGTGTAAACAGTTCGTGAACAGACAATTCCTAGGAAATTCAATTCCCATACAGTTCGTGAACAGTTCGTGAACGCTGGTGGAGACGCACCTTTAGGAAACCTCACGACCGCAGCTGTTTTATGCTCGGAAATTGCCATTCTTTAGAATATGTCCCAAGAATTCTACTTCAGACTGCAACATGCAACACTTTTTCCAATTGATAGTTAAATCCGTCTCACTCGCAGTACGCAATACAATTTTCAAATTATTCAAACCGCTTTCGCAATCTATTGACGGCACAACCAGGTCATCCATAGAGGTTAATACTATTTTCGCATCTATCAATTCCCGGAAAGCTGCATTAATGTATTTCTGAAAAACGGCTGGGGAATTACACAATCCAAACGGCACTTTTAAAAATTCATACTGGCCATCGGGGACTGTAAAGGCAGTATATTTTTGACTAATTCTACTTACTGTAACATGGAAGAATCCATTCTTTAAATCCAACGTACTGTATACCTTTGCGCTATGCAAGAGATCTACCTGATCCTCTATAAAAGGCAAAGGATACCGATCCTCGACAATCTTTTTGTTCATCAGCTTAAAATCCACGCAAAGCCTTTTCGTTCCATCTTGTTTCCCAACCATCACCATCGGACTGGCGTATTCGGACAGAGATGGCTGAATTATACCGTCGCGTAGCTATTCTTGAATCTGAGCATTCACCTTATCTCTCTTCGACGGAGACAACCGCCTCGCGCGCTGGTATACCGGTACGTCATCTTTCACCACTAGGGCCATTTCCGCTTCGACTTTACGCACCCTGTTAGGCTTATAATTATTTATCATGCAAGTTAGGGCACTTCTATGCTGAGCATCACTAACGTGTGACACATCTACCTCGTTAACTTCGCGTTCACAACTCAATTTAAAAATGTCTGGGGTTTCATGCTCTTCTTGTACTTTACGAATTAAAATTTCTGAATGCTTAATACTTAATTCCACGGCATTCAAAAAGTCTGTGCCAATCAAAAGAGTATGAGAGATTAAAGAATTCGATACCACCTGCACGGTTATCAGGTAGGAGTCCCCATCTATTATTATTTCGGTTGAAAATTCGCCCAACGCTCTATTCGTGCCTGAACCCACAACGCGAAAACAGACATCATTCTCACACACTGGAGGTGTTCGTAACTTGGAATACCTATCCACAATGTTTGTACAACGGCGTGAGTTTCTCTAGCTGCATCCTTTTTCTTTGGGCACTGTGAAGAAATATGCCCAAATTCACGACACTCCAAGCACTTGGCGCCTCAACCCTTCATCGGGCAATCGCTACTCACGTGATTGCGATCTCCGCAATTAAAACAGCGTTTCTGACTCTGCTCCGCTTCAGGCCGCTGAGACCAATCACCGCCTCGCCAGAACACCTCGCCGCTTCGATACTGGGTCTCACTGTCTCCTCGCCGAATACTGCCTGTCCCTGCTCGGCACTTCGTGTCGTCATTACTTGTACCGGGTCTTGAACCCCGAAATACACCCCCGCGCAAAGAAATGTCTCGAAACCGATCCAGCAACGCAGTTTTCGTATCGAATTTCTGTAGGCGCGCATTCCTTTGTAACTGATAGTCAGGTATCCCGTCAACCAAATGTTCAATTCAGTCCCGTTCGCCAACCGACATACGATTTGCCAGAATGGTGTTGTCATGAGAGTACGCTGTAAAAGATTCTTCTTTTTTCCAAAGCCTCGTTTCAAAGTCCCGGCGCGCCTCTATTATGGTAGGCTTATCATAGAACGCGTTCTTCAGTTCGTCAATTATATTGTTCGCGGGCATCTTAAGGTAATCCGATCGCGAATGGAACCATTTCAGTGCATTTTCTTTCAACCGCGACACCACCAACATTTTCGTCGCTTTGTCCAAGTGTGCGTTCTTCACTATCATGACTTGCTTCTTCCACGTCTCAAAGGTCGCTCCCCTTCCTTCAAGGTAGCCAAGTAAGGAATGTATTGACGAATGCACTGTTTGGTATAGCACTCGTCGTCTGATTCGTCGGCGTTGGCGTAGCTGTAGGCGTAGATGTACCAGCCGTGCTTAACTGCTGTATTTAGCACGTCATCTCTAGCTTTCCTCGTAATCACTCATCTTTGCGCAAGGCCCATTCCTTTTCTATTATTATCGGGTCTATGTCTTTCTGACTCAAAGTGGATTTGTACGCAGATCCTCCTGAGGGTCCTGCCACGCCCGTATCCTCATCTGCGAGACCGTCACCATCAACATCGCCATCGCCATTGCCGCTAACGCTATTCCCTTCGTCATCGTCATCCACTCACCTGACGGATCGGCCGTCATCAGTCGGCTTATGACTTTGCGTTTCGAGCGACTTGTCTTTAGCCTCCGTGCTTGCAATTTTTATTTCAGCTGCCATTGTATTCAGCGGCAATTGCTTGTTCCCGAAGCGTTCGTTGGGAACCATTTGCCTGCCATATGACTAAGAGGCAATCGACATCGTGCCATTTTTTGGGGTATTTTCGACTGCTTTCGCTCCAAGATAATCCGTTGAATTGCTCTGTCAGCGGGTGGTATACGGTCACCTCGGACCGGCACACCGTCGTCCACCGCTGACTCGCGGAACAATACGGTCATAAACCGCGACCCTCACAAGACACTCCGACCGAGCAACCATGCTAGGCCTGCTAGCCAGATGTTTGGTTTTCCCTCTTCTACATCACCAAGAAGGAGAGGCCTCTTCCTCCACCACAAAAATCATGGAAAGAGGGTTCCTCCTCTCAGAGGAAAATCTAGCCAATCAGCAATTTTGCACCGCCCAAAATTCTGAAGTCTTGTCTACCTTTGACGTTCGAAAAGGTGGGCGAGGCAGAATTGAATCGTCTCTCGAGCGAACGCATTCATCTCTCGTATCAACTCACGCAGCATGACACTGTGACAGTCAACGAGACAGTCTACTCCACACGATCTAATCAAGCATTCGTGACTATAAACTCTCGTAGAAACCAGCTCTTCTTCTAGTCATCGTACGGACTAGCGCGTTTGGTTTACATAGTCAAGCATCCGTGACTAAGACCATCAATAAAAGACATTCGTGTTCTTGTCTGGTCATCGCACGGACCAGCAAGTTCCCTTCATCGTCGCGTTGCATGATTAGTCACTCAAAATTAATTTGGCGAGTGATCAAGCCCCCGGCTCCGCGTACCACGGAGTGATTGGGCCTTACAACCCCAAGAGAAGGGACGTACCCTTTGCGCGTGAGTCGGTAGCTTACACTTACAACCACACGATTCGCTATCGCGGACGCTATTAAAATGGGCAACAGAGTGGCGTGATCAACTCACACGGAAAAAATAATTTATAGTACAACGCTCTTTTCATTTTGAAGACAGAGCCGGCGGAACAACTTACCCCCGAAACTTTTAGCCCCGGTCTCCCATACGACACTTTCCCTGTCTGACCGTTTTGCTCGAACAATCCCAGACGAGCACCCAAAATATTGTGAGATTTGGAAGCGACCGGATCAGAAGCAGGGTAAAATAAGGCGACTTGCATACCACTAATCAAGTTTATTAAAATTAGGTACGAATATTATGTACGTCTCGATAATCTTACTGCGCTCGCGTATCGAATCCGACTCTGGTGACCGCTCTTCGATTGTCGATCACCCCATGCTCCTCCAAAACACACACATATCACACATCCTTGCCACGCGCCACCAGTGTGGCCTGGAAAGTGGCTACAGGCGGTAGCTATATTCGAGTGGGGATAGCTACCCACGTCTACGCATGCGTGCGATGACGTCGCGACCGTTGAGCCAATTAACGCCAAGATGAAAATCGCTGGAAAATTCGCTGACGCCAACGCCAAGCCAAGCCCTAGCGGCATTTAGCGCAAGGTCTTAAACCGCGAAGTTCGAACTTTAAAGAATTAAGGATGAAGTTTATTACATTAGAAATTTGTCTCCGCCTTTTTCCTTATCGCCCGAAAAACTATGTATTGATTTCAAAAGAGGAACGAACGTACGAAGAAGCCTGTTTCTTCGCCTCTCATTTATCATCGACGTTGTAAAAGCACGGACGTGTTACAATAAAGTCCAACTTTTGATCAATCTTTAAATATCTTTAATATCTTCGTTCGTTTCCTAATAGTTCCGGTTAATATTCAATAATTAAATTCCATTCAGTTCAATAATCATTATTTGGTTCAAAGTTATTCGTTACTAGTTGTTTGTTCAATCAACTTCGTATGATTCGCGAGCAGAACCCTTGCGGGTTCCACGGACACCGAACCACATTGAAATTTCCATAAACAGTGAGAATTCCCGGTCGGCCCCGCAACATTCATCTTGGTGTTGATTGATTGACGTCACATGCTGATAAATTGTGGTACTAATCATTAATTACGTTTGAAGCACGCGGGAATATGTAATATTGATGAGATCCAAAAGAAAGTACAAAATAATAATGAAAATATCATTTATTTACGCACTAATTATGCTAAGTTCAAGCAATGTTATAACGTTATGTATGTATAAACGTAGTTCTTTATGTAGTATTTACAAAATATACATAAATTATGTTAAAAAATATATACAGGAAAGATAAAAGTTAATGTTACGGTTAAAGTATAATATAATGTACATATAAACAGGAACGTAGATTTTTTTTATATAGAGGGAAAATGCCTTTACGCATACCCAGACGGTGTTACCTGGGTTATGTGGGGCTCTCCGCTGTTTTGGGAATACCCACTAAAAACCCTCCTCTTTATAATCTTTGTTAGTAGACAATATTTCAAAATCCTGGAATGGAAGAATCAAACGTTAGTATACAATGCTTATATGCGCCTCGTGGTACAAGGCACGATATGATGCAGTGTAATAAGAATTTTTAAACCATTCTTACTTTTGCAACGCTGAGGCCAGTGATGCCAGAATCGTGGGACGCGGGACGAAACGCTTACCCCCACTATGACCTACCGTCGTCCCCCACTTTCTGCCCATTGCACTGCACACAAGCATATCCCTACCCTTGTCCGTGTGCTCTGCAGCCCAACAGGCAGCTCACACGGACAGGAGTAAAAATATGTTTGTGTGCAGTGTGGTGGAAAGAAAGTGGGGGACGCCGGTAGGTCATAGTGGGGGTAAGCGTTTGGTCCCACGTCCCACGATTCTGACATCACTGGCTGAGGCTGTTTCGGCGGACATCTGTGGCTTTATATTCTTTGTTAGTAGACAATATTTCATATGGATTCATCCGGCTCCGCTGCATGTAATGTTCCAAGGATTTGTTTCGGTGTTTCGTCTGTATTATACATTTTATGATTGAATAATTTTCGCATTGTGTCCGTTACTTTAAAATTAAAGCAGGTTTCATTTTTATTATTTAAATTTAATTTGTCTGTTGTCAATGCAGCTACTGTGTCCGTGCTCATTCTATTTGTGCCCTTATTCTTCATCCTTGTCACAAGGGAAAAATATCGTTCCACGTCAGCGTTTGGATGGGGCAGTGACATGCACAACTGTGCTAGTTTTGATATGTTTTCAAATTCATATTCATTTAAATCATTTTGAACAGTACTAATGTGGTGCCAGAATTCAGTGACACTGAGTGTTAGTAATTTTGTTTTGCCTTCTTCTGACGAATAAGATGCCAATGCAAACCACTCAGTCATTACAACCACAGGATTCAATTTAGATTTAAATTTCTGAATAATATTGTGTAAATCAGGCCTGGGATTTAAGTGAACGCGGCGGCCGATTTTCGGAGGCAACGCCTCCTTCCTCCCGCCGCGCGTCTTGGCCCCCGCGGCAGCCTAGGAGCTTGGAGCGCCTCAGGCCCGTACCATATGAACCGCGCGTAGCGCATTGGGGGGCCCCCCGTATCAATAGGTTTCCACATCATCCATGGGGGTACTATCATCAATGCGTTTTTTTTATAGTGGTATCCCCTATAGGCCTATTCCACTGTGTCGCGCGATAAAAAATGTATTGGAAAAACGCGTTTTATTATCAAAATTTCAAATATCTTTGGGAAAACTAGATTTTCGCGCACGTTTAGACGTGCTAGGGCCTAGGGGATACCACTATAGGCCTATAGGGGATACCACTTTTCAAAAAACAACGCATCGATGATAGTACCCCCATGGGTGATGTGGAAACCTATTGATACGGGGGGCCCCCCAATACGCTACGCGCGGTTCATATGGTACGTGCCTGAGGCGCTCCAAGCTCCTTGGTTGCCGCGGGGGCCAAGACGCGCGGCGGGAGAAAGGACGCGTTGCCTCCGAAAATCGGCCGCCGCGTTCACTTAAATCCCAGGCCAGGTGTAAATGGTTCGGCCGATGTTTATTTAGATCTAAAACCTCATCCGAGTGTAAAAATTCTAACGAACGTAAAAATGCCGTCATACAGCATTCGTTTTGCCATTGTTTCGCATGTGCATATAATTGTAAAATGTTTTCGGAATCACCCTCACAGTTCCTATTTCTGATTTCATCTATCGTTTGATTGCACTGTTCTCCTAAATAAACTGTTTCCATTAAATTCTCTCCATTGTCCATATTTAGTGTGTATAGATCGGTGCGCCGAATGAAGTCTGGTTTAATGAAGTTGCATGCCAATGATTTCATCAAATTCAAGCAGTGAGAGACCAGACGATGAAGTATAACATCTGCGGACTCAAATACTTTATTGAATTTAACAATTATGTCTAAGGCGTAATCCAGAAACTCCCAATACGCCTTTGTAAAAGGGCAATTCTTAAAATTATATATTTTCGTGGCGATGTCGGACTCATTTACAGACGATGCCGTTGCGAAGGCACTATACAGGGTGTTCCAAATATGCTGTGGTTCCTTGAAGGGGGTGACTCGGGGGGTAATTGCAAACAACTTTTTCCTTTGTGAAAATGTTCTCCGAGGTTTCGTTAACGAGATATTAACAAAAAGCAGCGACCAATCAGAGCCCGAGTCTGGCGGCCGAGTTCCCGTGCTAGCGTGGCCGCGTGCCGCGCTGCGACTACAAACAAACAACTCGGCATGCATCGAAGGAAATTGCGTAGAATGGCAAATGAAAAAGACGTAACAAATAAAATCGAACATTTTGTCATGATTTGTTTGTCATTTAAAGTAAATAATGAATAAAGGAGAAATGGATGAAAATCATGTCTAACGTAAAAAGACGAATACAAAGGTTTTCTTTAGAAGAATCGAAAATAATAATTATTTGAAGTGGAAGGATAAGGAATACGTAAATTTCCTTGTGTTAATAACGTAGCCACGACAAGGTAATGTAACAGGAAATGAACGAAAAGTGATCATAGTTCGTTATTGTGATTAAAATCCATAATTCAATAACGGCCAACAGTGTTGCTGATAACGAATGAGTTTGTTTAAAAACCGCTAAGAAATATTTAGGTATGGAAATTTTTAGAATTATCGCCGGAAATAAGCCATAGCCTGCGTTAAATTTAAGAAATAATAGTCGCCAATAATGTAACTAAAACTCACCCTCTCGAAAATTTACCTGCAGCTTGAAAACCTGTGTCAGTAGGTCACTGAACCGATCCTGGTAATCGACAGACGCGCTGAGTGCACAGCTGATCTCAGGTACACGACACAATCCAAAGTTAAGGGTCGCAACGTCAAGTGCGTCCGGGTTAATGTACCGAATATTCACTTCACTGCACACCTACTAACACTGATCACTTAATTTATTTTTCATGGAACGTGTTGTTTCTACGTTATACAAATTAGTGGAAATGTATTTACTTGGCGTTCGCAGCCATGGGTATTCCCGCGCAAATTCTCACGCTGCAGCACTTGCGTCCCCGTTGTTCGGGGGGTACACTCAGAACATCGCGTAATATTCTTCATCAGAGTACATTTCCGCGAAGTGATTGCTAGCTGACTGACAGGATTTTTTCCAAGCAACTTCCTCTACTCCCAAGTAGCTTCTATCGTTCCATTATGAGTTAACCCCCACCAGGACAAGAGGCTTTAGGTAAAAAGAAGCACATTTTCGAAACACACGTGCTTTGCAGAAGTGCAACGAACGAACCGTCGTACACTTTCACAAAAGCCCGTGCTCCGTCCTTTTACTGCCAATGTACCCATTGCTTCGAGGTAGGCAGTAGACACCACGTGTTTCGGTTCGAAAGGGTCCGAAGAGAAGAGAAATAGAAAGTCTTCGAGTTGCTATAAACAAGAAAATGCATACCATTCCTGTTTCCCCTTTCCGATACCCTGAGTTCACGTCTGCTACGAGGCGGAACCAATTAAGTCATAAATTATCCAAAACTGTAGGAAACCGTTCTCTACCGCCGACTAGCGGGACAATACGGTCATAAACCGCGACCCTGGCGAAATGCTCTGGCCGATCAGCCTGCTTAATTTTGGGGAACTAGAATTTAAAAAGTATTATCCACCATCAATACGCCACGCGAAGAGACAGAAGAAGATAATGTCCTTCCTTCAAATTAAAGACAGATCCCTTATCTTTCGAGTATAAACACGCGCTCGAATTTCAAAACAAAAGCACGCGTTGACGTATTCCGTGCGAGAAAAGGTGGCCTTGAAGTTCGATTGGTCCTAATCTAACCAATCTGCCTTGCATCCCTCCCAAACGGCCACTGTTTTGAAGAAGCCTCCTTGACAGCAATGTCACCTCCCCGAGGCCCACCAGTATAAACACGCGCTCGAATTTCAAAACAAAAGCACGCGTTGACGTATTCCTTGCAAGAGAAGGTGGGCCTCGGGGAGGCTACATTGCTGTGAAGAAGGCTCTTCAAAACAGTGGCCGTTTGGGAGGGATGCTGGGCAGATTGGTTAGATTAGGACCAATCGGACTTCAAGCCCACCTTTTCTCGCACGGAATACGTCAACGCGTGCTTTTCTTTTGAAATTCGAGCGCGTGTTTATACTCGAGAGATACGAGATCTGTCTTTACTTTAAAGGAAGGACGACGCCGGCGGGACCACGCGCTGTCAGCGGACTACCCCAAACACGTGGTGTCTGCTGCCTACCTCGAAGCAATGGGTACATTGGCAGTAAAAGGACGGAGCGCGGGCTTTTGTGAAAGTGTACGACGGTTCGTTCATTGCACTTCTGCAAAGCACGTGTGTTTCGGAAATGTGTTGGGTTCTTTTTACCTAACGCCTCTTGTCCTGGTGGGGGTTAACTCATAATGGAACGAGAGAAACTATTTGGGGGTAGAAGAAGTCGCTTAGAAAAAATCTTGTCAGTCAGCAAGCAGTCACGTCGCAGAAATGTACTCTGCTGAAGAATATTACGCGATGTTCTGAGTGTACCCCCCGAACAACGGGGACGCAAGTGCTGCAGCGTGAGAATTTGCGCGGGAATACCCATGGCTGCGAACGCCAAGTAAATACATTTCCACTAATTTGTATAACGTAGAAACAACACGTTCCATGAAAAATAAATTAAGTGATCAGTGTTAGTAGGTGTGCAGTGAAGTGAATATTCGGTACATTAACCCGGACGCACTTGACGTTGCGACCCTTAACTTTGGATTGTGCCGTGTACCTGAGATCAGCTGTGCACTCAGCGCGTCTGTCGATGACCAGGATCGGTTCAGTGTCCTACTGACACAGGTTTTCAAGCTGCAGGTAAATTTTCGAAAGGGTGAGTTTTAGTTACATTATTGGCGACTATTATTTCTTAAATTTAACGCAGGCTATGGCTTATTTCCGGCGATAATTCTAAAAATTTCCATACCTAAATATTTCTTAGGGGTTTTTAAACAAACTTATTCGTTAAAAGCAACACTGTTAGCCGTTATTGAATTATGGATTTTAATCACAATAACGAACTATGATCACTTTTCGTTCATTTCCTGTTACATTACCTTGTCGTGGCTACGTTATTAACACAAGGAAATTTACGTATTCCTTATCCTTCCACTTCAAATAATTATTATTTTCGATTCTTCTAAAGAAAACCTTTGTATTCGTCTTTTTACGTTAGACATGATTTTCATCCATTTCTCCTTTATTCATTATTCACTTTAAATGACAAACAAATCATGACAAAATTTCGATTTTATTTGTTACGTCTTTTTCATTTGCCATTCTACGCAATTTCCTTCGATGCATGCCGAGTTGCTTGTTCGTAGTCGCAGCGCGGCACGCGGCCACGCTAGCACGAGAACTCGGCCGCCAGACTCGGGCTCTGATTGGTCGCTGCTTTTTGTTAATATCTCGTTAACGAAACCTCGGAGAACATTTTCGCAAAGGAAAAAGTTGTTTGCAATTACCCCCCGAGTCACCCCCTTCAAGGAACCGCAGCATTTTTGGAACACCCTGTATAGAGGTAGCCATTGATCTAAAATTCTTTTGAGACATTCCGACCCTGCCAGCCATCTGGTTCCTGGTCGCTGTAGAACCTTTAGACGTTGCATGTTGAAGAACTCTTGTATCTCATCTAAATTGGAGAACTAAGAATATATGGAATGTATTAATTCCTCTACGAAAGAAGGCAAACATTTGCATGCATGCGATGCCACCACATGCAGAGAGTGGCAGATGCATGGAAATACATAAATTTCCGGATTGTCTTTTAGCAGCCTCGAGGTCAGTGAATTATGGGTTCCCACCATGACGTTTGCGTTGTCAACACATATTCCAACGACGTTGGTTAGTGGCAATTTGTATTTGTCCAACGACTTTACGAAACACGTATATAAGTTTTGGGCGTTAGCATCCGAAAGCTCAATTAAATTTAATAGATATGTACGTATCTGCCTTTTTTCCAGATAACGAGCTAGAAAACATAAAATCTTCGTATCTGTTAGGTCTGTCGTTTCGTCGATCAGAACAGAAAAGAATTTGCTATGTAATATTGTTCTACAATAACGGACTTATTTATTACGTTTTTGGCATGTGCTGCCAATTTAGTCCGTTCTGTGGACAGGAATGGGAGTACATATGGGTTTTTCAGTGCTTTCTGCATCATTCTAACAAAATGGCCATACGAACGAAACGGTCTATCGTGCTCTATTCCTTCCATACATATCGTAAGTTCTGCTTCCTTTATTTCGTCAGAAAAAGTCCTTTTGTCTGCACTTCTTAGTGACTTTGTTTGATAAAACGTGTTTATGATATGAATATCACTTCTAGCGTGTCTTTCTAGGCTCTCTTTCTTTGCCCTTAACAATTTTGAGCAAACTGTGCATTTCGCCCTCAGCGGATCATCAGCTTCTTGTACCCAAGGTTTGAAATATGGGTTCTGCAGCCAAGCTTCTCGGAATGCTTGCCTTTTTGCTTTATTTGCAGCAGGGGCAACGAAGGTGCTATCACTGCCTATTAAAAAAATACGAATTATTCATAAAATATTAAAAAACGATTTCAAGAAAACAATCATCGAACAAAGAAAATAAAGAAGAAGGTGAAATTAGAGATATATCATACTTGATTCACTGTCTCCATCTGAGATTTTACAAGCTCTGCTGCTCGGTCCAGCAATGCTAACATCAGCGCCTGTGTATAAAATATCCATTATTAGTAAATTTCTATTATCGTAACAATTCATACTACAAAATCTTAAAAGAATAAACTATATTCACTTTGTACTTGTATAATTTAAAAGACTGTTAAATTACAGATATATCTTACTTGATGTATCTTCCATAGATGAGCTAGTCCTGCCCTTGGTAGGTCCAACACTGCTAACATCAGCGTCTATGTATAAAATATAAAATATCCATTATTAGTACGTTTCTAATATCAAAACATTACATACCGTGTCAGTACGATCGTCGTATAATAGCTAATAGCTATTCTATAATCTGCATCCCACTTTAAAGTGGACTCGGTCCACGCAGGGATATTCTCTGTGGACTAATAGGTTGATTAGTATGAATTGTATAGATTTATATTTGTCTTACCTGATATTTTATTCATTTTTGATTTTTCACAAGTCACACAACACTTCAAAACTCGAAAAATAGACACAACTAGTACACGCGGCGATTTTAAAGCGCGGCGGGCGTGGTGTAATGGCGTCCAATGGCGTCCAGAAAAAAAGGTAACGGTAGTAACGTTCACTAATTCTTTTAAATGTATAAATACAATTATTATTATTTTTTTTTTCTACCGTTACCTTTTTTTCTCACTATTCATATAGTGTGGAAAAAATAAAGTATGAAAAAAATATATAGACACAGGCGGAATCGAACTCACGACCGCAACAACACCACGCTGACGTCTTACCGAACGCTCCACGGCATATTCTTAAATTGTGGTTATGGCTTTTATGGTTTCCATCGGCGCTATGAAATGTTTAATAATTTACATGTAATTATCTCTGTTATTAAGGCCCAATGGCACAAACGCTCGGACACGTATTTACATATTTTCGACATAGATCCATCGTGCCAAGGCTCATCAAAATCGATGTACACCTCACTGTGTCCTCCCCTTGTAAATATCATGCAAATCGGACTACTTTGACACAAGCTATTTGTATTCCTTACGTAAAAGTTGTCCGATTTGCATGATGATTGGTATGATTTTCATCGGAAAACCCCAAGGGATCCATCGGCGTCACTTCCATATCCATACGATAAATTATAAAGAATTTTTTTTTTCTTAAACAGATACAGGGTAATTCTGGAGATGTGCCCGTCACCCCGTGGCGAGGACAGCCCTTCGCCGTGCCTCACTCGAATTTTATGGCTTTTTCCGGAAAAAGGTCTGAATTTTGGGCCGAACGTAGCGAATTGGGGTCAGGTGCCCGCAGTGGAGGGTGACATATCCATTACAGCGTATTAAGAAATTATTTTCTTCGTCGTATCGAAGGGGAAGGGACGCCAATGGATTCCGGGCGTTCTCCCGATTAAAATCATACCAATCATCATGCAAATCGGACAACTTTTACATAAGGAATACAAATAGCTTGTGTCAAAGTAGTCCGATTTGCATGATATTCAGTATGATTTTCATCAGAAAAACATAAGGAATCCATTGGCGTCACTTCCCTTTCGATACGATGAAGAAAAGAATTTCTTAATACGCTGTACTGGGTATTGCACCCTCGACTGCGGGGGCTCGACGTCACTTCGCTACGTTCGGCCCAAGATTCATACCTTTTTCCGGAAAAGCCATAAAAATCGGGCGAGGCACTGCGAAGGTCTGTCCTCGCCACGGGGTACCAGGCCGCATCTTCTTGACGGGCGTTGCTCCAGAATTACCCTGTATCATTTGTGCAGTGTGTGACTCGACTACCCCCCGTGTAATCGGTCTGCGCGAAGTGGGGCTCAAGTTCGATCGTTATCAGTACTCCTGCCCGAGAGGAATACGATTTACTTTAATTATAGTACATGTGTGTTTTCTAATAAAGTGTTTCTATCGTCTCCTGAATTCAATAACTGGCATCCCGATATCTACGCTCCTACAATCCACCGTCAATACTCCTCGCGGAGAGACACAGGAAGAAAAGGGGTAGCCCGCTGTCGACGCGTGGTCCTCTCGAGTAGAAACACGAGCTTCAATATCAAAACAAAAGCATGCGTTGACGTATTCCGTGCGAGAGAAGGTGGGCATTGGGGAGGAGGTATTGCTGTGAAGAGGGCCTCTTCAAGAGAGCAGCCGTTTGTGAGGGATGCAAATCCGATTGGTTCTAATACAATCTGCT
This sequence comes from Andrena haemorrhoa, assembly GCA_910592295.1. NCBI lineage: Eukaryota > Metazoa > Arthropoda > Insecta > Hymenoptera > Andrenidae > Andrena > Andrena haemorrhoa. The sequence goes on from OU342942.1 coordinate 24,283,126, forward strand.
CCCTATGGTTGAAATTTAGTCTAGCAACTTCCACACCTCCTAACCTAACCAATCGAACTTGCAACCCTCCCAAAAGAACCGGCCATCCGAGCGTAGAAGCAAGTGCGAAGTAAAAGTAACGGTGCGCTTCTCGATACCGCAGATGTACCTACCTAAGTAGCATTTCTGACGAAAAGAATTGTCCAGCCTTTGGGCCTGGCGTAGATCTTTGGCAGGTAGGTATCTTTTTCAACAGGCAAGGCCCCCCGTGGCGCCAGCAAGGTCGACCCGGTCCTTGCTACTTCAGCGGGTTTTCTTCCAGTGAAAATCAGTAAATTTGCAAGCGCAATATCTCAAAAACCAGTGGAAATCAAGTGTATACATCAATGCTTATTGAATTTGTCTTGGAATGCACCTCTTCAAAAAAAATAGTTGCATTTAAAAAACCAAACTTGCCCATCGTATCTTTTAAAATAATAATCGAAAAAAAATTCGTCTGCGCTATTAAATTAGCCCCATCGAACCATGCAAGTCCATATTTTTTTAAATTTTTTATCTCCAATACTTTAGGAGACATTCAGCTGTCCATTTTTCCCGCGGACACCCTGTATATTGTAAATTATCTATTATAATTATAAATATAACACACATGTACATTTTTCTCAAAATTAGATCGTTAAAAAAGATTTAACTTTTCAATACGTTTTTTTATTGATGCAATAATGTAATCAATATTTGATTTGATATTTTGTACTTTCTTATCTAAATGTGCCCATACTCATTTATACTTATATGTGCCCACATTGTTAAAATATTGTTACTGTTGCTCGGCTGTATATTTGAATAATTTTGGTTAATACCATACTTGTATATTAAATTTTTTTTTACCGTTTCAACATATTCCTTCGAATCGAAAGTGATATCGTTATAAGTATGAATATGTATCGTTGTGTTACAATGTCTTTAAAATGGTTATTTGCATTATTGCTGCAACAAAGTGTGCTGTATTCTACCTGAGCCGCTTCTATTCGCCTTAACGATATCTTAACGATATTGTCGATATGTCGTTAAGTATCAATATGATATCGATAATCTATCGATAATCAATAGTCACACCTCTAGACATCGTAGTTCAACTTGCTTCAAGTTAAAAAAAAATTCCTAAAGCCTTTTGAAATAACCTGATATATATATCAGATCGTCTACAATGAAATGAGCGAATCTGATACCTATGAGCGATGTCACACAGGCGTGATAGGGGATGGTTTGTGGGTCCATATTTTCATTCTTTAAGTAAAAGTTACTAATATTTTTTTCAGGTTCTTAATTCTATGTTAAAAGAAATATGTGCAGCGTTATTGGAAGCAGATGTCAATATCAGACTCGTCAAGAAGTTAAGGGAAAATGTTCGTCTTGTTATCGACTTCGATGACATGGCTGGAGGCCTTAACAAGAGACGGATGATACAGAGTGCTGTTTTCAAGGAACTTGTAAAGGTATGATAAATTATTTCTATATTGCTAATACTAATGTGTAAGCGACGGAAAAAGAGAGCCTCGGGCGCTTGGAGTCGAACTCGCGATGTTCAGATTCGTTGCGCACTGATTAGCCGCATTATGTCACCACGACCAACGCCGACTCTTCGAGGTCCGTTAGACCCGTTACGCACTTGCGACAAGTTGCCGGCGACCAGGTTGCCGACGACCACGGGGTGCACGGGGACATATGAGTTCGTACGCACTTGGTCGCGGCGAACAACAAAGGTCTCTTGTCGACCATGTTGCCGGCAACTTGTCGCAAGTACGTACAGACCGCGCAATATAACTTTGCCTCCGAGCGGCGACCTTACCGAGTCACGGCCAACTCAGTCGCCGCTGGTCGCTGCTCGGAGGAAAAGTTATATTGCACGATCTGTACCGGGGCTTATACTCCGTCGCTACATTAGAATACCGTCGTGGGGCCTCATCATTTGCACTGTGTAAATCTGGCACTGACTTAAAAAAATTGAGAGTCATAGATTAAATAAGGAAAAAACTTATTTTCAACTTTTCAGTGCATTTTATTTATTTTTAAGTCGGCCTTAATTTTTAAAAATTGTTCATATTCTACTTTTTTTTTAGTTATTTAATTTGTATAACTACATTTATTTTAGATGACTTCCGTTTCCGGGCGCGTGAGTGAAAGTTGTGCGAAGGTAGTGTGTGCAATAGTAGTAGCGGAAGTGCAGGGAGGTGGCGAAGGAGAGAGTTGTGAGGGTGTGTGGAAGGTTGTGAAGGGCGTGTAAGGTGTGGGGGAAGAAAGGCAGTGGGTGTGGTTAAGAGCGCACGGGGTTTTGGGAGGTAGAAAGGAAGGTGTAGGAGGTTAGGTATGGCGCGAGGGAATTGAGCTGGAAGATAGCGGCAGAGCAACAGGTGGAGAATTGTGTGGGCAAGTAGAGGAAGATAGGAAGCCGTCAAGAAGACGGGTGATTTAAACGAGAGAAAATGAATAGACGATAGGAATAAGTAGTAGGGATTGGGACAAAGGAGGGCTGAACTCTGAAGGAAATAGGGAAGAGCGGGGAAAGGTGAAGAAGGAGGAGGGTAAAAAATGTGGAAAGTCGGTGGGAAGGACAGGGTGAGGGACAAGGAGGAGGAAAAGGAAAAGAGGAAGGAGGGATGCGGGGGAGTGAAAAGCCCAGAAGGGATAGTGTGAGTAGCATAGGGAGCAGCGTGGGTAGCTTGGACGGATATGGGTGGAAAAAGAGAATAGAAAGGGAGGAGGAAAAGGGGTAGGAGTAGGAGGGAGTGGGGGCAGGATTCGGGAAATGTGGGAAGACGGTGAGATCGCCGACAGGAAGGGAAATAGAGGAGAGGAAGGGAGGAAGAAAGGAGGAGAGGGGAAGCACGTAAGGTTTAATAAGGGAAATAATGTCGGAGCTAAGGGGGGGGGGGTGAAAGAGGAGTTGAGGAAGGAGAGTGAGAAGCTAAGGGAGGTAAAAGAGAAAATGAGAAAGGAGAGGGAAGAAAGAAGGGTGGAAAAAGAGTGGAGGGAGATAAGAGGGGTAGAAAAGTATACACGTTGGCGTATGCCGACGGCGTGCCGGTGCTGTTGGAGGATGAGGAGGTTATGAGAGGGATAATTGCGAGGTTGGATAGGTATATGGATGGGGAGGGGCTGGTGGTAAATATAGGGAAGACAAAAATAATGAGGTGTAGGAAGGGGGGAGATGGAAAAAGGTGTCTTGGAGGTGGAAGGGAAAGGAGCTGGAGAAAGTAGGGAGGTATACATCAGACTTGGGAATTAAGTGAACGCAGCGGCCGATTTTCAGAGGCAACGCTTCCTTTCTCCCGCCGCGCGTCTTGGCCCCTGCGGCGGCCTAGCAGCTAGGAGCTCCTCAGGCCCGTCTCACGTGAACCGCGCGTGGCGTATTAGGGCGACATTGTATCAATAGGTTTCCACATCGTCCCAGAGAGCACGATTGTGGATGCGTTTTTGTTTTGTCATCGCGCCACACGCGGTTCATATGGTACGGGCCTGAGGCGCTCCACGCTACTAGGTCGCCGCGGGGGTCAAGACGCGCGGCGGGAGAAAGGAGGCGTTGCCTCTGAAAATCGGCTGCTGCGTTCACTTAATTCCCAAGCCTGGTATACATATCTAGGGTACACGGTAATGAGGAGTGGGGGCCAGGAGGCCCACATAGAGGAGAGGGTAAGGAGGGGTGCGGCGATGATGGGCGATGATAGACAACGTAAATACAAGTATAAGCTAAACTGTTTTAAAACTTTACTAGCTTAATGTATCTGACGCACAGTGGCACATCCAGTACGAACACCTGGCCAAAAGTGAATAAATTTTTTTCCTGATTTTTACAGATCTATGTATTGCATTCCATTTATGATTTATCAGAGCATGATTTTTCACTAATACCAATTTTTATTGTACGACCCTCTTAGAGATATGCGATCTCAAAGTTGCTAGTGTTCTGATCTGAAACTGTTAGACCAGAAGTGAAAGTAACTTTTACATTTAATGTGGAACTACGATTTTTTTTCCGTGTTGGTAGTTTTCTGACATGCTCTAAGTTAATATAGATTCTGGTCTTATTGGTTTATTTCACTTTTTACAGCTATGGTAAAGGGGAATACACGATCTATATATTTTTTTTCTTCCCTTAACCCTTATGTATACACCCGGGTACCCCGGTGCCCACTTCGTCATATTTTTGCTTATAACTCGAATAAAAATGGAAATTTCGACTTGAGCCTTCAGATCCCCATTTTTAACTCTTTTAAAACCCAAAAACACACTGGTAAATTTGTTTCAAATTTTTTGAACCTAAACTAAATGACGTTAAAGTACATGAGCTTAGCGAACACACCCGGGTACTCGGGTACCCACTAGATGAAAAAATGATGTTTTGACTCCGGAATTAATTAATATCATTGATGAATATTTTATTGAGGTAACAGGGATTAATAAATAAACAATTACAATAATTTTCAATGTAAATTAAAGTATATTTATATTTATTTAGCGCAATCAATACATTTAATTGTCGATACACAATGTTCATCGCAGATAGGTTTCTCGCAAACTGAACAACATTTTCGCGTTTTCCTGCATCTTTTGATCGTTTCTTTGTAACAAATATGACAAGAACCCATAATTTTTTTCCTACCAGTACTGTCTTGAGGTTGCGTTTGTCCTTCAGAAGCAGCGGAAGGAGCAAGCTGTAGCGAGATTACGCTCTCAATCGCAATTTTTGTATTGTGGTTGCGCATTATTTGGCCATTCACAGAACGATCTTCAATAAAAGGTTTTGCCAATTCTTCACTCAGTTGACGCAAGAAAGTACGACGCTCATTAGTTTTCTTTTGGATCATTTTGTTGTTCTCATAATAAATTATATGTGACGTAAGAGCGCCTACGTCTAAGATATTGAAATTCATAGCAAGAGGCCATCTCTGCGTGCGCCTGTGTGTAGTGTACCGGGTTATCATTTGATCCATTGTATCTACACCAGTTTTGTATTTATTATAATAAGTGATCATATGAGGCTTTTTCTTTTTATCGTTATTTACTGCAGAATCAGAGTGCATTGTCGATAGTAAAATTACAGCTTTGTTTTTCTTTGGCACGTACGAGCAGAGTGCAACATGATCGTGAAAACCAAAGAGAGTAGAATATTCTTCTCTAGATTTATGGGGAGCCATTTGTTTCGGAATGTAAGGCTTATTTTTTCTCAAAGTACCAACAATAGTTAATTTCCACGACAATAAGTGCTACCAAGAGGTAAAGTAGTAAAATAATTATCCCTAATAATATTTCTGCCTCTTCCTTTTAATGATGCTGCAAGTTCTTTTACCACTCTCTCTCCTTGATTTTTTTCACGAACATTTCCAGTTTTTCCTGAATAAATAATCCCATGCAGAGGGTATGCATTCTCGGCATCGCAAATCCACCAAATTTTAATCCCGTAGTTAGCTGGTTTTGAAGGTATACAGGGTGTTCCAAAAATGCTGCGGTTCCTTGAAGGGGGTGACTCGGGGGGTAATTGCAAACAACTTTTTCCTTTGCGAAAATGTTCTCCGAGGTTTCGTTAACGAGATATTAACAAAGAGCAGCGACCAATCAGAGCCCAAGTCGGGCGCCCGAGTTCCCGTGCTAGCGTGGCCGCGTGCCGCGCTGCGACTACGAACAAGCAACTCGGCATGCATCGAAGGAAATTGGGTAGAATGGCAAATGAAAAAGACGTAACAAATAAAATCGAACATTTTGTCATGATTTGTTTGTCATTTAAAGTGAATAATGAATAAAGGAGAAATGGATGAAAAATCATGTCTAACGTAAAAAGACGAATACAAAGGTTTTCTTTAGAAGAATCGAAAATAATAATTATTTGAAGTGGAAGGATAAGGAATACGTAAATTTCCTTGTGTTAATAACGTAGCCACGACAAGGTAATGTAACAGGAAATGAACGAAAAGTGATCATAGTTCGTTATTGTGATTAAAATCCATAATTCAATAACGGCCAACAGTGTTGCTTTTAACGAATAAGTTTGTTTAAAAACCCCTAAGAAATATTTAGGTATGGAAATTTTTAGAATTATCGCCGGAAATAAGCCATAGCCTGCGTTAAATTTAAGAAATAATAGTCGCCAATAATGTAACTAAAACTCACCCTTTCGAAAATTTACCTGCAGCTTGAAAACCTGTGTCACTAGGTCACTGAACCGATCCTGGTCATCGACAGACGCGCTGAGTGCACAGCTGATCTCAGGTACACGACACAATCCAAAGTTAAGGGTCGCAACGTCAAGTGCGTCCGGGTTAATGTACCGAATATTCACTTCACTGCACACCTACCAACACTGATCACTTAATTTATTTTTCATGGAACGTGTTGTTTCTACGTTATAAAAATTAGTGGAAATGAATTTTTACTTGGCGTTCGGAGCCGTGGGTATTTCCGCGCATATTTTCGCGCTGCAGCACTTGCGTCCCCGTTGTTCGGATGGTACACCCAGAACATCGCGTAATATTCTTCATCAGAGTACATTTCTGCGACGTGATTGCTAGCTGACTGACAGGATTTTTCCCAAGCAACCTCCTCTACCCCCAAGTAGCTTCTCTCGTTTCATTATGAGTTAATTCCCACCAGGACAAGAGGCTTTAGGTAAAAAGAAGCCAGCACATTTTCGAAACACACGTGCTTCGCAGAAGTGCAACGAACGAACCGTCGTACACTTTCACAAAAGCCCGCGCTCCGTCCTTTTACTGCCAATGTACCCATTGCTTCGAGGTAGGCAGCAGACACCACGTGTTCCGGTTCGAAAGGGTCCGAAGAGAAGAGAAACAGAAAGTCTTCGAGTTGCTATAAAGAAGAAAATGCATACCATTCCTGTTTCCCCTTTCCGATATCCTGATTTCACGTCTGCTACGAGGCGGGACCAACTAAGCCATAAATTACCCAAAACTGCGCGTAGTTCCGCCTGCAACGTCCTACCTTCAAATTAAAGACGAATCCCTTATCTCCCGAGTATAAACACACGCTCAAATTTCAATACAAAAGCACGCCTCGACGTATTCCGCGCGAGAAAAGGTGGGCTTGAAGACCGATTGGTCGTAACCGAACCAATTTGCCCTGCATCCCGCCCAAACGACCACTGTCTTGAAGAGGCCCTCTTCACAGCAATATCTCCTCCCCGAGGCCCACCAGTATAATGACGCGCTCGATTTTCAAAACAAAAGCACGCGACGACGTATTCCTTGCGAGAGAAGGTGGGCTTGAAGTTCGATTGGTCCTAAACGAATCAATCGGGCCTGCTTATCTCTCGTGTATAAACACGCGCTCGAATTTCAAAACAAAAGCACGCGTCGACGTATTGCGTGCGAGAGAAGGTGGGTCTCGGGGAAGAGATATTGCTGTGAAGTGGGCCTCTTCAAGACAGTGGCCGTATGGGAGGGATGCAGGGCAGATTGGTTAGATTAGGACCAATCGGACTTCAAGTCCACCTTCTCTCGCACGGAATACGTCAACGCGTGCTTTGTTTTGAAAATCGAGCGCGTGTTTATACTCGAGAGATAAGGGATCTGTCTTTAATTTGAAGGAAGCACGACGCAGGCGGGATCACGCGCTGTCAGCGGACAGGACGACGCAAGCGGGACCACACGCTTTCAGCGGACTACCCCTTTTCTTCCTGTATCTCTCCACGAGGCGTATTGATGTTGGATAATACTTTTTCAATTCTGGTTCCCCAAAATTAATCAGGCTGATCGGCCAGAGCATTTCGCCAGGGTCGCGGTTTATGACCGTATTGTCCCGCTCGTCGGCGGTAGAGAACGGTTGCCTACAGTTTTGGATAATTTATGACTTAATTGGTTCCGCCTCGTAGCAGACGTGAAATCAGGATGTCGGAAAGTGGAAACGGGAATGGTATGCATTTTCTTCTTTATAGCAACTCGAAGACTTTCTGTTTCTCTTCTCTTCGGACCCTTTCGAACAGAAACACGTGGTGTCTGCTGCCTACCTCAAAGCAATGGGTACATTGGCAGTAAAAGGACGGAGCGTGGGCTTTTGTGAAAGTGTACGACGGTTTGTTCGTTGCACTCCTGCGAAGCATGTGTTTTTCGAAAATGTGCTGGTTTCTTTTTACCTAAAGCCTCTTGTCCTGGTGGGAGTTAACTCATAATGGAACGAGAGAAGCTACTTGGGGGTAGAGGAAGTTGCTTGGGAAAAATCTTGTCAGTCAGCTAGCAATCACGTCGCAGAAATGTTCACGGCCCAATAATACCTATTACGCGATGTTCTGGGTGTACGCCCCGAACAACGGGGACGCAAGTGCTACTGTGCGAGCGTTTTCACGGGAATACCCGCATATCCAAACCCCAAGGTAGGGTACGATTCGGCGTTTGGCGTCAAAATTATTCTGAACATCGTTGTGCGAATTCACGCTGCGGTGAAGAACATAATTCCACAAACTTTGCAGGCCGTGCATAGCCAGCTGATCGTACGTGCTGAGGTGTGCATAGACAATTTTTATAACGCAGGAACAACACGTTCCATGAAAAATAAATTAAGTGATCAGTGTTAGTGGCCGTGCAGTGAAGTGAATATTCGGTACATTAACCCGGACGCACTTGGCGTTACGACCCTTACCTTCGGGTGGTGTCGTATACCTGCGATCAGCTGAGCACCGGGCGCTACCCTACCATAAAACTTTTCGTCCACCAATGACCAGGATCGGTACAGTGACCTACTTAGTGACACAGCTTTCCGAAAAGAAAGGAAAGGAATGTCCGAAAGGGTGAGTTTTATTTAATTTCTGTTCGATTTTAGGGTAGGTACAATAACAGTTTGAGTTAAAAAATATGAAAACATTTCAATCATCGAAACAATTTCCATTACTATCAATTACCTTTCGCCATTTTTCTGGCAGCTTACGAATATCACCGCGATAGAAATTCGGTAGCTTTGTACTGATTATGTAAATCCAGTCGGAAACAATTTATTCATACACCTGATATTATTTTTTAACTTTAGTTATGTTGGCCGTTATTAATCTACGGATTTTTACCTCAATAACGAATTACGATCACTTGTCGTACATTTTCTGTTACATTACCATTAAGTTTATGCCTTATTTGAAAATGAAATTTATGTATTTCTTGTCCTCTCACCTCAAACAATTATTATTTAAGATTCTGTTTAAAAAAAGTCTGTGTAACGCGGTTTCCTTCGATGCATGCCGACTTGCTTGTTCGTACGTTCGTAGTACAAGCGCAGCCGCCTACCGCGTAGCCAACGCTACCGCGGGAGCTCGGGCGGAAGGCGCTCGCTCTGATTGGTCGGGGTTTTTTGTTAATATCTCCTTAACGAAACTTCGGACAATATTTTCGCTATGGAAAAAGTTGTTTCAAATCACCCCCTGAGTCACCCCTTTCAAGGAACTCTGACATTTTGGGACACCCTGTATACAGTAGACTGGACAGCAGGATATCTCCTAACATATGGGAGATAAAAAAAAATATGGAATTGCATGGTTCGATTGGGCCAATTTATTAGCGCAGACGAATTTTTTTTTTCGATTATTATTTTAAAAGATACGATGGGCAAGTTTGGTTTTTTAAATACAACTATTTTTTTTGAAGAGGTGCATTCCAAAACAAATTCAATAAGCATTAATGTATACACTTGATTTCCACTGGTTTTTGAGATATTGCGCTTGCAAATTTACTTATTTTCACTGGAAGGAAACCCGCTGAAATAGCAAGGACCGGGGTCAGTCTTTCTGGCGCCACGGGGGCCTTGCCTGTTGAAACAGGTACCTACCTGCCAAAGGTCTACGCCAGGCCCAAAGGCTGGACAATTCTTTTCCGCCAGAAATCCTACTTAGGTAGGTACATCTGCGGTATCAAGAAGCGGGTGCAATATCCATTACAGCATATTAAGAAATTCTTTTCTTCATCGTATCGAAGGGGAAGTGACGCCAATGGATTCCTTATGTTTTCTGATGAAAATCATACCAAATATCATGCAAATCGAACTACTTTGACACAAGCTGTTTGTATTCCTTATGTAAAAGTTGTCCGATTTACATGACATTTGTAATGATTTTCATCGGAAAGGCACTCGAACCCCTTCGAGGGTCGAAAGCCATAAAAATCGGGTGAGGCACTGCGAAGATCTGTCCTCGCCACGGGGTAGACCGCATCTCCTTGGCGGGCGTTGCTCCAGAATTACCCTGTATCTGTTTAAAAAATAATTTATTCTTTATCGTATGGATATGGAAGTGTCGCCGATGGATTCCTTGGGGTTTTCCGATGAAAATCATTACAAATGTCGTGTAAATCGGACAACTTTTACATAGGGAATAGCTTTTACATAAGGAAAAGCTTGTGTCAAAGTAGTTCGATTTGCATGATATTTGGTATGATTTTCATCAGAAAAACATAAGAAATTCATTGACGTCACTTCCCCTTCGATACGATGAAGAAAAGAATTTCTTAGTACGCTGTATTGGATGTTGCACCCGCCTCTTGATACCGTAGATCAGGGCTGTGCAACCCGCGGCCCATGGGCCGCATGCGGCCCGTTCCCCGACTTGCCTGCTCTGCTGGGCCGCAGGAGAACGACCCCCACCATACTCGTTTCACTCCTACACTATACACAACCACACGGAGGTCTCGCTCCTACATAGCTGATATTGCTGGTGGTGGAAGAATCGGCTAACTGGTAACGGGGATTGTGCGGCCCGCGGCGGCGAGCAAGTTGCTCAGCCCTGCCGTAGATGTACCTACCTAAGTAGGATTTCTTGACGGAAAAGAATTGTCCAGCTTTTGGGCCTGGTAGACCTTTGGCAGGTAGGTATCTGTTTCCACAAGCAAGGCCCCCCGTGGCGCCAGCAAGACCGACCCCGGTCCTTGCAATATCTCAAAAACCAGTGGAAAACAAGTGTATACATTAATGCTTATTGAATTTGTCTTGGAACGCACTATCAACTCACCTCTTCAAAGAAAAATAGTTGCATTTAAAAAACCGAACTTGACCATCGAATCTTTTAAAATAATAATCGAAAAAAAAATTCGTCTGCTCTATTAAATTGGCCCCATCGAACCATTCAATTCCATTTCTTTTATCTCCCATATGTTAGGAGATATCCTGCTGTCCAGTCTACCGTGGGACACCCTGTATATTTCTACATATTATAAAATAAAGCCCCCGGTAAGCTTCCATTTTCAAGGAATACTTCACTAAAATGGCCACTGCTCGGTTTCCGCTTGCCATAGGTTAATATTTCATATATGTACATTTTTCTGGAAAAATGCTGTATAAAACGGTGGAAACCGCATCACAATCCGTCCAGTGGTTCCCCAAGATTAATTCGAACAGACAGACGCCTGCGTTGCCGTTGCGCCCGTTCGCCTAAGTGTTCCCTGCACAGTGGTGAGGATGGTGCGTCACATCGTTAGCTGTTCTATGAACGATGCGCTTCACGCGAATCTGTTAGGAAATGGTACAGTTCGATCCCTTTTAGCGGGAACAAAATCCTCCGGCCCTCTCTGTACACGTTTTGAATTATAACGTCGCAGTAGAGTATTCGAGAAAAATGTAAATGGCATCACCTTGTTCTTGCTAAGTTTCGTTTATGTATCTTTATACTTTATTTGTTTATATTTTGATATTAAAGTACAGTAGAGCGTCACTTATCCGAACCCCGATTAACCGAACCGTCGATTATCCGAACCAGTGGTGCATAATCGCTATCCCCACCACTTCTTCAAACCAGTGTAGCAGTTCCGATTGATTGATTGACTTTTGCGTAATATAAATTAACGCAGTAGTACTCTTGTATTTAATAAGTAATTTTAGATGTAATTCCTAAAGTTATAAACTGTGTAAAGTACATGCATGCTTCATCCTCCGAACTGTTCGATTATCCGAACAATTCGAATTTTCGAACCACCTTGATCCCAAGCAATTCGGATAATTGACGCTCTACTGTAATGTGATTGCAATAGGACTTTAAGTGTGATTGTGTCTATCTATGAATGAGAAAACAAATCCATCCAAGATGATTAAGAGAAATCTCCAATCCAATAGGTTATGGGCCCAGGCCACGTGGTAACAAAGAGTTTTAGGTCTAAAGAAAATCATGAAGAAAATGTTGGAGGCAGATTATCTACAATTGCAAGCCGGCAATTTTGGAAATTGGCTGTTCAGGGTGGAATGCCGGTTGAATGAAAAATAATTAAAAGAGAATATAATAAATACCCGCGCTCAATTGAGCAGGACGAACTGCAAAAATTCCTACAAAACGACGCAAAAGCAAAATCCATTATAGGTGCAATGTGTAATGGGCAAGCACCTGAATATAATAAGACGTGAAAACAGGAAAGGAAATGATATACACATTGAAGAAACTGTTTCAAAGAAAAAGTTGTGGTGTCAAAACTGCACCTAAGACGCAAACTGCTGATGTTAAAATGTAGAGACACCGAGACACTTGAAGAGTACTTTTTAAAATTTGATAATTTGGTGCGAGAACTAGAGTCTACAGTGGTAAAAATTGAGTACGTAGACCACAGTACGTTACCTGCTGATAGGACTTGATAGTAAGTACGATTCTGTAATACCGGCAATCGAAACAATACAGAACTGCAAAGTCCCGTCTACTTGCAAAGGAATTGAAATTGGGTAAAAAAACAGCGAGCATGCGCCATCACAGAATGAAGTCGCATTCAAGACAATAATATGCTTCAAGTGCCAAAAACCTGGGCATGTGGCGTACGACTGTACACAGAACAGTTACCATGGGCAAGGACGTGGGCAGCTTCGCAGTCGTCCTAGAGGACGAGGACACACTATTGCTCATGGAAGAGGAGTAAATGGAAGCAGACGATCTCCTCCCCCTGCGGCACAACTTGGTCAGTCGCTTAGCGTGGCGTAACGCTCCTTACAGGATTTCAGGATTGGTTCGAGTGGCGTGCGATAAAGAATTAAAATTCAAGAACAAGAATTAATCTTAATAGTGTTTATTCAATAAAACACCTCTAAATTATACAAACGAACAAAAATTAACGGTTTATAATATTAAAGAAATTAGAATGATTAGGTTGCGACTCTCGGTCGGTACAAGAAGTAAAGCTGATCGTCTTGGGTTGCGACTCTTGGTCGGTACAAAAGAATGCCCGTTTGATCGATCGATTTGATGCAGAGTAACTTAAATAACTAATAACGACGTCTTAGTCGATTGAAAGGAATTAGCTTATGGAAAATGACTCTTTTGGTCGATGTAGAAGGATAATAGATTTATATAGTAGCTTAGGATTTAGGAATTGAATATGTTAAGTTGAGATCCGTTTTGAATTGTTCTCCGTTTCATCAGGGGCAGGTTTTGCCACCTGGAATAATCTCGCTCCCACGTTGCTCTGGAGTAATATTACTAACCTGAGATGAATTGTTAATAACATAGGTTCAACATCTAAGGGGCCTACAAGGCGGCTTCCAAGGCAGATACGTCGTTAGACCTGGCGACTATGGCTTTGGTCAAAACGCTCAACATTACCCAGGGGCCTACCAAGCGGCTTCCAAAGTTGGAGCCTTAATTTATGTCGGGATCAGCTATTAGCTTTAAATGATCCTTTTGCATTGAATGGTATTGAAGTATTGAATGTTGGATATTGAATGAATCTCTCTGGGCTCTCGTGCCCGTATTTATACACATTCTGGATCCTGGGAGCGAACCAATAGGAATGGGTTTCCACTATTACGCATCACTTATTCTCCGCTCGCATGATCTATTCTCCAGTCAGTCTACAAGGCGACTGGTCACTGCGCAGGCGCGCGTGGAACGCTCGGTTCCCCCACTCTTCGCCATGCACACATCGCTGCTCTCGATCCTTGCTCTCGCCTATCCGCCGATCGACTGAGGATCGCGCATGCGTTCGATTCTCCCACTCCTCATCACTCAATTCTCTCTTTCATCGCACTCGCGTTTTGCGGTACTCTGAGCTAATATCAATATTAATACTAAACACACCTTATAAAAGTAGGAATAATAAGAATATAATAAGAATATAAGTTTTTAGGTGCTTATTAATTAGTTTTATTAACGAGAAAAAGAAAGGAGCAGTTTTGGGGGTTTGTTACACAGAGATGACAATAGAGACTATTATCATAGACACCGGTGCTACTGAACATTTGGTAAGAAAGGAGTTGGCATCATATATGAGAAAAATAGAAGAACTGTCATAACCAATAAATATAGTAGTTACCAATAATAAGGTAATGACAGCACACAAGAAGGGACAGCTAATCCGAATAAAGGTAAAGGTATAGAAATAACTATAAACGCTCTAATTGTTGCGGATTTGAGATTCAATTTGCTGTCACTGTCAAAGATAGTAAGTAAAGGCTTTAAAATAAAGATAAATATAAATGGATTGGAGTTGTGTAACGGAGGTTTCACACTACATGCATAACTGACAAACGAGCTGTACACTTCAAGATTGGAAATAAAAACCGAAAACTCGCATCAGACGATGGGTGCTGAAGTTTGGCACCAGAGGTTGGGACAACTGAATAGGTGGAACATGAAGTTGCTGGGGTTACCGTACAGTAAAGAAATGTGTGAAAAATGCATCGAAGGGAAAGCTTGCAGATTCTCATTTGATAAAAATATAAAAAGAACACACAGGATTGGAGAGTTGATTCACACCGATGTATGCGAGCCGATCACACCGGAAACAACAGAAGAATACAGATATTTCCAGGTCATCGCACTTCACCGTCGTGTACTTGCTGAAAAGAAACAACGAGGTAGAACAAAATTTGATTACGTACGTAAAAGAACTAAAGGTTCTATTCAATTTAAAGACAGTGAGAATAAGGATGGAAAATCGTGTGCAGGTATAAAGGAATACAAATGGAATATACAATACCATGTAGCCCGCAACAGAATGGAAAGTCGGAGCGAATGAAGCGGACAGTCATGGACAAAGTAGGAACGAAATTACTAAAGCACTTGTGGGGTGAGGCCTTGAGAGCATCAACGTATGAACTGAATCGCTTACTTACCGCTTGCCTGAGAGGAAAAACTCCCGCAGAAATGTGTCACGGACATAATTAACTCTAAAAATTAAGAGTATTTGGTAGTAAGGCGTGGGTGGTTGATCTAGTAAGGACAAACAAGTTGCAACCCAAGTAAAGACCGATGAGGTTTGTGGGTTACAGTAAAAGAGGATATCGTCTATGGAACCCTCAAGGGAATAAAATAGTAGAATCGAGGGACGTAACATCTGTCGAAAACAAGTACAAATATATTGTAGAAGGTGAAGTAGAGACAGAAGCGAAGGAAAATAAACAAATATATATCGAAAACAGAAATTTATAAAATGAAAAAGTAGAAGAAGATGAGATAGAGGACAGTAGTCAGGAAGAGCACAATGCAAATGAACCAGAGCAAGAAGTAAATAAAGAGGAGCAGTACACAAGATCTGGACAACGAATAGACAAACCAAAGCATTTAGAAGATTATGAAGCTTATACCACGTACTGCATGATAACCCAGACAAATGGATTGTTACAATATGAAGAAGCAATTGAAGACAGAGAATGGCAAGAAGCAATAAATAAAGAATTGGACGCATTGGAGAAATGAAAAACCTGGAAAGAAGTTTAATTGCCGAAAGATAATAAAGCGATAGAAACAAGATGGGTTTTTAAGTCGAAGAAGACGGCACAAAGAAAGCGCGATTAGTAGCAATGGGATTGCATGTTCAAAAACTGATTCAGTACGATGTAATGTATGCGCCAGTTGCCAGAATGTCAACAGTAAGGATGATAATATGAAATGCCATACAGGAAAATTTGAATATAAGGCAATTGGATATACGAACCGCATTCCTAAATGGAGAAGTAAAGTCAGAAATTTACAGGGTCATCTGTTAAAACTGCAACCTACGCGTGCGCGAACAGACGAAAATGGCAGCACCGCCTCACGGACGCATTCCACTATAACCATTCACTGGCCCAGCGTTTGGAGGGTTGCCAGCGACCACTGGACAGCAATGATGCCCGAGCTTGGAAAATTTTAGGATGATGGCCACAGTGGTTTGAAATCCCAGAAACGTGGCAAAAACAAAAAAATTTTAAATGAGTAAATTGGATATATTTTGTTATAAATCGATAGTAGACTATATGCCACAACTGTTTGATGTGTTATTCTCTTGTTTTTTAACCTTGGCCATATTTCATTATTATTTGCATTTAGTTGTACACTTTTTAAGCGAATTTTTAGTGTTATATTTATTGCAAATGATGGATTTGGTAAATGATACTAACCAAGCTAGTAGCTGTATAGGTAAGTAACAAAATACATCAAAAGTCATTATTCTATTCCGTGGCTGCTGGTAACACTGGAGTGAAATTCAATTTCTGTACGTTGTTAGTTTTAGGTTAGTTCCCAGCACTTCCCAGTGTAAAATTTTGTGTGCTTATAATACGTAAACATCGGACTTTAATAATCCAAATAGAAAATTTGCTACTTTTTGCCACTTTCAGAAATATTACATTTTTTCTTCACGTAGGTTTTGCTTAGGTCGTACAGAATGTGGCATTTAAATGGAAATACCTAAATATCTCCGTTATTAGTGGTCGTATGAAAATGCTCCAGAGGACAAAGTTGTACTGCTTGGAAGGGCACGTGCAATAGTACATGTTCCCATTTAAATGCCCCACGCTGTATTTTCTTTTTTTTAGATTTCTGTCCAGAGAGTGTCTTTAACCCTTTCGCACCGGACGGGACATATGCTGTCCCAGTCTGGAAAATTGTTGATATTACATCAATGAAGCTTGTGAAATCATTGTTGTTGATGGTACGCTGTTATGGGGACGTTTATGCGTCTCCAAGACCTTCAACCTTTTAGGCATAAAAGTTATTTTATCCAATAATCGCTTGGAGGAGAAATAACTGATCCCGGCAATGGGGCGCACTCGGACTGATTTTTCGCCGTATTGAAAGGGTTAAGTTAAGTAGAATGGAAGTATACACATTTTTTCGTAATTCTAAAAAATATTCATTAGAAGAAAAATTTGACGAAATACACCAAGCAGTTATGAATCGCACTGAATGTCCGTCGACCAATGAATACACCATTAAGAAGTCATTATCCCGTTTTATTTTGATTTTCACGGCCAAGTGGTTTAAGGCAAAACGAACGGAAGCAAAATTTATTCAAGTTAATAAAGATTGATTGGAGGGTTTCATTGAATTTAAAAAAGTTAACGTAAGTAAGACGTCTGGTAGATGCGGACGCCCTGAATTATCATTCCGCGAATGCTCCGAACGAACGAAACGTTTGAAAATACAAGATTTGAAGACTCAACGAAGTTTAGATGAATTGGGCTGCGCTACTGAAATGTGTTTACCCTCCTCAGGAATAGTAGATGCATAACAAATTATTAAGGAAATAATATCTAGTTCGCCAAGTACATTGAAAGAAAATAAGTTGCAAATGATGTCGGGAAAGAAGCCCTCGCAATGATAATTGATACTAAATTCATCCGTCATCAATATATTAGAATAAGATCGGAAAATAAAATGCGGTTTGCACCTTATGAGAAAGTATTAAAAGTCAAAGAAGAGTGTTACTCCAATAGAGACAATATTGTTATCACTTCCACGTGTCTTGAAGTGAAATTACAGGCACTACTCGGTCACACAATTTCGAGATTGTTATTTCTCCAGATAGATGTCCTGAAAACATTAACTAGAGAGAAATTACAGAATATAGTCATGATAAGTAAATGGGACTTTGACAGATCATCGACTAACAGCGAATATAAACAGAGATTTGACAAAGATGACTGTTCAGATTCAAGTGTGTTTATGACTTCCTTAGTACCGATTCAGCTAGTTTGCAATGATTCCGAACAAAAAGATTTAATTATTTCGCAGAATCCTAGAACATCATCTACTCGTGTTTGTCGACCTATAAAATTTAAATTCAGTAAAGAATCGAAAAACGTTATAGTTGCCGAGAAGATTAACATTCGAGAACAGGGTTGGGTTAAATATTTCCGTTAGTCATAAGCTTCTATTAACTGTGGTTGATAGAAAAGTTTGTAATGCATTAACGGAAACTGCATCCACCCAAAAATGTTATTTGTGTGGGCTTACGTTCAAACATTTTAACAATCTAGAAATTGTTTATCGAGCAGCAGTAAATATATCTAATACTGAATTTAGATTATCTGTGCTTTATGGGTGGATCAGTTTTTTCAAATGTTTATTACATTTAGCGTACAAGTTACCATTAAAGAAGTGGCAAGCTCGGGGAGAAAAAGACAAAAAAATTGTGGCTGAAAACAAAAAAATATTCAGACGAGATTAAAAAAAGAATTAGGCCTTATAGTTGATTATCCAAAAGTTGGATTTGGAAATTCAAACGATGGAAATACTGCTAGGCGGTTTTTCCAAAGTCACGAACGTTCAGCAGCAATTACTGGCATTGATCAAGATTTAGTATATCGATTTGGTGTTATAATGAGATTGATCTCAAGTGGCTATGAAGTATGGAGAAATTTAAGAATTATACGAGAGCTACAGCAGAAACATTTATAAAACTGTTTCCCCTTGGATATAATACCCTTGGTATCGTGTTACGTCCTGAAGGGACTTCGTGTAAATCACCCCGAGCGGTTGGGATGGTTTACCGGGTTCATGCTCTGTTAAGGTGCTGAAACACGCCTTGACTATATTTACCAAGGATGGTGGAGGAGAAAAGGGTATTGAATGAATAGGTACTCGGATTTTAAAGGGAAACAAAATACAGTGAAATATATTCTTTAAAGAAAGTAATGTAATTAACATACCCAGAGACGGCGCTCCGTCTCTGTTGTCGCTCGCAGGTGTTCGGAGATAACGCACGGCATGCATGCCGTTTATCGTTCCGCTCGCTCGCGGTATCGCTGTACCAAGCGCAGGTCGTGGTCGCTCGCTGTGCTCTCGGGTGGCACTCAGGAGTCGGTGAACTTCTCGTCCGTCTGTTTCGCTCACCTGATTCGTCGCACGTCTTCGCAGCCGCGGTATCTCGTGTCGGCGCGTAAATGCTCTCCCGGCGAGGCCGTTTCTCGGTATGTCGGAACGGAGTGACACTTAGGCTAACCGATAGGCCGAGCGCGATTCGCGCGAAAAGACTCTAAAGCGGAAACGCGATCTAGACGGTGCGATTCACCGTCGATACTCCCTAAATCGAGCTCTGATCTAAACTGATTCTACGAAGACTCGCGGCCGAGGGCCGCGCCTCGCTCAATGGCGTTCGAATGGGGGAAACCGCCCCGTCGGCAATTGTCGATCGCGCCTTATTTGGAAGCCGCGCTTGTAACCGTCGACGCACAGTGAGGCATTTAGGGTCGAAACGCGGCACAAAGCATTTTCTGACTGAAAACATATATTTATCGTTAATTTTTCATTTCTTTCAGTTAGGACGTATACTTGTGGTCCTATTGATAAAAAAAATTAATGAAATTTGTTTATTTAAGAGGGCATAGTACTTTTTTGGCCTGAAAATTAAGCAGTCTTTATGAATTTTTTTCTATCTGAAATTGAAAATCTAGATAGATCGGGTTTGTTGCAAATGAAAGATCACTGTTTGAAAGTATTAAAAGAATTTTTATTTAAAAAAAGGCACCCTCCCTCCCTTCGCTATAATCGCTCAAAGTTGGCACCCGAACACTGAATTTCACTGAACTCCCGTTCAAAATAAACAATGAAGATTGGGAAATTCAGTAAGGTATAATTCCAAAAATATCAGAGATATCAAAATCAAATTTGGCACACTTCAAATACATACCTCAACACTTAATCCCACCAAAAAATTAGTTGAATTATGCAAACAACAAAACTATAAATAACAATACAAGTTCTGAAGAGTTTCGTGGTTTTCCTCTTTAAAACCGTGTAGTCGCGTTAAAAATTAATGAATGTGAAAAACAATCATGCTACATTATCACCCAAATATGCAGTCAACTACCTGTAAAAAAAAATGTGCAGTTTGGCGATATTTTTGTAAAAGGACTTAGTGCCGCGTTTCGACCCGAAATGCCCCACTGTGCGACGGTCACGTTGTCCTGGCGATCGCTTCGCGGTTTGCGACAACGTGACTGACACGCGCGAGGCGATTCCGCGGAATCGTCGTCTATCGAGGAAAGGCGACGCGTGGACAGCCAACACGGGATGGGCCAGAAGGGCCCATGTAACAATCGTATGCCTCCTATGTAGAACGGAATAGAGAATCTTTTTTGGAATTCCCGCGTGTCTAGTTACGATACGCATCTTGCGCCACCTACTATTGGCAAACGTGCCTCACATGGTCGCCCCTCTAGGTTAACCGCTCTCTAACGTTGTGTTCTCGCGTGCGTGATGGCGTGTCCGCCTTTTGTATTCTTACTTTTTTATATTACATTAGTTCAACATTTCTCAAGTCCACGGTTTTCCTTTTAAACCTGTTTCCTCTGATCTCGTCACATCCTAGTGTTCACAAAATTTTAATACATGGACCTGAAATAGTGACTCATGCTCTCTTACCAATTGGACAACTCAGTGAGGAGGCACAGGAGGCTCGGAATAAAGATTTCAAAATATCCCGAAAGAATTTTACACGAAAATCATCCCGTTCAAACACCAATGAAGATAATTATTTACTCTTATCTTCTGACCCAATCATTTCAAATTTTCGGCCACTACCCAGAAAAAAGTTGACATCTTCCTCAGCGGGTTATGGAAATGCTGGAATCCCTACATGCAGTTTGATAATTTCTCAAACATTAACACATAATGATTGTACATGTATAATGATGAATCTTAATTTATAAAATTATTCGACATATTTTTAATATTTAATAAATAATTTAAACAATTTAATATAAGATTTATCTTAAGTTTTTGAATTCAGATTCGTACTCAGCGACCTCGAAAACTCTAGAATACCGAGTTTAGACTAAATCTGATATTTTTTTGGTATTCGCGTCCGCCATTTTGTTTTTTTTGTTTTGACTTCAAATTCGTAATCGGCCACCTCGAAAACCTTAGTATACTCATTTTTGTAAACTTCAAAGATCACCTTCATATGTTTGCCATGATTCTGTGATTTCAAACTACTGTGGGATGGTCTCTTTCAAATTAACGTCGCAAAGAACTGTGCGGAATTTCCCGGCCTAGGTAAGCGAGCCGCGCGCTCCGGTTTTGTGATCGGTTTACCACTCGCACCTTTGAAAACATTGTCGACTGGTCTCGTACCCGTTTTAATTTCAAAAATTTTAGCTACGACAGGGTTGACCGCGGCGCTATACCCCTGCACGGAGATATTTTACACCACCTGCATGTAAAAGCCACAATAATGGTGCATCGTTAAAAAAATGACATTAACGGAAGCCGGTATAGGCGTAGCGTTAAGTAGCTAAAATGTTAAAACATTCAGACACAAAAATTGTAGAAAAAATTCAAACACCGCTACAATCAAAGACATGTCCGATTAGTTATCATTTATGTCGCATTAAGGATACAATTATAAACAAGAAAAACAGGACAATAGATTCAGAGGTTTGCAGAACTAACACATAATTGAATAAAAATATAATTTCTCAATTTATGAAAGTAATGATACAGAAACAACTAGGCTATTGTTGATCAACGCCAAGCATTTTAAAAGGAGCACTAAATACAGTATCAAATAAACAGTTTGCAAAAGCTTTATTATGGTTAAAAATTTGATAAAAGAAAAATTAAGTAAACGTAAAATATGTTAATTTATCCATTATTAAGAGGGAATAATTTTTCCTCATTTTTCGGCGCAAATTGCATTCCGATGTCTTTTATAGTTCAAAAGTTATACGAAAAAGGCCCCAAATTCTTCAACCTCGGCCGGGAAATTTCAAATAACTCTTTGCGGCGTTAATTTGAAAGAGACCATCCTACAATTTTCGAAGCTCGGGCATCACTGCTGTCCAGCGGTTGCTGGCAACCCTCCGAACGCCGGGCCGGTGAATGGTTGTAGTGTAATGCGTCCGTGAGGCGGTGTTACCATTTTCGCTTGTTCGCGCATGCGTAGGTTGCAGGTTTAACGGATGACCCTGTATATACAAGTACCACTTGGTGTAAAAAGGGAGCCGAATATAAAAAATAAGAATAGAGTACTAAAGCTGAAAAGAGCTTTGTACGGAATAATAGAATCGCCCAAGTGTTGTGCCCAGGCAACGCCCAAGCACACGTATTATACACGTTATACATATTATATTACCGTAGAACGTTCGAGACGTTCCTAAGCCAAATCGGTTGCGAGGCAAAGCGCGAATCTACAAAATCAGCGGAATTGCGAGCGCTTCAAGGTGACCACATACGGCGCCGCGAAGCGGGGGGCCCACGCCCAATAGCGGAACAAAAACCGATTTGCCGCCGCAAATCGACAGACTGGAGATCCGACCCTCGACTGGGTAACACGGCTAAAACCTACTTGTACACTTCTGTCTAGCTTAGTGTTTTTGAATAAAGACTTAGTCTTTGAGCTTAAACAAACTTGGTGCAGTTCACCCGGTGGATTCTTATCCTTTAAACACTCCCGAAACCACGATTACGCCAGATCTCCTACCAGCCTTGCGAGCCATCACGCAGGGCACAACAAAATTGGTGGCAGCGGTGGGATCTGCATCGTAAAAATTTTACCAAGCCTTGACGCAACCAATTACTCGACATTGTCTGGGAGTGAACTCTCTCTGACAAGATTATTGGGACATCGCAGTCACATAGGCTGGACAGGCTATCGTCGCTATCGAGGTAGCACAGAGGACCGAGGAACGGCCTTTGAGAAGACGTTCGACGCAGTCCGAACGACGACGAGCCTAACAACGAGTAAAATCGACTTGAGAGTGAACGGGTGAATCAACCATTTACAAAACACCAAATCCACCTACGAGGACGCACGGATCCGAGGACCGAGGCGCACGAGAGGACTTGGAGACAGAGGAACGTGTAGGAGCCGCACCTGAAGGACAGACGGAGAGCCGTACGAGGGAAGCAGCCGTCGGAGCACACAGCAGACAGCTGTACGGATCGACCTTGCTGGGTCCAGTTTCATCTAATCACCGCCGTTGGTTCACGTACGAGAGGACGTCCGACCGAGCTGACGACATGTGGTTGCGAGCAGCATTGTGAGTAAACGAAACTCATACCGAGTCGAAACAGAAAACTCGAACGTAAATATTGTAAACCAGAGTCCTAAAGAAATTCAGAAACGGTACATGCATGTCTATAGAAGACGAACGCGCGAATCAACTCAAACTCCCGGGTCAAATGTCGAGATCATTCGAATCGTTTTTCAATAAAAAGTTAACCTTCGTACGAGAAGAACTAGACCTTCTACCTTCTATAGACCATCCAAGACCGTCTCGTCACACACTTCGACCGCCGCCGTTAGAATTAAACGTTAGGAAGAACGACGATTCAAGCGCAGAATCGTCCCCGGAAAATTTCGTAACACCAAATAGAGAATACCCGATTTTATTAGCGGATTTTAGTTTGTTGGACGGAGTAAATTCGAAGGAACAAGAAATGTCGTTGCTTGACGGCGCTAACCCCCCCGGGCTAGCACCAGACGTAAAAAAATTATCTACCGCATTGTCGTTAGTCGACAAATTCGTAGGAAAATCGTCAGACGAACTTGCAGAATTTCTGAAATCTTATGCAAGCGCCTCGGAGTTTGTCCCTGCGGGCGAGTTACCGCGTTTCTTGAGAACGGTAATAGGAACGAAAATAAAAGACAAGGCAGCCAAGGTACTAGAATACAAGGAAATAGAGAGTTTCGATAAATTAAAGGATATCTTAACATCATTATTTGTGGACAAAAGGTCAATAGGAGCAGTCGGAGCGGAGTTTCACGCCTGTCATCAACGAGATGGCGAGAGTGTAAAATTATTCGCGTGTAGAGTAGAGGAATTAGCAGGAGAATTATCCGAGCTATCGGTAAAGCCAGGGAACAGCAACGAAGTAAATGACGCGTTAGTAGGATCGGTACAAGAACGCGCTTTAGATGTTTTCACCCTCGGATTGAACGTAAAATTAAGGACGATTATAAGGTCTCGAAACTATGTGACATTAAATGCAGCTATAGCAGCAGCAATAGAAGAAGAACAAGCAATGGGTCTAAATACCTCACGGAACTTTAGGAAGTCCGATGATCAGCCCAAAAGAAGAGAAGGGTCAAACGTACCGCATTGCGAACGCTGTAATAAATTAGGACATTTAGCGAGGAATTGCTATACGCGACTAAGCATGCCGCGAATAAACTATCCGACGCAACCGACGACGCACATAAAAAGGGAAGTTCATCACGCCACGGTAGTCTGCCACTATTGTAAAAAACCGGGGCACCAAATCAGTGAATGCAGGGCCAGAGAAAGGGCAAACGAGCGAGAATATAGACCGCGCTATACAAATACTAATTACAGGCGCGACGATTCTAGACAGAATTTTAATAGAAACTCGAGCCGAGAATCGTCTGGCGGAAATCGAGATTACGCGAACGCGAGCCGCGGAACAACCGACGATAGACAAACTAACGCAGGAGCCAGAGTGGACTCATACCGAGCGAATCTAGTAGTGACTTCCAAGATAGAGAATACCATTGAAATCTCAGCGCCGGAACTAATAGAGGAAAAAGCAAACATGCTAGTCGACACCGGTGCCGACATCACGTTAATAAAGATAGGAAAGGTGTTGGGCGACGTCCAAGCCCAAGACGAAGTAGTGCCCCTGCAAGGAATAGCTCCAATGGAAATCAAGACGCTATGTCTAATACAGTTAAACATAAAAGTCGGGAATAAATTAATAACACACCCTTGCCGATTAGTAAGAGACGCCTTTCCGTTAGAAGCAGACGGAATCGTAGGACAAGATTTTATGACCAAACACGACGTATGCATTCGGGCAAATCAAGGAATAGAATTGTACGGAATACGGTTCCCTTACTCCGGAGGAGGAAACGTAACATTAAAACCGCGATCAGAAACGATTCTCTTAGCCAGAACGACGAGTAAAGGAGAAGGAATAGTAGAAGGACAATCTATTAAGCCAGGAGTGTTCATAGGAAATTCATTAACGGTAGGCAATGACGGCAAATGCGTAATAAGCATAATGAACACCACAGCGGACGAAGTCCTTATCAGTACGCCGACTGTGACGTTAGAAACACTGACGAGCGATGACATTGACCCGACGGACGCAATCTGCGATAAAGAGCGCGACGCGCCGACATATATAGTACATGCTGTACACGGGAGAAATAGGATGCAAGTCTTGCGCGAAAACCTCAGGACCGAACACCTAAATAGCGAGGAAAAAGCCAGCTTACTTGGGCTTTGCGAAAAATATAACGAAATATTCGGATTAGAAGGAGACAAACTAGGATACTCCACAAAGGCGGAACATTCAATTACGCTAACCCAAGGTACCAAACCTATATACGTGAAACCGTATAGATTGCCCCAAGCGCATACAGAGGAAGTAGATAGACAAGTTCAAGAGATGGTAGAAGAAGGAATAATTAAACCAAGCATCAGCCAATGGAACGCTCCCCTGCTAGTAGTTCCGAAAAAACCAGATGCTACAGGTAAACGCAGGCTAAGAGTTGTGGTAGATTTCAGGAAAGTAAACGACGCGACAATAGGCGATTCGTACCCTCTACCCAACATAACAGACATTCTAGACCAATTAGGCGGAGCGAAATACTTCTCAACTCTAGATTTAGCGTCAGGATTCCATCAAATAGCCATGAAAAAGGAAGACCGCGAAAAAACCGCATTCTCGACGCCGTACGGACATTTTGAGTATAATAGAATGCCATTCGGGCTCAAAAACGCCCCCGCGACGTTTCAAAGATTAATGAATACCGCGCTGTCGGGCCTACAAGGAATAAAATGTTTCGTGTATTTAGACGACATAGTCGTCTACGGACGTTCGTTAAAGGAACACCAAGAGCGACTAGAACTCGTGTTCAAACGCATACAAGAGAGTGGCCTAAAACTTCAACCCAACAAGTGCGAATTTCTACGCAAGGAAACCATATACTTAGGACACATAATAACCGAAAACGGCATCAAACCCGACCCGTCAAAATTAGATGCTGTCCGAGACTTCCCAATACCCAAAGGAGTTAAAGACGTGCAATCCTTCCTAGGTTTAGCCGGATATTACAGGAGATTCATAGATAATTTTTCACAAATCGCGAAACCATTGACACAACTTTTAAAGAAAGACCAAACATTCAGATGGACCGCGCAGGAGCAGGAAGCCCTCGAGATTCTAAAGGAAAAATTAATGACAGCACCGATATTGCAATATCCAGATTTCTCAAAACCGTTTGTTCTAACAACGGACGCTTCCGGAAAAGCGATAGGAGCAGTATTATCGCAAGGGAAAATAGGACAAGATCTGCCGATAGCATACGCGAGCAGGGTATTGAACAAGGCGGAAGAGAATTACAGTACAATCGAAAAGGAATTGTTAGCAATCGTATGGGCAACGCAACATTTCAGACCATACCTATACGGCACCAAATTCAAAATCGTGACAGACCACAAGCCACTTACTTGGCTTTTTAACGTTAAGGACCCTGGGTCTAGATTAATGAGGTGGAAATTGAAGTTAGCAGAATACGACT
Organism: Andrena haemorrhoa; assembly: GCA_910592295.1. NCBI lineage: Eukaryota > Metazoa > Arthropoda > Insecta > Hymenoptera > Andrenidae > Andrena > Andrena haemorrhoa. Next base: position 24,309,804 of record OU342942.1, read on the forward strand.
ATAGCATAGAGTATAAGACCGGGAAGACTATCAAGAACGCTGACGCCCTCAGCAGAATATTCGCGATAACGCGAGGAACGAAACAAAAGATTGACCGTGAAACAGTAGCCGGCGCCAGCGAAAGTACCAGCGAAAAAGACGAGTCCCGTGCAGACGGAAAATTGAGCGATACAACATACACGGAAGACGAAAAACTTCGATTGTTACGCGAATTCCACGACACACCCCTGGGTGGACATCTAGGCATAAAAAGAACCATGGAACGAATAAAATTAAAACACTCGTGGCCAGGTATGAGACAAGAAGTAGAGAAATATATTTCCAAATGCGAAAAATGCCAGAAAAATAAGCTATCAAAAGTAGCCAAAGCTCCAATGACAATCACAGATACCCCCACAGAACCGTTCGAGAAATGTGCACTCGACATAGTAGGGCCCTTACCCGAGACAGACAACGGAAACAAATACATATTAACGTTTCAAGACCTACTAACCAAATTCAGTAAAGCCATACCCCTCAAAAATCAAGAAGCAAACACAGTAGCAAAAGAATTTGTCACCAAAATAGTCTGCGAATACGGCATACCACAACGAGTGCTAACTGATCAAGGAACTAATTTCCTGAGCCAAGTCTTTAAAAATGTTTGTAAGGTATTAAAAATCGACAAAATTCAAACTACGGCTTACCACCCCCAATCAAACGGAGCACTAGAAAGAAGCCATCGCACGCTGGCGGAATATCTAAAGAATTTTATTACGGACGACCAGACGGACTGGGACAACTGGTTGCCGTACGCAATGTCCACTTATAACACGACCCCTCATACGACCACGGGCTACACACCATACGAACTTGTCTTCGGAAGACAAGCTACCTTACCGACTTCGTTAAGACAACCACCCCAGCTAACGTATACCTACGACAAATACGCAGAAGAACTGCGCGAGAGATTACGGTCGGCCAACGACATCGCCCGCGAGACTATAGGAAAAAATAAAGAAAAATCAAAAACGTACTACGATAAGAAGACGGCGGACAAATCCTTTAAAGTTGGAGATCAAGTGCTACTGCACGACGAGACATTGAGACGCGGACGATCTAAAAAACTAACACCCGCGTGGATAGGTCTCTACTCGATACAAGCTACGCACGACAATAATAATTACACTATAGGAAAAGGACGAAAAACGCGTCGCGTACACGCAAACTGTCTTAAACACTTCATAGAATAGGGCAGGAATAGGGAAACGGTCACAGTAATGAAGGAGAGTAAAGATACACAACAGTTATTAGAAGCAAGAAAACGGATTTATACGGCAAACAAAAGGAGGAAAATCAAAAAAAAAAAAGAAAATATTTTTTTTTAAATCATGTCACTGGAAAACGAGCAAGAGCGGTCTCGTATAGGGCCCGTAGCCTCGGCCGCCGAGAGGAACTCGCCGGAAGATCACCATGGCGTTCTGGAACAATAACCAAACGCGAAACGACTAAAATGTAGAATCCTAAACTATATTATGAAAAAAATAACACCCAACCGACAAAACACCCAATACTCACCGAAAAGTGCCCGTATCCCCCAAATATCCTCCGTCCCGTACCACTCCTCGCACTCGGCGAGGAAACGCCGACGTTGCGCGCGGTATTCGCGCACCGCGCACCGATATAAAATATTCATAAACCTCGGCGGGGCAGGGTACAACCAGCTCTAAGAAAGAAAAACAAACGGTTTAAGAAAAAACACAACCCCCACGCATACACACAAAAAATAAACTAGCACCAAACGCACCAACATAGATAGCGCGACATCGCGAGGGAATAGCACTAAGAACGACATCTTTCACGGTACCAGTACCACAACGAAATAAGAGGCGACCGAGAAAATCGAGCCCCACGCACCTCGTCTCCCACTTCAACCTAAGTTCATATAAGAAGGGACTACTTGGTCACGTTAGCAAATTTTTATCTCGAGCACGCACTCGCACGACGAAAGACTTCACGACTAACAGAACGAAACGCCGACTACACCTCGACATTATATTTTTTTTTATTATAGGATTACCGTCCTACAGTCGACGACACTATTCGTAGGAGGGACACCCCCCGACACAGACTTCGCTATAAAAGAATTTCAAGATCACCCCGGCATTTACTTCGAAAACCTAGGCGACCTACAGATTTATCGAGATAGCTGGAAATTAATATTACACATGGACATATCCTATATATACCGACGTGAAGCGACCCTCCAAGCTGCACTACATGACATACTTGCTCAATGTAAAACACCTTCTACCGATAACTTACAAAAATTCTGCAAAACGTTCGGCACGAGAATTAGAGACGAGCTAGACCGCGTCGCTAAACTCCTTACCTACGTCCAGCAAACTATAAGCTCAGCACAAAAACAGCGCCGCGGATTAATAGACGGATTAGGTTACATAGGCAAATCACTCTTCGGACTAATGGATTCCGAAGATAGGAAGAAAATCAACGACCAAATAGACTTTTTAAAGGGACAGGAAAACAGACAAAAAAATATAATAAAGGGACAAATGCAAATCGTTAGAGCCAACGCCGAACTTCTCAACGAGACTATACATAACATACAAGACAACGAAAAAACGCTCTTAAACGCGACTTGGCAAATTCAATATCAACTACAACAGTCAACTGACATTACTAGATTTCGAGAGACAGTAGACGAGCACCTCATTTTAATAAATAGCGTCACGGAAACACTATTGCACGACGCACAGGACCTGTTAGAATTCATAATGGATATAAAGAAAGGAATCCTTAACCCACGATTAATACCACCAGCTCAAATCATAACATACCTCACTTCAGCACTTCCATCTATTCCAAAAGGATTAGACTTCCCTATCGGGATAAAATTAGAAAACATGCATGTCCTATATGATATCCTAACTCTCTCCGCATTTTCGGATACTAAATCAATTACTGTAGTACTAGACATCCCATTGTTGAGCGCGAAGAAATTCAAATTAAGTAAGGTACACCCGGTACCTACAAAGGTAAACGACTCATTCTACGCATATATAGAACCCCTCGACTCATACGTAGTACTTGACACTTCCGTGCAAGATTACATACAACTAAGTAAACAAGACCTAGCAGAATGTAAAATTATAAACGATCTATATCTCTGTACCTCTAATCACCCAATGTTCAAAGCAATACCATACGGACCTTGCGAAGTACAGTTGTATACGAAATTGACACAAAAACCAAACAATTGTAAAATACGAATCATGACACTAAACCACACGATCCTGATAGAATTACAACAACCGGGCACATGGATTTATATCGCGCCGAAACAAATACAACTAGCAGTAACCTGCGACGATAAAAACACAAACATGTATAGTATTAAGGACTCTGGTATCATAACGATAAGAAATAAATGTACAATCACTACCGCCGAATTCACAATAGAAACTGGTAAGCAATACGGAATAGAAAAAACATGGAACTACTTACCTGGTTACAATTTGTCACTAGACGAAATTACGCTTCCACAAACCACTGTAAATTCATATCGAAACACAAACTTCGAACTTAAAAGGATAATCAAACACCCGGAAGAATTAAATAAAGTTAGCAAAAAATTAGAAGACTTACAAAACGATTTAGAAAAACCCGAGATTATACCAACCGAGTATCATTATAGCTTCTTCACACTATCTTCAATAACGGGATTTATAACAATCACTCTATGTATCTTCGCACTCTATAAATGCATTGTACGATGCAAAGCGAGAACACCACGGCATTGTACAACGAATAACACAAGTAGCGACAAAACCACGCAAAAACCCGAGGCGATAATCAAAATAGTTAGTAAGGAAGAAACGTCTTCCACAAATTCTCTTTGAAACACTATAATCATCATAAACAAACTGTTGTCGCTATATTATATAAATATCATAACCTCTCACTGTCAAATATATAAGACAGTTTATATTCATACTCACCGAGTTACCATTATAATCTAGTTTAAGAAAAATGTAAGTCGATGATAATCAATCCAACTATTACGAGTTTTGGGATTTCCCTAAGATAGTTTATCATCGGCAGTTGGAAAAGCTATGGCCTTTCCTCCCCAAGGGGGGAGGGATGTTGTGCCCAGGCAACGCCCAAGCACACGTATTATACACGTTATACATATTATATTACCGTAGAACGTTCGAGACGTTCCTAAGCCAAATCGGTTGCGAGGCAAAGCGCGAATCTACAAAATCAGCGGAATTGCGAGCGCTTCAAGGTGACCACATACGGCGCCGCGAAGCGGGGGGCCCACGCCCAATAGCGGAACAAAAACCGATTTGCCGCCGCAAATCGACAGACTGGAGATCCGACCCTCGACTGGGTAACACGGCTAAAACCTACTTGTACACTTCTGTCTAGCTTAGTGTTTTTGAATAAAGACTTAGTCTTTGAGCTTAAACAAACTTGGTGCAGTTCACCCGGTGGATTCTTATCCTTTAAACACTCCCGAAACCACGATTACGCCAGATCCCCTACCAGCCTTGCGAGCCATCACGCAGGGCACAACACAAGTGTTGGAACGAAACAATAGACCCTTTTGCAAAGGAAAAAGAATTCAACCGTTCGGACTATGATTGTTGTTTGTATTATAAAAATAACTGTTGGATGCTGATATATGTCGACGACATATTTATCATTGGTGGCGCAGAGGGCACAGTAACAGCTTTGGAGAAGAAATTTAACGCTAAGGATTTCTATACGTGTTATAGGTGTCTATATGTAATACGCCACGACCCGCTATCAAGAATCCTTCGATTATCAAATCTCAATAATGGTTGATTCGATTAGATTGTGAATGGTCTTAATGGATAGTGTGGGTTTGATTTACATCGGAAAAGTGTCTTCGTTTTGTTCCTGCCTGCCTTATGAGCTGAGATATTCCAATGCAAAGTTCCAATTTGGCGAATTTTATGTTAAGGCTGCCGTCTCATTTTTGTTATGGTCCGAATCGATCGAAGCGTCCCCAGTAAACAAACGGACCCTAATGAAACTACTGCGGTCGATAGAAAGAACTTGTACAGAGGTGACATCGCTAGGTACTCTGCGTAGACGAATTTTTGACGCATAGTTGCCACATCTGCAGTTCTTTATGTCTCTGTCGCGTTGTTGTCACATAGTTCTCTCCTTCTAACGAGAAGTCTTGAAGGAATGCGGCTCGAGAGCTGCGTCTAGCGTCAGAGTCCCGCTGAACGTAACAATAATGAAACGCAGAGAGGTCCTGGAGTGTTGGAAGGAAAGATGGAAAAATACCAAACCTGACATAATTTGAATTATAATTATTAACGATATTACACATCAAATTTGTTTGCAGAATTGAAAGCCGGTTTCGTTCGAAGTAGTCCGATTTAAATTATTTTCTGTCAATTTAATCGGCTGAATCACTTTCATATTCATACGATGAACAATAAAGAAATTCTGTTTCTGCATAATCGGTGATATGTACATCGCCTAGCAACTTCATACGGAAGCGGCTACGTGCCACCTTCATGCACAAGCGTGCAGTGTAGTGCCTGGCGCAACTCCAGACCGTCCGGTGCCGTTTTCTGGCGCAACTACACACCGTGCAGTGTCGTTTTCTGGCGGAACTACACACCGTGCAGTGTCGTTTTCTGGCGCAACTACACACCGTGCAGTGCCGAGAGCGACGAGTCGAGGTTATATATCATGCGATTCTGATAGGTTGATTGTGGTAGGACTAAAGATTCGTTGGGAATTGACCAATCAGAGTCTCATGATACATAACTTCGACTCGTCGCTCCTGGAACGGAACGGCGGGGAGTTGCACCAGAGACGGAACGGCGGGGGTTGCGTCAAAACGGAACGGAACGGTGAGGAGTTGCGCCAGAGACGGAACGGCGGGGAGTTGCGTCAAAACGGAACGGAACGGTGAGGAGTTGCGCCAAAAACGACACTGCACGCTTGTGCATAAAGGTGGCGCGTAGGCGCTTCCGTAGTTGCGACAGGCAACACACTGCACGCTTGTGTGTGAAGGTGGCGCGTAGGCGCGCGCTTCCGTAACTTCAGGCGGCAGGTTAAACGGGTGAGCGACACAATGTCACTCGGCTTTGATTACAAAAATTATTTGTGGCCGACGGATGAATTCCCATCGAATAAACTGATTCATCCATGGCGTTTCAAATAAAAATAACTCCGGATTATTTTTATTCGACGACAAGTAAAGATAAAGTCTCTTTAATTTAATAGTTTATTCCAATAATATATAATGCCTATCTCTGGATGAAACAATACTTATTTGCGTATCAATATCCCTTCTAAATTTTGCAATTCTTATCTTCTCTCATTCTGTGTAGTTCCTCTTCTCCATTGACGGTCTTCCTACAATTTTGCCAGATCGCTCGTAATGAAATCGCTCATTTGCTGCAACACCGACACAACTCAAAATTTGCAGTTTGTGAGTATTTATTATATAATAAGTGGTTGTTGTCTAACCAAACTTTTGTACCCGTTTCCCCCAAAATCGTGGATTTTGAATTAGGTACGACGTTGTTGCAGCAAATGAGCGAAATGTAACGTATGCAGTGAAGGCAATATTTCTATTTTCTAGTGAAAAAAATATAAAGATATTATTTTTCACTGATTGTTTATTTTGTTTGTTTTAATAGAATGTAAAACTTTTCTATCGTATCGGCATGAATGTTTCTGTAACATACTGCTGAGATTTTCCAGATGAAAATGAATTCATACACGGTATAAATCCGATTATTTCTAACATTATTAGATTAGAAATGTTACATTATATTTAATTATTTAGTAATGTTCTATACTGTATTCCATGTAAGAGCATCCCGACGCCCCTACCAATTTGCGACCGATCTGCGCAGCTCCCACTACTACCCACTGTTTGAACCACACGCGATTGGTTTGCAAGGATTAACTGATACATCCCAAACGCGGGACCTGACCGTTGTCAACGTAAACAACGTCCCGCACGAAAAGTTAACAGAGAGAGTAGAGGGCCGTGCGACGGAGAAAAACATAGGCGGTTAAGTGGGGAGTCGGGCGTAGCAACGATCGCGAGGGTCGTGCCTGCGCGAAACCTGGATGCTCTAATGTCGAATACAGTATTGAAATAATCCTATTTATACCGTGTTTGAATTCATTTTACTCTGGAAAATCTCAGCAGTATGTTATTGAAAACGTTACGTTTTACATTTTATTAATACATAATCCATCGCAAGCAACACTGTATGCTTTTCGAGCCCAGGCTCGAATCGAGATCAGAAGCCGCTGCCGAACAGCCCAAGTTCTCAGCACGAAAAGAGATCGCGCCGTCCCTTCGGATATACACGCTGCCGAAAATTATTTGAAATTTCGAAGCCTTCGAATAAAAGCCGAATAAACTGCGGATAAAGATGAAAACCTTATTCGATGGTTCGATTAAACGTTCTTCGAATCAAAAAAAGATCGACTTCGCCGTGATTCTGTCATGCCACTCTGACGACAAAATGGTAATAGGGGAAATGCGGCAACAGCGCGATACGACTTTCAATATACGTACCGGCAACTATGTGTTTCCTACATTTTCCGGCTAGCTTGGACTTCCACCGGTTCTGATGCTATATGGCGCAAATATATCATCAGCGCCGGGGACGGAGAATCATTGAAACCTCATTCTGTCATTTCTCGAGTCTGTCTCAGTACACGATTCATAAATTCATTATTATTTCAACGTACGGTGCTTATCAGCGTTCAAACGCACGAGACCACCCTGCACGACTGGCTACTGGAGACAATTACGGTGAGTGTAAAAAGTATACGGACAGCAATCGATTTAAAGTAAAACTTTGTATATCCATGTCAGTAACAAATTCTAACGAAAAAAAAAAGATTAATACATATTGTTCCATGTTTGTAGAATAGATTTTATGTAAATAAAATTTTATTCCCCATAACATTTACAAAGATATTCATAAAAAAAACAGTTAAACGTGCAGAAATAAACGCGCAAAAAGTATTCGTACTGTTAAGAAAAGAATTAATAAACTATGGAAATAAACTAAATATTTAATGTTTTAATAGTTTGTGAGATTGCCTTTTGATTTAATAAAAGCTTTGAAGCTTATTGGTATGGAATTTACTAAGTTGGATGTTATAGCAGTCTGTATTATACTCTACTCTTCTAGCAGAGCGGTTTTCAAACTTTCTTTAAATGTAATATTATGATTACGTATTTTTTTGTCCAGATAATCCCATAGATGCTGTATGCGATTGATATTGTGGTGATTATGGCGGCGTTTTCAAATATTTTGGTGTGTTATATAAAACCCTCTGCCCAGTATTATATGCAGAATGCTTTGGGTCATTGTCATGGGTAAATATAAAATTGTCATTAAATCCCATTTTATTTGCACCAGCATGGATGTGCATGTTCAGAATGTTAATATAAGCTTTATGATTCATACTACCATCGATGAAAGGTACAGATGCCACTCCAACTGCACTCATACAGCCTCAGCCAAATGCAGACCCCCCGCAGTATTTCATCGTAGGTTGTGAATTTTCTTTTCTGAACTCTGTATTCCTTTTTATTCATACTGTGAAGTATGTTTTGGACCCAAATATTTCGAATTGGTTTGCGTTAGTGAATTCAAAATCTATTTATTTAACTTTTAATTGATTGATGTACGAATACTTTTTACACTCACTGTAGTTGCCTCCAGTAGACATTCGTTCCGGGTGGTCTGGTGCGTTTGAATGTTAATAAGCAGGTATTAATAAGCTGTACGTTGCAATAATAATGAATTTATGAATCATGTACTGACAAGGGACGTTCGGCAACCCGAAAATTCAGAAAATTATGAAACTCTGTGTGCAAGTAGAGTAGTTCATCCGTAACACAACCCTATTTTTTGTTGGTGCCATAATGCAATTTTTAGGGGCGAAATCATCCCTTGAAAAAAATTCAGAATTTTCTTTTCCGTGGAATATCTCGAGAACGGTGAGAGATATCGAAAAGAAGTTTAAATAAAAGTTGCATCCTTCTTTTATATCTACAAAACCGCGTAAAAATAATTTTCAAAAAATCCATATTTTTCAAGTTACCCCCACCACCAACCATTAAAATTAAGTTTTTGTATTTTGTAAATATACGCTGAAATACCTCTGGATAATCTCTTTTCATACCTATAAATAGTTTATGTGTTATATTTTTTTGCAAACAAATAAAACCTCTATTACCGAATTTGAAGTCCATTTCGGCTGTTTCCATTAATAACATGGTTTCTTAAAGCCATATTTAGATTATTATTTATGTAAAGTTCAGACAGCTTTCAATTATTTAAGCAAGGCAGTACGTACCTAAAATCGCATCAATGGTAAAACTCATTAAAACAGACTCATTAAAATCAGTATGATAACAGCACATTCGTACATACATTACTTGAAGTGTAATCTTATTAGGCTATTTTGATTTACTGTGACATGTTAGTCACTACGTTTCAAATTGCAAGTATAATACAGACACCTATAAACTCGGTAGAAACGGAACAGCACAATGAAATTCGGGATATTATAAAAAAGTTTCAAAACATACATTCCCTACCAGTAATTGAACATGATTATGTGCTCGATTTTGCCGATCCATCCGAACCACATGGTGCACAAGTTGTAGAGTACATTATGCCTGCAGAAGAAGAAGACGACAATTTTGACCCTGCAGAATGTACTGTTGATGATGAAGGTGGAAAAGTTGACTTAAGTTATAAGAGAAAAGCAGTAACGTTTTGGAAAAGTGGAAAAAGGCACGTCGATCGCTTACCAGTGTACAGAAAAATGATCGCATGGTTAAATCTTTGCCGCAGTTATACAGGTGGGAGGCGAATGGATATACATATGCATTATGCAAATCGGAAAGTTCGACAAACTTATCGGCATCAATGCGATTCTGCGTCATATCAAATATTTTGCAAACTCATTATAAATCTTCACGCATTATTTATTTTTCGTGCGGTTTCCACAATAGCCTAATAAGATTACACTTCAAGTAATGCATGTGTGAAATGCACTTCAAATTCGGTAATAGAGGTTTTATTTGTTTGCAAAAAAAATATAACACTTAAACTATTTATATTGTAGGAGTCGGAAAAAGAGAGCCACGGCGCCGGGAATCAAACCCGAGCCGTCCGCGTGCTGATCAGTCGCGTTTGCCACTACGGCTACGCCGACTCTCCACGGTCCCCTGTCTTCCGAACTCCTCATAAATGGACGCCACCTATGGGGGCCTCAGCGCACACCATAGGCCGTTGCCTAAATATGCCGGTTGCCTACTACAATATGTATGAAAAGAAATTATCCAGAGGTTTTCAGCGTATATTTACAAAATACAAAAACTTAATTTTAAGGGTTGGTGGTGGGGGTAACATGAAAAATATGGATTTTTCGAAAATTATTTTTACGCGGTTTTTGTAGATATAAAAGAAAGATGCAACTTTTATTAAAAATTCTTTTCGATATCTCTCACCGTTCTCGAGATATTCCACGGAAAAGAAAATTCTGAATTTTTTTTCAAGGGATGATTTGGGCCCCTAAAAATTGCATTATGGCACCAACAAAAAATAGGGTTGTGTTACGGATGAACTACTCTACTTGCACACCGAGTTTTATAATTTTCTGAATTTTCGGGTTGCCGAACGTCCCTTGTGAGACAGAGTCGAGAAATGCCGGAATGAGGCTTCAAGGATTTTCGTCTCCGGCGCTGATAGTATATTCGTGCCATATAGCATCAGAACCGGTGGTAGTCCAAGCTAGCCGATAAATGTAGGAAGAACATAGTTGCCGATACGTACATTGAAAGTCGTGTCGCATTTCCCCTATCACCATTTTGTCGTCAAGGTGGCATGAAAGAATCATCGCGAAGCAGCTGGAGAATAGAGATGGGCAAAGATAATATCTGGATATACTCAAACAAAAGATACTTTATGTTTATCCGTTATTCGAAGCTTCGAATAACACGAGTTATCTTTATTCCAAACACCACGGATAAATATATTTATTTGAAGTGAATTTATTCGACGGCGATAGATAATTTTTTTATTCGATGTGAATTCATTTGACGGCGAAAGATATTTTTTACTCGAAGAACGTATATTCGCACCGTCGAATAAGGTTTTCATCTTTATCCGTAGTTTATTCAGCTTTTATCGGAACCGGCGCGATCTCTGTTCGTGTTGAGGACTTCGGCTGTTCGGGAGGGTTCATAGAATAATTTGACGCAACGAGCAACTGAATAACTATTACCGTTTCGACATAAAATATGTTCAAAGTCGAAAATTTGCATTTTTTTTCAAAATCGAATTTCTCAAAAACTGAGGGTGATGGCGACAAACGGTTTGCGGATTCGTTTTCAGCGCACGAAAACCTATAAGAAACGGCTATTGAATGTTACAAGTCCAGATGGCTGTCGAACTGTGTTATAGTACATGTGTGTTTTCTAATAAAGTGTTTCTATCGTCTCCTGAATTCAATAACTGGCATCCCGACATCTACGCTCCTACAATCCACCGTCAATACTCCTCTTGGAGAGACACAGGAAGAAAAGGGGTAGCCCGCTGTCGACGCGTGGTCCTCTCGAGTATAAACACGAATTTCAATATCAAAACAAAAGCATGCGTTGACGTATTCCGTGCGAGAGAAGGTGGGCCTTGGGGAGGAGGTATTGCTGTGCAGAGGGCCTCTTCCAGCTTGAGCAGCCGTTTGTGATGGTTGCAAATCCGATTGGTTCTACTACAATCTGCTCCCAATCCAACTTGCATCCCTTTCAAAAGAACCGGCCATCCGAGCGTAGAAGCAAGTGCGAAATAAAACTAACGGTGCGCTTCTCGGTGCCGCAGATGTACCTACCTAAGTAGCATTTCTGACGGAAAAGAATTGTCCAGCCTTTGGGCCTGCCAGTCTCGGGGTAGACCCTTGGCAGGTAGGTATCAATTTCAACAGGCAGTGCCACCCGTGGTGCTTGTCTGACCGTCCCCGGTCCTTGCTACTTCAGCGCGTTTTCTTCCAGTGAAAATCAGTAAATTTGCAAGCGCAATATCTCAAAAACCAGTGGAAATCAAGTGTATACATTAATGCTTATTGAATTTGTCTTGGAAAGCACTATCAACTCACCTCTTCAAAAAACGTAGTGCCATTTACAGAACCGAACTTGACCATCGTATCTTTTAAAATAATAATCGAAAAAAAAAAATTCGTTCCGGCTAATCAATTTGCGCCCTCGAACCATGCAATTCCCTATTTTTTTAATATTTTTATCTCCAATAGTTTAGAAGATATTGAGGTGTTTCTAGTTCCCGCGGACACCCTGTACAGGGTCATCCATTAAGACTGCAACCCAGGTCCGCCCGACCAGGTAAAATGATAACCACTGCCTCAACCGATACTTCCGCCATCTATGAGCCAATGATGAAAGTGTACGGTCTTTTAGGCGCCAGTAGAGAGCGCAGGGTGCTTTTGGCTTTTGCCAGAGAATATTGAATTTGACGTAGCAGACGGGTAAGAAAACGGTAGCCATTTTATGAGTGCGACCGCGACGATCCCGTTATCTACGTATGCAATGGCCCAGCAGCGGTATTAGACCACGCTGACGCGTTAGTGGCCTGAGTTGAAGAATTTGGGGATTTTTTCGCATAACTTTTGAACTACAAAAGTTATCGGAATGCAATTTGGTCCATAAAATGGGGACAAATTATCCCCTTCTAGTGGTGGAAAATTTACCAAATTTTACGTTTAGTTAACTTTTCTTTTTTCCATTTTTTAACCATAATTGTTGCGAAAAGCTTTTGCAAACTGTTTATTTAAATACTTTATATAATGCTCTTTTTAAAATTCGTGGCGCCGATAAACAATAGGCTAGTTACCCCTGTATCATTACTTTCACAAATTGAGGAATTAAATTTTTATTTTTAATCCTGCAAACGAATTTCATGCGTAATATCGTTAATGGAGGCAGTGAGAGCAAACAACGGGCTAACCCACATTCGTTTGGAAATTGAGGTAATAGCAATAACGTATTCCAACTTGGAACCATATTCTTGAGCCCGATGTACGCCACTATGGGGTGACTTACGTTAATATCATCTTTTGAAATGATACGCCACTATTGTGGCTTTCACACGCAGGTGACGAAAAATCAAGTCAACCCTGTCGTCGCAAAAATTTTTGAAATTTAGACGAGTACGGGACCAGTCGACACATTGTTTTTAAACCTCGTTACAGTAATCTGGGGTACGAGTCGTAAACCGGCCATAAAAGCGGAGCGCGCAGCTCGCTTACCTGGGCCGGGAAATTCCCAAATAGCTCTTTGCCACGTTAATTTGAAAGAGACCATCCTAAAATTCTCGAAGCTCGGGCATCACCGCTGTCCAGCGTTCGCTGGCAGCTCTCCGAACGCGGCGCCACGCGCCGGGCCAGTGCAAGAAGTGGTTCCGATTTGTCTTACAGGCCTCTCATTATATTTTCCTTAAATTGATTCCACCCTTATCGTTGATATCGTCCTATTGTTCACCCACACTACTTTGCTGTAGGTATTGTATTATCGGTTTACTCGCCCGCTTCTTTGTGCGTTAGAATTTGATCTGAAAACAATCGCACGGAATAGTCTTCCGCGTAGACTTCCTCGCGCCTCAGTTTTCATATTCATTCATTTAAAACGCACGCCTAAAGGTGGAATCTGACGGCTCGTGAATCGGCGATCCATGAGCGTTCTGACGGCGCGGGACTCGGCGAGACGGCTCGGCTCGCCCAGGATCGCCCAGGCTCGTGAGTCGGCGAGCCATGAGCGTTCTGACAGCGCGTGGGCTCGGCGTGGTCTCGTGCCAGGCTCGCCGATCCACGTGCCGTCAGATTTCACCTTTAACGCTCCGCGGAGTGTGTCTCCGTTTGTAAGTCGACTTCGGTTACACTCGGGCCTCGTCGCGGGCAGACAACCCTGTTTTCTTTTTTATGATTTTATCCTTAATGTAGATATGCGTAGATCGGACCTAAGGGGTAACTAATGGGACGTGTCTTTGTTTGTAGCGGTCTTAGACATCCTTTGAATATTGTAAAACTTGCAAGTATTTTTAAAACAAAAATATTAATTGCCGAGTAAAATTATTTTCTATGTCTCTGTGGTTTTGAAATAATAACCCAGAACTTCCTCGTTTGAATAACACACGAAGCGATTCGAAACGTTCGTTACCGAAAACCGCTGCAGCTGATTGATATACGATGTTAGTGTTCTGCCGTTTTTATACATAAGCAGAAACAGTTCCTTGATGTGCTACCTACAAAATCAGCTCATTTCTAGAATGGTCCCTTTCAAATTAAAGTCGCAAACAGTTATCAGGTAGTGAAGCGGAGGCCCCCGTCTCAAGTAAGTGAGCTGGGCGCACCGCTTTTATGGTCGGTTTACCATTCGCACCCCAGATTACTATAATGAGGTTTGAAAACAATATCAACTGGTCCCGTACCGGCCTTTTCAAACTTTTAGCTACGACAGGATTGACCGCGGCGCTATACCTCTGTACGAAGAGATTTTTCGCTGACTACGTATAAAACCCACAATAATGGCGTATCGTTCCAAAAAATGGCATAACCGGAAGCCGGTATAGGCGTGGCGTTAGGTAGCTAAAAGATTAATATATTCAGACACAAAAATTGTAGAAAAAAATTCAAAGACCGCTTCAAACAAAGACACGTCCCATTAGTTACCCCTTACATCCGATCTGTGCATGCACTACATTGAGGATAAAATCACAAAATATGAAACCAGAGCATTAGATTCTGGGGCTGCAGAACTAATATACATATAATTGAATAAAAATTTAATTCCTCAATTTGTGAAAGTAATGATACAGGGGTAACTAGCCTATTGTTTATCGGCGCCACGAATTTTAAAAAGAGCATTATATAAAGTATTTAAATAAACAGTTTGCAAAAGCTTTTCGCAACAATTATGGTTAAAAAATGGAAAAAAGAAAAGTTAAATAAACGTAAAATTTGGTAAATTTTCCACCATTAGAAGGGGATAATTTGTCCCCATTTTATGGACCAAATTGCATTCCGATATCATTTGTAGTTCAAAAGTTATGCGAAAAAATCCTCAAATTCTTCAACTCAGGCCACTAACGCGTCAGCGTGGTCTAATACCGCTGCTGGGCCATTGCATACGTAGATAACGGGATCGTCGCGGTCGCACTCATAAAATGGCTACCGTTTTCTTACCCGTCTGCTACGTCAAATTCAATATTCTCTGGCAAAAGCCAAAAGCACCCTGCGCTCTCTACTGGCGCCTAAAAGACCGTACACTTTCATCATTGGCTCATAGATGGCGGAAGTATCGGTTGAGGCAGTGGTTATCATTTTACCTGGTCGGGCGGACCTGGGTTGCAGTCTTAATGGATGACCCTGTATGTATATAACCCTTATCATTTTACCAGCAGTATTGCTGCCAAAATATTTCTGTGTTTAGTGTTATTTTGTTAATTTCGTTGTTAGCCAACGGAGATCATACAATCGGAGATCACCACTTCTTTCTTTGAATTGTATCCTTTGGTACTGCAAAAATAGATATATTTTTTTATTTTCCAGAAGAACCACAATTCTCTACTTTGCACCGTTTAACCATAGTGCTAGTTAAAATAATAGTTTATATAAGAAACACAGTACACGGAACACGGTAGCGTGGCGTCGTTACACTTATACAATTAAAGTCGACTCTATCTGTGTGGGATCCATGCACACACGCCATCTGCTACATAAAATCTGTACTAAACTCTTATGAAGACACTATTACTAGGGAAAAGTGGCTTTGTTGCATCACCTTTATATACCACCATGGTCGGTATACAGCGTGCTGTATTACCCGTGTCTACCCCCTTAATAATAAAATTAAAATATCTCCTAAAAGCCATTTTCGCGCTCACTAGGACATCAGGATATGTTTTTCAAAATATGTGGGTACACGTGATAAGTGGTCCACTATGTTGTATATGCTCCATATCAACACTGGGTCGGAAACCGATGATGAAGTCCCCTCTGTACTACGATTTAAATGAACCAGTAATAGGGATCTCTTTAGATAAGATATTCCGTGTAAATACAGCGGAACTGCAGCTCATGACTACAGCGCGATCTTATGTGGTAACGTGCGGACACCGCGATAGTGTCGGCCGGCAGACCTGTCTATCGTCTGCCGATCTACAGACGAAAGCATAGTCAAATAATAATTCAAGTCAAAATAAAATATTTATTAGATAATGGATCACATTAATATAAATTTGTATGAAGAAATTATTTTTAATTATAATTAATAAAAATATAATCGCGGAGAGGCCTTGCCGTCTGTGTTTATATTGTGGTGCAATTTTCGGCGTAGATGAGTTGGTGTAATTATTTCTAGTTAGATCAATGCTCCGACGTGATTTAGAGTGCCATTGTTATTTTTGTGATAATATATTTATATTTTTCCTTTCATTCAAAAATGTATACCGATTTCTTTATAACATAGGTATCGGTGCCACTGGTGTTAAGTATAGAACAAAATGGAGAAAAGTTTAGTTTTATAATACTAAAGTAATATTCCTAGTTTTTTATATGATAATTAAACAAACAATCAGTCTTATGCATCATTACATGGTGGTTTGGTTGTTCTGTCTACGATTTGTCCGCACGTTACTAGAGACGCAATTCCAAATATGTTGACATTTCGTGGGCAAGGTATAATGTTTTTGAAAAAGTAATAAGAGGATCGTGATCAGGAAGTAATACTCTATGAAAAATGTCTATTATCATAATGTATAGTGAGAAGCATTCGCAAAACTATGGGGATGAGTCTTGACGCTGCGCATTGCATGTCCACTGCGTCGGCTCGTTACCAACCACTTCTTTTTCGCTGTAGATTTGATTGAGTTTGCATATAGACTCCGGGCTATGAGCGTACAAGACACAACTTTTCACGCTCTTTCCGTATGTTAAATCAGAACGTGAATGACACTAAGCGTTTGGTCATAAACTTCTAGGAAACATCGCTAGTAACTTTGCGAACGTCCGCACGTAACTTGCGAAAATGGCCTAAACTAATAGTTTTCGACATAAGTAGGTTAATACTTTGCCATACAAATGATGAACTGAATCCAGTGATGTATTAAAAAATATATGATTCTCATATGTCCTCTATGCGGCCACACATAAAAAACTAATTACATTAAATTATGGCTTCCTATGAACCATTCAACATTTATCTAAAAACATTTTTCGATATTATGAAAAACGAAAGTATGATACTCCAAATACTGATAAAAGTTATAGAAAAAATGCTCCCGACACCAAAGCCGCAGGTTTACGCAGCTGAAACCTGTTTGGTTATGTACTCAAAGGTATAATGCACCACTAGTATTAAGTCTTACATTGACGCTTGCTGTCGCAAAAAAGATATGTCTAATTAAACTTCGATTCTATTATTAAAAGTACCTCTTTGTTCAACTTGTGTCCTCCCGAAATCAGCGATGGTGTAATTGACTTAATTCATGTAATTTATTCAATCAGTATGAACATAATCAAGTTACAAAATTGTGATTTGTTTTTTAATTTGCAAATGCTTTAAATTTTACTTGTACGATAGTGCATTTGTAACTCAAAATTGCAGGTGTTCTGTTCCTCAACTTTCATGTTGTCATTTTCTAACAAATTAATGGTATTTACAGAAAATTCATGTTGGTTCTGGTGCTTCAACTATCCTACTATGGAATTGTATTGAACATTCTGTGTACTTAACATTCATAAAATGACTGTTTTCCTCTATTCAAACCACTGTGGGCTGTTGTGCAAAGGGCCTGGATCGAGATTCTCCCTGAGAATCTCGCGGTGTTCCTAAGGCGTCCTCTGCGGTTGTCGTCCGACGGGCTCCGGATACTCGGGTGAAGATGCCGGGACGGGTATACTCGGTTGGAAACCGAGGGTAGTAGGATCCTTGGCCGGTTAAAGAGTTAGCACTCACCGTAAGGTTTAACAAGTTTATTCAATCCCGATCTGGGTTACAAGACACTGTGACAATCACGCGTGAGACATCCGACAGGACTCGTGTCAAGTCGGTAATAAGTCTGAGCTCGCATTGCTCGTACATCATTCTTATACTTTAATCGGGGCGAAGCGGGGACCATCGGGGTCTCCGCCTTCGGCCTGCTTTTCGACTGTTTCATCATGTGCTGATGCTTACAGTCGCGTTACCGAGAATCCTTACGCGGTTGTGCTGGATTTCGGCGTTCGATTATGGCAATCGAAATGTAGGGCGGTGTTGTTACGCCAAGGCGTTAGTTGGGTTACAACATCCCCCCCCCCCCCCCTTTGAGGAAAGGGTGCTTAGGGAAATTTTTTCGCAAGTTATTGGTGAAATTTTCCGGTACCCTAAATCGTCATAGCGCACACGGCGTACTCGCTGTTCGTGACAGGCAATCTGTTTGTCGCTACGTGCGAGTTTGGTGCTGCTGGTTCCTGCGCTTTCGCTGGTATGGGTATTTGCCATCTCCGGCGCAGTTGGTAGTCGCGTGTTATTAAGTATGCGACGAGTATGCTAAGTATTACTAATACAATAGTTGTCGTCGTTGGGTGTACAATTTGCCAGGTTGCTAGCCCTGCTGAGTAGCTGTTGTTAGTTAGATCGCTGTCCACCTTGTTCAGTTGATTGTACAATGCTGAAAACTCGGCTGGGTTTTTTAGTAGCTTGTCTAACTGAAAACGCGTGAGGGCCTGCGGCGGTTCGCCTCGTTGCGTTGCGTTTATTGCTGCCGTTATATCGTAACGTGGTGCCGTCGGTAGTTCGAAATCCTGACTATACGATGTCTGTCGCTTTTTTAGCACTATGTCCTTGCTTCGGACGTTACAATTTCCCGTAATCCTGAGGATTCCTGTTTTGTCAATATCGACGTGCTCAGGCGGTCGTTCGTTACATTGTATAGTCAGTGTTTCCGTTTGGTGCGCCGCGAAAATCCACGTGTCCGCTCGCGAGGTCCCTACCCACATCGTGTGGTTTGCCGCGATGTGTTTTATCTCGCAATTTTTCGGGAACTTGTCCGACGGTTGCAGCCATAGGCTTGCTTCGCACTCAAGATCGTCGTTTACGGTGTGTGCGAGCATTGGCCGTTCGCAATAATATTGGGTAGCTACCTGTTTGCATCCCTTTAGTTCGTCCTGATCGGTGAGCACGTATTGGTCGGTGCTCGCGTCGATGACGAGGATTGGGGTCCTTATGACTAACAGCGCGTATGTGTTGTCGTGGACGTGGATCGGGGCTGGGGTTGCCTCGATCGCCGTAAATGTTTGCGAAGAGATTAATGGGACGGTTATTACTGCTATTAACGTAGTCCTATCAAAATACGCGGTGACCGATGACAATTTTTCGATCACGTTAGTATTTTCTATGTTTGGCGCGATGGGGAACGTAAGCCCGTTTGGGAGATGCTGTACGGCGGTTTGTAACAACTTAGTGATTTGCATGCTTCCTAATACGTTACTGTGTATTATGCCTGCTTTCAGACTGGTGTAGTATTGCAACACGTCGTCTACGTCCTGAGTCAGGTCGGTCAGTAGGGCATTTAATGTAGTGAAATGGTCTACTACGTCAGCTCTTCGAGTTTGCTGTAGTAAGGCCGTTTCGATCCGCGTACGTAACAGTCTCGTTTGTTTTGCTAGTATCTCCTCGTTACGCTGTATCGTTCTTTCCGCGTCATGTAAGTGATGCAGTGTGTTATTTGTTATTTGAATTTGGTTTTTCATGGCGGTCATTAGTGTGTTTTGGGTTCCGTCTAGCCGCGACAAATGGCGGCCAGGTATCGTATACGATATCACCGATCAAGCATAAAGCAGGAATCCATTTCACACACCTTGGAGACCTACACATGGTAACCGATTCATGGAGAATCGTAACCCATTTAAAAATGGACACCCTCCTCGAAAGACAACAGCAGATAGCATCCTACACAGCAGAGATACATCGCCGTTGCGAACACGAGATCGTGATCCGACAAACATGCGGGGATCACCTAGGACCGTTACTTAGAAGAGCAGAAAAACTATACAAACGAATAGATCAAGTGACGGAAATGCCTTCCTACGTACCAAACAAACGACGAGGTATGATCAACGGGATAGGGACCCTAGCAAAAACCATATTTGGCACTATGGATGCCGACGACGCCGAACAAATTAACAATTCCCGGCGGATGGACCGACAGGACCATAGACGATATATGTCCAGGCTGTGGGAGGAGGGTTATCCTCGATGGGCCCAGTCCAGCGACGTCTTTGGTTTATGCCGTCTTTTTGGTGAGCCCTCGTTGCGGGTGGAGGTAGGTGTCATTTTATAGTCTACCGCCGTCCGTGTTATTCTTCTATCTTTTAATCGATTCCTTCCTTATTTTTGTTTGTAGCTCGAGGAGGAGGACTGGGGGCAATTCGCCCTGGATTCCCAGGATTCGTGAGGGGGTTAATTGGGCTTATTTTATTTTTGTGATTTTAGTGAAATATATTGTTTCTGACTATTTGTGGTGTGTCCCCTTTTACTTTCCTCTGTCTCCCCATCCTATTCCCGCCTTTAGTTGTTAAGGATTGTTATAGGATTTGCGATTATTCGATAAAATGCTTTAGTTTGTTCGCGTGAGTAAGTAGAGTTTTCTTTCCCTTTTGAATCGTATAGTTTACTCGCGAATTTTGTTTTAAGACTGTATATGGTCCGATCCATTTACTATCTAGTTTCTTAGATCTTCCTCTCCGTACTGTTTCGTCGTACAGTAATACTTTGTCTCCCGTTTTGAAGTCTATTTCGCGGGTTTTCTTGTCGTAGTTTACCTTTGATGTCTCCTTTGCGCCTTGCAGTTTTTCTCTTGCGACTTCGTGTGCCGCTCGTAGCCTTTCTCGGGTCTCTTGGGCGTAGTCATCGTAATTATACGTTGGTCTGGGGGGTACCCTTAACGCGGTTGGTAGTTCCGCGGTTTTTCCGAACGTTAATTCAAATGGCGTATAGCCTGTCGCCGTATGGGGCGTAGTATTGTACGTAAACATCGCGTATGGTAACCATTCGTCCCAGTCCTTCTGGTCGTGGTCTATATAGTGGCGTAGGTATTCCACGAGGGTTCGGTGCGACCTTTCCAGGGCTCCGTTAGACTCGGGATGGTACGCTGTAGTCTGGATTTTGTTAATCCGTAGCAATTTACAGACGTTCTTAAACATGTCGCTTAGAAAATTCGTTCCCTGGTCGGTGAGTATTTTCTCGGGTACTCCGTACTCGCAGACTATTCGGGTGACGAATGCTTTTGCGACGGTTCGTGCTTCCTGGTTAGGAAGGGGGATCGCCTTACTGAGTTTGGTAAGGTGGTCCTGGAACGTCAATATGCAGGTATTCCCATGTTCTGTTTCAGGTAGGGGTCCTACGATGTCTAACGCTGCTTTTTCGAATGGATTTCGGGGGGTGTCCGTGATCTCCATTGGCGCTTTACTTCTTCTGCTCAATTTATTCTTTTGGCATAGACTGCATTTCTGTATGTAGTCTTCGATGTCCTTGTCCATTCCTGGCCATCGGTATTTTTTCTTGATTCGCTGCGTAGTACGCTGGATGCCTTGGTGTCCTCCTAGGGGTGCCAAGTGGTATTCATATAGAATCTGTTGTTTATCTTCCTGCTCAGTGACCTCGATCGGTGCCTCTTCCGTCGAATGGTTTGTCAGGTGTTGCTCGTTGGCTGTTTGCAGTGCATGCACATTTCGGCTTAGCGCGTCTGCGTTTGTGTTGCTTTTCCCTGCTTTGTGGATGATTTGGTAGTCGTATTCGGCTAGTTGTATTCTCCACCTGATTAGTCTGGATCCTGGGTCCTGTACCTTGAATAACCATACTAGGGCCTTATGATCCGTTACTACCTTGAACGTTGTGCCATACACGTAGGGCCGGAAATGTTTTACTGCCCACGCAATGGCTAGCAACTCTTTCTCGGTCGTACTGTAGTTCCGCTCAGCTTTATTTAGTACTCTGCTGGCGTAAGCTATTGGCTTGTCCTCACCTATTTTTCCTTGTGACAGTATCGCGCCTACCGCTACGTCTGAGGCGTCGGTGGTCACGATGAATTCCTTTGTAAAATCTGGATAGATTAGGAGTGGTGCTGTCGTCAGGGACTCCTTTAATGTTTCGAACGCGTTCTGCTGTTCGGCTGTCCACTTGAAGTCTACTTTATTGCTCGTAATACTTGACAAGGGCTTAGCTATTTTGGAGTACTTTGGGATAAATCTGCGATAGTATCCTGCTAGTCCTAAGAATGCTTGCAGTTCCTTTAGCTTGATTGGAACTGGAAATTCTCTTACTGCTTGGGTTTTTTCGGGATTCGGCTTGATCCCTTCGGGCGTAATTATGTGCCCTAAAAATCCCACTTCCTTTCGCAGGAATGCGCATTTTCCTGGTTGTAGCTTCAGATTGTACCGGCGCAAGTTGTCTAAGACCTTTCGTATTCGCGTATTGTGTTCCGTTAGGCTTGCCCCGTGGATAACAATATCGTCGAGGTAGACGAAGCAATCTATTCCTTGCAGTCCGACTAGCACGGTGTTCATGGCTCGTTGGAACGTCGCGGGTGCGTTTTTTAGGCCGAAAGGCATACGATTGAATTCGTAGTGGCCTTGAGGCGTAGAGAACGAAGTCTTTCCCTTGTCCCTGTCGTCCATGGGTATCTGGTGATATCCTGACGCGAGATCTAGTGTGGTAAAATACAGTGCTTTCCCTAGTTGGTCGAGTATATCTGTGATATTCGGCAAGGGGTACGAATCTCCTATTGTAACTTCGTTTAGCTTTCTGAAATCTACAACTACGCGCTTCTTGACGTTTCCTTCCGCATCTGGTTTCTTCGGGACTACTAATAACGGTGCGTTCCACGGGCTTGAGCTGTGCTGCACTATTCCGTCCTCTAGCATTTCATTTACCTGCTTCTCGACTTCGCGCTTATGCATTTCGGGTAACCTATAAGGTTTAACGTTGCAGGGTAAGGTATCCTTGGTTATCGGGATCCTATGCGTAGTCACTGTAGCCGTGGTGAGTTTATCTCCCGGTAAATGGAATATGTCGTGATATTCCCTACAGATTTCGGTTATGGACTCTTCTTCTTCGGAATTCAGGTGTTCGCAGTTCACCTGTTCCATAATTCGAGAAATTCGCGCCGTCAGCGATTCGCGCGCGGTCAATGCTCGGACGACCGCGGCGCTATCGTTAGCTTGAACGGTTTCGTAGTCCGGTATGTCGGCTAACGTAATTCGCGGTATAACTACCTCCTGTGCTTGGTCTGTTGTATTCATGACACAGCCTATGCAATGGCCCTTTTTGGGCGTAGTTAGTCCTTCTCCTAGATATACACCTTCTATTAACTGGCGTTTTTCTATAATTCCTTCTTTGAGGCTGTCTGTCCGTATCAGACATATTTTCTGAGTGCGCGCGGGTACATTTACTGTCGCGTAACTCTTAACGTTTGCTTTTAACGTTTGCCAGGGTTTTCCCTTTATTGACACTTCCTGAGTGTCGTAGTTTATGGCAATTCTATTGGTTTTGAGGAAATCTAACCCTAGAATTCCGTCTGCGTTGCCTAGTGTGTCGGTGTCGACTACATGTAGCGGGTGTCTTACTTCTTTCCCGTTTATGCGGAGTGTGGCTTCTATTTTCCCTAGGGTTTTAGCCTTGTCTCCTGTAAACGAAGTGAGTAGTACTTCGCTGGGCTCTATTTTGATATTAGCTGCTAGTGCTTTCTTTACGATCAATGATACTTCTGCGCCGTTGTCTATCATCATTGTAGTTTTACCCTGTCTAGCTTCTCCTATCTCGACTCCTACCCTATCTGACAAGAATCTCTTGTTCGCGAGTGAGTCTATTCTAATCATTCGAATAGTTCGCGTCTGCTCTCGGGCAGGCGAATTTCTTCGCGGCAGTCCGGCGCGCTCGTCACTGTTTCGAGCTGCGGAATGCGCGCGATCAGCGTTTCCGTATCGCGGTGTCGACCTAGCCCCGAAGGTCGGTTGTCGACCTTCGGTGTCGGCCGTTATGGTTTGTACTCTCCGATTACCTCCGGGTGCAGGGAAACTTCGGCGCGGATTATTTTTAGACTGTCCCTTCCAGCAGTCCTTTGTATAATGCCCTGATCGTTTACAATTGAGGCAATATTTGCTTGCTGTGGTGGTTGAGGTCGCCGTGCTACTTGCAGCACGTGCACCAGCGGGGGTGGCGGTCCCTTTTCCCATGGTCCGTTCTTCTTCTACGGCTATCGCAATGGCCTCGGGGAGGTCGATGGCCCGTCGTGTCTTGACTAAAAATTTTAAATCTTCGCGGAGCCCTTCCTGAAAGACGTGTTGACCCTGTTGTTTGATGGCCTCGATGGCTCCTCCCCGGGCTATCGGGTTGTCCCCACCCGCGGTGTTTACTGCCACTTGTTCGTTGACTAATTTCGCTACGCGATTTCCGAACGTGTGAGCGTCCTCGTGTATTCCCTGTTTACTCGCGAGCAATTCCGACACAATGGTCGTGCCTGTCCTCAATGGTTTATACAATGCGGTTAGCAAGTCTTCTAGTTCCTCGTACGTTTCTATCTTTCGTGTGTTGACCTCGGCAAGGGCCGCACCCGAGAATCGCGTCAAGATGATTCCACGTAGTATTGCGGCTTCTTCTTCGGGTTCTCCGTATGACGTAAGCGCGAAATGGCAATGGTTGAGAAACGCGGTTAAATCGTCCGGTCTGGTCCCGTCGAATTTCGGGACTGATTTTAGTGCTCTCGAGACCTCGTTGGTCACCCTGAATGCTCTCGAATTTCGGTTTGGGTTCCCGTCTGTTACGGGGGGTATGAACAGGCTGGTGCGTCTAGGTACGGTTTCGTCCCTAAATCGGACCGCGGTTCTTGTTACTGCTGGTGGGTCAGGGGCGGGGGACGGCGTCCTTGCCGTTTGCCCCGGGTCCATCTCCTGACCTACCGTATCGTCGTGACGCGAGGTTAGAGCGATTGCTACCGTGTCTGTTAGTCGGTCGATAGACCGTTCCATTGCAGCTATCTGTTCTACTAGGATCGCGACGCTTTCTGCGACTATGTCGCGTGCGGGTACTGGCTCAGTGCTTGACATATCCGTGGTTTGGAGGTCAGTCTGATTTAATAGAGTGCTTTCCCCTTGGTTACGCGGGCTTCCTAGGTTAATAGCTGTCGTCCGGTCCATACGTGGAAGTAAGCTAAAATCTAGTTCTCTAAGCGGGTATCGTCGCTCGGATACTACGGATCCTTCGGGATTTAATGCGTTTTGTATCGCTTCTAGAGGGAAATGATTGTCGCTATTTGTCTGCTCGAGGGCAGATCGCGTACGGATTCCGGATCTACGGATGTTGTCGAGTGCGAAAACTAGAGGGTCGTCCTCTGACGGTCGCGGTCGCGGTTTTCTGAGTCTACGCGGGCTGCTCCGACTGAGGGCGAAGGGCGAGGTTGGTTCCCTTCGCTCGGTTAATTCTATGTTTCGCTCGATATTTGCGTCTACGGACTTTGCTCGGCGCATGAGAACGACGGTGTTCGACTCGTTTTTGCTGAATGTGATATTTCGCACTTACAGCACGTAGAGCTGGCGAAGCATGGTCGTCTCGATGTCGGTCGTGGAATTTCCTGCAGGTGTCCTCTGTAGACGGATGTCAGCAGTGCGGAGTGAGCTGCCCAACTTTTGTGGGTAGTTGTCTCCGCTATGTCCTGTTGTTCCTCAGTCGGTCTGACTTGTTCCTTACGTTGGCTGGATCCCACCGCTGCCACCAATTTTGTTGTGCAAAGGGCCTGGATCGAGATTCTCCCTGAGAATCTCGCGGTGTTCCTAAGGCGTCCTCTGCGGTTGTCGTCCGACGGGCTCCGGATACTCGGGTGAAGATGCCGGGACGGGTATACTCGGTTGGAAACCGAGGGTAGTAGGATCCTTGGCCGGTTAAAGAGTTAGCACTCACCGTAAGGTTTAACAAGTTTATTCAATCCCGATCTGGGTTACAAGACACTGTGACAATCACGCGTGAGACATCCGACAGGACTCGTGTCAAGTCGGTAATAAGTCTGAGCTCGCATTGCTCGTACATCATTCTTATACTTTAATCGGGGCGAAGCGGGGACCATCGGGGTCTCCGCCTTCGGCCTGCTTTTCGACTGTTTCATCATGTGCTGATGCTTACAGTCGCGTTACCGAGAATCCTTACGCGGTTGTGCTGGATTTCGGCGTTCGATTATGGCAATCGAAATGTAGGGCGGTGTTGTTACGCCAAGGCGTTAGTTGGGTTACAACAGGGCCGTCTCTTTACGACTCCCATTTGAGTGCACCGAATCGACCACTCAAGGGCAGTTGTTCTACTCCGCAATCCCGACTTCCACCAAACCTTGCCGAAGCCGCCGCCGCCGCGAATCGCCGTGACAACGCCGGAACGTACGGATCGACAATCACCGCGCACCTGTAGAGACTATTAATAAACATCTGTTAATTCCACCAAAGTGGTCTAGTTCATTCGACGGACCCTGACACCCGACTGAGTCGGGAACAATCCTGTCTCCGTCCCACCTAGAATCGTCTTACACTGAAGAACGGTTACAAATTAACCTTTTGCGGTTGTATGTATGTCTACTCTCAGCCACCAAAGCTTTTTTTACCGTTCCAGTCGTATGTCTGCTCTCAGCCACCACAGCAAAGAACCATACTAATCTTATATTATTCTATGTTGACAAGCTTCGGAGATACACAGTTTTAACTATCGGTGATTAACGCTACTCTGATAAGCACGGTGGTTGACTATGTCGTTGTGCCGAGTGCAAAAGTTTGATGAAATCGACGCATAGCCGGTAGGTCACGCGGTCATAATAGCCGTACCGCTAATGTATCAAACTTCTAAAGAAAACGCGGCGAATCGAAAGTATCGCAAGTTTTCGGTATACACAAAGTTCGAAATAATATTTCACAAATTTTGTTTAAGTGTAATTAGGCATTTTTGCTTCTTTAACTATTTTAAAAATAATACTCTAAAATGGTTAAGAGAAAATTACCGAAAACAATGTATAGTGAAATTATAAGTGGCCATGACGAATTTTATTGTGACTCTTTGAACATGCGTTGAACGAACAGTAATCTTTATACAGGGTGTCCCACGGTAGACTTGGCAGCAGTATATCTCCTAACATATGGGAGATAAAAAAATTAAACAATATGCAATTGCATGGTTCAATGGGGCCAATTTATTAGCGCAGACGAATTTTTTTTATTATTATTTTAAAAGGTACGATGGTCAAGTTCGATTTTTTAAATGGAACTATTTTTTTTTTAAGAGGTGAGTTGATAGTGCGTTCCAAAACAAATTCAATAAGCATTAATGTATACACTTGATTTCCACTGGTTTTTGAGATATTGCGCTTGCAAATTTACTGATTTTCACTGAAAGAAAACCCACTGAAATAGCAAGGACCGAGGTCGGTCTTGCCTGTTGAAACAGATACCTACCTGCCAAAGGTCTGCGCCAGGCCCAAAGGCTGGACAATTCTTTTCCGTCAGAAATGCTACTTAGGTAGGTACATCTGCGGTATTAAGAAGCGCACCGTACATGTGTGTTTTGTAATAAAGTGTTTCTATCGTTTCCTAAATTCAATAACTGGCATCCCGATATCTACGCTCCCACAATCCACCATCAATACTCCTCGTGGAGAGACACAGGAAGAAAAGGGGTAGCCCGCTGTCGACGCGTGGTCCTCTCGAGTATAAACTCGAGCTTCAATATCAAAACTAAAGCATGCGTTGACGTATTCCGTGCGAGAGAAGGTGGGCATTGGGGAGCAGGTCTTGCTGTGAAGAGGGCCTCTTCAATAGAGCAGCCGTTTGTGAGGGATGCAAATCCGATTGGTTTTAATACAATCTGCTCCTTATGGTTGAAATTTAATCTAGCAACTTTCACATCTCCTAACCTAACCAATCGAGCTTGCAACCCTCCCAAAAGAACCGGCCATCCGAGCGTAGAAGCAAGTGCGAAATAAAAGTAACGGTGCGCTTCTTGATACCGCAGATGTACCTACCTAAGTAGCATTTCTGACGGAAAAGACTTGTCCAGCCTTTGGGCCTGGCGTTGCCCTTTGGCAGGTAGGTATCTGTTTCAACAGGCAAGGCCCCCCGTGGCGCCAGCAATACCGACCCCGGTCCTTGCTATTTCAGCGGGTTTTCTTCCAGTGAAAATCAGTAAATTTGCAAGCGCAATATCTCAAAAACCAGTGGAAATCAAGTATATACATTAATGCTTATTGAATTTGGCTTGGAACGCACTATCAACTCACCCCTTCAAAAAAATAGTTCCATTTAAAAAACCGAACTTGACCATCGTATCTTTTAAAATAATAATAAAAAAATATTCATCTGCGCTAATAAATTGGACCCATCGAACCATGCAATTCCCTATTTTTTAAATATTTTTATGTCCAATAGTTTATTGATATTGATATTGAGATATTCAGGTGTTTCTAGTTCCCGCGGACACCCTGTATACAGGGTGTCCCAAAAATGTCGGAGTTCCTTGAAAGGGGTGACTCAGGGGGTGATTTGAAACAACCTGTTCCTTAGCGAAAATATTGTCCCAAGTTTCGTTTAGGAGATATTAACAAAAAACCCGGACCAATCAAAGCGCGCGCCTTCCGCCCGAGCTCCCGCGGTAGCGTGGGCTACGTGGTAGGCGGCTGCGCTTATACTACGAACGTACGAACAAGCAAGTCGGCATGCATCGAAGTAAACCGCGTTACACATACTTTTTTTAAACAGAATCTTAAATAATAATTGTTTGAGGTGAGAGGACAAGAAATACATAAATTTCATTTTCAAATAAAGCATAAACTTAATGGTAATGTAACAGAAAATGTACGACAAGTGATAGTAATTCGTTATTGAGGTAAAAATCCGTAGATTAATAACGGCCAACATAACTAAAGTTAAAAAATAATATCAGGTGTATGAATAAATTGTTTCCGACTGGATTCACATAATCAGTACAAAGCTACCGAATTTCTATCGCGGTGATATTCGTAAGCTGCCAGAAAAATGGCGAAAGGTAATTAACAGTAATGGAAATTGTTTCGATGATTGAGATGTTTTCATATTAGCTCGGGCGGAACGTGCGCGCTCTGATTGGTCGGGGGTTTTTGTTAATATCTCCTTAACGAAACTTCGGACAATATTTTCGCTAAGGAAAAAGTTGTTTCAAATCACCCCCTGAGTCACCCCTTTCAAGGAACTCCGACATTTTTGGGACACCCTGTATATACAACATTACTCATATTGTCAGAGTTTTAAATTAACAAATTATTTTAAAACTTGTGAGAGGAAAGGTATTGGTGTCGATGAATGATCTTGGAATTATTTTAAAACGCAACGTAATGAAAATGTACTCGTGTTGTTAGAGTTTTGAATTGATTAAATTGACAAATTATCTGAAGAGGGAAGGTATGGGGATTGATGATCTGAGAATACCTTGCCTGGCCACGCCAAGTATTTGACTTCCAGGCCCAGCTATTATTTTTTTATTTTTAATTGTGTTACACAGTGTCGCCTTCGCACGCTGGGGGAAAGCACCGTTATGTACTTGCTGCTCATTTTGATTTCACTTTTTTTTATATTATAATTATATTATTTTCCTTTTTTTGTGATTTATTTGATATTTATTTGATAATACTCTTATTCGCCCTCGACTTTTACATGTACTTGGCGTATTTTTTTTTAATTTTTTCAATTTTTTTATGGGGATCTCACTTCCTTTTACAAAGATAATTCATGTACTTGGCGTAATATATTTTACTTTTTTCAAGTTTTTTATGGGGTAAGCGTTACATGAAAACTCTAAATTAATAATCATAGTTTGCTGGTATAAAAATATCTGACAATTTAAATGCAATTTGTTACAGTATATATTATTTTGTACATGCATGGTACAATTTTCAGATACTTATGCGAAAGAAGATGCTTCTCTGTCGAATCGAACGTCCTTCGGACAACTTTCAAGCCTGCGACTCTACATGAAAAGTCTATTAAAAACTTTTGGCGACTTACTTTGTTAATTGAGGCAATAATTCAGTGTACTATGCGGTGTAAAAAATCGTGACATTTCAAATTTGGGCAACTTCGCAGGTTTGACACTTCGTAGGTTATGAGTGAATATGTACAATGACGGACGACGATCCTTGCCGAATGATCCCGACAGTTGACGAACGAAACATATGTTAGTCTCTCTTTTGGCTGAAGGTGTGCGTGTAACGCGTATACGTATTATGTTGCCCAAAGTCAGAGTCGACAAAAATTGGCTTGAAGAAGAAGAAGAAAACTTACCGTTTCCGACTGATCCATGACATGATATTACGATATCTCTGTCATGCGTGGATCGATTTTATTGAATTTGGTCTTATTCGGAAGCTTATATGCGGTTTACTTGAGAAAAATACCATTAAATTTAGGAAATATTGCAGGCGTGAGGAGATATTAATGAAATAAGTTTCAGGTTAGGTTGGATTAGCCCGGCGACGAGTAAATGATAGCGGTAGCGACAGTCGACATATACAGGGTGTCGAAACATGTACTTGGCGTCGAGCCGCTACCGCGTCTCTATATTACGCGTAGAAAATTCTGCGTGTCAATACTGTACTTACCCTTGTAAACTAAAATTAAAATGAACACTAACAGTAAATGGATGTAGGAATACATGTAGGAATTAGGAGCATTACAGCAATAATTCTGTAAGTAATATAAATTCTCTCTCATTTTGAATGAGATTCGGTATGTTATGGCAATTGACATATACTTATGCCATCATGTTTTATACCAGGCTTGGGAATTAAGTGAACTTGGCGGCCGATTTTCAGAGGCAACGCCTCCTTTCTCCCGCCGCGCGTCTTGGCCCCGCACGTTTTTCCTTAGCAGCACCACCACTCGATCTCCAATTGCGAAATGTCGCCATCGAGCGCCATGATGACTCGCAAACTGATCCTCCATGTTCTTCCTCTTTTTAGTAGCGTCAGACGAAGCGGTCTCCTCCCTCCTCAGTTTTGGCACCAACTTGGAAAATGGGCAGTTTATCTGCCTACCGAAGAACAGCTCTGCCGGCGATTTTCCGCTTGGAGCGGTTGCGTAGGGCGTGTAGCGGTAACTGTGCAGAAACTGGAACAGTTGCTTCCTTCAGTTGCTCGGGTCCTTTGCGATCGCCCTTTTGATCGTGTCCACCATTCGTTCCGCTTGTCCGTTTGACTACGGATGATTCACAGGTGACAGGAGGTGGGTGATCTGCATGTCCGTGCACAGACCTGCAGATTGTGCAGAAGTGAACTGCGTGCCATGGTCGCTTATAAGTACCACGGGCGGACCGTATCTTGAGAAGGTCTCTCGGCACATGTCCACAGTTCTATTCGCGGAAATCGTTGGTGTGATTCCCACATCAATGAACTTGGAGTACGCGTCCACAAATACTAAAATATATTGGCCATCGATTGGGCCTGCATAATCAATATGCATTCGCTCCATCGGCTTGGTTGCGCTGGGTCAAGGATTAAGTGGAACCTTGCTCGGTAATTTTTTGGTAAGTACACAAGGATCGCACTGTTGGACGAGACGTTCTATCTCCTCCGAAATACCTGGCCAATAGACGTACTCTCGAGCCAATTGTTTCATCCGCCTAACTCCCGGATGACCCTTGTGAAGGGCGGTTAGAATCTCAGGTGTCATTTGTCGAGGAATGACAACTCTGTCGCCAAGCATCAGCGTTCCGTCAACGATGCTCAAGGTGTCGCGGCGCGTCATGAAATGCTGTACGGTTGCCGATTTAACTATGGATTCGGCCCAGCCATTCTTCAAGGCGTTCATTACGATGGCCAGATCCTTGTCTTCTTTGGTCACAGACTTCAGCTTCTCCCTTAGGCCTGCTCCGAACGAGTCAATGGAGAAATTTCTGATTTTCTCCACTTCTGTCTTCACTGCTCGCACACACGAGACTTGGAGTTCTTCGCTATTATCACGGCGAAACTCCTCCACCAAGCGTGATAATGCGTCCGCTTGTCCGAAATCTTGGGTTCGGACATGCTCAATTTTGAAGTCGTAGCCCAGGCCTGCACAGCAAGGCTGTGGCGGGCAAGAGCGCTCTCGATTGCTCGTGAGCAAAGCGAAGAGCGACGCCGTGAGCAGTTCCCTCACCCTGTGGCCAATAGCTGCCGTAGTATGCGTGTAAACTGTAAGGTGGGTTACTGACGTTCAGCGGCACACTTCACTCACGAACACTCCCCACCACGGCATTGTTGTTCACGAAGGCGTGGCTTAGCGTTTTACGATGCTCTTTCCGCACGTGCCCGAAAATTTTTGCCCGGCGGGCATTTAGCTGTTCAGGACTGTCGTAGCCCAACAATCTTATAGCCCAGCGCTTGAGACGCGCAGCGGTTGTAGGTCTAAGACCCTTGGTGTCATCAGTCCGCAACAACGCGACCAGCGGTTTGTGATCTGTCTGCAGGATGAACTTCCGTCCCCACACATACTTGTGGAAGCGTTCGACCGCGGTGACGAGCGCCAGAGCTTCTTTCTCCAGCTGAGAATAATTTCTTTGAGAGTCGGTTAAGCTCTGCGACATGTGGTACACGGCTCTTTCATGGCCGTTCTCGTCGCGTTGGAGCAGTGCGCCACCTATTCCGGTTGAACAGGCGTCAGCCGTCACGACCAGAGATTTTTTGGGGTCGTAGTGCTCCAGCAGTAGAGGACTCAGCATTATTTTCTTGATTTTCTCCACAGCTAGGTGTGGCGGCACGTGCAACGAGCACGCCGCCTCATTACTTACGTCCAGGCGTTTATTTTGGACATTTGCGATATCGGCGACGAATCAAATTACGGCGTCGATGCGTCGCGCTAAAGATTGCCTCTAATGGTTCTCGAAAAGCGGTGAGGACGGTCGTCGATATGATTGTATAAACATCCTGTACGGCGCGAGAGACGACGGCCCCTAAAGATCCGCTCCGAGAACCTACAGCGAGGCAGTCGAACCGAAACACCGATCAAGAACAGTACGGCCGACACCGCTGACTGTTCGACGTCTAAGTCTTAATAAATGAGATAACGATTCACCTGGGAGTCATTGACTTTCCCTCACCCACATAGGTTATGCCGGTGACCCCACTCCCAGGTACGGTTCTTCCGTGTAAGTTCTTCCAGGGGCTGCTTTACCTGGTGCAAGTGTGGAACGAACTTGCCATATTGGTTAACCATGCCAAACAAACCCTGAACTTGTGAGACGTTTTTAGGGTTGGGAAGATTGGCTATGGCCCTGGTAGCTGCTGGATCCGCTGATATCCCCTTCGATTTCACAATCAGGCCGAGGAACTTGATCTCCTCCAAGCCGAACTTGCATTTATCGATCCGGAGTCTCCACCCCCGATCCTCGAGACGCTGGAGTGTTCCTCGTAGGCGCGAGTCATGCTCCTGTCGGTTAGAGCCGGTGACGACGACATCATCTAGACAGGCGTAGACACCCTCCAAGCCAGCCAGCGTGGCATCCATCGCCTGCTGAAACATGGCAGGTGCCGTTTTGATGCCAAGCGGCAACCTCTTGAATCTAAAAAGACCCCTAGGCGTCGCGATTGTGGTGATCTCACGGTGATCTTCGGCAATTTCCAGCTGGAAAAACGCATCGCTGAGATCCAACACGCTAAAAAACAACTGCCATTACACCTCGTCGTAATACTTTCGACGCAAGGCAAAGGGTCACGATTGTCGACCAGAGTCGCATTTACGCCTGTGTAATAGTCCGCGCATACGCGTATTCTGCCGTCACTTTTTCGCACAATGACGATTGGAGTTGTCCAGCCAGAGAACTCGACACGTTCGATGATTCCCTTAGACTCCAGTCGCTGCAACTCCGCCTCCAGTAGGGCCTCCATGGCGTACGGAATCGACCGAGATGGAATCCGAACCGGTTGAGTGTCCTTTATAAGTGCAAACTTGACCCTGTAGTCGCGGCACGTACCTAATTCTTCGGAGAACAGATTAGAAAAATCTTCAATAATGTTCTTAGCCAAGCCAGTGGCCGCGGTGCTGGACTGCTTGTTGCAGAGAATCGCGTTTGAATACGACTGCCTGCACGACGGATTCCAAGCTCGATGCATCGCACCCACAGACCTCGCGCGTTCGTCGCGCTTTGCGTTTCGCGCGTCGTCTGGTTTCTGATGCGCAGTTAACGGCACCGACCACAATTTAATGATGCGTCAGGCTTCATCTCCACCACGCGGAGCGCCACTCGCATGAGGTCGTGATTTTCACTTGAGTAGCAGAAGGACTGCAATAGCAATAAAACCCGTAAATTATCGTCCGAAAGGTTTGCACGCTCGAAATCCGCCGCGTAGCGATTTATCCGATCGATATGCTCCGCGATTGGCATTGACTTATCGTAACGATGATTCAATATTTCGATTCGGCGGCGGGTAATTGGCACTCTATCTTTAAACAGTTCTTTCAGCGTCTTTATCACGTCTTTCTGTTCCATCGACGACGGATCGACAGGTGCGACGTGATCAACCAGTCGATCAAATTCGACTTGGCCGAGTCTATCCAAAATCAAACGAGTCCTCATTTCCGGCGGCAGTGGACTTGCTTCGGTGACGACGGTGTAGCCATGCCGTTGCAGCCATTTTGCAAATGGCTTCGTCTCGTCACCAGTACCGAGGGAATATTTCTCTACGCGAACGATTAGTTGATTGTAAAGGTCGAAATGTGAGGCAGACCCTGCCGTGGATGGACCAGCGGTTGGTTCTCCGGCGCCTTCGGGACGAAGTTGTTGCTGGAGAAGCGCGTTCATGGTAGCCGTGAGGGCTTTTATGGCTTCCGTTGCGTCGGACATATCTTTCCTTTATTTCTCGAGAGCAGGTTCACTTTGTGTGTCACTCAGCCGCAGCGCCAGTTGTTATGCCCGCGCGTTGTAGGGGAAACGTAATAAGCACCCGGTTCTCTAGGAAATAGTAGTATATTGTTACAAAATATGTATATATAGGTTAAGAACGCTGTGTCTACCGCCGTCCGGCTTGGTACTGACCCGCGTGCACGCACGTGCACGCCAGATGCACGTCCCGGCGCACAGTGGGACGAGACTGCCTTATTTATTTGGTCATTGGCCAAAATTTGAAGTGTCGAAATTCTGTTCTATAGCTTCATTAAATCTTTGTTAAGTGTTCGTGGCATTAGGAAACACAAAGAAATAAACTTTATATTCACATTAGGTTTGACCCAATTGTATGTGAATCTGACCTGTATGAAAATTTCAGTCTTTTTGTCTTTCAGTTGCATCACTTTAAACAATTATTGCCTAAATCCTATTACTTCATAAGTTCTCAATATTTTACATATTACTGAGTATCTTATTATTAATGATTTTGTACAAAAAACATTCTGAATTAACTTGGATTTCATCAATAAACAAGTGTATAAAATAAAAATGCGCTGCAGTCAATACTATAATAATTCAACTAGTGATTTAAAGTTTTGCTCAAAGTCGCCC
Source organism: Andrena haemorrhoa (assembly GCA_910592295.1). Taxonomy (NCBI): domain Eukaryota; kingdom Metazoa; phylum Arthropoda; class Insecta; order Hymenoptera; family Andrenidae; genus Andrena; species Andrena haemorrhoa. The sequence goes on from OU342942.1 coordinate 24,345,418, forward strand.
AAGGTCTAAAATACTGTTGCGCCGGGGCGATTCCACGACACGCCGCCCCGACGCAAAGGGTTGAATAATAATACACGGGTATACAATTGTGCACGGCTGAACTATATTTCTGTACACAAAGATACATTCCGTACGTCCGAACTCTACGGCGTTCGGTACAAGACAGTCTTCTGGTCGGCCTCTTGATCGTCCTCTTGATGGAGGCCGACCGTCTTCTCTCTTCAGCTGCGAGCACCAGCAGGCCATGCATAGCCCTATACCCGGTGCTCGCAACAATATCTTAATTTAATCCTTTAATGGTAAGGTTTTAAAATGTAGAAAAATTACCTGCTACTAGCTGCGATTAATGAAAGAAATCTAATGTAAACATTTCAGTTTATACGTATTTAGTCTCGGCTAGCAGACGAACTGTGAGATAGAAAAAATGTTTCAAGACAAAAGTTACTTCTTTTAATTAGATCTATCGTTTGGTAAAAAAAATATTTTACAGTTCACGAATTATGACACAAAATCGGAAAATAACCGGATTTTCAGGGGTGAATTACACGCCCTTAGAGTGAATTTGGGTAGCAAACCAAAATTGCGTTGTAATCAGCAGGAAATTCCCTACATATTCACAAAGTTTCAGAAATTTTTGAATTTCCGGGTTCGGGATGTTCCCTCGTTATTTGTAGAAAGCCCAGACGGATTGCAATTTTTCTTTCTAAATCTCAGTTATTCTACTTAACATGAATTGAAAGTGTGCAAATTTTTACAATGAAAGTCCAAACCGTTTGGAAGTAATTGCCATGTTCAGTTATTGTACTTACGTCGTTCCACTGTGCGGCGCAAGGGCGCGCACTCGTGGTCGCATGGCGTACTATCCTTCGCCCAACAATATTCTTTATTATCTTTCTTCTAAGCGGAGTCTCTTGATTCCTACAGTACACTGACCTCTTTTAAATATCGTTTGCTTGCTTTAATTCGCAGTAATGATTCTATACATGCCAGTTAGTTTATCAGCTTTATTATTTGTTGTTTTATTGTTTTATAATTTTTGTCCTGGCATTTCTTTTACACTGTTTTTTAACTTTATTAACTGTACTGTAAACCTACGATTCTTCGCCCGTTGAATAAATAATAATAATGATAATGATAATGATAATGATAATGATAATTAAATGAAATAAACAAATTCCATTCAAACTACCCTTTTCGAAACGGCAATTTCATAAGTACCAATCCCGTAATTGCGATTTGTAGTCGTGATGTAGATAAGTTTTTTTTATAAATAAGTGCGGGAGCTATTATGCGGGCCCAATGCTTACTGTACTTCCTGTTATTTTTAGACTTCCCTTGTAGACTTTCATTCCATTATATTATAAAATTTGTGTTAACAATGTTGGTACTTATACAAATGCATTAATACAGTATTTTTTATATGTTCCAGTTGATTGATCCAGGAGTTAAAGCTTATCAGCCGATAAAAGGACGGCCGAATATCATTATGTTTGTTGGTTTGCAAGGTTCCGGAAAAACTACTACATGTACAAAACTTGCCTACCATTATCTAAAAAAAAATTGGAAAGCCTGTTTGGTTTGCGCCGATACTTTTCGTGCTGGTGCTTACGATCAAATAAAACAAAATGCAACGAAAGCCAGAATTCCGTTTTATGGAAGGTTCGTAAAAAATGTATACTGTACAAATTTATATGTATAGCGAAATAATACAGCCGGAATTCGTAACTGCGCGCGACTGGAGTCTGGTGACGCACAGTTAGAGGGCGTATCTCTTCCAGAAATTGCTCATCTTGCATTACTACTGGACACAATATAATTATGAATGAGAGGAACAGAGTATTCTAATGTATTGGCAGATATCTTCCTGACAGAAATGAGTCGGAACACAACCTAAGTAGGACTACTTTTGAGTTAGTAATAGGGGAGACCGGGGCTGGTAGGCCAATTTTTCAGTGTTTGATTTTTAATAAATTATATGGGCGAAATATCATTAAACTGGTTACTATATTTGATAGGGCATACATTTAGCTATCTGATTAAATTATTAATGTTGATTCAATGTGACAACATTTAAGGCATTTTAATGTTTTTCTAATACCTTACATGCTGGTCAACCAGCCCCGTGGTCGGGGTTGGTAGACTAACAGTATGGGGTAGGTTGACTATAGGTGCAATCAGTTAAGAAAATGTTGTTAGCAACTTATCTGACAAGGGGATACCACGGATGCGGAAATCGCTTTTGGAACGACAGTATATGGAGGTCGTAGTACTCGTGTAGTATGAAAATACCATTTCGGCTTTTCGCCGAATGGGCTTTCGTTTTCGAGATATTGTGGTTTAAAGTTTTGAACAAACGTAGTAAGCCCGATATATACCATCTATAGTAACCTATGTCCAAGAAGGTTTTTTGGAGCAACGACAGCGTGTCAGATTGTCACCCGGGCGGACGGGGTTCAAGTCCCCGAAACTGCGTCATTTTTTTTCGAATTTTTCCCGTCGAAATATATTTTGTGAATATTACGTATCACATAGTATGTTACATATTACCCTACGCAAATTTTAAGATTAAAGTGCATTTACAACATAACGTATTATTCTAATCATCTCTTTCGCCGGTGTTTTCATATTCTGGTCCTGCGAAAATATTTCATTCCGAAACTTTCGACGCCTGCGATTGTCGAGCAGGTAAAGTGGGATAGCCGTTACTTCTGATCGTAAGGGTGGTTTTTTATGTGCAATTTTTGCACTCGTAGAATAGTACATTTCCTTTTACGCATCTCGAGTGCACCCACATCTTACAAGAAATAGTTTAGTTTTAGTTTTAGTTTCTATGTGTGTCGGGGTGGCGTGTTGACGTCAGAGGCCACAAAGGGAGAGGCGTGTCCTAACGGATTCGTATTGCCCGAAGGCATCTCCATAACCCGGCGGGGTGGTTTCCTCGCTTTCCAACGTCACGTCAGCTTTTTTAGGCTCCGGCTACCTATCGGCCGCATGCCGACGAAGTGGTCGTACCGGCGAGTCCGCTTATCATGGAGGATGTGTCGATCTAGCCTAGCTTCGAACAGGGTCCTACACACATCCTCTCGAGCGAGTGCACGGGTGAGCGGCCGTGTTCCTGCACAGGTTGACCTATCGTCTTAGTCGATTTCGCGGGACCGCTCTTTGAGAGCCCTGAACGTCGACGTTAACCTAGGACCGGATAGTTCGGAGCCGTTTCCCGTGCTAATCACTCCAAGATTTTTAATTCTAGGCGCGCGTCGACACGGACTTCGTCGGTGGCGACTAACCGTGGGTTGTTTATTACGCGCGTGCTGCTATTGAGCGTTCGGTTCGTCGCTTTGCTCCGAGTTGTGTACCCTTCCCTACCCCCCTAGCTCGTGGTAACGTTTCTACATTCAACCTTGCCTGGAGGAGCCTCCCTTTCCCCCGGACTCCGGCTACAGATGCCCAGGTTCGTGAGAGTTTTTGGCTCTTTGCGAGAATCGAGAAATCCCCTCCAGGCCCTCCTTACCTGCTATCCTATTCTTGCTAAACAATGCTGGGTTCTTGCCCGTCCCGCTGCCCCCTCCCCGTGATTGTCTACCTCCGTTTATGCTGTGCCTATTCAGACGGCCCCGCCGACTTCGCCGAAGTTTACGACGTAAACATCGTACTCCATCGTGGTTTTTGTCCCGGGTTCCATCCCGACCGACCTCGAGACTCCAACTTCCCCGAAATCGCTAGGCAATATTAGTTTCATCGTGCTTGCGGCCGATGGCCAGGACCCGAGAAAAGCGCTGCTCCTCCCTTCTCCCTCCTGGTATCTCGCGCTTGTGACCTAGCGCCACCCTGAAACCGTGTCGCGGTTCGCGTGCGCGTTCTCGCGTGGGTTCGCGGTGCTTTTTTCCCCTGCCCCTGTTTGACTCGCAATCGAATTGTTGGGGCTGCGGTAACTTTACCTGCGGGTTTTCGTTGCACCTTTCGCCTTGCCCTTCTTACCGTGGGTCTGATGCGAGGTGTTCCGACTCTCTGTTGAATCTGACGGCCGGCCGTACAACTGTTGCCCGATCGTGTTTAGCCGCGAATTGAGGTATGTTATTATTTTAGCTCAAGTTTGCTCCTTGATTGATGCGCTGCTCCTCCCCGGAGAGAGGAGTGCATTGCGTTGGTGGTTGACTAAGTCACCGTGGGACTGAGGTGTCTCGGTCCCGAGATGTGTACAGGTCTGTGTTACTCCTCGTTTGTCGGGAGATTTTGTTTGGTTTTCGATGGTTGAGCGCCGAGGAGGCCCATCGCGACCCCTGTGGGTGTCCTTTTCCGCGACTCGCCGTTGCACCGTCAAAGGGATTCAGGGCGAGTGGTGAATTGGCCTCTGCTGGCCAAGGTTTCCCGTGGACCGTTGCGGGTGACGATTTCCCTGCGGAGTTCGTCTCGGTCGCTGGCCGTCGCCCTGCCGGTGGCATGGACGTCCTGGCTGTTGTCGTTGTCCGTTGCCTCCTGTGTCGGTAGCGGTCAGGTTTGCTGATTGCTTCCGGGCGATGCGTTGTTGATCTGTCAACAAAGGCTTGAGATTATCGCATCGACCCGCTATTTCGACTTTAAACGCCTAGTGCCGTCGCTCGCCGCTACTCCGCCGGGCAGGACAAAGCCCCTCCGGGTCCCAGGTTCGGTCCGTTCAAGGGTGGTCTCTAATGCCGTTGTCCCTTTGACCCCTTCTAAACCGGCGGCTCGATCCTTTCCGACGGTATCGGGACGAGTGGTGTCGTGATATGGTGGCCCACATCGCGGTTCATCTCCCTAGCCGGTCCTCTTTGTTTGAAGATCCAGCCGGGCTGATGGTTTCATCGATAGTATCGAACTTTGGTTACTGGTTCCGCCGTCTGGCAGACACTTTGGATCGATGCTTTCTAGGCATCTCTGTTCGGGTCGGTCGCGGTTAACCATATCTCGCATAGGTCTTCCGCGTCCTCTTTTGGTTGTTTCACGCACGTCGCTAGTCCGTCAGGGAGGAGCAAGGGCCCGGGTCTAGATTTGGTCGATTCAAGGGGGGGAGTCTGGTCCCGTTATCCCTTCGATTTCCTCCGGCCCGGGCGGCTAGACCCCGCATGACGAGTTCGGGATGAGTGGGGTGGTTCGATGGACAGCTCCGTTTGGAGTTTCCTGTCGGTGATCGTCTTCACCGGAGTGGTGATTGTCGACGATGGCTGTGATTCTCCTTGCTGGTGGCGATAAACGAGCGGCCGTTCCCGGTTCGCTGTCATCGTCGCACGTGGTCGTCGTTGCCAGAGTGGCAACTGTCGATGGTGGCTGTGCTTTCTCCTGTCCCCTTCTGAGGAGAAGCAGTGGACAGCATTACGGTGCCGTAGGCGCTGATTACCTGTTGATCGTGAGGATCGAGCGACCGTTTCCGATTCGCCGTCGTCATTGCTCGTGGTTGTCGCGTAATTCGGTTGGTGACCTTGATCTTCGAAGATCGGGTTGTCCGGTTGCCTCCACTTGGGGTTACAAGAAATACACTGAACCCATTCTTCTCCAGGAATACTTTTTGAATAAAATTCAGTGCATTCAATGCACATTGTATCGTCTGCATCATCAGAGGAGTAATTAGTGTCTTGTGTCTTCATTTTCTTTGTTTGTCTGTCCCTATTTTCTCTACAGTTTTCTGTTTTTCCCTGTACGCTTCACTTTTTTCTTCGTGATTTTCTGCCTACGTGATGTGGAAAGCTTTTGTATTATGAGCTTTTCTTTTTCAGGCGTGTCAGTGTATATTGTGCTTTTTTTGCGTTTATTTGTTTTGCACTCTTGACGTGGTCCTGCTTTGGGAATTGGTCTTATATCTTCCGGCGAAAATGAAGTTGAAGCTGTATTATTTGTTGAAACGTTTAAAGGCGATGACTCAAACCTGTTTGTATTATGGCTAGAGTTTATTTGTGTTTCGGGAGTTACTAGGTGTTGCTCACTATTTGTGTGAGCAAACGATTGTTCATTTATGCCATCAGTGACCGGAACTGGCCTATCTGTCACATAAGCACCAAAAAACTCAGATTCAGGAAAAATATTTTCGTCTAACGGATAAATCCCTGTAACTCGCTGCCAATGGAAGTGCAATTTTAATTCATTCTGGAATATCGTAAATGCGTATAGTTTTTCCCGGGTGAGAAGCTAGCCAATTATCGGAGGCTGTGTTAAAATATTTTTTTAAAGTTCCATAAACTGTCCTATCAAGGGGTTGAAGCTTGTGGCTACAGTGAGGAGGGAAAGATAGTACAGTTATGCCATTACTCTTAAAGTAATCAAGGACTTCAATCGACAGGTGCGACTCATGGTTGTCTAACAGTAGGAGAACGGGCTTTTCTTTAGATGGCTTCACGTATTGAATAAAATGTTTTGCGAATTTAATAAAGTTTTCCCCTTTCATCCAACCTGACTTGTTGGCATCGCCAGATGATCCGAGTGGACCACCTCGAATAAAATAATCTTTATAATTCACACGAGGAAACACGATAAACGGTGGAACTGTATTTCCGACTGCTGAGACAGTAACCGCAACCGTGACTAATTGTCGCATGCCTCGCCGTGCAACTACTTTATTAGGAACGTGAGCAGTCGTAATCCCTGTCTCATCGACATTCCATATGTCTCCGGGGCTGAGATATAAGCGAGTATATACAGTCTTTAAATTATTAAAAAATAAAGCTACATTGTTCTTATTGAAAGATGTAGCTCTCGAAAGACTTGTAGCACGTGGTGATCTAATTGACAATGTAGAATGTCGTTTAAGAAAATGTCCCAGCCAATCTTCTCTAGCAATTTTTTTCATTATCCATGAATCAGGTACCACTTTATTGTTCTTCATGGCGTACTCGTACGCAAATTTTCTGGTTTCATAGGGGGTGAATCCATAATAAATATCAGCAGCTTTTTTTATATAATCGGCTACAGCTTTTTCTTCTTCATCGGTAAAAATTTGTCTGTTTCTCTGGTATCCAACTCTGTACAAAACTATCTCTGACCTTGGGATGTTTGGATTTTGTTCAATTTTACTTTGCATTTTACAAGGGGACCTTCAGGACTGGCAAACTCAGAAATTGTTTATACTTAGTGTACGTGAAGGTCTTCACTCGGACTTTAATTTCCCGAAGCAGTAAGGCACGCTTACCAGCCAAATTCGAGAAAATCGACTTTGAAAAATGTGGAGTTACCTTATATATATTTGATAGAAACCGATGACCACCGAGCAGCGTGGGTCAGTGCGTAGCGCTCCCGACTAGCAAGCATGAGGTCGTCAGTTCAAATCTCACTACTGGAACTATTTTTTTTTTTATTCATTTGCATACCTACACCTTTAATTGAAAGTGATGTCCATCTCCTGGGAGGTGGAGCACCGGTATACACCGTACACCCATACATATAACAGATGTTTACATATCTGTTAATTAGCATGAATTTTATAAACTTTGCATGTGAAAGGTGTAGGTATGCAAATGAATTAAAAAAAAAAATAGTTCCAGTAGTGAGATTTGAACTGACGACCTCATGCTTGCTAGTCGGGAGCGCTACGCACCGACCCACGCTGCTCGTTGGTCATCGGCTTCTATCAAATATATATAAGGTAACTCCACATTTTTCAAAGTCGATTTTCTCGAATTTGGCTGGGAAGCGTGCCTTACTGCTTCGGGAAATTAAAGTCCGAGTGAAGACCTTCACGTACACTAAGTATAAACAATTTCTGAGTTTGCCAGTCCTGAAGGTCCCCTTGTTAGTTACATATCTATACAGTGTTTTATACGGTATATTATGTTCCACAGCAGCTGCATGAATGCTTTTCTTTTCAGGAATTACTTCACGACATGCTTGTTCTATAAGTTCTTTTGAAGTTGAACCTCTATTTGACTTTCTTTGATCTGTCCTCATTGTTCTGTGAAATAAGTTATTAACTAATCTTTAGTAACGAAAAGTTCGTAATAAACTAATATCACTGGGGTTGGTTGACCAGTTTAGTCATGTAATCCCGGACGTTATTAGTCAACCAGCCCCAAACGATCATTTTGACTTCAATACTCTATATAACCTTTAATTATTTATGTAAAATAAAAAACGCAGTCTCAATTGGTCGTTTAATAAACAAACTTTAAAATAGTCCCTTCACTTTTATTCTACTGTAACTATATAGAGCGTGGAAACATAAAATCTTTAAGAAAACATATTTACTTACATAGCCAATTTTTCGATAAACGCTGGTAACTGCCAAACAACGTGTAATGGCGGTGTCGAAAACAAATGAATGACATAGTAGAAGCGACTTGTTTCTACCGAAAATCGCTCCGCGGTAGAGCACACGTCGGTGGAAAGTTATTAACAATTAGTCAACCTACCCCTGGGGCCAAACAGCCCCGGTCTCCCCTACACTACCGTCACAGTTTTCGTCCAATTGAGACTGTGTTAGAACTAATTTTTATTTGATAGATTTTGCTAATTTGTGAAATACCTTGTCTTTGAGATAAAATAAAAGTAATAGACATTTCATTTCCCATACCCAGGTGCGATAATTCAGCATCCACCCGCTATGAGGGTGCATTTCAGATATCCTAGAGGATTATTCGTTTAAGGGAGATTTAAGAAGTGTTGGGATAATTCGCACTCAACTGACGGACCCGTTTAGCACACAATTAATGAGTCTCTACTATATCTAGAGAAGTATGTTTTCTACTACAGCAACTTCTCGATCAGGGTCGCGGCTCGGGGCTAACGGCGAGTGCATAATAAGCGCGAGTGAAACATCCCGGTAACGAGCGAGAGGGGACGAAAGAGTCGACGCGACGTTACCGTTTGTTACGAAAGAGAGAAAATATGATACTCTGCCTCGCTTCGTCTTTCATGTACCTACCTGTGCTCCGTCTCTTCGAGCTCGACCCGCGTGCGAGCCTACTCCAATGTAGGGTAAACGATACAGTTATTAACCAGGGTACAGAAGTTCACCACTTCAAATTTCTGCCGCCATAGTTTAATGAACCTGCGTGTTTCCGCATCAATGATGCACTTTGATCACAAAGACAGTCCTACCTTTCGTTTCAACCAACAATCCATTATTTCAGTACAAGCATTCCGCCGTGAGATCGTTGGAGAGGAAAACGTGTAATTTCAACTCTCAAAGAAGGTAAGGGCTTAGCAGGCATCTTTAGAGCGACGACTTGTTTAATGACTGTATAATCATTGTTCAATTTTGATTGCCGTGAATGCCATTGATCGCAATAGGTGACAAGGGCCCAATGTTAACATCCGTCATACGTCCAGTCGTGTCGAACGTGATTATGCTGTGTTTTGGGAGGTGTTCAATAACTGGTTCGACGAATGCACAGTAATACAGTTATTGACCACTCGTAATTTTCATGCTGAAAGATCGCGATGAAAATTGATTTAGATCTTTGGAGGCACGGGGCAATCTGCCCTACTTCTATATGGTTTCGGGTATGCATGTCCGATGACTTCTAATTTTTCATTGGTCCGGGGGTCGGTACGATAATTTGGAGGTCAAAGGCGCTTGACGAAAGAAAAAAAAGAAAAGCAAAAAGCAAAAGAAGAAAAAGATCGAGGCTAAGAGATGCCAAGAGAAGAAGAAGAAGAAGAAGAAGAACAGAATGAGCAGGTGAGAGAGAAGTCTAACAAGGGGAGGACACCATGTGGTAGACACCGATTTTGACGAGCCTTGGCACGATGGATCTATGTCGAAAATAAGTAAATAGGTGTCCGAGTGTTTCAGCCAATTAGCCTTAATAATAGAGATATTTACAATGTAAATTATTAAAAATTTCATAGTGGCCGTTAGGTTTTAGTGGGTAAAAATCCCACACTACCCTGGTGCCCGCGGGAGATTCCCTTCTGGAGACGTCGGGGTGCCTTTTGAAGATGTCTCCAAGTTAAAAAAAATGATAAACTTTTTATAAATTATTGTTTATAAAAAATTTATAATTTTTTTATAAATTATTTTTTATAAAAAATTTATAATTTTTTTATAAATCATTTTTTATAAAAAATTTATAATTTTTTTATAAATTATTTTTTATACAAAATTTATAATTTTTTTATAAATTATTTTTTATAAAAAATTTATAATTTTTTTATAAATTATTTTTTATAATTTTCTTTAACTTGGGGAAATCTTCAAAAGGCACCCCGACTGCTTCAGAGGAGAATCCTCTGGGGCCGCCAGGGTAGTGTGGGATTTTTACTTATTCAAACCCTACGGCCACTATGAAATTGTTAATAATTTCCTTTGTAAATATCTCTATTATTACGACCCATTGGCAGAAACGCTCGGACACCTATTTACTTATTTTCGACATAGATCCATCGTGCCAAGGCTCATCAAAATCGGTATCTACCACATGGTGTCCTCCCTTGTAAGAATAAAAAAAGCGAATGAGAAGCCAATGAGACCGCGGCAAAGTGCACGGTATACAACGTGAAGGTTGCACATGAAACTCACCCTGCCCCAAGACAATATGTCTTTGATTTTGATATGGTGACAGATGGATTTAATAAAAATGATTTTACAGTAAAAAATGTGCCATTTTTTTTATATTCTTCAGTGGTCAACAACTGTACCTAGACCGGTCAACAACTATGCCACGACTGGTCAATAACTATACTTTTGAGTTATATTTCTTTATAATAGCATAACATCGAAACTACTGATTTCTTCTAAGTTTCTTTGGTGTTATAATCATCTTCGATACTTTTCTTTTCGCCTGGCATAATAAAATTTCATTTATAAAATTCAAGTTACTTATTCCATAGCGTTTACCTAAACTGAAGCTCTTAGGTGGTCAACTACTGTATCGTTTACCCTACTTTAGATATTTTGTGCTGAACAACACAAATTCCTGTTTCATCAACATTGAATATGCGATGAGGCTGTCTCTTCACTTTCTCAAATTTTACTATTTCATACAAAGTAAAAAAGTTGTTTACGTTTTGTACTGAAAATTCTAAAACTCTTGCATGAGATATAGCACGTGGTGTTCTTAATGTAAGGTGTGGATTTCTTCTCATGAAGCCTTTGAACCATTTTCTTCCGGCTTCTTCATTCCGAAATGGATGAAAGGTAGTGTTTTTTATTGCTAATTGGAAAGCCATACTTCTTACATCACTTCTTTTTAATCCAAAAAATGTGATGTCCATGTCAACACAGTATTGAGATAATAATTTTTCCATCTCTGCACTGAAAACTGGTCTTCTGCTTAATCTAGAGACGCGGTAGCGCCTCGACGCCAAGTACATGAAAGACACCCGGTATATGTGTCGATGTCGCTACCGTGTACTTTTACTCGTCGCAGAGCCATTCCAACCTAACTTTGTATTTATTTCATGGTAAACTTGTCGATTAGCATGACCATCTCCGATTTCGATGACCTTGAAATATGTTGTAGGGGGCATGATTCTGAACAACTTTTTCCTATACATATAACCCTCGGTCAGCCTTACTTTCTAAGATATGCACAAAAAACCTTGGTAACCTTTTCCTCATGGATTTGAAGAGAAATTTTTTTTTAATCACCTTACCACGATCGCCTCTCTGTACAGTATTTCTGTAGACTTATTCCGACACAACGCAATCCACTTTCCAACTTGTCCCGGGTATTGGTATTGGTTAGGGCTAGATCAGTGGGGGGGGGGGGGGGCGGGGGGGGGGGGGCGCCCGCTTGCGGGCGCCTAAAGCATGGTAGCGAACCGATGTGAGTTTGGGGATGCTAAAAATGAGATTGCAAAAAATTACGTTTTAGAACCAGAGTCATCCTAATATCCGGGGGCGCCGGCGCTGTCGAACATAGTCGGGATGTCGACGGAACCCCCCACACACCCAACAAGTGCTCTTGAAAGCACCCTCTTTCTAGCGAAAAAATTATGTTTTAGTTAAACTCACATCGGTTCGCTACCATGCTTTAGGCGCCCGCAAGCGGGCCCCCCCCCCCCCCCCACTGATCTAGCCCTAACCAATACCAATACCCGGGACAAGTTGGAAAGTGGAATGCGTTGTGTCGGAATAAGTCTACAGAAATACTGTACAGAGAGGCGATCGTGGTAAGGTGATTAAAAAAAATTTCTCTTCAAATCCATGAGGAAAAGGTTACCAAGGTTTTTTGTGCATATCTTAGAAAGTAAGGCTGACCGCCGGTTACATGTATTACATGTATAGGAAAAAGTTGTTCAGAATAATTTTTTGCTAAAATGCGGTCACATTATATTTTATATATTTTACATATTTGATGTACATATATTTTTAGTCATCGATGTTATGTAATTGACGCTGAAATTTGACAACTTCGTCAAAAAATGTGTCAATTCGTTCGGGAAGGCTGTATCTTCTCTTAAACAAATATTCACCGAGGTACGATGACAGATCCTCGTGTTTATTTCCATTTGTGGAAATATTTTCTCAGATGTCTCTCCACGTTCTCTCGATTGACTGTGTGTTAGCATCTAGACGAAAGAAATTGAGGAATATATGGCGTCCTTTTAAAAAAATTTATATGTGATGCGGCTGAAATTAATTACTAGTATCGGGATCGACGAAGTTGTAAGAATGGTTAACAGTTAAATGTACATAGCCCTCGCTGCTAAGGCAGTTGTATGCCTTCCAACAATCGGACATTATTGTTGTCCCAGGAAGAATCCACTTCTTAATAACATTTAAAAGTGTTTCAGCACTCCGTTCATTTACAGTAACAATGAAAATTTTTTTAGACTCGCGTTCATATCCTCCGAACACCCATTTTCCTTTCAACACACGTCCACGGTGGTACTTGCGTTTCCCAAATTTAGCTTCGTCGATTTCTACTATCTTATTGGGGCCTCCTAGTTGTGTACAATTATCTTCAGACCATTTTAAGCACACCTACCATACGAGTTGAATAATAACATTAGGCCAAGCGACGGGTGCATGTACGTATAGGGAAAAGTTGTTCAGAATATAATGCATATAAGACAATACATAAAATCTTACCTCTCTACAAAAACTACTCCAATCGACGAAGGTGTGTGATCCAATATGCAGGTCATTGGTAATTACCCCGAAACGTGGCGGTGGAAACCATAGCCATTCGGCAATAAATACTACAGCTGTTAATAACGGTAAACGAACGTTTTCAAACCACGTTTTTGTCCTAACGGATTTCAAATAGTTACACCGAACCCTTTTCCTCTTTGTTTTATTTTTTACTTCGTATGATGTGGCAAGACAGTTAAAGAATAATGTTTTGCGATTAAGTATTATTGCCTTCTCACATTTAGGGCACTGAATAACATTTTGAAAAATGTTCTTTTCGATTAGATAATCTATACATTTTTCTTCGGAATTTATTTCGCGTATAAATTCAGTAAAAGACTTCATGTCTTGCATAAAATGTTTTCTCACTAGTCCTTCTATGAAACTGCTAACAATGAGACTGCGGTTATAAGCATGGCGCGACGGCGCGCAACAATTGTTTATTTTCTGTTTTCGACGAAAACAAATGTCACGCGCCGTCATGCGATGCTTCTGTCGCGCTTAAAAATTTTAAGATTTTTGCAAATATCTCCGAAACTAGGGCCAACCGAGGGTTACATGTATAGGAAAAAGCTGTTCAGAATCATGCCCCCTACAACATATTTCAAGGTCATCGAAATCGGTGATGGTCATTCTAATCGACAAGTCTAACTATTTCATTAATATCTCATCACGCCTGCGATATTTTCTAAATTTAATGGCATTTTTCTTATGTAAACCACATGTGAGCTTTCGAATAAGACCAAATTGAATAAAATCGGTCCACGCATGACAGAGATATCGTAATATCGTCTCATGGATCTGTCAGAAACGGTAAGATTTTTCTTCTGATTCTTCTTCTCCAGTCAAAATTTCGTCAACATAATACGTATACGCGTTACACGCACACCTGCAGCCAAAACGAACTAATACATGTTTCGTTCGTCATTCGCTATCTTCACTATGCAATCCACTCCAAATTTTGACAGCTTACCGTCAGGTTATAAACAAACTCTAGATAAGATAAGTTGTCAGAATTTTAGATGCCACGTGCTTTTACAAATATGTATCGTTGTACCATTGAATTGCAACCAAAATGCAGTCTCAAACACAAGATAAGTTGCCGAAATTTGAATTGCGACATGTTTGAATATCATCAAACTGTTTTTAATTTGTAACTAAACTGAGGATTTTATGTATATATAGATAATCGAAGCGTAAAATGATGCTGTGACTAAATTTATCCTTAATTCTGTTCCGTGATAATTTGTAAGTTATAATATTAAAAATTATCTGAAGTCATTCCCTACTATGCAGATTATCTTTGTAAAAAGTGAGATCCCCATAAAAAACTTCAAAAAAGTAAAAAAATTACGCCAAGTACATGAAATCAAATAAATCACAAAAGAATAGAAGGTAATAATAATCACAAAATTAAAAAAAGGTGTGAAATCAAAATGAGCTGCAAGTACATAAAGGTGCTTTCTAACTGCGATTAAGATGGCACAACTACATATACACAGCTAAAATGCTGTGTTCTTACATTCTATTACTCATATAGCGGACATTTTAATAATGTGAAGATAAAATGTAACATCTAGACATTTGCCTAGATGTCCGCGGCCTGGAAGTCAAATACTTGGCGTGGCCAGGCAAGGTATTCTCAGATCATCAATACACATACCTTCCCTCTCGCAGGCTTTCACATAATTTGTCAATTTAAAACTCTGACAATATCAGTACATTTACATTATATTGCGTTTTAAAATAATTCTAAGATCATTCATCGACACCGATACCTTACCTCTCACAAGCTTTCAGATAATTTGTGAATTTAAAACTCTGCCAATATGAATACACTTTCATTATTTTGCGTTTTTAAATAATTCTTATTCATCGACACCTTGATCTTGCCTGGCCACGCCAAGCATCTAGGCAAATGTCTAGATGTTACATTTTATCTTCACATTATTAAAATGTCCGCTATATGAGTAATAGAATGTAAGAACACAGCATTTTAGCTGTTAATATGTAGTTGTGCCATCTTAATCGCAGTTGGAAAGCACCTTTATGTACTTGCAGCTCATTTTGATTTCACACCTTTTTTTAATTTTGTGATTATTATTACCTTCTATTCTTTTGTGATTTATTTGATTCCATGTACTTGGCGTAATTTTTTTACTTTTTTGATACTGTTGACACCAATTTTTCGGGCGGTAAGTCAGTTTTTAAGTAGTCACGCAAGGTTCTCCTTGCAACTCTAAATTTATTTGCAGCAGCTAACGCACTGAGTTTCCCTGCTTTAACAAGGTTAACTGCCAGTATCATTTTTATTTGTCCCAAGTTTTTTGTTTATTTGCCATCTCTAAATTAATAAAAGAAGAAAAATAAAATAAACTACATACTTTTGTCAAACTGCGATATTTAATTGTTTACCGCCAAGCGTCGTTACTCGGCGGTATTGGAAAACTCTGAGGGTAGACGGTAGTGGTAACTAGTGATGGGCGTGATACCGCTCAAGCAGTATCGATACCTAGCGGTGAAGTATAAGATGACACAACTACATATACACAGCTAAAATTCTGTGTTCATACATTCCATTACTCATATCGCGGACATTTTAATTAACCCATAAAAAAATCCCATTTAAAAAAATTGTCGTAAATTAATAGCTTTACAAAATTAATGATATACAAAAATTGCACCAATTATAACAATGGCTATTTCTACAAAGAAAAAAGGTATTAAATAATATTAAGCAAATATATTTTTATACAAATAAATATTTTAATACGAATAAATATTTTATTCAAAATACTTGGCGCTGCGAAACCGAAGAAATGCTAATTGTCTTAATATTAATAATTTACAATAACTCCCTTACAATCTAAAATACATAATATACATATACCTACATATATTTAATATTTCATTCTAATATCATACGTAGCATGTGCACACGCACACATACACATTCACAAACGCACGCACAAGAATGAGTGAAAAAGATTAATGCAAGTTAAACATATTTATTCAGTTTAGCAACACCAATTCGGAGCGCAAATCGGTCGCAAATCGGTAGGGGCGTCGGTATGCTCTTACATGGAATACAGTATAGATTATAAATTGAGAGGGGCAAAATATAGTAAAAGACTGCGCAACCAGAGGGGGAATTGTGAGAGCATCTTTTACTTTAGCACTGACTAGATTTAGCGAGGATCCTAGCTTATGTGGGGCCTCGATTATACTAAAATATATAGATGTCACTAAATCACTAAGAGGTGATGTAGACAATTTATTTATAACATTAAGAAAGCCACACAAAGCTATCGGGTCCCAGACAGTTAGCAGGTGGATAAAGACGGTTCTATCCAGAAGTGGAGTTGATATGCCAGTGTTTTCGGCACATTCAACAATACATGCAGCCTAGGGTGGTCCTTATTTTTCAACCTCCAATTTTGTTGGCCTTACCCTCCTAAAATATGAGGTTTGGTGAGAAAATGATATGTGTAAAATTCCAAAATGATTGGACAACGGGAACCCGTGCCGCAATTAAGTTGAAGTTTTGAAATAATAGTGATTTCTCGTCAAATTCGGACATAATTGTGTTTAGCTATTTGTGGAAGTATCAGTGAATATTTTTGATAAAAATACAGTTTATTAGATGTATAATAATAATATGTATGTATTACTTCGAAAAATATTGACGACATTTTTGAGTTTTATCTCTTAAAATTAGTATACAACGCAGCGTATAAGCCAAAATAGGCAATCGGGGGTCTGAACTACAATGTCCAACACGTATCTGGATCTACAATATGCACTCCGAGATCCTAGTGGAGTAGTTCATCCCAAACACAAATCCGTAAACAGAATTGCTCTATCACCCTCAGTTTTTGAAAAATATGAGTTTTTGTAAAAAGCACACGATTTTGGGCAAGAATGAGGTATTACGTGAAAACAAAGAATGCTAGAAAGTTCAATTTAGTCTCAAAAGATAGAGGAGAGTTTCCTGAATATATCGGTGTATACAGTTATTAAATTTGATGGTTTTATATGGTTATAAACGGCCGTCAAAGTTTAAAAAAGTGCCGATTTGCATGATTTCTACGCCATACTTTTGCATTTTTACGAAATGTTGTTTATCTAGCACGAATTCGCTACACAGTATCGGATTCTGTAGACATTTCTGAAGAAGAAACCATCCACGAAAAATGTCGGAACGGTTTTTAACTCGAACTGTTTGAAAAAATATCCAGCGGGAACGCGTGCACGGTGTTTTGCCGGTTGGCGGCACTAGCGGCCATTGCTCGCCTGGCGTGACTCGCCAGGGCTATGGCTACGGGCAATCGACACGGTGCCCCGTAGAGTGGTCGTTAGTTATAGGAGTCAAATTTTTTGAGATCTTTTTAGTCTTCTGCTACTTTCGAAGTATCAGTGAATATTTTTTTATAAAAGTACCATTTCTTACATGAATAATAGTAACAATTTGTATATTACTTCCAAAAATATAGACGAAATCATTGATTTTTATCTATTATAATTATAGAATATAATGCAGCGTGTAAGCTGCTCTACGCAGGTGCGGAATGCGAATGTCACAATCTACAATATTTTTTATTTACTAAAATTGTATTATTCGCTCATTCCTTATAATTATGTAAGTATTTATATACAACAAAATAATATTACAATTTAACTTATGGGTATAAATAAAATTAAAATAATGCATATGTGTTAGTATTTGTCTTTTATCAAGCTAGATTTCTTTGTATAGGGGTAGAATTGTCAATATTCTTCTAAAATTTGAAAAATGTATTGTATGTTGTCTTCATTTGTAGTTAACCTGTCATTGTAGTCTGACATCAATTTTACGCCTTGTTCCGCAGTGTCATTCACAATTTTCAAATTCTGTACATTTTCTAAACGCGCTTTATATTCTTTATACATATAGAAATTGTACTTTCATTAAAAAATATTCATTGATACTTCTAACACAGCCGATGATAAAAAAAACTCAAGAAAATGTTTGATTCCTATAGCTAAGGACCACCCTACTGGGCACCGTGTCAATTGTGCGTCGCCACGGCCCTGACGAGTCACGGCAGGCGAGCCATGGCCGCCAGGCGGTTAAACACCGTGCACGCGATGCCGATGGATATTTTCTCCAACAGTTCAAGTTATAAACCGTTCTGACATTTTTCGTGGATGGTTTCTTCTTCAGGAATGTCTACAGAAACCGATACTGTGTAGCGAATTTGTGCTAGATAAACAACTTTTCGTAAAAATGCAAAAATGTTGAGAAATCACTATTATTTCAAAACTTCAACTCAATTGCGTCACGGGTTCCCGTTGTCCAATCACTTTGATACTTTACATATATCATTTTCTCACCAAACCTCATATTTTAGGCGGGTAAGACCAAACATAAACTCAAAAAAAAAATTTTACCCCAATAGCTAAGGACCACCCTAATGGATACCGTACTCGTCTCAATGGTGTCATTTATACCTGCAGAAGAACTTTACTAACCCTATTTCTAAGTATCAACTTGTCCCATCGTTGATTATTTGTTAAAAAAATTGCCATTGCTCGATGGAAACAACGGGAAGGTGATGGTCTGCTTCCATCAGGGGGGGAGATAAGGATGGGTCAAGAAGGATGGCATGGATAGGGATCATTTCGAAGGGGTTGGGCTAGGGGATTAAAGGTTGCGAATAAGAAATCGGCCGAAATTATTTCATTGTGCTGAACACAGTACTATTTTCATCGGATGAAAAAGTTTTACATAAAATTTTGTTTTGTGATATTGGTGTAAAGCTATGGAAGGTTCTAGTGTCAGTGATAGCAAGTGCTGCAGCAAAGCGAGCTTCTATGCTTGCAGCATGGTTTTTCTGTTCATCCTATATTACGTAATCAAAGGTAATGTTTGTAAAAGATGTTCTGGCCCAATCATATAAAACTAGGGTTGTAAGAATATGATATCCACTGGTCTTATTAAGCTAGTGCGCATTGCAAGTCTTTTCACGGCACCTCGAATCCCATCACATGGTCCTTTACCGTGTGCCGTTGCAAACAAATGCCACTAACCAGCAACACCAAAATCGAGCAATGACAATTTTTTAACAAATAATCAACGATGGGACAAGTTGATACTTAGAAATCTGATTATTTTAAAAAAAGTCATTGGCCAAGAGTGGGTTAGTAATGTTCTTCTGCAGGTATAAATGGCACCATTCAGACGGGTACGAGATCCATCAATATTGTTTTTAGACCTCGTTGAAGGCATGGTAGCGGTACGGTCAGTTGACCGTAATAGCGGAGCGTCGGCGGGACGCCCGGTCCGCTTACCTGATTCGGCGCGAACCGCCGTATTTACCACCTTACTGCGACGTTAATAGGAGCCGCACCACCCTCAGGATAGACTTATTTGGTAGAAAACACTTCAAGGCATATGGTAGTATTTTTTTCGGATTTTTAAAATCGTGACCTCAAGCCCGCATTTGCAAAATAAAAATTTATTTCTAATTTTCAATGTTGGAAAATTAATTTTTCGATCTGGAAAAAATTTACTGATCAAGGCCAATCCTTCTACATTAAAATGCCGTAAGAGTCAACTAAACCCGACAAATAGTTTCCGAGATAAAATCTCATAAGTACAACCCATTTTCACGAAAATAGGCAAAAATCGCAAAATTCAAGGCCCTGTACTTTTTAAACAAACTCGAAGTCGACAAAATGGTGAATTAAACCTCCCATTAATTTCACGAGGACTACAACATATTCATGTTTGAAGAAAATCCGAGGCATCGAGGGAAAAAAGTGATCGAGTTGCCGTGGAATGACCCCAGAATCATAGCGTCTATGATTCGCAGCTGCCTTGTTGCGCGCGGCAGAGGACACCAGTCGTCGTCATCGCTGTCTAAAGACACGGCACTTTCTGCATCTGATTCACCGAGTAACTCTTTCCTAATATAGATCCTGTTCTTCAAGATTGAATCTATAAAACAAATGTACAACGCAAACAATGCTATGATATCCTTTTGGAAAAGACCAAAGTAACATCCCATAATCATTTATGTTACCTCGTAAACTCTGGCTTCGATAATTCTTTCATAGCATTTCTGTCTGTTTTTGTTTAATTAAAAAAATAGCGAACACAGTTTGTCCAATAGCACAATTCACAATAATTAATAGGTGTTTTGTTGAAACACAAACTTTACACTTATTCGTGGAAATATGCGAATCCTTCTTTCCTCTGAATATTGAACATGTATGTTCTTGTACAAATATCGATAGATACTGAGAAAGGCGCCTTTATATTACCTGGCAGGGTCGTTTTGGGTAGCAGAGGCTTTGAAAAAGTTGGATCTAGGTAGCAGCTGTCGACTACAAACGTAGAAAACCCAAAAAGACGGAATGGAAAGTGTTCATTTTAAAAAAACTGGAGGTGGGTACCCTGGTTATTGAACAACGTAGGGACTTTTGGTTATTAACATAAGGGTTAACAAAAAATTACCTTTTCAAATTTTTATTGAAGGATTTAACTTATTTCAAATGTCCCAACGGTCTTCCAAATCCTACATATATTCTAATTTATCGAATTAAAAAAGTTAATCGCAATTCTGTAACATATCAAAGCCAAGTATAGTTTGACTGCTTTATTATGGTCCGCTTATAATTGATTTGATACACGATGATTTACATAACCGTTACAGATAACGACAATTCTACGAAACAAAAGTCAAATGGAAAAGCGGCGGTTGCTATTACATTTCTTAATTTTCGTTGATTGCCAGATTTTTTAAAACTTTTCAAAATTAAAGTTCAAATCCCCACAGTTTAATGTTATTCGATTAAGCTGAATCTTTACACATCACTATATTAGATCAAATGAAACAAAATTGGGGGCGGTCCCACGGAAAATTTGAATTTTTTAAATAAGGGGCACCCTAGACTAGGTACATTATTCAAATCTACGTTCTTCAGCTGGATCCCACGAGCCACCAGACGAGTTTTATATATAGTCCAACCCCCGTATTCATCTTGCTTCCTTTTAAAGACCCATTTATTTTCTATTACTTCTTTATCTAATGGTCTATTCACGAGTGTCCAGTTGTTGTTTTCTTCTAACGTAGTCATCGCTGCTTCCATCGCTCTTTTCCATTCGATGGACTTGCTGCCTGACATCGGTTCCTTATAGGTTGTTGGTTCTCCTTCTGTTACTATGATTAGTCCCGCATGGTAATCGTCAAAGCGATTTGGCTTATTTAACTGCGACCGATCCCTTAACTCGTACCTTCTATCTGAGTTTGATTTGTACTTTCAGTTTGGTTTGTTTCATCTTTGGTTTGATTCGTACATTTAGTATCTTCCCCACTTGCACATTCCCCTTCCTCTACCGGTTCATACTTTGTGGATTGTCATTCGGTTTCTGGCACGTTACATTTTTCTGACAGGACTACTACGTCTCGTGTATACTCTATCCTTTTCCCCCCTGAAAAGTAGACTCTATATCCTTTTACCTCTTCTCTATATCCCACTAGCACTCCGGTTTTACTTTTCTTATCAAATTTCAGACGCTTCTCCTTTGGAATGTGTACTGCTACCCGCGACCCGAATGCCTTGAAGTGTTTCAGCTCTGGTTTCTTTCCGTGCCACAATTCATATGACGATATGTCTTTTACAGAGCTCGTTCCCATTCTGTTAAGTACATAAGCAGCCCTATTAACTGCTTTAGCCGAGTATGATTTTTCTAACCTCTGTATGATATTCCTCACTGCTTCCACTAGTGTACGCATGTTCTTTTCCGCCCTTCCATCCTGTTGAGACGTACAGCTTACAGATCTTTGGTGTCGAATACCTAATTTTTCTAATAGCCTTCTGACATCTTTATTTACAAACACCAGGCCGTTATCTGTTCTTAAAATCCTAACTTTATTTTCAGTTTCTCTTTCCGCTTGTTTAATGAATGTTTCTAAGCTTTCTTTAACTTCAGACTTGTGCTTCAAGAATGTTACATGTCTATAGGACGAAAAATTATCCTTTATAAGTAGGAACAATTTTGCTCCATCTATTGACTTATTTTCCATCGGACCACGTAGATCAGCATGAAGCACATCAAGCGTCCTATTGGCTCTCGACATTCTGTTTGGTAGTGGTTATCCCATAAAAAAAACTTCAAAAAAGTACAAAATTTACGTCAAGTACATGAAATCAAATAAATCACAAAAGAATAGAAGATAATAATTACAAAATAAAAAAAATGTGAAATCAAAATGAGCTACAGGTACATAAAAGTGCTTACATTCAAATACTTGGCGTGGCGAGGCAAGGTATTCTCAGATCATCTTTCAGATAATTTGTCAATTTAAAACTCTGACAATATGAGTACATTTTCATTATATTGAGTTTTAACATAATTCCAAGATCATTCATCGACAACGATACCTTCCCCTCACAAGCTTTCAGAAATTTTTTTTTTATTTGTATGTTTAACGTCGCATCGACTGCATAGGTCATTAGCGACTATATATCAGATTGTTAGGGTCTTTTTCCCCATGCTTTTTATATGTCGTTGAAGATTCTGATGCTTTTACAAACCTTGATACTATTTTCTTGATAAGATATAGATGTAAGTATGTCGGAGAGATTTCCCTCAATATTGCAGCTTCTTCTTTCTTGGTCTTACTTCTGGCATTCAGTGATGATGTGGCTCATTGATAGGCGAACATTGCAGTTAGCACACATGACCGGTGGGTTATTATTTAGAATATATGTATGACCCAGTATATGTAGTGTGTACGGTTTGTAACGTTCCGTTGTCGGGAGACAACTGAATGTCGCAGGCCTCGAAGGGAGAGCGGCGTCCCTTCGAGTGTAGGAAAGGTGGGGATTCGTTTGTAACGAGAGTGAAGAATAGAAATTCAAATTTAAACTTAACAATGACTATTTATTTAGATAACACTTCACTTTTAATAACACGAATAATAACAATATTAATATTACCTACGATTACGATTATATTTGTTTTTGGGTTTTATGTTTTTTTATGTTTTGTACCCTATTTGCTAAACGATTCTAAGGCTATGGAATATGTATGTATGTATACACAGGGTGTCCGCGGGAAGACTGGACAGCTAAATATCTCCTAAAGTATTGGAGATAAAAAATTTAAAAAAAAATGTACTTTAATGGTTCGAGAGGGCCAATTTATTGGCCGAGACGAATTTTTTTTTGATTATTATTTTAATAGATACGATGGTAAAGTTCGGTTTTTTAAGTGGAACTATTTTTTTTGAAGAGGTGAGTTCATAGTGCGTTCCAAAAAAAATTCAATAAGAATTAATTTATACATTTGATTTCCACCGGATTTTGAGATATTGCGCTTGCAAATTTACTGATTTTCACTGGAAGAAAACCCGCTGAAATAGGAAGGACCGGGGTCGGTCTTGCTGGCGCTACGGAGGGGCCACGGAGGGCCTTGCCTGTTGAAACAGATACCTACCTGCCAAAGGTCTGCGCCAGACCCAAAGGCTGGACAATTCTTTTCCGTCAGAAATGCTACTTAGGTAGGGACATCTGCGGTATCAAGTAGCGCACCGTCATTTTTATTTTGCACTTGCTTCTACGCTCGGATGGCCGGACCGTCAATACTCCTCGTGGAGAGACACAGGAAGAAAAGGGGTAGCCCGCTGTCGACGCGTGGTCCTCTCGAGTATAAACACGAGCTTCAATATCAAAACAAACGCATGCGTTGACGTATTCCGTGCGATAGAAGGTGGGCATTGGGGAGGAGGTATTGCTGTGAAGAGGGCCTCTTCAAGAGAGCAGCCGTTTGTGTGGGATGCAAATCCGATTGGTTCAAATACAATCTGCTCCTTATGGTTGAAATTTATTCTAGCAACTTTCACACCTCCTGACCTAACCAATCGAGCTTACATCCCTCCCAAAAGAACTGGCCATCCAAGCGTAGAAGCAAGTGCGAAATAAAAGCAACGGTGCGCTTCTTGATACCGCAGATGTACCTACGTAACTAGCATTTCTGACTGAAAAGAATTGTCCAGCCTTTGGGCCTGGCGTAGACGTTTGGCAGGTAGGTATCTGTTTCAACAGGCAAGGTCCCCCGTGGCGGCAGCAAGACCGACCCCGGTCCTTGCTATTTCAGCGGGTTTTCTTCCAGTGAAAATCAGTAGATTTGCAAGCGCAATATCCCAAAACCAGTGGAAATCAAGTGTATACGTTAATGCTTATTGAATTTTTCTTGGAACGCACTATCAACTCACCTGTTCAAAAAAATAGTTCCATTTAAAAAATCGGACTTGACCATCGTATCTTTTAAAATAATAATCGAAAAAAAATTCGTCTGCGCTAATAAATTGGCCCCCTCGAACCATGCAATTCCATATATTTTTTTATCTCCAATACGTTAGGAGATATCCTGCTGTCCAGGCTACCGTAGGACACCCTGTAGAAAAGGGTAGGTAAAAACTATACAGCTGTACTTTTACTTACGAATAAAGCGCAAAGATAAAGAAAAATTAGCACTCTTATTAATAAGGAACTTCGTTGATCCGTTGATCAGAGATGTACTGTTTTCTCATTTGCGTTGGTTGAGCAGGGAGAATTTTGATCAGCACTATCTTTGATAACGGTTTGAGTTAAGCTATGGACACATTCATACTCCATTTATCCCTATATACATATCTTGAACCTATATTTATACTTATCACACGCATACCCATGTACAATCAAACACACTGTATACCAAAGAAGAGAAACTAAAGAATATATAAAGAAACTAAAGAAACTAAAAAAAAACTAAGTCAATTACATGCCTAACAACAGTGTAATGATATATATATATTTATAAATATTCATATATATATATATATGAATCTGTTGTTAGGCATGTAATTGACTTAGTTTTTTTTTTAAATCCATAACGCATAAGGGGGGTACAGTTTTGTTTTGTACTACTAGACTGCGGGCCCAAGTCAGTGGGTACACTCAGCCTGTTTGAGGTGAGCTGAGTAGTTTTACTGATTACAATGGTACACAATTTTTAAGTATGCCTTCATTATATATAGTTTAGGCTTATTCATAAGTATGTAATATTACTTAACTCAGTGGAGAGTATAGGAATGGTGACGGAGCCTGCCCTAGACACACAGGGAATAAGAGGAAATACAGTATTGTCTCGTTAGCGGCTCGCTGGTCGGGGCCGGCGTTGAGCCCGTATCGTAAACAAAGCCCTAATTCCGAGTGTTCGTTTCTCGCTTCTTTCTGGCCGAAGGGGGGAGCGAGATGGAACACTGCGTGCGCGGCGAGCGTGCGCGATGGTTGCAAGCGCTTACCGTGAACCGGGCCTGTTTCAAGATTTTGCGAAGCAGTTTTCGTGCTCACGGTAAGCGCTTGCGACCATCGTGCACGCCTATCGAAAGACGGAGCGAGGCAAAACATCAATGCGTCG
The DNA here is from genome assembly GCA_910592295.1 of Andrena haemorrhoa. Lineage (NCBI taxonomy): Eukaryota > Metazoa > Arthropoda > Insecta > Hymenoptera > Andrenidae > Andrena > Andrena haemorrhoa. The sequence continues at coordinate 24,370,893 of OU342942.1, forward strand.
TCTGTCTCGTACCGTCGTCGCTCGCTCTCGTTCCATCTCGCTCTCGCCTTCGCCGGACAAGAGTGATGCAGAAGTGGTGGGGATAGCGAACAGCCCGTATCGTGTACACCAAACCGAGCCCGTAACGAGACAATACTGTAACGTCGGATTTGTATATATTGCGATCGAGATTGGAAGTCGGACTTGTGAGAAGAGTAGACCTCTAGCGGTCCTGGCGGAGACTAACCGACGCGACCCGTGGTGGGGCTGGGACGTCACACTTTACAAATAAATAATATGTGTGTCGTCCATATGTCGATCCATAAGTCTATAAAAATATCGTAAACCACTGTAACCGTTACCTAGATATCTCATAACTGCAAACAGTTTTGAATTCACTTCATACACAACATTGCTGTATATAAATGATGGAGTAGAAGAGTGAATAAATCTGTTCCTGCTTTTATTGCAGGATATTTTCATTTGAAATCTAAGCCCGCGATATAGACACTTGTCAAATGTAACACTTTTACCACATTCTTTACACGTAACGCGTGAAGCAATAATATTAAGAACAGCAGAAAAGTTTATTATTTCAAACTGAACATCAGAAGTAACTCTATAAGAAAAACCACTATTACTTTTTATTTTTTTTGCCGACGACGAAGCTTCCTTTTCCGCATTTCCGTTTTTCTCAACAATTTAATTGCCCAAAAACGTGCGTCTTTTCGGCTTGCCTCCTCTGTTTTTTCTATCTCCACAAAATTACCTTTTTAAAAAAGGTACAAAAAAGGGCGCCACGTATGTGCGTGCGCGCGCAGACGAACGAAAAGAAACTGCCGTAAATTTATTATGCTATATGTAGCTTTACAAAACTAATGATATACAAAAATTGCGCCAATTATACTAATGGCTACTTATACAAACAAAAATGTATTAACCAATATTAAGCAAATATATTTTTATTTTATTTTATACAAATAAATATTTCAATACCAATAAATATTTTATTCAAAATACTTGGCGCTGCGTCCCGAATTGGTGTTGCTAAATTGAATAAATATGTATAAATTGCATTAATCTTTTTCTTTATTTCTTGTGCGTGCATTCGTGAATGTGTGTATGTGTGCGTGTGCATATGCTGTGTATGATATTAGAATTAAATATATGTAGAATAAATGTGACTGCGTTTCTAATATAATATGTATATGTATATGTTTATCTATTTTAGACTGTAAGGGAGTTATTGTAAATCAGGCCTGGGATTTAAGTGAACGCGGCGGCCGATTTTCGGAGGCAACGCCTCCTTTCTCCCGCCGCGCGTCTTGGCCCCCGCGGCAGCCAAGGAGCTTGGAGCGCCTCAGGCCCGTACCATATGAACCGCGCGTAGCGCATTGGGGGGGCCCCCCGTATCAATAGGTTTCCACATCACCCATGGGGGTCTATCATCGATGCGATTTTTTTTATAGTGGTATCCCCTATAGGCCTATTCCACTGTGTCGCGCGATAAAAAATGTATTGGAAAAACGCGTTTTATTATCAAAATTTCAAATATCTTTGGGAAAACTAGATTTTCGCGCACGTTTAGACGTGCTAGGGCCTAGGGGATACCACTATAAAAAAAAACGCATCGATGATAGTACCCCCATGGGTGATGTGGAAATCTATTGATACGGGGGCCCCCCAATGCGCTACGCGCGGTTCATATGGTACGGGCCTGAGGCGCTCCAAGCTCCTAGGCTATCGCGGGGGCCAAGACGCGCGGCAGGAGAAAGGAGGCGTTGCCTCCGAAAATCGGCCGCCGCGTTCACTTAAATCCCAGGCCTGTTGTAAATTATTAATACTAACACAATTATTAACATTTTTTCGGTTTCGCAGCGCCAAGTATTTTGAATAAAATATTTATTGGTATTGAAATATTTATTTGTATAAAATAAAATAAAAATATATCTGCTTAATATTGGTTAATACATTTTTTGTTTGTATAAGTAGCCATTAGTATAATTGGCGCAATTTTTGTATATCATTAGTTTTGTAAAGCTACATATAGCATAATAAATTTACGACAGTTTCTTTTCATTCGTCTGCGCGCGCGCGCGCATATACTTGGCGCCCTTTTTTGTACCTTTTTTATCACTATTCGTACCAGACCGGTCAATTTGACCGTTTTCAAACTTTGGCGTACATTTTCCCACATAGTTATCACATCGCTATTTATCTTTACGACTTTTCTTAAAATATGTATACAATGAATTTTTCAGTATTTACTTCTACTCTTATTTACTTGTTTCCGAGAAATATATGTAGCCTGTCCAACCTACCGCGACCGGTCAATTTGACCGGTCGAAAGATTTATCATATTTACTCTGCTAAACCTACATATATAATCGGTACAAAAGAAATGCTATCTGAACGTGGCATGTCCAACTGGAAACGGAATGAGCCTCTTTATTACATTATTCTGAAGGAGACGCTATCAAGTTACGCACGTGAATTGTTAAAATAATGTTTCATAGCAGGAGTGTACCCCACAAGCCGAAACGTCACAGGGGCAAGACGAATCCCCAAACCCCTCCAAGAAACCTTACTTTTAGGTTCTTTGTCCATATCCGCGGTCTGTCGCGATTTGTTTTGTTTACATTCTTCGTTACACAACGGACATTGTTGAAGGGCATTGAGCAGCGCGACCTCCCTCCGGTAGGGCTGTTCGAGTACTCGGAAAAAGCGAGCCGAGCTAGGTTTGGTTTTTCGAGCCGAGCCGAGCCGAGTACCCGTAAAACCGAGTAGCTCGAAAGAATCGATCGGCTCGATAAAACCGAGTAGCTCGAAAGAACCGAGCGGGCCGAAAGAACCGAGAAGCTCGAATTTTTTCGAACGGCTCGAATATACTTGGAGCAGATCGAAATTTTCGAGCAGACCGACTGTGTTGAATAGCTTGAAGCTTGAACGTTTCGGGCAATACGAATGTTTGGAATATTTTAGGTTACGTTTATCTACTGGAATGTAAATAATGGTGCTCAATAAGTAACATTTCGGGTAATACGAATGTTTCGAATATTTTAGGTTACGTTTATCTACTGGACTGTAAATAATGGTTCTCAATAAGTATACTTATAACCTAAACTATATTAATATATAAGTATAGGTACTTATTGAGAACCATTATTTACATTCCAGTAGACAAACATAACCTAAAATATTCGAAACATTCGTATTGCCCGAAACGTTCAAGCTTTAAGCTACTCGACACAGTCGATCTGCTCCAAGTATATTCGAGCCGCTCGAAAAAATTCGAGCTTCTCGGTTCTTTCGGCCCGCTCGAAAAAATTCGAGCTACTCGGTTTTATCGAGCCGATCGGTTCTTTCGAGCTACTCGATTTTTACGGGTACTCGGCTCGGCTCGGAAACCGAGCCTCGGCTCGGTCCGAACTTCAAGCTACTCGAACAGCCCTACCCTCCGGCTTCCAATAGTACGCAGATCGCAGAGTTGAGTGACACAGTTCATTTTTATAACGCGAAGAGAGCATCACGGTATACAATTTCTGAAGTGTTTGCATTTTCATTTCAAGTTATAAGTACTAATTTGAAGAAAGAAAAAATAACTCAACAATACTCTGACGCAAATTTTGTATTTGGTCTTTAGTGTATTATTCTGTGGCGAATATTTATCCGAAAAATGTCAAGGCGTTCAAAAAATATGATGTTATTAGAAAAAATAAATAACATACACGAAGAGTGTTCGGATGCCGATGAAGAGGAACTTTCTGAAACTGAAGATGACATGGAAAAAGATAATGACCTATTTGACACAACCGACGAATTAGAGTCCTCAGACACGGATAATGAAGAGGAAAATATTTTGGATAAACGTAGAGGGCAAAAGAGAAGGAGATTATTATTGAGCTCGGAAAGTGAGAGTGATGCAGAGGACCAGCGCACCGAAACTGCTGTTGATGGGACAGTTTGGGAAGAAATAAAAGAAGGTTCCAAACCTGGAAGGGCACCAGCTCATAACATTTTTAGGGAAGTATCAGGTCCGACAGGATATGCTAAACGACATATTATGAAAGGAAAAGTAAAAACTGCATTTTCTCTGATTATTGACCACCGAATAATGAACAATATAAGAACGTGCACAGAAGCAGAAGCATTTAGAGTGTTGGGGACTAAATGGGAACTAAGTGCAGCAAAATTAGATGCATTTGTTGCTCTGCTGTATGCTCGCGGCGCATATGAAGCAAAAAACGTAGACATCTCATATTTATGGAATAAGGAATGGGGTCCTACATTTTTTTCAGAAACCATGAGCAGAAATTTATTTAGCGAAATTATAAGGTTTATACGATTTGATAAGAAAAGCGAACGAAACCAACGTTTACAAACCAATAAATTTGCTTTAATATCTGAAATTTGGGACCGATTTATTGAAAACAGCTATAAACGTTGCTATAAACCAGTTGCTATAAACCAGGTGCATATGTAACTGTTGATGAGCAGTTGTTTCCATCCAAGGCTAGGTGTAGATTTACACAATATATGCCGAACAAACCAGATAAATTTGGAATAAAATTTTGGTTAGCATCTGACGTTGAGAGCAAGTATGTAATAAATGGATTCCCATATTTGGGAAAGGATGAGAAAAGGGGTTCTTCAATTCCACTTGGGGAGTTCGTTGTTCTGAAGCTGATGGAACCATTCACAGGGTGTGGAAGGAACGTGACCACAGATAATTTTTTTACAAGCGTTTCACTAGCCACAAAACTACTCGCAAAAAGAACTACTACTGTTGGAACCATTCGTGGAAACAAACGAGAATTGCCCAAATTTGCAAAAACAAAGAAAGATAATATGGTACGCTATTCAACGAAACTATATAAATCAAATCATATTACTCTTACAATATATAAAAGCAAACCAAATAAAAAAGTGCTTCTACTAAGTTCACTGCACAACTCAATAGAAACAGAAAAAAGTGGTAAGCGTATACCGGAAACGATTAGTTTTTATAATGAGACAAAATTCGGTGTAGACATGACAGATCAAATGGCAAGAAAACACAGCGTGAAATCGAAATCTCGTAGATGGCCCCTCTAGTTTTTTTTTAATATTCTTGACCTAGCTGGAATAAATGCATGGGTTTTGTATAAAGAAGCGACGGGAGAAAAAATTCAAGGAGGAAATTTTTACTGCAGTTAGCTGTAGAACTTGCTGCTGAATATCGAGGATTGCGGGAAGAAGAAAATATACCAAAAACATCAACAAATATAAGTTCAGATACACACGTACGCAAAACTTGCCAAGTAAGATATTGTAAAGATAACAAAACTACAAAAATGTGTTCGAAATGCAAAAAATATGTGTGCGGCAAATGTACATTTGAGAGCTTAATAATTTGTAGAAAATGCAGTCCAGACGAACAAGTATATAAACAGACAGAAAAATAAATAAATAAATGAAAGAAACAATATGACTACCGTTCATTTATGATTTCTTTTCAAGTGTATAATTAAACTGGAAAAAAAATAAATTTATTTTGTTATTTGGTGAAAGTTGTTTCATTTATTATTACATTCAGTATCAAATTAACTACTATCTACGTTCAATTGTAAAAAATATAACTCTTTTTCGAGGACCGGTTATTTGACCGGTCATGGTAGGAATAGGTATACATGGAGTGTTGGTACGAATAGTATTAAAAAGGTAATTTTGTGGAGATTTCACACATTTTGTAGTACTAATTACAGGAGAATATGTAGCCCGCCACAGAAGTAGTACATGTGCCATATGGCAGCATTCTTTTTTCAGCTGTTCCATAGCGTGGTAATTTTTGTTAGCTTATTTATTTACTATCATTTTTTGTAAGAACAAAATATAAAGATCTTTAGCGCCTCTGGGTCATTGCCTTTTTTTAATTTGCACATCATCAGCTTCAATCCAATTACTAGTCATTCCTTCTTCTTTGCAGATACTGGTGTAATGGCCATCCTCAATACATGAACCACTATGAAATATAGCATTCATAACTTTATATGATTGTCCAGCTATTAATACTTTGGTTGTGGGAATAGTACATATATTAAATTTACGTACTGCTTTGACTATTTTATCATCTTGTAATGAAAATAATAGTAAACGAATAATAACTATATCTTTCGTCAATATTAATTCATTCGTAAACATAATGTCATTTCCTTTACACTGTTCACATGTTTTGTTATCTGATTGATACCAATGTGAAAATGTAACGTTTAATAAATGGTTAAGATTATAGCTTCTTTTTTTCAAATTGTTAATAGGTATTGAAACAACTAAATTATCAGAAGTAATTTTTTTTGTATAATCACAAGATTTACATCGAGTAGTAGAAGTTACTTGATGCTCTACCAATTGTCTTATACAATCACATTTTGTGCACAGGATTATAAGAAATTCAAATACATCTCGTTTTACGTTTATTGAAAAATGTTCTCCTAAACTTTGCCGTACTGTATATGTATTTAAATTGCGTATCCCATTTTCATATCGATGCATTAATATTTTCAAAACATTTGATGATTCGTCACAATTAAACAATTATTTTCTAATAGCACTTAAATGCATTAAACATTGTAATACTGCATTTGCATAACATGAAGCATTATCTGTATTTTGAAAACCATGTAAAACCCAAGAAACATTTTTTTGTAATAATTTTTGATTTTGACAATTTTCTTGGGCAGAATCAATTACTTTTGACAACATCCATGGAACATCTTTCACTTTCAAATGGCGTTTTTTTAAAACAGTAATTATGTCTGCATCGGGTTTGTACATAGATCTTAGCCGATTATATTCCATAATAGCTTTTTCATCAGCTATTACTGACGAAGGATCATAATTAATCAAATGCAACCCTTCTAAAGACGTTACTCGTGATAATGCAACGTAAGCTTGACCATATTTAAATATAGAGTTGCCTATGTCCATAATGACACTTTGTAAACTCAATCCTTGACTTTTATGAATTGTGATTCCATAACTCAAACACAATGGAAATTGTTTTCTAATAACAAATGCTCTATCCACTACTTCAAATTTAACGCTTACTCTTTCAATAAAATACTCTAATCCTGAGGGTAGAAGGAGCTTAATTTTCTCTACATAATCGGTAGACATATCTTGTACAGGGTTATCCACCGAATACTGGCGGCGCTCGCGCGAGTACAAATGAGAACGGCAACATCTACATGACCTACACGAACCTATACTTTTAGCAACAACTCATCGATGGCGGATGTATCGACACATGATTGTCTCGTACGTATGCGTGTGGCGTTGTTGCCGTTCTCATTTGTATTGGCGCGAGCGCCGCCAGTATTCGGTGGATAACCCTGTACAACTGAAATTACCTTAGCTATGGTACCATTCACAAGACCCAAAGTAGCATCAATGTTACGCCTTATCATAACGGTTGCTCCAACCTTAATTACAATTTCCTTTGAAAGTCCAGCAGTTTTAGAATTATCGTCATCAGTATTGGACAATACTTTTGATACTTTCTTTCTCACATACGGAATGCAGTCAATCGTATCTTCGGCAATTAATAATATCTCTTTTTCTGTAATGCGATTTAACATTGCAGCATTAAGAACGTCACACATATGACGAGTAGGCAATAAACAAACAATGTCCAACGGAAAATCATTAATAAAATTACATATTTGGTTTAATCTGAGTTCAAACGAATCACCAGTAAAAAATATTTTTCTATTATCAAGAACCTCGCAATCAGATTTTGTCAGTAGACCAATACGAATTCTTGACAGCAACTGTCGATAAGAATCATCCCCTTGCTGACGCATGTTGATCGTTAACTCATCATAATCAAATAATGTAGTCCATAAATTAACAGCAATTAAAGAACCGACATATTTGTTAATTTTATCATTTGATAATTGTACAAAAACAGGATCTTCGTGTACAGGAGGTAATTGAAGCAGATCACCAAATAAAAGAACGTGCTTTTGACCAAACCAACCGTCTTCAGCATCATGGGTATCAAATATTTCAGACAATCGAAAATGTATATACATAAAAGTTAAATTTGATATCATTGACACCTCATCAATCACAAAAAGAACAACATCTTTGATATTTGCTCATAAAACTTTTAATACATGATCACATAATTTATACTTTGGCGTGAGACCATGTTCAACGGGTAATTGAAGCAATCTATGAATTGTCAAACCGTCTATATTAAACGCTGCTATACCAGTAGGTGCCGCTACAGCGGTATCTTTATTGAGATATTGTTTTATCCAACACTTAATGGTTTTAATTAAAAAACTCTTTCCCGTTCCACCTTCTCCGCTTACAAACAATCGTAATATCGAATTACCTGACCTTACAGTATCAATGACTCTGTGGAATGCTCTTTTTTGGTCGGCATTTAATTTTGCTACCATTTCAGACACATCAATTTTTTCATCCATTTTATTACCAAGATCCCTAAAATCTTGCATTGCTTCACCAACTTCACACTTGGCAGGTTATGAGTGAATTGACTGACACTAGCTAGGTTACGTTGACTAGCGACCAGAACGTAGCTGCTTTTTGACTTTTTCGTGCTGCGTGAATTGGCGGTACATTTCCTCACCCTTTCATGCTCCCCTCTTGCCCACACTTGACGATGGAGAAAAATCTCTTAACGTAAAATTCGCCAAATTGGAACTTTGCATTGAAATATCTCAGCTCATAAGGCACGTAGGAACAAAACGAAGACACTTTTCTTATGTAAATCAACCCCAAGCTATCCATTAAGACCATTCAAAATCTAATCGGATCAACCATTATTGAGATTCGATAATCGAAGGGTTTTACCAAATCTGCTCGGCGTAATATAGCCACTGTTGTCTCGCGTTGCGCATGTACTTGGCGCGAGACACTACCGTGTCTCTTGATCATGTTTATGTGTACTATAATATATGCCGCTCATGATAAATAGAAATGAAAGTACACCCCAAAATAATGTATCTTTCAACATATACATATAATGTGATTATCCTTTTTTCCTTAATATCTCTTGAAGGAATAATAACCAAACTGTTTCACTGAAAACACGAGACATTTATTATGTACAACCATTTACAATCATTTACAATCATTTAACCAAATCTACTGTACACGCTTACCTGAAAACACGAGAAACGACATTAAAAGCTATTATTCCGTGGATACAATTGTTCTAACAATCCCACTTAGGTTTTGTGACACACGTGGCCCCTGTCTCTTATCCGCCCTGTCCGTCTCCCATCTTCCTCTACCGACATGCGCAATGCGTATCCAATTAAAATATTAGATTTAAAAGGAATACGACAACTCCACATACTTCCTATCGTATTTCTTTTACATACAGTAGTGGACAAAAATGTTACCACTTTTTCGAACCACCTTACGTCTATTACTTTTTAATATACATATCTTCAAAGAGAATTAAAAGCTGTATAAAGCCCAGTTACAGTCGAATTTATTTAACTAACAAACAAAAATCCTACATAACATTAAACAAGACAACATATTTTTAAAGCCAACAAAAAGTTACCACTTTTGAACATTTGGTTTTAGGACAACCTAAAAAGTTACTAAACGTGGTAACTTCTTTGTCGGCCCCAAAAATGTATTACCCCATTCAATGTCATATAACACTTTTGTTTGTCAGTTAAATAAATTCAACTTTAACTGGGGTTTAATACAGCTTTAAATTCTCCACCAGAATATGCGTAGTAAGCATACCACACTCCCAAATGTATTGTAAAAAATAAAAGAATAAAACATATCGAAAAAGTGGTAACTTTTTGTCCGCTAGTGTACGACGCACTTTTCACTTCGAATGTTCGATCAAAACTGAAGGACGGTATCTCTACACGTTTAGAGTAACGATAACATTTCATTGCAATAATTTAATAAAATACAGCAATGAATAAGTATGGTTAAACCTTTCTATACATAATACACTAAAGATATGACAGATCAGGTGTAAATCCTTTCTTGAATACGAGGAATCTAATTTATCTGCGTGAGCGCAGAAACAGTTTAGGCGCGTTCGACCTTTTTGGCGGTAAAATCCTTAATTTTGCGAATTTTAACATAAACCAAACGGCATTTTACTCAGGAAGGATGGTACTTTCGAAAGATACAAACAATCCAGTTTCGGACTGCCAATAGTACCCTTAAACGCGCAATGTATGATGGATTGATTGTTGGCAGGTGGCCGATACGTGCACTTTTAAAGCCTTATAACCAAAAAGTAAAGCGGAATTTGACTTATGTTTATTAAACAAATAATGTTTCTTTTATCATCCCTACCACGCACTTCCTCCGCCCAATGGACCTGTAATTCTAAATCACCCTTTATATTTATTACTGCCTTGCCTCCATAATAGAGATAATGGTATTATCACAGTATAAGTAATGTGACAATGTGTGAAAATTTGTTTTTTTTAGCTATACAGAAGTAGATCCAGTGGCAATAGCACAGGACGGTGTAGAAATGTTTAAAAAGGAAGGTTATGAAATCATTATCGTCGATACCAGTGGTAGGCACAAGCAAGAAGAGTCTTTGTTTGAGGAAATGCTTCAAGTTGCCAACGCAATTGTGAGTAATTTAATGGCTGTCAATTCGTTTTACTATTAATTATTCAGAAATGATTCATTATTATTGTTGTGGAATTTGCTAACCATTTTAATTTGTAAAATTAGATGGAAATGAATTTAGTTTTTTATTATGTATGCAAATGTGAATTAAATATTTTGTCCTTATGCATTTATGAAACCAGCTGTATATTTCGCGAAATCACGTCCAAACACTGATGCAGTGTTCCTCGGATTATGGAGAAAGATTTGGGATCGGAGAATCTCTATCTCTACATAGTATAAAATAAAGTCCCCTGTAGGTGTCTGTATGTTTGATCCCGCTAATCTCGAGAACCACTGGACGGAGTGTGATACGGTTTGCATCGTTTTGTAGAGCATTTCTCGAGGAAGGTTTAGGTGTATGCAACATTAACCTATGACAAAAAGAAGCCGAGCAATGACGATTTTAGTGAAGCAAATTTGCGTGAATCACAGCGCTCATAGAACAGCTAACGATGTGACTCAGCATCACCACCACTGTGCGGGCACCCGTCACGCGCATCTCTTTCGCGCAGAGCGATGCTCACCACGCTAAGATTCACACTATGTTTATGTTATGTTTTATTGTTTTTCCTGTGTTTTAAGCAGGGTGGCGATTCAAGCTTATTTTGCTTATATTGCCCAACGAACTATAGTTCTATTAGAAGATCCACAGTGTGTTTATGTGGTCTCCCATCTTTCCCCAGTACATCGTCCCGTGATGCTTAACTTCGATGATTTAACGAGAACCGGGGTTTTCCATCACGGTTACGGCCGCTGGTAGATCCACACTAGATTCTACATATTGCGCGTAGGGACCTATATCTCGCACCTACAACTTGATCCGTCCAGTGGTTCTCGAGATAAGCGCGATCAAACATACAGACGCCTACCGGGAACTTTATTTTATACTATGTAGAGATAAACATGAATCAGTGACGCTAATAACTCGGGCAAAGCCGAGACGGGGCATACTAGTTTTCCATAATCTAAGGCAGGGGAAGTACTTCGGTCCTTCTACTTCGGTCAGGGTTCTCGCTCGATTCCTCTGAGAAGGAGTCTGAACGAGATAAGCCGAGAGTTTAGAAAGTTATGTCTATTACAGCTAGCGGAAAGTCAATATCTCAACACATAACGAGATGGTGGACTGCTGAACATTTTCCAATTTCAGGGAAAAATTGAACTTTTGTGTTGCTAAACGAAATAGAAGGGCGCCTTTAATTAAGATATCCCTCGTGGTGTAAAGGACACTTGTCAATTGGATGTATAATTTTTTTATTTACTGTCGACACGGTTGAAAAATGTTGTTTTGAAAAAGAAGTGTTCTAAGCTTTATTATGAGAAAATTTATAAGTAAAAACAAAATTTATTAAATCATCCTTTGTCAGCTATTCCGGGTCCACATAGCAGCTCCCCAGTACGCATAAAACTGTTATCCGCGGCGCTTATTCTTCTTTTTGTACACAAACAACCCTCCTGCAAGCTTTATTGCGCTCAGCGCTTGACTTTTGCATGTAAGTACGCTTCTTGTCGATTGTGTCGCAATATTGGTAAAGTGCCTCGCCAATATCACGTCGCCACAGCGAGTCAATGCCTCTTTAATATTGCACGATTTTTCTAACAAGATACTGTGCGTTGCAGAAAAGATGTCTAGTGGGACGGCACAGGAGCAAAAGGAGTACTTCACTCACACCACCTATGTCCCATTCGGTCTCTTCGTATTCGTTGATTTTGCCGCGTCGTCGGCTAATGGCGACAACACGTGTGTCGTACTCCTACGATTATGTTCAACAAAAGTTGGGCTATGCACATATAACCAATTGTCATTCTTACCGTTTGTCATCTTCTCAGCAACGCACAGTAGGTATGTCGTGTGGAGAAAAACTGAAGAGTGCGCATAAGTTCATGCTTAACATGACGGCCATCCTGACCAGTTTGGTCGTCCCCGATTAACCGAATTTTGTATATAATCCAGAGTCGAAAGAGTTCTGAAACTTTTTAATAGGTCCTATTTAAAACATGGTCCATGGGACTTTTTTAAAAAATGTTCTCACATTATAATTTCCGATGGGAACCGCTAAAGAAAACTAAAAATAAAAGTTTTAGTTGGAATAGATCTTATAAGAAATAAAAATAAATTTGTTTCTATAAAAGTAACAGATATTTAGTCCCTCAATATTAACCCTCATCCGTTCCTCATTTCACGAACTGAACCCGTCCCTCGGTATCAAATTGACAAAATGGTAAAACATTGATGAAATGACAAGGTGGACAGTTATTTTTCGATATTATTTTATTCAAATTGATGAGTTAACATTTACGCCTTAGATTTTTCACAAATTTCGCATAAAATAAAACGATGTGCAGGACATACTGCTTGATACAAGAATCGCAACTAACAGAACAGTATAAATTACTCCATAAAAAACTCCAAAAAAGTAAAAAAAATACGCCAAGTACATGAAATCAATTAAATCACAAAAAATAGAAGATTACGAAATAAAAAAAGATGTGAAATCGAAATGAGCTGCAAGTACATAAAGGTGCTTTCCAACTGCGCTTACGATGACATAACTACATATACACAGCTAAAATGCGGTAGTAGTAGTAGTAGTTTATTGCTTCCCCTCAGGGTTTACAATCCGCCCACACTTCTCCTCTTACATCTACCTTAATTCTACACCTTAACCTAGCCGCTCTTATCGCTAATACGCCCGCTCGCTCGCTCGCCACCGCCACGCACGCTTCTCCTCCCCCTCCCTTCTGTACCATCTGACCCCCGCTTCCGCTCGCCTCCTTTTCACTCTCAATCCTTATGCTTCCATTCCTCCACTCCACCTCCTCTCCTTTCTTCCACCTTCCTCATCCATTCTTCTCCCCCTCCCTCGTCACTCAGTACCTCCCCCACCACCTCCTGCCATCCCCTCTCCACCCCCCATCCTGTACAAACCTCCCACACATGCTCCCAAGTTTCCTCCCCCCACCCACATACCCTGCATTTCCTTTCTTCCTCCTCCTCCCAATACCTCCCGCCTCTCATCTCGCTCCCCAGTCTAAATCTTGCTACTCTTCTCCATCCCCTCCTCAAATATCCCGGTACCCCGCTCCCCTTTACCACTCCATACCACCTATTATATCTTGACTCCCTTATCTTTTCCCATCTTTCCACCTCCTCTAACCTCCTTCCCCTACTTACTAACTCCTCTCCCCTCAGCTCCCCACTTCCCCTCATCATTTCCAGCCCTTCCAGCGTCCACCCTTTCTCCTCAAAAAACCTCTTCCTTTCCTCCTCCCATCCCCCCAACACATTTCCCCTTCTCGCCCTACCTTTTACCTCTTCCCAACATTCCCTCGCCAATTTTCCCCCTTGCCCCTCTTCCAGCTTCCTCTCGTACGTCCATGCCCTCATCCCCGCCCTGCCCTTCATCATGTCCCGCTGCAATTCCTCCCTCACCATGTACCCCGGTGTACACCACTCCACCCCCAATACCCATCCTAAAAACCTCTCCTGTAACCCCTCCACCCTTTCCCTCTCCCTCCACCCCCATATCTCCACTCCATATCCCACCGTCGCCCATATCAACCTGTCAAACATCCACACCCTTTTCCCCCAATCGTTCCCAAACTTCCTTTTCCCAATACCCCACACCTGCCCCATCATCGCCGCCGCCTTTCTCACCCTATCCCCCACATGTGCCTCCTGTCCCCCATTTGCCATCAGCGTATACCCCATATATTTATATTCCTTCACCTCCTCCACCACCTTTCCCTTCCACCTCCATACCACCTTTTTCCACCTCCCTCCCCCCTTCCTACACCTCATAAACCTTTGATTTCCCCCAAAATGCGGTATTCATACATTCCATTTCTCATATCGCGTACATTTTAATAATGTGAAGATAAAATGATATACAGAAAAAATGGGGGAACCACGTGACGTGCGTGAGAGAATAACGTGTGTAGGATGGTCCTTAGCTATTGGGGTAAATTTTTTTTTGAGTTTTTGTTTGGTCTTACCAGCCTAAAATATGAGGTTTGGTGAGAAAATGATATATGTAAAGTTTCAAAGTGATTGGACAACGGGAACCCGTGACGCAATTGAGTTGAAGTTTTGAAATAATAGTGATTTCTCAAAATTTTTGCATTTTTACGAAAAGTTGTTTATCTAATACAAATTCGCTACACAGTATCGGATTCTGTAGACATTCCTGAAGAAGAAACCATCCACAAAAAATGTCAGAACGGTTTATAACTCGAACTGTTCGAGAAAATATCCATGGCTCGCCCGGCGCGACTCGTCAGGGCCGTAGTGACGCGTAATTGACACGGTGCCCAGTAGGGTGGCCCTTACCTATACAGGATGTCCCACAAATGTCGGAGTTCCTTGAATGGGGTGACTCAGGGGGTGATTTGAAACAACTTTTTCCTTAGCGAAAATATTGTCCGAAGTTTCGTTAAGGAGATATTAACAAAAACCCCCGACCAATCAGAGCGCGCGCCTTCCGCCCGAGCTCCCGCGGTAGCGTTGGCTACGCGGTAGGCAGCTGCGCTTGTACTACGAACGTACGAATAAGCAAGTCGGTATGCATCGAAGTAAACCGCGTTACCCAGACTTTTTTTAAACAGAATCTTGAAATTTATGTATTTCTTGTCCTCTCACCTCAAACAATTATTATTTATTTTCAAATAAAGCATAAACTTAATGGTAATGTAACAGAAAATGTACGACAAGGGATCGCAATTCGTTATTGAGGTAAAAATCCGTAGATTAATAACGGCCAACATAACTAAAGTTAAAAAATAATATCAGGTGTATGAATCAATTTTTTTTTTTAACTTAGTTATTTTAAGTCGTATCAACCTCTAAGTTGGGTTATTAGCGACACAGATCATAGAAACTATATTCACAACTCTTTAAGAAGGTTAGTATTTTGGAGGAATCTCAGCAGCTGTTTTATCTTCTTGTGGTCGGTAAGGTTGTTCTGTACGCAGGTGTCAATCTTGCAGTTTTTCCTTTCAGTTGAGAATTTGCTGCAGGAGAGTATAAGGTGATCGATGGTTAATTTGGTGTTGCACGTATCACAAATTGGGGTGTCTGCTTTGCTCATTATATGTGAACTAGTCTTTAAGCCTGTCTCCGACAGGCATTACTACCCTGTATATGAAGACGCCTAAGGTAAGCACTATGTATCAGGTATATTGGCCTAAACAAAACCTGGAGCTAGGCTCATTTGAAATAATAAATTACTCTGGCTAACATAATATTTGTTCATCTGTGGTGACTAATTTACAGTACTTCTTTAAAAACGACATTTTTTGTAAATACTTTATTCGATTTTTTTAAAAGCTTCCCCTGCTGAGCATCGTTTTTTACTGTAACCTTTATGTCCGTTGAACAGCGAACCCTTGAGAAGGCAACATATAGTTGTCCATGACTGAACACTGGCTTGGGCAGGTACACCCCCACTCTATCCAAGGTCTGACCCTGCGATTTGTTTATGGTGATCGAGAACGCCAGTTTGACTGGAAACTGCCTGCGGCGAAGGACGAAGGGGATGTCGGGGTCTTGGGGGGCGAGTTCAATTCTAGAAATGAAAACTGGGTTTCCTTGGGATGATCCCGTCAACACTTCGCAAGTGATTAGATTTTTGTGGAGTTTGGTCATCACTAAGCGGATGCCATTGCATAGCCCCTTCCTGGTGTTTAAATTTCTGAGAAGCATGATTATTGCTCCAACTTTCAACTTTAACTTGTGAGGGGGCATTCCCGAGGGTGTGAGGCTATTCAAAAACTCTACTGGGTAGTTCGCTGTTTCGGAGCCGTCTTCACAATCGATTGTATCGATGCTCAAGTAAGTCACAGCCTCGCCGGCCAGGAGGTTCAGAACCTCCTCGTTGATGGTTGTAGCGTCCTCATTGCGCGGGCAGAGGATGGCTGTGCCGGAGTAGTTAGAAACATTGTTGGCAGTCAGACTGTTTCCAAACGTCTCCGTCACGATTGAATCGTCTGTGATCAGATCACTTGGGATTTCGATTATATTTTCCCCAAGATTATCACAGTTTTCTAAGTCACCATCCCCAAGTTTCAGAAGCCAGGAACTGTAAATAGGATCCACTGAGCGGACGTTGTTGCGCAGCTTGAGGATTTTGAATTCCGTCCACAGGGAACGGTATTTTATACTGGTCTGAACCACGGCTGCTCTGTGGGCGTGGGGGACCACAGGGAGGCATTGTCGGAAGTCTCCGCCAAGCTGAATAACTTTCCCCCCAAAAGGATGATTATTCTCCATGATGCTGCTCAAAAGTCGGGACACTGCATTAAGGGCATGGCTGGGAGCCATGGTGGACTCATGCCATATGATAAGCTTGGCTTGTCTGAGGGAGGCTGCATCCGCTGAGGACATCCTCCTACTGGAGGTGGAGGTTTCCACCAGCGGAACTGGCAGTTTGAGCTGGGAGTGGTACGTGCGACCTCCCTTCAGACGGTTGGCCGCGATCCCCGTTGACGCCACGGGTAGCGCCGTGTCTCCCCTTCCTCGCACCATGCTTAGCAGGGTCTTGTACAGGTGGGTCTTCCCACTTCCCCCGAGACCATCCAAAAAGAAGCAGTTAGATGTGCTACTGGAGGTGTAGATGGTGTCTATCACCGTATCGAACACTGCCCTCTGCTCCTGGTTGAAGCTCTGCACCAGATCCCTCCCCCTGGCTTCCTCTTCCTTCGCTTCGAACACGGAGTCGATATCATTGGGCAAGTTGCTAGGAGGCGTTTTCAAACCAAAATCAACACAGTTTTTGCCATGCAGAATCAGGACGTTTTGAACATCACGCAGAGCTAGGTTTTCGCAGTCCTCACACCCAGGGAAGTGATTGTTGTGTCTTCGAGACAGGTCTTCTAGGAAATGGTCCAGGAACTTTTCCCACAGTCTCTGAGGCTCACGGGGATTCCCAAACACGCAGATCAAGGCAAATACCTCCCTGAGTGCACGTGGCATGCTATCTCTCACGGCATCTTCCACTGTGGCCTCCCACACTGAGTCGTCCTCCAGCAGGCCCAGCTCCTGGGCTGCGTCTTTGAACGTTTTGAACGTGACGCCATTCACTGTGCTCAGACTCTCAAAGCTGGTTGCGCCTCGCACGTGCAAGTGGAGCAGCCTCAAGAAGTAACGCTCTCCCACCGAGACACTCACATTATACATCCGCCCAATGACACTCTCCCCACCTCTCTTCCTCGCTTGCCATCCGTTTTTTTTTTGTAAACACATAGTGTTGTGGGATTTCCACATAAAAATACTGTCTAGCAGCGGCGTCTCTTTCATTTAATTTAAACCATGCCATTAGTGTGGATGAATTTAATGGCAGCGAATCTATGATTCCCTGCGCGTCCTGTTGCTGTTGAAAGTAGACCATTTGATGGTTAGGAAGGTGTACTGCTAGGCGCACAATGGTATGACTCTGGTCATGCATGCCTTTGGCAAAGAGGCGCCACGCTGCCTCCGGTGCACTGACGTATCTGGAATCCAGGAACATCTTGACTTCGTCGCGAATGAGTTTTCCATCCCCACCAGTTTCACTGATTTCGATGTTAGCGCAATCGTGTCCTTTGTACACGTATTTGAATAAATACTTAACGCTTTTAACTGTTGCACAGACTTCAACATTTAAATGGCAATTGAACTTTAAGCTTAAATATGCATTATACGGTACTATCCAGCGGTTGTCAATGGCCATACTTCCTACTTTGTAGGTTTTGTTGGTGTCGCGCCGCTTGTACCTAGGGTAGCCATCCACATTACTTAAAGTCTCCGGCTGGAAGGATTTAGGAAAATCTTTGGTACATTTACCATCCTCCATGCATGGTGATCGGGAGTTGGCTATGCCGCAGGGTCCATGCACCATGTGCTTGAGAACAATTTCATGTAGCCGGGGTGACTGTGTCGGGTCAGGGATTTTTGCTGATACTATTTTGTCAATATCGTCACGATCTCGAGGTTTGTCTTCGTCTGCGAATATTATTAACATGTGCGCGTGAGGCAACCCCCGTTTTTGAAACTCTATCACGTGGACTTTTGCAATGACTTTTCCCAGAATATGTTTTTTAGAAATGTCATTGAGCAGTTCTTTCAGTTTTAAATCAAAAACTCTGGCGACCAGATCAGAGCGGTGTTCTGCTCTTTGGTACAACTGCAGGTTCTCTGTTATCTCTGCCCATTTCGGATTGCACGTCATCGTTATAAATAAATCAGGTTTTCCAAATTTTCGAACTATCGACATGGCGTCTTGGTAATGCTGAATCATGTTTCTTGGACTTCCCAGAAACGATGATAGCAATATGATGGGCTTCCCGGGGAGCAAACCCTTCTGCGCCGCCTCAGAGTGGAGATAGTCCATCAGCCCTTGGTAGCTCTCAGCGTGCAGTTCTTTTTGGTGTGTCCGAATCCAGTTTAGTCTGTTAGACTCCATCTTAACATAGGCGTCCACGACATATTGTTGGGTTAGTTTCCCGGCGCTCAAGTATGGGTTGAATTCATCGCGCACAGCAAGGCGGTATCCATAATACGCCATTTGCGTCACACGCTTGGAAGTGCCCTCCATGGGAATGTTGGGGTGCCATCCTGACTCTCCGTATGGTAGCAGCAGGGGGTAGGTCATCGGCTCAAGGCTGGGATGGAGGACGCTGATTCTGTGGGTGGTGGCGAGGTTGTTGCCGTCAGCTCTCAAGTGGATAAGGAGGTCTCGCTCAAACGGTGGCTCTCCGTCTGTGTTCTGAAACACTATGGCAACCTCGTTGCAACGGGGAGCATTGTATCGTTGCTGGTCTGAGGAGCGGTCGAACTTGATGGCCATCGTCACTTTGTTGGGGAGGATAGTTAGTCGATTTAGTCGATTTAGTTGCGACATCAGCGGGGGGAGCATACGGCACGTGCCGAGGTCCCGGGCGTCACTCGGGCCATGCAGACAGTGAGTGTTCAAACATTCGGAGAGCGGGTGTTCCCCCAGGGCTGACCGCGCCGCCCGGTATGACCACATCTCTTTCCCCTGCACTGCCACGGGGTCCGAGAGCCTCCCTTCAACGGCCGGGGCCGAGCAGGGAGGAACGACTTGCCACCTGGTCTGAAGGACCACACCATCTATCCTGCGCTGCCTGGGAAGACAGGCCTCCCCCTAAGGGGGAGGTAATGGCTTTGGATGGCCGCCTCCTCATGGTACGCATTAACCCGCCAGGATTCTACCCCGTTTCTCGGGTGCACATCCGCTTTTTATAGGCCCGGACCAACTTGCGGACGGACCGTACTCACGGGGGTGACCATCAACGAGGGTGGGCGATCCCTACCTAAGACGCACTCATAGGTGCGCCGGAGTCATTATGCGTTGCGCAAACCACCCTCTCCGGCCTTGACGGTATCAGCCCGTCGCTAAATAAATACGCGGTATATGGATCCGTGTCTCGACGCCGCTCTACCAGATCTCCTATCAGCCCCGTAAACTCGCTTTTACACATCGTCCTGAACCCGGAGTAGCCGGGTCCCCTTCACGTCCCCTCTGGAAGCACCTTTGGACTGCACGGACACGCACATACCATACCTCCAGCTTGCTAGGGTGACGGCTTGTTTACCCTCATAAGGCTAGCTATCCCACCCTCCTACCCCCTCCCTCTCTCCCCGTTGACTCAACTCCCTAGCATCCCCCCTCTTATTCCTGTTGCCTGAGACTTCCCACAGCTATCCTACACTGCAACACTGCCCCATTGTTTTCCCCCCGACCTACACTCTTTTTGGTCCTAAGATTATAACCCCCTTATAGAAAGATGCACCCCCCCTCCCACCCATTTCCCAGTTGAATCAAGTCTTAATCATTGTGAGATCTGATAGCGAGGCGCGGTCCAGAAAGGGGGGCGGTCACCACCCGCCCCTAGCGGCACTCCGCATTCCTAAAGAGGTGTGTAAAAGCCGGTGCGCCGGTATCGCTTAAGTGCTTGTGGCACCGGAACCATCCTTGCTTTCTTACTCTTGGTGGGGAGGATACCTTTCCGTTTAGCTTCGGCCTCTGCCTCCATCTCTACTTCGTATAACATTTTATGAGCCTTAGCTAATTCATTATTATCATTCATAAACTTCCCTATGCGATCCATGACGGTCTTCGTACAACCAACGTTTCCCGCGATGCTTAGTCTTTGCCGAGTGGCCCCCTCAGGATCTAAAATGTACAATTGGGCATATTTTCGCTGTTCCCCCACAGCAGGATGCAGAGTCACGGCTCTATGGTAGATCTGCCCGTGAATTCTGAAACAATATGGGCCGTAGCCTCGAGGAGGCTCTATTTGGGCTCCCATGGAGGCAAACGAAAAAGCGCTATTGTAAGAGCGAATATGTTCCATAAATTTCTTCGATTTTGGATCTTCGTAACACATTAGTTTTTGTAATAACATCGGGAAACGGCGGGAAGACAGGTATGTTAAATTCACTTTTCCTTTGTGGCAACAGGTCATAAACTTTTTATCGGTAGGTCTTTCTCCTAGAAAGTTTTTTGATCCACAGAAGGAGCATCTGATATCCATTGCTCCGCAATAATACTCCTCGACTTCGTTCACTTGACTCTGAATGGCTTTACCTTTAATTCTTTTAATCGCTTTTTCCAGCATATGTCCCTTTTTAATCTTTTTATTTGCCAATCGGTTAAGTTTTTGTGGGATAGTTTCAGTTTCTTTCTGCACATTCTTTTGTTCTCTGTTTTTGGCTAGTCGCTGTATTTTTTCCGGTGTCTTTTCACTTGTTCTTATAATCCTCATACGTTCTCGAGCCTTATCCAAATTCTCAATACTTTTCCGTGTGGTTCCTCATCCTCTCTTGACTTTCGCATATTCTCGAGCATTCTGCAATCTCTGTGCTTTTTCCTCTGAGGTTTCTCTTGCTCGCTTTTCTCTCATGTGTTCTCGAGCTTTGGCGAGCCTATCCGTCTTCTTCGGTGTACGTTGATTTAACACTTGGTTCTTCTTTTTCCGAGCGGCATCTCGAGCCAAGCGTTCTGCTCTTTTCTCTTGGGACTCAGACTTCTTCAACTTCTTTTTGGGGGGTCTTCCTTGTTTCGAATTTGATTTTAAGTCCTTTGGCTTTTCACAGGACTGTGGTGCAGAGGGCCGAGGTTCAGGAGGCTGTGCTGCAGGGAGTAGTGAGTGGGCAAGAGGGAATGGCTCTAGAACTCTGTTCTCATAAATATTGAGCAAGTGTGGTCGCATTTGGCCATAATCGTAAACCTCTTGTGTGGGATTGCGATGATTAACTAAGGAAGTTGAGAACGTAATAGCAAAGACCCCACAGTCAACCATATTGGATTGTTGTTGCACCTTCTGATAGATAATAGGGGGTTGGTGGGGGTAGAGTCGGGCCAGGTACTCTCTTTGTTCAGGGAACAACGTCCGGGAATTGAGGCTGTCGTAAAAGTGGACGGAGTGTTCATCGTAGTAGGTGCAGACCCAGTGGGTGATCTGCTCCAGTGCAGTGGGGTTTCCACTGAGGATCTGGAGATGTGGCCCGGTTTCTGGGCTCACAAACTCCAACGCCCCAATGTAAAACACATTCTGTGGCTTGAGTGTCGTAATTGAAGACACAATCTGGTGGAAGGTGTTGACATGATCTCCAGTCAAATAATCGCCTCGAATGATATCTCGAATGCAGGCAAGGGACAGGGATTTCACTGTTGGGGTTGGGGGATTCTCCATGATACAGTGCAAATAAAAAATAGTAACCAACAAAGATAAATCGAACGAAATGAACCAATTAAAAGTAAGACAAACTTATCTACCGTAGTAAATTAAAGTTATAATAATAATTATTATAGCCTATTATACTGGAAGAAATAAATCTAAAAATCTAAAAAATGTTATACTACTTTTGGGTACTATTAAAATTTTAAAGAAACCTTAAGAAATTTAATAAACCTAGATTGATTACAAAACTAAATATGAATGTAAGTCGAGCAAATGATGAACTTAATTCACGCGCGACAAAGGGAACGCTGACTAACAATAAGCTCTCTGTTCATTGAGGGATTGTTGCTGCGTGATAGAGAATGATCGGCGCACCGGTGGCTCCAGTCAAAAATTCAGCCTGAGCGCTGTCCAAGCAAGGGCCCGCAACTCCTGCGAGCTTTGTGGGGTTCTCCCACTCCTGTCCGCGTAATCGAGGATGCGCGCGGCTTTGGCGAGGCGACCGTGACAGTCGTGCGTAGTCGTGTGTAACGTCTGTGGTTGCTTGACGACGGAGATGCTGGACTGTCATGGTCGCCTCTTTTCCGACGTTATTATTACAACAATAATGTGTGACAAAAACCGCAAATCCAAGAAATGTATCAAAGAAATGTATGGAGCATATTCGCTCTTACAACTGCGTTTTTTCGTTTGCCTCTATGACTGCGTTGAGCGCACATTTGTATCCCACCACTTCTTGGAATCCTTCGGTCGAGAGTGAGAGAACTCGGGCGCGAGCGAGAGAGGACGAAAGAGTCGGCACGAAGTTACCGTCGGCTACGAAAGAGAGAAAGCATGATACTTTGTCTCGCTTCGTCTTTCAGCTGGAGCTCGAGCTCGTCTCGCGTGAGGGCCTACATACAATGCATTAGCGGCTACTACATTGTACATAAATACCTGTTTTAGGCCACAGGTGCTACCCATTATCAAATTTCCCAGGTTTTGGATTTTTTACGGCATCTTTGGGTGCCGAGGAAACTTCATGCCAAGTGTGAGCCTCGTAGGTCATCGGGAAGTACGGAAAAAAGCCTCTGGAAAGATTTTGCTAACAAACGAACATCCACCTTAAGCGTCTTATTATATAGGATGGGATATTTTGGTGTGGCCAATTCTGATGCGTGATACTGCTACATGGATTGGTCTTGCAAGGTTACGGGTAGAGGTGTTTTCGAAAAAGTTGCTTTTTAGTAGTAGCTGTCGGGGATATAGCGTATTTGTAATTGTCTGGATTGCACTTACAATTAGCGAGTCGCAGAAAACGGCGTACTTTTCATTTTCTCCAGCTGTTGTTATTTCTAAGGCTTGTTGAAGTGCAATTAGTTCGCATAGAATTATCGTATTGTCATTAGGCAATTTGGTTTTGATAGTTGTTTCACCGTGGATTACAGCACATCCAGAGCCTCGGTCGGTTTTGGATCCATCTGTGTAGATGTGTACAAAGTCTGCTAGTTCGTTCACAAGGTCATAAGAGAGGGATTTTAGGATATGGTGATCTGTGTCCTTCTTATTATGCTTTAGTAATTCAAGGTTGGTTTCAATCTCTGGAATGGTCCAAGGTGGAATATTGTGAATCTTTTTAGTCATGGTGGTACTTGTATCGATTCCAATTTCTTGTTTGTATATGTGTATCCTGTAGTAGAAGGGAGATGGTGTTCTTGGTTTGGATTTGAATTTAGAAATATTTTTTTCCGTTAGTGCGTATGAGGAGGCAGGATTCTGAGGGGTTGAGGCTAGTCTTGTAGCTAGTCGAATGCTTAAACACATTCTTCGTACCTTGAACGGAGGTTCGATTGCTTCACTGAGAGATGCTTAGGATAGGACTGGTTCTGAATGCTCCAACTGTAATTCTCAGCCCAGTGTTATGTATAACATCTAATTTTTTGAGAACACTGTTGTTTGCTGAATTATATATGGCCGATCCATAGTCAAGTTTGGGTCTCACTATGGTTCTGTAAGTTAGTAGTAAGGTTTTCAAATCGGCTCCCCAGTTGTTTGCTGCAGTCATTTTAAGGATATTTAGGCGTTTGTTGCAGTCGATTTTTAGTTTATTAATATGTGGTTCCCATGTTAACCGTGAGTCAAATATGGGTCCCAAAAGTCTGACTTGTGGTGTTACATTAAGCTTTTGTTTGTCAAGGTATAGTTCCAAGTTGAGTGAAGAGCGATTTCTGTTGAAGATGATTACTTCGGATTTCGTGCTTGAAAATTTGAATCCATTGAATTCTGTCCAAGTATATAATTTGTTAAGGGCGTTTTGAAGTAATCGTTGGGTAGAGATATGGTTCCTCCCTTTGCATGTGATTGTTAAGTCGTCCGATAATAAGAATGCTTTGACCGGCGCAGCAATGGGCGATAGAATGTCATTGATGGCGACTAAAAACAAGGTTACACTTAGGACTGATCCCTGAGGTACACCATTTTCCATTGTTTTGGGTGAAGATAAGATATTGTTTGCTCTTACGTATATTATTCGTGTTTTGAGGAAATTCCTGATGAAGTTAAGTATATTACCTTGTAGTCCGTAGTTTTTAAGGTTGTTTATAATACGTTGTCTTCAAACCATATCATACGCTTTCTCTATGTCCAGGCAAACAGCTATTAGATGTTGTTGGTTAATAAAGGCGTCGCATATATCTGTTTGGAGATTTACAAGGTGATCATATGTGGAATGGAATCTTCGAAAACCGCTTTGGTAATCGGAGAAGAGATGGTGCCTTTCCAGGAACCATCGGAGTCTACAGTTGATCATTTTCTCTAGAAGTTTGCAGAGTGTGTATGTTAGTGCAATCGGTCGGTAATTGTTGGGATTGGTGGGATCCTTATTCGTTTTCTTTATGGGCACCACTATCGCTTCTTTCCATGCGTCGGGGAAGACGTTGTGCATCCATATGCAATTAAAAAGGTGTAGTAGGTGGTTGAGAGCTTCAAGTGGTAGTTTGGCTATTAGGATGTTATCTTGGGATGTAATTCACTTGCGTGAGACTCTGTAGCTTCTTTTTGTCTGAGGAATGATTGAGTGTAGTTACTATTACTTGAATTTGTTTGGAAAGTAGTTGCTTGTAATTCTGCTATTTCTAATTGGTTGCTCGTGAAACACTTATCATCTTTGACAAGAGCAGGGATGATTTGTTGTGTCCTAATACCTTTGATTGCTCTCAGTTTAGTCCAAATTCCGAAAATAGGGGTGTTGCTATTCATTGCTGATAAATAAGTTTTCCACGACTCTCTTTTACTTTGTTTCATGATTTTTCTCGAGATAGCTCTGTATCTTTTGAAAATTATTAGGTTCTCTGTTGTTTTTTGTTTTTTATATCGGTTGAACGAGTGCTTGCGGTCTCTTACAGCCTTAGCACAGTCTTCATTCCACCACGGCGCGTGTCTTGCTTTTTTTCCATTGTTATTTTGGGTTTTAGGTATGGATGAGTTTGCTGCTTTTTTTATTGTATCAATAAATTCGCTGAGGGTGACGTTGATTATATCGGGATTTATTATGTTAAGGCAGGAGATGTCCGATAAGCTTTTAGATATTTCGTGTTCATATTTTTCCCAGTCTGCTTTTTGGAATTTCCATTTTATTGGTTTATATGCGGCTCCAATTTGGTTGTCAGATGTTTCGTGAAGTAGTATTTTGATCGGGAAGTGATCGCTGTCGTTTAGATCTGCAAATGTTTCCCATGTGAAGTTAGCAGCAATTCCTGTGCTACAAATAGATAAGTCAATCGCACTGAATTGGCCGTTTGCAATGTTAAAGTGAGTGGGCTCATTGGTGTTTAGAAGGACAAGATTGGTGTTGTCTATTACTGTTTCCATGGTTAGTCCTCTAGGGTCAGTTTTGTAGGACCCCCATAAGGGACTATGGCTATTGAAGTCGCCCACGAGGATAAAAGGTTCTGGTAATTGCTCGATTATATGTAGAATTTCCTGTTCAACTAGTGGTTGGCTGTTGGGGGTATAAATGTTACATACACAAAAGGTTCTCGATATTGTTATTTTAGTGGCTATTACTTCAAAATTAGAGGTAATATTAATTTCTTGGCTGAATATACTGTTCTTTATAAAGGTGGCTACTCCACCGCTGGCGTGGTTGGTTATACGATTTTGTGCGTAGGCTCTATAGTTTTTCATTTTGCCTATATGTTCGTCTTTGAAATTTGTTTCCTGTATGCAGAGAATTTCGGGCTGCTGTTCTTTTATTAGTTGCTGAAGGTGTTCCAGTCGACGATAAAACCCGTTAAGATTTCATTGAATGATTTGAAATGGCATTGTTCTAAAATTGGTTCTTATATTTAGTGAGTATTTTCACTGTCAGTTTCGGAATCCCAGTTGGTTGGAGGCTCTGTCACTGATAGTTTGTTAGTATTCAGTAGTGGTTCGTTTATGCCCTTTTTTAGTTTGGTAGATAGTCGATGGAGCCTGTTTTTGATGCTTCGATCCTTGCAAAGCAGATAGATTTCGTAGATCATCTAGTTTAAGGCATTTAAATCGGAAGTGTATTCCTTTGCAATATCTGTAGGGTATTCTACTCCAAATGTATTTGTTTTCCGCATCGTCAAGAGCTGCTTTAGCAGGTTGGAGCATCTCGTCAATTTTTTCGATTGCAGTTATTAATGATTGACTACGTTTATGTTTTTCCTTTGGGTGGTTCTTATAGTATCATTTTGACAGCTAACGTAATCAGTGTTTGGATTACTTGTTTCCAGAATTTCAGGGTCATGGTCGATGTCAGACTTGCTTCCCGTGGTTGATGATAATGGTCGTTTGTAGACATTCGGAGGGCATTCTATTTCCATGGTAGAAGCTTTCGCGTCGGTATTATTATTTGTTACCTGTTTGTCAGCTACGGGGATAGGTTGTGTTGACTCTGTGGCATTGTTTTCTTGCACAGATTTTTCTGTTTTGTTGCAACGGCTAGCTATATGGCCTTCTTGTTTACATAAAAAACAGGAGACTTTGTCCGTGGATGCAAATATTCGATACTGGGTGTCGTCATGTAAGATAATAAAGGAGTCAGGGATTTTGCAGACATCCTCTGGATTCACGTAGACTTGTCTCCTAAAGCTTAGGACGTGGCTAAATCCTGGTTCCTGTATTCCGGCTCTCAGGAACGTTAATTTTGAAGTTAGTCTGATATTCTTTTGTATCAATATTTTCGCAATACTTTCATGAGGTATAGTAGGAGAGACGTTTGATAGTATAATTCTCTGTGACGACATGACTAGAGGTCTTATTTGAACTTGTCTATTATTGATCGTTATAGTCTTATAATTGGATGTTAGTGTTTGGACTGTTTCTTTCTTGTCAAGATATATACATATTCTTCCGTTGGATATACGCGATATGAATCGTATAGCATTTGGGTCAATTATTTTTCCCATGGTACAGGCGTAATCTTTGATAGGTGTACCTTCAATAGAGTCGATTATAATAGCTTGTTCTTTGGTAGGAAATATAACGTTCATGGTAGCTGATGCGTATGATTGGGATGGGTTTTGCGTTGGGGAGTGTGATGTGTTTTCGGGAACTTGATTATTTTTAACTGAATCGAGACCCCTGTACTCACAGGTTTCACGATTATAGCTTTCCATATTACTCATTGGTTTGAGTATAGCAGGGTTGTTGGATAGGCATTCTGAATGCTCGCACTTTGAATACGCTACACAACACAACACAGCACAACACTGTATTCTGTATTCTGTAATAGATTGGCACTCGCGGACTACTTAGCGGACAACGAAAACATAAACATACGTCTTCACACTTCAGCTGTTCGAGCACGACTGATGAATAAATTGTTTTCGACTGGATTTACATAATCAGTACAAAGCTATCGAATTTCTATCGCGGTGATATTCGTAAGCTGCCAGAAAAATGGCGAAAGGTAATTAACAGTAATGGAAATTATTTCGATGATTGAGATGTTTTCATATTTTTTAAATCAAACTGTTATTGTACCTACCCTAAAATCGAACAGAATTTATTTCTACACCTAACAATCACCAATAAATTAAATAAAACTCACCCTTTCGGACATTCCTTTCCTTTCTTTTCGGAAAGCTGTGTCACTAAGTAGGTCACTGTACCGATCCTGGTCATCGGTGGACGAAAAGTTTTATGGCAGGGTAGCGCCCGGTGCTCAGCTGATCGCAGGTATACGACACCACCCGAAGGTAAGGGTCGTAATGTCAAGTGCGTCCGGGTTAATGTACCGAATATTCACTTCACTGCACGGCCACTAACACTGATCGCTTAATGTATTTTTCATGGAACGTATTGTTCCTGCGTTATAAAAATTGTCTATGCACACCTCAGCACGTACGATCAGCTGTCCGCACAACGATGTTCAGAATAATTTTGACGCGAAACGCCGAATCGTACCCTAGCTTGGGGTTTGGATATGCGGGTATTCCCGTGAAAACGCTCGCACAGTAGCACTTGCGTCCCCGTTGTTCCGGGCGTACACCCAGAACATCGCGTAATAGGTATTATTGGGCCGTGAACATTTCTGCGACGAGATTGCTAGCTGACTGACAGGATTTTTCCCAAGCACCTTCCTCTACCCCCAAGTAGCTTCTCTCGTTCCATTATAAGTTAACTCCCACCAGCACAAGAGGCTTTAGGTAAAAAGAAGCCAGCACATTTTCGAAACACACGTGCTTCGCAGAAGTGCAACGAACAAACCGTCGTACACTTTCACAAAAGCCCGCGCTCCGTCCTTTTACTGCCAATGTACCCAATGCTTCGAGGTAGGCAGCAGACACCACGTGTTTCGGTTCGAAAGGGTCCGAAGAGAAGAGAAACAGAAAGTCTTCGAGTTGCTATAAAGAAGAAAATGCATACCATTCCTGTTTCCCCTTTCCGATATCCTGATTTCACGGACAAGAGTGAAACAGAAGTGGTGGGGATAGCGAAAGGCCCGTACCGTGTACACCAGCGCTGTCCAAGGTCGCTCACGCGTGAGCTTGGGGTCCTCCCACTCTCGTCCGCGTTGTCAGGGATACCGCGCGACGCTAACCGCGAAGACACTAGCCGGGCTAGCCCGTCATGGCAGTTTTCTTAGCATCGCGTTGTCTCCTTGACAACGGAAGGTAAGCTGTGCGAGAGAAAGATTGGAAGGGGAAGCAGGCGCGTGAGGGGCCCCTATGCTGGACAGCACTGGTACACCAAACCAAGTCCGTAACGAGACAATACTGTATTACTCAAGATCCTCCCCTCTACAAGATATCTGAAATTCCTTATACTTCCACTATTATATTTGTGAATATACTACTTTGACAACGAAAGGAAGAACATCATTTCAAAACTACGCTCCAAAATATTTCGGAAATATTGCACCATATTGGTATTATATTCCTTAAATGAATGTACCTATATGTATATTATAACCTATGACATTACCGATATACAGAATATAAATCTCGCCTGATGATACTATACCGGTATGAGCAGTATTGGGTCTCCTTTTCGCTAACAATATAATACATTAAAATACCAGTATTTAGCCGGTATTTGTAGTACCGTTTCAGTATCTGAATTCTTCTTATTATACATATATGTACTTATTTATATTGTTACATCTCCGTACATTTTTCATTATTTGTAAAAATAGGAGAGTAATGTAAGAAACTTTTCTGAAGAAAACAAACACTATTATTATTGTCTAAAGATACATGAATTTGTGCGACTGATATTTTTATTTTTGTTGTTAATGTTCTACCAATCGTTATAATTGTTATATAAGTTCAATATACGAAATTTAATTTAGAATTATTATTTTAGCAACCAGATAATATAATCTTCGTGATGGATGCAACAATAGGCCAGGCCTGTGAAGTTCAAGCGAAAGCATTTAAAGAACGCGTTAACGTTGGTTCTATCATTATTACAAAACTTGACGGACATGCGAAAGGTGGAGGTGCTCTTTCAGCGTGAGTTCTCATGATTTTTAACAAAACTTTGCAAGAATCTACGAGTTAAGGAACAATACCGTAATTTTAATGAACCACAAGAAGTCCATTTTTATTGACTATTTTCAAAGGCTCCTACTATTACACAGTTCGACAGCCATCTGGACTTGTAACATTCAATAGCCGTTTCTTATAGGTTTTCGTGTGCTGAAAACGAATCCGCAAACTGTTTGTCGCCATCACCGTCAATTTTTGAGAAATTCGATTTTGAAAAAAACTGCAAATTTTCGACTTTGAACATCTTTTATGTCGAAACGGTAATAGTTATTCGGTTGCTCGTTGCGTCAAATTATTTTATGAACCCTCCCGAATACAACGATATAAGTTATTATTGCATTATGGACATTAAAATATGTTTAAACAACGATCATAGGGAAAAGGACACCCGAAATGCACCCATTTTTGCAGATATATTTCAATTTATTTCCAAAACTAAGGGTCTGGCAGAAAATCTGACCATTCCATGCGATGCGGCAGACAGTTTTCCTTCGGAAGGCGTCAACAGAAATGGTATGTTTCATTTTGTTTTCAATACAGAAGCGAAATATTTGGCAAAACGCGCGGAGCCGACAGTGGTAGTAAACGGCGGCGCGCGCTCCACTGCCGCTCAGCGTAATACAAACGCTTAACGCGCGTGACTACCACTGTCGGTTTCGCGCGTTTTGCCAAACCATTTCGCTTCTGTATTGAAAACAAAATGAGACTTACCACTTCTGTTGACGCTTTCCGAAAGAAAACTGTCTGCTGCATCGCGTGCAATGGTCAGATTTTCTCCCAGACCCTTATAACCCTAGTAGAAATACAACTGGGGAAAAAGTGGGGCACTAGTTAGTTTTTCCCTTGGTGCAACTAGCGCCCTACTAGGAATCCCTACTAGTTCCCTACTAGTCATGTAATACTTTTCCCTCCCAGGCGATTGTGTGGAAAAACTTGCAGGGAAAACTAGCTTAAAACTAGCGAACGTTTATTGTCGAATTTTGAAACAAATATTTCATATACCTGTTAAATTGACAGAAAAATATTTATTCAATAAAATTAATTGATAACAATTGAAAAATATTACAATTTTATTCGGCTTCTTCGGTATTTTCCTTCTTCTTTCGCTGACTTCTACCTCCACTCCAATCTTCAGCGTTCGGCAATACATCACTCAAAGCCTTTTCGTACTCCTTCACTTGAAGCCTTTCATTTTCCAAACTCCTTTGCCCATCGAAGAAATCTAAAATTTTTTCTTCATCAATGTATCGAAACATAAAACTTATTCAAGTGTTCAGTAATAAATTAATTATACTTTGTACACTTGTCGAGAAAACGGTATCTTGTAATATGAGCTCCTTAGTGCTGCTCTTCTTCACTGCGGTGAATTGTGCCGCCAAATCTCTGTGAAGATATTCTTTTAATATTGCTGTCAAGTTCTTCGTCAAAGAATGCAGCTTCGAGAACAACGAGCACATCGAAAAATGAGGTTATGATGCTATAAAGAAGTATGTATGTATGTATATTTATTGCTCCCCGTAGGGTTGCAAGAACTTCCGGTTCCTCTTGCCTCTTCTATCCCTTTACTCATCTCCATTTACTCTCTCTAATTACATTTTTACATTTTCGCATTTTTACATTTTTACATTTTTACATTTTTACATTTTTACATTTTTACATTTTTTACAATTCTTACATTTTACCTTATTCCTAAGCCATTCCAAACACAATGACACTATAAACTACATTATTATCTTTTACCCTTTTTCTTTATACACTTATTACACTCCTTTCCTTATTTACATTTCTACATTTTCCAATTTTCCAATTGCTCTCCTCACTTCCTTTCTCGCTCTCGCACGCCCTCTCTCACCCCTGTGTACCCTCTCCCGTCTTTGCACTCTTTGTTCGCTTTCTCTCGCTCTCGTCTCTTTCCGCCTCCCTATCCTTATTTATTACTCCCTTGTCTATTCATTCTCATCCTTCCGTTTCCGCATCCTCTCTCCTCCTTTCACTCTTTCTTACTCTCCCTTCCCTCTGCTGTCTTTTCCTTCTCCTTTCCTTTCCACTACCGACTTCTTTCCCATCTCTTTTATTCATCTCCTGTCACTCTCTTCATGTTCCTTCTTCCTCCCCCCCTTGCCCTACTCTGCTCTCCTCCAATTTCCATATCCAGCTCTCCCACTCCCCTTCTTCGCCTAGTATCCTCCTTACATTTTCTTGCCAGCTACCTTCTCCCTCCCCTCTGCACCTTTCCCATACATGTTCCCATGTCTCCTCTTCACTTCCACACACTCTGCACATTCTCTCCTCTTCCCCCTCCCAGTATCTCGCCTCAGCCATTCCATTCCCCAGTCTATACTTCGCAATCCTTCTCCACCTTTTTTTCCCCCAGCCTTTGTTCAGATACTTCGGCAAACCCTCTCCCCTCACCCAGTTATACCATTTATTAAATTTGGATTTACCTATCCTTTCCCATGTCTGTCTCTCTTGCTTCTCTCTGCCCCTTTGATCCACTACCTCATATCCTTCCCTTCCTTCTTTCCTTAACTCCCTCACTTCCTCCATCTCTAACCCTAATTCTTTGAAATATCCCCTCCTTTCCTCTTCCCACACTGACAGCTTTCTACTCCTACATTCCCTCTTTTTCACTTCTTCCCAGCATTTCGTCGCCCACCCACTTCCTCCTCCTTCTTCTAGTCTTATTTCGAAGTTCCATGCCCTTCTTCCCGCTGTTACCCTCATCTTTGCCCTCTCAACTTCCTTCCTTACCATGTACCCTGGTGTCCTCCACTCCACTCCTAGCACCCACCTTATATATTTTTCTTGCAGTGCCTCTATTCCTTTTCTTTCCCTCCATCCTCATATTTCCACCCCGTAGCTCGCCACCGTCCATACCAATGCATCAAACAACCTTATTCTTCTTCTGACATCCTTCACCCACTTCCTTTCCCCTATTCCCCACACCTGTCTGATCGCCACTGCGGCTTTTCTTGCCCTTTCCTTAACGTGCCCGTCCTGCGCTCCATTCCTTCCTATCTCATATCCCAGGTACGTATATTTCTTCACCTCTTCTATTTCCTTTCCTTTCCAATTTCAGCAAACCTTCTTTTTTCTTCCTCCTCCCTTCGACAGCCTCATTATCTTGGTTTTCTCGACATTCAGCACTAGCCTCTTTTTATCCAAGTATCTCTCCAGCCTTTTAATCATTCCTAGCATCTCCCCTTCCTCTTCCGCTAGCAGCACTATGTCGTCAGCGTACGCTAACGATCTTATCTTTTCATTCCCCACCTTTACTCCTTCCCATCCTCCTCTTTCCAAATCTTCCTCCATATCCGCTGTTAACAAATTGAACAAGTATGAGCTCAGTGGGCATCATTGTCTCACTCCTCTCGCTGTCCAAAAACAGTCTCCCACCTCCTCGTCCACCCTCACCCTACTTCTTGTTTCCTTGTATATTTCCCCTATTCTCATCCTTATACCTTCGCTTACTCCTCTCTCCTCCATGGCCTTCCACAGTACCCCTCTATCCACTGTATCGAATGCAGCCTTTAAGTCCACAAACAATGCCACTATCTTTCCCTCCTTCTTCGCTATCCCCCTATTTATTACGAAATTCAGGACATACACGTTGTCCAACGTCCCCCTTCCCCTCCTGAATCCTGTTTGATTTTCTGGGATCATTTGCCCAGCTTCCATTTCCCTATCCAACCTCTCCGCGATTATCGACGCATACACCTTATACATTGTGTCCATTATCGTCACCCCTCTATACTCCTCTACTCTGATCCCCTCTCCTTTTTTAATTATCGGCACTATTATCCCTTCATTCCATTCCTCTGGCCATCCCTCTCCTCTCCATATCCTACCAATCACCTTCCATAACCATTCCTGCACTTGCAACCCTCCGTACTTCCATACTTCATTCGGTACTTCGTCACGCCCCATCGCTTTTCCGTTTTTCAGTTTCCTTACTATTTTTACCACCTCTTCAAGTTCTATCGTCTCCTCTGCCTCTATTTCCCGCCTTTTCTCTTTCCCCACCACCACTCTTCCCTCCACTCCCCCCAGTACCCTAAAAAAATATTCCTTCCACTCCTCCATTTCTATCTCCTCATTCACCCTCCTTCTTTTCCTCCCTCTATTCACCACCTCCCATACCTCTCTCTCGCTTTTCGCCTGCTCTGCCTCTTTTACATACTTCTCTGCTTCTTTTCTTTTCTTCTCCTCGCATTTTCTTTGATATTTTCTCTTTTCCTCTTTATACTCTGCTGCCTCAACTCCACCTCTTCTCCATCTCCTCAGCGCTGATCTTGTTCTTCTCTTTGCCTCCGCACATTCTTCGTCCCACCATCCTCTCCTTTTTCTCTCCTCTTCTCCACCACTCGCCTTAAGTGCTGCCCTTATTTTGGTCATTCCCTCTGTAATCTCCTCATCTACTCCCGGATTCCTATCCTCGTCCCTCCTCACCTCTATCCCTGCCACCGGCTCCCTGAATTTTTCCTTACCGCTCTCGTTCCACACGCCTCTCGCTCGACTTTTCCTTCCGCCCACCTCCATCCTCCTTCTTTCTACCCTGTCCTTCAATGTCACTATCAGTGGGTGATGATCTGAGTCAACCTCCTCTCCTATCCTCAGACCTTCCAGTTTGTCCCCAATTCCTACTTCTCCAATCACATAGTCAATCACTGTCTCACTTCTTGGCCCTACGCATGTGTACTCTCCCCTTTCATCGCCTTTCGTTATTCCATTTAATATTCCCCATCCCTGCTCCTCTAGCCATCTTATTAGTTTTTTCCCCTCCACATTTTCCACCTCATCCTTCGACTCTCTTCTCACTTCTTCCGCTTCTTCCATATCCCAGCCTCCTCTCCTACCCGTCCTCGCATTCCAATCCCCCCCTATTAACGTTTCCCACTCTTGCTTTCCGCTTTCGGTCCATTCCTTTAACTTTTCCAGTTTTTCCTCCATGTCCCCGTTTACGTACACTCCTATTATCTTCCATTTCATGCTGCCTATTTTTATGTTTACTTCCATCACACCTTCTCCCCCTTCTTCTATTCCCCCTGTCATCCCTTCCACCAGTTCCTTTCTTACTCCTGCTACTATTCCCCCTTTGGCCCTCCCCATTTTTTTTTCTCTCTTTGCCACTTGCATTTTCCAAATATATCCTTTCGGTAGCTAACTTCTTATCCATCCCCATCCTTTCTCCTCTACCCACGTCTCCAAAATTATCACTACATCCCATTTTCCCAGTCTGTTCCAAAATTGTTTGTCCTTTCTCGCTAAACCTGCCACGTTCCACCATGCTATCTTGTATCTTTCTTTTCCTTTTCTCTCTTCCCTCTGCGTCTTTTCCTTCCTTCCTTTTATCCCCCTTTTCTCCCTCCCTCTCCCTGCCCTCCCCCTCTTTCCCTATCTGTTCTACTTCTTCCCTGCTTCTACTTTTCTCCCTTCCTTCTTCGTCCCTTAGCACCTCGTTCTTTTCATCCCATTTCCACCATTGCTCCTCTATCCTTATCCTGCCATACCTTACTAGTACTCTTTTTCCCTTCCTTCTCTGTTCCCTCGCTATGTCTTCGATTTCCCATCTCATTTTCCTTTCTTTCCATGTTAAATCGTCCTCTATTCTCTCTTTCCTACCTGCTAGTTTCTTTTTTGCTTCCATCACCTTTCTTTTTGTCTCCTTATCTTTCACTCTTACTATCACCATCCCTTCCCCCTTCCCTATTCTTTTTACCGATTCTATCTTTTCTTCAACTCCTATGCTTTTGAATAGCTTCTCCACCTCCTCTTTCACCTTCTCCCCCCTTCCTTGTATCCCTTTCACTCACATATTATTCCTCCTTTCCTCCCTCTCCTTTTCCTCCAATTTCCACTCTAGTTCTTTTACCTTCTCTTCTATCTTCTCCTCTCCTTTTTTTCCTTTACCTTCTTTCATTTCTAATTCCAGCTTTTCGATTCTTTCATTTATCCCTCCCTCCCCTTTTCCTCCTTCCTTCTCTATTTTTTCTACTCTCTCCTTCAATTTCACTATTTCCCTCCTCGTCTCCCTCCTTTCCTCTTCCCATACCTCGTCTCTCCTTCTCAACTCTTACTTTAATTCTTTTATTTCCTTTTTCAGTCTTTCTTCTTGCTTTCTCGCTACCACCCTCACCTCCTCCCTTCCCTCTGCTATCTCCCTCCTCATACTCTTCAATATTTCCATCATCTCTTCATTTCCTTCTTCCTCTTCTTTACCTCCTTTCCCCTGCCCTTGTGGTGATCTTGCCACCACCTTACTGCTCCTGAAAGCCTCCTCCCTCTCCGTATCATTTTCTACCCTCCCCCTTTTTTTACCAAAGTATTCATCAATTTTGCCCGTACTGTTACTTCTCTCCCTCTGCATTCTTTCCACCTTTTTCTTTATCCCCATTCCCGTCTTCTCCACTTCCCCCCTTTTATCTCCCATTCTTACCCCTTCTTATTGTCTTTTCTGCTTCCTTCTTGTGCCTTGCTATGTCCCTTGATATCCTTATATACTTTCGCTAGCTGCACTTACGTTTTCCTTCCTTACCCACTCTTCGCTCCCTACCTTACCGACTTTCTTTCCTCAGCTCGTGCGCCGCCGCTTGCTGTACCCTAACCTCCAAATTCTTTTCCCCTTCAATCTCTCTTCACCTTCTCCGCCTGCTATCCTGTTGTGCACAATTCTTTCTTCTCGCTCCACTACCTATTTCCACACTCTCCCATTCACTCCTACCCCTTTTTCTTTCCTTTTTTTTTTACTTCTCTCGACTTAACCTCCAAATTCTTTTATCCGTCGAATCTTCTTCTCCTTCCTTTCCCCCACGATTCTTCTGCGCTCTACACTTTCCTCCCACGCCCCTGTGCGCCTCCACACTTTCACTTTCTCTCCTACACTTTTCCTCACTTCTTTCCCTAACTTCTAATTTCCTATGCTTGTTCCATACGCTCTCTCTCAGTCACACCGGAAACGGAAGTCTATAAAGAAGTAATAAAACTAGTATTTTGTCACGTACGAATACCTTGATATATGAAGTAACGTATTTAGAACTTACCGTGATATTTAGCATTTAACACTTCCTTTCTTTTTCTACACCTACGCACTCGTTTAGCATTTAATTTTTTTTCCGCTCATTAGATTCCATGTTTGCTTTATTCAATAAATATGTTTGACTTGCTGCGATATCTTTAAATATAGATTTGATTGTTTTTTTTCAACTAATTTTTCCACACATTTCCTTACAAGTTTCTGGTGGCGAAAACCTAGACTAAAATTCAATAAGGAAAACTAGATATGGACTTGACAGCTTGAGTCAGGTTATAACTAGCCAGGAACTAAAAGGGAAAAACTGGTTGTGAATTAGTTAGCCAGAGTCGAGTTACAACTATTCCAGTTTTACAGACTGGGTTTTAGGCGGAATTTGGTTAGTTTTCCTTTCTAGTTTTTCCCTATCCAAGCCTGGCTATTACCTCACCAGAAGTAGGGAAAAACGAGACAAATTTCTACTAGGATAGTTTTCAAAATAAATTGAAATATATCTGCAAAAATGGGTGTATTTCGGGTGTCCTTTTCCCTTTGATCGTTGTTTAAATATATTTAAATGTTCATAATGCAATAATAACTTATATCGTTGTATTCGGGAGGGTTCGTAAAATAATTTGATGCAACGAGCAACCTAATAACTATTACCGTTTCGGCATAAAATATGTTCAAAGTCGAAAATTTGCAGTTTTTTTCAAAATTGAATTTCTCAAAAACTGAGGGTGTTGGCGACAAACGGTTTACGGATTCGTTTTCAACGCACGAAAACCTATAAGAAACAACTATTGAATGTTACAAGTCCGAAAAAAAGTCAAAATTTGTCGAACTGTGTTATTAGTGTTGTTTGCTCTGCTGCTGTCCTTTTTACGGCTACTTCTAGTAACAATATCAATGACAATGACAATAAGAGCAATAATACCAAGCTTTTTGTATTACTTATACTTTTTATTGCTATTTCTTTGTATACTTTGTCTGTTTCTGTATTCTTGCCGTCTTAGGGTCGGTTTATACAGCCGATGAGCCCGGGGCGCGCCTATAGTAAGCTGATAGCCAACGAATGACCAACGGAGTCTCTAAGGGACCTCGTCGGCCATAAGCTTACCATAGGCCCGCTCCGGCCAGGCCGTGGGATGTAAAAATCGACCTTTATTCCTTAAACGTGATTTTGACTGGTACACGAATCAAATATTGCCCAATCAATTGTGTCTACAGTATGCATTTGGCATTTATGAATAGGATTAACTTTTGAGTGAAATATAATTCGTGTTGTCATTCATTTACATACGGGAATCATTTATTGGTTATTCGCGTAATTACCCTTAATTTTAGAAGTATTTTATATTATATAAGTATATTTCTATAGGGTTGCTGCAACACAAAGTCCAGTAATTTTTGTAGGCACAGGGGAACACATAGACGACCTAGAGCCTTTCAAAACGAAACCTTTTATCAGTAAACTACTGGGCATGGGTGACATAGAAGGTCTTATAGATAAAGTGAATGAATTAAATCTTGACGATAATGAAGAATTACTTGAAAAGATTAAACACGGTCAATTTACCTTGAGAGATATGTACGAGCAATTCCAGAATATTATGAAAATGGGTCCGTTTTCTCAGCTAATGGTGAGTTGTATTTCCTTTGTGAATGTGTTTATACATACAGGGTGTTCCAAAATTTAGGGACTTCTCGGAGCATGCCAAAAGACATCGAAATTCGGTCCTTTACCGTTGCAGGATCCGTGACTTCGTTCTCGGGATATTAAGAGTTGAATATTAGCGGTCGAACTTCCGGGACGCACAGTTTAAACCCGAAACAGCTGAGCGCGCGATAGCGTATATTCTCACGCAAACGCAGGATGTGTGTGTAGCTATAGGTTTACACACGCGCAGGAAGCGTCACATATATAGTAATGCCGACCACGTTGGTTCAAGCTGTGAAAATTAATCAGCACGGTCAGATCTACTGTGTGTGTGTGTGTGGTTCTGTATCCACGCGTGTCTCCTGCGTATGCGTGAGAATATACGCTACCGCGCGCTCAGCTGTTTCGACTTTAAACTTTGCGCCCCGGAAGTTCGACTGCTAATATTCAACTGTTAATATCCCGAGAACGAAGTCTCGGATCCCAAAACAATAAAGGACTTTTCGATGTCTTTTTGCCTCAGGATATTGCATGTTTAGGATTGTCCTCCAATTTTGGGACATTCTGTATATGAGTACATTATTATTTGCTATATTACTGATTCACATTTTTGTTTAATTTTTATTAAATTCGATCATTTTAAAGACTTTTATCACAAAATCTTTTATCTCATTATTACCTTTTATTATTTTTACATGAATTAATATTTAGTTATGAAAGTTACCAGACATATTATCCCTTTAGTTCAGTTAAGTAAATGACATGCGTTCTTTTACCATTACATACTTTGAAAGTAGAATAACCGACCATGCTTTCCTTAAAATAGGGGATGATTCCTGGCTTCAGTCAAGATTTTATGTCCAAAGGTACAGAACAGGAATCCTTGGCAAGATTAAAACGTTTGATGACAATCATGGACAGCATGAACGATTCAGGTTTGGATTTCTTCAATGTATTAGGAAGTTAGATCGAATAGTTTTGTTACTGAATTATTCAGATGCCTGTAGTTTCAGAAAACAAATATTATCTTAATGCATTGAAATGGCGAAAATATTTTTTAAATATTTATTAAATGAAGGTTTTTTATTTAATAATCTTGTAAATGGCAAAGAGAAGTATGCGAAGAAATAACTTCAATTAACACTACAGCACGCGTACTGGCGCTGAGTACACGCATGCCAAAAAAGCGTTTTCCCCTAACTGCACCTTTTTAAGACAATTATTTATCTATTTTCTTAGCACATGTAGTAACATCAGCGTGTTTTCATCGAACACATAGTTTCGCCGTGTTTCACAATAATATTTTCCAGAAATTATTGAAAGCATCGTTCGAGAGTACCCAAAGATTTCTTCGTACTTCGCCGCTTCAACGATCCTCCGTTCGCGTGGTAATCGAGCCCCCGATGAGTTATTTAGCAATGAAAAATATCCTCTACGAGATCCTCGTGAAAGTACAGTGCTATCTCGAAAAGAGTCCGCATCTACTGTCTCGTCGGTTAACCTGCCACTTGTTTTGTAGTTGCCGCGGCAAGTGAAAGTTGCCACGCAGATCTATTCTGTCTTTTTTTCGACAGACGCCGTCGCGACAGTGCTGATCGTAATTTGTGGTTTGTCTTCGCTCGTCCTCAACTCTCACACGCCGCAGTAGAGATTAAGCCAAGCCAAATAAGCTACTCGTCCCAGAAATTGTTTACGATCGGTTTTCAAACTCGAACAAATTTTGCGCCCGTTACAATATATCGTGCCATGACAAAAATTTCACATTCCATCATTTTCATTCCTATCTTTATGAAAACAGTGATAATAGTATGAATTGATTGTTAAAGTTATATTTCCATAAAACTATCAAAAATCCTAAAAATAGTCTGATTTACCTCGTGTTTGGACTCGTCTTCATCTGGCGAACCTTATTAACGCATTGCTGTCGGGACACTTAAAAATACGTTTCTCACAAACTGTGAGTAAAGCGCGGTCACGTAGTTATACGTTTTTTATAGATGGATGGTAGCCTTTTTAAATTTATAGTGATTTTTTGTAACAATAAAATTCACGCACATTTCTCCACAATGTGTTAAACAATTCGTATTATTTTCATAAAGACGAAATAAACATTATGGAAAGTCAAATTTGTCATGTATCTTTTCACTGTCCTTCTCAATCTATTACGAATCGCTGAGCAAAAGATGATGAAGGATGAGGTTGAAGACGGTTACACATAAAAGGGGGTGGGAGTGGTTCATTTAAATTAACCGAGCAGATTTCATTAAAAAACTGAGCATTCCCATATAATAGCCAATAGCCACATAAGAATATGTAGAATGAAAGCTATAATTGTTATTTATAGAACTTGACAACAGGGACGGTGCAAAATTGTTCAGCAAACAACCAGGCAGAATAGTAAGGGTGGCCCAAGGTTCTGGAGTAACCGAGAAAGAAGTCAAAGATTTAATTACTCAGTATACGAAATTCGCAGCTGTTGTAAAGAAAATGGGCGGTATTAAAGGCTTATTTAAAGCAGGAGATATGACGAAAAATGTAAATTCAACACAAATGGCTAAACTGAATCATCAGATGGCAAAAATGATGGATCCAAGAGTACTACATCAAATGGGTATGTTATTTATTTATTTTCTGCTAAAATCATGAGTAATCTGCACATCACATTAAATTATTTACTTTGAGTTCGAACCGTGATTTAACTTTAAAATAGATGTGCAATATTTATAACCGACATGCAATTCATAAACCCATTTTATCGAGTAACACTTTAACAGTTAATACGATTATTTATGTGTGCCGTGTATGTAACAATAAAACATCAGCTTGGATAACTACTAACTATTTAATAGAGATATACAGGGTGTTCCAAAAATGCTGCGGTTCCTTGAAGGGGGTGACTCGGGGGGTAATTGCAAACAACTTTTTCCTTTGCGAAAATGTTCTCCGAGGTTTCGTTAACGAGATATTAACAAAAAGCAGCTACCAATCAGAGCCCGAGTCTGGCGGCCGAGTTCCCGCGCTAACGTGGCCGCGAGCAGCGCTGCGACTACGAACAAGCAACTCGGCATGCATCGAAGGAAATTGCGTAGAATGGCAAATGAAAAAGACGTAACAAATAAAATCGAACATTTTGTCATGGTTTGTTTGTCATTTAAAGTGAATAATGAATAAAGGATAAATTAATGAAAATCATTTATAACGTAAAAAGACGAATACAAAGGTTTTCATTAGAAGAATCGAAAATAATAATTATTTAAAGTGGGAGGATAAGGAATACGTAAATTTCCTTACGTTAATAACGTAGCCACGGAAAGGTAATGTAACAGGAAATGAACGAAAAGTGATCGTAGTTCGTTATTGTGATAAAAGTCCATAATTCAATAACGGCCAATAGTGTTGCTGATAACGAATAAGTCTGTTTAAAAACCCCTAAGAAATATTTAGGTATGGAAATTTTTAGAATTATCGCCGGAAATAAGCCATAGCCCGCGTTAAATTTAAGAAATAATAGTCACTAATAATGTAACTAAAACTCACACTTTCGGAAATTCACCTGCAGCTTGAAAACGTGTCACTAGGTCACTGAACCGATCCTGGTCATCGACAGACGCGCCGAGTGCACAGCTGATCTCAGGTACACGACACCATCCAAAGTTAAGGGTCGCAACGTCAAGTGCGTCCGGGTTAATGTACCGAATATTCACTTCACTGCACGCCGACTAACACTCATCACTTAATTTATTTTTCATGGAACGTGTTGTTCCTACGTTATAAAAATTAGTGGACATGAATTTTTACTTGGCGTTCGGAGCCGTGGGTATTTCCGCACAAATTCTCACGCTGTAGCACTTGCGTCCCCGTTGTTCGGGGGGTACACCCAGATCATCGCGTAATACTCTTGAGCAGAGAACATTTCTGCGACGTGATTGCTTGCTGACTGACAAGATTTTTTCCAAGCGACTTCTTCTACCCCAACTAGATTCTCTCGTTCCATTATGAGTTGACCTCTACCAGGCCAAGAGGTTTCAGGTAAAAAGAAGCCAGCACATTTTTTAAACACACGTGCTTTGCAGAGGCGCAAGGAACGGACTATCGCGCACTTTTACAAACGGCCGTGTTCCGTCCTTTTACTGTAAATTTACCCATTGCTTCGAGAGAGGCAGCAGACACCACGTGTTTTGGTTCGAAAGGGTCCGAAGAGAAGAGAAACAGAAAGTCTTCGAGTTGCTATAAAGAAGAAAATCCTGTTTCCTGTTTCCCTTTTCCAATACCCTGAGTTCATGTCTGTTACGAGGCGGAACCAGCTAAGCCGTAAATTACCCAAAACTGTGGGAAACCGTTCTCAACCGCCGACTAGGGGGGCAATACGGTCATAAACCGCGACCCTGGCGAAATGCTCTGGCCGATCAGCCTGATTAATTTTGGGAAACCAGAATTTAAAAAGTATTATCCAACATCAATACGTCTCGCGGAGAGACACAGTAAGAAAAGGGGTAGTCCGCTGACAGCGCGTGGTCCCGCCTGCGTTGTCCTTCCTTCAAATTAAAGACAGATCCCTTATCTCTCGAGTATAAACACGCGCTCGAATTTCAAAACAAAAGCACGCGGTGACGTATTCAGTGCGAGAGAAGGTGGGCCTCGGGGAGGCGACATTGCTGTGAAGAAGGCCTCTTCAAAACAGTGGCCGTTTGGGGGGATGTAGGGCAGATTGGTTAGATTAGGACCAATCGGACTTCAAGCTCACCTTTTGCCTACCTCGAAGCAATCGGTACATTGGCAGTAAAAAGGACGGAGCGCGGGCTTTTGTGAAAGTGTACGACGGTTCGTTCGTTGCACTTCTGCAAAGCACGTGTGTTTCGAAAATGTGATGGCTTCTTTTGTACCTAAAGCCTCTTGTCCTGGTGGGGGTTAACTCATAATGGAACGAGAGAAGCTACTTGGGGGTAGAGGAAGTTGCTTGGAAAAAATCCTGTCAGTCAGCTAGCAATCACGTCGCAGAAATGTACTCTGATGAAGAATATTACGCGATGTTCTGGGTGTACCCCCTGAACAACGGGGACGCAAGTGCTGCAGCGTGAGAATTTGCGCGGAAATCCCCACGGCTCCGAACGCCAAGTAAAAATTCATTTCCACTAATTTTTATAACGTAGAAACAATACGTTCCATGAAAAATAAATTAAGTGATCAGTGTTAGTAGGTGTGCAGTGAAGTGAATATTCGGTACATTAACCCGGACGCACTTGACGTTGCGACCCTTAACTTTGGATGGTGTCGTGTACCTGAGATCAGCTGTGCACTCGGCGCGGCTGTCGATGACCAGGATCGGTTCAGTGACCTAGTGACACAGGTTTTCAAGCTGCAGGTAAATTTTCGAAAGGGTGAGTTTTAGTTACATTATTGGCGACTATTATTTCTTAAATTTAACGCAGGCTATGGCTTATTTCCGGCGATAATTCTAAAAATTTCCATACCTAAATATTTCTTAGGGGTTTTTAAACAAACTTATTCGTTAAAAGCAACACTGTTGGCCGTTATTGAATTATGGATTTTAATCACAATAACGAACTATGATCCCTTTTCGTTCATTTCCTGTTACATTACCTTGTCGTGGCTACGTTATTAACACAAGGAAATTTACGTATTCCTTATCCTCCCACTTCAAATAATTATTATTTTTTATTCTTCTAAAGAAAACCTTTGTATTCGTCTTTTTACGTTAGACATGATTTTCATCC
Organism: Andrena haemorrhoa; assembly: GCA_910592295.1. NCBI lineage: Eukaryota > Metazoa > Arthropoda > Insecta > Hymenoptera > Andrenidae > Andrena > Andrena haemorrhoa. The sequence goes on from OU342942.1 coordinate 24,415,632, forward strand.
ATTTCACCTTTATTCATTATTCACTTTAAATGACAAACAAATCATGACAAAATGTTCGATTTTATTTGTTACGTCTTTTTCATTTGCCATTCTACGGAATTTCCTTCGATGCATGCCGAGTTGCTTGTTCGTAGTCGCAGCGCGGCACGCAGCCACGCTAGCACGGGAACTCGGCCGCCAGACTCGGGCTCTGATTGGTCGCTGCTTTTTGTTAATATCTCGTTAACGAAACCTCGGAGAACATTTTCGCAAAGGAAAAAGTTGTTTGCAATTACCCCCCGAGTCACCCCCTTCAAGGAACCGCAGCATTTTTGGAACACCCTGTATATTAAATGTGCTATAGTGCCAACAAGCTGCTATTCACTTCAGAAATTGACTTTTGGCCAGCTTTTCGGGAAAAGGCATCACTGTGTGGCCTTCGTTGTATTAGGACCAATCGGACCTGCGTTCCTTGCAGACGCGAAGTTTCCACCTCTTCCTAGTAATATATCGCCCCTATGGCCCAACCTTTCTTGTAACCAATACGTCGCGCACCCATTTGTTTGGATACTTGAGCGCGGGTATTTTTATACACTCAAGCGATAAGGGATCCGTCTCCAATTTGAAGGGAAGCCGACGCAGGCGGGACCACGCGCAGTCAGCGAACTACACCTTGTGTTCCTATGTGTGATTTTTTAGTACAGCATAGCGTGTAGGTGAGGTTGTACAGTTTAAGAGGTTTTTTACGTTAAGTGTTTATGAAACCATATTAGCAGTGAAAATTGAATATAAAAAATGCAATATTCCGTTTATACAAACAGAATAGATCTTGAAATTTTCCAACCACCTCCACTTACCAAAAGGTACATAGGTATATGTATTGCACAATTATGTTTAAACTGAAGAGTTCTTTCACACGGGGATATATGTATGCGATACTTGTATCGCGAGCTGCCTACGATTTCATTCAGACGGCGATACACGTATGCTACGTATATGGTGGATGCCGATTATACATTGTTCATAAAAGCGTTCACAGAACAATTTTCGTATCGTGATACTGATTTCGTGTATCCCGCAAACGTCGGCCGCATGATACTTTTCGTATGACGTCGGCAAACGAAACGTTGTAACGAGTGAACACTTTCACACGGCACGCGGCAAGGTGGCAGATATTCTAAAGGAGGTAATTAAAAAATGTATGACTATCATTTAGAAGTTCATGAAATAATACATGAAAAGTTTCCTTTTCATGTCTAATGCTGTTTATGGGATAAACCCAATGCTTCCACTTCGCTCGTTTTTATTACATCTATTGTGTAAAATGCAAATAGAAAACGCTTCAATCTCATTCATTTTTTTACAGAAATATTTTGTCCAAAAATGTGTGGGGCACGAGAAGATATTTTTTAGTGAAGAACAAATCGACGTGCGTTACGAAAAGTAGCACATTTCATTTGGCTTACGAAGACTAGCACTCTGCTCATTCTGACCGCGAAAAACAGAATTGTTCGATTTTGTTCTCGAAAAGTAGTATGTTTTCATTCATCGCCACGAAGCATAGCATGTTATGCTCTTTCGCGACGAAAGGTAGCACATTTCGGTACTTTGCTGCGAAGAATAGCACGGTTTGCCTTTAGCCGCGAAAAATATTACGTTATCGACGCGCGTTACGAAGAGTAGCACGTTTCATTCTTTTCTTACGGACAACTGCATGTAGAAAAAGTGAAACGTGCTACTTTTCGTAACGCGTGTCGGTTTCATAGATTGCCTAGGATCCTACTGCAAAAATAAAAAGATAATGGTTTTTTAAGTGAATGAAAAACGTCTTTATTTAAATAAGTTAAACTTTATTCAGTTAAAAGATCATTATAAAATTGAATATATTCTTTTGGTATAAGACCTTTAGACACCATTGCTGACAAATCTTCTTTTTTTTCAATGGTAATTGAGTTTTAGTATTATATGCATGTTGTAATGTATATTCCTTAATATCCTGTTTTGATTCATATCGTTTCAAAATTTGTATTTTGAAGCTGTTTTCACTTAAATCATATTTTACGCAAATTGTATTAATGTCTGACCGCACAGATATCTCTCGAACTGAAGCAATTTTAACAAGAGCCCAGTTAAATTTTTTCGACAAGTCCCTGAAGTTAAATATGTCTCTTTGCAATTTTTGTTTAACAACATATGAATTTTGAATTTTGCATTCTCTCATCAATCTGCACCACTCGTCTTGTGTATATACTGATTTGTTTTTACAATGCTGTTCAATACGCGCATGCATGGAATCACCATCATTCTGCGTATGACCAACCTCAAAAAATCTAAAAAAAACCTGAATGTTAAAGTAATGAAACAATGTATATAATATTTCTCTTTTAATCGTACCAAGTTCATGATTAGGAACTAAAACCTTTTATAGTAACGTAAAATATTCAAATTTACCTATGAGTTATAGTAACGTTTAAATCTACAGCAGCTTTAATAAACATGGTAAATACCATTTTGTTACCCAAACTGCGTGTATTTCTTGCCTTCACGTCAATCCACGAATCCTTATTTCGAGTTCTTTTTCTAACAACAGGTTTTGTTTGATTATGTCTCTTACGTAATTGAGATACGGAGCTACCCACACGCTCAGAAGAATTGTCACGATTAAGACCATTTTGCTCATAGTTTTCATCGTTATATGGAATTGCTGTATCAAAAATAATTTTCACTTTGAGCTACAACATCGGTGTACTCTCGAACTGAATGCAGAGTTGAGCATTAATTAAATAAAAAATTATTTAAATAATGGGTCGAATAAATGAGGTCGAAAAGGCGCAACCAAATGGCGAGGGTAAGAAGAGGGCCATAAACAAATGATTAACAAAGGGAGCGAGGTGACTTCACGGCATTTCGCTGTGCAGATAATCGGCCATAGCCACACGTGTATCACGGCGTCCACCTTATTTGCGACCACCTTTCTTCCCTGTGTTCCTTACAATATATATCTGTTACTCACCACCGAACCTAACCCGAACCTAGCATTACAAAATTAGTTTCCTCCTGCATTACTTTCTTTTCCACTAAATGGGCAATAATCGCCAATACAGGCAACTGGCAGCAACAAAGATCAACGTCGACTATGAACTGTTTGGAAACTGAAATATGCTACACTTCGGAAAACAAATAAAACGTGCTACTTTCCGCTGCAGCGTTTGAAATGTGCTACTGCTCGTGGCGAAATGTAAATCGTGTTTGTTCTCGTGGTATATCCGAAACATGCTTGTTATCGGCTGAAACATTGAAACGTGCTTCTTCTCGTGATAGATTGAAATGTGCTGCTCTTTGTAATACAAATGAAATGTGCTGCTTTTCGTAACGCTCGTCGAAATGATCGACACACATCGCGACACGTGTTTCGCCCTGCACCGTGTGAAAGAGTCCGCTCGTTTCCACGTTTCATCTGTCGACTTCAGACAAAAAGTATCTCGTGGCCGACGTTTGCGGGGTAGACAAAGTCAGTATCGCGATACGAGAATCGTCGTGTGAACGATTCCTATGGAAGCTATAATGATCAATGGAAAATCGGTATCCATCATACATGTATCGCGATACATGTATCGCCGTGTGAAAGAGCTCTAAGTTTGCACGTCCTGTTGAAACGCACATATCTTTTCATTACAATCATTAAAAATGATAAGAATTATATTTTGTTTGGTATAACTTTAATTGCAAAAACTCCAGCAATCCATTGGTGGTATTTGTATGGAGATTTAATATTAATTAATTCACATTTTTATTACTGAGTGGCCTATAGCTGTCCTTGTCTTTATGACCCTAGGGTCTAGGACCCCCGAAGCGCTTGGTTCGAGCGCTTCGATCCGAGACCCTTTCATGGTCATAAAAAAGGTCGTCCCTTCAGTGATTTCAGAAGACCGTTAGTGCAAATGCCGAAATATCGTTGGCAACCAAATTTTAGTTTCACTGAACGGATACGGGCTCCACACTAACATCTGCTGACATCCCTGATACGGACAAGTGTGCGCTGCTCCATTGTAAAGCACGCAAACGATACGTTTTACGACCACGGAACTGACACGGAACTGACATGTGTGTTTTGACCTTTATACCCGAAAAAGTCGGAGTGTCTATTTGACTTTGAGGTTAGTTTTCACACCGCTAAAGCGTGATAGGGCGCGAATAAAACATACCGTTGTTCTTGTCTTGAGTTATTCTATAAACCCACAATATTGCGTTCCAATCGGTCAGTACAGATTCTCGATGTTTCCTTATGAGCTCAAAAAAACTAAGCAAAAGACCGAGCGCCTTTGTCGAAAATCAGATAAAAGTCATTTCCAGGTAGTCATGAAAAGTCCCGTATACCTGATACAGGACTTCCGACTCACCTCAGAGCTGCGGAATTCCAGTACGGTACCTTAAGAGCCTTAAATAATAGTACATTACGTGACAAGGGAGAGAAGTAAGCGATTCCGACGAGTGTGAAGTTTGTTGCCCGAGCGCAGCGAGGGCAGCAATTCACGCGAGGCGAAATCGCGTCTCTCCCTTGTCACGTACAATATTTTTTTCAACACCTGCATGAAAGGTGTGTTTTTTTGAAACCCTGCTGAGCGATTCGCAAAAAAATATGCATGTTCGATTGCTCGTTGATGGCTTAACATCTTTTTTTTTTCATTAAAATAAACTAATAAAACAGCTTCCGAAAATGTTTCCAATTTGTGGTTATCTCGCCACTCCATAAATTTTTGGTATATCATTTGGTATTTGACTTTCGATTTTGATGGCAGCAAATTTTCTTCGATGGCTTTTGCAGCTTCTGCTATATGGGGCGGCGTGTGGTATCCCGTGTCGCTATCACTGTCACTATTATTCATTTTACTTTTTAATTGTATCTTTTATTGAAAAATGGTGCTGTGACAGTTGTAATATCATGATAAAACACGCATGATAAATAACGATTAGTCGAAGAACTGCATCTTCATACCATAGGGTAACGTCAAACTCCAGGGAGGAAAGTAAACAATTATGCGAATACGCATGCGCGTAAAGTCTTTTTCCCTTGGGAGAAAAGTAGAAAACGCGAATACGTCTGAAATTGGTCATTTTGCTCCCGCTCAGCAAGGGTAAAAAAGCACACATTTTCATGCAGGTGTTGAAAAAATAATTTTACCACGCAGGTACAGCTGTACCCCGGTCATTCAACAACGTAGGGAAAGTTGGTTATTGACATAAGGGTTAAGGGGCTACATACACCTAGGAGGCGAAACAGCAGAACGGATTTGAAAATTTTTTTTCGGCGGAGAAATGTTTTTATCAATTACAAAACCATTTTTTTTACATACTTTAAATTCAGGTTTATTGTTTCGAAATTACATATTCATTAAATTGCTAAATTATACATTTTTCCACCTCTAACGTAACTTTTCTCGGCAAAGATACAACACGTCTTGAGATTTATGTGGGAAACTATTTCTACAACAGAATTAACTGCTCTTTTCGACCGATTTTCAGAAGCAACGCCCTCTTTCTCCCGCCGCGCGTCTTGGCCCCTGCGACGGTCGTAATTCTTGAGCCACCTCAGGCGCGTACCACATGAACCACAGCGTGACGCATTGGGGCGACATTCGTATCTATAGTTTTTGTTTGGTCAATTGTAAAGATCTGCGCGAGGCGTTGCCGCGTGTTACAAGAAATATCCACGAGTATAGCGGTTACTCGCGGAAATGTGGGATTGGTTCGGGTGGCGTGCGATTAAGAAATCAATTTCATGAACCAGAATTCCTCCTTTTTTTATAACATTCATAATAACGATTTATTCAATTATGTTATGACACTAGGTCGTTTGAACAACACATAAATCACTAGGCTGATTCGAAAGAATAGTATGTCACGTCCCGGGTGAAGGTCTTTGGGGACAATGACATATGGGGGAATTCGGGATGGTTAGGCTCCAATTCAGGATTTGTTGCACTGAGAGTTGGAAAGGAAGCCAGGCGAGAATGCGAGATTCTGCACTCTGAGCTGGTAGCAAAGGAAGCCATGCGAGAATGCGAGATTCTGCACACTGAGCGTAGAAAGGAAGCCAGGCGAGAATGCGAGATTCTGCACTCTGAGCTGGTAGCAAAGGAAGCCAGGTGAGAATGCGAGATTCTGCACACTGAGCGTAGAAAGGAAGCCAGACGAGAATGCGAGATTCTGCACACTGACAAGGGGACACCACGGATGCGGAAATCGCTTTTGGAACGACAGTATATGGAGGTCGTAGTACTCGTGTAGTATGAAAATACCATTTCGGCTTTTCACCGAATGGGCTTTCGTTTTCGAGATATTGTGGTTTAAAGTTTAGAACAAACGTAGTAAGCCAGATATATACCTTCTATAGTAACCTATATCCAAGAAGGTGCGTTGGAGCAACGACAGCGTGTCAGATTGTCACGCGGGCGGACGGGGTTCAAGTCCCGCAACCGCTTCACTTTTTTTTCGAATTTTTCCCGTGGAAATATATTTTGTGGATATTACGTATCACATAGTATGTTACATATTACCCTACGCAAATTTTAAGGTTAAAAATGCATTTACAACATAACGTATTATTCTAATCATCTCTTTCACCGGTGTTTTCATATTCTGGTCCTGCGAAAATATTTCATTCCGAAACTTTCGACGCCTGCGATTGTCGAGCAGGTGAAGTGGGATAGCCGTTACTTCTGACCGTAAGGGTGGTGTTTTACCTGCTCGACAATCGCAGGCGTCGAAAGTTTCGGTACGCGGCCCACATGAAAGAACGTTAGTAAACACTGTGTGCACCTTCACGTTCGCGGACCGAGAGCAGCGGTTGCAATAGCCTGTTTTGATTTGGAGTCTTCGTAACCGAAGGATAGAAACAATAATTCGACGCGTGATTTATAACTAAACTGTTTATTCAATTTAAAGCACGTATATTATATGCCATGCACTGATAATGCGATAGCGGTTAGGTTTTATAATAATGCGTTGGACGATAAGCATTAGCACATAACATTTATATAAATGGAAAGCAATAGCAGTATGGTATGAACATGAAACACATGAATATTAGCAATGTGAATATATGTATAATGTAATAAGCGTTAGTAAAGAATATAATAATATAAATCAATAAGTAATAGCAAAAGTAATAATAATGAAATAATAAGCATTAGCAATACAAAATGATATAAATGAGGATGATATGCCGTTGGACAATAATTAGTAATAATAATCGCTTACGGTGGTTGCCGCAGGTAATTCGTAGAACACTGGTTTTAATAATACTTTGTCCGTAGTGGTGTTTTCGTGAGATGATTTCGTCGAAAAGAGAGGTCCTGTCTCGCGGGCCCTCGTATTTATATGATTTACCGGATAGTCAGGGATGAAGGGTGAGCGCGGTATGCACCCATGGCACGTACGCCAAATATGCGTCGCAGTAATACTTTCGGGGTTCTTACAAGTACGAAAGGTGAGGCTATATTTAGAGTCGTAGACAATGGAATTTCGGGCTTCCGGGGTTTTTACATGCGCTTGTACAGAATATGCGCTGTAGTATGGTTTCTGGGCTTTTGCAAAGGGAGTTGTTGACCCATTTGATGGATTTTGGGGGGGTTTGATTGGAAAGGGGTAAGAGGGGCTTGTATTTGGAGGGTCATAGATAGGGGTAAGACGTGGTCTCGATTTAAGAGGGTTTTTGGGACGAGGGACTTGTTTAGATTTAAATATGAGGGAGGAATTCGTGCCTCATAGGGCGAAGAGGGGAAGGGGTTTCGTACCGACCATCTTGAGATGGGGACCGCTAAGGTACATCGTCAAGGTGATCAGCGATTGGGGGAGAAGCTAAAGCTAGTTCCTAAGTTCGTCGGTAGGGGTTATGCAGTTTATCTACTTACTACTTATGTACTATAAACGATATGACAATAGTTATAACAATCAAAAAGAACGTCTGTGAACGTTACGCAACGCGCGGGTCACGTGGTACGCGCCTGAGATAGCTCGAGCATTGTGGCCGTCGCGGAGGCCAAGACGCGCGGCGGGAGAAAGCGGGCGTTGCTTCTAAAAAGCAGCCGAAAAGAGCAGTTAATTCTCAAGCCTGTAATAGAATTTTTATGCACATGTCTGCCCCCTTTTTAATCGTAGCCATTTTTTAGAGACATGTTCAACAAGAACAAACCAAGAAATTTTTGAAAAATGGTTTTATTCTGCATCATGAGGCAAAAATTGAAGTTCGGAACATCCAATCGGCTTTTGCCAAATATTTATAAGATATATACCATGACCATTTCATCCTGAGTGCTGTCTTTAGTTTTAAAATAGCAGTTAAACGCGATAAACATGATAAAAATAATTTAACAAAAAAAAAACACTGTCCAACACGATTTTTGGTCTGCAAAATCCGCTCGGTGATTCTTGTAGAGTTTTTCGCCCTGAACACGAATCCGCAAACCGTTTGTCATCCTCAGTTTTTGAAAAATTCGAATTTGAAAAAAAATGCAAATTTTCAAATTTAAACATCTTTTGTGTCGAAACGGTAATAGTTATTCGGTTGCTCTTTGAGTCAAAGTATTCTATGAACCCTTCGGAATACAACGGTATAAGTTATTATTGCATTATGAACATTTAAATATGTTTAAACAACGATCAAAGGGAAAATGACACTCGAAATTCACCCATTTCTGAAGATATCTTTCAATTTATTTCCAAAGTTCAAAGTTGAAAATTTGCAGTTTTTGTCAAAATCGAATTTTTCAAAAACTGAGGGTGATGACGACAAACGGTTTGCGGATTCGTGTTCAGGGCGAAAAACTCAACCAGAATCACCCAGTGGATATTGCGGAACAGAAAAAAAGTTTCATTTGTTGGACGGTGAAATGTTTCGAACAAACGTTAGTCAGCATTCAGTTGACAACAAATTGCAGAAGTAAATATTGGCAAAAACTTTCAGCTCAATTTTTTTGAATGCAACTGTACCTTTTTTTATACAGCAATCAATGCATCTTTATATTCTTATTTAACAACTATTAGAGCACTTAGGTTGAAACTTGCAAACTGATTGGTTTGCAAGTTATGAGTTTTGTCCCAACTGCACATATACGCGTCGTACTGTGCAGGGTTAGACACACAAACAGAACAAAAATCTGAAAACTAACATTTTCCCTCTTTCAACCCCTAAAGTCGAGGAGCGATGTTTTTATTATTAAAGTTCAAATACACCAGACCAGTTTTTCCCAATATTTTTTGTGTCGCGACCCCCCTTTATAATTTTCAAAGAGTCTGCCCGCCCACTCCATATAAGCTAAAGTAAATATTTTCTTCATTTTATTTTTGAGAAATCAGTGTTACATCATTAGAAAGGTTATGGCAATGTAACCATGATGTTAAAATAAATAAGTGCTAAAAATCGCCAACCAAAAATACCCGTGGCGACCGCCCAGAAAACACTTCGTGACCCACTGGATGGGAATTACTGCACCAGACATACTCGTGCAGAGCGTGTGCTAATCATGATCGCGATCGCGTATATTATTCTTTCGTCATCTGTGGTCTGTAGGGTGGTCCATTTTTTCAAAAAATAAAATGTAGGTTTTCGACAAGGTTACTTTTGTTCCAAACATGCCAACTAACATCTGTGCAAAATTTGAGTCTAATTGGACAATATTTTGATGTCGTTAGGGTTAATCGCTTTTAGAGACATGGGAAAGAGTTTCTGTTTGTTTTCCAATTAATGACTCCCCAGCTGACGTCCTTGTAGATTTGGGAATACTAGTGGAACTCATTTCTATACATGACACAATAACAACATTTTTTACGCTATTAAGGAATAATATATAGAGAAAGTGTAGCATACAGTAATTCGTCGTTAGTGTCACGTTTTTACCATGCGTTACAATCACGCTCACTATCCCCACCATTTCTTGGAATCCTTCAGTCGAGAGTGAGAGAACGAAAGAGACGACGGCAACTTTGTGTCAACTGTTTCGTTCCCTCTCGCTCGGCCCTGGGGTTTTCTCACTCGCGGCAGCGGCCGCACGGAATAGTCTTAGAGCATATACTACTCTAAGAGAATAGTGTCCGCATCGCGTTAGTGTCACGCTGCCAGCCCCGATCGTCGTGATTCTAACGAGGCATTACTGTATTTGGAATATTGTTAGTAACACTATCCAACAACCATTTTGATCTGTAACATTCAATACCCGTTTCTTCTAGATTTTTGTGCATTGAAAACAAATCCGCAAACCGTTTGTCGCCATCACCCTCAGATTTCGAGAAATTCGATGTTAAAAAAATGCAAATTTTCAAATTTGAACATCTTTTGTGTTCGAACGGTACCAGTTATTCGGTTGCTGGTTCCATCAAATTATTCTGTGAACCCTCGCGAACACAACATGTTAAGTTATTATTGAATTATGAACATTTAAATATGTGTAACGTTCTCGAACGAGACGTTGCCGTTAGTTACAGGAGGTTCCACAAGTAGAGCGGGTTACCTGTAGAATAGTGGGATTGGTTCGGGTGGCGTGCGATAAAGAAATGAATTTCACGAACGAGAGTCCTTCCTTTAACAATACATAACAAAAATCGTTTATTCAAAAGAATTGTGGAATTTGTAAGATAATATAATAAGCGAAATTGACCCGTTGGTGGGCAAGAAAGAATACTGTTCTAATTTTGTTCGCGACGCTAAGTCGTTATCACAGATAGAACGCAAAATTAGCTAACTTAAATATCGCTTCGTTTGTTCGGTGAACGAAAATAGAAATTGACGCTTAGTCGAAAAGAAATAGAAATTGACGCTTAGTCGAAATAGAAATATAAATTGACGCTTAGTCGCGAATAAAAATACAAATTGACGCTTAGTCGAAATAGAAACATAAATTGACGCTTGGTCGAAATAGAAATATAACTTGACGCTTAGTCGAAATAGAAACATAAATTGACGCTTGGTCGAAATAGAAATATAACTTGACGCTTAGTCGAAATAGAAACATAAATTGACGCTTGGTCGAAATAGAAATATAACTTGACGCTTAGTCGAAATAGAAATATAAATTCTGGCTAATCGGAATTACAACGCCTTCGATCATTGAAATATAGGTTAAGGTTGTGTATTGGACAAGGTCAAGACGCTAAGTCGTTATGATATAACACAGAGAGATTGACGCTTTTCTGGTCGATTTGAATGTTAAGTGAGAATTTAGAGAGTTCCTTCTCTCGTGATCGAATAACTTCCAGTTGCCTATCAGCTGGTCCACGCTTTCTAGAATTGTTGCCAAGGTGCCTCTTGCAAGGCGGCCTCGGTTGTAGATTTCGCGTTGCTTAGGTGCCCGGTCGAGCTGCCTAAGATGGTTGAGCATATAATTGAGTGGGATACTGCATGGAACCCAGGGTGCCTCTTTCAAAGCGGCCGTGAGCACTGGAAGGTGGATTTAGTGGGGTGCCGGTTCAAGCGCCTCGGAGAGAAGGTATTTAATACTGGATGTCTCTAGGATGAGATCTGGAAGATTTCTGCTCGACTACTGCTGGCGGGCCTCTATTTATACCCATTTGTGGAACTTGACCCGCACCAATCACTTGTCGCGCTCTACGCGCACCAATTAGCTTGCGTATTTGGTTTACGCAGTCAAGCGTAACACTCGCGTTCACTAGACATTCGAATGATCGTGCGTTTACGCGCATGCGCACTCGATCCGTTCGCGGTCTGCACTCGGTTCGCTCGCTCGGTTGAATGACACTGCGCATGCGTTCACTTCACTTAGTTTTTCCACTGACCGCCAGATTGCATTCATCCATACGTGTATTCGTGTCTTATGGCTAATACAAACGTTTTAAGTATAATATAATATAGTATAAAGGTAATAAGAATTAGTATTTAAAGAAAAAGGAAGATTTTTAATGGCGACTCGTCGCGGAACGTTACATATGTTTAAACCACGATCGCAGGGAAAAGGACACCCGAAATGCACCATTTTTGCAGATATCGATCTATATATTTCAAAAACTAAGGGTCTAGGAGAAAATATAACCACTCCACGCGATGCAGCAGACATTTTTCCTGCGGAAACCATCAACGGAAGTGGTAAAACACCTTTTGTTTTCAATACAGAAACGAATGCCTCTAAAAGCGATTAACCCAAAAGTAACCTTGTGGAAAACCTACATTTTATTTATTGAAAAAATGGACCACCCTAGTGGCCTGCCAAGTCGGGGTCAACTGTCTTGCACCCTGCCCTAAAACCAAGTCAGAGTATTTTCGCCCCCCCCTCCCCCGTAACTTTACACTAGAGACGGTTAGATGTCTCAGTTTATTTTCTGTGTTAGTTTCCCTCAGAGACCACACTGGCTTACGCTAACCCAGTCCATCCGGAAAACACCTGGCATTTCTGAATGGTAAAGTGTGGGGAGTTAGGGCTTGGAGGAAAAAAGTTTGAAAAAGTTTGAAACATCTCCACACTCGCCCCGCCTCCAACCCCAACCCAAAGGACCGCTAATATGCCTAAAGTAGCCGAGTAAAATCATTGCAGAGGTAGTCTGTGGATTACGTTAATCCATATGTGCTTGCATTAGGTGACACGGATAGTGTGTGTCTGAGGGGTATGATAGTTTATAAGCGAAAATAAACGGCGCAATTATACATTTCTATCTCTTGCACTTTCTCGCACTAGACTAGCTCAAAAAACTCTGATTTATAAAATAAGTTATACATATATCCTATATACAGGGTGTCCGCGCGAACACTGGACAGCTGAATATCTCCTAAAGTATTGGACATAAAAAATAAAAAAAATATGGAATTGCATGGTTCGATGGGGCCAATTTATTAGCCCAGACGAATTTTTTTCCGATGATTATTTTAAAAGATACGATGGTCAAGATCGGTTCTGTAAATGGAACTATCTTTTCTGAAGACGTGAGTTGATAGTGCGTTCCAAGACAAATTCAACAAGCATTAATGTATACACTTGATTTCCACTGGTTTTTGAGATATTGCGCTTGCAAATTTAGTGATTTTCACTGAAGAAAACCCACTGAAAAAGCAAGGACCGGGGTCGGTCTTGCTGGCGCTACGGAGGGGCCACGGAGGGCCTTGCCTGTTGAAACAGATACCTACCTGCCAAAGGTCTGCGCCAGACCCAAAGGCTGGACAATTCTTTTCCGTCAGAAATGCTACTTAGGTAGGTACATCTGCGGTGTCAAGAAGCGCACCGTTACTTTTATTTCGCACTTGGTTCTACGCTCGGATGGCCGGTTCTTGTGGGAGGGATGCAAGCTCGATTGGTTAGGTTAGGAGGTGTGAAAGTTGCTAGACTAAATTTCAACCATAAGGAGCAGATTGTATTAGAACCAATCGAATTTGCATCCCTCACAAACGGCTGCTCTCTTGAAGAGGCCCTCTTCAGAGCAAAACCTCCTCCTCAATGCCCACCTTCTCTCGCACGGAATACGTCAACGCATGCTTTTGTTTTGATATTGAAGCTCGTGTTTCTACTCGAGAGGACCACGCGTCGACAGCGGGGTACCCCTTTTCTTCCTGTGTCTCTCCGCGAGGAGTATTGACGGTGGATTGTAGGAGCGTAGATGTCGGGATGCCAGTTATTGAATTCAGGAGACGATAGAAACACTTTATTAGAAAACACACATGTACTATAATTAAAGTAAATCGTATTCCTCTCGGGCAGGAGTACTGATAACGATCGAACTTGAGCCCCACTTCGCGCAGACCGATTACACGGGGGGTAGTCGAGTCACACACTGCACAAATGATACAGGGTAATTCTGGAGCAACGCCCGTCAAGAAGATGCGGCCTGGTACCCCGTGGCGAGGACAGACCTTCGCAGTGCCTCGCCCGATTTTTATGGCTTTTCCGGAAAAAGGTATGAATCTTGGGCTGAACGTAGCGAAGTAAGGTCGAGCCCCCGCAGTCGAGGGTGCAATATCCAGTACAGCGTATTAAGAAATTCTTTTCTTCATCGTATCGAAAGGGAAGTGACGCCAATGGATTCCTTATGTTTTTCTGATGAAAATCATACTAAATATCATGCAAATCGGACTACTTTAACACAAGCTATTTGTATTCCTTATGTAAAAGTTGTCCGATATACACGACATTTGGCATGATTTTCATCGGAAAACCCCATGGGATCCATCGGCGTCACTTCCATATCCATACGATAAAGTATAAAGAATTTTTTTTCCCTAAACAAATACAGGGTAATTCTGGAGCTGTGCCCGTCACCCCGTGGCGAGGACAGCCCTTCGCCGTGCCTCACTCGAATTTTATGGCTTTTTCCGGAAAAAGGTCTGAATTTTGGGCCGAACGTAGCGAATTGGGGTCAGGCCCCCGCAGTGGAGGGTGACATATCCATTACAGCGTATTAAGAAATTATTTTCTTCGTCGTATCGAAGGGGAAGGGACGCCAATGGATTCCGGGCGTTCTCCCGATGAAAATCATACCAAACGTCATGCAAATCGGACAACTTTTACATAAGGAATACAAATAGCTTGTGTCAAAGTAGTCCGATTTGCATGATATTTAGTATGATTTTCATCAGAAAAACATAAGGAATCGATTAGCGCCACTTCCCTTTCGATACGATGAAGAAAAGAATTTCTTAATACGCTGTACTGGATATTGCACCCTCGACTGCGGGGGCTCGACCTCACTTCGCTACGTTCGGCCCAAGATTCATACCTTTTTCCGGAAAAGCCATAAAAATCGGGCGAGGCACTGCGAAGGTCTGTCCTCGCCACGGGGTACCAGGCCGCATCTTCTTGACGGGCGTTGCTCCAGAATTACCCTGTATCATTTTTGCAGTGTGTGACTCGACTACCCCCCGTGTAATCGGTCTGCGCGAAGTGGGGCTCAAGTTCGATCGTTATCAGTACTCCTGCCCGAGAGGAATACGATTTACTTTAATTATAGTACATGTGTGTTTTCTAATAAAGTGTTTCTATCGTCTCCTGAATTCAATAACTGGCATCCCGACATCTACGCTCCTACAATCCACCGTCAATACTCCTCGCGGAGAGACACAGGAAGAAAAGGGGTACCCCGCTGTCGACGCGTGGTCCTCTCGAGTAGAAACACGAGCTTCAATATCAAAACAAAAGCATGCGTTGACGTATTCCGTGCGAGAGAAGGTGGGCATTGAGGAGGAGGTTTTGCTCTGAAGAGGGCCTCTTCAAGAGAGCAGCCGTTTGTGAGGGATGCAAATTCGATTGGTTCTAATACAATCTGCTCTTTATGGTTGAAATTTAGTCTAGCAACTTTCACACCTCCTAACCTAACCAATCGAGCTTGCATCCCTCCCACAAGACCCGGCCATCCGAGCGTAGAACCAAGTGCGAAATAAAAGTAACGGTGCGCTTCTTGACACCGCAGATGTACCTACCTAAGTAGCATTTTTGACGGAAAAGAATTGTCCAGCCTTTGGGTCTGGCGCAGACCTTTGGCAGGTAGGTATCTGTTTCAACAGGCAAGGCCCTCCGTGGCCCCTCCGTAGCGCCAGCAAGACCGACCCCGGTCCTTGCTTTTTCAGTGGGTTTTCTTCAGTGAAAATCACTAAATTTGCAAGCGCAATATCTCAAAAACCAGTGGAAATCAAGTGTATACATTAATGCTTGTTGAATTTGTCTTGGAACGCACTATCAACTCACGTCTTCAGAAAAGATAGTTCCATTTACAGAACCGATCTTGACCATCGTATCTTTTAAAATAATCATCGGAAAAAAATTCGTCTGGGCTAATAAATTGGCCCCATCGAACCATGCAATTCCATTTTTTTTATTTTTTTATGTCCAATACTTTAGGAGATATGCAGCTGTCCAGTGTTCGCGCGGACACCCTGTATATACTAATTGTAAGCCCCGTTACACATTTGCGACAAGTTGCCGGCGACAGGTCGCCGACGACCACGAGGTACACAGGGATACAATATTATCTCGTTACGGGCTCGGTTTCGTGTACACGGTACGGACTTTTTGCTATCCCCCGGTGTGTCAGGCATCCAAAAGACGGAGCGAAACAAACATCAACGCGTCGTCTGTTTCGTTTAGAGCTGTTTCGAGACTCGAAATATTCGAGTAGCTTGAAGTTTGCACCGAGCGAGACTCGGTTTTTCGAGCCGAGCCGAGACCCGAACGGTTTCGAGTAACCCGTATGTTTCGGGTAGCTCGATTTTTTCGAGCAGCTTGAATGTGTTTCGGGTAGCTCGATTTTTTCGAGCAGCTTGAATGTGTTTCGGGTAGCTCGATTTTTTCGGGTAACTCGAATTTTTCGAGCCGCCCGAATATATTTTAGGTAGTCGACTGTATGGTGCAGTGTGACAGCTTGATGTAGCTGGAACATTTTGTAGGCACCGAATATAAATTTAGATGTATAATATATATTATACATAATACCTAAAATATATTCGGGTGGCTCGAAACATTCGAGTTACCCGAAAAAATCGAGCTACACGAAACACATTCAAGCTGCTCGAAAAAATCGAGCTACCCGAATCCGTTCGGGTCTCGGCTCGGCTCGGATATTCGAGTCGAGCCAAGCTCGGCTCGATTGTTTCGAGTCTCGAAGCAGCTCTAGTTTCGTACCGTCCTCGCTCGCTTTCAGTGCCTTTCCCTCGCTCTCGTTCCATCTCCTCTCGCCTTCACCGGACAAGAGTGAGACACAAGTAGTGGGGATAGCGAAAAGTCCATATCGTGTACACCAAACCGAGCCCGTAACGAGACAATAGTGTAATACGAATTGAAACATCTGAATTTGGTATTCAGATAATAATTTTTATTTTTTTTGTTGGTAACGAATTGTCATGATAGTCAATATAGTAGATACTGGGAATATTTATTGCATTACTTTCAAATTTATGTAGTACAGACAACTCCCGTATAATACGGTGGTCGTTAGATTCCTAAACAGTATAATACGAAATCGTGTTATACGGGACTAACAATATTAACAAGTACAAAAACAGAGTTAGGTTTAAAAAAACACTATTTTGCTTTCATAACTATCAGAAATATATTTATTAAAAATATCAATACCTGACCAAAAGTATTATACATAAATGGTAAATAATGTTCGCTCATTTTTACCTTCTTTATCACTGCTATGCACAATTAAACGAAAGCGTTTTCTTTGCAGCAAAATATTTTCATCTTCTGCACTTTCTTCTGCAACATCTAGATTTATATGTTCTGCATTTTTTAAAAAATCCATCGTTTTCGTTTGCTTGTTTTTTTGCTAAATTTTCGTAAATTTTGTAGTATAGAGGTGAACATTTTTGAAGTTCTCTTTTGAATTTTGCTCTTCTTTCAATGGAAGAAGCCGTATTCATCGAAAAATAGAATTCCCATTCTTTGGCTCAATTTATGCCTTTATGTGTGATTTTTAGGGTAAAATTTTGAATTTCATAATTTTTCATAGCAATATGATTGATGAAATGATTTTTTGCTAAGATAGAGAGCTGCACATTCTTGCGGTAAATAAGTTTTGCAATAATATTTTCCTAATGCTAATAATAAGTACAGTATAAGTGATAACGTGTTTATTCGAGTGTTGCAATAAATGTTTCCAGTACTGTATGTAGTCATTAAGGTTCCTTCTTTCAAACATTGTTCGTCTCAATATCAATGCTCATAATTTTTCCCTATTTTATGCTTCAAGTAACAATATTTATTTGTTTATTAAACGACTTCTTTTTAAACAACAAGTGGAACATTTCAAAACTACTTAATTGTACACAGTAAAATTAATGATTTGTCATGATCATGATTTACTACATCAACGACCCTGATTTACTTCAGCCAACGGAGAAATAAAAGAATTGTTTTATCTGGTTCGTCTAAATGCCTCAAATTTTACTTTCAGGTGGTATGCCAGGATTGCAAAACATCATGAAACAACTTCAACAAGGTGCAGCAGGGGGACTTGGAAACTTAATGGGTGGTTTTGGTGGAAAATCGTGAAGCTGATACGCCGAAAATTATACACACTGTATTTAATATAATTCCTTAAAACATCAATTAGGAATGAAGGAAAGAGAAAAGTTTTGATGCTCTGAGCCACAATTAAGGATATCTCTTGGAGGAAATACCAAACATTTAGAAAAAATATGTTTAGAGATTTTTTTCAATACGAAAGAAATAAAAGTGAATTTGTTTACCATACATAATCTCTGCAAGATTTCCTTTATGTACTAATTTCACTTTCCTAATTCGTTTTCTCCATACAGTGGTGTCCAGTTAAATTTGAACGAACAATCTCTACTACCTTTTTATGTGTAACCATATTCACCCTCGTTCTTCAGTACCTTGAGGTCAATGAATTATAACAGATTGTCGAGGAAAGTGAAGATTGTTATATAAAAACTTAACTTTCCATAATTTTTATCTTGTCTTTATACAAATAATAGGAATTGATTAGTAAGAGTTTCCCGATGAAAATAAATCCAAATATGATACAAATTGGACTATTTTTAAGATCTTTTATAGTTCAATAGGAGTGTACTCTATCGCTGTACACAATCTTTGAACTAGTCCTATTTCTTTTGTGTTTGGACTCATTTTCATCGAAAGAACCTAAAAAATAAACACATACTGTTTTCATAAAGCTAGGATAAAAATGATATAAAGTGAAATTATTGCCATTGCTCGATACAGTAAACTTTCGTCGTAAGATCGACAGATTTTATTCGTTGTATGCTCGTCACTCTCCACACCAACTCGGCGATCTCCATCAAAACCAGTCAAGCGTGAAAGTCGAGACGAGTCAGAACAAGGCAACCGTGAAATATGACACGAGCCAGCGTGCTGACGGCTACTTTGTAAGAGTCGGCGGCTGACATTTAACGACTACAGCCTTAATGATAAATTAAACTTTTTAAATTTTTGTTTTTCTCCTTGTGACCCGCTTTGGCGGGGCACCGTGGAACCAGAGGAGAGTTCCTCGCCGGCTCAGTCGGGAATGTTGCGGGCCCTTTGAATGAGTACACCGTTCGCTGCTATTTTGTATAAAATGTTTTATTCCGCCCGGCTGGCTTCGTATAACGCGACATATAATTACGCGACTTAATACTTGTCGGCTTAATTCTAGATGGCTATAATCAGTCTGTCTTGAACCGTCGCGTCGAGGTGACAGGTACTTTGTTTTGATCAAGCGATCGTTAGCACGTGCGTGAAAGTGTGACTCATCTGTCTTGTCGAGCCATTAGGCTTCCTAATATTACTTTGTTCTGATCAATCGATTGTTAGCACGTGCGTGAAAGTGTGACTCATCTGTCTCGTCGAGCCATTAGGCTTCCTAATATTTCTACAGTTTCGTACCGGCTTTTATCCCTATCTGGGGGACGTATCGACTCACATCTCAGTTTGGGTTATCATCTCAATGACGGGCGGTCCCAAGAAGTGCAAGGGTTGCAGTACCGTGGTGGTCAATCCAATCACATGTCCGGAATGTGGGATAACCACCCACGCCAGTCCCACTTGTCTCAGCCGTTCGGGTCACACCTGGCACAACGACCGTCTTTTGAATTGTCACTCAATATCCCAGGGGCCTAGTTCCACTATCAACCGATCCACTGCCGGGCCGACACAAACACTCAAGGCAATACCAACAGCGACGCTGCAATTACTTTTGGCGTTACCATCTGCTGTTGAGATGAGAAATATAGTGAGGGAGTTGATTAAGTGCGAGCTTGCTGGGTTCCGGGAAGATATACTCTCCGGAATTAGAACTGAGCTCTTGAATATGAAGTCGAACATTAGCTCCTTGTCTGAGCGGATCCAGCAGTTGAAAGAGAATCTTACCAACTCGTCAGATCAGCCAGTCCATTGTCCACCAGTGGCGGAAGATGTAAAAGAAAAGCTGAACGACCGGATCGATGATGCCGTCGGCAAGCATTTTATCCACCTCCTCGTTGATAATCGCTTGGGATTTGTTGGAAGCGCGGCAGCTCGGCGTCCAGTAGCTAGTTAAGCTGGACTTCCTGAGCGGGGTTGCAGTTCTATAGGCCCGGTGTGTTGATTGTGGCAGTATCGGCGTTGAACTGCCACTGGTGAGGCCCTACTATTAGGGTGGAGTGAAAAAAAACTTTTTTCGATGATCAAATTTTAATAGTGCGCAAAAGTTGCCTACTTGGCCCAATAAAACGTGTAAAAAATTTCAGCGCGATCGGATAATTTCATCTGTGTGCACCAAAGGCCTTAACTTTCAAAATTTTAGTAAAAAACTTAAGAAAGTTCAACATTCTTCAGTTGGTGGTTTCTACCTTTTTTTACCCAGGACTGTATTTCTTGCGTAAATGAAACAAAGAAACAACCGTGGCAGGTTTCGGAACGACAGGAATGGCCTGTCGGCACTGTACACTATCAAAAAATCCCTTGCAGCTCTTCGCTCGCTTTTCCTACGGAACAAGTGGCTCAGAACCCACCACGCGGAGGTAGCTGTACGTCGGGCTCCTTGTTTTTGTGTTGCTTTTGTATTTTATATTTTTTTGTTTTTATAAATAATTTTATTGTTTTTGTGATGTATTTTCATATTTCTATTTGCCAGAACAAGAAACTGCGCTTGTTATAGCTGTTATTGGTGTGCAAACTTTACAGCGAAAACTGATTCTTCGTTTAAAAATTTGGCATCGATTGACGGGACAACAATGTACACCGAATGAAACCATCCCTTGCATCGCTGCCGCACACTTAACAGGATGCTTCTGTCACGAATTTCACCATGCGGTCGACTGCAAGGGTGTGGCAGGGATAAGAAATTCCCAGTCTAGAAACAAGCTATTGCTCGACAATTTTTCTGATAGCTCCTGATTAGTTACTTTGTTGAGAATTGAAGGTGACTTGATTCGGACAGAGGACCAATCGATTATTTTATAATAGTTGTCTGCGGAAAAGTTCATTTCCGGAAGTGCATAAGGTAGTACTTGTTCACCACTGTCACCTAATTCTCGGGCTTGCAAAATTTTGCGAAATGCATATAGACGGACTTCACGCCTTTCATCCGTCATCATGGAGATGAGAACATTTTCCGGGAGTGCGAAGAAAGCATTACGGGCAACTGTGGTATCAACCACGGGTAAGTACTTTTTTGGTAACTACCGTGACTATTGTATGGTATTGGAAACGTGCTTCGGCCCGTCTTTAATAGAGCCGTTACATCTTATCGCAATCCACATCGGGATATAAACCTTAAGTATGTACAACATGTTCTCATCTCCATTATGACGGATGAAAGGCGTGAAGTGCATCTAGATGCGTTACGCAAAATTTTGCAAGCCCGAGAATTAGGTGAAAGTGGTGAACAAGTACTACCTCGTGCACTTCCGAAAATCAACTTCTCCGCAGACAACTATTAAAAAATAATCGGTTGGACCTCTGTCCGAATCAAGTCACCTCCAATTCTCAACAAAGTAACTAATCAGGAGCTATCAGAAAAATTATTGTGCAACAACTTGTTTCTAGACTGAGATGTTCTTAAATACCCTTGCAGTCGAATGCATGGTGAAACTCGTGACCAAAAACATCCTGTCAAGTGTGCTGCAGCGATGCAAGGGATGGTTTCATTCGGTGTACATTGTTGTGCCGTCAATCGATGCCAAATTTTGAACGATGAATCAGTTCTCGCTGTAAAGTTTGCACACCAATAACAGCTATAACAAGCGCAGTTTCTCGTTCTGGCAAATAGAAATCTGAAAATACATCACAAAAAACAATAAAATTATTTAAAAAAAGAAAAAAATTTTAAATACAAAAACAAGCAGCCCAACGTACAGTCAGCTACCTCCGTGTGGTGGGTTCTGGGCCGCTTGTTCCGTTAGGAAAGTGGGCGAAGAGCTGCAAGGGATTTTTTGATAGTTTACAGTGACAACAAACCATTCCTGTCGTTCCGAAACCAGCCACGGTTGTTTCTTTGCTTCATTTACGCAACAAATATAATCCTGGATAAAAAAGGTAGAATCAACCAACTAAAGAAAGTTGAACTTTCTTACATTCTTTACTAAAATTTTGAAAGTTAAGACCTTTGGTGCACACAGAAGAAATTATCCGATCGAGCTGAAATTTTTTACACGTTTTATTGAGCCATGTAGGCAACTTTTCCGCACTATTAGAATTTGATCATCGAAAAAGGATTTTTTTTACTCCACCCTAATGTCCATCCCCAGCAGTGCCTCCTGGGTGAGGGTGGTCATAACGGTGTACGTGTGCCAGACCTCCAGTCAGGCCACTTTGGCGGTCAGGGTGATTTCGCCGTCTAGAGGAACCGTAGTTCCGTCGGCTACGGTGGCCTGGAATGAGCTGGGAGCCAACGCACCTCCGGCTTGGTAATATCGGGCCGCGACATCCTTGCGTATGTATGAGCGGGTAGATCCGGAGTCGACCAATGCGGCGTGGTGGAATTTGCCCATGCGGAAATCCAGGAATAGCCAGGGGTCTTCGCCTTGTTGCTCTACGTAGGAGTCCGTGGTGAAGTCGGTCGAGGTGCGCCTCTTGGCCCTGCCCCTGTGGCGTTTCTCATGTCCTAATGGCAACGGCAGTCTGGGGTGGCTCGTCTTTCGGTACCGCAGTACGTGCAGAATAATCGTCCCGTCCCGCGGCAGTCTTGTCGGTAGTGGCCGCGCTGGCCACAACGCCAGCAGCAGGTGGCTCGGTCGTTGGAGTTTGAGGCCTCGGCGACGTTGTTCCTTTTCCGGTTGGGGCTCGGATTCGCTGGCCGGCGGGGGGGAGGCGTTCGTACTCGTCGGCACGTTTCATTAGCTCGGTGAGCATGGAGATTTCGTCTCGGCGGAAGTACTCCCGGTACTCCAGGCGGAGATTCCGGTATAATTTATCGAAATGTCTGTGCTGGTGTAGTGGCAGGAGTGCTATCGCATACTTTCTCGCCGTTTCCCCGCGGCGCTGGGCCCGTTGGTGGATAGTTTCCTCTAGTTCGTATTCGTCGATGGAGATGAAGAAGCCCCAGAAGGCGGCTAAGAAATCGGCTCACGACTTCCAGTCGGTTCTCTGTGATCGATACCAACTCAGTGCCGGCCCCTTCAATATTTCGCTGAGGCATGGCAGGATATGTTCGGGGTTAAGCTGGTAGCTGAACTGGATGTCCTCTACTCACTGGAGGAATTCGGCGGCCCGTTTTCCACCGTCGAAGTGTCCGCTC
Source organism: Andrena haemorrhoa (assembly GCA_910592295.1). Lineage (NCBI taxonomy): Eukaryota > Metazoa > Arthropoda > Insecta > Hymenoptera > Andrenidae > Andrena > Andrena haemorrhoa. The sequence continues at coordinate 24,438,783 of OU342942.1, forward strand.
CACTTCCGGACTCGGTCCATCGAGGTTTTATTGTGGGTGGGCGGTGGGGTTGCCGAGCGGGTGGAAGGCCCTCCCTCCGTTTGCCCGGTTGTAGTCTTTGCGCCCCCCCCCCCCCACTCGGCTTCCCCGTGGCGTTGTCCTTGCCCATGGTGCGGAAGTGGTGGATGAAGTGGTGGTTTTACTATACAATCGTGACGTAAATTTACATTTACGAAGTAATATCAAATTGCAATCGGTCACACATATTCAATTGTCTTCTCCGAGATTCCAGGAATTATTTAAATATGCTTGGTATGCAGGGTTATCCACTGAATACTGGCGGCGCTCGCGCGAGTACAAATGAGAACGGCAACAACGTAACACGCATACTTACTACTACACTGTTGCTAAAAGTATAGGTTCGTGTAGATGCCAGTAGAGAGCACAAGGCGCTTTTGTCTGTCTGCGCAGATAACTTTACATTTGACGTAACCGACGGGAAAGAAAACGGCAGCCTTTTCCCGCAGAAACTGATTGAGAATGTTAAAATGCTTGTTGCACGACGAAACTGTGTCTGATTGTTATTAATATGAAAGCTGCACGTCTCGATGTTTGGTACTTTTCAACTGTACTCCTGTAAAACACGCGGCATTGAAACGGATATCTGTTCCAATAAATAGTATACAGGGTGTAAACGGTATACGGAGCAATATTTTAGGGGGTGGTAGGGGAGGTCCAATGGAACATAAAAGTCTTATGACATAGTGTACGATCGGTCTCCATTTTACAGTAATAATGCCTCAAAGTTAACATGTCTATACGCTAAACTAATAGTCGCAGGATTCCAGAATTTTGCAAATACTTTGGAGACCACCAGTAGAGTAAAATGGTCTGAATACATTTTGTTGTATCTCGTATAATTTAGCTGTTATAAAGGTTTAAACATCGGAGATGTTTGTGGAAATGATCGTCGCTACACGCAAACAGATGAGCCGTAGCACAAAGACCGCCCGTTGTGAGCTGTTCAAGATGACCCAGTAACCCAGTAAGTACGGACCCCTTACAGTAGCGGTCCCATTGAGGATCTGTTTGGAGTGGCGGAGGCACTTAGGGTCGTCAGCTAGAAAATAAAAAACAAGTGAACGAAAACTCTACACGTGTTCTTAGGCCAGACGCGCAGTGGTGGCAATTTGTTGCGTGACAGTTTTGATACTCACGAAAAATGCATTGATTTACATGGAAGTAAGCTCCTTTGACGACGTGACTGCCAAAACGTGTTGTTTTTTTTCAGAAAGTGACAAAACTGTTTCTTTCCTTTGAGTGTGACTAAACTGTCACGCAACAAGCTACTGCCAATGCATGGCTACTCTTACTTGAATGTGTAGTAAAGAAATAAAAATTTCGCTACCTACATTTATTTACAAAAGATGCTCGAAATAATTGCCGTTTGCATCTAGACACGCCTGACACCGACGCAACCAATTGTCGCGAACGCGGGTGAATATTCCAGGCTGCTCTCGTCAGCATATCTCTCACACATTTTTCCTGTGTCTCTTCGAGAGCCGTATTGATGTTGAATAATACTTTTTAATTGCTAGTTCCTAAAAATTAATCAGGCTGATGGGCCAGAGCATTTCGCCATGGTCGCAGTTTATAACCGTATTGTCCTACGAGTCGGCGGTAGAGAACGATTTCCTACAGTTTTCGGTAATTTATGGCTTATTGTTAGTTGGTTCCGCCTCGTAGCATACGTGAACTCGGGGTATCGGAAAAGGGAAACAGGAAACAGGATTTTTTTCTTTATAGCAACTCGAAGACTTTCAGTTTCTCTTCTCTTCGGACCCTTTCGAACCGAAGCGCGTGGTGTCTGCGGTCTACCTCGAAGCAATGGGCACATTGGCAGTAAAAGGAAGGTGCGCGGGCTTTTGTGAAAGTGTAGGATGGTTCGTTCGTTGCACTTCTGCAAAGCACGTGTGTCTCGAAAATGTGCTGGCTTCTTTTTACCTAAAGCCTCTTGTCCTAGTGGGAGTTAACTCATAATGGAACGAGAGAAACTACTTGAGGGTAGAGGAAGTTGCTTGGAAAAAATCTTGTCAGTCAGCTAGTAATCTCGGCCCAGAAATGTACTCTGCTGAAGAATATTACTCGATGTTCTGGGTGTACGCCCGGAACAACGGGGACGCAAGTGCTACTGTGCGAGCGCTTGCACGGGAATACGAGCGCATCCAAACCCCAAGCGAGGGTACGATTCGCCGTTTGGGGTCAAGATTATTCTCGACGGGGTCGATGATGCCGCTAGGCAGTGATGTAAGTAGACCCTGAGCAACACGTAGGAACAACACGTTCCGTGAAAAATGAATTAAGTGATCAGTGTTAGTAACCGTGCAGTGAAGTGAATATTCGGTACATTAACTTCATTGGATGGTATTGCATACCTGGAACCAGCTGTGAATTGGGCGCGTTCGTCGCTGACCAGGATCAATTCAGTGACCTAGTCACGCAGGTTTTCAAGCTGCAGCTGAATTTCCGAAAGGGTGAGTTTTAATCAATTTATTGGTGATTATTAGTTATTAAATTTAACGCAGGCTATGGCTTATTTTCGGCGATAATTCTTTAAATTTCCGTACCTAAATTTTTCTTCGGGGGTTTTAAACAGACTCATTCATTATCAGCAACAGTGTTGGCCGTTACTGAACTACGGATTTTTATTACAATAACGAACTACGATCACGTTTTGTTCATTTTCTGTTACATTACTTTTTCGTTTATGCCATATTTGAAAACGAAATTTACGTATCTCTTGTCCTCTCTTCAAATAATTATTATTTTCGATTCTGTTTTAAAAAAATGTGTATTCGTTTTTTTACGCCTGACATGATTTTCCTCGATTTATCTTTTACTCGCTATTCACATTAAATGACAACCAAAAGATAACGAAAGCTATCGATTGCCGTCGTTTTCGCAGAAATCTGATGAGAAATGCGGAGCTGGAAGAGTTTGGTTCTTAATGGTTATTCAAACTCCTTCGAGGGTCGAAAGCCATAAACATGTGGTGAGGCATAGCGGGGTGTTGTCTTCGCCTCGGGATACCATGCGGCTTCTCCTTGAGTCGCGTCGCTGGAGGATCACTCTTAAGTATTTTTCCTTACGAAAAACACACCACTTTGGGAATTACATGAAAGATCAGAGGGGTCATTCCACGCCACATCGATCGCTTTTTCCATCGATGTCTCGGATTTTTTTAAACTTGAATATGTTGTAGTCCTCGTGGAATAAGGGGGGGTGGGTAAGTAATCATTTTAAGAATCACCTAAATCCGACAAATAGTTTTCGAGATAAAAATTCATAAGTACAACCCATTTTCACGAAAATAGGCAACAATCGAAAAATTCAAGGCCCTGTATTTTTTAAACAAACTCGAAATGGATAAAATGATTACTTACCCCCCCCCCCCCTCTAATTCCACGAGGACTACAACATATTCAAGTTTAAAAAAAATCCGAGACATTGATGGAAAGAAGTGATCGATTTGGCGTGGAATGACCCAGAGGTCAACACCCTGTTTCAATGCGTTGGTCTCAAACTTTAGGGCATTATTACTGTAAAATGGAGACAGATCGGACACTATGTCATAGGACTTTTGTTCCATTGGACCCCCCCTACCACCCCCTAAAATATTGCTACGTATACCGTTTACACCCTTGTAACGTTTCTAGGCGTGGCGTTGTCGTGAGTTACAGGGTTCTAGGATAGGTTCGAGTGGCACGCAATAAAGAAATGAATTTCACGAACCAGAATTCTTCTTAACAGTGTTTATTTATGAAACACCTTCGACGTATAACTATTTAACAAGGTTGTTTGACGTTTTAATCAATATAAAGGAATATAAACAATAGTAACATAAATTATTATAAATGACTCTTAGGTCGAAATAGAACGCAAAATAATATAATGACACTTAGTCGATATAGAAAAGTATAACTTATAAATGACTCTTAGGTCGGAATAGAACACAAAATAATATAATGACACTTAGTCGATATAGAAAAGTATAACTTATAAATGACTCTTAGGTCGGAATAGAACGCAAAATGATATGATGACGCTTGGTCGATAGAGAACGTAACTAATAACTGGATCTTAGGTTGCGCCTCGTGGTCGGTACAAAAATAATACCTGTAATCGATATGGCAGGAATTGACTTTAATGGTTAGGTAATGAGAGAATTTGGATGGATCATTTGGTCTGGATTTATGAAGAGTTATAATGTTTTATTCCGTAGTTGAGAAAGAGAGTTGTTCGAGATAGTAGCTTCCACGGTGCTCAGGTGTTTGTTAAAACAACCTGAGATGAATACTTCCACGGTGCTCAGAAGCTGGTTAAAACTATCTGAGGTGGGAGTTTCACGTTGTCCAAGAGCCGGTTTAGGGGCTACCCAGAATACTAATTATAAATGATAATACAGAACTTGTTCGTTCTCTGAATTTAGGAGAGATAATGATGATGAGTTTTTTTTTAAATTAGTCTGCTCAGTACAGGGAGAGAGGGGAATTTCTTCTCCTCTGTTCCCCTGGGGCCGTCCCTCTGAGCGGAAGCCCAGTTACCGGCCTTCGGTAAGTATTTGGGGTTACCGGCAGCAAGTAATAGCCGAAGCTAAACATGTCTAGCGGAAAAATGTCAAAAAACCGCTTTTACCTAGAGAGAGCTGAAAGAAGGTTGTTAGTAGTACATGTACTTAACAAGAGCTTAAACAAGTAGGATGACAGAGTGCTGATCCTAGAGCAGAAGCTGTGGGGGTTGATCATGCACATGCGTGTTGAAAAAGCGTTGGCAAGCGTGGGATGGCTGTCAGACGGATAGACCGAGAAAAATTTTCTCCTTCCGCAGGGAGGTCCATAGACAGAGTAGATCGTGCAAGGCGTCAGAATGTGATTGTTGCTGAAAGCAAAATCTAGTTACTGAGTGGGGGGGGGGGGAGGATGGGGGAAAGATAGGATGGTTTGAATTGGTTAGAAGGACATGGGGAAAGGAATTTTTACCTTATACGGAATTTTGTTGCGGTCATAGGTGCCTGTAAGGCGAACTAGGGTGTTAGAATGGTCGGAGACCAGGTATTTGTTGAAAAGTTTGTCTATGTAGTCTCGTAAGAGAGGGACTTTTGCTTCGGTGTGCAGTTCCCTGCTGGGATGTCTATATGGGGAGTTGGTAATTATTTTTAACAACTTGTTTTGAGTACGCTGTATCTTAGACTTGTTTGCTTTGGAAGACCTCCACCAGACCTGTGCCCCGTAGGTAAGCACAGGCCTGATGCATGATTTATAAATCTGGAGCCGGATGAGTAAGCTAAGCGGGGACTTGTGACAAATGTGTCGGTGCAGGCAGCCAGCGACTTTTGAGGTTTTAATGATGCGATCGTTTATGGCCGCGTCCCACAGCATCTTATGTTGTAGAATGACCCCCAGGTATTTGACTTCATTAGCCCAGGGAACTGCATTGTTGTTAATTGTGATGTGAAAATTATGTCTCTTGGCAAGTGTGATTGAGTTGCGGGAAAAAATGATGGCCTCGGTTTTATCTGGATTAATCCGGAGTTTCCAGGAGGTAAAAAAAGACAGTACCTCATCGAGGTATACTTGAAGTCTGACGACCAGCGTCGGGAGATCCCAGGAGGAGGAGTATAACGCGGTGTCGTCAGCGTAGAGAGCAAGTTCACAGCCAGAGGAGGTAGGTAGATCATTAATAAATAGGTTAAAAAGTATTGGATCCAGAATGGAGTCCTGCGGCACGTCAGCCTCGACTCGGTGAAGCTTGGATTTGATTCCACCGCTGCAGACAAATAAGTGCCTGTCAGCCAGGTAAGAAGCGATGAGTTTAATAAACCCCGACTGAAGTCCGATAGAGTGCAGTTTGTAAAGGACCGCGTCGTGCCACACCGAGTCGAAGGCCTTGGAAAGATCAAGTAAGACCATTCCAACTGCTCTTTTGACATTTAGTTCATGGGTAATAGTCTGCGTAATGCGAAGCGTCTGCTGGATAGTGGAGTGACCCGCGCGGAAACCAAACTGCCGGTCGGTTATTATGTTATTTGTTAAGAGAAATTCAGATAAGTAAACGTAGATGCATTTTTCAAGGAGCTTGCCAAACACAGAGAACAGGCTAATGGGCCTATAGCTAGACGGTAGCTCGCGCGGTTTACCCGGTTTTGGTATTGGGACTACCTTGGAGAGTTTCCAGGCACTTGGAAAGTATCCCCGCGAAATCGCGGAGGAGAATATGAAGGATAATTGGCAGAAAATCCCACGGGACGCGTACTTCAACATGGGAACCGACACACCGTCGCCGCCAGGAGCTTTCTTTGACGCCATGTTTTTAATGAGTTGAAAGATTTGTTCGGGGGAGACTGGAATAGCCGGAGCTGCACCAGTAGTGCTTGAGGCCATAGAGTTGACACACTCTTTAACCGTCGGATCTTTGCCAGAAGGAAGCAGGGCAGCCTCTGAGTGAATCCTTGCGAAGTAGGAGGCGAGAAGTTCTGCTTTGTCACCGTCAGCTGTAATGGAGACTTGCCCATTGAGAAGAGGAGGTAAGGTCTTTGATGCCACTGAGCTGGATAGCTTGCGGTAGGTCGCCCAGAATGTGGGGTCCGGTCTGTTGAAGGCCCTCAAGGTTCTGTCCCATTCAAGGTTTCGTAAGTGGGATATTCTTTTCCGGATTGTTGCGGTGATGTCTCGGATTTCATCTGTCACAGCCGGGCAGTGAGAAATTTACCTGGTGGGTAAGCCAGGTTTCTGTAATAAGAATAATGCCGGACTGCAGTCCAGCGACCGCGCGAATCAGCTCATTACGCTTATGCAAAAGCGAGGACGCATTCCAGAGCATTATTTTTGGAAGGGACATTGGTCTAGTCTAAGCTACTAAGCACCGAGCAGAGAACCTGGAATTTATCGGCTGCCGTGCGGCAGGGTCTCAATTTATCAATTAACGTTCTAGTTAATGACAGCATTTGATTAATATCAATAATTGAATTTAATTCTTTGATAGCTTCACAAAGTTCGATCATGGAGTTTACTCCGTTAGTGTGACGATGATATAATTCATGGGGGGCAGGAGCCACGCGATCAGTTGGAAGAGGAGGGAGGACAGAGGGTCTACGCGTACCGGCTATAACCGCTTCAGCATAGGGAAGGAGGGGAGAAGGTAAGGGAGGTGATGGGCGGGAGAGGGAGATATGTGCTGCAACGTAAGGGTCGTTTAAAACTGGGAATGAGTGAGCGTTAAAAGCAACCCCGTTATTTGGCTTACAGTTTTTATTTCTCTTTTCCAGGTATTTTAAAAGGGCAGGACACTGTCCATAATTGGCTGTGTGTTGACCATGGCAGTTCACACACTTGGGAGGAGTCTCAATGGTTCTTTGGCAGTCCGCGGAGCGGTGCATTCCAGCGCACTTAACGCATTTAGGGGGCAGACCACAATTGGAGGCCGAGTGTCCATAAGCTTGGCAGGAAAAGCACTGAGTGTAGTTTTTTTTTTTTTTTGAGAGAAAAATTTTCCCAATAAATTTTGGTACTGAAAATTGCGTTAACTTTAGTAACCGAAGCCGGTGGGGTCCCTGGGGCAAAATTTACCTTGTAGATGTGAAAGGGCGATTGTTTTTTGGTGCCATTAGCTGTCAGAGAGACACAGGTTAAGGGATTTAAACCTATAGCTTTAAGTTCCTCGAGGATTGCCTCAGAAGGAGTCTCAGGGAGGCCCTTAAGGGCCATGGAAAGTCCACGCTCTGAGTTGAGTGAAAAGGTATAGTAGGGAATGTTGCCTTCGGCTAAAGCAATTTTGAATTTTTCAAAGACAGCTACCTCGTCAAACTGGAATCGGATTTTATTTCCCAAGTACTTGATTTGGAACGATTTACCGAAATCAGCAGCTAGTTCCCGTTAGTTACAATTTTGCAATATTGTAGGCAAAGTTTGAAATATATAACGGGGGGGTTAACTGTGCGAATGGGAATATTGTTTACTGAGGGGCCTGGAGCGCTAGAACGTTCAGCGGGCGGAATAACATTGTCTCGAGGAGTTTTGTGGACATCCGGCGATGTTTTTTTGGCCGAAAAAGAAGAGTTAGAAGGAAGGTCGCTGTGTGGTTTGAAAGCAGCAAGGACAGAGAAACGGTTTTTCAGCGGAATATTTGAAATTGATTCGTGCTCCATATTTCCCGAAATTCCCTCCTCAGAGAAATGGATTTGCGGGAGAGTTTCATTAACGGGGGTACTCTTGTTCGCAGGCGAAGTAGAGGTGTTTTTTGAGGTATTACGAGAAGTTGTACTGTCCCGCTTGGATTCTTTTCTGTGTTTTTTTTCCCGAGGTGTCTCTCGGCACTGGTCTTATCAGACTTCTTGTCGGTAATAACTGATAGATCAGAATTTTCTGAGGAAGCAGAGCCAATAGATTGATCTAGGGAAGTTGCAGCCCGTCTTTTGGACGCGGAAGAAACAGAAGCACATTTAGAATCGGTGAAAATTGTGGTACTCACCATCTTCTTTGAAATAAGGGCGTCTAGAGAGGTCCCATCATCTATTGAGGGGTCCAGGGGGACCCTGGGTAGCGCCCAATTAGTGGAAGGATTGGAAATATCTTCCAGGTCTCCCAGAGTTGGATGATAACTTGCCAGGAGCAAAAGAATTGAGCGAAAAGCTACACAAAGGAAAGCAAGAGAGCGCAGAAAATCACTGTGTACACTGACGGTTGACTGGTAAACACGACCTGTCGCGGCAACGGACACGAGCGAACTCTCTAGTGACTGATGAGAGATAATGATGATGAGTTGATCGGTTGGCCCGTATTTATACCTATTTCGCTCCTCGAGCGCGCTCCAATCACGGTCTAGACTGTCTTGTAGCTGCGTGCGTCGCAGTTTCGCTTGATCCGCTCTCCAGTCAATCCGCCGATCGACTGATGATCGCGCATGCGTATGATTTTCCCCCTCTCAATACCACACTCATTCTCACGCCAGTTTCATTCAACGCACAGACACACTGAGATACTAATAGGTGATCAGATAGTAATATACGAAAATTATCCTAAGGGTTTGTCTTTAGTTAAGGGCAAAAGGGCTGTGGCAGGGGCTTGGGATTCGTTACACCCTGTATAACTTTAGTTATATGCTAACATTGTAACTACATTACAATGTTGTATCAATATACTGGTCGAATATAATCACTGACTGCTTTTTACGAAGAATATAATTCAAGATCAAAAAAGGTAGATTGGATTACTGTATCAGCGGAATGCAGAATGATATTCGACTCAGTTAATTAAAAGTTTAAACAATTTTACCACGGTCCTTTGACTCGAGGTCCACTTCCACGTGCCAATTGATTATTGTCGTATATTGCTCTGAATTTCCAGGTGATAATTGTTGAGTCGACTGATGATATATGGTCGAAGTTTAAATTTCGTTTCTTGATCTTCGATGCAATGATCGATCATTATACCTGTAAATATTCGTGTAAAAAGGAATAGTTTTAATTCGGTAGGAGGAGGAAGACCACGCTTAATTCTCGTGGCTTGAGGAATTTTTTTATAGGGTGAGACAGTTGAGATCGGAATTATCCTCGGCTGTACTTCCGAAAGGGACCGGTGGCCGATCGAAATGAGGTTTGGTGGAAGAGGTGGGGAAGGGATGTGGACCCTAAATCTAAAATTGTAGCTTCGGGTATTTATTAGTTTCCGAAATATTAATAAAAAATTGTTAATTTTTTGGGGAAATTTTTTTTGGACGTTGGTGCAGGCCTCCCTAACCGGGAGCCCTTCCGTCCCCCTATTTTTTATTTTTGAAATTTTGTAACCACGGTCTCATGTTTGGCATCGCCGGACTCACATCGGTTCGCTGCCGTGCTTTGCGCGCTCCCCGCACTGGTCTAGCCCCAACCGGTGGCCGATCGAAATGAAACTTGGTGGGTATTAGGAGGGGTGTGGACAGATCCCAAATATAAAATTTTAGCTTCAGCAATTAAAGCGTTCAAAAGATACAGAGGTAATTGTGCATAAAAGGGTACACCTTACCGATTTTTTTTAATCACTTTACCACGGTCCCCCCTCTTAACAATATTTCTGTTAACTTATACCGACACAACGCATTCCACTTTCCAACTTTTCCCGAGTATTAGTATTGGTTGGGGCTAGATCGGTGCGGGGGGGCGCGCGCGCCCGCTCGCGGGCGCGTAAAGCATGGTAGCGAACCGATGTGAGTTTGGCGATGCTAAAAATGGGACTGTGCTTACAAAATTTCAAAAGTGGAAAATGGGCAGTATTAGCCGATGCACTGTCTTGTTGAAACCAACAATGTTGTTCGTCGGGTTCCAACAAAAAAATGAACGGAAGTCGAAGGTTTTGATAGACGGCCACCGTGACGTTCTGATCATAGAACAGTGGTTCACTTACACGTTTGCGGGATATAGCGCACCACACTCCAATTTTCTCCGAATGAAATGGTCTCTCCCGAATTAGTCGTGGGTAATGTGTACCATGTTCGACTATTCTGGGCATTTACTTGGCCATCTAAATGAAACCACGCTTCGTCGCTGAAGAAGAATTTGTCGAATACTTGGGTCCCCCCTTCTTCTACAAATCTTCAGAACCAGCGACAGTATTGTACTCTAGCAACATGATCACGCTCCTTGAGCTGGTGCACCACTTGGAAGCGATATGGGCGTATTTTCAGCTTTCTCGTGGCACGATGCGCATTCCCATACGATAAGTCGCACCGTTGCCGCAGTTTTGTCAGTGAAGTCTGCGGCGACTGCTCTAAAACTCTGGCGAGTTTCTCTCTACTGGCATCTACACGAACCTATACATTTAGCAACAGCCCATAGATGGCGGATATATCGACATATGATTGTAGTAGCAAGTATGCGTGTGACGTTGTTGCCGTTCTCATTTGTACTCGCGCGAGCGCCGCCAGTCTTCAGTGGATAACTCTGTAAAAGTAGATATTTTGAACAAGGACCACCGCAATTTGAAAATCCAGTAGACTTTTCTTTAAATTTTCTTGAAGCATATACCTTACCTGGTCATCTATGTAATAAGCCTGCTATTATAAGATGTGCTTGGTGTAAAAAATATCTATGCATAGAACATTTTTTTTATCAATGAGAATCAGCGTGAATATATGTGGAATGAAATGCATATATGGATACACGTATTTTTAACCTTAGGGTTAAGAAATAGTTTGTTTAGAATAGTTATAAAATGAATATTTATATACGTGTGTGATACAATGCAACGTATGTGATTGGAGCATGGTATGTGTAACGTTCTGCGCGAGGCGCTTCCGCGTGTTACAGGGAATATCCACGAGTGGAGCGATTACTCGCAGAATTATGGGATTGGTTCGGATGGTGTGCATTTAAGAAATAAATTTCATAAACTCTCATTTTACGTAACAAAATAGTAATAACGATTTATTCAATAAGGTTATGACGTTAGGTTGATTAACAATACATAAATCACGACGCTAAGTCGACAGAATAGGACATAAATTATACTGATGACGCACTCAGTCGGTATAATAGAACGTAATGTTAAACGAGTAACGACGCGAAGTCGGTATAATAGAACGTAAAGTCGCTTATGACATTTTTGGGGATATAATAATATAAGATTTAGAAATATGACTCTTTCGTCAGTACAGTATTAAATTTAAGTAGAGAATTTGAGAGTTCGTTCCTTAGATCTGGAATAGTGATGGAGAACCTTGTTCGGTCCTCGATCCAAATCACTGGCTTCCTGATGCCTAGAAGCTGGGCCTCAGCTATCTATGATGGGAGCCAAGGAGCCGGTTAAAGCGTCCGCAGATGGTAGCCGAAGAGCCAGTTAAAGCGTCCCCAGATGGAAGCCGAGGTGCTAATGAAAGCACCACCAGATGGAAGCTGGAGAGCTGGTTAAAGCGCCTCCAGTTGTAGATTCACGGTGCCCAAGAGCCAGTTAAACCGTCCCGAGATGGAAGAAAGATTTGAATATGATTCTCTACTTTTAGCGTGACGTGGTCGATACCGCCTTGACAAGATTGATTGTAAAGTCAGAGTAAGAGTCAGAGTAAGTGTGCGAATAAGAGTGAATCCGCTCTCGCTGGCGGGTCTGTATTTATACCTTTTTGCGACCCTTACCTCGCACCAATCACGCATCACGCCTTATGTACACCAATTACTAAACGCACCTGGCCCGCGCCAATCAAAATTTATTCGCGTTACATTGGGCGTTCGTTCATTCATGCGCTTCTGCGCATGTGCACGCGATCCGTGCTCTAGTCAGTCCGTCGACCGACTGATAATTGCGCATGCGCGCCGCTAAAGCTAGTTACCGAGTTCGCTAGTAAGAGTTACGCTACTTACATACTCTGAACAATATAACAATAGTTATTATAATAAAGAATGAATGAAAAAAATGATGGTGGTTTAGCCTGAGAACGTTACATATGCACAAAAGTAGTAAGGCAAAGCGGGTTCTAGATCAGGTCCTCTGAGGGGAGCGTGGGGGCGGTGAAGGAACTCATGGCGCGCGGGGGAGCGCGGTGGGGGCAACTTTGGGCGCGGGGGAGCGGGGAACGGGGAGATTGGCGGCGCACGCACCAGCCGCGGAGTGGGGAAAGCCGTAATTGTGGAGGGGATCAGTCACAACCGGACCGTCGCGGAGACCTCTCCAGACCTGCTCCTACGCTGGAAATTTTTCAGAGTGAGGGAATGACCTTAACCCCACCTCCAAAATTTTTTTCCAAACCAATATGTAGGCATCTGCAGAAATTGTCCCCCTCACCGCATCGTAAATACAATAGAAAAAATGTAAAATACAAATGAAAAAGATTAAAAGTGAAATTGAAAATGTAATATAAATAGAAAAATGTAAAATAGAAAAGAAAAAAAATAAACAAATTACATGAAAAAAGAATAAAATTAAAATTAAAATTAAAAAACTGTGTCCCGCGGGTGGCATATTATAGAAACATAGAATACAGGTGAGGAGATAAGGAGGAGGAGGATAGGTGAATGAAATTGACAAATGATGTACGAATATTCAATATATTGTTACAAGTACTAAGATAAAATATAAACGTAAAAAAAATTAAAAAAATAATTATTGGGAGTGGTGACGGTGATGGCGATGGTGGTGGGCTTATTAGCTCCAAGGGCCACTCGGGGGGTGGTGATGGGGGCGACGGTGGCGGTGTTAACAGCCCCCCCAAGGGCCACTCTGGAGGTGGCGATGGAGGCGATGCTGGCGGCACCAACAGCCCCAACGGAGGTGAATGGGGCGAGCCTGGCGGCATCATTAGGGCCCTTTACACGGACGTTCCGGCGCGTCACACGCCGCGCGGCACGCAAAAGTACGTGAACGCCGGAGCGACGCTCCTTCGTGCACGCCAGAAGGTTATACTCGCCACTACTTAGAGACAGCGAGTGCGGCCTCATATTTCTACGTCGACTCCATCCACATGTTTTTTCCACGATCCACCTCAGTGGTGTATTGTGTAGTTTCGATGTATATTATCGATCATTGAAACGATTGGCAAGACACGATCGCGATAGAAGTTCGCGAAAAGTATACGAATTCCTCGATATACCTGGCTAATAGAGGATATCATAAATGCTATTACTGTAGGGCACACTGTGACATCTGTTTTTACGAAGCTACATTTGGTTGACCTGAAGGAGCTACAAATTATGGAAATGGTTTATGACTCAGTTATAACGACTGTAAAATTTTACAAGGGTACATTAAAAGATGTCCAAATGTTTCCCCGGCAATGCGACGGCAAATGAAATTGCAGTTAACACATTCACTGTTGCAACGATCATAATTATTACTATTGACGGCAATAATTACCATGTCATTGCTTGTTTTAATATAAAAACTAATATTGATAGACAATAAATACATATAGGTTTGCAAGTGATGTTATATCTAAGATAAATGATGAAGAGATGTAATATGCAAGATGTTTTGAAGAAGGGGGTGGTCTTCTGATTGCTCGTGATGCAGGTCAAATTTTCACCCACGCTCTTGCGTGGCGCGCAAGAAAGCACCACGCTCCTGCCCGCACGCCAGAAAGCACCACGCTCCTGCCGGCGTTCCAACCTCGACTCCAGAAGAGTTTACATAAGAGACAGAAAAGGTAGTTGGAAAAGGACAAGACGGCACTTGAAACCAGACTCGTCGCGCGCCTCAGGATTTTTGACAGTGCGGAAATTCTGAGGCGCGCGACGAGCCTGGCAGCCAAGACTCCAGAGGCAACGCCGTCGATAAGCCGTGCCTCGATGCGTTTCGAGGACTTCGATCCTCGAGACCAGGGGGGCCGTACAATGTTGCCCCCTAAGACGTGGCGAATAGAAAATCCTACATTTCTTACCGGATCTTGGCGAAAGTGACGTGAATCGTTTCCTTATGTTTTCCCGATGAGAATGGTCCAAAAACGACACAAATCGGATTGTAATTAAGGAATCTTCATAATAAAATGATTTCCATAACTTCGTTAAGAATAGTTCGATTTATATGAAAATTGGTCGGCATAATTTTCATTTGAAAAACATGAGAAATCCATCGGTATCACTTCCATATCGATACGATAAAGAATAAAGTATACAGTTTTTCTGAAACAGGTATGAATCCTTGGCCGACCGCAGCGAATCGAGGTCGACGACCCACAGTCGAGGGTGAAATATTCATTACAGCGTATTAAGAAATTCTTTATTCTTCGTCGTATCGATATAAAAGTAACACTAATGGATTCTTGGCGTTCTCCCAATTAAATTATCACAAATATCATGCAAATCGGACTACTTTTACACAAACAATAAAAATTATAAAAGGAGTAGGCATTCCGTGGTCCGAACGATGACCAGAACGAGCAAAGATCCTAATAAAAAGAGAATAAATATAAGGAAAGTAACCGTAATAAACGTACAAATGGGCTAATTTTTGTACCTATTTAAAAATTATATGAAAAAAGTATATACTTAGTGTTCCGTGTTGCGGGACAAAAGCGGGCTCAGAGCGAAGCGAAAATTCATTTCTCGTTTACAGCGGGCGATTTAACAATTTACGAAGCCAAATTCATTCATTCGTTTACAAGTAGGCAATTGGTTGTTTCCGAAGGTTTCGTCGGGAAGCATTTGTCTGCCAGATGTCGAAAAGGGGCAATCGACATCGTGCCCTTTTTCAGGGATTAAGACTTTTTCGCTCTTAGTTAATGAGTATATAGTAGGAGTGTGTGGATCGTCCCGAGGCTCGGGTTCCCGGCCCTCGGGACGGGTCGGAAAATTTCGGGCGGGATCGGGCGGGGTCCCGATACTTTTGTTGTGCCCAGGCAACGCCCAAGCACACGTAATCAGCAGAATTGCGAGCGCTTCAAGGTGACCACATACGGCGCCGCGAAGCGGGGGGCCCACGCCCAATAGCGAAACAAAAACCGATTTGCCGCCGCAAATCGGCAGACTGGAGATCCAACCCTCGACTGGGTAACACGGCTAAAACCTACTTGTACTCCTCAGTCTAGTTTAGTGTTTTTGAATAAAGACTTAGTCTTTGAGTTTAAACAAA
Organism: Andrena haemorrhoa; assembly: GCA_910592295.1. NCBI lineage: Eukaryota > Metazoa > Arthropoda > Insecta > Hymenoptera > Andrenidae > Andrena > Andrena haemorrhoa. The sequence goes on from OU342942.1 coordinate 24,454,349, forward strand.
CTTGGTGCAGTTCACCCGGTGGATTCTTATCCTTTAAACACTCCCGAAACCACGATTACGCCAGATCTCCTACCAGCCTTGCGAGCCATCACGCAGGGCACAACAAAATTGGTGGCAGCGGTGGGATCTGCATCGTAAAAATTTTACCAAGCCTTGACGCAACCAATTACTCGACATTGTCTGGGAGTGAACTCTCTCTGACAAGATTATTGGGACATCGCAGTCACATAGGCTGGACAGGCTATCGTCGCTATCGAGGTAGCACAGAGGACCGAGGAACGGCCTTTGAGAAGACGTTCGACGCAGTCCGAACGACGACGAGCCTAACAACGAGTAAAATCGACTTGAGAGTGAACGGGTGAATCAACCATTTACAAAACACCAAATCCACCTACGAGGACGTCACGGATCCGAGGACCGAGGCGCACGAGAGGACTTGGAGACAGAGGAACGTGTAGGAGCCGCACCTGAAGGACGGACGGAGAGCCGTACGAGGGAAGCAGCCGTCGGAGCACACAGCAGACAGCTGTACGGATCGACCTTGCTGGGTCCAGTTTCATCTAATCACCGCCGTTGGTTCACGTACGAGAGGACGTCCGACCGAGCTGACGACATGTGGTTGCGAGCAGCATTGTGAGTAAACGAAACTCATACCGAGTCGAAACAGAAAACTCGAACGTAAATATTGTAAACCAGAGTCCTAAAGAAATTCAGAAACGGTACATGCATGTCTATAGAAGACGAACGCGCGAATCAACTCAAACTCCCGGGTCAAAGAATCTTGTCGAGATCATTCCAATCGTTTTTCAATAAAAAGTTAACCTTCGTACGAGAAGAACTAGACCTTCTACCTTCTATAGACCATTCAAGACCGTCTCGTCACACACTTCGACCGCCGCCGTTAGAATTAAACGTTAGGAAGAACGACGATTCAAGCGCAGAATCGTCCCCGGAAAATTTCGTAACACCAAATAGAGAATACCCGATTTTATTAGCGGATTTTAGTTTGTTGGACGGAGTAAATTCGAAGGAACAAGAAATGTCGTTGCTTGACGACGCTAACCCCCCCGGGCTAGCACCAGACGTAAAAAAATTATCTACCGCATTGTCGTTAGTCGACAAATTCGTAGGAAAATCGTCAGACGAACTTGCAGAATTTCTGAAATCTTATGCAAGCGCCTCAGAGTTTGTCCCTGCGGGCGAGTTACCGCGTTTCTTGAGAACGGTAATAGGAACGAAAATAAAAGGCAAGGCAGCCAAGGTACTAGAATACAAGGAAATAGAGAGTTTCGATAAATTAAAGGATATCTTAACATCATTATTTGTGGACAAAAGGTCAATAGGAGCAGTCGGAGCGGAGTTTCACGCCTGTCATCAACGAGATGGCGAGAGTGTAAAATTATTCGCGTGTAGAGTAGAGGAATTAGCAGGAGAATTATCCGAGCTATCGGTAAAGCCAGGGAACAGCAACGAAGTAAATGACGCGTTAGTAGGATCGGTACAAGAACGCGCTTTAGATGTTTTCACCCTCGGATTGAACGTAAAATTAAGGACGATTATAAGGTCTCGAAACTATGCGACATTAAATGCAGCTATAGCAGCAGCAATAGAAGAAGAACAAGCAATGGGTCTAAATACCTCACGGAACTTTAGGAAGTCCGATGATCAGCCCAAAAGAAGAGAAGGGTCAAACGTACCGCATTGCGAACGTTGTAATAAATTAGGACATTTAGCGAGGAATTGCTATACGCGACTAAGCATGCCGCGAATAAACTATCCGACGCAACCGACGACGCACATAAAAAGGGAAGTTCATCACGCCACGGTAGTCTGCCACTATTGTAAAAAACCGGGGCACCAAATCAGTGAATGCAGGGCCAGAGAAAGGGCAAACGAGCGAGAATATAGACCGCGCTATACAAATACTAATTACAGGCGCGACGATTCTAGACAGAATTTTAATAGAAACTCGAGCCGAGAATCGTCTGGCGGAAATCGAGATTACGCGAACGCGAGCCGCGGAACAACCGACGATAGACAAACTAACGCAGGAGCCAGAGTGGACTCATACCGAGCGAATCTAGTAGTGACTTCCAAGATAGAGAATACCATTGAAATCTCGGCGCCGGAACTAATAGAGGAAAAAGCAAACATGCTAGTCGACACCGGTGCCGACATCACGTTAATAAAGATAGGAAAGGTGTTGGGCGACGTCCAAGCCCAAGACGAAGTAGTGTCCCTGCAAGGAATAGCTCCAATGGAAATCAAGACGCTATGTCTAATACAGTTAAACATAAAGGTCGGGAATAAATTAATAACACACCCTTGCCGATTAGTAAGAGACGCCTTTCCGTTAGAAGCAGACGGAATCGTAGGACAAGATTTTATGACCAAACACGACGTATGCATTCGGGCAAATCAAGGAATAGGATTGTACGGGATACGGTTCCCTTACTCCGGAGGAGGAAACGTAACATTAAAACCGCGATCAGAAACGATTCTCTTAGCCAGAACGACGAGTAAAGGAGAAGGAATAGTAGAAGGACAATCTATTAAGCCAGGAGTGTTCATAGGAAATTCATTAACGGTAGGCAATGACGGCAAATGCGTAATAAGCATAATGAACACCACAGCGGACGAAGTCCTTATCAGTACGCCGACTGTGACGTTAGAAACACTGACGAGCGATGACATTGACCCGACGGACGCAATCTGCGATAAAGAGCGCGACGCGCCGACATATATAGTACACGCTGTACACGGGAGAAATAGGATGCAAGTCTTGCGCGAAAACCTCAGGACCGAACACCTAAATAGCGAAGAAAAAACCAGCTTACTAGGGCTTTGCGAAAAATATAACGAAATATTCGGATTAGAAGGAGACAAACTAGGATACTCCACAAAGGCGGAACATTCAATTACCCTAACCCAAGGTACCAAACCTATATACGTGAAACCGTATAGATTGCCCCAAGCGCACACGGAGGAAGTGGATAGACAGGTTCAAGAGATGGTAAAAGAAGGAATAATTAGACCAAGCATCAGCCAATGGAACGCTCTCCTGCTAGTAGTCCCGAAAAAACCAGATGCTACAGGTAAACGCAGGCTGAGAGTAGTGGTAGATTTCAGGAAAGTAAACGACGCGACGATAGGCGATTCATACCCCCTACCCAACATAACAGACATTCTAGACCAATTAGGCGGAGCAAAATACTTTTCAACTCTAGATTTAGCGTCAGGATTCCATCAAATAGCCATGAAAAAGGAAGACCGCGAAAAAACCGCATTCTCGACGCCGTACGGACATTTTGAGTATAATAGAATGCCATTCGGGCTCAAAAACGCCCCCGCGACGTTTCAAAGATTAATGAATACCGCGCTGTCGGGCCTACAAGGAATAAAATGTTTCGTGTATTTAGACGACATAGTCGTCTACGGACGCTCGTTAAAAGAACACCAAGAGCGACTAGAACTCGTGTTCAAACGCATACAAGAGAGTGGCCTAAAACTTCAACCCAACAAGTGCGAATTTCTACGCAAGGAAACCATATACTTAGGACACATAATAACCGAAAACGGCATCAAACCCGACCCGTCAAAATTAGATGCTGTCCGAAACTTCCCAATACCCAAAGGAGTTAAAGACGTGCAATCCTTCCTAGGATTAGCCGGATATTACAGGAGATTCATAGATAATTTCTCACAAATCGCGAAACCATTGACACAACTGTTAAAGAAAGACCAAACATTCAGATGGACCGCGCAGGAGCAGGAAGCCCTCGAGATTCTAAAGGAAAAATTAACGACCGCACCGATATTGCAATATCCAGATTTCTCGAAACCATTTGTTCTAACAACAGACGCTTCCGGAAAAGCGATAGGAGCAGTACTATCGCAAGGGAAAATAGGACAAGATCTGCCGATTGCATACGCGAGCAGGGTATTGAACAAGGCGGAAGAGAATTACAGTACAATCGAAAAGGAATTGTTAGCCATCGTATGGGCAACGCAACATTTCAGACCATACCTATACGGCACTAAATTCAAAATCGTGACAGACCACAAGCCACTTACTTGGCTTTTCAACGTTAAGGACCCTGGGTCTAGATTAATGAGGTGGAAATTGAAATTAGCAGAATACGACTATAGCATAGAGTATAAGACCGGGAAGACTAATAAGAACGCTGACGCCCTCAGCAGAATGTTCGCGATAACGCGAGGAGCGAAACAAAAGATTGACCGTGAAACAGTAGCCGGCGCCAGCGAAAGTACCAGCGAAAAAGACGAGTCCCGAACGGACAGAGAATTGAGCGATACAACATACACGGAAGACGAAAAACTTCGATTGTTACGCGAATTCCACGACACACCCCTGGGTGGACATCTAGGCATAAAAAGAACCATGGAACGAATAAAATTAAAACACTCGTGGCCAGGTACGAGGCAAGAAGTAGAGAAATATATTTCCAAATGCGAAAAATGCCAGAAAAATAAGCTATCAAAAGTAGCCAAAGCTCCGATGACAATCACAGATACCCCCACAGAACCGTTCGAGAAATGTGCACTCGACATAGTAGGGCCCTTACCCGAGACAGACAACGGAAACAAATACATATTAACGTTTCAAGACCTACTAACCAAATTCAGTAAAGCCATACCCCTCGAAAATCAAGAAGCAAACACAGTAGCAAAAGAATTTGTCACCAAAATAGTTTGCGAGTACGGCATACCACAACGAGTGCTAACTGATCAAGGAACTAATTTTCTGAGCCAAGTCATTAAAAATGTTTGTAAGTTATTAAAAATCGACAAAATTCAAACTACGGCTTACCACCTCCAATCAAACGGAGCACTAGAAAGAAGCCATCGCACGCTGGCGGAATATCTAAAGAATTTTATCACGGACGACCAGACGGACTGGGACAACTGGTTGCCGTACGCAATGTTCACTGATAACACGACCCCTCATACGACCACGGGCTACACGCCGTACGAACTTGTCTTCGGAAGGCAAGCTACCTTACCGACTTCGTTAAGACAACCACCCCAGCTAACGTATACCTACGACAAATACGCAGAAGAGCTACGCGAGAGATTACGGTCGGCCAACGACGTCGCCCGCGAGACGATAGGAAAGCATAAAGAGAAGTCGAAGACGTACTACGATAGGAAAACCGCAGACAGGCCTTTCAAAATCGGTGACCAAGTGCTATTACACGACGAAACAGTAAGACGCGGACGATCTAAAAAACTAACACCTGCGTGGATAGGTCCCTACTCGATACAAGCTACGCACGACAATAATAATTACACTATAGGAAAAGGACGAAAAACGCGTCGCGTACACGCGAACCGTCTTAAACATTTCATAGAATAGTATAGGGTAAAAATAAGTTTATTAGAGTATATATGTCTTAGCAGCGACGCCCCCTTACACCGGCCGCGAGAGTAACATCCCAGCAGTCCCGGGTCACGGGTACGAGCGTGTAACAGCGTGGGTACGATCGAGTCGGATACGTGTGGTGACGTCATGACTCATTACTGCTTCGGGTGTTGCCGGGCGATTCGGGCGTTCGGATGTTTCGGGCGTCTCGGGTCTCGGGCGCCTCCGGCGAATAGAAATCAACGATGACCCGACTTATCCCCGCGGGCACAGGCGGGTCGAGTGAAAGGCAAGACGGACGGGTAACGGGCGGGTTGACCCGCGGTATACCCGCCCGTTGCAGGGCTCTGCATGCTTGTAGCCCGAATCGAGTCTTGGGATCCCGAAAACTTCGGGATCTCGAGCAATATGAAAGTATCGGGACTCCGCCCGATCCCGTCCGAAATTTTCCGACCCGTCCCGAGCCCGAAATGTCGGGCACCCGCACACCCCTGGTATATAGCTCCATCGGCGGGTTCCACCGCTGACCCGCGGGACAATACGGTTATAAACCGCGACCGTGTCGAGACTCTGGGCGATCCATCTGATTAGTTTTGGTAAGCAGATGTCTAATTTTCACCCTCTACGTTGCGAAGAAGGAGAGGGGGGTTCCTCCCACACCGTCGAACTCACAGAGAGAAGGTCCCTCCTCTCCAAGGAAAATTTGGCCAATCAGCAAGGTTCTTTACTCGTTCTGGTCATCGTTCGGACCACAGAATGCCTACTCCTTTTATGATTTGTATTGCTTGTGTAAAAGTACTCCGATTTGCACGACATTTTGGATAATTTTAATTGGGAGAACGCCAGGAATCTATTAGTGTTACTTTCATATCGATATAATAAAGAATAAAGAATTTCTTAATACACTGTAATGAATATTTCACCCTCCACTGTGGGTCGCCGTCCTCGATTCGCTGTGGTCGGCCGAGGATTCATACCTGTTTCAGAAAAACTGTATTCTTTATTCTTTATCGTATCATTATGGAAGTGATACCGATGGATTCTTTACGTTTTTCAAATGAAAATTATACCAAATTTCATGTAAATCGGACTATTTTTAATGAAGCTAGCGAGTGCTTTGGGTATCGAACTGCTTAAGGGGTTACGCCACCCTGAGACGCACTAAACTAGACGATTTTTTTTTACAGATACTATGAGGTTGAACATTATTTATTTACATCTTATGTGAAGAGCATGTATTAGTGCATATAATGTATAAATACTATACAAAAATATTAAATGACGGCCGAGTTATTTGTTGTCTCGCGAAGCTCCTCCACATGTGTGGTGTATCAAATATCTCCAAAACTATTTGTCCGATTTATTCCAAACTTGGCACACATATTCTTAATGGTATTATCTAAAATGTAGCGTATGGTTTTAAAAAGAAAAAATTTATTGTACAAATGAGAGCAAGGTGAAATTTTTCACCTAACAAGGCGAACTTAAAAACATTTATTACACACGAATGAGTCATCGCACAAAAAAAATGATATGCTACATTTTAGATAATAGCATTAAGAATATGTGTACCAAGTTTGAAATAAATCGGACAAATAGCGTTCCAGATATTTGATACACCGCTAACGCGGAGGAGCTTCGCGTGACAACAAATAACTCACCCATTTTTTAATTCATATGTATAGTATTTATATAATGTATGCACTAATACATGCTCTACGCATAAGAAGTAAAGAAATCATTTGCCACCTCATAGTATCTGTAATAAAAAATCGTCTAATTTTGTGCGTCTCAGGGTGGCGTAACCCCTTAAAACTCATGAGAAAAGACTGGTATCACGCCTATCACTAATCAACACACCTCGCGGACACAAGACAGGAAGAAAAGAGGTAGTCCCCCGACCGCGCGTGGTTCTGCCTGCACCGCCCTGTTTTCAAATTAAAGACGGATCCCTAATCGCCCGTGTATAAACACGCGTTGGAATATGAAAACAAAAACTAGCTCCACGTATGCGCTGCGAGAGAAGGTAAGCCATAGGGGGAAGATTATATTATGACCAATCGTACCTGCAAGGATGCAGACGCGAAGTTTCCACCTCTTCATATGAATTTAGTTTATCAATGTCTGAAAACAAGATATTCTAATTACCCCGCCCCTACGCCTACATATTCATCTTTTTTAAGCATGACTCTTAAGACTCGGTATATTTAAGTTTATATCTTGCGCCCGGCGAACACTTGGCAATTCTAATTGCGATACTCTTGGGATTCTTCGCAATGCCGTCACTGATGGGCTTCAGCCCACGACGTCTTTATTGCTGGACTAAACCTTCAGATTCCCAGGACAATGGTCAAATAAGGAAAAACCTCGTGGAACTTGCACATCTGGCCGGCAAACGTAAACTAAAGACGTATTTACAACCCTTGATTTTTATTACCCGACAGCCGTTCGGAAAAAAGGACGAAAGCGTTTTGCATTTCCGTCTGGGCTCAAATCAGCCCCTTTTGCCATGCCTTAACCAATTGTATTTTTCTATAACCACCTCCACTCGGAATTTGACCTATGGAGGGAGGAATCTATGCTTATGTTTCAAGTGAAAACACGGAGGAAAGGCAGAATCAAACGAAAAGTCGAAGTGTCAATACCGTGTTCGTATAGTTCGGCTCCGTTACTGACATTCTGCGTGATGTCTGCAGACGACACAAATTGGAGTAATAAAGCAGTGACAGAGCTCCTTACATTGTATAGAACAATGCCTGCTTTATGGAAAGTGAAAACTCGGGAGTACCAAACTCGTAATTTACGCAAAGAGTGTTGGGACAAATTAATTGCATATTGCAAACCCATATTTCAGATGCAGATAAGGATTTTGTGAATAAAAAAATTCAACGTCTCCGCGGGTCATTCCGGAAGGAATTTAAAAAAGTAGTGGCATCCAGACGGTCTGGGAACGGGGCAGAAGATGTTTATGTGCCAACACTGTGGTACTACAATTTAATGTTATTCAGCAACGATCAAGAAACCCCCCGTGCCAGCATATCGAACATCGAAGAGGAAACATCTCTCCTAAACTAGGCGGAAGCGATGCGAGACGAACCCGAACAAATTGAACCCGAGGTTCAAGATGCACATGACATGGACGACACTGAGACGCAGCCTCACAATCAAGTAAGTTTATTTATGACCTATTATTCATTTATTTTATTACTACACTCCTCAAAAAAAATAAGCGACGACTTTCCTGTGTAAAATCAGTATTCATTGGTGGTTGTAGGTAGGACGTTTTTTTGCCTGAGTTATTCAAGTTTGAAACAAGAAACGTCCCTTTCGCTTTAATTGCTCCTACAAAGCCAGAAAATGCCTCTTTAAGACGCATCATTTGCTTTTTTCATTTTAATTAACATTTCGGTGAACCATGTCCTTTCTAAAATATGTTTAAAAATTGCACTATAGTCATTTAAAATGACAAAATTAAGACTTATTTTCTTTATTATGGCTGTCGCTATGGCTGGAACCAGGGACGAGTTTCTATCTTGTAAAAAATTAATTCTACACTACGAAACAAGCTAAATGTCTAGCAGAAATCGAACATCTTTTTTAAAATGCTGTCACTGCAAACTTTTATTCTTATGGAGCCTCTGTGGCTCCAACTTATACGTGGAAATATTATTTCAATGTAGTACTCAAGGTCAACAAGAAACGGAATATAATTTTACAATGGACACAGGCAAAAAAGGAAACACATGGTTGTCTTTTTATGAAATTATAGTTTATTAGGGTAACTAAGTATGTAGGTATTACAATTGCACAGAGATGTGCAGAATTACAATTGAATTACTTCATGAATTATTGCAAAATGATTGGAAAATAATTCAATTAAATCGTATTCAAACAATAATATTAACGCATGCGCGTTATAATGCTTCAAAAAGTAATGGCCACTGGTTTGGGGTGTGAATGTGCACCTTTGGACCAGTGGAGATTTGTTAAAAAAAAATTGCTACAAAATTGTTTATAACATTGAAAATGATGTTTCAACCATTCGATTGTATACAGTTGCACGTATAGGCACGGGCCTACCCACTACTCTGCCGCTTTGGTAGTATGTACCCGAATGGAGGGGTCTGGCACAGTGGCCCAAACTAGGTCAATGCACCTTGCACTACCTTCTGTCCCTTCAATCGTCGGATTGTGTTTGTTTACGTTTAGGGGTACGCACTGTGTCAGGTCCCACCATATGGGTAGATACTGGCAAAGCGGCAGAGTAGTGTTAGGTCCATGCCTATACGAGCAACTCTATGCAATTGAATCGTTGAAACATCATTTTCAATGTTATAAACAATTTTGTAGCAATTTTTTTTTAACAAATCTGCACTGGTCCAGAAGTGCACATTCACGCCCTAAACCAGTGACCATTACTTTTTGAACACTCTGTACAGCAGGAATGCACAGACCGCCCCCCCCCCCCCCCCCGGTGATTTGCTGGCGGCCCGCTCACTATGTGTTATTTTAATTTTAACAAGTCATAATATATGATACATATAAATAAAACAAATAATATATGATAGGTAACATTCATGTTTTTTGGCGGCCGTCCCATAAGTCACAGTGAATCTATGTGGCCCTTGGTCTTACTAAGTCCGTGCATCCCTGGTGTACAGTGTACACAAATGATTATTATTAACATATATATTAATACTATTTAATACATTAAAATCGCTTGTACAACAAATGAGAGAAAGGTAAATAAAGGAAAGGGCATATCGCTAACCGAAGTTTGTTACACGAGTACATATTATAGTCATATAGACATGAGAGATAAATATAAACATTTATCGCAATTCCTCAGATGATTACAGTAATTAGCAATTCAATTAATTGAAAAGTTTGAACTGTGTAATTCAATTACGGCGTAATTTAATTGTTATGTAATTAAATTACAGTGTAATTGAAATAGCATAACTGTACAATTGCACGATGCTCGCTCGACTTCATTAAGCTCTCTCATCCTCTTCTTATTCCCGTCCATACAATTGTTCCTCTCCCACTCTGTCACCCGCTCTTGCTCCTTTTGAGAATTATCCTATCACGCACCCATGTCACTCTTACATCTCTTACGCTCTCTCTCTCTCTCTCTCTCTCTCTCTCTCTCTCTCTCTCTCTCTCTCTCTTACATCTCTTACGCTCTCTCTCTCTCTCTCTCTCTCTCTCTCTCTTACATCTCTTACGCTCTCTCTCTCTCTCTCTCTCTCTTCATTCGTTCCCCAGCAATCACTCAGAAAGAGAGGTGTTTTGGATATCCGCCTCCGATTACATTCGTTTTTGGATATGTTTTAGAGGAGCAAAAAACAAGGAATACGTGTTTTTCTTGTATTGGTGCGTAAACATACTTATGGGGTGAAAGAACCCTTCAAAGTTCATAAAAAGAGGTACAAAAGTATCATCATGCATACGGCAACTTATGACGCAAATGAAATATATATCAGGTTTTATTCAACACAATGTTCTAATATTCTTTAAATTAACAGTAGGATCTTTTGTACCTCTTCTAATGAACTATGAGTGGTGGTTTCACCCACTAAATATGCAAACGAGCCGATATAAGAAAAACACGTACATATTTCTTATTTTTGGCTCCTCTAAAACACATCCAAAAACCAAAGCAATCGGAGCCGTAGAACCTAGAAAATGTCTCCTTGTTAAGATCGAGTTTCCTAGCCGCGATCGGCGGCTGCGGCCGGTGGCGGTCCCACTAGTGCAATGGAGAAGTATGCATCTGTGTCTCCGTTGCGCTACGGCTAGTAGGACGGCCGCCGATCGCGGCTAGGAAACTCGACCTTAAGACACACGGTGCACATAATACACTGTATGGCACAGTCTATTAAGGGGTCATGCCTACCTGTAAGGTCTGAACACACAATTATTTTTGGTTTGTGTTTTTTTTTAAACTTGAAGACTTTTTTAAATAAACGGTTGTGTATTCGAAAGTATATAGTTTAAAGTTCTTGTAGTTTTTTTGCAATGCAATATATAAATAAATAATGAAATTATAGACGATCTCCCGGCAGCTCTATTTTTATTTAAGCACTTTATGGTGATCGTGACTGTAGCTTTGAGCTGGTTCATCAAAAACAAAAAGTTCGACCAAATTTAGTTAGTATATTAAATTATCAAGTGCTTAATCGGTCATTATCCCGAAAAATTAATTTCCAAAAAAATGGCGGCTGTTCATAGTAAAAGTGAAATGAAATGTACGCAACGAAATTAAGGAAGCCACGATTAAGCACTATATAATCTAATATACTAAGTAAATTTGGTCGAATTTTTTATTTCTCATGAACCACGTCAAAGCTACCGTCACGGTCACCATAAAGTGCTTAAATAAAAGAAAGCTGCTGGGAAATCGTCTATAATTTGATAATTTATTTATATATTGCATTGCAAAAAAACTACAAGAATTGTAAAATATATACTTTCGAATACACAACCGTTTATTTAAAAGTCTTCAAATTTAAAAAAAAAACAAACCCAAAATAATTGTGTGTTCAGACCTCACAGGTAAGCATGACCCCTTAATACATCAAACATTTACGCTCTATACGCATTCAACATATCTTCCTGCCACGGAACACTTCCTTCTCCTACAAAATACTCTTTATAACGGTCCCTATTTTGTTTGGCAGAGTTATTTATATTCCTATGATTAAGGGGTTGCAAATTATCCATCTGTACTGCATCGTTTTGATAATTCCCCTCCTGCATACTCCTGTTGTTCGTCATATATGCTGCACTCCGTCTCCGTAAGAAATTATGGAGAACGCAAGTAGCCAATATAACATATGATATATTTTCCACCTTCATGTTAATTGCTGTATGTAATACTCGAAATCGCGAGGATAATATACCGAATGTATTTTCGACTACGTTCCTAGCTCGCGATAATTTATAATTGTATATTCTTTTATCGTGGTCCAGTTCCCTTTGAGGCTTTAAAAAATTATTAGTTAAAGTAAACGCTTCATCGCCTACAAAGGCGAAGTTTAAATTTTTTATTGTTTCATTATTTTCCGGCAAATTCAACTGCCCGTTATTTAAACGCCTCATAAATTCCGTGTGTTCGAGAACACCACCATCCGATATCCTTCCATTTTTGCCGACGTCGACAAAAATAAACTCACAATTCGAATCGACTAACGCCATTAGTATGATACTATAGTAATTTTTATAATTATAATAAAACGCCCCGGAATCCGGTGGTTGAACAATTCGGATGTGTTTTCCATCCATAGTACCTCCGCAGTTGACGAAATCCCATCTGTTATGAAACCCTTCCTCTATTTTTTTCCACTCGTCCTTGGTATTCGGGAACTATGACAAAACAAAATACAATACAAAAATAAAAAAATTAAATAGGTAGCGCGCACAGAGATGATGTTGAAAGCGAAGCATCTGTGGCGTGACCTGCTCACAGTAGGTACTCGCGTTTCATGACCAACAGATTTTTGTGTTTTTTGTTTGAAGGACGAAGAAGTGCAGCCGTGTGGAAGTACAACTAAACGACCGGCTGACGAAATCAATCGTTCCACAAAGAAGACGAAGAAAAATGATGACAGCGTGATTGAAATATTAAAAACTTGCGCTGTCGCATTAAATAAGCCCACCACCAGCAGAATAGATGTCAGTGAACACGAAGCGTCAGGGATAAAAGTGGCAAAACAATTAGCCTGAATGAATGTTGAGCAGGCAATTTATGCAGACAGCATAATTGCAGCGGTTTTGAGGAAAGGACTACTACAACAATTGAAACCGCATACGGACATATGCGACAACGAATGCCACTTGTATGGTCCGAAATAACGCGACGAAAACGCCTCGTCAGACATACCTACATATTTCATTAATAAAGTATTATTGTTAGTCTACACGTATTATTAATTTGTAACCCTTACCTTTAAGAACTCTGTCCGCAGGGCATGATACAGCGCTTTGCACGTTTCAGGAATTATTTTGCATAATGAAGGAGCTGATATTTCTGTCGTAAATTTCAAATCTTCGTAGCAACGCCCAGTTGCCAAAAATCTCAATGTGGCGATAAGACGTTGCTCTGCGGTGATGCTCTGTCTCATAATGGTGTGCATTTTCTTGATTCGGTTTTGAACTAAACCGAGTAGATCATCAAACGCTTTACAATCCATCCTCAAATAATTCCGATAATCCTCTGGATAATTTTCTCTCAGTTCTCGAAGAAGGGGCTGATCATTGCAGTTTCCGCGGTATTTTTTCACCCAAACCTGGCGGTTTCTTCTTCTGCTTCTTCTTCGGTCTGCTACTGTTAAATGAACAGCAGCAGCAGCAACAATAACAACAGCCAAGTTCCGGTCACGAGTATTGTTCACTGCAAACATGACAAAACTTTTGACACACTTTTTTAAACCGCGTTCTTCACACAGGCTTAGCTGCCAACACGCCGATCAGAAATTTTCTGACGGATTTTCGCCTTTTGCCGAACTTTACTGCTTTACTCCTACACTTGAAGTGGTTCGGTGTAAGGATAATACCCACAATTCAATGAAGAAAAACCAGAAATAACAGTTAACAATAACAATTAACAATAACAATTGAAAATAACAATTAACAGTCACAATTAACAGAAACAATTAACACTACCAAGTAACGGTAATAATTAACGGTAACAACTAAAAGTAACAATTAACAGAAATAATTATAAGTAACAATTAACAGTAATAAATTAACAGTAAAAATGGGAAAACAGTAAAAATGCGTGCGCGGTACGTGATGTCTGAGAGCCGGTTCGAGACCAAGTGTCCGCTCCGTGAATTTTCACCGGTTAAAAAGGAAAGACTAGACAGAGTTAGAGATAACGAATAAAAAAAAAACCGAGAAAAACATAGAGAGGGTGAAAAGAAAGCGTGGGATAAGAAAGCTGTCCCCCGGTTCGCAAAGGCCTGGTCGCCAAATGTTCCTGACGCTGACCAGACCTGTGCGAACCCTTGAAATTAAGTAGGTAGATGGAAGCAGAAACGGCAGGAAGAGGTAGGTACATATAAAGGAGTAAAAGTGAAAGTTAGAAATAGCTGCAGAAACAGAAAAAATAAATATGGCAAAGACGTAGTTTAGTATGAAAGTTGTATTTTTGTGTATCCATCACTCTATTCTGATAGCTAATGGACAAAGTATGTAACCATGCAAACAAATATGTCGTATTAAAACAAGCAATGACATGGTAATTATTGCCGTCAATAGTAATAATTATGATCGTCACAACACCGGATTTACCTCAAACTTGGCATATAACTTTAGTAGATGTCCCATTCTCGCCGGGACTAAAACTGAGTCGGTTGTTGCGAAATTAGACTTTTGCGACTTAAAAATCCAGCAATTTTTTTTTAAGAAATCGATGTCCGTTTTAGAAACTGCCATTTCTTTTTAATTTTCAGCATTTCTCATTTATTCTAGTTCGGGCGGTAGCCACACTCATACAAATTACACAAACTTTTAAATTTTCTATTTCAGATATCTACAACGGCTGATTTTATGCTATCCGTGCGCATGTGAGTTTTGATTTTAAGCTCTATAACTCCGGATATAACCACTATTTTTGCATACAATTTTTTTTCATATTCCCTAAAGATTGACAAATGAAGCCACAAAGCTGGAAGTAAATAGGTATATTTAACTGTTTGGCTTTAAAAAATTCACGTTCACGTCCTACCGCTTGTAGCAGCTCGCAGAGGCTTGGCTGCCAGGCTCGTCGCGCGCCTCAGGATTTCCGCACTGTCAGAAATCCTGAAGCGCGCGACGAGCCTGGTTTCAAGTGCCGTCTTGTCCTTTTCCAACTACCTTTTCTGTCTCTTATGTAAACTCTTCTGGAGTCGAGGTTGGAACGCCGGCAGGGAGCGTGGTGCTTTCTGGCGCGCGGGCAGGAACGTGGTGCTTTCTTGCGCGCCACGCAAGAGCGTGGGTGAAAATTTGACCTGCATCACGAGCAATCAGAAGACCACCCCCTTCTTCAAAACATCTTGCATATTACATCTCTTCATCATTTATCTTAGATATAACATCACTTGCATACCTATATGTATTTATTGTCTATCAATATTAGTTTTTATATTAAAACAAGCAATGACATGGTAATTATTGCCGTCAATAGTAATAATTATGATCGTTGCAACAGTGAATGTGTTAACTGCAATTTCATTTGCCGTCGCATTGCCGGGGAAACATTTGGACATCTTTTAATGTACCCTTGTAAAATTTTACAGTCGTTATAACTGAGTCATAAACCATTTCCATAATTTGTAGCTCCTTCAGGTCAACCAAATGTAGCTTCGTAAAAACAGATGTCACAGTGTGCCCTACAGTAACAGCATTTATGATATCCTCTATTAGCCAGGTATATCGAGGAATTCGTATACTTTTCGCGAACTTATATCGCGATCGTGTCTTGCCAATCGTTTCAATGATCGATAATATACATCGAAACTACACAACACACCACTGCGGTGGATCATGGAAAAATCATGTGGATGGAGTCGACGTAGAAATATGAGGCCGAACTCGCTGTCTCTAAGTAGTGGCGAGTATAACCTTCTGGCGTGTACGAAGGAGCGTCGCTCCGGCGTTCACGTACTTTTGCGTGCCGCGCGGCGTGTGACGCGCCGGAACGTCCGTGTAAAGGGCCCTATTAGCCCCAAGGGCCAGTCTGGAGGCGGCGATGGGGGCGACGCTGGTGGCGACAATGACGATGATGATGAATCCAACACCTCGTTCTCGAACCGCCATGGGGGTGACGGCGGCGATGCAGGTTGCAACGGCCTACCGACATCAATCCACGGCGGACTATTCAGCCGCCGTAGTGGTCCCAGCTGCCGGTAAGGCACCCATAGCTGTTGCAACCGTGCAGCTATTCTCGGGTCGATCACCAGCCTTGATCGCCGCATTCGCATGCAGCGAGGTGCCCCCCCCCCCCCCTCCGCAAGAAGCCACGACACTAATGCTGCTAAAATCCTCGGCACCATTGGCCGCTGATTCTAGAACACATAAACATTATTAAACGTTTTGCAATAAAGATGTTTAATAAACGTTGATATAATAGTAGTACGCCAAATGCAATGCAAAGTGTTACATACCTGCGGAGACGAAGGCGAAGGCGGCAGCACAGGCCAATGCGACGACGATGACGGCGAGGGCGAAGATGGTGAAAAGGGTGGTAAGGATGAAGACGATGGCGAATATGGCGATGATGGTGCGGACGTTGGTGGTTCGGACGTTGGCGGTTCGGGCGTTGGCGGTTCGGGCGTTGGTGGTTCGGATGTGGTGGTTCGGACGTTGCTGGTTCGGACGTTGGTGGCGGGGGCGTTGGCGTCTCCCAGCGGGATAGCGACGGGGGCGGCGATGGCGAGTTCTAGAAAATAGAAACCCCCACGGTATAATATTGACACGATCACATGATATGATATCACTCGATTTCAAAGGTTAACCCTCGGTTGTCACACATCAATTTGACCCTGCCAATTTTCAAACAGTTGTTATTTAACAACTATTTGTTAAATTAAGTCTCAAAAATTCTGAGATAAAGTTTGAACATTGTAGAATATATGCCCATCTTTGAATGTTGACATTTAAGGATGTATCGGACGTACAATATTAGACAAAAGTATATGAAATTTGAAATACTTGAATATCTACGTCTGAGGTATAGTAAATCTAGATCTAAGGAACTCGAACGACAGTTGGAGTCTTATTTAATAATAGTTCCGACAAAAAGTTTTTTCCTTAAAAAACTGTAGGGTCAATTTGACCCAGTGTGACAACTGAGGGTTAAACACGATAAATGTTAAAATATTGTAAAGTACATACCTCATAGGCATCTCGGCATGGCGATGATCCGTTTGGCCCAATTTGTTCGTTAACCATTGTTTTTTCTATTAGCACTCTTTGTGTTGAACTCTTTGACGATTGAAAGACAACTGGTCTCACAGCATCGTCGAGCTTACGCATGTAAACTTTATATCTCGAAACCGAGAAGTGCGTAGCTTTGCAAAGGAGGATGTCTTTATTCATCACCTTCATCATCTTCGCTGACCATTCCATTTTATTCTTCTCACACTTACCATTTGACTGAACTGATCTTCCCCTTCTTCTTTGAAGGTATCATTTCCCTTATTCTATCTTATATATTTTATTTATGCATATCTCTTTGGCGTTTAGACCACCAGTTGAATATTTTAAATACATTTTGCATGGCACAATGCTTTACATGTCTATCGCATCGCAGAGTATTAACAACATATAGCTTATTTAGAGATTTGATATCCTCGTAGTCAATGTCCAGTGTCTCAATAGTCACGTCCGCTTTCGTGTTTTCGTCGAGAAAATCCGCAAGCCAGTCGCGTTTCTGCAATCCTTTAACGTATATGATATGGGATGCACCATCTTCTTCTTCTTCATCGATCGCTCCGGTAACAGCTTTCGTAATTAGCCGTTTAGCCTTGCTGTATGGGACGTCTCCATCTTCCCACCGTAGTCCATGATGTTTTGCCATCAACCACCGAATGCTCGATTTGTCAGATTTCGTAAGAAGATATTGCGGCATCGAACTCCCAAAAATATAGTGCGAGAGAATTGTTCCCTTTCGTAGGACTGCCACTTCCTTCACGACAAATCTTCCATCAACGATGAACCCTTGCAGGTCAATAAATGTTGCTACAACCATAATCGGTACAATTTAGAGGTCCGTTCGCTTCAAAGACAGACAGAAGAATGCAATCTTTCTCGTAAAGCATCTCGATTTTCACGGTGAAATTTTGATATGATTTGACACAGGAGAGGGCGGACAAGTAGCGTAGCAATTTAATTGATTTTGCTCACCACGTTTGTCAGCGGATTGTATTCAACCACCCGATCGTGCAGAATCAGACAGTAGGCTGTAGTATTTGCAGGCACATTCTCTTTACAGTCGAATTCTATGCGTACGTCCACAGTGCTATTCTTGATCGACTCATTTTGTCGCGAGCAATCAATCACCACGAGGGGACCAAATTGCAAAAATTGTGCCACGGTGAATAATGCCTCGTTGCAACTATGTCCGTAATACGATTTACGGAAATGTGTATACATGTTAAACAAGATGGCGTGCCTATTCTTGTCAAAGTCCAAGTTCATGTCATCGTACGGGTAAAATTCCGAATTGAGAAAAAGTTTTACGTTGGTCAATTTGCAGTGATCGAACCGAGTAACATCTTCGGTCATCACATTCTTTCGAGCAGTCTGTAGAGCAAAGATAATGTATCGCGGCTTCTCCAGCTGTGCAGCTGCCTTCACGGCCCAGGAATGCTTGGTTGTGCTCTGTAAGAGAGGATACTCGTACAGATCCCAGGAGCGAAAACTAATGCTCAGGTTATGCCCACTTTCCAAAGCATGTAGCAACGATAGCTTATTAACATCGTTCAGTGTCTCATGAGGCATCCGCCATTGCACTTTAAGTAATTCAATTTCTGATTCCAAAGTTGGCGATCCTATTAGAGAATTGTTATCGTTGCGCGACCGTATTAAAATCAATTCGTGACGCGCATTAATAACCATGCGTTTGTAGTCCTCGCAAAATCCCAGCAAATATTTGAGCGGGATGTTGTAACCCAACTAACGCCCTGGCGTAACAGCACCGCCCTACATTTCAATTGCCATAATCGAACGCCGAAATCCAGCACAACTGCGTAAGGATTCTCGGTAACGCGACTGTAAGCATCAGCACATGATGAAACAGTCAAAAAGCAGGCCGAAGGCGGAGACCCCGATGGTCCCCGCTTCGCCCCGATTAAAGTATAAGAATGATGTACGAGCAATGCGAGCTCAGACTTATTACCGACTTGACACGAGTCCTGTCGGATGTCTCACGCGTGATTGTCACAGTGTCTTGTATCCCAGATCGGGATTGAATAAACTTGTTAAACCTTACGGTGAGTGCTAACTCTTTAACCGGCCAAGGATCCTACTACCCTCGGTTTCCAACCGAGTATACCCATCCCGGCATCTTCACCCGAGTATCCGGAGCCCGTCGGACGACAACAGCAGAGGACGCCTTAGAAACGCCGCGAGATTCTCAGGGAGAATCTCGATCCAGGCCCTTTGCACAACAGGGATGCAAAAATTGAAATGACTTTTCATTATTAGCTCATCGTGCCGTTTCAAGCCCCAACCAGCATTCTCCATATTCTTGTCTTCGTCAGATGTCATCGATACATAGTTTTTAAGCGTGCTAGTTATTCCAACGTTTCTGTTACGATCAATCTCCATACCATTCAGCTCATATCGAATCTCATCAAATATGAACGCCATGCAATTATTTCCCAACATCACCGTTAATGCATCATTTGGCTTATTTATTGTTAATTTCCCCTCCACGTAGAGGAAACTTTCACACGGCAATGCGTATAAATCCTGCTGCTGTATGGGTATTCTTATCTCATCGCTGTATCCAAACGTCGTATTGACGTAAGGGTTGTGTGTATGAGTCTCAAGCTTGACGATGCGATCATCAAACGTCTGCTTCCCTCCAATACTTAGAATGTCTGCCATTTTTTCAACTGAAATGCTTACAATGAATCCCAATGATTTCAAAAATACAATGTTCGCAGCACTGCGCCTCTTCTTTTTAGCGTAATCAGAGCTCTTGTTGTTGTTGTTGCAAACGATTTCGTTTGGAAGACACGTGTTTCTGGAGTCGTTCAAAACAAGCATCTCATTCGTTCGCACCCCATGTATTATCGTCGTCGTCGTCGTACGTGCAGTCTGATGGTAATCTCTTCACCTCGAAAATCGAGCAACTGTCCATTTTGATCCACAACGCGTATCGTTAGATCCGTAATGACTCTTGCGGTGATTGGAAGGTAAATGATCTGTGCGGGCGTTTCCGATATCTTATATCCTGGCGGGATTTTCGGAGAAAATTCATGTATCGTATGTACGCGCTTCCCATTATTGTACGCGCCAGCGGTCACACTACATTCTATGCGAATAATGTTTACATTCATGATATTAATTGGATTGTCCGATTCATGCCACTGTCCTGGTTCTAATACCCGATTCGTTTTGAATCCCAGTAGCGATCCAATGTTATTGGGCTTTGTAAAGTCTACAGCGAATCGACAGTACAGCTCGCTTTTCATGGTGTTGTTGTTGGGACGCAACAATATAGGATACACATCATTGTCACCGCCATCATTGTTGTTGTCGACACCACCGAGATTTTGAGGATATCGTTCGAGTAATCGCTGCTTCAAATACTTGGCAATGGCGTCTAGTTCGTAGGAGCCATGAGGAATCGTAATGTATTCATGGTCGGGGTCGACGTTGTTATTGATGTCATAGTTTACGAGGAAGTAGAATTTATCGTTGCTCGAGTCGATGTTCGGTATTGTATGATAAGTTTCAAAGGTTGTTAGACCAAATTCGTAATCATCATCGCTCAAATCTATGGGCGGAAAGTAGTTCACCGCGAGGGTGCTACTCTTGCCAGTTAGAGTGAATGTTAACGACATATTCCGAGCTGCACGACTCGACTAGTACTGAATCATAGCGGTGGGAAGTCAATCCTTAAATTTGGTGCCGATCGTTTGTAGAAAGCGTAGACATAGTTGCCCACAATTGCTCTGATCGTACTTCTGATAAGTCGTTCGATTGTATTCAATTTTCGCAGCATCTTTATCCAGATATTGTACCAATTCCTTAGGCGGTCGAAGATTGCCAAAGTTGTTGAAATATATAGCTCGACACCCTCTCTTCGCATACGCCACCCAATGAGTCCCCGGTCCTTCGACATTGTCCAAATTTACGATACCGCTCTCGTTTCGACGCACTCCTCCGACTGGTAGCGCGTTGGGCATAAAAACACCTCTAAAGAATGGAATACGCATACGTTTTGCCAACTCATCCAATTGTGCATCGGTAGTTACGCCCACATGCATTTTTATTGTCTTTTCGACGTTTTTTTTCCGTTTCGATATTCCCTGTCCGCGCTTGTAGGGTGTGAGATAAAGTCCGCGACCTTCCATGGAGCGATTATGACGTTGCATTTCCTGTAGCTGACGTTGCGCCGCCTTATTATCGTTTACCGCATTGACGATCCGCGCCGCTCCGCCAGCCAACGATCCGAGAACACCTAGCAGCGGGAGAAGTGGTAATATACCACCTCGTTTTGCTACTGGAAGAATCCGCTTTTGCGATGCTCTCTTTGGAGTCCTTTTGCGGGTTTTTGTTTTCATCCCCATCCCGATTTTCGTATTGGCCTTCATAGCCGCCCAAACAGCTGTAGCAGCACCTCTTTCACCCAAAGTCGAGTCTCGCGCAACGATACGTTTTCGCGCTTTGTCAGCGAGTACGTTATCTGCCGCGTGCCTTTCGCCGAGATCGTTGCTACGCGAATATGCAATATCGTGTTCGCGACACCCTGCGTCCAACGGATTGATGCCTTGATCACCTCTAGCCAATCGTTTTGCCAGATGAGTTCCTGGACCGCAAAACTGGTATCTTGGGATATGTAATTCGATAGGTAGCGCGTTTATAGGTCTCGTCGACAACATTCGCTACAGTTTTTAATCAGGGTTGCTGGACCGTCGATATGCGTTCGCTGCCAAGGGCGATTATAATGTTCCAGACACCGACGATGCTGCTGAACCTCAGAATCGGCTTTTATATGCTCGGGGAGTCTGTCCCACAACTGATCAATGTGTCCACCAAACTCTCGGAGTAGAATAATCTTTGGTATATATTTCAACTGCTCAGAGGTTAGGTCTCGAATATCGCAATTATCCAACAGGACCAGAAGAATTTTGAATACTGAGCTGTTTTGCTTCGGCGCGGACCTATAAATAGGGCGCGTCGCCGCTTCGACGTATCAGAATCATTTTTCACGGTTCATGGAGAGTATGCGATTCGTGCGGCAACCTGTGGCGATACGCGTGACAAATTTAGACGATAAATCGCAAATGATGTCCCCGAAAAAAACAAGACGCAGACATGGTAGCATGCTACCAAACACTATCCGTTCCCTCATTTGCGGCCCATCAAATTGTGGAAAGACCAACGTGCTGGTGAGCTTGTTGGAAAGTCCACACGGCGCCCGCTTCGAGAACGTGTACGTGTATTCCAAGTCGTTGCAACAGCCGAAATATCAATATTTGGAGAATTTATTGACTCCGATAGATGAAATTGGCTACTTTACGTTTTCGAATAACAGTGACGTCATCCCACCGAGCGAATCGCTTCCGAATTCCATTTTTATCTTTGATGACGTTGCATGCGACAAGCAAGATACGATAAGGGAATACTTTGCGATGGGGCGCCACTCGAACGTCGACTGCTTCTATCTCTGTCAGACTTATGCAAAGATTCCCAAACATCTTATACGCGACAATGCGAATCTGCTGATTCTGTTTAAGCAGGATGGTACCAACTTGAAACATGTGTACAGCGATCACGTAAACACCGACATGTGTTACGAAGATTTCTGCGCTTTGTGTCGTAATTGTTGGCAATAGGAGTATGGCTTCGTGGTAATAGACAAGGATAGCGCGATGTCCAATGGACGTTATAGAAAGGGATTTAACGAGTTTGCGGTACCGTGAGATGGTCAATTGTCATCAACACGTTGGTGAGAACGCAACGTCTGCGGCACAAAGATGATTGATATCGATAGTCTGGAGATTAAGGATCGCGAGAGAATAGCGAAGGAAATTGCAAAAACCAGTGAAGCCATTCGCATGAAACATCAGGCTTTGAAGACTGGCAAGATGGAGGAAGATATCGTGTTGGAGAGATACTTTAAACCTATTGTCGAACCCTTACAACATATTGTTGAAAATACCGCAGCGGCGGATTCTGACACGTCACCGCTGATGAGCACAGACGTCGAAGGGAATGAAACATTAACGCCTAAAACAAAAATCCATCCGAAAGGGAACACACCGCGCAGGACAAAGAGGAAACCATACGTGTCATCGGAAAAATCACTCGTAACCTCCACACCAATTCAATCGAAACGAAACCGGCAGAATGTCACATCAACCGATTCACCCGTTCCTTCGACACCAATAAATTCATTTCACAATGTACAATCGCTCACAAGCAATGATGAAGACGTTTTCGAAACTAGTCCTGATGTGTCGTTTGCAACATCTATTGGACAGCAACTCCAGACATCCGAGGGACAAGAAACGTTTCGCAACCATTTTGGTCCGCTAGGGCAAAAATACATGAGTGCAATCCTAAGTGGTGATAGGGATACAGGAATGGACTATGTGTACGGCGTATACTTTGGCAATAGTGTAACGATGCTTGGGGATAAGGCTTTCGACATAGACAAGGATGATAATATAATCATAGACGGTGTAAGATACGGGGGAACGCCCGGCCTTTACGAACTGATTTTCAAGAGAATTCCCGATTATACCATATACACCGATGCCGATAAACAAAAATATAAAAGTATACTGCTGACGACGAATGCCTACAGACGACGTGGCCATAACGCTCAAAATCCCATATTGGGCAACAAGGGATACAAATATAGAAATGTAATTACACCACTACTCCCTCGTGTATCAACCAACAAGGTCTAACAACACCGCGAGCCATGGTGGTAAACGATAGCAAGATCGATTACGTGCACTGGGACGATCCCAACGAGCTGGTGGACCGATTCCGTTTGCTGGAAGCGTCGCGTCAAGCGGGTAACAACTCGCATGACAACGAAATTCTATCGATTATCGAGGAACTCCGCGAGGCAGGCCTCATTATAAATTAAACCGCGCGTCGATGATTTGCACTGTATGCATCGAGATGTCGATCAACAAATTTGGGGTATCGCTCGAGAAGAGTGGAGCAGCTAGAATGGACTATTACAAATGGAACGGTGTGCTTCGAAATTACATGCGAGATAACGCTCTTTGCGTGGCTGGTGCGGACTTTGATGCAAAATCACGCAAGATACGACGCGTAGCGCAACCCACGGCTGACAGTGATGCCGTCAATAAATTATACATGGAAAAGAGCATTACATATTACATAACAGCGTTCAAAAGATATCGCAGGTGTCGAATTCTATCCCACAGCAGCGCTGCGAAGGAGAATCATGCGAGACGATTGAACTTGTCCAGAATTTCCTCGGCACATAATGCACGTACACGATAATTATCGAATCATTCATGTCAAAGACACCTCTACGATCAAACATGCAGCCATTATCGAAATCCAAGAGTAAAGGAAACCATGGTCGCAAGAAGCTACAACTCGTTGAGGAATTGCATGCTCCAGCCCGAAGACATTTCCCACGGAGGCGCGTCATAGTGCATGGATACGATGATCTGTGGCAAGCTGACATTGTAGAAATGCGTCCATACTCGCGATTCAACCAGGGTTACCACTACATACTCACCATCATCGATGTGCTGAGCAAATATGCATGGGCGGTACCGCTCAAGACTAAAAGTGGTGCTGAGGTGACTAAAGCGTTTGCAAAGATATTTAGAGATCGATATCCAAAAAATTTGCAAACCGATCAAGGAAAAGAATTTTACAACGCCGATGTGCAGAAACTCTTGACGAAGCATGACATTAATCATTATTCGACGTATTCGGTGATGAAGGCCTCCGCCGTAGAACGTTTCAATCGAACTTTGAAGAACAATATGTGGAAACTGTTTACGCTGAATGGAACCTATAGATGGATCGATACGCTACCAAGTCTACTTGCAGAGTATAACGCACGAAAACATAGAACCATCGGAATGCGTCCTTGCGATGTTACCCCTGCGATCGCCGAGAAGCTGCTAGCCACCGTATACAGCAACATAAAGATCGCTGCTCCCGCGAGATTCAAATTAAGCGAGTTTGTGCGCGTGAGCAAGTTTAAAACCATCTTCGATAAAGGCTATACACCGAATTGGACAACGGAGGTGTTCGAGATAGCCAAAGTACAGGCAACTAATCCCACGACGTATCTGCTCCTCGAATCCTGTGGAAAACCTGTTGCCGGAGGATTCTACGAATACGAGCTGCAACGCGTCACCGATCCTGATGTATATCTAGTGGAAAAAGTGTTGCGTAGGAATGGGGATAAGTTATACGTCAAGTGGTTGGGGTTTGATAAATCACACAATTCTTGGATAAATAAAAATAATGTATTGTAAATAAAATACACAGTTCAATAAATACAATGATACATATACATGTGTGAACAATTTCATTTTTACATAATTCCACTATTTTATAATGATGTGCAATAATTTGGATATACAGAAAATAAATACACGGTTCAATACAATGATGCATATATTCATGTGCGAATGATTTTACATAATTCTACTATTTATAAGGATGAGTAATAATTTTGATTTACAGCGGTATTTTATAATGACCCCAGGGCAGAGTGTAACGTTCCGCGACGAGTCGCTATTAAAAATTCTTTTCCTTTACTTTAAATACTAATTCTTATTACCTTTATACTATATTATATTACGCTTAAAACGTTTGTATTAGCTATAAGACATGAATGCACGAATGGATGGATGCAATCTGGCGGTCAGTGGAAAAACTAAGTGAAGTGAACGCATGCGCAGTGTCATTCAAACAAGCGAGCGAACCAAGTGCAGATCGCGAACGGGTCGAGTGCGCATGCGTGTAAATGTACGATCATTCGAACGCCTAGTGAACGCGAGTGTTACGGTTGACTGCGTAAACCAAATACGCAAGCTAATTGGTGCGCGTAGAGAGCGACGAGTGATTGGTGCGGGTCAAGTTCCACAGATGGGTATAAATAGAGGCCCGCCAGCAGCAGTCGAGCAGAAATCTTCCAGATCTCATCCAGAGACATCCAGTATCAGATACCTTCTCTCCGAGGCGCTTGAACCGGCACCCCACTAAACCACCTTCCAGTACTCAAGGCCGCTTTAGAACGAGGCACCCTGAGTTCCATACACCATTCCACTCAATTATATATATATTCTACCATCTTAGGGCGCTCGAACAGGCACCTAAGCAACGTGAAATCTACAACCAAGGCCGCCTTAGAACGAGGCACCTTGGCAACAATCCTAGAAAGCGTGGACCAGCTTATAGGCAACTGGAAGCAATTCAATCACGAGAGAAGGAACTCTCTAAATTCTCACTTAACATTAAATCGACCAGAAAAGCGTCAATCCCTCTGTGTTAAACCATAACGACTTAGCGTCGTGACCTTATCCAATACACAAGTTTAACCTATATTTCAATAATCAAAGGCGTCGTAATTCCGATCAGCCACGATTTATGTTTCTATATTTCTATTTCGATCAAGCGTCAATTTATGTTTCTATTTCGACTAAGCGTCAAATTATATTTCTATTTCGACCAAGCATCAATTTATGTTTCTATCTCGACCAAGCGTCAATTTGTGTTTCTATTACATTTCTATCTCGACCAAGCGTCAATTTCTATTTCTTTTCGAATAAGCGTCAACTTCTATTTCCGTTTACCGAACAAACGAAGCGATATTTAAGTTAGTTAATTTTGCGTTCTATCCGTGATACCGACCTAGCGTCGCGAACAAAATTAGAACAGTATTCTTTCTTGCCGACCAACGGGTCAATTTCGCTTATTATATTATGTTACAAATTCAACAATTCTTTTGAATAAACTATTTTTGTTATTTACTGTTAAAAGAAGGACTCTCGTTCGTGAAATTCATTTCTTTATCGCACGCCACCCGAACCATCCCACTATTCTACAGGTAAACCGCTCTACTTGTGGAACTTCCTGTAACTGACGGCAACGTCTCGTTCGAGAACGTTACAAGAGTGTCAACCGAATCGGGTACGATATACCGCTTGTTATCATACGGGCTTAGAGCGATTTTGGATTCCGAAATGGTGTACACTTTATGCAATTTAGACCGAATGCATGATTGTCTGCGCACCATTTCGATCTCCCTATGCAAACACTGCGCGTAGTCGTCGAAAGTTATCGTTCTGGCTATGATGTTGGTCTTGACACCTTTCGCCTTTTTAGTATCTTTTTTACCATCTACGCGAAGTGCATACATTTTCGCTCTAAGACCTACGAATTCGGTCATTATCGTACCATTATTTTCATCCTTCATCAGCCCTGGAACCTTCTTATTAACAAGTGGTATATTATATGTATTGCCAATAGGATAATCACTTGTGTCGAACCGATCGATATTGTGTTTCATGGTCTCATAGATATCTTCGCACCGAATGTGATAAATGAGACTGTCGGTGTCTGTATATAGAATTTTACAATTTTGACCATGCAGTGGAGACATATACTCGTGGAGAAATTCATACAAACAAATTTTAGATATGTCTAGAATGCACATACCCACATATATCGGTTTGTTGAATTTCACCTCGAGTTTCCGCAATTCAACAGCTATTAAATTTTCTGAAAAAACACTTCTGCTGTGAAAATTCGGTTTCGCAATCATTGCCTCCGCACCATATCGGCCATCCCAATGTGTTAAAAGTTTTACATCTACATGATTTCGCACATTCTCCATAGTTTTACCAAATACCGCATTATTCATCAATTTGTACAAATTTTTTTCAAAATCATTAGTCGCGCTTGTTCTAAACCGTGTATTGAGTTCGATGTAATCGCGGAGCCAGGGGGATTGAGCGAATTGAAGCACGCGGTGTATCTTTGTAATATGAAGACCATGGCGCGTGCACTGCTGCAGGTTGCGGTAGTGGATAATGTAACGCTGCTTGTCATATACCGTCGTGAGTAATTTGTCCTGTCGGCTGCCTGGCGGTTTGGCACGTGTCGGACAGAATGGTAGATCAGCATGAGCGTCATGCAGACGTTGCGTATATTCCAGATCTACCTCAAGAATGTATCCCGTGGGCGAATCGATAGCGATTGTAGACACATCAAAATTTGCAACATCTTCGACCCATTGAAAGTCAGCATATGGTAGGGGTTGACACATTGCCCATCCATACAAATTGTTTACATCAAAGTACATCAAGTACGATGACTGTTCCGATGCGTCGTAAGATGGCATGTACTTGTTATTTGCATGTGCGTATCTTCCAGAACATTGACTTAAACCCCCACGTATACCGCGTTCAATAAACATAACCATATCAACGTCTGTGAGCAATTCGAATGTAATTTTAGTATGTTTTAGCATAGCATCCCACGTGAAACCAGGTAAAGTATAATAATGTGCAGAATCTAATCCATAACTCTTTATGCAACTTTCGCGAAAATTTTCAAAAATATCTGCCAACAATAAGACATCTGTTTTCAAATACAAGTGACTGTATTCGCCCAAGGTTCTAATGTTGAAACGCCGCCAGACAGTCTCGGCATGTACATAATCGCTCTCGGATACAGACTCACCTGTTAACGAACTGTAAAATGACGCGCGCGGCGGTAAACATGGATCCTACAGCTTGTTCGCGCAATCAAGATATTCATATGGAAATACACCCTTTCGCGTTAATAAATTGAAATCCTCATTGGATAATGTTTCAAAATTTGATCGTAAAATTTTTAATTTACCCACACTAAGAAAAGATGCTAATTTGTCGAGACTGGTATTGAGGAATTTGTACGAATCAATGAATCGCAATTTAATACAATTTCGCGAGTCTGATTCTTCAGCCATATCTTCAACATTTTTTGTGAATGAAATATATTTTTCTTTAGTTATAGGCAATACGTCAACGCTGCCTTCGAAAGCGGTAGCTATTTTCTCAATAATAAAATGTGAATCGTAGCCGTATTATTGGCTAGAATAGGTTTAGCAAAATCTGCCAAATTTTTTAGTTCTTCAACAAACCATGAAACACAATCCTCGTCGCGACAACATCGATACATCGATAGTGATGCATCGTACGAGCAATGCATATAATATGCAATGCTATGTACTTTGTGGTGTTGGTATGTATATAACTTTCGATCCGCCTCGCCATTCCGACAGTCCTCCGTTGTCTCAATGATACACTCCAGATCAGCATATACCATGAAGGGAAGTCGCTCCTTCCTGCAGTAATTGCTGAAGCTGAGCAAACTGTTGTCTTCGCTGGGCAGCACGATGGCACAGTCGTTCATCTTCCCACAGTCAGCTGCATGAACCTCCAATTTCTCGGGAGATCCGAAGTAATGCATGCATCTGCAAAGTCAACATTTATCATGGGATATTTCAACATTTATTTCAACATTTCAGAAGTTTCTATACATACCGATCACAGATGAATTTCTTGGCCTTGTTCTTGCTTAACTGGGCGCTCACTAGCCGAGACAGGTCTTTGATCAGCACAAAGTGCCCTACATCGCCATGTTCTTGATTCGGCGTGTAGAGCAGGTTGATGTGTCGATCCCTCTTTTGACTGGTGAGGCGCAGCGGAAAGACTGTTGGTCCTTTCTTCTCCGTCATGAAGCTGTATACATTCACCGAGATATCATTCTGTCTCTCAAATTTTCCAATTTGCTTCAGAGACATCGGAAACTCGATACTCTGGAGATTTAGTATGGATGAATAGTCAGGGTTTGAACTTGAGCGATGAACGTGTCTTTCAGCAGGATGCAGACCGGCGACCACTGCCCATGCGAAACAGAAGTTGTCTGGAGATTGCACGCTAATCGTTGCTTTCTTTAGCAATAATTCTCGCGGCAACTTGCAGTGACATCCCGCGCGCAATGGATTGTATTTGTTCACATTGACGGTCAGGTTGAGGATTCTCGCCAATGCCCAACCGCTTTCACGTTCCTGGAACTCTTCCAGCGATGCCAGGGTGGGTTCAACAACGTATCGCTGGTACCACTCATGCAGATCAGATGTACCGAAGAGTTCATAGTTTCGAGTGTTAATGCTTTTACTAGCATGTTTGTCACCAGCCACAAATTCGCCATTGAACATCGTCTTCACTTTGAGGTTCTGATGTTTCCTCAAAGCGCTTCGCACATGTTCCAGCACGATGGTCTCTGCATCCTGGAGGAAGTTACGCGGTTCGATGTAATTCGAATTGAGTACGGCACCAGTTAATACGCGACTATCGAAAGCAATGTCTATTTCGCGCCATAAAAGTCTCGTGCTCGAGTGTCCTGCGCCTTCATGCACTAAACGTCTGCGCAGCAAAGATTTCAACCCTTCGAGATGCGCAATTCGTGCAACCAATGATTGTTGAACACCGATCGATAATCGAGAGCGTTTCACTCGACCACATTCTTCCAAAGATTCGATACACTGGTTGCAACGTTCTTCCCACGCGAGGTATTCTTCTTCAGACATCAATCGTACAGATTGATCTAACAATTGGCGCTCTACTTCCACGAATTTTTCCATGATTGTAAAAATGTTTTTTTTCTACGCAACTCGTTGCAACGATTTGAGACTTTGTATAGTTTACAGCATACTTTTATAGCTGATGCACTGATTTGCTATCTCTGTCTATCTCTTTCTGCATGCCCCCTCTCTTCAAATGTATTGTATGCAATAAAATGATCCAGCCCCACATGGTTCGATGCAATTTCTGCCAATACAGCATAATTCTTTCTATGATTCATACGTGTGACGTTTCCGCATGTATTACATTGTAACCACATCAGTGAAAAAATAATGATGTCATCTCACACAGCTGTATTATCCTTACGGATGAGTTCAAATTACATACGATCGCGTGATATGTTGCAACGCAAAATCAGAATATTTTAAAAAAATTTTAGAATATATGTGAATGTAAAAAGTATAAATATTACATATCGATATCGTTTCTCAACAATGACTGTCCAACCGACATATAAATGTGTGATTGGTCGACTATGGCGCTGCATCAGAAATTCATTAGCCAGTTTAATAGAATATCTGAATACGTGTACAGCAGATACATATGAGGAATAAGAGAAGGGGTAGATGGTGGGGATGGTGCTGTACATCTCTATCATTATCATCACCTCCCCACCCAAAAAAAAGAAAAAGTATACTTCTGCACATTTATACCCATGAACTGCTATAAAAGCGGAGCCGAGAGGAATTGCATTGCATACGTCCGTGTTCACACAATTAGTAACCGCGCCCGTTCAGTAGAGCTCGTGTCCGCACAATTAGTGATCGCACTCGCGTACCGCGCCCGTTCAGTAGAGCTCGTGTCCGCACAATTAGTGATCGCACTCGTTCAGTAGACTCTATCATTATTCAAAATGTATAACCGACATTTGAATGGTACTTCCAACATGTACGGAAACCAGACTAATCAGTGGAACAATACGGATTTTCGAAACCGGCATATAAGGTACATATATAGTACTCCTCTACATATTTTTCGATTTATATAGAACCAACAGAATCATTACCTCTGGATATGTGGTTTTTACAGCAATGCAGTATCGAAAAAACCTACCATACGAATCATGGGGCGTGACTGCTACAGCCTACAAACATCTCATAATCGGCATTTGCATTGGACAGGATTCGTGTCGCATTGAGATCACAATAGCCGATAATAAATGTCATGAGGTTTGCTTCTCCATGTCAACGTGGAAGCTTCTACTTCAACAAGAGTCACAGATACTTCGACGTTTCCGCCTCGTTGCCCCATTATCGTATCAAGATCCTATCGTGATCGATCATTTGCGTATCGATTTCACGCGAATAAACAGTGAACAAATTGCTAAAATCTCAGATAATAGTTCAGTCATATACATGTCTGAACCTACAATAATTCAAATGTGTAAATATCAGTGTATTGACTATATGTTCTCAAGTTTGTCAGAAATTTTATACTCTGTAACTAATAAGTATGCCTCCTTTGTCGATATTATACGTGCTGCTGCGACAGCGACGGAGGACTATGAGAAAATCATAACTGAAAGCGATTGCTACGAGCCGAACTCGTTGATTGATTGTGAACTATTAGCATTAGGTTTAGGATTAATCGTTCGTGTTGCATATAAGACGTCGAAATAGTATTTACTATGTAACAATATATATTTTCACAACATATATTATTTCTCCATATATTTGATCGTCTTTTTTCCTCTTTTTCTCCTCACCCCATATTTCTAAGATTCAACGTTTGAAAAAATTATTATATTTCGTTCATACATTCTTCGCACCGTGAAAATTATACTCTTTCATGCAGTTGTCTCGGAGTGGCCAAATTATGCATGATCGCGCGATACGCTGCGATGTGAAATATGGTTAATTCTTCGCACCGTGAAAAATGATACTCTTTCACGCAGTTGTCTCGGAGGGGCCAAATTATGCATGATCGCGATACACTGCGATGTGTGAAATATGGTTAGCTGTAGAATGTTTGTTTGTTACATATTGGTTTGTTAGATCGATGATTCAAAAAGTTATTATTAATTCTCTGCGTTGGAGGAAAAAACGTCGATGTGCGAAATATGGTTAATTCTTCGCACCGTGAAAATGATACTTTTTCACGCAGCTGTCTCGGAGGGGCCAAATTATGCATGATCGTGCGATATGCTGCAATGACACGCGATCGCGCGAGACGCTGCGATGTTAAATCTTAATGCTCTCTCTTTCCCTCCTCCGAATTTAGCTTTAAAATAACTAAGTATTGCTCTCTCTTTCCCTCCCTAGAATTTTAGCTTTAAAATAATGCTCTGTCTCTTTTCCTCCAAATACGTGGTGTGTAAAAACGCCGATCTTTCCCGACATTGTCCGACATCATCCAATAAAGTATTAAACAATTTCAGCTTCATAATGGTTTGAAAAAAAAATATTTGGGGGTCATTCCCTCCCTCGGCTAGGTCTAAAAATATTTCGGGGGTGGGCCAAGGTCTGAAAAAGACTTTGGGGGTGGGCCTCTCCCTCCGCGGAAAGTTCCAGCAGTGGGTCCGATCTGGAGAGGTCTCCGCGGCAGCTCGGCCCGGAGTGATCCCCTCCATCATCGCGGCTTCCCCCACTTCGCGGCTCGTGCGCGCGCAACCGGTCTTCCTCTCCCCGCAGGCCCCGCGCCCATGTTTCCCTCCGCCGCGCTCCCCCGCGCGCCGTGAGTTCCTTCACCGCCCCACGCTCCCCTCAGAGGACCTGGTCTAGAACCCGCTTTGCCTTACTACTCATATGTTATTTTATCAACAGTTTCGTTTATTTTTTTTGTACATGATATAATTCGAAACATGGAACAACACATAAGGAAACATCACAATTTTGACAGAAATAAATAGTTTCTTTACGTACACCATTTTGTTTGCATAATGCACAACGTTTTGTCGGGTGACATTTTTTTGTTGTCGGTGGTATTTTTTTCGGGAAGCATCGGGAATTAAAACGAAGTGGATTAACATAAAACTTTTTCCCTTTGTTATAGAACTTTTTTTTGGCTTGTAATACTTCTCTAATAATCCGGATATTATATCTTCTTTTATTTCGCGAAAATTTGTTCTATTTGGGTGAAGACAATTCCATATAACTAGAGAGTTACATATAGTAACATCCAGCAAGTATAAAAAATATTTCTGATACCATTTTAATGTCTTTCGAAAAGACTCACACCCATGTACAATTTGATCTACGTGATCTACACCACCCATGTTAATATTATATTCTAAAATGCAATTTGGTTTTTTTATGCACTGCCCTGTAGTGTAGTCAATTTTGTCACACGTCACCAAGTGAGGAGTATGTAAAGTGCTAAGAGTCGATACTAGTCGTTTGTCTTTCCAACCACAAAAAGCCATGAATTTATTGTACCTGACTATTATTTCCCCTTTCTTCAGTTTTTTTATGTTCTTTATCTCCTCATCACATGGCATACCTTTTCTTCTTAATCGAACGGTCCCACAAGCATGTGTGTCATTTTTATATAAGCGTTCGTATAAAGTAGGAGAGGTGTACCAACTGTCAAGGAATAGGGTTCTTCCCTGGTGCAATAAGCTTTTGAATAAATCCAGCACAATAGAGCCCGATATCCCAAGTAACGCGGACTTCTGTTCATACAAAAATTGCCCACTGTATAACTTTAAATTGTACACATATCCGGTTTCAGATTCGGCCAAAATAAAGGATTTTAACCCAAATCTCGCACGCTTAGTTGGAACATATTGCTTAAATAAAAGTTTTCCTTTCCATAATAATAAGCTTTCGTCAACAGCTATGTTCTGCCCTGGGCGATATGCTCTTTGAAATCGCTGTAATAAAATATTAATAATCGGTTATGTTTTGTAACTTCTGCTAGTAACAGTATTATTGTTTTCATCTGTATCGCAGAAATGCAAGATTCGCATGATCCGTAAGAATTTTATTCTGGGCATAATTCTTCTGACAAATTGAATATTATACATCGGCTTAGTGCACCAATACAAAGATAGTGTGGGCAAGCGGACTATACCCATATATATTATGATAGCGATAAAACAATATATATCGTTGGATGTAACATTATAGTAACGCCCCGAAAAACCTTCTTTACGGCTGTATTTGTTACTTTCATTTACTATTAGTTCTATCAGCTCTTTGTCGAAAAAGAATTGAAAAATTGAAGTAGGGCAACTGCTCTCTGATAAGCCCGATTCTTTTTGTACTCCGCTACAGTTATCCATATAATTTATCACTCGTGGTTCAAAATTTTCTGTGATGGTTGGAATTTTCCAGTTTCTTTCTTCAGTTAATTTTTTCCACCGTTCAGATAATGGAATGTCATCATTATTTATAGTTAACTCTGTATCCTCGATGCTATCATTATCACTATCGCTGATACTTCGATTTCTTGAACGTCGAGGCATCATTGTCGATACTCACAAAGTGCCAACACTAAAAATTGTATTCTCAATATAATAGGGTAAACACACCAATAAATGAACATTTAAGGCTAATGAATGAACACTATTATAAAATTATGTTTGCAGCGCGATTGATTCTACGTTCTGCGAAAATTGTTTGGATATGAAGCACGAAATTAAAAGAAGTCTCTAATTAATTAGTTGCTTGTTTTAATAACTTATTTTACTCATTTTAATATAAAATGTCCATTCACTGGTACGTGTTCATTTACCCTACCTTGCTCAGAACGTGCGATGAATGATATTCAGCTGTAAAAACAGAAAACAAACGCGCAGGATATCTCGTCTTTGGCGCTTAGAGCTTTGACTTCGTGCGGACTATTGAGATTGGTGGTCGTGACGTCACCAAACAAAGATGGCCGAACAGAGTAGGTCGGTTGTAATCAGGGGTGGGCACTTCCCATATATATCTGTTGGCAAAATCAGCGCCCTCTGGTGAAATGTGCCCCTAACTAAATTAGGAAAAGCGGCAAATTTGAATCCTGGAATTATGGTATTGGTTACAAGAGAACATATGGAATCCACACACGCCGATTTTAATGTGATTTTTGTAAGAAGTTATTCCCGAAATATTTTTCTGGGAACTACTTCATACCAAATCCCCATTAAAATCGCCGTGTGCAGGTTCCACATGTTCCTGTAATCTGCAATACGACGTGAAGAATTTTTACAGTCACTGAAAGTAGATACTAAGTAAATTGATTCTAGTAGAAAAATTGATAAGCAAAAATTTTACCACACACAAGATAAAATGTATATTTTAAATTAATTATTTACACACTGTTTCTATGCAACCGCAGCCAGCCACCTACTCTTTCAGGTTCTGATTTTCGTCACCAGGTAGCGTATCGCAGTGTAGCGAATTCTAATATTGTGTCGCGGGATAGCGCGTCCGGGGCATCGTACGAACGAAATAATGTCGCGGGATAACTCGTCCGTGGCATAGTACGGACGATATAATGTCGCGGGATAACTCGTCCGTGGCGTCGTACGAACGACATAATGTTGCGGGATAACTCGTCCGTGGCGCGAGATATCTCGTCCGTGGTCGCGAAGGGGTTAACCATGCTGTCTATTAGGAGTATGTGGGGCTAAGCCGATCGGTTTGATCGTACTACTAGCCAGCAAGCCCACTCTTGCTTTACCTCCGTATGAGGCGTGGGAGAAATAAATGTACTTCACAGTTTAACAAAACAATATATGAATTTACTCTTGAGTAATGCTCGACTAGAGCGCAGGTACAAGTCTGTACTGCTTCTCCGCCGCACGCAGGCGGCTCCTCGCTTCACCCCCACTCCTTGGCTGGGGTGCGCCGGTGGCGCCGCTCCCCACAAGTATAGGCCTCGCAGTGCCATCTCCCGGCTGGGTGCGCGTTACGGCCTTGTAACTCGCAGTGCGACCTACTTTTTCGCGTGGAGCGTCGATCATCGATCCGCAATCAATGGAAGGGGTATTCTCACTTCCCGGAAATATGCGCGGATTTCCTGGGTCTCTTTGCGCTAGAACCGTTTCAAAAACCGTGCGGTCAATCGACTTGAAATTTTGACACAATGCGGACTACACTTTGAACATTAGATTAAAACACTTTTCAATGATTTCTTATCATTTTTGTTCCGGTATCGAACCTTCTTAATGCAAAACGCATTTCATTCGGTCGCAAAAACGTAATTTGTAAAAGGAGTGCTTTAATGTTTTTTAAGAGCACCAGTTGCTGAATCCCACCCATTCATCATGTGTATGCTCGTACATTAATGATGGTCTATACTGTATTATTACAGTCTCTGTTCAGCCGTCGAGGTTAACGTTAGAAAGTGTGACCTCATGTGAGACTCATCAATTTCATGGGCTCGTTAATCTGTTGCGATCCATTGCTGCTCTAGTCACTGCTTTTTCATCAGTTCTTAGCCAGCTTATTATTCCTGTTTCTTGGATGTATCGACCCTGTGGAGACAGTTTTTTAATCGTTCTGGTTGTGTCTTGTTCTCGTCCCCAATTATTATTCGGTCCGGGTCTTGACTTTAATCTAAGGATTAATTACAAGTTCGTGATATCATAATGCCGATTGGTTCCAAGAAGTACAAGGAGTGCTGTGTCGGTGGTCAGCCCGATCACCTGCCCGGATTGTAGGGTAATCACCCACTCTGGTCCCTCCTGCCTGAACCGTTCGGATCATCGATGGCATAACGGCCGACTTTTGAATTTACGTTTTGGATTCCCCGTGTCTCATACCGACCGCACTGGGGCTCCAACGATACAATCACTCACGTGATCACCATCAGCTGATGAATTGAAGGATGGAATGAGGAGCGAGTTCGCCGTTTTTCGTGAAAAAATACTCTCCTGCAGTAGATCGGAGCTCGCGGACATGCGGTCTGAGATCAACACTCTGTCTAAGCGTGTCCGCCTGCTTGAAGAGAATCCCACGTACACTTTTGGACAGTCGCACAGTGGTCCTAAGTAACACTTGTAGCAACGAATAATTCAAATTAATCAAATTAATAAGGAGAAGCTTCTTATATCTTGTATTGTTTAATAATAAACATATAAATCGATGTTTAAAATCATGAAAAGTTCGAAATTCGATTTGTTATTAATTTTTTCCTGTAGCATTGAAAAATAGCAAATTTATATTAGTGGATAATTTATTTAATGTGATGAACATGTGATTTATTCAATTACCATGTATATGCAGTTTTTTATTATTAATTTCTATACATTTTATTATTAAAATTCAAAAAAACCAAATTACTATCTGATTTCTGGAGAATTTCAGAGTCATCATCAGAGTTATGATCAGAGTCATGATGTATTGGTGGAATTTCTGGGTCCGCTATTACATTGACAACCTCTTTGTTTAATGCCGTTTCATTTTTCCATATCACTGACGTTGTTTTTGATATACTAGATATGATCGGATCAGATGAAAATAATAAAATGTGAAACAAATCTACTATTGTCTTTTTTCTAGATATTTTTCTTGTATTTAGTTCCCTGTATTTTAAAATCTTTATTCCTGGATTCCAGGGCTTTCTTTGACATCATTCCTATGGGTATAATAGCTTTTTTTAATAATGTCTGCTCCATGAATTAATATTTTATGGATGCTGGATGGCATGTAGTACCGTGGATATAAAGAAACGATTTTTTAGCTGTGTCTTTCGCATATTTTTTGAATGTATCGATATTAATTGTCTTGACACAAGGCAATGCTCGAAGAATAACTGAAAAATTATATATTAGATCCATTGTAGAGATGTTATAATTCCCGCCCGGCGATTAGTAAGGAGATCAATTACGCGATGGTGTCGCGAAGTAGTCTTTATGTTCTTACATTTATGGCTCTAGGTCAATCACCGATATATGATAATCGTGCGTCGCGATTCTTTTTTCTTGTTTCCGCGGTTTGATCGAGAACACTATCCACTGCGGCTGCCTATTTTGGTGCATGGAAGCCGCCCGCCACGAGAAGATTGTGTAGTTGGCGGATTTTCTCGCGTGCGGAGTCAATGGTATACGCTCCCGACAGAATATCGTCAACGTAAATTTCTGACCTTACTATATTTGCAGCGAGTGGATATCGAGGACCCTCGTCGTCGGCAAATTGCTGGAGTACACGTAGCGCTAAGAATGGAGCCGCTGTAAGCCCATATGTGACAGTCGTAAGATGTTGGGCCACTGGCACTTCGTTCTCATTAGGGGACCATAGGATTCGCTGGTAATCCCAGTCATCGCGATGCACTCGTATTTGGCGATACATCTTTTCTGTATCTGCGCTGAATACGATGCGATACTGGCACCAGCGGAGAAGAACTGCGATGATGTCGATCTGCAATTTGGGCCTAGGCATGAGGTGTTGATTTAATGAAAGCCCTAAGTTTGTTTTTTTGCGATCCGTTGAATACAACTTGGAGTCGCGTGGTTGCGCTTGATTCCCATAATACTCCGTGGTGATAAAGATAGTAAACGTGGTCAAGCGCGTCATTGGGTTCCGGAACTGGTACCATGTGTCCTAGAGTTCGATATTCCGTGAGGAAGAAGCTATAGAGATTCTTGAAGGTCGAGTACGCGCGACTCCGTCGATGAACACGCTGGAGGGCTCGTTCAGCTGGCGCATGTGAATCACCTAGATGTGTTGGTCGAGATTTGAATGGAAGACGAACAACGTACCTTCATGAGTGTGTGCGTAATTGTGTTGCTTTGAAATGCTCTTCACACTGGGCTTCGTCTTTGGTGTGCTGAGTCCAGAATCGTTCGATCAATGAGTTGAGATCTCCGAGGTCGCTGCCGCCATGAAGCGCAGTATGATCAGAGGAGGTTGCTGTCTACAAAGATACCGGTCCCGACACGATCCGTCCGAGAGCTGTTTCCTGCGCGATCGGTGCTTTTGGAGGACCTTGGCGAAGACCTCCTCGAAGTGGACTCCCGTAGACATCAGCGCCGAGGATGATGTCGATTTTCCTGGATTTAGGGTACTCGGGATCGGCAAGTGTCAACCCTTCGAGATGATGCCTGCTTTCTTGCGCGATTGATTGAGTGGGTATTTGTCCGGTTAATTGCGGCAGAATGTACGCGATGACCGTAAGCTCAAAGGTTTGGTCTGTTCCCGCTCGGAAATGTAATTCGACCGCTCCTCGAGTTGTTCGATTTTTCTGCGCACCAATGCCGATCAAAGGAATCGGCGCTCGTAATCGCGGAAGGTGTAGCATTTGTACTAAAGATTCCCGAATAAATGACATTTCAGCGCCGTGATCAAGTAAAACTCTTGCATGATCTGGAGCCCTATTTTGAACGATAAACTCGATTGATACCGTTGCTAGAAATACCCGACGCTACCTTATCGATGGTGGACGCGTTCAACACCTGAGCTGCGTGATGAGCTGCTGACGCTCCCTTCTCCTGCGATTCGGCACGTTCGCGGGTCGGAGCAACCGTGGGTTGCGGGGACGAAGAGGTTCCCCACTAGTTCGCGACTGTTCCGTGGATGGACGTGTGGTGGCGACGATCACAGACCCGACCATTGAGCTCTATACTAACTGCAGATTGAACAGAGCAATGGCGGCCGGTCAGACAATTAACACAAAATAGTGGAGATTGCTTTCTCTGTCTTCTGTATAGTGCATGTCAGTGAAGTTACCCGCGCACACATATATACATAACACAGATAGTACAGAGTGAGAGGGATAATAAGAAGAAGGATAGGTTCACCCCTTAATCTTCTATTTCCCTCGGACCGCTGTCGCCTATACTTCTTCCCACTGCTGTTCACACTCCAGTTAGTATAGAGCTCAATGGACCCGACACCGTTTTGTTGACGGCACGCACTCACTTTGTGTTGTCCGAGGCAATTATAGCACAATTGTTTTTGATCGACTAGCTCTCACCGTTCTTCGATTGTTTTACCCCGATATACCGCGCACGTTGAAATGTAATGATTTTCCCCGCATGCCGAGCACGGAGAGGTGACGGCGGCTGCCAAATGAACCTTCATTTGATGGCTGAATTTTTTGCGTGTTCATTCGTTCGAGGCTTGCTTGCTGGAGCGCGCGCTTCGAGAGCTTCGAGGGTTTGAATACGACCCTGGAGAAAGTCCTCTAACTCTGCGAACGTGAGAGGTTCTGACTTGGAGCCAAGGTGTTCCTCCCATGACTTATGCGTTTCGTGGTCCAGTAGTCGCACGATATGATGGACGAGAATCCAATCCCAATGCTGGAATGGACCACCGGCGGTTTCAAGAGCTTCAAGCGCTTCCGTTATGTTGCCGAAAACTGTTTTGAGGTCACTTAATGACTCACGCGTCAACGGCTTTTTTTTTAAATATGGTGTCCAAGTACGCGTTCACGATTAACCTTTTATGTTGATAGTGTTTTACTAGCTTGTTCCACGCCCGCTCGAAATTCTCCTCCGTAACGGCTATATTCGGGATTTTCTTTGAAGCTTCGCCGGTTATGTGCGTTTTTATGTATTGCAATCGTTCGACATCTGATAAGTCCGAGTTGCGGTGGACGAGAGCCTTGAAGAGGTCACGAAACGGCGGCCACTCCTGATATGCCCCGGAAAACCGCGGGAGAGCGATCTTTGGCAAACTTCGTGTTACCAACGGTGATGTTCCGTGAGCACCCGCACTTTTTTACTGTTTAGGGCGTGCAGTTCTTGCGACACACTGCGAGTAGGTATCGTCCGCAAAGTATGGATGTGTTTGCGTTTTATCGTTTCGCGCGATGGAGAGAGTTTCATAATTGGTCTGGAATTTTTGCCAATTCGTTTTGAGCGTTTTGATGCGTGCCTTGACCGCGAATTGCGTTTTCTTTTCGGCACCGAGTTTCTTTACGTTTTTCATTGCTCGCGCGATGAGCCCGTACAAATTGATTTGGACCTCGACGAGCGCTTCGAACGAGGCCATGATTGAGTCACGAGTGATTGCGCTGGTGAATTCAGGCAATTTGAGAATTGTCTACACTCACTTCTCCGATATGATTGTCGACACTTCGATTGCACTCGCGTTACTCCGGCTCGAAGGACCAAAAACTATTAGATTTTAGAGGTGGAGGTTGAAATAAAGCGATTAGAATTGATAAGAGTCCTGATTTATTTCTGTTTGCTCGACGGTTGAGCTGAGACTGAGTTTTGAAAAGGAGAGATCAGGGAAAGAAGGGTTCGAGGAAGTAGAGAGAGAAGGAACGTCAGAGGACAGACAAGGATCTACAGAGGAGAAGAAGGGGAAATAACAGAGTGACGCGAGCGTCAGGTCGAGTCGGTACAATCAGCTGATTGATAGTCGGTACAATCAGCTGATATCGTTTCTGACTAGTTTTGACAATCTTAAACAGTAATATAACAGGAAACGAACCAAAAGTGATCGTAATTCGTCACTGTGATTGTAATGTT
Organism: Andrena haemorrhoa; assembly: GCA_910592295.1. Taxonomy (NCBI): domain Eukaryota; kingdom Metazoa; phylum Arthropoda; class Insecta; order Hymenoptera; family Andrenidae; genus Andrena; species Andrena haemorrhoa. The sequence goes on from OU342942.1 coordinate 24,496,449, forward strand.
ATAACGGGGTAGGGTTTCACTAAATCACACACCCGGCTCGAAGCCTAAATAATACTTTATTACTCTAACCTCTGTAGTCGTCTCGTGCGAGGCGTACCGCTGACTGCCGTTCGGCACAGCGCCCCGCTCGACGCGTATACAAACAATAGCGCATCGATCTACTCATCGATCCGCTCGGCGCGTATATTACATCTCTTTCTTCCTTAATATTTTACACACTTTAGCTAAGTGCATACGTGTAATAATATAACTATAATACGGTACATTTTCTTAAGTCTACCTAATCCTATGAACTCTATATTCGCCATATCGGTCCGGTGCCTTTCTATTTCGTTTCGGCCTTCCTGAACTGCTTTCATCTATCGCTTCGGTTTCTCTATCGCTTTCGCTTTCTCTCTGTACATCAGTTTCATTTCATTCTTCGGTCATACCTGGTTCCTCCCCTACTACCTCTTTCTCTTCGTCCGAATCTACTATTTTCCTCACATCTGTAAAATTTCTTTTATACTGTTTTCCCTCCTTCGATTCTACCGTTACTGTATTTCCTTTTCTATCTGTAACTATAAATTCCCCGGTTCCAAAATTCGTACTTAACTTATTTTCCTTTGGTTTCTTAACTAATACTTTATCCCCACGCTTTACCGTACTATCTTTGGCATGATGCACTTTATCATAATACTCCTTCCCTTTTTGTTTCTTCCACGCGTCCTGTTCTCTTACTTCCTCCTCTACGAATTTTTTCTTCCCTAACACAGGTAGCTTTGTTCTTAATTTGCTATTGAACATCAGTTCCGCTGGCGAAACTCCTGTTACTGTATGCGGTGTCGACCGATACATCAACAGGAATTTTAATAATTCCTCTCGCCAATTTCTGTTTTCCGCATGCGCTATTTTGAGTCTTTTTAGAATACTCCTATTCTGTCTTTCGACTTCGCCATTTTCCTGGGGCCAATATGGCGCGGTATGTGAAATCTTTACATTATTTTCACTTAGCCACGTTTTTAATTCCGCGTCTGTAAACTGACGTCCATTATCGCATACAACTATTTTCGGAAGTCCGAATCTCGCGAACATTTCAAACAAGTGTTTCTTTATAATTTCTGCGCTTGTATTCCTTAAAACTACTACATACTTCGAAGTATCGACTAAAATAATCTGTAACAACTAAAATACTTTCCCCGCTGGGAAGTGGTTCCATCAGGTCCATTGCTATTGATTCCCACGGCCCTTGTGGCAACGGATTGGGTTTCAGAGGTGATGGTACTGTCTTTTGTACCAGTTGACACCCCCTACAAGATTTTACCGCTTTTTCCGCGTCTTTATCTATCCCTTCCCACCAAACCTTGCTCCTCAATCTGTGTTTCAGTGTGGGCTGAATCTAGCGTTTTCCTTTTCAATGATTCTGGGATCACTATTCGCGTACCTCTCAAAATTATATTGTCGTTAAGGGGGTAGACACGTCACGTGACCTGGCCGATTTGGCAGGTCGGTATTACAGCAGGTTTTTTCTGCACAGAAATGGTAATACCCATAGATACGCGGCTGCCTGGTGCACGCGAGAGGGGGCTGTTTGTAATTTCCGTATTCTATTCTGAATAAGGAAAGAAATTCTCGGCTGTTGCGTTGACTTGTAAAAATTTAAACGAAAAGTCTACTAGTACTGCAAACGTAGAAAATTCATTGTACATTTTAATTACTTGAAATGTGATTATGCTATAATATTCTACATTGGCAGTAAGAAATTATAATTGAAACGGACAAATAGATGAGGGAATGTCCCCAGAAAATGAAATTTATTAGTTTAGACATCTTTTTATTAGCAAAACACTGAAACAGATCATGAAGGTTATACGCTTATTATAAGATAATTAAACGTCCTATGCAGAAAGCAGTTATGACCAAACATTATGTATAAAATTGTGTTGGATGTTGAATTGGACTAGTGAAAATGCGCAGGCTGGATGCGGGTGATTATTGTGTGTTCCGCTCCTCGAAGTGACAGAAAATATAACTTATGTATATGCTAAATGACAACAAATGTTTAGTGGCTGTTACGTTCTTTTACGCTACATTTGTGAACTTTTTATCATCCTTCGAAAACATTATTATTACGCCGCAACAGTATCTTTAGCAAATCGGGTATAGCATATAGGTTATATTTTCTGTCACCATCTGTCACTTCGAGGACAGAAAATTCGCTCATGAAATCCGCTACTGAAAATGCGCAGGCTGGATGCGCGTGATTATTATGTGGTCGGCTCCTCAAAGTGACAGAAAATATGACTTATATGCTATACCCGATTTCCTAAAGATACTGGGGTGGCGTAATAATAATGTTTTGGAAGAATGATAAAAGGTTCACAAATGTAGCGTAAAAGAACAAAATAGCTACTAAACATTTATTGTCATATAGCATATACATAGGTTATATTTTCTGTCACTTCGAGGAGCGGACCACATAATTATCACGCGCATCCAGCCTGCGCATTTTCAGTAGTCCGGTCGGCGTCATGGAGGGGGTACTTCCTCCAGCCTGCATTTGCGGTAGTTGGAACGATATTTCTGATTTCTGAGCCCAGAGTACATACGTACGATACGCATCAAAACCGGCAACCTCCTTTCGGAAGTTTGGCAACGTTGCATGTCACTACACTTTTCGGAGTAATATTTGGGATTTTGGTGAAACTTGGATATGTGTAATACATTTAGTGTTATATAAACGTATTTCAAGGATTTTTCAAAATTTTCAAAATTTGTGGAAATTGACTTTTTTTCATTAAATTGTAACTGTTGAACAAAGAGACAGATAAGAATGAGCTTTTGGGTGCTTACAGTAGGGAAATAAGAGTACCTAATAAAAATTATGACATTGAAAAAGAAACAAATTTTAGACCATTTATTTTGAGATTGTTCTCAACAAATGCAATTTTATACTAGCAGGACAATATTTAAAAATTTAAAAAAAAATGAGAATATAGGCCTACTTGTGCTGTTTACGGGCACGTTTTCAGAAACGCGGAGATTTTAAAATTGGTCGCATGAAAATTAATTGAATGTGACGCTGTGTCGCCCAGCATCCGCTCGACAAATTCAACCATATTTTATAGTACGACTTTCAAGGCCGCGCAAGGTTAGGAATGAAAGAAATAGATAGTTCAATATTGTAGTACGCACGGCTCAGCCAGTCGAGCCGGTGAAAGATTAGAAAGGAGACAGTGTTACACGTATTCAGCAAATTCTGTCGCATCGTCCCTCGGTCCGAAATTTAATTTTTACGATGTAAATAGGTATAGGTATTCAGCGAACAGTATTCTCCGATGCTCGCGGTTACTTTGTCGCTGTCAATGGGTTGTAAAAGAGAAGGATAGAACGAGGGTCGTAGCAGCCGAGAAATTGCCAGCAACATTATGCAGGACCACTTATTTAGCGGAAAGGGAACACCTACAGGAGTGTGGTAACGTGTGCATGAAGACGTCGCTGACGCACACATTACCACTATGCTCTAAACAAAAATGTTTTCTTATTTTACAATATAGGTATTCACTGATTGAAATTAGAATAAGTCACATGTTATTTTAAGTTTTTTTTCGTAACCCCGTCTGCGTTTTAAATATTAACTAAGGACTATTTAACTTAGCAGATAGGACCGTAAAGAATTACAAAAAAATCAGGGAGTCAAGTGTTGACTGATTTGGACACTTTTCCTTGTTATATGTTTGATACAATAGTCGGAAGAATAAAAAAGAAAAATAATAGGAGCAATAATTGCTCGTAACTTCCACATTCTGAAAATATGGTATCAGTAAATCAATATTTCCAGTATTAGTAAAAAGTTCCAATCTCTCCCTTTCCCTTTTATTTTAAATAATGTGGCCATATAATTATAACATAAATTTGACAGCGATTTCAAGTGATGTATGTGTTACGGTAAAAGCGTTAATTTAGTAAATGTTTACAGTTCCTAACAGTTCTTAGTCAATGTATGCCTAAAATGCATATAACCTAACCTACAATCGTACGAAAATGAATACATTGACTACATCACGCTTTTACTGTGGCACATGTATCCAGCTAACGCTTCAGTTTTGCTACGATTCCACGTTGGCAGTCCTCCCAAGTAGGCGCCATCTCGTAGTCACTACCTGAACTAAATTTGTCACGTGACTTGCTCTGTATTATCGTCAAAATGGCGGAACTCGTATTTGGGAATGCAGTCACGGGAATACGCTTTTCGTCCTTATATGAGCAGATTTTGAGCTGGGTCAAGTCTCATTCGAAAGAGGAAGGTTCGGTGCAGCGGGCTCTGGTCATCGTTTGAGTCACAAAACGCTTTTAGTGACCTAAAAATACTTGGATTCATGCGGGTGTATTTTGTCGACTTTTGCTCTACTTTGAACACTCATAATATTAGATATCAACACAATCTCGTTAAACCATGACCAGAGCCCACTGCACTGAATCTTCCTCTTTCGAAGACCTCGCCCAGCCCAAAATTCGCTCATATAAGGACGAAAAGCGTATTCTACGAAACCCATGTTTTGGGCCAGATTATGTCGGTATACAGAGCGCTGCATTACCCGTGTCTACCCCCTTAACGCATAATTCATCTTTTAATATTTTAAATCGCGAGTTTCCTAATGCCTCCCAATCGCCTGTCTTCAGCGCTCTTCTCACTTCCGTTAACCTTTTATCTTTCCCGGATTCAATATTTATTTCCTCCGTCTTTAACGCGCACGGTGTTGCTGATTCTACTACCCACGCGATATATCTACCGTCCTTCTCGCTGGCGGCTCTTTCTCCGTTTTTAATACTTAAGCGAGATAGCACATCTGTAATGTTTGACTTTCCTTTTTCGTATACAACTTTATGTTTAAACGATTGAAGTCGTAGCACCCATCTCTCGATTCTCGCGTTAGGTTTTGATCTCGGCGCAAATATGTATTCAAACGCTTTGTGATCTGTCATTAGCTCAAATTCGGTGCCATAAAGCCAATTGTAAAACCGTTCGCACGCATACACTAATGCTAACGCCTCCTTTTCCGTTTGTGAATATCGTTGTTAACGGATTTCTGCATTTCAACGCCATCTCCCAGACCTTTAGTTAATTAGGCCGCGGCGCCTGCGCTCTGACTCACGCGGAGCATCGATCATGCCTCCCTTCCATCGATCGGCGACTTTATTGTAAATAGTGTGAATAGTTAAATTTAAAGTGTAATATCTAAGGTAAAAGTTCGCCCTCAGTAACTCCATAGAAACTCTCGCGAATTCACAGTTCCTTGTCAACGTGCGTGATCCGATTTTGCTAACATTTTCTGTAGCTTCTGGAACGTTCGGGATTCCTCGCGAGTGTTGTGGACAGCCGTCGCACGTGACCTCTAGAACAATGAGTCACCTTATTGCTAGCCAAAATGATCTTAACGGCCGTACCTCGCGCGCGTACGAGAATTTAAAAAAGCTAGGCGCGAATAACTGGAACAAGGCTAATTTATCAACAAGACTAGAGTCCCTTCGGAAAAACTGGGCCAAATTCGAGGCGCAGCATGATAAACTGCTCGAACTGATCAGCGATCCGGTGGTCGCAAGGGACGCGTACTGGATGGAAAACCAGCCATCAGCAATGGAAGAGGTGTTCCTCACCCAGGAAGCCCTGCTGGTTGATAAATTAGACGAGATCATAAAATTTGAGAAAGTAGCAGAACGAACCGTGGAGAGGTTGTCCATGGACGAGTCGAGCCACGTGGCTGGAGCTGGAGCCGTTCGATCCAAGGCCTCGCTTCCAAGGATCCCGCTGCCCAATTTCGACGGCCAACACAAGGACTGGCCATCTTTCCAAGGACTTTTTCAATCCCTCGTCGTGAAGGATACGACATTATCCGACGCTGAACGCCTACATTACTTATGGGGCGCCCTGAGCGGTGACGCAAAAAAGCTCCTTCGCAGTCTGCCAGTACGAGAGGAGAACTTCAGCGCGGCGTGGAAGTTGCTAGAAAGACGTTATGATAATCAGCGGTTATCGGTGAAGGAACTAATGGCGGCCATTTTCGACTTACCGGAGCTTACTCGAGAGTCCGAGTATGATCTCAAGAACTTTTACTATACCCTGAGCGATTCCGTGGAGGCCCTCGGAGCCCTGAATAGGCCCTATAACGCCAGCGGCGACTGGCTCGTACACCTGGTCGTGGGAAAGCTCGACCCCCAATCACGGCGTGAGTGGGAAACGCTGCACGGCCAGACAAAGGATCCCTCGACCTTCGAAGAGCTGCAGACATTCCTAGAGGGACGTCTCAACACCGTGGCAGCCTTGGAGGCGCAGCGTAAGGGACCGGAAGGCCGAGCAGGGAAGCCAGCTGCAAAACAAAGAAACACGAAGGTGCTACAGGTGAGCAAAGCCAATAGCTCGGCTGAGCAATGTAGCCTTTGTGGTGCGGGTCATTTTATATTGTTTTGCTCGGACTACAAAACTAAGAGCCCGAAAGAGCGCCGAGATATTCTATTAACTAAACGCCTTTGCTTCAATTGCCTGGGAAAACACCTGGCCGCCGACTGCAAGTGTGAGAAGCGGCGTCAGGAGTGTCGGCAAAAACATCACACTTCCATCCACGACGGGGTAACCAACCATGCTCCAGCCGATTCCACGGAGGTTTCGGTCCACGTGGGAAAATCCGAAGCGAGGGAGAGCCTCTCTCAAAACGTGATGAGTTTTCCCCCGGTGCTTTTAGCTACAGCCAGAATAGTGGTGCGGTCACCCGACGGCGAATCCAGAGTGGTGCGGGCGTTGCTTGACCAAGGGAGTGAGATATCGCTGGCCACGGAAGCCTTGGTGCAACTACTGCGATTATCGAGACGGCCTTCTAACGTACGAGTAATCGGGATTGGTAATCAGCGGACGGAGAGAGTCCGAGGGAGCGTCCAGCTGGAATTCGCACCACATGGAACTGACGAACCACGGCAGGTAACCACAGCGCTGGTACTGCCGCGAATTACTGCGTATGCTCCTCAGATTATTCATCACCGAGAAGCTTGGACTCACCTGCACGATCTCCCGCTGGCCGACCCGGACTTCACCGGCAGTACCCAAATCGATGTCCTGCTGGGTGCCGACGTCTACTCGATGATCTTGGAGGACGGCTTCCGTAAGGGGCGAGAGGGTGAGCCCATCGCCCAGAAGACCAGGTTGGGCTGGATAATTTCTGGCCGTGCTACACCCGAGGACCACGCCGAATCGCTGACGCCTAGTGGACGTGTCACCCTCAAGTGCGTAATCGAGGATGATCTCACGCCGCTAGTCCAGAGATTCTGGGAGCAGGAAGAGGTGACGGCAATTACCACTCTCGGGGCTGAGGAGCAGGAATGCGAAGAGCATTACGCAAACACTCACCAACGCTTAGCATCAGGACGTTATATGGTACGCCTCCCCTTCAAGGAGACGCAAGGATTGGGCGAGTCTCGAGCCGGGGCCGCCCGAATGCTACACAGAATGGAGATAAAGTGCCGTCGGAACCTCAACTTCAAGGAAGCCTACCGGTCGTTCCTGTGTGAGTATGAGGAGTTACGGCATATGTCTAAAGCTACAAAAATTTACACAGATAACGAGTGCTACTACCTGCCGCACCACGGAGTCCTGAAGGAGAGCAGCACCACCACGAAGCTTCGAGTGGTATTCAACGGTTCCTACGTGACGAGCTGTTATGAAACGAAACGTAACTCATAACACCTGGTGTAACGAACACCAGCAAGCTCAGCAAGATGCGCAATCAAAAGAATTCGCATACGCTACGAGGCCGAAGATCCACAGGCGGAGACCATTAGGCCTCCCCCCGCGATCACCAAACCGCGACCCCAAACCTTGTATATAAACCCACGTCCGAACAATCAAAGAGACGGTCAGTCAGTCACAGTCACATTGTAAAGATCAGTTACGCGATCACTCCCGTGATCGCCCCGTTGACAACAAGTCACTCAATAAACCTTGTTCAAAACCTACGGTGAGTTCTAACTCTTTAATCGGCAACAATCCACTACCTCTCGGCTCAACCCGAGAATCCCGTTCCCGGTATCATCACCCGAACTATTGGAGCCCGAGGAACAACCCGTTCAAGGGACAACCGCGAAGTGACGATAGATTCTCGGAGAGAATCTCCTCACCAGCAATCCCTCACAACAGAGCTCCGGGAAGGCACTGAACGACCTCCTCATGGTAGGACTTAATCTGCTACCGTGTCTACCTCATGTTCTACTGCGCTGGCGAACACACCGCATCTGCTTGACCGCCGACATCGAGAAGATGTTTCGGCAGATACTGGTGCACCCAGAGGATCGGCGATTCCAAAGGATACTGTGACGCCAACGAGAAGAGGATGTCGTGAGTGATTACGAGCTCAATACAGTCACTTACGGTTTGGCTTGCGCTCCCTATCTGGCTATTCGCACGCTGCGTCAACTGGCCCAGGATGAACGCACCAGGTTCCCACGCGCTGCGGCGATTCTGCAAAGAGACGTCTACATGGATGACGTGCTTACTGGCGCTGATTGCGAAGCGGAGGCACGAGCAATCCAAGCGGAGCTGCGCAAGCTCTGCAAGGCGGGCGGATTCAATTTAAGGAAGTGGGTATCAAACAGCTCCACATTACTGGAGAACCTCCCAGGCGAAGAGGTCCCCTCGGCCGTCAACTGGGAGGAGGACACACTCCACTCTGCGCTGGGAGTGCATTGGCATGCGAGAGAGGATGAGTTCCGAGTCCAGGTGGCGGAAGACGCTGCCAGTCCTCCCGTCACTCGTCGCACGGTCCTCTCCCGCGTCGCCCGGATCTTTGATCCACTGGGACTGCTGGCACCGGTAACTATAACAGCCAAAATTTTCTTGCAATCTCTTTGGTTGTTAAAGCTAGACTGGGACACTACACTACCACCAACTGACGCACGAGAGTGGACCCAGTTCTTGTCGGACCTGCCGAGCCTGGCAGCTGTCCGTGTGCCCCGCTGGCTGGGACTGCACGCTAAGGTCAAACAACTAGAAGTCTACGGGTTCGCTGACGCTTCGGAGAGAGCCTTCGCCGCCGTGGTCTATTTACGAGTCGTGGACCACGACGACCACGTGCAGTCATACTTGGTGACGGCCAAGACAAAGGTGGCACCACTGAAACGGGTCACCCTACCGAGGCTTGAACTGTCTGCTGCTGCCTTGCTAAGTCGCCTCGTGACTGGGACCAAGGGGTCTCTCGAGCTGGGCGACGTCCCCACCCACCTGTGGAGCGATTCCCGGATCGTATTAGATTGGATTCGGGGCCATCCTTCCCGGTGGAAAACTTATGTGGCGAATCGGGTAGCTGACATCCAGCGGGAGTTACCCAACGCACGTTGGCATCACGTGCCAGGAAGCGAGAATCCTGCGGACTGCGCTTCCAGGGGGCTGCCACCCAATCAATTGGAACACTTCGAGCTGTGGTGGAGGGGGCCAGCCTGGCTCACCGGGCCTCCGCTCTGGTTGAACGACGACGCACCACAAGGGGAGGGTACCAACCTGCAGGCCAAAACCACAGTCCACAGCGGCACGGGTGAGAAGGAGCCCACACCCAACTCCTTACTAACAGCATACGGGACGCTGGCGGTAGCTGCCTGTCACCTGGGGAACTAGAAGCAGCCCGGACGCACTGGATCAGGGTGATTCAGCGTCAGGAGTTCCAGGCCGACTACTACCAGCTACAACGGGGCGTCCCACTGGCGAGTCGCAGTAAGCTACTACGATTCACTCCCTTCTTAGATTCCCAAGGGCTACTGCGGGTGGGCGGACGCTTGAGGCATGCTGCGCTGCCATCATGGGAGAAACACCCGGTCTTATTACCGAAGGAAGGGCCGTTCGTGGACCTGCTTATCGATGAAGCTCATCGTAGAACTCTACATGGGGGCACTCAACTTACCTTGGCTGCGCTGCGGCAAAGGTATTGGATTCTGCGGGGTCGCCAGCGCGTCAAGGCCCACATCCACCACTGCGTCACCTGTCTTCGCTGGAGGGCCGCGCCAGGCCAGCAAATCATGGGGGATCTGCCGGCCTACCGGGTCACGCCAGCCCGACCCTTTCTCCAAGTGGGCCTGGATTACGCTGGGCCCTTCACTCTGCTGGCTTCTCGGGGCAGGGGTCAGCGAACCCTCAAGGGCTATGTTGCCGGATTTTTAAAATTTCCAGTTCTTTTGCCGTTTTATAACCTAGAATCGATCGCCCCTTTCCTTTTAAAACTATAAAATTCGCTCGCGACTTTTTATTCTTAACCTCAACGTCGCACCAAAACTGTCCTAATAGCTTGAGCGCCGTATTATGTCCGTACGGGTATATATCTTTTTCTACATACCTACTTGTTTTGCAAATGATTCTATTCTCTTTCCACCACTTCCATGTTTCCTCATCGATAATATTACATTGCGCACCTGAATCTATTAGCAGGTTTAATACGATACCGCCTATTTTAATGTCCATACACTGTCCATCTTGCACTGCATTGATCCAGGAGCCCGCTCGCAATCCAAATGTATATCTCGATCCATCCATACCGGCACCTTTATCCAGTTCCCCGATCCTTGCCCTGCCACGTGGTGGTTCTCTCCTTTTCCCGTTGTTCGACGTCGTCACTGACTTGCACACCTCCGCAAAATGGCCTCTTTTTCCACATTTATTGCATGTCTTCGATTTCGCCGGACACTTTTCATCTTTGTACGAATGTCCAGTATATCCGCATCGAAAACATTTGTTGTCCTTTTTCTTCTGCGCCATCTTGTCATGTCTCTTGTCTCTTTTCACGCTGTGCGTGGCCGCAACCGTTGATACCTCGATCTCTTTTGTTTGTAGTTCGATCGCCTCGATTGTTCGAGCAATTTCCATGGCGTCCTGTAGCTTGAAGTCTCCCTTCTCCAGCAGCCGACGTCTTATTCTATTCGAAGCACATTTTTCCACGATTTGACCACAGATTTCCAATTCTTCTGCTTGAAATTCACAGTTCTTAGCTTGTTGTCTCAACCTCGTGATATACTGGTCCATTGTCTCGCCCTCATTTTGTTTCAGCTGCCGAAACACATGCCTCTCATACGCCATGTTTAATTTCGGCTTGAAATGCGTCGTGAGAACGTCTATTGCCTTTTGATATGGGTCTTCTCCTGCCGCAACAGAATCTGCATCTGGCAGTGTATAGAAAACGTCCTGCAATTCGAGACCTCCATAGTGTAGTAACAATGCTTTCTTCCTGCTCTTGTCCCTGACATTCTTGCTTGCACCGCACAGTTCGAGAGCTCTGAGCCACCGCTTCCATCTCGCGAATGTTGGGTTTGAATAAATTCGAAGCGTGGTTTTACGTGTGATAAACTGTATGAACAGAACTGGTGTTTATTTCTAAGTGTACAAATATGAGTACAAGAATCTGCAGACTTATGCAGAACAATATTAGACAAAAATAAATGGTTTTTACTTAGACACGTTTTACATTTATGTATTCTCTTACAATGTTCTTACGAGAGTGGCCTAGTGGCTTCGACTACAAAGGAGCTTCCGGACCGCCTGACTCTCGTACCGGACTCCTTCCGTTACGACTTGTTTGTTTCGGCGCCCTTTTCAAATATACTTAAAATTACTTCTCAACACTATCCCTTAATTTTACAGTCTTCAAAAATTTTATAACATTAAACTCAAACATTTGAAACTTTTAATAATAAAGAAAAACTAAACAATTATGTGTATTACTGGTGATCAGTTCAGTTTACTAAATACTTTTTGCAATTGTTAAACTTGTTAATCCCTAACGCTTTCGTGAATATGTCAGCTATCTGACAGTCTGTTGGACAATACTTAATTTTCAGAACTTTCTTATTTACTTGTTCATGTATGAATCTATATTTAACATCTATGTGCTTCGAGCGTCTATTTATTATCCCTGTTTCTATCAGACTTATTGCACTTTGATTATCTATATTTAGTGTTACATCTATCGGCTTATCTATCAGTTCTTTTAAGAGTGATCAACAGACGCGGTCGCGTCTGGAAGCTAATTCCCCCTTCCCCTCTACCCATAGGCTCACTGAGCGACCCTGTCTCTATACACGAAAGATAGCAAAATTGACAGGTCGTCGGAGCTATTTTAGCCTTATTATCTTATTTTATGACATAGTGCCGGTGGTTTTACATGATTAAGCGAATCATTTTTTTTTTCGAACCCATATGTCGTTTTACTTAATGTATCAAGCTATTTGTCTAAAAGATATAAGATTTATTCTCAATTAATAGTTATAAAAGTGATACTTTTAGGATTACGAGGTATGACGTCACGTTTTCCTCCTCCACTTGACGCCAGTAGGTGTCGCCTCGAAAGCATAATTTATAAATGTCACTTGGCTGTCATTCAATCATCATAACCTGCTAGTTGTTAACATTTTTGAAATGTCATGATGGTAAAGAAGACCCTTTCTCCTGAAAACCGTCCTTTCCGAAAACCTTTTTCCAGAAATCTTAAAATGTCACTCCTCTGCCCTACCCCCCTCAAGTACATGGAAAAGACGAGGGCAAAGAAGAGTATTATTCGTACTTCTACGTAAGATATAGCTCTATGTAAAATTTCGTTAGATTAATTTTGTCGTTGTCAATACATTTCTATACTGATGTACCATCACGTATCATGCATGAATATGAACCGCTTTGAGGATGAAGACCATTATGAAATAGGGTACTTAGTAATTTATAACAAATTATGAAAAAAGTAATGAAATCTCCCCCCCCCCCCCCCCATAAACATGACTCATGTATGAAAGAAGCTAATTCCCTTTCATTCACGAAAAAAGTTCACCTGCAAAGATTGTGAAATCAACTTTGCTAATTCCAATTGTACCTTTAATTCGCGAACACAATTAAAAAAGTTCTCACGCAAAGATTGTGAAATCAACGTTGCTAATTCAATTGTATTCTCGTTCTCCGCTCGAACACTGATTACTCTGTCACTTTTTATACTTGAAATTCCTTTATTGGCCACAAATCAATTCAGTGCTCAGATTTTCAGTTTCGGTTTTAAGGAATTAGCGGGCGTTGTATAAGAGGGACATCTTCTGTTAAAAATGTCGTATGAAGATCGTTTTAGCGTGGAAGATAATAAAAACTTTGTAGAGACTAATTTAAATGAATCAAAGTCGAAAATAGAATAATTAATAGCACATTCGGCAACCTGCACAATTGGCGAAAATTTGAATCCAGTGCGCACCAGTGCGACCGTCCGAATACGCTGTAGGAGAGATGCGGAGAATATGAAAAATTTTGTTTTAAGTCGACTTCATAGTTTTTTTCTTTTACAACGCCCGCTAATTCCTTAAAACCGAAACTGAAAATCTAAGCACTGAATTGATTTGTGGCCAATAAAAGAATTTCAATTGTACCAAACCTTCTTGTTTCAAAAACTTTGTCAGTTTCAAGTTCCAATTTGCCGGAGCCTGCTTTAATCCGTAGAGGGCCTTTTGCAGTTTGCAAACTTTGTTTCCTATTTTATAACCTTCTGGTGGTAGCATATAGATATCTTCATTCAAATCGCCATGCAGAAAAGCAGTTTTTACATCGAAAGACACAATTGAGTATTTTCTTTTGTTAGCCAATCCAAGCAGCACTTTCAGACTGCTGCTGTTCACTACTGGGCTGAATGTGTTTTCATAGTCCAATCCATACCTTTGTTCACAGCCTCTAATTACAAGTCTAGCCTTGTATTTTCCGTCATCTTTCACTTTGAAGATCCACCTCGAGCTCAGGGGTTTTCATTTTCCTAATTCCGTTTTTTCAACTAACTTCCAAGTTTGGATTTTCATCAGGGATGTCTTTTCCTCATTGATTGCTTTCTTCCAGTTTTCTCGGTCAGGTCCTGTAACAGCTTCTGTGTAGGTTAGGTATACATAATCATCAAATCTTACCGGACGTTTCTTTTCCCTGACGGATCTTCTGAGTGGCATTTCATTTTGTTCAGCATCAGTTCCTTGATTTTCTTCCGTTTCTGCAGTGCTTTCTGGTTCTTCAGTGATAGTTTCTTCATCATCAGTGATCTCAGGTTCTTCAGTGATGGTTTCTTCATCATCAGTGGTCTCAGGTTCTTCAGGGTTGTTTTCTTCCACTTGTAGATCCACATCTTCTCTCAGAAATATTTTGTCCCTATTTCCTTGTTCATTGATGAGGTTCTTGTTTCTGAATTGTACGTCTCTGGCAATTATGACTTTTTCCTTTTCTGCGTCCCATAGTCGGTATGCGTTTGATGCATAACCTACAAACCAGCATTTCTTAGCTCTTGGATCCAGCTTCTTCAGTTGTCTTAGGATTTTAGCAAATGCTTCGCTGCCGAATATCTGCAATCTTGATAAATCAGGCTTTCGATTAGACCACATTTCTATTGGTGTCACTTTCAATTTTTCTGTCGGACTTCGATTGATCAGATATACTGCTGTATAGACCGCTTCACCCCACATATGTTTCTTCATTTTAGAGTCATACAAGATTACTCTCGCTCTATCAAGGATGGTTCGATTCATTCTTTCTGCCGTACCGTTCAACTGCGGTGTGTATGGTACAGTATTGTCTAGTACGATTCCTTTTTTATTTAGCCAATTCTTTAGTCTTTCGTTTGTGTATTCTCCTCCGTTGTCGCATCTTATCTTACTGACTCTCGTGTTCATTTTGGCTTCTACCAAATATTGCTGGCTTGCAATAATATTTAATGATGAGACAGTTCTTGATGAAACATGCAATATTGAGACGTGTTCAATAGATATACAATTACCAGTCTCATTTGCTCTTAATTCATTGTGTAATAACAATTTTTTAAATACCACCGAGAACTGACGTCCTGTGGGATTATTGTTGTGTCCTCCGTGGGACCGGATACAACTGAAAAATGTCTCAATATGGTCCTGACTCACTTTATATGTGGGTATGTATTTGAGAAGAGAGCTGCTGCTACTTTCACAAAGATTGGCATACATGTTTTTCAAACTTTCGATGCAAATTAAAAACCCAATGAATGCCGTTTTCTTTTAACTATCAATTAAAAGGTTACCGTTGATTAACTTTACATTTTTTAAATAAATCGTAATTTCGTCTAATTTTTCAAAAATCAAATCCTTATTGCTAGCATTTAATGCCTTTTTATAATTAACTGTATTTGTATGTTTAAATATATTATAACCCTTAATATTTCGCGTATTAAAAATATCGAAAAGATCATTCACTTTTTCTATAAATTCTATTGTTGGCCCGCAGCTTAAAAATTCCTGTAATTTGAGGTCGTCTTTACAAACCTTTAAAGCAGCTGCAACTGACTTACTGAATAACTGAGCAGCTAGCCGAACCTTCATCTTTTGCTTAATATAATTAATGTGGGCACTGCGTACCTTGTTTCCCAAATGCATACCCTCATAAACTTGAATATCATGCAATATGTTAAAAAATTTCCATGCTATTAATCCACCATTCCCATTGCGAAACGTACCTTCACTTCCCAGAGTATTTCGAATTAATTTTAGCATGTGGCACGGGTCTAAAAATACATAAATTTCTTCGAACGTAATTGGATGTTTAAACCACCACTTATAACTATCGAGATTCTTCTGCAACGCTTTCTTTTCAGTTTCAAGGTTATTAATGCTATTTTCTTTATCAATATTTGGGGTATCATTGTTAGTAATGACCAGTGATTTTACCGCAGCGAGATTTGTAGCTGTACCGTCACATGTAAGCGATACCACTTTTACTTTCGAACTGTGTAAAGCTATCAAACATTGATTAACTAAACCTGCAATATCTGGAGCGGATAAACTGTGTATTAAAAAGTAAGCGATAGGAATTTTCCACGAGTGGTTAATGGAATTTACTAAGAAAACCAACGCTTCCCTAGCTAGAACAGGTGATTCATTATCACCAAACGGCATTGATTTCCCTAAATCGACAAGGCCTTTACCATCTTTATCGGAATGTTTCATAATATGCATGCCATCAAACATAAAAGAAAGAAGCAGAGGATACTCAGCTTTTTCAGCTCTTCTTTTTATAGCATCTACTGCTTCTGAACAAATGCCAGGTTCGCCGTTGACAATCCGATACCATTTCGATATTGTTTTAGGATGAGGAAGAGCAGAGTTAAATTTTCGTCGTAAGTACACATAAGCTGCAGGCGAGTAGTAATGTAGAGTCAAAGCAAACGCACGCAACTCAGGACTGTACACTCTTGATACGTTTTCATGCTTCACTTTACGTACTTGTCTTTTCAATAAGTCGGTATTCGACTTACCGATCTCTTCCAGTTGTCCTAATTGATTTTCCGTTAGATATTGTTTTTTCCTTAATTCGGCCATTACCTTTTCCATGGAAGCTATTTTCATGTGGGCTGTATGCAGCTTATTATATATTCGTTTCTTTTCCTTTCTCTCCATCCTTATTTTTTCTTGCAAGTTTTCTCGTATCCACTTTTTGGTCGGAGAATTAAATATTCTTTCAGGTGAAACAGATGTTGCTCTATCCGTACACCTCACACTTGCTGAAAGTGTGAAATTGGTTTCATTTAATGATTTGTGCTTTCCTTTACATTGCATAATTTTTACCACATTCCTTTGGCAGAGAATTACGAATTCTTTCAGGAGAAACAGATGTTGCTCTATCTACACACCTGTTACTCGTTGAAGCTGTGAAATTTGTTTCATTTAATGATTTGTGCTTTCCTCTACATAATCTTTATATAGTTATAATAAAAACTCACCACATTCCTGTTCTTCTCTTTCAACTTTTACTAAATTCTCTTCTTCTGTTTTCACACGTTTGTATTCACATTCCTTTACTAAATTCTCATCTTCTGTTTTCACACGTTTGTATTCACATTCCTTTACTAAATTCTCTTCTTCTGTTTTCACACGTTTGTATTCACATTCTTTTGGACTGGGTGATGGAGATTTTTTCAAACTGCATTCGTTTGTCTCTAGAATTACCCTTACCGGATACTCGCTTATTCTTTCTGCAGAGAAGTGGCTTGCCTCTAACTTACAATTAGTGCTATCAATTCTGGTAAACAGTCTGGTAAACAGTCTGGTCAAATTCGCGGATTATTTTATGTAATGTTCATTTCATACAACGTTAAGATAATTTACCAATCTCCAAAACATTACAAAAAATGTACTTACAAATGGAACAGCACTTTCTCGCAATGTGACTTTTTGTGGTATGCTTCTATCAAAACCATTTTCAAGAAAATGGTTAGAGCAAACCCGATGATTATTGGTAATGTTTTTTGCTTGCAATTGTAAGGCTTCAACCCATTTCTGTCTTCTAACCAGATCTTTTGGAAAACTAAAACAGCATAATGTTTCTAATTACGTATTAATGCTTCAGACTTGAACACAAACTTTACCTCAAAATATCTATACATAAAAACCAATATCTCTTACCGATGATACGTCACTGTTCGAGTACATTCTGCTTTTTCACCACGTTCTTCTCTTTGTTTCTTTGCATTTTCGCAGTTTTTCACGACACACTTTCCTATTACAGTACGCATTTCTGTTATATATCTTTGATCAACGTTTCGTTTCTGAGCGAATTTGGTTACCGTCAGTAGCGTGGTAGTAAATACATACGACGCATCAATCACGCAGTAACGAAATTCATTGACCAATCACCAACGTTCCACCACCGCATGCGCAGTATCGTGTTCCCCCCTTACTTACGCGAGCTTAGACCCTGCAGCTTAGTGCTCCGTCCTCTCTATTCTTAGGTCCATGGTTGGTGCGTAGCCACATCCGTGTGACGTCACGCGTAGGCAATTGCTTGGTAATTCTGGACCTCAGATGGCGCTGTTGCTGTGCCTAGCAGACGGCGAAATCTGCTGTCGATCTGCTGTCCATCTGACATCAGGCACTGCACCTCAGGCTCTGCACATCAGAACGCAGCCAAATGCGGACACAGACTGCTGCAGTTCTGACGTCAGATTCTGCGCTCTCGTGCCAGACCCTGCTCCCAATCTGATGTTAGATTGGAGACAGATGGTTATCAGGGAAGAAGAATTGGTGTTTAGAACTTTCAACGACAATATCTCGAAAGTGAAAACATGTGATATGGGTCGTTTTTCCTTACAACCACAGATATTGCATCTTCAATTTGAAGATTCCATCGATTTTATTTTGTTAGAAAAAGATTTCAGTGTCTATGAACACATATGATTTTGGCTGACTCTTTAATTAAATCTGCAATTGCACTGCTGAATGACATGTTTTACACGTGCCTGTTTGTATACTGAAGAATTGCCCAACAAAATTAACAAAATTTTGTTTAAAATCTTCGGTTGTGCGTTTACTAATCAAATCTACTACAAACAATTTTCTAAAATTTACTTTACATTTGCCACAGATTCTATTTTCTTCGACACTGCAAACGTCTGTTACTAAGGTCGTGTTCAAATATATTGGCCGGTGAGTTTGTTTTCGCGAGCAGCGCGTGAGGAGCAATCAGCCACCACCACCTGACGATCGTGGATTCGTCAGTTGGATTTGCACGGCCCCCGAAGGATACGGCGGGGTAACGGGAACGCTGCACGGCTCCGCCTGAACGAAGCCGTGTGGCTGTTGTTTATTTACATTCGCTATTCGCGACGAATTGTGACGCGCTCTCGTACCATCTCGCTCTCGCGTTCGGCAAGAAAGAAGCGAGAAACGACTACTCGGAATCGTGTCCCGCTATGTAGTTAAAGTGATGAGGATGGTCGATGCATGTGTGCGTACGTCACGGGCACCGAATCCTCTCCGCGCGACGAGCAGGCGTAGCCCGAGAGAGAGTGAGAACGTTGAGAAAAGGAGCGCCGCGGCAGGCAAGCGGTGTGGTGGGAGACTTCTCCTCACGAAGGTCACCGGCCAATAAATATGAACACGACTATAGTTTTGTAAATAGCCAATTGGCGTTTGTAGTACAATCTACAATATCATTCTGAATTTCAAGTATTGTACCTTAAATAGTTCCACGCTCTTCATACACGGAGTTGTTAATATTCTCCATGGCGTATTTTTTTACAAACATCAAAAATATATTTTCTGAGTTTTCATCTACCCAGTTTTTAAATGTGCTATAATTGCAAAACGCACTGGTTAATATTTCAACCAATAAGTCGAATGCACATGTATTTTTAATATGCAGGGTGTCCAACGGTAAACTGGACAGCAGGATATCTCCTAACATATGGGAGATAAAAAAATAAAAAAAATATGGAATTGCATGGTTCGATGGGGCCAATTTATTAGCGCAGACGAATTTTTTTTCGATTTTTATTTTAAAAGATACGATGGTCAAGTTCGGTTTTTTAAATGCAACTATTTTTTTTTAAGAGGTGAGTTGATCAGCGGGTTTTCTTCCAGTGAAAATCAGTAAATTTGCAAGCGCAATATCTCAAATATCAGTGGAAATCAAGTGTATACATTAATGCTTATTGAGTTTGTCTTGGAACGCACTATCAACTCACCTCTCCAAAAAAATAGTTGCATTTAAAAAACCGAACTAGACCATCGTATCTTTTAAAATAATAATCGAAAAAAAATTCGTCTGCGATAATAAATTGGCCCCATCGAACCATGCAATTCCATATTTTTTTTATTTTTTTATCGCCCATATGTTAGGAGATATCCTACTTGGACAGTAGACTGGACAGTAGACTGGACGTCTACCGTGGGACACCCTGTATATTTTTTTCCATTAAGTGTAACCAAATTACAATTATTTCCGTTTCGTAATTTTTCAGTTTTTCTTTTCCTTAATGGCCTGTCGTATGTTAGGTGAATGTCTGGGCACGAAGTTAAATATTTTCCTCTAGGAGTATTATTATTGTTTTGGATTAAGGACTTCTGTTTTATGTTTAGTGTATTGCTTTTTTGTACATCCAAATCTTTTAATTTACTTGATTTGGCTTCAGTATTTAATCCTTTCCAATTTTCCTGTTCCGTTAAATAATGATAAGTATGGATAGCATTTTGCGCATTTTGGTCAAAATCATGTGAATCGATTTTTCTTTCTTTTCCTCGTCTGATCTCCGTTTGCAGCAGTGCAATTTTTTCGTTCGTGCGTTTAATTGCAGCACATTCCAATTTAGAGGGACTTTCAATAGACTTTATATAGTGAATGATAAATTTATCGACGCGCATTGGTTTATAATTTGCGCCCAAATCTGAATGCTTCGGATCTTTAAAATATGCCTCACATCTAGAGGATGTCGCTACATTCGGTGACAGAGGGAAATATCCCCTCATCACCTGTGTCCAGAGAGGAAAATGTTTGGCCAATTTAACTAGATATGTAACTACTTACTTCTGGACAATAAAATGCATTATACCTATCTGTCTCTACATTGTCTTTTGCAATTTGTTCAGCTGCATCTCTGATACTATTTATAAATGCAACTATATCTTCATTGTCATTTAACGATTCTAAATCATCGTATTATTCATTTAACGATTCTAATCCATCGTATTCTCGTCGCTCGTAAAGGTGAATGACTTTATTCTTTCGAATAAATACGATCGCTTCTGCTCACAAATTACTTTATTTCCATCGGCATCTTTGCCATCGTACTCACTGTAAGCGACAATAAATATTGATTGCAGCAATGTCTTAAAATCTTCCAGATTATCACACGATGACATTAGCCCCGCGCATCGCACAAAGAAATCTTTAATTTTCGGATGCTTTCTATGAAATACGTCTTTACTACAAATAATTTTGATTAAATGGGCAATATCAATTCTGATGAAACACTGAAGTGGATGTTGCAAAATTTCGTCACTAATCCATCGATGGCGATCGGAAATGTAATTTTTCAAGCAACGTTCATTGAATGCTAAGCTGGTTGCATTCAAAAGCGCCAGCGTATAGTTGCAATCGAGTTCCGAAGGCACTGGTGCCCCGCGTCTCATGATCTCCCTCAACCAGTACGTAATTATATTTGCATCATGCTTTTCTGAAAGCATTTGAAATACTGGTTGTATACCATTTGCACCTTTTATAATAATTTGGTACAAGAATATATGTTTCTTATCACCATTTAATTTTTCTATTGCTTTTACTAATTTTCCAGTCGCGTCTATTTCGATTTTCCTGCACGTTTTAATTAACGTTTTATAGAGTTCCATTTGCATTGGAGACCAGTAAAAACAATAGAAATGATCTTTTGAAATCTGATTAATGTACCCTGACAAGGGGACACCACGGGTGCGGAAATCGCTTTTGGAACGACAGTATATGGAGGTCGTAGTACTCGTGTAGTATGAAAATACCATTTCGGCTTTTCACCGAATGGGCCTTCGTTTTCGAGATATTGTGGTTTAAAGTTTTGAACAAACGTAGTAAGGCAGATATATACCTTCTATAGTAACCTATATCCAAGAAGGTGCGTTGGAGCAACGACAGCGTGTCAGATTGTCACGCGGGCGGACGGGGTTCAAGTCCCGCAACCGCTTCACTTTTTTTTCGAATTTTTCCCGTGGAAATATATTTTGTGGATATTACGTATCACATAGTATGTTACATATTACCCTACGCAAATTTTAAGGTTAAAAATGCATTTACAACATAACGTATTATTCTAATCATCTCTTTCACCGGTGTTTTCATATTCTGGTCCTGCGAAAATATTTCATTCCGAAACTTTCGACGCCTGCGATTGTCGAGCAGGTAAAACACCACCCTTACGGTCAGAAGTAACGGCTATCCCACTTCACCTGCTCGACAATCGCAGGCGTCGAAAGTTTCGGAATGAAATATTTTCGCAGGACCAGAATATGAAAACACCGGTGAAAGAGATGATTAGAATAATTCGTTATGTTGTAAATACATTTTTAACCTTAAAATTTGCGTAGGGTAATATGTAACATACTATGTGATACGTAATATCCACAAAATATATTTCCACGGGAAAAATTCGAAAAAAAAGTGAAGCGGTTGCGGGACTTGAACCCCGTCCGCCCGCGTGACAATCTGACACGCTGTCGTTGCTCCAACGCACCTTCTTGGATATAGGTTACTATAGAAGGTATATATCCGCCTTACTACGTTTGTTCAAAACTTTAAACCACAATATCTCGAAAACGAAGGCCCATTCGGTGAAAAGCCGAAATGGTATTTTCATACTACACGAGTACTACGACCTCCATATACTGTCGTTCCAAAAGCGATTTCCGCACCCGTGGTGTCCCCTTGTGAGTACTGACCCTCATATTTCAATTCACATAACGAATTGATAGGGTCAAGATTTTTATTAATTCCTAATTCCCGTACGATGGCTTCTTCTCTGGTTTTTCTTAAAGTGTATTGTCGCGCAACATAAGGTGGTTCATGATCGTCACATGTTAAACCAGATACTGCATCATTTATCCATTGCCTTGGTTTAATATTTAGAAGCTGTTTCCCAATTGCAACTCTATTGTTTCCTTTTATTGCCATTTTCTTGTCATGCGGTATTCCCGAAACATTGACTGTGTGCACTCTAAATACAATACCAGTGCCAGGAACCGGTTCATGTAAGCAATGAACTGTAAAATCGGCACAGCATTTTTGGTGACGGAGGTTGTCGACGAACAGAGTTCCTTGGGAAAAATCTATACGTCCGCCTGACGCTTGTGGTAGCTTCTGCCTGACAGGCTCGCCGCGCTGGCTTATATGCGCGGCCGCGACAACTTTACCAGCGAGAGCGCCGCTCGGCGCGCGGCCATCTCGCGGCCGCGCTCGGTAGCAGCGGGCCGCGCCAGGCGCGCATGGTGGGGAGGGGGGGAAGATCCGCGACCCACCGATTATAACTCGTTACAGATTTTCCACGAGTGCCCTTTTATTTATAAATTTTCGATACAGGAGCAATAGATTTCCATTGCTTCTCGGATAATGTAAGATCAAAATATAATGGCGGCAATTTATTATGCATGTTATTCGCATTACTGCGAGGCTCGAAATCTTGACTAGTATCTAGAGAAGCGGTAGCGTCTAGACGCCAAGTACATGAAAGACACCCTGCATATATGTCGACTGTCGCTACCGTGTATCATTTAATCGTCGCGGAGCTAACCTGACACGTATTTCATTAATATCTCATCACACCTGCAATATTTTCTAAATTTAAAGGCATTTTTCTTATGTAAACCGCATGTAAACTTCCGAATAAGACCAAAATCAATAAAATCGGTCCACGCATGCTGGAGATGTCGTAATATCGTCTCATGGAATTGTCAGAAATATTATAGAATTATTCTTCTTCTCCAAGCCAAATTTTCGTTGACATAATACGTATACGCGTTACACGCACACCTTCAGATTCGCACACATGTGTCGTTCGTCGACTCTCGGGATCATACCGCAGGGTATATGTATACCCTTATACTCTATACCCTTGCACCCTTTACCCTTGCACCCTTTACCCTTACAACCTTTACCTTGCACCCTTTACCCTAACACCCTTTACCTTGCACCCTTTACCCTTGCACCCTTTACCCTTGCACCCTTTACCCTTGCACCCTTAACCCTTGCACCCTTTACCCTTGCACCCTTTACCCTTGCACCCTTTACCCTTGCACCCTTTCCCCTTGCACCCTTTCCCCTTGCACCCTTTACCCTTGCACCCTTTACCCTTGCACCCTTTACCCTTGCACCCTTTACCCTTGCACCCTTTACCCTTGCACCCTTTACCCTTGCACCCTTTACCCTTGCACCCTTTACCCTTTACCCTTGCACCCTTTACCCTTGCACCCTTTACCCTTGCACCCTTTACCCTTGCACCCTTTACCCTTGCACCCTTTACCCTTGCACCCTTTACCCTTGCACCCTTTACCCTTGCACCCTTTACCCTTGCACCCTTTACCCTTGCACCCTTTACCCTTGCACCCTTTACCCTTGCACCCTTTACCCTTGCACCCTTTACCCTTGCACCCTTTACCCTTGCACCCTTTACCCTTGCACCCTTTACCCTTGCACCCTTTACCCTTGCACCCTTTACCCTTGCACCCTTTACCCTTGCACCCTTTACCCTTGCACCCTTTACCCTTGCACCCTTTACCCTTGCACCCTTTACCCTTGCACCCTTTACCCTTGCACCCTTTACCCTTGCACCCTTTACCCTTGCACCCTTTACCCTTGCACCCTTTACCCTTGCACCCTTTACCCTTGCACCCTTTACCCTTGCACCCTTTACCCTTGCACCCTTTACCCTTGCACCCTTTACCCTTGCACCCTTTACCCTTGCACCCTTTACCCTTGCACCCTTTACCCTTGCACCCTTTACCCTTGCACCCTTTACCCTTGCACCCTTTACCCTTGCACCCTTTACCCTTGCACCCTTTACCCTTGCACCCTTTACCCTTGCACCCTTTACCCTTGCACCCTTTACCCTTGCACCCTTTACCCTTGCACCCTTTACCCTTGCACCCTTTACCCTTGCACCCTTTACCCTTGCACCCTTTACCCTTGCACCCTTTACCCTTGCACCCTTTACCCTTGCACCCTTTACCCTTGCACCCTTTACCCTTGCACCCTTTACCCTTGCACCCTTTACCCTTGCACCCTTTACCCTTGCACCCTTTACCCTTGCACCCTTTACCCTTGCACCCTTTACCCTTGCACCCTTTACCCTTGCACCCTTTACCCTTGCACCCTTTACCCTTGCACCCTTTACCCTTGCACCCTTTACCCTTGCACCCTTTACCCTTGCACCCTTTACCCTTGCACCCTTTACCCTTGCACCCTTTACCCTTGCACCCTTTACCCTTGCACCCTTTACCCTTGCACCCTTTACCTTAAGAAGTTATACCCTTTTTTGACCAAACATGGCGGAAAAATCGACGAAGAATTTATTAAATGTCCACATGTACAAACTCAACCTAACAATCGGGAGAAAGGACTTTTTCTGAAATTTTCTATTAAAACCTGTAGAGATTAGGTTGATGCATAGTTAAATTGAAAGACTTATTACCAAAGAATGATTCTAACAAAAAAATTGATTAGTTGATTATGAAAACCTGTGTTTTATTCATCATCAAACCTTAACTACCCCATCTTGTCCCACCTTCCTCTACAGGCTCAACCTAACAGTCGGGATTGCGGAGTTGTTGCGAGTGCATTTGCTGTTTCTTTATTATTCATCAATAAATTACCAGACAAAGTAACGTACACTCATGCGTTAATCCGTCAACATTTGATCCAAATGTTTCGATCTAATTGTCTGGGAGATTTTCCATGCATTCAGGATAAATAAACAATTAACACGTGTGTATGAATATGAATTTGCAAATAATAGTACAATTAATCTTTGAAAAAAGAAGTGAGATCCCCACAAAAAACTTCAAAAAAGTAAAAGAATTACGCCAAGTACATGATTTATCTTTGTAAAAAGAAGTGAGATCCCCGTAAAAACTTCAAAAAAGTAAAAAAATTACGCCAAGTACATGAAATCAAATAAATCACAAAATATAGAAAATAATAATAATCACAAAATAAAAAAATTTGTGAAATCAAAATGAGCTGCAAATACATAAAGGTGCTTTCAGTCAAATACTTGGTGTGGCCAGGCAAGGTCAAGATGTCGATGAATAAGAATTATTTAAATTAAAAACGCAAAATAATGGAAGTGTACTCATATTGTCAGAGTTTTACATTGTCAAATTATCTGAAAGCCCGCAAGAGAGAAGGTATGGGTATTGATGATCTGAGAATACCTTGCCTCGCCACGCCAAGTATTTGACTGGAAGCACCTTTATGTACTTGCAGCTCATTTTGATTTCACATATTTTTTTATTTTGTGATTATTATTATTTTATATATTTTGTGATTTATTTGATTTCATGTACTTGGCGTAATTTTTTTACTTTTTTGAAGTTTTTATGGGGATTATTACTTACGTTAGAAACATCAATGCTATCCACCATTGCTTCTTCTTCCTCTTCTTCTTCCACTGGAATTTGGAAATGTTTCTTCAAATCTGTCAGCAAATTCCACCGATTGTTCCCGACGTAAAAATTTAAGGTGTTCGCTGACAACTTATCACAAATTTTAGAAGACACTTCTTCCCACACATTATCCGTGCGGCAATTCAATTTATATTCCTCATCGAACACTTCACACCTTTCACACTTCTGTAACACGTCCAGAATAACGCCGGAGTGTATCAGTGCTTTCCTAGTCATTTTTCACAAATGACCTCGATGAAATCGCAAAACGGTAAGTAATATAACACACAATTAAGGTAAATGTCCCCATTAGCGACCGTTTAAGACTGTGGCTGGTTCGAAATAGTAATTTTTTTACTACTATACGACAATGTTCGAATAAAGTATGGATCATTGTATTTTTTTAAGTCTCTAGTTTCTTAATCAAATTAGTTTTAGAGTGATATTTGACTATTTACACAAAAATTATGATGAAAATTATATTGAACCTGATGTCCCCTTTATTGACCAACTTGTACCATCTATCGACCGTCTCACGTCCCCATTATTGACCAGCAGTTTCCCCCATTGTAAATGTATCATTTTGTTTATTAAATTTGTGTTCATGAGTATAACAAACTGTTTTTATTAACATTTTATGAAAATTAAACAATTTATAATCTGTTCAAGATAATCTTTTATGATTTCTATTATTTCCTAATAATTTCCTTTTCTTGTCTTCTTCAATCTTTTTCTTTCACTCTTCTACAGCTAAAATTCTTATTCTCTTTTTCTCCTCTTTCTCGTTTTGTTTCTGTAAAGAAATCTCTGCCCTTTTCCTTTTTCGTTCTTCACCTGCAGCTTCTTTCTTCCTTTTCTCCTTTTTTTCAGCTTATAAAACGTTTGCCACTGTTCTGAAGATACCACAGATGGTACCATTTCCTTTAAGTGTCTTTTCTTTTTATTCGAAAGAGCTGCTGGCCAAAATAAAGTATTTTTAAATGGTGTCGGAATATTTTGCAAAAAAGGGGAAGAGAGTATGGAGTCTTCTTCTGGGCAGGAGAGGTGGGTATATCCCTGAGAGATTGGTTGGATGCCTTCTGGGCAAGGGGGTCTACTGGAGGAACTCGATTAGGATCATAATTTTCATTTACTACTTCTACGATTCTAGTATTTGAATCCTCCAGTACTACTTGGTCAACTTCTACAACTTCCATTTCCTCAGGTAATTCATCAACAAGTATAATAGGAATTGAATCAATATTGTCTGTTTCATTTACCTGGGTGTAACGTTCCGGGACGAGTCGCCATTAAATTTTTTCCTTTTTCTTTAAATACTAATTCTTATTACCTTTATACTATATTATATTACACCTAAAACGTTTGTATTAGCCATAAGACACGAATGCACGTATCTTATTAGAATGCAATCTGGCGGTCAGTGGAAAAACTAAGTGAAGTGAACGCATGCGCAGTGTCATTCAACCGAGCGAGTGAACCGAGTGCAGATCGCGAACGGATCGTGTGCGCGTGCGTGTAAACGTACGATCATTCGAACGCCTAGTGAACGCGAGTGTTACGCTTGACTGCGTAAACCAAATACGGAAGCTAATTGGTGCGCGTAGAGCGCGACAAGTGATTGGTGCGGGTCAAGTTCCACAGATGGGTATAAATAGAGGCCCGCCAGCAGCAGTCGAGCAGAAATCTTCCAGATCTCATCCAGAGACATCCAGTATCAGATACCTTCTCTCCGAGGCGCTTGAACCGGCACCCCACTAAACCACCTTCCAGTACTCAAGGCCGCTTTAGAACGAGGCACCCTGAGTTCCATACACCATTCCACTCAATTATATATATATTCTACCATCTTAGGGCGCTCGAACAGGCACCTAAGCAACGTGAAATCTACAACCAAGGCCGCCTTAGAACGAGGCACCTTGGCAACAATCCTAGAAAGCGTGGACCAGCTGATAGGCAACTGGAAGCAATTCAATCACGAGAGAAGGAACTCTCTAAATTCTCACTTAACATTCAAACCGACCAGAAAAGCGTCAATCCCTCTGTGTTATACCTTAACGACTTAGCGTCGTGACCTTGTCCAATACACAAGCTTAACCTATATTTCAATAATCAAAGGCGTCGTAATTCCGATCAGCCAAAAGTTATATTTCTATCTCGACCAAGCGTCAATTTATGTTTCTATTTCGACTAAGCGTCAAATTATATTTCTATTTCGACCAAGCGTCAATTTATGTTTCTATTTCGACTAAGCGTCAAATTATATTTCTTTTCGAATAAGCGCCAACTTCTACTTTCGTTTACCGAACAAACGAAGCGATATTTAAGTTAGTTAATTCTGCGTTCTAACCGTGATACCGACTTAGCGTCGCGAACAAAATTAGAACAGTATTCTTTCTTGCCGACCAACGGGTCAATTTAGCTTATTATATTATGTTACAAATTCAACAATTCTTTTGAATAAACTATTTTTGTTATTTACTGTTAAAAGAAGGACTCTCTTTCGTGAAATTCATTTCTTTATCGCACGCCACCCGAACCATCCCACTATTCTACAGGTAAACCGCTCTACTTGTGGAACTTCCTGTAACTAACGGCAACGTCTCGTTCGAGAACGTTACATGGGTGTTCGGAACAGTATCTGAGTCTATATTTACTAATAAGAAAATCATAAATAAATTAAAATTAACTGAATATAAAAACTAAAGTAACTGAATATAAAAAAAGATATTAATAAATGAATAAAATAAACTAAATGTTTAGCCTTCCAGGATTGGAAAAAAGGATAATATTCTGGACAGACAAGGTTTATTCGGATTAGGTAGGAATACATGGTTGGTTGACAGGATGGGGCTACAAATTTCGTGATTCAGACGTTGCGTCTCGTTGCGTTTAAACAATTTTACAAGATTCTACTGTGCTGACGGCACTTGATTAAGAATAAATTCTAATGAGGCGTCCAGGAGTTACTCTGTACTCTCCCGTTCGATTGGCATCCAGGTATTGTCGCCGAACTCTCCATATCGAACGGGCGTCCAGGAATATTCTCCCGTACTCTCCTCTCTCAACGATCGGGTATGTAAGAAAGGGGCTTTGTACTGTCGCGACTCTACTATTCTGAGGCGTCCAGGAGTTACTCTGTACTCTCCCGTTCGGTTGGCGTCCAGGTATTATCGCCGAACTCTCCATACCGAACGGGCGTCCAGGTATTATCGCCGAACTCTCCATACCGAACGGGCGTCCAGGTATTATCGCCGAACTCTCCATACCGAACGGGCGTCCAGGTATTATCGCCGAACTCTCCATACCGAACGGGCGTCCAGGAATATTCTCCCGTACTCTCCTGTCTAATTTTAACGAGATGCTCTGTACTCTCTCGACCGATAGGCGTCCAGGTATTATCGCCGTACTCCCCATATCGGTCGAGCGTCCAAGAACACCCTAAAGCGTAGTCCCTCCAGCAGGCGTCCAGGTATTATCGCCGAACTCTCCTGCCGGAGTCCCTAAGCTGTCCGAGAGCGGCCGTTGGTCTTACCTCGTCCTCTCTCTCGGAACAGCGAAGAAGGAAAATGCCTTTGCGGGCCTCTAATTTCTACCCAATCGTTGCTATCCGCGGCCGCAGAAATCAACAGACGCGTCGTCAAGCGCGGGCCTCGCGAGCCACGGTTCCGCGCCCGCACGCCTCTCCTCACGGGCGGCCTCCAAGCGTGATCGAGAAACTTCTCGATGGTCAGCGTTTCTCAAAGCGTTTATTCTGCATGCTACAAATGTAGTTAAGATGAATACTTATTAGTAAGTACCTCGCTGAATTTTACTCCAAACTGTGAACAGACTTGACAGATCTTCCACATCTCCAATCCAGTTTCCAAAACAACCAATTTCTTTAAATTTTGCTAGAGTAAATGGTTCGATATATCTTTCTAGTGATTCTAAAAACTTGCTATTTTGTGCAGACGCTGCTTCTGTCCGTAAAACTCGATTTTCTGACGTAAAATTCAAATTCTTCATTTTGTCGTATTTAATAGCATCCACTGAAAGCGGATATAAACCAGTGGTTCTAAAACCATTTCGACTAATTTCTTCAATTTTGAGGGTATCAAGAGCCTGTGTCAACAATGTTGCGAAGTGTTCTTTCCTTATTTTGCTACCATTTTTTAG
This sequence comes from Andrena haemorrhoa, assembly GCA_910592295.1. NCBI lineage: Eukaryota > Metazoa > Arthropoda > Insecta > Hymenoptera > Andrenidae > Andrena > Andrena haemorrhoa. The sequence continues at coordinate 24,526,551 of OU342942.1, forward strand.
AGTGGTTGTTAGGATACAACGCAATTAAATGTATTTGGTGTGTTTTGTAGAAATTACTTAATGACATGGTCAAATGAAAAGAATAACCATCCACGTATAGTAGTACTTATTGGAAATTTTATGTTATTAGTCACTAATCACGGATGAAACACATTCGCAATGTATTCGTAGAAGTTTTCGCCAGTCTTCCACCCATTATCTATTTTTTCAATTCCCCATGAGTTAGGTATACTTGCCGCAATGCTATATGGAATTTTTTCGTATGAAAATAAAACGAGAGGTGGTCCTAACACACCTTGAGCATTAATCATAAATAAAGTTGTTAAGCACTCTTTCTCATCATTTTGGACAAAATTATATTCGCATTTGCCGCCTTTTTTAGCAAGAACTTTTTCTCCCTGCGGACATAAGAAAAAAACACTCTCATCGCAATTAAAAATTCGCGATGGATCAATGTTGCGCAGATCATTTTTTTCAAAATAACTATTAATATCAGCAAACCATCCACGAAGTGCGTTTTCTGTAACAGATGCTCTAGAATATGTTAAATTTTGTGCAATTCTTTGTGATAATTCCGGATGGCGTTTCAGAAAACTATCCAGCCAACTTCTCCCAGGTCGGCCATTCGTAAAGGGATTATCCCGTTTTAATTCTTTAACATAGCAACGCTACTAATAATTTGAGTGTTTGTAATTGGGTGACCAGCTTTATGCATATAAAGTACCCACTGAACTAATTGACTTTCTTCTTCATTTGTTAAAATTGTGGGCGGGCCACTTCGTTTTATCGATGGTATGGGCTCCCTTTCCTTATATAACAATGTGGTTTTAGGAATACCAAATTCACGGCTGACCTTACGTATGGGTACTCCAGATTTTATTTTAAATATTGCTTCAATTAACTCGGTTTCCGTGTGTTTCGCACGCTTTTGCTCCTTTTTCTTTGTTTTCACCATTGTTATTTTCTAAAGATGTTATACTTTAATACTTTTATTTAGATAATATAAATGGAAATATACTTAAGGGGGTAGACACGGGTAATGCAGCTCGCTGTATACCGACACAATCTGGCCCGAAACATGGGTTTAGTAGAATACGCTTTTCGTCCTTATATGAGCGAATTTTGGGCTGGGCGAGGTCTTATTCGAAAGAGGAAGATTCAGTGCAGCGCGCTCTGGTCATGGCTCAACGAGATTGTGTTGATATCTAATATTATGAGTGTTCAAAGTAGAGCAAAAGTCGACAAAATACACCCGCATGAATCCAAGTATTTTTAGGTCACTAAAAGAGTTTTGTGACTCAAACGATGACCAGAGCGCGTTGCACCGAACCTTCCTCTTTCGAATGAGACCTGACCCAGCTCAAAATCTGCTCATATAAGGACGAAAAGCGTATTCTCGTGACTGCATTCCCAAATACGAATTCCGCCATATTGGCGATAATACAGAGCAAGTCACGTGACAAATTTAGTTCAGCTAGTGGATACGAGATGGCGCCTACTTGGGAGGACTGCCAACGTGGAGGACTGAAAGCGTGATGCAGTCAATGTATGCATTGACGTACAATTGTAGGTTAGCTTATATAGTCAGAGTTGAACAAAATGTAATATAATTACAAATTACAGTTAAAATGTAATTGTGTTATTGATTACATTATTTTCTGTAATCGTTAATATTTAGGTATTTGAGAAAATTGTGGTCAACTACCTAAATTAACGATTACAGAAAATAATGTAATCAATTACACAATTACATTTTAATTGTAATTTTTAATTTGTAATGCAGTTTAGGCACACATTGACTAGGAACTGCTAGGATATGTATACATTTACTAAATTAACGCTTTTGCCGTAACACATACATACATGACTTGAAATCTCTGTCGAATTTATGTTATAATTGAGGCAGTGAGAGTAACAACGGACTAACCCACATTAAAATATTGTTTTTCCTATTTTATATGATTATTAGAGCTTATTAGAATACGTTATTGCTACAAACTCAATTTCCAAAAAAATGTAGGTTAGTCCGTTGTTGCTCTCACTGCCTCAATTATATGGCAAAATACCAGAGGTGAGCATTACATAACCCAAGCCAATTTTTATCAGAAGCGCTATGTTTGAATTAATTGAATCATGGGGAATTAAATTATCGGCCATGAATAATTTTCTCGTATTTATTCGTACTTTCTCGACTAAATATATGATTCTCAACTAAAGTACGAATAAATACGAAAAAATTATTCATGGCCGATGGATAAAAGGCTTTTGAATAAAAAAAAATGATTGACTAAATATATGATTTATTATATTAAAAAATGCTAGTTATAAAAATAATAATTAACTCCTTTCCCTCCTCTGCCTCCTCTTCCTCCTCTTCCTCGTCTACCTCCTCTTATTCCATTTCCTCCTCTTCCTCCGCCATATTTTACCTTCCGCAATTCCTTGCGTAGTTCGCTGTACTGTAATATGAAAAATAAATATAAATCTTATGTTACTGCAATAATATCTAAACGTTTTCACACTTTCATGAGAATGTAAGAAATGTTTGCGTGAGATCGCATACGTATCTACATACCTGTTTTTTGTATTGGAACGCCATTTCCATCCAGTTTAATTCGTTGTCAGTCCGCGGACTGTGACGCGGACTGCGATGCGGAGTGCGACGCGGACTGCGATGCGGAGTGCGATGCGGAGTGCGACGCGGACTGCGATGCGGAGTGCGACGCGGACTCTGCTGCGAGGGAGTTCGCCTGCTGGTACTGTTGCCACCCGCAGCAGGCCGATTGTGTCCACTCGCAGCGGGCGGACTCTGTCCACCCGACGGAGGCACTTCCACAGTATCAGCGGTCTGTTCTTTGTCAGTCATCTAAAATCAAGTCGAAGAAACAGTGAAACTATTGAACGTAATGAAAAAGGATTTGAAAGTGTAGTAGAAGAGTCAGAGTTGGGCAAAATGTAATCTAATTACAAATTGATTACACATTATTTTCTGCAATCGTTAATTTAGATAGTTGACAAAATTGTGGTCAACTACCTAAATTAATTAACTATTACAGAAAATAATGTGTAATCATTTTAATCGTAATTTGTAATTTGTAATTAGATTACATTTTGCCCAACTCTGAGAAGAATACACGTTTATCAAGTTGGTACATTTGGGTACAATATAGGCTTCCTTTATCAAGTTTCAAAATATCTGTATTTTCAAATGTCCAACATTTGTGATTTAAAAATTTTCACTTTTTCCACTTCTGATGTTTAGAAACTGTTTAGTTTCATCAATTGCCTTCAGTTTCAATCAAAGGAAGCCTACATTGCACCCGACTGTACATATACGTTTTCTAGACATTTCGCGGGTAAATTATAACATAACTTTCTTATTCTACGTGAGAATGAATACACGAATCTCTGAGCGTGAAGCTGCGTATCGACATTGCGAGGCTGCCGCGCGAGGCACGCTTCGCGGAGTGGAGAGTCTGGAGACTAGGTAGTCTGGGTTAGGTCGATCATGATCGAGGTCGATCATGATTACTTTGCGAGGGAGGCGCGTGCGACAGTCTCGCGCCACCTCCAGCATGATATTTGCGTCGCCCGAGCCATGCGATTTTTGATCATGGGGCTGCGAGACACGTTTGAGCACGTCGAAAAATCGACTGCTGGTGCCTCGTAAAATAAACATGGTCGAGGTAGTCTCCAGACTGTCTACTCCGCGAGGTGTGCCATGCGAGGCAGCCTCGCAATGGTGATACGCAGCTTGAGAAGCACGCGGACAATCAAGCAATCACAGTTCACACGATAGATTTTACACAAAAAATTACAACAATACTATGACGGTAATGAAACTTCACCCGGAATTTGTCTAAATACAGTCTTGGGTTGGAAGTAAAATGTAGAAGTGTGTCACTTAGTATGAAAATGGCGTCAGTCGAAAAAGAAAGAAATTGAACTTCACGTTTATTATGTATCATGTTGATATAATACGTAAAAAATTAGTAAAATGTAAACGAAAAATTTGAACTTAGACCACTTTCATAATAACAGGCACGTATAGTGAAAAAGGCAGGCGTAGGAAGCGTGAAGGTACTTACGATCTTTACTGCTCGACAGTTACGCGTGTTCGAGGGCCAGCGTTGCCAGAAAACAATTGCTGGCGCGATTCACGCACACATTACCACCACTCCTGTAGGTGATCCTACTACACATGTAACGAGTCATCGCGGTAGGACGACGATCTTCCCCCCCCCCCCCCCCACCGTGCGCCCGACCGTTGGAGTTCGTACTGCGCTCCGCCAACGGTCTTGCCCCCCACCGCTCGGCCGGTTTCCGAGAACCGACGCGAGAGGGTCGCGTAATTAGCGACTCTCTCGCCACCGAAATTACGCGGCCGAGGGTATATAAGGCGGGGGCATAGGCCTAATATTCAGAGTTTGCCTAGACCTCCGAGACACCGCTCGACGAGACCACCTAGCGCACAGTACGCATCGTACGCCTCTCCCAGCGACCTTCTGCGTGATTCCACGTTCTTGTGCCGACACTCGTACTTGCGAAAGACAAGCGCTCGTGTAAGCACCAGTTCTCGTGCGCAATCAGACTGTGTCTCTGCGCCTTTTTGCAACCTCCTCCTCCACGGTTCCCAGACGGACAGCGTGAGCCATCCTCTGGACGCAGACCGATATCCGCCATCGATCTCCCGAATAGATTCACCTCTATTCTCGAGAGCGTCCTTAAAGCCTCCGTCTCGCTCCCGGGCTGTGCCCACCGAGTGAACGGACCCAAGGCTCTCCGACCAGGGTCCAGTGGTAGGGTAGGCCCGCCAGGACACCGAAGGGTCACATCGTCTTTCCCGCCCATCTTCGCCGAAACGTTACCGCCGAGAGTACCACGCGCCGCGCCGCGCGCTACCTTACCGACACCGACTCGCGACGCGAACCGCGCCGCGACACGCGCCGTTCACACTTCGACCCGCGATAGTATAAGGCCTAGGTTAAGCCGCTTTCACACTGTTTGCCAGCACAGACCTGGCCGGGATTCTTTGTATCGCCGACTAAATAAATTGTCGTACTCTACGTCACCTCAACGCGTACAGTCATTCGATCGACGGCCCTGGACAACCGTCCTGAGCTGGCGATACGGTTCCTCCACCGTCCCACCGGTAACCCCGCGAATAACGGTTACACCGTTGCGGGTCCTTGGAGTCCTGCACCAGTAGCAGGTTCGCGTGTTTATCCCGCTTTTCCTCCGTCAAACGCAGCGGCATGCAGCTTTTATCGGCCCACGTGTACACGTTCACCGACACGTTGTTCAACTTCTCGAACTTCGTCAGCTGGTTTAACGTTACGGGGAGACTCACAGCGTCCGTACGAAGTACCGTTGAGTAATGAGGGTACGACGCGGTCCTATCCCCATGCGTAGCAGCGGGATACAAAGTGGCGACGATGGACCACAAGAAACACGCATTCTCTCCGCTCTTTACATTGACCACAGCCTTTTTAAAAACGACCTCGCGCGGAAGTGGTACGTCACAGCCGGCGCGAAGAGGGTTATGCTTATTAATATTTATTAGGAGATTTAGCACAGCCCTCAGGGTCCATCCACTATCACGATCTTGAAACTCCTCGATCGCCACTAACGTGGGAGGTACCACGAACTTGGAATACCACTTGCGCACGTTCGATGTCGCGAACAGTACGCGATTTCGCGTCCCGAAACTTTTCATGTCTGTATTATCGTTCAATGAAAACTCCGCGTTCAGAATCGTATTCACGGACACACTAGAATGTTCACTGATAGCGTCTGTGATGCGCGAGAGAAACATTCGTCGAGCACCCACCAAAAATTTACGCAGATCGAGGAAACCCGCGTTAATGACGGCACCAGTCGAAATGCGATTCCGAAACGCGGTCTCCAGATCCTCCCATACAACCTTGGGCGCAACCGATTGACCCGAAACCCCGAGTCCCACTTGCGAAGACCGTTGCTCCACGATCGTACGTAATGTTGTTGTACGCGCGATTAGTGACACGAGATGCTGTTTCAATCCCACCGAGACTCCCTCGCCGCGCTGATACTCGATGATAAGTTGCAAGGCCGCGTCGCACTGATCCATCCAGTTCTCAACTTTCAAAACGGCTTTGTAGTCCAAAAGCGTTGCCATTTGGTAGAGAGCATTGTACATATCCATGAACGCCTCCATGTTTTGGCTTCTTCTACTCCAGTTTTTTTTCAATTAGTAGACACGCACGAGCAGGCACGAGTGGATGATACGACTCTTCCACGCGATCCGGTCCACGTCCGGAATTTGAAAACTCCGGGGAAGTATTAGGCGCGTCAAGTGTTGTCGCACAATTGGTAGTGGATGCTCGTCCATAAATCGCAACAATTCACGACTCAAGTCCGCGTTCACGGAGATTGTTAATTTTTGAGGCCGTAATACTTCGTATACTACGACCGTTCCATTCTCGATATCGTGTAACAGCGTTAATGGCGTAGACACGATCGCGGTAAAATAGTTCATACGTTGACGATGCACATCCCTGTCACTCACGATGCAATATAATGTACATTTACGTAGAGTACTATATTGCGCGGTGTGACGTAGTAGTTGACGTTGCTCGGGCGAGAATCGCATAAATCATTGTTCACGATCGAATGAGAACGGGATAGACTGTGTACAGAATCTCAATAAATATGCACCACTTTAGCACCAAAAGCTTGTCTATAATTTTACAACAAACATTTACACCGTTCACGATCAACACCGTACACTCACACAACAAGACTATATTGAACTATATATTTAACAGAAAAATACTGAATGTATGCACCCGCGAACTGGGAAGTTGTGACGATTTAAACGGATTGTTATAATAAGCGCGCGATCGCGACGCGTGTGCTCTCGATTACGTTTCGATGGAGAAGAAGGAAGATTCCTCCCGGAATTCGCGTCTGGATTCCGGGAAGTCACGTGATTACACAATTCGTGACTCACACGCCGCCAGGCGATTTACATAATGGTTATCATTAACCATTGTGGCCCATAGATGGTCTAATTAGCACCGATCGGTGCGGTCCACCGAAGACTCGAGTCGGCCGCCGCGCGTAGCAGACGACACGACTAGTGACGCGTTTGACGTCGACGGTACGCTCGTCCAGTCTCCAACATCATACTTGAAAGATCCTACTCCACGATGATTCGGATAATGAAGGCACGCTTAACGCGTCGCGGATTTTATGCCTCTCGATTGTAAGAGTTTGATCGTACAACTGAGTCATCGGTGACGACTGGTATGTGTTTCCAGTGTCGTCGGAAGATGACGACAGAAGCAATGCATCTCGCGCGTCCATTTCGTCGTATATCCGTGTGATTATATTCCGAACGTGTGGTCTTTCGAGATCTTTACCGCACGATTCGCGACTCTGATTGAATATACTAACCACCTACCCTAGCCGAGGTCCATGAGTCGTTATCGCTCCGAATTCTTTTCTTCGCTCTCTCTCGCCCCAAAGTTTCAATAAGGTGACGTGGTGCGACGGTTGCTCGCCGCGGCACCACGCGTATCGAATTCACGCGTCCGTGATAAGGGTGTTCACACCCGTCACGGTGGTCTCGATCTTCAAAATACGTTGGGCGATGCCGAATAATTATCGCTGTATACTTCCGCATGCGTACGATCATGGATCAGCCTCCTTAAAAGTAGCAGTAGCGTTTGAGAACTGAACTCCATCAGTCGAGACGTGCGTTACTTCGAGAAACGTTTTAAAATTTATTTCATCTAAGTCGTGTGCTTTAAGTGAAAGTCTATATCATCTAAGTCGTGTGCTTTAAGTGAAAGTCTATTTCATCTAAGTCGTGTGCTTTAAGTGAAATTACTTTGAAGTCGATTCAAATTGCTTTTGAAGAAACTACTTTTGAAGGAGTTTTGCTCTTTGAAGGATATCGTCTACCATTCAAGGAACGGAAATATAATCGAATAATACCGTAAGTTTCCATTACCATATTTTAGTGAATCGCTGTGTTAGTAACTTCGAGAATTATAAGAAAAATCGATTTCAGATTATGTCATTGCCGGTCAATTTTAATCGACCAGTTGTCACCGTGCCGATGTGTGCTGTGGTACCTGTACACACGTCAAGCCCTAAAGTATACGTGACATGCCGGAATGTCGCAACGCAAACGGAAGAAATTCAGGGTGTAACGTTCTCTAACGTGGCGTTGCCGTTAATTACAGGAGTTTTCACAAGTAGAGCGGTTTACCTGTGAAATTGTGGGATTGGTTCGTTTGGCATGCGATTAAGAAATGAATTTCAAAAAACCAGAGTCCTTCCTTTAACAATAATAACAATGGTTTATTCTAAATAGTGGTTTTTGACGCTAGGTCGATTTGTACATATGATTCGACTTTTAGTCGTTTGAATATAATGAACATAAATTGATTATGTCGCGACTCGTCTGTCGAACATTTAAGTAATTGTGATTATGCGCTAAACGGAACTAGAAATTAACGAATAATTCGCTTGGTCGGTAAAACGGAATATAATCGCTTAACTCTTATTATAAATTAATAGTATGATATAGTTTACGATTCTAAATCGTAAATGAACATGAATCTCGACACTAAGTCGGTATTATAGAAATGACTCTTGGTCAAATATAGTTTAATGTTTGAGAGGATTACTTCTCTCGGAGTATAAAGTTTACTGGTGCCTATAAGCTGGCCCAACGCTTTATAGATTGGAATTGTGGAGCTAATTAAAGCTTCCTTGGATTTAGGAATTCTGGAGCTAGTAAAAGCTTCCTTGGATTTGGTAATTATGGAGCTAGTAAAAGCTTCCTTGGATTTGATAATTATGGAGCTAGCTAAAGCTTCCTTGGATTTGGTAGTTCTGGAGCTAGTTAAAGCTTCCTTGGATTTGGTAGTTACGGAGCTAGTTAAAGCTTCCTTGAAAGGAGTTTTAAACGTCCTGGGAAAGGTTGGGTGTCAGGACCCAATCTTGACTAAACTGCTGACTGCTGTAGGCAAGCCTATATTTATACTCCTCGGTGGAGCTAGGCCCGCACCAATGAGATGCTGCGCGATTACGCGCACCAATAGTAATTCGCTTCCGGTTCCCGCCGGTCGTATACTACGCTGAGTTTAATCGGCGTCCGGTTGAACGTGCGGTTTGCGCGTGCGCGCTTAAGTCGTTTGCGGCGCTGAATTGGGTTTGAACGGGCGGTTGCGCGCATGCGTTGCGCGTGAATGAATTTAGGTATTTCCCGCTATGGGCGTGACGCACGCAAGAGTTAGTTTATCTTAATACTAATATAATGATACAGAAACAATTAAAAAGGGAAAAAAATTGTGGTGATGGGTAGCGGTACGTTACAATGGTGACACCACGCGCGAGGCGGAAGCGATTCATGACGGGGATGTATACGTAAAAGTATTTCACAATGCTGATGACCCCCACGACGAACCACCGGTAGACGACCACTATGGGGACGAACAATTTTGGCTGAATAGATATTCCCATCAAACGTTCGTTCTGGATGATGACGATGACGACGAGGATGGGTACAATCCATATGGCTTTGGCCGAGTACATCGACATAACCGTGCTGAGGTTCCAAGGAACGTAGTTTGGCGAAACTGCGTCGGCATTGAAAAAATTAATTTTGATACCGTCTTTACAAACGCGGTATCGGGGCTTCACGCCCAAGATTTCGCGTCGCAGACTGTCGCCGAGCAAGTCGCGGAGCAAGTCGGCGATGATGCGTTCTACGACGACGACGATGTATATATGCAAATCGTCGATAATATTGTCGAATAATTAGATTTAATAAATCTTAATATTAACATTAATATGTCAGGTTTACTTACCTATCTTCCACCTTCCCTCTGAAATAGCATATCATGCATGTATCGAGATTATAAGTATGATAAGGGAGTCTAAATGAACGCGTTACATTTCCGTTGGTAGATGTGTTCGTGAGAACGAGTAGGATTGGTAATATTTATCTATACTTTCTAACCACGTTAATAGTTCTTAAGACTAATTGTATTTGGCGCCTTCGTTCGACCAATAGGTCGACTTGTCTAGTCCTCTCGGTCGTTCCCGCGATTTGGGTGGACCGAGTAGCTCGGATCGCGGGTGCGTGAGAGGGGCGGGCAAGTAAATTTACCGGCGCATGAGTCTCTTGCTCTCGCAGACTTTCAAGTGTAAACACGCTGTGTTGATTTCTCCGCGAGTACGAATTTCGGCCTCGGGCTTCGAGCCGATTTTTCTCTTGTACGGTTTCTATTGTGCGACTACGTCCAAAACTCTCTGTGCAATTCCGTGTCTTGTCGAGACGAGGTTTCTTCTGCGTTGTTTCTCCGATCAAGCGGATTGGAGTGGAATAAATTTTCTCCATTTCAACACGTGTAGAACCACAGTCTATTATCCGAGCATCCCATCGTTACAAATCTTAATCGAGCGCGATCAAGAATTCGCTAGGCGAACTCCATTTCGCTCAAGATGTTTATACGAAAGCGACGTTGGATTCTTTCGTGGCGACGGTTGGGTATTTAGATTAATTAATTCCTCGAATAGTTAGCGCCATAGGGTTTCGAATTACATGCGGATGTTTATACGAAAGCGACGTTGGATTCTTTCGTGGCGACGGTTGGGTATTTAGATTAATTAATTCCTCGAATAGTTAGCGCCATAGGGTTTCGAATTACATGCGGATGTTTATACGAAGGCGACTTTGGATTCTTTCGCGGCGGCGGTTCCTCTATTTAGGGTAATTATCTCGAGCGTTCGATTCTCTCGCGCCTTATCTTTCGCGCCTGCTCGCCGATCCTCGGACACGTGTCGAAATTGCGCAGGAACGAGACGCGCCCAACACGTGCCGAAATTGCGCGGGAACGAGACGCGTCCAAACGTATATGGGTGATTTTTCATCGATCGGCGGTGTCGCTACATCAAATGCAGGGAGCTTTCATCGAATCTAGGGATTTTTCTGGGGATTTTTCATCGATCTGCGGCGTCGCTAGATCAATCTAGGGATTTTTCGCTGCAACAGTTCACCAATTACCCCCTCCACTGTCAACGGTCCCGCGCCCCACTGACGTCACCCCCTCGCCCACGAACTCAGGACCTCCTCCCCACCTCACCCCCTCGTCCACCTCGTCGAAGAGCGCGATTCCCCCCACCCCGCCTCACCCCCTCGCCCATCACGTCGAAGAGCGCGATTCCCCTCGCCCCGCCTCACCCTCTCGCCCCCACTTGGTCCAGAACTCAGAACCCACCTCACCCCCTCGCCCATCTCGTCGAAGAGCGCGATTCCCCCCACCCCGCCTCACCCCCTCGCCCATCACGTCGAAGAGCGCGATTCCCCTCGCCCCGTCTCACCCCCTCGCTTCCACTTGGTCCAGAACTCTCATAGCCTACCTACTGATATCGTTAGAATGTATCCATGCGAAATGACCATCCACATCTTCTATAATAAAGATTCATAATATCGATAAATTGTCAAGTATTGGTACACCCGCGTCACTCTCTCTCCGTCTTGCGAGCGGAATCAATATGTCGTTCACGCTCACGTTAACGGGTCGCAGCAGCGTGTTAACGGTATACTATTTCCCGCCGATAGATTTGAGCGACGGTGAGTACGAATTAGGTCTCGCGGACTTGGAGACGTTTCACACGATACCCAACATCGATTCGAGTAACGATAAATTCTACTACGGCGCCGACTACGACGCCGACAACAACAGCGTCGACATCGCTCATGAATGCATTCAGATCCCTCACGGTTCCTACGAATTAGACGCTATTGGCGAGTACCTGAAGCAACGATTACTCGATCGATACCCCCGAAAACGCGTTAACAACGAGAACGATGATGACGACACGTATCCTCTGGTGCTACGAGCTAACAACAATACCATGAAAAGCAAACTATACTGCTCTTTCGCCATGGATTTTACGAAATCGAATAATGTGGGCTCGTTGCTAGGATTTTCCCCGACGCGCGTCTTGTTACCGAGAACCTGGCACGAGTCCGACGTGCCTGTGAACATCATAAACGTTAACGTGATCAGAGTAACGTGCAACGTCACTACCGGCGCGTACAGTAACAATAAACCGGTACACACGATCCACGAATTTTCTCCTCGCGTTCCGCCGGGATATAAGATATCGGAAACTCCGCGACACGTCATTTACCTGCCGATCGTCGTACGAGCAATACACGATCTAACGTTGTGCATCGTCGATCAATACGATCGCCCTATAGATTTTCGTGGAGAAGAAATAACGATTCGTTTGCACGTTCAACGATGCCCGCGCGATAGGCTAGCGTAGTATCCGCGCGTGTATGTGTCTAGTATGTTAGTGTTAGATCACGCGTACGAATCATCAATTGTGGCCACCCCCACCAGCACTGTCTCGCGTCATCAGCGCAACCCTATCTCGGGAGGCGAAAGTAGAAGAACAAAGGCGGGTGGAGCGATAAGAAGACGGCCGGTAAGAAGCGTAAGAAAGCCGTTGACTCGTCGAAACGCGCGTTTCCTACGATCGTTAGGTTTCATCGTTGTTTATTAAACAAGCGGAGAGCGACACCCGGAATCGCGATGTCTATCATTCTGGACGTGGCGAATACGCCAACTTTCGACAATCGTATCACGAAGATCGAGTTACACACGTATAATCCATACGCCAATACGACGTTCGACAATAGCGATGAGATAAGAATTCCCATACAGCAGCAAGATCTGTACATGCTTCCGTGTGAAAGTTTTCTCTACATCGAAGGTTGTGGCACGTTGACGGCGCCGGATGTGAAAAGTCCGGGAACGTCCGCGACCGCTGTTCTCGACAACAATTGCGTCGTGTTCATGTTCGATGAGATTCGATACGAATTGAACGGTGTCGAGATCGATCGTTGCCGAAATACAGGGATCGCTACCACGTTGAAACATTACGTTTCGTTGTCGGTCGATAGAAGCAAAGTGCTTGCGAATGCCGGTTGGGATCATACCATCGCGTACGATAAAGACATTTTTCATTCGAATGCTTTCAATTTCTGCGTACCCCCGAACGTGTTATTAGGATTCTGCGAGGATTACAAACACATCGTGATGAACGCGCGGCACGAGCTGATCCTTATTCGATCGCGAGTGGATACGAACGCGATGTACGGTACTTCCGCCACTGCGGGACCTAAACTCGAGATACGCAAAGTGCAGTGGCGTATGCCCCACATCGTTTTGGAGGAAGTGAACAAACTATCTATGCTGTGTATCCTGGAAAGCGGTCGACCTATCGCGATAAGTTTCCCATCGTGGGATCTGTACGAGTACCCGTTACTGCAAGCGGCTACGAAACATACGTGGACCGTGAAAGCTACGTCGCAAATCGAGAAACCCCGATACGTGAAATTCGCGATGCAAACCGATCGAAAGAATCGTCTCGATAGAACCGCGAGCAAATTCGACGCGTGTAAACTCACGAACGTTCAACTCTATGTAAATTCCGAGTCGTATCCGTACGAAGACTTGAACTTGGATTTCGATAAGTATAAGTACGCGCTCCTGTACGATATGTACGCGAAATTCAGTCGATCGTACTACGGCCGCGGAGAACCGTTACTGAACACGATCGAATTCTTCCAATACGCGCCTATCGCGGTCATAGATTGTTCTAGACAGATCGAGTCGTTGAAGAGCGCTACGGTGGACGTGCGAATAGATTTCGAATCCCAAGAAAATGTCCCCGCTAATACTACCGCGTACTGTATGATCATCCACGATCGTAAAGTCGAATACGGCCCTTTGACCAACGTGGTATGCAAACTAATATAGTGTACGTGTGTGAACGATCATCGATTACCAATACTTATACTACTCCTACTCTAAAACGTTGATGTCGATATCAAAATCCTCAGTTACTGTCTCGTCACCGACGCTACTTATACAAATAACGATGTTCGCCGTTGTGGACATGCAAGGTTTCAAAACCGAACGCGACTTTGTCGTGAAAGAGATCGGGATTCGCACAAACAGCAGCAGCGACAGCTGGAATATCGATGAAACGTCGACGATCAGCCACTGGATATTCGAACCACCGTACTTTTGGAATCATCTGAATTCGTTCGAGAAATGTCAAGCGTCCTGGCTCGCGAAGCATCATCACGGGCTCCGCTGGTCTGATGGCTGCGTTCCGTACTCCAAACTTCCGAGGCTGCTCGCCAGCGCACTCGCTAACATCGATTTCGCTATCGTGAAAGGCGCGGAAAAGAAAACCTGGATGCTGCAACTCGTACCGGACATAGTCGTTGAGGATATCTGTGATATGTACAAGCCGAAGGAACGAAGGATCAGCAGCAACGTCCGAACTGTTGAAGATGACGGTGGTTACGACGTTGACGATGATTATTGTGGGATCGCGGATAGCACCGCGGACGACTCCGGCGTTCCTAACCTGAAGTCTATGCCCACGACGAATGCCCCACGATGCGCGTTTCATAACAACGATGGAGTTTGCGCGCTGGAGAACGTTCATAAAATATGGAATTATATACGTAGCATTACCTAATGTAAGTCCTATCCGTGGATTCGTGGATTCCATATACTTTACGTGTCATATGTAAAAGAACGAATATGTATGAAGCATGCATGGATACACATAAATAAAGACACTCTTTTGTTGAAAAATATATTTATTTAAAAAAATTTAATATTTAAAATTTAAAATATTTAAAATATTTAAAAATATGGTATCGATGTTAATTCCTGCAGCACACAGAGAAAACACCAAATTATTATTATATACGATGTTGTCAGCGCGTGAAACACCGAACAAATATATTTAATTTATACTTACTCCTTAAATAATCGGGGCAGCCCCCAAAAATCCCCCTCGAACGCGAGGAAGTCTACCTTTAGGGTGTCCTCCCGCCACATCCGCCGGGCGAGTTGGATTCGTCGCCGGAGTTCCTCGCATATTCTACTGTCACTGCGGGCCTCGTATTGTTGATGCTGAAACAAACGTACAACTTAATTAAACCACCATCAAAACGGTATACCAATACAATTTGCACGAACAAGGACACTTACGAGGAGCTGTATGATCGCGTCTCGATCTCCATCGCGCGCGTGGAGCTTCACGTCGCGGCGGCGCTGAAACAAACGCACGACTCGATTAAACGTCATTGAGAGATATCCACGCGCTAGAATAATTTTCATAAAATTTTACTCACGAGAATCCCGAGTGCCAGCAGCATGCGGTCGCTCCACGCTTGAATTCCTAGATCACGTTGATACCGCAACAAACACACACGTTTATATTAAGCAGTTTCGAAAGGTATACGCGCACCGACACAATCAAATCGACAAAAGAGTACTTACGACCGATAACAATAGATTCTGGCGTTCCGCCCGCCATGCGTCCATCGCCTCGCAATGTTCTCGCTGAAACAAACGTATAAACTGGTTAAAATACCCGAATTGAAACGCGCACCAATTCAATTTTCACAAAACTATACTTACGATGCACCGACGCATCTCAAAAGCGTTCATGTGCGTCATGATTGGATTTTGACTCGTGCGGCGGTGGTCGACGCCCTTATATGCATTTCGGTTCTCTAGGCTGGAGGGGTAGCCCTGCACGTTGTAGAGTAGGGGTACTCGTGAAGTAGATGCGGTGGGGGTGTCCGTATCACAGTTTCTTCTTCAATGATTTGAGACTAATTATTTCAGCTTATAGCTCACTTTTATGAATTGCACTTTTCTGGTTTACACCGCGAATCGTTTCTGCCTCTTCTGCGATACCTTGAATTTGCCGCGCAAGCTCTTTGAATTTGCCGCGGATTCGATTCGAATTTACCACGCGCTATTCACATTTCATATTAATGTTTGTGTCACAACACAACCATGATCATTTAATGAGCATATTTCGCACACTGATGCATACGTGTACGTGAATCTGTATAAAAGCGACGTTGGTAGGTCTTACGGTATTCATAACGCCACGTACGCTCGAGTGCTAACAAGTTTCGTTCGAGTCAATTTCTTCATCGTATATTAAAATGTACAAACGCAGCTTAAACGAGTCAGCCCAGCCATCCGGAGTCGATGGTGGTTATCCGAATAAACGACAACAACAGCAACATCTTCATCAACAGATCAATATGAGGTATGCGTTAGTATACACTTTTCACTTGTTTCACTGTAAAGGCAAGCGAATGAATGAAATATTAATTCCATGTACACGTTTCTTGCAGTTCTGGGTCCGCAACGCCGAAAACAGTGAAAACACCGAAACCGTCAATCGTACGGATTCTGAGGCGTGATTACACGTTGACATCAACAGCATATAAACGTCTACTTATTGGAATTCGGATTGGCATCGATTCGTGCCGCGTTGAGATTGCCATTGCAGACAATAAAGGCTTCGTGTTGAGTTTTTCGATGTCTACGTGGAAGCTCCTACTGCAAAATGGAGCTGACATACTCCAAAGATTACGCGACAACGCAACATCACCCCAAACCCACATCGTAATTGATCATTTACGAATCGAATTCACGCGCATGCATAATGATCAGCTCCTCAAAATCTCCGATAATCGCGCTACCTTGTGCATGACGGAAATCACGATGCGCAAACTGTTCGCGTATGAACACTGTATCAAACATATGTTCACCTGGTTGACAGAAAATATGTACTCCGTAAGCAGTAAATACGCAACCTTCGTAGACGTTCTACGTAGCGCTACCGCGCCAACAGATTATGTAAAATTAATTTCCGAAAGCGACCACTTCGAAGAGCATTCTCTGATTGATTGTGAATTGTTAGCGTTAGGAATGCAATCCATGTTGTGCGATGTAAACCATGTACCACTATAGTACCTATATGTTTAATAAATGCACGACTTTCACATTAATACCTGTAACGATTCATTTATAATATCCTTTCGTACTAATACGGTGTGGAATTGCTCGTTTGCAAAGGGGGGTGACATTTGTATGCCAGATGGCCGAGTGGAAATCGACATCGTACCGTTTTCTTTAAGAATTTCGACTCCGTCGAATTGCTCTGTCAGCGGGTGGTAAGTGGTAACCTCGAACCATCGACTCGCGAGACAATACGGTCATAAACCGAAACCCTGGCGAGACGCTTCGACTCAGCAGGCTTGCTATCCAGATGTCTGTTTTTCCTCGCTACGTATTCCTTAGAGGTATACCCTTAGCGAATGAAAATAGTGTTTTATAGGATTGGGGAGTACGGGTGGTCCTGGCGCTGTAAATTAGATGCTCGCGGGTGTAGGGTCCTTAGGCTTTGGCATCAGTTTAAGTGCGAGTAGATGGTTCCTCGGCGCCTGGGAAAACTCAAGACTTTTCGTCTCGAATGTTTCCATCGCGCGATTCACAAGTGGAGGACTCTCTCTCTCTCTCTTACGCTATACCTCTTCATTCCTGGCGCGTCTCCGCGCCCGATGCGTGACCACGTGTATCGAATTACAGCGTTGGTGTTTACACCCGTCGGAGTGGTCCCAATCTTTCAAATATTCGAAACGACGCCCGAATAATTATCGCTCTATGTTTTCGTTGGCTGATGTTTATACGAATGCGACGTTGGATTCTTTCGTCGCGATGGTTCGGTATTTTGTTAATTAATCTCGAATAGTTATCGCCTCGAATTACGTGCGGATGTTTATACGAAGGCGACGTTGGATTCTTCACGGCGAAGGTTCCTCTATTTAGGGTAATTAATCTCAATTGTGATAAGGGAGGAGCGCGAAAGTTCCGTTGGCTGATGTTTATGCGAAGACGTCGTTGGATTCTGTCGTCGCGATGGTTTGACATTTAGGTTAATTAATCTCGAATAGTTATCGCCTCGAATTACGTGCGGATGTTTATACGAAGGCGACGTTGGATTCTTTCGCGGCGGCGGTTCCTCTATTTAGGGTAATTAATCTCGAGGGTTCAATCCTCTCGCGCCTTATCTTTCGCGCCTGCGCACCGATCCTCGGACACGTACCGAAATTGCGCGGGAACGTGACGCGTCCAAGGTGTATGGGGATTTTTCTTCGATGCTACATCAAATCCAGGGACTTTTTCATCGATGCTACGTCAAATCTAGGGATTTTCTGGGATTTTTTTCATCGATGCTACGTCAAATCTAGGGACTTTTCGCTGCAACAGTTTACCAATTACCCCCACCAACGCCGACGGTCCCGCGCGCGATGCCTCCCCCTCCCCTCTGACGTGATCCCCCGCACACACGAACTCGATCGACGCCATTTTTAAATCCCCCTCCCCTCTGACGTCACACTCTCACCACCGAACTCAGGACCCCCTCCCCCACCTCACCCCCTCGCCCACCTCGTCGAAGAGCGCGGTACCCCTCGCCCCGCCTCACCCCCTCGCCACCACTTGGTCCAGAACTCTCATAGCCTACCAACTAATAGGAAAATAAAAATTTGGGCTGGCCCCCCATTTTTTGGAAAACTTAATTTTTCGCGATTGTACTGCATTGTACGAGTTGTACCGATCATTGTACCGTTCGAAGAAATCGTTTAACTATTTTGGTTTCCGAGAAAAATCCAAATAACCAAAGTGTCGAGTCGTACTACTGAGAAAAAAAATTGTGAAAAATTGAAATCTCTCTGTTGTACCAGCTCGTACTAGGTTTGTACCGCGTTGTACCGTTCGAAGAAATCGTTTAACTCTTTTGGTTTCCGAGAAGAATGCAAATAACCAAAGTGTCGAGTCGTACTACTGAGAAAAAAATTTGTGAAAAATTAAAAAGTCTTGGTTGTACCAGATTGTACCGTGTTGTACCTTTCGGAGAAATGGTTATAAAACGTTGGTTTCCAAGAAGGGTAAAAAAGAGGAAACTGTCCGAAGTACCCGATTGGAAAAAATTTGCAGCACGTTCCATTTTCATGAGACTTTCGATAGATCTTATATGGGAAAAGACACATTTATCGACGCGCATTGCTTTATAATTTGCGCTCAAATCTGAATGCTTCAGATCTTTAGAATATGCGTCGTATTTGGAATATGTTGCAATATTTGACGTCAAAACGATATATCCGGTTATTATTTGTATCCAAAGAGGAAGGAAGTTTGCTAATTTCACGAGATAATTTACAAGCTCTGGACAAAAAAACACTTTGGTAACTATTTGTTCCTGGAATACTTTTAGCAATTTGTTCGGTGTCATCCTTGATATCTGTCAGAAATTAAACTAAACTATCGTTTTCAATAAGAGTTTCCAAACAATAATATTCTCTGTCATTATTGTCGAATGTATCGCTGTAAAAGTCAATGATTTGATTCTATCGAGTAAATATAAGAGCTTTTCCGTGCCAATTACATCGTTTCCATGATTATCTT
This sequence comes from Andrena haemorrhoa, assembly GCA_910592295.1. Taxonomy (NCBI): domain Eukaryota; kingdom Metazoa; phylum Arthropoda; class Insecta; order Hymenoptera; family Andrenidae; genus Andrena; species Andrena haemorrhoa. The sequence continues at coordinate 24,545,918 of OU342942.1, forward strand.
TTCCATTGTATTCGCTACATTATATCAATACCAATGATGAGTTTTTACCTTTGTAACGTTCTCGAACGAGACCTTGCCGTTAGTTACAGGAAGTTCCACAAGTAGAGCGGTTTACCTGTAGAATAGTGGGATTGGTTCGGGTGGCGTGCGATAAAGAAATGAATTTCACGAACGAGAGTCATTCTTTTAACAGTAAATAACAAAAATAATTTATTCAAAAGAATTGTGGAATTTGTAACATAATATAATAAACGAAATTGACCCGTTGGTCGGCAAGAAAGAATACTGTTCTAATGTTTGTTCGCGACGCTAGGTCGGTATCACGGATTGAACGCAAAATTAAATAACTTAAATATCGCTTCGTTTGTTCGGTGAACGAAAATAGAAGTTGACGCTTAGTCGAAATAGAAATATAAATTGACGCTTGGTCGAAGTAGAAATATAAATTGACGCTTGGTCGAAATAGAAATATAAATTGACGCTTGGTCGAAATAGAAATAGAAATACAATTTGACGCTTAGTCGAAATAGAAACAGAAATATAATTTGACGCTTAGTCGAAATAGAAACATAAATTCTGGCTGATCGGAATTACGACGCCTTTGATCATTGAAATATCGGTTAAGCTTGTGTATTGGACAAGGTCACGACGCTAAGTCGTTATGGTATAACAGAGGGATTGACGCTTTTCTGGTCGATTTAATGTTAAGTGAGAATTTAGAGAGTTCCTTCTCTCGTGATTGAATTGCTTCCAGTTGCCTATCAGCTGGTCCACGCTTTCTAGGATTGTTGCCAAGGTGCCTCTTTCAAAGCGGCCTTGGTGTAGATTTCGCGTTGCTTAGGTGCCCGGTCGAGCTGCCTAAGATGGTTGAATATATATATAATTGAGTGGAATGGTGTATGGAACTCAGGGTGCCTCTTCCAAAGCGGCCTTGAGTACTGGAAGGTGGTTTAGTGGGGTGCCGGTTCAAGCGCCTCGGAGAGAAGGTATCTGATACTGGATGTCTCTGGATGCGATCTGGAAGATTTCTGCTCGACTGCTGCTGGTGGGCCTCTATTTATACCCATCTGTGGAACTTGACCCGCACCAATCACTCGTCGCGCTCTACGCGCACCAATTAGCTTGCGTATTTGGTTTACGCAGTCAAGCGTAACACTCGCGTTCACTAGGCGTTCGAATGATCGTACGTTTACAAGCATGCGCACTCGATCCGTTCGCGATCTGCACTCGGTTCACTCGCTCGGTTGAATGACACTGCGCATGCGTTCACTTCACTTAGTTTTTCCACTGACCGCCAGATTGCATTCATCCATACGTGCATTCGTGTCTTATGGCTAATACAAACGTTTTAGGTGTAATATAATATAGTATAAAGGTAATAAGAATTAGTATTTAAAGAAAAAGGAAAAAATTTAATGGCGACTCGTCCCGGAACGTTACACCTTTTCGTCTTCTGTTTAATCATAAGTTGTATATTATTATTCATTTACATATATATTTTCATTGCTACCAAATAGTCTTAATACTGAATATGTGCATACATATACGTACTTAAATAAATACCATATTCAAAACTTGGGAGGAAGGCTATGTTTACTTCGACAATATTTTAAAATGATAATAAAATAAACTTCATACTTAGTACTTTATGCAAAGGTAATATATAGGGTATTATGGTTTTCGGGATAGGTTCAGATTTAAATTAAAAAATGTACTGTGACGTCCCACTATTTTTCGCGCGGTATAAATTAAAGTCTTCCCCACAAATACTCCATAACTCCCCCAAAAGTCCCTAAACCTCAACTCTTACCCCTTTCCCCCAACCACTGACCATCTAGGCGATGTACCTTAGCGGTCCCCATCTCGAAATGGTCAACGACGAAAACCCCTTCCCCTCTTCGCCCTATGAGGCACGAATTCCTCCCTCATATTTAAATCTAAACAAGTCCCTCGTCCCAAAAACCCTCTTAAATCGAGACCACGTCTCACCCCTATCTATGACCCTCCAAATACAAGCCCCTCTTACCCCTTTCCAATCAAACCAACCAAAATCAATCCAATGGGTTGAGTATCGCCTTTTCAAACGCCCCATACAAAAACCCCGGAAGTCATATTGCGACGCATATTTCACGCATGAGTCACCAATATGTTCTATTTATATAACGCATATTTCGTGCATGAGTCACGGTGCATACCGCGCATACCCCTCATACTTCACATTCCAACGAAACATATAAATACAAGGGCCCGAGAGGCCGTAGCTCTCTTCTACGAAAGTATTCTTCCACGAAAGTACGAGAAGTTATATATTTTCAGTGACATAATACTTAAAATCAGTGTACTACGGCAACTACCGTAAGCGACCATTATTAATTACCAATATTCTGCATATCATCACCATTTATATAATTTGTACTATTGTTGCTTATTGCTTTCTCATATTATATTATATTAATAACGTTTATTGCTTTTCATATTATTCACATTAATAACGCTTACTGCTTTTCTTTATTCTCTTGTATCTACGCTTATTGCATTTCATATTCTATTATTGACATATTCTCATGTACTTCATGTCCATACATATATTGTTATTACTCATCATTTATATAATTGTTATGTGCAAATGCTTATCGTCTAACGCATTATTATATATACTAACCAGTGCTTTATAATAAACCGTTCTCTTATCTCTAAATAACGCTTCGAATTATTGCTTCTATTCTTCGGGTAAACCAAGCTATTGCAACAGCTGATTTCGGTTCGCGAACGTGAGAGTTCTTACAGTGTTTACGAAGCGTACTTACGCATAGGCCGTATACGACCATACGGCAACGACCATATATAAGAAACGTTACAGACTGTTTCTTATATTAATGCAGCGGTAAATCCAATTACTAAGTTAAATATGACCAGTGCTAACGTGTGTTTCCTTGGTGTGCGATTATAACTAAACCTTCCCTGGCTGTCAGGGCTACGAATCTCGCATTCGCGCCTGCCTCCATTGAACCCCGGGCTACGAATCTCGTATTTGCACCTGATTCCCATCCAAACCCACGGGCAACGAATCTCGCATTCGCGCCTGATCTCCAATAAAACCCAACGGGCAACGAATCTCGCATTCGCGCCTGATTCCCATCAAAACCCACGGGTAACGAATCTCGCATTCGCGCCTGATTCCCATCAAAACCCACGGGTAACGAATCTCGTATTCGCGCCTGACTCCCATAAAAACCCACGGGCTACGAATCTCGCATTCGCGCCTGAATTCCCATCTCTACCAGTGTTACGAAGCTCGTCTTTGTACCAAACCACTCTCCTACAACCCCACAATGTCATATCCCTAAAGACCTCCACCCGGGACGTGACAGTACAAACAACTATATCCATACAGAAAGGAGTATTTCCTGTACATTTCATAGTAATGAAAATATACGGGAAGGGGAATATTTTATTATTTTAAATTAACATGTTAGAAACATAATTGTTCTACATTCTCAAACAGGTAACAATTTTGTCATCAATCATTATATGCTAAATTTGTAACAAGTACCGACTATACACGCACATAGGCATATTCAAAGCATAGCAGTAAATACATTGACCACGTGTGACATAAGTACAGAAAAACAGGCTTTTTTCACTTCAGACAATGGTCCAAATGTTGTTAAAGCCATAAATACACGAGTAAACTGGACTCGAATACCAATGTTTTGCTCATTGTTTGCAACTGGCTATTAAGACTAGCTTAAAAAATTATGAGCGATATGAAATAATTCGTAAGAAGTGTTGAGCTATAATTGGATTTTTTACGCGTACAACATTTGCCAGAGAATCATTTATACAAATTAAAAAATCTAGAGATTCCGACACAATGCCTCTGCAATTAGTACAAGAAGTAGGTACCCGGTGGGATTCCACGTATATGATGTTTCGTAGATTTTCTTTACTACAGACTCCCCTTCATATTGCACTATCGAACCAAAATATGCCGGAAAATTTAAATCCTGAAGAATGGATGTTTTTGAAAGGTGTAACAACAGTTCTAGCATCCATGAAATAAGGAACAGAGTTAATGAGTGGAGATCTGTATCCCACATTGTTACAGTATCTACTATCCCATGTACTTACCTACACTGCGTTACTCAATGTACTTCAACCAGAGAGTACGGCAAGTGCAATAATCACTGCAATGTTGTAGCAACATCCACGATACGTTGAAGGTAAATTATATTAATTGTTTATTTCGCTACTGGCTTAGTATCGAAGTCGATAAAGATTTTATTAAATGAAATAAGTATTTTAAGTGCAGAAACGGTTGAATCACATTATAAGATGTGAAATTTTAATAATTGTCATGCTCTTAGATCCTAGATTTAAACACCGTTTTGTACCACAGGAAGAGCAGCGTACTGCTATTGTTAAATTAAGTAACAAAATAGATGAGTTTCAAAAAGAAATATGTTAGAGTCCATGTGAAAAATAAGATGTGTTTAAATAATTATTTTGCGAAATTCGAAAGGTAGTTTTCCAAAAAATTGATGAAAATTGTGTACTTTGAGGGTCTACCTTTTTAAAACAATTTTCAATGCGGGAAACTTTGACAACTTGAACGCCTCTTATTTTCACATGCACTGTAACGTGTTTCATTTTGAACAAAATCTTAAACATGGAGGGCGCAAAGTGATCCGTTTGGCGTGAAATAAATAGTATTTACGACATTGTCCATTTCAACCGAAATGGAGTACTTTTAGCCGCATAGAAATAAAACTCATGACATTAATCAATAAAATTTTTTTTTAATTGTATTTAAAAGTTTATATAAAAATTCTTTATGCCTCCACCTCCTTGCCCACCGCCCCATCCTCCGCGGTCGCTACCGCCCCATCCTCCTTGGGCCCTACCGCGCCTTCCTCCCCGGCCACTGCCGCACAGTGGTCCCGAATCGTTAAAAAGCGGCAAACCCATCAAAACGTACTTCAATTTAGTCAGAAATCGGTGCTTGGGGGTTTTTGGGGTCCCTCAATACGAATCTGAACTTCAAATTTGTTGAAACAAAATGGCGAATCCATTATGGCGGACGTGCATATTAAAAGATTGATAGATCTGCACGAAAATTGGTATCCTGATGTTTTTCGGGTCCCTGATTACGAATCTGAACTTCAAATGTGTTAAATTAATAGTTCATAGAAAATAGTTTTACATAAAAACCAAACGTTATTTTAATATTGATCCAACAGTCATTTCTTAATTACTTTGCATACAACTGAAGAATATATAATAATACACCTACTTGAAGTACTTGGAATATTTTCCAAGTTTTCAAAATCAAAAATTATTTTTTCGTTCAACCAATTTGAATTTGTTTAAATAAAGTGGTTATTTTTCCAATTACACTTCTCCCATTTTTGGAAATATCGATTGAAAAAATTTAATTTCTGCGTTAGCTTTATGTTTTCAATTTGTAATATGTTGTTTAAACAATTAAATTTCAGAACCAAAAAGTGAAGAAGCTCTGATTGTTTTGCGCTTCTTAATTGTTCTTTGCTTTTGTACATAATATCATGCAACTCTGATCTTTTTATTTGATTCATTATACAGTAATGCCTCGTTAGAATCACGACGATCGGGGCTGGCGGCGGGACACTAACGCGATGCGTACATTATGCCGTGCGGCCGTTGCCGCGAGTGAGAAAACCCAAGAGCCGAGCGAGAGGGAACAAAACAGTCGACACGAAGTTGCCGTCGGCTATGAAAGAGAGAAAGCATGATACTTTGTCTCGCTCCGTCTTTCAGCTCGAGCTCGAGCTCGACCCGCGTGCGTGATTATAATGCATCGGCGCTTTTTGTATTTATAATACATATTGTAATTCGTTTCGGGCATAGAGCTATATTCCAACTGGAGTGTTAGCTGAGCATTGGCGGCCGCGCCGACGAGGACGGAAGACAGGGGGAGACGTTGCCTCTGTCTACTACGGACTATAGTAAGGCTGTAATGCGCACGGGCAGGAATACGAAACATATGCAAGAATGAAACATGAATTCATTGTACTTTATCCTGTTTCGAGTGCGAATTTTATGCAAATTAACATTTTTACAAACAAAAATAATGAATTGGGAGTTGGAGAAAAGTGTGTTATATTGTAAATGATGTCAAGCGTATGTCATTTTTCATATTTTGTATATTTTGGAATTTGAACAGTTTTGTCCATTTTGGTATATGTACAATTATTAAATGTATAATTGATAAATATAATTTCATATTTATTTGCATACCTGGTATATTTTTATGGAGAACCTGGAATATAAGAAGTATTAGTAATATAATTAGTGAATTGTAAGCCTGAAATGGATTATCATAAATTATGTGTTGCAAAGCAAAAAGAAAAACATAAAAAAACATCTAAAAAAGCATGAACCTCCATGCAAGTAAAATACACAACCCCATCATACATGTTTGTGCCCATTAATCACACTGCGAATCCTTATGCAATTATAATGTATTAAGACATGCAAAGTATGTACAAAATATATACAAAATATATACAAAATATGTACAAAATATATACAAAATATGTACAAAATATATACAAAATATATACAAGATATATACAAAATATATACAAAATATGTACAAAATATATACAAAATATGTACAAAATATATACAGAAGTTCATGCAAATTACACGTTTGCAAACAGAATGTTCTTATGCCATTTTTGTCGAAGGTGAAGCCGTGCGCCTAATTGCCTTTCAGTGGCCTTTTTCGCATATGTTACAATCCGTATATTAGCGTATAAATCTGCAATTAATTTTAAAATTTGCAGCTCGTGCAGTTCCTCGAAACCATCACTCTCTAGAACCGGATGTAGTGGTTCAAATAATTGAAGCATGGTATTGCTAAATTTTTGTTATACCACAGAGCATATCCGATGTTTGAAATGATGGTGATTTAGCAATCCTAATTTGATTTCTGCACGAAATGCTTTTTCTGCATACTGCACAATCTTATACACGGTTTCGGATGGACAACACAACTTCCCTCGATTAATAAAGCTTGTAAATGTACTGTATTTATTAATATTTATAGAATATGAGTGATCGTTATTATCAGAGCGAAGCAAACATTTTTCGCAATATGAGCAGGATAATTTGACTAATACAGGGTTATCCACCGAATACTGGCGGCGCTCGCGCCAATACAAATGAGAACGGCAACAACGCCACACGCATACGTACGAGACAATCATGTGTCGATACATCCGCCATCGATGAGTTGTTGCTAAAAGTATAGGTTCGTGTAGGTCATGTAGATGTTGCCGTTCTCATTTGTACTCGCGCGAGCGCCGCCAGTATTCGGTGGATAACCCTGTATAATAGAATATATTTTCTTGTAAAGAAGTTAAATCTACACTATCTATGCATAACATAACGTCGTATATTCTTTTATCTTCTTCGGAATCAATATCATTTTGTTCCGTAATAGTCCGTTTACTACTGCGAAATTCCAAAATCGGCATTGATTGTTTATTATCCATCAAGCAATTGGCGTTAATACTGGGACTGACCGTGTTTCTGAACAATAATTTTCTGAATGCCCAAATAAACTGTAAACAATTGGGATTGTCATTTCTACCGCCAATTGACCTTACACAGGAAAAAAACAGCTCCAAATGGTCTTGTGAGCACTTGTAGCTAAGAAAGTATTTCAGTGGGTTCTGTTTCGTTAATAAAAAGATGGCAAGGTAGTAGTAAGGCAAAGCGGGTTCTAGACCAGGTCCTCTGAGGGGAGCGTGGGGCGGTGAAGGAACTCAGGCGCGCGGGGGAGCGCGGCGGAGGGAAACATGGGCGCGGGGCCTGCGGGGAGAGGAAGATCGGTTGCGCGCGCACGAGCCGCGGAGTGGGGGAAGCCGCGATGATGGAGGGGATCAGTCCGGGCCGAGCTGCCGCGGAGACCTCTCCAGATCGGACCCACTGCTGGAAATTTCCGCGGAGGGAGAGGCCCACCCCCAAAGTCTTTTTCAGACCTTGGCCCACCCCCCGAAATATTTTTAGACCTAGCCGAGGGAGGGAATGACCCCCAAATATTTTTTTCAAACCATTATGAAGCTGAAATTGTTTAATACTTTATCGGATGATGTCGGACAATGTCGGGAAAGATCGGCGTTTTTACACACCACGTATTTGGAGGAAAAGAGACAGAGCATTATTTTAAAGCTAAAATTCTAGGGAGGGAAAGAGAGAGCAATACTTAGTTATTTTAAAGCTAAATTCGGAGGAGGGAAAGAGAGAGCATTAAGATTTAACATGCAACATATCGCACGATCATGCATAATTTGGCCCCTCCGAGACAGCTGCGTGAAAGAGTATCATTTTCACGGTGTGAAGAATTAACCATATTTCACACATCGACGTTTTTTCCTCCAACGCAGAGAATTAATAATAACTTTTTAAATCATCGATCTAACAAACCAATATGTAACAAACATACATTCTACAGCTAACCATATTTCACACATCGCAGCGTATCGCGATCATGCATAATTTGGCCCCTCCGAGACAACTGCGTGAAAGAGTATCATTTTTCACGGTGCGAAGAATTAACCATATTTCACATCGCAGCGTATCGCGCGATCATGCATAATTTGGCCACTCCGAGACAACTGCATGAAAGAGTATAATTTTCACGGTGCGAAGAATGTATGAACGAAATATAATAATTTTTTCAAACGTTGAATCTTAGAAATATGGGGTGAGGAGAAAAGGAGGAAAAAAGACGATCAAATAAATGGAGAAATAATATATGTTGTGAAAATATATATTGTTACATAGTAAATACTATTTCAAAGTCTTATATGCATCACGAACGATTAATCCTAAACCTAATGCTAATAGTTCACAATCAATCAACGAGTTCGGCTCGTAGCAATCGCTTTCAGTTATGATTTTCTCATAGTCCTCCGTCGCTGTCGCAGCAGCACGTATAATATCGACAAAGGAGGCATACTTATTAGTTACAGAGTATAAAATTTCTGACAAACTTGAGAACATATAGTCAATACACTGAGCATATTTACACATTTGAATTATTGTAGGTTCAGACATGTATATGACTGAACTATTATCTGAGATTTTAGCAATTTGTTCACTGTTTATTCGCATGAAATCGATACGCAAATGATCGATCACGATAGGATCTTGATACGATAATGGGGCAACAAGGCGGAAACGTCGAAGTATCTGTGACTCTTGTTGAAGTAGAAGCTTCCACGTTGACATGGAGAAGCAAACCTCATGACATTTATTATCGGCTATTGCGATCTCAATGCGACACGAATCCTGTCCAATGCAAATGCCGATTATGAGATGTTTGTAGGCTGTAGCAGTCAGTGGATAATCACGCCGCATGATTCGTATGGTAGGTTTTTTCGATACTGCATTGCTGTAAAAACCACATATCCAGAGGTAATGATTCTGTTGGTTCCATATAAATCGAAAAATATGTAGAGGAGTACTATATATGTACCTTATATGCCGGTTTCGAAAATCCGTATTGTTCCACTGATTAGTCTGGTTTCCGTACATGTTGGAAGTACCATTCAAATGTCGGTTATACATTTTGAATAATGATAGAGTCTACTGAACGAGTGCGATCACTAATTGTGCGGACACGAACTCTACTGAACGGGCGCGGTTACTAATTGTGTGAACACGGACGTATGCAATGCAATTCCTCTCGGCTCCGCTTTTATAGCAGTTCATAGGTATAAATGTGCAGAAGTATGCTTTTTCTTTTTTGGGTGGGGAGGTGATGATAATGATAGAGATGTACAGCACCATCCCCACCATCTACCCTTCTCTTATTCCTCATATGTATCTGCTGTACACGTATTCAGATATTCTATTAAACTGGCTAATGAATTTCTGATGCAGCGCCATAGTCGACCAATCACACATTTATATGTCGGTTGGACAGTCATTGTTGAGAAACGATATCGATATGTAATATTTATACTTTTTACATTCACATATATTCTAAAATTTTTTTAAAACATTCTGATTTTGCGTTGCAACATATCACACGATCGTATGTAATTTGAACTCATCCGTAAGGATAATGCAGCTGTGTGAGATGATATCATTATTTTTCACTGATGTGGTTACGATGTAATACATGCGGAAACGTCACACGTATGAATCATAGAAAGAATTATGCTGTATTGGCAGAAATTAGCTGTGTGAGATGACATCATTATTTTTTCACTGATGTGGTTACAATGTAATACATGCGGAAACGTCACACGTATGAATCATAGAAAGAATTATGCTGTATTGGCAGAAATTGCATCGAACGATGTGGGGCTGGATCATCGTTTATTGCATACATTTGAAGAGAGGGGGCATGCAGAAAGAGATAGACAGAGATAGCAAATCAGTGCATCAGCTATAAAAGTATGCTGTAAACTGTGCAAAGTCTCAAATCGTTGCAACGAGTTGCGTAGAAAAAACATTTTTACAATCATGGAAAAATTCGTGGAAGTAGAGCGCCAATTGTTAGATCAATCTGTACGATTGATGTCTGAAGAAGAATACCTCGCGTGGGAAGAACGTTGCAACCAGTGTATCGAATCTTTGGAAGAATGTGGTCGAGTGAAACGCTCTCGATTATCGATCGGTGTTCGACAATCATTAGTTGCACGAATTGTGCATCTCGAAGGGTTGAAATCTTTGCTGCGCAGACGTTTAGTGCATGAAGGCGCAGGACACTCGAGCACGAGACTTTTATGGCGCGAAATAGACATTGCTTTCGATAGTCGCGTATTAACTGGTGCCGTACTCAATTCGAATTACATCGAACCGCGTAACTTCCTCCAGGATGCAGAGACCATCGTGCTGGAACATGTGCGAAGCGCTTTGAGGAAACATCAGAACCTCAAAGTGAACACGATGTTCAATGGCGAATTTGTGGCTGGTGACAAACATGCTAGTAAAAGCATTAACACTCGAAATTATGAACTCTTCGATACATCTGATCTGCATGAGTGGTACCAGCGATACGTTGTTGAACCCACCCTGGCATCGCTGGAAGAGTTCCAGGAACGTGAAAGCGGTTGGGCATTGGCGAGAATCCTCAACCTGACCGTCAATGTGAACAAATACAATCCATTGCGCGCGGGATGTCACTGCAAGTTGCCGCGAGAATTATTGCTAAAGAAAGCAACGATTAGCGTGCAATCTCCGGACAACTTCTGTTTCGCATGGGCAGTGGTCGCCGGTCTGCATCCTGCTGAAAGACACGTTCATCGCTCAAGTTCATACCCTGACTATTCATCCATACTAAATCTCCAGGGTATCGAGTTTCCGATGTCTCTGAAGCAAATTGGAAAATTTGAGAGACAGAATGATATCTCGGTGAATGTATACAGCTTCATGACGGAGAAGAAAGGACCAACAGTCTTTCCGCTGCGCCTCACCAGTCAAAAGAGGGATCGACACATCAACCTGCTCTACACGCCGAATCAAGAACATGGCGATGTAGGGCACTTTGTGCTGATCAAAGACCTGTCTCGGCTAGTGAGCGCCCAGTTAAGCAAGAACAAGGCCAAGAAATTCATCTGTGATCGGTATGTATAGAAACTTCTGAAATGTTGAAATAAATGTTGAAATATCTCATGATAAATGTTGACTTTGCAGATGCATGCATTACTTCGGATCTCCCGAGAAATTGGAGGTCCATGCAGCTGACTGTGGGAAGATGAACGACTGTGCCATCGTGCTGCCCAGCGAAGACAACAGTTTGCTCAGCTTCAGCAATTACTGCAGGAAGGAGCGACTTCCCTTCATGGTATATGCTGATCTGGAGTGTATCATTGAGCCAACGGAGGACTGTCGGAATGGCGAGGCGGATCGAAAGTTATATACATACCAACACCACAAAGTACATAGCATTGCATATTATATGCATTGCTCGTACGATGCATCACTATCGATGTATCGATGTTGTCGCGACGAGGATTGTGTTTCATGGTTTGTCGAAGAACTAAAAAATTTGGCAGATTTTGCTAAACCTATTCTAGCCAATAATACTCCAATGCTAGATTTAACTAATGAACAGTGGATGGCATTTCGCAATACCACACATTGTCATATTTGCGAGGAACCATTCATGACTGATGATATACGAGTTCGCGATCATTGTCATCTAACTGGACAGTTTAGAGGCTCAGCACATTCGGAGTGCAATTTAACTTATAAAAATGCGTTTTACATCCCCATAGTTTTTCATAATTTATCCGGCTATGATTCACATTTTATTATTGAGAAAATAGCTACCGCTTTCGAAGGCAGCGTTGACGTATTGCCTATAACTAAAGAAAAATATATTTCATTCACAAAAAATGTTGAAGATATGGCTGAAGAATCAGACTCGCGAAATTGTATTAAATTGCGATTCATTGATTCGTACAAATTCCTCAATACCAGTCTCGACAAATTAGCATCTTTTCTTAGTGTGGGTAAATTAAAAATTTTACGATCAAATTTTGAAACATTATCCAATGAGGATTTCAATTTATTAACGCGAAAGGGTGTATTTCCATATGAATATCTTGATTGCGCGAACAAGCTGCAGGATCCATGTTTACCACCGCGCGAGTCATTTTACAGTTCGTTAACAGGTGAGTCTGTATCCGAGAGCGATTATGTACATGCCGAGACTGTCTGGCGGCGTTTCAACATTAGAACCTTGGGCGAATACAGTGACTTGTATTTGAAAACAGATGTCTTATTATTGGCAGATATTTTTGAAAATTTTCGCGAAAGTTGCATAAAGAGTTATGGATTAGATTCTGCACATTATTATACTTTACCTGGTTTCACGTGGGATGCTATGCTAAAACATACTAAAATTACATTCGAATTGCTCACAGACGTTGATATGGTTATGTTTATTGAACGCGGTATACGTGGGGGTTTAAGTCAATGTTCTGGAAGATATGCACATGCAAATAACAAGTACATGCCATCTTACGACGCATCGGAACAGTCATCGTACTTGATGTACTTTGATGTAAACAATTTGTATGGATGGGCAATGTGTCAACCCCTACCATATGCTGACTTTCAATGGGTCGAAGATGTTGCAAATTTTGATGTGTCTACAATCGCTATCGATTCGCCCACGGGATACATTCTTGAGGTAGATCTGGAATATCCGCAACGTCTGCATGACGCTCATGCTGATCTACCATTCTGTCCGACACGTGCCAAACCGCCAGGCAGTCGACAGGACAAATTACTCGCGACGGTATATGACAAGCAGCGTTACATTATCCACTATCGCAACCTGCAGCAGTGCACGCGCCATGGTCTTCATATTACAAAGATACACCGCGTGCTTCAATTCGCTCAATCCCCCTGGCTCCGCGATTACATCGAACTCAATACACGGTTTAGAACAAGCGCGACAAATGATTTTGAAAAAAATTTGTACAAATTGATGAATAATGCGGTATTTGGTAAAACTATGGAGAATGTGCGAAATCATGTAGATGTAAAACTTTTAACACATTGGGATGGTCGATATGGTGCGGAGGCAATGATTGCGAAACCGAATTTTCACAGCAGAAGTGTTTTTTCAGAAAATTTAATAGCTGTTGAATTGCGGAAACTCGAGGTGAAATTCAACAAACCGATATATGTGGGTATGTGCATTCTAGACATATCTAAAATTTGTTTGTATGAATTTCACCACGAGTATATGTCTCCACTGCATGGTCAAAATTGTAAAATTCTATATACAGACACCGACAGTCTCATTTATCACATTCGGTGCGAAGATATCTATGAGACCATGAAACACAATATCGATCGGTTCGACACAAGTGATTATCCTATTGGCAATACATATAATATACCACTTGTTAATAAGAAGGTTCCAGGGCTGATGAAGGATGAAAATAATGGTACGATAATGACCGAATTCGTAGGTCTTAGAGCGAAAATGTATGCACTTCGCGTAGATGGTAAAAAAGATACTAAAAAGGCGAAAGGTGTCAAGACCAACATCATAGCCAGAACGATAACTTTCGACGACTACGCGCAGTGTTTGCATAGGGAGATCGAAATGGTGCGCAGACAATCATGCATTCGGTCTAAATTGCATAAAGTGTACACCATTTCGGAATCCAAAATCGCTCTAAGCCCGTATGATAACAAGCGGTATATCGTACCCGATTCGGTTGACACTCTGCCCTGGGGTCATTATAAAATACCACTGTAAATCAAAATTATTACTCATCTTTATAAATAGTAGAATTATGTAAAATCATTCGCACATGAATATATGCATCATTGTATTTAACCTTGTATTTATTTTCTGTATATCCAAATTATTGCACATCATTATAAAATAGTGGAATTATGTAAAAATAAAATTGTTCACACATGTATATGTATCATTGTATTTATTGAACTGGGTATTTTATTTACAATACATTATTTTTATTTATCCAAGAATTGTGTGATTTATCAAACCCTAACCACTTGACGTATACCTTATCCCCATTCCTACGCAACACTTTTTCCACTAGATATACATCAGGATCGGTGACGCGTTGCAGCTCGTATTCGTAGAATCCTCCGGCAATAGGTTTTCCACAGGAATCGAGGAGCAGATACGTCGTGGGATTAGTTGCCTGTACTTTGGCTATCTCGAACACCTCCGTTGTCCAATTCGGTGTATAGCCTTTATCGAAGATGGTTTTAAATTTGCTCACGCGCACAAACTCGCCCAATTTGAATCTCGCTGGAGCAGCGATCTTTATGTTGCTGTATACGGTGGCTAGCAGCTTATCGGCGATTGCTGGGGTAACATCGCAAGGACGCATTCTGATGGTTCTATGTTTTCGTGCGTTATACTCTGCAAGTAGACGCTGTAGCGCATCGGTCCATTTATAGGTTCCATTGAGCGTAAACAGTTTCCACATATTGTTCTTCAAAGTTCGATTGAAACGTTCTACGACGGAGGCCTTCATCACCGAGTACGTCGAATAATGATTAATGTCATGCTCCTTCAAGAGTTTCTGCACATCGGCGTTGTAAAATTCTTTTCCTTGATCAGTTTGCAAATTTTTCGGATATCGATCTCTAAATATCTTTGCAAACGCTTTAGTCACCTCAGCACCACTTTTAGTCTTGAGCGGTACCGCCCATGCATATTTGCTCAGCACATCAATGATGGTGAGTATGTAGTGGTGACCCTGGTTGAATCGCGAGTATGGACGCATTTCTACAACGTCAGCTTGCCACAGATCATCGTATCCCTGCACTATGACGCGCCTCCGTGGGAAATGTCTTCGGGCTGGAGCATGCAATTCCTCAACGAGTTGTAGCTTCTTGCGACCATGGTTTCCTTTACTCTTGGATTTCGATAATGGCTGCATGTTTGATCGTAGAGGTGTCTTTGACATGAATGATTCGATAATTATCGTGTACGTGCATTATGTGCCGAGGAAATTCTGGACAAGTTCAATCGTCTCGCATGATTCTCCTTCGCAGCGCTGCTGTGGGATAGAATTCGACGCCTGCGATATCTTTTGAACGCTGTTTTGCAGCGTCATCATATCTCTCTGAAACACGACCAGCTTCCTCTCTAATTCTTCCTGCTGCTCTCTCAAAAGTTTAATGCTCTTTTCCATGTATAATTTATTGACGGCATCACTGTCAGCCGTGGGTTGCGCTATGCGTCGTATCTTACGTGATTTTGCATCAAAGTCTGCACCAGCCACGCAAAGAGTGTTATCTCGCATGTAATTTCGAATCACACCGTTCCATTTGTAATAGTCCATTCTAGCTGCTCCACTCTTCTCGAGCGATACTCCAAATTTGTTGATCGACATCTCGATGCATACAGTGCAAATCATCGACGCGCGGTTTAATTTATAATGAGACCTGCCTCGCGGAGTTCCTCGATAATCGATAGAATCTCGTTGTCATGCGAGTTGTTACCCGCCTGACGCGACGCTTCCAGCAAACGAAATCGGTCCACCAGCTCGTTGGGATCGTCCCAGTGCACGTAATCGATCTTGCTATCGTTTACCACCATGGCTCGCGGTGTTGTTAGACCTTTCCCAGCCTTACTGGTTGATACACGGGGGAGTAGTGGTGCAATTACATTTTTATACTTGTATCCCTTATTGCCCAATACGGGATTTTGAGCGTTATGACCGCGTCTGTAGGCATTTGTCGTCAGCAGAATGCTTTTGTATTTTTGTTTATCGGTATAGGTGTATATAGCATCATCAGGAATTCTCTTGAAAATCAGTTCGTAAAGGCCGGGCGTTCCCCCATATCTTACACCGTCTATGATTATATTATCATCCTTGTCTATATCGAAAGCCTTATCCCCAAGCATTGTTCCACTATTGCCAAAGTATACGCCGTACACATAGTCCATTGCTGTATCCCTATCACCACTTAGGATTGCACTCATGTATTTTTGCCCCAGCGGGCCGAAATGGCTGCGGAACGTTTCTTGTCCCTCGGATGTCCGGAATTGCTGTCTAATAGATGTTGCAAACGACTCATCGGGTGTAGTTTCGAAAACATCGTCCTCATCATTGGTTGTGAGCGATTGTACACCCAGAAATGTATTTATTGGTGTGGGAGGAACGGGTGAATCGTTTGATGCGACATTCTGTCGTTTTCGCTTCGATTGAATTGGTGTGGAGGATACAATTGATTTTTCCAATGACATGTATGGTTTCCTCTTTGTCTTGCGCGATGTGTTCCCTTTCGACCCGATTTTTGTTTTAGGCGTTAATGTTTCATTCCCTTCGATGTCTGTGCTCATCAGCGGTGACGTGTCAGCATCCACCGCTGTGGTATTTTCAACAATATGTTTTAAGGGTTCGACAACAGGTTTAAAGTATCTCTCCAACGCAATATCTTCATCCATCTTGCCAGTCTTCAAAGCCTGATGTTTCTTGCGAATGGCTTCACTAGTTTTTGCAATTTCCTTCGCTATTCTCTCGCGATCCTTAATCTCCAGATTATCGATGTCGATCATCATTGTACCGTAGACGTTGCTTTCTCGCCGGCGTGTTAATGACAATTGACCATCTCACGGTATCGCAAACTCGTTAAATCCCTTTCTATAACGTCCATTGGACATCGCACTATCCTTGTCTATTACCACGAAACCATACTCCCGCTGCCAACAATTACGACACAAACCACTGAAATCCTCGTAAGACATGTCGGTGTTTACATGATCGTTGTACACATGTTTCAAGTTGGTACCATCCTGTTTAAACAGAATCAGCAGATTCGCATTGTCGCGTACAAGATGTTTGGGAATCTTTGCATACGTCTGACAGAGATAGAAGCAGTCGACGTTCGAGTGGCGCCCCATTGCAAAGTATTCCCTTATCGTATCTTGCTTATCGCAAGCCACATCATCAAAGATAAAAATGGAATTCGGAAGCGATTCGCTCGGTGGGATGACGTCACTGTTATTCGAAAACGTAAAGTAGCCAATTTCATCTATCGGAGTCAATAAATTCTCCAAATATTGATATTTCGGCTGTTGCAACGACTTGGAATACACGTACACGTTCTCGAAGCGGACGCCGTGAGGACTTTCCAACAAGCTCACCAACACATTGGTCTTTCCACAATTTGATGGGCCGCAAATGAGGGAACGGATAGTGTTTGGTAGCATGCTACCATGTCTGCGTCTTGTTTTTTTCGGGGACATCATTTGCGATTTATCGTCAAAATTTGTCACGCGTATCGCCACAGGTTGTCGCACGAATCGCATCCTATCCATGAACCGTGAAAAATGATTTTGATACGTCGAAGCGGCGACGCGTCCTATTTATAGGCCCACGCCGAAGCAAACCAGCTCAGTATTCAAAATGCTTCTGGTCCTGTCGGATAATTGCGATATTCGAGACCTAACCTCTGAGCAGTTGCAATATATACCAAAAATTATTCTACTCCGCGAGTTTGACAGACACATTGATCAGTTGTGGGACAGACTCCCCGAGCATATAAAAGCTGATTCTGAGGTTCGACAGTATCGTCGATGCTTGGAACATTATAATCGCCCTTGGCAGCGAACGCATATCGACGGTCCAGCACCACTGATTAAAAACTGTGGCGAATGTCGCCGACGAGAGTAAAGAAAGGTTGTGGTTTGTTAAATCGCGCGATAAACGCACTACCCATCGAATTACATATCCCGGGATACCAGTTTTGTGGTCCAGGTACTCATCTGGCAAAACGATTGGCTAGAGGTGATCAAGGCATAAATCCGTTGGACGCAGCGTGTCGCGAACACGATATTGCGTATTCCCGCAGCAACGATCTCAGTGAAAGACACGCGGCAGATAACGTACTCGCTGACAAAGCGCGAAAACGCATCGTTGCGCGAGACTCGACTCTGGGTGAAAGAGGTGCTGCTACAGCTGTTTGGGCGGCTATGAAGGCCAAGACGAAAATCGGAATGGGGATGAAAACAAAAACCCGCAAAAGGACTCCAAAGAGAGCGTCGCAAAAGCGGATTCTTCCGGTGGCAAAACGGGGTGGTATATTACCACTTCTCCCGCTGCTAGGTGTTCTCGGATCATTGGCCGGCGGAGCGGCGGGGATCGCCAAGGCGGTAAACGATAATAAGGCGGCGCAACGTCAGCTACAGGAAATGCAACGTCATAATCGCTCCATGGAAGGTCGCGGACTTTATCTCACACCATACAAGCGCGGACAGGGAATATCGAAACGAAAAAAAAAACGTCGAAAAGACATTAAAAATGCCTGTGGGCGTAACTACCGACAAGCAATTGGAGGATTTGGCAAAACGTATGCATATTCCATTCTTTAGAGGTGTTTTTATGCGCAACGCGCTACCAGCTGGAGGAGTGCATCGAAACGAGAGCGGTATCGTAAATTTGGACAATGTCAAGGGGTCGGGGACTCATTGGGTGGCATATGCGAAGAGAGGGTGTCGAGCTGTATATTTCGACAGCTTTGGCAATCTTCGACCGCCTAAGGAATTGGTGCAATATCTGGATAAAGATGCTGTAAAAATCGAATACAATCGAACGTCTTATCAGAAGTACGATCAGAGCAATTGTGGACAACTATGTCTACGCTTTCTACAAACGATCGGCACCAAATTTAAGGGTTGACTTCCAACCGCTATGATTCAGTACTACTCGAGTCGTACAGCTCGGAATATGTCGTTAACATTCACTCTAACCGGCAAGAGTAGCACCCTCGCGGTGAGCTATTTTCCACCCATAGATTTCAGTGATGATGATTACGAGCTTGGTCTAACCACCTTTGAAACTTATCATACAATACCGAACATCGACTCGAGCAACGATAAATTCTACTTCGTCGTAAACTATGACACCAACAACAGCGTTGATGCCGACCATGAATACATTACGATTCCCCACGGCTCCTACGAACTAGACGCCATTGCCAAGTATTTGAAGCAACGATTACTCGAGCGATATCCTCAAAATCTCGGTGGTACCGATGCCCGCGATGTTGGCGACAACGATGTGTATCCAATAGTGTTGCGCCCCAACAACAACACCATGAAAAGCGAGCTGTATTGTCGGTTCGCCGTAGACTTTACAAAGCCCAATAACATTGGATCGCTACTGGGATTCTCGACGAATCGGGTATTAGAACCAGGACAGTGGCACGAATCGGACAATCCAATTAATATCATGAATGTAAACATTATTCGCATAGAATGTAGCGTGACCGCTGGCGCGTACAATAATGGAAAGCGCGTACATACGATACATGAATTTTCTCCGAGAGTCCCGCCAGGATATAAGATATCGGAAACGCCTGCGCAGATCATTTACCTTCCAATCACTGCACGGGTCATTACGGATCTAACGATACGCGTTGTGGATCAAGACGGACAGTTGCTCGATTTTCGAGGTGAAGAGATTACCATCAGACTGCACGTACGACGACGACGATAATACACGTGGTGCGAACGAATGAGATGCTTGTTTTGAACGACCTCAGAAACACGTTTCTTCCAAGCGAAATTGTTTGTAACAACAACAACAGCTCTGATTACGCTAAAAAGAAGAGGCTCAGTGCTGTGAACATTGCTTTTTTGAAATCGTTGGGATTCGTTGTACGGATTTAAGTTGAAAAATGGCTGACATTCTAAGCATTGGAGGGAAGCCGACGTTTGATGATCGCATCGTCAAGCTTGAGACACATACATACAACCCATACGTCAACACAACGTTTGGACACAGCGACGAGATAAGAATACCTATACAGCAGCAGGATTTATACACATTGCCGTGTCAAAGTTTCCTCTACGTGGAGGGGAAATTGATGATAAATAAGCCAAATGATGCATTAACTGTGATGTTGGGAAATAATTGCATGGCGTTCATATTTGATGAGATTCGATATGAATTGAATGGCGTGGAGATTGACCGTAACAGAAACGTTGGAGTAACTAGCACGCTTAAAAACTATGTATCGCTGACATCTGACGAAGACAAGAATATGGAGAATGCTGGATGGGGCTTGAAACGGCACGATGAGCTAATAGTGAAAAATCATTTCAATTTTTGCATCCCGCTCAAATATTTGCTAGGATTTTGCGAGGACTACAAACGCATGGTTATTAATGCGCGTCACGAATTGATTTTAATACGGTCGCGCAACGATAACAATTCTCTAATAGGATCGCCAACTTTGGAACCAGAAATTGAATTACTTAAAGTGCAATGGCGGATGCCTCATGTGACACTGAACGATGTTAATAAGCTATCGTTGCTACATGCTTTGGAAAGTGGGGAAAACTTGAGCATTAGTTTTCGCTCCTGGGATCTGTACGAGTATCCTCTCTTACAGAGCACAACCAAGCATTCCTGGGCCGTGAAGGCAGCTGCACAGCTGGAGAAGCCGCGATACATTATCTTTGCTCTACAGACTGCTCGAAAAAATGTGATGACCGAAGATGTTACTCGGTTCGATCACTGCAAATTAACCAATGTAAAACTTTTTCTCAATTCGGAATTTTACCCGTACGATGACATGAACTTGGACTTTGACAAGAATAGGCATGCCATCTTGTTTAACATGTATACACATTTCCGTAAATCGTATTATGGACATAGTTGCAACGAGGCATTATTCACCGTGGCCCAATTTTTGCAATTTGGCCCCCTCGTGGTGATTGATTGCTCGCGACAAAATGAGTCGATCAAGAATAGCACCGTGGACGTGCGCATCGAATTCGACTGTAAAGAGAATGTGCCTGCAAATACTACAGCCTACTGTCTGATTCTGCATGATCGGGTGGTTGAATACAATCCGCTGACAAACGTGGTGCGCAAAATCAATTAAATTGCTACGCTACTTGTCCGCCCTCTGCTGTGTCAAATCATATCAAAATTTCACCGTGAAAATCGAGATGCTTTACGAGAAAGATTGCATTCTCCTGTCTGTCTTTGAAGCGAACGGACCTCTAAATTGTACCGATTATGGTTGTACCAACATTTGTTGACCTGCAAGGGTTCATCGTTGATGGAAGATTTGTCGTGAAGGAAGTGGCAGTCCTACGAAAGGGAACAATTCTCTCGCACTATATTTTTGGGTGTTCGATGCCGCAATATCTTCTTACGAAATCTGACAAATCGAACATTCGGTGGTTGATGGCAAAACATCATGGACTACGGTGGGAAGATGGAGACGTCCCATACAGCATGGCTACACGGTTAATTACGAAAGCTGTTGTCGGGGCGATTGATGAAGAAGAAGATGGTGCATCCCATATCATATACGTTAAAGGATTGCAGAAACGGGACTGGCTTGCGGATTTTCTCGACGAAAATACGAGAGCGGACGTGACCATTGAGACACTGGACATTGACTACGAGGATATCAAATCTCTAAATAAGCTATATGTTGTTAATACTCTGCGATGCGATAGACATGCAAAGCATTGTGCCATGCAAAATGTATTTAAAATATTCAACTGGTGGTCTAAACGCCAAAGAGATATGTATAAATAAAATATAATTAATTTGAATGCATATACAAATGTTTTCTTCACTCTCTCCAACCTCCTACATGCGATGTATGCTAGAATAAGGGAAGTGATACCTTCAAAGAAGAAGGGGGATATCAGTTCAGTCAAATGGTAAGTGTGGGAAGAAAAAAATGAATGATCAGCGAAGATGATGAAGGTGAGGAACAAAGACATCCTCCTTTGCAAAGCTACGCACTTCTCGGTTTCGAGATATGAAGTTTACATGCGTAAGCTTGACGATGCTGTGAGACCAGTTGTCTTTCAATCGTGAGGAACAGTGGTTCAGCGACTAAACATGGCTAACGATAGAATTGCACCCCTCCATGAATCGTCAGGTCGAGATTCCCAAGAGGTATGTACTTTACAGTATTTTAACATTTATCGTGTTTAACCTGTGAAATCAAGTGAGATCAAATCATGTGATTGTGTCAATATTATATCGTGGGAGGTTTCTATTTTCTAGAACTCGCCACCATCAACGCCACCCTCATCACCCTCTCGGTGGGACTCAACGTCATCTGCACCGTCGCCTTCTCCGTCGCCTTCGCCTTCGCCCTCAACACCATCTTCGTCCTCGTCGCCGCCGTCATCTTATTCGCGGGCTTCGCCAGCGCTGCCACCTTCGCCTTCGTCTCCGCAGGTATTGTTCGCTATGGTGGAAAATAATTGGACACTTTCCTTGATTGTACTGTTTCTTTACTATATGTTAGTTGTAAGGTGTACATAGTGGTTCCTTCGATTCGTTTATATTAGACGCATCTACGCGAAAACGAACAGAGCATTATTAATTCTTCGCTCCAAGAAGAACATTTCACTCATATGTAATACTTTGCATTTGGTGTACTAATAATGTTTATATGTTCTAGAACCAGCGACCAATGATGCCGCGAATCCTCGTGGCATTGTTGTCGCGGCTGTTGGCGGGGGAGGAAGCACCTCACGGTGCGCGAATGCGGCGATCGGGGATGGTGTACGGCTCGCGAATGGCTGCTAGGTTGCGCCAGCCGTGGGTGCCTTACCAGCAGCTGGGGGCGCTACGCCGACCGCATAGCCCCCCCTGGATAGACACCCGCAGGCCGTTGCAACAGCCATCGCCGCCGTCACCACCATGGCAGTTTGAGGGCGAAGGTACATCGTCTTCGTCTGCGGCACCATCATCGGTATCAACGCCAAGGTCGTCGTCGTCAGCATCAATGCCTTCTTCATCCCCATCACCGGCCCCAGAGTGGGCTTATGGGTTATTCACCCCTCCGGCATCGCCCCCATCACCGCCCCCAGAGTGGCCTTTGGATTTTTTGAGTCCGCCTCCATCACCCCCATTACCAGCCCCAGAGTGGCCATCGGGGTTGCTGACACCTCCACCAACGCCACCTCCCGAGTAGTTTGTAAGACGGATTGAATGATAGAGTGGATGAATGAATGAAAAATAAATCTTTATATAGAATAGAGTGGATGAATGAATGAAAAATAAATCTTTATATAGAGCATAGTAGGGTGGATGAGAGAGATAGAAAGGAAGTTTAAAAGAAAGGAAAGATGAGTGTAGTTTGTAAGACGGAAGGAATGGCAGAGTGGATGAATGAATGGAAAAAATTGTAAAACCAAGTTCCTTTTTCAAGACCGCTGAGGCTGAAAAATAAATCTTTATATATATATATATTATCGACGATACGAAATATATATATATAAAGATTTATCCTTGAAAAAGGAACTTGGTTTTACAATTTTTTCCATTCATTCATCCACTCTGCCATTCCTTCCGTCTTACAAACTACAGTCATCTTTTCTTTCTTTTAAACTTCCTTTCTATCTCTCATCCACCCTACTATGCTCTATAATTTACTACGTAACAATATATTATGTAACAATATATATATTTTCACAACATATATTATTTCTCCATTTATTTGATCGTCTTTTTCCTCCTTTTCTCCTCACCCCATATTTCTAAGATTCAACGTTTGAAAATTATTAATATTTGCTAGCACTCTCTGCTTTTTTACATTCCCCGTGTCCCACATTGCTTTTCCGCCCGCTTTCTCTTTTTTGCTTAAGATTCAGCGTTCTTCGCGCTCCCTCCTACTAGGTCTAAAAATATTTCGGGGGTGGGTCAAGGTCTGAAAAAGACTTTGGGGGTGGCCCTCTCCCCTCCGCGGAAATTTCCAGCAGTGGGTCCGGGTCCGATCTGGAGAGGTCTCCGCGACAGCTCGGCCCGGACTGATCCCCTCCATCATCGCGGCTTCCCCCACTCCGCGACTCGTGCGCGCGCAACCGATCTTCCTCTCCCCGCAGGCCCCGCGCCCATGTTTCCCTCCGCCGCGCTCCCCCGCGCGCCTGAGTTCCTTCACCGCCCCACGCTCCCCTCAGAGGACCTGGTCTAGAACCCGCTTTGCCTTACTACTCAAGGTCTAAAATACTTTGCATATTAACTAAAAACCCAATGGCAAATGTTCTTCTTTTGTGAAATAATATATTTGTACCATTAATTGTTAAACTTTTTACATACTCCGTCGCATTAGAAAAAAATTGTTTTATATACTCCACGTTATGCATAAATATGGGAGACTTAAATCCTTGACCATACGAAGACTGGCTGTTAAGGATATCAAATAGCTGGTCAAATATTCTTATAAACTCCGTTGTGGCTTCGCTATCTACAAATCTCTCATCTCCACTTGTCCGTAAAAAGTCTATTGCGTCCACAACACCACTACTTAAAACCTGCGCTGCTAAACGCACATTCATTTTTTTATTCTGAAATTTAACATGCGCTACGGATATCTTGTTTGCCAATTTGTGGTCTTCACTTTCCTGTACCTCATGCAATTTTTGTATAAAGTGGAACGATATTTTGCCCTTAGGCGATATAGTTACTTCTTCCGCAAAAGTGTTTCGGCACAACTTAAGCATATGGCAAGCATCAAGAACGCAGTAAATTGTTGTGTTTGTAGCTGGGTGTTTGAAAGACGTTATCATCTTTGGCTCATATAATTTGCATCCCAACAAATTGAAAGTTTTTAAATTTGTAGCGCATCCATCGTAAGTAATGGAACGAACAGTTATTCCAATGTCTTGAAGCATTTCTGTTGCTACGTTTAAAATTTGACACTGTAATTCGGCTCTAATTTTATTAATAAAAAAATATCCAATTGCAATTTTTAGTTTTCTTTGGTATGAAACAATTTGCAACACAAGTACTTCTGTGGCCAGTTCTTCGGAGTCAGTGTGGGCGATGCCACCGTAATCAATATAACCACGGTATTTGTCTGTTTTCTTATCATACACTATTTCACTCCGAATACTCATGGCATCAAATAATAATGCTACGTCTTTCAAGCACTCATTTGTTTGTAATTCTTCCTTCAGGAAAGCAAGCACTTCGGCATTAAATCCTGGTTGACAATTGTACGTACTCAACCATGTACGTAATGTAGGCCCACTAGGCAAGTGCAGTTCTTTCGTGATGAAATGATAGGCCTTGGGAGAGTAAAAGTATAACGTTAAAGCAAAGCTTCTCATCTCGTCCGTGTATCGTTGTCTACTGCGTGTAACTGATGCATTCTGCACTTCATTTTTAAACATGGCTAAAGGAAACCCACTAAACTGGTTCTCCAACACCTCCTCTATACAATTGGTGGTTATACCGTTTTCTTTTAAATGCTGAATGACATCAGCCATTGTGTTAAGTCGAGCATCACGTCGCAGTAACCGTCTCTGCAAAATTTTTATTTTCTGGCGCAATTGTTGCAGTGTCTCTGATGGTGGCAAATAGTTGTCCAGTACCTGAGTGCCAACATCCTTTTTTCCTGCGCTACTGCATTGTACCACTGTTTGATTGCCAACATCCTTCTTCACTATCCTACTATCGTGTTGCTGTAACAATAAAATGTAACTATAGGTTTGAATTCAGATAGTATAAATAAAGTTATGAGATCATCATTCTGAACTCGTACCATTGTGGACTGCAATGAAGGTACATTCGGTGACCTGTTTTCATCAGATACCACACTGCTTGAAGTCAAAGGCCCATGCATTACTGCCTGTAAAATAATAAATATTTATAATCGTTTCTCGCCTGCGAAGAATAGTTTCATTTACTACCTTGTAAATACATGTTTCCCCAAAACATGCCTTTGTTGAGTTTTCCATACTTATACTACAATTTAGACAATATACTGTTACGTTTTCCGTATGACATTATATAACTTTATTGTATAAATATAACAGCAGAACATTAACAGGGTAAACTATGGACAATCTCTGCAGGCTCTGAATATAAGTTTCGATATGTCCGTCGGCTATCGCGTCTGACTCACGAATGACAGCTTGACAGGCGATCGATCGGATCGCCTTCTTCTCGCTGTCTTCTTATCTTCGCTGCGAGCACCAGCGGGCCATGGATCCTATCCATAGGGTGCTCGCAACAATACGTTATATAGATATTTAGATACCTCATTTACTGAAGTGCAATGATACTGATGATCAAAAAACGTTCGCACTGCATCCCGCTTCAATATACGCCGCACACTTGTGGATGTTGTAGCTTGAAAGGCGTCGGTAGTAAAATGTTTACTACATATCCTACTATATTTTTGTACTGAAAGTTGTAAATTGACGGAACGCTGCACAACAATTACATTTCTTATACGAACCAATCAAACATACTTTTATTGAAAAAACTTTGTAATTCCACTTTAATTTTCACTTACTTATGAAAAGTTACACCCTCACTTTTTTTCCACTCACTTTTGCAGTTTCTAATGCAACACCTGTTAACCATTTTTTGCTTCTATAGTTTTAACCTTGCACTGAACGGCGTTTCATGCCAAAAATGATGCTACAAAGCTCATGGCGTCGGCGACGCCGCGTCGCTTCTATACCCCCACTACACGCAAATCTACTATAGGATAGTACAGGTAGAGAGAGATAGTAGGAAGAAGAAGGATAACTTCTCCCCCAGTCTTCCTTTTCCCTCGGCGCGCCGTCGCCTGTACTTCCACTTACTTCAGCTTACACTCCAGTTGGAATATAGTTCTATGGTTTCGGGACAGCCGAGTGTGACAAATATTCGCGGAACGTAGAATCCTCTGTAGTATTGAATCCTGAAATTTTTAATTCTGTAACGCATATATTAAATATTCTCGGCGAAAAGAAGAGCAACCACGGCGTTCGCCGACTATGTACATACATACTTATGAATTACATACTCTGATTACATATGTTTATATGCGCGTCCCTTATCCCCCTCCCATTCTTTCTTACTCGTATTTAACACATATTTACAATAATAATTCTTTATTTAACAGTATTTACAATGCAACAATCTATGATAATGATATGTACATTCATGTGACATTTATCATGCCCTTACCGTTGGACCTAGAACAAAACGATAAAAAATTCAAAAACATCTCAGACCGTACACTTAAAAAATATACCTTACCGTGTTTCTACTGATGACTTTAGGGGTCTTCTCTGAAAAAAAATTCTTTAACATTTTTCAAACATCGTTGGACGTGTCGTAGCGCCTCTTTGCATTCATTTTTTAATACTCTCAGCGCTCTTAATATTCTTCGCGCCCGGATATCTTCTTCGGTCCTTGCATCTTCTTCTCCTTCTCCTTCTGTTTCATTTTCCTCTTCTCCTTCTGTTGCGCCTTCTCCTTCGTTTTCCTCTTCTCTTTCTGTTTGGACCCTTCCTCCATTTTCCTCTTCTCCTTCTGTTTCGCCTTCTCCTTCGTTTTCCTCTTCTCTTTCTGTTTGGCCCCCTCCTCCATTTTCCTCTTCTCCTTCTGTTTGGCCTCTTCCTCCGTTTTCCTCTTCTCCTTCTGTTTGGCCTCCACCTCCGTTTTCCTCTTCTCCTTCTGTTTCGCCTTCTCCTGCGTTTTCCTCGTCACGGGTTTCCGCATCATCGCAGCTCCTTAAGTATTCTGCAACCCTGTCTCCGCTTAGATCTTCCCCAGTAATCGCGGCTATTAGTTCTTCCAACTGGGGTTGTGATGGGTCTATTGAGCCTTCCTCTTCTGCCGTTCCTTCACGGGCTGTATTCATTATACTATTCCATGAATTTCTAATATTCGAGGGGGTTATACAGTTCCATGCTTCATCTAAGAAATGAATACAATCTTTGATATTGTAATTTTTATAAAATTCTTGGATATTGTTTGAACTGGTTACTATCTCTGTCAGCATTCTGTGCCGGAAAACTTTCTTTGTTTTTGAGATCACCCCCTGATCCATAGGTTGGATGATGGAGGTAGTATTTGGGGGCAAAAACACAATGTGAAATTGATCGTCTTCCACAAATTCCCCTGGTATCAATTTGTGCCCTGCACAATTGTCTAGTAAAAGTATTACTTTCCCAGCCGTGCGACTCTCCAGTTGATATCTTCTCACGGCTGGCTGGAAATGATTTTGGTACCAATCCGTAAATATTCTATGGTCCATCCAAGCATTTTTTGGGCTTTGTACACCACTGGTAGATTGTTTATAATATTTTTTAGTGGCCTTGGTTTTTTGTACTTATAGATAAACACGGGCATCAGTTTATGGGTTCCGGTCATATTTGCGCAGAAGCCCACACTCACTCTATCTTTCTTAATTTTTGTACCACCCACTTGTTTTTCATTATTTTGTACTAAAGTTTTGGAGGGAAGAGCTTTCCACGTAAGACCAGTTTCGTCCATATTATAAATATTGCTATGTTCGATCCCTTCCTCGTTTATTTGTCGTGTGAAATCCGAGATGAACTTTTCTGTAGCTACTGCATCTGCACTTGCCTTCTCCCCATGAAGTGTAGCCGAGTGAATAGCGTAACGGTTTTTAAATTTTAGCAACCAGCCTGTACTTGCCTTAAAAGTTGATTGATTGCCTGCTATTTCTTTCATTAACTCCAGGGCCTTTTGGCGCAATATCAAATCGGATATTGGGTCCCCCATCGCCCTCCGTTCCGCAAACCATAAGTATAGAAGGTACTCTAAATCTTCATACTTCGCCTTCCGTATCCTCTTGTTCTTCAGTACGTGACGTCCTCCCTCCGCAGCTTGCCTTATTTTGGTTGCATTTTTGCGAATATACCGCACGGTGCTAGTATCAATTTGATACTCACAAGCAATTGCCTTAACTGGTATCTCATTGGACAATTTATGTAGAATGTCTAACTTTTGCTCCATAGAAAGCGATGTACGTTTACTGTTATTGCTCGGCATGATAAGCGTAATTTGCACGGATTGCACGTTGTTGCTAGGCAAAAGTCAAAATGAGACTGCTCCTCGTCGCTGGTACCGTCACTTTTATTTCGGGAACAATTCTTGGGGCCCAGGCAAATAATGGCTGTTTCGCAATTTTTTCGCAATGCGCGTTTTACGAAAAAAAGATCGCCATAGTTTGGACGAAAGCGATTTTATGTGGAAAGCTCGAAGATATTAGTACAACATAAGGAAAAACACGCTAATGGGTACAAAAATTAAGAAAGAACAAGTAAGTGTGGCCTTCTGCTCCAAAATGACAGAAACCCACAAATTGATGCCCGTGTTCATTCATAAATACAAAAAACCAAGGCCGCTAAAGTATACAATTATGAATAACCAACCAGTGGTGGTGAAAGCACAGAAAAACAGTGTTCACGGACGGGTTCGAAAATCATTTCAAGCCAGACGTGAAAAAATACCAGCTAGAGTTGCACGA
Source organism: Andrena haemorrhoa (assembly GCA_910592295.1). Classification (NCBI taxonomy): domain Eukaryota; kingdom Metazoa; phylum Arthropoda; class Insecta; order Hymenoptera; family Andrenidae; genus Andrena; species Andrena haemorrhoa. Next base: position 24,575,690 of record OU342942.1, read on the forward strand.
CCGGAAAAGTAATACTTTTACTGGATAAATGGTAAGGTATATTTTTTAAGTGTACGGTCTGAGATGTTTTTGAATTTTTTACCGTTTTGTTCTAGGTCCAACGGTGAGGGCACGATAAATGTCACATGAATGTACATATCATTATCATAGATTGTTGCATTGTAAATACTGTTAAATAAAGAATTATTATTGTAAATATGTGTTAAATACGAGTAAGAAAGAATGGGAGGGGGATAAGGGACGCGCATGTAAACATATGTAATCAGAGTATGTAATTCATAAGTATGTATGTACATAGTCGGCGAACGGCGTGGTTGCTCTTCTTTTCACCGAGAATATTTAATATATGCGTTACAGAATTAAAAATTTCAGGATTCAATACTATAGAGGATTCTACGTTCCGCGAATATTTGTCACACTCGGCTGTCCCGAAATGAATGACAATATGTATTATAAATACGAAAAGCGCCGATGCATTATAATCACGCACGCGGGTCGAGCTCGAGCTCGAGCTGAAAGACGGAGCGAGACAAAGTATCATGCTTTCTCTCTTTCATAGCCGACGGCAACTTCGTGTCGACTCTTTTGTTCTCGCTCGCACGTTCTCGGAGTCTCTCAGTCTCGACTGAAGGATTCCAAGAAATGGTGGGGATAGTGAGCGTGATTATAACGCATGGTAAAAACGGGACACTAACGACGAATTACTGTATATCTATTTGTATAATAAATTAATAAATAATAATACTAATTTGTAGTATCATATGATAATATTCTATTAACTTCATCTATTACGTTCAATAGACGAGAGGTACTTACGTATGTAGTTGATATTTTATTTCGATAAATATGATTTTCACTTTTAGGCAGGAGGTCTTCACTTTTGCACAGGAGGTTCTTATTTTAACACATGAGGTTTTCGCTTTTACACAGAAGGTTTTCGTTGGCGCGTTAATCTTTTCATCTCATATTACATTTTTTACAAATATATTAAATTTTGCAGAGATATCATCAATAGTGTAGACAGCGTTGATACCCGTACTTGGCACTTTAAATTTAAATATCTTAAAAAACCGCAAATTTTCGCAATTGGATATCATACTTGACATGTTACTTTATATCAAGAAACTTGTTACAGCGTGACACTCGGTGACACTCATCTCTGTTTTCCTTCGATTTTATTAAAAATATGGAATTGCATGGTTCGATGAGGCCAATTTATTAGCGCAGACGAATTTTTTTTTCGATTATTATTTTAAAAGATACGATGGTCAAGTTTGGTTTTTTAAATGCAACTATTTTTTTCGAAGAGGTGAGTTGATAGTGCGTTCCAAGAAAAATTCAATAAGCATTAATGTATAGACTTGATTTCCACTGGTTTTTGAAATATTGAGCTTGCAAATTTACTGATTTTCACTGGAAGAAAACCCGCTGAAATAGCAAGGACCGGGGTCGGTCTTGCTGGCGCAACGGGGGGCCTTGCCTGTTGAAACAGATACCTACCTGCCGGTCTACGCCAAGCCCAAAGGTTGGACAATTCTTTTCCGTCAGAAATGCTATTTAGGTGGGTACATCTGCGGTATCAAGAAGCGCACCGTTACTTTTATTTCGCACTTGCTTCTACGGGCGTTGCTCCAGAATTACCCTGTATCATTTGTGCAGTGTGTGACCCGACTACCCTCCGTGTAATCGGTCTGCGCGAAGTGGGGCGCAAGTTCGATCGTTATCAGTACTCCTGCCCGAGAGGAATACGATTTACTTTAATTATAGTACATGTGTGTTTTGTAATAAAGTGTTTCTATCGTCTCCTGAATTCAATAACTGGCATCTCGACATCTACGCTCCTACAATCCACCGTCAATACTCCTCGTGGAGAGACACAGGAAGAAAAGGGGTAGCCCACTGTCGACGCGTGGTCCTCTCGAGTATAAACACGAGTGTAACGTTCCGTTGTCGAACGACAACTAAAAGTCGCAGGCCTCGAGAGGAGAGCGGCGTCCCCTCGAGTGTTGGAAAGGTGGGGATTCGTCGGTAATAGAGCAAAGAATTGAAATTCAAACTTAACCGTAACAATGAACTATTTATTCACTAATACTTAACTCTAATAACAAGAACAATAATGAAAATAATATTAATACTGCTTACAACTACGATTATATTTTATGTTTTTTGGTTTTTATGTTTTTATGTTTATATATACTAATTAATGCTATTCGTTAAATAAGATATATATATATATATATTCGCACTGCTGTAGTGAGTTTGGCCGCTGCCGTTTCCGGAGCGGTTCCCAATACTCTTGGCAGAGTTATATTCAATACCCGACCTTCTGCAGTGAGGGCGGCCGCTGCCGTCTCCGGAGCGGTTCCCGACACTCTTGGCAGCATTCTGTTCTACGGTTCCGCAGACCTTGCCTTCGCTAAGCGGTTAAGCTGATACCTACTAATAGGAGCAACGCTTGAAACCTCCGCGTAGACAAAGTTCTCAACCTTCAAATGATAGGTCCAAAAAGGAGCACCAGTACCTTTATACACTGAGAACCAGTTGCTGCCGTTTCCGGAGCGTGCTGAAATTCTACTGGATGGTACTTAAGCTGCCTCCAGGCACTAGCATTCGTTGGTCGCAGGAACGTGTTTCGTCATGAATAGCTTTGTGATTCGTAATTCGTAATGAATTGCGTGCGCCTTCTTATATACTGGAGAATTGGCGGGCTGGCGCATGCGCATTGTATTATTTCCTGATATTTCGCTTATTGTATATTATTTTGTGTTGTGCTTTTGTCAGTACTTATAATTAATTATTCTTAATGTTTCTACAATGTTTATTTGTCTAATATTTGCCTATTTTATAATTTGTGTATAAAAGTATTTACAATGTTGATGCGTGGTAGCATGGAGTGACTTAATGATAATGTGGAATAGTTCTATTATACTGACGGTTGGTATTCTGTGGTTTAAGTCCTCGTGGGACGTTACACGAGCTTCAATATCAAAACAAAAGAGTAGTATGTCTAGGAGAGTTCTAACGCAGGTCCTCTGAGGGGAGCGCGGGGGCGGGGGGGAAGTGAGGGCGCGCGGGGGAGCGCGGCGGAGGGAAACATGGGCGCGGGGCCTGCGGGGAGAGGAAGACCGGCTGCGCGCACGAGCCGGGGAGTGGGGGAAGCCGCGATGATGGAGGGGATCACTACGGGCCGAGCTGCCGCGGAGACCTCTCCAGATCGGACCCACTGCTGGAAATTTCCGCGGAGGGAGAGGCCCAGCCCCAAAGTCTTTTTCAGACCTTGGCCCACCCCCGAAATATTTTTAGACCTGGCCGAGGGGGGGAATGACCCCCAAATATTTTTTTTTCAAACCATTATGAAGCTAAAATTGTTTAATAATTTATCGGATGATGTCGGACAATGTCGGGAAAGATCGGTGTTTTTACACACCACGTATTTGGAGGAGGAAAAGAGACATAGCATTATTTTAAAGCTAAATTCGGAGGAGGGAAAGAGACAGAGCAATACATAGCGGCACAATCGGATAAATTCTATAGATAACAATTTTTAAAGCGTCGCAGCGACTCGCGCGATCGCGTGTAATTTTAATCCTCTGGAGGAGCCGCGGAGGGTGACGTCATTTTCACGGCGCGAAGAACGCTCGAACGAAATAGAATTATGCAGCGTCGGCAGAATTCGGAAACGTCAAATCTTATAATTAGGTGGCGAGGAGCGAAGGAGAATGGTGGGTAAATAAAATTGACAAATAACATACGTTTAAGAAATTTTATTTAAAATTAAAAGAATACAATTGAACATTTTTTCCTGCAAGCATCAGCTAGAATATCATTGATTGCGCATGCTAACAGTTCGCAATCTACATGATAATCCTCACAGTAATGTTCGCTATCACATATGATTTTAGCAGCACGACGCGCATCTAATGTTTCACAGGCAACATCGCTCTGTTGCAACACGTTAACAAAAGTTTCAAATTTTGTCCTCACATCGTATACAACCTGATGCAGCCGCGAATACACATAGCTGACACACGGCTCAAGATTTAATAAAAATGTTACTGTACCTGGTTTGAAATACAGTGGCTTATCATGTAGCGTCATCCTTACAATCGGAGAATTATAGATCTCGCAAAAATCCATCGTTAATTTATCCATCTGCTTCTTCAATGGTCGTACGACTGTTGCATAGCGCATGCCATGTATACGATGGTAACGTGAGATACATCCCACGATTGTCGCCGAGAACAATTTCTACATCGATCGTAGGCCGTACGCTGATTCCAATTTCCAAATATTTGCTACCCATGGATGTTAATGCGTATCTTCTGACCATGATACGCGATGTTCGACGCGGGCTAAGAGAACAATCAAAACTATGAAATGGTCCCCTGTAGGGCACTTTGTGCTAATCAAGGACTTGTCCCGGCTGGTGAGCACGCAGTTAACCCGGCACAAAGGCAAGAAATTCATCTGTGATCGGTACGTATATAAACTTGCGAAATGTTGAAATGTCTCGCGAAACATATCAAATAAAAATTTTTTGGTTTTACAGATGCATGCCCTACTTTGGATCTGCCGAGAAGTTAGAGCTTCATTCGCTGGACTGTGGCAAGATGAATGATTGCGCCATTCTGCTGCCCAGCGAAGGTAACAACCTGCTCAACTTCGACAACCACTGCAGGAAGGAGCGGCTCCCCTTCGTGGTTCACGCAGATCTAGAGTGCATCATTGGGAAAACGGATGATAGTCACCGAATGGGTGATGTAAATAATAAATTATACGCGTACCAGCACCACAATGTGCATAGCATTGCATATTATATGTATTGTTCGTACGATACATCGCTATCGATGTATCGATGTCGCCGCGACGCGGATTGTGTTTCTTGGTTCGTAGACGAACTCAAAAATTTTGCAAATTTCGCCAAACCCATCCTCACAAGTAATGTTCCCATGCTAGATTTAACTAGCGAACAGTGGACGACATTTCGCAATGCGACACATTGCCATATTTGCGAAGAACCATTCGAAGCTGCCGATATACGAGTTCGCGATCACTGCCATCTATCAGGACGGTTTAGAGGTCCAGCACATTCGGAGTGCAATTTAAATTATAAAAATTCATTTTACATCCCCATAGTTTTCCATAATTTATCCGGCTATGATTCCCATTTTATTATCGAGGAAATAGCTACCGCTTTTGAAGGTCACGTTGATGTGTTGTCTATAACCAAAGAAAAATATATTTCGTTTACCAAAAATGTCGAAGATACGGCTGAATCAGACTCGCGAAATTATATTAAATTACGTTTCATCGATTCGTACAAATTTCTCAATACTAGTCTCGACAAATCAGCATCTTTTCTTAGCACAGATCAATTAAAAATTTTAAAATCCAAATTTGAAACATTATCCGCCGAGGATTTCAATTTATTGACGCGAAAGGGTGTCTTTCCATATGAATACCTCGATTGCGCGAACAAGTTGCAGGATCCATGCTTACCGCCGCGCGAGTCATTCTACAGTTCCTTAACGGGTGAGACTGTATCCGAGACCGATTACGTACATGCCGAGACAGTCTGGCAGCGTTTCGGGATTAAAACTGTGACGTAGCGTCCCATCTGCGAGAAGTCGAGCGTACAGCGGCGCGACCGGGAATGAGCGAGAGGCCGAGCGGCCGGGCGACCGCGACCGATCCGCGCCGAGCGGAGCCGAACCACGCCGGCCTCACGTCACGACGCGTCAGAGCGATGACGCTCACTCCCCACGGCGCCGCTAGATCGCGTCGATTTCTCGCAGCTACGGATTTCCGAGAATCAGGACATAAGCCCTCGTGCCGCGAAGGCAAGACAGTCAAGTGGGGGTTACGGAACCCCACTACCAGTACGCCGTCTGGATGCTGCCCGGGGCAATCACTGGAGATCTCCGTATATCCGCGCCGATCAGCGATCGCCGCTAGTCCTCTCTTTCCTTCTACCGACTCCGACAAGAGACGCCTGGAAGCTGCCCGGTCTCTTGCCTTCCACCGATCCCGATAGAGACGCAGGAAGTTGCCCGGTCTCTTTCTCTCTACCGACTCCGATAGAGACGCAGGAAGTTGCCCGGTCTCTTTCCCTCTACCGACTCCGACAAGAGACGCCAGGAAGTTGCCCGGTCTCTTTCCCTCTGCCGACTCCGACAAGAGACGCCAGGAAGTTGCCCGGTCTCTTTCCCTCTACCGACTCTGACAGAGACGCCTGGAAGTTGCCCGGTCTCTTTCCCTCTACCGACTCCGATAGAGACGCAGGAAGTTGCCCGGTCTCTTTTCCTCCATCGACGAAGACCAGAGACGCAAGAGCCGCCTGGCCGTGGTCCGATCTTCCGCTCGTTCGAATAGCGAAACGCGCCGCGGATCGCCAAACCAAACGAACGACACGAACGCCCGTCGCGACGAAAGTGACGAAGGATATAAATAGTGTACATAATAACAAACTGTATGACAAGAAATAAACGAATATAATAAGGATAGCATCAAACCCTGGCGTACCGACTGAGTCTACCAGCTGTAATCCTTATCCCGGTGAAAGACCGTCACAAAACCTTGGGCGAATACAGCGACTTGTATTTGAAAACAGATGTCTTGTTATTGGCAGATATTTTTGAAAATTTTCGCGAAAATTGTATCAAGAGTTATGGATTAGATTCAGCACATTATTATATTTTACCTGGTTTCACGTGGGATGCCATGCTAAAACACACCAAAATTACATTCGAATTGCTCACAGACGTCGATATAGTCATGTTTATCGAACGCGGTATATGTGGGGGTTTCAGTCACTGTTCTGGAAGATACGCAGAGGCCAATAACAAGTACATGCCATCTTACGACGCATCGAAAGAGTCATCGTATTTGATGTACTTTGACGTAAACAATTTGTATGGTTGGGCAATGTGTCAGCCCCTGCCATATGCCAAATTTCAATGGGTCGAAGATGTTGCAAATTTTGACGTGTCTAAAATCGGTGTCGATTCGCCCACGGGATACATTCTCGAGGTAGATCTGGAATATCCGCAACGTCTGCACGACGCTCATGCCGATCTACCGTTCTGCCCGACGCGTGCCAAACCACCTGGTAGCAGACAGGAGAAGTTACTCGCGACGGTATATGATAAGCAGCGTTACATTATCCATTATCGCAACCTGCAGCAGTGCACGCGTCACGGTCTTCATATTACAAAGATACACCGCGTGCTTCAATTCGCTCAATCCCCCTGGCTCCGGGATTACATCGAATTAAATACACGGTTTAGAACAAGCGCGACAAATGATTTTGAAAAAATTTGTACAAATTGATGAACAACGCGGTATTCGGTAAAACTATGGAAAATGTACGAAATCACGTGGATGTAAAACTTTTTACGCATTGGGAAGGGCGATATGGCGCGGAGGCAATGCTCGCGAAACCGAATTTCCACAGCAGAAGTGTTTTTTCGGAAAATTTAATAGCTGTTGAATTGCGAAAACTCGAGGTGAAATTCAACAAATGGATATACGTGGGTATGTGCATCCTGGACATATCAAAAATTTGTTTGTACGAATTTCATCACGAGTACATGTCTCCACTGCACGGCCAAAATTGTAAAATTCTATATACGGACACAGACAGCCTCATTTATCACATTAAATGCGACGATATCTACGAGATCATGAAACACAATATCGATAGATTCGACACAAGCGATTATCCTACTGACAATGCATATAATATGCCGCATGTAAATAAGAAGGTCCCAGGGCTGATGAAGGACGAAAATAACGGTGCGATAATGATCGAATTCGTAGGTCTTAGTGCGAAAATGTATGCACTTCGCGTAGACGGTAAAAAAGATAGGAAAAAGGCGAAAGGCGTCAACACCAACGTCATAGCCCGAACGATAACTTTCGACGACTACGCGCAGTGTTTGCATAGGGAGATCGAAATGGTTCGCAGACAATCATGCATACGGTCTAAATTGCATAAAGTGTACACCATTTCGGAATCCAAAATCGCTCTAAGTCCGTACGATGATAAGCGGCATATCGTACCCGATTCGACCGACACTCTGCCCTGGGGACATTATAAAATTCCATTGTAAAAATGTCATTGTAAAAAGAAATTATGTAAAATTGTTCACTCATGTATATGTATATCATTGTATTTATTTTGAACCATGTATTATTATTATTTTACAATACATTATTACTGTATTTATTGTAAAATGTAACAATCTTCGCACGTGTATGGAAATTGTTTGCAACAGTATAGAAATTGTTTGCATATGTATCATTGTATATATATATATATATATATATATTAACTGGATTATAAATGGTTGAAATAATGTGTAAAAATAACAAATGTTCGCACATTTACATATATGTATCATTGTATTTATTGAACCATGTATTATTATTTTACAATACATTATTTTTATTTATCCATGAATTGTGTGATTTATCAAACCCCAGCCACTTGACATACACCTTATCCCCCTTCCTACGCAACAGTTTTTCCATTAGATATACAGGGTGTTCCAAAAATGCTGCGGTTCCTTGAAGGGGGTGACTCGGGGGGTAATTGCAAACAACTTTTTCCTTTGCGAAAATGTTCTCCGAGGTTTCGTTAACGAGATATTAACAAAAAGCAGCGACCAAGCAGAGCCCGAGTCTGGCGGCCAAGTTCCCGTGCTAGCGTGGCCGCGTGCCGCGCTGCGACTACGAACAAGCAACTCGGCATGCATCGAAGGAAATTGCGTAGAATGGCAGATGAAAAAGACGTAACAAATAAAATCGAACATTTTGTCATGATTTGTTTTTCATTCAAAGTAAATAATGAATAAAGGTGAAATGGATGAAAATCATGTCTAACGTAAAAAGACGAATACAAAGGTTTTCTTTAGAAGAATAAAAAATAATAATTATTTGAAGTGGGAGGATAAGGAATACGTAAATTTACTTGTGTTAATAACGTAGCCACGACAAGGTAATGTAACAGGAAATGATCGAAAAGTGATCATAGTTCGTTATTGTGATTAAAATCCATAATTCAATAACGGCCAACAGTGTTGCTGATAACGAATAAGTTTGTTTAAAAACCCCTAAGAAATATTTAGGTATGGAAATTTTTAGAATTATCGCCGGAAATAAGCCATAGCCTGCGTTAAATTTAAGAAATAATAGTCGTCAATAATGTAACTAAAACTCACCCTTTCGAAAATTCACCTGCACCTTGAAAACCTGTGTCACTAGGTCACTGAACCGATCCTGGTCATCGACAGACGCGCTGAGTGCACAGCTGATCTCAGGTACACGACACCATCCAAAGTTAAGGGTCCCCACGTCAAGTGCGTCCGGGTTAATGTACCGAATATTCACTTCACTGCACACCTACTAACACTGATCACTTAATTTATTTTTCATGGAACGTGTTGTTTCTACGTTATAAAAATTAGTGGAAATGTATTTACTTGGCGTTCGGAGCCATGGGTATTCCCGCGCAAATTCTCACGCTGCAGCACTTGCGTCCCCGTTATTCGGGGGGTACACCCAGAACATCGCGTAATATTCTTCATCAGAGTACATTTCTGCGACGTGATTGCTAGCTGACTGACAGGATTTTTTCCAAGCAACTTCCTCTACCCCCAAGTAGCTTCTCTCGTTCCATTATGAGTTAACCCCCACCAGGACAAGAGGCGTTAGGTAAAAAGAACCCATCACATTTTCGAAACACACGTGCTTCGCAGAAGTGCAACGAACGAACCGTCGTACACTTTCACAAAAGCCCACGCTCCGTCCTTTTACTGCCAATGTACCCATTGCTTCGAGGTAGGCAGTGGGCACCTAACCCAAACTTTGGATGGTGTCGTGTACCTGAGATCAGCTGTGCACCAGTGATGCCAGAATCGTGGGACGCGGGACCAAACGCTTACCCCCACTATGCCGTATCGGCGTCCCCCACTTCCTTCCCACCGCCCTGCACACCAGCATATTTTTACTCCTGTCCGTGTGAGCTGCCTGTTGGGCTGCCGAGCACACGGACAAGGGTAGGGATATGCTTGTGTGCAATGCGATGGGAAGAAAGTGGGGGACGATGGTAGGTCATAGTGGGGGTAAGCGTTTGGTCCCACGTCCCACGATTCTGGCATCACTGCTGTGCACTCAGCACGTCTGTCGATGACCAGGATCGGTTCAGTGACCTAGTGACACAGGTTTTCAAAGAGCAGGTGAATTTTCGAAAGGGTGAGTTTTAGTTACATTATTGACGACTATTATTTCTTAAATTTAACGCAGGCTATGGCTTATTTCCGGCGATAATTCTAAAAATTTCCATACCTAAATATTTCTTAGGGGTTTTTAAACAAACTTATTCGTTAAAAGCAACACTGTTGGCCGTTATTGAATTATGGATTTTAATCACAATAACGAACTATGATCACTTTTCGTTCATTTCCTGTTACATTACCTTGTCGTGGCTACGTTATTAACACAAGTAAAGTTACGTATTCCTTATCCTTCCACTTCAAATAATTATTATTTTCGATTCTTCTAAAGAAAACCTTTGTATTCGTCTTTTTACGTTAGACATGATTTTCATCCATTTCTCCTTTATTCATTATTCACTTTAAATGACAAACAAATCGTGACAAAATGTTCGATCTTATTTGTTACGTCTTTTTCATTTGCCATTCTACCCAATTTCCTTCGATGCATGCCGAGTTGCTTGTTCGTAGTCGCAGCGCGGCACGCGGCCACGCTAGCACGGGAACTCGGCCGCCAGACTCGGGCTCTGATTGGTCGCTGCTTTTTGTTAATATCTCGTTAACGAAACCTCGGAGAACATTTTCGCAAAGGAAAAAGTTGTTTGCAATTACCCCCCGAGTCACCCCCTTCAAGGAACCGCAGCATTTTTGGAACACCCTGTACATCAGGATCGATGACGCGTTGCAGCTCGTGTTCATAGAATCCTCCGGCAACAGGTTTTCCACAGGAATCGACGAGCAGATACGTCGCGGGATTAGTTGTCTGTACTTTGGCTATCTTGAACACCTCCGCTGTCCAATTCGGTGTATAGCCTTTATCGAATATGGTTTTAAAATTGCTCACGCGCACAAACTCGCCCAATTTGAATTTCGCGGGAGCAGCAATCTTTATGTTGCTGTATACGCAAGGACGCATTCCGATGGTTCTGTGACGTCCCACGATTTTTTGCGCGTTCATATTCCAAATTCCATTAGTAAACCTCAAAATCACTCCACCAAAGTCTATCAAACTCAGCTCCTACCCCATCTCCTCAATCACCGATCACCTTGATGTTGCACCTTAGCGGTCACCAACACAAGATGATCAATACAACGTCCACCTCGCTGATGTACCTTAGTGGTCCCCATCACGAGATGATCGTTACAAAACCCTCTTCGCCTATTCGTCCTACAAGGCACGAATCATTCCCTCAAAAACGAATTCAAACAAGTCCCTCGTTACAAATCCCTCTTAAATCGAGACCACGTCTCAATCCCCCCTCTACGTCTCATAGAGTCCAAGCCACTCTAACCCCTTTCCTATAAAATACCCGAAATCAATCCGATGAGTTGAGTATCTCCTTTTACGGTTATAAAAACCCCAGAAACCTAATTACGACGCATATTTGGCGTACGTGACATAAATATGTCTATTAATAGCCACACCGTTTATAAAAACCCTGGAAGTCCTACTGCGTATTATCCCGAAATATGTCAAGGTCTTTACCGCGCGTACCCCCGCAATGCTCCTGTAGAAATACATAAATACGAGGTCCTGCGAGGCCGGGTCCTCTTTGATCAGTGATCTTCCTTCAATTATCTTTCGTTGTTACATTTCTCTTAACAGTATATTATAAAAGTGTTAATATACCAAAAATCAGTGTACTACGGCAACTACCGTAAGCGAATATTATTATTACCATTTATTGTTCAACGGCATATCATCCTCATCTATATCATTTTATATTGTTAATGCTTATTGATTTCATTATTATATTTCTTACTAACGCTTATTGCTTTCTATATCATATTTACTCATATTTCTTTATATTAATAACGTTTATTCCACCTATTGCTTATTGCGTTTATTTAATATTTCGTTAAATACTTTTCTATATATATATATTTTCATTACTATTCTCATCATATTTCTCAATACATTATATTCTAAAGCTTATTGCGATCATTCACATTTATCTACGCTTAATATAATTTCATTTGGTTATATTTATGAACCTCATACTCATATTTTCTTATTGTGATTTATATAAATGTTATGTGTTAACACTCAAACCTCACGCATGTCATAAAAGATTTAACAAGGCTAATAAACCGCTTTGTTTTCAACCACGTTTTGAATTATTGTGTGTATCCTCAAGTCATAAAGATTCCCAACGAAACCAAGCTGCCGCAACAGCTGATTCGCGAGAGCGCTTCCAGTATTTGTAAACACATTGCTGTACGAAGCGTGCAAATCCATAGAAAAACTAAGCGTGGTTTCTTAGGCACGAATGCAACGGTAAATCCTATTACCAGAACCAAACCAAATACGAAGTGCCATAACGGGTGTTCACCAAGTGTACATTTACCTTCCCTGGTCGATTTGAGTGACGAATTTAATATTCGCGCCTGATCACCTCCAGAAACTCTCAGCGTGACGGATTTAACATTCGCGCCTAAATTCCTTCCAAATTCGCAGTGTGACGAATTTAACATTCGCGCCTAAATCCCTTTCAAACCCTCAGTGTGACGAATTTAACATTCGCGCCTAAGTTCCTTTCAAACCCTCAGTGTGACGAATTTAACATTTGCGCCTAAGTTCCTTTCAAACCCTCAGTGTGACGAATTTAACATTCGCGCCTAAATCCCTCTCAAACCCTCAGTGTGACGAATTTAACATTCGCGCCTAAGTTCCTTCCAAACCCTTAGTGTGACGAATTTAACATTCGCGCCTAAGTTCCTTTAACCCTCAGCGTGCTGGATTTTAGATTCGCGCCTGAGTCCCTCAAAACCTCAGAGTGCTGGATTTTAGATTCGCGCCTGAGTCCCTCAAACCCTCAGCGTGCTGGATTTTAGATTCGCGCCTGAGTCCCTCAAACCCTCAGCGTGCTGGATTTTAGATTCGCGCCTGAGTCCCTCAAAACCTCAGAGTGCTGGATTTTAGATTCGCGCCTGAGTCCCTCAAAACCTCAGAGTGCTGGATTTTAGATTCGCGCCTGAGTCCCTCAAAACCTCAGAGTGCTGGATTTTAGATTCGCGCCTGTCTTTCTCCTTCCCCATAGTCATCGTTCCTGAAAGACCTCACCCGGGACGTGACAGTTCTATGTTTTCGTGCGTTATACCCTGCAAGTAGACTTAGTAGCATATCGGTCCATCTATAGGTTCCATTCAGCGTAAACAGTTTCCACATATTGTTCTTCAAAGTTCGATTGAAACGTTCTACGACGGAGGCCTTCATCACCGAATACGTCGAATAATGATTAATGTCATGCTTCGTCAAGAGTTTCTGCACATCGGCGTTGTAAAATTTTTTTCCTTGATCGGTTTGCAAATTTTTTGGATATCGATCTCTAAATATCTTTGCAAACGCTTTAGTCACCTCAGCACCACTTTTAGTCTTGAGCGGTACCGCCCATGCATATTTGCTCAGCACATCGATGATGGTGAGTATGTAGTGGTGACCCTGGTTGAATCGCGAGTATGGACGCATTTCTACAATGTCAGCTTGCCACAGATCATCGTATCCATGCACTATGACGCGCCTCCGTGGGAAATGTCTTCGGGCTGGAGCGTGCAATTCCTCAACGAGTTGTAGCTTCTTGCGGCCATGGTTTTCTTTACTCTTGGATTTCGATAACGGCTGCATGTTTGATCGTAGAGGTGTCTTTGACACGAATGATGCGATAATTATCGTGTACGTGCATTATGTGCCCCCCATCGTGCCGAGGAAATTCTGGACAAGTTCAATCGTCTCGCATGATTCTCCTTCGCAGCGCTGCTGTGGGATAGAATTCGACGCCTGCAATATCTTTTGAACGCTGTTTTGCAGCGTCATCATATCTCTCTGAAACACGACCAGCTTCCTCTCTAATTCTTCCTGCTGCTCTGTCAAAAGTTTAATGCTTTTTTCCATGTATGGTTTATTGACGGCATCGCTGTCAGCCGTGGGTTGCGCTACGCGTCGTATCTTGCGCGATTTTGCATCAAAGTTCGCACCAGCCACGCAAAGAGCGTTATCTCGCATGTAATTTCGAAGCACACCGGTCCATTTGTAATAGTCCATTCTAGCTGCTCCACTCTTCTCGAGCGATACCCCAAATTTGTTGATCGACATCTCGATGCATACAGTGCAAATCATCGACGTGCGGTTTAATTTATAATGAGGCCTACCTCGCGGAGTTCCTCGATAATCGATAGAATCTCGTTGTCATGCGAGTTGTTACCCGCCTGACGCGACGCTTCCAGCAAACGGAATCGGTCCACCAGCTCGTTGGGATCGTCCCAGTGCACGTAATCGATCTTGCTATCGTTTACCACCATGGCTCGCGGTGTTGTTAGACCTTTCCCAGCCTTACTGGTTGATACACGGGGGAGTAGTGGTGCAATTACATTTTTATACTTGTATCCCTTATTGCCCAATATGGGATTTTAAGCGTTATGACCCCGTCTGTAGGCATTCGTCGTCAGCAGTATGCTTTTGTATTTTTGTTTATCGGCATTGGTGCATATAGCATCATCGGGAATTCTCTTGAAAATCAGTTCGTAAAGGCCGGGTGTTCCTCCGTATTTTACACCATCTATGATTATATTATCAGCCTTGTCTATATCGAAAGCCATATCCCCAAGCATCGTTCCACTATTGTCAAAGTATACACCGTATACATAGTCCATTGCTGTATCCCTATCACTACTTAGGATTGCACTCATGTATTTTTGCCCCAGCGGACCGAAATGGCTGCGAAACGTTTTTTGCCCCTCGGATGTCTGGAGTTGCTGTCTAATATATGTTGCAAACGACTCATCGGGACTAGTTTCGAAAACGTCTTCATCATTGGTTGTGAGCGATTGTACACCCAGAAATGTATTTATTGGTGTGGGAGGAACGGGTGAATCGTTTGATGCGACATTCTGTCGTTTCCGCTTCGATTGAATTGGTGTGGAGGATACGAGTGATTTTTCCAATGACATGTATGGTTTCCTCTTTGTGTTACGCAATGTGTTCCCTTTCGACCCGATTTTTGTTTTAGGTGTTAATGTTTCATTCCCTTCGATGTCTGTGCTCATCAGCGGTGACGTGTCAGCATCCACCGCTGCGGTATTTTCAACAATATGTTTTAAGGGTTCGACAACAGGTTTAAAGTATCTCTCCAACACGATATCTTCCTCCTTCTTGCCAGTCTTCAAAGCCTGATGTTTCTTGCGAATGGCTTCACTGGTTTTTGCAATTTCCTTCGCTATTCTCTCGCGATCCTTAATCTACAGAGTATCGATGTGGATCATCGTCATTGTACCGTAGACGTTGCTTTCCCGCCGACAAGTTGATGACAAATCACCATCTCACGGTATCGCAAACTCGTTAAATCCCTTTCTATAACGTCCATCGGACATCGCGCTATCCTTGTCTATTACCACGAAACCATACTCCCGCTGCCAACAATTACGACACAAAGCACTGAAATCCTCGTAAGACATGTCGGTGTTTACGTGATCGTTGTACACGTGTTTCAAGTTGGTACCACCCTGCTTAAATAGAATCAGCAGATTTGCATTGTCGCGTATAAGATGTTTGGGAATCTTTGCATACGTCTGACAGAGATAGAAGCAGTCGATGTTCGAGTGGCGCCCCATCGCAAAGTATTCCCTTATCGTAACTTGCTTGTCGCATGCTACATCGTCAAAGATAAAAATGGAATTCGGAAGCGATTCACTCGGTGGGATGACGACACTGTTATTCGAAAACGTAAAGTAGCCAATTTCATCTATCGGAGTCAATAAATTCTCCAAATATTGATATTCCGGCTGTTGCAACGACTTGGAATACACGTACACGTTCTCGAAGCGGACGCCGTGAGGAATTTCCAACAAGTTCACCACCACGTTGGTCTTTCCACAATTTGATGGACCGCAAATGAGGGAACGGATAGTGTTTGGCAGCATGCTACCATGTCTGCGTCTTGTTTTTTTCGGGGACATCATTTGCGATTTATCGTCAAAATTTGTCACACGTATCGTCACAGGTTGCCGCACGAATCGCATCCTCTCCGCGAACCATGAAAAATGATTTTGATACGTCGAAGCGGTGACGCGTCCTATTTATAGGCCCACGCCGAAGCAAACCAGCTCAGTATTCAAAATGCTTCTGATCCTGATATTCGAGACCTAACCTCTGAGCAGTTGCAATATATACCAAAGATTATTCTACTCTGCGAGTTTGACAGACACATTGATCAGTTGTGGTACAGATTCCCCGAGCATATAAAAGCTGATTCTGAGGTTCGACAGTATCGTCGGTGCTTGGAACATTATAATCGTCCTTGGCAGCGAACGCATATCGACGGTCCAGCACCACTGATTAAAAACTGTGGCGAATGTCGCCGACGAGAGTAAAGAAAGGTTGTGGTTTGTTAAATCGCGCTATAAACGCACTACCTATAGAATTACATATCCCGGGATACCAGTTTTGCGGTCCAGGAACTCATCTGGCAAAACGATTGGCTAGAGGTGATCAAGGTATAAATCCGTTGGACGCAGCGTGTCGCGAACACGATATTGCGTATTCCCGCAGCAACGATCTCGTTGAAAGGCACGCGGCAGATAACGTACTCGCTGACAAAGCGCGAAAACGCATCGTTGCGCGAGACTCGACTCTGGGTGAAAGAGGTGCTGCTACAGCTGTTTGGGCGGCTATGAAGGCCAAGACGAAAATCGGAATGGGGATGAAAACAAAAACCCGCAAAAGGACTCCAAAGAAAGCGCCGCAAAAGCGGATTCTTCTGGTGGTAAAACGAGGTGGTATATTACCACTTCTCCCGCTGCTAGGTGTTCTCGGATCATTGGCCGGCGGAGCGGCGGGGATCGCCAAGGCGGTAAACGATAATAAGGCGGCACAACGTCAGCTACAGGAAATTCAACGTCATAATCGCTCCATGGAAGGTCGCGGACTTTATCTCACACCATACAAGCGCGGACAGGGAATATCGAAACGAAAAAAAAACGCCGAAAAGACATTAAAAATGCCTGTTGGCGTAACTACCGACAAGCAATTGGAGGATTTGGCAAAACGTATGCGTATTCCATTCTTTAGAGGTGTTTTTATGCGCAACGCGCTACCAGCCGGAGGAGTGCGTCGAAACGAGGGCGGTATCGTAAATTTGGACAATGTCGAGGGGTCGGGGACACATTGGGTGGCGTATGCGAAGAGAGGGTGTCGAGCTGTATATTTCGACAGCTTTGGCAATCTTCGACCGCCCAAGGAATTGGCACAATATCTGGATGAAGATGTTGTAAAAATCGAATACAATCGAACGTCTTATCAGCAGTACGATCAGAGCAATTGTGGGCAACTATGTCTACGCTTTCTACAAACGATCGGCACCAAACTTAAGGATTGACTTCCCACCACCATGATTCAGTACTAGTCGAGTCGTACAGCTCGGAATATGTCGTTATCATTCACTCTAACCGGCAAGAGTAGCACCCTCGCTGTGAGCTATTTTCCACCCATAGATTTGAGTGATGATGATTACGAGCTTGGTCTAACCACCTTTGAAACTTATCATACAATACCGAACATCGACTCGAGCAACGATAAATTCTACTTCGTCGTAAACTATGACACCATCAACAGCGTTGACCCCGGCCATGAATACATTACGATTCCCCACGGCTCCTACGAACTAGACGCCATTGCCAAGTATTTGAAGCAGCGATTACTCGAGCGATATTCTCAAAATCTCGGTGGTACCGATGTCCACGATGGTGGCGACAACGATGTGTATCCAATAGTGTTGCGCCCCAACAACAACACCATGAAAAGCGAGCTGTATTGTCGGTTCGCCGTAGACTTTACAAAGCCCAATAACATTGGATCGCTACTGGGATTCTCGACGAATCGGGTATTAGAACCGGGACAGTGGCATGAATCGGACAATCCAATTAATATCATGAATGTAAACATTATTCGCATAGAATGTAGCGTGACCGCTGGCGCGTACAATAATGGAAAGCACGTACATACGATACATGAATTTTCTCCAAGAGTCTCGCCAGGATATAAGATATCGGAAACGCCCGCGCAGATCATTTACCTTCCAATCACTGCACGGGTCATTACGGATCTAACGATACGCGTTGTGGATCAAGACGGACAGTTGCTCGATTTTCGAGGTGAAGAGATTACCATCAGACTGCACATACGACGACGACGATAATACATGAGGTGCGAACGAATGAGATGCTTGTTTTGAACGACTTCAGAAACACGTTTCTTCCAAGCGAAATTGTTTGTAACAACAACGACAACAACAGCAACAGCTCTGATTACGCTAAAAAGAAGAGGCTCAGTGCTGTGAACATTGCTTTTTTGAAATCGCTGGGATTCGTTTTGTTGTGCCCTGCGTGATGGCTCGCAAGGCTGGTAGGGGATCTGGCGTAATCGTGGTTTCGGGAGTGTTTAAAGGATAAGAATCCACCGGGTGAACTGCACCAAGTTTGTTTAAGCTCAAAGACTAAGTCTTTATTCAAAAACACTAAACTAGACAGAAGTGTACAAGTAGGTTTTAGCCGTGTTACCCAGTCGAGGGTCGGATCTCCAGTCTGTCGATTTGCGGCGGCAAATCGGTTTTTGTTCCGCTATTGGGCGTGGGCCCCCCGCTTCGCGGCGCCGTATGTGGTCACCTTGAAGCGCTCGCAATTCCGCTGATTTTGTGGATTCGCGCTTTGCCTCGCAACCGATTTGGCTTAGGAACGTTACGAACGTTCTACGGTAATATAATATGTATAACGTGTATAATACGTGTGCTTGGGCGTTTCCTGGGCACAACATCCCTCCCCCCTTGGGGAGGAAAAGCCATAGCTTTTCCAACTGCCGATGATAAACTATCTTAGGGAAATCCCAAAACTCGTAATAGTTGGATTGATTATCATCGACTTACATTTTTCTTAAACTAGATTATAATGGTAACTCGGTGAGTATGAATATAAACTGTCTTATATATTTGACAGTGAGAGGTTATAATATTTATATAATATAGCGACAATAGTTTGTTTATGATGATTATAGTGTTTCAAAGAGAATTTGTGGAGGACGTTTCTTCCTTACTAACTATTTTGATTATCGCCTCGGGTTTTTGCGTGGTTTTGTCGCGACTTGTGTTATTCGTTGTACAATGCCGTGGTGTTCTCGCTTTGCATCGTACAATGCATTTATAGAGTGCGAAGATACATAGAGTGATTGTTATAAATCCCGTTATTGAAGATAGTGTGAAGAAGCTATAATGATACTCGGTTGGTATAATCTCGGGTTTTTCTAAATCGTTTTGTAAGTCTTCTAATTTTTTGCTAACTTTATTTAATTCTTCCGGGTGTTTGATTATCCTTTTAAGTTCGAAGTTTGTGTTTCGATATGAATTTACAGTGGTTTGTGGAAGCGTAATTTCGTCTAGTGA
This sequence comes from Andrena haemorrhoa, assembly GCA_910592295.1. Classification (NCBI taxonomy): domain Eukaryota; kingdom Metazoa; phylum Arthropoda; class Insecta; order Hymenoptera; family Andrenidae; genus Andrena; species Andrena haemorrhoa. The sequence goes on from OU342942.1 coordinate 24,595,389, forward strand.
CAAATTGTAACCAGGTAAGTAGTTCCATGTTTTTTCTATTCCGTATTGCTTACCAGTTTCTATCGTGAATTCGGCGGTAGTGATTGTACATTTATTTCTTATCGTTATGATACCAGAGTCCTTAATACTATACATGTTTGTGTTTTTATCGTCGCAGGTTACTGCTAGTTGTATTTGTTTCGGCGCGATATAAATCCATGTACCCGGTTGTTGTAATTCTATCAGGATCGTGTGGTTTAGTGTCATGATTCGTATTTTACAATTGTTTGGTTTTTGTGTCAATTTCGTGTACAACTGTACTTCGCAAGGTCCGTATGGTATTGCTTTGAACATTGGGTGATTAGAGGTACAGAGATATAGATCGTTTATAATTTTACATTCTGCTAGGTCTTGTTTACTTAGTTGTATGTAATCTTGCACTGAAGTGTCAAGTACTACGTATGAGTCGAGGGGTTCTATATATGCGTAGAATGAGTCGTTTACCTTTGTAGGTACCGGGTGTATCTTACTTAATTTGAATTTCTTCGCGCTCAACAATGGGATGTCTAGTACTACAGTAATTGATTTAGTATCCGAAAATGCGGAGAGAGTTAGGATATCATATAGGACATGCATGTTTTCTAATTTTATTCCGATAGGGAAGTCTAATCCTTTCGGAATAGATGGAAGTGCTGAAGTGAGGTATGTTATGATTTGAGCTGGTGGTATTAATCGTGGGTTAAGGATTCCTTTCTTTATATCCATTATGAATTCTAACAGGTCCTGTGCGTCGTGCAGTAGTGTTTCCGTGACGCTATTTATTAAAATGAGGTGCTCGTCTATTGTCTCTCGAAATCTAGTAATGTCAGTTGACTGTTGTAGTTGATATTGAATTTGCCAAGTCGCGTTTAAGAGCGTTTTTTCGTTGTCTTGTATGTTATGTATAGTCTCGTTGAGAAGTTCGGCGTTGGCTCTAACGATTTGCATTTGTCCCTTTATTATATTTTTTAGTCTGTTTTCCTGTCCCTTTAAAAAGTCTATTTGGTCGTTGATTTTCTTCCTATCTTCGGAATCCATTAGTCCGAAGAGTGATTTGCCTATGTAACCTAATCCGTCTATTAATCCGCGGCGCTGTTTTTGTGCTGAGCTTATAGTTTGCTGGACGTAGGTAAGGAGTTTAGCGACGCGGTCTAGCTCGTCTCTAATTCTCGTGCCGAACGTTTTGCAGAATTTTTGTAAGTTATCGGTAGAAGGTGTTTTACATTGAGCAAGTATGTCATGTAGTGCAGCTTGGAGGGTCGCTTCACGTCGGTATATATAGGATATGTCTATGTGTAATATTAATTTCCAGCTATCTCGATAAATCTGTAGGTCGCCTAGGTTTTCGAAGTAAATGCCGGGGTGATCTTGAAATTCTTTTATAGCGAAGTCTGTGTCGGGGGGTGTCCCTCCTACGAATAGTGTCGTCGACTGTAGGACGGTAATCCTATAATAAAAGAAAATATAATGTCGAGGTGTAGTCGGCGTTTCGTTCTGTTAGTCGTGAAGTCTTTCGTCGTGCGAGTGCGTGCTCGAGATAAAAATTTGCTAACGTGAGCAAGTAGTCCCTTCTTATATGAGCTTAGGTTGAAGTGGGAGGCGAGGTGCGTGGAGCTCGATTTTCTCTGTCGCCTCCTATTTCGTTGTGGTACTGGTACCGTGAAAGATGTCGTTCTTAGTGCTGTTTCCTCGCGATGTCGCGCTATCTATGTTGGTGCGTTTAGTGCTAGTTTATTTTTTTGTGTGTATGCGTGGAGGTTGTGTTTTTTCTTAAACCGTTTGTTTTTCTTTCTTAGAGCTGGTTGTACCCTGCCCCGCCGAGGTTTATGAATATTTTATACCGGTGCGCGGTGCGCGAATACCGCGCGCAACGTCGGCGTTTCCTCGCCGAGTGCGAGGAGTGGTACGGGACGGAGGACATTTGGGGGATACGGGCACTTTTCGGTGAGTATTGGGTGTTTTGTCGGTTGGGTGTTATTTTTTTTTCATTATATAGTTTAGGTTTCTACATTTTAATCGTTTCGCGTTTGGTTATTGTTCCAGAACGCCATGGTGATCTTCCGGCGAGTTCCTCTCGGCGGCCGAGGCTATGGGCCCTATACGAGACCGCTCTTGCTCGTTTCCCAGTGACTTGAGTTAAAAAAAAAATATTTTCTTTCCCTTTTTTTTTTTTTGATTTTCCTCCTTTTGTTTTGCCGTATAAATCCGTTTTCTTGCTTCTAATAACTGTTGTGTATCTTTACTCTCCTTCATTACTGTGACCGTTTCCCTATTCCTGCCCTATTCTATGAAGTGTTTAAGACGGTTTGCGTGTACGCGACGCGTTTTTCGTCCTTTTCCTATAGTGTCATTATTATTGTCGTGCGTAGCTTGTATCGAGTAGGGACCTATCCACGCGGGTGTTAGTTTTTTAGATCGTCCGCGTCTCAATGTCTCGTCGTGCAGTAGCACTTGATCTCCAACTTTAAAGGATTTGTCCGCCGTCTTCTTATCGTAGTACGTTTTTGATTTTTCTTTATTTCTTCCTATAGTCTCGCGGGCGATGTCGTTGGCCGACCGTAATCTCTCGCGCAGTTCTTCTGCGTATTTGTCGTAGGTATACGTTAGCTGGGGTGGTTGTCTTAACGAAGTCGGTAAGGTAGCTTGTCTTCCGAAGACAAGTTCGTATGGTGTGTAGCCCGTGGTGGTATGAGGGGTCGTGTTATAAGTGAACATTGCGTACGGCAACCAGTTGTCCCAGTCCGTCTGGTCGTCCGTAATAAAATTCTTTAGATATTCCGCCAGTGTGCGATGGCTTCTTTCTAGTGCTCCGTTTGATTGGGGGTGGTAAGCCGTAGTTTGAATTTTGTCGATTTTTAATAGCTTACAAACATTTTTAAAGACTTGGCTCAGGAAATTAGTTCCTTGATCAGTTAGCACTCGTTGTGGTATGCCGTATTCGCAGACTATTTTGGTGACAAATTCTTTTGCTACTGTGTTTGCTTCTTGATTTTTGAGGGGTATGGCTTTACTGAATTTGGTTAGTAGGTCTTGAAACGTTAATATGTATTTGTTTCCGTTGTCTGTCTCGGGTAAGGGCCCTACTATGTCGAGTGCACATTTCTCGAACGGTTCTGTGGGGGTATCTGTGATTGTCATTGGAGCTTTGGCTACTTTTGATAGCTTATTTTTCTGGCATTTTTCGCATTTGGAAATATATTTCTCTACTTCTTGTCTCATACCTGGCCACGAGTGTTTTAATTTTATTCGTTCCATGGTTCTTTTTATGCCTAGGTGTCCACCCAGGGGTGTGTCGTGGAATTCGCGTAACAATCGAAGTTTTTCGTCTTCCGTGTATGTTGTATCGCTCAATTTTCCGTCTGCGCGGGACTCGTCTTTTTCGCTGGTACTTTCGCTGGCGCCGGCTACTGTTTCACGGTCAATCTTTTGTTTCGTTCCTCGCGTTATCGCGAACATTCTGCTGAGGGCGTCAGCGTTCTTGTTAGTCTTCCCGGTCTTATACTCTATGCTATAGTCGTATTCTGCTAACTTCAATTTCCACCTCATTAATCTAGACCCAGGGTCCTTAACGTTAAAAAGCCAAGTAAGTGGCTTGTGGTCTGTCACGATTTTGAATTTGGTGCCGTATAGGTATGGTCTGAAATGTTGCGTTGCCCATACGATTGCTAAAAATTCCTTTTCGATTGTACTGTAATTCTCTTCCGCCTTGTTCAATACCCTGCTCGCGTATGCTATCGGCAGATCTTGTCCTATTTTCCCTTGCGATAGTACTGCTCCTATCGCTTTTCCGGAAGCGTCCGTTGTTAGAACAAACGGTTTTGAGAAATCTGGATATTGCAATATCGGTGCTGTCATTAATTTTTCCTTTAGAATCTCGAGGGCTTCCTGCTCCTGCGCGGTCCATCTGAATGTTTGGTCTTTCTTTAAAAGTTGTGTCAATGGTTTCGCGATTTGTGAAAAATTATCTATGAATCTCCTGTAATATCCGGCTAAACCTAGGAAGGATTGCACGTCTTTAACTCCTTTGGGTATTGGGAAGTCTCGGACAGCATCTAATTTTGACGGGTCGGGTTTGATGCCGTTTTCGGTTATTATGTGTCCTAAGTATATGGTTTCCTTGCGTAGAAATTCGCACTTGTTGGGTTGAAGTTTTAGGCCACTCTCTTGTATGCGTTCGAACACGAGTTCTAGTCGCTCTTGGTGTTCCTTTAACGAACGTCCGCAGACGACTATGTCGTCTAAATACACGAAACATTTTATTCCTTGTAGGCCCGACAGCGCGGTATTCATTAATCTTTGAAACGTCGCGGGGGCGTTTTTGAGCCCGAATGGCATTCTATTATACTCAAAATGTCCGTACGGCGTCGAGAATGCGGTTTTTTCGCGGTCTTCCTTTTTCATAGCTATTTGATGGAATCCTGACGCTAAATCTAGAGTTGAGAAGTATTTCGCTCCGCCTAATTGGTCTAGAATGTCTGTTATGTTGGGTAGAGGGTACGAATCGCCTATCGTCGCGTCGTTTACCTTCCTGAAATCTACCACTACTCTTAGCCTGCGTTTACCTGTAGCATCTGGTTTTTTCGGGACTACTAGCAGGGGAGCGTTCCATTGGCTGATGCTTGGTCTAATTATTCCTTCTTCTACCATCTCTTGAACTTGTCTATCTACTTCCTCTGTATGCGCTTGGGGCAATCTATACGGTTTCACGTATATAGGTTTGGTACCTTGGGTTAGGGTAATTGAATGTTCCGCCTTTGTGGAGTATCCTAGTTTGTCTCCTTCTAATCCGAATATTTCGTTATATTTTTCGCAAAGCCCAAGTAAGCTGGCTTTTTCCTCGCTATTTAAGTGTTCGGTCCTGAGGTTTTCGCGCAAGACTTGCATCCTATTTCTCCCGTGTACAGCGTGTACCATATATGTCGGCGCGTCGCGCTCTTTATCGCAGATTGCGTCCGTCGGGTCAATGTCATCGCTCGTCAGTGTTTCTAACGTCACAGTCGGCGTATTGATAAGGACTTCGTCCGCTGTGGTGTTCATTACGCTTATTACGCATTGACCGTCATTGCTTACCGTTAATGAATTTCCTATGAACACTCCTGGCTTAATTGATTGTCCTTCTACTATTCCTTCTCCTTTACTCGTCGTTCTGGCTAAGAGAATCGTTTCTGATCGCGGTTTTAACGTTACGTTTCCTCCTCCGGAGTAAGGGAACCGTATTCCGTACAATTCGATTCCTTGATTTGCCCGAATGCATACGTCGTGTTTGGTCATAAAATCTTGTCCTACGATTCCGTCTGCTTCTAACGGAAAGTCGTCTCTTACTAATCGGCAAGGGTGTGTTATTAATTTATTCCCGACTTTTATGTTTAACTGTATTAGACACAGCGTCTTGATTTCCATTGGAGCTATTCCTCGCAGGGACACTACTTCGTCTTGGGCTTGGACGTCGCCCAACACCTTTCCTATCTTTATTAACGTGATGTCGGCACCGGTGTCGACTAGCATGTTTGCTCTTTCCTCTGTTAGTTCCGGCGCCGAGATTTCAATGGTATTCTCTATCTTGGAAGTCACTACTAGATTCGCGCGATATGAGTCCACTCTGGCTCCTGCGTTAGTTTGTCTATCGTCGGTTGTTCCGCTGCTCGCGTTCGCGTAATCTCGGTTTCCGCCAGATGATTCTCGGCTCGAGTTCCTGTTAAAATTCTGTCTAGAGTCCTCGCGCTTGTAATTAGTGTTTGTATAGCACGGTCTATATTCTCGCTCGTTTGCCCTTTCTCTGGCCCTGCATTCTCTGATTTGGTGCCCCGGTTTTTTACAATAGTGACAGACTACCGTGGCGTGATGAACTTCCCTTTTTATGTGTGTCGTCGGTTGCGTCGGATAGTTTATTCGCGGCATGCTTAGTCGCGTATAGCAATTCCTCGCTAAATGTCCTAAATTATTATTGCGTTCGCAACACGGTACGTTTGACCCTTCTCTTCTTCTGGGCTGATCATCGGACTTCCTAAAGTTCCGTGAGTTATTTAGACCCATTGCTTGTTCTTCTTCTATTGCTGCTCCTATAGCTGCATTTAATGTCGCGTAGTTTCGAGACCTTATAATCGTCTTTAATCTTACATTCAATCCGAGGGTGAAAACATCTAAAGCGCGTTCTTGTACCGATCCTACTAACGCGTCATTTACTTCGTTGCTGTTCCCTGGCTTTACCGTTAGCTCGGATAATTCTCCTGCTAATTCCTCTACTCTACACGCGAATAGTTTTACACTCTCGCCATCTCGTTGACGACAGGCGTGAAACTCCGCTCCGACAGCTCCTATTGACCTTTTGTCCACAAATAATGATGTTAAGATATCCTTTAATTGATCGAAACTCTCTATTTCCTTGTATTCTAGTACCTTGGCTGCCTTGCCTTTTATTTTTGTTCCCATTACCGTTCTCAAGAAACGCGGTAGCTCGTCCGCGGGGACAAACTCTGAGGCGCTTGCATAAGATTTCAGAAATTCTGCAAGTTCGTCTGACGATTTTCCTACGAATTTGTCGACTAACGACAATGCGGTAGATAATTTTTTTACGTCTAGTTGTAGCCCGGGGGGGTTAGCGCCGTCAAGTAACGACATTTCTTGTTCCTTCGAATTTACTCCGTCCAACAAACTAAAATCCGCTAATAAAATCGGGTATTCTTTTATTTGGTGTTACGAAATTTTCCGGAGACGATTCTGCGCTTGAATCGTCGTTCCTCCTAACGTTTAATTCTAACGGCGGCGGTCGAAGTGTGTGACGAGACGGTCTTGGATGGTCTATAGAAGGTAGAAGGTCTAGTTCTTCTCGTACGAAGGTTAACTTTTTATTGAAAAACGATTCGAATGATCTCGACAAGATTCTTTGACCCGGGAGTTTGAATTGATTCGCGCGTTCGTCTTCTATAGACATGCATGTACCGTTTCTGAATTTCTTTAGGACTCTGGTTTACAATATTTACGTTCGCGTTTTCTGTTTCGGACTCGGTATGAGTTTCGTTTACTCACAATGCTGCTCGCAACCACATGTCGTCGGCTCGGTCGGACGTCCTCTCGTACGTGAACCAACGGCGGTGATTAGATGAAACTGGACCCAGCAAGGTCGATCCGTACAGCTGTTTGCTGCGTGCTCCGACGGCTGCTTCCCTCGTACGGCTCTCCGTCCGTCCTTCAGGTGCGGCTCCTACACGTTCCTCTGTCTCCAAGTCCTCTCGTGCGCCTCGGTCCTCGGATCCGTGACGTCTTCGTAGATGGATTTGGTGTTTGGTAGATGGTTGATTCACCCGTTCACTCACAAGTCGATTTTACTCGTTGTTAGGCTCGTCGTCGTTCGGACTGCGTCGAACGTCTTCTCAAAGGCCGTTCCTCGGTCCTCTGTGCTACCTCGATAGCGACGATAGCCTAACCAGCCTATGTGACTGCGATGTCCCAATAATCTTGTCAGAGAGAGTTCACTCTCAGACGATGTCGAGTAATTGGTTGCGTCAAGGCTTGGTAAAATTTTTACGATGCAGATCCCACCGCTGCCACCAATTTTGTTGTGCCCTGCGTGATGGCTCGCAAGGCTGGTAGGGGATCTGGCGTAATCGTGGTTTCGGGAGTGTTTAAAGGATAAGAATCCACCGGGTGAACTGCACCAAGTTTGTTTAAGCTCAAAGACTAAGTCTTTATTCAAAAACACTAAACTAGACAGAAGTGTACAAGTAGGTTTTAGCCGTGTTACCCAGTCGAGGGTCGGATCTCCAGTCTGTCGATTTGCGGCGGCAAATCGGTTTTTGTTCCGCTATTGGGCGTGGGCCCCCCGCTTCGCGGCGCCGTATGTGGTCACCTTGAAGCGCTCGCAATTCCGCTGATTTTGTGGATTCGCGCTTTGCCTCGCAACCGATTTGGCTTAGGAACGTTACGAACGTTCTACGGTAATATAATATGTATAACGTGTATAATACGTGTGCTTGGGCGTTGCCTGGGCACAACAGTTGTACGGATTTAAGTTGAAAAATGGCTGACATTCTAAGCATTGGAGGGAAGCCGACGTTTGATGATCGCATCGTTAAGCTTGAGACACATACATACGACCCATACGTCAACACAACGTTTGGACACAGCGACGAGATGAGAATACCTATACAGCAGCAGGATTTATACACATTGCCGTGTGAAAGTTTCCTCTACATGGAGGGGAAATTGATGATAAATAAGCCAAATGATGCAATAACGGTGATGTTGGGAAATAATTGCATGGCGTTCATATTTGATGAGATTCGATATGAGCTGAATGGCGTGGAGATTGACCGTAACAGAAACGATGGAGTAACTAGCACGCTTAAAAACTATGTATCGCTGACATCTGACGAAGACAAGAATATGGAGAATGCTGGATGGGGCTTGAAACGGCATGATGAGCTAATAGTGAAAAATCATTTCAATTTTTGCATCCCGCTCAAATATTTGCTGGGATTTTGCGAGGACTACAAACGCATGGTTATTAATGCGCGTCACGAATTGATTTTAATACGATCGCGCAACGATAACAATTCTCTAGTAGGATCGCCGACGTTGGAATCAGAAATTGAATTACTTAAAGTGCAATGGCGGATGCCTCATGTGACGCTGAACGATGTTAATAAGCTATCGTTGCTACATGCTTTGGAAAGTGGACAAAACCTGAGCGTTAGTTTTCGCTCCTGGGATCTGTACGAGTATCCTCTCTTACAGAGCACAACCAAGCATTCCTGGGCTGTGAAGGCAGCTGCACAGTTGGAGAAGCCGCGATACATTATCTTTGCTCTACAGACTGCTCGAAAGAATGTGATGACTGAAGATGTTACTCGGTTCGACCACTGCAAATTGACCAATGTAAAACTTTTTCTCAATTCGGAATTTTACCCATACGATGACATGAACTTGAACTTTGACAAGAATAGGCATGCCATCTTGTTTAACTTGTATACACATTTCCGTAAATCGTATTATGGACATAGTTGCAACGAGGCATTATTCACCGTGGCCCAATTTTTGCAATTTGGCCCCCTCGTGGTGATTGATTGCTCGCGACAAAATGAGTCGATCAAGAATAGCACCGTGGACGTGCGCATAGAATTCGACTGTAAAGAGAATGTGCCTGCAAATACTACAGCCTACTGTCTAATTCTGCACGATCGGTTGGTTGAATACAATTCGCTGACAAACGTGGTGCGCAAAATCAATTAAATTGCCACGCTACTTGCCCGCCCTCTCCTGTGCCAAATTCGTACAAAATTTCATCGTGATATTCGAGATGCTTTACGAGAAAGATCGCATTCTCCTGTCTGTCTTGGAAGCGAACGGACCTTTACATTGTACCGATAATGGCTGTACCAACATTTGTTGACCTGCAAGGGTTCATCGTTAATGGAAGATTTATCGTGAAGGAAGTGGCAGTCCTGCGAAAGGAAACAATTCTCTCGCACTATATTTTTGGGAGTTTGATGCCGCAATATCTTCTCACGAAATCTGACAAATTGAGCATCCGGTGGTTGGTGGCAAAACATCATGGACTACGGTGGGAAGATGGAGACGTTCCATACAGTATGGCTAAACAGCTAATTACGAAAGCTGTAGCTGATGCTATCGATGAAGAAGATGACACATCCCATATCGTATACGTTAAAGGGCTTCAGAAACGCGACTGGCTTGCGGAATTCCTCGATGAAAATACGAGAGCGGACGTGGTCATTGAGACACTCGACATTGACTACGAGGATATCAAATCTCTAAATAAGCTAAATGTAGTTAATACTCTGCGATGTGGCAGACACGCAAAGCATTGTGCTTTGCAAAATGTATTTAAAATATTCAACTGTTGGTCTAAACACCAGATGGAATTTCATAAATAAAATGTAATCAATTTTTAATGCATAAATGTTTTTTCTTCACTCTCCCCAACCCATCCTCCTAAATATAATGTACGCTAGATTAAGTCGATGGTTACAATTATGTAGAAGTGGTTCAATACACATTCGATACACGTTCAAAGTGGTACGATAGATATTCAATACATGTTCAAAGTGGTACGATAGATGTTCGATAGATGTTCAAAGTGGTACGATAGATGTTCAAAGTGGTACGATAGATGTTCAATACATGTTCAAAGTGGTTCGATAGACGTTCGATACACGTTCAAAGTGGTACGATAGATGATCAATACACGTTCAAAATGGTATGATAGATGTTCAATACATGTTCAAAGTGGTACGATCGAATCAAATGATGTGTCCAAAGAAGGAGGGAATGGTTCGGTTCAGTCATATGGTGCATGTGAAGAAGAAAATGGAATGGTCAGCGAAGATAAAGGTGTGGAACAAAGACATCATACTTTGCAAAGCTATGCACTTCTCGGTTTCAAGATAAGTACCTGCATGCATGGAACTGTATGCATGAGTCTGGAGATTTTGCGAGTCCAGTCGTCTGTCAAACGATAATGGGTGTCACACGAATTGCTCCTGAATACGACCCCGAGCCGTGCAGAGAGGACCCGGTGGTATGTACATAACAATATTTTGCAATGGTTTACATGTTTCTTAAATGTTACAATGTTATATCGAGGTTTCTATGTTTTATGATTTGTAGGACATATTCAATGATAGTGACACCGATGATGATGATGATGATGATGATGATGATGATGATGATGATGGGCATAATGACAATGATAATGATGACGATGATGATGATGATGATGATGATGGTGACGCTAGCGCGGGCGGCGTTGGTGATGATCGCTTCGCCGCAGCCTTGGGTGATTTGTTGGTAAGTCATGGAATATTGTGATAGGACTTTGTGATAGGATATTGTGTGGGATGTATCAATATTATATTGGGGTTTATGTGTTTTAGAACCTGCCACCACTGCCATCGCCACCCCAGGTAGGGTGTTTGCAGGACATGCTCCCTGCAATCGCTCGCGGCACCGCCAACGCCACCCGCGCTGCCGCCGCCCGCGGAGTACGATTTTTATAAATTTTATATTCATTTTTTTTTATTTATATTCATTTTTTTTATTTATATTCATTTCTTTTATTTGTATTCATTTTTTATATTTATATTCATTTTTTTTATTTGTATTCATTTTTTTATATTTATATTCATTTTTTTAAATATTTATATTCATTTTTTTTTATATTTATATTCATTTTTTTATATTCATTTTTTATATTTTATTATATTCATTTTTATATTTTATATTTTATATTTATATTCATTTTTTGTAACAATATATATCTTAAACGTATATTATTTGTCAATTTTATTTACCCGTCTTCCTCCTTCTCTCCTCGCCATCTAAATCTAAGATTTGGCGTTTCCGAATTCTGCCGACGCTGCATAATTCTATTTCGTTCGAGCGTTCTTCGCGCCGTGAAAATGACGTCACCCTCCGCCGCTCCTCCAGAGGATTAAAATTACACGCGATCGTGCGAGTCGCTGCGACGCTTTAAAAATTGTTATCTATAGAATTTATGCGATTGTGCCGCTATGTATTGCTCTGTCTCTTTCCCTCCCTAGAATTTTAGCTTTAAAATAATGTTCTGTCTCTTTCCCTCCCTAGAATTTAGCTTTAAAATAATGCTCTGTCTCTTTTCCTCCTCCAAATACGTGGTGTGTAAAAACACCGATCTTTCCCGACATTGTCCGACATCATCCGATAAATTATTAAACAATTTCAGCTTCATAATGGTTTGAAAAAAAAATATTTGGGGGTCATTCCCCCCCTCGGCCAGGTCTAAAAATATTTCGGGGGTGCGCAAAGGTCTGAAAAAGACTTTGGGGGTGGGCCTCTTCATCTGCGAAATTTCAAGCGGTGGTTCCGACGTGGAGAGGTCTCCGCGGCAGCTCGGCCGGGAGTGATCCCCTCCATCATCGCGGCTTCCCCCACTCCGCGGCTCGTGCGCGCGCAGCCGGTCTTCCTCTCCCCGCAGGCCCCGCGCCCATGTTTCCCTCCGCCGCGCTCCGCCGCGCGCCATCACTTCCCCCCCGCCCCCGCGCTCCCCTCAGAGGACCTGCGTTAGAACTCTCCTAGACATACTACTCAAAAGCATGCGTTGACGTATTCCGTGCGAGAGAAGGTGGGCTTTGGGGAGGTGGTATTGCTATGAAGAGGGCCTCTTCAAGAGAGCAGCCGTTTGTAAGGGATGCAAATCCGATTGGTTCTAATACAATCTGCTCCTTATTTTCACTCCTTTCACACCTCCTAATCCGACCAATCGAACTTGCATCCCTCCCAAAAGAACCGGCCATCCGAGCGTAGAAGCAAGTGCGAAATAAAAGTAACGATGCGCTTCTTGATACCGCAGATGTACCTACCTAAGTAGCATTTCTGACGGAAAAGAATTGTCCAGCCTTTGGTTCTGGCGTAGACCTTTGGCAGGTAGGTATCTGTTTTAATAGGCAAGCCCCCCCCGTGACGCCAGCAAGACCGACCCCGGTCCTTGCTATTTCTGCGGGTTTTTCTTCCAGTGAAAAGCAGTAAATTTGCAAGCGCAATATCTCAAAAACCAGTGGAAATCAAGTGTATACATTAATGCTTATTGAATTTTTCTTGGAACGCACTATCAACTCACCTCTTCGAAAAAAATAGTTGCATTTAAAAAACCAAACTTGACCATTGTATCTTTTAAAATAATAATCGAAAAAAAATTCGTCTGCGCTAATAAATTGGCCCCATCGAACCATGCAATTCCATATTTTTTTTATATTTTTATCTCCCATATGTTAGGACATATCCTGCTATCTATTCTACCGTGGGACACCCTGTATAATGGATCCCAAAAATATTCGGACATAAACGGAATAACATACGGTTAAGTCAGTTTCATTAAATGCAATGCTGTATTATTTTATTCATAATATTGCAGCTCTTTGTGAGACAAATTGATACAATATACGATGATATTTCGTTTTATTGAAACTTGTGAAATATTGATAAACCGTAGATCTGCCATAAAATCAAATATTATCGTATAACACATTGTTCAACTCGTCTCCAACAGAGGTCCATTATTACGAGCAAAAGAATATAGTATTTAATATTGCATATAATTACCCTATGCCAGTCTCCTATGTTATCCTCGCGCGCTTCCGGCTTCCTTATTCTCCCTCCTTCCTCCCTCGCTTCCGGCTCCCTCACAGTCCCTCCTTCCTCCCCCTTCCTCACCGGTTCCTTCCCGGAGTTTTCGTCGCCCACATCTTTTATTGCCCGCTGCATCTGAAAATGAAATAATGAATGTATTATTCTATGGCAAATAGTATGATTGTGTAGGAAACGGAAAAAGAGAGCCACGGCGCCGGGAATCGAACCCGAGCCGCCCGCGTACTGATCAGCAGCGTTAGCCACCACGGCTACGCCGACTCTACGTCTCTTAGTTATTCCATTCCTTCTCTTATGTTATGGGGGTTCCTGATCCCACAATTGTATGAACATACAGGGTGATTCTCTCGCTCACAGTACATTAGGGTGGAGTGAAAAAGTATTTTTTTTCACATATAAAATTCATGTAGGTGTCAAAAGTTGCCCAAGGTGGTCCATAATCTGGGTTTGAAAGGATTTTTTTCTCGGGCTTTATCTTTAGGTTGCGTATTGGAACCAAAGTATACAATTTCTATGAAATTTTCTATTTTTTATGAAAATTTTATTTGCTGCCGCTTATAATGGGTATAATGACGATGATTAGGGTGACCGTACCTAATATCGCCCATATTCCTAATATCGCCACTCGCTATATCTCGCAAAGTAAGCACTAAAATTTATCCGTAATGCACTGAATTAGCACCTAAACGTATGTAGAAAGACATACTGTAATTGCTGCATCGTGTGATCAATAATTACAAAAAAGAGCAGAATTTTAAAGAATCTTAATAGTGTAACAATTTATTGGACTGCCACAATTTTACTGTCTAATAATTCTATGAATGCAAGAATATCTACCAGAAGTAGGGTAGACCAGGGTAAATCGAATCAAAATAAGAATTTAGTCCATATTTCTTCCGTCGCGATAGAAATGAGCATTCCGATTGTTCGTAGTACATCGTCCCTCTCCCCCGCACCTACCGCAATAGCCCGTCAATTATTTTAAGTCATTGTTTAGAGATGGCATACGGTTTCAGTCGGATGGGCACGCGCGAACGTTACAATTTTGGTCCGAATCTAACCTAGGAAATCTGCAATTTCGTGTTTAAAATAAAAAGTAAGCTTGAAAATTCAAATGTGTTTATTGTTATTAGTTTGCACGGTGTCCAAGTTTAGTATTTGATGTACACTCCTGGAAAAAATTAAAGGAACACTACAATATCCCGAAATTTTTGGTCATTTTCAAATAACTGTATCTCCGCGAAAAATAGTCGCCAAAAATATTTAGAAAAGCATTTTAACGCTTGAAGTCTCTAGTTTTTGAAACAATGACTTATTTTTTTTCTTCGTCCATTATGATACTGCTTTATCAAGATGAAGCGCAGCAAACGAAGTTTCAGAAATTTTTGCTTAGTTTGGACGTATGCACGGACCAAACAATTTGTTTTCAGATAAATCCAATGGAGGTCTCTTATAGAGCAAACATTTCTCTTTAATTCCGTTTTTTTGGTTTTATTGTATAATTTTTATTGACCAAGTTATTCGCCATCAAAGCAAAGAAGATCGTAGAAAATTTTTCACGAGTGTTTTGGAAAGCTAAGAAATTATCCTTTCAAAACCTTTAGTCGCCAATTTGGTTAATTTTTTTGCATCGTATAAAATCCATTTTAAAATAATCCCAAAAATGACATATTTACCATTTTTTGGTAAGTATGATGCCACTTCAAGGAAAATCAGGGAATCATTTAAGTGTCTACGTTGTTTGCGTGTTAAGGCTACCCTTAAACACTGCGCAAAAGGGCGAACCGATCAGATTTTTTTCCGTATGTCCTCGATGGTCAAACATGCGATATGGTCTGAAAAATTGACGGATCGCCTGTTTTACGTTATGTTTCTCTGTAAAACCCTTTCTTTTGAACGATTGTGGCACGTTTTTTTTGTTAGTTCAACGTCATTTTAGTAAAAAGAAAAGATATTTATTCAATCTCTTTGCAATGACAAACACTGTACTTCAATAACTGGCATTAGCACCACCGAAAGCGCGCCACGAGGTAAAATTTTTGAAATCTTTTCTTTTTACTAAAATAGGACATACGGAATAAGATATATAATTGGTCCGGCTATTTGCACAGTGTTTACTGATAGTCTTAACTCGAAAAACACGTGGACACTTGAATGATTCCCTGATTTTCCTTGAAGTGGCATCATGCTTACCAAAAAATGGTAAATATGTCATTTTTGGGATCATTTTAAAATAGATTTTATACGATGCAAAAAAATTAACCAATTTGGCGACTAAAGGTTTTGAAAGGATAATTTCTTAGCTTTCCAAAACACTCATGAAAAATTTTCTACGATCATTCCTTCTTTGCTTTGATGGCGAATAACTCGGTCAATAAAAATTATACAATAAAACCCAAAAAACCAAATTAAAGTGAAATGTTTGCTCTATAAGAGACCTCCATTGGATTTATCTGAAAAAATTTGTTTGGTCCGTGCATACGTCCAAACTAAGCAAAAATTTCTGAAACTTCGTTACCTGCGCTTCATCTTGATAAAACAGTATCATAATGGACGAAGAAAAAAAAGAGTCATTGTTTCAAAAACTAGAGCCTTCAAGCGTTAAAATGCTTTTTCTAAATATTTTTTGCGACCAATATTTTCGGGATATTGTAGTGTTTCTTTAATTTTTTCCAGGAGTGTATTTTAGACTATTATATCATAATATGTTTATCTAATCTACAACCTTTGAAATACTTATATATGGGTCTAATCGGATCACATCATCTGGGGCGAATCGGATCAATCTTTTTTTCATTTGGATATTTTTATGATTATAAATATGATAATTGTTTATATACAGATGATTCGCACGTACATAAAAATGAGCAATCAGGGATCATGGTGTCCCCCCCAAAATAGAGGAAGCTGTGATAAAAATTGAATCTACATAAATGACGAAAAAAATATATAAATGAATGGTCTTAAGAAGATGGCATTGTATCTACTCTGGTGAAAAATTAATTCGTCCACTTTCAGCTGATTGACTGAGAAATGTGGTGCCACGAGAATTTTGCTGATAGAGGCACCAAAAAAAACGGAAATATCCTTCCGATCTGTGTGCTAAGTAGTTTCACTTGACTTCACTGTCATTAAATTCCTTTTTTTCTTTAAGTTGATTCTAAAGATTTTGTAAAAATTTCATTTTTTTAGAAATGTCTGGGTTATCCCATTCGCACCAAGTTTCGGGGCGAATTAGGTACGGTTACCCTATGCAAAAAAAAATGTTTGCGTATAATATTCAATCTTTCAAATGTCTAATTCCAGAGAAGATAATATTTAAAAAGTATCACGTATTGCTTTTACGCGAATATTCTAATCAAAAATATTATTGTGCGTTGAAATCCACGGAACTGAGCTGGAGAATCACCCTGTTCAATAGTATAAAATTGTAATACTGTGACGAAACCTCTCGAGGCGCGCCGATCCGATCCGAGCCGGGCCGAGGCGCGACACGCCGTAGAGAATCCCCCACCCCGCGCCTCGCGATTCCGAGAATTAGTACGCGCCATGCCCCCTAGATGCGTCTCTTTCTCGCCGTTACAAATTACCGCGGAGTAGCATATAAGCCACGCGGCAGCCGAGGAGAAACAACTGAGTGGGGATTAAGGAGCCCTCTCACCACCCGGAACGAAGGACTGGATACTGCCCGGCTTCGAACTAGTGTGGACGCTTAGGCGTGACTCCTCGTAACCCGAACCTTTCGCAGAGTAGCTGGATACTGCCCAGGCTCTCCGAATCCGTTCCGTACCGCAGTCAAGGTGGCTGGATAGTGCCCGGACCTTGACTGACCGTACCTCCGCACCGTTCCTCAGAGAGTGGCTAGACACTGCCCGGGCTCTCTGAGAAACCGTCCGAACCTTACTGTACCGTAGGCGAGGGTGTCTGGATATTGCCCGGACCTCGACCTTCCCTCCACACCGATTCTCTAGAGAGTGGCTGGACACTGCCCGGGCTCTCGGAGAAACCGTCCGAACCTTCCTGTACCGTAGGCAAGGTGTCTGGATATTGCCCGGACCTCGACCTTCCCTCCGCACCGATTCTCTAGAGAGTGGCTGGACGCTGTCCGGGCTCTCCGAGACGCACGTAACCTTTCCCTCTTGGTCATCGGCGATCCCGCTGCACCGGCACCGACGCATCTCGGAACGCCCGCACCACGAACTACGCGCACGGCGTATACGCCGTGCTAGTCAAACTGTATATAGAAATAGGTTAAGCGACGCTGTCAAGAAGGATTAATAAAGGACCACCGTAACACGAATCATAGCAGAGACACTCGTACAGAACTAAACCCTGCCACTCGACTGAGCTACCGGCCGAGTCTCCCCGCTCCCCAGTGACGCCCACGCAGGTGGCCGTCACAATACTTACAGGTGTCATGTCGATGTCTTTTTCCGCCATCGGTAGCTATCGGTAGAAAATAGGTCTGGACGATATGAAAATAGGACAACTGCTACCACTGATGGTTATTTGAAGACTGACTTCCGTACGTCAGGAATAGGGATGCTAAGCAAAATTTTCTGTGGTTACTTATTTTGGGAGGGGGAACACCTACAGGAGTGGTGGTAATTTGTGCGTAGTCAGGAAAGTCCCTTCGTCGTCGCTGGCGATTCGCGTTGCCGGGAAGTGGGTACCTGCGAACTATTCGTACTGGAGGGGGAACACCTACGCATCGTATAGTTTGCAGGAATTTACTTCCCGGCAACACTGCTGGCGAAAAGTCCGTTAGGGCCCTTGACTAATTAATGATCAGGGCCGGCAGAACCTAGTATGCAAGTTATCTGCCGCATAAGGGCGCCAGGCGAAGAGGGCGCTAAAAAGCTATATCGGACTCTTAATAATAAAGGAATCCAACTCCCATATAAACAAAATGTTAATGTAATTCCTTTTTTTGTACTCCGTAAAGGCAAAACATATAAATAGAAAACAGGTGCAAAAAATTGAGGGGCCCTAAACATTTTCTTGCATGAGGGCGGCAACCATCCTCGCAACGGCCCTGTTCGTGATGGGCCTGGCGTCCGGACCCGTCGACGCCGTGCTCGCCTTAAGGGGGGATTCTCCTGTGACAACCCCGAAATTTAAGAATATTTTTTAAAGAAACTATTGTTAATGTTGCATTAAACTCTTTTGGGATATAAGGAGGCATTTCTAAACTTGCAGAAAATATTTTTTTTATGTCGATCCTTCTTATTATTTATTAATTATTATGGAATCATGTTAACTTCTTCGACGATGATGGCGTCAGGTGTAGCACCTATTACGGTCATCCGACTGCGAAAACAAGAACATTTTCTGAATGTTAAATAATTTACGCTGGGGCTGGACCTAAAATTTTAATTTCACTTTTTATTTATAATACTGTTGCGAGCACCGGGTATAGGGCTATGCATGGCCTGCTGGTGCTCGCAGCCGAAAAGAGAAGACGGTCGACCTCCATCAAGAGGACGATCAAGAGGCCGACCAGAAGACTGTCTTCTGCCGAACGCCATTGCGTTCGGACGTACGGGTCATACATTTGTAACCAACATTTACGCTATGTAACAATATAGTTGTGTCGTGTTCGTACCCGTGTTATTTAATCTACCCTTTGCGTCGGGGTGGTCTGCCGTGGAATCGCCCCGGCGCAACAATACTTTTCTCGTGGATACAAAGAATAATATGAAAAAATTGTCTAAGGAAATAACTTACTTTTTCTTTCAAACGCTAGAACTCTTTCAATTTCTCATTTTTTTTTCTTTAAAGTGGACCAATATCAGCGTAAACTATCTAAGTTTAAGAAACTTCTATTTCTTTTGCAATCAGATGACTATGATAGGTGGTACACACCCCGCCAACAGGAGTTACATCCTCGAAGGGGTGGACAAGATTACACAATAATTAATAAATAATAAGGACGATCGATATATAAAAATATTTTCTGCAAGATCAAAGATGCCTCCGTACATCCCAAATTATTTTAATCCAACATGACGAACAGTTTTTTAAAAAAAAATTTGTAAAAAGTTTTTTAAAACAGTTGATATTACTCAAGTACTTAAAATTATTTGCAATAAACAGGCGTTCGACCAAAAACATCCGAAAGTAAAAGATTTTTGTATGATACTATGTTAATATAGAAGCCCACCACATTTCTGACATCAGTATTCATTAGTGCTTGTATAAATGAAATACATACATTATTCTTTCCGTCACGGTCTTCTCTTAAGGCTGGCTCTAGAGCCGATCGGGTCCGAGTTTTGCCGAGCTGACCTTAAATCAAATTGCCCGCTCATGGCGGTCGTGCTTGTAACCCGAATCGAGTCTCGGTGTCCCGAGCAATACGAAAGTATCAGGATCCCACCCGATCCCGTCCGAAATTCTCCGGCCCGTCCCGAGCCCGAAACGTCGGCTACAGTGCCTCTACGAGCTATAGTAACTAGAGATGCAGATTTCACGTGTACGGCGTGTACACGTGTAAGTTAATATATCCGTGTTCTAATACACGGGTACCCGGTACACGTGTATCGAAATATACGGATTCACGTATATTAACATATGCATATTTTATTAGGTGTGTAACCGTTATTCGCGGGGTTACCGGTGGGACGGTGGAGGAACCGTATCGCCAGCTCAGGACGGTTGTCCAGGGCCGTCGATCGAATGACTGTACGCAGAGGTAAGGTAGAGTACGACAATTTATTAAATCTATGTACAGGGTATCCCGGCCAGGGCTATGCTGGCACACAGCGTGAATGCGGCTTAGCCTAAACCTTAGTCTATCGCGGAGCGCAGTGTGTACGGCGCGTATCGCGGCGCGGGTTGCCGTGCGTGCGGCGCGTGTAGCGTCGCGGCCGATAAAGTAGCGCGCGGCGCGGCGCGTGGTATGCTCGGCGGTAGCGATTCAGCGAAAAGGGAGGGGAGAGATGGTGTGACCGTTCGGTGTCCTGGCGAGCCTACTCTGCCACTGGACCCAGGTCGGAGAGCCTGTATTCCGTTCGCCCGGTGGGTACAGCCCGGGGGCGAGACGGAGGCTATAAGGACGCTCTCGAGAACGGAAATGAATCTGTTCGGGAGATCGATGGCGGATAACGGTCTGCGTCCAGAGGTTGGCTCTCGCCGTGCTACTGGGAACCGTGGAGGTGGAGTGTTAAAAAATGCGCAGAGAAGCAGTCTGGCGATGCCCAAGAACTGGTGCCCACACGAGCACTTGTCTTTCGCAAGAACGCGTGCCGGCACAAGAGCGTGGATTCAAACAGACGGTCGCTGGGAGAGGCGTACGATTCCTACTGCGCGCTAGGTAGTCTCGTAGAGCGGTGTCTCAGAGGTCTAGGCGTACTCTGCCAAATATGTCTTTGCCCCCGCCTTATATGTCCTCGCCCGCTGATTTTCGGCAGCGAGAGAGTCACTTGGTGCGTGACCCTCTCGCGCCAATTCTCGGTAATTACGGGCGAGCGGTGGGGGGCAAAGCCGTTGGCGCGGCGCGGTCTCGCCACCTCGGTCGGCCGTGCGGTGGGGGGAAGATCGTCGTCCTACCGCGGTGACTCGTTACAGGTGTCATTACTTATATAATAATATAACTATTACTTAATCGTTTATTTTGATGTAAAATCTTTTTTTTTGTTATAATACTTGCAGCACATGAAAAACATCGTTCCGACATCGCCGAGGTTGCTGAAATCGTTAAATATTTTTTGGCAACTTCGAGAATCGTCGGGTATGTAATTGTCCTAGCTTTCCACCAGTCAAACGGATCTAGAAATAAGTTTTCTTCGTTCCATATTGTCCACCCGTAACGGAACTCTGCCTTTCAATATTTTCTACAGCCGTGTACGCGATTCGCTTTATAGCTTTCATTGTTTAATATTTCCTAGCATTCGAATATTTACGACACCTTAGAGTCCTCAAACAATAGGCAAAGGTCCCGTCATCTGGTCGACAGTCGGTCTCGTCCGTGGGGTAGGTACTACGGAGCACCGAACAACAGGGTCGTAAACCTACACCTTCGGCAGGCGCTCGCGATTGCGGCGCGGTCAAGTTAATTCTGACCTCGCATATTTATTACTTTCACGTGCACGCATCACGCTACCAAGGAGTATCTGACATTGAAATGATATTGATTATTATTTGAACACAGGGTTACAACTACGGTTTTCACCGTATTACTGTAACCCGCATTAACTCGACACGTAATAAAATATGGATGTTAATACACGTGAAACCGTATATTTCGATATACGTGTACGGGAGACAGGGAAGCGTTGATACGTTTTTGAGAAAAATGTGTGAGGGATTAATTATAATATGTTTATTAAATGCAGTCTGGACATACACTGGAATGTCTTATCGCTCTTTCGACCACCGGAACACCTGTCGCTCTTGTTAGCGCTCCGCTCGCGGTTACTCCTTTGCTCGCGTATTCGCGGTACCCTCTCTCCCTCGCTTATACCGCCAAATTCGATCACAAATGATTGTGTAAACGAAACTGAATAATATTTTACTGATCTTTTTGCATATGTTACATGGGCCCTTCAGGTCCATCCCGTGCTAAGCAATACACGCGTCGCTTTCTTCCGACATCGGCGATTCAGCGGAATCGCCTCGCTAGCGGCAGGCAGGTCGCCGAACCGCGGAATCTATGGTCGTCTGCACAACGTGACCATCGACAGCCCGGGCCTCGATATTTCCAAATAAGGAGCGATCGAGAGGTGCCGACGGGGCGTTTTCCCCCTACGGACTTCGAAAACGCGAGGCAGGAACGGTAGCAGGCGACTTGGAGACAGGCATTCGATTTTGGGTTTTGGAGTCGGTCTGATCAACACGCGTACGCGTGGTAGGAACTCCACCAACCGATAGAACATTCTCATTTGTGAGCTCGAGATAGGAAGTGAGGACGGACCAGAGGACCGTCTAGATACCGCGATCACGTCTCCGCGTAGATTCCGCGAAGTACGCTCGGCCGATAGAATTCGTGAGAAGGGTAACTCCATCCGATATACTGGAAACGGCCTCGCCGGGAGAGCCCTTGCGCGAAAATCGAAATCCGACGTTAGAGACAGTGCGCTACGACGGGCCTCAGGCCACCGACTTCCGAGAGCACGGCGAGCGACCACGACCTACCCTTGGGTCAGCGACTCGGCGAGCGACTGAAACGCTAGTCGGCAAGCGTGCCACGCGCGATACCCTAGCGTCAGCAGAGACGGAGCGCCGTCTCTGAGGTATGTCATTCATATTATCTTTAATCGGAATATATATACTGAATTTTATCGTTGTTCCTCAAATCCCATTGTAAACACTTATTTTAACCCCTTCCCCTTCCTGGTAAGTATAGTCAAGGTGGGCCTAAGCCCTTTAAAAGAGCAAGAACCCGGTAGATCATTCCAGCCGCTCGGGGTGATTTACAGACAGTCCCTTCAGGACGTAACACATATTTACATTCAGCATTCTATTCAGGGTCATTCCACGCCAAATCGATCACTTTTTTCCATCGGATTTTTTTAAAACTTGAATATGTTGTAGTCCTCGTGGAACTAGGGGGGGTTTAAGTAATCATTTTGTCCATTTCAAGTTTGTTTAAAAAATACAGGGCCTTGAATTTTGTATTTTTGCCTATTTTCGTGAAAAATGGGTTGTACTAATGATTTTTTATCTCGGAAACTATTTGTCGGATTTACTTGATTCTTACGGCATTTTAATGTGGAAGGATCGACCTTCCCGAATAAATGTTTTCCAGATCGCAACATTAATTTTGCAACATTGAAAATTATAAACAAATTTTTAATTCGCAAATTCGGGCTGGAGGTCGCGATTTTAAAAATCCGAAAAAATACTATCGTATTCCTTGAAGGTTTTTCTATAAAATAAGCCTATCTCCAGGGTGGTGCGGCTCCTATTAACGTCGCAGTGGTGTGGTAAATACGGCGGTTCGCGCCGGCTCAGGTAAGCGGACCGGGCGCGCCCTGATCCACGTAATGGTGGCCGGTTTAGGAAATTGAAGAATTACATCTACGCGCTCGGACATGGGTTTTATGCCGTCCTCATTCACAGTGTAACCGAGGAATGTGATTTCGCTCACCCCGAAAACGCATTTCGATGGATTAATAACGACGCCGTAATGGTTTAATCTTTCGAACAATTGTCTTAAATGTTCACAATGTTCTGCCTCGTGCTTAGATGCGATGAAGAAATCATCTATATATGCAAAGACGAAGTCAAGTCCGCGAATAATTTCGTCGACAAAACGTTGGCACGTCTGAGTCGCGTTTCGAAGACCGAACGGTGTAAACAAAAATTCGAAAAGACCAAATGGGGTCGTTATCGCCGTTTTTTCAATATCCGCGAGTGCGACAGGTATCTGGTTATAGGCGCGAACAAGATCAATTTTGGAAAATACCTTTTTTCCATGCAAGGCATGCGCAAAATCCTCGATATGCCGTGGCGTATACCTGTCAGGTATGGTGCGGGCGTTGACTCTTCGATAGTCCCCGCATGGTCGGATTTTCTCATCCTTCTTGGGTGCCAGGTGCAGCGGCGAAGACTACGGACTTTTGGAGGGACAGATAATTCCCTGTCGCAGCATCAAATCGATTTCCGCCTTAGCCAGTTTTAGCCAATCCGGGTCAAGGCGCCGCGGCCTGCTAAAGACCGGAGGTCCCGGTGTCGTCTCTATATGGTGAACGGCACTGTGTTTCACCGTGCCCTTTCGAAAAACTGCACGTCGAGTCAGATCCGGAAATTCAGCAAGAAGGCGATGATATGGTGAATCTCCTGCCACTGTCTTCGCCGACGGGAGATTATCATTGGCCACTTGCCCATACGTGGACAAATTCGTTGTTGCATCAATTAGACGCCTATTGCGCGGATCGATCAGCAGATTATAATGTGCCAAAAAATCAATCGCGATTATCGGTGTTTCCACGTCGGCCACAACAAAATGCCATATAAAGTCGCGGCGTAAAGAAAAGTTCACTTTCACCGCTAGAGTTCCGTAAGTGGCGATGCGCGTACCGTTAGCCGCATAAAGTTCGCACTCACTTTTCGGCAAGTCGCCCTTTATTCGCGACCGCGGGAAAGCACACAAATCTGCCCCCGTATCGACGAGAAACCGAGCTTTCGTATATTTATCCGTTACGAAAATGCGGCCGGATCTGGAACCGTCGAACTCCGCCGCATTTATTGACGACGGTTCTCCTCGTTTCCCGCCCCCCCAGGTACACGGGCTCTTGCATTTAGATGCTTTGTCGCCCCACACCGCGTGATACCAGCACAACCTGCCTGGAGACTTCGCGCGGCGTACCTGCTGCCGGTCATTGCTGTGATCACGCGACGGGCTATGGGAAGGCGTACGGGAATTCCGTCGAGGTCCGCGTGGACGATTTAAAACCGCGCTGAGCTGTAGCCTCACGTGCTTTAGCTCGTCTGGCTATATTTCCGATGGGCCGGACACCGCGGCTACACTCCCCTTCTCAGCCGGGATATCATGCACCCCGTCCGCTATTTCGGCCAATTTCGAGCCGTCTTTGTCGGAGGTGGTTGCTAACACAAGCTGTGTTTTGATTGGAAGGCGATTTTTCCACATTTCGGTCAAGAATTCATCACTGACCGCCGAGTCTACCAGCTTCTTCAAATGACGCCAAAACTGCGTCGGCGTGCGGTCCCCGATCTCCTCAGATTCCAGCAATTTCCGGGCGCGTGTACTGTCTGAATCGGACAGTCGTTTTATCAGCTGCTCCTTGAGGACTGCATATTTATTTTCGGACGGCGAGTTACAAATAACGTCTTCGACCTCCTCCGCGTATTTCCCATCCAGTTGAGCCACCACGTAGCCAAACTTGGTCTCATCCTTGGTAATATTGCCAATAAGGAATTGAGCCTCCAGTTGCTTGAACCATAGAGCAACCTTTTTCGGCCAGAATGCTGGGATGCGCAACGCGGTAGAAGCGATATGGGAGCTTGCATTCTCCGTTCCCCCGCTGGACTCTTCCGGCAAAGACATGATCACATGAGCACACACCACCCACAAAGAAAATGTTCTGTGTCCACTATTGCACTATTTCACGGCACTCAATTCCCGGCGCTAACGCAAGATCACGTCGGGGTCACCAATTGTAGGAGTGGTCCGTGAGGGTCAATATTATTACTCACAGTTAACAATAACAATGATAACGTTTATTTACAAGAACACAATGAACTGTTAGAATCACGCAATGAGTGATCTAAGGCCGTAAGAACGAAGCGTCTCGTTCGACGGCTAGTTGTCTTCTGCCGATTTCCGTGGGCGCCCAACGGTCGTTCGGAAAGCAGAGAGTGGGTGAAAAATACCCAACCGTTCTTAAGGGAAAGTTCGTTTCCCACGATACCTTCATGAAGGGCCTCAAGGCTGTCGCGACCGAACCGAGTCACTGGCAATCGTCACATTTATTGCCTACGCGTCGGCCGGGTTACCTCCGGTACGCACTTGAGTGAGGAACCGCCTAACTCTGAGATATAAATCTTTCTCCAGTTCGACGGTCCACTACAAAGGCACAACACCTGCCAACACGTAATTATCGGCCTCGATTTGTAATGTTAAAGGAAATTCACTTAATAATACTCTTCTACGAGGATCTTCGTAACTTATCTCAATAAAAATAAATAGTCCGTAAGAATATTTTATATGCACATGCTTGTCGCAACACCGTTCCTGAAATTTTGTATCATTGGTGATTAAACTTTGTAAGTTTGGACGGGCCTTCGTGCGGTCCGTCGCCGGACGTGGTTTCGCCTGTGTTTCAGTGTCGGGAGAGGGAAGGGGCCAGGATGAGAAATGACGCGCTGGTGAGCTAACAGTCGTCTTTATTCGGGCGGCTGTGCGTGCGTTGTCGCACACACCAGCGTTCGGCTATGTACATTGGTTCGTCCGGACGTTCGGTGGGTCGTGCGGGAGTCGCGGGGAGCGGGCCGCTTGTTTGGTCGCCGTCCACAGCTCCGTGCTCGGTAGTGGGGGCCCGTTCGGTTCGTGGATCGCGAGACTGCGGCGAGCGGGAGGGGGGAGGCCTGGGCGAAGTCCAGGCGCTCCTTGTCGGTGATTTCGGCGATCGGCATCGGACGAGGCCGGATCGGAGTTCTGCCGGTTCTTGCCCCGGCGGCCGGGGATGGTAGAGATCGTGGTGCCTGGTCAAAGCCCAGCCGCGCCACGGTACCGGTGGAGGGAAATCGGTGGAGTTGTGGAGCCCGGTCAAAGCCCAGCCGGCGCCACGAGGTCGGTCGGTGGAAGCGCAACACTCGTGGAGCCTGGTCAGAGCCCAGCCGCGCCACGAGGTCGGTCGGTGAAAGCGCAACACTCGTGGAGCCTGGTCAGAGCCCAGCCGCGCCACAAGGTCGGTCGGTGGAAGCGCAACACTCGTGGAGCCTGGTCAGAGCCCAGCCGCGCCATGAGGTCGGTCGGTGGAAAGGTTTCGCTTCTCGGTGGAGGCCTGGTCAAACCCCCAGCCGTCTCCACTCGGTAGCGCGTCGGGAGATGATCTCGTGCGGTGGAGCCTGGTCAAAAGCCCAGCCGCTCTTCGCCCTCGATCGGATATAGTTCCTTGGTCTTAGTTACGCTACGCCCGGTCAACTGCCGGCCGCGTGACGGCGCTAAGTGGGGAGGCTACTTTGCCTCCTCCAGGAACGGTCCCCTCCCCGGTCGCCGCGGGGCTTATAGGCCTGCCTGAACTAGTTTTAGCAGCGCGAAACTCCGCGCCCTGGCGGCGCCGGTGGTACTCGTACCAATCGCCTCCATGCCGCGAGACGTTTCGTCACAAAGTCTTTCAACCCACATGTTTGCATCGTGTTGTGATTAATTGGAAATAACACCGACATTCGATCGGATGTTGATCCACATACAGGGTGTCCCACGGTAGTCTGGACAGCAGGATATCTCCTAACATATGGGCAATTGTTACGTCCCTATTTCCTACTTGGGGCGCGATTTTTAGGGAGTTTATATTTTTATCCGCTTTTGAGCTAATCCTGGGACTTAACGCTCTGGGATAGTTGAGAACGATTTTTACGCGATATATTGAACATACTTACTTTTTTATGACTCGAATGGTATGAGTCGCCAGGGGATGGGAGCGTCCGAAATCCCGCTTATTTCCTCTGCAGGGTTGGGTTTCTGCTGGGCCCAATCGCCGCAATCGATCGTGATTCCGTAAGTCGTTGGTTTTATAACAATGACGCTGGGGGTGCTAATCACTCCCAACAAGACTGATTGTTCGGCCGGTGCACTTGCGTATTCCCGCGCTAACCGACGGAGCTGATTTTTCCTCCCGGCGCGGTGGCCTCTAGGCATCACCACCTTTTATATTTTGGGACGTAGTTTGATTAGTATTTCTTTATTTTTCTCAGGATCATGGTTCACGTCTTATACCCAGTGACACAGTGGGCGGCTGTCCTGCTTATAAGTGACCACCATTGGTGGAAGCAAATTGCGAACATTTATGGAACATTTTACGGTGGAGCTATTAATCGCGGAAATCGTGTTTTACACCCAATACTGGATGACACCGTGGGCGACTGTCCTGCTTATAAGTGTCATCTTTGACGGGCGCAAATCACGATTTATTTCAATCATATTTTCTCGATTAATTAAATCTATTATACAAAAGGGTGATTATGCCTTGAGTAGGGATTAGGATCACTAGGATAAAACTTCACTCACTTTTTGGAATGATAATAACACTTTATT
Organism: Andrena haemorrhoa; assembly: GCA_910592295.1. Taxonomy (NCBI): domain Eukaryota; kingdom Metazoa; phylum Arthropoda; class Insecta; order Hymenoptera; family Andrenidae; genus Andrena; species Andrena haemorrhoa. The sequence goes on from OU342942.1 coordinate 24,623,269, forward strand.
CTCGCTTGGAGTCTTCAACACCTTTTACACCACAATGATTTGATACTGATGAGCGATACTGAATAATAATACTTTTTAATTATAATTCTTTTTACTGAGCTCCGCAGGTGGTCAGTCCCTTTTTTATAGGGCAATTGGTCACTCCTTCTCTAGGATTTGTCACATGACAAATCATAGGTGGGAGATGAAATCTTCCAATCATCTGCCGTGGGATCCACCTGAAGAATTCATTCCTACGGGCTATCCGAGAGTTTTGTTTACCGCAGAATTTGAGCTATTGCGCGCCTATTTCGGTGTCTTCTGCGTGACTTAAGACGTATTTCTACCGTTATATGAAACCCTCAGCAGCGTCGATAGTTAAATTCTTATTTTAATTCATTTATTTAAGTGTCTACGCTATTGGGTTTTCGATGTGCACTGTATGATTAGTTTCATACAGCCCACATACTAGGGATTGAAGTTAATATACATCGGTTCCGTATTGGAGCTCGAATTAGGGAAATAATGGGAGGGCAATTTCTGGCGATGATCAGGAGCGCAGCTTCGTGAAGGTGTCGACTCCGCTGGCAGAAGGGGCCTCTGACCCATCAGCTGTCGTCCACTGGTCCCCTTGGTGTGCGCGTTTTGCTAACTGGTGTGTGGCTAGTTCGTGTGTGGCTACCTCCTTTGCGCTGTGTCTCCTGTTCATCATATCTGTTCGTTGATTCTTAACTTGATTCTTCTTATCGTAGATTACGGATTACAATCCCTTATTGGCAATATATTGTTACGTTTTCCGTAGGACATTATATAATTTTATTGTATAACAGTAACAGCAGAACATTAACAGGGGAACTATGATCAATATAAGCTTCTGAGTATAAGTTTCGATGTGTCCGTCGGCTATCGCGTCTGACTCACGAATGACAGCTTGACAGGCGATCGATCCGAGCACCAGCGGGCCATGGATCCTATCCATAGGGTGCTCGCAACACTGCTCCCCCCTCAGGAGAAGCGGACGTCCCGACCGCCGCAGCCTCATGGTGTTCTGCAGCCGTACCCTGGTCCGGAGGAGTGGGAAGGTCGCTGCGTGGCCTCCTCCGACCGTCGCCTCGGCATTCACCTTCGCGCCCAAGGGGAAAACCACCCAAAAACCCTGGGCAAGGCGTGGGTACGTGGTTCCCCGAAGGTGCTCCGCGCCTCTACCCTCCACTTGCATCTTCGGTCTTGAGTACTTCTTTCTTGGGCAGGTCCCGTCTTCTTCGAAGGCGCATCTTCTTCTTGGGCAGAGACGGGTGGGGAATCTTGTCATTCAGCGGTCGGAACTCCTGGGTTCCTTGTTCACGTTGACCTTTCTTCTGCCTGGTCCTTTTCGGGAATCCTCCAGTCCTCTTGACGCGGGTCCTATGAGCGGGTCCTCGAACTTGGTTCTCGAGCTGGTTTTCCAAAGATTAATTCGTACGGGGTGAAATTTGTTGCTTCATGAACGGATGTATTGTAAGAGAACATTGCAAACGGTATTAATAAATCCCAGTCTTCGTAATTATCCATGTAATGTTTGAGGTATTCGGTGAGTACGATGTGACTTCGTTCTAAAGATCCGTTGGTTTGTGGTCTATATCCCGAGGTTGTGATTTGTTTGATTTTAAATATTTCGGATAAATTTGTCATTAGTGTTCCGATGAAGCTAGTTCCTTTGTCTGTTAATATTGCGCGGGGTGTACCGTAGATTGCGATGAAATGTCTAGCGAAAGCATCTGCAATTGTAGCAGCTCGAATATTAGGTATTGCTACGGCTACGCAATAATTCGTTAGATTATCTTGAATGGTGAGAATGTGTCTGTTCCCACTCGGTGTAATTGGTAAAGGTCCCACTGTATCTAAGGAAATTTTGTCGAAGGCTCCTATAGGTGTGTCGGTGATCAACATCGGCTGACGAGTTTTCGCTCGGACTAATTTCTGTTCTTGACAACTTTGGCATCTTCGGATGTAGTCTTGAATATCGTTGCGCATTTGCGGCCAATGGAATTTTGATCGAATGCGTTTGTAGGTCTTCGTTACTCCTTTGTGTCCTCCGATTAAACTGTCGTGAGCTTCGCAAATGATGTGCTGTCTGTCCTGTTCGGATGGTGTTGTGATGATACAGTTGCATAAAGTGATCTGCAGGCCGGTTCCTATAAAAACCTCTACTAATATCTTGACGAATTCGTTGGATGGTATTTTGTGAAGGTCTCCGGTGGCAGAAATTCGAAATGATTCAATCTGATTTTGATGCAAGGTGTGTTGCAGAGTTTTCAATCCGTTGAGCACATCTGCTCTTTTAATATTATCAAAGAAGTTGTCTGCGATTATTATACTGAATGTTTTAAATAGTCCATTGTCTGTAGTTATCACCTGTCCCCTTTTTGGTTGCGCTGCTAGGAGGTTTGGTTTATTAATTATTTCAGTGTCCAGCAGTAATTTTCCGACGGGGTTTACTAAATTGCAGTCGGCAGAAATGAAGTGTACGTAATGTCCTTCTTCAGCGGTAAAGGTATTGGAAGAAACAATAATTTTATGTGGTTGGTCTAGCGGGATCTCTTCTAGATCGTCAAGGTCGTTTGAATTCTCGGCGTCGGTAGTAAAAAATGGGTAAGGGTCAAGCGTGAGGTCAAAGACCCTAGGGTCCGTTGATCTGCTGTCAGGTGGTTGTCTCACACTTGTTTCGGGTGTAGAATCTGCAGGTAGCTGGTTTATTGAAGGTTGTAAAGGTTCATCCATGACTTCTGATGATACTTGCGGTGTACCGAGTAAATCTTGTTGAATGTTTCCTGCGTTTTCTATTACAGTATTTTCGAGCGGTTCCTCAAAGGATATCAGATTGTCAAATAAGGTCTGTTCCTTATCTAAAGGGACGATTTGAGTGGAATTTGCTGCGGGCGAAAAACTGTTTATGGTTTCCTGGCGTTCATCTGGCATGGTTACCTCTTGAGATAAGCTGGGAAAAGATCGGTTCTTGTGTATTATTGGAGAATGTTGAACGTTCCCACGTGCGGTTTCTTCTATTTCATCTGAGCTGCTGCTTGTCTCTCGGTACTTGGGTCGGTTTTCTCTGTCTCGGCGTAATTACCGTACGCGGTGCCCGATTGTATCGATGTTGGCGTCTGTTTTTGGTATCTGGGCTTTGAAGTCGGGATCCTGGGGATCTCGTGGAATAAGTGGTAGGCAGGCAGAAGCGGGGTTGCGCGATAATGCGTCTGCGTTCTTATTCGTCTTTCCGGATTTATGGACAACCTGGTACTCGTACTCCAAAAGTCGGAGTTTCCCTTAGTAACTGTCCCTTACAGTTCTCTACATTACCCAACGAGAATCTTAAAACCATAATCCGGCCTCGTGCCGTTTTGTATGGTACCCAACAGGAGCAATACAATCGAAATTCGGGTCAACATCGCGTCTGGCTCACGAATGACAGCTTGACAGGCGATCGATCCGATCGAATTCTTCTCGCTGTCTTCTTATCTTCGCTGCGAGCACCAGCGGGCCATGGATCCTATCCATAGGGTGCTCGCAACACTGCTCCCCCCTCAGGAGAAGCGGACGTCCCGGCCGCCGCAGCCTCATGGTGTTCCGCAGCCGTACCCTGGTGCGGAGGAGTGGGAAGGTCGCTGCGTGGCCTCCTCCGACCGTCGCCTCGGCATTCGCCTCCACGCCCAAGGGGAAAACCACCCAAAAACCCTGGGCAAGGCGTGGGTACGTGGTTCCCCGAAGGCGCTCCGCGCCTCTACCCTCCACTTGCGTCTTCGGTCTTGAGTACTTCTTTCTTGGGCCGGTTCCGTCTTCTTCGAAGGCGCATCTTCTTCTTGGGCAGAGACGGGTGGGGAATCTTGTCTTCCAGCGGTCGGAACTCCTAGGTTCCTTGTTCACTTTGTCCTTTCTTTTGCGAGGTCCTCTTCGGAAATCCTCCAGTCCTCTTGACGCGGGTCCTATGAGCGGGTCCTCGAACTGTCCGATGACGTAACTCCCGCTCAGTCCTTCTGCTGAGGTCCAGGATCCTCTTGATTCTTGACGGTGTGGATGCTCCACGACGTCTTCAATCCTCTCGAAGGTGTGGATGCTCCATGACGTCTTCAATCCTCTTGAAGGTGTGGATGCTCCATGACGTCTTCAATCCTCTTGAAGGTGTGGATGCTCCATGACGTCTTTAATCGTCTTGAAGCCGTCCTTCGTATTTCCCGAGGCGACGCACGTGGACGACCTTGCACTTCTTCCTGGGAGAGTGCTGTATCCTATAGACGACGTCGTTTATCCTGTCCACTACGGTGTAGGGTCCTTCCCAATCGGTTTGTAACTTCGGGCACTTCCCTTTCGCTCTTCGGGGCTGAAACAGCCACATGCGGTCTCCGGGCTGGAACTGTACGGGATGGACACGGCTGTCGTACCACGACTTCATCTTGGAGCTGTGGACATCCAGACGGCGACGAACGAATTCATGAATCCTCTTCATTTTTCCGCGGATCTATTCTGCGTATCCTCGTTCGGGGTCTTCGTCCTCTTCTATTTCTGGGGGTAGACCTCTCCACAATTGCAGGGGTAAGCGTATTTCCTGGCCATACAGGATCATCGCTGGCGTTAACTGAGTAGCCTCGTGTCGTGCTGATCTATAAGCGAGGAGGAACATGGGTATCCACTCGTCCCAATCTCGCTGGTGCTCTGAGACCAACATCGCAAGATATTGGAGCAATGTTCTATTCAGCCGTTCCACCAGCCCTTCGGATTGCGGATGCAGGGGAGTTGTTCGTGTCTTCCTGACTCCCAGCAGCTTCAGGAGTTCCTTGAACACGGAGGATTCAAAATTCCTTCCTTGAAGAAGTGCTGGCGGATCTTCGCCAAAGTCTTGTTCACTCCGAAGTGTCCAGCTGCCGAAGCATCATGAAACTCTCTCAGAACTCCTGCAACCCTCTCGCGCGGTACCACCAAAAGCCATTGGATCGTCGTACCATCGTGGGACTCCCATTTCCTAAAAAGCAAACCTTCACGAACTACCAGCGAATCCCAGATCGACCAATAATATTTCAGCTGCGGGGAGAAACGAGCAACGTCCTGCCAGCCGGGCTTCTCCCCCTCCCCCTTCTTCTTAAGGATGAAGCCGATATTCAACGAGTTCAAAACTCCTGCCTCCGTTATTCATATTGCGCTCGCAAATTTGATCACGTCACTCCTTTATTTCAGCGGTCTCTGTGGTTGTATATGAGGCAGAGGTGGATATTGCATATTTGTTGTCTTACGTTCAAGTTACTGTCCTCTCACTCCCCGCCCTACCTTTTTTCTCTAATTCGTACAAATTCTTCATTTCATTCCAGCAATGCTCCTACTACACGATCTCCTTTCCATTCCCTCACATCGTACGTCAAAGTTTCAGGCTTCCTTCTCTTACCTGTCCTCTCGCTACTACAACTCCCTCCCTCTCGAGATTCGCTCTCTTCCTACTATTTCCTCCTTCAAGCGCGCCGCTGCTTCCTATATACGCACACACCATGTGTAAGTCTAATTCTGGATGGCAATAATCTTAAACTTAATAACCTTAATAACCTTTTCTACCTTTTCTATGTTTTCTTTTCGTATATCTTATTTTCTTATCATGATTATGTTTATTTTTATGTTCCTTGTTGATTGTAATGTAATGTAATGTTAGGTCAGGCATAGTAACAGCTTACTAGCTGCGCCTCGCCTTTTACTTAGTAATAAAGACGTTTAATAATAATAATAATAATATCCTCATCTTCCTCCTGATTTCGCTTCCACTCGTCCTTTTCCTCTTCACAAAATATCCGGTGAACTTTCTTCGGGGAACGCACTTCCTCCTCTTCTTTCTCCTCCAAACGAATACAGTTATTGCAATTTTCCTCGATGCACGGCCTCCGCGAAAGGCCGTCAGCGTTTCCATGAGCTTTTCCTTCCCGGTGGCGGATCTCGAAGTCGTACTCCTGAAGACGTTCGATCCAACGAGCAACCTGTCCTTCAGGACGCTTGAAGGACAGCAACCAGCGGAGCGCTGCATGGTTAGTCCTTACCAGGAACCTACGTCCATAGAGATAGTGATGGAAGTGCTCGATGGATTTCACCACTGCCAGCAACTCCCTTCGAGTGACGCAGTAGTTCCTTTCGGCTTTCCCTAAAGTTTTCGAGAAAAAGGCCACGACCTTTTCCTGTCCTTCGTATCCAGAATGAAGTCCTTTCCTATCACTGGGAATGCGAGAACCGGGGCTCCGGTCAATCCCTTATTCAGCTCCTGGAAAACTTCTTGACATTCCTCGGTCCAACGGTAATTCTACTTGGCCTCGGTGAGGCGATGCAGGGGCTTGGCGATCTTGGAGAAATCCTTCATGAATTTCCTATAGTACGTGCACAATCCTAGAAATCTCCTCAACTCCGTGACGTTCTTCGGTTGCGGCCATTCCGAGATAGCTTTAATCTTCTCCGGATCCGTCTTGACTCCGCTCTGCGTGACGATGTGGCCCAAATATTTTACACTTCTTGGGACTCATCAACAGTCCAGCTTGACGTAAACGGGAAAACACTGTACGAAGACGCTCGAGCTCCTGCTCAAAGCTGTTCCCGTAAATGATAATGTCGTCCAAATAAACCAGGCAGATTTTCCAGGTCAGGTCCTGGAGTACGTCTTCCATCAGACGCTCGAAAGTCGCAGGGGCATTGCAGAGCCCAAAAGGCATCACTTTGAATTGCCACAATCCAGTCCCCATCGAAAACGCAGTTTTCTCTCGATCTTTTTCGTCCATAGAGATCTGCCAGTATCCGCTCTGTAAATCCAGGGTTGAGAACCACGAAGATCCAGCGAGGGCGTCCAGGGTATCTTCTATTCGGGGTAGAGGATACGAGTCCTTCTTGGTTACTTCATTCAGGCGACGGAAATCCACGCAGAACCGTATGCTTCCATTCTTCTTCTTCACGAGCACGATCGGAGAAGACCACGGACTCCGGGATTCCTCGATTACGCCCTGCGCCAACATTTTCCTGAGCAGCTCTTCCACTTCTGCTCGACGATGTAGAGGCAACCTCCGCGGCGCCTGTTTAATAGGAGAGCAATCTCCGGTGTTGATCCGCGGCGAAAACGTCCTGAAATTCACAAAGAAGCTCAGCGAATAGCTTTTCCTGCTCCTCCGACAAACCTGTCGAGCAACGTGTATACAGCTCTTCCAAATGTCTGGGAATAACCGTTTCCCGTTTTCCTTTTCGCTTCTTCGGCTCAGCGGACGGTTCTCCTAGGCGAACCTCCGGGTGTCCGGGTAGGCACAGCACACCCCGGGAAAAATCGACGTTGCAGCGATGCCAACTTCAGAACGCGCGCTCCCATCTGCCACACGCTCGTTCCCTTCATTTATGGGTTGGGTAACTGTCCCTTACAGTTCTCTACATTACCCAACGAGAATCTTAAAACCATAATCCGGCCTCGTACCGTTTTGTACGTTACCTAACAGGAGCAATACAATCGAAATTCGAGTTCCTTTTCGTGGGCCGGCTTCTCGAGCTTCCAGAGCCGACCCAGCAATGATCAGCTCCCTCCTCCGGCGACATCCTCGCCGAAGCCACGAAGTCGCTCCGATACCGGCGGGCCTCAACCGCCGTCGCCGCTCTTGCCGCGTCTATCCCTCGGTGTCGACGGGCGTCGAGCGCCGTCGCCGCTGCTCCCGCAGCCGTCCCCCGTTGCTGCCGCTACTTCTGCGGCTGTCCCTCGTTGTTGCCGCCGCTGGCGGCTGTCCCTCGTTGCTGCCGCTGCTGGCGGCTGTCCCTCGTTGCTGCCGCTGCAGGCTGGATCGAACGCAACGGCTCCTTGCGTATCGCCCGCAACAGCTCCTTGCGTATCTTCGGGATCCGCGGCTACGGATCCCACTTCTGACACCAATGTTAGGTTTTCCGTAGGACATTATATAATTTTATTGTATAACAGTAACAGCAGAACATTAACAGGGGAACTATGAACAATATAAGCTTCTGAGTATAAGTTTCGATGTGTCCGTCGGCTATCGCGTCTGACTCACGAATGACAGCTTGACAGGCGATCGATCTGATCGCCTTCTTCTCGCTGTCTTCTTGTCTTCGCTGCGAGCACCAGCGGGCCATGGATCCTATCCATAGGGTGCTCGCAACAATATTATATATGAGGTGGTTATAATATAACAAAGTACGAAATAGTAAATATAATTGAATTAAAGGGTTAGTTAATGGTAGACTCTGCGTCGCGGGACGTGACACAATAAACACAAAATATGGAATTGCAGGGTTCGATGGGGCCAATTTATTAGCGCAGACGAATTTTTTTCGATTATTATTTTAAACGATACGATGGTCAAGTTCGGATTTTTAAATGCAACTATTTTTTTTGAAGAGGTGAGTTGATAGTGCGTTCCAGGACAAATTCAATAAGCATTAATGTATACACTTGATTTCCACTGGTTTTTGAGATATTGCGCTTGCAAATTTACTGATTTTCACTGGAAGAAAACCCGCTGAAATAGCAAGGACCGGGGTCGGTCTTGCTGGCGCCACGGGGGGCCTTGCCTGTTGAAACAGATACCTACCTGCCAAAGGTCTACTCCAAGCCCAAAAGGTGGACAATTCTTTTCCGTCAGAAATCCTACTTAGGTAGGTACATCTGCGGTATCAAGAAGCGGGTGCAATATCCAATGCAGCGTATTAAGAAATTCTTTTCTTCATCGTATCGAAGGGGAAGTGACGCCAATGGATTCCTTATGTTTTTCTGATGAAAATCATACCAAATATCATGCAAATCGAACTACTTTGACACAAGCTGTTTGTATTCCTTATGTAAAAGTTGTCCGATTCACACGACATTTGTAATGATTTTCATCGGAAAACACCAAGGAATCCATCGGCGACACTTCCATATCCATACGATAAAGAATAAAGAATTATTGTATTTTTAAACAGATACAGGGTAATTCTGGAGCAACGCCCGCCGAGGAGATGCGGCCTACACCGTGGCAAGGACAGACCTTCGCTGTGCCTCACCCAATTTTTATGGCTTTCGACCCTCGAAGGGGTTCGAATGCCTTCCCGATGAAAATCATTACAAATGTCGTGTAAATCGGACAACTTTTACATAAGGAAGACAAACAGCTTGTGTCAAAGTAGTTCGATTTGCATGATATTTGGTATGATTTTCATCAGAAAAACATAAGGAATCCATTGGCGTCACTTCCCCTTCGATACGATGAAGAAAAGAATTTCTTAATACGCTGTATTGGATATTGCACCCGCTTCTTGATACCGCAGATGTACCTACCTAAGTAGGATTTCTGACGGAAAAGAATTGTCCACCTTTTGGGCTTGGAGTAGACCTTTGGCAGGTAGGTATCTGTTTCAACAGGCAAGGCCCCCCGTGGCGCCAGCAAGACCGACCCTGGTCCTTGCTATTTCAGCGGGTTTTCTTCCAGTGAAAATCAGTAAATTTGCAAGCTCAATATTTCAAAAACCAGTGGAAATCAAGTGTATACATTAATGCTTATTGAATTTGTCTTGGAACGCACTATCAACTCACCTCTTCAAAAAAAATAGTTGCATTTAAAAAACCGAACTTGACCATCGTATCTTTTAAAATAATAAACGAAAAAAAAATTCGTCTGCGCTAATAAATTGGCCCCACCGAACCATGCAATTCCATATTTTTAACATTTTTTTATCTCCCATATGTTAGGAGATATCCTGCTGTCCAGTCTGCCGTGGGACACCCTGTATATCACAGCGTGATGTTTTAGTCACACTTGGAATATCGATAAAAAATTTTTCACACAAATACGCAATATTAGATGCAGCATCTATAATCTGTATATTATCTACCACTGTTGGTTTGACAAAAATTTCAACGTTTTTTAATAATAATGCTCGTCGTTTATAAATGCTGTTACACGGGACTTTCCTTAAAAATTCTTTTAGAAATTGGAAACATTGTTTCTCGCTATTTTCTATATAGTTTCTTATATTATCATTATAACATGAATGAGCTTATACTATCAAAATCACACGTATGTTTAACTACTGTTTTTTGCTCATCATCGTTAGAATTGTACACTAGTTTCCATTCCTAAGGATTCCAATGCCAAAGGATCTTGCTGCTTTTTTGTTCGGATCCCAATCAGGCCTCGTATCTAAGTACGTATGATTAACCTTTTTGGGATCGTTTTTGTTGCGCCAATTTTGTTCATATTGTAAATCCTTATTTGAATCAATTGCGGAGTTTGGCACAGGTGTATCAGCTGTTATAGTAGGATCGTTTCTGGACACAGTAGTCGTTTGTTCTGCTTCATGGTCGTCTTGCGCCACTTCTTTTATTTTAATGTAGGCGTCATTCCCATCTGTGTCAGATGTATGTGCATTTTCTCGAGCGTCTATCATTGCTAATTTTGCTCTACCAGAAAACGATTTTATGTGAATACTTAAAAATTTGTCCATGCGCAGCGGTTTTGATAAACCATTTAATAAACGATGTTTGATATCGTTCATTTCTGATTTGCGGGAAAATATGAATTCCTCGTCAGCAAAGAAAACTATCTTCCGAACTTCCAGACCTATAATCTCAATATTCAATCACCGATATTTATTAAAGCTAAACTACAATCTCGGCATAGTGCACAGAAAGTATATTGCATTTTCATCTTAATTGATACTGCATTGTCTGCACCCGAATCGGTAGTATCATACTACTGTCAGTGCCGAAATGGCGCAAGGACTGTTGGCTGCTGCGCCCATGTACTAGATTTGGTCGTTACATGGATCAGGCTTCAACACCAGCAGGCTTCTTAAATCAGAATTTTCCGTACATCAAACAAACATCCGAGGATACAGACGAGGATGAGGAGGACGATGAGTAACGTAAGTAATGTGAATGCGCACGCATATATGTTGTAAGACAATAAAAAAATATTTCACGCTTACGAACTAATTAAACTCGGTGGACTCATATAGTTTAGGTAGTTTATAAGCAGATAATACACTTCCAGATCGATGAAAGAATTAGTTCCTGTATAGGACATGCATCTAGTTCAAATACTTCACCGCGCACACACACTTCTCTGCATTCTTGATGTTATATTTCAAAAACGAAACATTTCCCCAAGGTTTGACGCATACCACCTGAAAGGGCACAAAATAAGCTGCAAATGCTGAGTTTTTGATTAAAATCAGACGATACTTTTTTGGGGAAATGCAATTTTTTTGAATTTTCTGCACACGAGCAAACCGAAAAAACGCGTAAAATATATTTAAAAAAATATATATGATATATAAAACTTATATCATTAGAAAGCTTGATGTTTTTGTGATTTTTTGGCTCCAGTCGCGTCTCGATATGTTGATTTAGTCAAAAGTTATGACTTTCGATGCGTTTGGTGGCCAGCGCACTTTGCCCCCCTCCCCCTCCCTTTCCTGTGGTCCTGCGGCAAATGTAAGGGGTGGAATCGATCACTCGAATATCAATTTATTAATGTGCAAAACTTTAGGCAAATCCGTTTTGGGTACTTTTATAGGGTTTTTGAATACGGTCCTTTAGCCTGGCATTCGGAACAAGATCGTGATGTTTTTAAATATAAACCCTGCTCTGAAACTTTACACCTTTTGAATGTGAAGGGACATGGCAGTTTAACTTCTTTATATATAGCAGCAAACAGTACGTCAGACCAAACTTTTCTTAGAAGCATAGAATACGTTCGATTTTTACCTTCTTTGTTTGCATATTCCACGTTTTCAGGTTTTATCTTTATCCATTCTTTATGTGACAGGATCACATTAAATCGAATTACGTTATCGGAAATGCTCTCCGTCGAAGCATCTAAATCAATAAAAGACAAATCTTCTTCAGTATTGTGGAAATCTAATACTTTTTTCCAAATATCGTATCGATTCTGCTTGCACATGACATAAATATACTTCGGTTTTAGTATCTGATTCATACGTTTCGAAATTTCTGTATAAACTGCGTCACTTGGAACAACAGGCAAGCCACGATTATCAGCCAGATGCTTATAATCTTCTGAGAGAATTATATTCAAAAGTTGATCTACAGTATTCATTTTGAAGATCTGTATAATATTCTAAATAAAGGGACCCTGAATGAAAAAAGTTTGGTCCAACTTTCTTAATCGTTAAGTGACTTATAGTACTTACCAAATAGAAGGACAATTAAATGTGCTGTAGATGTAAACTAGTAACACACATATAACTGGAACTTAACAAAAAATTAACAGGACACCACCTAACACGAACAAAACGAAACACAACACAAACAGTAACTTTAAAATGCATAAGAAATGCTTAAAACGTCTCACTATGCAGTTGCTGCTCGAATGGTTCTGTTTCAACTGAATGCAGAGAAAAAGTCGAAAGCTTTTCGGCATCATGACATAAGCACATGAAGTGTCTATCGCCTAAGAGCAGTTTTGTAACGAGTCACTGCGGTAGGACGACGATCTTGCCCCCCCACCCTCTCGTGACCCTCTCGCTGCCGAAAATCGGCGGGCGAGGACATATAAGGCGGGGGCAAAGGCTTAGTTAGCAGAGTTTGCCTAGACCTCCGAGACAACGCTCGACGAGACCACCTAGCGCACAGTACGCATCGTACGCCTCTCCCAGCGACCTTCTGCGTGATTCCACGTTCTTGTGCCGACACTCGTTCTTGCGAAAGACAAGCGCTCGTGTAAGCACCAGTTCTCGTGCGTCATCAGATTGTGTCTCTGTGCACTTTTGCAATTTCCTCCTCCACGGTTCCCAGACGAACCGCGTGAGCCATCCTCTGGACGCAGACCGATAACCGCCATCGATCTCCCGAATAGATTCACCTCTATTCTCGAGAGCGTCCTTATAGCCTCCGTCTCGCTCCCGGGCTGTGCCCACCGAGTGAACGGACCCAAGGCTCTCCGACCAGGGTCCAGTGGCAGGGTAGGCCCGCCAAGACACCGAAGGGTCAAATCGTCTTTCCCCTCCCTCTTCGCCGAATCGCTACCGCCCAGCATACCGCGCGCCGCGCCGCGCGCTACTTTATCGGCCCCGACTCGCGACGCGACACGCGCCGCACGCACGGCAACCCGCGCCGCGATACGCACCGTACACACCGCGACTCGCGATAGCGTAAGGACTAGGTTAAGCCGCTCTCACATTGTTTGCCAGCATAGACCTGGTCGGGATACCTTGTATTTAACAGCGAATAAATTGTCGTACTCTATCTCACCTCGGCGTTCAGTCATTCGATCGACGGCCCTGGACAACCATCCTGAGCTGGCGATACGGTTCCTCCACCGTCCCACCGGTAACCCCGCGAATAACGGTTACAGTTCCTTCGGAGGAACTCCATAGCTCCTTAAGGTCGAGTTTCCTAGCCGCGATCGGCGGCGGCTTATGGAGAAGCATGTATCCGTTTTCCTAGCCGCGTTTTCGACCGGCTGCGGCCGCGCGTCCGCTACAGCAGCAACCTAGGCTACTGGAGGCGCAACACAATGGGATGACTGTCTGTTTTCCGCCATGATAGCGGAATCTCCTAGCCGCGCGGCTAGCCACGGCACCAAACCGCTCGACTCCTCCAAACTGAGTCCTCGCCGCGGCCGCGCTTCGATCCAGCGCCACAGTGTGACAGAATCCCCAAAATAAGGAAGCAAGTCAGAATTCAAAAGTTATGGGATTATGTTTATATATATATATATAAAATGGGATTATGTTTTTTATATATTTCTTGTAAACTAATAACATGAGCTGCTAAAAAAGGGAAAAATATCGTGGTGGCTACTACCGATCTGTGTATAAACACGTGTCTAAGTTTGTATGTTTTTTCTTGTGGAAAATTTTAAATCGAGTCTTTTAATTTTTGATGATATAAACGATACAAATTTTTTGGGAACCGAAGCGAGTATTATCGTTTTTTGTAAGCAATAACAAATAATTAGTTACATACAGTTCTTTTCCATAAGAAACCCATTGAAGAAATATCTGCAATTATCGGCTTTTTAGTTACCCTCCGGGAACTTCCGAGCAAATTTCTTTTTTGTTTTATAATCAACATATATTTGGCTTTGCAACTGCGAAAACAAGATTTGGCAATATTTACCAATAATGGAGTAATTACCAGTATTCTATGTCGCACAGTGAGGCTGAATGCCAAGAAATAGGGGAAAACTCAACAACATCACATTTTTCGCACTGACACTGCGGAATATAATTAACGAAGTTCATAAAAAAAGTATTAATATACAACTCATACGGAGGATTGACGTTATTTAAAAAAATAATGTCAATAATTCCAATAATACTACAACAATTTGATAAATATACCTACATACTATGGAAAGTGCAGAAATATTTGCGAACCTGTATCCATGTTATCCTATATACCAAATACTGTTCACAAAGTGTTAATACAATCCTACGAAATTATACAATATTTGGGCAACCTTCTAATCGGCTTGATTCCACCAGGAGCGGGAAAATGCCGGTGCGGGGATGACTCGGTGGGAAGAAAGCAAAACTCTCGAACACGACCCGTTTGGGACTGACACGTTTATATCCAGTGAAATAATTTGATCACTGGACGTCACACAGAGTTACTCACGTTCACGAAATACAGTACTATAATACAATGGTGGGCGCAGCGCGAAAGTAATCGCGATGAAAACTAGAAGGCTGACTGGGCAGCGGCGCGATGGGCGCAAACAAAAGACGTGAGATTTTAAACTCCGTGGTTGTCACGACGGTGTTGTTCTCAGAACTAACGGTCGCCGGGCCGGTGCTCCGCGAAGATCGTTCGTGTCAAAAACCGCGTCATCGACCCGCGGCTGACCCGTCAGCTGTTGATGAGTTTAAAAGTAAAGGTTTTAAAAAGTAAAGAAAAGATTGTACGCTCAAAATATTCTCATTGCAATACAAACAAAGTTGTTTTAAACTTTTTATCGATTTCTTCAGATCCAGTACTGGTGTTTGATAAAGTAGCTTCATAAGATTCGACATTTTGATTGGAAAAAGTGGCATGTTGAATTTTTTCTCTATTCTTGGGATTGACGCCCACTGTGCGTTGGGATAAAAGCGGGATCGGAGCCAAGCGAGAATTCATTCATTGTTTTCGACCGATAATTTCATATTTTCTCAAGAACGTTTTGACAACATCTGTTTGCCAGCATTTCTAAAGGGCAGTCAAGAACGTAGTGCCGTCTTTATTAATTATTCTTCAGTCTCACAATGAGTTAATCCGTATTTTGCTCTGTCGGTGGGTAGTACGTACGATGGGTTCGAACCCGGACGTAGGTACTGCTATTAACCGCCGCGCCGACTCGCGGGACAATATGGTCATAAACCGTGACTCAGACGAGACGCTTTGGTCGATCAGCTACAATAATTTTTGGTAACCATGGTGATTCTTCAGCGGCGCCTGTCCTTTGACACAGCTCTTTAGATGCCGCATGGTACCCCGTGACGAGGACAACCCCTCTCAGTGCCTCACCGAATTTTATGGCTTTCGACCCTGGAAAGGGTCCGAATATTATTAAAAAGTCAGAAATGTCCAGGATTTCCGCATTTCCTATCAGATCTTTGCGAAAACGACGTTAATGGATTCCTTATGTTTCGCCGATGAAACTGACACCACGAACGACGTAATTCGGACCATATGAAGGAAATTCTATGAAAAATTAATTTATATCATTTCAAGTTGTCTTCGTTAATAATAGTCCGATTTACATGAAATTTCATATGATTTTCATCGGAAAAACATAAGGAATCCATTGGTGTCACTTTCATATCGATACGATAAAGAATAAAAAATTATTGTATTTCTGAACCAGGTATAAATCCTTGACCGTAGACCTTTTCAAGTGCGCTCGAACCAAAGTGGGACCCTGAACACTGCGCGGCCGGAGTCTGGCCGCCGAGGCGGGCCATCGGCCGCGCTCGCCAGCCGCCGCCGCCGGCCGCCGCCGCCGGCCGCCGCCGCTGGCCGCGGCTAGGAAACACGACCTTTACAGAGCCGCTCTTAGAGTTTGCGGGACCCGGGGCAAAAGTCGATATTATTCAAAACATCTAATTGACTGCGTTTACACACAGTACAGAGAAAAGTTATTTAAAATGTTGATCTTGACAACATATTTCAAGGTCCTTAAAGTCGGTGGTGAGGACCCTATTTCCAATAATTATCCTACATTTGTACGACGTTTCGTAATTCTGCCGTTATGATTTCTGTCGAGCATTTATAGTTTTAAAAATATGTGCGAAAAATTGATACCTTGACAACTATACTTAATTCATTTAATTTGTAGAAAATGAAATAGCTAAGCGCGAAGCTCGGGGCAAGGGCCCAGCTTGCTCAGTGCTAAGGGCGGCTTCGCCTCCTTAAGAATTTGCGACAATGTGTATTAGGGTGGTCCTTATTTTTCGACTTTCATTTTTTTTTCGTCGCACCCCCCTAAATTGTGACATTTGGTGAGAAAATGATATGTGCAAAATTTCTAGGTGATTGGACAACGGGAACTCGTGTCACATTTGAGTTGAAGTTTTGAAAGTTTAGTGATTTCTCGTAAATTTCCAACATAATTGTTTTCGGCTATTTTTGAAGTATCAGTGAATATTTTGTAACAAAAGCACAATTTACTAGCTGTATCATAATAATATTTATGTATTATTTACAAAAATATATAAGAAATCTTCGAGTTTTATCTCATAAAACTAGTATAAATCGCAGCGTATAAGCTACTGTACGCAATCGGGTGGTTGTTCGAGTCAAATCATAATTCTTTGCCGATGCACAAAAAGTTTATTATTTGTTTTTGTAATAATGATTATAGTATTAGTACTTGGGATTGAAATTTTTTTACATGGTTATAAATAAAATACTCTCTATTGAAATTTAAGTTATACATTATAGAAGATTGCAAGTAATAAATTGGCGTATTATTAAATTGTATGTATTTTTCATTACATATTCTGTGTTAAGGTACATTTTTTCACATTAGGGTAATGTCTCCTATAGTCTTCAATTATTTGTAAAATATATTGGTTTTCTTCCTCGTTTTTGGTCACCAAATTATTGTATTCTGATATACCTAAGTTTGACACCATGTTCAGCGGTATCATTCACCACTTTGAAATGTGTAGGTACAAATTGCAATACATTTAAAAGTGGTGAATGATACCGCTGAACGTGGTGTCAACCTTAGGTAGAATACAATAATCTGCTGACCAAAAACGAGGAAGAAAAACAATATATTTTTCAACACCTGCATGAAAATGTGTGCTTTTTTACACCTGCTGAGCGGGAGCAAAATGCCCAATTTCAGAAGTATTCACGAAAATACTGTTCTCCCAAGGGAAAAAGACTTTACGCGCATGCGTATTCGCATAATTTTTTTACTTTCCTCCCAAGGAAACTGGAGTTTGGCGTTACCCTGTGGTATGAAGATGCAGTTGTTCGACTAATCGTTATCGATAACGTGTGTTTTATGTTCATATTACAACTGTCACAGCACCATTTTTCATTAAAAGATTCATTTAAAAGGTTTAATGAATAGTAATGACAGTGATAGCGACACGGGATACCACACGCCCGCCGAAATTGCAGAAGCTGCAAAAGCCATCGAAGAAAATTTGCTGCCATCAAAATCCAAAGTAAAATACCAAATGATATACCAAAAATTTATGGAGTTGCGAGATAACCACGAATTGGATTCGTTTTCGGAAACTAAATACACGTATTTATTAATTTCGACAGAATAAACAAGCAATCGAAAATGCATATTTTTTGCGAATCGCTCAGCAGGCTTTCAAAAAAACACACCTTTCATGCAGGTGTTGAAAAAAATATAGTACGTGACACGGGAGAGACGCGATTTCGCCTCGCATGAATTGCTGCCCTTGCCTCGTTGGAATCGCTTACTTCTCTCCCTTGTCACGTAATGTACTATTACAAATAATTGAAGACTATAGGAGACATTACCCTAAAGTGAAAAAATGTACCTTAACACAGAATATATAATGAAAAATACATACAATTTAATAATACGCCAATTTATTACCTGCAATTTTCTATAATATATAACTTAAATTTCAATAGTTTTTTATTTATAACCATGTAAAAAAATTTCAATCCCAAGTACTAATACTATAATCATTATTACAAAAACAAATAATAAACTTTTTGTGCATCGGCAAAGAATTATGATTTGACTCGAACAACCACCCGATTGCGTACAGTAGCTTATACGCTGCGATTTATACTAGTTTTATGAGATAAAACTCGAAGATTTCTTATATATTTTTGTAAATAATACATAAATATTATTATGATACAGCTAGTAAATTGTGCTTTTGTTACAAAATATTCACTGATACTTCAAAAATAGCCGAAAACAATTATGTTGGAAATTTACGAGAAATCACAAAACTTTCAAAACTTCAACTCAAATGTGACACGAGTTCCCGTTGTCCAATCACTTTGAAATTTTGCACATATCATTTTCTCACCAAGTGTCACAATTTAGGGGGGTGCGACGAAAAAAAAACTAAAAAAAAATTTCCACTCCTATAGCTAAGGACCACCCTAATGTACATTATACTATAAACAAGCAGGAAAATGTTAAGGTTTTTCAAAATATTGAAAATGGGCCTTCTTTTGTGTAGAGCAGGTCATTAGACACGTGCTTTGAAGCTCTTCCCTATCTATTTTGTGACTTCCTCATCCTCGAGGTTATATGTTAAACGTGTACATACTTTACAAAATCACAAATTTTCTGGGAATACGTTGCCAACATATGTACTTATACATACCTGAAGTTGTACAGTAATTGGATGATGAAGACTCCCAACATAAATCCAGAAAAACGATGTAAATATTATAATTCGTGCAAAGTTCAGAGGAAAATAGTTGTTGAATTTACAACCGGTAAATGTTATATCAACGACGCGGAAACATCTTCGAATGACATTTCGCATGTAATAAAAGCAATATTACCTGCTGGGCCTTATTACCCGCACTTAGCTTACATGCATTCAAAAAAAATAAAATTTTAAACGTAAACATCAAAGATGTATAAAAATAGTCCTTTTATAAACAAATATGAAATTTATTTTCAAAAATTTTACTCCGGAGAGAAGTTATTAATTTTTGTCCATTTCCCTTTACTCATCGAACACTGTGCGCCGTCGGGCGAGATCTTCTTTACCGTTGCTTAAAGGGAAACGTAATGAAGAATTTCGATAATCGATTAATTGAAAAGCGCTCCCTGATCGTCGAATGTTTACCTTGCATCTGGACAAGATTCATCTCCTTGCAGTTCTTTTTCAACAGAAACGACGCCATCATACACCATCATACGACGCTGCTTCGAAAAATGTAAGTAATAAAAATACGATTCATTTACTCATAGCAGAGTTATCGTTATTCATAATACTCTAACCCGGTTAACTATTAGCGTTAGTTTAATTCGGGAGAATCTATCTGTTTATTTTTATTCGTGAGAAATATTCTGTCTTCTTCTCTCCACCTTGCCAGCACGAGACAGAGAGTTTTGTCTCGAGATATGTCTCAAGATAAGTCTCACCGTGTTGGGTCCGCCTAAGCTACAACATTTTAAAAGTCTTTGGTAGGCACTTTGATGTAATTTAGCTTTTTTGCTAATAAATTGTTTTTAAATTTTTGTAGATTCCAAACAATGGAGGAGGAATTATTGTTTGGTAAGTTTTATTAATTTTATTAACGATTGACGATCAATTTTCTGAAAAATTAACTTTGGGCTTGGCGTAAATTTTCTGAAAAATTAACTTTCTAAAAATGAAAACATTTATTCAAATTTATTTTTCATGATCCAGACTATGAGGACGATTTAATAATGGCGGCGGCGCCACCACCACCGGGACCTCCACCGGGAGCGAAACCTCCACCGGCAGCGGGGCCTCCACCGGCAGCCGGGCCTCCACCGGCAGCCGAGCCTTCACCGGCAACGAGGCCCCCACCGGCAGCGGGGCCCACATCGTCAGCGGAGCCATCCCGAGGTCGAGGCGGCCGGTGGCCTACATGTAAGTGTTTTTAAGTACACGATTTTATTCAACTTCGATCCTCTTTTTGCCAAACGACTTGAAATCAGCCACTCCCGTTCTTTACGAAACGACAAAAAGCCGCTGCGTTCGGGTCGCTAGTCGCATCGCGATTTGAAATAAATAAAAGATGCCTGCAAAGTTTTATTATTTTTTTTTAATATTCGTACATACGTGACGCATCATTTCTCGATAAATTGTGTATTTTCGGCAATCGCGATGCGACTAGCGTCTCGAACGCAGCGGCTTTTTGTCGTTTTCGTAAAGAACGCGAGTGACTGATTTCAAGTCCTTTCGATTTGTGGTTATGGGCTATATTTATTGATGACTGGGTAATTTTTTTTTTAAATATCGTATTGTCATCCAAACTACGCATGCCTGCAAAGTTTCAAGACAATTGGATAGTTGGAAGTGGGTTTGTTTTGAATTGCTAGATTTGAACCATACAAACAAACAAACATACAGAGGATCAAAACCGAATAAAATCGTTTAATAAATCAATGATTTCTGTGATTTATTTATTTTCTTTTTTATTTAGTTCATTTAATTTATCATTTCAAATCGAGGCACCAGAGCTGGACGACGAAAGGGGCAGGAGAACTTCATTCCGGAAGGCACTCGAACCCCTTCGAGGGTCGAAAGCCATAAAAATCGGGTGAGGCACTGCGAAGGTCTGTCCTCGCCACCGGGTAGGCCGCATCTCCTTGGCGGGCGTTGCTCCAGAATTACCCTGTATCTGTTTAAAAAATAAAATAATTCTTTATTCTATATCGTATGGATATAGAAGTGTCGCCGATGGATTCCTTGGGGTTTTCCGATGAAAATCATTACAAATGTCGTGTAAATCGGACAACTTTTACATAAGGAAGACAAACAGCTTGTGTCAAATTAGTTCGATTTGCATGATATTTGGTATGATTTTCATCAGAAAAACATAAGGAATCCATTGGCGTCACTTCCCCTTCGATACGATGAAGAAAAGAATTTCTTAATACGCTGTATTGGATATTGCACCCGCTTCTTGATACCGCAGATGTACCTACCTAAGTAGGATTTCTGACGGAAAAGAATTGTCCAGCTTTTGGGCTTGGCGTAAACCTTTGGCAGGTAGGTATCTGTTTCAACAGGCAAGGCCCCCCGAGGCGCCAGCAAGACCGACCCCGGTCCTTGCTATTTCAGCGGGTTTTCTTCCAGTGAAAATCAGTAAATTTGCAAGCGCAATCTCAAAAACCAGTGGAAATCAAGTGTATACATTAATGCTTATTGAATTTGTCTTAGAACGCACTATCAACTCACCTCTTCGAAAAAAATAGTTGCATTTAAAAAACCGAACTTGATCATCGTATCTTTTAAAATAATAATCGAAAACAAAATTCGTCTGCGCTAATAAATTGGCCCCATCGAACCATGCAATTTCATATTTTTTTTATTTTTTTATCTCCCATATGTTAGGAGATATCCTGCTGTCCAGTCTACCGTGGGACACCCTCTATATATACAGGGTGTCCCAAAAATGTCGGAGTTCCTTGAAAGGGGTGCCTCAGGGGGTGATTTGAAACAACTTTTTCCTTAGCGAAAATATTGTCCGAAGTTTCGTTAAGCAGATATTAACAAAAACCCCCGACCAATCAGAGCGAGCGCTTTCCGCCCGAGCTCCCGCGGTAGCGTTGGCTACGCGTTAGGCAGCTGCGCTTGTACTACGAACGTACGAACAAGCAAGTCGGCATGCATCGAAGTAAACCGCGTTACACAGACTTTTTTAAACAGAATCTTAAATAATAATTGTTTGAGGTGAGAGGACAAGAAATACATCAATTTCATTTTCAAATAAGGCATAAACTTAATGGTAATGTAACAGAAAATGTACGACAAGTGATCGTAATTCGTTATTGAGGTAAAAATCCGTAGATTACTAACGGCCAACATAACTAAAGTTAAAAAATAATATCAGGTGTATGAATAAATTGTTTCCGACTGGATTTACATAATCAGTACAAAGCTACCGAATTTCTATCGCGTTGATATTCGTAAGCTGCCAGAAAAATGGCGAAAGGTACTTAACAGTAATGGAAATTATTTCGATGATTGAGATGTTTTCATATTTTTTAAATCAAACTGTTATTGTACCTACCCTAAAATCGAACAGAATTTATTTCTACACCTAATAATCACCAATAAATTAAATAAAACTCACCCTTTCGGACATTCCTTTCCTTTCTTTTCGGAAAGCTGTGTCACTAAGTAGGTCACTGTACCGATCCTGGTCATCGGTGGACGAAAAGATTTATGGTAGGGTAGCGCCCGGTGCTCAGCTGATCGCAGGTATACGACACCACCCGAAGGTAAGGGTCGTAACGTCAAGTGCGTCCGGGTTAATGTACCGAATATTCACTTCACTGCACGGCCACTAACACTGATCACTTAATTTATTTTTCATGGGACGTGTTGTTCCTGCGTTATAAAAATTGTCTATGCACACCTCAGCACGTACGATCAGCTGTCTTTGGGCGGCCTGCAAAGTTTGTGGTATTATGTTCGCCACCGCAGCGTGAATTCGCACAACGATGTTCAGAATAATTTTGACGCCAAACGCCGAATCGTACCCTAGCTTGGGGTTTGGATATGCGGGTATTCCCTTGAAAACGCTCGCACAGTAGCACTTGCGTCCCCGTTGTTCCGGGCGTACACCCAGAACATCGCGTAATATTCTTGAGCGGTGAACATTTCTGGGACGAGATTGCTGGCTGACTGACAGGATTTTTTCCAACCAACTTCCTTTACCCCCAAGTAGTTTCTCTCGTTCCATTATGAGTTAACTCCCACCAGGACGAGAAGCTTTAGGTAAAAAGATGCCAGCACATTTTCGAAACACACGTGCTTTGCAGAAGTGCAACGAACGAACCGTCGTACACTTTCACAAAAGCCCGCGCTCCATCCTTTTACTGCCAATGTACCCATTGGTTCGAGATAGACAGCAGACACCACGTGTTTCGGTTCGAAAAGGTCCGAAGAGAAGAGAAACAGAAAGTCTTCGAGTTGCTATAAAGAAGAAAATGCATACCATTCCTGTTTCCCCTTTCCGATATCCTGAGATCACGTCTGCTACTAGGCGGAACCAATTAAGTCATAAATTATCGAAAACTGTAGGAAACTGTTCTCTACCGCCGACTGGTGGGACAATACGGTCATAAACCGCGACCCTGGCGAAATGCTCTGGCCGATCAGCCTGATTAATTTTGGGGAACCAGAATTCAAAAAGTATTATCCAACATCAATATGCCTCGCGGAGAGACACAGGAAGAAAAGGGGTAGTCCGCTGACAGCGCGTGGTCCCGCTTGCGTCGTCCTGTTCGCTGACAACACGTGGTCCCGCCTGCGTCGTGCTCCTTCAAATTAAAGACAGATCCCTTATCTCTCGAGTATAAACACGCGCTGGATTTTCGAAACAAAAGCACGCGTTGACGTATTCCGTGCGAGAGAAGGTGGACTTGAAGTCCGATTGATCTTAATCTAACCAATCTGCCCTGCATCCCTCCCAAACGGCCACTGTCTTGAAGAGGCCCTTTTCACAGTAATATCTCCTCCCCGAGACCCACCTTCTCTCGCACGGAATACGTCGACGCGTGCTTTTGTTTTGAAATTCGAGCCCGTGTTTATACTCAGGAGATAAGGGATTCGTCTTTAATTTGAAGGTAGGACGTAGCAGGCGGAACTACGCGCAGTTTTGGATAATTTATGGCTTAGTTGGTTCCGCCTCGTAGCAGACGTGAACTCAAGATATCGGAAAGGGGAAACAGGAATGGTATGCATTTTCTTCTTTGTAGCAACTCGAAGACTTTCTGTTTCTCTTCTCTTCGGACCTTTTCGAACCGAAACACGTGGTGTCTGCTGTCTATCTCGAACCAATGGGTACATTGGCAGTAAAAGGATGGAGCGCGGGCTTTTGTGAAAGTGTACGACGGTTCGTTCGTTGCACTTCTGCAAAGCACGTGTGTTTCGAAAATGTGCTGGCATCTTTTTACCTAAAGCTTCTCGTCCTGGTGGGAGTTAACTCATAATGGAACGAGAGAAACTACTTGGGGGTAAAGGAAGTTGGTTGGAAAAAATCCCGTCAGTCAGCCAGCAATCTCGTCCCAGAAATGTTCACCGCTCAAGAATATTACGCGATGTTCTGGGTGTACGCCCGGAACAACGGGGACGCAAGTGCTACTGTGCGAGCGTTTTCACGGGAATACCCGCATATCCAAACCCCAAGCTAGGGTACGATTCGGCGTTTGGCGTCAAAATTATTCTGAACATCGTTGTGCGAATTCACGCTGCGGTGGCGAACATAATACCACAAACTTTGCAGGCCGCCCAAAGACAGCTGATCGTACGTGCTGAGGTGTGCATAGACAATTTTTATAACGCAGGAACAACACGTCCCATGAAAAATAAATTAAGTGATCAGTGTTAGTGGCCGTGCAGTGAAGTGAATATTCGGTACATTAACCCGGACGCACTTGACGTTACGACCCTTACCTTCGGGTGGTGTCGTATACCTGCGATCAGCTGAGCACCGGGCGCTACCCTACCATAAATCTTTTCGTCCACCGATGACCAGGATCGGTACAGTGACCTACTTAGTGACACAGCTTTCCGAAAAGAAAGGAAAGGAATGTCCGAAAGGGTGAGTTTTATTTAATTTATTGGTGATTATTAGGTGTAGAAATAAATTCTGTTCGATTTTAGGGTAGGTACAATAACAGTTTGATTTAAAAAATATGAAAACATCTCAATCATCGAAATAATTTCCATTACTGTTAAGTACCTTTCGCCATTTTTCTGGCAGCTTACGAATATCAACGCGATAGAAATTCGGTAGCTTTGTACTGATTATGTAAATCCAGTCGGAAACAATTTATTCATACACCTGATATTATTTTTTAACTTTAGTTATGTTGGCCGTTAGTAATCTACGGATTTTTACCTCAATAACGAATTACGATCACTTGTCGTACATTTTCTGTTACATTACCATTAAGTTTATGCCTTATTTAAAAATGAAATTTATGTATTTCTTGTCCCCTCACCTCAAACAATTATTATTTAAGATTCTGTTTAAAAAAAGTCTGTGTAACGCGGTTTACTTCGATGCATGCCGACTTGCTTGTTCGTACGTTCGTAGTACAAGCGCAGCTGCCTACCGCGTAGCCAACGCTACCGCGGGAGCTCGGGCGGAAAGCGCTCGCTCTGATTGGTCGGGGGTTTTTGTTAATATCTGCTTAACGAAACTTCGGACAATATTTTCGCTAAGGAAAAAGTTGTTTCAAATCACCCCCTGAGGCACCCCTTTCAAGGAACTCCGACATTTTTGGGACACCCTGTATATATATCTCCTTTGCACGCTGCGGGAAAGAAAGCATCTTTACCTTTATGTACTTGCAGCTCATTTTGATTTCACATTTTTTTTTATTTTGTAATTATTATTACCTTCTATTTTTGTGATTTATTTGATTGCATGTACTTGGCGTAATTTTTTAACGGGCGAGGGGCCTGTAGTTGACACAAAAACTTTTATAAAAGGGACATCTTCTGTTAAAAATGTCGTATGAAGATCGTTTTAGCATGGAAGATAATAAAAACTTTTTCGCTTCCAATTGGCGAAAATTTCAATCCAGTGCGCACCAGTTCGACCGTCCGAATACGCTGTAAGAGAGATGCGGAGAATATGAAACATTTTGTTTTAAGTCGACTTCATAGTTTTTTTCTTATACCACGCCCGCTAATTCCTTAAAACCGAAGCTGAAAATCTGAGCACTGGATTGATTAGTGGCCAATAAAGGAATGTCAAGTATAAAAAGTGACAGAGTAATCAGTGTTCGAGCGGAGAACGAGAATACAATTGGAATTAGCAAAGTTGATTTCACAATCTTTGCGTGAGAACTTTTTTAATTGTTTTCGTGAATTAAAGGTACAATTGGAATTAGCAAAGTTGATTTCACAATCTTTGCAGGTGAACTTTTTTCGTGAATTGAAGGGAATTAGCTTCTTTCATACATGAGTCATGTTTATGGGGGGGGGGGGGGGGGTTTTATCACTTTTTTCATCATTTTAAAGGTACAATTGGAATTAGCAAAGTTGATTTCACAATCTTTGCAGGTGAACTTTTTTCGTGAATTGAAGGGAATTAGCTTCTTTCATACATGAATCATGTTTTATGGGGTTGGGGGGGTGGGGGGATTTCATCACTTTTTTCATAATTTGTTATAAATTACTAAGTACCCTATTTCATAACGGTCTTCATCCTCAAAGCGGTTCATATTCATGCATGATACGTGATGGTACATCAGTATAGGAATGTATTGCCAACGACAAAATTAATCTAACGAAATTTTACATAGAGCTATATCTTACGTAGAATTACGAATAATACTCGTCTTTGTACTCGTCTTTTCCATGTACTTGAGGGGGGTATGGCAGAGGAGTGACATTTTATGATTTCTGGAAAAAGGTTTTCGGAAAGGACGGTTTTCAGGAGAAAGGGTGTTCTTTACCATCTTGACTTTTCAAAAATGTAAACAACTAAAACATGGCAGGTTATGCTTGAGTGACAGCCAAATGACATTTATAAATTCAACTATCAAATGGCGACACCTACTGGCGTCAAGTGGAGGAGGAAAACGTGACGTCATAACTCGTAATCCTAAAAGTATCATTTTTATAACTATTAATTTAGAATAAATCTTATATCTTTTAGACAAATAGCTTGATACATTAAGTAAAACGACATATGGGTTCGAAAAAAAAAATGATTCGCATAATCATGTAAAAACACCGGCACTATGTCATAAAATAAGATAATAAGGCTAAAATAGCCCCGACGACCTGTCAATTTCGCTATCATTCGTGTATAGAGACATGGTCGCTCAGTGTGCCTATGGGTAGAGGGGAAGGGGGAATTAGCTTCCAGACGCGACCGCGTTTGTTGATTTCTATTATTGTTAAAGGGCAAAAATGATTCTACATTCAGGGAAACCTGAATGTAGTAAAAGATAATGATACGTCCGTAGAGCGTCTTTTCCTACAAGACACGGCAACCGTGAAAAACAGTCCGTTGTCAAAGATAAGCTTACTTCTGAACGGTATTCCGTCATAAAAGGACATTCTTTACTGCCTATAAAATAAAGTTAAAATATAAAATATAAAAGATAAAGTCTTATTCTTGAACCCATTTCCAATAGGTTATGGACCCAGTTTGCGTTGTATAAAAACTGTGTACTGTGGTGACTGAAAAATATTTAAAAAATTCGTTAAAGTATAAACGTGATACGTTTAGTTAGTTTCAGTTTTCAGTTTATTAATATTTGATTTAGATTCAGTGTTTTAGTGTTCTAAATAAAAATAATGGAAAACTTAAAGGCAAAAAGAAACATTAAGTCTTTTGATGGCGAAAGATATAGTGTCTGGAAATTGAGAATACGGGCATTAATAAACGAACTGGACGCTATTAAAGTTATAGACGATGACATCCCTGAATTATTAAGTGTTGAGTGGAAGAAAGCTGAAAGAGTTGCCAAGGGTGTAATTGTGGAGTATTTATCGGACTCATTCTTGGGTTTTGTGGAAACAGGAAGCACGGCGAGGGAAAGTTTAAAAAGGCTAGACACTATTTATGAAAGGAAAAGCCTAGCCACTCAACTAGCCTTGAGAAAAAAATTATTGAGCCTTAAATTACAAGGAGATACGCCATTGGTAAGACATTTCACTATTTTTGATGACCTATTCACAGAATTATCAGCAGCAGGAGCAAAACTGGAGGAAACTGACAAAGTTTCACATTTGCTATTGACTCTCCCTGCATCGTATGATGGAGTGATTACTGCGATTGAAACGTTGTCGGAAGATAATCTAACAGTAGCCTTTGTGAAAACAAGATTATTAGATCACGAAGTAAAACTAAAAATAGAAAGTAATTGCACAAGTACAAAAGTACTTCACGCACAAACTTTCAGAAGAAATTCGAATGTTGAATATCCAAAAGCATTCAAGAGGAATAGCACCAAACGAAAATTTAAGAATTATAACGGAAAGGGGATAATGAAATGTCATCATTGTGGGAGAAAAGGACATAAAATTAAGGACTGCTATTATTATAAAAGGGGCCAGCAACAGAATGAAGAAAGGACGAGAACGATACAAACGATTCAAATTGCGGAACCATGTGAATCACAAAACAATGCTTCCGGTTTTGTTTTTATGGCTGGAATCATCAACCTTTAGCTACAGATAAATTATCTTTTTTGCTGGATTCTGATGCCTCGGACCATATCATCAATGAAGACAATTGGTTTCCAAATTACATTACGCTGCAACCGCCGATAAAGATCTCAGTTGCCAAAATTGGGACGTTTATAACAGCGACGAAGAAAGGACGAATCAACATTACCAGTAATGTTGGAGTTGAAGGTGTCCTAGAAGATGTTCTTTATTGCCCAGATGTTCCGCACAATCTATTGTCTGTACGAAGGATGCAACAGGCCGGATTATCTATCATTTTCAATCAGGAAGGGGTCAATATAATAAGTAAAGACGGTAAAACGCTGATGACTGGTAAGCCCTTTGCTGATCTAACGGCTGTTGTTTTTAAAGTTAATTTAAAAAGAATATACAATGTTCGAAATAATAATTATGAACTATGGCATAAACTGGTCGATGACATAGAGTTTATTAATAAAGTTATACCTACTGACAATTTATGTGAAGCTTGTATAAATGGGAAACAAGCAAGATTACCATTCAAAAAGGTCAAAGATAAAAGTCATATAAATCGGCCACTGTTTATCGTTCATTCTGATGTTTGTGGTCCTATCACTCCATCTACAATTAATAATGAAAATTATTATGTAATGTTCATAGACGAGTTCACTCACTATTGCGTAACATATTTAATCACCCATAAGTCAAATGTTTTCTCTGTTTTCCAAGATTTTGTTGCAAAAAGTGAGGCTCATTTTAATTTAAAAATTGTAAATTTATATTCTGACAATGGTGGGGAATATTTGTCAAATGAGATGAAAGACTATTGCGTGCAAAAAGGTATTAGTTTCCACCTAACAGTGCCACGAATTCCTCAATTGAATGGTGTTTCAGAACGGATGGTTAGAACAATAACAGAAAAAGCCCGCACAATGATAAGTGGTGCTAGTTTAAATAAAGTGTTTTGGGGAGAAGCAGTGCTTACTGCAACATATTTAATAAATTTAACCCCATCTAAAGCTTTAAAGGTAAATAAAACACCATTCGAATTATGGCACGGTAAAAAGCCTAAATTAAAATATTTGAAGATTTTTGGTTCGACCATTTATGTGCACAATAAAGTTAGAAAGGCTAAATTCGATGAAAAGTCATGGAAAGGTATACTAATAGGCTATGCACCAAATGGTTACAAAGTGTGGGATGCGAAAAACGAAAAATTTATTGTAGTTCGTGATGTAATCGTTGATGAAACAAATTACTTAGAAACTCGACCTGTAATGGGACTTGAAAAGGTTGATAAAAACACTTATAATAAAACTGATGCATCTGACATACAGTCAAAATCAGTAGAAATAAGTGAAAAGTTTCATAAGTCTGAAAATAATAAATCAGATGTATTGAAGTCGAGCGTAAAAGTAAATTCTGAAGTAAAATTAGATAATGAATCTAATAAATCTGTGAGAGAAACAGATATGCAAAATAAGCTTTCATCTCAAAATGAAAATCATAATGTACAAAAGAACTCTGAGCCTAGAAGGAGTGATAGGATTAAGCAACTTCCTCCTATATCATATAATGAGAATGATATACAATATGACCTTCTTATGTGTGCACAATCAATTGTTAACAAGATTCCAAATTCATACGATGAAATTAAAACTAGGGAAGATAAAATTCAATGGGAACAAGCCATTAAGAGTGAAATAAACTCATTGTTATTAAATAAAACTTGGAGTTTGGTAGAAAAACCCAAAGATACAAATATCGTAGACTGTAAATGGATATTTACCATTAAAACTGATCAACACGGAAACCCATCAAAATACAAAGCGCGTCTTGTTGCTCGCGGTTTTAGTCAGGAATATTTGACTGACTATAATGAAACATTTGCACCAGTTGCAAGAATAGCAAGCTTTAGATTCATAGTTGCTTTCGCAAATCAATTTAATTTATTAATACACCATATGGATGTGACGACTGCATTCTTAAATGGTGAATTAAAAGAGGACATTTATATGAAAGTTCCTGAAGGGATTAGAAGCAAAAGCAATCAAGTCTGTAAATTGAATAGGGCATTATATGGTTTAAAACAGGCAGCAAGATGCTGGTTCGAAGTATTTGAGAGAAGTCTTCTAGAAAAGGGTTTCCGAAGTTCATCAGTTGATCGTTGTATTTACATCCTTGATAGAGGAAATATATTTAAAAATATATATGTTGTACTATATGTGGATGATCTTGTGATTGCTACGGCAGATATGGAAACAATGACAAACTTTAAAATGTATTTAATGAAAAGATTTAAAATGGTTGATTTGAAAGAAATTAGTTTTTTCTTAGGAATAAGAGTTGAACGTAAAGATGATAGAATAACTTTAGATCAGACTGCTTATATAAATAAAGTCTTAGAAAAATGTAATATGTACGAGTGTAAATTAGATTATTCAGGTTTGAATTCGGATGAAAAGTGTGAAGGGCCATGTAGAAATTTGATTGGTTGTTTAATGTACATAATGATATGTACAAGGCCCGATTTAAGTACTGCAGTGAATATTTTAAGTCGGTATACAATTAAGAATAACAAAGAACTTTGGCAGAATTTAAAACGAGTGTTGAGATATCTCAAAGGTTCAAGTAATATAAAATTAAATTACGTAAGAGGAAATTATACCGAAATAATAAACGGTTATGTTGATTCTGATTGGGGAGGTTGTAACGTCCCACGAGGACTTAAACCACAGAATACCAACCGTCGGTATAATAGAACTATTCTACATTATCATTAAGTCACTCTATGCTACCACGCATCAACATTGTAAATACTTTTATCCACATAATTCATGAAACAAGCGAATATTAGACAAACAAACATTGTAGAAACATTAAGAATAATTAATTATAAATACTGACAAAAGCGCAAGACAAAATAATATATAATAAGCGAGTAATAAGCAAAATATCAGGAAATAACACAATGCGCATGCGCCAGCCCGCCAATTCTCCAGTATATAAGGAGGCGCAAGCAGCGCGGCGGCGTTCATTACGAATTACGAATTACAAAGCTATTCAGCACGAAACACGTTCCTGCGACCAACGAATGCTAGTGCCTGGAGGCAGCTTAAGTACCATCCAGTAGAATTTCAGCACGCTTCGGAAACGGCAGCGACTGGTTCTCAGTGTATAAAGGTACTGGTGCTCCTTTTTGGACCTATCATTTGAAGGTTGAGAACTTTGTCTACGCGGAGGTTTCAAGCGTTGCTCCTATTAGTAGGTAGCAGCTTAACCGCTTAGCGAAGGCAAGGTCTGCGGAACCGTAGAAAAGAATTCTGCCAAGAGTGTCGGGAACCGCTCCGGAGACGGCAGCGGCCGCCCTCACTGCAGAAGGTCGGGTATAGAATATAACTCTGCCAAGAGTATTGGGAACCGCTCCGGAAACGTTGGCGGCCAAACTCACTGCAACAGTGCGAATATACATTTATATATCTTATATAACGAATAGCATTAATTAGTATATATAAACATAAAAACATAAAAAACCCAAAAACATAAAATATAATCGTAGTCGTAAGCAGTATTAATATTATTGTTCTTGTTATTAGAGTTAAGTGTTAGTAAATAAATAGTTCATTGTTACGGTTAAGTTTGAATTTCAATTCTTTGCTCTATTACCAACGAATCCCCACCTTTCCAACACTCGAGGGGACGCCGCTCTCCTCTCGAGGCCTGCGACTTTCAGTTGTCGTTCGACAACGGAACGTTACAGGTCATGATGAAAATGATAGGAGAAGTACAACAGGATACTTGTTTCAATTATTTGAACGATGTACAATATGTTGGTCGACAAAAAGACAAGCATCGGTAGCTGCTTTATCTACTGAAGCAGAGTATATGGCACTTTATGAAGCTGTAAGAGAAGCCTTGTGGCTAAAATCTTTAGCAGTTAGTATTAATATAGATATTTCAAAACTGATTATAATATATGAGGATAATAATGGCTGCATAAGTATAGCTAACAATCCAAGTAATCACAAGAAATCAAAACATATAGATATCAAATATCATTTTTCAAGAGAGCAAGTAGAGAAAAATGTTATTAAACTTAAATTTGTCCCTACAGAAAGTCAGGTAGCTGACATATTAACAAAACCATTACCGGCACCTAACTTTATGGAATTCAGGACAAAGATGGGTCTGGAATAATGAAGATACATACATTGATGCGTATATATAAATTAAATTATAGATAATAAGTTGTCATTATAAGTAATTATTATGGTCTGATTAGGTTTTCTCTGGGTTTCCCTAATCCTGTGCAACAAATGTTGAGCCATGTGTAATTTCCCAGGAGACGGCAAAGAAGGAAATGTTCTTTTGTATTGAGTATCATTTTAGTTTAGTATGTATAATGCTCGTTCATTTGTTTGAGAACAATTGATTCATTTTTGAGGGGGCGTGTTAGATTTCTATTATTGTTAAAAGGCAAAAATGATTCTACATTCAGGGAAACCTGAATGTAGTAACAGATAATGATACGTCCGTAGAGCGTCTTTTCTTACAAGACACGGCAACCGTGAAAAACAGTCCGTTGTCAAAGATGAGCTCACTTCTGTACGGTATTCCGTCATAAAAGGACATTCTTTCCTGCCTATAAAATAAAGTTAAAATATAAAATATAAAAGATAAAGTCTTATTCTTTAACCCATTTCCAATAGAAGTCGTCCCACCTTAGCTGAAGGCGCAGCGTTGGAAGGAGAACCGAAACATGTGTTTCAGGATCACATTCCCCTACTTGGGAAGGCCTGCCCTAAACGATGAGTGCTCAACGCCAGTCCAGACCAGCGAGAGCTCAGCGAGGAAGTACTGTAAAGTAAAAGGGACGATTGACAACAATTTCAAGGACGCAACTAATGATCGTACAGATAAAATATGTACAACAGTTTACAACCTTCTTTCTTTCTTTTAAACTATATTTTAGAATTCTCCAAACAACGAATCTAAATAAATTGTATTGTATTCGAGTGCTAATCCATACTCTAATGTAGAGAAATACATATTTTTATCAGCAAATATGGTATACCTTGGATTCTAAGTTTATTAAATATTTTTAATTAATCCTACCTTTAACAATGATTAAATATGTAAATTATGTTATACGTATTCAGTGGTTTGGTGGAATTGGTTTAAATTTAAGTTTTCAGGTATGAAGCAAACATACAAGAAGAAAACAGATAAAATCATTTAATTAATATAATACTATGTCCCAATTTATTTGTTTCTCCTCTAAATTATACATTTTTCCACATATATAATAAAATTCGATTTTGTATATACATATTTCTTAAAACTCTAAAATAATAAAATCATACATGAAAATGTACATATTGCATTTGCTCATGTAGCAGGGTACTTTCTCTTTCTCTTCTGTTTCGATTATCTGTAAATATATAAAAGCCACATTTTAGTTACCACATTATAGAATTTATTATATAGAAAAGGAGTGGCCCTTTGCTATAGTAAGTGTAGAAACTGCAAAATATATCTGAATAAGGTGAGAGCGCATGGCAGAAAGTCCTGTTGCAGGATATTTAAATGCTAATGGTAATAATTCAGCGAAAATGAACGAAGAGATCCAATATTTTTAACGCTCAATTTATTGCTGTTGGAATAAAATTAATTTAGTATGTTTATTGGTGTATTGAAATAAATATATTGTTAATGGGAAACTAATAAAAGCAATGAATAGCGTGGCAACTACAGTGGATTTTAAAATACGTATTATGAATGTCTTTCACAAAAGATTGAAAAATATCAAGGGATATGTATTTTCAGCGTACTTTCTTCACTAATGTGACTTGCTCTACATTGCAAGCAGTCTGCCATAATTTTCTTAATTCTTAATGCTATGTCTTTTGACAAATTTTGTCGATTTACCTTATTTGGCAAATTTCCAGAAACTTGTGAGAAAGAAGATGCTTCGTTTCTATCCAAGTCTGTGCGTCCCCTTCATTTCTATACCTTATTTGGCAAATTTCCAGAAACTTGTGAGAAAGAAGATGCTTCGTTTCTATCCAAGTCTGTGCGTCTCCTTCGTTTCTATCCAAGTCTGTGCGTCTCCTTCTATATAAGCCTATGCGACCCCTTCATTTCTATAAGATTCATAAAAACTCTAAATTAAAAATAGTTTGCTGGTATAAATATATCTGATAATTTAAATGCAATTTATTATAATATATTATTTTGTATATGCATGGTACAAATGTCCAGAAACTTATGCGAAAGAAGATGTTTCTCTGTCGAACCTTCTCCAGAGAACTTCCAAGTCTGCGACTCTACATAAAAATGTATTAAAAAATTTTGGCGACTTACCTTGTTAATTGAGACAATAATTCAGTCTCCTATGTAGTGTAAAAACCCGTGACATTTCAAATTTGGACACCTTACTTTATTTGACACTTGACAGATTATGGTGGATTGACACTTGGTAGATTAATTCAATAGTATATATATGTAGGTATGTACAATGACGGATGACGATCCCTGCCGAATAGTCCCGAGAGTTGACGAATCGACGAACGAAACATGTGTTAGTTTCGTTTTGGCTGAAGGTATGCGTGTAACGCGTATACGTATTGTTGAGCCGAGGCGATTCCACGACACACCACCCCGACGCAAAGGGTTGAGTAATAATACGGATGTGCGATTGTACACGACTGAACTATATTTCGGTACACAAAGCTATAATGCAATATAATGGTTCAACCCGTACATCCGAACGCAATGGCGTTCGGTACAAGACAGACTTCTGGTCGGCCTCTTGATCATCCTCTTGATGGAGGCCGACCGTCTTCTCTCTTCAGCTGCGAGCACCAGCAGGCCATGCATAGCCCTATACCCGGTGCTCGCAACAGTATTATGTTGACGAAAATTTTGACTGGAGAAGAAGAATCAGAAGAAAAATCTTACCGATTCCGACGGATTCATGAGACGATATTACGATATCTCTGTCATGCATGGACCGAAACCCAATATGCGGTTTACATAAGAAAAGTGCCTTAAAATTTAGGAAATATTGCAGGCGTGATGAGATATTAATGAAATAAATATCAGGTTAGGATGGAATAGCTCTGCGACGTGTAAATGATAGCGGTAGCGACACAATCGATATAAAGGGTGTCTTTCAGGTACTTGGCGTCGAAACGCTACCGCGCCTCTAGATATTGTAGGGCCCCTGCCTCCGAGCAAGAAGGGAAATATATTTACTCACCTTGCAAGATAATCTGACAAAATACTCTGACGCCATTCCATTAACTAATATGGAAGCGACAATCGTAGCAGTTGCTCTGGCTGAGCAGTTCATCACCAGGTTTGGCGGTCCAAGGATTATACATACTCATCAAGGGAATTTTCAGGGGATCACAAGAGGAATTTTGTTGGTCAGGTTATGAAAAGGTTTTGCCAAGTATTTAAAATACAAAGGATAACCTCCACTGCGTTCCACCCTCAGTCTTTGGGTTCCCTTGAGAGAGCACATAGGGTTTTCGTCGATTATTTAAGGCATTATTGCACAAAAGGTGATTGGGATGAGTGGATTCGATTCGGCATGCTTTCATATAATACTTCAGTCCATGAAGCCACAGGGTTTACACCACACGAATTGGTATTTAGAATGAGAGCGGTAATCCCGTCTGACGAGGGGAGGCCGCGAATGGGACGAGCGATTTTTTAACGAAACCGGACAGAAAATGTTGAGGCCGATATGTATAAACAAAGTTCAGAATATTAGATGTGAATGGCCGGCCATTTTGATAAAAAATGGCTTTAAACATTAAAATTATGAAGTCGTCGGATCGATTTTATTCTTCATTAAATGGTAGATCTTGATGGAAGGAATAAAAGAGTCTTATGTGTTGTTGCACCCAGCCTCGTATAAAGGATGCCCCTATATTAAATTCGCTATGTCTAAAAAAAGGGATGCCAAAGCGATAAAATCACAAGCTACAATGATGAGGATCAACAAAATAGCTACACCTGTCAGTAGAAACTTAACCTATGCGCAAGTAA
Organism: Andrena haemorrhoa; assembly: GCA_910592295.1. Lineage (NCBI taxonomy): Eukaryota > Metazoa > Arthropoda > Insecta > Hymenoptera > Andrenidae > Andrena > Andrena haemorrhoa. The sequence goes on from OU342942.1 coordinate 24,659,617, forward strand.
GCAGAGGGCCGACCCAGTTGAGAAATCACACGCCAATGCTGCCAACCCGAAGACTTATACCAGGCGTGCACAGCTAGGCTGTGGCGGGCAAGAGCGCTCTCGATTGCTCGCGAGCAAAGCGAAGAGCGACGCCGTGAGCAGTTCCCTCACCCTGAGCCCAATAGCTGCCGTAGTATGCGTGTAAACTGTAAGGTGGGTTACTGACGTTCAGCGGCACACTTCACTCACGAACACTCCCCACCACGGATTTGTTGCTCATAAAGGCGTGGCTTAGCGCTTTACGATGCTCTTTCCTCACGTGCCCGAAAATTTTTGCCCCGCGTACATTTAGCTGTTCAGGACTGACTTATACCAACGCAGGACATCCCGCCACCTGTATCCAGTGAGTCCCAAGCACACCATTGGAAACCTCAACTAGAAACAGAACCACCACCCTGGGCAATGGACCTGAAAAACGAAATAGCATCCTTAGTCAACAACCAATTCAGAACCCTAGCCACGCAAGTAGCCGAAAATTCGCAAAGAATAGAGTTTATTCTTAACTCAATGTTCAATAAATAAAAATGTCCGTAAACTCGAGTAACAATAACCTAATTAAAATAGCAGCAATTAATGTCAATTCGCTAATAGCCAACTACCGAAGGTTAGAACTTTTGCAATTCCTTGACAAATATAATCACGATGTAATACTCATATCTGAAACCAAATTAAACCATAGCCATGTCATTTATTTTAAAGACTATGAAACCGTCAGAAAAGACAGGCCAAATTCAATACAAGGCGGGGGTACTGCTATATTTATTAAAAGAAATATAGTATTTGAGGAAATTAAATACCCATCCTCAGCCGAAAACGAAATATTAGAATACTCTATAATTATATTTAAATTGAGCAGCAACAGAAGCTTATTTCTAGTCAGCATATATGCAAAAAATGACAACAGAAAACTGTTCATCGAAGAATTAAATGTATTGTTTAGAAACCTCAAACTTAGCGATAACAACAATTATTATATAACTGCGGGCGGCCTCAATGCCAGGCCGGTGGCATGGGGAGACCGTGCAGAAAACCAGCGCGGCAAATATGTTAGGCAATGGCACACTGACCATAGCATAACCTATAAATTAAGACTTATCACGCCGTCCTTCCCTACTTTTAAGCCGGCGCAGACCTTTCTTGACGTGGACCTGGTGGACTCTAGGTTGGACTGGCTGGATGATCTCAATGGCAAAGCGCGTACACTCCCGTATGACAGCGACCACGCAGCAATATCTTTCACATTTCTAATTCAAAACGATACCTTTCCCTTAACTGGCATATCTTCGACAAGTCATAGATACAACTACAAGGCTACAAGATGGGACAGATTTAGTCGGAAACTAGCAGAGTCATATGTAAATAATATACCAGATGACCACAATTTAACTATAGCAGAAATTGACAGTCACTTATATAGAATAACTAACGCAATTGCACATAACATAGACAAAACGATCCCCACATTCAAACACAGTAATAGTGTAGACAAATACTTGAACCGCAAACTTAAAAAAATACAGAAAAATAATAAATACATAGTCTCCTTATTACACAAAATGCACATTGAAGACCCTTATTCAACCAGGCCAATAACAAAAGCAGCTAAAACCGCCCTCAAAATAATAAACAAAACATTACAATCAGAACTGAAAAAAGTAATAGAAAACTATTGGACAAGTGCCATTAAAAACATAAACTTTAGGAAAACCGACAATTTTTTTCAAAAAATTAACTCAATCTTTAGACCCAAACAATTTAGTGACGTTGGCAATATCCATATAAAAACAGACAACAACCTTATCCTCACCAGAAGCAACTGTAATTTGACAAACACTTTAAAAAAAGACAATGAATACATCTTCACAGACCAGACTGATAAACTCAATGTAATAGGTTCATATTATGAGTCGATTAATTCACCACGGTACCTCAACCAGGGCACAAGTAGTAGACCACTCCGCCGAGAAGATGAAACAGACATTTAACAACAATAGGGAAAACAATATAACGTTGACTCATTTTAACAATATCAATAAAGCCATCAACCCAGAATTAACCAACGATACGTTACACCCATTCTGCGACCCTACCACAATAGTACAAATACTAAAAAATCTCCCAAACAAAACATCGTGTGGCCTAGACAGAATCCCACCGATTGTTCTAAAACATTTAACGCCTAAAGTAATAACTGATTTAACAATAATTTTTAATAACGCAATTAACAGAAATTACTTTCCCAAATGTTGGAAACGCGCCAAAGTACTACCCATTATTAAGAAAGGCAAGGATCCAAAAAACCCTGCTAGCTACCGTCCGATTAGTCTGACCCCCAGCTTGAGCAAAGTATACGAAGCTGTTATAGATAACAAACAAGATAACTGATTATTGTGACGCCAATGCCATGATTCCAGACAGCCAGTTCGGCTTCAAGCACCTTCACTCTACCACCCACGCCATACACAAATTATTATCTGATTTGAATATTCTAGTGGAGAAGAGCCAACTTGTGGGGGCAGCCCTCCTGGATCTAGAAAAAGCATTCGACTCAGTATGGATCAATGGTCTGATATAGGTACAAACTTAACAAAAAAAAAATTCCCTCAGTGGTTGGTCCTGTTAATCCTGGACATGATCTATGATAAAACTTTTGTTACCTGGGATGGTAAAACTCTATCGTCCCTTGAATATAAGATTGAAGAGGGTTTACAACAGGGAACAATAAACTCTCCGATTCTCTTCAACTTATTGATAAATGACCTTTCTAGATTATTTAATTTTAATAAACCGGGGTTTCCGGCAATATTGACGTTTGCGGATGACATAATAGTGTACCTGACTAGCAATAGAGCGAATCTCATCCGGGATAATCTGGAGGCAACAGTAGATAAAATAAATAAATATTTTGCGACGTGCAATCTCAGGCTTAATCCTGGAAAGTGTGAGACAATTTTGTTCCGCAAAGCACTGGTCCATCTAACGTCAAAAGCCAAAGTTGGTAGCAAAGATTTCCAAATTTCAACAGTAAAACCGGGCACTAACGATAGAGTAATGATTCCACATAAAAAAAACTGTTAAATACCTAGGAGTTCAAATCGACTACCTCCTACGAGGAAACAAGCATATAGATATCCAACTGGAAAAAGCAAACTTAGCATTTTTAATTAATAGCAGAATATTTCATAATAAATACCTATCCCCGAAAGCAGAAATCATATTATACATGCTCCTGATACGGCCAATTATTACTTATGCGTCACCCATATGGTGGAACTTCAATCACACTACCGGCGAAAAAATTAGATGCCTGGAGAGAAAAGCCTGCGGGCCTGTTTGGGTTTATACAGATCCCAGGCGTCGAATTGGCGACACTATGTTAGCAACAAGACGCTATACGATAGGACAGAGATTCCGCGGATCGATCTATTTATTCTAAGACTAACTAGAGACTACCTCAGCAAACTTCCATCCATGAATAATGATCTAGTCAAATCTGTGACTGAACTTGACGACGCTGTTGCCACCAGACAAATCGCAACTGGATATGTCACTCTGCAAGCGTTCACTTTTCGCGATAAAATGGGCATTATCCAAGATGAATACAATAAAGAATATACCATTGGAGGCGTAACAAAGCTAACAAACGCATAGCGTTCAGCCAAATCGACAACATCCACGATAATAATCTGTTTAAGTACTCCACAAAAATTTCGGAACGTGACTTCTACGATTTCCATCGCCTCAATTTTAGAAAATATTGGTGGTTGGATGTGTGTATATGCCAGAACACCATATCCGATGGCGGGAATATGCACAGAGGCTATGATTTAGCAGTAAGTCTCTGGAAATCGCTGAGTAGTATCGGCGGAATGCTCATTGTAAATAATCTCTACGTTTTAAGTTAGTTGTAAGTTTAGTCGTAAGGTAATAGACATATGTAAAAGCTTTAGGGGTTTTTTCTATCGGACATTTTTCCCCCAAAATCTAGTATATTACAGAGTATGGTGGTCTACTGTTGACCTGCGACACATTGATACACTGATTAATTTATAAGCCAACTTATCAAAGACTGTATGACTGTAAGATTCATAAGCAATGAACAACCAGCCAACTAGTAATAAGTAATGGTAATTTTCTAATGTTTTTGATACCATAAAAAAAGATACTTTATTCCTATTATGTATATATTGTCCTTCAATAAACATCTGTTAAAAAAAATATATCCCGGATTACGGCCCAAGAAACTAGAGTTCGAATCCTCTGTAGTGGAGGATGTTTTTTTATATTTTTTTTCCTTTCCTTACATTTTCGTTATTGCGCGTATTGTGATTAATCAAAAGTCCATAATTTTATTTTTAATATCTCGATAAAAAAATTAAATACTCGTTATATATATTTGTAATGATGTATAATTACTAATCACATTATAATACCTGCGATACAGGATAAATAATGAGGGAGTTACAAATGTATTTGCACTATTTACCAGTTTACAATTTACAGCCAAAACATTAGCGAGTTTACAAAATGATGTACCTATATTGTACAATAAGTTTACATATTTGATAGTTACAATTTGAGAGTTACAATTCTTCTTCTTGTAGCGCTAAATCCCGACAATTATTTCCATGATAATTGTCATAGAAACATTGGAAACAAAAATTAATTCTACACCAACTGCATGCTATAAACACCTGCGCTGTACATATACATTTTTTAATTGCAAGATACGATGGGAAACATACTTCGTTAACATTGCGGAATGTTGGTTTTTCATACGCCGGAGGTGTTAATTGTGAGGCATACCTTGCATATTGAATCATTTTTTAAAAAACGGGCGACGATAACTGGTTATGTATGATAGAATGCAATAACGAAAATATAAGGAAAGGAAAAGAAATAAAAAAAAACATCCTCCACTACAGAGGATTCGAACTCTATTTTCTTGGGCCGTAATCCGGGATATTTGCACCTGCGCTAGAGCGGCTGCTGAATTGTACTTCACCACAAGCGTAGTTAACAGGCTATACTATGACAAAAAATGCAAGACTTTTTTATTCCTCCCATCAAGATCTACCATTTAATGAAGAATAAAATCGATCCGACGACTTCATAATTTTAATGTTTAAAGCCATTTTTTATAAAAATGGCCGGCCATTCACAGCTAATATTCTGGAATTTGTTTATACACATCGGCCTCAACATTTTTAGCTCGGTTTCGTTAAAAAATCGCTCGTCCCATTCGCGGCCTCCCCTCGTGAGTTTGCCGAGGAGAGAGTACCGCGCACCTTCGTCCAATACCACGATGATCTTTTTGTCAAAATCACTACTACTCAGACACGGGCTGCTGAAAACTTGCAACGGGCTAAGGAGAGAAGCAAAACATATTATGATCGTGAGAAAAACCCTCGTAAATTTAACGTAGGCGATGACGTGTACTTACTAAAAGAACCACGAACAAAACTCGATTGTCATTGGCTAGGTCCTTACAAGATCAGTAGAGCAATCAACGATTTAACTATGGAAATAATGTTAGGTTCCAATAAATTCAAAATTGTACATACAAATAAACTCAAATTAGCATGTATTAGACCGGGTTGCTCCACTGATAATATATAGCTGTTAGATTTCTGTGTTAAAGATGTTCCTTTGTAAATTTTGAAATCTTAATTTAATTATTATTATACTTACCACTGTTATTAAAAGTTACGTTCAAATATTGTATATTTTGTAAGAGATTAATAGTAGAGCTGCTTCGAGACTCGAAACAATCGAGCCGAGCCGAGACCCGAACGGATTCGGGTAGCTCGATTTTTTCGAGCAGCTTGAATGTGTTTCGAGTAGCTCGATTTTTTCGGGTAACTCGAATGTTTCGAGCCGCCAGAATATATTTTAGGTATTATGTATAGTATATATTATACATCTAAATTTATATTCGGTGCCTACAAAATGTTCCAGCTACATCAAGCTGTCACACTGCACCATACAGTTGACTACCTAAAATATATTCGGGCTCGAAACATTCGAGTTACCCGAAAAAATCGAGCTACCCGAAACACATTCAAGCTGCTCGAAAAAATCGAGCTATCCGAAACACATTCAAGCTGCTCGAAAAAATCGAGCTACCCGAAACATTCGGATTACCCGAAACCGTTCGGATTACCCGAAACCGTTCGGGTCTCGGCTCGGCTCGAAAAACCGAGTCCCGCTCGGTGCGAACTTCAAGCTACTCGAATGTTTCGAGTCTCGAAACAGCTCTAATTAATAGGTAATATCGTATATACTTAAGAACAACTCTCACTCTCCGTAATCTCTTTATCATACCCACTTTATTAATGCACGTTCTACACAGACCGCGTGCTCTCTCGCCATATCTCAAAGCTTCTCTCTCTCTCGCTCCCGGAAGCCGAGAGCGACCTCTTACAGTCGGCCATCCTGTTAGTTCCATCGTCCTCGATCGGTTAGTGAACATCCTTAAAACTTAATACATTTGTAGCCTTAATACTAAATATAATATGCCGTATAGCCTACTGCGGATTTGCCATAAACGTATCGCTTAAATTTATGACTTCCGGTTTGCCTATTCTAATCCACGGTTTTAACCGGTCTGGAGACAAAATTGCCTCATACGCTTTCTGAGTTAACTGGTAACCAGGTACATCTGTTATCACATATCAGTTTAAGTCTAATACCTCTTTTACAATATACGGACCCTTAAACTTAGGTTGTAGTTTTTGGTTTTCACCGGCCACATTACCATGGCACTTGATCATGACGAGATCACCTGCGCTATAACTAGTAGGAACTTCATGTCTACTATCATACTGTAGTTTGTTGTATGCCCGCGTTTTTTCATCCGACTCAATTGCCAGTTGCCTAGACACCTCCCTACCTGAGAGGCTATCCCTGTCTACCTCCGCTAACTCTCTGAAATAATTTTTCAAAGCAGTGTCGGAAGCACGCCTTTGTTTATAACCCAAGAGTAACTCGCTAGGTGTTGAGTTAACGCTCTTGTGGAAGGTATTGTTAAGGACATACTGCGTCTTCTCTAACGCCTGGTACCAACCATTCGGTGCCTCCGCGGTTTTCGCCAATGTAGAACGAAGGAAACGGTTGACCCTTTCCACAATACCGTTAGCCCATGGTGCCGCTACCGCCACCTTTACATGCTCAATATTACGCCCACTGAGAAAGTTTTCAAATTCGTCCGCGGTGAAAGCTGTGCCACGGTCTGACACCACTCTCCTAGGTGCACTGTACATGCCAATCAGTAGCTTTAAGTACTTGACAGTTTCGCTCGCAGTTGTAGATTTACACGCGAAAAGCCACGTAAATCGAATGAATGCATCCACTGCCAACGTGGTCTTTTCTAGAGGACCAAAGTGATCCACATGTACCGTTCCAAACGGAGTATAGTCTTTTGGAAGGGATTGCATCTACCCTTCCTGTTTACCTGCGGGTAGAGAGTATACGAGACAGTTTAGGCAATCCTCTATGTACTCCCTGACACGTACCTTCATGCAAGGAAACCAAAGTCTTTCCTTTACAGCATGGATGGTTTTATCCGACGCTATATGACCCAGCTCGTCATGCTTTGACCTAATCACATTATGAATCATTGAGTTGGGTACCGCGAAAAGCAGACGCTCACCCTCCTTGCGGTACACCAAGCCCTCCTTAATTATAAAGCTCTTAAGTTCGTTCACCTCCAGTGTACGATAAAGATCTCTAACGAAAGGATCGCACAATTGCTTATATACTAACTCGTCTTCCAGACTGACCGGGTTCACAAGCGCAATCTGTCTGCTCAACGCGTCTACGTGATACATTTTTCTGTTAGAACGGTGTTCCATGGAGAACTTATAGTTCTGTATAGCCAAGCTCCAACGCGCTATCTTGGGATTAAGTTTAATCTTATTCATTGCCAACGAAAGAGCGCTACAATCAGTAATAACCTTGAATTCCATGCCAACCAGGTAAACATGAAACCTTTCCAGTGCATACACTATTGCTAGTAATTCCAACTCAAAACTATGCAAATTTTTTTCTGAATCGTTGGTAGCTCTGCTACAATATGCAATGGGGTGCCACTTTTGCGTGTCTGGTTGTAATTGCAATAATGCGCCACCAAACCCCCTCGAGCTCGCATCACAGTGAAGTTCCGTTTGATATTTTGGATTGTAAATACGCAAAACTGGATGCGAAATTAACTCAGCCTTAAGCGTCTGGAAAGCCCGGAGACCTTCATCTTCAATACGAAAATCTACATTTTGACGCATAAGCGTATATAACGGCCTCGCCTTAACAGCATAGTCTTTTATAAAACGGCGAAAATAATTGGTTAAACCCAAAAATGCCTGTAGCTGTTTTAAATTAGTAGGAAGCGGATAGTTCTTAATAGCTAACGTATGTCTATCGCTGACTATGACCGTGTTCTTCGCTATAACATACCCCAAGAATACCAGCTCAGTCTTTAGGAATTCACATTTGGCATAGTTTAACTCTAACCTATATCTTTTAAGCTGTATTAGCACCTCCTTTAAAGTTCTAATGTTATCTTCGTACGACTCAGTCGGAATCATGATATCGTCTATATACACTATGACTTTCCCTTCTGTAATCAAGCCATCCATTATTTTTAAAACGCGCTTCTGAGACTCTGCTGGAGCTTTACAATACCCGAACGGTAGTTTGACAAATTCGTATTACCCATTGTGTGACATAAAAGCGAAAAACTCGGTATCATCAGGGTATACTGCTATCTGATGGAAATCATCCTTTAAATCAAGTGTAGTAAAATAAGTATAACCTTGTAACTTATCGATTAAGTTTTCTATAATTGGAAAAGGATAATTCTGTTTGACGATGCGAAGATTTAAAAATCTCAGATCGACACACAAACGAGACTGTCCATTTTTCTTTTTAACTAAGACCACTGGCGAACAGTATTCGTACGTACTGCACTCAACAATGTTACGAGACACCAGGTCATCGACAATCTTTTGTAAAGCTTGTTGCTCCTTGTATGACATCTTTCTATTGTGATAAGCAAACCATGACGTATCTTTTAGATAGATTCTTACCTGATGACCATCCTCAACTTCTTCTACTACCATATCTTCCACCAGATGCAGCACCCGAACCAATTCGTCCTTTATATTTGACGGCAATCCTGCGTCCAGTCTCTCCTCTACCAAGGCAAACTTATCCCTTTCCACCACAGTGTCAATGCTTAAAACTTCCTTAGCGCATACCTCGGTTGTATTAACATATTGTAATTCCGCCTTATTCTGAAAACAGCTTAACCTAATATTAGAGAAAAATAAAAATGCTCGTCCTAGCAGCACCTCGCCCCGGATTGCGTCCTCCGAAACAACATAGAATTTTGTGCTAAGAGTCTTGTCTACATTTTCGGCCTCAATCAAATCTGTAAACTACCCCAGAATGTACAACTGTCTTCCATGAACACCACAATATTCCTCATCCTCTACATTCTTTGACAATTCGCAATTCCTAAAATATTTCTGATATGCTGAGTGTTTAACTAGATTAATTGGAGAACCCAAATCAACCATTGCCCTGAGATGATAGTCCCTCTGACCCACACGCCAAATTCCTATGCAGATTGGATCCAAAGTCTGTCCCAGACCCGGGTACACTGCGGACACCGCCGAAGAAGCTGGATCCGATGATGCAGATGATGCTGCAGCGTTTGCAGATGACGACCTGCTGGCAGTGCACTGGTTGCTTTTGTGTCCTGGTTGACCGCATGTGTAATATCTCAGCCTTCCCGAGCTCCTAAAGTCCCTTGCTGTGTGTCCTTCCTTCTTACAGGTGAAGCATACGATAGGTTTTTTCCTGTCGGCAATGGCATTCCTCGCTACTGGTCCCTTACTGGACGAATACTCCTTCACCAGCACATTGTCCATCTGTGTGAAGTTAGCCTCCCTTTTTTCGAAAACATAAAATGTCTTTGTTGTACCAGTTTGTACTAGGTTTGTACCGATCATTGTACCGTTCGAAGAACTCGTTTAAGGGGACTAGGCAGTCGAAAAAACGTTTTTTTTATTGCATTTTCCGAAAGTACTATCTTTTCTGAATAAAATTCCGCCTGGTTTCTAGTAAAGTTCGAAAAATTGTAGATTTGGCAGCTAAAAACGTCAAGCGGCAACCTATAGCGTCGCCTTTGCCCAGAAACTTTAAACGCGTTTTCCTCGAAATCTTTTTTTCTCTTGCTTTTTTCCTGACTGTGAACGAATGGAGGTTCAGATCGACTTGAAAAAAATTACAGGATGTGTAAAACATGTGCCATTTCCGGTCAAACCTCTGATATGGTCCGTAAAAATTCGAGATTTTCATCAAAAAATTAAAAAGTCACCGGATGTTAGTAGCGCACAAACAAGAACGAATTTTTCTCGGAAATATCGCCGTTTTTCAGCCACCAATCGCATAATATTGATTTAATGTTTGTTTTTATAGGTTTGACTGGAAACTATGAATCCAAAAACTAAGAATCCCACCTTTAAAATCGAATTGTGTCATATTTTAAGACCGATATTAAGGCAAAACGACGGAACAACGTTAAAATGTTTACCCGTCTGCAGCGCCATTTTTAAAACACATATATATTTCTTACCATTTATTTTTCAATCCGCATGGTAGTAATAAACATTGGGTAAAAGGATACATCTGGATGCGCTTTCATTTTTTCACAAATAAATAAAGGACACAGTCTCTTTTTCACGAAAAACGACTGCCTAGTCCCCTTAACTCTTTTGGTTTCCAAGAAAAATCCAAAAAACCAAAGTGTCGAGTCGTACTATTGAGAAAAAATTTGTGAAAAATTGAAATCCTTCTGTTGTACTAGTTTGTACTAGGGTTGTACCGCGTTGTACCTTTCCAAGAAACTGTTTAACTCTTTTACTTTACGTGATATGCTACGAACGTATGCAATGTTTTAGTTTTACTATTCGTACATAAATGAAGGATCATTTCTCGATAAATTGTGTATTTTCGGTAATCATGATGCGACTAGCGTCCCGAATGCAGCGGCTTTTTGTCATTTTCGTAAAAGAACGCGAGTGGCTCATTTCAAATCGTTTGGATTTGTGGTTATGTGTTTTATTTATTGATGACTGAGTCTGCCTCGGCTTGCCTCATTCGCGTTCGTGCCCAAGTCTCTACGCGGCCTAAACGTATCACGTTCATACACATTAGGGTGGTCCTTAGCTATAGGAGTGGAAATTTTTTTTAGTTTTTTTTTCGTCGCACCCCCCTAAATTGTGACACTTGGTGAGAAAATGATATGTGCAAAATTTCAAAGTGATTGGACAACGGGAACTCGTGTCACATTTGAGTTGAAGTTTTGAAAGTTTTGTGATTTCTCGTAAATTTCCAACATAATTGTTTTCGGCTATTTTTGAAGTATCAGTGAATATTTTGTAACAAAAGCACAATTTACTAGCTGTATCATAATAATATTTATGTATTATTTACAAAAATATATAAGAAATCTTCGAGTTTTATCTCATAAAACTAGTATAAATCGCAGCGTATAAGCTACTGTACGCAATCGGGTGGTTGTTCGAGTCAAATCATAATTCTTTGCCGATGCACAAAAAGTTTATTATTTGTTTTTGTAATAATGATTATAGTATTAGTACTTGGGATTGAAATTTTTTTACATGGTTATAAATAAAAAACTATTGAAATTTAAGTTATATATTATAGAAAATTGCAGGTAATAAATTGGCGTATTATTAAATTGTATGTATTTTTCATTATATATTCTGTGTTAAGGTACATTTTTTCACTTTAGGGTAATGTCTCCTATAGTCTTCAATTATTTGTAATAGTACATTACGTGACAAGGGAGAGAAGTAAGCGATTCCAACGAGGCAAGGGCAGTAATTCATGCGAGGCGAAATCGCGTCTCTCCCGTGTCACGTACTATATTTTTTTCAACACCTGCATGAAAGGTGTGTTTTTTTGAAAGCCTGCTGAGCGATTCGCAAAAAATATGCATTTTCGATTGCTTGTTTATTCTGTCGAAATTAATAAATACGTGTATTTAGTTTCCGAAAACGAATCCAATTCGTGGTTATCTCGCAACTCCATAAATTTTTGGTATATCATTTGGTATTTTACTTTGGATTTTGATGGCAGCAAATTTTCTTCGATGGCTTTTGCAGCTTCTGCAATTTCGGCGGGCGTGTGGTATCCCGTGTCGCTATCACTGTCATTACTATTCATTAAACCTTTTAAATGAATCTTTTAATGAAAAATGGTGCTGTGACAGTTGTAATATGAACATAAAACACACGTTATCGATAACGATTAGTCGAACAACTGCATCTTCATACCACAGGGTAACGCCAAACTCCAGTTTCCTTGGGAGGAAAGTAAAAAAATTATGCGAATACGCATGCGCGTAAAGTCTTTTTCCCTTGGGAGAACAGTATTTTCGTGAATACTTCTGAAATTGGGCATTTTGCTCCCGCTCAGCAGGTGTAAAAAAGCACACATTTTCATGCAGGTGTTGAAAAATATATTGTTTTTCTTCCTCGTTTTTGGTCAGCAGATTATTGTATTCTGATATACCTAAGGTTGACACCACGTTCAGCGGTATCATTCACCACTTTTAAATGTATTGCAATTTGTACCTACACATTTCAAAGTGGTGAATGATACCGCTGAACATGGTGTCAAACTTAGGTATATCAGAATACAATAATTTGGTGACCAAAAACGAGGAAGAAAACCAATATATTTTACAAATAATTGAAGACTATAGGAGACATTACCCTAATGTGAAAAAATGTACCTTAACACAGAATATGTAATGAAAAATACATACAATTTAATAATACGCCAATTTATTACTTGCAATCTTCTATAATGTATAACTTAAATTTCAATAGAGAGTATTTTATTTATAACCATGTAAAAAAATTTCAATCCCAAGTACTAATACTATAATCATTATTACAAAAACAAATAATAAACTTTTTGTGCATCGGCAAAGAATTATGATTTGACTCGAACAATCACCCGATTGCGTACAGTAGCTTATACGCTGCGATTTATACTAGTTTTATGAGATAAAACTCGAAGATTTCTTATATATTTTTGTAAATAATACATAAATATTATTATGATACAGCTAGTAAATTGTGCTTTTGTTACAAAATATTCACTGATACTTCAAAAATAGCCGAAAACAATTATGTTGGAAATTTACGAGAAATCACTAAACTTTCAAAACTTCAACTCAAATGTGACACGAGTTCCCGTTGTCCAATCACCTAGAAATTTTGCACATATCATTTTCTCACCAAGTGTCACAATTTAGGGGGGTGCGACGAAAAAAAAATGAAAGTCGAAAAATAAGGACCACCCTAATGTACATATATTTCTATGAAAAAAAAGTTTTCAAAAGTATGTATAACTTTTTTTTTAAATGATGAATCCGTAAGAGGGCCTTATTACCCGCATTTACCTTGGTTCATTCAGCTTCGGATTCTGAAACAGTCGATAAACTTGCTTCCGTAGCACGGACCTGAGCGGCGAACGTCTTAATAATGATTTTGACTTTTTTCTGTTTCGGGCAAATTCGGGCAGCTGAAATTGACATTAATATAAAGCTTAATGTCCTCTAAATTAATATACAAAAAATCACGGAGGTACTTTTTGGTACTTTTTTTAAAAGTCCCCTTGAAGATGATAAACACTTAACATAAAAAATTCGTACAAATTGTTAGTATTGTAAAAAACTGATTTGGCAGTTTTGAAGGTATGACAATATTAAACACAACTTTTAAAAATCAAATGAAAAGCATAAACATTCCGCCAATGGCACGTGTTTGAAAAAATGCACCGAGATTTGGAATAAATTTCTAGTGCCATTTTTTACAACAAATAGGTAAATTCAGCAAAAGTTATGGGTAGCATTAAAACCTACGTTTCTTTATTAACATTTTAAGATACAAGAATTTGTGGATCGAACACTTCAGATTTTTGACTTTTGTGCATTACATCGAACACTGTGCGGCGGCGGGACGCGACCGACGGCACATTTTCGTGCTATGAGGAGGGCTTGCTCTGACCGACGGGCACGTGGGCCTTGGGTCGTGCGAAACACAAAACGAAGCGGGCGACCGGAGCTCACTTTTTCGTATTATTCATGCTCAAATCCATGTATAGAAATATGTTGCTAGAACACCTTCCTTTTATACCGTGGTCCATGGTGTGACCGTACGGACTGTTGGCAAGCATGTTGAGATATAAGCTAATATATTCACTCACATTTTGATTGTGATCCTTATTAAAAAATATAAAAATATACATCAGCTAAGTTTTAGGTAAGACTGGATTACTCCATTTGAAATTGTCTAATAATGTATAAAGTTAATATATGCATAAATTCTTATTTTCAGTTCGTGGATATTTATATTGTATAAAGCATCGTGGGATCACCCTTTTTATTATCATCATACTTTCTAACCTCTCACTTTTCCTGTCTTTCTTCCCCTTTCTTTTAATATTTTAATAGTCTGGGCTGTTTATGCCCTAAAATTTTTGGCTGCTTATGCGCTGAAACTCTCAGCTGCTTATGCGCCGAAACTCTCGGCTGCTTATGCGTCGAAACTATCAGCTGCTTATGCGCCGAAATTCTCAGCTGCTTAGGCGCTGAACTAATGCGAAGCATTCTTAAACTTCATAATATCATAATAAGTCACTAGTTATCACAAAGTGCAATTTCAGCTGCTGAAGCTGTGAATAGAATAGAATAGAATACAATAGAATAGTGTATTAGAAATATAAAAGTATAATTTATCATGTCTGTAGTTAATACACTCTTACCACTCAGTTTAAATACTATGCAAATCATCTATAGAGGCAAATGGTTAACAGATGACCATATTGAATATTTTCATAAATTATTAGAAGCTCACTCAAATTATAAACCACGCGAGACGTGGAGAGTTCAATTGCCTGATACAATTGAACCAGTTCCTGAAAATCAGGATCACATACAGATTTTGCCCAAATGCGATAATTTTGGAAACAATGCAGGGGGACATTGGGTTTGTAGCTTCTATAAACATGATGAAAGAAGAGTTTATATTTATGATTCTCTTAAATCCTCGAAGTTGCATAGTCATCATAAAATTTATCTGGAGAAGTTATACCCTTTTTTGAACAAAGATCACGGAAAAATTAACGAAGAATTTATTGAATTTCCACATGTGCAAGCTCAACCTAACAGTCGGGATTGCGGAGTTTTTGCGATTGTAACGTTCTCTAACGTGGCGTTGCCGTTAATTACAGGAGTTTTCACAAGTAGAGCGGTTTACCTGTGAATTTGTGGGATTGGTTCGTTTGGCATGCGATTAAGAAATGAATTTCAAGAAACCAAAGTCCTTCTTTTAACAATGATAACAATGGTTTAATCAAAATAGTGGTTTTTGGCGCTAGGTCGGTTTATACATATGATACGACTCTTAGTCGTTTGAATATAATGAACATACAGGGTGTCCCAGCTAAACCTGGACAGCTTGATATCTCCTAAACTATTGGAGATAAAAATATTTAAAAAATAGGGAATTGCATGGTTCGAGAGGACCAATTTATTAGCCCGAACGAATTTTGTTTTCGATTATTATTTTAAAAGATACGATGGTCAAGTTGGGTTTTTCAAATGGAACTAATTTTTTTGAACACCTGAGTTGATAGTGCGTTCCAAGACAAATTCAAGAAGCATTAATGTATACACTTGATTTCTACTGGTTTTTGAGATATTGCGCTTGCAAATTTAGTGATTTTCACTGAAGAAAACCCACTGAAATAGCAAGGACCGGGGTTGGTCTTGCTGGCACTACGGAGGGGCCACGGAGGGCCTTGCCTGTTGAAACAGATATCTACCTGCCAAAGATCGGCGCCAGACCCAAAGGCTGGACAATTCTTTTCCGTCAGAAATGCTACTTAGGTAGGTACATCTGCGGTGTCAAGCGGCTTCTGCGCACCGTTACTTTTATTTCGCACTTGCTTCTACGCTCGGATGGCCGGTTCTTTTGGGAGGGATGCAAGCTCGATTGGTTATATTAGGAGGTGTGAAAGTTGCTAGACTAAATTTCAACCATAGGGAGCAGATTGTATTATACTGTATTCCATGTAAGAGCATCCCGACGCCCCTACCGATTTGCGACCGATCTGCGCAGCTCCCACTACTACCCACTGTTTGAATCGCACGCGATTGGTTTACAAGGAATAACTGGTACATCCCAAACGCGGGACCAGACCGTTGTCAACGTAAACAACGTCCCGCACGAAAAGTTAACAGAGAGAGTAGAGGGCCGTGCGACGGAGAAAAACATAGGCGGTTAAGTGGGGAGTCGGGCGTAGCAACGATCGCGAGGGTCGTGCCTGCGCGAAACCTGGATGCTCTAATGTGGAATACAGTATAGAACCAATCGGATTTGCATCCCTCACAAACGGCTGCTCAAGCTGGAAGAGGCCCTGACCAAACATCATGAAAATCGAACTACTTTTACATAAGGAATACAAATAGCTTGTGTCAAAGTAGTCCGATTTGCATGATATTTGGTATGATTTTCATCAGAAAAACATAAGGAATCCATTGGCGTCACTTCTCTTTCGACACGACGAAGAAAAGAATTTCTTAATACGCTGTAATGGATATTCACAAAAAATAGAAGTTAATACTAATTACAAAATAAAAAAGGTGTGAAATCAAAATGAGCTGCAAGTACATAAAGGTGCTTTCCAACTGCGCTTAAGATGACACAACTACATATGCACAGCTAAAATGCAGTGTTCATAGCTTCCATTACTCATATCGCGGACATTTTAATGAACCCATCAAAAAGAATTCCATTTAAAAACATTGTCGTAAATTAATAGCTTTACAAAATTAATGATATACAAAAATTGCGCCAATTATAACAATGGCTATTTATACAAAGAAAAAATGTATTAAATAATATTAAGCAGATATATTTTTATACAAATAAATATTTTAATACGAATAAATATTTTATTCAAAATACTTGGCGCTGCGAAACCGAAGAAACGCTAATTGTCTTACTATTAATAATTTACAATAACTCCCTTACAATCTAAAATACATAATATACATATACATACTGGAAACGCAGTCAGATTTATTCTACATATATTTAATACTTAATTCTAATATCATATGTAGCATATGCACACGCACACATACACACATTCACGAACGCACGCACAAGAAAGAGAGAAAAAGATTAATGCTATTTAAACACATTTATTCAGTTTAGCAACACCAATTCGGAGCTGTTCGGAGCGCAGCGCCAAGTATTTTGAATAAAATATTTATTCGTATTAAAATATTTATTTGTATAAAAATATATCTGCTTAATAGGGGAACCACGTGACGTGCGTAAGAGAATAACGTGTGTATGCAGACAGGTGAAAGAAATAGACGAAAAGTGTGACAAAAGTGCGCAGAAAATTACGAGGTCGGGTGGAAACCGAGGGGATTAGACAAGGTCCCGGTGGACAGTACAACCGACAGTTAATAAAGGGTCGAAGGGTGAGATAAAAGGTGAAGAAGAAAAGGTGTGAAACGAGTGCACGAAGTATAAGATACGTGGCAAGGTTAAGTGACATCTAGAGGAGTGGAAAAAATAAGAAGACAAAGCGGAGACAGCAGTAGGTAAAGAAGAGCGGACACGCTAATGAGCCGAGCAGACGAAGGCGGGGAGGTGCAAAAGGAAGCGAGAAGAAGGGGAAGACCATCGTTGGCAGAACAGCTGGGAAGGAAAAGAGCGGACAGCGAAGGCTCGATACTGGACTCATTCAAGAGGAAACGGGAGGGCGAGGAGGAGCAGGAGAGGTTAAGGGCTGAAAAAGAAATAGAAGAAGAATTCTTAAAAGCGAGGAAAGTAGGGAGGTCGCCTCCGCTGAAGAAAACTTTTCTCAGCTCTTCCATGTCCTTCTTAACTGCCATCACAGCTTCCATCAGTTTGTCTAATTTTGCATTAATTTCTTTTTCCTGCTCTGTCTTCTGGCTATCTGACATTTCCGCAGTTCCTATTACTACCTCAAAGTTAATAGAGATTTGAGGAGAGATAATAAAGATCTGAGGCAGGGAATGCAGGACCTGAAGGACGAGTGGAAGAGAAGGGATGAGATATGCGAAAAGGAACGGAACGAAATGAGAGGAAGGGTAGAAGTACTGGAGGCCAAGAAGGATCAGGCAGAGAAGCTGACAGGAAGACTGGAGGGGCTAGAAAGGAAGGAAGAGGCTAGAGAAAAAAGAGAGAGAAGAAATAATATTACCCTAAGAGGAGAGGATTTGCCGTGTAAAGAGACGCCGAAGGAGACGGTGGAGTTTGTGTTAAGACACGAACTGCAGGTAGAAGCAGAAATTGAGGAAGCATACTGGGTAGGAAGGGGAGAGAAAAGAGGGCTACTGATAGCGAAGTTAAGAAGCTGGCAACAGAAAAGAGCAGTAATGCTAAAGAAGAGTACATTGAAAGATAAGAGGCTGTTTATTGACAATGACCTGACGAAAAAGGAAAGGGAGATTCAGAGAAATATTAAAGATATTGCTAAGGCGGAAAGGGAGCAACAAGGGGCAAAGGTGAAAGTTGGGTACAGGAAAGTAAAAATCAACGATAAGACATTCATCTGGAAAGAGGATGGTGGACTGAAAGAAGTAAATTTTTGGAGTCGCCAGAGTTCTGTGAACCTCTAAATTTTTGGAGGATCGCAGAGCTAACTAGGACAACGAACGCACGACAAAAGGCAGTACCAACACCCGTTCCCCGCGCGCCTGCGAATGCAGATATGCGGGGAGAGGGGGTACACAGAATTGGGAAAGGAATAAGAAGTCAAAGAGAAATAAATACATTTACAATAGGATACTGGAATGTAGCAGGATTATTCAGCAAAGACAAACAGTTCTGGGATTTCTTAAAAGAACTCGATGTAATAGGATTAGTAGAAACGTGGATTGAAGAGAAACAATGGGAAGGATTGAAAGATAAATTGGCAGAAGAATTCTCATGGAAATGTAAATATGCCACCAGAGAGAGAAAAAAAGGGAGAGCGATAGGCGGAATTATCACAGGTATAAGAAAGGGCATAGAAGAGGAGGAATCAAGCGCGGGAACGGAACATATTCAAGAGAGAAGAATAAAGATACAAAATGAAAAATGGAGAATAATAACAGTGTACAGCAGAGATATGAAGGAGACGAAAGAAGAGCTAGACCAGATAATAGAGGAGAAGGAGGTGGAGAAACTGATAATCGGAGGAGATTTCAATGCAAGAATTGGACAGGAAGGGGGCGATTTTAGAATAGAAGAAAAGCATGATGTAAGGAGATCAAAAGACAAAGTCAAAAACACAGAGGGAAAGTTGTTATTAGAGACGGTGGAGGAAAGAGGATGGAATATTCTGAACGGGAATATGGAGAGAGATGATAAAGGAGAGTATACATATACGGGGCCGAGAGGCAGCACGGTAATTGATTATATAATAACAAATGTCGAGGCGAAAGAAGATATCAAGAAATTCACAGTGGAAGAAAGAGTTGAGTCAGACCATATGCCTCTGATTGCGGAACTATATTGGGGAAATAAAAGGAGAGAACGAGAGGGAAATCAGGAGGAGAGGTGGAGAGAGAGAAGAGTGTGGACAGAGGAAGGGAAAAGAGAGTTCCAAATGGAATTAAACAAAATAAGTTATAATAGGACGGAGGTGAATGAAATGGTAGAAGAAATGATAGGAAAAGTAAATAGTGCAGTACGGAAAGAAGAAGTAAAAATAAAAAAATGGAGACTGGGCAGCTTTAAGTGGTGGAATTCGAATTGTACGAAAAAGAAAAGAGAAGCCAGGAAAGCATTGAGGAATTGGAGAAGGGGTAAAGGAGACAAAGAAGACTACCAGAAGAAAAGAAGGGAATACAAAAAAGTGTGCGAAGAAAGGAGAAGGGAATTACAAGAAAATACAGAAAATGAGATAATGCAATTAAAGGGAGAAAATCAAATATGGGAATACATAAATAAACAAAGAAAGAAAAGAATAGGAATCTCCAATAAAATAGATTTAAAAGAATGGAAGGAGCATTTTAAAACATTGCTAGAAGGCGTCGACTGTAAAAAAGAAGTAGAAGAGTTGGAAGAAATAGATAACACGGAAGAAGAAGAGGGAGAGGAAATAACAGAAGCAGAAGTAAAAAAACAAATCAGGAAATTAAAAAGAAGAAAGCAGCAGGGGAAGACAAAATAGAAAATGAAGCCTGGATTTCCGGTAACGTGAAAATTGTAAAAAGGATCACAGAAATTTTCAATAAAGTGTGGAAGGGAGAAGGATTCCCAGAGAGGTGGAAAGAAGGGGTAATTGCACCAATATTCAAAAAAGGAGATAGAGAAAAGGTGAGCAACTACCGGGGAATAACGATCCTAAACACAGCGTACAAAATATATGCTATGGTTCTGGAAAAAGATTAAAAGAAGAACTGGAAAAGAAACACATAATACCAGAAACGCAAGCAGGATTCAGGAGCGGTAGGTCGACAACAGATAACATTTTTATTCTGAACTATGTAGCTAACAGAGAAATACAGAAAAAAGGGGGAAAGCTGTATACCTTTTTCGCGGACCTAAGCGCTGCATTTGACAAAGTGGATAGAGTAAAACTGCAGAACATCATGAAGAGAAAGGAAATAAGTAAACGCTTGAGGATGAGAATCGGAGAAATTTACAAAGAAACAAGAAATACTATAAAAGCAAACGGAGAAATGTCATCCAAATTCTGGACAACAATAGGGGTAAGACAGGGATGCCCACTGAGCCCAACGTTATTTACAATATATGTAGCGGATTTGGAGGAAACCATGAGGAAAAACCAAGCTGGAGGAGTTAGAGTAGGAAAAGAAAAAATCTGGACTCTTGCATATGCGGACGATATAGCGTTACTAGCAAATGAACCAAAGGATCTTAAGGACATGATACGAAGATTCGGAAAATACCTTGAAAGGACAGGGTTGCAACTGAACGCAGAGAAATCAAAAGTGCTGATTTTCCATAAAGGAAGAGGAAAGAAGAAGAAAGAGGAATGGGGCTGGCAGGGAATCAGCCTGGAAGAAGTAAAGGAGTTTAAATACTTAGGGTATAATTTCCAGAAAAATGGGGGCAGGGAGAGGCATATGAGGGAAGTCATAAAGAAAGCAAGAATAGCAATGGCGCAGATATGGGGAATAGGACAAAGAATGTTCAAGAACAATTTTGAGAGAAGAATGAGAATATTCAGAAGCATAGTGAAAAGTATCCTGCTGTACGCGGCAGAAATTTGGGGATGGATGGAAGCAGAAAAGGTAGAGAAAATACAGGAGAAATACATAAGGTGGACTTTAGGTTTGGACTTCAATACACCAGCCTATCTAATTTTGGAGGAAACAAAAACGGACAAAGTAAGGATAGAAGCGGGGAAAAGAGCAATAAAATATGAGGAGAAAACGAAACGGCTGAATAAGAATAAAATAGTACAAGAATGCTGGAGGGAAATAGACGCGAAGCAAGCAGAGAAAAAGTCGAAATGGGAGGAAATGAGAGACGCATACTACAGGCAAAAGATGATGGATATCCAAGAAATGGAAATAGAAAGAAGCAGAGGAAGAGAATTTGCTGAGGAACTAGAGCAAAGAGACAGAGCAGAGCAGGTTCAATGGCAATACGACAGAATACTAGGAGGCAGATACAACGCACATTACACAGAAATCAGGGATAACCAGAGAGCAAATTACCTGGATGGAAACTACAGAGGCAGAGACCAAAGCATGATCGCAAGGTTCAGATGTGGTAACGAAGAGCGGGGAAGCAAGTACTGGAAGGAAGAAAAGGAGACGGTATGCAGACTATGTAATGGGGCTAGAGAGACGCTGGCTCACATGCTACAAGACTGTAAGGAACTGAAAAGAGAAAACTCAACGATAAGAGGGATACTAAAGGGAGAAGAAGAAGGAGCGGAGTGGATGCGTATGGTTCTGGAAAAAAGGAGAAGAAAAGAAGAACAAGATGAAGGAAGAAATCAAAACGAAAGCACAATATTGAGTTTACAGACCCAGAAACACTTACACACATAACACATGTAACCCCATTTTGAGGCCGAAAGGCAAAAAATAAACCTATTTACTACTATATCTGCTTAATATTATTTAATACATTTTTTCTTTGTATAAATAGCCATTGTTATAATTGGCGCAATTTTTGTATATCATTAATTTTGTAAAGCTATTAATTTACGACAATGTTTTTAAATGGAATTCTTTTTGATGGGTTCATTAAAATGTCCGCGATATGAGTAATGGAAGCTATGAACACTGCATTTTAGCTGTGCATATGTAGTTGTGTCATCTTAAGCGCAGTTGGAAAGCACCTTTATGTACTTGCAGCTCATTTTGATTTCACACCTTTTTTATTTTGTAATTAGTATTAACTTCTATTTTTGGTGATTTATTTGATTTCACGTACTTGCCTTATTTTTTTACTTTTTGAAGTTTTTTATGGGGATCTCACTTCTTTTTACAAAGATAATAATTCATGTACTTGGCGTACCCAGTAAACAAACTGACTGCAGTCTGCCAGCAGATTGATGTCAGATTCGAATAGATTCTGACGTCAGATTCGGGTCCTACTATGTCCGTATTTAACTATGGTTCTGCGGTCAGAGCCTGACATCAGGATCTGACCGCAGATTGATGTCAGATTTCGATCAGATCTTGCTGCCGTGGCTGACCGCAGATTTAGAGCAGAAATCGAGCAGATCCTGCGCAGCGCGATCTGACGGCAGATTGGTGTCAGATACAGAGCAGATTCTGACGTCAGATTCGGTGCCTACTATGTCCGCATTTAACTATGGTTCTGCGGTCAGAGCCTGACATCAGGATCTGACCGCAGATTGATGTCAGATTTCGAACAGATCTTGCTGACAAAAACCGCCCGCAGAATGGCGGCAGAAATCAAGCAGATCCTTATGTCGGACATAGTAGGCAATTTTATATAATAGTATAGATTTAAAAACAGTGCGAAAGTCTTTAGCGTAAATAATATATAGAACACGTTTATAAGACCGACTTGAAAGATCTGATTCCTACCATATTTTATGGAAGAAAGAAAAGTTGGTAAACCATGTATTTAAACGGGTATTATAACATTTTTAATGTTTTACTTAGCAAGTTGTTAGTCAATTGAATGCCAGGGAGGCTAAAAATAATTATTTAAACTTTTAAAGGCAGTTCTTCCAAATATAAAAGAATTAATGATAACTACTATTCATTCAGTCGCCTTAGGGCGGTATTATCATCAATCGTTTTTTAGTTTTTAGCATGCGGCATCCTCTACCAGTCTAGTAAATTAGGAAAGGATGCCGGATGCTTAAGACGATCTTCGTCTTCAGCAACGACTGATAATACCGCCCTTACAGACGGGTATACCAAATATATACTCCGCAGTGGAATGTCGGCAAATACGAGTGGTACTCGAGAGCCCTGAATGATCAAGTTCTCGGCCACTTATTCCCGCCACGGTGCTATTTCGCAAGCGAGAAGCTCTCGCCCGATCGTCGCCTGGCGGGGTCGCGTCGTGAACTATGTCAACAGAATCTGCTCGATTTCTGTTGCCTATCTGCCGTTAGATCGCGGTGCGCAAGATCTGCTCGATTCCTGCCATTAAATTGTATCAGCAGACTTTCCTTACATTCTGCCGCCATTCTGCTGTCAGATCCTGACATCAGAATCTGCTCGGTATCTGCCGCCTATTTGCCGTCAGATCGCGCTGCGCAGGGTCTGCTCGATTTCTGCCATTAAATTGTACTAGCAGACTCTCCTTACTTTCTGCCGCCAAACTGCTCGCAGATTGTGTAGGCAGAATCTGCTGTATTTCTGCTGTCTGTCTGCCGCCAGATCGCGGAGCGCAGGGTCTGCTCGATTTTTGCCATCAAATTGTACCAGCAGATTCTCTGCAGTATCTGCCGCCAAACTGTTCGCAGACTGTGTAAGCAGAATCTGCTGTATTTCTGCTGCCTATCTGACGTCAGATCGCGTTACGCAGAATCTGATCGATTTCTGCCATTAAATTGTATGAGCAGACCCTGCCGCCAATCTGCTCGCAGGTTAAGGCAGCACAATCTGTCAGCTTTCTGCTGTCAGTCTGTTTTCATCATCGAATATAACAAATCCTGTATCAAATCTGTAGTCTTTCTGTCACAAACATTTGTATTCAGGCGTTGAGCAAAATCTGCAAAGACGGACGTGGCTGACTGGGTAATTTTTTTACTTCTTTGAAGTTTTTTATGGGGATCTCACTTCTTTTTACAAAGATAATAATTCATGTACTTGGCGTAATTTTTTTACTTTTTTGAAGTTTTTTATGGCGATCTCACTTCTTTTTAGAAAGATAATTCATGTACTTGGCGTAATTTTTTTACTCTGAAGTTTTTTATGGGGATCTCACTTCTTTTTTCTTCCCTATGCAAAGATAATTTGTATCATCATCAACGGCCATGAACGACTGTTCATACTGAAATACTGTGATAAGACTTTATCACAGGACAGAATTAAGGATAAATTCTACATATATGAACGTATACTGAATCTCAATTGCATTATAAGGGTAAATTCAATGTTGCTTTGGCTTCAATTATTAACAAAAATCGACAACAATGCCTAAACGAGTTTACAGGCTCCTCCTGGATGTTCCCGCGTGCACAGAGTATTACATTTCAAAGAATTTGCACCAGTCGTTATATGAAACTGAAAATTGAGGTTCGACAATCAAATTTGACTTCAAAGGGGGTAGCCCGCTGTCGACGCGTGGTTCTGTCGAGTATAAACACGAGCTTCAATATCAAAACAAAAGCATGCGTTGACGTATTCCATGCGAGAGAAGGTGTGCATTGAGGAGGAGGTATTGCTGTGAAGAGGGCCTCTTCAAGAGAGCAGCCGTTTGTGAGGGATGCAAATCGGAACCTTCCCCTTTCAGTCAGATTTTAACTGCAAAGCACATTAACGATTGGAATCATCTCCTGGAGGTACCCGCGTGCACAGAATATTAAATTTCAAAGAATTTACAGCAGTCGTTATAAGAAACTGAAATAGAGGTTCGACAATCAAATTTGACATATTGAACCTCTATTTTCATCCAGAATTGCACTACACAGCACAGTCACATTTAGAATCACCTCCTGGAAATGCCCGCGTGCATATAAAATTAAATTTCAAAGAATTTACAGTAGTCGTTACATGAAACTGAAAATTGAGGTTCGACAAGCAAATTTGACTTCACGGAACCTTCCACTTTCAGTCAGATTTTAACTGCAAAGCACATTAACGATTGGAATCATCTCCTGGAGGTTCCCACGTGCACAGAATATTAAATTTCAAAGAATTTACGTTGGTCATTATATGAAACTGAAAATTGAGGTTAGACAAACAAATTTGACATCATTGAACCTCTATTTTTATCCAGAATTCCACCTCACAGCACAGTCATGTTTAGAATCACCTCCTGGATGTGCTCACGTGCATAGAAAATTAAATTTCAAAGAATTTACTCCAGTCGTTATATAAAACTGCAAGTTGTTCAATAGTACATAGGGTATTGGTTGCAATAGTATATATAGGAATGTGTACAATGACGGACGACGATCCTTGCCGAATGGTCCCGAGAGTCGACGAATCGACGAACGAAACATGGTTAGTATCGTTTTGGCTGAAGGTGTGCGTATAACACGTATATACGTATTATGTCGACGAAAATTTTGACTGGAGAATCAGAAAAAGACAAACCTTACCATTTCTGACAGATCCATGAGACGATATTACGATATCTCTGTCATTCGTGGACCGATTGCATTGAATTTGGTCTTATTCGAAAGCTCACATGCGGTTTACATAAGAAAAATGCCATTAAATTTAGAATATATCGCAGGCGTGATGAGATATTAGTGAAATAAATAAAAAGTTAGGTTGGAATGCCTCT
Organism: Andrena haemorrhoa; assembly: GCA_910592295.1. Taxonomy (NCBI): domain Eukaryota; kingdom Metazoa; phylum Arthropoda; class Insecta; order Hymenoptera; family Andrenidae; genus Andrena; species Andrena haemorrhoa. The sequence goes on from OU342942.1 coordinate 24,685,707, forward strand.
GCGACGAGTAAAGATACACGGTAGCGACATCGACACATATACCGGGTGTCTTTCATGTACTTGGCGTCGAGACGCTACCGCGTCTCTAGATTTCACCCTCGACTGCGGGGGCTCGACCCCAATTCGTTACGTTCGGCCCAGGATTCGTACCTTTTTCCGGAAAAAGACATAAAAATCGGGTGAGGCACTGCGAAGACTGTCCTCGCTACGGGGTACCAGGCCGCATCTTCTTGACGGGCGTTGCTCCAGAATTACCCTGTATCATTTGTGCAGTGTGTGACTCGACTACCCTCCGTGTAATCGGCCTGCGCGAAGTGGGGCTCAAGTTCGATCGTTATCAGTACTCCTGCCCGAGAGGAATACGATTTACTTTAAATATAGTACATGTGTGTTTTCTAATAAAGTGTTTCTATCGTCTCCTGAATTCAATAACTGGCATCCCGACATCTACGCTCCTACAATCCACCCTCAATACTCCTCGCGAAGAGACACAGGAAGAAACGGGGTAGCCCGCTGTCGACGCGTGGTCCTGTCGAGTATAAACACGAGCTTCAATATCAAAACAAAAGCATGCGTTGACGTATTCCATGCGAGAGAAGGTGTGCATTGAGGAGGAGGTATTGCTGTGAAGAGGGCCTCTTCAAGAGAGCAGCCGTTTGTGAGGGATGCAAATCCGATTGGTTCTAATACAATCTGCTCCTATTGGTTGAAATTTAGTCTAGCAACTTTCACACCTCCTAACATAACCAATCGAGCTTGCATCCCTCCCAAAAGAACCGGCCATCAGAGCGTAGAAGCAAGTGCGAAATAAAAGTAACGGTGCGCAGAAGCCGCTTGACACCGCAGATGTACCTACCTAAGTAGCATTTCTGACGGAAAAGAATTGTCCAGCCTTTGGGTCTGGCGCCGACCTTTGGCAGGTAGGTATCTGTTTCAACAGGCAAGGCCCTCCGTGGCCCCTCCGTAGTGCCAGCAAGACCAACCCCGGTCCTTGCTATTTCAGTGGGTTTTCTTCAGTGAAAAGTGTTTATTTAAATACTTTATATAATGCTCTTTTTAAAATTCGTGGCGCCGATAAACAATAGGCTAGTTACCCCTGTATCATTACTTTCACAAATTGAGGAATTAAATTTTTATTTTTAATCCTGCAAACTAATTTCATGCGTAATATCGTTAATGGAGGCAGTGAGAGCAAACAACGGACTAACCCACATTCGTTTCGAAATTGAGGTAATAGCAATTACGTATTCCAACTTGGAACCATATTCTTGAGCCCCATGTGCGCCACTATGGGGTGACTTACGTTAATATTGAGTTGTGGCATAAGGATATGTTGGTTGCTGATATTGGTCAGGCATTGGTGTAGGAGTAGGAGTACGAATATTGCTACGTGTAATTAATTGTTGGGAAATTAACGTGTGCGCCATGTCTAACTTCCCCATTTCGGCCACAAAGAGTGCATCATTAATGATACGTTCGGCCAGCAGCCTCTGCTCTCTGGGCATGTCCCGCAATTTCATTGCAACGTTTTTCCCGTAAACGTCAAAACGATCCTCCTGCGTTGTTAGACGTTTAAAATGTTGCTGTACAGATAAAAGTACATCACGCTGTAACGCAGCTTCTTCAGATCGTGTATTCTTCTTTGATTGTCTTGGCCGGTTAGTTTCGCTTGTAGATGCAGAGAGGATTGGAGGTGGATCTACTGAATGTTCATCCCTTTCTATGTCACATGATTCGACATCCGCGGTACAATCATCTGGATTGTGTTCAGCAGATGTTGTTTGCCCTGTGTTTTCCAGTGTGTGTTCCTGAAACAATAATATTTTCTGTTTTTAGTTTCCACGAACAACAGAAGAATGGAAGAATATAGCGAAAGTTTTTGAAGAAAGTTGGAATTTTCCACATTGTCTTGGAGCGATTGACGGAAAATATATCGAAATTATTCCTCCAAATGGAAGCGGGACAGAATTTTACAACTACAAAGGTCGACACAGTATGGTTCTATTAGCAATAGTGGATGCAAAATATCAATTCCTCATGTGCGATTTTGGTACAAACGGCAGAGTTTCGGATGGAGGTGTTCTTCAAAACACCAAATTCTATGAAAAACTTCAGGACAAGCTCTTAAGGATCCCAATTGAAGAGAATATCAGAAACACTTCTAGGAGTTTGCCTTACGTTTTTGTAGCCGATGATGCCTTTCCATTGAGAGTGGATATGATAAAACCGTTTAGACAAGCAGATCTAATTTGCCAAGAAAGAAAAATTTATAATTACCGCGTATCGCGAGCGAGACGTATTGTTGAAAACGCGTTTGGCATCATGGCCTCACAATTCAGAATTTTTCACACACAAATTAATATAGCACCAGAAAAAATGGAGTCTGTTGTAATGGCAAGTTGTGCATTACACAATTTTTTAATGAAAACGGTGGCGAATTCTTACTCGCCTCCAGATTGTTTTGATCGAGAAAATACAGACGATGGGACTACTGTGTCGGGATTTCATACAAGCAATTCTAATATGGAAAATTTGAATCAAAGAAACTCGGGAAATGTGGCTAATGATGCTAAAAAAGTTAGAGAAAATTTTATGAATTATTTTGTAAATGAAGGTGCAGTTCCATGGCAAAATAACTTCATTACTTAAATTTAATGCGTTTACTGTAATCATTTGCTGTTTCATTCCACGCGAAATCGGACACTTTTCGGAGTAACATTTCGGATGTTGGTGAAACTTGAATATGTTGTAGTCTTTAGTGAGATATGGAATCGTATCTCGAAGGGTTTTCCAAAATTTTTACAATTGTGGATCTTACATCTCTTTGAAATATAGAGGTGACCTTTTTCCAATAAATTATAACTCTTCAACTAAGAAAGTGATAGAAATGAGCTTTTTGGAGCTCACAGTGGAGACATGAGAGTACTTAATAAAAATGGACACGTTTTCAAAACTACGAACACTTTAAAATTGGCCAAATGAAAATTAATTCAATGTGACGCTGCGTCAAAGCACACCGGCTCGCCTGGCTGAGCCGTGCAGTACAAACAGTGGCTAGGCGGCTATACCTGCCATTTTTATACAATGTTCTTGCAAATGTTATATATTTGGAGAAAAAATGAAAACAGAGAACTTGTACTCTTTTTTATACCCAATATAATACGTAATGTCAATTTTTTGTATTCCGATTATTTTGCGCAAAGCGACGGTGAGTTTCATTTTTCCTTTAATAAAATGCTATATATTTTTTCACATGATATGAAAGCGATTATCAAGACAGAATTTAACTATGTAGCATACATGGCCTTCAAGGTTACACTAGGTGTGGAATGAACGAAATAGATTCAAAATATTTGATATATAGATAGTTGAATAAAAAAGGTTAAGTCTATTGTGACGTCCCACGAATTTTCGCGCGCAATTATTCTAACAATTTCATAACCCACTCTACAACTCCACCCGAATCTCATCAAACCACGACTCTTACCCCTTTTCCCGATCACTGACCGCCTTGGCGATGTACCTTAGCGGTCCCCATCTCAAGACGATCAACCATCGAATCTATACAAGTCCCTCGCCTCACAAATCTCTTAAATCGAGACCACGTCTCACACCCTCTAAATGACCAAAGCAGTCAAACCCACCAACGTTCCTTTCCTATTAAAACACCCAAAATCCATCCGAGGAGTTGAGCCCCTCAAATTCACGTGTATAAAAACCCCGGAAGGATAATCGCGAGGATTATTTGGCGTACGTGCCGAAAATGCGAGTCTAAATATAGATCAACCTTTGGCCCTTACAAAAACCCCGGAAATGTTTCTGCTACGCATAAGGGTAACTATGTCAAGGTGCATACTGCGCACGCCCCTTCATACTGAAAAGACTGTAACTAGTATAAATACAAGGAACCGCGAGAGCTCCTTCTTCTTAGACGACAATAACAGCGCAAGCTTTGTCTGCGATAACTATTGAAGTTTCACTAAAACTAAATTCAGCGTTAGTATAACGCATATTATAAATTCTGTGCTCTACGACAACTACTGTAAGCATTTTTCATTAACCATTATTAATACGGTATATCATCCCCATCATATTATTGTGTATTTCTATTCTTATTGCTTATCATATTATTTTGTATTACCATTCTTATTGCTTATCATATTATTGTGTATTACTATTCTTATTGCTTTGTCTTAAACTACGCTGATTGCGTGCACTTATTATATTGTCTTGTTACGTTTATTGCTCTTATTGCTAACGTAACAAATCTTCATGCTTTATCCAAACTATATTTGGCTTATAAACTTGTAACTCACATTCATACTCTCGTTTCATTGTAATAACCACTGATATAATCATTATGTGCTATTGATTATCGTGCCACGCATTACTATAAAGACCAACCACTATCGCTCTACAGTGCATGGCTTACTCGTGGTTTATCTGAATAAACAATCTTACTTTAAATCACGCTTAGCTTTATTGTATCGATCCCACGGCTACGAAGATCCATACATCCTAACGAGCTGCCGCGACAGCTGATCACGGGCAACGACCGCGGAAAGTATCTCTGTGTTTACTAACTTACTTTTACATAGATTTCGCTCAACCGTATGACTAGCCGAATTTCACAGAGTTATTACGTGTCTTTTATAATAAAGCCACGATAAAACCGATTTCCAACCCAAACCAAAACAAGTGCTCTAACGGGTGTCTCCCCAATACAAACCAGTTATTAAGCCTTCCCTGGTCGATTAGTGTGCAGAATTAATATTCTCGCCTGCCGTTCGAGACGATTAGTGTGCAGAATTTCACATTCTCGCCTGACTGTTCCGAGTGGTTAGTGTGCAGGGTTTCACATTCTCGCCTGACTGTTCCGAGTGATTAGTGTGCAGAATTTCACATTCTCGCCTGATTTTCCTAAAAATCCTCAGTCTCCTGAATTACACATTCTCGCCTGCCGTTCGAAACGATTAGTGTGCAGAATTTCACATTCTCGCCTGACGTTCGAAAGGACTTGTGTGCAGAATTTCGTCATTTCACACCTGACTCTCTCGCCTCCCGGTGCGCTAGAATATAGATTCGCGCCTGGGTTTTATTTTATTTCCACTATGTCATTTGTCCCCTAAGTCCTTAACCCGGGACGTGACATAATTTTGGTGACAGCGGTGGGACACGTATACTGTTGAAAGAATAAATTCTTGAACATACGGTGCCCACAAAGACCCGATATCTAGCATGTGCATTCAACGCCCAAATAGAGGTGAATCGTCCTACCGGAGCCGCAGATTACAGAGCATTTCGGCATTTTTGAATACGTTGATCTGCGTTTCGGGGGGCAGAGCGACCACTGCAGAAGGTGACGAGATTTGTTTAAGTTGCTCCCATCGGGAACCAACAGATACGGTAGAAGAAAAGTAGAGAAGGACGAATTAAACATGTCCGTGTACGGCGAGACCGACGACTCTTGCGTAATGGACCAAGACGCGGGCCCCCTCCCTAATAGCATAGACATCGCGACCGCTGAATTAATAGAGGAAGTGCAATTATTGCGGGAAAAGCAAGCTAAAATTGAGAGCTTGCACGCGAAATATGTCGTAAGCCCGCAAACAAACACGCGTTCGGACGTGGCCGCCGGTTCAGACGACCTCACGTTGGAAGGTCTTTCCGAGCAGCTGCAAGCTATACAAGAAATGATGGGAAAACTTCTTGCACCCCCGCCAACGGCAAACAATTTTGCTACTCCGGGTTCCTCCCGTTTCGATAGGAAACCAATATTAAATTTTAATAATGTTCCGGACCAAGGTCCATCGCCCCAGATCACATTAAAGGACGCCGTAGAAACAGTCCCAAAGTTTAACGGTTACAATATACCCGTTTTGCAATTCGCGAGAGCCTGCAATAGGGCTAAGGCTTTGGTTCCCCCGCAAGCCGAACCCCAGTTAGCGAGGTTGTTGCTAAATAAACTGCAAGACCACGCATACTTGGCCGTTGAGGATTGGGTCTTTGACTCCGTAAGTGACTTAATCAAACGACTTAAACGTACCTTCTCCCCCGATAAAACGTCGGACCACTACCGTGGGGAACTAGCAAATGTTATTAAAGGATCCAATGAACACATATTGGAGTACATTTCACGCGTTAAAGACCTCCGATCCGCCATCTTAGAAGAAGACATGGAATATTACCGCGACTTCGCACGAACTCAGGACGTAGATCGCCTAACCTTAGATTCGTTCGTTGATGGTCTTCCACCTCACGTAAGGACAAGATTACAACAACACAAATTCCAAACGATCGACGAAGCGTTCAATCTGGCTGTCCTTGTGGACAAAGAGATTGACAGGGACAGTCTCCGATTCCCCGAACAGAAGACTCCCAAACTAACCTGCCAGCTTTGCGACAAAACAGGTCACGACGCACGGTCCTGTTGGAACAATCAAGGTTCAGCCTCCCAGACTCCCGAGAGACACCCTCCAAACCGCGTTGCGGAATATGGGTACCAAGCACCCAAACCTCAGGTCACCTACCGGGACCAGTCTCGACCTCCACCTCCCAGGCCGACGGAGCTGCGAATCTGCGGATATTGTAAGAAGCCCGGACACCTGATTTCGGAATGCAGAAAACGCATCCTCGCTATCAAGGAAGATCCTAGAGCCTTGTGGGAAACGAAGTCGGGAATTCCTCCTCCGAGCGCCGATGGATGCGAACTGTGGAACGAGCCAAACAAAAACGTACCCACTTACGATACACCCGAAGGCACTAGCGGTATCATAAGAGTCGTTACACTGCAATTAAATCCAGCCGTGCTACGGGCGAGCTCAAAATCCTCCTTTTCCATACATGCAGTTAAGCCGGATTTAAAGGAAAAGTATACGCCGCGACTCAATCTAGGGTCAGTAATTCACGCCGGTAATACCCTTGTCCGCAATCAGGATGGCATTGCCCACCTGCAAATTATAAAATCTAACGAGATTGACACACCACACACAATACCCGCCGTTGAATTAAAGGAATTCGACTGGATAATCCCGGAACCCAAACAGGTACGACCCAAAGAGACTACGACGCCGACAGGCATTAAACCCATCCCTTACCTATTGACAAACAAGTCCTTCTTAGCCCAGGATCCTACGATCCACCACTTCGAGGCACCCACGAAGGTGCACTCATCCTCGCCCCCTGCGCATTACGCCAAATCAATCTTCCCCAAAAACTCCCCAAGGTCTCTTGTGGTTTCGTCTGAAACGGAAATACCGGAAAATTCTGCGGAAACCCTTTCACGGACGGAAAAAACACTTCAGTCAATCTCCAAACAGCACCCGAATACCGGGAAAAGCAAAAAGGTCGCAGACGCTGCACCTCGCACACCAGGATTAACCGGATATCACAGAAAATTTATCCCAGAATCTTCTAGAACTGCTCGCCCGTTAACCCAATTATTGAAGAAGGACACAGCATTTGACTGGGGATCGTCCCAACAAACCGCTTTTAACCACTTAAAGTCAGTATTGCAGAAGGAACTCATCCTGCAATGCCCGAATTTTGAACTGAAATTCCACATCACTATAGATGCTTTATCCCATACTTCGCCTGCAGTGGAGGCATGCTCCAAACGACCATGCGAAAAATCTGACGACGACTTGGAAAACAGGCCCAATAAACCAAGCGACCCCAAGAGGCCTCGGTTCTCCTATTCACCGATCCATGTGGCACCGAGTGGAAGCAACTCCGTCGACACTGCAACACCCACATCCAACGCTCACCTAGAAAAAGAATCCAAAAGGATTCAACCGCACAGAAAGATGCGCCGGAAAATATCACCTGTAGAAATTCCACCAAATCCCTACCAAGAAAATATATGTGAACGAATGCCTACAAAAACAAAAGCGGGCAACACTTACAAAATACCCATGTAGGGTTTATTCATAAAATATTTTGTGTGCGTGCTTCTCAGCCTATGCACATTTATTAAGGTAGCTGACGCATTTATTAAAAGATTCATTTGTCACTTCGGAGCTCCTGGAGCCATCCTCACTTGCCAAGCAGCAAATTTTACTGGCAATTTCACGAAAGCAGCACCGTGGAAATGGAAAGTCCAACAATTCCGAACCACAGCCTTTCACCCACCGTCTAACGACTCTTTAGAAAGATTGCATCTCGTTTTGACCCAATATATAAAATTATGACTCCCTCCCCTCCAACGTCAGTCACCTGAGAGCAGCTCCAGGAGGCCATTACCCCTTCGCCCCATACAGACCCCCTTTCACGAATAATCAAACCCATCCCACACCATATATATTTTTATTTTCCTTTCACGTAAGCAACAGTTTCAATCAAACTCATTTAATCCTCAATAAAAAAAAAAAAAGTTCAAATCAAATACAAAAAAAAAGTTCAAACCAAATCCACCCTGCTCCTTACGGAGAAGAAATGCGCGCATTTCTTCATATAAGGGGGGAGGTGTCACGTCCCACGAATTTTCGCGCGCAATTATTCTAACAATTTCATAACCCACTCTACAACTTCACCCGAATCTCATCAAACCACGACTCTTACCCCTTTTCCCGATCACTGACCGCCTTGGCGATGTACCTTAGCGGTCCCCATCTCAAGACGATCAACCATCGAATCTATACAAGTCCCTCGCCTCACAAATCTCTTAAATCGAGACCACGTCTCACACCCTCTAAATGACCAAAGCAGTCAAACCCACCAACGTTCCTTTCCTATTAAAACACCCAAAATCCATCCGAGGAGTTGAGCCCCTCAAATTCACGTGTATAAAAACCCCGGAAGGATAATCGCGAGGATTATTTGGCGTACGTGCCGAAAATGCGAGTCTAAATATAGATCAACCTTTGGCCCTTACAAAAACCCCGGAAATGTTTCTGCTACGCATAAGGGTAACTATGTCAAGGTGCATACTGCGCACCCCCCTTCATACTGAAAAGACTGTAACTAGTATAAATACAAGGAACCGCGAGAGCTCCTTCTTCTTAGACGACAATAACAGCGCAAGCTTTGTCTGCGATAACTATTGAAGTTTCACTAAAACTAAATTCAGCGTTAGTATAACGCATATTATAAATTCTGTGCTCTACGACAACTACTGTAAGCATTTTTCATTAACCATTATTAATACGGTATATCATCCCCATCATATTATTGTGTATTTCTATTCTTATTGCTTATCATATTATTTTGTATTACCATTCTTATTGCTTATCATATTATTGTGTATTACTATTCTTATTGCTTTGTCTTAAACTACGCTGATTGCGTGCACTTATTATATTGTCTTGTTACGTTTATTGCTCTTATTGCTAACGTAACAAATCTTCATGCTTTATCCAAACTATATTTGGCTTATAAACTTGTAACTCACATTCATACTCTCGTTTCATTGTAATAACCACTGATATAATCATTATGTGCTATTGATTATCGTGCCACGCATTACTATAAAGACCAACCACTATCGCTCTACAGTGCATGGCTTACTCGTGGTTTATCTGAATAAACAATCTTACTTTAAATCACGCTTAGCTTTATTGTATCGATCCCACGGCTACGAAGATCCATACATCCTAACGAGCTGCCGCGACAGCTGATCACGGGCAGCGACCGCGGAAAGTATCTCTGTGTTTACTAACTTACTTTTACATAGATTTCGCTCAACCGTATGACTAGCCGAATTTCACAGAGTTATTACGTGTCTTTTATAATAAAGCCACGATAAAACCGATTTCCAACCCAAACCAAAACAAGTGCTCTAACGGGTGTCTCCCCAATACAAACCAGTTATTAAGCCTTCCCTGGTCGATTAGTGTGCAGAATTAATATTCTCGCCTGCCGTTCGAGACGATTAGTGTGCAGAATTTCACATTCTCGCCTGACTGTTCCGAGTGGTTAGTGTGCAGGGTTTCACATTCTCGCCTGACTGTTCCGAGTGATTAGTGTGCAGAATTTCACATTCTCGCCTGATTTTCCTAAAAATCCTCAGTCTCCTGAATTACACATTCTCGCCTGCCGTTCGAAACGATTAGTGTGCAGAATTTCACATTCTCGCCTGACGTTCGAAAGGACTTGTGTGCAGAATTTCGTCATTTCACACCTGACTCTCTCGCCTCCCGGTGCGCTAGAATATAGATTCGCGCCTGGGTTTTATTTTATTTCCACTATGTCATTTGTCCCCTAAGTCCTTAACCCGGGACGTGACACTATACTTCAAAAAGGTGTAAGATCAATAATTTTTAAAATTTTGGAAAATCCTTCGAGATATAATTATATATCACTAAAGACTACAACATATCAAAATTTCACCAACATCCGAAATGTTACTCCGAAAACAGTCCGATTTCACGTGGAATGGCTATACCCAACTGTATCTAAAATTTACACTTGTTTATTTTGTGTACAATGTGCACATTCTTCAAATATAATATGCATAAAAAAATTCTTTTATTGAACTTACCTCGATCCCGATTTCGTCGCCGTCGCTTTCAATATTCGACCGAGAGTTTCTTGGAGTTTCCTGGTCATTTAAAAAATTTAGGTCGGTGAAGTACCATAATGTAGGTACGTACACATCGTCCGCACCCGCTCCTGTCCTCGTAGAGGCCCTTATTTTTTTCAGCTCCTTCCGATAGGCGCTGCGCATATTATTAATTCTTGTCACTACACTTTTTCTGGTGGTGGATGGCTCAATTTCTTTTAATTTGGCGATTAATTTTTAATACGCAGCACTTCTTCGATCACGATCGCGATATTGTTCTGTATTTGTTTTCCATAGGCATGGTTCACTTCTATATATTATTACAAATTCCTCTATACATTTTCTGTGCCTAGCAGAAAGTGATGATGCCATTTTCTGTTATAATTAATTATTATAAAAAGCACTTGGTGTCGTCACGATTGCTAGTTGATGCAGAACTGACGCTCGACAGTCTTCCGATCTTCCGAGAAGACGGCCGCGGTTGAAAATGTGCGGTGGTTAACTGAACTAACGAATATTAACCAATCATGTAATTTACCGAACGCCAATCGCGCCCCCTATTTCTTGCGCCCTTGGCGTGGTTTCCGGAAACGGGGGTGCGATTTTAGCGGGAGCTTCGGTCCCAAGCGCGTGACGTGGCCGGTTGCAGGTTGCAGGCCACCAGGCCTGCATTGTCGTGGGCCCATCACAAACTCCATAATACAACAATTAAAGGTAATTAGTTAACTTACGTTGTGAGTCAAGAAGTGGCGGCCCGCGTCGGTTTCGGAGGGTTATCATAGTTATATAATACCTACAACCTTTGAAAAAGATCGAGTCCCTGAAGCACCGTCGAAAACGTGCGGAAATATGTAGTAGGCGCGAAAAGACAGCGTACCTACCTATACTTACTTAAAAATGGTAACTTCCACGCGCGGAAAAACCAGACCTCAGCGAGTTTGACTACCAGGTACGGAGCTCGGCAGTGTCCCAACTTACCCAGGACCTCAGGGAAAAACCCGAAAGTATTTCCGAATCATTCTTCGGGAAACATTTGCCTACCTCAAGCATGCACAGGACCCCCAATTCCGGGCGCGAGCGCACATTCGAGCTCGTCGTAGGACAAGCGAGTCCGCCACGGAGTAGGGAGCATCACAGGCTGCCGCAGGGGTTTCCAGAGTTTGTCGCTTGGAAAATAAAGCACATTTTGGGGAATTTTTGAATGAAAAGTATTGAGTATTATAATTCCAATCTCTGTACTTTTATTAATTGAAATTTGAAAAATGTGGTCAAATTTTTGTATGATAATAGTAATTTGGTTCAAAGTTATAATGGTAGTAGTAAGAGGGGTTTGAAAAAAAGTTTGATGCTGGCGAGCATGATTTTGGCTGTCGTAATCATCTGAAACATAAAACGTACCATTTTTCTTAATCTCCACAAGTGTGGTTATCGTATGAACTTTAGTTCATGTTGAATGAATAATGTTGAAAAGCCCAAAAATTGTTGTATTTCAATTGAAAACATTTATTTTTTGAAAAAGCATTTGTTATTCTTCTGTGTTGTAAATTTGGATTTTTGCAAATAATTACGATAACCACACTCATATAGATTAAGAAAATTTTTCCGCTGTATGTTTCCGATGACTACGACAGCCAGAATCATGTTCTCCAGCAACAAGCTTTTGTAAACCCTTCTTATTGCTACCATTATAACTTTGAACAAAATTTTTATTATTATTATTATATATACAAAAATTTAAACCTTTTTCAAATCTCAATTAACCCTCCGTATCCTATGCCTGAGTTAATTTTAGCCCACCGCTTGAGATCGCTAACGCACACAGTGACGCAGCTGTGTATGCCAGTCGCGGCCAAGCGATCATTTACCTGTCGGGGTTGTCGTAAAAGCATAAACGGGACCTTTCCGGTGATCGTGTTGGGGCAACAATAAGCTCGAGACAATACCATATTTTCCTTGGAGAAAACAAAATGTGTCCAGAGAGAATGGTAATTAGCGCGCATTGAAAGGATTCTTCTGCTTAGGACTTTTATGAGTAACGACATGATTGGTACCTCTCCTATTGTAAAGCACTAAAGCGATCACGAAAAAGGTAACCTACGTTCCGTACAGAACGAATACCAGTGTATGGTGGCCTAATGGTATGTTCCCGAATGCCAAAAGACATTATACAAAACTAAATTTGTGGACCATAAACAGGGGTTAAATTGGAAAATAGATTTGGACGGTTATAGTTACTGTGGAATAAAAATGATTCCACGATTAATAAATATTAACAAATTATACATAGAAATATATGTATATTCACGTATGGATCTAATATTGGACCAATTTTATAAAAGGTATTCTGTTTTAAAGGGTATCCGAATACTTTTGTGGCCCACTGTATATGTATATATGTTATTAGATATCTTCAAATGAAAATACTCAAATTTACGTATGCGAATTTGTTAAAATTTTCTGAATATAATATAAAATTCTGTACGTTTTCGTTTGGTCCTGTATATCTATCGCGAGTATGCTTGTAGTTGTAACGGGCATACGGCCTTTGTAGTCATAGAGTTCCCCACCACGAGACCTTATACCGAGGAGTGGGGGATGAGCATACCACTGTCGAGCTCGGGGGCGCACCGACTGCCCCAGGGCAGATTTTAGTGTGCACCCCTGGCCTTTTTTTTTTTTTATAGAGTGGAAAAATGCATTACGCATACCCCGACAGTTGTGTCGGGGTTATGTGGGACTACTCGCGGAAGTGCGAGCTACCCACTAAAAAAACCACTCTGAATGGCCTCCTAACAGGCCCCATGGCGGCACCCGGGACTTCTGGTGTAGTACTTCGGGTGCCGCTACCACCCACGAGGTGGTGAGGCCCCTCCATTCTGCCCTGAGGGGCAGATACCAAATCAAACGGCGCGCGCAACCCTTAAGACGGGTGCGCAAGCGCCCCTATTATTAAAACCAGTAAAAGAGGGGGGGGGGGGCCGGGTGTAAAAGGCCCGGCCCAGTGTGTATGCACGCAAAACGCGACATGCACACACACCTACCCACCGATAAAAAATTCACGGAATAAATACGCGGATAAAACCATAGGCGGACAACACACACACACATTCACACCAACACACCGGAATAAATACGCGAGCCGCAGCTAATAACCACACTGTTAGAAAGCTTTTAGAAAGATCGGCGCCAAAGACTGCATGAGTGATTTCTAGCACGGCGAAGAGTCTTAATCTATTTTAACACTAGGATTTACAAAACGTTCACTAATACTCTTAGATTTAATTCTGTACAACGTTACAATAAACAATACACTATTTACAATCACGATAACTATTATTTAATAACGTGGCTTAACGCAAGCAGGCGCGTAAAGCCAGAAAGCACTGTAGCGAGTTACCGAGCAAGGCGTAACTTGACTAAGCGTGAAATCAAAGCGGGTAGCGTGAGTAAAAGCGTGTATACTGAAGCAAAGCTGCGAACAGATAGTAATCCAGGAAACCGCCGTCGATTTCCTGGAAGGAAGAGCCGTCCCCTTCCATAGATCGCGAATCGAGGGAAGGGGCCGATCGCCGCTCCACATGAGTCAGCGGGCCGGGCCACGAATCGCCTAATTGTTAGCGATTCTGGAAGATGGCGCAAGAATACAGATTTTCTTGAACATTTACTCCCCGGCATTCATCGCCCGATGAATAATTTGAAGTTTGCTGGTGATCGATGCGTCGGTCGATAGGGCGTGGTCCGAGCGCGTAGCAGTGGCGCCGCTGGGCTCATGTGGAGTGGCAATGCAGATGGAAACGGTGAGTGCGATCTAGTGCGCAGTGACATTTGTGGGTGTGGTGCGTGATCCTAGGCCTGTATACACGGTAAGAAGACAAGCTTAGTAATTGGTCGGACAAATTCAGACAGTGCAGTTTTAACCGTTACAACGCGCGTTAACCCGTCGGACCCGGCATGCAATCGAATAACCCTGGCCAATGGCCACTGTCCAGGCGACGTCAGCTCGGATTTAATTAGACACAGATCACCGATCTGGGGCTGCGGATGTTGTTGCGTCCACTTGTTGCGAGCCTGTAATGCCTGGAGGTATTCCGCTGTCCACCGCTTCCAGAACTGCAACCGCATTTGTTGCAGGAGGTGCCAGCGAGAAAGCCGAGATTGTGGTACGCCATCAATTTCGGGATCAGGCAAACTGAGGAGTGGTTCGCCGATGAGAAAGTGCCCTGGTGTCAGGGCATTCAGGTCCTCAGGGTCGTCGCTGATTGCCTGCAGAGGCCGAGAATTCAGGCAAGCCTCGATTTGGGTGAGTAGCGTTGTCATCTCCTCGAACGTAAGATGCTGGTCGCCCACCACACGGCGAAGGTGATGCTTGGTGGACTTTACGGCTGCTTCCCAGAGTCCTCCGAAGTGAGGAGCAGCAGGAGGGTTGAAGCGCCACTCAATGCCATCCCTTAGCAGAGTAGATCGGATGATCTCCTGACTGTCATCGAGGTGCGCCAGCATTTCCCGCAGTTCACGGGCAGCTCCCATGAAGTTAGTTCCCCGGTCACTCTGGATGACGGTGCAGAGTCCTCGTCGGGATGTAAAACGTCGTAGAGCAGCTAGGAAGGCTTCGGTACTGCAATCTGAAACCAACTCTAAGTGAACCGCACGAGTACACAGGCATACAAAGAGAGCCACATAGCCCTTGTGTGTACGGCGTCCTCTTCCCCGTATGGCCAGAAGCGTGAGAGGTCCAGCGTAGTCGACCCCCACATGTAAGAAAGGGCGGGCTGGAGTCACCCTGGATCCGGGTAAGTCTCCCATAAGTTGGCTTCCTGTGGTCGCTCGCCATCGGGTACAGGTGACGCAGCGGTGAATCAGGGCCTTGATTCGCTGTCTGCCCTGCGGAATCCAATATCTCTGTCTCAAGTTGGACAGAGTTAGCTGCGTTCCTCCATGCAGCGTGCGCTGATGGGCCTCATCAATCATTAATTCCGTCAGTCTATGGTCATTTGGGAGAATGACCTGATGTTGAGCGTCCAAAGGCAGCGTTGAGTGTCGCAGTCGACCCCCGACTCGCAATAGACCCTGATCGTCCAGGTAAGGATGCAGAGTTAGCAGCTTGCTGCGTCTTGGTAGCGGAAGTCCTTGTTCCAGCTGCTGGATGTCAGCTGCGAACGTTTGATGCTGGGCAAGACGGAGCCATCGGGTCCGGGCTGCCTCTATTTCTGCAGGTGTCAGGTACTCTCCTCGCGTAGCTGTTGAGTGTTGTGGGAGCCACCGCAAGCACCAGGCGGTGGTTCTAAGGAGAGAAGATATACATGAGTGCCTGTTTAAAATCTCCTCTCCATGGGCAGGATCACCCGAAGCCGACATGATGGCAGTAGTTCTGCTCTCGAGGTTCGTTGACGGCACAGCAAGCTGCTCCTCATCGTCCCATCCTGATGATGAAGTTAGCCAGGAGGGTCCGGTCCACCATAGGTTGAAGTCTGGTAGTTGGTTGGGAGCGAGTCCTCTCGAAGCGCAGTCTGCTGGATTGTCCTGGCTGCAGACATGGTGCCAGTGAGCATCAGGCAGTGCGAGCTGGATCTCCGACACGCGATTGGCCACGTATGTCTTCCAGCGTGCCGGGTGGCCTTGGATCCATGAGAGAGTGATGGTAGAGTCACTCCACAAGTGAACAGCACTGTTCTCCAATTCCAGGTTCTTGGAGGTGAGCGTCGCTAGGCGGGTCAGCAAGGTAGCAGCACAGAGTTCGAGCCGTGGTAGTGAGATTTTCTTCAACGGAGCCACCTTGGTCTTAGCCGTGACCAACTGGGTCCGGATAGCGCCATCGCAGTCCACCACTCGGAGGTATATCACCGCTGCATACGCTCGCTCCGAAGCGTCGGCGAAGCCATGAAGTTCTAGGCGCTGAGGTGACCGGCGCAGGCCGAGCCAGCGAGGAACGACGATGCGGTTTAGTTCTGGTAGTTCGCTAAGGAAGTGACGCCAGTAGTCGGTCTCAGTCGACGGGAGAGGGGTATCCCAATCTAAATTGATAAGCCACAATGATTGCATGAATATTTTGGCGTTGACCGTTACCGGAGATACCAGGCCTAGTGGGTCAAATATTTTAGCAATCTTAGATAGGACCGTTCGCCGCGTCACTTCGGAGTCCGGTTGGATTGGCTGTACTCGGACCCTGAAGCTATCATCGGCTGGACTCCAGTGGACACCCAGGGCTTGGTGGGTTTCGCCAACCTGCCACTTGCACTCCGGGATAGCGTCGCCGGTAGGGACTTGCTCCATCAGTGCCGATTCGTTGGACGCCCATTTCCGTAAGTTGAAGCCGCCCGCCGTGCAGAGTTGACGTAGGTCCTCTTGCAGTTCGAGAGCCTCCTGCACGGAGTCAGCACCGGTCACGACGTCATCCACGTACACGTCACGCTCCATGATGGCCGCCGCTCTTGGATGTCGAGTTCGTTCATCGTCAGCCAGTTGCTTCAACGTCCGAATAGCAAGGTATGGCGCACAGGCTAGGCCGTATGTTACCGTGTTGAGGGTGTAGGTGTCAATGTTCATATCTTCCCTTTCTCTCCACAGAATCAGTTGAAATTGGCAGTCGTCCGGATGGAGCAGTATCTGCCTGTACATTTTTTCAATGTCTGCGGTGAGGCAGACACGATGTATTCGCCAACGTAGCACGAGTTGGTGCAGACTTGGGAGAAGATTAGGTCCTATCATCAGTCGCTCGTTCAGGGAATGACCAGATGAGGTGACGTATGAGCCGTTGAATACCACCCGCAGTCTAGTGGTTGTACTGCTCTCCTTTAGTACTCCGTGATGTGGCAAATAGAAAGCTGGCCCTGTAATGTCCTTACGAACTTTGGTCATGTGCGCGAGTTGCATGTACTCACGCATAAATTCTCCGTAGGCCTGCGCGAAGACGAGATCCCTGCGGAATTTGGCCTCCATCCGTAGCAGCATGCGTTGGGCTCCGTGATGGGACTCGCCGAGCTCTCGATCGATGTGGAATGGGAGTCGGACCATGTATCGACCGGACGGTAACCGCTGGTGAGTGGTCCGATAATGATCCTCGCAGCTCTGTTCTTCAGCAGTGTAGGCTGGTGTCGTCATAACTTCCTCCTGTTCCCAGAATTTACGTACTAGCGGTACGAGCTCCTCCGCCGTGCATTGGAGTGTCGCGAGAGGATGGCTGTTGATCCCGTTTTCCCTCTGTCCCTTCGTGGCTGGCCCTGACACGATCCAACCCAGCGTCGTGTTCTGGGCCATGGGTTCACCGATGTCACCTTTAATGAGGCCGTCCCGTAGTATGAGCGCATAGGCATCAGCTCCCAGCAAGAGATCAATTTGCCCTTCTCCGTCATAGCTGGGATCCGCTAATTGAAGTCCTTGGAGGTGAGTCCATGTCGAAACTCGGCCGCTGTGGCGCGGTTGGTACGCGGTAATTCGTGGCAGTACCAAAGCCTCGATTACGTGACGCTTCGTAGTATTCGTGTGTGCGGTGAATTTCAGCTGCACCTTTCCTCGGACCCGCTCTGGAAGTTGCTTCCCGACGCCGACGAGACGTACGTTGGCTGATTTCCGCGGGAGCCG
The DNA here is from genome assembly GCA_910592295.1 of Andrena haemorrhoa. NCBI lineage: Eukaryota > Metazoa > Arthropoda > Insecta > Hymenoptera > Andrenidae > Andrena > Andrena haemorrhoa. The sequence continues at coordinate 24,703,783 of OU342942.1, forward strand.
TAACTGTTGAGCCAGTGCGGCGGTGATCAGGGACACCTCACTCCCTTGATCAACGAGGGCTCGTACAATTCTGAAATCACCGTCGGGTGTCAGTACCTTTACGCGTGCAGTGGCCAGGAGCACAGCAGGTAGGGAGCTTGATGCACAGCTGGAGGCATTGGCACTAACCTCTTCGACGGTGCTGGTAGTAGCGCCGTCTTCATGGATGGTGGTGTGATGCTTCCCGCTGCACAGCTGGCACCGTTTATCGGAACCGCAATCCGTCACTTGATGGCGCCCGAGACAATTGTAGCACAACTTCGCTGTCAGTAATGCGTCACGACGTTCACGCACTGTTTTTGCCTTATAGTCTTCGCAGAAGAGCACAAAGTGATCGCCTCCACACAACCCGCACTGTGCTCGAGGGCGTTTGTCCTTAGTGACCTGCAACACCTTGGCTGACTTCTGGCCCCCGGCAGATTTAGTCGCGTGTCCCTCAGGTTGGCGTTTAGATTTGCCTCCTTCTAACGCTCCGACGGTGATAATCCGGTTTTTTATAAACGCCTTTAGCTCCTCAAAAGTCGGTGGTGTAGTCTTGGCTCCGAGCTGAGTTTCCCACTCTCGTCGTGACTGCTGGTCCAGCTTCTCGACCAGCCAGTAGACTAACCAATCTCCCGAGGCATTAAATGGGCGTTCCATGGCAGCAAGGGCTTCGACGCAATCACAGAAGGTGAAGTAGAAGGTTTTGAGCTCCGTGGCCGATTCACGAGTGAGCGTCGGTAAGCCAAATATAGTCGCCATTTGCGCTTGTACTAGTAGCCTCTCATTTTCGTAATGATCCTGTAGCAGATCCCAAGCGCGGACGAACGTCGCAGCTCTCACAGGAAGATTCCTGAGGGCAAGGAGAGCGTCGCCCTTTAAGCAGCCCCGAAGATAATGCAAGCGTTCGGCGTCCGTAATGCTGCCGTCGCGGATGACGAGGGATCGGAAGAGATCGCGAAATTCTGGCCAGGATTCGTAATTTCCGTCGAACTCTGGCAGTGGTAGTCTAGGTAAGGAGGCCTTGGAATGCACGACTGTTGTCGCGGGGGTGCTCGCTATTGCCGATTCGGGGCGATCCGGAGTGAGCGATTGTTGCTTATCGACGAACATAGATTCTTGGATGAGGAACAGCTCCTCCGTCACTTCATAGAGTACCTCTTGAAAATAAGGTATTTCTCTCTGCTTCGGAGCGACCAGCGCAAGCAGCTGATCGTGTTGCTGGTCGAATTTCTTCCAATTTTGTCGCAGCATTTCCAACCGTGTCTCGACGGCCCCACGAGTAATGTTGGCAGATCCTAGTTTTTTTAGATTTTCGAAGGCACGAGAGATTCGGCGCACCAGCTCGTTTTGACTTTCAAGTAACGTATCCATTGTCCTCGGATATTCAAGCGCGCACAAGAAACGGCCGTTAAGGTCGCGCTGACTCGTTATGATATGACTCACTGTTTTGCAGGTGGAGGTCACGCGCGACGGTTACCGGCACTAGTCAACGGTCGCGAACTGTTTTCACAAGCGCTGATCCGGCTCGAAGGACCAAAAATGTTAGAAAGCTTTTAGAAAGATCGGCGCCAAAGACTGCATGAGTGATTTCTAGCACGGCGAAGAGTCTTAATCTATTTTAACACTAGGATTTACAAAACGTTCACTAATACTCTTAGATTTAATTCTGTACAACGTTACAATAAACAATACACTATTTACAATCACGATAACTATTATTTAATAACGTGGCTTAACGCAAGCAGGCGCGTAAAGCCAGAAAGCACTGTAGCGAGTTACCGAGCAAGGCGTAACTTGACTAAGCGTGAAATCAAAGCGGGTAGCGTGAGTAAAAGCGTGTATACTGAAGCAAAGCTGCGAACAGATAGTAATCCAGGAAACCGCCGTCGATTTCCTGGAAGGAAGAGCCGTCCCCTTCCATAGATCGCGAATCGAGGGAAGGGGCCGATCGCCGCTCCACATGAGTCAGCGGGCCGGGCCACGAATCGCCTAATTGTTAGCGATTCTGGAAGATGGCGCAAGAATACAGATTTTCTTGAACACACACACATACCCATACACGGAATAAATACGCGGCCAGTCACCACAGCTCACATACACACACACACTCACAAAAATGAGACACCCGGCAGAAAATCCCGGGGTCCCCGCAGCCAGTACAGTGTGTGGGAGCTACCACCACACTTACCCCTACCTCACCCTCTTTCTTTTTCTGGCCAGTCTGCGCCTGTCCAGCGCTTTCCGTGCCGCCGCCTCGCGGAGTGCCACCGCCCTTTCCTCCCGGCGTTGGCGGTCTACCTCCCTCTCCTTTGCTAGGCGGTCCGACATGACCTCCCCACAGAAGGCCCGAAAGCTCTCCCAGTGTTCTGGGGAGGCTGTAGCTCTCTCCATAAGTGTGGGCACCTCCAGTGGCGCCCCCAGGCCTGCCTCCAAGGTCGCACGTTGGGACGCGTACCCCGGGCAGACCATCAAGACGTGCTCTGCATCGTCCTGTGCGTCACCGCATTCCAGGCACGATGCTGCGGGCACCTTCTGGATCCTATACAGGTACTTACCGAAGCACCCGTGCCCGCTCATGATCTGCATCGTTAGATGGTCCGCCGCCACCGACGGGCCCGGGACCGACACAAATGTGTCGACACGGGGGACCAGGCGCCTAACCCAGCCGGTGGGTGGGGTACGGTCCCACGCCTCCTGCCATTCCACCATGGCCATCTCCAAAGCCCGCGCCTTGTGCTGTCGTATCCTTGCCTTTCTAAGGTCCGGGTCATTTCCCAGGACCGGGTCTGCCCTGTCCTCCGCCTTGGCGGTAAATACCGCTCTACCCATTTTGGCCTTGATATCTAGCGGCATCCGCCCTGCTAAAACGCAGAGGGATGCGTAGGCCACCGTCCTATAGGCCGCCGTCATCCTGGTAAGGGCGGTCCTCTGGGCCCTACGGAGTATCGCCCTACTGGCTTCGGTGTCCAGTGACGACGCCCATACTGGAGCTCCATAGAGAATGACAGATTCCCATACCGAGTAATAAAGCCTACGGGCATGAATTGACGGCCCTCGGGTGTTCGGGAGCAACGCGGCAAGGGCCCCAGAGACCTTGTCCGCTCTCGCCGCAACCATCTCTAGGTGGGGTCTATATGTCCGTCGAGCATCGAAGACTACCCCCAAATATTTCACCGCGGCAGAGGCGGTCACCTCCGCCCCCAGGATCGGTAGCTTGACAAATTTGTCCACTCTCTGTCCAGTGAGGAAAATGGCCTCCGTTTTCTCCACTGCCAGGGAGAGCCCGGTTCTGTCAAAGAACCCCCTGACCGTGGCCATCGCGGTCGTCATCATCTCGCCCAGTTGTGTCAGGTCCCTGGCTGATAGTAGGAGGGCAAGGTCATCCGCATATGCAACAGGACGAATGAACCTATTTCCTGTTAATTCGGCCAAGAGGCCATCATATACGACGTTCCACAGGAAGGGTCCTAAAACGGACCCCTGTGGAACGCCCGCAAATATTTCACGCACCACCGTACCCTCCGTAGAGTGTACGGTGATGCCTCTCCCGGAAAAATAGTCCCCGAGGACCGCGTGTGTGTAGGGGTCCACACCCCTCCTACTCAGCTCCCGAAGTATTACGGGCCATCGAAGCGTGTTAAATGCATTTCGCACATCGAGGGAGAGGAGGAGGCAAAGCCTTTGCTTCCTCCTACACCCTTCCGCAAAAATAGCTACCTCTGTAGCGGCCTCTACCGTACCGACACCCCGGCGAAAGCCAAACTGGCTGGAGTGGAAAGGATCCCTACCTAGCTGGAGTTCGATTATCCCCTTCATCGCGTACTCCCATACCTTCGAAAGGGCAGGGAGCACGGAGATGGGCCTATATGCCGAGGGGGATAAGGGATCCTTGCCCGGCTTCGGGATGAGGACGACCCTGGCCATCTTCCATCCCGCCGGTATCACACCCCTCGCCAGGGTGTCGGCAACCATGGCCCGAATGGCCTCTGGGTCCGCTCTGGCCGTGGATACCACGACCTCAGCGGGGACCCTATCAAGCCCCGGGGCTTTTTTCATCTTAATACAGGCTATCGCGCTATTTATCAATTCCGCGTTGACCTCCGGGGGGCGAGGAGGGGGCGCAAGCCATCGCCGCCAGCTGTCCTGACGTAGGACACGAGGGGGGATCGCCGAGGGCGCCATGGGGGGATGAGGCATGGAGGGGGGCGCCGGGGTTGTGGCGAATAGCGCGTCCAACGTGGACCCAACTTGGGCCCTGGACATCACCATCCGCGGCGCCTTACCCTCCAACCTAGCCATAACGATCTTATAAGGCTTCCCCCACGGGTCGCCATCCACGGTGCCACAGAGGTCCCTCCAGAGGTTTTCCTTGGACCGCCAGATGAGGACTTGGACCCTCCTTCTGGCCAAGGAGTACGCCCGCCTCAGATCATCGAGGCGGGGGTCGCCCCTCTTCCTCCTCCTCTGGAAGGCTCTCCGAGCACCGTGCATGGCCTGGCGGGCCTCAGCGATCTCCTCGGACCACCAATAGTTTGGCTTGCGGGTGCCTCTAGGGAGTGTTCTTTTTGGGAGGGTGTCCTCGCATACCTCCTCAAGGAGGCGCTGCAGAGCATCTGCCCTGGTGTCCCCAGGGTCCTCCGCCACGGGGGAGGGCCGCAGGTCCCGGAGAACCCGGTACCGCTCCACGGCCCTCACAGGGTCAAAATCCTTCGTTGAATAGGGGCTCCAGCCGCAGTTGTTGTGCGGCCCCCCTCCACGTGCCTTGGGCTTAGCCAACACGTGGAGAACGTACCGGTGGTCAGAAGCAGTGAAGTACCCAAGTACCTCACTCCTCCTGACCTGGCCGGCGAGACCCCTATCCATTGACATAACGTCGATGAAGGATGACCCTTTGTTCCGATGGAATGTAGCCCCCTGGCGGAGCCTTATGGGGACAAGGCCCAATCTGGCGAGGACACCCATGCATAGGTGCCCCCTCCTATCCGACCTCTTGCCACCCCACGCCGGGGACTTGGCATTGAGGTCACCTGCCAAAATTACCCCCTTACCCGGGGTCATTAATGTGTTCAAAATACCCTCGAGTTCCTCCATATAGCGGAGGAACTCAGGGCCCTTCTTACTGGGTGCACAATAGCAGCTGACCACCACTGCTTCACCCACCACGGCCGTGGCGATACCTTCAGCCCTCAGCGGTCGGGTAAGGGACGCAAATTTCCCGCTGAATCCTGTAATCCAGATCGCACAGTCCCCCGTCGCGTCATTTACCCACTCGGGTAGTTGCCTGAAGGGCTCCGAGATAATTACAATGTCTACGCTTAGCTGAGAGACATTCTGTATCAAAAGGTCCTGCGCCAATCTACATCGGTTGAGGTTCGCCTGAAGGACCTTGAGCATTATTTAACGGGCCCGTTTCTTCGGCCCCCCGTCGCCGGTACCCTTCTGGTTGCCGGGCATCCTAATGACGCCGCGACATGGGCCGCCTTCGGTCCCCTCACTCCCTCCGCTGTGCATATCACGCACCGTGGTGGGTTCTTGCACGCCGCAATGTTGTGGTCAGCTGCCCCACACTTTCTGCACCTCTCGGCGCCCCCCTGAACGGTCGGACATGCCGCTGCCAGGTGCCCCAGTTGGTGGCATGCAAAGCAGCGGACCGTTTTGGGGAGTATTTTGGCCCTAACCACCGTCAGCCCAGTTCTAAAACGAGTGTTGGCTCTAGTCTTCAGGAGGGCCGCCGGGACCTCCACAATCGCCAACTGGGTACCCCCGTAACCCACCCTCATAGTCCTGAGAACGAGGTTGCTTTCCTCTATTCCCAGGGCCTCACCCATATCCTTAAGGAGGGTGGCGGGGTCGACCATAGGGTCGATATCCCGGACCTCCACCGCCATTTTCTCTTGGAGGGGGATACTCGGGGCCTTCCCCTCCGTCGCCTTATTTAATTCGGCGGCTACCTTTACCGCGTCTGCCGACGCCGACACCTCCAACAAGACGTGGCCAAGGCGGGTCCTCTTGACTGCCCTGACCCCCTCCAGGACCTGTCGCCCCATTGTCACCACCGTCCTATATGTGTCCAGGTACGTGGACCCACTGTTCACCTTAATCAGGACGGCGGCAGGCCTCCTTCTCTCCGGCCTTTTCTTGGGCTTTCTCCTCTCCTCCCCCTCCTTACTCGTTGGATCCCCGCGTTGCTGTAGGGGTTGTCGTCTTTCCTGGGGGGGGGGGGGGGCTTACTAGGCCCGCCCTTTTGGGCGTTGGATGGGGTCCTCCATCCCGAGACCCCTGGTCCTGGTTGTGGCCACTGTGGTGGGGGGGGGGTCCTTGGATGTCCGGGGCCCGCAGCTCCAATGTGGTGGGCTGGCACTCCACCCTCCGGTTAGTTCGGGGGACAAGGGGGGGGGAAGGAGGTGGGGGGTTCGGAGTGCCGATCCCCCCTCTCCCCTCCCCTCTCCTCCTTCCCCCTCCTCTTCCTCTGCCTCTTCTCGACCACCGTGAAGGTATCGCTCCTCGCATTCGGGGTAGTCCCCTCCTCCCCCTGGTTCACCGCGCTCCCGATCGGAGTGGGGGGTATACCGATGGGCGTGGATGTGGATGTGGCTCCACCCCCCCCATCACCACCCATCACCCATCTCCTCTTCGGGAGTTCCGCCCCCTCCTGTGGGGACGTCCGGGGCCTCTTCTTTCTGTCCCCTTCCCCAACCTTCTCCTTTTCCCTACCCCTCCCTCCAGGTGGGGGCGGGGCAGGGGCGCTCGCGCCCACGGGGGGTGGGGCCTCCCACGCCTCCGTCTGCCCGCCCCAATCCCGGGTTTCCCTCCTTGCTACCGGGGGTATCGGGGGGGGGGGGGGCCTCAACGGTTCCGTCGACTCCTCGACTCTTACCTCCTTGCTTGCTGGTGCGGAGGACCATCTCGCGATGGCCACCGTGGCCATTGCTTCGGCAATGTCTGCCGCCGCCTTCGCACACCCCTTTGACATGGCATCTGCCGCCGAGGCCACCACGAGGTTCACCTCCCCGGCCTCCACGCGCGCCAGCTCCCCGCGCACCACCGACAAACCCGTGACGTACTCCGCTATCCTTGACAGGAGGCGGGCCACCTTCGAACCCGGGGACTCCAAGCCCCCCGGTCCCTGCTGCACCCCCTTGGTCCCCTTCTTACTCTTTTTCGGGGGGACGCCTACCGGGTGTGCAAATTCCCGGTTGTCACACTCGTTTGAGCCGGGCCCGCCGGGCCCGGCTCCCCTCCTTTCGACATCCACAATCCTCGACGTCGAGCTCGATCGCGGTCTAAGTTTTGGCCTTGGCGTCCGCTTGGTCGTAACCCGGGGGTCGGCCTCCAGGGCTTTCATGGCCAGGGGGGCCTTCCCCTCCTTCCCCACATCCTGCGACCCGTCAGCCAACGGGGGGATCCTATGTAGGGTCCTACCCTTTGGGATTTTATTCGCCGTCGGTGGCGTTTCCGGAATAAAATCCCCATCTATATCTATGACCTCCTCAGGAGGCCTGAGTCCCTGTGGTCTCGTACGGGGGGGGGGTATCGATCCCACCCACCGCCGTTATCTCCCGATTCATCCTCTCCCCCAGGGCCCCGACTTTCCGACCCTGTTGGGACTTGGTGGTCTTCGTCCCCACCCCTCCAACCCTCGGTTCCATCGCCCCTCCCGGCGTCGCAACCGCGTCATCCCCCCACGTTATCAGCGACACGGGCCCTCCCCTTCCCTTGTCGCTTTTCCCCTTCCAACTTCCCGTCTCCACCCATTCCTGGAGAGAGTCGTTGTCCGTTTCCTCCATTTTCTCGATTCCGACGGGGGGGCTCTTGCTCCCATCCCCCCCTGGGTTTATAGGTGGCGGTGTTGTTCCACCCTCAGTGTTAGCGGTGCTGAGTCTCCGCATAGACCCAGCCCCACCATTGCCCGCCGGAAGGGACAAGTCCCCACGGGGGTCGCGGCGGACGGGAGAGGTACCCTTTGACCTCCCCGCCGCCGCCTCCTTCTTCCCATCCTTTTTCCGGTCCGTTCCCAATTCATTGTCCTTTGTCGTGTTTGCCAGTTCGTCATAAAATAAACGATTCATATGAATCCCACGAGTAGACGCTTAAACAGTCCCCCGCTGGTAGAGGCGTCCTGCCAGACGGGAAGCCATTGGCCCGGACCCCTAGGGGCGTCAGGCTACGTCCAGGGGCGGCATACCCTGGACGGATCGTGGTTAGATAGTGTGCTCCCACACTACCCACCCGCTCCCGCTGTGCTTGGGGAACGGGTGCCCCTTTGCCACCACTGGGGCTCAGGAGGGGAGACGGATTATAGAGGTTTATCCCCTCTTGGGCCAGCCAATAAAGGCAAGCCCCCCGGTCCATCGGGAGCCGCTACCTTCGGAATTAATCGTCCGGAGGGTCGTTGCTGCACTCCGTCAAGATTACGGATCTCGGAGGCAGACTGCCTCCGACTTCCTCTCTATGGTGGAGGGGCCCCACGGTGGACACCCCGGGAAAACCCCGAGGACATCCCCCGCGGAGAGTCACCGAGGCGAATGGCTTTACTTCCTGCCTCATGGAAGGGAAAGGCCTCCCGCGGAAAACCGCGGGAGAAGGGAGTATGTGTGTGTAAGGTGTATGTGTGTCAACGGTCCGAGGCCGGGCCGGAGGGCCCCACCCGTCCCATCGCAGAAGCGATGGGGGGGGAGGGAACCCCCGACCCCGCCCCGGACCCCCGCCACGGGAGTGTATGCGAGTGAAAGTGTATGTGTGCCAGCGGTCCGGGGCGGGGCCGGAGGGCCCCCCCCCCCCCCCCCCGCCGGGGAGGCGACGGGGGGGGAGGGAACCCCCGGCCCCGCCCCGGACCCCCGGCACGTGTGCGGGCCCCCCAACCCGGGGGCAAGCCGACGGGCCCCTCCCGATGCGGCAGGAGGGGACCGCCGGCCATGCCCCCGGGCCGAGGGGCCCGCATTATGTAAGAAGGGACGCGCGCGAAGGGGGGAAGGACGCGCGCGCGAGGGGGGAACGGCTATTACAATGGGGGGGGGGTCGCCAGGCCCCCCAAGGGAGCTGGTCCGCGGTGGGGCCTTTGGTCACCACGCGAGGTTTTTAGGCCCCGGGGCTTCCTTATAGCACCCACTAGCCGTCGCGTTCCACCGACCCCCACCCCCGCGGTCCGGACACCCTAAGGTGGCCGGCCCCCGGGAGCGGGAGCCCGCTTCACGCTTCGGCCGTTCTCCTGTCCGCCACCCGGAGACGCGTACGGTTGGTGCTCAGCCTAGATCGACGAGTCGATCCAGTCCCTCGCTCCCCTTTACGGAGGTTAAGGGACGACCGTCCTACTCCTATCTCCTATCTTTTCCCCTTTTATTTTAATTAACACTAATTAATTAATAGGCAAGCTACCCAGCTTGCCTTTTTTTTCCAGGTAGCATAACTTAGGCCTCCAGGCAAGCTCCCCAGCTTGCCTTTTATTTTCAGGCACTAAACACAAATTATTTCAGGGACTAATCCTTTCAATTGTTTTCAGGGCGTTAATCAACGTTCCCCTATATAAATTCCTTGCACGGATTCAGGTTTAATTCCATTAATTCCACCCCTAAAATCAATCTGTAGGAGTTCGGAATTCAAACCTCTGGGCTGCAGACTTTAAAAATACTCTGCACCCCTCGCGCTGCACCCCTCACCCCTTATCAGGGTGCCAAAATGCTCGTGGGGGGGTCCCACAGGGGCCCACGCCCCAAAAATAGGGGTTGTCAGTCATCCCCTACGCCTCCCATCGCGTGGCGACTAAGTTCACTTTCGTGGAATTTGAAAAAATCGCCACACGGACCTCCGTGTGTCCATTCCTGGACTTCTAGGTGTCAAAGTTCATGTCGGGTAGCCCCCGAGATGATAGCGACCTCAGAAAATTTTTTTTCCGGATTCCCCTCACCCCCCTACACCCGAAGGCTCCCGCCAGGGTCTTATCCGGGGGTCGTGGCTCCTCCACCCTTTTTAACCGTGACCTCGGAGCCTCTGGCTACCGAGGGAAAACGGGCTCAACCCCCTGGGGTGCTTGAGGCCCCCAAAAACTGCCCCTTATTCGCGCGCCAAGGCCATACCTCAGCTGTCACTTTAGAGTGTATTAAAATTTAAAAATTCGTCACAGAGGAATCCCGGCACCCCATACACATGTATGAGGTATCAAAATACTCGTCAGAGGCCCCCGAAGGCCGTGGTGCCCTCAAAAACCGGGGTTCATTATAGTCACCCCCGCGCCTCATCCGCCGAATTCTATGTTCCTTGAATAAAACTTTAAAAATCGATAGACCGCGATCCCGTCGCCCGATTTCGAGGATCTAGGTGTCGTTTTTCTTCCCTTCGTGCCGCGGAGACGATAGGGTACTCATAGTCAGGGGTAGGTTGCCACCCCCTACACCGGGGTAATACCCCCAGGGATCCCCTATACCGACCTTGATGCTTCGGTCCATTACCCATGGGCACCCACTGGGTTTCCTCCTTGTCCGACCGGCGGTCACCAGTTACGTCGACCGATGGTACGTATTTCACACCGACCGACGGCAATACACCGACTGAGTAAGCAACGAATGGCATACACGGTAAAACACCGACCCACGGTAACACACCGACCCACGGTAGTTTATCGACCCACCATAAAACTCCGACCGGCGGTCACGAATCGACTGACGGATCGACCGACTGATCGACCGACGGTAATCCCCCGATTCACGGTAAAAACCGGTCGCCGGCAATGCGCCTCACTGCACCAGTCTTGTCCGATGGTAATCCACCGTCCTGGCCGATGGTAATCCACCGACCCACAGAGTATAGTACTAATAAATAGACAAACACTATACACTAAACACTAATAAACATTACATAGCGTAGGCAGTTGTTGCTCCTTCAGTCCTTTCTCCAACAGTTCAGAGTCCTGGGCCTAGATCACAAATACAGATAAGCTGTATCGCACTCACCGTTCGCCGTCTTCTACTCGCGCCCTTCAGGGGCCTTTCCCTGGGTCCTGAGGGTCGCTCACCGTCCAAGGGTGTTCCAAGGGCCCTCGAGGTCCTTCCTCCCAAATCTCGGTCGAAGGGCTCCGCGCGTTCGTCTGCTGGAGGCTCCAAAGTCCGCCGCGAATGTCACCTGTCACTTTCACTGATCACAGCGACAAACACCCGTGTTAAAGTTCGATAAGATTTTAAAAATCTATATCTGCCGTACCGCATGTCACAGAGCAGTGCGGGAGGGGTAAAAATGACCGGAATGGTGCCCCGAACACACCTACGACCCCCAAAACGGGGGTTAATTGTCGATGACTTTGGGCATCCCGCACTACACCAAGTTTAAAAACGAATAAAATTTTAAAATTCCGTAGGAACCGTTCCTCGTACTTAAAAGACCCGCACAACGTGTCCCTCGAACCAGGCAGGCCACCCAAAGCCCACTGCGGCCCTAAAAGTGGCCCTTCATTGTCAAAACACTATGGCCTTGGGGGCCAGCCCCGCACTTCCCCCAGGAAACTTTCTCCTACCGAAATCTACTGAATGTATACACCAGGGTGAGTCTTCAGCGACGCCTGTCAAAGAGATGCCGCCTGGTACCCCATGGCGAGGACAGGATCCTCCATTGCCTCACCGAATTTGATGGCTGTCGATCTTCGAAAGGGTTGGAATACCATTAAAAAGTCAGAAATGTCCAGGATTTCCGCATTTCTCATCAAATCTTTGCGAAAACGACGCCTATCGATTCCTTGTGTTTCGCCGATGAAACTAACACCAATAATGACATAATTCGGACCATAATGAAGGAAATTCCACGAAAAATCGAATTATATAATTTCAAGCTCAATTTGTTAAAAATAGTCCGATTTACATGAAATTTTGTATGATTTTTATCGGAAAAACATAAGGAATCCACTTCCATATCGATACAATAAAGAATAAAGAATTTTTTAATACTCTGAAATGAATAAATCCGTTGAATAAATTAATAATAAATGAATAATAATGTTTAACTAAACTGTAGATTTTGTCACAATTTCTAATAGTACTATTTGATTTTTTCTTATAATCGGAAACTAAAAGTTTACCCAACAAGCGATTTCAATCGCTTAAAGACCATTGAATAAACTACTAAATAAACAGTTTACACATTTTTTTATAACAATTAAGTTGAAAAAATTGAAAAAAAAGCATCAAATGAACGTACAATATATTCAATTATAAATCATTAGAAAGGAATAATTTGTTCATTTAATGTTCTTTGGCGCCATTCCGATATCTTTTGTAGTTTAAAAGTTATACAACACGAATATTACTAACAATCCCTATTCCGGCCGGACGCCGAGTGCATCCACACGCTCCGGCCGGCCAAACTGACAGGCCGGCCGGAGCGTGTGTGGCCGCCTTTAGCAATGACACGTAATATAAATGAATATGAATGGAGGCGATATGCACTCGCACAATAAGTAATAATGATAACTTACAGTCGATGTCGCAGAATGATAGTCCGTTTCACTGAATATCAAGAATGTGTAGAAATGATTCGCGTAGCGGGTATTACCGAACTAACTGTCAGACTCTCTGACTGACTGACTGACTGACTGACAGACTAGACTGTCTCTCTGACTGCGGTCCATGTGGCTCCGGTATTTATACGTTTCGATGGAATGTCAGGTATGCAAAGAATGTGCGGTATGCGGGGAATGTTCGGTATGCGTGATGACGCGTGCTTCGAATATGTGGTCTATAATTAGAACGCGTTGATGACTCATGCTTCGAATATGAGTCGTATTAGCATATTCGGAGGGGTTTCTTTGGGTTTTGAAAAGGGGCACTCATCCCATTACGGTGAATTTTTAGGGAGGTTTTTAATTGGGGAGGTTTGAAGGTGGCTTGTGTGATGAGTCGTCGTGTTTTAAGGGGGTAGACACGGGTAATGCAGCGCGCTGTATACCGACACAATCTGACCCAAAACATGGGTTTTGTAGAATACATTGTTTGTCCTTATATGAGCGAATTTTGGGCTGGGCGAGGTCTCATTCGGAAGAGGAAGGTTCAGTGCAGCGCGCTCTGCTCATGGTTCGATGAGATTGTGTTGATATCTAATAATATGAGTATTCAAAGTAGAGCAAATATGGACAAAATACACCCGCAAGAATCCAAGTCTTTTTAGGTCACTAAAAGAGTTTTGTGACCCAAACGATGAGCAGAGCGCGCTGCACTGAACCTTCCTCTTTCGAATGAGACTTCACCCAGCTCAAAATCTGTTCATATAAGGACGAACAATGTATTCTCGTCACTGCATTCCCATATACGAGTTCCGCCATATTGGCGATAATACAGAGCGAGTCACGTGACAAATTTAGTTCAGGTAGTGGATGCGAGATGGCGCCTACTCGGGAGGACTGCCAACGTGGAATCTTAGCAAAACTGAAGCGTTAACTGGATATAGTGGTGGAGAATTATCGATGGTTGTGATCGATGATGGTCGATAGTAATCGATAGTTTGATCCCTACTATCGATAATTATCGATAGATCCGAAACGTCAATTCACTATCATGTATGTACATATAAGCGTATAATAATCGTCAACTTTATTGGAAAAAATTAGCAACAGTTGAATATAATCGATGTTCAATGCCAAATAGAAAAGAATGCAAAATGAAGAATATAGGAAGTGTTTAAAAAAAAAGAGTAATGTACGAAAATAGCTATTGATTTTTATTTAAAGAAACGGTCAACTTTTTTTGCTTTTATTCTGGCCCCCGTCTCAGAAATTATTTGTTGAGTTTTATTAAAAATTCTTTCATACTCTGCCAAAGTAGCCGGAATACAGAGATACTTCTTGCATAACTCTGACAACGGTTGAAGTTCTTCATTTACTTAAAAACATTATAATAGTTATTGTTTTAAAACATGGCTGTCGCTGCCTAGAGTGTCGAGCACGCGGATAGCGTCATGACATGAATAGAGTGGAAGTGAGGGGGAGAAGACTATCGATCACCATCGGCAGTCAAATAAAAATATTGATAGCTTTCGATATTGAAAACTATCGATAATTATCGACATACTACCGATAATTCTCCACCACTAGCTGGATTGGATACATGTGTCACAGTAAAAGCGTGATACAGTCGATGTATGCATTTTCGTACGATTGTAGGTTAGGTTATATGCATTTTAGGCATACATTGGCTAGGAATTGTTATGAACTGTATACATTTACTAAATTAACGCTTTTACCGTAACACATACATCACTTGAAATCGCTGTCAAATTTATGTTATAGTAATTGAGGCAGTTAGAGCAACAACGGATAAACCCACATTAAACAAAATTGTTTCCTATTGTATATGATTGGTAGAGTCTATTGGAATACGTTATTGCTACTAACTCAATTTAAAAAAAATGTGGGTTAGTCCGTTATTGCTCTCACTGCCTCAATTATATGGCAAAATACCAGAGATGAGCATTACATAACCCGAGCCAATTTTTATTTATTCGTACTTTCGCGACTAAAATACGAATAAATACGAGAAAATTATTCATAGTCGACGGATGAAAGGCCTTCGAATAAAAAAATGATTGACTAAATATATGATTTATTGTATTAAAAAATCTTAGTTGTAAAAAAATAATTAACTCCTCTCCCTCCTCTGCCTCCTCTGCCTCCTCTTCCTCCTCTTCCTTCTCTTCCTCCTCTTCCTCCTCTTCCTCCTCTTCCTCCTCTTCTTCCATTTCCTCTTCTTCCTCCGCCATATTCCATCTTCCTCAATTCTGTGCGTAATTCGCTGCACTGTAATATGAAAAATAAATATAAATCTTATGTTACTGCAATAATATCTAAACGTTTTCACACTTACATGAGAATGTAAGAAATGTTTGTGTGAGATTGCCTTCGTATCTATTCTTGAGCTCATTTTAGAAGATACCTACCGACCGACGAGTTTAGACCGGTTCTGCGCATGTTGGCGCTCATTGGCTATGCCTCCACCAATGGTCTTTCGGCTGCGCATCCGTTCTGCGCCGAAAGCATTGGCGTGGCGCCACTTTCGTATATACCGCGTGTTTCGACTTTTTGTCGGATTTGATTGTCTCTTTTTTATTGCAAATGTCAATATATTTACTAATCATTATACGGTTAGAACGATGGCAATTATAACATATAAATATACAGATGGAAAGAAATTTCCAATTCGCAAAAAATAAAAAAGGAAAGGTAAGCAAATATTGAAATATTATAAGTAACTGAAGTATTATAAGCAACTGAAGTATTATAAGCAACTGAAATATTATAAGAATAAATATTAACCTGAAAAATGTATACATTAATTTAATGGAAAACGTTTCTCTTACAGATAGTTACCTCTGGACAGAGGAAGATAATCGTCAATGTATTTTATGAAAAGAAAGCTCAATTTCCAAATAAGAATTATAAAGAAATTATACAATTAGTGGGTAATACTTGCGGCGTGGGATATTGTACCGTCGTCAAGAGTTTGAATGAATTTAAAAGAACGGGGACTGTCACTTCACCTTCGAAGAAACGGGTAAGGCCCGATATAATGCAGAAGATGTCGGAAGAGGAAATTGGAGAAATAAGGAAGCATGTGCACGCCTTTTGGGAACGGCGAGAATTACCGACACTTCCGAAACTTTTGGTGGCGATCCAAAGTGACGAAAATTTACCAATGATATCGCGGGCTACGTTACAACGCCTCTTGAAGAAAATGAACTTCAAGTACGTACAGAGGCAACGGAATAGTGCCCTTATCGAGCGGGAAGATGTAATTCGTTGGCGCCGAACGTTCATCACGAAAATTCGAGAATTCAGAGCGGCGGGAAGACCCATTTATTATTTGGACGAGACATGGGTAAATGCGGGCGACACACGGAAGCGAGTGTGGGTGGACAACACCATAGCTTCGGCATCGAACGCCAGAGAGAGGGGCCTGACGATTGGCCCACCTACACCGACTGCAAAAGGAAAGCGCCTCATCGTACTCCATATTGGATCGGAGGATGGTTTTGTCGAGAATGGGTTGCTATGTTTTGAATCGAAGACCAAGAGCGCTGATTACCACGACGAGATGAATGCGGCACACTTTTTCCAGTGGTTTCAGCGCACAGTACCATATTTAAAACCAAACGCCGTTATTGTGATGGATAACGCGCCGTACCACTCTGCGAAACAGGAGCGCTGTCCCACAACGAGCTGGAACAAACCGCAGATAAGAGAGTGGCTTACCAGCAAGGGAATACGAATGCCAGATACAGCACTGAAGTGGCAGTTATTGGACGAGGTTCGCAGAATTAAGCCGAATTACGATAAATACGTGATCGACGAATTCGCGAAGACAACGGGGAGAACTATTCTCCGACTACCGCCTTACCATTGCGAGTTGAACCCAATTGAGCTCGCGTGGGCGGTAGTAAAAGGCCACGTAAAAGCCAACAACACGACTTTCCACCTTGCCGATGTAAAGCGGCTACTAATACAAGGGGTGGAAAAGGTAACATCCGAAATGTGGAAAAATTGTATTCGCCACACGACGAGGGAAGAGGATAAACTGTTCGACCTGGACCAAGTAATCGACGATATGCAGGATAATGCGGAGCATCCTTCATCTGATGAAGACGACTCAGACCACGGCGAAGGTGTACATTCCGAACTGGAACCGGAACCGAATGCGAATTTGGATTTGGAGTCGGATTCAGATTGAAGGAAGAAACACACTGCAGGGTAGTCCGGTAAGCTGCATTTCATAGGAACAATCCAATCTTTCAATCTATCTTTCTTATGTATATATATTAATGTACTTCTGTACTTCTTTCAGAAACTTTTTTGAGGAAGGACCACTCAGATATCAACCAATGAGAGTGAAGTTCCCGGATCAGTCAGAGAAGTATGGTATCTTTGAACTGGGTGTGCTAATAGGACATTGAATCTGGAATTCATGTGATTTTTATTTATTCTTGTAGATATTTCAATCTGAATCCGGATCCGGCTCCAATCCCGAATGCGCACCTTCGTGGTCTGGGTCACTTTCATCGGGTGAAGGATGCTCCGCATTATCCTGCATATCGTCGATTACTTGGTCCAGGACATACAGTTTATCCTCCTCCCTCATCGTGTGGCGGACAAAATTTTCCCACATTTCGGGTGTTACCTTTCCACCCCTTGTATTAGTAGCCGCTTTACATCGGCAAGGTGGAAAGTCGTGTTGTTGGCTTTTACGTGGCCTTTTACTACCGCCCACGCGAGCTCAATTGGGTTCAACTCGCAATGGTAAGGCGGTAGTCGGAGAATAGTTCTCCCCGTTGTCTTCGCGAATTCGTCGATCACGTATTTAACGTAATTCGGCTTAATTCTGCGAACCTCGTCCAATAACTGCCACTTCAGTGCTGTATCTGGCATTCGTATTCCCTTGCTGGTAAGCCACTCTCTTATCTGCGGTTTGTTCCAGCTCGTTGTGGGACAGCGCTCCTGTTTCGCAGAGTGGTACGGCGCGTTATCCATCACAATAACGGCGTTTGGTTTTAAATATGGTACTGTGCGCTGAAACCACTGGAAAAAGTGTGCCGCATTCATCTCGTCGTGGTAATCAGCGCTCTTGGTCTTCGATTCAAAACATAGCAACCCATTCTCGACAAAACCATCCTCCGATCCAATATGGAGTACGATGAGGCGCTTTCCTTTTGCAGTCGGTGTAGGTGGGCCAATCGTCAGGCCCCTCTCTCTGGCGTTCGATGCCGAAGCTATGGTGTTGTCCACCCACACTCGCTTCCGTGTGTCGCCCGCATTTACCCATGTCTCGTCCAAATAATAAATGGGTCTTCCCGCCGCTCTGAATTCTCGAATTTTCGTGATGAACGTTCGGCGCCAACGAATTACATCTTCCCGCTCGATAAGGGCACTATTCCGTTGCCTCTGTACGTACTTGAAGTTCATTTTCTTCAAGAGGCGTTGTAACGTAGCCCGCGATATCATTGGTAAATTTTCGTCACTTTGGATCGCCACCAAAAGTTTCGGAAGTGTCGGTAATTCTCGCCGTTCCCAAAAGGCGTGCACATGCTTCCTTATTTCTCCAATTTCCTCTTCCGACATCTTCTGCATTATATCGGGCCTTACCCGTTTCTTCGAAGGTGAAATCGCCGTCCCCGTCCTTTTAAATTATTTCAAACTGTCAACGACGGTATCCCACGCCGCAAGTATTTCCCACTAATTGTATAATTTCTTTATAATTCTTATTTGGAAATTGAGCTTTCTTTTCATAAAATACATTGACGATTATCTTCCTCTGTCCAGAGTTTTATAAATATATACCAATTTTTTGTAAAAATGTTTTATACAAATGTTTTATAAATATATACCAATGTTTTATATGTTATACTTTGTTGTTATGTTTCATAATATTAATATCGTAAAAATTTCAGTATAATGCGACTAATAAATAAATTCGTAATATGGCACGAATTTAATAGAATACACGTTTTATTTGGTTACTCGGTATATGAAAGAGAATCGGAACGGTGCAAGGAGAGAGGGAAGCCTGGGTGGTAAAGTGGGGGAATAGAGACCTCGCGACAGTCGAAGAGCTCATTCTACATGCGCAAAATAGGTATCTTCTAAAATGAGCTCAAGTATACATACCTGTTTTTTATACTGGTATGCCATTGGCATCCGGTTGCTCCTGCTGCAACCCGCAGCAGATGGACTCCGTCGCGGACTCCGTTGCGAGGAGGGAGTCCGCCTTTTAGTCCTGCTGCCACCTGCAGTAGGAAGACTCGATTCCCCCGACGGAGGCACCTTCTTTTCAATAGCCTGGTCTTTATCAGTCATTTAAAAACGTGTCGAAGAAACAGTGAAACTATTGAACGTAATGAAAATGTATTTGAAACTGCAGTAGAAGAATCAGAGTTGGGCAAAATGTAATCTAATTACAAATTGATTACACATTATTTTCTGCAATCGTTAATTTAGATAGTTGACAAAATTGTGGTCAACTACCTAAATTAATTAACTATTACAGAAAATAATGTGTAATCATTTTAATCGTAACTTGTAATTTGTAATTAGATTACATTTTACCCAACTCTGAGAAGAATACACGTTTATCAAGTTGGTACATTTGGGTACAATATAGCCTTCCTTTATCAAGTTTCAAAATATCTGTATTTTCAAATGTCCAACATTTGTGATTTTAAAATTTTCAATTTTTCCACTTCTGATGTTTAGAAACTGTTTAATTTTCATCACTTGCCTTCAGTTTCAACTAAAGGAAGCCTATATTGCACCAGACTGTACATACCTTTTCTAAACATTTCGCAGGTAAATTATAACATAACTTTCTTATTCTACGTGAGAATGAATACACGAATCTCTGAGCGTGAAGCTGCGTATCGACATTGCTAGGCTGCCGCGCGAGGCACGCTTCGCAGAGTGGAGAGTCTGGAGACTACCTCGATCATGATTTGCGTCGCCCGAGCCATGCGATTTTTGATCTTGGGGCCGCGAGGCACTTTTAAGCACGTCGAAAAATCGACGGCTGATGCCTCGTAAAGTAATCATGGTGGAGATAGTCTCCAGATTCTCCACTCCGCGAGGTGTGCCTCGCGAGACGGCCTCGCAATGTCGATACGCAACTTGAGAAACACGCGGACACTCAGGACACTCAAACAATCACAGTTGACACAATAGATTTTACACAAAAAAATTACAACAATACTGCGACGGTAATGAAACTTCACCCGGAATATGTCTAAACACAGTATTGGGTTGAAAGTAAAATGTAGAAGTGTGTCAGTTATTATGAAAATGGCATCAGACGAAATTTAAAAAAAAGAAATTGAACTTCACGTTCATTATGAATCATATTGATATAATACGTAAAAAAACAAGTGAAATGTAACAAACGAAAAATTTGGACTTAGACCACTTTTATAATAACCGGCACATATATACTTAGTGAAAAAGACAGGGATAGTAAGCGTGAAGTTACTTACGATGTGTACTGCTCGACAGTCGCTTTTTTCCTGACGATCATGCCTTTGCTATCCTCAAGGGTGGACAGGGCCCAAACTGCCTTTCTCACTCCCACAATATTTTGTATTTCACTTGCACTAAGGGCCGAGCGGCGCGTCATTGGCGCGCGTAGAAGGTGGACAGAGCCCAAACTGACTTTCTCACTCCCTGCATATTTTGTATTTCCCGCGTTTTTGTAGGCCCGCGTGAAAGTTCGAATTAGAGATCGTGGCTTTTCACGTGTATCTAAATACACGTGTACACGGATTATAAGTACACGGATGCATGGTCGCCAAATATCGCCTCGTACAATCAACTAAATAGAAATACATACTTTGTTGTCATGTCGGCATGACAACGTTCACGTTGTCCGTGAAGAGAACTACACGGATATCCGTGTATTAAAAATTACACGGATTGAAGTTCGGCTATGTTTACTACACGTGTACACGTGTATGTAAATACACGTGAAATAGGGACCTCTGGTTCGAATGCGCAAAGGTTTGAAAACGCGGAGCATGCCCGCGCTTACTTGCGAGGTGTTCCTTCACCGTTAGGCAAATGGGAAAGGATAATTGTAGAACGAAATATGAATTCTTCACTAATAAATTTGGCGATACGTCAAACGTATATGCACAGGATAATCGAAAATTCTTTCCTGTGCACATTTCTGTGCACCAAAAAGTATTCACGGGAGTACATGCTCTACGTAAATGTATCAGCATACCACCATTCCTAATGAGAAAGAGAGGAACAGGATGCATATTTCCGTCCCTTTCCCACTATCTTTTGTATTGCCTCTCAGCATCCACTTGTAACTAATGCAGTGCCAGCGCTAGCTGATCAGTTTCTTGTCGTTTGCACTACAGTGAAGACGCAGAAAGCAATCGCGTTTTTATTTGATGCGCAGATATTGATATATGGAATATTCATAATTTGTGAATTGTTCCATTCCTGCGTGGTTCGTTACTGTAGTGTTGATAAGTGTGTGATCATTCCATTACCATGGAATCAAAGAAGGAAGCTGCAGATGCACGAAGCAAACGCAATTTGAAGGGTGTTACAAAAAGGAAGCAGCCTAAGTTATTTGCAAGGCGTTTGTCGAAAAATACAAAGCGTCGAGAAAGGTAAGTTACAGTATTTTGTTGTATATAATACAGTATTATTCATATTCTTCAAACACGTATATGAACAGCTATCTTTGACACTTTATGCGCACAGCAACACATGTCATTACCCTCTTGCCCCACTCATTCTTTTCCCATTCGTACGTTCATCATTGTTTAATTAATTAATAATCCGATTTATACCGTGTTTGGACTCATTTTCATGTGAAAACTGTTAGCAGTACGTTCCTGCAACTTTCGGGCCGACGAGACGGAATGTAGAAATTTTAAATTTCGTTATGTACGATACACAACATTTCTGTACACTTCTTTTCCTTTTCTTATTTATATATGTTCAGAAAATACAAATGCAGCATTTTGTTCACATTTGACAAGCAGTAGAAAATATATTTCAAACTATAAGTGTTTTATTAGTATAAAACGTTCAAACTATACGCGTTTAGTTAGGTATGTTTCCTTTATAACGCAGTTGCGACTATTTCAATCGTTGTACGTAGTTTTGAATGGATAAAACATGCAGTTTAGATTTTATTTATGTGATGTAGAAGATAATGCTAAAATTAACAACAGTCATTGATGATTTGCGATTCGATGTTCAGCATATGTAGTTACTTGTTCAATACGAAATACACAGTGCTTTTTCTTTGGTGGAATTTTGTCCGCAATATATACGTCCATGTGTACCTTCAGCGAAATTGTTTCATTGAAAAGCGTAGTCTTCGAAACATTCTCCAGGCCTCACTGGCAACCTTTGTCCCAGCCCGGGCAATGTTTATGACATCTGAAGTACCCTGCAGTTGTGGATACTTACTACTACGCGGAAAGCGAATTCTATTTCGTAGCAAGATATTTTCACACAGATTTTCTCGTACACGTTACACGATGTAATATCGGTTTCGACCAAAAATGGTCGACATTGTATCGTGTTGGTCTCATTATAAACAGGGAAATGTTATCAATATTTGAAAAAAAATGATTATGCAGAAAAAACTTTGCTGAAATTTGACTATGTTGTAGTCTTTAGTGATATTTAAACGTACCTCAAAGGATTTTTAAAATTTTTTAAAAATGTCGATTTTACAGCTGTTTGAAGTGAAGTGCTAACTTTTTTTCAATACATTATAACTATGGAAGTACTAAACGGAAAGAGATGAGCTTTACGGTGCTTATACAGAAGACATTGAAGTTTTAAGAACAAATTATTTCAGTTTAAAAGAAACGAAATTTGAACCATTTTAGTGCAATTATTTTAACAAATGCAGGTTTATAATATCGGGCGCGACTTTAAAAATCTGGAAAAAAAGGAGAATATAGTTCTATCCTTCCCCTTGAAGGACAAATGTTCAAAAATATGGACATTTTAAAATTGTCCCTGTAAAAATTACCGAAAGTTGACGATTTTTCCGATGCGCACCGGCTCGACTGGTCGGGCCGTGCGGTACTCGCAAGCAGCCAAGCGGCTATACCTGATATTCTTATACAGGTTTCTCGATAATGGTAAGTATTTGAAAAAAACTGAAGAAGGAAAACTTTTACTATTTTTTATATCCAACATAATACGGTAACTCAATTTTTGGTGTTCGCCATATTTTCCGTGAACCGTAGGTGACCTTCAGTTTTTTGCATGGAATGCTATATATTTGATTACCCAGTATGAAAGCGACTCTCATGACCTTCAAGGCCCCACAAGGTTAGGAATGAAGTAAATATATTGAACTATCTATCTAAATAGTAGATTGACTTTCTTTCTTTCATTCCTAACCTTGTGTAGCCTTGAAGGTCATAGTATACCACATGGTTGAATTTGTCTGGACAGTCGATTTCATATTGGGTAATCAAATATGTAGCATTCCATTTAAAAAACTGAAGGTCATCTTCGGTTCACGGAAAATATGGCGAACACCAAAAATTGAGATACCGTATTATGTTGGATATAAAAAATAGTAAAAGTTTTCCTTCTTCAGTTTTTTTCAAATACTTACCATTTTCGAGAAACCTGTATAAGAATATCAGGTATAGCCGCTTGGCTGCTGCGAGTACCGCACGGCCCGACCAGTCGAGCCGGTGCGCATCGGAAAAATCGTCAACTTTCGGTAATTTTTACAGGGACAATTTTAAAATGTCCATATTTTTGAACATTTGTCCTTTAAGGGGAAGGATAGAACTATATTCTCCTTTTTTTCCAGATTTTTAAAGTCGCGCCCGATATTAAAAACCTGCATTTGTTAAAATAATTGCACTAAAATGGTTCAAATTTCGTTTTTTTTAAACTGAAATAATTTGTTCTTAAAACTTCAATGTCTTCTGTATAAGCACCGTAAAGCTCATCTCTTTCCGTTTACTACTTCCATAGTTATAATGTATTGAAAAAAAGTTAGCACTTCACTTCAAACAGCTGTAAAATCGACATTTTAAAAAATTTTTAAAAATCCTTTGAGGTACGTTTAAATATCACTAAAGACTACAACAAAGTCAAATTTCAGCAATCTACGAAAACTTGCTCCGAAATCTGTCCGAGTTTGCATGGAATATTATGCAGGGTACCACTTATTTATCGGAGAGGAACACCCACAGAAGTGGTGGTAATGTGTGCGTCAGCGACGTCTTCACGCACAGGTTACTACCACTGCTGTAGGTGTTTCCCTTTGGCTAAATAAGCGGTCCTGCATAATGTTGCTGGCAACGCTGTGTATCTGTGTTAGCAGACCGAGGCGCTGGCTATATTTCTCGGCTGCTACGACACCCGTTCTATCCTTCTCTTTTACGACCCATTGACAGTGACAAAGTAACCGCGCGCATCGGAGAATACTGTACCCTGAATACCTATACCTGCATCGTACAAATTAAATTTCGAATCGAGGAGCGATGCGACAGAATTTACTGAATACGTGTAACACTGCCTCCTTTTTAATCTTTTATTACTTACGAATTACTCCAATAAATGAAAATTGTTTAATATATTCCTGTTTGTTATCAGTTCCATCGGACGTAATGGTACAAACGGGTTTTTTTATGAATGAGGTACTCGAAGCGATGTCAAGGTCAGTAGATAGGGTATGCCGATTCTGGAACAAGTGGGGGCGAGGGGGTGAGGCGGGGCGGGGGTACCGCGCAACGCGCTATAGCGCGTGGTGGGTGAGGGGGTGAGGCGGGGAGGGGGGTAACGCGCTATAGCGTGTGATGGGTGAGGGGGTGAGGTGGGGAGGGGGGTATCGAGTTCGTGGGTGAGGGGGATGACGTCACAGGGGAGGGGGAATTTCAAAATGGCGTCGACCGAGTCCGTAGGTGAGGGGGATGACGTCACAGGGGAGGGGGATTTCAAAATTTCAAAATTTCAAAATGGCGTCGTGCGCATTTCCAAGTGGCGCCACCTATTGGGTGTTTGAGGTACATTGGGCCTGCGTCGGTATTTGGGCCCGAGGCGGTAAATTCCATAGGTTTTCATACATTTAGTATTGGCGCCACCTGTTGGATGTTTAAGGAACTTTGGGCACGCGTCGCCGCCGCGCAATCTCCGTACGCTCGCGGGGATCGGTGCGCAGGCGCGACCGCGGCCGATTCGTGGAAATTCGCGTCTTCGATGTACGGAAGAGGGTGGACCTTGATTTCTGAGAAAGTGGGTGGTCCATGATTTCTGAGAAAAGATGAGTGCACGCGCTTCATGCCGTGTGTGTTTATATTTGAATCGTGGGATCCATACGGCATACGTGCAATAATGTAAACATATCGAGCATTTTAATGATCGCGGGGTTGTAAGTCAATCAGCGCGGCAGCGCATGGTGTAAACACTACATTGCACCGCGCGATGCTGTGTGTTTATGTTTGAATCATGGGACCGATACAGCTCACGTGCAATGGTATAAACATATAGCGATAATTATTCGGGGTAGAGTTCCGAGTATTTATGATCGAGAACAGGATGAGCGTCCTTATCGAGGTGGCTGTAAGTCAAGCGTCGTGGGAACGCGTAAGGGCGAAAAGAATTTGTACATAGACCCGCTGGCATCTGGGTTACAATAAACCAGTGTCAGGACCCACCCCATATCGACTATTAACATTCGCCAAGACCATGCCTCTAAGAAGTGTCATCGAGAAAACGTGACGTCCTTGAAGAATGAATTAGGCGTTGCGTTCGCGTAAGCATCCCATGTAACCTAAAACGAAAATTGTTCATGGTAACGTTCCAAGTATTTTCACGATCGAGAACAGGGCGACGTCTCAAGTATCCTTCTCGAGAGGCTGCAAGTCAAGCGTCGTGGACGCAATTAATCGGGGTGGAGTTCCAAGTATTTTCATGATCGAGAACAGGGCGAGTGCCCTTATCGATGAGGCTGTAAGTCAAGCGTCGCGACAGCCCATGGTGTAAACACTACATTGCACCGCGCGAAGTCGTGTGTTTATATTTGAATCGTGGGAATAGTATAGCGATCGGATAGGGGTGAAAAGAATTTTGAAGATACGTTCGAACCGCAACTAACGTAAACATAGCGCGACTAGGGTAGGTGGTTAGTATATTAAACCCGCAGTCGCTCGATGAATATCGTGAAACACGTTACGCGTGCATAAGTATCGCGAGACATGGTCTTTCTCCCGAGTTCATTCGAATTGTTACGTGGGATGATCCCACTGTTGCGTACCATAGAACAGTGTGACGAGTGGTTTATATCGTGCAACGAGTATATGCGCCTTTTGCACGCTTATTATAATACTCGAAGAGTATCGGCATTTGAACAAGAACGTTTGACATTACTTAAGAGTTGTGTTGAAATAGTGCGAACGTGTGTCTGAAATAAAATAGCGTGCATACTCGCGGAACTGGACGCGCGAGACGCATTACTTGCATCATCATCTTCCGATGACGATTACGATGGTGGAGTGAGCCCTTTATCGACGGCGCTGCAGTTGGATGACGAATCACTGACGATCGAGAGGCATAAGATCCGGGACGCGTTAAGCGCACCAACATTATCCGAGACGTCGTGGATTAGCATCTTTCGATACGGATTTATGCAATTGTCGCGCAAGCATCGTCAATGCGGGTAGATGTACATTATATTGCGGGTAGATGTACATTATATTGCATCGTTGATGATAAGGACGTGTACCGTAAGCGGACAAAGTACGTTACCGCGATCGTGTGTACGCCGTTGACACTTCTACACGACATCGAGAACGGTACGATCGAATTACGGGAAGTACGTAGTCCTGATACATCGACAATTACCGTGACGGGATTTTTGTGTCGGGAATTGGCTCGATTTTTGGACGATCGTACCGAATTACGATCATGATCGAATTACCTGGAAGAGTCGCATCATGAAATCAGATGAAATCAGACGTCTCTGGGAAAATTAACTATTTGTGAATTGAACTATTTGTGGACTATTTGTGAACTATTTGTAGAAAAAAAAATGGATGTGTTCATGGATACGTACAGGGTTTTAGTAGGTAGGCTATGAGAGTTCTGGACCAAGTGGAGGCGAGGGGGTGAGGCGGGGCGAGGGGAATCGCGCTCTTCGACGAGATGGGCGCGGGGGTGAGGCGGGGTGGGGGGAATCGCGCTCTTCGACGTGATGGGCGCGGGGGTGAGGCGGGGTGGGGGGAATCGCGCTCTTCGACGTGATGGGCGCGGGGGTGAGGCGGGGTGGGGGGAATCGCGCTCTTCGACGAGATGGACGAGGGGGTGAGGCGGGGCGAGGAGAATCGCGCTCTTCGACGAGATGAGCGCGGGACCGTTGACGGTGGAGGGGGTAATTGGTAAACTGTTGCAGCGAAAAATCCCTAGATTGATCTAGCGACACCGCGAATCGATGGAAAATCCCCAGAAAAATCCCCCGGATTTGATGAAAACTCCCCGGATTGATGTAGCGCCACCGCCGATCGATGAAAAATCACCCATACACCTTTGAACGTGTCTCGTTCCCGCGCAATTTCGACACGTGTTGGGCGCGTCTCGTTCCCGCGCAATTTCGACACGTGTCCGAGGATCGGCGAGTAGGCGCGAAAGATAAGGCGCGAGAGAGTCGAACGCTCGAGATTAATTACCCTAAATAGAGGAACCGCCGCCACGAAAGAATCCAACGTAGCCTTCGCATAAACATCTGAATGTAATTCGAGGCGATAACTATTCGAGGAATTAATTAATCTAAATACCCAACCGTCGCCACGAAAGAATCCAACGTCGCTTTCGTATAAAAATCTACCAACGGAAATGTAACGCGTTCATTTAGAATCCCTTATCATACTTGTAATCTCGATACATGCTATTTCAGAGGGAAGGTGGAAGATAGGTAAGTAAACCTGACATATTAATATTAATATTAATATTAAGATTTATTAAATTTAATTATTCGACAATGTTATCGACGATTTGCATATAAGCATCATCGTCGTCGTAGAAAGCATCATCGCCGACTTGCTCGGGGACAGTCTGCGACGCGAAATCTTGGGCGTGAAGCCCCGATACCGCGTTTGTAAAAACGGTATCAAAATTAATTTTTTTGATTCCGACGCAGTTTCGCCAAACTACATTCATCGGGGACTGAGCACGGTTATGTCGATGTCTTCGACCAAAGCCGAACGGATTATGCTCATCCTCGTCGTCATCATCATCATCCAGAACGAACGAACGATGTGAATGCCGATTGAGCCAAAATTGCTCGTCTCCATAGTGACCGTCTTCCGGCGGTTCGTCATGGGTGTCGTCAGCATTGTGGAATACTTTTAAGTATTCATCCCCGTCATGAACTGCTTCCGCCTCATGCGTGGTATCACCCAGAATTTCCTCAGTCTGCGTCGCGACATTCCGGCATGGCACGTACAGTTTAGGGCTTGACGTGCATACAGGTACCACAGAGCACATTGGCGCGACGACAACTGGTCGGTTGAAATTTACCGGCAATGACATAATCTGAAACCGATTTTTCTTATAATTCTCGAAGTTACTAACACAGCGATTCACTAAAATATGGTAATGGAAACTTACGGTATTTTCGATTATATATTCCTTTCCTTGAATGGTGGCTGATGTCCTTCAAAGAGCAAACTCCTTCAAAGTAGTTTCTTCAAAGCAATTTGAATCGGTTTCAAAGAGCAAACTCCTTCAAAAGTAGTTTCTTCAAAGCAATTTGAATCGTCTTCAAAGTAATTTCACTTAAAGCACACGACTTAGATGAAATAGACTTTCATTTAAAGCACGCGACTTAGATGAAATAAATTTTAAAAAACGTTTCTCGAAGTAACACACGTCTCGACTGATGGAGTAGCGTTTGAGAACTGATTTTAAGGAGGCTGATCCATGGTCGTGCATACGGAAGTATACAGCGATAATTATTCGGCATCGCCCAACGTATTTTGAAGATCGAGACCACCGTGACGGGTGTGAACACCCTTATCACGGACGCGCGAATTCGATACGCGTGGTACCGCGGCGAGCAACCGTCGCATCACGTCACCTTATTGAAACTTTGGGGCGAGAGAGAGAAAGAGATAGAGAGAGAGCGACGAAAAGAATTCGGAGCGATAACGACTCATGGACCTCGGCTAGGGTAGGTGGTTGGTATATTCAATCAGAGTCGCGAATCGTGCGGTAAAGATCTCGAAAGACCACACGTTCGGAATATAATCACACGGGTACACGACGAAATGGACGCGCGAGATGCATTGCTTCTGTCGTCATCTTCCAACGACACTGGAAACGCGTACCCTTCGCCACCGACGACTCAGTTGAACGATCAAACTCTTACAATCGAGAGGCATAAAATCCGCGACGCGTTAAGCGTGCCTTCATTATCCGAATCATCGTGGAGTAGGATCTTTCAAGTAGGATTTATGCGATTCTCGCCCGAGCAACGTCAACTACTACGTCACACCGCGCAATATAGTACTCTACGTAAATGCACATTATATTGCATCGTGGGTGACAGTGATGTGCATCGTCAACGTATGGACTATTTTACCGCGATCGTGTCTACGCCATTAACGCTGTTACATGATATCGAGAATGGAACGGTCGTAGTATATGAAGTATTACGACCTCGAAACATAACAATCTCCGTGAACGCGTTCTTGTGTCGTGAATTGTCGCGATTTATGGACGAGCATCCACGATCAATTGTGCGACAACACTTGACGTTTCCCCCGAGATTTCGATTTCCGGACGTGGACCGGATCACGTGGATAAGTCGTATCAACCACTCGTGCCTGCTCGTGCGTGTCTATTAATTGAAAACTGAAGCAGAAGAAGAATCCAAAACATGGAGGCGTTCATGGATATGTACAATGCTCTCTACCGAATGGCAACGCTTTTGGACTACGAAGCCGTTTTGGAAGTTGCGAACTGGATGGATCAGTGCGACGCGTCCTTGCAACTTATCATCGAGTATCAGCGCGGCGAGGGAGTCTCGGTGGGGTTGAAACAGCATCTCGTGTCACTAATTGCGCGTACAACAACACTACGTACGATCGTGGAGCAACGGTCTTCGCGAGTGGGACTCGGGGTTTCGGGTCAATCGACTGCGCCCAAGGTTGTATGGGAGGATCTGGAAACCGCGTTTCGGAATCGCATTTCGACCGGTGCCGTCATTAACGCGGGCTTCCTCGATCTGCGTAAATTTTTGGCGGATGCTCGACGAATGGTTCTCTCGCGCATCACAGACGCTATCAGCGAACATTCTAGTGTGTCCGTGAATACGATTCTGAACGCGGAGTTTTCGTTGAACGATAATACAGACATGAAAAGCTTCGGGACGCGAAATCGCGTACTGTTCGCGACATCGAACGTGCGCGAGTGGTATTCAAAGTTCGTGGTAGCTCCCACGTTAGTGGCGATCGAGGAGTTTCAAGATCGCGATAGTGGATGGACCCTGAGGGCTGTGCTAAATCTCCTAATAAACATTAATAAGCATAACCCTCTTCGCGCCGGCTGTGATGTACCACTTCCGCGCGAGGTCGTTTTTAAAAAGGCTGTGGTTAATGTAAAGAGCGGAGAGAATGCGTGTTTCTTGTGGTCCATCGTCGCCACTTTGTATCCCGCTGCTACGCATGGGGATAGAACCGCGTCGTACCCTCATTACTCAACGGTACTTCGTACGGACGCTGTGAGTCTCCCCGTAACGCTAAACCAGCTGACGAAGTTCGAGGAGTTGAACGACGTGTCGGTGAACGTGTACACGTGGGCCGACAAAAGCTGCTTGCCGCTGCGTTTGACGGAGGAAAAGCGGGATAAACACGCGAACCTGCTACTATTGCAGGACTCCAAGGACCCGCAACGGTACCATTTCGCATGTATTCGAAGTATGTCGAGGCTGATTTCGAAGCAGCTCAGCCAACACAATGGTCAAGTATTCGTTTGCGAAAGGTGAGTAAAATATGGAATATTTCGATCGATATATTATTTATTCTTATGTTTATTATTAATGCTATTCTCGTTGCAGGTGTCTCAGCTTCTTCCATTCGTCCGGGCGCTTGACGAAACACGTTGTGGACTGTCAACGTATCAACGAGTGTGCAGTCGAATTGCCGTCAGCGAAGGACAAATGGTTGAGGTTTAAAAATTTCAAGAACAAGGAGCGAGCACCTTTCATCGTGTACGCAGACTTCGAGTGCATGCTGGAGGACGTCGAGCCTGCGGAACGGAGTCGCACCTTCACGTACCAGCAGCACAGAGCCTTCAGCGTTGGATACTACATCCATTGTTCCAGCGACGCGTCTCTGTGCCGTTATCGCGTGTATCGACATGAAACTGAGTGCGTGCAATGGTTCGTGCAAGAACTCAGAGACTTCGCGAACGTCGCGTATTCGTGGTTACGGAACGCGAAACCGATGAATACGCTGACGAAAGAACAGTTGCGAAGTTATAACGACGCGAGCGTGTGTCACGTGTGCGGGAAACCATTCGTCGATACGGACAAAAAAGTGCGAGACCATTGCCACTCGACGGGTGAGTACCGAGGCGCGGCCCACGTGACGTGTAACTTACAATTCCAAAGATCGTACACGATACCGGTCGTCTTTCACAATCTGTCCGGATACGACGCGCATTTTATAATTAGGGAGTTGGCGTCCGCGTTCGAGGGGCAGATCGATCTGCTACCTGTAACGAAGGAGCGATACATATCGTTCACCAAGCACGTGAAGGGAATCGACGCCGAGAATAACGATTGGCAGAGGGGATTGAAGTTCCGTTTCATTGATTCATTGAAGTTCTTAGCCGCTAGTCTAGAGAAACTCGCTTCGAACCTCGGCATAGAACGACTCGTGATTCTACGACGCGAATTTCAATCCCTGTCGGACGATCAATTCAATCTTCTAACCCGGAAGGGCGTCTTCCCATACGACTATGTATCGTCGTACGCGAAGTTGAACGATACGCGTTTACCATCCCGCGAAGCATTCTATAGTCGGTTGAATGATACCGCCGTGTCGGAGCTCGATTACGCACACGCAGCGAATGTGTGGAACACTTTCCGCGTACAGACATTGGGGGGGTACAGTGATTTATACTTGAAAACGGACGTATTGTTACTCGCTGACGTGTTCGAGAGTTTCCGGACAGATTGTATCGCGAGTTATGATTTAGATCCCGCGCATTATTTTACGCTTCCGAGTTTCACGTGGGACGCGATGCTCAAGTACACCGGCATACAATTAGAACTTTTAACTGACGTTGACATGCTACTGTTCGTGGAGCGTGGGATACGCGGCGGTCTGAGCCAGTGCTCGCACAGGCACGCGAAGGCGAATAACAAACACCTGCCGGCTCGGATGCACGACAAGTCGAAGCCTTCGACGTACCTGATGTACTTCGATGTCAACAACTTGTACGGGTGGGCTATGTCACAGGCCATGCCGCATGGTGGATTTCAGTGGCTGGACGATTCCGAAGTGGCCGCGCTCGATGTATCATCCTTGCCCAGCGACGATGGACCCGAGGGATACCTGTTGGAGGTGGACATCGAATATCCCAAGGAGCTTCACGACGCGCACGCCGACCTGCCATTCTGCCCGGTGCGCGAGCACGCGCCACATGGTAAACAGACCAAGCTGCTTGCCACGCTCGACGATAAGGAGCGATACGTAATCCACTATCGCTACCTAAAACAGTGCGTGCGCCACGGATTACGCGTGACGCGAATTCATCGGGTGTTGCGATTCGATCAGTCGCATTGGTTGCGCGAGTACATCCAATTGAACACTGATTTGAGAACGCGCACCACGAGTGAATTTCAAAAGACATTATATAAACTAATGAACAACGCGGTGTATGGTAAAACTATGGAAAACGTGCGGAATCGCGTAGACGTGCGACTAGTGACTCAGTGGGACGGTCGTTATGGCGCGGAAGCGCTGATCGCGAAGCCGAACTTTCACAGTCGCACGATCTTTTCGGAACAGTTAGTGGCAATCGAAATGCGCAAACTAAAAGTGAAGTTCGACAAGCCGATATACGTGGGTATGAGTGTGCTCGACGTGTCGAAAGAATGCTTGTACGAATTTCATTACGCGTATATGCGTGCGAAGTTCGGTGACCGCTGTAAGGTCTTGTACACCGACACCGATAGTTTGATGTATAGCTTAGAATGCGAGGATGCATATGACGTTATGAAGTGTGACGTCGATCGATTCGATACGAGCGATTATGCGGTGGACAATCCGTACGGTATGCCCCGCGTAAACAAAAAGGTGCCGGGGCTCATGAAGGATGAGAACAACGGCGCCTTGATGACCGAGTTCGTCGGACTACGATCGAAAATGTATGCGACTAGAACATTCAACGCCGAAGACGGGTCTGTGTGTGAAACGAAGAAAGTGAAGGGTGTGCGAAGACACGTGGTCGCGAATTGTATACAATTCGACGATTACGTTCGCTGTCTTTACTCACTCACCGAGAAAGCGGTTCGACAGAACAATATCCGCTCCAAGCAACACGACGTGTACTCGGTGAGTGAAGAAAAGAAAGCACTCAGTCCGTTCGACGACAAGCGATGTGTCTTAGTTGACCGGATCAGAACCATTCCGTGGGGTCATTATCGAATTCCCGAACTCGAGCCCCACGAACTCCTCGAGCGCGAGCCCCCTGAGCCCGACGAGTCCGACGAGCACATCGACACCGATGAGCATCTCAACGAGTCCGACGAACACCTCGACACCGACGAACATCTCGACATCGACGAATCCCTCGCTGTATAGCATATTCGTATACATGCATGTACATATGTATAGTATGTTTGTATGCCTGCATGTACATATGTATAGTATGTTTGTATGCTTGCATGTACATATGTATAGTATGTTTGTATGCTTGCATGTACATATGTATTGTCTGCATGTACATATGTATATTGTATATCTTATGTTATAAGCGATTCTTTCGTTTGTTCATATTCAAAATTGTATTTTATATGTGTTAGTATATATATAATTCTTTATTAAGATTACTCGTGCGTGAAGGAGAACGCGAATAAACGTGCAATGTACATATTTATATATATATTTATTCATTTATTTCAGAAACATATTTCAGAATCATAGAATATCCTTATCACGTATCCACGAGTTCCGCGACGAATCGAATCCAAGCCACTTGACGTACACCTGATTTCCCTTCCGTCGAATAATCTTCTCGACCAGATAGACGTCCGGATTCGCGACCGAATGTAGTTCATACTCGTAGAAACCGCCCGAGATCGGCTCTCCCGCGGAATCGCGCAAAATATATGTCACCGGGCACGTTCGTTGTACAGTTGTGATTTCAAACACCTCGGTCGACCAGTTTGGCGTGTATCCCTTCTCGAAGAGGGTCTTGAACTTGCTAACGCGCACCTTATCACCGACGTTGAATTTGGCGCGTCGTCGAATACCTTTCGCGGCGGATGGGTGGATGGGCTCATTCGCGGCGAACGATAAACGCGTCGCGGGGGTCACGTCAACGGGTCTAGCATTGATCGTTCGATGCTTGCGATGGTTGTAAGTGCTGACGAGTTTAGGTAACAGGTCGATCCAACGATACGACGCGTTCAATGAGAATTGTTTCCACATTAGGTTTTTCAGCGTACGATTGAAACGTTCGACGATCGACGCTTTCATCACGCTGTACGTGGAGTAGTGGTTGATTCCGCGAGTCTTAGCGCATCGTTGAAACTCCGCGTTGTAAAACTCCTTTCCCATGTCGGTTTGTAAATTTCGCGGACATCTATCGCTCTGCCGCAACACGGCCGCGAACGCCGCGGTTACGTCGCGTCCGCTTTTCGCTTTCACGGGTACGGCCCACGCATACTTGCTGAACGCGTCGATGATCGTTAGTATGTAATGATATCCACGATTTTGCTTCGCGTACGGACGCATCTCTACCAAATCGGCCTGCCACAGATCATCGTAACCGCGAATCACGACGCGTCGTCGCGGGAAGTTTCGTCTCGCTGGGGCGTGTAATTCATTCACTAATTGTATTCGTTCCTTGCTCATGCTTCGCGGGTGGGTGGGGGTGGTCGCGACGTTCCGAAGGTGTTAGAAGTAGTATCAGTTCCTCGAGCGTTCGTAAAATACAATCGGTACACGTCTTTTGCAAACGTTCGTCATCATTCGACGCTCCGGAATCACTATCGTCGGGGTCAGGGCCATTAATCATCGTCGTCGTCGGCGACCCTCGCTCGCGTTTCGCTGCTCCTTCCGTTCGTACAGATCCGTGGTCGATATCGCGTTCTGACTCGTCACCCCAGTCGTGAACTCTTCGAATCTGTCTTTCAAATGATCGAAGCGTCGTTCAATCGCGGTATTTAAGTCGTCCTCTAGCCGAGACAATTGCGTGGTAACGATATCCGTCATCGCGCGTTGTACTCGCGTCTCTAGTTGAGATCGTTGATGCTCGGCGTCCAGTCGCGCGTTCGCGATAGTCGTTTCAAGTTTTCGCGTAAAGCGATCGTCCACCGCGGTCAGGAGTCTAGTCATTGTCATCGCCGATTCGTTGTTATTGTTATTGTTATTGCTGTTATTATTGTGTAACGAGGTGCCAAACTTATTCACCGACATAACGATGCGTGCTCGTGAACGCTACTGACGCGACGATCGTCGGATCGTTCAATTTAAGATGAATCCGTCCTCGCGTAATTCCTCCACGATGGACGCGATTTCGTTATCGTGACCCGTGTGACCGGCCGCGCGCGATGCCACGAGCAATCCGAGTCTATCGACTAATTCGTTCGGATCGTCCCAGTACACGTAATCGATCGCGTTATCGGTGACCGTCATCGATTCGTCGATGGGCAATCCTAGACCTAGACGCGTACTCGCGGCGTCCGCGTCGCCCGCGCCGCCCGCGTCGCCCGCGCCGCCCGCGCCGCCCGCGCCCGCGCCCGCGTCGCCCGCGCCCGCGCCGCCCGCGCCCGCGCCGCCCGCGCCCGCGCCACCACGCCTCCCCTTTCCCGCAACGCGTTTGAGACCCGATGTTTGAACCCCGCCGATCACCGAGGATATGATTTTCTTATACTTGTACCCCCTGTTGCCCAACGTGCGCTTACTCGGTGAATGGTTTCGCTTATGCGCGTTCGTAGCTAACAAGATGCGTCGGTACGACCGAAAATCCGCGTCCGTGCACGTCAGTTCATTGGGGATTCGCATGAATAACAGTTCGTACAAACCCCGAGTTCCCGGGTATTGCGTTCCATTCACGCAAACGTCGTCGCTGTGCGCGTCGATGGTAAGCGTGGAATCGCCGATCATCAGGTCTTCGTCGGGGCCCAAGTATACACCGTACACATTGTCGATACGTTTTTTGGTGTCGGTAAAGAGTAGTCGTATGTATTCTCGCGACAAGGGACCTTTGGCGTTCCGTACATACACCTGGATATCGTCGACGGGGCTACGCAGCGAATCAAAATCGGTGGCCTTTGATTGCGACGCAGCATCCTGATTTTTTTCACCGTTATCAATGATATCATTATCATTATCAGCAACATCATTAACATCGACAACGTTGCTGTTGTCAATGTCGATGTCTGCGTTGTCGTCGGCGTCGTCGGCGTTGTCGGCGTCGTCGTTGTCGTCGTCGTCGTCGTCATCGTCGTCGTCATCGTCGTCGTCGTCGTCGTCGTCGTCGTCGTTGTCGTCAGAATCTGGAAAGGTGTTCGATCGTTCCATGGTTGCACCCGCAGCAGCGGTTCGAAGTCTCTTCGACGATTCTTGATGATCGTATTCATGTTTCCTCTTCACCGGTCGCGGTCGAGGCGTTGAGCGTGTTTGGAATGCAGACGTGTTCACGATTAATTGCTTCAAGGGCTCGACGATGGGTCGCGTGCTCGCCTCCACAGCCGCTTCCGTAGCCATTTTACCAATTTTCAAAGCTAAGCTCTTTTTACGTATAACGTCGCTGACTTTGGCGATTTCCACCTTCGCGTCCACGCTCCGACGTTTCACTCCTTTTTGGCGTTTCGTTCCTTTTCGCCGACGATGTTTTTGCGTTTGTCTCGCGTTGACGTTGCTCGAGGTTATCGTTGTAGTTGGTTCTTTAGACATTTCGTGTTGCTCGATGAACGATTCGTGGTTTACTGACGTCCGTGAGCTACGACGAACTCGTTAAATCCTCTTCGATATCGACCTTCGGACATGGAACTATCCTTATCGATAACCACGAAATCGTATCGTCGACGCCAACATTTCGCGCACAAGTCGTTGAACGACTCGAACGTCATGTCTGTATTCACGTGATCGTTGTAAACGCGACGCAAATTCGTACCGTCTTGTTTGAAAAGCATCAGGAAATTCGCGTTGTCTCTGATCAAATGTTTAGGTATTCTAGCGTACGACTGACACAAATAAAAACAATCCACGTTCGCGTGACGACCCATGGAGAAGTATTCGCGTATCGCGTTCTGCTCGTCGCACGCCACGTCGTCGAACACGAAGATCGAATCGGGCCGAGCGTCTCTCGGTGGAATGATCTCAGCGTTGTCCGAGTAGGGAAAGTATTCGATTCCGTCGATGAGCGATAACACCTGCTCGAGATACCG
The DNA here is from genome assembly GCA_910592295.1 of Andrena haemorrhoa. Taxonomy (NCBI): domain Eukaryota; kingdom Metazoa; phylum Arthropoda; class Insecta; order Hymenoptera; family Andrenidae; genus Andrena; species Andrena haemorrhoa. The sequence goes on from OU342942.1 coordinate 24,740,934, forward strand.
ATACTTTGGCTGATGCAGCGATTTCGAGTACACGTACACGTTCTCGAAACGCAAACCGTTCGGGCTCTCTAGCATACTTAAAAGCACGTTCGTTTTTCCACATCCGGAAGGACCGCAAATCACACCTCGCACGCTGTTCGGCAGCAGCGGGCCGTGTCTGTTCGCTCGACTCGCATTCGTATCATCTTCGAGCATTCTGTTCGCGGTTACGCGGATAACGTCATGCTGTTTCACGAATCGCATCTTCGCACGCACGCGTCTATGACGATGGACGACTATTTATATTCGTGACATGCGATGTGCAGGTCACTATCACTGTGATCGGCGGAGCGCTCGTACGCGTTTATTATTGCAGTCGCTATCATGGTTATTCTAACGTAGGTATATGGTTGCATCAACGACTGCGACGTCTCGTGGATTAGGGAAGAAGCATAAGAATCAGAAGCGGAAGAAGACCGGATCGGGTCTCGTGAACGGTATCATAAACCGTTTACCATTTGAACTACACGTTCCAGGTTATCAGTTCTGCGGACCGGGGACGCGTTTGCTAAAGCGATTGGCTCGTGGCGACGAAGGTGTGAATCCCCTGGACGCGGCGTGTCGAGATCACGATATCGCGTACTCGCATCGAAAGGATTTGGAGGGAAGACACGAAGCTGATCGCTCGTTAGCCGAACGAGCGCGAGAACGAGTGTTCGCGAACGACGCGACCTTTGGTGAAAAAGCAGCAGCAGCCGGAGTGTGGGCGACGATGAAGGCTAAGACTAGACTCGGCATGGGTCTGAGAAGGGTGAAACGAAAACGGAGAAAGTCTGGAAGAAAACATTCGCAACGACGACGATCTCGGAATCTACGAGTGGCGAAACGCGGAGGCTTTCTTCCGTTTCTTCCGTTCGTGCTGCCCGCTTTATCGGCTATCGGAGCATTGGCCGGTGGAGCGGCTGGTATAACCAAAGCGGTCAACGATGCGAAGGCATCTCGAAAACAGTTGGAAGAGACGTTACGTCACCATCGGGTGATGGAGGGTCGAGGAATGCATCTGACACCGTACAAGCGAGGCGCGGGCTTGAACTCGAGACGACGGCGCCGACGACTCCAAACGAAGAAAAAAAAAAACGCCGATCGAGTCAGCGCGTGGCGACGATAACGCAGCAACCTATGACGAACCTGCAATTAGCGCGCGAGTGTGCAAACGTACCGTTCTTTCGAGGGGTGTTTATGCGCGACACGCTTCCCACGCGCGTTCGAATCAACGAAACTGGTATCGCGAATCTTGACGAGAATCGAGGGGCTGGGACGCATTGGGTCGCGTACGCGAAACGTGGATCGCGAGTTCAATACTTTGATAGTTTTGGGAATCTGCGGCCACCCGTGGAATTGATCCACTATTTCGGACGCGGTACAACGATCACGTACAATCACGATCGTTTTCAACGTTTCGATGAGATGAATTGTGGACGGTTATGCATGCAATTTTTACAACAAAAGTCTATGGAATTATGGCCTATCTACTAATAATGATGTATACTAAGATATCGTTAGAATGTATCGATGCGGAATGATCATCCGCATCTTCCTTAATAAAGATCCATAATATCGATAAATTACCGAGTATTCGTACGCCCGCGTCACTCTATCTCTCTTCGTCTCGCGAGTACAATCGATATGTCGTTCACGCTCACGTTAACGGGCCGGAGCAGCGTGCTGACGGTAAACTATTTCCCGCCGATAGATTTGAGCGACGGTGAGTACGAATTAGGCCTCGCGGACTTGGAGACGTTTCACACGATACCGAACATCGATTCCAGTAATGATAAATTCTACTTCATCGTGAACTATGACACCGCAACCAACTCAATCGTCGACGCCTCTCATGAATGCATCCAGATTCCCCACGGTTCCTACGAATTAGACGCTATCGGCGAGTATCTGAAGCAGCAATTACTCGAGCGATATCCTCGAAAGCGCGGCAACAACGAGAACGACGCCAACGGCGATGACGACAAGTACCCTCTAATGCTTCGAGCTAACAACAATACCATGAAAAGCGAGATGTACTCCGCGTTCTTTGTAGACTTTACGAAATCGAATAATGTGGGCTCGTTGCTAGGATTTTCACCGAATCATATCTTATTGCCGAGAATCTGGCACGAGTCTAACGTACCCGTGAATATAATAAACGTTAACGTGATCAGAGTAACGTGCAACGTCACTACCGGCGCGTACAGTAACGATAAACCGGTACACACGATCCATGAATTTTCACCTCGCGTTCCACCGGGATATAAGATATCGGAAACCCCGCGACACGTCATTTACTTGCCGATCGTCGCACGAGCAATACACGATTTAACGTTGTGCATCGTCGATCAATACGATCGCCCTATAGATTTCCGTGGAGAAGAAATAACGATTCGTTTGCACGTTCAACGACGTCCGCGCGATAGGCTAGCGTAGTATTCGCGCGTGTATGTGTGTAGTATGTTAGTGTTAGATCATGCGTACGAATCGTCAATCGTCGCCACCCCAACCAGCACTGTCTCGCGTCATCGGCGCAATCATATCTCGGGAAGCGAAAGTAGAAGAACAAAGGCTGGTGGAGCGATAAGAAGAGGGCCGGTGAGAAGTATAAGAAAGCCGTTGACACGTCGAAACGCGCGATTCCTACGATCGTTAGGTTTCATCGTAGCCTATTAAACAAGCGGAGAGCGTCACACTGAATCGCGATGTCTGTCATTCTGGACGTGGCGAATACGCCAACCTTCGACAACCGTATCACGAAGATCGAGTTACACACCTATAATCCGTACGCCAATACGACGTTCGACAATAGCGATGAGATAAGAATTCCCATACAGCAGCAAGATCTGTACACGCTTCCGTGTGAAAGTTTTCTTTACATCGAAGGTCGCGGCACGATGACGGTGCAGGACGCAAAAAGTCCGGCAACGTCCGCGACCGCTGTTCTAGACAACAATTGCGTCGCGTTCATGTTCGATGAGATTCGGTACGAATTGAATGGTGTCGAGATCGATCGTTGCCGAAATCCGGGGATCGCTACCACGTTGAAACATTACGTATCGTTGTCGATCGACAGAAGCAAAGTACTCGCGAATGCCGGTTGGGATCATACCATCGCGTACGATAAAGACATTTTTCATTCGGGTGCTTTCAATTTCTGCGTACCCCTGAACGTGTTATTAGGATTCTGCGAGGATTACAAACACATCGTAATGAACGCGCGGCACGAGCTGATCCTTATTCGATCGCGAGTCGATGCGAACGCTATGTATGGAATCTCCGCCACTGCGAGACCGAAACTCGAGATACGCAAGGTGCAGTGGCGTATGCCCCACGTCGTTTTGGAGGAAGTGAACAAACTATCGATGCTGCGAATCGTGGAAAGCGGTCGACCGATCGCGATGAGTTTCCGATCGTGGGACCTGTACGAGTACCCGTTACTGCAAGCGACAACGAAACATACGTGGACCGTGAAAGCTACGTCACAAATCGAGAAACCCCGATACGTGATATTCGCGATGCAAACCGATCGAAAGAATCGTCTCGATAGAACCGCGAGCAAATTCGACGCGTGTAAACTCGCGAACGTTCGACTCTACCTAAATTCCGAGTCGTATCCGTACGAAGACTTGAACTTGGATTTCGATAAGTATAAGTACGCGCTCCTGTACGATATGTATGCGAAATTCCGTCGATCGTACTACGGTCGCGGAGAACCGTTACTGAACGCGATCGAATTCTTCCAATACGCGCCTATCGCGGTCATAGATTGTTCTAGGCAGAACGAATCGTTGAAGAGCGCTACGGTTGACGTGCGAATCGATTTCGAATGCAAAGAAAATGTCCCCGCTAATACTACCGCGTACTGTATGATCATCCACGATCGAATAGTCGAATACGGTCCTTTGACCAACGTGGTACGCAAACTAATATAGAACGATCATCAATTACCAATACTTATACTACTTCTACTCTAAAACGTTGATGTCGATGTCAAAGTCCTCAGTTACTCTCTCGTCGCCGACACTGCTACCTAAACGAATAATAATGTTCGCTATTGTCGATCTACAAGGTTTCAATATGAATTGCGAGTTCGTCGTCAAAGAGCTCGCGATTCGCACAACGAGTAACACGGATAAAACGCAAACGATCAGCCATTGGATCTTCGAACCACCGTACTTCTGGGGACATCTGAATTCGTGCGAAAACCGTCAAGCGTCCTGGCTCGCGAAGCATCATCACGGACTCCGCTGGTCTGATGGCTGCGTTCCGTACTCCAAACTTCCTGGACTGCTCGCCAGCGCACTCGTGAACATTGACTTTGCTATCGTGAAAGGTTCGGAAAAGAAAACCTGGATGCTGCAACTCATGCCTGACATAATCGTTGAGGATGTCTGCGATTTGTACGAATTGAAGGAGCGAAAGATTAACAACAACAACGCCCGAACTGTGGAAGATGACGGTGGTTACGACGTTGACGATGATTATTGTGGGATCGCGCCTAGCACCGCGAACGATTCCGGCGTTCCTAACCTGAAGTCTATGTCCGCGACGAATGCCCCGCGATGCGCATTTCACAACAACGATGGAGTTTGCGCGTTGGAGAACGTTCATAAAATATTGAATTACATATGTAGCGTTACCTAATGTAAGTTCTATCGATGACTATGTATGACGCATGCATGGATATACATGAATAAAAGACACTCTTTTATTAAAGAAAAAAATATATATTTATTCAAAAAATTAAAAATGTAAAATTTAAAATATTAAAATTTAAAATATTAAAAAAAAAAAAAAATGCTGGCGTCAATTCCTGCAACACACAAAGAAAACACCAAATTATTATTATTATTATTATTATATAAACGATGTTGTCAGCGCGTGAAACATCGAACAAATACATTTCACTTATACTTACTCCTTAAATAATCGGGGCAGCCCCCAAAAATCCCCCTCGAACGCCAGAAAATCAATTTGCATTGTATCCTCGCGCCACATTCGGCGGGCAAATTGGATACGTTGTCGCAACTCCGCGCATATGCGACCGTCGTTTTGCGATTCATACTCTTGATGCTGAAACAAACGTACAACTTAATTAAACCACTATCAAAATGGTATGTCAATACAATTTACGCGAACAATGACACTTACGAGGAGCTGTATAATAGCGTCTCGATCGCCATCACGCGCATGAATCTCCACGTCGCGGCGGCGCTGAAACAAACACATGACTCGATTAAACATCATCGAAAGGTATCCACGCGTTAGAATAATTTTCATAAAAATTCACTTACGAGATCCCCTATCACATGCAAGTCGCGCTCGCTCCACGCCTGCATCGCCCGCTCATGCTTATACTGCAACAAACACAGGTTTATATTAAAAACACTTTCGACAGGTATACGCGCACAGACACAAATCGACGAAAGAGTACTTACGACTGATAATATTATACGCTGGCGCTCAATGCGCCAAGCCTCCATCCTCTCACTATGTTCGCGCTGAAACAAACGTATAGCAGATTAAAATATTCGAATTGAAACGCGCACCAATACAATTTTCACAAAAAAAAAAAAAACTATACTCACGATGCACCGGCGCATTTCAAATGTATTCATGTGCGTCATTTTTTTTTTATTTTGGCCCGTGCGGCGGTGGTCGACGCCCTTATATGCATCTCGGTTCTCTAGGCTGGAGGGGTAGCCCTGCATGTTGTAGAGTGGGGATACTCGTGAAGTAGCTGTGGTGGGGATGTCCGTATCACAGTTTTTCTTCTTCGATGATTTGAGATTAATTATTTCAGCTTATAGCCAACTTTTATGAATTACACTTTTCTGGTTTGCATCGCGAATCGTTTCTGCGACACATTGAATTTGCCGCGCAAGCTATTTGAATTTGCCGCGGATGCGATTCGGATTTACCGCGCGCTATTCACATTTCATATTAATGTTTGTGTCACATCACATCGTTGATGGAATATTTCGCACACTGATACGTATGTGTACGTGAATCTGTATAAAGCGACGTTGGTCAGTCTTCCGATATTCATAACGCCACGTACGCTCGAGTGTTAACAAGTATCGTTCGAGTCAATTTGACTTCCAAGTAATCGAGTGGTATAATAATACATAGTGCATATCAAAATGTACAAACGCAGTCTAAACGAGTCATCCCATCCATCCGCAATCGATGGCGGTTACCCGAATAAACGTCAACAGATCAATATGAGGTACGTACGCGTTACTATACACTTTTCACTTGTTTCACTGTAAACGCAAACGAACGAAGCATTAATTCCGTGCATACGTTTCTTACAGTTCTGGACCCGTAACACCAAGAACTGTGAAAACACCGAAACCATTAATCGTACGGATCCTGGGGCGTGATTACCCGTTGACCTCAACAGCGTATAAACGCCTAATTATTGGAATTCGGATTGGCATCGATTCGTGCCGCGTCGAGATCGCCATAGCGGACAATAAAGGCTGTGAGTTGAGTTTTTCGATGTCTACGTGGAAGCTCCTACTGCAAAATGAAGCTGACATACTTCAAAGATTACGCGACAACGCAACATCACCCCAAACCCACATCGTAATTGATCATTTACGAATCGAATTCACGCGCATGCATGATGATCAACTTATTAAAATCATCGATAATCGCGGTGTCATATACATGACTGAAATCACGATGCGTAAACTGTTCGCGTACGAATATTGCATCGATCATATGTTCACCTGGTTGTCAGAAAATATGTATGCCGTAAGCAGTAAATACGCAACCTTCGTAGACGTTCTACGTAACGCTACCGCGCCAACGAATTATGTAAAATTAATTTCCGAAAGCGGCCACTTCGAACAGCATTCTTTGATTGATTGCGAATTGTTAGCGTTAGGAATGCAATCCATGTTGCTCGATGTAAACCATGTACCACTATAGTACGTATTTAATAAATGTATGACTTCCACATTAATACCTGTAACGAATCATTTATAATATCCTTTCATACTAATACTGCGTAGGATTGCTCGTTTGCAACGGGGTGAATGGGTAACATTTGTATTCCAGATGGCCAAAAGGGAATCGACATCGTACCATTTTCTTTAAGAATTTCGACTCTTTTCGCTATGTGATACTACGTCGAGTTGTTCTGTCAGCGGGTGGTAAGTGGTAGCCTCGAACCGTCGACTCGTGGAACAATACGATCATAAACCGTAACCCTGGCGAGACACTTCGACTCGGCAATCTGTATAGGCTTGCTATCCAGATGTCCGTTTTTTTTTTTCCTCGCTATGTCATCCTTAGAGGTATACCCTTAGCAAATGACAATAGTGTTTTATAGGATTTGGGGAGTACTGGTGGTTCTGGCGCTGGACTGCTGTAAATCAGATCCTCGCGGTGTAGGGTTTCCTTAGACTTTGACATCAGTTTAAGTGTGAGTTGGCGATTCCTCGGCGCCTGGGAAAACTCAAGACTTTTCGTCTCGAATGTTTTCATCGCGCGGTTCACAAGTGGACTCTCTCTCTCTCTCTCTCTCTCTCTCTCTCTCTCTCTCTCTCTCTCTCTCTCTCTCTCTCTCTCTCTCACACACTGTACCTCTTCATTCTTTCCTCGCGCGTCTAACGTCGCCCGCGCTCGATCGAATACCACGTGTATCGAATTACAGCGTTGGGGATAAGGGTGTTTACATCCGTCGCGGTGGTCCCAATCTTTGAAATATTCGGAACGATGCCCGAATAATTATCGCTCTATGTTTTCATAGAAGGATGTTTATACGAAAGCGGCGTTGGATTCTTTCGTGGCGACGGTTGGGTATTTAGATTAATTAATTCCTCGAATAGTTATCGCCTCGAATTACATGCGGATGTTTATACGAAGGCTACGTTGGATTCTTTCGTGGCGGCGGTTCCTCTATTTAGGGTAATTAATCTCGAGCGTTCGATTCTCTCGCGCCTTATCTTTCGCGCCTACTCGCCGATCCTCGGACACGTGTCGAAATTGCGTGGGAACGTGACGCGTCCAACACGTGTCGAAATTGCGCGGGAACGAGACGCGCGCGCCCAACACGTGTCGAAATTGCGCGGGAACGAGACACGTTCAAAGGTGTATGGGTGATTTTTCATCGATCGGCGGTGGCGCTACATCAATCCGGGAGTTTTCATCAAATCCAGGGATTTTTCTGGGGATTTTCCATCGATTCGCGGTGTCGCTAGATCAATCTAGGGATTTTTCGCTGCAACAGTTTACCAATTACCCCCTCCACCGTCAACGGTCCCGCGCTCATCTCGTCGAAGAGCGCGATTCCCCTCACCCCGCATCACCCCCTCGTCCATCTCGTCGAAGAGCGCGATTCTCCTCGCCCCGCCTCACCCCCTCGTCCATCTCGTCGAAGAGCGCGATTCCCCCCACCCCGCCTCACCCCCGCGCCCATCTCGTCGAAGAGCGCGATTCCCCCCACCCCGCCTCACCCCCGCGCCCATCACGTCGAAGAGCGCGATTCCCCCCACCCCGCCTCACCCCCGCGCCCATCTCGTCGAAGAGCGCGATTCCCCTCGCCCCGCCTCACCCCCTCGCCACCACTTGGTCCAGAACTCTCATAGCCTACCTACTGGTTTTGACCCGAATGTCAAAGCTCTTACGCGAAGTTGCGGAATTCCGAACCTGGTCGGATCAGTGCGACGCGTGTGTACAGCTCATCGTCGAGTACCAGTCGAGGGGAGGGGTATCCGTGGCCGCGAAACAACACCTGGTGTCGCTAATCGCGCAAATAACGACATTACACGCGAAAGTGCGGGATGAGTTTTCGAAATTTGGGTGCGGGCATTCGAGTCGATCGACGAAACCCAAAGTCGTATGGGAAAACGTGGAATCGGCGTTTATAGGTCGTATTTCAACCGGTGTAGCCATTAACTTGGGATTCATCGACCCGCGTCGATTTTTAGAAGGTGCTCGACGCGTAATAATGTCACGCGTCACGGACGCTATCACGGAACATAATGGCGTGTCTGTAAATACAATCTTGAACGCGGAGTTTACGCAGGGTGAAAATACAGATGTGAAAAGTTTCGGAACGCGAAATCACGTACTCTTAATGCATTCGAGTGTGCGCGAGTGGTACTCGAAGTCTGTGGTCGCACCCACGCTAGTGGCGCTCGACGAGTTTCAGGATCGCAACAGTGGATGGACCCTAAGGGCTGTACTAAACATTTTAGTAAATATTAATAGGCACAATCCACTTCGAGCCGGGTGCGACGTATCGCTTCCGCGCGCCGTCGTCCTGAAAAAAGCGGTGGTGAACATAAAGAACAGAGACAATGTGTCCACACAATGTATCCACACTACTCAACGGTGCTCCGCACTGACGGTATGACGCTTCCCGTGACGTTGGATCAGCTGGCGAAGTTCGAGACTTTGAACAACGTGTCCGTAAACGTGTACACGTGGTCCGACGGAAGCTGCGCGCCGCTGCGTTTCACCGAGGACAAGCAAGAGAGGCACGCCAACCTGCTACTGGTACAGGACCCCGAGGACCCCCAACGATACCATTTCGCGTGCATTCGAAGCATGTCGAGACTGATATCGAAGCAGCTCAGCAACCACAAGAGTGAAGTATTCGTTTGCGAACGGTGAGTAAAATATGGAATATTTCCATCAATGTATTATTTACTCATTCCTTTTATTATTAATGCTATTCTCGTTGCAGGTGTCTCAGCTACTTCTATTCGTCGGAGCGATTGACGAAACACACCGTGGACTGTCAACGTCTGAACGAGTGTGCAATTAAATTACCGTCCGTGAAGGATAAATGGTTGCAGTTCAAAAACTTCAAGAATAAAGAACGAGCGCCATTCGTCGTATATGCGGACTTCGAATACATGCTGGAAGACATCGAGCCTGCGGAGTGGGATCGTACATACACGTACCAACAGCACCGAGTGTACAGCGTGGGATACTACATTCAGTGTTCCACCGATGCGTCTCTGTGCCGTTATCGGATGTATCGTCACGAAACCGAGTGCGTGCAGTGGTTCGTGCAGGAACTCCGAGACTTTGCGAACATTACGTATTCGTGGTTGCGGAACGCGAAACCAATGAACTCATTAACGAAACAACAGTGGCGTAATTATAACGACGCAATCGCGTGTCACGTGTGTGGACGACCCTTCGCCGATGAGGACAAAAAAGTGCGTAATCATTGCCACTCGACGGGCGAGTATCGAGGCGCGGCCCACGTGTCTTGTTACTTACAGTTTCAAAGGTCATACACGATACCGGTGGTATTCCATAATCTATCAGGCTACGACGCGCATTTCATAATTAAAGAGTTGGCATCCGCGTTCGAGGGGCAGATCGACCTGCTGCCGGTGACGAAGGAGCCAAACATGTGAAGGGAATCGTTGCCGAGAACAATGATTGGAAGAGGGGATTGAAGTTTCGATTCATCGATTCGTTGAAGTTCTTGGCTGCCAGTCTGGAGAAACTTGCTTCGGACCTTGGCGATTATATACGACTTGCGATTCTACGACGCGAATTTCAATCCTTGTCGGACGATCACTTCAATCTTCTAGCTCGGAAGGGCGTCTTCCCATATGACTATGTATCGTCGTATGCCAAGCTGAACGATACGCGTTTACCATCCCGCGAAGAGTTCTACAGCCGGTTGAACGATACCGCCGTGTCGGAGCTTGATTACGCGCACGCCGCGAACGTATGGAACACTTTCCGCGTACGAACATTGGGCGAGTACAGTGATTTATACTTAAAAACGGACGTGTTGTTACTCGCTGACGTATTCGAGAGTTTCCGTACGGACTGTATCGCGAGTTACGACTTAGATCCCGCGCATTACTTTACGCTTCCAAGTTTTACGTGGGACGCGATGCTCAAGTACACCGGTGTACGGTTAGAGCTTCTGACGGATGTGGACATATTGCTGTTCGTGGAGCGTGGGATACGTGGTGGTCTGAGTCAGTGCTCGCACAGGCGCGCGCTGGCCAACAACAAACACCTGCCGGCCCCGAAGTACGATATGTCGAAGCCTTCAACATATCTAATGTACTTCGATGTCAACAATTTGTACGGGTGGGCGATGTCGCAGGCTATGCCGTACAGGGAGTTTCGATGGCTGGACGACGCGACAGTGGCGGAGCTCGATGTATCAGCCTTACCTGACGACGATGGACCCGAGGGATATCTGTTGGAGGTTGACATCGAATACCCCAAGGATATTCACGACGCGCACGCTGATCTTCCATTCTGCCCGGTACGCGATCACGCACCCCACGGTGACCAGACCAAGCTGCTTGCCACGCTCGACAATAAGGAGCGATATGTAATTCACTATCACTACCTGAAACAGTGTATACGCCACGGATTACGCGTGACGCGAATTCATCGAGTGTTGCGATTCGATCAGTCGCAATGGTTGCGCGACTATATTCTATTGAACACCGATTTGAGGACGCGAGCCACGAGTGAATTTCAGAAGACTCTTTATAAATTAATGAATAACGCGGTGTATGGAAAAACAATGGAGAATCGCGTAGATGTGCGACTGGTGACGCGGTGGGACGGTCGTTATGGTGCGGAAGCGCTGATCGCGAAGCCAAACTTTCATAGTCAGACGATCTTCTCCGAGCAGTTGGTGGCCATCGAAATGCGTAAACTCAAAGTGAAGTTCGACAAACCAATATACGTGGGTATGAGTGTGCTCGACGTGTCGAAGGAGTGTTTGTATGAATTTCATTATGCATATATGCGTGCGGAGTTCGGTGATCGGTGTAAGGTCCTGTACACCGACACCGACAGTTTAAATGTATAGTGTGGAATGCGAGGATGTATACGAGACGATGAAGCGCGACGTCGCCCGATTCGACACTAGTGATTACGCGGTGGACAATTCTTATGGTATGCCCCACGTAAATAAAAAGGTGCCAGGACTCATGAAAGATGAGAATAACGACGCCTTGATGACCGAGTTCGTCGGATTGAGGTCGAAGATGTACGCGACTAGAACGTTTAACGGATCGGTTGAGACTACGAATGAAATTAAAAAAGTGAAGGGTGTGCGGCGACACGTGGTTGCGAATGAGGTAAAATTCGACGATTACATTAGCTGTCTTCATGATCTCGCCGAGAAAACTGTTAGACAAAATAATATTCGTTCTAAGCGGCATGATGTATATTCTGTGAGCGAAGAAAAGAACGCGCTCAGTCCATTCGACGACAAGCGGTGTATCCTAGCCGATCGTATCACCACCATTCCGTGGGGGCATTATCGCATTCCCAAGCTCCAGACCCACGAGCTCCTCAAGGTCGAGTCCAACCGCACTGCCCGCCGCGCCGCACACCGCGCCGTCCGCCGCGTTCGCGTTATTAATATTTAATATTTAATATTTAATATAAGTATATAGCGTAGGATAGCCGGAATTGTATTTTATATGTGTTAGTATAAATGTATATATGTATATATGTATAAATTTTTTTCATTTTATTAAGAATAATTGTATGTATAAATTTTGTTTTCATTTTATTAAGAATAATTGTATGTATATACGAGAAGAAGGCGAATAATTTAATAAATGTACAATGTATATATTTATATGTATTCATTTATTTATTTATTTATTTCAGAAACGTAGAGTACATTTATAATCGCGAATCATAGAATATCCTTGTCGCGTATCCATGAGTTCCGCGACGAATCGAATCCAAGCCACTTAACGTACACCTGGTTTCGCTTACGGCGAATAATCTTCTCAACCAGATAGATATCCGGATTCGCGACCGAATGTAGTTCATACTCGTAGAAACCACCCGAGATCGGTTCCCCCGAGGAATTGCGTAGAATATACGTTACAGGGAACGTTCGTTGTACGGTTGTGATTTCGAATACCTCGGTCGACCAGTTCGGAGTGTATCCCTTCTCGAAGAGGGTTTTGAACTTGCTAACGCGCACCTTATCACCGACGTTGAATTTGGCGCGTCGTCGAATACCTTTCGAGGCGGATGGTGAGATGGGCTCATTCGCGGCGAATGATAAACGCGTCGTGGGGGTCACGTCAACGGGTCTAGCGTTGATCGTTCGATGCTTGCGATGATTGTAAGTGCTGACGAGCTCAGGTAACAGGTCGACCCAACGATACGACGCATTCAATGAGAATTGCTTCCACATCAGGTTTTGCAGCGTACGATTGAAACGTTCAACGATCGATGCTTTCATCACGCTGCATGTGGAGTAGTGATTGATCCCACGAGTTTTCGTGCATCGTTGAAACTCCGCGTTGTAGAACTCCTTTCCCTGGTCGGTTTGTAAATTTCGCGGGCATCTATCGCTCTGCTGCAACACGGTCGCGAATGCCGCGGTCACGTCACGCCCGCTTTTCGCTTTCACGGGTACGGTCCGAGCATACTTGCTGAACGTGTCGATGATCGTTAGTATGTAGTGATATCCACGATTTTGCTTCGCGTACGGACGCATCTCTACCAAATCAGCCTGCCACAGATCATCGTAACCGCGAATCACGACGCGTCGTCGCGGGAAGTTTCGTCTCGCGGGAGCGTGTAATTCGTTCACTAATTGTAATCGTTCCTTGCTCATGTTTCGCGGGTAGGTGGGGATGGTCGCGACGTTCCGAGGGTGTTAGAAGTAGTATCAGTTCCTCGAGCGTTCGTAAAATACAATCGGTACACGTCTTTTGCAAACGTTCGTCATCATTCGACGTTCCGGAACCACTATCGTCAGGGTCAGGGTCAGGGTCATTAATCATCGTCGTCGTCGTCGACCCTCGATCACGTTTCGCTGCTCCTTCCGTTTGTACAGATCCGTGGTCGATATCGCGGTCTGGCCCGTCGCCCCAGTCGTAAACTCTTCGAATCTGTCTTTCAAGTGATCGAAGCGTCGTTCAATCGCGGTATTTAAGTCGTCCTCTAGCCGAGACAATTGCGCGGTAACGATATCCGTCATCGTTCGTTGTACTCGCGTCTCTAGTTGAGATCGTTGATGCTCGGCGTCCAGTCGCGCGTTCGCGATAGCCGTTTCAAGTTTTCGCGTAAAGCGGTCGTCTACCGCGGTCAATAGTCTCGTCATCGTCATCGATGCTTCGTTGTTATTATTACCATTATTATTGCGTAACGACGTGCCAAACTTATTCACCGACATAATGATGCGTGCGCGTGCGAATGCTACTGACGCTATGATCGACGGAACCCTCAATTTAAGATGAATCCATCCTCGCGAAGTTCCTCCACGATGGATGCGATTTCGTTATCGTGGCCCGTGTGACCTGCCGCGCGCGATGCCGTGAGCAATCCAAGTCTGTCGACCAATTCGTTCGGATCGTCCTAGTACACGTAATCGATTGCGTTGTCGGTGACCGTCATCGACTCGTCGATTGGCAATCCTCCACCTTGATGTGTGCCCGCGCCGCCGCACCCACCACCCCTAACACGTCTAACGCTCGGTGTCCGTACCCCACCGATCACCGCGGATATGATTTTCTTATACTTGTACCCCTTGTTACCCAGCGTGCGCTTACTCTGCGAATGGTTTCGCTTATGCGCGTTCGATGTCAACAAGATGCGTCGGTACGAGCGAAGATCTGCGTCCGTATATGTCTGCTCGTTGGGTTTTCGCATGAACAGCAACTCGTACAAACCTCGAGTCCCCGCGTATCGCCTTCCATTCACGTGAATGTCGTCGCTGTTCGCGTCGATGGTAAGCACGGAATCACCGATCATCAGGTCTTCGTCGGATGCAAAGTATACGCCGTACACGTTGTCGATTAGTTTCTTGGTATCGGCAAAGAACAGTCGTAGATATTCTCGCGACAAGCGTTCTGTACATACACATTGACGTCATTGAAGGGGCTACGCTGCGAATCCAAATCATGAACCTTTGCTGGCGGTTCATCACCCCGAGTTTTTTCACCGTCTTCGTCATCAACAACATCATTATCAATGTCAACATCATCTTCATCATCATCATCATCATCATCATCATCATCAACAACAACATCCTCATTGTCGTCGTCATCGTTGTCGTCGTCGTCGTCGTCGTCGTCGTTAGAATCTGGTGGGTTGTTCAAACGTTCGTTGGATGTATCCGCAGTAGCTAGTCGAAGTCTCTTCGATGATTGTTGTTGTTGTTGTTGTTGTTGTCGTTGATCATGTTCATGTTCCCTCTTCACCAGTTGCGATCGTGGCGTCGAGTGCGTTTTCAAGGCGGACGCGTTCTCGATCAATTGTTTCAGCGGTTGAACGATGGGTCGCGTGCTCGCCTCCACAGCCGCTTCCCTATCCATTTTGTCAATTTTCAATGCCAAGCACTTTTTACGCATAACGTCGCTGACTTTGGCGATTTCCACCTTTGTATGAACCTTTGTGTCACCGTCCCGGCGTTTCGTTCCTTATTGGTGTTTCGTTCCTTTTCGTTGATGACGTCGGCGATGTTTTTGCGCATGCTTCGCGTCGACGTTTTTCGTAGTTATCGTACTCGTCGTCGGTTCGTTAGACATTTCGTGTTACTCGATGAACGATTCGTGGTTTACTGATGTCCGTGTGCTACGACGAACTTTGTTAAATCCTCTTCGATATCGACCTTCGGACATGGAACTATCCTTATCGATCACCACGAAATCGTATCGTCGACGCCAACATCTCGCGCACAAGTCGTTGAACGACTCGAACGTCATGTCTGTATTCACGTGATCGTTGTACACGCGGCGCACATTCGTACCGTCTTGTTTGAATAGCATGAGAAAATTTGCATTGTCCCTGATCAAATGTTTAGGTAATCTCGCGTACGACTGACACAAATAAAAGCAATCCACGTTCGCGTGACGACCCATTGAGAAGTATTCGCGTATCGTGTTCTGTTGATCGCACGCCACGTCATCGAACACGAAGATCGAATCAGGTCGAGCGTCTCTCGGTGGGACGATCTTCGCGTTGTCCGAGTAGGGAAAGTATTCAATTCCGTCGACGAGTGACAATACCTGCTCGAGATATCGATACTTTGGCTGATGCAACGATTTCGAGTACACGTACACGTTCTCGAAGCGTAAACCATTCGGGCTCTCCAGCATGCTCAGAAGCACGTTCGTTTTTCCACATCCCGACGGACCGCAAATCACGCCTCGCACGCTGTTCGGCAACAACGGACCGTGTCTGGTTGATCGACTCGCATCCCTATCATCCTCGAGCATTCTGTTCGCGGTCACGCGGATAACGTCCGACTGTTTCACGAATCGCATGTTCGCGATGTTTCTCAGGTACTCGGGTATTTATATATTCGTGGCATGCGGTGTGCAGGTCACTACCACTGTGATCGGTGGAGCGCGCGTACGCGTTTATTATTGTAGTTGCTATCGTGGTTATTCTAACGTAGGTATATGGTCGCATCAACGACTGCGATGTCTCATGGATTAGGGAAGAATCAGAAGAAGAAGAATACCGGATCGGGTATCGTGAACGGTATCATAAACCGCTTACCATTCGAACTACACGTTCCGGGCTATCAGTTCTGCGGACCGGGAACACGTTTGCTAAAACGATTGGCTCGTGGCGACGAAGGTGTGAATCCCCTGGACGCGGCGTGCCGAGATCACGATATCGCATACTCACATCGAAAGGGTTTGGAGGGACGACACGCGGCGGATCGTGCGTTAGCGGAACGAGCGCGAGAACGAGTGTTCGCGAACGACGCGACCTTTGGCGAAAAAGTTGCAGCGAGTGGAGTTTGGGCAACGATGAAGGCTAAGACTAAACTCGGCATGGGTGTGAAGAGGACGAAACGAAAACAGAGAAAGTCTGGAAGGAAACATCCGCAACGGCGGCGACGACGACATCGTAATTTACGAGTGGCGAAACGCGGTGGATTTCTTCCATTTCTTCCGTTCGTGCTGCCTGCTTTATCGGCTATCGGGGCCTTGGCCGTACGAACCAACGAATGCGGAATCGCGAATCTTGACGAGAATCGAGGTGCCGGTACGCACTGGGTCGCGTACGCGAAACGTGGGTCACGAGTACAGTACTTTGATAGTTTCGGGAATCTGCGACCGACCGCGGAATTGATCTATTATTTCGGACGTGGTACAACGATCACGTACAATCACGATCGTTTTCAACGTTTCGACGAGATGAATTGCGGGCACTTGTGCATGCTATTTTTACAACAAAAGTCTATGGAATTATGGCCTATATACTAATACTAATACTAAGATTATGTTACAATGCATCCGTGCGGAATGACTATCCACATCTTCTATAATAAAGACTCGCGATATCGATAAATTGCCGAGTATTCGTACGCGCGCGTCACTCTCTCTCTCTCTCCGTCTCGCGAGTGCAATCGATATGTCGTTCACACTCACGTTAACGGGCCGCAGCAGCGCGCTCACGGTAAACTATTTCCCACCGATAGATTTGAGCGATGGTGAGTATGAATTAGGACTCGCGGACTTAGAGACGTTTCACACGATACCTAACATCGATTCCAGTAATGATAAATTCTACTACATCGCCGACTACGACGCAGACAGCAATAGCGTCGATATCGCTCATGAATGCATTACGATCCCCCACGGTTCCTACGAATTAGACGCTATTGGCGAGTATCTGAAGCAACGATTACTCGATCGAAATCCACGAAGACGCGTTAACAACGAGAACGACGCCAACAACGATGACGACAAGTATCCTCTGGTGCTACGAGCTAACAACAACACCATGAAAAGCGAGCTGTACTGCTCGTTCGCAGTGGACTTTACGAAACCGGACAATGTGGGCTCGTTGCTAGGATTTTCCCCGACGCGTGTCTTGTTACCGAGAACCTGGCACGAGTCCAACGTACCCGTGAACATTATAAACGTTAACGTGATCAGAGTAACGTGTAACGTCACTACCGGCGCGTACAGCAACGATAAACCCGTGCATACGATCCATGAATTTTCGCCTCGAGTGCCACCGGGATATAAGATCTCGGAAACCCCGCGACATGTCATTTACCTGCCAATCGTCGCACGAGCAATACACGTATTGTCGATCAACACGATCGCCCTATAGATTTCCGTGGAGAAGAAATAATGATTCGTTTGCACGTTCAACGACGTCCGCGCGATAGGCTAGCGTGATCGCACGTGTATGCGCGTGTAGTATGTTAGTGTTGGATCACACATACAAATCATCAGTCGTCGCTGCCACTGCTACCCCCGTCGTCTCTGTCCCAGGTGAAAGTAGAAGAACAAAGGCGGGTGTAGCGATAAGAAGAGGACCGGTAAGAAGTATAAGAAAGCCGTTGACTCGTCGAAACGCACGTATCCTACGATCGCTAGGATTCATCGTTGCATATTAGACAAGCGGAGAGAGTAGCGCTTAACCACGATGTCTATTATTCTGGACGTGGCGAATACGCCAACCTTCGACAATCGTATCACAAAGATCGAGTTACACACGTATAATCCATACGCCAATACGACATTCGACAATAGCGACGAGATAAGAATCCCCAGACAGAAGCAAGATCTGTACACGCTTCCATGTGAAAGTTTTCTCTACATCGAAGGTCGTGGCACGTTGACGGCACATGACGGGAAAGGCCCTGGGACGTCCGCGACCGCTGTTCTCGACAACAATTGCGTCGCGTTCATGTTCGATGAGATTCGATATGAATTGAACGGTGTCGAGATCGATCGCTGCCGAAATCCCGGGATCGCCACCACGTTGAAACATTACGTTTCGTTGTCGGTCGATAGAAGCAAAACGTTTGCGAATGCTGGTTGGGATCATAACATCACGTACGATAAAGACATTTTTCATTCGGGTGCTTTCAATTTCTGCGTACCCCTAAACGTGTTATTAGGATTCTGCGAAGATTACAAACATATCGTGATGAATGCGCGACACGAGTTGATCCTTATTCGATCGCGAGTCGATACGAACGCGATGTACGATACCTCCGCCACTGCGAGGCCGAAATTAGAGATACGCAAGGTGCAGTGGCGCATGCCCCACGTCACTTTGGAGGAGGTGAACAAACTATCGATGCTGCGTATCCTGGAAAGCGGTACGCCGATTGCAATGAGTTTCCGATCGTGGGACCTGTACGAGTACCCGTTACTGCAAGCTACAACGAAACATACATGGACCGTGAAAGCTACGTCGCAAATCGAGAAACCCCGATACGTGATATTCGCCATGCAAACTGATCGAAAGAATCGTCTCGATAGAACCGCGAGCAGATTCGACGCGTGTAAACTGACGAACGTTCGATTATACCTAAATTCCGAGACGTATCCGTACGATGACATGAATTTGGATTTCGATAAGTATAAATACGCCCTCCTGTACGACATGTACGCGAAATTCGGCCGATCGTAGTACGGTCACGGAGAACCGCTGCTGAACGCTGTTGAATTCTTTCAATACGCGCCTATCGCGATCATAGATTGTTCTAGGCAAAACGAGTCGCTGAAGAGCGCTACGGTGGACGTGCGAATAGATTTCGAATGCAAAGAAAATGTCCCCGTGTAAATGTATAGTCGAATACGGTCCTCTGACTAACGTGGTACGTAAACTAACATAGTGTGCGTTTGTGTGTGAATGATCAACGAATACTACTGCCGATACTGCTGCTGCTGCTGCTGTGAAAAACGTCGATGTCCAAGCCCTCAGTTACTATTCTGACACAGCCCTCGACACAGTTACCTAATGAATAATGTTCGCCATTGTCGATCTACAAGGTTTCAATACCAATTGCGAGTTCGTCGTCAAAGAGCTCGCGATTCGCACAACCAGTAACAGTGATAAAACACCAACGATTAGCCATTGGATCTTCGAGCCGCCGTACTTCTGGGGACATCTGAATTCATGCGAGAACCGTCAAGCATCCTGGCTCGCGAAGCATCATCACGGGCTTCGCTGGTCCGACGGCTATGTTCCATACTCCAAACTTCCGGGACTGCTTACCAACGTACTCGCGAACATTGACTTCGTCGTCGTGAAAGGTTTGGAAAAGAAAACCTGGATGCTACAACTACTACCCGACATAATCGTTGAGGATTAACAACAACAACAACAACAACATCAACACCCGAACTGTTGAAGATGACGGTGGTTACGACGTCGACGATGATTATTGCGGGATCGTGCCTAACACAGGGAACCCCGACGTTCCTAACCTGAAGTCTATGTCTTCAACGAATGCCCTTCGATGTGCATTTCACAGCAACGACGGTATTTGCGCGCTGGAGAACGTCCAGAAAATATGGGATTATATACGCAGCGTCGTCTAATGTAAGTCATACACACGCATTACATCTACTTTACGCGTCATATGCAGAGAAACGAATATGTGACAATTTTTTTTTTGTTTTCTATAGCAATGAACACAACGACGGCGGCGATGAGCGTAACAACAGCGGCGACGAGCAAGAATACCCCTCCCATACGAACGTCACTTTTACGCAGATATTGATTCTATAATTTAAGTACGTATGCATGGATGTACATGAATAAACACACACAGTTTTGAATAAAAATTATATTTATTTGAAAAATATTTATATTTATTTATTTAAAAAATATATATTTACTAAAAAATAAAAAAATAAAAAAAATATTCGGCGTGATGTTATGCCCTGCAACACACAGAAAAAAACACCAAATTATTATTATATAAAACGTTTGTATTAGCACGAAACACCGAACAATGAAAATTCATTTATACTCACTCTTCGAATAATCGCTTCAACCCCCAAAATTCTCCTTCGAACGCCAAAAACTCAACGTCTAAGGTATCCTCCCGCCACATACGCCGGGCGAAACGAATCTTATCCCTCAATTCGCGGCAAATCCGCCCGTCACTCCTCGTCGGGTATTGGCGATGCTGAAACAAACACGTGACTCGATTGAAAAAAAAACATCGTCGAATGGTGTACGCGTATCATTTGCGCGAAACATCACTTACGAGTAATTGAATGATTGCGTCGCGATCCCCATCGCGCGCATGGGCCTCGATGTCTTCACGACGCTGAAACAAACATGCAACTCGATTAAAACGCCGTCGATCGATGTGCGCGCATCACAATCATTTTTTTTTTTTCAAAACATCACTTACGAGGCGCCCGACCGTCCCGAGATAGTCGTCGCTCCAGCGCGACATTTTACTTTCACGTTCGCACTGTAAAAAAAAATGCACGAATCGATTAAAACATAGTTGAATGGTGTACGCGCACCACTATAATTTTTGTGAAATATCACTTACGAGATGTTTAACTGCCGCCCGCCGCTCCACACGCCACATCTTAACAAGATTATCGAGCTCGGACTGACACAATGCGTAACTTTGTTAGAAGCTAGCCCAATTGAATATACACCAATTCAATTTACACTAAAAACCATACTTACGATTTTTCGGACCCCTTCATCACGCTCAACGTGCCATGCTCGTTCGATTTCCCCATGCATTCGCTGAAATGAAGACGCAGCTTTATCAGAATATCGTCGAATGGAAGACGCGCACTAATTCGATTTACACAAAATTATACTTACGATGCATCGCTGCATCTCTACCGCGTTCATTCCGCACGTTACCGACTCGCGAACTATTTCACCGGCATACATATTCTATGATTTTGTAAAAAAAAAAATGTTTTATAAAAATGCTTGTGATAACTATACTGGCCCGTGCGGCGGTGGTCGACACTCTTATATACATTTCGGTTCTCTAGCCTAGAACTATGGCCCAGCGCGTTGCAGAGTAGGGGTAGTTTTCAAGTCGGGTGGTCTTGAGGTTTGGTGGGGATGTCTACGTCACAGTTTCTTCCCATCATCCTCTTCTTCTTCTTCTTCTTCTTCTTTTTCTCCTTCTTCCTCGATGATTTTATAATATGAAGCCAATTATTCCAGCTTATAGTATACTTTTATGGTTCACACCGTGAATTGACACTGCATATTCCACGATATATACACACCTTGAATTTGTCAAGCATACTATATGAATTTGCCGCGTACTCTCTAACCCTTGTGTGGTATACATACGCATCTTGACCATCACTGATATGATATACTTTCACACATTGACGCGTACGTGTGCATGAATCAGTATAAAGCGACGTGGGTCAGACCTGCGGACTTCATTACACCACGTACACTCGAGTGCTAACAAGTATCGCTTGCGTCATTTTTTCCCGTCGATGAAAATCATACGTACTACATATCAAAATGTACAAACGCAACTTAAACGATTCATCCTGTGCATACGACAACGATGATGGGTTTCCAAATAAACGTCAACAACAACAACAACAACATCATCAGCAGTCCCATATGAGGTACGTACGCTTTAATAAATACTTTTCATTTATTTCATTCACTGTAAACGCAACGACCGAAGTATTAATTTAGTGTATATGTTTCTTACAGTTCTGAAGCCGCAACGTCGAAAACATCGAAAATACCAAAACTGTCAATCGTACGGATCCTGCGGCGTGATTATCCACTGACCGCAACAGCTTATAAACGTCTATTCACGCGTATGTATGCACGATGATCAACTTATTAAAATCACCGATAATCGCGGGGTCATATATATGACTGAAGCCACGATGCGTAAACTATTCGCGTACGAACATTGCATTGAACATATGTTCACCTGGTTGACCGAAAATATGTACTCTGTAAGCAGTAAATATGCATCCTTCGTAGACGTTCTGCGTACAGCTACTACACCAACGAATTATGTGAAATTAATTACTGAATGCGAATTCTTTGAACAACATTCTTTGATCGATTGTGAATTGTTAGCGTTAGGATTACCATCCATGCTGCGTGATAGAATCCATACACCACTGTAGTATGTACATATATATATATTAATAAATGAATGACTTTCACATCAATACCTGTAACGCATCATTTATAATACCCATTCTTACATATCCATATATTAATTCTTTGAGGCCTGATCTTAGCGTATTATTGGGTAAGGTTCGGATGCGTTCCCATGGTGCTTGACCATGACATTTGTTTGCTGTAAACCAGATAGCCGTGGGTCTATGTCGATTTCTCTTCGCCTTACACGCGCCCACGACGCTTGACTTGCAGCCTCTCGAGAAGGATACTTGAGACGTCGCCCTGTTCTCGATCGTGAAAATACTTGGAACGTTACCATGAACAATTTTCGTTTTAGGTTACATGGGATGCTTACGCGAACGCAACGCCTAATTCATTCTTCAAGGACGTCACGTTTTCCCGATGACACTTCTTAGAGGCATGGTCTTGGCGAATGTTAATAGACGATATGGGGTGGGTCCTGACACTGGTCTATTGTAACCCAGATGCCAGCGGGTCTATGTACAAATTCTTTTCGCCCTTACGCGTTCCCACGACGCTTGACTTACAGCCTCCTCGATAAGGACGCTCACCCTGTTCTCGATCATAAATACTCGGAACTCTACCCCGAATAATTATCGCTATATGTTTATACCATTGCACGTGGGCTGTATCGGTCCCATGATTCAAACATAAACACACAGCATCGCGCGGTGCAATGTAGTGTTTACACCATGCGCTGCCGCGCTGATTGACTTACAACCCCGCGATCATTAAAATGCTCGATATGTTTACATTATTGCACGTATGCCGTATCGATCCCACGATTCAAATATAAACACACACGGCATGAAGCGCGTGCACTCATCTTTTCTCAGAAATCATGGACCACCCACTTTCTCAGAATTCAAGGTCCACCCTCTTCCGTACATTGAAGACGCGAATTTCCACGAATCGGCCGCGGTCGCGCCTGCGCACCGATCCCCGCGAGCGTACGGAGATTGCGCGGCGGCGACGCGTGCCGAAAGTTCCTTAAACATCCAACAGGTGGCGCCAATACTAAATGTATGAAAACCTATGGAATTTACCGCCTCGGGCCCAAATACCGACGCAGGCCCAAAGTACCTCAAACACCCAATAGGTGGCGCCACTTGGAAATGCGCAAGACGCCTAGGTGGCGCCACTTGGAAATGCGCACGACGCCATTTTGAATTTTTGAAATCCCCCTCCCTCCCCTGTGACGTCATCCACCTCAGCTACGAACTCGAATTGCGCGCGCTGCGCCATTTTGAAATTTTGAAATTTTGAAATCCCCCTCCCCTGTGACGTCATCCCCCTCACCTACGAACTCGGTCGACACCATTTTGAAATCCCCCCTGCCCTGTGACGTCATTCCCCTCACCAACAAACACGATACCCCCCTCACCTATCACACGCTATAGCGCGTTACCCCCCCGCCTCACCCCCTCGCCGGCACTTGGTCCAGAATCGGCATAGCCTATCTACTAAGGTCCAGTTAGTTTTTTGTAATAGAACGGTATATTCTTTTATTGAGGAGTCACAGGATGGTATTTCGATTTCTCGCTATTTATCTATTTGGGCATTTCGTCCGGGTAATAGTTAATCGGTATCCCCACCGATGTGTAGGGTTGACGTTATCTAAAATAAACAAACGTAACCCAGATCTTGATCCCATCGAATGGAAAAAGAAGAACGTCTACGTCCTCGTAGAACGTTGGGTCCCGTTTCCTGGCAATATCGATCGTGTAATTACATTTTTTCTGACTCAAGCTAAAATCCAACTGACCCCAGGGACCCTGTAGGCAAAAATGTTGCCAGCTGTGCTACAGGCAGGTAGCTCTTGCCGAAAAACCGAAAACAACGCTTCGCGCCCCCATCCACTCGCCTTGTGTGAGGGTAACGAAAGTCGAGGTCAGTCCCACGCTTTCGAAAAGCTATCGAAAGAGACAGGGTGATGTGCTGGAAAGCGTGCTCGTTGACGAGAACCAGACGCATCTCCAACACTGGCGCGGTCAAGTAGGGTTTACTTCGCGAAAGGCAAACGACACGTGTTTCTCGGACCCTTCGTTTCTCCGTTATTTTACAACGTTCCATAAAACGAAATACCACCCTGCAGCCCCTCGTTGAATTTTAAGAGATACAACGTTAAAAATATGATAATGATTTGGATTGCCGGTCTATCCTTTCTGCGTCGTATTGTCTGACTATGCAAAAAAGACCAAATGTTTCTTTAGCAATATTTGTATTCCTTCAGGTTATAATTTCTTAGAAATGTGGTCGCATGCAATGTTGTACCATTTCAATTATATTGCAACCAACTCTCTCCCTCTCCCTCTCCCTCTGCCTCTCCCTCTCCCTCTCCCTCTCCCTCTCCCTCTCCCTCTCCCTCTCCCTCTCCCTCTTACCACCACGAGTTGACGCGCTTTGGGTGGAGCTAATGTCAGTTATTGAAGTACAGTTTTTGTCATTGCGAAGAGATTGGAAAAATGTTTTTCTTAAATTTTTGAAATCATTTCTTTTTACTAAAACGACGTTGAACTAACAAAAAATCGTGCAACAACTGTTCAAAAGCCGCGAGAACAAAAGAAAAGGTTTTACAGAGAAACATAACGTAAAACAGGTGATCCTTCAATTTTTCAGACCATATCGCATGTTTGACCATCGAGGACATACGGAAACAAAAAACTGATTGGTCCAGCCTTTTGCACAGTGTTTACGGGTAGTCTTGACTCGCAAAAAACGTGGATACTTGAATGATTCCCTGATTTTCCTTGAAGTGGCATCATGCTTACCAAAAAATGGTAAATATGTAATTTTTGGGATCATTGTAAAATGGATTTTATACGATGCAAAAAATCTCACGAAATTGGCAACTAACGGTTTTGAAAGGATAATTTCTTAGCTTTCCAAAACACGCATGAAAAATTGTCTACGATCATGCGTTCACAAGTTATAGGTGTTCAAAGTAAAAAGTTCCTTTTTTGCTATGATGACGAATAACTCGTTCAATAAAAATCATAGAACAAAACCAAAAAAAAAAGAAATCAAAGAGAAATGGTTGCTCTATAAGAGCCCTCTATTTGATTTATCTGGAAAAAAAATTTTTGGCGCGTGCATACGTCCAAACTAGACAAAAATTTCTAATACATCGTTTCTTGCACTTCATCTTGATAAAACAGTATCATAATGTATGATGGAAAAAATTGAGTCATTGTTTCAAAAACTAGAGACTTCAAGCGTTAAAATGATTTTTTAAATATTTTTTGCGACCATTTTTCGCGGAGATACAGCCATTTGAAAATGACCAACATTTTCGGGAAATTTTAGTGTTCCTTTAATTTTTTCCAGGAGAGTATATTCATAAATAAAACATCGTAACATTTGTGATGTTTCCCTAATGATAAATGGCACCAAACATGGTATAATTTGGATAATACATATTTAATGTGTTTCGGCCGCAGAGAAGGATAGCGAATGAAAAAGTTGGAGACAATCGGCGGTCCTTTTTTCCACTCGCTCTCTTCTCCTACGTTCGGGGCTATCGACAAACTTCTAAAAATATAGGAACTACAGTAAAATCTCGATTAGGGTTCAAAATTGTGACTATGTATGATTGGGGTTAATTTCTATCACCCCTAATTGGTGTGGTCCGCCTTGGAACCAGTGAAGCATGTAATATGGCTCGAGCGCCGATCGCGTAACCCGATCCGAACTCGAAAATCGGTGAGAGACTACACCGATGCAAACGAGGTTCACAATTAAAAGTACTTTATTTTTGTTTTTGTATACATTTTTGCAACATATTTGTGACGATTTTCTGATTAAAATGACACCAAACACGATATGGTTTGGGCAACTATATAAACATAAATGATTCGTATCCACGATAAGTTGTCCGATTTATGTCGTGTTTGGTATCATTTTAATCAGGAGATTCTAACAAACATGTTGGTAAAAGTTTCATGAAAATGGAACCAAAAATACTAATATTTCTACCGACGTATTAAACAGCTATCTTGATAAACCTGTTGAATTTTCTGCCAGTTTTTCCTTCGTTCCTTTCAATCTTGGTGATATATATTCTATTCTTAAGAATATTAAGCTTACTTCCTCTAACCCCTTCGATTTGTCTGGACAACTACTGTTATCTTGTACTCCCTCCTGTCTCGATCCGTTACTTCATATCTTTAATTTTTCTATAACCACTGGTTCCTTTCCCTCTTGCTGGAGACATAACATTATCACTCCTATTCCCAAATCTGCAGATCCTACTACGCTTAACTCTCTTCGCCCTATATCTCAGCCCCCTTTTCTTTCTAAACTCTTCGAGAAATTATGTTACCAGCAGATACTCTGGTATTTAACATCAATTCATGCAATTCCACCTTTACAGTCTGGATTCAGACGTGGCTATAGCACGACTACTGCCCTCCTCTATATTACGAATACTATTCTGCGGGCCATTGACTTGCGGAGGGTAGCTTTAATTACGTCCCTTGATTTTTCTAAAGCGTTTGATACTATCGATCATGACTTGTTGGTTGCTAAGTTGAAATCGCTAGGTTTCTCCCAAATGGCTCTATCATGGTTTCGGTCATATCTTAAGGGACGTACACAGCAAGTTATGCTAAACTTGGATGGGCCAAAATTTTCCTCTTCGCGTGTCGTTAAGTGCGGCGTTCCTCAGGGATCGGTTTTAGGGTCCTCTACTATTTAATGTCTTTGTCATTGACCTCCTTCGTATAACTTCGACCAGCATATCGTGTATGTATGCTGACGACATGCAGATTGTATCTACAGTTATGCCTCGTAACATCCACGTTGCAATTACGGAGCTGGAATTAGACCTCACAAGAATTAAAAATTGGTCGGATCAGCATGGACTCAGGATTCATCCTGCTAAATCTACCCTTCTTGTTCTCGGCTCTCCCTCCTCTTTGGAAAAACTCCCTTCAATATCTGTCACTTTTGGATCCCTTCAGTTACACCCTTCTGACTCCATTCGCAATTTAGGACTCATTATTGATCCTCGGCTTTCATATGCTAACCATGTTTCTTCGCTGTGTCGTCAAGCCTACTCGCGTTTACGTCTACTTTACCCCGCCCGACATATTCTCTCTTCGGCACAAAAACTGTTACTATCTCAATCTTTGATTATCTCGTTGTTTGATTATTGTGATGTAGTCTTTCGTCCTGGTTTATCCTATCATCTTTTTCATCTTATCCAGCGAGTTCAAAACTCCTGTTTGCGTTTTTCTTTTTGTGTCTCTAAGTATGATCATATCTCTCATCTATATGTTAAAACGTCTTGGTTACGTATGCCTCAGCGCTGGATTTTCCATTTATGTTGTATCGTTCACAAGATACTCTCATCTCATGTCCCGCCTTATCTCTATAATATTCTTCGCAATAATCTTTCTTACCATGGGCCTAATTCTCTTTCTACTCGACACCAAAGTCTCCTTTCCATACCGGCACACTCGTCATCTAAATTTGAATCATCCTTTGCTTATATCTCGGCTCATTACTACAATTCCCTCCCACCTGATATTCGAGGATTAAATTCGTTTCCGGATTTTAAATCTAAAGCTCGACGATATATATGGTTATATTATGCGTCACCATAATAACTTTCTAGTTTCTTATGTTAATTAGTATTCAGTCATTTAGTTAGTTATTTAGTTATGGTTAGGCTTCTAACAGTATTGTACTGCAGCCTCGCCATTTACTTTGCTTGTCTTTATGTATTATTTTCTTCTCTGATGTGTCAAGTAATAAAGACGAATAATAATAATAATAATAATAATACAAAAGTTTTAATTATACATTTTGATTGCGTTAGTATTGTCTCACATGTACGCGGGTATCTTGCTTAGTTCCGAGGCTTGCGCTTACATCGAGACTTTACTGTACATCTTCTTTTACTATGCGTGCTTTTTTTTCTACTGTATGTTTTTCTTATTTCTATGTATGTGCCACGTGTTAC
This sequence comes from Andrena haemorrhoa, assembly GCA_910592295.1. Taxonomy (NCBI): domain Eukaryota; kingdom Metazoa; phylum Arthropoda; class Insecta; order Hymenoptera; family Andrenidae; genus Andrena; species Andrena haemorrhoa. The sequence goes on from OU342942.1 coordinate 24,769,795, forward strand.
TGACTTTTGACTCTTTACGTGCAGGCAACGATTACAGAACGCAGCGTGCCTCACGGTAAATCAGGGTACTGTGGCGGAAGCAGGTACTCGTGCAGGTACCTCGTACGAAGCACTTCCAAGCACATCTGCTGCGGATTTGAAGAATTACCAATTATCGAAGAAATTATGCAAGAAGTAGATTTCGATACTGACGAAGAAGAAATTGTGGAAGAAGTATATTTCGATACGGACGAAGAAGTGCTGAAATCGGCGCCGGAAGATAATGAGCTGCCAGTTAGCGATGAGATACCACCTTCCGTAACAGACTTCAACGAAGAAACGAATGAAGATGTTGGAAGTGACACCGATTACTGGGTGGTGGAGAATGCAGGACCACAACAGTCGGAAAAACCGATTTCAGAAGGAATAGACTTCGTTGATTTTGCGCATGTTTTCGAGCAAATAAAAAATCTTCGAAAACATTCAACTACTGGCTGTGGCATCGAAGATTTTGACTTAGTTAGATGTCAACGGAATGGATTAGAAAATGTATATTATGTAGAGTGCAAAATGTGCAAATACACAGAGCAAATATCCTGTCTTCGGAAGAGTGATGCCACTATGGATATCAACCGCGCCGCTGTTTCCGCAACAATGATGACGGGCGGCGGATATAATCAACTGGAGGATATACTGACTGCCATGAACGTGTCCTGTACGTCGAAAAGGATCTACGAGAACTGTCAAAATTACTTAATCGATGCCCTCGATGTGGCCGCACAACGCGAAATGGAAAATGCTGGAAAAGAGGAAAAAACATTAGCTATAGCAAGAGGCGACGTATATCCAGAATCCGATGTACCGTTTATCCCAGTTGTCGCAGATGGCAGCTGGATGAAAAGGTCATACCGCGGAGGAGATTACAATTCCCTTTCTGGCGTAGGAGCCATTGTGGGATACCACACGAAGAAAGTGCTGTACATCAGCGTGAAGAATAAATTCTGCATGACTTGCCAAATAGCAGGTACGAGGAAGGAAGAACCGCGCGAGCATCGTTGCTTCAAGAACTGGGGTCGTAATCAGAGTTCAACTGGCATGGAGAGTGTTGCTATTGTCGAAGGCTTCAATTGCAGCATAGATATGCACGGCCTAATATACCATATATTAGTTGCCGATGGCGATAGCAGTGTGTACAAGAAGATATTGGACAGTAATCCATATGGAAAGTATATGGTGCAGGTACAAAAAATCGAATGCACCAATCACCTGTTACGCAATTTCAGTAAAAGAATAAACGAAATCGGAACAAAAGGCCGCAATAAAGATCTAAGAGCTGTCGTACAGAATAATGCTCTCCGCCTGCGTACTGGTATAAAAAAAGCTGCGGAATACCGGTTGCGAGAAGAAATACCACTCGAGGAACGAATTCAAAATTTGAAGCAAGATTTGAAAAATGTACCGAGTCACGTTTTCGGTCAACACAAGGAGTATCAGAAGTTAGCATACTTCTGTAAGAAATACTCTGATCCCAACAGAGTAGACTACGTTCCACGACTGAGAGAAGCTGGTATTTATGAAAGTATCGAAGAAGCGATGCAGCAACTTTTCGTTAAAGCTGACAGTTTGCTGCGCGGTCTAAACAACAATGCTGTTGAAGGTTTTAATAACATCATTGCTAAATTCATCGGAGGCAAAAGGATAAACTTTGGACGAGGGGGCTCGTATCAGGGTAGAGTCTCCGCTGCAGTCGTCCAATATAACACAAAAGAGGCGTTCAGCAGATTGAGTACGGCAATGAATAAAGAGCCGCCAACCATAGTAAGACAGCTGGAAGGACGTCGGAAGCGCGCAGCAGAAAAAGCAAGGGAGTATAAAAAAGAAGCGAAAGCATCCTCCTTTCGAAATAAAAAACAAACGTGCGACCAGGAATACGGCCCCAACGCGGCAAAACCAGATATGGAAGAGGCAGTATACTCTTCCGAGTGTAAAAGGCACGCGGATATACCCCTTCACTGGCAAACGAGGCGAGGCGAGATCCAAGTGGAAACTCGCGATCAGGCGAACAGCGAAAAGTGGATTGGTTATAGGAAGAAATTTTTAACTGCATCGAATTTCGGCAAGGTATGCCGGTTACGAAAGAACACACCACGGGCGAATACTTTGAAGAGTATAATGTACCCGCAACTCCAAAATCTAAGTTCTCTCGAATACGGAAGGGAAAATGAGGCAAACGCCTTGAGACAAATGAGAGAAGAATTAGGAATCGATATTCTATTGTGTGGCCTCTTCATCGATGCCACTGTGCCTCACTTAGGTGCAACTCCCGACGGCCTCGTGGACGATGATACCATCGTCGAAGTAAAATGTCCCGAATCGGCGAAGGATTTATTGCCTGCTGAAGCAATAGAGCAACTTCCTGCAATACGGCGTATTTTCCGGGGAGATGAAATGAATAAAAATCATCACTATTATTATCAAGTGCAAGGACAATTGCACATAACGAATAGGCAACGGGCTTTATTCTGTTTATGGACGCCGAAAGGAATGAAAGTTATAACAGTACCACGAGATGATAGTTTCTGGGCAACAGAGATGGAGGAAAAACTGAGGAAGTTCTATAAGGACTGCATGTTGCCAGAAATTATAGATAGTAGATACAATCGACAACAGCCGATTAGAGAACCTCCGTACATAAAAACAGGAGGAGCAGGTACGAGTACACAATAAAGTAGATAAAACGATGGATGACAACTTCGCAATAGCACCGGCGCGTGCATCCAGCGCATATGAAGAGCTGAGAAATAAGCAATTACAATGCAAAGTGACCAATGCACCGGCGCGTGCATCCAGCGCATATGAAGAGCTGAGAAATAAGCAATTGCAATCCAAGGTCACTAATGCACCGGCGCGTGCATCCAGCGCATATGAAGAGCTGAGAAATAAGTAATTGCAATGCAAAGTGACCAATGCACCGGCGCGTGCATCCAGCGCATATGAAGAGCTGAGAAATAAGCAATTGCAATCCAAGGTCAGTAATGCACCGGCGCGTGCATCCAGCGCATATGAAGAGCTGAGAAATAAGCAATTGCAATCCAAGGTCACTAATGCACCGGCGCGTGCATCCAGCGCATATGAAGAGCTGAGACATAAGCAATGTTCCAAAATGTAAGTATCAGCATGTAGTTTACAAAGGGCAGGAACCACCGGAGCAACGTGGAGGCGCCTGGAGTGCGCAGAGTTACTGAGCTGCGACGAAGGGAGTTCGAGGGCGAACATCGTCGCAGAATGGCCGAATTTTCCATGAGAGAGAGCCCCGAAGAGTGGAGTTGTTTAGTCAGGATGGGCCGTTCGCCGACCAAAGATCCAGGAAGTCTCTCGCTCGAGGAGAGAGTTTGAAGTTCTGAAGGAAGAGTCTGAAGATTAGTCTAAGCTAATCTACTGGACTGGGCTGCGGAGGCTACCTTCGTAGCCCAGCCCTCTGTTTCTTTAAAGTGTTTCAGAGAGCACGAAACCCCACGACGAGGGACAAGGTGTCGGGGGACTGCCACCGCGGCCTGGATACGCGTTCCCGAATTCCCCGTCTGTGCTACGACAGAGTAGCAGTCCGCAGTGAAGCGCCGACATACGTGGAACCGCTTCTCTAGCCCTGTTGGCGTGGATCTTGGCTTCTCCCCGGTTTGTACAAACCAAGAGGTCCGCCTCAACAGGGTGGATAGCAGCCGGGAAATGGCATCTCCAACCACCAGTCGGACAAGCGGTGTAACAGCGTGGATCGGCTGGAGGGGATGTCGCGGAGACGGGAGCGTTAACAGGACGCACAGGACGGTCCCCTGGGTCAGCACCAGAAGCCACGAAGAGGAATGGGGCCATCTGAAAGCCAAGGCCTGAGAGAGGGAGAAGAGGACAAGAAGTCCAGAAGAAAAACAATGCAGACGAGCTGGGGTGCTGGGCAGATTGATCGGGGAACGGGCCGATAACACGCTCATGAGCTGTGATCCCCTGTTATCGGTTCCGTCTCGCCTTTCCGTCTTCCCGGTTCTTTCAGCTCCAACGGATTCTCTCAAATAAAAGTAAATGTTAATGCTTCTCCGTCTCTTTTGCATGGAATCCGGAGCTGTGAAGGGATTGAAGTGTCAAGCTCGTATGGGCACCGGAAGGACATCGAGGACGAGCCCCTAGAGGAGAGAGTCGATCGCAACCAAGGATTCGACAAGGAGGAGGGAACGTCGCCGAAGCAGTGGAGACGTTGTCGGACGTCCTTTTGGAGGAGGCTGCCTGCAAACGAGGCAGCGCTGAAGTCTGCACGGGGTTCCGGAGGCTGCACGAAGGAGGGTGGAGCATCGGAGCGTTGGAGTCGACGTGGGACGTTCCAGAGTGGAGTTCCAGGGACGTCGCGGGACACACGGAAGAGAAACGCGCTCGGAGCTCCCCGTGGATTTCGTCGTGGGACCAAGAGCCGCAGGGTTCCAGCGACGTCGTGGGACAGGACGCTGCAGAGTTTCAGAGACGTCGTGGGACCAGAAGTTGGAGCGTTTCGTCGTGGCAGATCGACAAGTCGCGTTATACCCACGCCTTGCTCAGGGTTTTTCCGTGGTTTTCCCCTGAGCGAGAAGGCAAATGCCGAGGCGGATGTCTGAAGAAGCCACGGGGCTGCATAGAAAATATAACCTAATTGCTATACCCGATTTTCTAAAGATACTGTTGCGGCGTAATAATAATGTTTTGGAAGGATGCTAAAAAGTTTACAAATGTTTTGTAAAAGAACGAAATAGCCACTAAACATTTGTTGTCATATAGCATATACGTAGGTTAAATTTTCTGACACTTCGAGAAGCCGACTAGTGGTGGAGAATTATCGATAGTTTTCCATATCGAAAGCTATCGATATTTTTATATGACATTTTTATAGTCTTCTTCTCCCACTTCCACTCTGTTCATGTCATGACGCCATCCGCGTTGCTTGACACTCTAGACAGCGAAAGCCATTTTTTTTAAAAATAACTATTATAATATTTTTAAGTAAATGAAGAACTTCAACCGCTGTTAGAGTTATGCAAGAAATATCTCGGTATTCCGGCTACTATCGCTGAGTCTGAAAGAATCTGTAGTAAAACTCAACAAATAATTTCTGAAAGGAGGTCCAGAATAAAAGCAAAAAATGTTGACAAAATCGTTATTTTTTAAATAAAAATCAATGGCAATTTTCGTACACTACTCTTTTTTTAAACACATCCTATATTTTTGCATTCTTTTCTATTTGGCATTGAACATCGAATATATTCAACTGTTGCTAATTATTTCCAATAAAGTTGACGATTATTACACGCTTATATGTACATTATCATGTATGTGAATTGACGTTTCGGATCTATCGATAATTATCGATAGTAGGGATCAAACTATCGATTACTATCGACCACCATCGATAGTCACGACTATCGATAATTCTCCACCACTATACTGTATTCCACATTAGAGCATCCAGGTTTCGCGCAGGCACGACCCTCGCGATCGTTACTACGCCCGACTCCCCACTTAACCGACTATGTTTTTCTCCGTCGCACGGCCCTCTGCTCTCTCTGTTAGCTTTTCGTGCGGGACGTTGTTTACGTTGACAACGGTCAGGTCCCGCGTTTGGGATGTATCAGTTATTCCTTGCAAACCAATCGCGTGCGGTTCAAACAGTGGGTAGTAGTGGGAGCTGCGCAGTTCGGTCGCAAATCGGTAGGGGCGTCGGGATGCTCTTACATGGAATACAGTATAGAGCCGACCACATAATAATCACGCGCATCCAGCCTGCGCATTTTCAATAGCGGATTTCACGAGCAAATTTTCTGTCCTCGAAGTGACAGAAAATATAACCTATGCTATACCCGATTTCCTAAAGATACTGGGGCGGTATAATAATAATGTTTTGGAAGGGTGATAAAAAGTTCACAAATGTAGCGTAAAAGAACGAAATAGCCACTAAACATTTGTGGTCATATAACATATACATAGGTTATATTTTCTGTCACTTGGAGGAGCCGACCATATAATAATCACGCGCATCCAGCCTGCGCATTTTACTAGTCCAATTCAACATCCAACACAATTTTATACATAACGTTTGTTCATAACTGCTTTCTGCATAGGACGTTTAATTATAATAAGTGTATAACCTTCATGATCTGTTTCAGTGTTTTGCTAATAAAAAAATGTCTAACCTAACAAATTTCATTTTCTGGGGACATCGCCGCATCTATTTTTCCTTTTCACTTATAATTCCTTACTGCCAACGTAGAATATTATAGCATAAGCACATTTCAAGTAATTTAAATGTACAATGAATTTTCTACGTTTTCAGTACCAACAGACTTTCCGTTTACATTTTTACACAGATGAGGTATAGAACCTCGTCTGTGATTTTTACATGTCAACGCAGCAGCTGAGAATTTCTTTCCTTATTCAGAATAGAATACGGAAATAGGGAACAGCTCCCTCTCGCATGCACCAGGCAGCAGCGCATCTGTGGGTATTACCATTTCAGTGCAGAAAAAATCTGCTGTAATACCGACCTGCCAAATCGGCTAGACCACGTGACGTGTCTACCCCCTTAAGAGGGTTTTTGGGTCGAGGGACTTGTTTCAATTTGAATGTAGGGAAGGAGATCGTGTCTCGTAGGGCGTAGAGGGGAGGAATTCCGTACCTGGCCATTTCGAGATGGGGACCACTAAGGTACATCGTCAAGATGGCCCGCTGATTGGGGAAAGGGTTAAGAGTTGAGTTTTGTAGATTTTGGTGGGATTGTGGGGTGATTTTATAGGAAGACTTTAATTAATACCGCACGAAAAATATAGGGACGTCACATAGTAATGTTTCGAAACATCTTATCCATGCGTGTAATGTGGATAATCTATAATTATAGTGTTTCATGTTCGGTATTCGTTTTGTAACAACATTTAATGTATTCATTATTTTGGGTGTGGCTCCACATATGCTGTCACGTCCCGGGTGAGGTCTTTCAGGAACGATGACTATGGGGAAGGAGAAAGACAGGCGCGAATCTAAAATCCAGCACTCTGAGGTTTTGAGGGACTCAGGCGCGAATCTAAAATCCAGCACTCTGAGGGTTTGAGGGACTCAGGCGCGAATCTAAAATCCAGCACGCTGAGGGTTTGAGGGACTCAGGCGCGAATCTAAAATCCAGCACTCTGAGGGTTTGAGGGACTCAGGCGCGAATCTAAAATCCAGCACGCTGAGGGTTTGAGGGACTCAGGCGCGAATCTAAAATCCAGCACGCTGAGGGTTTGAGGGACTCAGGCGCGAATCTGAAATCCAGCACTCTGAGGTTTTGAGGGACTCAGGCGCGAATCTAAAATCCAGCACGCTGAGGGTTAAAGGACGTTAGGCGCGAATGTTAAATTCGTCACACTGAGGGTTTGAAAGGAATTTAGGCGCGAATGTTAAATTCGTCACACTGAGGGTTTGAAAGGGATTTAGGCGCGAATGTTAAATTCGTCACACTGCGAATTTGGAAGGAATTTAGGCGCGAATGTTAAATCCGTCACGCTGAGAGCTTCTGGAGGTGATCAGGCGCGAATATTAAATTCGTCACTCAAATCGACCAGGGAAGGTAAATGTACACTTGGTGAACACCCGTTATGGCACTTCGTATTTGGTTTGGTTCTGGTAATAGGATTTACCGTTGCATTCGTGCCTAAGAAACCACGCTTAGTTTTTCTATGGATTTGCACGCTTCGTACAGCAATGTGTTTACAAATACTGGAAGCGCTCTCGCGAATCAGCTGTTGCGGCAGCTTGGTTTCGTTGGGAATCTTTATGACTTGAGGATACACACAATAATTCAAAACGTGGTTGAAAACAAAGCGGTTTATTAGCCTTGTTAAATCTTTTATGACATGCGCGAGGTCTGAGTGTTAACACATAACATTTATATCAATCACAATAAGAAAATATGAATATGAGGTTCATAAATATAACCAAATGAAATTATATTAAGCGTAGATAAATGTGAATGATCGCAATAAGCTTTAGAATATAATGTATTGAGAAATATGATGAGAATAGTAATGAAAATATATATATATAGAAAAGTATTTAACGAAATATTAAATAAACGCAATAAGCAATAGGTGGAATAAACGTTATTAATATAAAGAAATATGAGTAAATATGATATAGAAAGTAATAAGCGTTAGTAAGAAATATAATAATGAAATCAATAAGCATTAACAATATAAAATGGTATAAATGAGGATGATATGCCGTTGAACAATAAATGGTAATAATAATATTCGCTTACGGTAGTTGCCGTAGTACACTGATTTTTGGTATATTAACACTTTGTTTAATAATACTGTTACGAGAAATGTAACGACGAAAGATAATTGAAGGAAGATCACTGATCAAAGAGGACCCGGCCTCGCAGGACCTCGTATTTATGTATTTCTACAGGAGCATTGCGGGGGTACGCGCGGTAAAGACCTTGACATATTTCGGGATAATACGCAGTAGGACTTCCAGGGTTTTTATAAACGGTGTGGCTATTAATAGACATATTTATGTCACGTACGCCAAATATGCGTCGTAATTAGGTTTCTGGGGTTTTTATAACCGTAAAAGGAGATACTCAACTCATCGGATTGATTTCGGGTATTTTATAGGAAAGGGGTTAGAGTGGCTTGGACTCTGTGAGACGTAGAGGGGGGATTGAGACGTGGTCTCGATTTAAGAGGGATTTGTAACGAGGGACTTGTTTGAATTCGTTTTTGAGGGAATGATTCGTGCCTTGTAGGACGAATAGGCGAAGAGGGTTTTGTAACGATCATCTCGTGATGGGGACCACTAAGGTACATCAGCGAGGTGGACGTCGTATTGATCATCTTGTGTTGGTGACCGCTAAGGTGCAACATCAAGGTGATCAATGATTGAGGAGATGGGGTAGGAGCTGAGTTTGATAGACTGTGGTGGAGTGATTTTGAGGTTTACTAATGGAATTTGGAATATGAACGCGCGAAAAATCGTGGGACGTCACACCTCCCCCCTTATATGAAGAAATGGGTACATTTCTTCACACAGGGTCATGGTGTTTTGAAATGAGAAAAACAAAAATAAAATGTATTTTGGAAATAACGAAAAATAAAATAAAATATATAGCCTATTGGTGAAAATAAATAAAAAGATAAAGCCTATTTGGCGAAAATAAATAAATAAAAAGATGTGATGAACCAAAAATGTAAAAAAAAAAGGAAAGAAAAATATTCATTTATATGAAAAAATAAAAAAAAAGAGATATATAAAAATAAAGAATATATATATATATATATATACATATATACAAGGGAAGGATCGGGTTAGGAAGGAAAGAAGGAAGGATTTTCGGGGAATTAGAAAGGAGGAAAGGAATATTCAAGGGTTTGGAAGGAGGGGTCGTCCAGGATGAACGAGAGGTCGTGACCTTCTTGATAGAGGTCATCGAACCACCTTAGGAATTCGGGTGTCAGCTCCGTATGGTCCGGAACCTTGGTAGCTGACCCCGTATCCAGGATTTCAAGAACTCCTGGACAAGGAGGGATTACAAGGGGATGTTGGGAGATGGAGGGTTGGGAAGAGGACTGACACGCGGGAGGGGGACTGAAGAGTACCTCCTCGCCGGTCGGTGGAGGGCAGTTTTGGGGCGGTGGGTTTATTGGCGTCCCTGCCGGGGAGTCATCGATGATGATCAGCGGGATCGCCGGCTCTGCCTCCCTGATGACTGTCTCGGAGGTTATCCGGGGAAGGAGGGGCGACAAGCTTCTTCCCTCCTTCCTTGCCTGCTTCCTTAGCCATTTAATATGCCCCAGCCTCCTCTTGATTCCTCCTCCGTTAGACTTAGCCCCGTTGGGGTGGTGGGCCCTTTTATGCGGCATTGTATTTTTTCCTAAAATTCAATTGATTAATACAAATATTTTATATTGGGATTAGGGTCAACCGGGATCCTCGCGTAATCGACCAAGACGCGCTTTGTTCGCGTGTATGATTTTTGTTTTGCCTTTCCATGATATTTTTAAATTTTGCGAAGGGATCACTTCTAATATGGTGTGAGGGCCCGAGTATTGATCTCCGAATTTTCCTTTTTTCGGTTCTATAAGGACGAAAATTGGGTCACCCGGTTTAAAGGTCTCTTCGTTTATATTTCGATCATAATACTTTTTATACCGAAGTTTTGATTTGTTTAACTTTTCCGCAGCGGCGGTTTGTAATTCCTGCACCCTCGTACTCAAGTTCGAGAGGTACTGATTATAGGTTTCGTTTTCGAAGTCTTCGGGTACTCTTTTCCGGCTGGGTACCCGGGCTATTTTCCCGAATACTAACTCGTGTGGAGTGTAACCAGTGCCCTCATGGACGCTGGTATTATAAGAGAACGCGGCCAAATCGGTCCATTCGTCCCAGTCATCATATTTACTGATATACATTTTTAGATATTCCGTTAGGACGATGTGCGATCGCTCTAAAGAGCCGTTTGTCTGTGGGTGAAAGGCTGTGGTTCGAAATTGTTCGATTTTAAATTTTTGCGCGATAGCCTTCATGAATTTACTGGTGAAATTTGCTCCTTGGTCGGTGAGAATGGCTCTAGGAGCTCCGAATTGACAGATAAATTTCTTTATGAACGCATCTGCGATTTTTATTGACGTGGACTGTTTAAGGGGTACGCACACGAAATATTTTGTTAATAAGTCTTGGATCGTTAATACATAGGTATTTCCTTCTCTAGTAGTAGGTAACGGTCCCACTATATCTAACGCAACTTTGTCGAAGGCTCGTCCAGGCGTGTCGGTAAGAATCATTGGTTGTTTGGTTTTGACGCGGACGAGTTTCTTCCGCTGACAATCCTCGCAATTTCTAATATAATCTTCTACGGCTTTCTTCATTCCTTTCCAAAAGTAGTAGTGTCTAATACGATTATATGTTTTGGTTACTCCTTTATGTCCAGCTAATGCAGATGCGTGATGTTCTGTAATAATATTTTGTCTTTTTGATTCCTCGGGGATTCGAACTATTTGTAAACATACCGTGACTTCAATGTCTTCCTCGTCGATGGTTTCGAGAATGTCCATAATGATATCTTGCCAGGTTAATTGGTCGACATTTGCTGTTTTAGCTATACTAAATGAGTATATTACGAGTTCTTTGATTATGTTTTTAAAGGAAGATAGAGCTTCACCCCAAGCTGTCGTGGTTAGGGGAGTATTCTGTGTTTCTTTTATGACTAACCCGATGAGAATTCGTCCTTTGTTACTTGTTACATGGGTCTTTCCCAAAGTGAGTTCGTTCGCTTCTTCTAATGCTCCAGTTTCTAGTAGTTGTTTGGCTCCATTGTCGCAAGGTTTCCCATCGGCGCTTAAGAAGAAGATAAGCGTTTCTTTTCGTAAAGACAACGGGTCGCGACTGATTATTGGTACCGTTCTAATATCCCTATCGGGGTCCGCTTCGTATGTTTCTTCTGGAGAATCGTTTAGCTCGATTAACGATGATTCTGAGTCTGTTGTTGATTCGTCTGATGCGTTGGATTCGATTTCGGAATCAGGGTCTTCCTGTTCCTGTGGTGTTGGAGATTGCGGAGGTGAAACGATTTGATGTGGAATATTAAATTCTTGTTCTTCTTCTTTTTCCTGGTCTTCCTTTTCTATGCCACTCATGGGTTCTGGTGCATTTACTGGGGAGACGTCCGGTGGTATTATTGCAGGTGTTGGAGTTTTGCGCACCTTTCGGTGTGGTTGGATCCTCGTGGGTTTCGCCTTTGGGCGGTTGTTAGTTTCCTTGGTAGTTCGAGGCTTTTTACTAGGCACCCAATCATCATTGGTTTCCTCTCGTGGTCGTATGGGACATGTTCTCTTTACAGGAGGATTACGAGATAGGGCGTCAGCAAGTTTATTGCTTTTCCCTGGTTGATAGCGAATTTCGTAGTCGTATTCTGCTAACTTTAAACGCCACCTAACGAGACGTGACGTTGGATCTTTTACCCTATGTAACCAAATTAGGGGTTGGTGGTCAGTATATAATATAAATTTCTTTCCGTATAAATAAGGTCGGAAGTACCTGACACAATAAACAATGGCTAGAAGTTCTTTTTCTATGGTTGCGTAGTTTATCTCTGCTTTGTTCAGGAGCCGAGAAGCATAAGCGATGGGTAACTCTTTTCCCGCGATATTTTGACTCAATATTCCTCCTATAGCAAATTCAGAAGCGTCGGTGGTAACATGGAATTCCAGGTCAAAATTCGGGTATTGCAGGATAGGTTCTTTCTGCAATGCTAACCTTAAGTGGTCAAAAGCCGTTTTCTGGGACGGTCCCCACTCGAATATTGTGTCTTTCTTTAATAGTTGGGTTAACGGACGAGCTATTTTAGAAAAGTCCGGGATAAACCTCCTATAATATCCGGTTAGTCCAAGGAATTGTTTGATTCCTTTTGGTGTACTTGGTGCCGGGTAGTTTCGGACGGCTTCAATTTTTCCCAGATCAGGTTTTACCCCTTGCTCGGTGATTATGTGGCCTAAATATGCGACTTCCTTGTGTAGGAATTTACATTTGGAAGGCTGAAGTTTAAGATTTGCTTCTCTTAGGCGTTGAGCAAGTTTTTTAAATTTAATCAGGTGTTCCGTGAGGGAACTCGCATAAAGGACGATATCGTCCAAGTAAACAAACATTTCCGTGCCCTGAAGTCCCGTAAGTGTGTGATCCATTAGGCGTTGGAAAGTTGCTGGTGCATTACATAACCCAAACGGCATTCTGACAAACTCATAATGTCCATGAGGTGTAGAAAAAGCCGTTTTAGGTGCATCTTCCGGCTTCATAGGGATCTGGTGAAATCCAGAAGCAAGGTCGAATACGGAGAAGTATTTTGCTCCTCCTAATTGGTCTAATATTTCGTTAATGTTTGGAAGAGGGTATGCATCAGGAACGGTTTTTTCGTTTAAATCCCTGAAGTCAATTACCATTCTCCACAAGAGTTCCCCATTGGGTCCTGGTTTTTTGGAGACGATCCAAATAGGTGAATTGTAGGGTGATAATGATGGCTTTATAATGTCGTTTGCCAGTAAATTCTTTACTTGTTTGTCTATTTCCTTCTTATGTACAGGAGGGAAGCGATATTGTTTAGTATTTACAGGCACTGGGTCCATTGTCTGGATCCCATGCTGGATAGCGTTTGTATGGCCTAACTTCTCGTCTGGTAGATGGAAGAGGTCATGGTATTTACATAAAATTCCTTGGACATGAAGTTTTTCCTCCGGATTCATATGTTCCGTTGAAATTAATTTGAACACTTGTTCCATTCTTGTTGCAAGTTTTTCAGAGATTGTTGATACTTCCTCACCCGACGCCATAGTTAGAGACTCTTGAAATTTTAAGGGAAGGGTTGTTTCGGCATAATGCCCTGGGGATGAGAGCGAGTGTACCTTCGCGGGTACCTCTGAATGATGGATCGACGGATCCTGGGGAAAGAGGGGCTTGATTTTCGTTAGGGTTGGGATAGGAGTGACGCGTTTAGACGTCTTAGTCTCTTTCGGTCGTCTTTGTTTGGGTTCTGGAATCACAATTTCAAATTCTTCCAATTCAACAGTAGGCATAGTGATCGTTGTGTCCATTTCATTAGAATTTATAATTTGTAGGTACGCTTTGCCGTCCTGATTACGGACAAGAGCATTCCCTGCATGAATTCCAGTGCCTAAATCTAATCTAGGTAAATATCCTTCTTTTATGTCTGAATTTGATATATTTATAAAACAGACTGTTTTTGACCTGGCGGGTAATACGAGTTGATCTCTATTTACAAACGGAATAGAGTTCCCTTTGAACTCTAACTGTTTCTTTGAATAATGAATTGAAGCACTCTGCTTTATAAAGAATTCAGTTCCTAGTATTCCGTGTGGTTTGATTGGGAAATCATTTTCAACTACGTGAAACGTGACGTTGTTGCCCAATAGTGTTATGGTTATTGTTCCAAGGGTGTAGACGAGGTCTTTAGCGATCCCTCTTAATTGCACCTGTTGGTCGGCATTTATATCTCGAGGTTGTTTTATTGTTTGAATTTTCAATAGATTGACTTCAGAACCGGTGTCAATCATTAATTCTGGGGCCATTATAAAATCCGGTGATTGAATAATTACAGACGGGGCTTCTTTGACGGCATTCACCCATGCGGTAGCGATTCTAGTTTTGTTATCGGACGCGTTGCTGCTTGGCCCGTTCCACGGTACGCGTCCGCTGTTGACCGTAGGGGCAGAGCGTTTCCCGAATCTCGTTCCTGGGAGGTTCCAGGGTTTCCCTCATTGCGATTAAATATTCGTTTCCTACATTCAGAGATCAGATGTCCGGGCTTTTTGCAGTATCCACAGATACGCAATTCTGTAGGTCTTGAGGGCGGAGGTCGGGTTTTGTCCCAGTAAGGGGGCAAAGGGTTAGATGCCTGACTACCATATCCTGCAACGCGATTTGGAGGATACCTTTCGAATGTTTGTGGAGCGGTATCTTGATTAGTTCTGCAGGTCCGCGCATCGTGTCCTGTTTTATTACAGAGTTGACACGTTAATTTGGGGGCCTTTTGTTCTGAAAACCTCTGTCGATCCCTGTCGATTTTCTTATCTACGAGTACAGCTAATTCAAAAGCTTCATCGAGCGTTTCGAAATTATGTTGGAGAAATCTTGTTCGTATATGTGGAGGAAGGCCATCCACAAACGAGTCTAACGTTAGACGATCTAGATCCTCGAGGTGATTCAGTGTAAAGTCGCGATAGTATTCTTTGTCCTCTTCCAAAATAGCGAATCGGAGGTCCTTGACGCGTGAGATGTAATCTAATATGTGTTCGTTGGTTCCTTTGATTACGTTGGCGAGTTCTCCGCGATAGTGGTCCGACGTTTTTGCAGGGGAGAAGGTACGTTTAAGTTGTTTTATCAAATCATTTACGGAATCAAAGACCCGATCCTCAACCGCCAAGTACGCATGGTCTTGCAGCTTATTCGTCAACAACCTCGCTAGCTGAGGTTCAGCATGCGAGGGAACCAGAGCCTTAGCCCTATTGCAGGCTCTCGCGAATTGTAAAATGGATATGTTGTGACCGTTAAATTTTGGGACTGTTTCTACTGCGTCCTTTAATTTTATCTGGGGCGATGGACCCTGGTCCGGAATATTATTACTATTCATTGCTTCAGGAGTCTTATTGAAATTTAACACCGGTTTTCTATCAAAACGGGAGGAACCCGGTGTGGAAAAATTATTTGTATCTAGCGGGGGTGGAAGAAGTCTCTTCATCACTGCCTCAATACTCTGTATTCTATCGGAAAGACCCTTAAACATGGGTTCGGACGGTCCGGTGCCTATGCCCGTATGCGTTTTACTTTCCGCAAATCTCGTGTGCAAATTGTCGGTTCCGGCTCGTTTCTCACCCAATTTTCGTAATTGTTCCATTATTTCGGCGGTCGCGATTTCTATAGCATTTTTGGAAGGTCCCGCGTCTTGGTCTATCACGTGGGGGTCGTCGATATCGCCGTGTTCAGACATTTTAAATTTAGTAAAATCTGTTATTTTAGGGTGGTTTAGGAGGTTTCCTATGTTTGAGCGTCCGGCAGTAGCTACTCAAAATCTATGGTATTCTCTACCCGGGTAGTTTATATCAAATCTGTTATAATTTTTCCTTATTCGACGGCAATGCTCTGTGCACGCGGCACGACTGTTAATAGGATGTAATTTAAACAGAAGGTTTTTGCAACAAGGGCATTCAGGGAATGTATCGTTAGGTTGGTGGTAGTGCACTTGATATATCTCGTCTATCTCCACCGGATTTGAATTAAAACAGTTTAGGCAAATTTTTCTGCCTTCCGTGGTCGTTGCTACGCCTCCAGAAACACAAATCAATTTATTTGAGTCTGATAATACAGCCCGTAGTCTGCGGCTTGGGTAATTTAACGTGTTTTGATTTTGACGGGTATCGCTCATGTTAGATGTCGACTTTAGTTCCTATTCGAAAGGAAATACCATTCGGTGCACCTGGCACAATTGGTTGCAGGACGTACTTGTAACAGAAAGTTATTGCACCGCGGGCAATTAGGGAATGTATGGGGCGTATTTAAAATATGGATTTGATACGTTATCACCGTATTTGTTGGGTCTCGCAGGGAACAGTCTAAGCAAATTTCGTCGTCTTCGTTATTTGCTACAATGGTCCCGGAAACACAGATCATCCACTGTATGGACGCCGTCGAATTTTGAAATTGGCGGCTCCTGTAGGCTGGTTTCCACGGACTAACGTATTCTGTGTACATGCTTAATAGGCAATTGTGGGTACCGTTTGTTAGGGAATTTATTCCTATCGACAGTTGACGGATCCCACCGCTGTCACCAAAAATATGTCACGTCCCGGGTGAGGTCTTTCAGGAACGATGACTATGGGGAAGGAGAAAGACAGGCGCGAATCTAAAATCCAGCACTCTGAGGTTTTGAGGGACTCAGGCGCGAATCTAAAATCCAGCACTCTGAGGGTTTGAGGGACTCAGGCGCGAATCTAAAATCCAGCACGCTGAGGGTTTGAGGGACTCAGGCGCGAATCTGAAATCCAGCACTCTGAGGTTTTGAGGGACTCAGGCGCGAATCTAAAATCCAGCACGCTGAGGGTTAAAGGACGTTAGGCGCGAATGTTAAATTCGTCACACTGAGGGTTTGAAAGGAATTTAGGCGCGAATGTTAAATTCGTCACACTGAGGGTTTGAAAGGGATTTAGGCGCGAATGTTAAATTCGTCACACTGCGAATTTGGAAGGAATTTAGGCGCGAATGTTAAATCCGTCACGCTGAGAGCTTCTGGAGGTGATCAGGCGCGAATATTAAATTCGTCACTCAAATCGACCAGGGAAGGTAAATGTACACTTGGTGAACACCCGTTATGGCACTTCGTATTTGGTTTGGTTCTGGTAATAGGATTTACCGTTGCATTCGTGCCTAAGAAACCACGCTTAGTTTTTCTATGGATTTGCACGCTTCGTACAGCAATGTGTTTACAAATACTGGAAGCGCTCTCGCGAATCAGCTGTTGCGGCAGCTTGGTTTCGTTGGGAATCTTTATGACTTGAGGATACACACAATAATTCAAAACGTGGTTGAAAACAAAGCGGTTTATTAGCCTTGTTAAATCTTTTATGACATGCGCGAGGTCTGAGTGTTAACACATAACATTTATATCAATCACAATAAGAAAATATGAATATGAGGTTCATAAATATAACCAAATGAAATTATATTAAGCGTAGATAAATGTGAATGATCGCAATAAGCTTTAGAATATAATGTATTGAGAAATATGATGAGAATAGTAATGAAAATATATATATATAGAAAAGTATTTAACGAAATATTAAATAAACGCAATAAGCAATAGGTGGAATAAACGTTATTAATATAAAGAAATATGAGTAAATATGATATAGAAAGTAATAAGCGTTAGTAAGAAATATAATAATGAAATCAATAAGCATTAACAATATAAAATGGTATAAATGAGGATGATATGCCGTTGAACAATAAATGGTAATAATAATATTCGCTTACGGTAGTTGCCGTAGTACACTGATTTTTGGTATATTAACACTTTGTTTAATAATACTGTTACGAGAAATGTAACGACGAAAGATAATTGAAGGAAGATCACTGATCAAAGAGGACCCGGCCTCGCAGGACCTCGTATTTATGTATTTCTACAGGAGCATTGCGGGGGTACGCGCGGTAAAGACCTTGACATATTTCGGGATAATACGCAGTAGGACTTCCAGGGTTTTTATAAACGGTGTGGCTATTAATAGACATATTTATGTCACGTACGCCAAATATGCGTCGTAATTAGGTTTCTGGGGTTTTTATAACCGTAAAAGGAGATACTCAACTCATCGGATTGATTTCGGGTATTTTATAGGAAAGGGGTTAGAGTGGCTTGGACTCTGTGAGACGTAGAGGGGGGATTGAGACGTGGTCTCGATTTAAGAGGGATTTGTAACGAGGGACTTGTTTGAATTCGTTTTTGAGGGAATGATTCGTGCCTTGTAGGACGAATAGGCGAAGAGGGTTTTGTAACGATCATCTCGTGATGGGGACCACTAAGGTACATCAGCGAGGTGGACGTCGTATTGATCATCTTGTGTTGGTGACCGCTAAGGTGCAACATCAAGGTGATCAATGATTGAGGAGATGGGGTAGGAGCTGAGTTTGATAGACTGTGGTGGAGTGATTTTGAGGTTTACTAATGGAATTTGGAATATGAACGCGCGAAAAATCGTGGGACGTCACAATGCCACAAGTCTGCGAAGATGAATCAGTAATAACTCCAAAAACTTTGCCATCTATCATGGTTAACTGAAAACTGTGCTTAATAGATATGTTTCGTTTGTGAACGGAAACAGTTGTTGGTACAATTTCTTTTATTTGATTCTCAACATATTTTATTTCTTCTTTAATAAGCTTGGAGGACTCTTTTTCAAACAGTATTTTGATTGGACCGCAGAATCTTGGTGACGAAGGCCGTAGATTATTCCACAAAATTTGATTGTCATTTGCTTGCAATCTTAATGGCACAAGGCACACAGTGAATAAATACAAATCAGTCCGCGATTTGCTGCTTTCTCCACCAAATGTTTGCTTATATGTTAATTGACTTCCACTTCCGTGTAACAAACTACCACTACTTTTATTTTTCTTTAATAAACATAAGTAATAATCACTATAATACTTATATTCTTATTATTCTTACTTTTATAAAGCGTGTTTAGTATTAGTATTAATATTAATTCAGAGTACCGCGACACGCGAATGCAATAAGAGAGAGAATTGAGTGTTGAGGAGTGGGAGAAGTGAACGCATGCGCGATCCTCAGTCGATCGGCGGATGGGCGAGAGCAAGGATCGAGAGCAGTGATGTGTGCATAGCGAAGAGTGGGGGAACCGAGCGTTCCACGCGCGCCTGCGCACTGACCAGTCGCCTTGTAGACTGACTGGAGAATAGATCATGCGAGCGGAGAATAAGTGACGCGTAATAGTCGAAATCCATTCCTATTGGTGCACTCCCAGTACTCTGAATATGTATAAATACGGAATATAAATTTGGAAGCCACTTGGCAGGCCCCTCGGTTAAGTTGAGCGCTCCAACCAAGGCCATAGTCGCCAGGTTTGTTTCCTGTCTTGGAAGCCGCCTTGTGGGCCCCTTAGTTGTCGAAGCTAAGTTATTAATTATCATTCTCAGGTTAGTAATATTACTCCGGAGCAACGAGGTAGTGAGATTATTCCAGGTGGCAATACTTACCCCTGATGAAACGAAGAAACAACTCCAAATAACTCTCAACTTGAACATATTCGATTTCCTAGCTCCTAAGTTTATATAATTCTATTCTCCTACTACATCGACCAAAAGTGTCATTATCCATAAGTTAATTCCTTTCAATCGACTAAAACGTTACTATTAGTTATTTAAGTTACATTATTCTAAATCGATCGATCAAACGGGCATTCTTTTGTACCGAGTAAGAGTCGCAACCCAAGACGATCACCTATATTCTTTTGTACCGACCGACCGAGAGTTGCAACCTAATTACTCTAATTTATTTAGTATCATAAAGCGTTACTTTATGTTTGCATGTATAATTTAGAAGTGTTTTCCTGAATAACCACTAATAAGATAAATTCTTGTTCTGGAATTCTAATTCTTTATCGCACGCCACACGAACCAGTCCCGAATTCCTGTGACACGCGTTACGCCGCGCGTGAAAACGTTACATCCGTCACAACCCCATTTATAAATTAGAGTAAGGCCCTGTGGTAAATCTATTTCTTCTATCATGTTTTCTTGGCTTATTACAAGTCTTGTAGCCGTATGATCTACAAGTGCTTGCAATTTTACTGTAGCTGCTGTTTCTGATAATGTAATACTTTGCTTGTTAGGATAGCAAGCTTCTTTTGCTTTTTTAATGCATTATACGATGGATAAATATCACAGTTGCGTCCATCTACATATAAAGCCAAAGCTTCTTCTACTGTATATTTAATTGGAGCTGATGATGTTGATGCGAATATTTTTTCATCCTAGTTGTTCTCTTTGGAGAATCTGCTGTAACAATTTTGACCATTAGAGCAGCATCCCTTTTTCCTGCCTTTCTGAAGCTGGTACTAGCCGCAAATGACAGTTCCTCTGAACTATAGTTTTCTACCAAAGATGAGGTTCTCTGTCTTTTTGTCTCACTACTAACATCAGCGAACTTTCTTGATGGTCGACCTACTTTTCTGGTAAGTGTAACGTCTACTTTGTTATCCAGCCATTTGTTATGTCACTTGATAAATACTTGTAACGAGCGACTACATTTCTTCCATTTATCAGCAAAATGTTTAAGTTTGCCACGATTTTATTCTTATGTATTATGTCCTGAGTACGCCAAATCACAAATAGTTCTCTTCTTGATAGGGACATTGCAACTGAAAAAAGTGTAATATATTAATTGTTTGCATACCTTTCCAGTTAACTTTAGTTAAAAAGTAATTAAGATGAACAACAGAAGTAGGGGAAAAAATTACAGCAGATCCACGCAGATCTGTGAATTGCGGGACTTTTATATTCTCAGAAAAACTAGAATCGCTGTAATATGTGAAATGAAACTGAAGCTACTGTTACTCGGAGATTATGGAAAGAATTTTAAAACAAAATACGTTGACATGTTTACTTACCTTGCGATAATATCTCTACCAAACTATTCCAAACTAAACAAAATAAGAATATATTCACTGATACGCACAGCGGAACGCACAAACAAATACTGACGCAAGCAGAAAAATATTGCCATTTATGCCCCAAGTTCGTGAGGCATACGGGAAAACCCTTGTGCCAGGGCATTAGTTTATGATAAGCGGGTAGCCGCCGGCTACCTGAGACGCAGCTGAAATAAAAATTTTACGATTCTAACAACATTCAATTTTTCAATTATCCGTCGCTAAGCTTGCTATATGGCCCACTGTGCGGCACGGTGCCGCACCATCGCCTCTAAGTAGGCAGGTGCGTGGGAAACTGCAACCACATTTTTTAATAAAGCATCAGTCCTATTCTAGTACTCTTAACGAGCAGCACGTTATTTCGCCCATCACCTCCGATTCATCACAGTTACGACTCAGAACCGAAGGCTAGGGAATCGATTTGCGTGCGGGAGTGCTCGCTAAGAGCGACGTGAACGTCCAAACGTATAAACATTTTATAGTTTTTGCGACGACACCGATTACCGTCACAGATACAATAAGCAAACTATTCCATATACAAATGATAATATAATAGAAACAGAGTTAGTAGGTAGCACACAAGAAATTCCTATAGTCAAAAACATTGTATCTTTAGATAATAGCATAATTTTAGAAAATTATATAAATGAGCATGTATCAGAAAATAATATTAGTAAAGTGGACATTGCATTGCCAAATGATATTACTATAGTTCATGATAGTTTATTACATGAAATTAATCAAGCAGGTTTGTTTGAAAATAATCACATTTAAATATTTTCATTCTTTTGAAGTATTTAATACTATTTACTATTTATTTTCGCAGGAAATATTGTTGATGCTTGTTTAGAACAAAATAATAATTATGTAAATAATAGTACCAGTTATCAAGCTTTGACAGTAAATGAAAGTAGTGTAAATAATAGCATTTATTAAGCTTTAGAAAAAAGTGACAATGAAAATAGTATTTGTCAACATTTAGAAGCATATAATCGTAGAGTAGATAGTAGTATTTATCAAGTTTTACAAGAGAATAATAGTAGTAAGTATTAAAATAATAGATTTTATTCCAATACTGTTTCAGATAAAGATAACTCTCACTTACAAAAAAGTTTTACTAATGCTTTCACTCTACTTATTGAATACTTATAAGAAAAACCTGCTAAGGTTGAAAAATCTGGGAAACGAAAACTACCTACAGTTGGCATTTCCGATGAATGGTGGAAAGCCCAAATGGGAAAGAAAAAGAACGGGAACTGAAAGAAGGAAAGGCTGCACAAAAAACTGTTGCAAGAAGAAAAGAGAAAGTTAGCCGAAGAAAACAAAACTGCAACAAAAAATGGCTGAAATACAAAAGAAAATTAAAAATGAAAAAAATTGATATAATCTATTTCATTAGTGTTATTCATAAAATTTCATTAATATACAGGGTATCCGCGGGAAGACTGGACAGCTGAATATCTCCTAAAGTATTGGAGATACAAAATTTAAACAAAATTGGACTTGCATGGTTCGATGGCGCTAATTTATTAGCGCAGACGATTTTTTTTTCGATTATTATTTTAAAAGATACGATGGTCAAGTTCGGTTTTTTAAATGGAACTACTTTTTTTGAAAAGGTGAGTTGATAGTGCGTTCCAAGACAAATTCAATAAGCATTAATGTATACACTGGATTTCCTGATTTACTGATTTTCACTGGAAGAAAACCCGCTGAAGTAGCAAGGACCGGGGTCGGTCTTGCTGGCGCCACGGGGGGCCTTCCCTGTTGAAACAGATACCTACCTGCCAAAGGTCTACGCCAGGCCCAAAAACTGGACAATTCTTTTCCGTCAGAAATGCTACCTAGGTAGGTACATCTCCTTGACGGGCGTTGCTCCAGAATTACCCTGTACCATTTGTGCAGTGCATGACCCGACTACCCTCCGTGTAATCGGTCTGCCCGAAGTGGGGCGCAAGTTCGATCGTTATCAGTACTCTTGCCCGAGAGGAATACGATTTACTTTAATTATAGTACATGTGTGTTTTGTAATAAAGTGTTTCTATCGCCTCCTGAATTCAATAACTGGCATCCCGACATCTACGCTCCTACAATCCACCGCCAATACTCCTTGTGGAGAAACACAGGAAGAAAAGGGGTAGCCCGCTGTCGACGCGTGGTCCTCTCGGGTATAAACACGTGCTTCAATGTCAAAACAAATACGTTGACGTATTCCGTGCGAGAGAAGGTGGGCATTGGGGAGGAGGTATTGCTGTGAAGAGGGCCTCTTTAAGAGAGCAGCCGTTTGTGTTCGAATACAATCTGCTCCCTATGGTTGAAATTTAGTCTAGTAACTTTCACACCTCCTTTCCTAACCAATCGAGCTTGCATCCCTCCCAATAGAACCGGCCATCCGAGCGTAGAAGCAAGTGCGAAATAAAAGTAATGATGCGCTTCTTGATATCGCAGATGTACCTACCTAAGTAGCATTTCTGACGGAAAAGAATTGTCCAGCCTTTGGGCCTGGCGTAGACCTTTGGCAGGTAGGTATCTGTTTCAACAGGATCCTTGCTATTTCAGCGGGTTTTCTTCCAGTGAAAATCAGTAAATTTGCAAGCGCAATATCTCAAAAACCAGTGGAAATCAAGTGTATACATTAACGCTTATTGAATTTGTCTTGGAACGCACTATCAACTCACCTCTTCAAAAAAAATAGTTCCATTTAAAAAACCGAACTTGACCATCGTATCTTTTAAAATAATAATCGAAAAAAAAAATCGCCTGCGCTAATAAATTAGCGCCATCAAACCATGCAAGTCCAAATTTTTTAAAATTTGTTATCTCCAATACTTTAGGAGATATTCAGCTGTCCAGTCTTCCCGTGGACACCCTGTATATGATCATTTGTTAAATTTGATAAATTCTAATTATTTTTTCATTATCAAAGTTTTAAAAATAAAGGAAAAAATTTGATTATGAATTTTTATTCATCCTTTGCAAATTATTATTTTTAATTTATTACTATTACAAGTTTTGTAGATAGGTAGGTAGTTTAAGATTGAATTTGGTTTAATGATATTTTCTTAAAAAATAATTGCCTTGAAAAAATTTGTCATATTAACAAACTAATCAACACTAGTGAGTTTTTAAGGTTTTAGTACCTCGTAAAAATACTATTTTCATGAAAATTTTGATTTGCAAATATTTTTTATGCTAAAAACTCAATTCAATCGTTGTTTCTACTTAAAGTGGTACGTTTGTAACGACTTGAATGACTGTTTCCAAATAGGGACACTGAATATGAAACACCGGGTCATGCTACGAAAGCGGTGTTTCATAACACGTACAGATCCTTACTTTAGGTTTTTAAACATATTATTTTTTACTCATAATGAATATAAATTTTATGGGTCATTATGTAATCACAAAACATTTATCTATCAAATGGTGTACAAGCTTTCCAAGTTAACACGTTTAATTATTTAAATTACATGATAATTGAATATCTCTACCGAAAAGCGTTGCATAATCGGTACGTTTACCTTAAGGTAAATCGACAAAATTTGTCAAAAGACATAGCATTAAGAATTAAGAAAATTACGGCGGACTGCTTGCAAGGTAGAGCAGGTCACATTAGTGAAGAAAGTATGCTGAAATTGCATCGCCCATGATACTTTTCAATCTTTTTGAAAGATATTCGTACTACTTACAATCCACAAGAGTTCCTACGCTATTCATTAATTTTATTAGTTTCCCATTAACAATTTTTATTTAAATTCACCAATAAACATACTAAATTAATTTTATTCCATCACCAATAAATTGTGCGTTAAAAATATTGGATCTCTTCATTCATTTTCGCTGAATTAGGTACCATTAGCATTTGAATTTCCTGCAACAAGACTTTCTGCCCTACGCTCTTACCTCCTTCGGACACATTTTGTAGTCTCTACACTTATTATAGCAAAGGACCACTCTGTTTCTATGTAAATTCTGTATTATGCTGTATCTAAAATGTAGATTTTATATATTTACAGATAATCGAAGCAGAAGATGATGCAGTGTGATCTACGTCAGAGAAACAAATTTATTGTAACATAGTAGGATATTAATTAAACGATTTTATTCAGCTTCGATCCTCTGTTTGCTTCTTGTATGTTTGGTCCATATTTGAAAACTCAAATTTAAACCAATTCCACCAATCCAATTGTCTTGAAGCTTTGCAGGCGCGCGTAGTTTGGATGACTATGTAATATATTTAAAAAAAAATAACCCTCGAAAGGGTGAAACAATTATTCAGTTGTGACGTCCCACTATTTTTCGCGCGGTATAAATTAAAGTCTTCCCCACAAATACTCCATAACTCCCCCAAAAGTCCCTAAACCTCAACTCTTACCCCTTTTCCCCAACCACTGACCATCTAGGCGATGTACCGTAGCGGTCCCCATCTCGAAATGGTCAACGACGAAAACCCCTCCCCCTCTTCGCCCTATGAGGCACGAATTCCTCCCTCATATTTAAATCTAAACAAGTCCCTCGTCCCAAAAACCCTCTTAAATCGAGACCACGTCTCACCCCTATCTATGACCCTCCAAATACAAGCCCCTCTTACCCCTTTCCAATCAAACCAACCAAAATCAATCCAATGGGTTGAGTATCGCCTTTTCAAACGCCCCATACAAAAACCCCGGAAGTCATATTGCGACGCATATTTCGTGCATGAGTCACCAATATGTTCTATTTATATAACGCATATTTCGTGCATGTTCACGGTGCATACCGCGCATACCCCTCATACTTCACATTCCAACGAAACATATAAATACAAGGGCCCGAGAGGCCGTAGGCCTCTTCTACGAAAGTATTCTTCTACGAAAGTATTCTTCTACGAAAGTGCTTCTAAAGAGAACACGAGAAGTACCTCGTTATATTTCAGTGACATAATACTTAAAATCAGTGTACTACGGCAACTACCGTAAGCGACCATTATTAACTACCAATATTCTGCATATCATCACCATTTATATCTTTTGTATTATTGTTGCTTATTGCTTTTTCATATTATATTATATTAATAACGCTTATTGCTTTTCATATTATATCGTGTTAATAACGTTTATTGCTTTTCTTATTATATCATATTAATAACGCTTATTGCTTTTCTTTATTCTCTTGTATCTACGCTTATTGCATTTCATATTCTATTATTGGCTTATTCTCATGTATTTCATGTCTATACATATATTGTTATTACTCACCATTTATATAATCGTTATGTGCAAATGCTTATCGTCTAACGCATTATTATATATACTAACCAGTGCTTTATAATAAACCGTTCTCTTATCTTTAAATAACGCTTCGAATTATTGCTTCTATCCTTCGGGCAAACCAAGCTATTGCAACAGCTGATTTCGGTTCGCGAACGTGAGAGTTCTTACAGTGTTTACGAAGCGTACTTTCGCATAGGCCGTATACGACCATACGGCAACGACCATACCTAAGAAACGTTACAGACTGTTTCTTATATTAATGCAGCGGTAAATCCAATTACTAAGTTAAATACGACCAGTGCTAACGGGTGTTTCCTTGGTGTGCGATTATAACTAAACCTTCCCTGGCTGTCAGGGCTACGAATCTCGCATTCGCGCCTGATCTCCAATAAAATCCAACGGGCAACGAATCTCGCATTCGCGCCTGATTCCCATCAAAACCCACGGGTAACGAATCTCGCATTCGCGCCTGATTCCCATCAAAACCAACGGGCAACGAATCTCGCATTCGCGCCTGATTCCCATCAAAACCCACGGGTAACGAATCTCGCATTCGCGCCTGATTCCCATCAAAACCCACGGGTAACGAATCTCGTATTCGCGCCTGACTTCCCATCTCTACCAGTGCTACGGAGCTCGTCTTTGTACCAAACCACTCTCCTACAACCCCACAATGTCATATCCCTAAAGACCTCCACCCGGGACGTGACACAGTCATCAATTAACACTACAAAATGTGTGAAATTTCCACAAAATTACTTTTTTAAAAAAAGGTACAAAAAAGTGCGCCATATTTACGCGCGCGCGCAGACGTAAATTTATTAATGTGCTATATTTAGCTTTACAAAACTAATGATATACAAAAATTGCGCCAATTATAACAATGGCTATTTATACAAACAAAAAATGTATTAAACAATATTAAGCAGATATATTTTTATTTTATACAAATGAATATTTCAATACCAATAAACATTTTATACAAAATACTTTGCGCTGCGAAACCGAAAAAATGTTAATTGTTTTAGTACCTATTAATAATTTACAATAACTCCGTTACAATCTAAAATACATAAACATATACCTACAAGAAACGCAGTCACATTTCAACATATACACATTTAGCGTGCGCGTGCAGCATATGCACACACACACACACACACGCGCGCGCGCGCGCGCTCCGAATTGGTGTTGCTAAACTGAATAAATGTGTTTAACTAGCATTAATCTTTTTCTCTCTTTCTTGTGCATGCGTTCGTGAATGTGTGTGTGTGTGTGTGTGCGTGTGCATATGCTACGTATGATATTAGAATTAAATATTAAATATATGTAGAATAAATCTGACTGCGTTTCTAGTATGTGTATGTATATAATTTATTTAAGATTGTAAGGGAATTATTGTAAATTATTAATAGTAAGACAATTAGCGTTTCTTCGGTTTCGCAGCGCCAAGTATTTTGAATAAAATATTTATTCGTATTGAAATATTTATTTGTATAAAAATATATCTGCTTAATATTATTTAATACATTTTTTTCTTTGTATAAATAGCCATTGTGATAATTGGCGCAATTTTTGTATATCATTAATTTTGTAAAGCTATTAATTTACGACAATGTTTTTAAATGGAATTCTTTTTGATGGGTTCATTAAAATGTCCGCGATATAAGTCATGGAAGCTATGAACACAGCATTTTAGCTGTGCATATGTAGTTGTGTCATCTTAAGCGCAGTTGGAAAGCACCTTTATGTACTTGCAGCTCATTTTGATTTCACATCTTTTTTATTTTGTAATTATTATTAACTTCTATTTTTTGTGGTTTATTTGATTTCACGTACTTGCCTTATTTTTTTACTTCTTTGAAGTTTTTATGGGGATCTCACTTCTTTTTACAAAGATAATTCAAGTACTTGGCGTAATTTTTTTACTTTTTTGAAGTTTTTTATGGGGATATATAAATCTCGCGCGCCACCATTAGTCAACAGCCGCGTATAATGCCCCATTTAGCAGTTTTAGCATCCGCGTTGACAGTTGGCGCCGTGCGAGAATTATATATATCGTCATATCTTCTACAATTAGTTATTAATCAATATGAAATTTGGTGAAAATCTTCCTTGTATCTTAAGGAAAAACTTTGTCGCTGCAAGTTATATGTACCTCAAAATTGCCTCGATACTTTTTAACGGCGAACGTTGAAAAACATGGGTTATGTCTAGTATTACTTTTTAATTAAATATTATTACATTTGTTAACATAAGGGTTTTGTGCATACATTCTACGGCTTCGCTAGAGTTTTCTGAAGTTATGTTTTAAGTCTCATAACGATCCGTTAATATTTACTCAAGTTATCGCAATTTATGTTTAAAAAATAATGATTTTGAACGATGAAAAATTTATTGTTTATAATTTTTAACTCGAATAGTAATGATTCGATAAACAAACAGTAAACAGAAAAAATGTGTGTCGTGACGAGCTTTACAACATTATATTTTTTAAAATACAGTTTAACAACATTTAATTTTCCAATACTTCTTAGCGTTTGGACAATAATTTTTCCTATTTTCGAGCGCTAGTCCCCTTATTGCATCCAACCCCTCAATTGTACGGATACATAATTGTCTACGTTCTGGGTGAAGACTTGCTTGGCCCTCATTACCCCAACTTGCGGGCAATGTCGGCCAAAACTACTTTTTCAAGAAAATGTAATAATTTATTTTGAGTTGGTGGCACATAAAAAAGGTTACTCTTATATTATTGGTCATTACTTGTTTAAAGAATTGCCAAAGATTTTAATAAATATTTCAACTGATTCATTAAATATCTTGACTTTTCGTTAATTGGCTTGTATTTCCCCCGTCTCCTCTACGAGTAAAGCGGTATCCGTACTCGGGCAGTCCCTACACGTGCTGGACGCAAACTCCTTAACTGCCCCGGAGGCAACTTTACTATCTTCGCCACTCCCTGAGCAGTATACTCTGAAACAATAATACCATACCACCATATTCTTCAAATAAGACTAGCTTTTCAAGGGAGGCTAGTGCGGTGCCCTCATAGACCAGTCGAAGATTCACGATCCCCCTCCTGCTGACCCTCCAGTGAAATGCTTGCCCAACAGCTCCTACTGTGAAACTCACATCAGAAGTGAAACTTCTATCTCCTCCAGAGGAGTTACGTCGGAGAAAGCCCAATGGAATCCATTCAACATCAGGCCCAGTCGCTAGACCTCTTCTCCTACCATCCTCCTCCTTCCTAACTACAACCCAGATTCCCCTTTCAGTCGCCTCTTACGACGACCAGGGGTTACTGTAGGTGTATTCTATACCCCCCCCCCACCCACAGGAGATATCAAACTTGCTAAGCAAGAAAAAATCCATTTATGTAAGCACGGTATGCACCGAGATTTTTTATTTTCTTGTTGAAGGTCGCTCATTTCAAACTTACACATATTACGATATATGATTGAAATCGTTTTAATGTCAGCTATAATGTATCCGACACAAAACTATATAGTTTAATGTGAAAAACACTTGTGACGTTGATAATTCCGAAAATATGTCCTTCGGAGGACAAAATTGTATGCGTCATCTTTGGGAAACCATTCAATTACGTTCTACAACTTTTTTATACATTTAAACCTGACGAAGATTTTCGGATGTTCTCTTTCTCGTGACCTGTATTTACATATACTAAACAATGGTAATGATGTTAATGTGGAATACAAGAAAAAATATGTGTATATTTTAATAATAAGAAATTGATACAAGTTTTATGTGCAGTGAAAGGCAGTAGCATTTTAATTTTGAAATGAAAGAAGTTAGAAGGTCGATTAAAGGTCATAGTATTGTCGACGACTTTGGCTATAGGAAAAACATTATTTTCTATTTAGAAAGCTGAAGGTGATTTGAACCGAACTTTTTCTAACTACGTCTGATGACAATTTTGAATGGTATGTTACACGCGAATAAGTGTAACACTTGCATGGAATTTGTCTTGACATCTTCTGGCAAACTATACGAAACAAATTAAAAAGATCTTATTAAGACGCCGAGGGATACACTATAATTTAATTCAGAAAACAATATTTCTACATTTTTGTTGTCATAGATTATGTCGCATTATCACAAACTGCATAGATCTTTGAACGAGGTATGTATGTACATGTATACTAAGCGCGTACTGCTACTATATCTTTCTAATCAAGTACATAGTAACCTATTATAAAACCTGTTCAATTTTTCAACTTCAATACTGATGAACTAAATCAATGAAATTTGGTCTAATTCCAATTCCAATAGATAGTAAATATCTACGTGGTAGGATATTAATGTACATGCAACAAAATGTAAAATTGGTACTAAAATATAAGTTACAAATAGTTGCAATAAACGACTTAGCAATTATGAGGATGTTCCCGAAGAAGATGATGTAAAGGAGGCGGGTACACAATTATAATTCCGATTCACATGGTAGGGGGATATAATCAAATTCGGTGAATCAGTATAAGAGAAGATCGAATACTGAAGCAGCGCCAGTTGTGTTGACTGTCTTGTCTCTAGCACATAGAACAGTGAATTTCATTTGGCGGATCTTCCTCATCGCATACGGATCTATTGAGGACGTGCGTATCTCTAATTTTTATATTATTCTATACACGAATTATCCGATACTCAATTCTGCAGTCTCCATTGCATTTTTCAAATATAGAATGTGTAAATAATATTAGATCGCCTATAACAAAAACTCTATAATATTTGGTGTTGCATTAAGATGTGAATAACATTTCTTAAATCCTCACAATGAAATATCCTATCATTTTTCATAACCATCAGCAGTAACTTTGGTAGTAACACAGTTTAATTTTTCTATTGTCTGAATAATAACTATATCAAGCGAAATATTTTTTATATCTGAAAGACGTACTAACCATTGACGTGATATTTTTTACGTTTCTTTATTATAATCTTAATGTAGGGAAGAAATATAAATTTTTCATTTATTCCAACGTTTTCGGTTTGATTTTTTTTTATGAAAGTCTATAACAGACTTTTTATAAACTGTTATTGTAGACCAGTACAGTCATTTTCCTGCCCTTTTTCTAATTATACAAAGCAAATCACCTGCTATTAAAAATTATTCATAAAGGAGGATCTTTATTTTAAGAAGATAAATGATACCACAGAGAATATTTTATTCTGAGGATTATATGTTTTGTTAAATAAGATAGCATATTTTTATCGTCAGTATATTATAGCTAATATGATGAGAAATTCACCCATATACATATAATATGCTGATCTTCGGATGATTTCATATGGAAAAATTCTTACCAAATCATGATTTTGTGTACTAGAACGACGACTGTATGTATCATATTTTAAAAAACATACACCATATATTCGTACATCATCGTTGTAGTATCTTTTGTTCATAAGCATTTTATAGTCGTAGTTATTCATCCATTGTTTTACATATCCTTTTAATCTCAATTTGAGAATGTTATATTTGATCAATGGACAATTTACATTGAAGATATGGGTCAACGTATTATCCCATAGCGTAGGAATAGTATGGATACAATTTTGAAAAATGTAGAATATTTCGTGAAAATTTTGCCCGCGAATAATGTTTAGAGGTTAACAGTTACCACTTCAAACACAATAGTATTCTATTCGTGCACAATAATAGGGAATATACGGTTAAATAAAACATACCGACGATATTCCTATGCTTCACAGATATTTTCCAGAATAATACACCTGTATTATGGACTTTAAATGGTGACAAACAAATATTAATATGTTGTACGTGGTTGAATTTCGCATTTTATTGACTGTAATGCGCGGTACCTATACATAATACGTAAACCTATTTAGAAAAATATTAGTGTTGGGGAGAGTCCTGCAGTACCCGCCATTCTAAGTTTTTATACTATAACTTGGGCTATTGTTGGTAAAAATCAAATTTCACACAGTAATTTGTAGTACAAATTGTGCTTAATAAAAGGGGCAAATCGTTTTTCTTAAATTTGATCGCAAAGATTAATAATTTGTTGGAATAAAAAAGTTGTAATTCGCAGCGAAAGAATAATTGTCGTTCAGTACCGGCCCACTACGTAGTTAGTAGATTTTAAGGTCTAAGTAATTAATAATGTTAGTAAAAACATTTAAAAATACAATAGAACATTTATTTAGGCACGTCTACAAATATCACAGGTAAAATGATCGATATTTTCTTGGTCTGTACAGTCCTGGTGAGCCCAGCCCTTGCATTGGATGCACTGCACCAAATCTTCGTTGAATGATTCTTTATAAATGATGCACTCAGTGACTTGTTCACCAAAGCCTAGTTTAAGTTTAGTTTAGTCTATTTTTAGTTTTATACTAGCATTTCCACAGCCGCATTCACATCGTTCTGCGTCCATTTACCTTTTTTTTCTCTTTAATTTCGGACATTTTTCTGCAGAGAAGCAAAGAAGAAGAACCCAAGGCCTTTAATTAGAGGACAAAATTTAAACAAATTTGGCCGGTACTGTACGACTATAAGGAGGCCGGTACTGCACGGCAAGCACGTAAAAGTTTTAGATTTGATGCGTAATATACAAAGCAAATTGAAAAAACCGGGGCATTTAGGTGTACCTAATAGTCTACAAATAATGTACGTAATATGACAAAATTATTTAATTAGCTGAAAAATAATAAATCAGCTATGAAAAATAACTTTTGTCGTACGGAAAACCAGCGTAAACGTTAAACGTCTTATAACTCTGGTAATACTGAAAAAAAGAACGTCACCGGAATACGTTGCTCAGGACTATAATATTCATTTATTTCTCATTAGAAGCGAAATCTAGCTTTGGCCGATACTGTACGCTGCCCGGTACTGTAAGACTTTGCCCTATCTTAAATTTCGAAAAATGTGATCTTGGAAAACAATATTTTGTGCTGTGCAATTTGCCATCTAAAAGGCTTCCTAATACAGATATTTACTCGTATCATTAAAAGTAATGAAATTATTTTACTTTCCTGTTCAGCGACTGACCCTGCGTATTTAGACATAAGTAATACAATTTTTAATACGATGAAATAGTTAAACATGATTGGAAAGTGTATGGCACTTTCCGATTTCAATTTTTCTTTATACACATATTGTGTGGGAGGAATACAACACGAGTTACGCCATACAATAGAGTCGTGGGCGAAGGTCCAAACCTGCTGATGATAAAGAAATGTTTGAATATAAATAGATATAAATAATAAATATACTATTATACAATGCAAATGCATATAGCACAAATATAAAAGTATATTATAATATAATAATGTAGTAAACATATTACAAACATTCTACGATGAAACTTTCATGTTCCAATTATTTTTTATTGAACATAAAAAGTAAATAAAGAGCAAACAGAACAAGTATTGAATTTTACACTACCCCTCCTTTCATTAAAACTGAAGTAAACAGGTATATCGTACCACTACTAATTAAAGCAAGTGTACAATATGTGAAATTAAGTGTATAAGCAAATATCTCCATCGTATTTATGAATTATTTAGTCGCAATGGGGCTCTGTATCATCATGCAATGAAGCTAATTTTTCTCTGGATCGGAAAAGGTAGGAATAATAAATTGATTCCTTAATTTCTTTAAATGACAATACGCAATTACTCACATGTGTGCCTGTCCAACCCAGATATACCACATTTTACACATTAAACGACTGTTATAGTTGGAATTACCAATTTTGAGTCCCATTAGTATAAATCTTGATTAATATATATGTTAGCTTTATTTGAAAGTTCTGTAGTTATTTGTGCCCATCGCCGTGGGATGTGACGTGATTTGATACAGTTAAATGTGAAACATTAAACTTTTTAGCAATATCAGATGATGTTGAATAGGGATTGTTTTATAGTAATGTCTTCAGAACGTCATTATCAATCTACGATGGTCCTCCCGAACGAGGTTCATTTTCAAGGATTCAATCCCCACCGTTACATTTTACAAACCACCTCCGCACTGTTCTAAC
Source organism: Andrena haemorrhoa (assembly GCA_910592295.1). Classification (NCBI taxonomy): domain Eukaryota; kingdom Metazoa; phylum Arthropoda; class Insecta; order Hymenoptera; family Andrenidae; genus Andrena; species Andrena haemorrhoa. The sequence goes on from OU342942.1 coordinate 24,803,830, forward strand.
CTTTACAATGTTATCTCCAAAAACGGTACACGAATTTTCTGCCGCGAAAATAGCGTTACTTTCACGTTGGTATTCGTAAAGGATACACAGCCGGAAATGTATCTTATCCACTAACATGTTTATTATTAGAATTTGAACGACAAACTAATGACAGACACCCACATTCAGATTACTTTTATGCTGCGGGGCAGGGTAATAAAAATCAGACCATTTGGGAATCCTATATAAGACGCTTAAGGTGGATGTTCGTTTGTCAACAAAATCTTTCCAGAGGCTTTTATCGTACTTCCCGATGATTTACAAGGTTCAGATTCAGCATGAAGTTTCCTCGGCAACAAAAGGTGCCGTAAAAAATTTAAAATCTGGTAAATTCGATAATGGATAGACCCTGTGGCCTAAAATAGGTATTACGAACAATGTTGTAGCCGCTACTGCATTGTATGTAGGCCCGCACACTGGTCGAGCTCGAGCTCGAGCTGAAAGGCGAAGCGAGACAAGTATCATGCTTTCTCTCTTTCGTAGCCGACGGTAACTTCGTGTCGACTCTTTCGTCCTCTTTCGCTCGCTCACGAGTTCTCTCACTCCCGACCGAAGGATTCCAAGAAGTGAGGAGATACAAACACGCGCTCAACGCAGAGCCGAAATGTGCCCTTTATTTGGGCTCTCATGGAGGCAAACGAAAAAGCGGTGTTGTACGAGTGAAAATGCTCCACAAATTTCTTTGATTCGGGGTCTTTGTCACACATTACTTGTTGTAATAATATCGAGAATTATTTCGTTTCAAGGGGGGGGTCTCAAATGTCGCCCGGCAGTGAGTCTGGGCACGTATGTGACTTAGGCACCTCGAAATGCCCTTTAGGAGACCAAATAGACAGGTACCCTTCTGGTCCCAAAAAGTTGTAAAATTTCGTATTTCGCATCGAAAATTGTTTCTAGAGAGGATTCCAACAAAAATTGTGGTTATCTTAGGCGTCTTATTATATAGAATAATGCCTAGCGAAGACAGGCTAAAAACTAGTTCCAAATAAAGATTTCAAACAATACCTACTAAAGTACAGGAGAATCATGGCTTGAATAAACGACAAAACTTTCTAACAAGTCTAACATTTTAGATGACAATAAACAGAGAATTCAACTGCAAAATTATAAATACACAATTTACTTCATAAGGTATTGTTACTCGTGGCAGTGGCGAAGAACGTTCAGAAAAATATTAGTCCAAAAAACATATTTATCTTAATATATAAAGCAGAAAGTTTATGTGTTTGTGTATTTCTGTGTGTTGCCTAAACACTTTCGAACGGTAAACTCTTGGATCTCGAAATGTGCCTCAGTTTATTTTGCCTGGCTAATCCAAATAAGGTAAGCATGTACAAACAGCCCCGTGACAAATTTTGTTGATAAGGTTTGCTAAACAATGCTTGTCACCTGAAACACCATTCCATGAAGTTTCAGATCTCTAAATCCCCCCCCGCCGCCCCCCGTTTAAGGATAATATGGGGATAAACGCCCTTAGCTTTATCATTTTGTTCTCGGTTACTGCTTAAGATAATTAAATGAAACAATAGCGACAAAAAGTAGTTACATAGTACATTAGGGTGGGCCGAAAAAATCAAATTTTCGAAACTTGAAACAGCCTAGCGCGAAAAAGTTGCGTCTGGGGAACACAAATGGAGGCAAAATTTTGTTTGAAATCGGTCAATATTTGACCGGGCCCAAACGCGGTCAAGGTTAATTTTTTACCAAGTTTCGCGATATCTGTACCTATATTTTCATAAAATTTGCATATTTCGTATGCTCACATCAGAAAATATTATTTAAGCACATAAACACGTGAAATAGTGTTTTATATATTGTCGCGAAGCGGAGTATCTATGTGTTCCTATTTTGAGACGTAACGCGGTTGTTGTGAAAGAAGGACATATTTCATTGATTCAAGAGCCGATTCAACAGCCTGTTTTATCTGTGACACTCAATAGCCATCTCTATTAGATTTTTGTGCGTTGAAAACGAATCAGCAAACCGATTGTCGCCATCACCCTCTGTTTTAGAGAAATTCGATTTTGAAAAATAAATGTAAATTTTCAACTTTGGACATCTTTTCTGTTCAAACAGTAATAGTTTAATTATTCTGTAGCTTGTTCCGCCAAATTATTCTATGAATCTTTCCGATTACAACGATATAAGTTATTACTGCATTATGAACATTTAAATATCTTTAAACAATGAGCGAAGGGAAAAGAAAACCCGAAATGCACCCATTTTTGCAGATATCTTTAACTTTATTTCCATAACTAAGGGTCTAGGAGAAATTGTGACAACTGCACGCGATGCAGCAGACATTTTTTCTTCGGAAAACATCAGCAAAAGCTTTCCATGACCGTCGAATATGTTATCGGGGGCCTGATTCTGAACAATTTTTTTCTAAATACGTTGCCGTCGCTCGGCTTTAGTTTTCGAGATATTCGCAAAAAACTGTAATCGGTAGTTGGTTTGGATTAGATAGTTCATTAGTTTTTTGCAAATATCTTGGAAACTAAAGCCGAGAGACAGTAACATGTATAAGAAATGTTGTTCAGAATGTTAACTTTCATAATTCAACACAGCATATTTCAAGGTCATTGGAATCGGCGAGGACTGCCCTTTTCTAAATAATTACCAAAATAACAATAAAATAATATGACAAGGAAGTCATGTTTCGAATGTGGAACATCCGATTGCGATCAGCACTTGGCCATATTTGCTAAATGCTATGAATGCGCGAAAATTTTGGATACACATAATTAAATAAATATTTATTTTTAATTTTTTCAGGTAATAAATATCTGTTTTCATTTATTTTGTAATCGTTGTTACCATTTGACGTTATTTTTAATTGTATTTTCGATAATTATCACATTCATATGTACGTGGGTACAAGTTTTAAAAAATTTTAAAACTAGGGGCATAAATCGATAGTAAATAACTTAAACAACGACGATTTGGTAGGGTGACATTTTTGTTTAACGGGACTATACTAAATTTTGAGAGGCAGTGCTTAGGTGGGTACAGCTGTACCCGGTTATTGACATAGGGGTTAAAGAAGTTTTCTTGATTTTGGATCAAAACCTTTCTCAGACTCAGATCAGGGCGCTTCGTCTTCTTCAAAAGGCTGCCATTTTAACATTTTTTTATTCTTCTTAATGCATCTACTACCACCCATAGCCACATTTATATAGATTAAGAATCTCTTTTCCTTTTTGTGTTTTGGATAACTCTCACAGTACTTTTCGTCAACGCTAGAGCCACCCGATTATTTTTCAACGCTCTCTCTGTATCTGTCACGTTTCTTTTTCACTGTCACACAGAAATTCAGAACAATAGTTCAATATAAAATAAAACAGCCTGCCAAACATCAAATTAATTTGTCAAACAGTTTTTGCACCAAAAATTCCCAAAGAATTACCTATTCTTCGGCCCAACAAGGCGCAGTCCCTCCTTAATAGTTTTTGTAGATCATAGGGCGCAATCGGTTTCTACCAAGCTAGTAAGTAACAAAAAGTTTTTTTGTTGAATTATCTGAATGTTTCACTGCGCCCCTGGAGTCTTAAAGGAGCCCAAGTCCCTTAAACGCGATAAATTTATGCAGTTTTTCGCTTGATAAAGTGATAATTTGATATGATCTTCGTCTTCATCGTATAGAAAAAGCATTCTATCATTACTTTTTCAACCCAGAACTCACCGCGAGGAGGTAACTGTATGTCCAGTTCCACCCATCCTCCCTCCCGTTAGTAATGGTATATTTATTAGTTTTTGTTTTTTATCTAAAAAATATTCCTTCTTAGAATCAAATGACGACAAGGAACTTCTTGCGTCTAATGTGACTCGAATGTAGCCGTCTCTTGACAGGGGCATCACGAACGTTGCTAGAAGCCTCAGTTACCAACTTCACACAACGCTCCACTGCTTGAGTGTGATATGGAAATTTGTTTGTTGGGATCAGAGACTTGCTTTCAATAGCTTGCAACAATTCCGCGCAGCTTACGTTTATTGTTAGAGGCGGCTTTGTAACGCTACATTGGCTCCAGTCAATTGATTCGGTGTAGTCTTGCGCTTGAAAATTATTCCTTGCCCGGCCCGATGTTTTCTAGCTTTTAAAATGGGTATAATTCCAAGTTCTCTAATATGTGCCCTTGGATCTGAAATCATAGCTAATAAAATATTTTCTGAGTAGGCAACATAAGCATTCGTCGAAATGACCTTGTGGATGATGTTTTTTACAGAATCAGAAAACTCTGTAGACTGCTTCATTATTTGCCACAAATGTAGAGAACCATATTGACTTCCAGGTTACGTCTAAATTGAAAACCACACAGGAGCACAAATTTTCATGAGAAACGTTGCAAATAAAATTAGGTTCTGAGATGGGTTTCTGTGGAAACATACTCTGCCCCCCTCTGGCCAGACAGACGCAACCCATATCATTACGCTACCTCTTCCATAGTTGTGACTCATTTTTATTTCTCTTTGGTCGCGCAAATCGTGCCAGTAGTACTGGAAACCGTCTGGGCCATCCAAATTAATTTTTTTTTTCATTGGAGAAAATCACTGTCTTCTATTTTTCGACCCATGGCATATGGTTTTCAGCGAATTTTAACCATGCAACTTTATGAGATTTAGTTTAGAGGAGCCTTTTTGATCCTTTTTATGTAACAAAGTGTTCCGCTCGCTCTTAAAACTTGTTGCATATGACGAACACCAATTGGCAAATCTAATTTTGCCTTTATTTGAGACGCGTTAAGTTTATTTTTCGGAGCCTCTTGAAAAATCATTTCCCTTATTCCCCCGGCAAAGCTGTTTTGGATAGCGTGTAGATTTTTCAAAATCATATTTATCACCTAATTTTATGTAAAGGTTGAACGTTTAAGAATCGCTGATTTTTTTCAGCAATTTTTCTGTTTGAGAGGCCCGTGCCTTTAAGGCAGTAATCTGTCCCTTTTCATTATCACTCAGCGGTTGCCTACGCCCATTAGGCTATATATAGGTACCTAGAGTGAAACACAAAAATATTCGGACACTCAGGTATGCTTGAATTTAACGACCTATATCTTTGGTAATTATGGAAGAAATGAACTGAAACAATACAATAGCGTGTACAATAGCGAAATCAATAGAAAGAAACGTTTAACTTTCGCAAAAAATATGATTTCGAAATAAGAATTATGGTGGAGAGATGTCATTTTTGTTGATGAATCTAAATTCAATATGTCTGGTTTGGATGGACGACACATGATATGGCGTAAGCCAAATACAGCTCTAAATTCGAAAAATTTGCGAGCCACTTTCAAGCATGGTGGAGGAAATGTTATGGTCTGGGGGTGCATATCGAGCAAAGGAGTAGGAAAACTTATTTTTATTGAGGATATTATGGATAAAATCAAATATTTAAATATTTTAAAAGAAAATTTAATGCCAAGTGCAGTCAGTATGTGTATTGAAAGAAACTTCAAGTTTTACCAGGATAACGATCCGAAGCATAAAGCACGGATTGTACAAGAGTACCTACTGTATCATTGTCCGAAAGTCTTACAGCCTCCTCCTCAGTCACCAGACCTTAACGATAAAGAATAAAGAAGAATTAAAAAAGAGATTACGAGACGAATGGGAGAAAACAAGTATACAATATCTTCAAAAAATTATATTTAGTATGCCGAAGCGTTTAAAACATGTGATAAAACAAAAAGGTTATGCTACTAAGTATTAAAAGTTAAATTTTAGTTTATAAAATGTTAATAATGTATAATGTCCGAATATTTTTGTCACACGAAAAATCGCTGTGATTTCATTTAATGTTTAATATTATATAAGTGTATTACGAAAAATTAATAAGTTGCACATATTTGTAAAGTGCAATAATTACTCTATTGAAAGAAACAAGTTTCAGTTCTTTTCTTCCATAATTAATAAAGATATAATCCGTTAAAGCCAAGTATACCTTAGTAATATTTTTGTGATTCAGTGTATAAGTATTAAATAAACGGAATATTTATCTTAAAATATTAAAAAACCATAACGTCTTGTACTTACTTTAAAAAATAATTTCAAAATACGCGCTATCAAAAGTATTTTTTGAGAAAAGCACCTTAAACCTAAGATTATTTCGTTTTATCAAAACGATATTTTTTACAAGATGTCTTTACAAACTATGTCATGCCCACTTACGTTGCTGCAATTCAAGTAACTGTTGGAGCAGTTCTTAAATCAAATGCTTGCGAAACAACGAGGAGCATCGTTATTATTTTCCAAGAATGGAAATGTAAATTAAAACAGGAAACACACTGTTTGAAGAGTGAACCTATCATTGTTTCGGTTAGTTTATGTACTACCAAAAGAAACGAGATCGATGTACATTTTGCCCTAGGCATAAATACAGAAAGGGACAAACAGTGTGTGTTTTCAAGGAGGTTTTATTCAGATTGCAGCGAATTATCATCGAGAACTACACCCAATTGCGAAAATTGTCTAATAAAGCACATGGGTATGATGTAGATTATATTTTCTGCCCATTGGAAACTATATATTATAATGATTGGAGCAGCCACAAAAGAAACATTGTAAAGAAACCATGCCGAACAAAGTACTTGTTATCATAGGTACATTTCATAATAACTTCTACATATCGATTGCCTTTCTTTAATCGAAAACGAAATCCTGTAATTGTGTTTCCTAAAGACATTAAAAGAAGAATATAACAAAGTTTTTCGGAAATGTTAAATGGTACCTATATAAAATATTTAAATATTGTTTTGGGTCGCCCACGACTCCACAGCGCCATTTGCACTCGTAAAGTACAGCAGTATTGGTCTAGGGTTAAAAGTTACAAGTACGTTTTTATCCTCAGTACATTGAAATTTGTTATCATCCGACTTTTTCGATAAAAATTACCCCAAAACCGATTTCATTTCGGCTATTTTTCATTATAGCTAACTCTATTCACTTTGCATTCTGTAAATCAATTCTATGTTATGTATAATTACAAATAGTCCGAATGAGGTCGAGTTTATTTAGGTTTATGAGGTCGGTTTATTTGGGACTATTCATTTTCATCAGGAGAATCTCTCTAGTCCACTGGTAATATATTTATGCATATTTCATGAACAATATATAAATCTTAACCTCCGTTCGTGGAAGACATCCGCACGCAAGGTTTATCGCGCTCGACGACACGGGAGCGAAGAGTCCCTCAAGGTGCAATCTCACGGCGCGTGAATCATTGTTAGCAAGCCTCCTAAGTAGGTTCGCCAAATCTGTTTAGCGAGCGCGAGTACAAATGCACTATCTTACAAATTTAAAGTATCTGCAAATTAAAAAAAATCGCAATTTTGTAATTTGATTATGTTCATATTTAACAAATAAATTGCATGAATTAAGTCAATGACACCATCGTTGATTTCAGTAGGGCACAAGTTGAACAAAGAGGTATTCTTAATAATAGTATCGAAGTTTAATTAGACACAACTTTTTTACGACAGCTAGCGTCAAGGTAAGACTTAATACTAGTGGTGTATTAATAATAGTGGTGTATTATACATTTGAGTACATAACCAAACAGGTTGCAGCTGCGTAAACCTGCGGCTTTGGTGTCGGGAGCATTGTTTCTATAACTTTTATCAGTATTTGGAGTACCTTGCTTTCGTTTTTCATACTATCGAACAATGTTTTAGATAAAAGTTGAATGGTTCATAGGAGGCCATACTTTAATGTAATTATTTTCTTATATGTGGCCGCATAGAGGACATATGTATGGAGGTCACCAATGTTTTGTTAAACGGATTCATATATTTTTGAATACATCACTGGATTCAGTTCATCATATTCTATGGCAAAGTATTAACCTACTTATGTAAAAAAACTATTAGTTTAGGAGATATTTTAATTTAATCATTAATAGTGATCCTAAACCTAGTATTGAATCCTAAACCTAAACTAATAGTTTTTCGACATCAGTAAGTTAATACTTTTTAATAGAGAATGACGAATAGAATTGATTAGTGCATTAAAAAATATGTGATTCCGTTAAAAAATAACATTGTTGACATTTATGTATCTTCTACATGTACACCTACAAAAAAACTTCTATCCACCAACAGTCAGAGGCCGCGTAGGTAGGTACTTATAATGCGCTACTTAGCAGTCCTAGCACTCGCGTTGACTGTTGGTATCACGCGAGATTTATATGTATCGTCCTATCTTCTTCAATTATTTATTAATCAGTGTGAAAATTGATGAAAATCTTCCTCGTATATTAAGAAAAAACTTTGTTGCTGCAAGTTATATGTACCTCAAAATTGCCTCGATACTTTTTAGCGGCGAACGTTGAAAAACATGGGTTATGTCCAGTATTACTTTTTAATTAAATATTATTACATTTGTTAACATAAGGGTTTTGTGCATACATTTTACGGCTTCGCTAGAGTTTTCTGAAGTTATGTTTTAAGTTCCATAACGATCCGTTAATATTTACTCAAGTTATCGCAATTTATGTTTAAAGAAATAATGATTTTTGACGATGAACAATTTTTTGTTAATAATTGTTAGCTCGAATAGTAATGATTAGATAAACAAACTGTAAATAGAAAATTATTTTTAAAAATTCAGTCTAATAACATTTAAATTTCCAATATTCCTTAGCGTTTGGACAATAATTTTTCCCATTTTCGAGCGCTGGTCCTCTTATTGCATCCAAACCGTCAATTATATTCCCTTTCCGTATTTTATTTAAATTTGAAATATATTTTTGTAGAAATCGCAAAACTATCAGTTTTATTTTTATTATGAATCGTCCCCAACTTTAAGATCCTTACCTTTCCGTACCTATACCCAGGGCTTGAAAACTGTTATAATATCGATTTCAGTTCTCCAAACAGTTATGAAGAGCTTTTATTCTGAATAACTGTTATGAAGAACCGAAATTTTCAACTATTATCTGTTTCGTTTACGGTTCCTATTTCCCTCCACATATCGGTTCCATAACCGTTATTGTTTCGGTTCTACATATATCGGTTCCGAAACGGTTATAGAATTCATTCTTGCATCGACTTTTCCCTAATTGATATCATTAATTATTGTAGCTACAAATTACCCCAATATGTGCATACTTTTATAAAATCCTTATAGAAACAGGAAAAAATATGTAGCTGATTTATTTCAACGCTTTATTAGAAATCGATGATACGTATAAAGAAATATTTCTCCTTCTATAAGGGTTTTGTATAAAATATGCACATATACAGTAATCTGCAGCTACAATAATTAATGATTTGGTTATGGAACCGATATGAGGAGGGAAATAAGAACCGTAACCGAAACAGGTAATAGTTGGAAATTTCGATTCTTCATAACAGTTATTTGGAATAAAGGTTCCCCATAACCGTTTTAATCAGAACCTTTATATAACAGTTTTAAACAGTTATTTTCGTAACCGTGTCAAGCCCTACCTATACCTCTCAAAACACCATTAACGCGGATTACTGTTGCGCTTTGGATTAGCCATTTTGTTTTTAGTAATTTTGACTTCAGATTTGTAATCAGCGACCTCAAAAACCCCTGGATACCAAGTTTTGTATAAATTGAAGGTTCCACATTGATGCTATCATATTTTTTCCCTTGATATGCGGAGTTCGGAGGACCACTCTGTGCGCCGTACTCGCCGAGACACGCGCCGTGGGATCGTACCTTTAGGCGGCGCAGTCAGACAGAACTCCGAGCTCTTAAAAAGCTCTCCGAGCTTTTTTTAAACCAAACGTTATAAGACTCATGGACAATATTTTTGACTATTTTTAAAAATGATTGAAGTGAAACTTCTTTAGCCGCGGTAGCAAAGTTTTCTCCGGTGAGACGAAAAGTGAATCGCTTCCCCTGTCAAGAAACCGTGAGTGTTGGAGGGGAAACCTCTTTTTCTTTCCTACTATATCTACCATGCTATTATATATGTGCTCTAAAGGCGCCATAGCGAGGAGCGAGCAGCGCGGCGGCGGAAGTCCGGCAGCGCCGGCTAGTCGTGGTCGCGCTTGTACAAAGAATAATAGTACATTGCGTGACAAGGGAGAGAAGTAAGCGATTCCGACGAGCGTGAAGTTTGTTGCCCGAGCGCAGCGAGGGCAGCAATTCATGCGAGGCGAAATCGCGTCTCTCCTTTGTCACGCACAATATTTTTTCCAACACCTGCATGAAAAGTGTGTTCTTTTGAAAGCCTGCTGAGCGATTCGCAAAAAAACATGACAAATGCATTACATGTATCAAACATAATTTATTTAAGAATTTGTAAAAGTAATGTTTATATTGGAGAAATTAATAAGTTGAAGACTCATATTTGTACTAGGAATTTTGATTTCAGTCGCACACATGATCGATATGGATTACTCGACTAATTGCTTCTTCATACCACAGGGTAATGCAATGTTCACTCAGCTCACAAAATGACGTTTCGTAGGGAGCAAAGTAAAAAATTGCGAATACGCATGCGCGTAAAGTCTTTTACCCTTGGGAGAAAAGTATTATACGCGAATAGTCTGAAATTGGTCATTTTGCTCCCGCTCAGCAGGCGTAAAAAAACACCCATTTTCATGCTGGTGTTGAAAAAATGGGTTTTATACTTGTCTCCCAAGGGAAAAAGACTTTACGCGCATGCCTATTCGCAATTTTTTACTTTGCTCACAAGGAAACTGGAGTTTGGCGTTATCCTGTGGTATGAAGATACAATTGTTCGACTAATCGTTATCGATCATGTGTATTTTTTGCAAATCGCTCAGCAGGCTTTCAAATGCAGACTTTTCGCTCATTACTGTCCTGCGAATGCGAGAACGAGTCCGAAGGACTGAAATCGAGCGAGAAACGGTACTAGGGGTAAACAGTGTAGTTGTTGGCCACTTAAGTCAGAGGTTCACATAAGCGTTGGATTATAAGTCTTATTTTGATAGCTTTAAGAACACAATTAGTGTTAATAGCTGTAAACGACTCTAATAGTCTAGAAATAGAATTTGTTTAAAAAAAAAGAGTAGAAGGATCCACAAAAATTTACGGAAAATACGTTATCTACGACAAAACATAGTTATTGGCCAGGCGAAGGCAATGATTGGCCAATCGTTTGGCAGTTATTGGCCACTATTTCATAACCTATATGTGACATATACTCTACCTAATTATGAAATAATACCTTTTTTACTTAAATGTTTCTATATTAGCTAGTATTGCACCTTCTTTTAACAGCGTTTTAGATTGTATTAAAAGCATGTTCTTTTAAAACCTAACCTCTTAAAATCACAACAAAGAACTGTTTCAAGGCAATGATTGGCCGATCGTTTGGCAGTTATTGGCCACTATTTCATAACCTATATGTGACATATACCCTACCTAATTATGAAATAATACCTTTTCTACTTAAATTTTTTACTTAAATGTTTCTATATTAGCTAGTATTGTAGTATTGCACCTTCTTTTATATTGTATTAATAGTATTTTCCTTTATAACATAACCTTTTCAAAGCATGGCGAATGGTGGCCAACAACTGTTGCACTGTTTCTATGACTGTTAGCTACCCATTGGCCTCGTGGCCAATGACTGTCCTAAGACATTATTTACATTACAGTTCTTGGCCACCTATAATTTTTGCAATAATATATGATATTAATGAATAAATAATCCTTTTTTATAAAGTTTAAACCTTTATTTGTCTATATAACGAATATGAGAGTTATATACATATCGTAAATACATTAAATTATCTAAGAATTACCTGATGTAACCGTATGGCTATTCAATTCAATCACTGTAGTTTTCAAGCATCGATTTCAACTTGTCTATTTTTTACACGTAGTATAACAATGAGTAGCAAATAGTGATTGCATTCGACGCATGAAAGTACAAGGTATCTGAATATGTTCATTATAAAAGGCATAATGTACATTATTTCTTAATATTCATGTTTTTTAAAAAAAAGGCCAATCACTGCCAGGTGGCCAATAACTACACTGTTTACCCTTAGACAGACAACGCGTTAATACTGTGTCTCGCTCTGTCTTTCGGCCGCCCGATACTACGTCGCGCAAGCAAAGGACGCAAAGTATTCATCTGCTGTCTCGAATAAACCCAATGAATATGATTCAGCTGTGCCAGCAACAAGCACCCACTGTTGCTACGCTTGTGTATGGACACAAACTTTAATTTTTTTAAATGTGCCCATCAAAAATTTCAAACACAATTGGGAAAGTTTGATTCATTTGTGATCGAATATGGTTTAAGAACGACACGAAACCAGTTGATCCCAAGCATCAACAACTCTTACATGCTGCATTCCCAGCCATTAACATTCAACATGTGGTAACGTGCAACTCGTGCAGAAATTGTCTGACTCAAAATAATAACATTCCAACGTCATCCAAGTCAAATGGGTTCGTGTATATACAAATACCTTCTCGTCTACCTACATTAGATATGTTGTCAAATAGGTTAATTTCACTCAGGATCGCGTTGATGCAAATTCGACGTGTGCAACATGCACACGGGCGACGAAGGATCTTCGGGTAAATTATTAATGTTCCAGTGTCTGTAAATACGATGGTGAATCATTTGCCAAGAAACATCAATGACGATCATTGTGTTAATGTTCATATTAAGGGGGCAGACCACTGTAAAAAATCGGAAATATCGATTTATTCTTTTTCACATTTTCTGAAAGATGTACGTTTCAATAATGTTCTCTCAAAATTTTATGAAAAAATTCGCAAAATTGACGGAGATATGGCATTTTCCGTGGAGAGGTGTCAAGTTTTCCTCAGAACGACATTTCTCCACCGCGTTGACAGTGTACAGAAAAAACTATACGTCCAATTGACATGAGCAAGGACATTTATTATACGAAAAACCCGTCTCTATTACCTGACAATCAGTTTTTTTTAATTAACGACCTCCTTATATTTTTTTAGCAACATTTTTCCAATTTTGTACCCCGAAAACATGATTTTTTTTTCAGTGGTCCGCCATTTTGTGATTTTTTGCGATTTTGGATTTTTTTAATAATCGTTATATAATAATCGTTTAATATATTTTTTTTAATTTTTACCGCGGAGGTTTTGATTCACTCCCAAAAAATAAAATACAGTATAATTTGGAATTCGCGTGCAGTGGCAGCCGATTATTTGTCGACAACGATGGAGAGAAGGTCAGAAAGTAAACAGAAGAATGAAAGAGAGTCGGATTCTTACATTGTTTCAATATCGCGATACCTACTATTAGATTGGGACTTGCCAGTTTATAAGTCAATAGTCTCATATAAGTCAATAGTCTCATATAAGTCAAAAGTCTCATCCTTCTCTGTGCTATCGATCGATTTTCTGCATCGTTTTCTTCGCACGCAGACAATTTATTTGGGTAATTAGAATTTATTTACATTTTTGTTTCCCTTATCTTATAGGTATGGGGAGGGGGTCGCAAATTATTTGTATAATATTGTGAAAGGGAATCGCGATTCAAAAAAGTTTGTGAAACACTATACTGTTAAAATGAACCTTTTTTATGAATAGAAATAATGAGTAAAAAATGCCCTAAGAAGATAAAGATAAATGTTGAAAACGTAACATAAATATTTAACTGATCAGAGGGATTCGAACGGGTAGAACTTTAGGTTCTCTATAATGAAGATACCAAAAAAGGCTGAGCCATCAGCAAAGTTTCATATGTGTACCACTTATCTTTCAATTAAATGTCATCGAGTAAAATGTAAATGACTCTTTTAACTTTCTCCTCTACCCACTATCGGATATCGTCCAGGCTGAGAAGTCTGAAAAATGCAGACTACAATATACATAATACTACATAACAGTTTCTCTTTTTCTATGAAAGAATACGTCGCTAATGGAACATCGTTCATTTTTATTGTAAAAGCGACATCCCTTAAGGAGTTTGATTTAATTATAATATAGATTATTTTCAGTACAGACATGAGACAATAGTACAAAATTGCATATTTTGGAAGTGATGAGAAAAGAGAAATTCTTTCACACCATGGTTCTGTACGTATGTTCTAAGGAATCTAAGGATTCGGAAACCTGTTATAGAAGTGATGGAAATGTTCCAATAAAAACGGATGAAAAATCGTTGGTAAAATTATTATTCGAAAGACTGTGATATGTTGATATCCAGTAAGACAAAAATTATAAAATTAAAGATACGTGGAAACAATCGATATGTAATTCGCTGTTCAGGCATCTGCAAACAATTGTTGAAAATGGTGATAGCTCATTGTCGGTTAGGTTCTTGCCATGCAAATAGAGGTAAATATTTCGTCTGCGTATTATTACATGAAAGTAAGAGGCTTGCTGCTATTATTGGACATATGTGCGGGTGAAATTTCGTTAAAGTTACGTGCTTACATACAAACTTTTCGGATACGTTCTGGAAATAAAAGAGCGGCGGAAAAAAATCTATAAAGGCAGTGCTGTCCAGTGGGAGGGCTCCTTACGCGCCTGCTTCCCCTTCCAACCACTCCATCTGCACATAATATTCGCGAGGAATGTGTAGTAGTAGTCCAAATTAAGGTCGTGTTCAGATTTATTGGCCGGTGAGCTTCGTGAGGGGAAGTCTCCTACCACACCGCTTGCCTGCCGCGGCGCTCCTTTTCTCAACGTTCTCACTCTCTCTCGGGCTACGCCTGCTCGTCGCGCGGTGAGGATTCGGTGCCCGTGACGTACGCACACATGCATCGAACCATCCTCACCACTTTAACTACATAGCGGGACACGATTCCGAGTAGTCGTTTCTCGCTTCTTTCTTGCCGAACGCGAGAGCGAGATGGTACGAGACCGCGTCACAATTCGTCGCGAATAGCTTCGTAACGCACACAACTACTACACTAAGAATAAACAACAGCCACACGGCTTCGTTCAGGCGGAGCCGCGCAGCGTTCCCGTTACTCCACCGTACCCTTCGGGGGCCAAGCAACTCCAATTGACGAATCCACGATCGTTATGTGGTGGTGGCTGATTTCTCCTCACGCGCTGCTCGCGAAACCGAACTCACCGGCCAATATACAGGGTGTCCCAGCTAACACTGGACAGCGCAATTTCTCCTAAACTATTGGAGATAAAAATATAAAAAAAATAGTGCATTGCATGGTTCGAGAGGGCCACTTTATTAGCCCGAACGAATTTTTTTTTCGATTATTATTTTAAAAGATACGATCGTCAAGTTCGGATCTGTAAATGGCACTACGTTTTTTGAACACCTGAGTTGATAGTGCGTTCCAAGACAAATTCAATAAGCATTAATGTATACACTTGATTTCCACTGGTTTTTGAGATATTGCGCTTGCAAATTTAGTGATTTTCACTGAAGAAAACCGACTGAAATAGCAAGGACCGGGGTTGGTCTTGCTGGCACTACGGAGGGGCCACGGAGGGCCTTGCCTGTTGAAACCGATACCTACCTGCCAAAGGTCGGCGCCAGACCCAAAGGCTGGACAATTCTTTTCCGTCAGAAATGCTTCTTAGGTAGGTACATCTGCGGTGTCAAGCGGCTTCTGCGCACCGTTACTTTTATTTCGCACTTGCTTCTACGCTCGGATGGCCGGTTCGTTTGGGAGGGATGCAAGCTCGATTGGTTATGTTAGGAGGTGTGAAAGTTGCTAGACTAAATTTCAACCAAAAGGAGCAGATTGTATTAGAACCAGTCGGATTTGCATCCTTCACAAACGACTGCTCTCTTGAAGAGGCCCTCTTCACAGCAATACCTCCTCCCCAATGCACACCTTCTCTCGCACGGAATACGTCAACGCATGCTTTTGTTTTGATATTGAAGCTCGTGTTTATACTCGAGAGGACCACGCGTCGACAGCGGGCTACCCCGTTTCTTCCTGTGTCTCTCCGCGAGGAGTATTGAGGGTGGATTGTAGGAGCGTAGATGTCGGGATGCCAGTTATTGAATTCAGGAGACGATAGAAACACTTTATTAGGAAACACACATGTACTATAATTACACACATGTACATAAAGAATACAAATAGCTTGTGTCAAAGTAGTCCGATTTGCATGATATTTGGTATGATTTTCATCAGATAAACATAAGGAATCCCTTTCGATACGATGAAGAAAAGAATTTCTTAATACGCTGTACTGGATATTGCACCCTCGACTGCGGGGGCTCGACCTCACTTCGCTACGTTCGGCCCAGGATTCATACCTTTTTCCGGAAAAAGCCATAAAAATCGGGTGAGGCACTGCGAAGGTCTGTCCTCGCCACGGGGTATCAGGCCGCATCTTCTTGACGGGCGTTGCTCCAGAGTTACCCTGTATCATTTGTGCAGTGTGTGACTCGACTACCCTCCGTGTAATCGGCCTGCGCGAAGTGGGGCTCAAGTTCGATCGTTATCAGTACTCCTGCCGGAGAGGAATGCGATTTACTTTAATTATAGTACATGTGTGTTTCCTAATAAAGTGTTTCTATCGTCTCCTGAATTCAATAACTGGCATCCCGACATCTACGCTCCTATAATCAACCCTCAATACTCCTCGCGGAGAGACACAGGAAGAAACGGGGTAGCCCGCTGTCGACGCGTGGTCCTCTCGAGTATAAACACGAGCTTCAATATCAAAACAAAAGCATGCGTTGACGTATTCCGTGCGAGAGAAGGTGTGCATTGGGGAGGAGGTATTGCTGTGAAGAGGGCCTCTTCAAGAGAGCAGTCGTTTGTGAAGGATGCAAATCCGATTGGTTCTAATACAATCTGCTCCTTTTGGTTGAAATTTAGTCTAGCAACTTTCACACCTCCTAACTTAACCAATCGAGCTTGCATCCCTCCCAAAAGAACTGGCCATCCGAGCGTAGAAGCAAGTGCGAAATAAAAGTAACGTTGCGCAGAAGCCGCTTGACATCGCAGATGTACCTACCTAAGAAGCATTTCTGACGGAAAAGAATTGTCCAGCCTTTGGGTCTGGCGCCGACCTTTGGCAGGTAGGTATCGGTTTCAACAGGCAAGGCTCTCCGTGGCCCCTCCGTAGTGCCAGCAAGACCAACCCCGGTCCTTGCTATTTCAGTGGGTTTTCTTCAGCGAATATCACTAAATTTGCAAGCGCAATATCTCAAAAACCAGTGGAAATCAAGTGTATACATTAATGCTTATTGAATTTGTCTTGGAACGCACTATCAACTCAGGTGTTCAAAAAACGTAGCGCCATTTACAGATCCGAACTTGACCATCGTATCTTTTAAAATAATAATCGAAAAAAAAATTCGTTCGGGCTAATAAAGTGGCCCTCTCGAACCATGCAATGCACTATTTTTTTTATATTTTTATCTCCAATAGTTTAGGAGAAATCGCGCTGTCCAGTGTTAGCTGGGACACCCTGTATATGAACACGACCTTAGTTAGTTAGTCAGAAATTAGAATCTGTCTACGGAGTATTTACCAGCAATCCATATTTTGGCATGGGCCTTTATTTCGTCGTTTTAACTCTCGTACAACGAATGCAGAGTCATTTTGATCCAACTCTGACAAAGTCGACTACGATGTTACATTTGTGATGCCAATGGCAAAATATAGTATAAGATGCCTAAATTGAAGTAACATTATTTGTAAAAATCATGCAGAAGATACACCTATTCTATGTATGAAATGTACGTGAATATATTTTTCATATATTTTTTATTACCTACTTATGTGGGATTAATTCATTTTATATTCAATTTTTTCGTGAAACTCGTTTACCATAGAAATGGTGCTATGGGTCAAACTGACTTTGCATTCGTGTTATGCGACCATATCCACCATTCGTCTTCCGAGGGTTAAACAATATGTATGTCAACAGTCCCCATTGATTCGACATGCGCTAAAAATTTTACATAGGGTTGAAGGAAAAAGACCAACAGTTTTACGACAAAAATAGTTATTATAAAATTTTTAGCTTAGAAAATTCTGTACAAAAAAAGGTTGTATTTTCGTAGGAGTAACCATTTTCATTGATGACGGTTTACACAGCTTCAACCCTCATAATTTTGACAAGGGAAGATCCCGAACCCGGAAATCTAAAAAATTATGCAACTTTGTGAATATGTAGAGAGCTTGTAGGCCGCTACATATTTATGTCTACATAAATATTTGTTAAACATTATGTCTACATAAATATTTGTTAAACATTATGTCTACATAAATATTTGTTAAACATTATGTCTACATAAATATTTGTTAAACATTATGTCTACATAATGTTTATTTAGCGACCTACAAGTTTATTGCACAACCCATTTTCACGAAAATAGACAAAAATCGCAAATTTCAAGGCCCTGTATTTTGTAAACAAACGAGTGGGCGTGGAATGACCCAACATCTTGTTGCACAGCACCGAATCTTACATTGTGTTACGTAATGTCGCCTTAGCACGCTGCTGGAAAGCACCTTTATGTACTTGCAACTCACTTTGATTTCAAATCTTTTTTTATATTGTAATTATTATTATCTTCTATTTGACCCCTGTAAGAAATGCCAATGAAGGAATTTAACATCTGAAAGTATAATTTATTTTACAGAAACACAGCTGGAAAATAGGAAGAAAATGCTTATCAGAATATCAATATTACTTATTACAATCTTATCAACAAATGGATTTCCATCGACAAATTCAACCACAAAGTATAATATGGGTGTGTATTCTTTTTGCATTTAATATCTAATATTTGTATAGTTTAATGTCATTGTTTTAATATAGGACGTGTTGAAACAGTATTGTATTACTAGAAATAACTCACACTATAATGCAAAATATTATCCTGTTCAATTTATTAAAATTTTCAACTGAATCATAAACATTAAAATATCCTTTTAGACATAAAAGTTATTTCGAGGTTTTTTCAGGTTGTAAAGAAATGTAAAGTAACACCTGTATTCATTTTTCTAAAAATAATTTTGAAACATTTAAGTCTTATACATTAAAATTTCCACTTAGTTTGGCAATGTATTTAGAGCTTCGTACACAAGCTTTGTATAAATTAACATAAATTTTCTTCACCTTGCAATTATTATTATTACAATTTATGTTTTTTACTATTTTAACGAGTGTCTTTTTTCGTGTATACAGGATTTAAAACAATTGAACAACAAAAAGTCTATCAAAAAGTAACTAAACAAGGTTCGCTTGACTTGGATGGTTTAACGTCAGCAATACTTGTAGAACAAACCGCAAATTTTACTACAAGCTGTATCGGAGCAGATAAAATTTGTATTAGCAGGAATCACTGTCCGAATGGTTACATTCATATTACTAAAAATGTTACTCATTCTTTATCGAGTAAGGTAAAACTTTTCATTCCAATTGCATATTACATTAATTTAAAGACATACCAGTCAGAACCTCATCAAGCACATGGATCGATAAATATATAAACATCAATAGTGAAGCTAATATCAATTAGAACCGCATAAAGCGCATAGATCTAGCAAACATACAAGCAATAAAGTAAAAAATGACTGTTCCAACACAGTGCTTTCATAACATGGGGTTATGAATGGATACTGTTATCTAGAGACGCGGTAGCGTCTCGACGCCAAGTACATGTTTCGACACCCAACCTAACCTGACACTTATTTCATTAATATCTCATCACGCCTGCAATATTTCCTAAATTTAATGGTATTTTCCTTATGTAAACCGAATAAGACCAAATAAGACCAAATTCAAAAAAATCGGTCCACGCATGACAGAGATATCATAATATCATGTCATGGATCAGTCGGAAACGATAAGATTTTTCTTCTGATTTTTCTTCAACCAAATTTTTCGTCAGTATAATACGTATAGGTGTTACACGCACATACCTTCAGCCAAAAGAAACTAACACATGTTTCGTTCGTCATTCGCTATCTTCACTATGCAATCCACTCCAAATTTTGACAGCTTACCGTCAAGTTATAACCAGATAAGATAAGTTGTCAAAATTTGAGACGCCACGTGCTTTTACAAATATGTATCGTAAATCGTTGTACCATTGAATTGCAAACAAAATACAGTCTCAAACACAAGGTAAGTTGCCGACATTTGAATTGCGACATGGACATCCTCGATTATGCATGAATTTAATTAGTGTTTCTTGTTTCAATAAAGAATTTTAATTTTTGTAAATAAATTATGTGGGATCAGGAACCCCCATAACGTAAGAGTAGGAACGGAATGACTAAAAAGTAGAGTCGGCGTAGCCGTGGTGGCTAACGCTGCTGATCAGTACGCGGGCGGCTCGGGTTCGATTCCCGGCGCCGTGGCTCTCTTTTTCCGTTTCCTACAATTATTATATATTATTTTATTACACGAGTATGGTAAGGGGTAAGGGCACAACGTGGGTATCCGTTGATGATTTACGAGTAGAAAAACAAGCTTGGCCACGAAATGTGCTAAAAATACATACATATTTTTCTTCGAAAGGTGTTAATTGTGGTTGTTAATACAGTTCAATCAATGTTAAATATGTTCAGCGCCATAAGCTGCTTCGCGCACCATGTACTGTACATTTGGTTCAAACGATTGTGGCCGATCGAGATTCGATTGCATTCGAGCTTACCAGGGTTGGCTTTTTTACATCGCTAACATTCTACAGTATTTCATGAACATGATGAGGGCACTGCCAAGCTACAGGTTCCCGTCTAGAACACTTCTAATTCATGTTGAAACACCAGTGTGGCACCATCTGCCTATGATTGTCATAATTATATAAATCTGCGCGATCGGCTCAGTTCGCGATGCTGTAGCGTAAATGACACCAAGAATAAATGTCAAATGACTTTTATTGCAAAGAACCCTGAGAAAAATCATAACAAATTTGACAATAAACGATAAACTTGTAATGTCCAAAGTAAATATATTAACGGATTTATAATGGAAAAAACAAATAAATAAATTTCACATCTTTTTTTAATTTTGTGGTTATTATTATCTTCTATTTTTTGTGATTTATCTGATTTCATGTACTTGGCGTAATTTTTTTACTTTTTTGAAGTTTTTTATGGGATTTCCTAAACATAAATGATTATATTCCCCGATTTCATAAATTTAATGTTGCGGCGCAACACTAATGCCCTACCAGAATGACCGAATGCATAATAATGTTTACAAGTGCAGTGCAAAATAACAAAGTAGTAAAGGACCATTTGTTGTCACATAGCATATGGGTTACTTTTTCCTTCATCCACCAGATGGAGCAGCCGGCGATATAATAAATATGCATCCAATCTGTGCATCGCCTGAAGTTCACCAGTGCCTTGAGCAGTGCTGTCCCGTTGGGCGGTCCAAGGGTACGATCATCCATAGCGTTTTCCAGAGCCGCGTGGAAGGGGGTGCTCGATGACAATGAAGCTGCGGGCATGCAACGACTGTGGAAAACTCTAGTACTGTGCGTGTAGGCTCGTACCCGTCGGGTTTTCCCAATCCATTGCATACCCGCAGCTTTATTGACTTCGAGCACCCCGTTCTGCGCGGCCTTGGAAAACACTATGGATGCTCGCACCCTCGGGCCGCCCATTAGGGCATTGCTGGCCTAGAGAACACTGATCTATATACAGGGTGTCCGCGGGAAATCTGGACAACTGGATATCTCCTAAAGTATTGGAGATAAAATTTTTGTTTAATTTATTAACGCAGACGAATTTTTTCTTCGATTATTATTTTAAATGATAGGACGGCCAATTTCGGTTTTTTAAATGGAACTATTTTTTTGAGAGATCAGTTGATAATGCGTTCCAAGACAAATTCAATAAGCTATAATGTATACACTTTATTTCCACTGGATTTTGAGATATTGCGCTTGCAAATTTACTGATTTTCACTGGAAGAAAACCCGCTGGAATTGCAAGCATTGGGGGTCCTGTTCGCGCCACGGGTGGCACGCGTTGGGCATTGCCTGTTGAAACAGATACCTACCTGACAAAGGTCTACGCCAGAAATGGCAGGCCCAAAGGCTGGACAATTCTTTTCCGTCAGAAATGCTAGGTTATTAATGTTTCAAAACGTCATAAAATTTACTTAGAGTTTGTACGCAAGGAAAAGTAGGAAAATATGACCCAATTTTCAACTTCAATAGTCACTTCCTTCTACGCTCGCATGACCGGTTGGATTCCAGCTAGGAAATAGTGGGTGTTATAAATTTTTTCTTTGATCATAATAATTTCTCATTTGCATATTTTAACCATCCTCTGCAGAGTACTTATTTTTACCCTAGCTCGCACGACGTATGGGCTCAACAATGAAAGGGTTAAATATCCAATTTTATATTTTTTAATAAATTGAATGCGTTTACATGAAATCGGTATGTTTTTACATAAAAAATATTTGTTAGCTTTTTGAGCAACTACCAAGTAGACGTGGTTGCGTTTCATGCGAACCCGACAACATCAGTTCGCACAGTAGCGGAAAATTGTGATTTATCCACACCGACAGTGCATAAAATAGCAAAAAAATGGTTTGGAGCCGTATAAGCCGATTTCACCCCATAAACTATTTGATAGAGATTTTGGACCACGGATTGAATTTGCGATGCGGATACTGCAGAAAATCGGAGACGATGCACAGTTTGTACGAAACGTAATGATAAGGAAGTGCGAAATAAAAGACTATTGAAGTTGAAAATTGAGTCATATTTTCCTACTTCTCCTTGCGTACAAACTCTAAGTAAATTTGATGGCGTTTTGAAACATTAACGGTACGGTTCTCGATACCGCAGATGTACCTACCTAGTCTTTCTGACGGAAAAGAATTGTCCAGCCCTTGGGCCTGCCATGCCTGACGTAAACCTTTGGCAGGTAGGTATCTGTTTCAACAGGCAAGACCACCCCCGGTACTTGCTATTTCAGCGGCTTTTCTTCCAGTGGAAATCAGTAAATTTGCAAGCGCAATATCTCAAAATCCAGTGGAAATAAAGTGTATACATTAATAGCTTATTGAATTTGTCTTGGAACGCACTATCAACTGATCTCTTAAAAAAAAATAGTTCCATTTAAAAAACCGAACTTGACCATCGTATCATTTAAAATAATAATGGAAGAAAAAATTCGTCTGCGCTAATAAATTGGCTCTCTCTAACCATGCAATTCCGTGTAAAAAAAAGTTTATCTCCAATACTTTAGGAGATATCCAGCTGTCCAGTCTTCCCGCGGACACCCTGTATAGACCGAGAGCTAGCTGCATAGGGTTCAACGTGACTCAATGCAGTCACAGTTCTTATTTAAAAATGTTGGATTAGTGTTGCCGAATACGAAATCGCCGGTCTGCCGCGTCAGTCCGGGGAACTAACGCGGGGGTGGACGGTCAAATAGGTAAAATTTCTAGCGCAATAACGTCTTTCTTGCAGTTCTGAAATTTCACATACTTATTGTTTACGCATTTAATGAACGATATGCAAAATGGCAGACCTCCAAGTGGAGGATAAGACCTTGGCACACGTCGATGAAAAGCGCGATACAGTATTGTCTCGTTAGCGGCTCGCTGGTCGGGACCGGCGTTGAGCCCGTATTCTTTCTGGCCGATGGGGGAAGCGAGATGGAACAATGCGTGCGTGGCGAGCGTGCGCGATGGTCGCAAGCGCTTACCATGAGCCGGGCCTGCATCAAGATTTTGCGAAGCGGTTTCGTGCTCACAGTAAGCGCTTGCGACCATCGCGCACGCCCGTCCGAAAGACGGAGCGAAACAAAATATCAACGCGTCGTCTATCTCGTACCGTCCTCGCTCGGTTTCTGTGCCTCTCGCTCCCTCTCGTTCCATCTCGCTCTTGCCTTCGCCGGACAAGAGTGGAACAGAAGTGGTGGGGATAGCGAAAAGCCCGTATCGTGTACACCAAACCGAGCCCGTAACGAGACAATACTGCACGTGGCTTGCGCGCTTTTCATCGACGTGTGCCAAGGTCTTATCTTCCACTTGGAGGTCTGCCATTTTGCATATCGTTCATTAAATGCGTAAACAATATGTATGTGAAATTTCAGAACTGCAAGAATGACGTTAT
The DNA here is from genome assembly GCA_910592295.1 of Andrena haemorrhoa. Taxonomy (NCBI): domain Eukaryota; kingdom Metazoa; phylum Arthropoda; class Insecta; order Hymenoptera; family Andrenidae; genus Andrena; species Andrena haemorrhoa. The sequence continues at coordinate 24,827,837 of OU342942.1, forward strand.
TCCGCTAGAAATTTTGCCTATTTGACGGTCCACTCCCGCGTTAGTTCCCCGGACTGACGCGGCAGACCGGCGATTTCGTATTCGGCAACACTAATCCACCATTTTTAAATAAGAACTGTGACTGCATTGAGTCACGTTGACCCCTATGTATCCAGCTCTTAGACTAATACAAGGTGTGCCTTAATATGTGGGACCCACTTTTCGGATAAATTGACAACTTGAAAACAATGAAAAAAGTTCATATTGTTACCAGTCAGGGCCACAAACAACGCGAGAGAGAGAGAGAGAGAGAGAGAGAGAGAGAGAGAGAGAGAGAGGGTATTTACAAAGAAATACAGTTTATCAATTTGTTAGTTAGGGGCGCGGATGAACCTGACGCAAGTCAGAGAGTTGCTAGGATTACTGAAAACCAAGACGAACCTGACATAAACCGGGGAGCCTCTATGAATATAATCAAGTGCAGATGAACCTAACTTAATAAGTAGGGAGTGGCGGGAAATTGAAACTTCTTGAACGAACCCGATTGCGGATGAACCTGACGCAAAATCAGGTAGCTGTTGGATGCGCACAAATCTGATGCGAATTAAGGGAGCCGCAGGAGGGTAAAGTTTCGTGGACGAACCCACTGTGACTCCTATGCGGTGGGGATATGCATATTGTCATGAGCGGACAGTCGGACTTTGAGTCGGCTCTGCAAAAATCGGACGCGATCCGCTCGAGATCCAGGTAATAAAACAAGTCGGAGACGGAAATGCTTTACACTTACTACTATTCTGCCTGCTGTTAAATCATAATTTATATCTTATTATTCATTTACATATGTATGTATATATTTTCATTGCTACCAAATAGTCTGTGAATACTGAATATATCTATATACGTACTTAAATAGATACCATATTCAAAATTTGGGTATCACACTACATTAATGAATTTCCAATGTGTTTCTTATTGATTAGATGTAAGAAAATCAGAATTAAGTAACTTTTTTCGGTGATATGATGGGATTCACAGAAGAAACTCAAAGTTTTGCTATCTCTAAAAATCGGGAGATACAAATCTATTTTTCTATAAATATGCATAAAAGGGTGCTGCAACTCCAATTTCGTTGCATTTCAGACAAGGTAATAAGGACCACCTAAGAATCTATAATTTAAAAAAAACTTGTATATATTTTTGAAACCTTTTTTTATAGAGATCTATGGACATTAAACTATAAACTGTAATTTTTATAACAATATATGAATACAACAAATACGAAAATTAATAGGTTTTTAAAAACCTTGTAAATGGGCTTTCTTTCGTGTATCCAGGTAAGACACGTTGCACACTGTCCCATATTACTCTTGAATGTAGTTCTGTAAAATTTGCAAAACCCATTGTCTGCAGAGTTGCCGTCCCTGTTTTCTCTGGAGGTGGATGGCATGGGCTTTTGTTCACACACTCTTGTCTTTTTTCTTCCGGTAGTCTCTTTTCAATACCGTTCCTGTTTTGGAAAATGTCTCCGGTTACTTGCTGAGCCTTAAAGACCATTTAATATTTTGGTGGGCCTATTATCTGTTTTGTCACTTCCTCATTGCCGAGGATATATGTTAAGCGCTCACTTTACAAACTCATCAATTTTCTGGGAATATGTTGCCAACAAATGTACTTATACATACCTATAGTTGTACAGTAATTGGATAATGAGTACTCCCAATACAAAGCCAAGAAACCGACGTAATTCTTATAATTGCCGCAACGCTATGTTGTAACCCAACTAACGCCTTGGCGTAACAACACCGCCCTACATTTCGATTGCCATAATCGAACGCCGAAATCCAGCACAACCGCGTAAGGATTCTCGGTAACGCGACTGTAAGCATCAGCACATGATGAAACAGTCGAAAAGCAGGCCGAAGGCGGAGACCCCGATGGTCCCCGCTTCGCCCCGATTAAAGTATAAGAATGATGTACGAGCAATGCGAGCTCAGACTTATTACCGACTTGACACGAGTCCTGTCGGATGTCTCACGCGTGATTGTCACAGTGTCTTGTAACCCAGATCGGGATTGAATAAACTTGTTAAACCTTACGGTGAGTGCTAACTCTTTAACCGGCCAAGGATCCTACTACCCTCGGTTTCCAACCGAGTATACCCGTCCCGGCATCTTCACCCGAGTATCCGGAGCCCGTCGGACGACAACCGCAGAGGACGCCTTAGGAACACCGCGAGATTCTCAGGGAGAATCTCGATCCAGGCCCTTTGCACAACAAAATTGGTGGCAGCGGTGGGATCCAGCCAACGTAAGGAACAAGTCAGACCGACTGAGGAACAACAGGACATAGCGGAGACAACTACCCACAAAAGTTGGGCAGCTCACTCCGCACTGCTGACATCCGTCTACAGAGGACACCTGCAGGAAATTCCACGACCGACATCGAGACGACCATGCTTCGCCAGCTCTACGTGCTGTAAGTGCGAAATATCACATTCAGCAAAAACGAGTCGAACACCGTCGTTCTCATGCGCCGAGCAAAGTCCGTAGACGCAAATATCGAGCGAAACATAGAATTAACCGAGCGAAGGGAACCAACCTCGCCCTTCGCCCTCAGTCGGAGCAGCCCGCGTAGACTCAGAAAACCGCGACCGCGACCGTCAGAGGACGACCCTCTAGTTTTCGCACTCGACAACATCCGTAGATCCGGAATCCGTACGCGATCTGCCCTCGAGCAGACAAATAGCGACAATCATTTCCCTCTAGAAGCGATACAAAACGTATTAAATCCCGAAGGATCCGTAGTATCCGAGCGACGATACCCGCTTAGAGAACTAGATTTTAGCTTACTTCCACGTATGGACCGGACGACAGCTATTAACCTAGGAAGCCCGCGTAACCAAGGGGAAAGCACTCTATTAAATCAGACTGACCTCCAAACCACGGATATGTCAAGCACTGAGCCAGTACCCGCACGCGACATAGTCGCAGAAAGCGTCGCGATCCTAGTAGAACAGATAGCTGCAATGGAACGGTCTATCGACCGACTAACAGACACGGTAGCAATCGCTCTAACCTCGCGTCACGACGATACGGTAGGTCAGGAGATGGACCCGGGGCAAACGGCAAGGACGCCGTCCCCCGCCCCTGACCCACCAGCAGTAACAAGAACCGCGGTCCGATTTAGGGACGAAACCGTACCTAGACGCACCAGCCTGTTCATACCCCCCGTAACAGACGGGAACCCAAACCGAAATTCGAGAGCATTCAGGGTGACCAACGAGGTCTCGAGAGCACTAAAATCAGTCCCGAAATTCGACGGGACCAGACCGGACGATTTAACCGCGTTTCTCAACCATTGCCATTTCGCGCTTACGTCATACGGAGAACCCGAAGAAGAAGCCGCAATACTACGTGGAATCATCTTGACGCGATTCTCGGGTGCGGCCCTTGCCGAGGTCAACACACGAAAGATAGAAACGTACGAGGAACTAGAAGACTTGCTAACCGCATTGTATAAACCATTGAGGACAGGCACGACCATTGTGTCGGAATTGCTCGCGAGTAAACAGGGAATACACGAGGACGCTCACACGTTCGGAAATCGCGTAGCGAAATTAGTCAACGAACAAGTGGCAGTAAACACCGCGGGTGGGGACAACCCGATAGCCCGGGGAGGAGCCATCGAGGCCATCAAACAACAGGGTCAACACGTCTTTCAGGAAGGGCTCCGCGAAGATTTAAAATTTTTAGTCAAGACACGACGGGCCGTCGACCTCCCCGAGGCCATTGCGATAGCCGTAGAAGAAGAACGGACCATGGGAAAAGGGACCGCCACCCCCGCTGGTGCACGTGCTGCAAGTAGCACGGCGACCTCAACCACCACAACAAGCAAATATTGCCTCAATTGTAAACGATCAGGGCATTATACAAAGGACTGCTGGAAGGGACAGTCTAAAAATAATCCGCGCCGAAGTTTCCCTGCACCCGGAGGTAACCGGAGAGTACAAACCATAACGGCCGACACCGAGGGTCGACAACCGACCTTCGGGGCTAGGTCGACACCGCGATACGGAAACGCTGATCGCGCGCATTCCGCAGCTCGAAACAGTGACGAGCGCGCCGGACTGCCGCGAAGAAATTCGCCTGCCCGAGAGCAGACGCGAACTATTCGAATGATTAGAATAGACTCACTCGCGAACAAGAGATTCTTGTCAGATAGGGTAGGAGTCGAGATAGGAGAAGCTAGACAGGGTAAAACTACAATGATGATAGACAACGGCGCAGAAGTATCATTGATCGTAAAGAAAGCACTAGCAGCTAATATCAAAATAGAGCCCAGCGAAGTACTACTCACTTCGTTTACAGGAGACAAGGCTAAAACCCTAGGGAAAATAGAAGCCACATTCCGCATAAACGGGAAAGAAGTAAGACACCCGCTACATGTAGTCGACACCGACACACTAGGCAACGCAGACGGAATTCTAGGGTTAGATTTCCTCAAAACCAATAGAATTGCCATAAACTACGACACTCAGGAAGTGTCAATAAAGGGAAAACCCTGGCAAACGTTAAAAGCAAACGTTAAGAGTTACGCGACAGTAATTGTACCCGCGCGCACTCAGAAAATATGTCTGATACGGACAGACAGCCTCAAAGAAGGAATTATAGAAAAACGCCAGTTAATAGAAGGTGTATATCTAGGAGAAGGACTAACTACGCCCAAAAAGGGCCATTGCATAGGCTGTGTCATGAATACAACAGACCAAGCACAGGAGGTAGTTATACCGCGAATTACGTTAGCCGACATACCGGACAACGAAACCGTTCAAGCTAACGATAGCGCCGCGATCGTCCGAGCATTGACCGCGCGCGAATCGCTGACGGCGCGAATTTCTCGAATTATGGAACAGGTGAACTGCGAACACCTGAATTCCGAAGAAGAAGAGTCCATAACCGAAATCTGTAGGGAATATCACGACATATTCCATTTACCGGGAGATAAACTCACCACGGCTACAGTGACTACGCATAGGATCCCGATAACCAAGGATACCTTACCCTGCAACGTTAAACCTTATAGGTTACCCGAAATGCATAAGCGCGGAGTCGAGAAGCAGGTAAATGAAATGCTAGAGGACGGAATAGTGCAGCACAGCTCAAGCCCGTGGAACGCACCGTTATTAGTAGTCCCGAAGAAACCAGATGCGGAAGGAAACGTCAAGAAGCGCGTAGTTGTAGATTTCAGAAAGCTAAACGAAGTTACAATAGGAGATTCGTACCCCTTGCCGAATATCACAGATATACTCGACCAACTAGGGAAAGCACTGTATTTTACCACACTAGATCTCGCGTCAGGATATCACCAGATACCCATGGACGACAGGGACAAGGGAAAGACTGCGTTCTCTACGCCTCAAGGCCACTACGAATTCAATCGTATGCCTTTCGGCCTAAAAAACGCACCCGCGACGTTCCAACGAGCCATGAACACCGTGCTAGTCGGACTGCAAGGAATAGATTGCTTCGTCTACCTCGACGATATTGTTATCCACGGGGCAAGCCTAACGGAACACAATACGCGAATACGAAAGGTCTTAGACAACTTGCGCCGGTACAATCTGAAGCTACAACCAGGAAAATGCGCATTCCTGCGAAAGGAAGTGGGATTTTTAGGGCACATAATTACGCCCGAAGGGATCAAGCCGAATCCCGAAAAAACCCAAGCAGTAAGAGAATTTCCAGTTCCAATCAAGCTAAAGGAACTGCAAGCATTCTTAGGACTAGCAGGATACTATCGCAGATTTATCCCAAAGTACTCCAAAATAGCTAAGCCCTTGTCAAGTATTACGAGCAATAAAGTAGACTTCAAGTGGACAGCCGAACAGCAGAACGCGTTCGAAACATTAAAGGAGTCCCTGACGACAGCACCACTCCTAATCTATCCAGATTTTACAAAGGAATTCATCGTGACCACCGACGCCTCAGACGTAGCGGTAGGCGCGATACTGTCACAAGGAAAAATAGGTGAGGACAAGCCAATAGCTTACGCCAGCAGAGTACTAAATAAAGCTGAGCGGAACTACAGTACGACCGAGAAAGAGTTGCTAGCCATTGTGTGGGCAGTAAAACATTTCCGGCCCTACGTGTATGGCACAACGTTCAAGGTAGTAACGGATCATAAGGCCCTAGTATGGTTATTCAAGGTACAGGACCCAGGATCCAGACTAATCAGGTGGAGAATACAACTAGCCGAATACGACTACCAAATCATCCACAAAGCAGGGAAAAGCAACACAAACGCAGACGCGCTAAGCCGAAATGTGCATGCACTGCAAACAGCCAACGAGCAACACCTGACAAACCATTCGACGGAAGAGGCACCGATCGAGGTCACTGAGCAGGAAGATAAACAACAGATTCTATATGAATACCACTTGGCACCCCTAGGAGGACACCAAGGCATCCAGCGTACTACGCAGCGAATCAAGAAAAAATACCGATGGCCAGGAATGGACAAGGACATCGAAGACTACATACAGAAATGCAGTCTATGCCAAAAGAATAAATTGAGCAGAAGAAGTAAAGCGCCAATGGAGATCACGGACACCCCCCGAAATCCATTCGAAAAAGCAGCGTTAGACATCGTAGGACCCCTACCTGAAACAGAACATGGGAATACCTGCATATTGACGTTCCAGGACCACCTTACCAAACTCAGTAAGGCGATCCCCCTTCCTAACCAGGAAGCACGAACCGTCGCAAAAGCATTCGTCACCCGAATAGTCTGCGAGTACGGAGTACCCGAGAAAATACTCACCGACCAGGGAACGAATTTTCTAAGCGACATGTTTAAGAACGTCTGTAAATTGCTACGGATTAACAAAATCCAGACTACAGCGTACCATCCCGAGTCTAACGGAGCCCTGGAAAGGTCGCACCGAACCCTCGTGGAATACCTACGCCACTATATAGACCACGACCAGAAGGACTGGGACGAATGGTTACCATACGCGATGTTTACGTACAATACTACGCCCCATACGGCGACAGGCTATACGCCATTTGAATTAACGTTCGGAAAAATCGCGGAACTACCAACCGCGTTAAGGGTACCCCCCAGACCAACGTATAATTACGATGACTACGCCCAAGAGACCCGAGAAAGGCTACGAGCGGCACACGAAGTCGCAAGAGAAAAACTGCAAGGCGCAAAGGAGAAATCGAAGGTAAACTACGACAAGAAAACCCGCGAAATAGACTTCAAAACGGGAGACAAAGTATTACTGTATGACGAAACAGTACGGCGAGGAAGATCTAAGAAACTAGAAAGCAAATGGATCGGACCATATACAATCTTAAAACAAAATTCGCGAGTAAACTACACGATTCAAAAAGGAAAGAAAACTCTACTTACTCACGCGAACAAACTAAAGCATTTCATCGAATAATCGAGACTATTACGTACGCGGATCGAGACGGCCTTACTACAGCAAAAGCAAAGAGCTGACGCAGTAGACCATTTCACTACATTAAATGCCCTACTGACCGACCTGACTCAGGACGTAGACGACGTGTTGCAATACTACACCAGTCTGAAAGCAGGCATAATACACAGTAACGTATTAGGAAGCATGCAAATCACTAAGTTGTTACAAACCGCCGTACAGCATCTCCCAAACGGGCTTACGTTCCCCATCGCGCCAAACATAGAAAATACTAACGTGATCGAAAAATTGTCATCGGTCACCGCGTATTTTGATAGGACTACGTTAATAGCAGTAATAACCGTCCCATTAATATCTTCGCAAACATTTACGGCGATCGAGGCAACCCCAGCCCCGATCCACGTCCACGACAACACGTACGCGCTGTTAGTCATAAGGACCCCAATCCTCGTCATCGACGCGAGCACCGACCAATACGTGCTCACCGATCAGGACGAGCTAAAGGGATGCAAACAGGTAGCTACCCAATATTATTGCGAACGGCCAATGCTCGCACACACCGTAAACGACGATCTTGAGTGCGAAGCAAGCCTATGGCTGCAACCGTCGGACAAGTTCCCGAAAAATTGCGAGATAAAACACATCGCGGCAAACCACACGATGTGGGTAGGGACCTCGCGAGCGGACACGTGGATTTTCGCGGCGCACCAAACGGAAACACTGACTATACAATGTAACGAACGACCGCCTGAGCACGTCGATATTGACAAAACAGGAATCCTCAGGATTACGGGAAATTGTAACGTCCGAAGCAAGGACATAGTGCTAAAAAAGCGACAGACATCGTATAGTCAGGATTTCGAACTACCGACGGCACCACGTTACGATATAACGGCAGCAATAAACGCAACGCAACGAGGCGAACCGCCGCAGGCCCTCACGCGTTTTCAGTTAGACAAGCTACTAAAAAACCCAGCCGAGTTTTCAGCATTGTACAATCAACTGAACAAGGTGGACAGCGATCTAACTAACAACAGCTACTCAGCAGGGCTAGCAACCTGGCAAATTGTACACCCAACGACGACAACTATTGTATTAGTAATACTTAGTATACTCGTCGCATACTTAATAACACGCGACTACCAACTGCGCCGGAGATGGCAAATACCCATACCAGCGAAAGCGCAGGAACCAGCAGCACCAAACTCGCACGTAGCGACAAACAGATTGCCTGTCACGAACAGCGAGTACGCCGTGTGCGCTATGACGATTTAGGGTACCGGGAAATTTCACCAATAACTTGTGAAAAAAATTTCCCTAAGCACCCTTTCCTCAAAGGGGGGGGGATGTTGTAACCCAACTAACGCCTTGGCGTAACAACACCGCCCTACATTTCGATTGCCATAATCGAACGCCGAAATCCAGCACAACCGCGTAAGGATTCTCGGTAACGCGACTGTAAGCATCAGCACATGATGAAACAGTCGAAAAGCAGGCCGAAGGCGGAGACCCCGATGGTCCCCGCTTCGCCCCGATTAAAGTATAAGAATGATGTACGAGCAATGCGAGCTCAGACTTATTACCGACTTGACACGAGTCCTGTCGGATGTCTCACGCGTGATTGTCACAGTGTCTTGTAACCCAGATCGGGATTGAATAAACTTGTTAAACCTTACGGTGAGTGCTAACTCTTTAACCGGCCAAGGATCCTACTACCCTCGGTTTCCAACCGAGTATACCCGTCCCGGCATCTTCACCCGAGTATCCGGAGCCCGTCGGACGACAACCGCAGAGAACGCCTTAGGAACACCGCGAGATTCTCAGGGAGAATCTCGATCCAGGCCCTTTGCACAACAGCTAGATGCCGGGGAAACATTTATTGAATTTACAGTCGACAAATGTTATATTAATCGCGCGGAAACTTTTCAAATGATATTTTGTATGTAATATAACCAATAAATGGCACTACCAGTATTGTAGATGTTGTTTATCTGTTAAACCACCTGTTGTTTATCTTTTTTCGTTAAAATTGTAATAAATGTACGTAAATAAACTGTACGAATACTTAATACCTACACAAAAATCGAGGGCGAGTCGACTATTGGGCCGAGCACTGGGCTCAGTTCATTAGGCCGAGTTACATGCCGAGTGTATACTAAGGTCGTGTTCAGATATATTGTCCGGTGAGTTCGGTTTCGCGAGCAGCGCGCGAGGAGATATCAGCCACCACCACCTGACGATCGTGGATTAGCAGTTGAAGTTGCTGGGCCCCCGAAGGGTATGGTGGGGTAACAGGAACGCTGCTCGACTCCGCGTGAACGAAGCCGTGTGGCTGTTGTATATTCTTAGCGTGGTAGTTGTGTGCGTTACGAAGTTATGCGTAAACCAATACGAGATGAAGCTATCGAGAAAGAATCAATGTTCTGACCAATAAAGCTCCTGAATTTGTTCAGACCTAACGCACACCTATTCTGATGTATCTATGTCTACGCTATGAACTCTGTTTGGTCTACACGTCAGGAGCTTAGCGTTGCCCCCCCCCCCCCCCCACTTCTAACTCGGTCTTGTTCTGCGAAGGCGAGAGCGAGATGGAATGAGAGCAAGAACGAAACGAGAAAGTGATGGGGATGCTTCGCTGCATGTTACGTACCTCACGGGCACCGAATCCCCACCGCGCGACAAGCAGGCCTAACCCGAGAGAGAGAGTGAGAACGTTGAAAAAAGGAGCACCGAGCAGGCAAGCGGTATGGTGGGAGCATAACCCCCTCCCCCCCCAAGAAACTCACCGGCCAATATATCTGAACACGACCTTAGGCAGCCCGAATCGAGTCTTGGGATCCTCAGCAATACGAGAGTATTGCCAAAGAAAACTACCACTGCGGGAATCGTGGTGCTAGTATGGCGTAACAAATATGGACGACGCAGGTATAGATTTTACTATATGTTTATATGGAACCAGTAGTATAAAAGTTGATTTAAAAGTTATTTCTTACAGTGAAAATGTTGACAATACATTTGGACACAATATTGGAATATGTAAAAGTATGTAATGTGGACAATTTTATTTGCTCCATTTTTTGGCACTTTCATGAAAACTTAAATTGAGATCATTATTCATTACAGCGTTATAATTAGCTAAACAACATTTTTTCTACATACAGTTCGTCGATACTGTGAAAATTGGTAGACCGCAGTAAATTGTATACATGCGCATGACCATTATTACTACTAGATCGCGTACTGACCACTAGTGTCATATACTAAATTTAAACTCCCAATCGGGATCCCGCTCGAATTTTTCCGACCCGTTCCGAGCCCGTAATCTCGAGTGCTCGTACACCCCTAGAAATCGCAGAGTCCCTGACATAGAAAATCTCCTGTAGATTGGTGAAACGTGCGCGTGAACCTCATGCGAAATCAGATAGTTGCAAAAAATGTTAGGCCTCGTAACTCTAAATAAAAAGTTTAATACTACTCGAGCGATAAAGTTGTATCAGTAGGAACGTTTAACTATAGTTATAAGGATTACCGAATAAAATAATGGGTTTCACGAATGATTTACTCGATTTTGGCAAGGAATAGTATTTTGTACTTTGTAAAATCAGTCTGTTGCATACAAGCGTATAGTGTCGCGATAAATGATTGAAAGGTTATATTACGAATTAATGTACGATGTTGACGCACTGGTGGTGGGGGCCTAAGAGTAGTTAGAGCTTGCGGAGTCTAGATTTGAAAAGGGAACTTGAGCTCGATCGCACCGGATGCAATCAACTCTTAATTAGGGCGCTTAATCAAACTATCCGGATTGCTCGTTATAACTAGAAAATCGGATCTGAGTATCCGTTATCCGGATATCCGTACTTGGATCCGAGCATCCGAGTGTGGGAAATATTAAAAGATATTTATTAAAAGAATATAAGGCGATATAATATAAAATGTGGATAACAAAAGAAAAGACTGACGTGTCGTTTGTAACGTCGTACGTGCAACTGACGGTTCGCCTTGCACGTCGCGATGCTCACATACCCGCCGCGATCTTCGTTTCAACGATCGGAAACCGTGGCAACGCATCGCTCTTCGCACTCTCTCTCTCTCTCTCTCTCTCTCTCTCTCTCTCTCTCTCTCTCTCTCTCTCTCTCTATCTCTCTCTCTCTCTCTCTCTCTCTCTCTCTCTCTCTCTTTCACGCACAACTGATCGCCTCGTCTCGACGACGCAAACACTCGTGACAAATACTCTTAACCCTTTCAATACGGCGAAAAATCAGTCCGAGTGCGCCCCATTGCCGGGATCAGTTATTTCTCCTCCAAGCGATTATTGGATAAAATAACTTTTATGCCTAAAAGGTTGAAGGTCTTGGAGACGCATAAACGTCCCCATAATAGCGCACCATCAACAACAATGATTTCACAAGCTTCATTGATGTAATATCAAAAATTTTCCAGACTGGGACAGCATATGTCCCGTCCGGTGCGAAAGGGTTAAACACCACACGAGTTTAATAATGTACTCGCGCGAAATGAAGAGGAAAAACAAATTATAATGCAAATAGTATCCGATTATCGAAAGCGCTATCCAGACACAAAAAAAACTACGTTAACGAAAAATTTGTAAATTGTTTTTAAATGCGAGTATCAAAAAGTGTGTAAATTCAATAGCCGCATTTTCTTTTCTTCGCCTATTTATGATATAATATTCACCATTTCATATTAAAAATTAATATTGTTGCGCCGGGGCGTTTCCAGGACACACCACCCCGACGCAAAGGGTTGATTAACAAATACTCGGATGTGCGATTGTGCACGACTGAACTATATTTCGGTACACAGAGCTATAATGCAATATAATGGTTCAACCCGTACGTCCGAACGCAATGGCGTTCGGCACAGGACAGTCTTCCGGTCGGCCTCTTGATCGTCCTCTTGATGGAGGCCGACCGTCTTCTCTCTTCAGCTGCGAGCACCAGCAGGCCATGCATAGCCCTATACCCGGTGCTCGCAACACTGCTCCCCCCTCCAGAAAAGCGGGCGTCCCGACCGCGTCGAATCCTCTTCGGAAACCTCGTACCCCTGTCTGAAGAAGTGGTCGTGCAGCCCCGTGGCTTCCTCAGACATCCGCCTCGGCATTTGCCTTCTCGCTCAGGGGAAAACCACGGAAAAACCCTGAGCAAGGCGTGGGTACAGCGGAACTTCTGGGGGAAGACCTCGTGCCGTCCCTGGGAGTCGGTCGTCCAACGGCGATTCCGCAGCATCACGAATTCCCACGGTGGAAGTCCAGCGGCGAAGCATCCTGGCCTCGTCGATCGTCCTCCGGAACTGTGGCGGCGCCGTCTTCTTCCAAGCGTCCCGCGCCGAGATCCACGGAGAACGCCGGGTGCGTCCCTCGACGAAGCGTCCCCGCTGGTCCCACGACGTCCCTGGAGCTCTGCTCCGTCGATGTCCCCAGGGTGGGCCTCCTGTCCCTCGACGTCCCTGGAACTCCACTTCGTCGAACGTCCCACGACGGCTCCAACGCGGCGACGCTGCTTCCGCCTTCCTGCAGCCTCCGGAACCTGTCGGCCCGCGAACTGCTTCTAGGTGAATCCAGCGTTGCCTCCTGACACTCTCCAACTACACACTCCGAGACTCCTGGTAAAAGAAACAGGGAACCATTAGCATCTTCTCCGGCTTGAGAGGAACCGTTGGAGCCGAAAGAACCGAGAAGACGGAAGGGCGAGACGGAACCGAAAGCAGGGGATCACACCTAAACAATGAGCATGCTATCGGTCCGTTCCCCGATCAATCCGCCCAGCACTCTTAGCTCATCCGCATGTTCTTTCTTCTCCCTCTCTCAAGCCTTGGCTCTCTGATGGCCCCGTTCCTCTTCAAGGCATCTGGTGCTGACCCAGGGGACCGTCCTTTGCGTCCTGTTGACGCTCCCGTCTCCGCGACATCCCCTCCAGCCGATCCAAGCAGCGCTTGTCCGACTGGTGATTGGGGGTGCCATTTCCCGTTTGCTGTCCACCCTGCACACATTTCTGCTACCCAGGGATCCCATGGTATCCTCCATGCCGGGGCCGGCCCCGGAGGCTCATGGGACTCACTACCAGGGGGGCTAGCGGAGCGGTTTCACGTATGTCCGCGCTCCGTTGTGCCGAATCTTGTCTTCTCCCTTTCTCCCTCCCTTTCTTCTCAGGCGGTCCTTTCATCTTTCACTGGAGTGTCCCTCAACCAATCTTCGAACAAGTTCTTCCTTGTCCTTCGGTCGACGAATGGCCCATCTCGAACAAACGTCTCCATACTCCGGGGCTCTCTCTCGGGGGTTTGGCGATCCTGCGACGGTATTCGGCTTCGAACTTCCTCCGTCGCGACTTCGCACTCGGCCCTTCAGCAACTTCGCGCACTCCAGGCGCCTCCACGTTGCTACGGTGAAGCCCGCGCTCCTGGGGACGCGACTCGCCAGCAACACAACTGCATGGACCCCTGACTGCCTCCCAGAGCCGAACATCCACCCTTGGTGTGGTCCGTGTACTCCTGGACATCCCTGCGTCCCTGTGGAGTCACACCCTCCACCACCAACACTCCGACGCTCCCTCTGCAGCGTCTAAATTCGGCCTCTTGTGTTAATTCCCCGATTCCGAGGAGTCCCTCGATTCTTCTTGCAGGTCCAAGTCGAATCGGCATTGCTGAGTGTTGTGTCCGGATGGCCTTCGACGACTCACGCCGTCAAGACGTCATGTCGAACTTCTCAAGTCCGACCTTCGTAATCATTCCAGAGACATTATCCAGTGGTAAGGGAGGGAACATAACGGTAAACATACCGGGACACATGTTGAGAGTCATTACATATGGGAAGGAGGGGAAAAAGACATATTTCAAAGAAGGCATATTTAGATTTCGTTCCTGAGGAGGACAGGATCGGGGTGCGAAAAGGGACCAAGACATATTTAGATTTCGCTCCTGAGGAGGACAGGATCGGGGTGCGAAAAGGGACCAAGACATATTTAGATTTCGCTCCTGAGGAGGACAGGATCGAGGTGCGAAAAGGGACCAAGACATATTTCAAAGAAGGCAGAGGGGAAACATATTGGGGCAGTACGAAACATTGTCACGCTTAGCGAACAGAGAACATGGAGTTCAAACGTCAATAGTCACCAAGGACATACAGTGGGTAACAAAGGGAGGAGGCATATGGAGAGACAGGGGAGAAAACATATTGGGGAATCACTTTAAAACCCTGCTTGTACAAAAAGAGACAGCGACAGCGAGACAGCGTTCTCAAACCTCAATCCCAAGGGTACCCCATGACGACAAGCACGAACTCCAGTGTGCCCTAGCGACCGTCCCCGACTTGAGACCGACTTGCAGATCCACGTCGTGAACTCCCTGCTCCGCGCCGTCCCTCCGCCGCAGAAACGCCGCCGACACCACTCCTGAACGTCCTGCCGCACGTCCGCACCCCGACAGGAAGAATTGGGAGAACTTCACCTACGCTCGCATCTCGTGCTGTCGCTTCCCGTTTTCAAAACAGTTTTTTTCGATAACCTCGGACAAACGTCAAAACGTCAAAGCGTCAAACGATAATTGCTCATCATCAAGAGCCAACTTCAAGACGCGCGCTCCCATCTGTCACACGCTCGCTCCCTTCATTTACGGGTTGGGTAACTACATTATGGTTCTCTACATTCTCAACGGAAATCGTAAGACCCCAAATCCGGCCTCGTGCCGTTGTGTACATTACCCAGCAGGAGCAATTCAATCATCACTTGAGTTCCTTTTCGTGGGTCGGCTTCTGGAGCTTCCAGAGCCGACCCAGCAATGATCAGCTCCCCGCGACATCCTTGCTGAAGCCACGAAGTCGCTCCGATGCCGGCGGGCCTCAACCGCCGTCGCCGCTCTCGCTGCGTCTATCCCTCGGTGTCGACGGGCGTCGAGCGCCGTCGCCGCTGCTCCCGCAGCCGTCCCCCGTTGCCGCCGCTGCTTCTGCGGCTGTCCCTCGTCGTCGCCGCCGCTGGCGGCTGTCCCTCGTTGCTGCCGCTGTTGGCGGCTGTCCCCCGTCGCTGCCGCTGCAGGCTGGATCGAACGCAACGGCTCCTTGCGTATCGCACGCAACAGCTCCTTGCGTATCTTCGGGATCCGCGGCTACGGATCCCACTTCTGACACCAATGTTGCGCCGGGGCGTTTCCAGGACACACCACCCCGACGCAAAGGGTTGATTAACAAATACTCGGATGTGCGATTGTGCACGACTGAACTATATTTCGGTACACAGAGCTATAATGCAATATAATGGTTCAACCCGTACGTCCGAACGCAATGGCGTTCGGCACAAGACAGTCTTCCGGTCGGCCTCTTGATCGTCCTCTTGATGGAGGCCGACCGTCTTCTCTCTTCAGCTGCGAGCACCAGCAGGCCATGCATAGCCCTATACCCGGTGCTCGCAACAATATTATTATTAACGTGTAAATAATATAAGGAAGAGGTAATGGTATAGATAGAGGGCAACCTCACGGATTTTGACGACCTTGAAATATGTTGTCAAGGACGTCATTCTGAACAACTTTTTCCACTAAACTTTCGACCTTCGTTTTCGAGATATTCGCAAAATTATGTTGCTACCACTACATTAAATCCGATCTGTAAGTGCATGATGCGGCAGCGTATGCGTCAACACGAGACCACCGCTTATCTGCTGTTTCTGCATATATACGTCACAGTGACCGGCAGGCAACGTATATACCGGGTAAACTAAAAGGTTCGAGTTAACCAATTCCACGGTGGACTCGAGGTGGTCGGTCGCCGGGGGGATTTGTTATAGTTTTGGCCGTCTCACGGCGTGTAAGCGCCTTGAGAGGGCGGACGGCGCATTCGAGTTTATCACTTAAAAGAATATTTCTTTCTTAATAATTGAACTTGAGGCGCGCCGTCCGCCCTCTCACGACGCTTACGCGCCGTGAGACGGCCACATATGTAATGAATCCCCCTGGCGACCGACCACCTCGAGTCCACTGTGGATTCAAAGGACCCTAAAATCAACATTTATCTACTTTTTTTGCAAATATCTCGAAACCTACGGCCAGGCGACAGTAACATATATAGAGAAAAGTTGTTGAAAATGACGTCCTTGGCACCATATTTCAAGGCCATTGAAATTGGGGGTGGTTCCTCTAGTGTGAATATTTATCAAAGATTTTTGCAATT
This sequence comes from Andrena haemorrhoa, assembly GCA_910592295.1. Lineage (NCBI taxonomy): Eukaryota > Metazoa > Arthropoda > Insecta > Hymenoptera > Andrenidae > Andrena > Andrena haemorrhoa. Next base: position 24,844,441 of record OU342942.1, read on the forward strand.
ATCTCGGAAACTAAGGTCGACCGCCAAAAAGTTTAGAGGAAAAAGTTATTCAGAATGATGGGCTTGACAACATATTTCAAGGTCGTCAAAATCCGTGAGGTTGCCCTCTATCTATACCGTTACCAAGAAAGAAATTAAAATAATGGTCACCTTCAATAAAATACGTAAAATTGAATATACATAATTAAAAAGATATAAATATTAATTAGTTATTATGTTGAAAGAATCATACTGTAGCACTATTATCGTAAATATTTGTGCACATAAAGTACGTTTAAGGGGGCCTCATTTTTGTTATGGTCCGAATCGATCGAAGTGTCCCCAGTAAACAAACGAACTCTAATGAAACTACTGCGGTCGATAAAAAGAATTTGCACAGAGATGACATCTCCAGTTACTCTGGGTAGACAAATTTTTTATGCATAGTTGCCACATGTTCTGTTCTCTCTATCTCTGCCGCGCTGTTGCCACAGAGTTCTCTCTCTTTATCGAGAAGCCTTGAAGGAATACGACACAAGAACTGTGTCTATAGTCGTTCCATCCTAAGAAAAACCTCGTTCCGCGCATATATATATTAGATAATTCTGAAGAGGCCCTGATTGGTCCGACTCCCCACCTAACTGCCTACGTTTTTCTCCGTCTTAACGCCTGTTACCTCTCTGTCAACCGTTCCGCACGCGACGCCTTCATATACAGGGTGTCCGCGGGAAGACTGGACAGCTGAATGTCTCTTAAAGTATTGGAGATAAAAATAAAAAGAAATGTAATTTAATGGTTCGAGAGGGCCAATTTATTGGCCGAGACGAATTTTTTTTTCGATTATTATTTTAATAGATACGATGGTCGCGTCCGGTTTTTTAAATGGAACTATTTTTTTTTAAAAGGTGAGTTGATAGTGCGTTCCAAGACAAATTCAATAAGCATTAATGTGTACACTTGATTTCCACTGGTTTTTGAGATATTGCGCTTGCAAATTTACTGATTTTCGCAGATGCCTACCTAAGTAGCATTTCTGACGGAAAAGAATTGTCTAGCCTTTGGGCCTGACATAGACCTTTAGGAGGTAGGTATCTGTTTCAACAGGCAAGGCCCCCCGTGGCGCCAGCAAGACCGACCCCGGTCCTTGCTATTTCAGCGGGTTTTCTTCCAGTGAAAATCAGTAAATTTGCAAGCGCAATATCTCAAAAACCAGTGGAAATCAAGTGCATACATTAATGCTTATTGAATTTGTCTTGGAACGCACTATCAACTCACCTCTTCAAAAAAAATAGTTCCATTTAAAAAACCGAACTTGACCATTGTATCTATTAAAATAATAAACGAAAAAAATTCGTCTCGGCCAATAAATTGGCCCTCTCGAACCATTAAATTACATTTTTTTTATTTTTTATCTCCAATACTTTAGGAGATATTCAGCTGTTCAGTCTTCCCGCGGACACCCTGTACATGGCGGCACAATTATTCCCGAATACGCACGGCAACCGCCTGCGTTTTATAAAAATTATTTTGCAGTTGTTTTGAATGAAATTGTGTTTATTTCAGAGACCATAACTATTATAACTTAAATTTTAAGAGTTATGGCATAAAAGTTAATATGTTTCATTAAATGATTTGGTTATGAATAACCATGATCAATTATGGATATCGTTTGTAGTTGCAAATAACTATTATTGTCAACGGAAATATTTTTTGGTCACTAATAACCTTTATTGACAACGCAATTTGTTTTTGGTTACGAATAACCATTATCGTTGACCTTTTTTTTTTTGGTTACGTAATAACCAATTTTGATTATTTTTACTTCAAAAAAATAATTTACATACTTTAAATATCAATAAATAAGTGTGCAAAAAACTTGTACAAAAATCTTATCGTTCCTTTCAATATCCTAAATCCTAAAAAAGATGTAATAAATGGCATTCTAAATAGACCGAACCAGTGCGCCGAAATAACACTCTTTTAATTGGAACAATTTATGAGGTCGAAATTCAAATTACTTTATTCTAAATAGACTATTTAGAACACCTCATTAACTGATGTTATATCTGTTCGAAACCAAAGAACTACCGGGTAGATACACTGCACTCCTGCAGTGTTGACATTGACATCGATCACGTCCCGCCCTTGGAGAGGCAGGGAAACCGGCAGGTAAACCAGCAATCGCCTGCATCGGGCCCGTAGGCGGTAGTGGGGGCTGCGCAGATCGGTCACAAAACGGTATGGCCGTAAGGTTTTTCTTAGGATGGATTCAGTATAGCGTCAGAGCCTCGCTGAACGTACCAATAATGAAAGAGAGAGAGGTCCGGGAGTGTAAGAAGGAAAGCAGGAAAGGTACCAAACCTGACACAATTTGAACTATCATGATTAACGATATTACACATAATTTATTTGCAGAATTGAAAGCCTGTTTCGTCCAAAGTAGTCCGATTTGAATTATTTTCCGTCAATTTAATCGGCAGAATCACTTTGATATTGATGCGATGAAAAATAAAGAATTTCTGTTTCTGCATAATCGATGATATATCGCCGAGCAACTCCAGGCGGCAGGTCAGGTCGCGTCCAGATTTGAACCGAACGCCACTTGAGATTCCCTAATGCCGCGTTCCTACGTGTGTAACGTATATTTCTAGCGATTATCGCCAGTTTAAGGCGGGACTTCCTAGTCGCGATCAACCGCGGCGGCTGGTGGCGGTCCCACTAGTGCAATGGAGAAGTATGCATCTGTGTCTTCGTTGCACTAGTGGGACCGCCGCTAGCCGCCACGGTCGATCACGACGAGGAAATTCCGCCTTTAGACAGAGTCTCATGGCTCGCGACAACTAAAGATTGAAGGACATAGAGTGTTTAGAGTAATGCAGACCAATGGTTTGCCTGTCATATGACACCGAGGAAGGGACCTCGGGACCCTCGACCAAAGGAAAGTCAGGCTTGCCAAGATGTTCGGGGTGTTTCCAGCCGATGTCGATAAAGTTCCGAACCATCAAAGGAATGGCTCATTAGCTACTGTTGTCTTTGCCATTGAAAGTGTTAAGTAGTTAGAAGGAGCAAGACAAATTGATCATAAATGCTCGAAATTTATTGTATTTGAATGTCTCGAAAGCCTCCAAGAAATTGAACTTGATAGAAAAAATGTAGAGAATTGAAATATTGCAACAACTACTTAGAATCGGAATAATTACTTAAATGTTTCCGCATTTGAATATTTTATAATATTCAATTGTACGAAGTCCAATGATGGTTTTTCTTTATGTAGTAAGTACCTATGTATATTGACCGAAGGTATTAAAAAAATGTTCTTACGAAAGTTATTTGGCATGGAGTGGGAGATTATGTGGTGTAGGTACTTTTTCTGTGGGACACTCATCGTTTATCACCAACTTGTCTTGCTTCTTCAAACTACTTGACACCCCCAATGGCAAGGACGACAACAAGTCATGGTGGTGTGAGGGACAGGGATGCACCACTACAGTTGTTTACCCTATGTGGGTGAGCCATTCCTTTGATGGTTCGGGACTTTACCGACATCGGCTGGGAACAGCCAGAACATCTCGGCGAGCCTGACTTTCCTTTGGTCGAGGGTCCTGAGGTTCCTTCCTCGGTGTCATGTGGCAGGCAAACCTGTGGGCTGCACTAAACTAAACGCTCTCTGTCCTTCAATCTTTACCTGTCGCGAGCCAGGAGCCTCTGTCTAAACTGGCGAAAATCAATGGCGTTTCAAATAAAAATAGATCTGGGTTATTTTTATTCGACGACAAATAAAGATAATGGCTCTTTAATTTGATAGGTTATTTCAATTATTTATAATGATCATCTCTGAAGGAAATAATACTAATTTGCGTATCAATATCCCTTCTGAACTTCGCAATTCTTATCATCTTCTGTCATTCTGTGCAATATTTATATTTATTTCTGAAAAAATATAATGAGATGATTGTTCAATGATTGTTTATTTTGTTTGTTTTAATAGAATATAAAACTCATATTTTCTAACATATCGGCATGAACATTTCAGTCACATACTGCTAAGATTTTCCAGATGAAAATGAATTTAAAAACAGTAGAAATCGTATTATTTTTAAACGATTTTATTCAGCTTCGATCCTCTGTTTGTTTGTATGTTTGATGTGTGTATGGTTCAAATCTAGCAACTCAAATTTAATCAACTTCCAACTATCCAATTGTTTTGAAACTTTGCAGGTGCGCGTAGTTTGGATGACAATACAATATTTTAATAAGAAATTGACCTCTAGGGGGTGAAAAAATTACCCATCATCAATAAATATTACCCATAACCCCAAATCCAAACGACTTGAAATCACCCACTCGCTTTCTTTACGAAAACGACAAAAAGCCGCTGCGTTCGGGACGCTAGTGGGCATAGCGATTTCCGTAGTAAATACACAATTTATATCAAGAAATGATTCATTACTTTCGAATTGGAAAAAAATAATTATTTTTTAGTCTTTAGTGCATTTTAATTTAGTGTTTAATGCATTTTTAATAAAATCGTTTAACATAACATTTTTTTATATATTTTTTAGCATTATTAGATTAGAAATATTTCATTTATATTTAATTATCTAGTGCAGTGTTAAAAATAACCCAATTTATACCGTGTTTGAACTCATTTTAATCTGCAAACTCTCAGCAGTATATTACTGAAAACCTTACGTTTTACATTTCATTAATAAATAATCCACTATAAGCAACACTGTATGCCTTTGGAGCCGAGGCTCGAACCGAGATCAGAAGCGGCCGCCGAGCAGCCTAAGTCCTCGGCTCGAAGAGACATCGCACCGATTCGAATAAACACGCTGCCGAAAGATGTTCGAAGCCTTCAAATAAAAGTCCAATAAACTACGGATAAAGGTGGAAACCTTATTCGCCGGTTGGAATAAACGTTCTTCATATAAAAAAAAATTATCTTTCGCCGTCGAATTAATTCACTTCAAATAAATTTATTCATTCAAGCCTCCCTGACGGCAAATTAATGATAGGGGAAATACGGCAACAGCGCGATACGACTCTCAATACGTATCGGCAACTATGTCTTTCCTACATTTATCGGCTAGCTTGGGCTTCCACCGGTTCTGATGCTACATGGCGCGAATGTGCTATCAGCGCCAGTGACGGAGAATCTTTGAAGCTTCATTCTATCATTTCTCGACTCGATCTCACTACACGATTCATAAATTCATTATTATTTCAACGTAGGGTGCTTATTAACGTTCAAACGCACCAGACCACCCTGCACAGATGTCTACTGGAGGCAACTATACCCGCAAAAACTTCCTTCCTGCCGATTCCAGGACGAAAGTTGTAATTTACGATTTGTTTACTACACGCGTATGCGTACACGCTCAACTTAGCTTGTGTGAGTATACGCAGACACTTCAAGGCCCAGTGAGACGGCCCCCTTAAGCATCATTATACATACATTTATTCTGCATATCTTTCCGTTCATACAAAAATTTCACTTTATTGCAATTTTAACGTGAATGCGCCACATCTTCGCCTTATCCGATCAACTTCATCTTTTACGGGAATTATTTTCTTATCCAATGGAACGATTTTAGAGGGTGGCGTGAAAAAAATCTTGCAAAAAAAATTTCACCAAGAGTAGCTGAGGTCCACCCTATTATACATATACACTTAGACACTTAGACCTAAAGGGTAGGCCTGCACGAAGATAAGCAAATTAGAAAAGCAAATTTATTTCCATTTTCCGGTGGCAAACGTGATCTTTTGGTGATTGCAATATTATCCGCTGTAAAGATGACCCTCTCCGAACTTGCTGATATTGCACGTATGCATCTAAGGAAGCCATTTTTAGAAATTTAGTTTATCTTAATTTGCACCAAATTACAGTATTGTCTCGTTAGCGGCTCGATTTGGTGTACACGTTACGGACTTTTCGCTATCCCCACCACTTCTGCCTCACTCTTGTCCGGCGAAGGTGAGAGCGAGATGGAACGAGAGAGAGTCAGGGGCACTGGAAGCGAGCGAAGACGGTAGGAGACAGACGACGTGTTGATGTTTTGTCTCGCTCTCTCCTTCTGATGCCTGACACTCCGTCCTTTGCTCGCACAGAAGCGGTCTCGTGCCGACGCTAGCTGCTCGCGACCATTGCGCACGCCCGTCGCGCACGCAAAGCGTTTCTCTCACTCCCCCCTTCGGCCAGAAAGAAGCGAGAAACGTTGGCACGGAATTAGGGCTCTGCTCATGATATGGGCTCAACGCCGGTCCCGACCAGCGAGCCGCTAACGAGACAATACTGTATGTGGTCCAGGGTGTGCCGAATTTGGTGTTCCCTTAAATACATTTCAAATTCAGTAACTGAATGTTCTTTGGTACTATCTTTTCCAAAGAGGCTTCTGTAATCTATAGGTTTCCAAATCTTTATTATTTCAAAGAGAAAATAAAGATGTAAATAAATTTGTCAAGATGTAAATAAACTTGTTTTTTATACCAAAATAGGAATGTGTTATCATAGTGTATATGTATAACTGTAAATAAACTGTTTTCTTTATACCAAAACAGGAAGGTATATGTATAACTGTAAATAAAATATTAATATAATACTCTTCGCATTTCTTGTTTTAATCACTTTAGTTAAACTTGCGCTCTTTAATTAGAATTCAAATAAACAGAGATTTATGATAATTCATGATAAAATATTCGAAACCGGATGCAGATCCGGATTTCGAGTTATAACGAGTAATACAGAGTCATCCGTTAAAAGTGCAACCTACGCGCCCGTGAACAGACGAAAATGGCAACACCGCCTCACGGACCCATTCCACTACAACCATTCACCGGCCCGGCGTTCGGAGGGCTGCCAGTGACCGCTGGCAGCAGTGATGCCCGAGCTTCGAAAATTTTAGGATTGTCTCTTCCAAATTAACGTCTCAAAGAGCTATTTGAAATTTCCCGGCAAAGGTTGAAGAATTTGGGGCCTTTTTCGTATAACTTTTGAACTATAAAAGATATCGGAATGCAATTTGGGCCGAAAAATGAAGAAAACTTATTCCCTCTTAATGATGGATAATTTAAAATATTTTACGTTTACTTAATTTTTCTTTTATCAATTTTTTAAACATAATTGTTGTGAAAAGCTTTTGCAAACCGTTTATATGATACTGTATTTAATGCTCTTTTTAAAATTCATTGTGTTGATAAACAATAGGCTAGTTGTTTCTGTATCATTACTTTCATAAATTTAGTCTATTATATGTTATTTCTGCAAACCTCGGAATCTATTGTTCTGGTTTTCTTTTTTATAATTTTATCCTTAATGCAGTGCATGCATAGATCGGACGTAACCGGTAATTAATAGGACGTGTCTTTGATTGTAACAGTGTTTGAATTTTTTTCTAACATTTTGTGTCTGAATGTTTTAATCTTTTAACTACTCAACGCCACGTCTATACCGGCTTCCGTAAATGTCATTTTTTACACAGAGGTATAGCGCCGCGGTCAATCCTGTCGTAGCTAAAAATTTTGAAATTAAGACGGGTACGAAACCAGTCGACATTGTTTTCAAACCTCATTACAGTGATCTGGGGTGCGAGTGGTAAACCAATCATAAAAGCGGAGCGCGCGGCTCGATTACCTGGGCCAGGAAATTCTCAATATCTGGCTCTTTGCGACGTTAACTTGAAAGAGACTATCCTACAATTTTCGGAGCTCGGGCATCACTGCTGTCTAGCGTTCGCTGGCAGTTCTCCGCTGGGCCGGTGCATGGTTGTAGTGGAATGCGTCCGTGAAGCGAAGTTGCCATTTCGTCTGTTCGCGCGCGCGTTGGTTGTAGTTTTAACGGATAACCCTGTACAAGTACCCGGATATATCCTGATACTCGGGTACTCGAATCTAAAGTAAATAAGTATCTGGATATTCGAATATAAATTTTTGTGGGTATCCGAGTACTCGAATACTCAAGCCTCGGATATCCGTAAATCTGAGAAATAGTGAGAGCCATACTCTTAACGAATATAATACAATGTGGCTCTACGAGTAGCTGTACACTTCTGAACTGTCAAAGTTTGAAGTCAAAGTGTTTCTCAGATGAATGGGACATTGAATAAAATGTCCATTGTCCATGTAAGGAGATCTTTAGGAGTCATCATTGCGTCATGCTCCTATTTCGAGTGTCTATCCAGCTGGTCGAAATCATGCTCCCCACATTGCTTGAGAGATAACAGAAGGAGTACCAGGGCGTATTCCTTTCCCAGACGCGAGCTTGAAAACTGTTTGAGTGGGAGGCAGAAAAATATTCTCCACACATAACAATATAAATATATGCCCTGTTTGACTTTGTTTCTGTCAATTGGTATCTGATTACATTCTACACGTCTTGTCATTGATGCGTTTACTCTTTTAACACTTCTAGGTGTTACTAGAATTTGCTGAAGACCTCATTTGATTCTGTAACGCAGTATTTCAACATTTTAAACAGGCCTTGTGTAAAAAAAAGTATTTCAAGTGTCCTCACAAGTAAAAATTCAATGGATTTAAGTCCGGGAGACGAGCAAGTTATACAACATGATCTCCATGCCGAGTCCATTTAATTGAATATTTCTTGTTTAAAAATTGTCTAGCTCTCCGGTTAAAATGCAGCGAAACATCGCCGTGCATAATCACGTAATTCTCTTATTAAAAGAATGAACTGAAATGATTCATATAGCGCCATGGTAGCGTTTACAGTAGGCATGCGCAACTGTCCTCTTGGAGGGCGCGTTCAAGGCCAAACGAGTTCGATAACGGAGTGAGATTCGTGACCCGGGAAACGGGGACATGGAGACCGCGGAAGCGTGCGTTGAACATGTCTGGTTTACATAATAATCAAATGGTCGTATTCAATAATAAAACATCAAACAGTACAGTTTTGTCTCGAAAAGAATCTGCACCTCAGGACCGGGCGCGAGCTCTATTCAAGACGGGTAGTCGATTCTGGTTGCGTTTGCTCTCTGTCACGGGCGAGTGAGGGAGCACGCAGCATCGACGAGCCATAAATTACGGTCGGCATTGCTGCAGCGTCATCTATCGAAAAAAGACGGAATAGGTCTCTCACTTGGCAACTACAAAAGAAGTAGTAGGGATAGCGACGGTGTCTTTTCAAGACTGAAAACGCGCGATTCTTTTCGAGACAGCACTCTATTCGCAAACAATTGAGCGGAGGAGCAGTACCAGCTTTGGTTGTCGGAAGAAATATTACAATGCAAATCTCGCTGTATCACATAAACAAAGTTAAACAGGGCATATGTTTATATGAACTGTTTTCACTATTCTGAAGTGCAGAATCTGTCCGTAAAGAGGGTCCCACATATTACTGGATAACGAATACATTGAATACGGTACAGGTGTCCCTGTCTAACTGAAATGTTTCAGACCTCTCGAACTGAAACTGAATCGTCCTTCCCCGTATTGAAACCGTAGTTTATCTCCTTCAAAAACTGAGGGTTTTCGGCGGTGGTTACAATGATATAAATTAAATATAATGGTGGAGGCATTTTGAGGATTGGCGAAATGGAGTCCAGAGGAGAGGATAACGCCGTAGTCCTGCCCCCTGAGCGGCGCTCTTGCAAATCTGTCCTTGTTTGACATCTGGCGCCCAAATCTGCAAGGCCTGCACGAAAGTTTGCCTTTGACGAGTATTGTCCGTATAGGGAAGACCGGGATGGTTGTCCCAAGGGGTCGGTAGACTAATTGTTAATAACTTTGCACCGACGTGTGCTCTACCGCGGAGCGATTTTGTGTAGAAACAAGTCGCTTCTACTATGTCATTCATTTGTTTCCGACACCGCCATGACACGTTGTTTGGTAGTTACCACCGTTTATCGAAAAATTGGCTATGTAAGTAAATATATTTTCTTAAAGATTTTATGTTTCTACGCTCTAAATAGTTTCAGTAGTTTCAGTCTATATAGTTCAGTAGTTTTTGATTATACATGAATACTTGAAGGTTATATAGAATATTGAAGTCAAAATTATCGTTCGGGGCTGGTTGACTAATAACGTCCGGGGTTACGTGACTAGTTGGTCAACCGACCCATGTGATATAAGTTTATTAAGATATTAAGATCTTTTCGTTACTGAAGGTTAGTTAATGAGTCTGATGAATAAAAACTAAGAAATTCCTTATTAGCAAAATCAATTGCTTAAACAAAAAAAGTCTCAAGCATAAACGTATTATGCTGCATATTTCACGTAGAACTACGGTTGTGATTTGTAGAGGATCTCAATAGAAGTATCAGGAAAATTTTTTTTTGTGCCCATTTTCGGTTTTCAGGGTGAAAACACCCCCTAAAGGTTAATGACTGTGTTCCTATTTTTCAGTATATCTTGGAAACGATATATAAAAAATATGTTGTAAGTAAATTCAAATTTTGTTATAGGGCTTGATAACATTTCCTGAGTACAATCATATGCAAAAATGTCAAAAAAAAACGCGACGCAAAATACGGGGTGATTCTCTAGCAAGCGTCATCAAAGGCGATACTGCCAGCAATTACACGCCTCGCTGAGTTCCGTGGTCTTTGGTACTCGAAACCAACGGGCCCATACAATGTTGCGCACTAAGCAGCGGCGAATCTCGAATTCTGCATTTCTTATCAGATCTTTATGGTTTCCCGATGAAATTGGCCCCACGAACGACATAATTCGTACCATAATTAAGGAAATTACATAAAAAATTGATTTGCATAATTAAAATTAGGTTCGTTAAAAATAGTCCGATTTACATAACATTTGGTATGATTTTCATTGGAAAAACATAAGGAATTCATTGGTGTCACTGCCATATTGATTCGATGAAGAAAATAAAGCATTTCAGTTTTCGCATAAGCTGTGAGTCATCGCGTGAGCGACCGGCGAAGATGAAACGGCTCCGCGCAGTTGAATAAGAAATACATACATATCTAGAGACGCAGTAGCGTCTCGACGCCAAGTACATGAAAGACACCCGGTATATGTGTCGATGTCGCTACCGTGTACTTTTACTCGTCGCAGAGCCATTCCAACCTATCTTTTTATTTATTTCACTAATATCTCATCACGCGTGCGATATTTTCTAAATTTAATGGCATTTTTCTTATGTAAACCGCATGTGAACTTTCGAATAAGACCAAATTCAATGCAATCGGTCCACGCATGACAGAGATATCGTAATATCGTCTCATGGTTCTGTCAGAAATGGTAAGGTTTTTCTTCTTCTGATTCTCCAGTCAAAATTTTCGTCGACATAATACGTATATACGCGTTATACGCACACCTTCAGCCAAAACGATACTAACTCATGTTTCGTTCGTCGATTCGTCGACTCTCGGGTCCATTCGGCAGGGATCGTCGTCCGTCATTCTACACATACCTATATATACTATTGAATTTTATAACCTATACCCAATGTACTATTGAACAACTTGTAGTTTTATATAACGACTGGTGTAAATTCTTTGAAATTTAATTTTCTATGCACGTGAGCACCTCTAGGAGGTGATTCTAAACATGACTGTGCTGTGAGGTGGAATTCTGGATAAAAATAGAGGTTCAATGATGTCAAATTTGTTTGTCTAACCTCAATTTTCAGTTTCATATAATGACCAACGTAAATTCTTTGAAATTTAATATTCTGTGCACGTTGGAACCACCAGGAGATGATTCCAATCGTTAATGTGCTTTGCAGTTAAAATCTGACTGAAAGGGGAAGGTTCCGTGAAGTCAAATTTGCTTGTCGAACCTCAATTTTCAGTTTCTTATAACGACTGCTGTAAATTCTTTGAAATTTAATTTTATATGCACGCGGGCATCTCCAGGAGGTGATTCTAAACGTGACTGTGCTGTGTAGTGGAATTCTGGATGAAAATAGAGGTTCAATATGTCAAATTTGATTGTCGAACCTCTATTTCAGTTTTTTATAACGACTGGTGTAAATTCTTTGAAATGTAATACTCTGTGCACGCGGGAACCTCCAGGAGGAGCCTGTAAACTCGTTTAGGCATTGTTGTCGATTTTATACACTACATTCTGCCGGGCCCCGAAAAGCTGGCCAAAAATCAGAATGTAAAAGTTTTAAATTTGCTAAATCCAATTAGTGCCATTTATTTATGACATATTTGTGCATAATTTCTTACTAATGTAAATATATAAACTGCAGCCCTTGCTGAGATGTGTCAGTTCAAAGTTGACGCTCGAAATTTTAAGGTCTACTTTGAGATTTATTTTCAGATTATCGAGTCCAGCTATCAAAATAAACATTATATATTGTGGTGTAGTATCATATACACTATTATTGTTTTAAATGTGAAGTCTGTAAAAGTTCTTATAAACAAGTACTGAAAGCATATTCATTTATTGTTTATTCGTAAGCAAAAAGTTACAGCTCAAGCGAGCTCAAGCACCATTCTTTTTTTTAAATGAAAGCTCAAGGTATGCACTTTAAGACCCCGTTGCAGTATAATTTCCGATCCATTCAGTCTTTGCATATACACGAGTCACTAAATATGTATAACGTCGCTATACATATTTAGTGACTCGTGTATATGCAAAGACTGAATGGATCGGAAATTATACTGCAACGGGGTCTTAAAGTGCATACCTTGAGCTTTCATTTAAAAAAAAGAATGGTGCTTGAGCTCGCTTGAGTTGTAACTTTTTGCTTACGAATAAACAATAAATGAATATGCTTTCAGTACTTGTTTATAAGAACTTTTACAGACTTCACATTTAAAACAATAATAGTGTATATGATACTACACCACAATATATAATGTTTATTTTGATAGCTGGACTCGATAATCTGAAAATAAATCTCAAAGTAGACCTTAAAATTTCGAGCGTCAACTTTGAACTGACACATCTCAGCAAGGGCTGCAGTTTATATATTTACATTAGTAAGAAATTATGCACAAATATGTCATAAATAAATGGCACTAATTGGATTTAGCAAATTTAAAACTTTTACATTCTGATTTTTGGCCAGCTTTTCGGGCAAATTCGCCACTGTGCGTCGAGCTGAAATGAAACCAAAACTCGTTCATTTTCGCGACGGTGTTAACTCGCTCAGAGTCAAGTGATAATAACGGTTATAACAGATATACTTTTAGATGCAGTGTTCCTGCCTCTATCTAACGCTGTAAAAATCATCTCTCTATCTCTGTCCGTTTGCGGGCAGTAACGGCGCAACGGGGTTGCATATTTCGTGACAACCAAGTCTTAATTTACTTTTAGATGCAGTGTTCCTTCCTCTATCTAACGCTGTAAAAATCATCTCTCTATCTCTGTCCGTTTGCGAGCAGTAACGGCGCAACGGGGTTGCATATTTCGTGACATCCAAGTCTTAATTTGGGCCCCCATAGCCGCTGCATACCTATATAATGAGGAGAAAGACGTAGTTCTACGTCAAAAGGAATTGCTTATTTTGATATGAATAAAAATCATAAGGAATTGCTGGCTCTGCTAGACCGTATATGTAAATGGTAGCTGTGACTGCCGCTATCGTTCTCATTCTCTCTCGGACTCTCCTGCTCGCTCGCGTTCAGTGCTCCTGGTTCGCGCTCGCCTTTGCAGAACAAATGTGAGCACTGAGCAGGGTTACCATAAACCATTTTTGTGGACAGACGTTCATTATTTAGCGTGTCGTGTAATGTCCAAAAGCATTTATTTGCCTGGGATAATCATGTCGGACAACAGCGATATTAGTGACCGCGAGGAATCTGATAGGCAGTTGATTTTTATACAAAAGTTGAAAGAACATAAAGTACTTTTTAATAAATCCCAAATACCTCAAGTAAAGAAGGAAAAATAAATTGCTTTACAGACCATTACAGAGCATTATGGAATTTTTTTTATTATTTCAGTAACAAAAAAACAAGTTGCCAGAAAAATTAGTAATATTAGTAGTATATGAAAGCAGAAGTGATACAAAATTTTGATATGACACAAACTGGCATCAAGAAAATTACATATAAACCCGTCGTTTCCTTATACAGGGTGTCCCACCTAAGACTGGACAGCTGAATATCTCCTAAAGTATTGGAGGTAAAAAATAAAAAAAAAATATAATTTAATGGTTCGAGAGGGCAAATTTATTGGCTGAGACGATTTTTTTTTCAATTATTATTTTAAAAGATACGATGGTCAAGTTTGGTTTTATAAATGGAACTATTTTTTTTTAAGTCCTGAGTTGATAGTGCGTTCCAAGCCAAATTCAACAAGCATTAATGTATACACTTGATTTCCACTAGTTTTTGAGATATCCCGCTTGCAAATTTAGTGATTTTCACTGATGAAAACCCACTGAAATAGCAAGGACCGGGGTTGGTCTTGCTGGCACTACGGAGGGGCCACGGAGGGCCTTGCCTGTTGAAACAGATACCTACCTGCCAAAGGTCGGCGCCAGACCCAAAGGCTGGACAATTCTTTTCCGTCAGAAATGCTACTTAGGTAGGTACATCTGCGGTGTCAAGCGGCTTCTGCGCACCGTTACTTTTATTTCGCACTTGCTTCTACGCTCGGATGGCCGGTTCATTTGGGAGGGATGCAAGCTCGCTTGGTTATGTTAGGAGGTGTGAAAGTTGCTAGACTAAATTTCAATCAAAAGGAGCAGATTGTATTAGAACCAATCGGATTTGCATCCCTCACAAACGGCTGCTCTCTTGAAGAGGCCCTCTTCACAGCAATACCTCCTCCCCAATGCACACCTTCTCTCGCACGGAATACGTCAGCGCATGCTTTTGTTTTGATATTGAAGCTCGTGTTTATACTCGAGAGGACCACGCGTCGACAGCGGGCTACCCCGTTTCTTCCTGTGTCTCTCCGCGAGGAGTATTGAGGGTGGATTGTAGGAGCGTAGATGTCGGGATGCCAGTTATTGAATTCAGGAGACGATAGAAACACTTTATTAGAAAACACACATGTACTATATTTAAGTAAATCGTATTCCTCTCGGGCAGGAGTACTGAAAACGATCGAACTTGAGCCCCACTTCGCGCAGGCCGATTACACGGAGGGTTGTCGAGTCACACGCTGCACAAATGATACAGGGTAATTCTGGAGCAACGCCCGTCAAGAAGATGCGGCCTGGTACCCCGTGGCGAGGACAGACCTTCGCAGTGCCTCACCCGATTTTTGTGGCTTTTTCCGGAAAAAGGTATGAATCCTGGGTCGACGTAGCGAAGTGAGGTCGAGCCGCCGCAGTCGAGGGTGAAATATCCATTACAGCGTATTAAGAAATTCTTTTCTTCATACTATCGAAAGGGAAGTGACGCCAATGGATTCCTTATGTTTTTCTGATGAAAATCATATCAAATATCACGCAAATCGGACTACTTTGACACAAGCTATTTGTACTCCCTATGTAAAAGTTATCCGATTTACACGACATTTGGCTTGATTTTCATCGGAAAACCACAAGGAATCCATCGGCGACACTTCCAGATCCATACGATAAAGAATAAAGAATTTTTTTATTTCCTAAACAGATACAGGGTAATTCTGGTGGTACGCCCGTCACCCCATGGCGAGGACAACACCTTGCAGTGTCCATCGAATTTTATGGCTTTCGACCCTCGAAGGGGTTCGAGTGCCTAATAAGAACTGAGCAATCTTCGACTCCCGCATTTCTCATCAGATCTTTGCAAAAACGAACCACATCGATTCCTTATGTTTCGCCGATGAAACTGACACCAAGAACGACGTAATTAGGACCATAATGAAGGAACTTTCATAGAAAATCGATTTATATCATTTCAAGCTGACTTGACTTGGTCAAAAATAGTCCGATTTACATAAAATTTGGTATGATTTTAATCGACGGAACGCCTGGGATCCATTGGCGCCACTTCCCCTTCGATACGATGAAGAAAAGAAGCAAACATTTGAAATCCTGAACATTTCTCACTTCTTAATGATATTCCAAACCCTTCGGGGGTCGAAAGCCATAAAATTCGATGGGCACTGCGAGGTGTTGTCCTCGCCACGGTGTGACGGACGTACCACCAGAATTACCCTGTATCGGTTTAGGAAATAAAAAAATTCTTTATTCTTTATCGTATGGATCTGGAAGTGTCACCGATGGATTCCTTGTGGTTTTCCGATGAAAATCATGCCAAATGTCGTGTAAATCGGATAACTTTTACATAGGGAGTACAAATAGCTTGTGTCAAAGTAGTCCGATTTGCGTGATATTTGGTATGATTTTCATCAGAAAAACATAAGGAATCCATTGGCGTCACTCCCCTTTCGATAGTATGAAGAAAAGAATTTCTTAATACGCTGTAATGGATATTTCACCCTCGACTGCGGCGGCTCGACCTCACTTCGCTACGTCGACCCAGGATTCATACCTTTTTCCGGAAAAAGCCATAAAAATCGGGTGAGGCACTGCGAAGGTCTGTCCTCGCCACGGGGTACCAGGCCGCATCTTCTTGACGGGCGTTGCTCCAGAATTACCCTGTATTATTTGTGCAGCGTGTGACTCGACTACCCTCCGTGTAATCGGCCTGCGCGAAGTGGGGCTCAAGTTCAATCGTTATCAGTACTCCTGCCCGAGAGGAATACGATTTACTTTAAATATAGTACATGTGTGTTTTCTAATAAAGTGTTTCTATCGTCTCCTGAATTCAATAACTGGCATCCCGACATCTACGCTCCTACAATCCACCCTCAATACTCCTCGCGGAGAGACACAGGAAGAAACGGGGTAGCCCGCTGTCGACGCGTGGTCCTCTCGAGTATAAACACGAGCTTCAATATCAAAACAAAAGCATGCGCTGACGTATTCCGTGCGAGAGAAGGTGTGCATTGGGGAGGAGGTATTGCTGTGAAGAGGGCCTCTTCAAGAGAGCAGCCGTTTGTGAGGGATGCAAATCCGATTGGTTCTAATACAATCTGCTCCTTTTGGTTGAAATTTAGTCTAGCAACATTCACACCTCTTAACATAACCAAGCGAGCTTGCATCCCTCCCAAAAGAACCGGCCATCCGAGCATAGAAGCAAGTACGAAATAAAAGTAACGGTCCGCAGAAGCCGCTTGACACCGCAGATGTACCTACCTAAGTAGCATTTCTGACGGAAAAGAATTGTCCAGACTTTGGGTCTGGCGCCGACCTTTGGCAGGTAGGTATCTGTTTCAACAGGCAAGGCCCTCCGTGGCCCCTCCGTAGTGCCAGCAAGACCAACCCCGGTCCTTGCTATTTCAGTGGGTTTTCTTCAATGAAAATCACTAAATTTGCAAGCGCAATATCTCAAAAACCAGTGGAAATCAAGTGTATACAGTAATGCTAGTTGAATTTGTCTTGGAATGCACTATCAACTCAGGACTTCAAAAAAAATAGTTCCATTTATAAAACCGAACTTGACCATCGTATCTTTTAAAATAATAATTGAAAAAAATTCGTCTCGACCAATAAATTGGCCCTCTCGAACCATTAAATTACGTATTTTTTTATATTTTTATTTCCAATACTTTAGGAGATATTCAGCTGTCCAGTCTTAGGTGGGACACCCTGTATACAGGGTTATCCACCGAATACTGGCGGCGCTCGCGCGAGTACAAATGAGAACGGCAACAACGCCACACGCATACGTACTAGCTAAATCATGTGTCGATACATCCGCCATCGATGAGTTGTTGCCAAAGGTATAGGTTCGTATAGATGCCAGTAGAGAGCACAAGGCGCTTTTCACTGTCTGCCCAGATAACTTTACATTTGACGTAACCGACAGGGAAGAAAACGACAGCCTTTTCCCTCAGAAACTGATTGAGAATGTTAGAATGCTTGTTGATCATCCACGGTTTCATCATTCAACAAGCATTCTAACATTCTCAATCAGTTTCTGAGGGAAAAGGCTGTCGTTTTCTTCCCCGTCGGTTACGTCAAATGTAAAGTTATCTGGGCAGACAGTGAAAAGCGCCTTGTGCTCTCTAGTGGCATCTACACGAACCTATACTTTTAGCAACAACTCATAGATGGCGGATGTATCGACACATGATTGTGCTCGTACGTATGCGTGTGGCGTTGTTGCCGTTCTCATTTGTGTTCGCGCGAGCGCCGCCAGTATTCGGTGGATAACCCTGTATAACACATGCATGAATTTAAAACGCCTGCATTTAATTTGATCGTTTAAAGAGTTTCATGTAACATTTATTCATACGCTGTCTCTATAATACATACTGATGAAGTAATTGGTCTTTTAAGCAAATGCTAGCATGAGGTAAAGCAGTCTTAAAAATTCTTAAGGAATTGCTTATTTAGCAAAAGCAATTGCTTCTTTTATTCATTCGATTCTAAGCAATTGCTTAAAACATTAAAGAAGCGCGATTCCTTTAAGCGATTCTTTGGCAGTTTAGGAATTCCTACAAGATAAAGCAATTGCTTGTGTTTTTATTCATATGAATGTAAGAAATTTCTTGTAAAATATTAAGCAAAAGCAATTGCTTACACTAACTTATTTCACAGAACAGTGAAGACACATCAAAGAAAGTCAAATAGAGGTTCATCTTCAAAAAAACTTATACAACAAGCATGTCATGAAGTAATTCATGAAATGTATTAATGCAGCTGCTGGGGAATATAATATACCGTATAAAACACTGTATAGATATGTAATTAAAATGCGAAGTAAAATTGAACAAAATCCAAGCATCCCAAGGTCAGAGGTAATATTGGACAGAGTTAGATACCAGAAAAACAGGCAACTTTACCGAAGAAGAAGAAAAAGCTGCTGATATTTATTATGGTTTCACCCGCTATGAAACCACAAAATTTGCTTATGAGTACGCCATGAAGAACAATAAAGTGGTACCTGATTCATGGATAACGAAAAAAATTGCTGGAGAAGATTAGTTGGGACGTTTTCTTAAACGACGTTCTACATTGTCAATTAGATCACCACAAGCTACAAATCTTTCGAAAGCTACATCTTTTAACAAAAACAATGTAACTTTATTTTTTAATAATTTGAAAAGTGTATATACCCGTTTAAATCTCAATTCCGGGGACATATGGAATGTCGACGAGACAGGGATTACGACTGCTCACGTTCCTAATAAAGTAGTTGCACGGGGAGGCATGTGAGAATTAGGCATGGTGACTTTAGCTGAGAGAGGAACATTGGTCACGGTTCCGGTTGCACTGTTTTTGGTATTTCCTCGCGTAAACTATAAAGATTATTTTATTCGCGGTGGATCACTCGGATCATTTGGTGATAGCAAAAAATCAGGTTGGATGAAAGAAGAAAACTTCATTACATTCGAAAAACATATTGTTCAATATGTGAAGCCATCTAAAGAAAAGCCTGTTCTTGTTAGATAACCATAATTCGCACCTGGCGATTGAAGTCCTTGATTATTTTAGGAGCAATGGCATAACTGTCACGAAACTCACCGGCCAATATATCTGAATATGACCTTAAAAGCTCGAATATCCGACGAGAACATTTGTGGCCCATGCCGCGCGAGATCGCCGTTGCTCGGCGCTGTCTCATCGATTATACAGAAACAGAATTTGTCTATTTTTCATCGTATCAAGATGAAAGTGACACCAATGGATTCCTGGCATTCTCCCGATTAAATTGACAGAAAATAATTTAAATTGGACTATTTTTAACGAAACAGACTTTCAAATCTGCAAACAAATTTTCACGTAACTTCCTTATCCCCTTGGCACACCAGTTCAAAGCCGACGGGCGCGGCCAAACCAACACCAGAGGTGAGGCACGCGTCGAGTCATTTTACGGTTTGGCTCAGCGGCCGAAGGTGTTGTCAATCGCACACGTCGTAGCCCCGGTACGCAGTGTAACAAAGTTGCCGGGAACTTTGCTGACGGGACGTATAATGTGTAAATACATGTGTAAGGTACAACTGGTTGAATTGTGTAAGATGTTTAATAATTAATTACGAACGATTCATCGATGAACAAGAATGATTTATTATATTGAAGTCTCGAAAGATATCATACAGTTGAAGATTATTAATTTTCTGTAAATTTTTTCAACACGTTTATAATTTAACATACGTTTTAATCAGAAATTGAAATATAATGTTATTGATTTGTTTTTCAATATAATAAGACTTCAATATAATAAATCATTATATAATAAAACATGTTGGTACATGTAATGAAACTTTACATTGTTTGCACTCCCACGTTGTTTCACGACGCTCTTTATGTCTCGTACAAACTTTACAGGATCTTGATGGCTTTGATTTCGATGGTGTTGGGTCTATATGCTTGGGAAAATGACCCCAATGTTGCGCGTGCAGTCTCTGTGGCAAATCTCCGCTCGATAATCGTCCTCGTTGTTTATAGTCTGGTAACGGTATAGTTTTCAGTAATGATTCGGCTATTTCAAGTCTATATGCAGAGTATTTCTGTTTCTGTTCAGAATTTATTTTGTTGAACAAAATGTAGGAGTTAAACAATGCAATATCAAACAGGTAAAAGAAAATTTATCGGTATCCTTTCGCATATTTTCTCATAACAGGGAAGCACGCTAGCAGTTGGTCTTGCCGATCAATTCCAATCATTCCTTTGTTGTACTCAATGACACATTTTGGTTTCCAAGTAGGATTCCATTTATTTGTGCGTGGTTTAGTCATTTCTACTGTTTCGTGCTTTGTAGAAATAATATGAACATCTCGTTTATCTGTCCATTTTATTGCCAGTATTCCATTGCAGCTTCTCATTTTCCATTCTCCCTGTTTTAATTTTGCTTTACCAACAGCGTTTGGCATATTCTTTCTGTTCGAACGTACTGTCCCAACGGCATTAGTTTTACTGTTAACTAAAGTTATAAACAGTTTTGGTGAAGAGTACCAATTGTCTAAGTATAAAGTATATCCTTTATGTAACACTGACTGTGCTAGCTCTTTCACAACATTTTCAGATGCACTGTCATTACGATTTATTTTATCACGACCTGTATATACTTTAAAATCATAGCAAAAACCCGATTTTGACTCACACAATTTATAAAATTTAATACCGAATCTTGCCCTTTTCGATGGATTAAATTGTTTATAAGATAAGCGTCCCTTATATTTCATTAGCGATTCATCGATAGCAATGTCCTGCTGCATTGTATACACTTCTTTAAATTTTTGATTAAAATAATTTATCACAGGTCTTATTTTGCATAATTTATCTGTAGTGTTACTCGTATTGTTATTTGCAAAATGCAAACATCTAGTTATTTGCACAAATCTTTTCAATGGCATCGTTCTTCTGAATATTGGCGTTTCTATAATGCCACTCTTAGACCAATTCATTTGAATTTTTGGTTTTTTAACTTGAGCCATTATTATACATAATGCAAAATATATTTTTATTTCACCACAATCTACGGGAAACCAAGTTTTGTCTATTATTCGTCTTTTATTTTTATTGTTTCTTATTTGTTGTGCGTAACGATTCGTCTCCGTTACAATATTTCCCCAAAACATATTACCAAATATTATATTAAAAATTTCTAATTCTGTTTTGTTTGCTCCTAACTGATATAAAGTTGCCAGTTTTATGCCAGGAGTCTCCGTATAATTCCAGATTTTTGGTTTATTATTGTTTTCTTTCCAAATCCATCGCTCTGATTGTTGATGATATGTATCGTTCATGTGTTCTTCATCATCGGTATCATCTTCAATAATCAGTCGCTTACAACGTTTTCGTATAGGAAATACAATATCACTACTGTCAGTATCACAATCAAAATATCTATCAAATCATTATTTGCACTGTTAGCACAACTTTTACTGTTCTTATCAACGCTCAATTTTCTTTTTGCAGGCATATTTATGAGTATTTTCCTATAACATCTGTGGTAGTGCGACTGCGGCCAGGAATAACACGCAACTAAAATGAAACGACTTCGGCGAAAAGTTCAGTCGTAGTCGCGGATTCCCCGCAAGGCGTATCCCTACCTCTTACTGCTTACGTTGCGCCTGATCGCCGTACCACGGGTCGCACCCGTGCCTTCCACCTTTGGCCCGATCCCGCTACCACGGGTCCCACCCGTGCTTTCCATCTCTGGCCCAATTCCGCTACCACGGGTCCCACCCGTGCTTTTCATCTTTGGCCCGATCCCGCTACCACGGGTCTCACACGTTGTTGTATGCCAAAGGGTTAATTATGGTCCGAATTATATCATTTTTGGGGGCTAATTTGATCGAGAAATCATGAGGAACCGATTAACGTCACTTTCGCGAAGATTTGATTAGAAATGCAGAAGTGCAGATTTGTCACTGCTTAGTGCGCAACATTGTATGGCCCCGTTGGTTTGGAGAGTCGCATGATTGCCAGCGTGAAGGACAAGCAGGGACTTTCCATGGTGGAGGAAAGACAGCCTTCTATAGAACTCAAATCGAGAAAGATTTTGCTGACAAACTTTATATTCACGTCAAATTTTAATTGTAAAATTTAGACGACGAATTATTGTTGAATTTCGCCAGTTCTTAAATATGCATCACCTGTTTTGGAATTCCTGATCCCAGAGTTTCATGCATGTAACCATTGAAATGTTGCTTCAAGTCATCGGGCAATTGCATTGCTTCTTCTCGTACATACATATATATCTGTTCGCGAGTAGGTGTCACGAATGACGCGAATTTGGTTTCCCAAATAAATTCACCCTTATCAGGGCCCTCGCCCGAACCACTTGACAAGGAGACTGAACGACGTAAACCGAGTGCGAGTGAAATTGTGCACCAGCGAGAGACCCTCGGTCGACGGCGACTTGAGTCATCCAGTACTGAATATGAAAATGTTCATATTTCTCATTACACCTTGATAAGACTGTTACCACCGATGGATTGGTGAGTTTATGTCCATGAAAATGAGTCGAGACGAGAAGCAATTCGGTCTATTTATTCTTATGAATACATGATTAGGACACACACTACGTTCATTAAAAATGGATCGAATTACTCCATGTTTGGCATCATTTTCATCGAGAAACCCTAAAAACTCCATTGGTAATACATTCATCAACACTTATCAAAAACATGACCATTTTATCTGGCCCTTCGGATTTATTGCTCTCGGCTGTCAACGGGTGGTCTACTGGGGCCCGAAGGTCTTCACTCGCAGCGAGAAAGTTAAACAGTGGGGTGGGTAGTTCTTTCCCGATAATCTGAACCCAACCATTTACATGTGCAGCTTCATGTTGTACGTCAAAAAGTATTCTTTTAACACGTTGACTATCGACCACACCGATCGGTGTCATCTGCCTTCTATGTCCAACGCCGATTACACCGATCGGAGCGATCGACAGTCAACGTGTTAATTGCAATTAGTAGGGTAAATGATACAGTAGTTGACCACCCAAGAGCTTCAGTTTAGGTAAACGCTATGGAATAAGTAACTTGAATTTTATAAGTGAAATTTTATTATACCAGGCGGAAAGAAAAGCATCGAAGATGATTATAACACCAAAGAAACTTTGAAAAAATCAGTAGTTTCGATGTTATGCTATTATAAAGAAATATAACTGAAAAGTATAGTTATTGACCGGTCGTGGCATAGTTGTTGACTAGTCTAGGTACAGTTGTTGACCACTTACTGAATATAAAGGAAAATGGCATATTTTTTACTGTAAAATCATTTTTATTAAATGCACTTGTCACCACATCAAAATCAAAGACATATTGTCTTGGGGCAGGGTAAATTTCATGTGCACCGTTCACGACGTATGCAGTGCACTTTGCCACGGTCTCATTGGCTTCTCATTCGCTTTTTTATTCTTAAATTTCTCTCTCACCTGCTCTTTCTTTTTTTTCTTCTTCTTCTTCTTCTTCTCTTTGCATCTCTTAGCCTCTTTCTTTTTCTACTTTTGCTTTTCTTTTTTCTTTCAGCAAGCGCCTTTGACCTCCGAATTATCGTACCCACCCACAGTGGGGCATTTCGGGTCGCAAAGCGGCACTAAGTTCTTTTACAAAGATATCGTCAAACTCCAAATTTTTTTTACAGGTAGTTGATTGCATATTTAGGTGATAATGTAGCATGATTGTTTTTCACATTCATTAATTTTTAACGTAACTACACGGTTTTGAAGAGGAAAACCACGAAACTCTTCAGAACTTGTATTGTTATTTATAGTTTCGGTGTTTGCTTAATTCAACTAACTTTTGGTGGGATTAAGTGTTGAGGTATGTATTTGAAGTGTGCCAAATTTGATTTTGATAACTCTGATATTTTTGGAAATATACCTTACTGAATTTCCCAATTTTCATTGTTTATTTTGAACGGGAGTTCAGTGAAGTTCAGTGTTCGGGTGCCAACTTTGAGCGATTATAGCGAAGGGTGGGGGGTGCCTTTGTTTAATAAAAATTATTTTAATACTTTCAAACAGTGATCTTTCATTTGCAATAAACCCCATCTATCTAGCTTTTCAGTTTCAGATAGAAAAAATTCATACAGACTGCTTAATTTGCAGGCCGAAAACGTACTATGCCCTCTTAAATACACAAATTTTATTAATTTTTCTGTATCAATAGGACCACAAGTATACGTACTAACTGAATTAGATGAAAAATGTAACGATAAATATATGATTTCAGTCAGAAAATGTTTTGTGCCGCGTTTTGACCCGAAATGCCCCACTGTGCGACCTCCGGACCAATGAAAAATCAGAAGTCATCGAAGGTGCATCCCCGAAACCGCATAAAAGCAGGGCACATTGCACCGTGCCTCCAAAGATCTAAATCAATTCTCATCGCGGTCTTTCAGCATGAAAATTACGAGTGGTCAATAACTGCATTACTGTGTATTCGTCGAATCAGTTATTGAACACCCCCCAAAACACAGCATAATCATGTTCTACACGACTGGACGTATGACGAATGTGAACATTGGGCCCTTGTCACCTATTGTGATCACCGGCATTCACGGCAAACAAAATTGAACAATGATTATACAGTCATTAAACAAGTCGCCGCTCTAAAGATGCCCGCTAAGCCCTTACCTTCTTTGAGAGTTGAAATTACACGTTTTCCTTTCTGACGATCTCACGGCGCAATGCTTGTACTGAAATCATCGATTCGTGGTTGAACGAAAGGTAGAACTGTCTTTTCTGATCAAAGTGCATCATTGATGCGGAAGCGCGCATGTTCATTACACTATGGCGGCAGAAATTTGAAGTGGTCAACTACTGTACCCTGGTTAATAACTGTATCGTTTACCCTAATTCAGTTTGTAAGTGCAATTAAATTAGGTGTCTTTAAAATCATACACAGTTCATTAATTTTAACTAATTGACCAATTCATTTATTTTTGAATTCATTAATGCAATGCTCTGGTGAAGAACTTCGTAATACGTAGCTAATATTCTAGGCCCTAGAATCTACGGTGTTGTCAATGTGCAGTTGGAACGTGTGCCACTTCATAGTCATATTATCATTTCTTAGCATTTATATGGGGTGATTCTCTAGCTAGAGTCGTCAAACGCGATGCTCGCCAATAATCATGTGTCTCGCTGAGTTTCATGGGCTTCGACGCTCAAAACCAGCGGGGCCATACAATGTTGCGCACTAAGCAGTGACGAATCTGAAGTATTGCAATTTCTAATCAGATCTTAGCGAAAGTGACGTCAATCGATTTCTTATGGTTTCTCGATCAAATTGGACCCAAAAATGATATAATTCGGACCATTATTAAAGAAATTACGTGAAAATTTATTTGTAGAATTGAAAGCCCGTTTCGTTTACAACTAAAAATAGTCCGATTTAAATTATTTCCTGTTAATTTAATCGGCAGAATGCCAGGAATTCATTGGTGCCACTTTCATATTGATACGATGAAAAATAAACAAATTCTGTTTCTGTATAATGGATGGCAACATCGCAATAGCACCGGCGAGTGCATTAGCGCATACGAAAAGCTATCAAATAAGCAATTGCAAGTAAAGTCACTATTGCACCAACACAATTTTATATACCATGTTTGTTCAATAATTGCTTTGTGCATAGGACGTTTAATTATCTTATAATAAGTGTATAACTTTCAGCATAGTGAAATAATTATAGTGAAATAATTTTTATTACAATTTATATACGTAGGTAGGAACCTGTATAACCGGGGTTGTGTAATGCGCAATTACTTCGCAATTTAATTTATTTTGACATCCCCTCAACTATTTTTTCTTTTCACTTATAATTCCGCACTGCCAACACAGCATATTGTAGCATAAGCACATTTCAAGTAATTAAAATGTACCTACAATAAATTTTCTACGTTTGTACTACCAGCAAACTTTCCGTTTAAATTTTTACAAGTACAACGCAACAGCTGAGAATTTCTTTCCACATTCAGAATAGAATATGGATGTACCAAACAGCTTCCTCTCTTTTTCACAAGGCAGCCGCATATCTATCGGTATTATCATTTTTGTGCAGAAAAATACTGCTGTCATACCGATCTGCCAAATCGGCGAGGTCGCGTGACGTGTCTACCCCCTTAAATACTGCTTATTCGTGAAAAGTAATTGCCGGGGACCCGAGAGCAAAATTTCCTGACGCTCATTTTTCGAACATGAGGGGCGGAGTTTTAAAACGTTGTGGCGTCAAAAATCAGGAAAGTTCTAAAAAGTACCAAAAGGTGCTTTTTTTAAAAGTCCACTCGAAGATGAAAAATATTTAACATACAAAATTAGTACAAATTCTTAGCAGTGTAAAAAAATTACTCGGCAGTTGTGAAGGTGAAGCAAATGAAAAGCATAAGCATTCCACTAATGGCACGTGTTTGAAAAGATGCACCGAAATTTGAAAAAAATTGTAGTGTCACTCTTGACAACAAATTGGTAAATTCAGCAAATGTTATGGGTAAAATTAAAACCTACATTCCCGTATTAACATTATAGGATACAAGAATTTGTGGCTCAAACACTTCAGATTCTTGACTTTTGTCCATT
Organism: Andrena haemorrhoa; assembly: GCA_910592295.1. NCBI lineage: Eukaryota > Metazoa > Arthropoda > Insecta > Hymenoptera > Andrenidae > Andrena > Andrena haemorrhoa. The sequence goes on from OU342942.1 coordinate 24,871,335, forward strand.
ACGATTACGCGAAACACTGTCCCCAGCCATATACAATCTGCTCCATTTTAACCCCTCTGCAAAAATGGATGCATTTCGGGTATTCTTTTCCCTTCGATCATTGTTTAAACATATTTAAATGTTCATAATGCAGTAATAACTTATATTGTTGTATTCGCGAGGGTTCATACAATAATTTGGCGGACCAAGCAACCGAATAACTATTACTGTTTGAACTCAAAAGATGTCCAAAGTTGAAAATTTACATTCCTTTTTCAAAACTGAATTTCTCAAAAACACAGGCTGATGGCGACAAACGGTTTGCGAATTCGTGTTCAGCGCACAAAAATCTATGTACAAGAAATGGCTATTGAGTGTCACAGATCAAACAGGCTGTTGAATCTGCTCCGGAATTAATGAAATATGTTCCTCCTTCTCTACAACAGCGTTACGTCTCAAAATAGAAACACATAGATACTCCGCTTCGTGATAATATATAAAACACTATTTTCTGATGGTCAACTGTGAAATATGCAAATTTTATGAAAATTTAAAGAACTCGTGAAACTTGGTCAAAAATTAAAAACTTTGACCCCGTTTGGGCCTGGTAAAATATTGATCGATTTAAAAAAAAAATTCCTCCATTTGTGTTCCTCGGACGCAACTTTTCCGCACTAAGCTGTTTCGAGTTTCAAAAATTTGATTTTTTCGACACACCCTACTCTACAGACTCACAGTAATATTGTAATCAATTCACTGTTATCACTGTCATATCTGTTCATCGTTATTCTAGTTGGTTCAAAATACTTCAGCTCATTGTTTTCCATTACATCAGCATTCAATTTAGTAGCCCTACTTCCGTAAAACGATTAGGCCATCCGTGTAATTCCCGGTGTCGGTAAGGTCTGTAGCGGAGACTTACATCCTCCGTGGACTCGACATCAGAGATTGGCTCTTATCGAGGTTACGCGCGAGCATCTACCGTGTTATTTTCTTTTCATAATATATAAACTTTATTATTCCCCTAGGGGTTATAATCTTCCAATACATATACACTTACATCTATCTTAACCTATTCCTTATCCTCCTATTTATTACTAATCTTAATCCTAGGACCCCGCTTCCACTCGCCGCCCTTTCGTTCTCAATTCCTCATTCACCCCTCCTCTCTTCCCTCTTCTCACACACATCCCTCTCTCCGTTTCCATGACTCCTCCCCCAGCTGCACACCCTGCACCTCCATTTTTCCTCTTCCTCCCAACACCTCCCCCCTCTCATTGCATTACCTAACCTAAACCTGGCCACCCTTTGCCACCTGCTCTCCCCCATCCCTTTTTAGGTACCCCGGCACTCCCGGTCCCTTTACCCTCCCGTACCACTTATTGTACGTTGACTGCTGGATCCTCCTCCTGCAGCTTTCTCTCCCTGCTCACTATCTCCTCCCCTCTTATCTCCCCCTCCCCCACCCTCTTTCTACCTCCTCCACTGTCCACCCCCTTTCCCTGAAGAACTGCTCCCTTTCCTTTTCCCATTCCTCTAACACCTTTCCCCTCTTAAATCTCCCCTTCATCTCCTCCCAACACACCCTCGCCAGCTCCCCACCCCGCCCCTCCTCCAATTTCCTCTCAAACTCCCACGCCCTCATCCCTGCCCTACCCCTCAACAACCCCCTCTGCAGCTCCTCCCTGACCATGTATCCCGGCGTATTCCATTCAACCCCCAACACCCACTTCAAGTACATATCTTGCATCGCCTCCACTTTCTCCCTCTCCCTCCACCCCCACACCTCCACCCCATAACCCACCACCGCCCACACCAACCTGTCAAATAACCAAATCCTTCTTCCCCAATCCTTTCCGAATAATCTTTTTCCCATCCCCCACACCTTTCAGATTATCGCTGCCCCCTTCCTCACTCTCTCCTCAACGTGTTCTTCCTGCCCCCATTCCCCATCACCGTATAACCCAGGTACTTATAACTCCTCACCTCTTCCAGCATTTTACCCTTCCATCTCCAGGTCATTTTCTTCCATCTCCCCCTACCCCTCCTACACCTCATTATCTTCGTCTTCTCCACATTTACCTGCAGTCGCTTCCCGTCAACGTATCTCTCCAACTTCCCTATCATTCCTCTCATCCCCTCCTCGTCCTTCGCTAGCATAGCCACATCATCTGCGTACGCTAGCGTGTATATTTTTCTACCCCCACCTTTAACCCCCCACCCTCCCCTCTCGAGTTCCTCATCCATATCTACAATCAACAGAGTGAAGAGATGTGGGCTCAGCGGGCACCCTTGCCTCACCCCCTTGCGGTCCAAAACCTCTCCCCCTCCTCGTCCCCCACGCTTACCCTGCAAAACGTTTCCTTCAACACTTCCCCGCAACTCTCCACCAGCCTTACCCCCCCCCTCAACGCTTTCATCAACACCCCCCTGGCCACCGAATCAAACGTGGCCTTCATGTCCACAAACAGGACCACCATATTCCCCCCCTTCCTCGCCACTTGTCTGTTCTCCAGGTAGTTTAGAACATATATATTGTCAACACACCTCACCCCCTCCTAAACCCCATTTGACTCGGTGGCAGCATTCTCCTTCCCTCCACCTCCACTCTTAACCTCTCCGCCAACACAGATGCATACACTGTGTATGCCGTCTGTGTCAGCGTTATTCCCCTGTAGTCTTCCGCTTTATGCCCTGCTCCTTCCTTTAGCACCGGAACCACCACTCCCTCCCTCCACCCTTCCCCCATCCACACCCTGTTACATATTCTCCACAACCATTCCTCTACTTCCGCGCCCCCATATTTCCACACCTCATTTTCAATCCCGTCCCCACCTCCCGCCTTCCCGTCCTTTAGATTCTTCACCACCCTTTTTATTTCTACCCTTCCCAATTCCCCCTCTCCGTTCTCCCCCCTCCCTCTCTCATCCCTCTCCTCACCCTCCACTCCACTCCTCTCAGCAACTCCCTGAAATACTCGTCCCACTCCCTTATTTCTATCCCCTCATTTATCCTCGTTCTCATCTTCCTCCCCCTGTTCACTACGTTCCAGACCTGCCCCTCTGTCCTTACACCCTTCAATTCCTTTTCCCACCTCTCCACTTCCTTTTTCTTTTTCTCCCCACACATCTTCCCATACTCTCTCGTCCTCGCCCTATATGCTCCCCCATCCCCTCCTTCCCTTCTCCACTTCCTCAGCTCCCTCCTCACCTTACTCTTCTCCTCTTTGCACTCCTTATCCCACCATCCCCCTTTCTTTTCCCCCTTCCCCATCTTATCCACCGCCTCATTTATCCTTCCCCTCAGCTCTCTCCACTCCTCGTCAACTCCCCTCTCCCCCACCTCCCCTTTTCCAAAACTGCCCAATTTTTTCTCTCCCCTCTCCTCCCCCTAACCGTTTTTCTACTACCTCCCTCCTCTCTCCCTCGCCGTTTCGCCCAGATCACCACAGGATGGTGATCCGAGTCCACTCGCTCCCCTACCTCTAGCCTTTCCACCTTCTCCCTCGTGTCCTCATTCCCCAGCACATAATCAATTACCGAACTCCCCCTCCCCCCGGTAAATGTCCATTCCCCCTCCTCATCTCTTACCACGCTTCCATTCAGTATCCAACATCCCCTTTCCTCCAGATAGCTGCCCAACTTCCTCCCTTTCCCATTTTCATAATATAATGATTCTGAAATAATAAGTATATGGACGCGACTCATGTACCGCGAATGTACGGGTAACTAGTACGCATACGCACAAGATCAATATACGTTAGATAGCAATATAAAGGGTGGAATAGATTATTGCACTCAACATATAATCTATATACATATAATGGCAGACATATACTTACGAACATGTCTATATAGGGTATTCTAAATTTGCGGAAGTCCGTGCAACATGAAATATCCTGATGCAAAAACACATCGAAAAGGCTTTTCCCGTTTTAGGATTCGAAGCTTCGATCTCGAGATATTAACACTTGAATATTAGCTGTTCGAGCGCACAGGTTAAAGCTGAGTCAGCTGAGCACTGTACAGTAAAGCCAGTGTTACCGAGAAATAACCACGCAGTGGCAAGATGATAAGGGAGGAGGAACACCTACAGCAGTGGCGGCATATGTGTGCGTGAGACGCCACGATGGGAAACGAGCCGAAGCCAGCGCCAAGCCAAGCCAAGCTAGTCAAGCCAAGTGAGGCTACGGCCAACCAGCATCGAGAACCTCTTTCTTGCGTCGGTTAAATTCTGTTGAATAGTGTGACGGTCGTTCCTCCGGGGATAAGGATTGGTGCGAGTAGGCTCAGTCGGTATGCCAGGGTTTAATACAATCCTTATATTATATACTGTTTATTCTCTTGTCATACAGTTTGCTATTATGTACACTATTTACATTCCTTCGTCACTTTCGTCGCGACGAGTGTTCGTGTCGTTCGTTTGGTTTGGCGGTACGCGGCGCGTTTCGCTATCAGAACGGGCTGGAGATCGGACAACGGCCAGGCGGCTCTTGCGTCTCTTGTCGGCGTCGGTAGAGGAAAAGAGACCGGGCAACTTCCAGCGTCTCTCGTCGGAGTCGGGAGAGGAAAAGAGACCGGGCAACTTCCAGGCGTCTCTCGTCGGAGTCGATAGAGGAAAAGAGACCGGGCATTTCCAGGCGTCTCTTGTCGGAGTCGGTAGAGGGAAAGAGACCGGGTAGCTTCCAGGCGTCTCTTGTCGGAGTCGGTAGAGGGAAAGAGACCGGGCAGCTTCCAGGCGTCTCTTGTCGGAGTCGGTAGAGGGAAAGAGACCGGGCAACTTCCAGGCGTCTCTATCGGAGTCGGTAGAGGGAAAGAGACCGGGCAACTTCCTGGCGTCTCTTGTTGGAATCGGTAGAAGGAAAGAGACCGGGCAACTTCCAGGCGTCTCTTGTCGGAGTCGGTAGAGGGAAAGAGACCGGGCAACTTCCAGGCGTCTCTGTCGGAGTCGGTAGAGGGAAAGAGACCGGGCAACTTCCTGGCGTCTCCTGTTAGAATCGGTAGAAGGAAAGAGACCGGGCAACTTCCAGGCGTCTCTTGTCGGAGTCGGTAGAAGGAAAGAGAGGACTAACGGCGATCGCTGATCGGCGCGGATATACGGAGATCTCCAGTGATTGCCCCGGGCAACATCCAGATAGGCGTACTGGTAGTGGGGTTCCGTAACCCCCACTTGACTGTCTTGCCTTCGCGGCACGAGGGCTTATGTCCCGCTTCTCGGAAATTCGTAGCTGCGAGAAATCGACGCGATCTAGCGGCGCAGTGGGGAGTGAGCGTCATCGCTCTGACGCGTCGTGACGTGAGGCCGGCGTGGTTCGGTTCCGCTCGGCACGGATCGGTCGCGGTCGCCCGGGCGCTCGGCCTCTCGCTCACTCCCGGTCGTACCCCTGCGCGCTCGATCCCTCGCAGATGGGACGCTACGTCACAATAGTGTGATCAATACTACGACGATTTATTTCTATTATTCCTTAGTTTTATTCTTCCTTAAATTTGCTGAAACATTCATATCCAAGAGATCCTATAAATGTTCTATGGGCTTAAGATCTGGGCTCTGGGCTGGCCATGGTAACAACTCAATTCCGTTTTTCCAAAAAAAGCATTTGCAATTCTGGAAGTATGCTTTGAATCAGGATAGTGTCGCAGAATAAACGCTCCTTCGAGTTCAAAATTCTGTACAAATGGTTCTAAATTTGCTTCTAAAATATTGACAAAGTATCGTCAATAGAATGTAAATTACCACACTCAGAACTCAAGAAATAAACGAATTTATAACAACTTTCCTCTGAATAAGACGATCCTGTCGTATAGTACCCTCACGTGGTCTTCCTGATTGTACCATATTCTTAAGAGCTCCCGTATTTTCAACACGTTTTAGAATCTTCTAATCGCTTTCTGCAATATTGTTACAGCCAGAAGTCATTTTCCGCGGCGTATTTCCCTTCATCCACCTATTGAAGTCTGCGATATTTCTGCGGGAGTGAGTTCACGGGTCTTTGGCATTCTAGAGATGTATTTGAACTGAAATCATTTTATTCTTAAATTTTTGTATGAAAAAATATTCCACGAATAATTTAGAGCTTTCATACGTTCATACTTGTAATCATTTCAAATTATTAGTTAATATTTACTGCGGTAATTATTTAGAAGTTTTCCATCCTCACCGATTTCAATGATTTTTGGATATGTTATCAAGATAAAGATTCTGAACAACTTTTTTCGATACATGTTGAATTGAATCGCCGAACACTGTGCTGCTACGAACACGTTCGTATAGGTAAAATACAATGTCGACCTTCATTGATTTGCGAAAAACTTCTGTTGATTTATTCCGACGCACCGCATTCCACTTTCCAACTTGTCCCGAGTATTAGTATTGGTTGGGGCTAGATCAGTGCGGGGGGGGGGGGGGGGAGTGCTCGCCCGCTCGCGTGCGTAAAATGCATGATAGCGAACCGATATAAGTCGGGGTGTTGACGGGCATCCGCAAGTTTCTGGTTCAAATCTCTAAACTCACATTAGTTCGCTATTGTGCTTTACGCTCCCGCACTAATCTAGCCCCAACCAATACTAATACTCGGGACAAGTCGAAAGGTGGAATACGTTGCGTGGGAATAAGTCAAAAGAAGTTTTTCGCAAATATCTTGGAAACCAAGATTAGCTTCACCATTTGTTTCGCCATTTGTTTTGTCTGCAAGTGTAGCTATTTAAATCAGCGCTGTCCAGTGTAGGGGCCCCTCACGCGCCTGCTTCCCCTTCCATTCTTTCTTTCTCGCAGCGTGCCTTCCGTTGTCAAGGAGACCGCGCGACGCTACGATGCACAGTGGGACAGATCGCGAATCTAGGTGGAAAAAAATAAGTAATGGCCAATTTTTATACTTTTCAGTTTGAAAAAGACGAGCAATATATTTTTGATGAATACTGAAGTATATATACATATTGTTATTGTTTCAAACGCGTGTTAATAAATTTTCACATAACAGTTTAATTAATAAATTAAAGATAGAGGGTTATAACTCGTACGATGAGCTGGCACTAGAATCCGAGTCTTCTGAAAGTCTATTAAAACTATCGTCATTTTGATTAGAATAGGGATCGTTTGAAATTTCTAGTCCTTTCAGCAAATGCAATGTACCTTTTGGAATAGCTTCCTTCTTTTTATATGGTAATTCCCTGAAAGTATTAATAAGCGGATCTGAAGAAAGTAGTAACGCGTTTAATATGTCCCTATTTGTAAGAACCCTTGACATTTTTCTTGTGTGGCATTCTCTGTATCGCTTACAGTCTTTATTGCGGGCTTCTTGAGCCTCCTCTGATAACATCCCTATTGGCAGTAGACATGACTTTATAACATCTACACTGTGTGTCAGTATTTTGTGTACAGTCACAGGCATAAAATACCACGAATACAAATTTAAATATATAATTCTGGTTTCAGTTACATATTTCTCAAATTGTGGTATATCGATTTCGTAACCTGATGCTAATGCGCTAAGGATGTAAAAAAAGCACTCAAGAAGCCCGCTATGTATTCCCGTAATTGCAGCGCTTTTTTCATGGTTTTTGAAGAACCTCCTCGCAGTATTTCCATCACTTGTGGAGCCAGACCCCGGTTTTGGTCTATCAACGATCAAGCCCATTTCACTTTTGAAACGTAATTGTATAAGCTTCTTGCGTTCTTGTACTTCAGATTTTTGTTCGGTTGTTTTAATTGCCCACTTTTTTACCGGCAACCTGTAACTAATATGCAAGAAGCATTCAAAACAGCGAATCCAGGCATGAAGCGTTGATAGACCAAAACCATAATGTTCTTCCTTGGCATGGAATGATTCGGGAATATCGTTCATAGTTTTCGGGGTGGCTCCACAAATGTAGCACTTTTGGGTGGATTTAGTGTTTGTCAATGAATTGCACACTTTCCCATCAACCATGGTCAATAGCAATTTATGGTAAATAGTAATATCGTTATTCCTAAATGTCATTTTAGTTGGAATAAGCTGGTCTATTTCATTTTGAAGGTGGGTGGTTTCTGTATGTGTTAATTCAATGCTCTCTTTGGAAAATATAAATTTAATTGGCCTGCAATAACGGGTGGACGAAGGCTTAGAGTTATACCACACTAATCTGGTATGGTCGTTCAATGGGCATAATTTCAACGGACAAACGAGAACATAAATAGACTTCCGTCACTATCTGCATTATTACTGAATTTTTGTTTATAATTACTGTATCCGGAACTACCGTCACATCCCCATTTACTAATCAAAATGTAAGTTTTATCAGTAGGCATGTATTGATCTAATACATCAGCTTGAGCAGTCAAGAGTCGTTTTACAGTAATAGCCAGTAAACTTTGCAGATTAATACATGCTCTTGTTTCTGAAATCGTAATAAATCGTTCTTCCGGAAAACAAGTGCGTTTGGCTTGCTGGACTGCATAATAAGACGGGTATATGTCATGTCCAACACTCAAAGCCCGTTTGCGGGTGAGACTATATGAATGTTTAGTCAGCTTGCAATCGATAAAATACGCTAGAGCTTCCTCAGATTCAAGAGCTCGTTGTTGAGTTTTACCGATATCAAATTTCACTTTTTTCATCCTTGTACCTACTTCAGCTGACTCTGAAGATACTTCCTTAATAATTGCTGCTGCATCCCGTTTCCCTGCTGCTCGCACAATTGTTTCAGCTGCAAAGATTACTTCTTCGTAGCTTCTTTGTATAATGTCTTCAACCTATGCCTTTTTAGATTTGGCAGAACATTCCAAGAAAGTCTTCCTTGGACGACCGCGACCATTGGAAGTACTTGGCTCTTGAGTTTCTGGCATTAAGCCAATCCATATATTTATTTTCAAAAAATTGTCGATTTCTACCACATTTACTCCAGCGTTTGTCGATGTGCTTTGCAAATGTTCGAATTTGCTGCTTTAACTTTTTTTCAGAAGCTTCTGTCAGATTTTTGATTTGTATCTTTTCCATTATACACTGAAATATCTCATCTGGATTATGACAATATTGAATCCAATATTGGAAAAAGCTCTTTCTTGTTAGCATTTCGGTGTCTGCCGATGCTCCTAATTCAGCTATCGATCTAAAAGTTTTGCATTCAGAATTACCCATTATAATTGACATTACTATGAACCTTCATTAATATATTTTATATGCATTCAGCTGACAAATTATAATATGTACAGTTTATTTAAGAAAGTATTCTTACCTGTTGAAATGACAACTGCGCGTGGTGTTAATATTCAAATACTTTCTTCTTTTCAAAGTCTTTTCAAACACGTAATAATAACAAGTAAACTAGCACTAACACTAACAATAATAATAATAAATGTAAATATATACACAAGTATGAAACTATCGAAGAATATACAGAGTTTGTTCACTATTGAATTGTTGATTATTTGAGATGTATGCTGTCTGGGAGCATTGAAGCTAATAAGTTCGTTTGTTTACCAAGCGTCCCGATATTCATTTGCAAGGGCGCTACGCAACAATCCAATGCAACTGTTTCTAACAAATAGTAACGTCACGAAGCACGCTGGAGCGTATGAAACTGTTACGTGAGGGCGTTAAATTTTAAGCGACCGAGCGGTTGAGTCTAATTTTTCTCACGCAACGCTTAACGAATTAAAGATTTTAGCAATTTGTACGTATTACGCGAAAATTCAGGATTATTTGGGAGTAGTCCCGTCTGGATGTGGTACTTTGAGACTGGTTCGAAACAAAATGAGACAATATTTAAGTAAATATTACCATGTATTACAAAAATAAGCAAAAATAGGAGAATTTGAAGGTGGTAAAATTGAGGAATTTACATGGGTTTTTCGGAGAGTCGTAGATGACTCACGAATATAAAAACACGGGGTGAACTATACTGATCGGTGTTCAATTAGACGCAAAACATTTTATGGACGACAATTGATCGTGGGAAATCCCGCAACTCATTATGTGAGTTGGATCAATGTTCGCGCGGTTGTGTGATACTACAGATTCTAGATAAATAGTTTCGAAGAAAATAGAGTGATCGGCGCTTTATAATAATCGAATTCGATACAATTCACAAATGCGGTACGCGCGAAAAGGAATTAGACAAATTATCGAGGGAAAACCCACAACTCATTAGATAGTTGGATTATTTGTCTATTCCATAGGATGACATAGTAAAAATCACTCACCGATTTTACACGAAGATTGTTAGGGTTTGAATGGCTTACTCTCACTCTGTGTGACCTACCTCTCCCTCTCCCTCTCCCTCTCCCTCTCCCTCTCCCTCTCCCTCTCCCTCTCCCTCTCCCTCTCCCTCTCCCTCTCCCTCTCCCTCTCCCTCTCCCTCTCCCTCTCCCTCTCCCTCTCCCTCTCCCTCTCCCTCTCCCTCTCCCTCTCCCTCTCCCTCTCCCTCTCCCTCTCCCTCTCCCCCTCCCTCTCCCCCTCTCCCTCTCTCTCCCTCTCTCTCTCTCTCTCCCTCTCCCTCTCCCTCTCTCTCTCTCCCTCTCCCTCTCTCTCTCCCTCTCCCTCTCCCTCTCCCTCTCCCTCTCCCTCTCTCCCTCTCCCTCTCCCTCTCTCTCTCTCCCTCTCCCTCTCTCTCTCTCTCTCTCTCTCTCTCTCTCTCTCTGAGAGTGGACGTGGTGAACATTGCTCCGTAAATGTAGTGTATTTTATGTGGTAAAAGTGTGACAGAAAATTACAATAAGTGTTGTGACTATAGAACTATAGGCAAGGATCAAATATACAAGTTACCGGTCCGGAAGGTGTTGATTCTTGGATGTTAAATCAATGTATTTAGTGTGGAAGGAAAGTTGTCACGCGACAGGCGGACATTAGCATCGACGTGGCACGCAGCAGTGTCGCGGTATTGGGCACCTGTGATAATATCGGCGGCAGCCGATAATTATCGAAATGGAAGATGAAGATGTCGAATATCGATGTTCAGCATGTAAAAAGGCAATAAGAAATCAGGTCGTGACATGTAAATCGTGCGTTAAACTCTTTTACCACCCTGGCTGTGTGAGTAAGCATAAAATTTATGATCGAAACAATGAGTATGTGGTATGTCCCGGCCCGTTTGAGAAATTCATAGTGGAAAGTGAAAAAGTACCGTCACTGACTGAAGGCAGCAGAGATAGATTGGGATCCACAGGATCCATAAGGGGACCTAAAGATATCGATGCAAAAATAGATTGGCTGGTAAGAACTGTTAAAGAAATGAAAGACGTAGCAGCAGGAAAGAGTGAAATAAAAATGATGATCAAGGAGATTGTGCATAAGGAAGTGGAGCACATCAAGCGTGACCTGGATGACTTGCGTAAAATGATACAGAAAGGAATGCATAGTCCAATGGAAGGGGGACACGAGAGTTACAGCGAAACAGTAAAGAAGAAGAAGGAAAATATTATTATCATCAAGCCAAAAAATCAGCAGGAAAGCGAAACCACTAAGAAAGTAATAAAAGAAAAAGTGGATATAAAGAAGATGCCAATGGGTATAACAAGGCTGAGAAAAGGAAGGGAAGGAACGGTAATCCTAGGTTGTGAAACGGAAGAAGAAATGGTAAATTTAAAAGTTACAATGCAATCCAAGCTTGGTGGAAATTACAATATCACGGAATCGGTGCAGACGAAGCCGAAAATAAAAATTATAAATATCGATGGAGAAGAAATGGAATTGGGGGATGAGGAGTTAATACATACAATCGGCAAACAAAATAACATGGAAGGATCCCATATAAGAATAATAAAAAGAATACTGCAGAAGAAAGGTCAAGAGAAGAGCCAACCGAAAAGTAAGGAAAATGGAGCTATAATAATCGAAGTAGATGAAGAAACACATGACTTGATAATAAAGAAAGAAAAATTAAATATAGGGTGGAAAAAATGTCTGGCCTTCAGGCACTACAGTGTTAAAAGATGTTTTAAATGCTGGGGATTTTACCACATTGCGAAAAACTGTACCAGAGATGAAACATGTCATAAATGTGCAGGAAAACACCAGACGACCGAATGCACAGCGAAGGAAAATAAATGTGTTAATTGTGTGTTTAAAAATAAGACATACAATCTAAAATTAAATGATGAACATGATGCTCTTAACCCGGAGTGTCCGTCATATAAAAGAGCTATCGAGGAGGAGAAGAGGAGAGCTGGATGGGATGGCACGAAGAAATAGCAGCAACAGAAGATAGAGGAACAAATAATATATACAAATGCCCAAAGTTTGATGGCACATAAAGATGAAATACAGCATCATGTTATGAAGAAAATAAATCCTGTGATCGTAGCGTTATCAGAGACTAGACTAATTCCTGACATCGAGGATAGTGAAGTTAGTATACCGGGTTACAATGTTATTAGATGCGATGCGGAAAATAGGAATACCGGGGGGGTTGCTTTGTATATAAGAGAGGAGGTCAACTACGAAATAGTACTACTGAAAAAGATAGATAGGAACTGTTGGGGCGTTGCGATAAAAGTAGAACTTGAATTGTATAAAGGAGTGATAATGGTAGTGTACCACTCACCGAGTGCGTCACATGGCGATTTTATAGGATACCTAGAGGAAGTAGTTGAAGAGCTAACGATAAAAGAAGAGTGCATGTTAGTAGGAGACTTTAATATAGACTGTAGGACGGATTCTTTTTATACAAATAAGCTTTTAGCAACTATGCAGAGTCTAGGCATGAAACAATATGTTAACGAACCCACACGAATCACAAACATTAGTAAAACAATCATAGATCTAATCTTTGCAAATAGGGAAGTAAATGTACAAGTAGTTCATGAACCTAAGATAACGGACCACGCATGGTTAGAAGTAATACTAAATATGAACAAGAATGTAAATAAATATAAAGAATTTAGTGGTAGGGACTACAGTAGTTTTAATGCGGAAGAGTTTACGAAGCTGGTCGAATATAACTTATGTAATAAACAAGATTTAGTATTCCAGCATATAGATGTGAATATAAGAGCGAGGAGACTTATAAATAGTGTGGTAGAGGCGCTAGACATCGCGGCACCCAAGAAAGTCTTTAAAATCCCCAAAATTTGGGAAGGTAAACAATGGTATACGAATGAAATAGAAGAACTAGCAACGTAAGTATAGAAAAGCATTGTACGAGGATACGGAACAAAACTGGAAACAATTCAAACTTAGAAGGAATGAAGTAGTCAAATTGATTAAAAAAAAGAAAAAAGAGTACTATGAAAATGTAATTGACCACAATAAGGATAACCCTACAAGTATGTGGAAAGCTCTAAAAGAAGTCATCAGGGGTAAACCAGGAGGGACAAAAGCATTAGAAAATATAGATTTCGAGATATTGAATAACACTACAGGGTGCAACTTGGCTGATAAATTTAACCTATATTATGTACAGAGTATTAAGGATATAATACAATCTATAAAGGGAAATAACAGTACCACTATAAGCAGGAGAATTATTTATGTCATTGAAAATAAGGGAGAGATGGATAATTTCGAAATGGTTACGGGGGAACAGTTAGGTGAAATTATTAGGGAATTACCAAAAAAAAAGGGTACGGAAGAAGGAATAAGTAGTGATATATTAAAAGCGGTATTTTGTGTAATACGGGAAGAGTTTGTTAGTATAATAAATGAATCACTAAGCGAAGGCTGTTTCCTAGAAGAGTGGAAAACATCTACGATAATTCCAATCCCTAAGGTAGAGAAACCAAGAAGAGCAAGCGAATATAGGCCTATTAATATGCTACCAATATATGAGAAGGTACTTGAGATAGTAGTTAAAAAACAAATTGAAAGGTATTTGGAGAGTAATAATATTATAACGGAACATCAGTCGGGATTTAGGAAAAATTATTCATGTGAAACAGCAGTACAAACAGTCATAGACGAATGGAAATTGATAATTAGCGAAAGAAAAATGGTAGGAGTAGTATTTATGGATCTGAAGCGTGCATTTGAGACAATTGATAGAGATAGGTTATTAGACAAATTGTACCAGTATGGCTTGAAGGGAGAGGTTCTTGAGTGGTTTAGATCGTATCTAACAAACAGAACGCAGCAGGTAAAATGTAATGATGTATGCTCAAAGTTATTGTTTACGGAATATGGAGTGCCACAAGGATCGGTTTTAGGCCCGTTATTATTTATAATATACATAAATGATCTCGTTAAAGTCTGCCCGGAAGACTGTAATATAAAAATGTTCGCAGACGATACCTTAATATATGTAACAGGTGAGAGTTGTATGGAGGTGGAGATGAAAATGAATGTAGCATTTAATGTAGTGGAAGAATGGATGAATATTAACAAACTGAAGATGAACGCAGGGAAAACGAAATATATGATAGTTAGAAGTACAAGAAAGGAGCTAAAAAGTAGTATGGCTGTGAAATGCTTGGATAAAACTGAAATAGAACGGGTGGAAAGGATAAAGTATTTACGCGTAATTATCGATGATAGACTACGATTTACAGACCATTGTGATTATATGCTAAAGAAAATAGGGAAAAAAACAAAGTTTTCTGAATCGAGTGGGAAATTATGTTACAGCATATACTAGATGTGTTATATACAAGACAATCATAGCACCCCATTTTGAGTATTGTGCGACGTTAGTAATTAATATGGGGACAACACAGATAAGTAGGCTACAAAAGGCACAGAACCGCGCCATGAGGGTCATATTGCAATGTGATAGACGAACCAAAGTCGAGAATATGCTGCAAGCGTTGCAGTTTATGGCTGTAAGACAGAGGCTGTACTATAATATGTGTATATTTGTTTTTAAAATTGTAAAAAATATGTTTCCGGAGCAATTAAGGAATAGGCTAAGAATAGTAGGCGACGACAGTGCAATGCAAACAAGACAAGCTGGGAATATTGCAGTAGAATTTCGCAAAACGAGAAGTGCTCAAAAAAGTCTATTTTATGAAGGAGTATTAATGTATAATGCACTACCAGATGAAGTAAAATCCTGTGGGAGTTTAGGTATATTTAAGAGAATGGTGAAGGAATTCGTCACAACAAATGTAAAGTAACATAAATGTACTTGAAAATAGCTGAGAAAGCTAATAAATAATCAATCAATCAATCAATCAATCTCTCTCTCTCTCTCTCTCTCTCTCTCCGGATGTTAACCTCTCGCTCTATCTCTCTCTGTCTCTGTGATTGGACGGGGCCTGCGGTACACGGTGTTGAAACGCAGGACACTTCACACGCTACACCAATGTCGATGCTGATTCTCAGTATATTGTATTTAGATATTAAGCGCAAGAATATAAATAAAGATTTAAAAGGTAGAATTTAAAACAGTGAAAACGCAAATATATATATATAGTCTCTATGGGGGCTGAGTCCTTCCACGCACTACAAGACAACACGGGAACTCCAGCTCAACGACTACTTTAACGAATACTTACGTCCCTCGGACAGAGCAACCATGCACTAAGCGATTTGTCAGTTGACTGCAACGAACGAACGCAAGGGCCCAAGCACTTGGGACTTTGAACAAAGAGCGCCAAAATTGCTGACTCCGTACCTTGTGCACACGGGCCCAGCGCGTAGTCGCTTCGGAGCGTTCCCAGCATCTCATTGCTTAGGTTTTCAAAATGCTTATCGCATCCGGCGTTCTAAGAACATCGCACGGCGTTGCAAGATTGTTGTCGACAACTTGCATGGGAAAAATATACCGTGGCGCATCAGGCTTCTAGGAATTAATTATTACCGTAGAATTTCAATTTGTAGATCATTGGCAATTGAGCGAGGGATATCCCGTAACACGCTGTGGTTGGGTCAATTGTCAATGTCTTAAAAATCAAGAAGGAAAAATTTAAAAAAAGTGGTCGGCACGTAACAAAACATGGTAATATTAAAAAGAAGCGCTGCGCGAATTAACTTGAGCTTGTGATACTTTTGCATATAATTATATTTTCAATCCATTTGCACATATTAGCAGTTCAAATTAGCATAAATCGAAACTATCCGTAGTAACCTTACAAATTATAATGGAATTACAGTGGCATTTTGTGGCATTGGTTAGTAATTAAGTTTTAAAAAAAAAGACCTTGTAAATTTTGCATAGTCAATGCCCCATATCTACCATTAATAGAGGTTTTTTCAAGTAACCAAAATATGCTAAATTAAGAATATATATTAAATTTTTATAATATAAAAAGGTTTTTAAATATTATACTTACTTTAATGCGAAAAAAGCTCTAATTTCGAAGCAATTTCCTCAGGATTGACTTTTGCCTTCAAACATATGAACTTGAACGAACCGATTTTCGAAAACGGTGTACATTAAAAAGATAATATGCTGGATTTGCTCTAATTAGACATTTTTGAGCCAACATATCGATTCTTATAAATATTGATGACTTGAATTTTTTCCACCTAAATTAGCGATTCGTCTCACTGTGCGATGGCTCCCATGACGGACTAGCCAGGCTAGCGCTTGGTCTGTCATGGTCGCCTCTCTAGCGTCGCGCGGTAGCCTTGGCAACGCGGAGGAGAGTGGGAGAACCCCAAGCTCACGCGTGAGCGACCTTGGACAGCGCTGATTTAAATGAATGTTGACAGTGTGACTGTTTCTTCTATGCTCCGCTCACGCGCGCCCCCTGTGAAAAACGCCTCGTCACCGCTCCTGGTGTTAACTGGGCACCGGTTCGTCCACGCCATCAACCTCCTAGTGACTCTTGGTGTTAGCTAGACACCGGTTCGTCCACAGCAATCACCTTCCAGCAGTTCCCGGTGTTAGCCAGACACCGGTTCTTCCACAACAACCACCTTCCTGCGCCTTCCGGTGTTAGCAAGGCACCGGTTCGTCCGCAACTAACAGATTTAAATTTCTATATTTTTCATTAAATCTTCACGAGCGTATATTCTTAGTGGTTTGATAACATTTTTCCAGTAAAAGTAAGTCCAAGCGCGACCTCATTCGGACTGTTTTTAACTATATGTAATCTACAATTAATTTGCAAAATTCAAAGGTGACTGAAATTACTTAGAGCTGAAAATTGTCCAAATAAGATCATGTCTGAACTTATTTGCACTGGAAAAACGTTGTCAGTTCATCAATAAAATTATTCTCTCATTAACATCTATTGAAAAACATAACAATTTCAGTTTTCATTATTAAATGACTGATCCCGCATATAGCCCGTGTTGCTTGTACAGCTTCAAGTTGGTTACAACAGATACACCGCTGTTCTCTCAGTGTCAGTACATGTAGTTTATTCAGTCTCACAATCGATCGGTTTTAACGAAGTCCTAATTAGGCGTGAAATAATGGGAGTATTACTTTCCCTCTGTATGTCTAAGCTCTCATGTCAAAGCAGTAGAGATGTTTCGTTTATTTTAAATTTAATTTACTGTGTACCTATACTGTGTATAATAAAACATGTGATATTGTGTGTTTGATAATTTGTTATTGTAAAGTTTTTGCGGTATTATATTACTGATATCCATTTGATTACCACTATATCAATCTTTATGTGTAACAGGAACAGGAATGCAAGATTCATAATGAAGTTTGTTGTATGCTTGTGGAAATGGTTCAAGACATATCTACAGAAATCGAAATATCCGAACAAAATTTAGAAGTCAATCGTAATAATTTGGATATTGAAGTGAAACGACAGTCTGCAACAAAGAATCAAGCTGCTGAAGACATTGTTGTCAAATCTGTGAATGTGCGTGCGGCTAAAGAAATAGTTGACCAAGGTTATGCTCAGTTTTCTACGAAAAGTACAATTTTTCATTTACTTGTTAACAGTTTACCTCTCAAAATATTTTTAAGTTTCGTGATACAATACACAAAGTGAGCTACATAAACTGGCGAGTATTACAGAAATTCTCAGCAATATAGTAGTGGCTCCCATAGTGCGCGCATGTCGAGGGACAAAAATGATCATAATATTTCATATGACTCACCATGTATTGATATAATCGTATATTTACAGGATTTTTGTTTTTGTATTTACTTCCTACAAATTATATAACTTAGTTGATTGCTCACTTTGTGGCTGTGAACTGTACATACAGTGCAGAAATAACTAAATGAAAACAACAAAATACTAACATATTAACTTAAGTCATTACTACTTTGACACATAAGGTAACATACGCTATAAATAATATTGGTGTAATATATTATTATTATTAGTAACCAGGTTAAATTAATTTTACCAAAATGTGAGTAATAATATTGAAATCGACAGATCTCTTTCCAAGCGTAACCCACGTGCAGGTTGGTTGTGCGGCAGCTCTTCTTTGCGTTGAAGAAAAATTTTGCAGCATAGATGGCACAATTGGATCACAGCCTGTATCTTTGACTCCTAAACAACTTCTTCAACGCGTACCACTGAGTGTAAGTAACTGAGACATCCATAACAAATTATTAAATCGAATTACTACGTCACGAGAAGCCGACGCGTCGCGTCGCGACGGTTTGTCGTGTTTCACGGTTGCCTGGGTCCTCAGACTCCTCAGTTGGAGGTGATAGAAAGCCACGTCGACCAAACAGACTTTGTCACTTCCATCCAATCATTAGTATATATCGTAAATAAAGATGGACAAATCTATTGTCACATTTCACATTGTATTAAAACATATGCACATTGGTTAATGATTTATTTATATATTGTTTCACAGACTTGCAAAAATCCTGAAAATGGTATAATTGGTAAATGTTGTCGAGATCCAAATTATGTGGATCCTTGGCCAACAGGAAATCTCCCTGCAAATTATTCTGGTGGTTTTGATGAGCAGGGTTTTCCAACATTTCTGAACATTGCAAGAATAAAAGCCCCTACAACGTCTCCACCATCAATCAAAACAACAGTGGAAGAAAAATTGGATCCTGAATATGAACCGGAGAATTCAATTGTTTCTTCAAACGTTTTAATACCATCGCGCGAAATTATTCCTCCAAATGATAACTTTGGAAACAGTCTGAATGTGGAAGGATTGAAACTGAGATGCGGTATTAGAAATAAAGTAAGTATTTTTTGTCACCAAAGAAGACATATCACAGCTTTAGAATCACCAATTTCAGCGGAACCTTTTCTGGTGTATATAGAAAAAAATCTGCGGAGATCTTTAATGTTAAAGTTTCAAACCTAAGCATTATCGGACATATACGTAGGTATACCAACTTTTCTTATTATTTTGATGAGTAGCACCGACCCTGAAATATTGTCTTACGTATTTAGAAATACCCTGTATAGTGTATATATAAAGCGAAAAGTAAACTGCTCAACCAATTTTTCTGCAGTTTTCACAGATTTGTAGAGAAAACATTTGGGAAGGTTTTGGGATATATATCACCTCGATATTACTGAATGGGTCTGAGTAGGTAAAAAGCGAAATGGTGAAGCGGGGCAGATAGAACTTACCTTAAGCTGGGTTTACATTAGTCCAGTCCAGTGATGCAGTCCAGCACTGGATTGGAACTGGAATAATGTAAACAGTGTGTTCATTCCAGTACAGTGCCGTCATTCCAGCAAGTTTCGACTGGATCGAAAGTCTACTTTTCGATCCAGTGTTTACCCCCACCATCGAGAGCACAACATTCCAGCGTTGCTGGACTAGTCTAGACGGCTTTGTCCAGTGCCGACTGAAGCGTAGTACAGCGTACACGTGTTTGCGTTTTTAATGAAAAATGGCGAAGAAGCTCTTCAAAGTTTTCTGCACTCATTCTCATTGCTAATCTATACTCGGAAGGATCCTCTGATTTCAGCTGTTGCAAAAGTAACGCGGAGCCACCTTTTTCATTTATTTCTCTTATCCAGTTTCGCATCCAATTTCTCTTTTTTTTCTTCATGTATTCATCAACTGTATCAATAACTTCTTTACAAATTAACATTAAAGCAAGTTTCATATGTTGTTTTATCCGTCTTTTGCGTGAATCCATTGTTACTACAGAGTACCACTTTCAACGGTTCAGAAACGACTGGAATAATCAAGACATCGACTGATTTCCATTCGAACCACTCGCTGGATCCAGCGACTGGAATAATGTAGACATCGACCGATTTTCAATCGAGCCACTCGCTGGATCCAGCGACTGAATTAAGACTGGAATACAGTATTGTCTCGTTAGCGGCTCGCTGGTCGGGACCGGCGTTGAGCCCGTATCGTGAACGGAGCCCTAATTCCGAGTGTTCGTTTCTCGCTTCTTTCTGGCCGAAGGGAGAAGCGAGATAGAACAATGTGTGCGTGGCGAACGTGCGCGATGGTCGCAAGCGCTTACCATGAGTCGGGCCTGCGTCAAGATTTTGCGAAGCGGTTTCCTGCTCACGGTAAGCGCTTGCGACCATCGCGCACGCCCGTCCGAAAGGCGGAGCGAGACAAAACATCAACCTCGCTCGCTTTCTGTGCCTCTCGCTCGCTCTCGTTTCATCTCGCTCTCGCCTTCGCCGGACAAGAGTGAGACAGAAATGGTGGGGATAGCGAAAAGCCCGTATCGTGTACACCAAACCGAGCCCGTAACGAGACAATACTGTAATGTAGACTAGAGCTGTTCAAGTACTTGAATATTCGGGTAGCTTGAAATCCGAACCAAGCTGAAACCCGGTTTCCGAGCCGAGTACCCGAATGAACCGAGCGGCTTGAAAGAACTGAGGCGGCCCGAAAGAACCGAGGCGGCCCGAATGTATGTCTGTACATTGTACGTCGAGCAGATAGGTTAGGAAATAGGTTAGATATACTTAACCGAATTATAATATAGACTGCGGAAGTTTATGTGAATGCATGTTATTATTGGAATGACTTAAACAAGCGGGACTTTGACAGAACTATGTTTTATCATTAAGAGGATATTAGAAAGATATTTTTGATTTTACACATTTTGCATATTCTGAATATACGTTGAACATTCTGCATATTTTTCAGATTTTTTGCAGATACGGAATTTGTTTACAAATTAGCTTGGTGAACCTCGCCATTAAAATTTAATAGTTTCATATGTTAAAAAGTTTAATAGTTTCACAGTTACATATATATTCAAAAGTTTAATAATTCAATAGTAGGTACAACGGCTTGATACGTATAATATATAATTATTACAGTTGGGTCATTCCATGCCAAATCGATCACTTTTTTCCATCGATGTCTCGGATTTTTTTAAAACTTGAATATGTTGTAGTCCTCGTGGAAATAGGGGGGGGGGGGTTAAGTTATCATTTTGTCCATTTCGAGTTTGTTTCGAAAATACAGGGCCCTGAATTCTTCGATTTTTGCCTATTTTCGTGAAAATGGGTTGTACTTATGAATTTTTATCTCGGAAACTATTTGTCGGATTTAGTTGATTCTTACAGCATTTTAATGTGGAAGGATCGGCCTTCCCGAATAAATTTTTTCCAGATCGAAAAATTAATTTTCCAACATTGAAAATTATAATCAAATTATTATTTTGCAAATTCGGGTACGAGGTCGCGATTTTAAAAATCCGAAAAAATACTATCGTATTCCTTGAAGTTTTTTCTATAAAATAAGCCTATCTCCAGGGTGGTGCGGCTCCTGTTAACGTCGCAGTGGTATGGTAAATACGGCGGTTCGTGCCGGAACAGGTAAACGGACCGCGCATCGCGCGGGCGCTCCGCTATTACGGTCAACTGACCGTACCGCTACCATGTCATATTACTTCAATGAGGTCTAAAAACAATATCGATGGATCCCATACATGTCTGAATGGTGCCATTTATGCCTGCAGAAGAACTTTACTAACCCATTCTTGGCCAATGATTTTTTTTATAATAATGAGATTTCTATATCAACTTGTCCTATCGTTGATTGTTTCTTAAAAAATTGTCATAGCTCCATGGAAACCACGGGAAGATGGTGGGCTGCCCACAGGAGGAGGATAAGGATGGGTCAAGAAGGATGGCATGGATAAGTATCATTTCGAAGGGGATGGGCTGGGGGATTGAGGGTTGCGAATAAGAAATCGGCCGAAACTATTTCATTGTGCTGAACACAGTACCATTTTTGTCGAACGCAAAAGTTTTACATAAAATTTTGTTTTATGATAATGCCGTAAAGCTATGGAAGCTTCTAGTGCCAGTGATAGCAAGTACTGCAGCAAAGCGAGCTTCTAAGCTAGCAGCATGGTTTTTAGAACAGAAAAACCAATAGCAAGTACTGCAGCAAAGCGAGCTTCTAAGCTAGCAGCATGGTTTTTCTGTTCTAAAGAAGCTCGTTTTGCTGCAGCACTTGCTATCACTGGCACTAGAAGCTTCCATAGCTTTACGGCATTATCATAAAACAAAATTTTATGTAAAACTTTTGCGTTCGACAAAAATGGTACTGTGTTCAAGCACAATGAAATAGATTCGGCCGATTTCTTATTCGCAACCCTCAATCCCCCAGCCCATCCCCTTCGAAATGATCCTTATCCATACCATCCTTCTTGACCCATCCTTATCCTTCTCCTGTGGGAAGCAGCCCACCACCTCCCCGTGGTTTCCATGGAGCAATGACAATTTTTTAAGAAATAATAAACGATAGGACAAGTTGATACTTAGAAACCTCATTATTATAAAAAAAATCATTGGCCAAGAATGGATTAGTAAAGTTCTTCTGCAGGCATAAATGGCACCATTCAGACAAGTATGAAGTAATTGACAAGTATGAAGACCTCATTGAAGTAATATGACATGGTAGCGGTATGGTCAGTTGACCGTAATAGCGGAGCGCCCGCGCGACGCGCGGTCCGCTTACCTGTTCCGGCGCGACCCGCCGTATTTACCATACCACTGCGACGTTAATAGAAGCCGCACCACCCTGGAGATAGGTTTATTTTATAGAAAAAACTTCAAGGAATACGATAGTATTTTTTTCGGATTTTTACATTCGCGACCTCGAGCCCGGATTTGCAAAATAATAATTTGTTTATGATTTTCAATGTTGCAAAATTAATTTTTCAATTCCACGAGGACTACAACATATTCAAGTTTTAAAAAAATCCGAGACATCGATGGAAAAAAGTGATCGATTTGGCTTGGAATGACCCAGTTATATATTATAATTATATCAGTATACTACAGTTTTATAAAAGAGGTTAAACATAACCCCCCCCCCGTTATCTTTTTCAGCATATTTGCATATTCGGGGCATATCATACTTGCATAAACTTCCGCAGTCTGGGTATAAATAAATATATAGACATCCTCTTAATGATGAAACATAGTTCTGTCACAGTCCCGCTTGTTTAAGTCATTCCAATAAAAACATGTATTTATATAAACTTCCGTAGTCTATATTATAATTGGGTGAAGTATATCTAACCTATTTCCTAACCTATCTGCTCGACGTACAATGTACAGACATACATTCGGGCCGCCTCGGATCTTTCGGGCCGCCTCGGTTCTTTCGGCCCGTTTGAAATAATTCAATCCGCTTGGTTCTGTTCGAACCGTCCGCTTCCTTCGGGCCGCTTGAAAAATTCAAGCTACTTGGTTCTATCCAAGCCGCCCGGTTCTTTCAAGCCGCTCGGTTCATTCGGGTATTCGACTTGGCTCGGTCGTTCAAGCCTAGTTAGGCTCGGCTTGCTTTTTCCGGGTACTTGAACAGATCTAATGTAGACATTGACTCGATTTCCAGTCAAACCACTCACTGGATCCAGCGACTGGACTAATGTAAACCCAGCTTTACATGCCGTACACCGCTCTGCGCGCAAGAGATGCGCGTGACAGTTTCCCGCACAGAGATGGGGATTAGAGTGACCCTTAGCTATAGGGGTCAAATTTTTTTGTGAGTTTTGTTTTTGTCTTAAAAACGAAAGCCTCTTAAAATTTCCGATGAAAAACTGGACTATTGGACAAGGCGATGGTTTCTTTTGTGTTGGAATGCTTAGGTACCAAGTAATCATTATACCGTACTTTTCATAGTTTATTTTGGACTAGTTTTCGAGTAATTACTAAAAAAATATTGTCGGAATGTTGAAACTTGTTGAAATTATTAAACGCTGAACATAGTCGCGTGTACTGCGCAGCTGTAGTCGGTGTACGTAGTATCAGGTGAACCAATCATCAGAATGCTAAATGCTTCAGGGTGAGTAATTTCTACACCAACATCTACAACATGAACCTTTACTGACGAATTTAAACAAAAATTGCGAAAGTTACACACGAATCAATTTTTCTCTACATTTTTACGGAAAATTGTCTTTAATCATTTATAAAAAATTTTACAAACGTACAATGTTGATGCGAAAATTCCATGCTTTAGAGGATGCAATTCTACACTTCCAGTTAAAATTTCGAGTGAAAATATTCATTTGTTCAAGAGTTATGCTGTGCACGGTGTTTCAGAATGTAGTATCGAAATAAAAGGTTACAAAGTTAAGTCCCCTACGCCAATACTGTTCTGCGAGGCCGTTACTAGCCACTGCACTCAATTACAATCAGCATTATAAATTCCGTAATTTTTCGAATTTCCTCATGAAATTTTCTTGTAAATGTAAACAAAATATGACACTTTCAGAATTAATAATAATAAAAAATCGATTTTTCGAGATTTCAATAGTCCTGTACCCCCCTGAAGGGGGGATTGGGCTTTGTGGAGACGAAAAATACGTAATTCTTTGTGAATTTTTTGTATAAAAACGGTTCGACAAATTAATTTGAGGTTTGGCACGCTGTATTATTGTATCTCGAGCTATTGTTCTGAATTTTTGTGTGACAGTCTCAAAAAGCATGGCAGATACAGAGTGTTGACTGAGGGCGATGAAAAGAAATCGGGTGGTCCTTGCGTTGACAGAAAGTACTGTACGTGTTATCTGAAACACGAAAGGTAAAAGAGATTCTTAATCTATATGAATGTGGTTATCTGTGGTACTTAGTAGATTTATTTCCGTATCTGTTATCGTTCCTTTTTTATTTAAAGAACTTTTCCCGATTTTTGGGCATAATCTTTTTTAGATTCAAATCACGGTGATTCACCTTTTTCAGATGCCTGCCATTTTAACAATTTTTTATTTCCCTTAGTGAACCTACTATCACAGTTAACCACATTCGTATAGATTAAGAATCTCTTTTCTTTATGGTGTTTCAGATAACCCTTACATCAGGACCACCCACTTTGTGTTCACCCTAGTAGCATTTTTCTTGGTCAACGGTTGCCAACAGTTGGGAATCAGTTGGGATATAGTTAGTGTTTTTGCCTACAAATTCCCAACATAGGGACACGGCAAAAAAGTTATGACAGTTTGCCAACGAATATTCAATGTTGGGCCTATAATTATTATGGTTGGTTAATTAACAAAAACTTTAGAACGATGATTAAATGTTGTCTTACAAAACGTCAGAAAATTTGCTACATCCAAAAACTTGTTATTATATTCCAAGTTGTGATTTTTCTTTTCTTATTTATAAACACGTAATGAGGTCGTCTGTCTTAAGACGAATGTGAAATTTTAAGGAATGAGTCGAATGATGATATTTTGTCGAATATTTCGCGTCAGTGTGCAGTTTTTATGAACAATTAATACTATTTATGTGACTAGAAATTAAAAGTATTTATAAGGAAGTGTGTTGGGTAGATGCGAACAGCGGCTGCTTCGCAATTGGAAAGCCCGTGTTCGATTCTCCTCACGGCAAAATTTTTTTTTTACCTAAACCAGACCAGGCAGTCCCTATAAATAGTTGGGCAACAGTAGGGAAGCCTATCTTGGCCATTTGTTGTTGGCCCAGCCTGAAAAAAGTGCCAAATCTAACTGTTGGCCAACTAATATTATGTGCGTGGCCCAACTGTATGCCAACCCAAAATGCTACTAGGGCAACCACCTGAGCCAGAACCTGCCATCTTTTTTTTCACTGCCACACAAAAATTCAGAACAATAGCTCGAGATATAATAAAATAGCCTGCCGAACCTCAAATTAATTTGTCGAACCGTTTTTATAAGAGAAATTTACAATTTACACCAAGGGGTAGTTGCCGTGGCGAGTGAGAGGACAAAGGCATGTCGAAGGGCTACTTGTCATGAAAATTGGCGACGCCCGGACTCGAGGACCGAGGCACGCTCAGTTTTCAAGAGAAACCTGTATATTCAATTAGGCTAATGCTCATTCGTTGGGATAAACCTTAAACGCAACATAAAACGTATTTAAAATGCTTTTCGTTAATTTGATTTTACAGACGCCCGACAAGGAAGGACCAGGAACAGCTTTCGCCGAGATTCCATGGCAAGCAATGGTTTTGCATTCAAAACAGAGAACAATTCTCTGCTCTGGAGCCCTCGTTAGTAATCGCCATGTGATAACATCGGCCACTTGCGTTAACAGGTAAATGTTTTATACTTTATTATGTAAAACATATTAACATAGCTAGAAACAGCATTACATTTTGCAATATCTTAGCGTTATGACTAATACAATGTATAATATATGAATACTCGCAATAAATTATAAATGCAAAATTGTAAAATTAATTCTAGGTGAACAAGTTTAAATAATATACAGCGTGTTCGGCAACATATAGTAGAAAATGAAATGGATGAGTCTGCGTGACAAAATAAGACAAAAAAGAAGAGAAACGGAATTACGGTGAAAGTCCGATTTTTAGTTATTCGTGTTTCACAATTCGTATCAGAAATGCCTGAAGCACGGCGACTGGCAGCTCACGTAGCGTATGTAGGTCAATAGGGCAGTGAACAGACGTCGCGTCGTTAAGATAATATAAATCGACCTTTCGCAGCCAGCCGGTAGGAGAAGCACGATTCTTTGGGAATTTATTTTAAAAAGTGTATGTGCATATTTTTATGTAAAGGTTTCTGTATTCCGACGAAGGACACTTTAACAGTTTATTATATTATGTTTTGTTGTAAAAGTATTTATTTATTGCAAAATTACAACTGATTTCCCGCTGGCTGTTTTTAGAAACACGTTTCGCGGTGACCAACATTGTTCGTAACTGGGTTATTTAAAATAAAAAACGCGAAAGATTTAGTCAGTACATATAATAGTTTATCTAGTCTTTAATCGTTCCATTTTATAAAATAATCATCTGAGACAAAATGGCGAATGTTTATAGTGAAATGACCAATGTTCATAAAAAACACTCATTTTTAAATGATTTTATTAAACGATTTTATTCAGCTTCGATCCTCTGTTTGCATTATGTATGGTTCAAATCTAGAAACTCAAGTTAAATCCACTTCTAAATATCCAATGGATTTGAAACGGTGCAGCCGTACGCAGCTTGGATGAAATTACAAAATTGTGAAAAAAAACCGAGGGGGTAAAAAGTTAGAAAAAATTATTCAGTCATCAATAAAACCCCATAAAAAACTTCAGAAAAGTTAAAAAATAACGCCAAGTACATGAAAAAGTCGAGGAAAAAAAGAGTATTATCAAATAAATCTAAAAAAATTGAAGAAAATTATATAAATATAAGAAAAAGATTATAAATCACACAAAATTACAAGAAAATTTCGATCACTTTTTTCCCTCGATGTCTCGGATTTTTTTAAACCTGAATATGTTGCAGTCCTCGTGGAATTAGGGGCGGTTTAAGTCATCATTTTCTCGATTTTGAGTTTGCTTACAAAATACAGAGCCTTGAATTTTGCGATGTAGATATAATGTTTAACAAATATTTATGTAAAACGTGATAAACCGTAGCAAACCCATAGATTACACAGTTCGACAAATTTTGAATTTTTTCGGACTTGTAACATTCAATAGCCGTTTCTTATAGGTTTTCGTGCGCTGAAAACGAATCCGCAAACCGTTTGTCGCCATCACCCTGAGTTTTCGAGAAATTCGATTTTGAAAAAAATTGAAAATTTTCGACTTTGAACATATTTTATGCCGAAACGGTAATAGTTATTTGGTTGCTCGTTGCGTCAAATTATTCTATGAACCCTCCCGAATACAACGATATAAGTTATTATTGCACTATGAACATTTAAATATGTTTAAACAACGATCAAAGGGAAAAGGACACCCGAAATACACCCATTTTTGCAGATATATTTCAATTTATTTTGAAAACTAAGACTCTGGGAGAAAATATAAACATTCCACGCGATGCAGCAGACAGTTTTCCTTTGGAAAGCGTCAACAAAAGTGATAAGTCTCATTTTGTTTTCAATACAGAAACGAAATGGTTTGGCAAAACGCGCGGTACCGACAGTGGTAGTCACGCGCGTTAAGCGTTTAGGGTAGAGCTGCTTCGAGACTCGAAACAATCGAGCCGAGCCAAGACCCGAACGGATTCGGGTAGCTCGATTTTTTCGAGCAGCTTGAATGTGTTTCGGGTAGCTTGATTTTTTCGGGTAACTCGAATGTTTCGAGCCACCCGAATATATTTTATAATATGTTATAATAATGCATAAAATATGTTCAAAGTCGAAAATTTTCAATTTTTTTCAAAATCGAATTTCTCGAAAACTCAGGGTGATGGCGACAAACGGTTTGCGGATTCGTTTTCAGCGCACGAAAACCTATAAGAAACGGCTATTGAATGTTACTAGTCCAGATGGCTATCGAACTGTGTTATATTTCAAAATATGGAAACAAAGAAGAGGACTTGACATCTTACCTCAGCGAATATCTTTTTAAAAGAAGCTATTCCCGACCTAGTAGAATTGACTTTAATGAAATCGCCGAATTTCAAATATCCGATTTACAAAATAACGAAGACGGCGCGGTTAATACGCAAAATTTTATATTATTAATTTTATTATTTTCATAATGACTTTTTTATTATTTTACGCAAGCGTTGCTGGCCGCTTCACGGCGGCCGCATTGAGGTACCTAACTGTAGGCTGCGGCCCTGAACTAGCTTCGCGCCTGGAGTTTTTCCTTCGTGTCTGCACAAGTAAACCGTATTCTTATTAATTAAAGTATTTGTTTTAAACTCTGTCGACTCAATTTCCCGTTCACCCTCAGCGATCCCTACGTAACCAAAACCTAAACCTAATACATTGATGACATTCATTCTTAACTACGACTTATAACAGGGAATACTATAAACGAACGACAGATGTCGCCCGACAACCAATACTAACGCAAACGCTGCTACGGACGCACAGTTAGAAGCAGAATGTACTGTAGTGGTAGCGACAATTTTTTGCGAATATCTCGGAAACTAGAGCTGACCGCCATTTTCGGTAAAGGAAAAAGTTATTCAGATTGTTAACTTGTACAACATATTGAAACCTCATTAAAATCGGTGACAGGTAACTCTTCGACAAGTTTACCGAAAAAAATACAAATTCAACAATATATCATAATGTATATTTATGTCAAGGTTTAAAAAGTTCAAAATTTTCAAATTCGTGGCGCTTCGTTTTCCCGTGGTCCAATCGGGCTGAATTTTTTTCCAGATCATTTTCCTAACAAGTGTCACATTTCTGAGTGGCGGGACCAAAAAATCTCGCAAAATAATTTTCGTCAAGAGTAACTAAGGTCTACCCTATTGCACACCCTTTAGGCGTTCTTCCTCGCGACTAATGCGCATTATTTTATTCAACTCCCAGCGGCGACGATAGCAAGATTCTTATATTATTTTATGTTTCTACGCTATTGCTTACAATACGCTCTGTACGATTGGCTTCGTACAGTTTGCTTACTAGGGGTTAAAGTTAAGTATATGTATTGGTATCGAGATCGATTAGCGGGAAATAACGGGAGGGCAATTTTCTGGCGAGGATCAGGGGCGCAGCTCTGCGAAAGTGTCGACTCCGCTGGCGGATGGGGCCTCTGACCCATCAGCTGGTGTCCACTGGTCTCCTTGGTGTGCGTGCGGTTAGCTTGTGACCCGCGTTGGCGGGGCACGGTGGTACACTCGGCTCAAACGATTGTGGCTGATCGAGATTCGATTGCATTCGAGCTTACCAGGGCCGGTTTTTTTACATCCCTAACATTCTACAGTATTTCATAAACATGATGAGGGCACTGCCAAGCCACAGGTTCCCGTCTAGAACACTCTAATTCATGTTGAAACACCACTGTGGCACCATCTGCCTATGATTGTCATAATTATATAAATCTGCTCGATCGGCTCTGTTCGCCATGCTGCAGCGTAGATGACACCAAGAATACCTAAATGTCAAATGACTTTTATAGCAATGAACCTCGAGAAAAATAAAAAATAATAATTTTGACACAATAAACGATAAACTTGTAATGTCCAAAGTAAATAAATCAACGGATTTATAATGGAAAACACAAATAAATAAAGCGGGATGGTGGGGTAATAGGGAAAAGAATGGAAACGAATGTTATGTATTTCGTAGAGACGGCAAGGGTTAGGAAACCAGAATACGCAGATGAATAAAGTTTTGTGGTATTTGACATTTAGGTATTCTTGGTGTCATCTACGCTGCAGCATGGCGAACAGAGCCAATCGAGCAGATTTATATAATTATGACAATCATAGGCAGATGGTGCCACAGTGGTGTTTCAACATGAATTAGAAGTGTTCTAGACGGGAACCTGTGGCTTGGCAGTGCCCTCACCATGTTCATGAAATACTGTAGAATGTTAGCGATGTAAAAAAAATCGGCCCTGGTAAGCTCGAATGCAATCGAATCTCGATCGGCCACAATCGTTTGAGCCGAGTGTACAGATCGCGCAATATAACTTTGCCTCCGAGCGGCGACCAGCCGAGAGTCCTGACGACGGTCGGACTCTCTCGCACGCACGGCCGAGTCACGGCCAACTCAGTCGCCGTTGGTCGCCGCTCGGAGGCAATGTTATATTGCGCGATCTGTACCAGAGGAGAGTTCCTTCGCCGGCTCAGTCGGGTTGTCGCGGGTCCGTCGAATAAACAGTACGTTGCCTGCTGTTTTATATAAAAGTATTTTATTGTTCAATACGTCAGAGCCGTGCGGCCGGCGGGGCTAGGCGCGGTCTTAAAACTAACCGAACGCACGGTTGGCGCGCGATGCGAGGCGGCTTAAGCTATTCTTAACTAGTTAGGACTATTACTTATAGGCTAGCGGCTTATAGGCTATGCGGGCTTATAGACTAGGCGGCTTACTAGCTATTGCGATTTGGTAAGAATCGGCGGCGCTTATAGACTAGGCGGCTTACTGACTATCGTGATTTGGTAAGGATCGGCGGCGCTCGGCTAGCGTCGGTAACGCTGCCGCTGGCGCGGTCGGAAAGATGACCGGCGGATGGCCGGTTCGGTTATCGGCGGCACTCGGCGGTGCTCGGCGGTGCTCGGCCGTGTTCGGAAAGGATCGCGTGTCTAGTGCCGGGCGAGAGAAAGCCTCCAGCCCTCGACCCTGCCACAGTCTACATAGAAGGCCTTTCGAGCTCCTGCTCGCTGTTGCCATCCGTATATTTTCGATTCAATCTCTTCTTATCGTAGTTTACGGAGACAGTGCCTTATCGGCGATACGTTGCATAATGCTTTGTATAATGTGTTCATACGAGGTGATTATAATATCTCAGAGTACGAAATAGTAAATATAATATGATTTAAAGGTTTAATTAATAGTAGATTCCACGTCGCGGGACGTAACAGTTCGCCCCTGTGCATTATTGCATGAAATATTCCTGCAACGTTTCGGAGATTTTACAGCAATGGTCCCGCAACGTTTCCGAGAATTTACAGCAATATTCCGCAACGTTTCGGAGATTTTACAGCAATGGTACCGCAATGTTTCGGAGATTTTACAGCAATGATATTTCGTCAAAATTTGTGTGATATTACCAGAAAGAATAAAAAATACAAAATTAGTATAAAATTTAATGTAATATATGAATAAACATGACACATGCGATACTTACATCAGCTCCGTCCCCACACAGTACGCACCCTAGGCGATTATGCATGCTCCTACGAACATTAACATTTATAAGAAAACATGTGTTAAATTATTATATACGAAACAAGACGCTAAACATTCACACTTCGCGTATAACCCTACTTTAAATTTGCGTGATATTACAGGATGGATAAAAAATGTAAGGGGAATTAATTAAATTACTATAAATATTGACAATTAAATATTCAAATATTTTAATAAAAATAATAATAGTATTGGCTCTGGTGGAAATTCCCAAGCCCGCGTGTGTGAAGCTCCAGGCGTTGTATGCAAGGATGCTAAGCAACATTTTCTTGGGCTCCCAAAAAAGGTGGCTCAAGAATATGTTGCTTAGCATCCCTGGTTGTATGATGCAGCATGACGTCACACAACGCCGCGAAAGGTTTCAAAGCCACGGTCAGTAAGAAAGCACAAGCTTAAATAGTTAAAGCATGATTACTTATTGGGCCTGATGAATAAAAACTAAGCAATTCCTACAAGCAATTTCTTATTAGCAAAATCAATTGCTTAAACAAAAAAGGAATTGCTTATTTTGATATGAATACAAGTTATAAGGAATTGCTGGCTTCGCTAGACTGTATAAGTAAATGGTAGCTGTGACTGGCGGTAACGTTCTCACTTTCCCTCGGGGTACCCCTGCTCGCTCGCGTTTAGTGCTCCTGACTCGCTTTCGCCTTTGCAGAACAGGAGTGAGCAGGGTTGCCATGAAACATTTTGATGAATAAGACGTTCAGGGCGTCATCACGCACACATTACCACCACTGCTGTAGGTGTTCCCCCTCCACTGAACGTCTTGTCCATCAGAATGTTACCTGGCAAGCTCCTCGCGTGAAAAACAATTGAATTCAATCAAAAAAACGGCTGCGTTTAATTATCGTTTAAAGAGCTTCATGTACCTTTATTCATACGCTTTCTCTCTAATACATACTGATGAAGGAATTGGTCCTTTAAGCAAATGTTAGTATGTGGTACAGCAGTCTTAAAAATTATTAAGGAATTGCTTATTTAGTAAAAGCAATTGCTTCTTTTATTCATTCGATTGTACGCAATTCCTTAAAAAATTAAAGAAAAGCGATTCCTTTAAGCGATTCCTTGGCAATTTAGGAATTTCTACAAGATAAACCAATTGCTTGTGTTTTTATTCATATGACTTTGGCAATTCCTAGCTCTACAATCTCTGAAGCGTTGCGAGACCATTGCTGTCAAATCTTCGAAACGTTGCGGTACAGGTTTATTGCAGAGTTGTTGCCGTGCAATATTGCGCTGCAATAGTGCAACATCGCAACGTCTCTGCAACGTCCCTTCAACGGAGTGTGCTGTTTGGGTATTCATGATTTTCGTGTTCTTCTGTCACTTGTTTGGCCCATTTCATTTTCTACTAGGTACCTGATGCCGAACACCGTGTATATACACCAGTGCCGTCTTATCGTTTTCGGGGTCCCTAGGGCGAGCTCCATATGTAGCCCTCTAAATTATTCTAAATTAAATAAAATCAAAACTTCCGCGCTAACACGTGTATAGAATAAGCGTTAAAACAATTAAATAAATAAGATTAAACGTGGAGTTTATTGACTATTCCAGGAAAAAAGGCCACATTTTAAATTCTGAATTTTGGTGTATTACTTGTTTTCTTTCTGTCACAGTTGGAGGGACCATTTCCATTTTTTTTCCTAGCTATTACAACCCTATTATTTTTAAATTTCGGAGCCCCCTGAGCTCCGGGGCCCCGAGACGGCTGCCCATTCGCCTCCAGGTTAAGACGGCACTGAATACACGTGTTTGCAGATGTAGTAAAAAATATACAGGGTGGGCCATATCTTTGTTGTTTCCAGATATACGTATGATGCAACTGTTTAGGTAAACTTTTTCGAAGTAGAAAATAACACGAAAAAAAAAAATTCCCTTAAGGTTACTTTTTTCGAAACTTCAAACATATCGTTATTCTTTCGAAGTGTATCGTACACTTTTTTCTATATCCTATCAGAGGATGAGATTCCCATGCCATTTCGATCGACCAATTTCGAGATATTTTGTGGGATTTACTTTGAATGGAGTCCGCGTGTTTCATGCGGTGGGATTTACATACTTTGCACGGTTTTGGTATATTTTCACATCGATATTTTGTTGAAAGCATCGAAAGTACCTATTGGGGATCCGAGGGTCCTAGAATGTTTATTCTAAATACAAACCCAGCTTGGAGTTTACTTCGCATTTCACCGCCTCAGAGGTATTTCGCTCTCGCGGAAGTCGAGCTACCGATAAGTTATCTAACAATGAAAATTATACCCAGCTTGTCCGAAAAGTTCCCGAAATGATTTCTTTGGTAATTGTGCATAAAAGGGTACCCCTTACCAATTTCGATGACTTTGAAATATGTTGTCGGGGCCATGATTCTGAATAACTTTTTCCTATACTTGTCACCGCCGCACAATGGGGTATTTGACCACAAAAGTTGGCCAAAATTCTAGATATTTTAGAATTTGTTCAAACTTGGTATATAGGGGTTTTTGGGATCGCTGATTTTGAATCTGATGTCAAAACTTCAAAATTCAAAATGACAGAAAATTTGCCAAAATTATTTTTTGTTGTTTAATGAAAAGCAGAAATACTTTATTGATCTCAAAAAATATATTTGTGTCACAATAAAATAATTCGAGATCAATCAGATGATGGTGTCCACGCCTCCTCGGCGGAAGACACCTTAGCTACGTCCTCTTCATCATGGGAACATGAATCTTGTGTGTCCAAGGGCCTGTCCGAGTCACCAAGAAGAATCATTTCTATAGTTTCTTTGAGGAAGGGATTACTTGTCTTTAATGGTATGAGTCTCATGTCTGTTAACACAGGAATGCGACCGTACAGGCGTACGTGAAACGCTACAACTCTCGATTATCATTTCTAGCTAAATTAGCTATAAAACTTCCAGGCGGACGCATGCGGAACCAATTTTTTTGCATTGTGATCACAAAGCTTTATCAAATGTAATGACACCAAGAAAAGCATCCAGACGCACCCGGAAGTATAACAAAATCGTTAATGAAATCTTATAATCGAAAAGAAAATTTACTGAATTCTCGATTATCTTCAAACGTTAATAACTATATAAATATATATAATGAAAAACTAAAACCTGTTCGAAAGTACAGTATATACTTACCTGAAAAGCTTCCGTAATGGAAGAATTCACACACTTTCCTTACAACATGTAAAAATCACTAATAAGGTAACGCTGCTTCAGAGGATGGTTAAGAAAGAAATGCGTGCTCTAAAATCTCCTAATTTTTGACGAAGTCCGTTGCATCATGAGTGCACAAATGAAAAAAACAATATTGCTACATTGTTCCTCACATATTCAACTGCCACGAGCAGCAAAAATTTTACGACTTATGCGAAATTTTTGAAACCGACTTTTGGCCAACTTTTGTGGTCAAATACCCCACTGTGCGCCGCTCGGGTTTAGTATTCAGAGATATTCGCAAAATTTTTCGCAAAAACCGAAATGGATGGTCATGGGAATTTGAACCAGCAAATCGTGTGTTACATCCCGAACTAATCTATGTGAACTCCCCTGAGCGATTAGGGATTTCGCCGGATCCTTGCTCTGTTAAAGTACTGAAGCACACCTTGACTCTGTTTCCGTAATGGAAAAAGGAATTTGGATGTGGAGGATAATGAAACCTGGATAGCCAATCTCTCCTTCGGATAACAAATATAATCTTAAATAAATGAATAAGTGAAAGAAAATACAAACATACCCTTTAGTTGTAATAAAGTAGTCGCTGTAGCGTAATGGCACTGGCCTACCCGATCGTGACTCTAACGCGGTCGCGGGTCTAACACTACTACTGTCCAAAACGGTGTTCCTGCGACCGGACGTTAGGGTGTCCTTTAAAATTGAAGGTGCGCTAAAATGTTGGGGTGCCCCCTAGTTTTATTCCTTTTTGTGTCCTAAGTACATACGTGTGCAATTTTTCGGCCCAATCCGATTATTCTAAACCCTGCCTCAAGAAGCTTAAAGTTACAATATTCTGTAAAATTTTTAGAAATTTACTACTTTTGTCGTTTTGAGTGAAAAACTGGTTA
Source organism: Andrena haemorrhoa (assembly GCA_910592295.1). NCBI lineage: Eukaryota > Metazoa > Arthropoda > Insecta > Hymenoptera > Andrenidae > Andrena > Andrena haemorrhoa. The sequence continues at coordinate 24,907,160 of OU342942.1, forward strand.
CAATAGGTAAGTAACACAATAACAGAACACAATCACACAATTTATTTACATAACACAATTTTAATCGGAAAACAGTTTAATTGAAAATGATTTTTTGGTCAATGATCTCATGGGCATAATTCTCCGTGCATGCTGACTGACCAAGAGAAGATTCTGGAGGTTTCCTTGGCTTCTTCTTTGACCTTGATCAGGCTTGCGAATTAAGTGAACTTTTTGGCCTAGTTTCAGAAGCAACGCCCTCTTTCTCCCGCCCCACGTCTTGGTCTCCCCGGCGGCCTAGCTGCTTGAAACGCCTCAGGCCCGTGCCATATGAACCGCGCGTGGCGCATTAGGGAGGCATTGTATCAATAGGTTTCCGCATCGTCCCAGAGAACACGATTGTCGATGCGTTTTTGTTTTGTCAACGCGCCACGGCTCGAGCACTACAAAGAGTTGCTTCTGAAACTTGGCCGAAAAGTTCACTTAATTCCTAAGCCTGACCTAGATATTCCTCTGTTATGCTCACAGCTCTTTCAGCGGTATCATTTACAACAGGAAAGTTCTGAAGAAAATCTCGGGCTTCCTTAAAGCCCTTACAACCATTCCATTCCAGTGGGTCTAAATCGTGTTATTTTGAACAGAATGTTCAGAGAATAGAGCGCCCGAGACATGAAGCGGGCGTTTTGAATGCAACCACAAGTCGCAAATTTGACTCCTCTTGGGAGTGTTCCATCCAAATAAATGCAAACAAGTTCAAGCAATTTTCGATAATCGTCGCGGCAGTGACGCTTCTGTAATGATTTTGCAATTGTTTGTAAAAGACAATGTCGGTCGTTTCGATCATAACGTGCCTAAGTAGTAACGTTTTCGCTTCCGTGTGCGACGCGTATTGAGAGTCCGCGAATCACGGGTGACTATGATGAATATCGAGATTTCTTATTGAAAGAATGTTGTGTAGTTAACAGTATAAAGCATTATTTATATTATTTTAATAATTTTATTAAGTTATTTCGAATTATATTAAATATCGGACGAAATGACCGACGCGCTACTAACGTAAGTTATATGGCGCGTTTACTGCCGGGTTAAGTATTATTAAGTTATCGATAAGATATTTATAATCGATAGTTCCAACTCTAGTTCCAACATACATGTGGTTGCACACATGCCCTGTGTGTTACAGGGTTGCATATTAAAAAAACAGCTGTTTGCCAGAGCGCAGTTGTATTCGAAACTTCAAGCCTCTTGAGGCAGGGTTTAGAGTTGTTTAATCAAGCCGAAATTTTGCATACATATAGACCATACCAAATGGAAAAAAATCAGGGGCGTCTCGGACCGAATTCTTAAATTAAAAAAAAGGGCATTTTAAGGGACACCCTACCGGACGTCGGTACTCCCGGAGAGTCATTCCTGTTACGCTGACAGTGTCGAGCGGTCCGGCCCAGCGTATAGGCGGTTGAAAGTTAAAGTAAGCGTCGCGAATGTGACTGTCCGGGTAGCGTGATAATAATTGAGCTCCGTGGCCCTTGTCTACGGGGTTTTTATAATATTGTTTTACCCCCCAGTGGGTAACGATTCCTCAAGATTGCCGAACCGTTGAGTCGGTTGGTTGCAATACTCGAAAAGTAGTTCGTCGTTATGCGACGCAACCTGTGACTCAGCATGTTCGCTTCTCTTGAGTAGAGCAAGCGACCGAAGAATGTAGGACAATAAATCAGCGTATGTCACACGGACTTCGAGAGAATATTTCTGAAATACATTTATTTTTTTAGCGTATATCTCTTAAAAGTTGGAGGCTTCCTTCACGGGAAGCCACTAAATCAATCTAACCACACCAACTACCGATTAGTGTTTTTGGAATATCTCATGGGTGTAGTGAAGGAGGGCAGGGGTGTCCCGCGAGTCGGCGCACAGTGGGACAAAACTACCCGACGGCGATAAAAAATCTATAACTTTGGTTCTGGCCTAGATAATTTAATGAAATTCGGCTCAAATAAACCGCAAATTTACGGCCTTTAAGTTGCAGTAATATAAGTGATATTAACCCTCGGAGGCTCGTGCTAGGCCCGTGCGTTTAGACCCACGTTTTCGAAAAGTGACGCTATTGGCCAACTACAATTCACATTTTATTAACATCCTTTCTTGTTCTTGTATTATTTTGTGGCGAACCCCGTTTTTGAATATTTGTTTTTGTTTTCTTCTGATCGGTGCTCAAAGTCTGCTAAAATCGCAAAAGTTAAGACCTTATCAAAAACTTTTATGTTTCCCATAGTTTTTATTCACGTTACTGACAAATTTTTCTTTGAGAGGTGCAGTTTAAGTTAGTTACACAGTTAATTACATAGATATATATTCTATGAAGGCCATACATTCGGATAAAATGTTAACAAACTTTTTATATAATTTTAAAAAGTTGCAACCATTTGCAATGGGTGTACTTGATAGGTAGATTTTACTTCAATTACCATTTTCTTGGAAAGTAGCACAAAGTAGCACCTAATTCTTTTTTGTCTCTAGGAGGGAAGGGTTCATTCTTTCACGTGATATCAATTACACCCATTGCAAATGGTTGCAACTTTTTAAAATTGTATAAAAAGATTGTTAACATTTTACCCGAATGTATGTCCTTAACAGAATATATATCTATGTAATTAACTTTGTAACTAACTTAAATTGCACCTCTCAAAGAAAAATTGTTCAGTATCGTGAATAAAAACTATGGGAAACATAAAATTTTTTAATAAACTCTTAGCTTTTGCGATTTTGGCAGACATTGAGCACCGATCACAGGAAAAGAAAAGCAAATATTAAAAAACGGGGTTTATCACACTATAATATAATAACTAGTAAGGATGTTAATAAATTGTGAATTGTAGATGGCCAGTAGCCTCACTTTTCGTAAAATATGGGTCTAAATGTACGGGCCTAGCACGGGCCTTCGAGGGTTAATCCATTTATCTAGAGACACGGTAGTGTCTCGCGCCAAGTATATATAGGTATATATGTGCAGCGAACACAGAGTGTATCTATTACGCCACGACTCGCTATCAAGAACCCTAAGATTTCCGAATCTCAATAACGGCTGATCCGATTACATTTCGAATGGTCTTAATGAATAGCTTGGGTTTGATTTACATAAGAAAAGTGTCTTCGTTTTGTTTCTACGTGCTCTATGAGCTGTGATATTTCAATACAAAGTTGGAATTGCCCAAATTTTATGTTTTTAAAGTTAAGAATCGTCATCGTCATTGTCCTACACTTGTAGGCAAGGGGGGTATGAAAGGGTGAGGAACTGTCTCTCAGGCACGTTGTTCATTGGATGCGGGTTTCGGCCAATCACGTAACAAATTGTTGTAACTTGACAGCTAGACAGAGACATTATAACCTACCAAGTGTCAAGTAAAGTAAGTTGTCGGAATTTGAAATGTCACGAGTTTTTAAACTAAATAGGAGACTGAATTATTGTCTTATTTAACAAGGTAAGTCGCCCAAATTTTTTAAATCGATTTCGTATGTAGAGCCGCAGACTTGGAAGTTGTCCGGAGAAGGTTCGACAGAGAATCATCTTCTTTCGCATAAGTTTCTGAAAATTTGTACCATGCATGTACAAAATAATATATACTGTAACAAATTGCATTGCATTTAAATTGCCAGATATTTTTATACCAGCAATTTAGAGATTTTATGTAAAGCTTATATTATATTTAGAAATCAAGGAGACGTACAGGACTTGGATAAAAATGAAGGGGACGCACAGGCTTGGATGGATGGAAATGAAGGATATGCACAGGCTTGGAGGTTGTCCGGAGAAGATTAGATAGATAGATAGAACATCTTGTTTCGCACAAGTTTCTTGAAATTTGTCAAATAAGGTAAATCGACAAAAATTGTCAAAAGACGTAGCATTAAGAATTATTAAGAAAATAGATTATTTATGGTGAACTGCTTGCTATGTAGAGCAAGTCACATTAGTGAAGAAAGTACGTTGAAAACACATCTCTCTTGATGCTTTTCAATCTTTTGTGAAAGACATTCGTAATACTTTAATAAAATCCACAGTAGTTGCCACGCATTCATTAATTCATTAATTTTTTAGCTGATTTACCTTATTTGACAAATTTCCAGAAACTTGTGTGAAACGAGATGCTGTGTCTATCTATCTACCTATCTAATCTTCTCCGGACAACCTTGAAGCCTGTGCATCCCCTTCATTTCTATCCATCCAAGTCTGTGCGTCCCCTTCATTTCTATAATGTAAGCTTTACATAAAAACTCTAAATTGCTGGTATACAAATATCTGGCAATTTAAATACAATGCAATTTGTTACTACAATATATTATTATTCTCTGTCGAACCTTCTCTGGACAACTTCCAAGTCTGCGACTCTACATAAGAAATCTATTTAAAAAATTTGGCGACTTACCTTGTTAATTGAGACAACAATTCAGTCTCATATGTATTGTAAAAACTTGTGACATTTCAATTTTGGACAACTTACCTTATTGGACACTTGGCAGGTTATATCCCATTTTAAAAATTGTCGTAAATTAATATGAGTAAATACTACAAAATGTGTGAAATCCCCACAAAATTACCTTTTTACAAAAAGGTACAAAAAAGAGCGCCAAGTATATAATCCCATCAAAAAGAGTGCCATTTAAAAACATTGTCGAAAATGAATATAATGATATACAAAAATTGCGCCAATTATCACAATGGCTATTTATACCAGGCCTGGGATTTAAGTGAACGCGGCGGCCGATTTTCGGAGGCAACGCCTCCTCTCCCGCCGCGCGTCTTGGCCCCCGCGACAGCCTAGGAGCTTGGAGCGCCTCAGGCCCGTACCATATGAACCGCGCGTAGCGCATTGGGGGGCCCCCGTATCAATAGATTTTCACATCACCCATGGGGGTACTATCATCGATGCGTTTTTTTTATAGTGGTATCCCCTAGGCCCTAGCACGTCTAAACGTGCGCGAAAATCTAGTTTTCCCAAAGATATTTGAAATTTTGATAATAAAACGCGTTTTTCCAATACATTTTTTATCGCGCGACACAGTGGAATAGGCCTATAGGGGATACCACTATAAAAAAAAATCGCATCGATAATAGTACCCCCATGGGTGATGTGGAAACCTATTGATACGGGGGGTGTCACGTCCCGGGTTAAGGACTTAGGGGACAAATGACATAGTGGAAATAAAATAAAACCCAGGCGCGAATCTATATTCTAGCGCACCGGGAGGCGAGGGAGTCAGGTGTGAAATGATGAAATTCTGCACACAAGTCCCTTCGAACGTCAGGCGAGAATGTGAAATTCTACACACTAATCGTTTGAACGGCAGGCGAGAATGTGAAATTCAGGAGACTGAGGATTTTTGGGATAATCAGGCGAGAATGTGAAATTCTGCACACTAACCACTCGGAACAGTCAGGCGAGAATGTGAAATTCTGCACACTAATCGTTTCGAACGGCAGGCGAGAATGTTAATTCTGCACACTAATCGACCAGGGAAGGCTTAATAACTGGTTTGTATTGGGGAGACACCCGTTAGAGCACTTGTTTTGGTTTGGCTTGGAAATCGGTTTTATCGTGGCTTTATTGTAAAACACACGTAATAACTCTGTGAAATTCGGCTAGTCATACGGTTGAGCGAAATCTATGTAAAAGTAAGTTAGTAAACACAGAGATGCTTTCCGCGGTCGTTGCCCGTGATCAGCTGTCGCGGCAGCTCGTTAGGATGTATGGATCTTCGTAGCCGTGGGATCGATACAATAAAGCTAAGCGTGATTTAAAGTAAGATTGTTTATTCAGATAAACCACGAGTAAGCCATGCACTGTAGAGCGATAGTGGTTGGTCTTTATAATAATGCGTGGCACGATAATCAATAGCACATAATGATTATATCAGTGGTTATTACAATGAAACGAGAGTATGAATGTGAGTTACAAGTTTATAAGCCAAATGTAGTTTGAATAAAGCATGAAGATTTGTTACGTTAGCAATAAGAGCAATAAACGTAACAAGACAATATAATAAGTGCACGCAATCAGCGTAGTTAAGACAAAGCAATAAGAATAGTAATACAAAATAATATGATAAGCGAATAGAATAGTAATACAAAATAATATGAAAGCAATAAGAATAGTAATACACAATAATATGATGAGCGAATAGAATAGTAATACAAAATAATATGAAAGCAATAAGAATAGTAATACACAATAATATGATAAGCGAATAGAATGGTAATACAAAATAATATGAAAGCAATAAGAATAGTAATACACAATAATATGATGGGGATGATATACCGTATTAATAATGGTTAATGAAAAATGCTTACTGTAGTTGTCGTAGAGCACAGAATTTATAATTTGCGTTATACTAACGCTGAATTATGTTTTAATGAAACTTCAATGGTTATCGCAGACGAAGCTTGCGCTGCTATTGTCGTCTAAGAAGAAGGAGCTCTCGCGGTTCCTTGTATTTATACTAGTTACAATCTTTTCAGTATGAAGGGGGGTGCGCAGTATGCACCTTGACATAGTTACCCTTATGCGTAGCAGAAACATTTCCGGGGTTTTTGTAAGGGCCAAAGGTTGATCTATATTTGGACTCGCATTTTCGGCACGTACGCCAAATAATCCTCGCGATTATCCTTCCGGGGTTTTTATACACGTGAATTTGAGGGGCTCAACTCCTCGGATGGATTTTGGGTGTTTTAATAGGAAAGGAACGTTGGTGGTTTTGACTGCTTTGGTCATTTAGAGGGTGTGAGACGTGGTCTCGATTTAAGAGATTTGTGGGGCGAGGGACTTGTATAGATTCAATGGGAGGGAGGAATTTATGCCTCGTAGGGCGAATAGGTGAAGTAGATTCAATGGTTGATCGTCTTGAGATGGGGACCGCTAAGGTACATCGCCAAGGCGGTCAGTGATCGGGATAAGGGGTAAGAGTCGAGGTTTGATGAGATTCGGGTGGAGTTGTAGAGTGGTTTATGAAATTGTTAGAATAATTGTGCGCGAAAATTCGTGGAACGTCACAGGGGCCCCCCAATGCTCTACGCGCGGTTCATATGGTACGGGCCTGAGGCGCTCCAAGCTCCTCGGCTGCCGCGGGGGCCAAGACGCGCGGCGGGAGAAAGGAGGCGTTGCCTCCGAAAATCGGCCGCCGCGTTCACTTAAATCCCAGGCCTGATTTATACAAAGAAAAAAATGTATTAAATAATATTAAGCAGATATATTTTTATACAAATAAATATTTTATTACGAATAAATATTTTATTCAAAATACTTGGCGCTGCTCTCCGAAAAAAATGTTAATTGTCTTGATTAATAAATAAAACAAGACAAGACACCACTGAGACAAGAAAGAAAGAAAAAGATTTTAATGAAATTTATACGTATTTATTCAGTTTAGCAACACCAATTCGGAGAGCAGCGCCAAGTATTTTGAATAAAATATTTATTCGTATTAAAATATTTATTTGTATAAAAATATATCTGCTTAATATTATTTAATACATTTTTTCTTTGTATAAATAGCCATTGTGATAATAGGCGCAATTTTTGTATATCATTATATTCATTTACGACAATGTTTTTAAATGGGATTCTTTTTGATGGAATTATATTAATACAACTTAAAGGCCGTATCGTAGGAACAGCACGTTCCACGAAAAATAAATGAAGTGGTCAGTGGTAGTAGCCGTGCAGTGTAGTCTATACCTAATATACTAATTATTAGGTATAGAAATAAATTCTTTCCGATTGTTGGGTATAATAACAGTTTGATTTAAAAAATATAAAAACAACTCGATCATCGAAATATTTTCCATCATTGTTAATTACCTTTGCCATTCTTCTGTCAGCTTACGAATGCCACAGTGATAGAAATTCGGTAGCTTTGAACTGGTTATGTAAATCCAGTAAGAAAGAATTTACAGTAATTCCTTGTTAGGAGCCCGTTTCTACCACGCGTTAGGAGCCCGGCGACTATCCCCACCACTATCCCCTCTTTCGTAGCCGACGGCAACTTCGGGTCGACTCTTTTGTTTCGTCTCACTCGCTCATTGGGTTTTCTCACTCGCGCCAGTGGCCGCGCGGAATAGTGTCCAGCCGCGTTAGTAGCCCGCCGCGAGCCCCGTTCGACGGGCTCCTAACGAGGAATTACTGTATTCATACCTACAGCTAATATTATTTTTTAAATTTAACGCAGGCTATTTAATGATACTTATTAATTATTAGCTACAATACTCCTTGTGGAGAGACACAGGAAGAAAAGGGGTAGCCCGCTGTCGACGCGTGGTCCTCTCGAGTATAAACACGTGCTTCAATGTCAAAACAAATGCGTTGACGTATTCCGTGCGAGAGAAGGTGGGCATTGGGGAGGAGGTATTGCTGTGCAGAGGGCCTCTTCCAGCTTGAGCAGCCGTTTGTGATGGATGCAAATCCGATTGGTTCTACTACAATCTGCTCCCTATGGTTGAAATTTAGTCTAGCAACTTTCACACCTCCTAACCTAACCAATCCAACTTGCATCCCTTCCAAAAGAACCGGCCATCCGAGCGTAGAAGCAAGTGCGAAATAAAACTAACGGTGCGCTTCTTGGTGCCGCAGATGTACCTACCTAAGTAGCATTTCTGACGGAAAAGAATTGTCCAGCCTTTGGGCCTGCCAGTCTCGGCGCAGACCATTGGCAGGTAGGTATCAGTTTCAAAAGGCAGGGCCGCCCGTGGTGCTTGTCTGACCGTCCCCGGTCCTTGCTACTTCAGCGCGTTTTCTTCCAGTGAAAATCAGTAAATTTGCAAGCGCAATATCTCAAAAACCAGTGGAAATCAAGTGTATACATTAATGCTTATTGAATTTGTCTTGGAACGCACTATCAACTCAGGTGTTCAAAAAAATTAGTTCCATTTGAAAAACCGAACTTGACCATCGTATCTTTTAAAATAATAATCGAAAACAAAATTCGTTCGGGCTAATAAATTGGCCCTCTCGAACCATGCGATTCCCTATTTTTTAAATATTTTTATCTCCAATAGTTTAGGAGATATCAAGCTGTCCAGGTTTAGCTGGGACACCCTGTATAAATAAATAAATTACCTATAACTACGATTATACAGGGTGTAAACGGTATACGTAGCAATATTTTAGGGGGTGGTAGGGGAGGTCCAATGGAACATAAAAGTCCTATGACATAGTGTCCGATCGGTCTCCATTTTACAGTAATAATGGCTCAAAGTTAACATGTCTATACGCTAAACTAATAGTCGCAGGATTCCATAATTTTGCAAATACATTGGAGACCACCAGTAGTGTATAATGGTCTGAATACATTTTGTTGTATCTCCTATAGTTTAGCTGTTATAAAGGTTTAAACATCGGAGATGTTTGTGGAATTGATCGTCGCTACACGCACACAGATGAGCCGTAGCACAAAGACCGCCCGTTGTGAGCTGTTCAAGATGACCCAGTAACCGAGTAAATACGGGCCCCTTACAGTAGCGGTCCCATTGAGGATCTGTTTGGAGTGGCGGAGGCACTTAGGGTCGTCAGCTAGAGAATAAGAAACAAGTGAACGAAGACTCTACATGTGTTCTTAGGCCAGGCGCGCAGTGGTGGCACGTTGTCGTTCGCCGACTCGTGGGGCAATATGGTTATAAACCGTGACCCTGACGAATCGCTTTAGCCGGTCAGCTTAATTATTTTTTCGGACACCAATGTAGCAATAAAAAAGTATTATTCACCATCAATGCGCCTCGCATTCAGACACAGGAAAAAAGGGGTAGTCCGCTGACAGCGCGTGGGCCCTCCTGCTTCGTTCTTCCCTCAAATTAAATATGGATCCCTTATCTCTGGAGTATAAACAAGCGCTCCAATTTCAAAACAAAAGCACGCGTTGACGTATTCCGTGCGAGAGAACGTGAGATGTAGGGAGGAGATTATGTTCTGACCAATCGAAGCTGCATTCCTTGAAGACGCGAAGTTTCCACCTCTTCACAGCAATATCTCCTCCACAAGGCCCAAGGTTGTCACGTCTCGCACGGAATAAGTCAGCGAGTGCTTTTGTTTTGATAGTTCAACGCGTGTTTATACTCGAGAGATAAGGGATCCGTCTTTAATTTGACGCAGGCTGTGGCTTATTTTCGGCGACAATTCTCTAAATTTCCGTACCTAAATTTTTCTTCGGGGTTTTTGAAATAGACGTATTTTCATTATCATTATCAGCAACAGTGTTGGCCGTTATTGAACTACAGATTTTTATCATAATAACGAACTACGATCACGTTTTGTTCATTTTCTGTTACATTACTTTTTCGTTTATGTGATATTTGAAAACGAAAGTTACGTATTTCTTGTCCTCTCACTTCAAATAATTATTATTTTCCATTCTGTTTTAAAAAGAAATGTGTATTCGTTTTTTTACGTTTGACATGATTTTCCTCGATTTATCTTTTACTCGTTATTCACTTTAAATAACAACTAAAAGATGACGAAAGGTATCGATTGCCGTCGTTTGCGCAGAGATCTGATGAGAAATGCAGAGCTGGAAGAGTTTGGATCTTAATGGGTATTCAAACTCCTTCGAGGGTCGAAAGCCATAAATGTGCGGTGAGGCATCGCGGGGTGTTGTCTTCGCCACGGGATACCATGCGGCATCTCCTTGAGTCGAGTCGCTGGAGGATCACTCTTAAGAGTTTTTCCTTCCGAAAAACACACCACTTTGGTAATTACATGAAAGATCGGAGGTCAACACCCTGTTTCAATGTGTTGGTCTCACCAACATACGCGAGCTACTATCCGTTTCAAACGCATGGTGCAAACTTTAGGGCATCATTACTGTAAAATGGTGATAGATCGGACACTATGTCATAGGACTTTCATGTTCCATTGGACCTCCCCTACCACCCCCTAAAATATTGCTACGTATACTGTTTACACCCTGTATATTGTTTTGGGTTTTTTTATAATTTTTATGTCTTATATGCAATGTGATTCTAATGCTATGGAATATGTATATGTATATATGTATTGATTAATTCCAGAGCACGGCCGCTGCCGTTTCCGGAGCGAGCTCGTAGACTCTTGGTAAATTCTGTAGTAAGAACGGCCGCTGCCGCCTCCGGAGCGAGTTTGTTACTTTTGACAGAGTTTTTGTCTTATGCTCTATGAGATCTTGCTTCTACCAAGAACCCCGGCCGCTGCCGTTTCCGGAGCGAGCTCGTTGCTTTTGTAGAAGCGAGATTATATAGTTCTAAAATGAATAGTCTCAAGAGGTGCACCAGTATCTTCTGTACACTGGAGATCCGCCGCTGCCGTTTCCGGAGCGAGCTGAATCTCACTGGTTGAAACTTAAGCTTCCTCTAGGGCTGAACATTCATAGACTAAAGAGCCTGTTTTCCAATATAGCTTTTGAATGCCCCCTGTGCTGCGTGCGCCTCCTTTTATACCAGAAAATTGGCGGCCTGGCGCATGCGCATTGAGTCATTTCTTAATATGTCGTATTTAACTCGCTTATTACATATTATTTTATTTTGTGCTTTTGCTAACATTTATATTTAATTATTCCTAAGATCTGTATAATTTGTATTCTTTAATATTCGCCTAAATCGTAAATTATATATAAAAGTATTTATAATGCTTATGCGTGGTAATACAGATTGGCTTCGTGGTAACATAGATCGGTTCTATTATACCGACGGTCGGTATTTAGCGGTTTAAGTCCCCGTGGGACGTTACAGTATATTTCCAAAAATAGCAGAGATATCAAATGAAATTTGGTACACTGCAAATATATATCTCAACACTTAACCCCACCGAAAATTAGTTCTATTAAGCAAACACCAAAATTATAAATAACAATCGTAGTTTTGAAGAATTTCGAGGTTGTCCTCTTCAAAACCGTGTAGTCGCGTTAAAAATTAATGAATGTGAAAAAAAGCATGCTAAACTATGACCCAAATGTGCAATCAACTACCTGTAAAAAAACCTGCAGTATTGCGATATTTTTGTAAAAGGACTTATGCCACGTTTCGACCCGAAATGCCCCACTGTGCGCCGCTCCCAAGCCATTTGTCGAGTTCGCATCTGCGAAGGGAAAACGCCCCCTAGACTCTTTTCGGTTATCGTACACAAGAAATGGGGGTCATGATTTCGACCAGCTGGATAGCGGCTACAGGAACCGGAGGGACACGGCGATGACTCCTAAGGATTTCCTTATATGAAGATTTCTAGTGAATCCCCACGTATTTGGGGACTATATAAACAATTTGGTTTCAACCTTCGTCGATTCAGAGCTATACAGTCACCCGCGGAGTCCCGCTGTGTCACGCACGTACAGAGTTAGTTACATTCAGTGAGATCGGGCTCAAGTTCCCTTTCGAATCATAAATTAAAACTTACACATTTATTTAATTCCTTGCGACACTTACATTTCCATTATAATTGATTATTCAATATACAGAAAGTGCTCACATGTAAATCGCGAAGATTCCTCAAACCCATATTTTACCCAGCAATTCTTATAATATTAGCATCACATATAATAATTTTATTTAAACGGAAGCCCTTTGGTAATTACAATATACAACATTATAGCACTGAGCAATGAAGCAGAGATTACAAAATACATACATGATTAAACACTATGGTGACAGTATTAAAGCCAATGTAAAACGAATTAACACCTAATTAAAATATGATTAATAACTCTAATTCTAAATGTATAAAATGAACAATCAAAGAAATCGAAAAGGTTTGATACCGTGTTTACGTTCATACATATACGATTTATCGGGTTGTATTTGCCCATTAGAGTTTGATGATGCTCTATATACAGGAGTGAGCAGTGCCTCAGTTTTTTAGGAGGAATATATAATCTAATGAGTTGTAGAATTTGAGGGCACTTAATAACGTGATTAATAATCTTAAAACTAAAAAATAGATCTGCTATGAATCTACGTGTTTCAAGTATTGGTATTCGTAGTTGACAGAGGAGGGGCACATAATTATGAGTATAGGCAAAACTGTATGATGGACCACCAAGTTTGTACGCAATGAAACGAAGAAATTTATGCTGGACACGTTCAAGTAATAAGGAAAGGTTCTTAAAATATGGATTCCAGATAATAGAACAGTATTCCAGATGTGGTCGAACTAGCGACACGTATAAAAGCTTGATAGATCCAATATTGTTAAAGTAGCGCGAGACACGAAATATAAGACCTAAAATCTTAAGAGCCTTTCCCACCATATTGAGACAATGGCAGCGAAACGATAGAGAGGAAGTAAATACGATGCCCAGGTCCTTAATACTATTTACTTGCAGCATAAATCTAACGTGTGGCCCATATGGTTCCAAATATGATTATATTGATAAAGATTAAGTAGATTGAAATATTCACACAAAATATCATCAGGACCAACAGATGCATTGTTATGTTTTGAGGAATACAGAAGAGTACCATTTTGATCATTGTAAGAAGTGACATTAGTGAAGTTGTAATCCCCTAAAATAAGAATATCCGAATTGGGATGATGCTGCATAACAAACTCGACAGTTTGGCAGTGAACTTCATAAATCGAAGAGTTTGAGGATGGGGGCAAGTAAACGGCGCAAATGAGGAGTAAATCAAATAGCTTTGTTCTTAAACCTCGAACGTTCTGATAATAAATCAAAGGGCTTCTATTCAGTTTTTTTTTCTTAAGGCTAGGGTTAACATCGGTAATACTCGGCACGCCATTAGTATACCTATACTGAGTCCATCCTAAGAATAATCCTGTTCCGCGCAGGGATGATTCTGAGGAGGCGCTGGTTGGTCCGACCCCCACTCAACCGCCTACGATTTTCTCCGTCTTACCGCCTGTTACCTCTCTGTCAACCGTTCCGCACGCAACGCCTTCATATACACGGTGGCACTATTATTTCCGAATACGCACGGTAACGATTTATAAAAAGAAAAGTACAGAAAATATGGGAAAAAAAGTATACGAAGAATTAGGGTCCATACAACACGACGTATGGAGGTCGGCGCTGAGGGGTTAACAATTTTTATTGCCTAATATTACTAATAATTTGTATTTATGAACGATATACAATGGATAACAGGATTTACATGCGTCAATCAATAAAAACGGATAAGATGTAATTACATAGTTGTAAAACATTTTATTAACTAATGCAAAAAATCAGTATTTAGTTTTACAAATAATAATTTCTGGAAATTGAGACAACCTGGCCAATATTCTCCCAGTTTTCGGTAATAGTCATAAAATTAGTTATTTCATAATTATTTAAAAATTTTAACAGTTTTATTCGACCTCTGTCAGTAGGACACTTCTTTTTTTAAACGGACTCCATAAAATCAAATACAACTCATGTAATTTTGATTATTTTTACTTCAAAAAAATAATTTACATACTTTAAATATCAATAAATATGTGTGCAAAAAACTTGTACAAAAATCTTATTGTTCGTTGGAATATAAATCCTAAAAAAGACATAATAAATGGCATTTTAAATAGACTATTTAGAACACCTCCTTAACTGATGTTATATCTGTTCGGAACCAAAGAATTACCGGGTAGATACACTGCACTCCTGCAGTGTTGACATTGACATCGGTCACGTCCTGCCCTTGGAGGGGCAGGGAAGTCAGCAGGTAAAGTGCTGCGAGCAATCGCCTGCGTCGGGCCCGTAGGCGGTAGTGGGGGCTGCGCAGAACGGTCACAAAACGGTCTGGGCGTAGGATTATTCTTAGGATGGATTCAGTATAATAGTTTTGTTCGTCACACCAGAGTCAATCAGTGTCTTTAACTCACTCCTAACTTTCGCTAGATGCTCCCTTTGTTTCACAGTGCGGTCCTGTTGAATTTTTACTGCACCAGAGTATTTAAATTTATTGCTTAAGATTGTCGTCACATCAGTTTTGAGAGGCAAAGTCACCCGTATTGGCCTTATGCGTCCTTGGACCTTCTTCCCCAGTCTAACAACCTTGAGATTACTGTACTCTGATGGCTCAATGGATTGAAGAACACTTTGAACACATATGAGGCATCACTAACATTTCCCGCGACTCCCTGATTTCGCATCAGGTTCGTTCGCACCTATCACCCATACAAGGAATAATTGCTTACAGTAGACGTCGAAGATAAAGTGCTCGATGTGCGAAGTGGCACTGATTTTAGCACTAGTAAGATATAACAAATGATTATTTAGAGAGACTTCCTTGGAAGAGTTTCCGTAGAAGAGTTTCCGTAGAAAAGCTTGCGTAGTATAGCGCTCCGGCCTCTGGGGCCCTGGTATTTATTATTTGCCGGAATGTCAGGTATGAGGGGTATGCGCGGTTTGCACCATGACTCATGTGCAAAATATGTGGTCTATAATTAGAACGTGTTGATGACTCATGTTTCAAATATGCGTCCCAATAGGATTTCCGGAGTTTTTATTTGAGGCATTCGAAAAGGGGGTACTCAACCTATTGGGTGGATTTTTAGTGTTTTAATTGGAAAGAGGTGAGAGTGGCTTGTATTTAATAGGTCATAGAGAGGGGATGAGACGTGGTCTCGATTTAAGGGGGTTTTTAGGACGAGGGATTTGTTTAAATTTAAATGTGAGGGAGGAGATCGTGTCTCGTAGGGCGAAGAGGGGAAGGGGTTTCGTACTTGACCATCGCGAGATGGGGACCTCTAAGGTACATCGTCTAAATGGTCAGTGGTTGGGGAAAAGGGGTAAGAGTTGAGGTTTAGGGACTTTTGGCGGAGTTGTGGAGTGATTCGTGGGGGAGACTTTAATTAATACCGCGTGAAAAATAGTGGGACGTCACAATGTCGCCACGTTTTTTATTGGCCTTCAGAAAACCTTTTTTGGCAAACAGATGTTGCCGAAACGTGCTTGGAAAAATAATAAATTATCGATCGTAAAGAACTAATGAATTTTCGCCCGGCTCTGAACCCGGTTTTGTCCCGACGCAATATAGTAATTGAAAAGTACTATTCACCATCAATACTCCTCGTGGAGAGACACAGGAAGAACAGGGGTAGTCCGCTGACTCCTTGTGGTTCCGCCTGTGTCGTCCTCCTTCAATTTCAAAACAAAAGCACGCGATAACATATTCCGTGAGAGAGAAGGTTTACAAGTCCGCGCGAGCGCGGATTACAGGATCAAACGCTGACCCTGTATTTCTATGTCTATGAGCCGTAGATACATATACTATGCAACTTGTGGGCACATTATGTGAGGATTCCCCCTCTACTCCTCCCTACACGTCATAACTCGTCCCTACTTCTGGCATCCCTGCTCAGCGACCAAGTGGCTGGTGACTGGTTCACAATGTGTACCCGGTCTTAGCGAGTAGCAGAGACGATTCCGAGGTGTCGATGGCCCGACTGAGAAAAAACGGAAGGGAGCAAGGGGGAACGAATGCGAACCCGTAGCAAGAGAATAGTGTATATCATGGGTATTATAATGTAAATAGTGTTTGGATTCGAAGAGATAAAATTTGCTCAGATACGCAAGTATTTATTAAGTCATATTAAGTCATATTCTTATCATTAATTTTTCTAGTGTGGCAGTGGTGCAGTTAAAGATCTTGAATAAAAGATATACGTAATTGAAATTTTTTAAATATCTTGCAAAAAAGTCATTTGCAAATATCTTACTTGAGTACATACTTTTATAAGCAGTTTGTTGAGAATTGACTCTTCGGAGGAAATGTCATATGGTATCATTAACAAAAACGTTATTGAACTTTCTCGACAAATACTTAAGGGGATATACGCGTTTGAACCCTCGGAAAATGTATACATTTTGTGGATTTTTTACAAGTCAACGGTTTGAGGCAGATTTCTCGTTTTTTACTATCTTTACATAGTATTATGAACTACTTAAAAAAAAGTCAGTTAAAAAACTATTATTTTTCGGAAGTTATGGATACATATCCGTAAGTCTCTCGATTTTAGATGGCTAAACGGTGGGCCTGAAAACAGCTATATGTCGTGTCTGAAATCAAAAACAATAAAATCTTAAAGTATGTCAATAGCTATCGTCCCACGGGGCCGATTCTGATAATTTTGAAAGATAAAGAAATGGTGAGAGATCAAAGGTAAAGTTACATGCTTCTAAGAGAAAAGGCCAACTTGTTTCTTTATAAATAATAAACGGGGAATCGGAATAAAAAAGCCCTCCTTGGACGATGTGGAATCTTATTACGATCCTGCATGCAAAATTGGAAGTGAATTGGTTGAACGTAGCGCGAGTTTTTAGGCCCACCGCAAAGAAAAACCCTCGTGCTACCTGAGTTGTTTCACTCAAACGCCTATAACTTCGTCAGTGTTCCGAATTTTTACATCGGACTTGATTTATAATATTTCTAAAACATAAATCTGTGAAAATATGTAAAAAGAAAAAATCCGATCTTTGACAATTTCAAACGGTTATGCCCCCTTAAATAAAAGAAACAAAGGAAGTCATAGAAAGACAGTTATACCATTCAATTTTTCCCTATACTACTTTTCTTTATCACCAACCGTACAAGAAATGTAACAATTACGAAGTGCACTGATCTTACAATCAGTTTGAATGTGGGATTTATTCTGTAGTAACTTATAGCACTTACACTATACTCTACGAATGCTTATAACAGAACTTTAAATATCAAATACATTCCATTGGGGATAATTTCAATTCCATTCGTTCTAATAACCACTATAAACTGATATATGTTAATTGAACTGATTATCTGTTTAATAAAGCTTGTCATCGAACGATATTTCCATCAAGTTGGGAGAATGGAAATTGGGATATGAACTAAAACACGAAGAACCTCTTCCTTATAAAATTCTCAACGTATCATCAATTACAATGCATCCTGGATATACAAAAGGACAGGGATATCACGATATTGCCATTTTGCAACTCGATAGTCCTGCCACATTCGATCTTCATATAAATCCACTTTGTGTGTCTAAAACAAAAGATTCGGAGAAAGGTGAAACATGTATTATCACGGGCTGGGGAAAATCCATTCTTCAAAGTAAGTAAATAACAGGTACAATTACTTATTTCATTTTTGTAAATATTTAAATAAAAAATCATAGTGAATGTTCCTTCATTGTTATCACATGGAAACTGATTTTTCTATATTAACACTTAATGTGGCGCAAGGACTTGAGAATCGTCCCTTCAAGTTCGTCAAACTTTTTCAAGCGATCGCTTCTGTTGAATAAGTTTTGCTTAACTCGCCTCAAGTAAACATTCGGACACTCACTCAGACAATACTTTGGATGCTTTCTAGAACATATACAGGGTGTCCCACGGTAGACTGGACAGCAGGATATCTCCTAACATATAGGAGATAAAAAAATAAAAAAAATATGGAATTGCATGGTTCGATGGGGCCAATTTATTAGCGCGACGAATTTTTTTTCGATTATTATTTTAAAAGATACGATGGTCAAGTTCGGTTTTTTAAACGCAACTATTTTTTTGAAGAGGTGAATTAATAGTGCGTTCCAAGACAAATTCAATAAGCATTAATGTATACACTTGATTTCCACTGGTTTTTGAGATATTGCGCTTGCAAATTTACTGATTTTAACTGGAATAAAACCCGCTGAAATAGCAAGGACCGGGGTCGGTCTTGCTGGCGCTACGGGGGGCCTTGCCTGTTGAAACAGATACCTACCTGCCAAAGGTCTACGCCAGACCCAAAGGCTGGACAATTCTTTTCCGTCAGAAATCCTACTTAGGTAGGTACATCTGCGGTATCACGAAGCGGGTGCAATATCCATGACAGCGTATTAAGAAATTCTTTCTTCATCTGTCGAAGGGGAAAATCATACCAAATATCATGCAAATCGAACTACTTTGACACAAGCTGTTTGTATTCCTTATGTAAAAGTTGTCCGATTTACACGACATTTGTAATGATTTTCATCGGGAAGGCACTCGAACCCCTTCGAGGGTCGAAAGCCATAAAAATCGGGTGAGGCACTGCGAAGGTCTGTCCTCGCCACGGGGTAGGCCGCATCTCCTTGGCAGACGTCGCTCCAAAATTAGCCTGTATCTGTTTAAAAAATAAAATAATTCTTTATTCTTTATCGTATGGATATGGAAGTGTCGCCGATTGGTTAGGTTAGGAGGTGTGAAAGTTGTTAGACGAAATTTCAACCATAGGGAGCAGATTGTATTAGAACTAATCGGATTTGCATCCCTCACAAAAGAACCGGCCATCCGAGCGTAGAGGCAAGTGCGAAATAAAAGTAACGGTGCGCTTCTTGATACCGCAGATGCCTACCTAAGTAGCATTTCTGACGGAAAAGAATTGTCCAGCCTTTGGGCCTGACGTAGACCTTTAGCAGGTAGGTATCTGTTTCAACAGGCAAGGCCCCCCGTGGCGCCAGCATGACCGACCCCGGTCCTTGCTATTTCAGCGGGTTTTCTTCCAGTGAAAATCAGCAAATTTGCAAGCGCAATATCTCAAAAACTAGTGGAAATCAAGTGTATAGATTAATGCTTATTGAATTTGTCTTGGAACGCACTATCAACTCACCTCTTCAAAAAAATTAGTTCCATTTAAAAAACCAAACTTGACCATCGTATCTATTAAAATAATGATCGAAAAAAAAATTCGTCTCGGCCAATAAATTGGCCCTCTCGAACCATTAAATTACATTTTTTTTATATTTTTTATCTCCAATACTTTAGGAGATATTCAGCTGTCCAGTCTTTCCGCGGACATCCTGTACATACAGGGTCATCATTTAATTTTGCAACCTGCGCTCGCGCGAACAGGTAAAATGGCAACAGCGCCTCACGGACGTATTCCCCTACAACCATGCACAGGCCCGGCGTTCGGAAAGCTGTTGCAAGGGTTGCCAGTGTCAAGATTCTCCCTGAGAATCTCGCTGCACTCCATGGTCGTCCTTAAACGGGTCGTTCCTCGGGGTCCGATAGTTCGGGCGATGATGCCGGGGACGGGATTCAGAAGCGAAATAGTTTGGCAAAACTCGCGATGCCAACAGTGGTAGTCAACGGCGGCGCGCGATCCACTGCCGCTCAGTGTAACACAATCGCTTAACGCGCCTGACCACCACTGTCGGCATCGCGAGATTTGCCAAACTATTTCGCTTCTCTATTGAAAACAAAACGTGACTTACCACTTTCGTTGATGATTTCGGAAGGAAAAATGTCTGCTGCATCGCGTGGAATGGTCAGATTTTCTCCTAGGCCCTTAGTTTTGGAAATAAATTGAAATATATCTTCAGAAATCGGTACATTTCGAGTGTCATTTTCCTTTTGATCGTTGTTTAAACATATTTAAATGTTCATATTGCAATAATAACTTATACCGTTGTATTCGGGAGGGTTCATAGAATAATTTGACGCAAAGAGCAACCGAATAACTATTACCGTTTCGACACAAAAGATGTTCAAAGTGGAAAATTTGCAGTTTTTTCAAAATCGAATTTTTCAAAAACTGAGGGTGATGGCGACAAACGGTTTGCGGATTCGTGTTCAGGGCGAAAAACTCTACCAGAATCACCCAGTGGATATTGCGGAACAGAAAAAAAGTTTCATTTTGTTGGACTGTGTTATTATTTTAAAAGATACGATGGTCAAGTTCGGTGTTTTAAATGGAACTTTTTTTTTGGAGTTCATTTGATAGTGCGTTCCAAGACAAATTCAATAACTTATAGTGAAAATTGAGTCATATTTTCCTACTTCTCTTAAGTAGCATTTGTGACGGAAAAGTGTTGTCCAGCTTTTGGGCCTGCCATTTCTGGCGTAGACCTTTGTCAGGTAGGTATCTGTTTTAACAGGCAATGCCCAACGTGTGCCACCCGTGGCGTGAACAGGACCACCCCCAGTGCTTGCAATTCCAGCGGGTTTTCTTCCAGTGAAAATCAGTAAATTTGCAAGCGCAATATCTCGAAAACTGGTGGAAATAAGGGGTGTACATTATAGGTTATTGAATTTGTCTTGGAACCCACTATCAAGTGAACTCTAAAAAAATAGTTCCATTTAAAAACCCGAACTTGACCATCCTATCTTTTAAAATAATAATCGAAAAAAATCGTCTCGGCTAATAAAGGACAATGTTAAGTCGCAGAGGGGATTAGTGACCTACAAGCCTACAGCGTATGATATACGCCGTTGAAAAGATCTCGCCAAGACGAATCGATTGATATGATTTTTAACCCTTAACTACTATACTGTTTTTTTCAAACGTAACTGGTATACTGGGGTCATGGCAGACCCCAAATAAAAAAGGATACAGAAATTTGTAACGTCGACACTAGATCAACCTCTATGAATATTTTGTTCTTAGGTAATGTATAAAATAATAGAATCGTAGAAAGTTAAATTATTATTATAAAATTAATTAGAAATTCGGTTTACAAGCTTAGACAAGCAAAAATCACAATTTCTGCATTTACATAAAAAAAACTTATTAGTATTTTTCCCATGTTCGTAAAAGAAGTTTTTCTGTATATTTACTCATCACTAGACGCACTGAAATATAAAAAGTAATTATCAATCATCTTCCAACAAAAATAACAATAACGTTTTATCACTTACTTTTGGTCATTATTGCATGAGGAACACACATTTTTTTGGGTAGAATGTTGCTTACAGATGTCCTTCTTGCATTTGTCACAAATTGTTGGATGCTTTCGGTCTTTGGAACGGGGACACAAGAAACATCTCATCCGTTTGGTAGGTGTTGGTGCTTCACTGACATCACCAAGTTGGTCAATTTGCAAAACATTTTGAATAAGTCTCGTCAGTTCACTTGATAGTCTATACGTAAATAGTCGATTATGCAAATGTTTGTTTATCAGAGCCTTTCCTAATTTAACATTGAATATTCGTCGGGTTTTTTTATCTTCTAGATAGGCTGGTTTGAAAATGACAAATGCATTGAGTCGGGAGATATTCAAAATCGCAAAAAAATTGTTAGAGGCCACCTGCGACTTCTCTGTTGCAAGAATAGGTGGTACATTTCTGGTCCAAACTGTCGACACCGGTTTTGGTGGAGTTATAAAACTCATTTATCTCTGGTTTTTTAGTATGTTGGTTTACGATGTCGGTATGGTGCATGGAAGATAGGAGCAGTACCGATTTGTTTTTCTTAGGAACGAAAGATACCAGTGTTCTATCTCCAGTGAATCCAAAAAGAGAAGAGTTTACCTCACGCAGTTTATGGGGTTGAAACTCTGGAGGTACATCTCTTTTATTCTTTCTTACAGTACCCACATAGTTGAGACCTTTGGATTTTAGCTCGTTAACAAGTTCGTTTGATGTGAACCAGTTATTACCGGTTACATTTCTATTTGTGTTTTCAATAGGTTTTATGAGAGAAAGAACATCTAGTGTTGGTACCGATAATTTTCTGGGATTGCTATTTTGCCGCCGAGAATTCTTGCCTGTATAGATAAACGCATTGATCAAATAATGCGTTTTGGCGTCACACAAGCACATAATTTTTAGGCCGTATTTGGCTGGTTTGCTTTTGATGTACATCCTGAACTTACATCTACCTTTGAAAGGCACAAGCATCTCATCAACCGTGGCATATTCAGAGCATGTATAGTTTTCCTCGCAATTTTTTATAAATTTTTGGAAAATTTCCGAAATTGGTGCAGCAGTTTCACCAGCTGCAACTCTTTCGTCACGTGTGCCTGCATCGTCAAATCGCACAGCACATAACAGAAATAAAAAACGCTGGAGGGGCATGGTTGCGCGAAAGATATCTCTTCCTGTCCCATCACTCGCCCACAACGATGCTAAATTTTCCCTGCCGAATTTGAAGACCCCAGCTAAAATAAGTAGTCCAAGGAATGCTCGGAGCTCAGCTATACCCATATGGTTTGTGAAGGAAACGTGGTCACTTTTATATCTAAAACTAAGGTCAGTGATTTTCGCGTTAGTTTGCTCCACAATTATTTCTAGAATTTCCTCCGTAGTTAGAAGCTGCCAAGCCTCGTTGGGCGTTGATGGCTTCATTGCACGAGCCCTTCCTTTTAGTCCACAACGCTCTGAAATAATATTGTGTGCCGCGGTGCGTTTAGTGCGCGTTGGCGGAATTTTCGACCATTTATAACGATTTTTTCCATAGAAGTAGTTATTATAATACTCAGCGGTCGAGTATTTGCACGCCATGATATATATAGAAATAGCAACGTAAATGGTATACTGGGATCAGTGCTGACCCCAACTGTGTATAACTCGAGACCAGTGCACACTGCCAGCACGCGCGTCAGGCACCGAAAGAATGCTAAGAAACGATGAAGGTACTGCGACGCGGGAAACAATGTTGCTAGTGGAACTAATTTTACAGCGAATTTTGCGTGCTTGGGGTCATGACTGACCCCAGGATACCAGTTAAGGGTTAACTTCGAAATCAGATGGGATCACCTCGAAAAATGGCTTCAAATTTCGAGATTTGCAGGTATGAGTTTGGTAATGTGTAGGTTAGCATTCAGACTAATGCGTTGCTTACAATAGTGAGAGGAGTGACATATTATTGATTGAACGAAAGATAATGATGTGAAGATGATTAACGCAAGAAGAATTTGTATTTTCATATCGTCTATCATGGACATAATATGTTCATGAAAAACAACTGATCCATTAGCGATTTCGTCCCGGGCATTAGAAACGGGGCCCATGCGGCAGAGCCCTGCAACGGGCGGGTATATCGCGGGTCAACCCGCCCGTTACCCGTCCGTCTTGCCTTTCACTCGACCCGCCTGTGCCCGCGGCGGATAAGTCGAGTCATCGTTGATTTCTATTCGCCCGAGGCGCCCGAGACCCGAGACGCCCGAAACATCCGAACGCCCGAATCGCCCGGCAACACCCGAAGTAGTAATGAGTCATGACGTCACCACGCGTATCCGTGACCCGGGACTTTACCTGCGCATTATCTGCTATTCAATTTGACTCAGAAGCGGTTGGTGAATCAAATCTAGACAATTCATTATTATTTATGTACATTATAATTATCAAATATAGGAAAGTAACGGAAACCGGAAGAAGGGTCAAGATGGACGATGTGGTGGTGGGAGACAGGATAAAAAGATTATAGATTGGCTCGAGAAGTTGCAAAAGAAAAGCAATGAATAAAGTAAAGGCACGTGTATGAGCGAATCGGATACGCGTCGTAACGTCGTGACTAGTGACTGCTTCGGCCGCCTCGGGCTTCTCGGGCGGATAGAAATCAACGATGACCCGACTCATCCGCCGCGGGTACGGGCGGGTCGGATAATCGCTCGGCGGCGTCGGGCGGGTATGGGCGGGTTAGCTGCGGGTATCGCGGGTTAGTGAAAGTTCGGGCGCGGGCGGTTCGGGCGTATCGAGATACAGTCGGGTGATGGGTGGATCAAACCCGCCCGTTGCAGGGCTCTGCCATGCGGCAAACGCAGGTCCAAGACGGCCCTGAAATGAAGGTCGTGCGCACATTTGCCGCCCCAACCTGCTAGAGTATCGCTTGCATCCCTCGGTTATCCCTCAGGTGCCTACCCGAGGTCCCACGGGCCGGATGGAATTTTTCTACCGGTTCTTTTGTTCAAAATCGCAAAATCTCGAACTTTGAGGGCATTTTTTGAGGTGATCCCATCTGATTTCGAAGTTAAAAATCGTATCAATCGATTCGTCTTAGCGAGATCTTTCCAACGATTTATAGCATACGCTGTAGTCTCGTAGGTCACTAATCCCCTCTGCGACTTAATATTGTCCTTTGCCCCCTCAAACCATGCAATTCCGTATAATTTTTTTTCTCCAATACGTTAGGAGATATCTAGCTGTTCAATCTTCCCGCGGACACCCTGTATACATAATTTGAGGTCGCGATTTGCTGATGGCGGGGGGAGGCCTAATGGTCTCCGGCTCTGGATCTTCAGCCTTGCAGCGTGTGCGGATTCCTTTGATTGGGCATCTTGCTGAGCTTGCTGGTGTTCGGTACACCAGGTGTTATGAGTTACATAACAGAGCTGCCAGCGATCCACAGTGTAACCAGTACATAAGAAAAAAAATCAATTTTTCATTAAAATAGTTATTTACATGTAATTGATATGTTAATCATATTTGTACACAAAAAAATTAATTTTTAACATAAAATAATTCATTAAAATATATTTTTGAACATAATATTTATGAGTTAACCATATCGTGCATACTTTTGTAAAACAAATAAAATATATATTTTTTTAATACATTTAAACACAAATTAATAACAAACATATGAAACAATTATAAAAAATAAAATTAATTTTTTAATTAATTCGTATTGATAATAAATTTTAAATTATTCATTCTTATTATACATCTTCATCACTATCAGTTGAATCTGAAGGAATTCAAGGCTCAGTGTCTTTTAAAAATATATATTTTAGCACAGATTTGTCTATTTTTTCGTTTTATTATGTGTAATTCTTCTTATGTGAGAGCACTCAGATAAAATTTACACCAAATTAAAGGGTAGAAAAAGAACTAATTATAGTAAAAAAATGAGAGAACTGATGTTTCGTTTTTTTAATTCTCTCCAGAATTTCGAAGATGCGACAAAAAAAGTAATAATTTGAGCCACTGGTACGTATCCATATATTTAAATGCAAGAATTTTTAATTAATAAAACGAAAGAAGGATATATTTTGCTTATTTTCAAAAAAGAAAGAAAGAAAATAACTTGTAAATACAAGAAAAATGCAGTAAGGGTAAACATTTCCTATGTGTAGTCGATAGCAGCTTGCGTTTGGTTATTCGACTTTGAATGAAATTACTGACCTTAAATCCTTTATTTATGTTACTAAGTTGTGATGTTCTTATGTCGGAGGACTATTTACTACCAATTCCATGAAATGAAATACAAAATTTAAAAACTCAAATTTTTGCTTTTTGAACACGTGCCGCAACACTGTGTGACCGCTGGACAGCAGTGGTGCCCGAGCTTCAAGAATATTAGGATAGTCTCTTTGAAATTAACGTGGCAAAGAGCTATTGGAAATTTCCCAGCCCAGGTATGCGAGTCGCGCGCTCCCATTTTATGATTGGTTTACCACTCGCACCCCAGATTACTGTAATAAAGTTCGAAAACAATGTCGACTGGTCTCGTGCCCGTCTCAATTTTAACATTTTTAGCTACGACAGGGTTATATCGCGGTGCTATACCCCTGTACGGGGTGATTTTTGGCCACCGTTAATATAAGCGTGGCGTTGAGTAGCCAACAGGTTAAAACATTGAGACATAAAAATTCTAGAAAAAATTCAAACCCCGCTACAACCAAGGACACATTAGTTACCCCTTACGTCCGATCTATGCATGCACTGCATTAAGGATAAAATCATAAAAAAGAAAATCAGAACAATAGATTCTGAGGTCTGCAGAACTAACACATAATTGAATAAAAATTTAATTTCTAATTTATGAAAGTAACGATACAGAAACAACTAGCCTATTGTTTGTCAACACCGTGAATTTTTAAGAAAGAGCATTAAATACAGTATCAAATAAACAGTATGCAATAACTTTTCACAACACTTATGGTTTAAAAATTGATAAAATAAAAATTAAGTAAACGTAAAATATGTTAAATTATTTATCCATCCATTACGAGGGAATAATTTTTCCTCATTTTCTGGGAAAATTGCATTCCGATATATTTTATAGTTCAAAAGTTATACGGAAAAGGCCCTAAATTCTTCAACCCGGGCCGGGAAATTCCGAATAGCTTTTTGCGACGTTAATTTGAAAAAGGCCATCCTAAAATTTTCGAAGCTCGGGCATCAGTGCTGTCCAGCGGTCGCTGGCACTGCTGGCAGCTCTCCGAACGCCGGGACGATGAATGGTTGTAGTGGGATGCGTCCGTGAGGCGCTGTTGCCATTTTACCTGTACGCGCGAGCGCGGGTTGCAAGATTAAATGATGAACCTGTATAAGTATACCTGTTTCGTCCTACATCCTTAGATCCCCACGTCTAAGGCCGAGTCTGCTAGGTAGCCTTACTGATGCGTCCAATACCAGGCCCAACACGAAATGCAACTCTTCTTTCTTTTTCTCCTTTTCTGTCCTACCATTACCTCCACACCTTCCTACCTTTACCTCCTTCACTATCATGAGTTTCTAATGAAACAAAGAAAAGTTTTCATTTTTAATTTGCGGTAATGCATGACTGATTTCGCACGACGTGCGAAATGTTATTCTAGGCTGTTGGCTCTCCCAATCAGCTGAAAGTAGGTGGAGGGTCCCACGGTGTTGCAATAGTTCACTGATTCTCGGTGTATATCGTCTACATTCTCTGCTGAGAGGTTTGTGCGAGTATCCGATCAGACGTGAAATATTGAGGTAGTAATGAATTCCTCTTCCATCTTCGTATGTGAATGTTCGGTCCCCATCAACACGAATACATCCAAGACTTACTATGTACTGTCGTTTGCTGAGAAGAGGAAACGCGAACGATACAAGGGGCAAGCGGCCTACTTTGCTCGCATTGGCTCCCACCGCCTGTGACTCGTTCGCTTACTTTGTATTGGTCGACGTTGTCGCGTCGGCTAATAGCGACAATACGTGTGTCCTACCTCTAAAAATGTGTTGGAGAACGTGGGCCTATGGGGATATACCAGCGCTGTCCAGCGTTGGGGCCCCTCACGCGCCTGCTTCTCCTTCCAATCTTTCTCTCGCACAGCGTGCCTTCCGTTTTCATGGAGACCGCGTGACGCTAAGAAGGCTGCGATGAGGGGCTAACCGGACGAACGTCTTCGCGGTATCTCTGACAACGCGGACGAGAGTAGGAGAACCCCAAGCTCACGCGTGAGCGACCTTGGACAGCGCTGCGATATACCAATCGGACCACCAAGCTTCTGCCGGCAACATCTCAGCAAATGACAGTATATTTAGTCATTGCATATTTGTAGCGCACACAGGATTTTATTTGGGGGGGGGGCGAGTTTTATCCGTTCAACTTGGCCCCCCCCTCAAATATTAAATATTAAAAGCGACCGAGGAACGGTACGAGACAGACGACGTGCGACGCGTTGATACTATGACTCGCTCGGCCTTTTGGGCACTTGATACTCCGTTCATTGCGAGACGTCGATCTCCTAGCGAAATGTTCCTATATCCTATTTTCCCTCTTTGGTTGGACCTCCCCCCCCCCCCCCCGAGTGCCCCACGATCATACCTTATGTTAACCCTTGGACAGCGGATAACTTGATTGCACATTGGATTCATTGCCCATTTTAACCCGTAATCTCATCGGTACACACCTCAGAATAAGTAGGTAACTGACACGTATAGTTGTGTATTTAGAGTAGGTCAAAATGGACCTGGCATCCAATTATCGAGTATAGGGTAAGTCCGGGGCAGTCGGTTGACCTAACATAAAATGGCTATTAAAACTAAGACTGGTATTACTTATTTTCTCCGAATAAACCTAATATATTCAGAATTTTATGCTGATTCAGAAAAACTGGTCGATATTTGCTTTAAGACAATATTTGCTGAAAATCGGGTTAAAACACTAGTCTGACCACCTCTCCCGAGGTGCCGGGAGAAATGATTTTGGTCGTTGGTCTTCTAGTTAGTTTTGAAAGGAAGATTAATATGGCCAAATACCTTTGCTGCATTCTTCCTCAATACCTCCACTACATATCTTATTATCGAAAACATTAAACGAAAATTAACTTAGAAGAATATATTAAATACGATTCGGTACACTAGTTTTATAAATGAGATTGAATGATGGCATAACTTCTACTTACCTTTTCTGGCTATAAATCAAGAAAAACACAGAAGAAAGCAAAATGACGCCATTCTATCAACTTGTTGACCCCTAGAGAAGCTATTGCTCTGTTCCTTAACGCGTTCATTACGTATAGAGATTGAACTGCAGCGACTCAACCAATTCTCCCACCTGATTGACTCTTCCAAATGTATCCTATTCATCCTGTATTTTAATATTTTTTTACAAAAACAAAATGCAACGCGCGATTAGCCGGGTTGTTTTCATGCTGACTTGTAACGGGGTTGTCGGAAGTAAAATTCGTATCGGGGGAAGAATACAATATTTCACACGTCTATGTACACTGTACCGCCTACGAGAAAGAGAGGAAGATGGAGATTCCAACATGTGACGATTAACTTGCACGACGGTCTAGTCGCGATTCACCCTGAATATGTTCTGCATGCGGGGTCCGGACGTCCGGTACGTGGTTTGTAAAAAGTCGGTTCGCGCTGATCTACAGGTGGAGACCGATATATTGGCCGGTCTGATGTTATTTCGCGAACAACGGTTGAGGGGAAATCAACCTTCTCCAATGAGCCTTCATGGTGTAACGTACGCGCGCGCAAGAAAAAGAGTGAGAGAGAGAGAGGGAGAGGGGGAGAGGGAGGGAGGGAGAGGGAGAGAGGGAGGGAGGGAGAGAGGGAGAGAGGGAGAGAGGGAGAGAGAGAGGGGAGAGAGAGAGAGAGAGTCGCGCAACTTACTCTCGATAGTTACTATCGAGTCGGTTCGACAATTTTTGTTCTCAGATAGATTCCAGAAATCTCGCCGAGAGTTTAATATCAGACTTGAGTCTACTTGAGATTCGTCTATAGTTTATTTTGGAATGCGAGTGAGGTGAGATCGTGATCACGAACGTACAAAAACTTACAAGGAGATATTTTTATGTGTGCGCCTCCGATTGCTTCGGTTTTTGCATATGTTTTATAGGACTGAAAAATCACGAATGTGTTTCTTTATTTTGGCCCGTTTGGATATTTAGGGAGAACCACCCTCCAACATGCATAAGAAGCGGTACAAATGTTCCTATTCAATGTTACTTTATAGAATAATACATCATTGTGTTGAATAAAACCTGATCTTTTCATTTGCGTCATAAGTTGTTGTATGCATGGTGTTCTTGTGCCTCTTCTTATGAACTATGAGCGGTGGTTTCACCCTGTAAGTATGCAAGCAGACCAAAATAAGGAAACACGTATTCGTTTTTTTTTTGCCCTCTAAGACATCCAAAAACCAAAGCAATCGGTGGTGTACCCCTAAAAACATCTTCTTGCAAATTTTTGCACGTCCATGATCGTGATCGCAACTCATTCGCATTCCAAAATAAAGTGTACAAACTGGGGATAGATGAATCTCAAGTGGACACGGTTCTGAGAGTGCTAGCGGACAGTAAGCTCTCGGCGAGTTTTCTATCGCCTACCTGAGAGTAAAAATTTTCAAAATTGCTCTGAAGTGGACACACAATTTGAGAGCACTCTCGAGAGCAACTATCGAGAGAAACTCTCAAGTGGACACCTTTCTTTATGAATGTCTTACGTACTCCCGTGACGAAGCTGACTCAGAATACGAAACTGTTTCGTATTTCGGAAGTAATATAGTAATATTACCACTCGAGACGTTGCAACGCGTCCACTGCCTCAGAGTTAAACGTCGCTCTTCGACAGCCACTCTCAGTGTCCACTTGTGAGAAATACTCTCAAGAGCTTCTCGCGCGAGTTTTACTCTCAAGTGGACACGTACCTTAAGAAAAGGAGCAGGCCATTGAGCTATAAAAATACCTGGAGAGTGAACAGCAGTAGGAAGAAGTAGAGGCGACAGCGGCCCGAGGGAAATAGAAGATCACGTGTGAACCTATCCTTCTTCCTATTATCCCTCTCACTCTGTATTATCTGTGTTTGTGTGCGCAGATAACTTCACTCACATACACTAAACATCCATAGCCTGTTGTAAGACAGAGATAGGTTCACCCGTTACTTCCCTCTTTCTTGGGCCGGCCGCCATTGCTCTGTTCACTCTCCAGGTATTTTTATAGCTCAATGGAGCAGGCACATTGACAGCAACTTCAGACCGGCTAATATATCTGACGTTGATCTTAGATGTTCCTGAACTGGACATCTAAATTCACCAAGTCAGCTCAACGTTGACTGCTGTTTTGGGCTAATTTTCGCCTTTTTGTATATTTGGCGAAGTTACCACTGACCCTTGGAAGTCTCTCCACCTCTTTCCCGCTTATACGGAAAGTTAAAGCTTATGCTCGGTCTATGCTAATTCTACATATGCTACAAACTTAAAATTGAAATAAAGCCACCCAGGCAAGGCAAATGCTACAGAATTTACACATAATGGAGACGTGAATGAGATACATTAGTTTATTCACTTTGCCAAGATAACGAAGGACATTATTTACAGAAATATTAATAAACCATTAAAATAATTAACTGTGCATACATTATTTTTATTTAGCACATTATGCGGGAGCAATTATGCATGCAGTGGGTCTGAATATTCTTTCAAGAGATCGTTGCAAGGAACGATTAATAAAAGCAGACTTGGGGTCGAACGCTGCAGACGAAGTTATTTGTGGAATACCTAAGAATGAAGTAAATAATGTTTGTGAAGCAGATGTTGGGGGACCTCTTGCTTGTAAAAATAAAGATGGACTTTATGAATTGGTTGGAATTTATAGTCAAGATATGGGATGCCTTTCAACAAATCAGGTAAAGCACTTTTCTTTAAATAATTATCCTCTATAATTCATATGATACTGTATTTGTGTTATATTAGTACGTGAAAAAGTGTTGTGTAAACATGGGGTCCTAAATGTTTTCTTAAAATGTTGCACCAAAAATATAAAATGTTAACGGACTTGCGCCTTATGCAACATAGTTTGAGGATAAGTTGATAATCTGTTTACGCGAGCTATATTTTCTTAACCGGCATTAGTTGTACTCGACTCAGCACTTAGCTCTTGTATAGACTAGGACTGGGACTGTTTGTTGAATTTTTCGGTATACGAATATTTGAATACTTCAGTTGCTCAATTATTTGGCCAATATAATTCGAATACTATTGTAATATTTAAGTATTCGAATGCCGATTTATTCGAATAATGATCTATTCGAATACTGATTTATTTAAATAATGATCTATTCGAATACTGAATTATTCGAATACATGAGAATTCAAGTTCCTTAGGTTCACTTTTTTTACAAGCTCTTATTTGATTTCAGTTATGAGTTCGTTAGTTTGTCAGGGTGCAATCTTGTAAGTTAATTTCAACCCACTTCAACATATCCGATCAACTTGAAACTTTGCACACATACGTAGTTCCGATGACAATACAATATTTTCACTAAAAACAATGAAATACTTTATAGAAAAAATATTTTTTTAAAAACAAGCTTTTATTAAAATGTACTAAAAAGGAACCAATAATTTTGATACCGGCCTAAATTACTGCCTGAGACGAATTCCCTCATATGATTAAAAATAAACGCGTGGGACGTAAACAATGTGAAATTCAAACCATTACATGGAAAAAACTCATGCAACAAGGACGCTCTAGCAGAATCCGAAAACTAATGTATCAAAATACGTACATTTTGTATGTTTATATAAAAAGGACATTTCATAATTTACGCCCCACGTGTTTATTTTTAGTCATTTGACGGAATTTGTCTCAGGCAGTCATTTGGGATGTATTCGAATAATATTCGAATACTGAAATATTCGAATAATAACATTCAAATACTCAAATATTCGAAGTTTATTCGTAGCATTCGAATACTTGTAAAATATTCAAATATTAAATTATTCGACTAATCCCAGCCCTAGTATAAACGCATCCTAAGTCTTGTGCGGCCCAGCACGAAGCAAGCCGAGGCAAGCGGATGCAAGCTAAGGTAAGCTAAAGTTGCGCATCGACTTTTCGAGGCAACCTTGCGATCCATGCTTCTTCACGGTGGAACGAGGAACAAAACATCGCGAGACATTGATATACAGCGGCTTCGTCGCTATCATGCTTCCGTTCTCAGGTGAATGGACGACACCAATCGATTTCTTACGTTTCTCCGGCGAAAATAACACCAAGACCGACGTAATTCGGAACATAATAAAGGAAATTACATGAAAATTTGATTTGGATAATTTCAAATTAACTTCGTTAAAAATAGTCCGATTTACATGAGATTCGGTATGATTTTAATCGAGAGAATGAGTAGTATGAGTAACTACAGCTGGAAAGGGTCGCTCCGGTCTCTACAACTACATTCACCATATTTCCTCAAGCAAAGCAGATATCGTACTCGAGGTACAGGTGTGACTATCGATAAAGTTATCGATAAATGTCGACAATATCGAAATGTTATCGATATTTCGATATATCGATAATATCGTTAAGATATCGTTAAGGTGAATAGAAGCGGCTGAGGTAGAATGCAACGCATTAATTGTATAATAAAGTCATTTAAAATCTATATATTTTTATTTGAATTTATTGCAGGCAACATATTAGTGTATTTTGGCTGTAATCTTGTACTTCCGTCTGTAAGAATTTGTATATTTATATGTATATTGTAAATTTTATATTATAAATATAAATGTAACACACATGTACATTTTTCTCAAAATTATATCGTTAAATATTTAAATTTTCAATACGTTTTTTATTGATGCAATATTGTAATCAGTATTTGATTTTATATTTTATACTTTCTTATCCAAATTTGCCCATACACTCTCATTTATACTCGTATGTGCACCCATTGTTAAAATATCGTTACTGTTGCTCGGCTGCATATTTGGATAATTTTTGTTAATATCATACTTGTATATTAAATTACTTTTTACCGTTTCAACATATTCCTTCGAATCGAAAGCGATATTTTTATAAGTATCTATATGTATCGTTGTGTTACAATGTCTTTAAAATGAGTATTTGCATCGGTGCTGTAACAAAGTGTGCTGTATTCTACCTGAGCCGCTTCTATTCGCCTTAACGATATCTTAACGATATTGTCGATATATCGTTAAGTATCAATAAGATATTGATAATCTATCGATAATCGATAGTGTGGGATAAATAATATATTTAATAAAAACAGGAAAAGATATATTCGGAAACCAAGAATTTCGATACGCCAACTAGTGACAGAAAATTGAACTACTGTGGGTAGGCCGAAATCCGTCGAAGTCTATACGATTATGAATTAGAAGATAAGGGAAAGGAAATCGATGAAGAAATAGAACAAGATAAGGGAGATTTGGAGCCAGTTGATGCATCAAATAGTGTATTAGTATTAAAAACTCTTCATGACGTGGATATACAAATTACTAGTGATTTTGTAACTTCAAAATTTTCTAATTTTATTACAACAGAACATGAATTAAGTACATTAACAGGTATTCCCAACTTTAGTTTATTAAAAACAATTAACAAATTAGTTGACCAAACGAAATCACCAACTTTACATTCGAATTCAAAGTTGGATAGCTTAGAAATAATAATAATGACCTTCATGAAACTAAAGCTAAATTTGTCATATGCAGTGCTAGCAGTTTTGTTTAAGTCTTGCAGTGCAGAAACTTGTAGACAATTTTTTTTAGAAATGATACAAACTTTGTACATTTGTTTAAGACCCGCTATTTTTTGGCCCAGCAAGGAAAATATATTGAAAAATATTCCCCAGTGTTTTAGAGAATTTACAAACGTTCGTCCTGTAATTGATTGTATTGAAATACCAATACAAAAACCTAAAAATTTGTGTTGTCAAATCTTAACTTATTCTTATTATAAAAGCACTTATACAGTAAAATTGACTGCTGTCACATCTTCAGGATTAATTTCATTCATTAGTAGAGCGTATGGTGGTCGTGCTTCTGATAATGCCATATTCGAACAAAGTGAAATTCTTTGCAAAATGGATAAAAAAAGATGATCTGATGGCTGACAGAGGATTTATTGTTAGTGAACTTTGTCAAAAACATGATATAAGACTTATCATACCTCCTTTTTTTAAAAAAACAAAAGCAATTTTTAAAAGTAGAAGCAATCATTGGACGTTCAGTTGCAAAAGCATGCGTTCACATTGAACGAAGTAATCAAAGAATTAAAACTTTTCAGATTTTTTCTTCAAAACTGCCTGTATAATTTGGATAACATCATTGTTATCTTCATTCACTTTTCCACAATTCAACAGGCGAGCACCATTAATTATATTTTCACCACCAATAAAATTTTTGCTCTGAGGTGTAGCACTCGCGAATTTACAAATTTCCTTAATAGAAATCCGCATTGTTTTTCAATTAAGAGAACTTCAAATTGTTAAAGCTATTACTGCTGAGTACTAATTCTGAATGTTTAGCCTACTGGCAGTAGTTTGCCAACTTACCACCGCAGCGCTGAAATCTAAGCCACGCCTGCACTTGGTTTCCCAATGTACAAGATTGAAGATAAACTAAAACTAATACAAAGTAATCAACTACAACACAAAACGACTCGACTTCACACAACTACTCCGTTCATCCACACGCTCCGCTGGTTGTTCTAACTCTGCCTTTCCTCTGGGAAGCCCGCCTTTCCGAAAAGGACGCTACCCCTCACCATGCACGCTTTCCAAGTCGCCTTCATGCCCAAATATGGGTATTCTTTCGCCGCGCACTTTCTCACCCCGACAAACCCTTGCGCGCGTCGCTGGGTCCGGTGACGCGTTGGGTTTTCCCCAACGGGCCTGTCTCCTCAGGGGTTTTCAACGTCTCTAACGCACATACATTACTAAATTACGATACTACATTCGGCCATCCTGATATGACATCTGCTCTCAGATGTCCTTGTTTATACCCTACACTGCTTCACTATCCTCGGACAGGTCGTCTTCCTCGTCGGTGACCCATGGCTTCATGTGGTCGGCTGCCGTAGACGTCGTCCGCGTACCCTTGTGTTCTTCAACCTTGTCCACCACGTAACGGTTATTCCTTAACACCCTTCTTACGCAGTAAGGCCCAAAATACTTCGCATGAAACTTCAAGCCTGGACCGGCCTGCGTTTTTTTAATTGCGATCAGCTGGCCCTGTCTGTACTCCGTGGCTTCCTTGCGGTTGTTATCAAACGATTTTCTGTTCTGCGCTTGGACCTCCGCAATTTTCCCTTTCACTTTTAATCGCATCTCGTCACGCTCTTCTTGAAACATAGCGTCCACTCATCCTCTATCAATTTTCTGATCCCAGGATCCTCACGCATTCTTACATGTGTACCAAACAACAAACGAAAAGGCGTTGTATTGGTACTCCTACTCGGTGTCGCCTTCAGATATTTCTGAGCTAACTCTAGGTATTTGTACCACTCTTCCGGCTTTGGCGCAGCTAATTTGGTCAGCAACGATATGAGCGTCCGATTGACCCTTTCTATCTGCCCGTTCGCTCGCGGCATCCCTGTTGTAATCAACACGTGACAAATGCCTTCCTCTTTACAATAATCCTTAAAGGCGTCAGACGTAAAACTCGTGCCGCGATCAGAAATAATTCGTTTAGGATTACCGAATATTAGAGACTGCTTCCTTAAACGGTCAATGACTTCAGCAGAACTCGTCGATATAACCAAACAAACTTCGTGAACGCATCGATAACAGCAAAAATATGTCGATAAGACTTTTTCGTACACTGCAACGGTCCAAGATGGTCAACGTGGTACGTATCACACGGCACCTCCCCCTTATTAATATTAAACAAAAACCCTCCTGCTTACCATGTTTCCGCTCGGCTAGAATACAATTTATACAATTTCGTATAACTCTTTCTATTTTCTGACGCATCCCCTTAAACCAATAATCTTTAATAACGCTTCAGTCTTAATCACTCCAAAGTAACCGCGCTCGTGCACCCTGCGGACTACCTGTACCTGCATTGGTTTAGGTACGACTACCAGCGGGATGTCATTCACCTCTCTATACAAGGCGTCACGACTTACAATATAGCCATTCTTTCGGTACTGCTTAATGTTGTCACAAATTTTCCGCAACTCGTCGTCTCCTCGTTGAGCTTCACGTCAACATGAACCATACTTCTACCTGGCCTATGCTCAATCGTATACTGAAATTCCTGGAGCAAAAGAACCCATCTAGCTACCCGCCCGCATAAATCTTTCTTATTCATCGTTAACGTAAACGCCTGACAATCAGTAACAATTTTAAACGAAATTCCTAACAGGTAAACTCGAAACTTTTTCAAGGATTTAATGATCGCTAAGACTTCAAGCTCATAACTCGGATACTTCTCCTCGGCAGACGTAGTTTTCCCGCGCTGTAATAAAATTGATCCATATCCTAAGCCAGACGCATCAGTGTGTAACTCTGTCTCGGCGCCCAAACGATATAATTTTAATACTGGTGCACTAGTCAACATTAACTTCAACTTATTAAACGCTTCCAGTTCCAACGCACCAAAACTAAACTTAACATCCTTTCTCAACAAATCCGACATTGGACGCGCTATAATCGAATAACGATGGATAAATTTTCTAAAGTATCCCGGTAGGCCTAGAAAACTCTGAACGTCCATCACACACTGAGGTTTCGGGAATTTAATTACGGCTCTAGTTTTATGTTCCGACGGCTGAATGCAAGCATTTTCGACAATATGCCCTAAGTATTCTACCCTCGTCTGCAAAAGATTACATTTACCCCAATTCACCACTAATCCGTGTTGACTTGCTACGTCCAATACAATTTTAAGGTTTGCAATTGCACTTACAACATCATTAGCTAGAACTATTATATCATCCATGTATACGCGAACGATTCCCGCCGCTATTAATTTTCTGAACACGGCATGTATGAACCTCTGGAAAGCGGCCGGCGAATTGCAGAGTCCGAAAGGCACTCTCAAAAACTCGTAATGGCCGTTGAGTACAACAAAAGCGGTATACTTTTGACTACCTTCTTCAATGGGCACATGGAAAACCCATTCTTTAAATCAAGTGTGCTGAACACTTTCGCGCCCTGTAGCGAATCTAATTCATCCTCTATTAACGGCAAAGGGTACCTGTCCTTCACTATTTTCTTATTCAGGTATCTCAAGTCAATGCAAATTCTAACTGTACCATCTTTTTCCACAACCAATACTATCGGACTCGCATAATCCGAATGAGACGGTCGTATTATCCCATTCTCTAACCACGCCTTTATTTGTTCATCAACTATGGCTTTCTCCTTAGGAGACAATCTTCGCGGTCTTTGGTAAACAGGTACATCATCGATAAGAATAATGTTCATCGTAACCCCTACTTCGCGTATTTTATTAGACTTATAGTTTTCAACTAAAACTTTTATTGTCTCTCTATGCTCAGGAACTGTAATATGCAATAAATCTACTCTATTCACTGCAGGTTCAACACTAATGCTGTACACTTCTGGCACGTCTAGCTTCCTAATAGAAATTTCTCCCCCTTTCATAACTAGCTCTACGGAGTCTAGAAAATCTGTACCAATTATCAAACTATGTGACGTCAACACGCCCGGTACAACATGTATGTCTATGGGATACACTACATGATCTATCGTTACGTGCGTCGAAAATACTCCTAACGTATGATGGTTTTCCACCGCAATGCCGCGAAATTGCAAAATCTTATTACTTAGTTTAGGCGCGCCAAGTTTTACGTAATGATCCGCTCGCATTAAATTCAGATCGCTACCCGAATCTATCAACGCTATAAACTCACAATTTTCAATCTGTACCTTCTTAAGGCGCTTTTTCCTCGACGCTTCTGATATACTACTCACATCCTTTACTGGTTTACTCTCACCTTTACAGTCAACCGCAACATGCCCATACCCCTGACACTTAAAACACTTCATACCCTTACTTTTCGTCGGGCAAGTTGCAGTTAAATGGTTCCGGTCTCCACACAAGAAACACTTTCGTACACCTCCTTGCATCATAGCTCCAACACCACCTCGGACCGCCTTCTTCGTCTTCTCTTCAGTTCGCCTGCTCTTCATTCTTGCATTCTCCTTCATGGCTTCGTAGGACTCGAACTTCTCCTTCAGCTCACGTACGCTTTTGGCTCCGTACAATATTATTTTATTACACTCATCGTCTTGAATCCCTTCAATAATATATTTAATGGTCGCGGTGACTTCCATGTCTGCTTGCTTGGCTATCTCCAGCATCTGGTAGATATACTCCTGGTATGACTCATTTGTTTTCTTGGTTCTGCGCGATAATTCCTTATGTATCTTATGTACGTCTACCACTTGTGCAAACTCGAATCTCAACGCTTCCTTCATCTTAGACCACTTCTGACAACATTTCTCATACTTGACGTACAACTTAACCGATCCGCGCAACAATCGCTTTGCATATACGATTTTTTGAACATCACTCCATTTGCACAGCTTCGCCATATCTTCAAATTCTTCGAGCCAGCAACGGACGGTTACATTATCAATACCGCTAAACGTACCCATAGACTCCTCAACGTCCTTAAACGTCAACATTTGCGTTTGCCTTGTGCATTTCTTAACATCACCATCATCTTCGCTTTCGTCAGAATCATTTTCATCTTCATCTGCATCTTCGCCATACTCGGCTTCCAACGGAAGGGCCGCTCTCAGCCGATCCTGCAGCTGGCTTCTTTCCGGATATCTTCAGTTTACGGCTCTGCAACTCCTGTTTCAACTCGGGCAGCTTCATTGCGTCGACTCGTGCCAGCTTAGCATTGCCGCCATCTTCTTCCCCAAGATCGACAATAGTATTATCAGCACTTCCCGCATCACTCATTGTGAATATCGGTTTATTTCAACTCTTTAGCAACAGTACTTCACCGTCACAGCACAACAACCGTTTCACTGGTTACAACGTCACGATCACAGTATAAATAGCTTTGACCAACAATCCTGTTTTCCTGTGTTTTCTATTTGTGGGATAAATAATATATTTAATAAAAACAGGAAAAGATATATATACAAGATTGAAGATAAACTAAAACTAATACAAAGTAATCAACTACAACACAAAACGACTCGAC
The DNA here is from genome assembly GCA_910592295.1 of Andrena haemorrhoa. Taxonomy (NCBI): domain Eukaryota; kingdom Metazoa; phylum Arthropoda; class Insecta; order Hymenoptera; family Andrenidae; genus Andrena; species Andrena haemorrhoa. Next base: position 24,946,948 of record OU342942.1, read on the forward strand.
TTCACACAACTACTCCGTTCATCCACACGCTCCGCTGGTTGTTTCAACTCTGCTTTTTCTCTGGAAAGCCCGCCAAATATGGGTATTCCTTCGCCGCGTACTTTCTCACCCCGACAAACCCTTGCGCGCGTCGCTGGGCCCGGTGACGCGTTGGGTTTACCCCAACGGGCCTGTCTCCTCAGGGGTTCTCAACGTCTCTGACGCTCATACATTACTAAATTACGATACTACAATAGTCACACCTCTAACTCGAGGTAGCGCGAGGCTACCTCGCAAAGTCGATACGCAGCTTAAGCCCCGTTACTCACTGTCGACAAGTTCCCGGCGACCAGGTCGCCGACGACCACGGGATACCCAGGAATATATGGTCTCTTGTCGACCAAGTTCCCGGCGTCCAAAAACCGGGCGATCAAATTACTTAAGACGGAATCTCCTACCTGCGACAGATCCCAGCGACCGGCCAGGATTCCATTAGTGCATTGGGGAAGTATGCATCTGTTCCTCCGTTACACAAATGGGACTCTAGCCGGTCGTTGCGATCTGTCGCAGCTAGGAGATCCCGCCTTTAGGCGACCAGACTGACAATCAGTCTGAATCACTGTCAGTGTCTTTAAGGGGTTAGGCCACCTTGGACGGAGCAAAATTGCAGTCATTTTCGTCATTTTTTTAGGAAAATAATGAAATAAACAGGAAATTTAATATGAAACCTGTTATTGTACAACTCTCACCGGAAAAAATCGTATTTTTTTTCTACAAAATGGCGGCGGTAGAGCCGTGATACGCAAGATCTTGAGGAGCGACGTTTTCCACAGTGTTCAATCTCACGGCTATACCGTTTGACCTAGAACAAAAACCAAAAAGTTTTATTTTCTACATGCCTAAATCTAGAGAAGTACATGCTTCATATTAAATTTTTTGTTTATTTCATTATCGTCCTAAAAAAATAAGGGGAGGTTCCGGTCTAAAAATCGATTTCTTTTTAATTCATTTTTCGAATGTTCAACCTTTTAGGAATACGTGTTTAAAAGGATTTGATGAAATTCGTAAAGTTCCCGAAGTTATAGGCATTCGAGTAGCGGCAAATGCATGGGTAACAACTGGCCACTCGACGCTCACGTAAAACTTTAAACGCGTTTTTCTTGAAAGAGTGTTCTCAAAATCGGTGGAACCTGTATCTCCAAAAGTTATTATCCGATTCGACTGAAACATTTTTATATTGAAGAATATACTTCTGGCTAGGGAGAGACCAGAAAAAATTACAAAAATTGATAACTTATAATTTTTAAAGACGTTGAAAGGACGAAAAATATAGGGAAAAAGTGATTTTAAACTTCAAGTGTCGTTATTTTCTATAACAATGTAATTTTTGTACTTTTTTCTGGTTTCTCCCCTAGCCAGAAGTATATTATTCAAAATAAAAAAATTTCAGTAGAGTCGGATAATAACTTTTGGAGATACAAGTCCCACTGATTTGGATGAATTTTTTTACGCCTCGACTTTAACGATTCACCAGTGTCGTCTGCAATGTTTAATTATAAAACAAAAAATATATTTCTATAACTTAAGACATGCTTAATATAATGCAAAAAGTCCCATTAAATTATATATAGTAATTTTCCTATAATTAATTCCTAAATATCACCTATTTTTATGGTCTCTAGACCGGAACCTCCCCTTACGAGATCGTAAGTATTGTGTAAAAATTGTACCAATTTCCTTTTTTCTTCAACTGGCTGTATCTCCGCGAGGGATGACCAAAATATCAATATTTTAAGCTCATTTTAAAGCGTAGGGTCTGCCGATTCTTTTGAGTTCCACTGGAATCCGCTGCGATAATTTTTTACCTGTGGCCTTTATGTTTGAAGTTTGAAGTAGACACTATCGGTCGTTCGAAGTTATTCTTCAAGGTCGTCTCCAAATTTTCTCCAAATTTGCACGAGACTGGCGAACTTTTTACTCGAGCGTACCAGTCAGCAAACTTTTTTCCACTCGCTTCAGTGACTTTGTAAAATTTTATCCGGTGTGGAAAAACTGCCTGACGGTGCTGAAAATGGTCTCTTAATAATTTATCGAGAACCACAAATGTCTTTACGTGAGGCATCTGTAGGTGGCACAGATCTTTCACAATCAGTGTCTTGTACACTGCGGAACTGATTACAGTTAATAAAAAAGCCACTTTTTTGTTTCCTCACTCACATTATTAGCAACAAAATACTGCTGCAATTGCTGTGCGAACAACTCCCAGTCCTCAAATTTAGGTAATACGTCTAATAATTAAAAAAATTGAGAGTCATAGATTAAATAAGGAAAAAAATTATTTTTTACTTTTTAGCGCATTTTTATTTTTTTGAAGCCGGTTTTAATTTTTAAAAATTTGTTTATTCATATAATATCTCCGTATCTTTTTATTTTCATTCCTTATATAAGTCAATTGCGTTTTCCAAATGACATCCATTACAAATACTGTTCTTATAGAAACATTTCTATAAAATCTCGTATTTCTTTCACAAAATCTTAATAGAAACATTTAAAATATGAAGATTCGTGATACCCCATGTATATTATGACTATAGTATAAGCCTTCGTTCCCCTTCACTCTTCTCCTCCTTTTCCAGTTTACTGTTGTCCAGACCTCATTCTCTGTTTTCTCTTTCTTTTTCTTACACATCTCCTTATATTCTCTCTTACTTACACCGTACTCCCACCTGCCTCCCCTGCTCTCCTTCCTCTCATCATTCTCTTTCTCACCTCGCTCTTCTCCACTAGTTAAAAATTCATACTTATCGACGGTAAAATATTTTCAGATTAATTGCATTGACTTACTTAACACATCTGAAAGTATTTAGAATTGCGTATAACACATTTAATGAACAAAATATATTCATCGTATGAGTAGGGTAGGGTGGGGCTCAAAATCCGGCGGGTAAAATGTCCCGAATTCAAAATCTCTATTCCTAAACAATGTATTGAGTTTCGCAGTGTACTATGTAAAAGGCGAGAAGAAACGGAGGTGACCACAGAGTCGCCAGTCACTCCTGGACGTTCGTGCGAATTACACGACGCCATCGATATTTTATGTATCGAAAAATAAAAGAAATACGTCGTCTTTAGTGTTTTATACGAAGTAAACCACAGTTTAAAAGCGTGTCAGCCAAGTACGTTAAGATTGCATGTTCCTTTAGTAATGTGTGCATGATATTATTTTTTGCGGATTAATAATATTTGCTAACGTATATATCGCAGAAACTATAGGGATACCACTGGGGCAAAAAGTCTCTCGGACTGAAAATATATATTTTATTATTTGTTTTCATAATAAGGTGGCCAAAGTGTGAATGATGCCAAAGTCTTTAAATAGTGTTTTTGTTTTGGTTGAGCATTTTTTGTTTTTAGTTCAAAGTGAGTCTCTGACTTATATTTCTATTTTTTGTTAACGAAGTCATGCTTTCCTTTTAATATTGTATACCAAAAAGAATTGGTTTAATAAATATTTGTTGATTTGAAAAGAGTTTTTTACTTAGTTTATTTAATATTACATGAAAAGACATTAGGGACTTTCTACCCTGTGCAATGGACTTTTTGCGCCGTGCGAGGGGACAAGAAGTCCATTTTGTATTGACAAACATTTTATGGTATAACTCAACAGAAAATAACAATATCAACAAACGAACTTCGTGAACGTAAAGTATAATAGTTATATAGTTTATACGAAATAACACCAGATATCTCTATATTGTTATTACTACATTTTACATAGGTTTATACGAAAAACGGGACTTTTAGCCCCACCCTACCCTACCTATGTCAGTCATTTCCACACGGGAAGGTAGGAAACACCGGTTTTTAATTTTTGTAACTGCGTTCCACTGTTTAGAAAAAATTTCCATACCAAGACGCTAATACAGGGAAGTGCAAAAGGAAGCGAGAAGAAGGGGAAGACCATCGTTGGCAGAAAAGCTGGGAAGGAAAAGAACGGGCAGCGAAGGCTCGATACTGGACTCATTCAAGAGGAAACGGGAGGGCGAAATAGAAGAAGAATCCTTAAAAGCGAGGAAAATAGGGAGGTCGCCTCCGATGAAGAAAACTGAGGTGTTTATAGAAACTGCGGAATCGCGTACCAGTCAGAAGACAGAGTAGGAGAAAGAAATGAATGCAAAATTAGACAAATTGATGGAAGCTGTGCTGGCAGTTAAGAAAGACATGGAAGAGTTGAGAAAAGATAATAGAGATTTGAGGCAGGGAATGCAGGATCTGAAGGACGAGTGGAAGAGTAGGGATGAGATATGGGAAAAGGAAAGGAAGGAAATGAGAGGAAAGGTAGAAGTACTGGAGGCCAAGAAGGTTCAGGCAGAGAGGCTGGCAGGAAGACTGGACGGGGTAGAAAGGAAGGAAGAGGCTAGAGAAAAAAGAGAGAGAAGAAATAATATTACCCTAAGAGGAGAGGATTTGCCGTGTAAAGAGACGCCGAAGGAGACGGTGGAGTATGTGTTAAGACACGAATTGCTGGTAAAAGCAGAAATTGAGGAAGCATATTGGGTAGGAAGGGGAGAGAAAAGAGGGCTACTGATAGCGAAGTTAAGAAGCTGGCTGTTTATTGACAATGACCTGACGAAAAAGGAAAGGGAGATTCAAAGAAATATTAAAGATATTGCCAAGGCGGAAAGGGAGCAAGGGGCAAAGGTGAAAGTCGGGTACAAGAAACTAAAAATCAACGATAAGACATTAATTTGGAAAGAGGATGGTGGGCTGAAAGAAGTAAATTTTTGGAGTCGGCAAAGTTCTGTGAACCTCTAAATTATTGGAGGATCACAGAGCTTACAAGGACAACGAAAGCACGACAAAAGGCAGTACCAACATCTGCTCCCCGCGCGCCTGTGAATGCAGATATGCGGGGAGAGGAGGTACACAGAATTGGGAAAGGAATAAGGAAATTAGGATATTTAAAATAGGATTCTGGAATGTAGCAGGATTATTCAACAAAGATAAACAGTTTTGGGATTTCCTAAATGAAATCGATGCAATAGGATTAGTAGAAACGTGAAGTGAAGAGAAACAATGGGAAGGATTGAAAGATATGTTGCCACAAGAATTCTCATGGAAATGTAAATATGCCACCAGAGAGAGAAAAAAGGGGGAGCGATATATGGAATTATCACAGGTATAAGAAAGGGCATAGAAAAGGAGGAATCGAACGCGGGAACGGAACATATTCAAGAGAGAAGAATAAAGATACAAAATGAAAAATGGAGAATAATAACAGTGTATAGCAGAGATATGAAGGAGACGAAAGAAGAGCTAGACCTGATAATAGAGGAGAAGGAGGTGGAGAAACTGATAAACGGAGGAGATTTCTATGCAAGAATTGGATAGGAATGGGGGCGGGGCGATTTTACAATAGAAGAAAAGCATGATGTAAGGAGATCAAAAGACAAAGTCAAAAAGACAGAGGGAAAGTTGTTATTAGAGATGGTGGAGGAAAGAGGATGGAATATTCTGAATGGGAATATCGAGGGAGATGATAAAGGAGAGTATACATATACGGGGCCGAGAGGCAGCACGGTAATTGATTATACAGAGTGTCTGGGAAGACTGGACAGCTGAATATCTCCTAGAGTATTGTAGATAAAAAATATAAAAAAAATGTAATTTAATGGTTCGAGAGGGCCAATTTATTGGCCGAGACGATTTTCTTTTCGATTATTATTTTAATTGATACGATGGTCATGTTCGGTTTTTTAAATGGAACTATTTTTTTTTAAAGATCAGTTGATAGTGCGTTCCAAGACAAATTCAATAAGCTTTAATGTATACACTAATAAGCTTTAATGTATACGCAAATTTACTGATTTTCACTGGAAGAAAACCCGCTGAAATAGCAAGGACCGGGGTCGGTCTTGCTGGCGCCACGGGGGGCCTTGCCTGTTGAAACAGATACCTACCTGCCAAAGGTCTACGCCAGGCCCAAAGGCTGGACAATTCTTTTCCGTCAGAAATGCAACTTAGGTAGGTACACCTGCGGTATCAAGAAACGCACCGTTACTTTTATTTCGCACTTGCTTCTACGCTGGGATGGCCGGTTCTTTTCGGAGGGATGCAAGCTCGATTGGTTAGGTTAGGAGGTGTGAAAGTTGCTAGACTAAATTTCAACCATAAGGAACAGATTGTATTAGAACCAATCGGATTTACATCCCTCCCAAAAGAACCGGCCATCCCAGCGTAGAAGCAAGTGCGAAATAAAAGTAACGGTGCGCTTCTTGATACCGTAAATGTACCTACCTAAGTAGCATTTCTGACGGAAAAGAATTGTCCAGCCTTTGGGCCTGACGTAGACCTTTAGCAGGTAGGTATCTGTTTCAACAGGCAAGGCCCCCCGTGGCGCCAGCAAGACCGACCCCGGTCCTTGCTATTTCAGCGGGTTTTTTTCCAGTGAAAATCAGCAAATTGGCAAGCGCAATATCTCAAAAACCAGTGGAAATCAAGTGTATAGATTAATGCTTATTGAATTTGTCTTGGAACGCACTATCAACTCACCTCTTAAAAAAAAATAGTTCCATTTAAAAAACCAAACTTGACCATCGTATCTATTAAAATAATAATCGAAACAAAAATTCGTCCCGGCCAATAAATTGGCCCTCTCGAACCATTAAATTACATTTTTTTTTTTTTATCTCCAATACTTTGAGAGATATTCAGCTGCCCAGTCTTCCCGCGGACACCCTGTATAATAACAAATGTCGAGGCGAAAGAAGATATCAAGAAATTCACAGTGGAAGAAAGAGTTGAGTCAGACCATATGCCTCTGATTGCGGAAATATATAGGGGAAATAAAAGGAGAGAACGAGGGGGAAATCAGTAGGAGAGGTGGAGAGAGAGAAGAGTCTGGACAGAGGAAGGGAAAAGAGAGTTCCAAATGGAATTAAACAAAATAAGTTTTAATAGGACGGAGGTGAATGAAATGCTAGAAGAAATGGTAGGAAAAGTAAATACTGCAGTACGGAAAGAAGAAGTAAAAATAAAAAAATGGAAACTGGGCAGCTTTAAGTGGTGGAATTCGAATTGTACGAAAAAGAAAAGAGAAGCCAGGAAAGCATTGAGGAACTGGAGAAGGGGTAAAGGAGACAAAGAAGACTACCAGAAGAAAAGAAGGGAGTATAAAAAAGTGTGCGAAGAAAGGAGAAGGGAATTACAAGAAAATACAGAAAATGAGATAATGCAATTAAAGGGAGAAAATCAATTATGGGAATACATAAATAAACAAAGAAAGAAAAGAATAGGAATTTCTAATAAAATAGATTTAAAAGAATGGAAGGATCATTTTAAAACATTGCTAGAAGGCGTCGACTGTATAAAAGAAGTAGGAGAGTTGGAAGAAATAGAAAACACGGATGAAGAAGAGGAAGAGGATATAACAGAAGCAGAAGTAAACGAACAGATCAAGAAATTAAAAAAGAAGAAGGCAGCAGGGGAAGATAAAATAGAAAATGAAGCCTGGATTTACAGTAACGAGAAAATAGTAAAAAAGATCACAGAAATTTTCAATAAAGTGTGGAAGGGAGAAGGATTCCCGGAGAGGTGGAACGAAGTTGTGATTTCACCAATATTCAAAAAAGGAGCTAGAGATAAGGTGAGCAATTACCGGGGGATAACATAAACACAGTGTACAAAATATATGTATGCTATGGTCCTGGAAAAAAAGATTAAAACAGGAATTGGAAAAGAACCACATAATACCAGAGACACAAGCAGGATTCAGGAGCGGTAGGTCGACAATAGATAACATTTTTATTCTGAATTATGTTGCTAACAGAGAAATACAGAAAAATGGGGAAAGCTGTATATCTTTTTTGCGGACATAAGCGCAGCATTTGACAAAGTGGATAGAGTAAAGCTTCAAAACATCATGGAAAAAAGGAAATAAGTAAACGCTTGAGGATGAGAATCGGAGAAATTTACAGAGAAACAAGAAATACTATAAAAGTAAACAGAGAAATGTTATCCAAATTCTGGACAACAAAAAGGGTAAGACAGGGATGCCCACTGAGTCCAACGTTATTTACAATATATGTAGCAGATCTGGAGGAAACCATGAGGAAAAACCAAGCTGGAGGAGTTAGAGTAGGAAAATAAAAAATCTGGACTCTAGCGTATGCGGACGATATAGCGTTACTAGCAAATGAGCCAAAGGATCTTAATGACATGATAAGAAGATTCGGAAAATACCTCGAAAGGAAAGGGCTGCAACTGAATGCAGAGAAATCAAAGGTGCTGATTTTCCATAAAGGAAGAGGAAAGAAAAAAAAGAAGAATGGGGCTGGCAGGGAATCAGCCTGGAAGAAGTAAAGGAGTTCAAATACTTAGGGTATAATTTCTAGAAAAATGGGGGCAGAGAGATGCATATAAGGGAAGTCGTCAAGAAAGCAAGAATAGCAATGGCGCAGATATGGGGAATAGGACAAAGAATGTTCAAGAACAATTTTGAGAGAAGAATGAGAATATTCAGATGCATAGTGAAAAGTATCTTGCTGTACGCGTCAGAAATTTGGGGATGGAGGGAAGCAGAATAAGTAGAGAAAGTACAGGAGGAATACATAAGGTGGACTTTAGGATTGGATTTCAATACACCAGCATACTTAATTTTGGAGGAAACAAAAACGGACAAAGTAAAGATAAAACCGGGGAAAAGAGCAATAAAATATGAGGAGAAAACGAAATGTCTGAATAAGAATAAAATAGTACAAGAATGCTGAAGGGAAATAGACGCGAAGCAAGAAGAGAAAAAGTCGAAGTGGGAGGAAATGATAGACGCATACTATAGGCAAAAAATGATGGATATCCAAGAAATGGAAATAGAAAGAAGGAGAGGAAAAGAGTTTGATGCGGAACTAGCGCAAAGAGGCAGGGCGGAGCAGATTCAATGGCAATACGACATTATACTAGGAGGCAGATATAACACACATTATACAGAAATTAGGGATAACCAGAGAGCAAATTACCTAGACCGAAATTACAGAGGCAGAGATCAAAGCATGATCGCAACGTTCAGATGTGGGAACGAAGAGCGGAGAAGCAAGTACTGGAAGGAAGAAAAAGAGACTGTATGCAGACTATGTAATGGGGCTAGAGAGACGCTGGGTCACATGCTACAAGAATGTAAGGAGCTGAAAAGAGAAAATTCAACGATCAGAGGGATACTAAAGGGAGAAGAAAAAGGAGCGGAGTGGATGTGTATGGTTCTGGAAAAAAGAAGAAGAAACGAAGAACAAGATGAAGGAAGAAATCAAAACGAAAGCACAATCATTTGTTAACAGTCCGAAAAACACTTACACACATAACACATGTAACCCCATTTTGTGGCCGAAAGGCAAAAAATAAATCTATTTACTACTATAAAGGTGGTGCCTTGATAATTTGAATATGAACTCGGCATTTTTAATCTCTTTGAATTTTCTAAAATTCGATTTTGCAGCTGAAAATTCTGAAAAAATTCACAGGCATGTACACCAATAGGTGAAATGTTTCTGATTTTTTTATGAGTTTCTATTCACTAGAACAAAAGTAATGGAGCTTAAACTGCAAATCTCCCCCCGTAACTACCCTAGTAGTAGAGGTATCGGGTTGATACTATTGCCAGATGAAAAGAAGAACGACTACCCACAAGTTGAAATGTCACAAGGGCAAGGGGAATCGCCCCTTCGCTCCACCCTATCCCTCCAAGAAGCCCTACCTTTCGGTTCTTAGCGGCTGTCCATATCTGCGGGCTGTCGTGATTTGTTTCGTTCGCGTCCTGCGTTACGCGGCGGACTTTGTTGCAAGGAATTGGGTGGAGCCAGCGGGCGATTCCCCTTGCCCCTATGACATTTCAGCTTGTGGGTAGTCGCTCTTCTTCTTATCTGACAATAGTACTTGGCAGAAATAGTTTTCTTTGTGGAATCTATCGATTGCTGTACACCAAGTTCAATTTGGTTTGGGGCCGCTTTTCACTATCCTTACCCGGCTAGATCCTTTAGCGAAAATAGTGCTCATTTAGACCTGATCAGGGTGACGAGACTCTTTCAGCAGTTTATGTGCAACAAAAACGTTTGATCACTTATCGCATCCAACTATCATGAGATTCTTTTAAACTCGTTCTCCTCGAAAAGCAAGTAGCCAATTGCAGCAAAAAGGGAAGGGTTCTAAAAACGATTCGTTGATATCCACAATTTCAAATGCAATTTATTGAAAAAGGTGTTTGTTTTTCTGATCCTTTATTCATAAATTGAACTTTAAATTCAATATAATGAATATCGGCACGATATAAATTAAGAATTACTTCTTTTTCAGGTTGCAGTTTTTGCCCCAGTGGATGAAATATGGTTAAAACAAACGATGTTCAGTTCAACATCTGATGAGAATGTTTTAACATCATCAACCCAAAATACCCAGGAAAGCATTTTGCACACAAATAATGAGTATTTACCTCCAAACTGAATATGTATTAAAGAATCAATTATATTTTAATTATTGATAAAACAATTAATTTTACGAATAATTATGGAACGGAAACTGTCTTCGTCTTTCTTGAAGTATTCTTCAGGATAACAATAACAACAATAATATGGATGGTAATATATATTCTGTAACACGAACAAAAGGAAGATCAAATAAAGTATAATTATTGAATCAAAGTACTTATTGGGTTTTACTGGTATAACACCTCCTCTACTAGAGCTCCGAAAATCCTGATATGTAATACAATATTCGGATAATTTAAATACATACTTGAGTCCGAGGTAGGCGTAAAATTTTATATTTTCTGATTTTACGATAGCTGTTCGGGAAACCGGCAACTCAATGCCATCTCCCGTGCGCGATTCCCGAATCATGCGGAGCGTCGATCACGGCCCCTTCCATCGATCCCGGATCGCTGGAAGGGGGAGAGCGATTCGTCCCGGAAATCGCAAGCGGATTCCTCGTTCACTGTGTTCAGGAATTCCGGGTAACTCATCTCTTGTTAAAAGGTATTGCTTAACCCTTATGTCAATAACCGGGTACAGTTGTACCCACTTAAGCACTGCTTCTAAAAAAATTGTATGTTCCCGGTAAAATAAATTTCACCCTGCCAAATCGTCGTTATTTAAATTATTTACTATTGTTAGCAAAATAGCAATGATCAACGCGAAGAAACTAAAGCTTATTGTGGAGCACTAGGACAAAATATATTTACAGCGTGCACGAACCAAGATTACACTTATAATTTAAATTCTATACAAAGGTTACACAGTAGAATAAACGACTATTTACACAAAATGTTTCAATGTTACAAGCCACAATAATGCACAATTTATTTTATTGGAATCCGACACATAGCAAATATATTTATCTATTGGAAAGGGTTCAGCATAGATTCCTCCCGTTTGCAGCGCCGACCTTGGGAACCCCAATGGGGGTAGGGGTCATGACTATGGTCCTATCCGGGGAGCTTTGAATCTCTCTACCTTAGCCAATCGTACAGTGATTGTGGACTTATTATTCTTACATAAGGTTATTAATAATCTATTCGATTGCTCGGGGCTGGTGAGGCTTGTGTGCCTTAAAGCGCCTGCTAGAGACCTGAGGATTTGTCCCTTATTTGATTCCAAGCTGCCGCAGTATAGGCATTACTCAAATGACCTACTGAATAGAGCCATGTTATTTGCGAATTCTCTCGTGGATGACATGGACCTGTTCTCTTGCTTATCTGACTTATTGCGTGTATAGCTGTTGAAAGGATTAACTGTTTAAATTATGAATCAAACTGATAGACGGTTATGTCATTTTTTTTTTGTGTTATCATTGTATTTCAATGGAATTATCCCGTTTAAACGAAACAAACGAAACGAACGAAATGAACGAAACGAACGAAACGAACGAAACGAACGAAACGAACGAAACGAACGAAACGAACGAAACGAACGAAACGAACAAAACGAACGAAACGAACGAGACGAACGAGACGAACGAGACGAACGAGACGAACGAGACGAACGAGACGAACGAGACGAACGAGACGAACGAGACGAACGAAACAAATAAAATAAATAAAATGAAATAATAAATAAAAAATAAATATTTATTTAATCATGTGTACCCAAAAATTTCGCGCATTCATAGCATTTAGCAAATGTGGTCAAATACTGATCGCAATCGGATGTACCACATTCGAAACATGACTTCCTTGCCATATTATTTCATTGTTATTTTGGTAATTATTTACAAAAGGGCAGTTCTCACCGATTTCGATACCCTTGAAATATGCTGTGTTAAAATATGAAAGTTAACATTCTGAATAACTTTTTCCTATACATGTTACCGTCGCTTCGCTTTAGTTTTCAAGATATTTGAAAAAAACTGTGATCACGGGGGCCGTTAAACTATCTAATCCAAACCAACTACCGATCACAATTTTTTGCGAATATCTCGAAAACTAAAGCCGAGCGATGGCAACATGTGTAGAAAAAAGTTGTTCAGATATGGTCGCCCTATACAGGGTGTTCCAAAAATGCTGCGGTTCCTTGAAGGGGGTGACTCGGGGGGTAATTGCAAACAACTTTTTCCTTTGCGAAAATGTTCTCCGAGGTTTCGTTAACGAGATATTAACAAAAAGCAGCGACCAATCAGAGCTCGAGTCTGGCGGCCGAGTTCCCGTGCTAGCGTGGCCGCGTGCCGCGCTGCGACTACGAACAAGCAACTCGGCATGCATCGAAGGAAATTGGGTAGAATGGCAAATGAAAAAGACGTAACAAATAAAATCGAACATTTTGTCATGATTTGTTTGTTATTTAAAGTGAATAATGAATAAAGGAGAAATGGATAAAAATCATGTCTAACGTAAAAAGACGAATACAAAGGTTTTCTTTAGAAGAATCGAAAATAATAATTATTTGAAGTGGAAGGATAAGGAATACGTAAATTTCCTTGTGTTAATAACGTAGCCACGACAAGGTAATGTAACAGGAAATGAACGAAAAGTGATCATAGTTCGTTATTCTGATTAAAATCCATAATTCAATAACGGCCAACAGTGTTGCTTTTAACGAATAAGTTTGTTTAAAAACCCCTAAGAAATATTTAGGTATGGAAATTTTTAGAATTATCGCCGGAAATAAGCCATAGCCTGCGTTAAATTTAAGAAATAATAGTCGCCAATAATGTAACTAAAACTCACCCTTTCGAAAATTTACCTGCAGCTTGAAAACCTGTGTCACTAGGTCACTGAACCGATCCTGGTCATCGACAGACGCGCCGAGTGCACAGCTGATCTCAGGTACACGACACCATCCAAAGTTAAGGGGGCCGTCTCACCGGGCCTTGAATGTGTGCGTACGCTCACACCAGCTAAGTTAAGCGTGTACGTATACGCGTGTAGCAAACAATCCGTAAATTACAACTTTCGTCCTGGAATCGGCACGAAGGAAGTTTTTGCGAGTACAGTTGCCTTCAGTAGACATCTGTGCAGGGTGGTCTGGTGCGTTTGAACGCTAATAAGCACCCAACTTTGAAATACTAATGAATTTATGACTCGAAAACTGTCAGAATGAAGCTTCAAGGCTTCTCCGTTGGTGGCGCTAATGGTGCACTGCAGCCATGTAGCACCAGCGTGACGTATAGGCAGGGCCGACGCGAGGTTAGCTGGCGCCCTTGTGCAAAAAAATGTTTGGTGTCCCCAAATTTTTGCACTTGTTTTCTATTTAATATGTTTAAAAGAATTACATTTATATTTAGTTTATGTGGGATGTTAGATTCCTTTATTATTAAGCGTACGATCTAGTTTTTTTAGCAACCCATTCGGCTGGCGCCCTTGTGCGGCGCATGGTTCCGCCGGGCCTGTGTATACGCGATGTAGTAAACAAACCGTAAATTACAACTTTCGTCCTGGAATCGGCACGGTGGACGTTTTTGCGGGTTTAGTTGCCTTCAGTAGACATTCGTGCAGGGTGGTCTGGTGCGTTTGAACGGTAATAAGCACCGTACGTTGAAATAATAATGAATTTATGAATCGTGTACTCAGGACAGCCCGAAAAATGACAGAATGAAGCTTCAAGGCTTCTCCGTCACCAGCGCTGATGGTATATTCGTGCCTTGTACCATCAAAACCGGTGGAAGTCCAATCTAGCCGATAAATGTAGGAAATACGTAGTCACCGAGATGTATCGAGAGTCGAATTGCGCTGTTGCCGCATTTCCCCTATCACTATTTTGCCATCAAGGAGGCTTGAATGAATCACGGCGAAGCGGTTGGAGAACAGAGATGGGCAAAGATAATATCTGGATAAACTCAAATAAAAGATACTACAGTATTGTCTCATTACGGGCTCGGTTTGGTGTACACGATGTGGAATTTTCGCTATTCCAGCACTTCTGTCTCACTCTTGTCCGGCGATGGCTAGAGCGAGCGAGAGGCACTGAAAGCGAGCGAGGGTGGTACGAGATAGACGACGAGATGTTGTTTTGTTTCGCTCTGTCTTTCGGACGCCTGACACTCCGTCCTCTCCGTGCGCGACCGTCGCGCAGGCAAAGCGTTCCATCTCGCTCCCCCTTTCAGCCAGAAAGAAGCGAGAAACGAACACTGAGAATTAGGGCTCTGCTCGCGATACGGGCTCAACGCCGCGCCGGTCCCGACCAGCGACGATTTGGGCTGTTCGGCGGCGCACAGTGGGGCATTTCGGGTCGAAACACGGCACTAAGTCCTTTTACAAAAATATCGCTAAACTGCAAATTTTCTTTTACAGGTAGTTGATTGCAGGTAGTATGATTGTTTTTCACATTCGTTAATTTTTAACGCGACTACACGGTTTTGAAGAAGAGAACCACGAAACTCTTCAGAATTTGTATTGTTGTTTATAGTATTATTATTTGCTTAATTCAACTAATTTTTGGTGGAATGAAGTGTTGAGGTATGTATTTGAAGTGTACCAAATTTCATTTTGATATCCCTGATATTTTTGGAATTATATCTTACTGAATGTCCCAATTTTCATTGTTTATTTTTAACGGGAGTTCAAGTGGGGTAAAAAAATGCCTTTCCTGCCATTGAAATTCAAAGTAACTGAAGTCTTTTTACATGTGCAATTTGTAAAAAAGTACTATGCCCCATTAAATAAACAAATTTCATTAATTTTTCTGTACCAATAGGATCACAAATATACGTCCTAACTGAATGAAATCTCGATTGGAGAGGCATACAGTGTTGATAAAATGTAAAATGTCACGTTTTCAATATTCAGTAACATACTGCTGAGATTTTCCACATTAAAATGTATTCAAATACGGTATAAATCGGATTATTTCTAGAACTGTACTAGATAATTAAATATAAATGCGAAACATTTCTAATCTAATAATGCTAAAAATAATCCGATTTATACCGTGTTTAAATTCATTTTCATCTGGAAAATCTCAGCAGTATGTTACTGAAACGTTCATGCCGATACGATAGAAAATGTGAAAATTTTACATTCCATTGAAACAAAGAAAATGAACAATCAAACAACAATCCACACTGCCTACGTCATCTTTCGGTATGAGCGACCGGACAAAATTGTAGGAAGACCATCAATGAAGAAGAGGAATTACACAAAATGAGAGAAGATAATATTATTGCAGTATTGTCTCGTTAGCGGATCGCTGATCCGGACCGGCGTTGAGCCGTCAGCGTGAACAGAGGCCTAAAGGTCCGCGCACACATATCCGTTCTGGCGTGCCAGTGGTAAGAAGAAGAGGGGCGTAGAGGGTCTCTTCTTCTTACCACTGCTACGCCGTAACGGTACTGACATGGAACGGATATGTGTGCGCGGACCTTCCGAGTGTTCGTTTCTCGCTTCTTTCTGGCCGAAGGGGGGAGCGAGATGGGACGCTTTGCGTGCGCAACGGGCGCGAACGCAAAGGACGGAATGTCACGGCGTCCGAAAGACGGAGCGAGACAAAACATCAACGCGTCGTCTGTCTCGTACCGTTCTCACTCGGTTTCAGTGGTGGGCATACTTAGCGAAAAGTCCACATCGTGTACACCAAACCGAGCCGCTAACGAGACAATACTGTATTCTTCGAAAAATATATACTTTTTTATCTGTAATTGTCCATTTCAAGGGGGCGAAAGCTTGAATGTCGAATTTCAATTCTCCAATGAAGTTGGATTGATTTATGAGTCATTATTATTAATGACTGTAACTTGATTAGAAACAAAAAAATATATAAAAAAATGTTCTGTTAAACGATTTTGCCAAAAAGCCACTAACATCTAAAAAATACTTCTATTCTTGTACTACAATTTCGATGGTGTTTTTTAACTTTAAATAAAAACGTGGAGCAGGATATTTCATAACAGAATATGAATCCCATTTAGTACAGCATCAAGTGTCGAAATGAATTTATTGTGAGATATCCTGCTCCACGATTTTATTTAAAGTGAAAATACACCATCGAAATTGTAGTATAAGAAAATAATTATTTTTAAGTTTTTAATGCATTTTTAATAAAATCGTTTATTTTAAATTTTCTTCTATATATTTCTCTTATTTTCTAGTTGTTAGTGTTTGTGGATTTACATTTCACAGCTCAAACTTCTTTACTATCATCTTTTATTGCTGTATGCAGTTTAATAGTTTGCTTGAACCCTACAGTACTAAAAGTTCGTAAAGAACGCGAGTGGTTGATTTTAAGTCGATTGGATATGTGGATAATTTTTATTGGATAATTTGTTCACCCCTTGGAGTTTTTTTTCATAATTTTGTATTGTCGTCCAAACTACGCACCCCTGCAAAGTTTCAAGACAATTGGATGGTTGGAACTGATTAAAATTGAGTTTCCAGATTTTAATCAAACATACAAACAAACAGGGGATCGTAGATCTCTATTAACCTCTCAATCTTTCATTATTGCTATCCTCCTTTACGTTCAGTGAGGCTCTAACACTAGACGCAGTTGTCGTTCCGTATTCCTTCAAGACTTCTCGATAGAAAGAGCTGCGGCAACAGCGCGGCAGAGACAGGGTGAACATAAAATGAGGTAACTGAGGTAATGCGTCAAAAATTAGTTTACATAGAGTACCTGGAGATGTCACCTCTGCAGAAGTTTTTTTTATCGACCGCAGTAGTTTCATTAGGGTCTGTCTGTTTACTGGGGACGCTTCGATCGATTCGGACCATAACAAAAAGGAGACGGCCCCCTTAAGGGTCGCAACGTCAAGTGCGTCCGGGTTAATGTACCGAATATTCACTTCACTGCACACCTACTAACACTGATCACTTAATTTATTTTTCATGGAACGTGTTGTTTCTACGTTATAAAAATTAGTGGAAATGAATTTTTACTTGGCGTTCGGAGCCGTGGGTATTTCCGCGCAAATTCTCACGCTGCAGCACTTGCGTCCCCGTTGTTCAGGGGGTACACCCAGAACATCGCGTAATATTCTTCATCAGAGTACATTTCTGCGACGTGATTGCTAGCTGACTGACAGGATTTTTTCCAAGCAACTTCCTCTACCCCCGAGTAGCTTCTCTCGTTCCATTATGAGTTAACCCCCACCAGGACAAGAGGCGTGAGGTAAAAAGAACCTATCACATTTTCGAAACATACGTGCTTTGCAGAAGTGCAACGAACGAACCGTCGTACACTTTCACAAAAGCCCGCGCTTCGTCCTTTTACTGCCAATGTACCCATTGCTTCGAGGTAGGCAGTAGACACCACGTGTTTGGGGTAGTCTGCTGACAACGAGTGGTCCCGCCTGCGTCGTCCTTCCTTTAAATTAAAGACATATCTCTTATCTCTCGAGTATAAACACGCGCTCGAATTTCAAAATAAAAGCACGCGTTGACGTATTCCGTGCGAGAAAAGGTGGGCTTGAAGTCCGATTGGTCCTAATCTAACCAATCTGCCCAGCATCCCTCCCTGTTTTGATGAGCCTTCTTCACAGCAATGTCGCCTCCCCGAGGCCCACCTTCTCTCGCACGGAATACGTCAACGCGTGCTTTTGTTTTGAAATTCGAGCGCGTGTTTATACTGGTGGGCCTCGGGGAGGTGACATTGCTGTGAAGAAGGCCTCTTCAAAACAGTGACCGTTTGGGAGGGATGCAAGGCAGATTGGTTAGATTAGGACCAATCGGATTTCAAGGCCACCTTTTCTCGCACGGAATACGTCAACGCGTGCAATTGTTTTGAAATTCGAGCGCGTGTTTATACTCTAGAGATAAGGGATCTATCTTTAATTTGAAGGAAGGACGACGCAGGCGGGACCACGCGCTGTCAGCGGACTACCCATTTTCTTCCTCTGTCTCTCCGCGTGGCGTATTGATGGTGGATAATACTTTTTAAATTCTAGTTCCCCAAAATTAAGCAGGCTGATCGGCCAGAGCATTTCGCCAGGGTCGCGGTTTATGACCGTATTGTCCCGCTAGTCGGCGGTAGAGAACGGTTTCCTACAGTTTTCTTTTCTTTTTACTAAAATGACGTTGAACTAACAAAAAAAAACGTGCAACAAGTGTTCAAAAGCCGCGAGAACAAAAGAAAGGGTTTTACAGAGAAACATAACGTAAAACAGGTGATCCTTCAATTTTTCAGACCGTATCGCATGTTTGACCATCGAGGACATACGGAAAAAAAATTTGATCGGTCCGGCCTTTTGCACCGTGTTTAAGGGGTAGTTTCACCTCAGAAAAAACGTGGACACTTGAATGATTCCATGATTTTCCTTGAAGTGGCATCATGTTTTCTAGAAAATGGTAAATATGCAATTTTTGGGATCATTTTAAAATGAATTTAATACGGTTAAAAAAAATGTCATTGAATTGGCAACTAAAGGTTCTGAAAGGAAACTGTCTTAGCTTTACAAAACACTCATGAACAATGTTCTACGATCATGCGTTAGCAAGTTATAGGCGTTCAAAGTAGAAAGTTCCTTTTTCGCTTTGATAGCGAATAACTCGGTCAATAAAAATCATACAACAAAATAAAAAAAACGAAATTAAAGAGAAATGTTTGCTCTATGAGAGTCCTCCATTGGATTTATCTGAAAAAAATTTGTTTGGCCCGTGCATACGTCCAAACTAGGCAAAAATTTCTGAAACTTCGTTTCCTGCGCTTTATCTTGATAAAACAGTATCATGATGGACGAAGAAAAAAAATTGAGTACTTGATTCCAAAGCTAGAAGCTTCAAGCTTTAAAATGCGTTTTTTAAATATTTTTTGCGACCATTTTTCGCAGAGATACAGCCATTTGAAAATGACCAAAATTTTGGGGAAATTATAGTGTTCCCTTAATTTTGACGCGGAGTGTATATTGTTACATAATATATTGTTACGTAGTAAATTATAGAGCATAGTAGGGTGGATGAGAGAGATAGAAAGGAAGTTTAAAAGAAAGGAAAGATGAGTGTAGTTTGTAAGACGGAAGGAATGGCAGAGTGGATGAATGAATGGAAAAAATTGTAAAACCAAGTTCCTTTTTCAAGACCGCTGAGGCTGAAAAATAAATCTTTATATATATATATATATATATAAAGATTTATCCTTGAAAAAGGAACTTGGTTTTACAATTTTTTCCATTCATTCATCCACTCTGCCATTCCTTCCATCTTACAAACTACACTCATCTTTCCTTTCTTTTAAACTTCCTTTCTATCTCTCTCATCCACCCTACTATGCTCTATATAAAGATTTATTTTTCATTCATTCATCCACTCTATTCTATATAAAGATTTATTTTTCATTCATTCATCCACTCTATCATTCCTTCCGTCTTACAAACTACTCGGGAGGTGGCGTTGGTGGAGGTGTCGGCAACCCTGATGGCCACTCTGGGGCTGGTGAAGGGGGTGATGGAGGCAGACTCAAAAACTCCAAAGGCCACTCTGGGGGCGGTGATGGGGGCGATGCTGGAGGGGTGAATAACCCATAAGCCCACTCTGGGGCCGGTGATGGGGGTGAAGAGGGCACTGATGGTGACGACGACCCTGGCGTTGATACCGATGATGATGGTGCCGCAGACGAAGACGATATATCTTCGCCCTCAAACTGCCATGGTGGTGACGGCGGCGATGGCTGTTGCAACGGCCTGCGGGTGTCTATCCAGGGGGGGCTATGCGGTCGGCGTAGCGGCCCCAGCTGCTGGTAAGGCACCCACGGCTGGCGCAACCTAGCAGCCATTCGCGAGCCATACACCATCCCCGATCGCCGCATTCGCGCACCGTAAGGTGCTTCCTCCCCCGCCAACAGCCGCGACAACAATGCCACGAGGATTCGCGGCATCATTGGTCGCTGGTTCTAGAACATATAAACATTATTAGTACACCAAATGCAAAGTATTACATATGAGTGAAATGTTCTTCTTGGAGCGAAGAATTAATAATGCTCTGTTCGTTTTCGCGTAGATGCGTCTAATATAAACGAATCGAAGGAACCACTATGTACACCTTACAACTAACATATAGTAAAGAAACAGTACAATCAAGGAAAGTGTCCAATTATTTTCCACCATAGCGAACAATACCTGCGGAGACGAAGGCGAAGGTGGCAGCGCCGGCGAAGCCGGCGAATAAGATGACGGCGGCGACGAGGACGAAGATGGTGTTGAGGGCGAAGGCGAAGGCGACGGCGAAGGCGACGGTGCAGACGAGGTTGAGTCCCACCGAGAGGGTGATGAGGGTGGCGTTGATGGTGGCGAGTTCTAGAAAATAGAAACCTCCCACGATATAATATTGACACAATCACATGATTTGATCTCACTCGATTTCATAGGTTAAACACGATAAATGTTAAAATACTGTAAAGTACATACCTCTTGGGAATCTCGACCTGACGATCCATGGAGGGGTGCAATCCTATCGTTACCCATGTTATTTCACTGAACCACTGTTCCTCACGATTGAAAGACAACTGGTCTCACAGCATCGTCAAGCTTACGCATGTAAACTTCATATCTCGAAACCGAGAAGTGCGTAGCTTTGCAAAGGAGGATGTCTTTGTTCTTCACCTTCATCATCTTCGCTGACCATACATTTTTTTTCTTCCCACACTTACCATTTGACTGAACTGATATCCCCTTCTTCTTTGAAGGTATCACTTCCCTTATTCTAGCATACATCGCATGTAGGAGGTTGGAGAGAGTGAAGAAAACATTTGTATATGCATTCAAATTAATTATATTTTATTTATACATATCTCTTTGGCGTTTAGACCACCAGTTGAATATTTTAAATACATTTTGCATGGCACAATGCTTTGCATGTCTATCGCATCGCAGAGTATTAACAACATATAGCTTATTTAGAGATTTGATATCCTCGTAGTCAATGTCCAGTGTCTCAATGGTCACGTCCGCTCTCGTATTTTCGTCGAGAAAATCCGCAAGCCAGTCCCGTTTCTGCAATCCTTTAACGTATATGATATGGGATGCACCATCTTCTTCTTCATCAATCGCCCCGACAACAGCTTTCGTAATTAACCGTGTAGCCATGCTGTATGGGACGTCTCCATCTTCCCACCGTAGTCCATGATGTTTTGCCATCAACCACCGAATGTTCGATTTGTCAGATTTCGTAAGAAGATATTGCGGCATCGAACACCCAAAAATATAGTGCGAGAGAATTGTTCCCTTTCGTAGGACTGCCACTTCCTTCACGACAAATCTTCCATCAACGATGAACCCTTGCAGGTCAACAAATGTTGGTACAACCATAATCGGTACAATTTAGAGGTCCGTTCGCTTCAAAGACAGACAGGAGAATGCAATCTTTCTCGTAAAGCATCTCGATTTTCACGGTGAAATTTTGATATGATTTGACACAGCAGAGGGCGGACAAGTAGCGTAGCATTTTAATTAATTTTGCGCACCACGCTTGTCAGCGGATTGTATTCAACCACCCGATCGTGCAGAATCAGACAGTAGGCTGTAGTATTTGCAGGCACATTCTCTTTACAGTCGAATTCGATGCGCACGTCCACGGTGCTATTCTTGATCGACTCATTTTGTCGCGAGCAATCAATCACCACGAGGGGGCCAAATTGCAAAAATTGGGCCACGGTGAATAATGCCTCGTTGCAACTATGTCCATAATACGATTTACGGAAATGTGTATACATGTTAAACAAGATGGCATGCCTATTCTTGTCAAAGTCTAAGTTCATGTCATCATACGGGTAAAATTCCGAATTGAGAAAAAGTTTTACATTGGTTAATTTACAGTGATCGAACCGAGTAACATCTTCGGTCATCACATTTTTTCGAGCAGTCTGTAGAGCAAAGATAATGTATCGTGGCTTCTCCAGCTGTGCAGCTGCCTTCACGGCCCAGGAATGCTTGGTTGTGCTCTGTAAGAGAGGATACTCGTACAGATCCCAGGAGCGAAAACTAATGCTCAAGTTTTCCCCACTTTCCAAAGCATGTAGCAACGATAGCTTATTAACATCGTTCAGTGTCACATGAGGCATCCGCCATTGCACTTTAAGTAATTCAATTTCTGGTTCCAAAGTTGGCGATCCTATTAGAGAATTGTTATCGTTGCGCGACCGTATTAAAATCAATTCGTGACGCGCATTAATAACCATGCGTTTGTAGTCCTCGCAAAATCCCAGCAAATATTTGAGCGGGATGCAAAAATTGAAATGATTTTTCACTATTAGCTCATCGTGCCGTTTCAAGCCCCATCCAGCATTCTCCATATTCTTGTCTTCGTCAGATGTCAACGATACATAGTTTTTAAGCGTGCTAGTTACTCCAACGTTTCTGTTACGGTCAATCTCCACGCCATTCAATTCATATCGAATCTCATCAAATATGAACGCCATGCAATTATTTCCCAACATCACAGTTAATGCATCATTTGGCTTATTTATCATCAATTTCCCCTCCACGTAGAGGAAACTTTCACACGGCAATGTGTATAAATCCTGCTGCTGTATAGGTATTCTTATCTCGTCGCTGTGTCCAAACGTTGTGTTGACGTATGGGTTGTATGTATGTGTCTCAAGCTTGACGATGCGATCATCAAACGTCGGCTTCCCTCCAATGCTTAGAATGTCAGCCATTTTTCAACTTAAATCCGTACAACGAATCCCAGCGATTTAAAAAAAGCAATTTTCACAGCACTGAGCATCTTCTTTTTAGCGTAATCAGAGCTGTTGTTGTTGTTGTTACAAACAATTTCGCTTAGAAGAAACGTGTTTCTGAAGTCGTTCAAAACAAGCATCTCATTCGTTCGCACCACGTGTATTATCGTCGTCGTCGTACGTGCAGTCTGATGGTAATCTCTTCACCTCGAAAATCGAGCAACTGTCCGTCTTGATCCACAACGCGTATCGTTAGATCCGTAATGACCCGTGCAGTGATTGGAAGGTAAATGATCTGCGCAGGCGTTTCCGATATCTTATATCCTGGCGGGACTCTCGGAGAAAATTCATGTATCGTATGTACGCGCTTTCCATTATTGTACGCGCCAGCTGTCACGCTACATTCTATGCGAATAATGTTTACATTCATGATATTAATTGGATTGTCCGATTCGTGCTACTGTCCTGGTTCTAATACCCGATTCGTCGAGAATCCCCGTAGCGAACCAATGTTATTGGGCTTTGTAAAGTCTACGGCGAACCGACAATACAGCTCGCTTTTCATGGTGTTGTTGTTGGGGCGCAACACTATTGGATACACATCGTTGTCGCCAACATCGCGGGCATCGGTACCTCCGAGATTTTGAGGATATCGCTCGAGTAATCGCTGCTTCAAATACTTGGCAATGGCGTCTATTTCGTAGGAGCCGTGGGGAATCGTAATGTATTCATGGTCAGCATCAACGCTGTTGTTGGTGTCATAGTTTACGATGAAGTAGAATTTATCATTGCTCGAGTCGATGTTTGGTATTGTATGATAAGTTTCAAAGGTGGTTAGACCAAGTTCGTAATCATCATCACTGAAATCTATGGGTGGAAAATAGCTCACCGCGAGGGTGCTACTCTTGCCAGTTAGAGTGAATGTTAACGACATATTCCGAACTGCACAACTCGACTAGTACTGAATCATAGCGGTTGGAAGTCAACCCTTAAATTTGGTGCCGATCGTTTGTAGAAAGCGTAAACATAGTTGTCCACAATTGCTCTGATCGTACTTCTGATAAGACGTTCGATTGTATTCGATTTTTACAACATCTTTATCCAGATATTGCACCAATTCCTTAGGCGGTTGATGATTGCCAAAGCTGTCGAAATATACAGCTCGACACTCTCTCTTCACATATGCCACCCAATGAGTCCCCGACCCCTCGACATTGTCCAAATTTACGATACCGCTCTCGTTTCGATGCACTCCTCCAGCTGGTAGCGCGTTGCGCATAAAAACACCTCTAAAGAATGGAATATGCATACGTTTTGCCAAATCCTCCAATTGCTTGTCGGTAGTTACGCCCACAGGCATTTTTAATGTCTTTTCGACGTTTTTTTTTTTTCGTTTCGATATTCCCTGTCCGCGCTTGTATGGTGTGAGATAAAGTCCGCGACCTTCCATGGAGCGATTATGACGTTGCATTTCCTGTTGCTGACGTTGCGCCGCCTTATTATCGTTTACCGCCTTGGCAATCCCCGCCGCTCCGCCGGCCAATGATCCGAGAACACCTAGCAGCGGGAGAAGTGGTAATATACCACCCCGTTTTGCCACCGGAAGAATCCGCTTTTGCGACGCTCTCTTTGGAGTCCTTTTGCGGGTTTTTGTTTTCATCCCCATTCCGATTTTCGTCTTGGCCTCCATAGCCGCCCAAACAGCTGTAGCAGCACCTCTTTCACCCAGAGTCGAGTCTCGCGCAACGATGCGTTTTCGCGCTTTGTCAGCGAGTACGTTATCTGCCGCGTGTCTTTCACTGAGATCGTTTCTGCGGGAATACGCAATATCGTGTTCGCGACACGCTGCGTCCAACGGATTTATGCCTTGATCACCTCTAGCCAATCGTTTTGCCAGATGAGTACCTGGACCACAAAACTGGTATCCCGGGATATGTAATTCGATAGGTAGCGCGTTTATCGCGCGATTGAACAAACCACAACCTTTCTTTACTCTCGTCGGCGACATTCGCCACAGTTTTTAATCAGCGGTGCTGGACCGTCGATATGCGTTCGCTGCCAAGGGCGATTATAATGTTCCAGACACCGACGATGCTGCTGAACCTCAGAATCAGCTTTTATATGCTCGGGGAGTCTGTCCCACAACTGATCAATGTGTCCACCAAACTCTCGGAGTAGAATAATCTTTGGTATATATTTCAACTGCTCAGAGGTTAGGTCTCGAATATCGCAATTATCCAACAGGACCAGAAGCATTTTGAATACTGAGCTGTTTTGCTTCGGCGCGGACCTATAAATAGGACGCGTCGCCGCTTCGACGTATCAAAATCATTTTTCACGGTTCATGGAGAGTATGCGATTCGTGCGGCAACCTGTAGCGATACGCGTGACAAATTTTGACGATAAATCGCAAATGATGTCCCCGAAAAAAACAAGACGCAGACATGGTAGCATGCTACCAAACACTATCCGTTCCCTCATTTGCGGCCCATCAAATTGTGGAAAGACCAACGTGTTGGTGAGCTTGTTGGAAAGTCCACACGGTGTCCGCTTCGAGAACGTGCACGTGTATTCCAAGTCGTTGCAACACCCGAAATATCAATATTTGGAGAATTTATTGACTCCGATAGATGAAATTGGCTACTTTACGTTTTCGAATAACAGTGACGTCATCCCACCGAGCGAATCGCTTCCGAATTCCATTTTTATATTTGATGACGTTGCATGCGACAAGCAAGATACGATAAGGGAATACTTTGCGATGGGGCGCCACTCGAACGTTGACTGCTTCTATCTCTGTCAGACTTATGCAAAGATTCCTAAACATCTTATACGCGACAATGCGAATCTGCTGATTCTGTTTAAGCAGGATGGTACCAACTTGAAACATGTGTACAGCGATCACGTAAACACCGACATGTCTTACGAAGATTTCTGCGCTTTGTGTCGTAATTGTTGGCAACAGGAGTATGGTTTCGTGGTAATAGACAAGGATAGCGCGATGTCCAATGGACGTTATAGAAAGGGATTTAACGAGTTTGCGGTACCGTGAGATGGTCAATTGTCATCAACACGTTGGTGAGAACGCAACGCCTGCAGCACAAAGATGATCGATATCGATAGTCTGGAGATTAAGGATCGCGAGAGAATAGTGAAGGAAATTGCAAAAACCAGTGAAGCCATTCGCAAGAAGCATCAGGCTTTGAAAACTGGCAAGATGGAGGAAGATATCGCGTTGGAGAGATACTTTAAACCTATTGTCGAACCCTTAAAACATATTGTTGAAAATACTGCAGCGGTGGATGCTGACACGTCACCGCTGATGACCACAGACGTCGAAGGGAATGAAACATTAATGCCTAAAACAAAAATCCATCCGAAAGGGAACACATCGCGCAGGACAAAGAGGAAACCATACGTGTCATCGAAAAAATCGCTCGTAACCTCGGCACCAATTCAATCGAAGCGAAAACGGCAGAATGTCGCATCAACCGATTCACCCGTTCCATCGACACCAATAAATTCATTTCTCAATGTACAATCGCTCACAACCAATGATGAAGACGTTTTCGAAACTAGTCCTGATGTGTCGTTTGCAACATCTATTAGACAGCAACTCCAGACATCCGAGGGACAAGAAACGTTTCGCAACCATTTCGGTCCGCTGGGGCAAAAATACATGAGTGCAATCCTAAGTGGTGATAGGGATACAGCAATGGACTATGTGTATGGCATATACTTTGGCAATAGTGGAACGATGCTTGGGGATAAGGCTTTCGATATAGACAAGGATGATAATATAATCATAGACTGTGTAAGATATGGGGGAACGCCCGGCCTTTACGAACTGATTTTCAAGAGAATTCCTGATGATGCTATATACACCGATGCCGATAAACAAAAATACAAAAGCATTCTGCTGACGACAAATGCCTACAGACGCGGTCATAACGCTCAAAATCCCGTATTGAGCAATAAGGGATACAAGTATAAAAATGTAATTGCACCACTACTCCCCCGTGTAACAACCAGTAAGGCTGGGAAAGGTCTAACAACACCGCGAGCCATGGTGGTAAACGATAGCAAGATCGATTACGTGCACTGGGGCGATCCCAACGAGCTGGTGGACCGATTTCGTTTGCTGGAAGCGTCGCGTCAGGCGGGTAACAACTCGCATGACAACGAGATTCTATCGATTATCGAGGAACTCCGCGAAGCAGGCCTCATTATAAATTAAACCACGCGTCGATGATTTGCACTGTATGCATCGAGATGTCGATCAACAAATTTGGAGTATCGCTCGAGAAGAGTGGAGCAGCTAGAATGGACTATTACAAATGGAACGGTGTGATTCGAAATTACATGCGAGATAACACTCTTTGCGTGGCTGGTGCAGACTTTGATGCAAAATCACGTAAGATACGACGCGTAGCGCAACCCACGGCTGACAGCGATGCCGTCAATAAACTATACATGAAAAAGAGCATTAAACTTTTGAGAGAGCAGCAGGAAGAATTAGAGAGGAAGCTGGTCGTGTTTCAGAGAGATATGATGGCGCTGCAAAACAGCGTTCAAAAGATATCGCAGGCGTCGAATTCTATCCCACAGCAGCGCTGCGAAGGAGAATCATGCGAGACGATTGAACTTGTCCAGAATTTCCTCGGCACATAATGCACGTACACGATAATTATCGAATCATTCATGTCAAAGACACCTCTACGATCAAACATGCAGCCATTATCGAAATCCAAGAGTAAAGGAAACCATGGTCGCAAGAAGCTACAACTCGTTGAGGAATTGCATGCTCCAGCCCGAAGACATTTCCCACGGAGGCGCGTCATAGTGCAGGGATACGATGATCTGTGGCAAGCTGACGTTGTAGAAATGCGTCCATACTCGCGATTCAACCAGGGTCAACACTACATACTCACCATCATCGATGTGCTGAGCAAATATGCATGGGCGGTACCGCTCAAGACTAAAAGTGGTGCTGAGGTGACTAAAGCGTTTGCAAAGATATTTAGAGATCGATATCCGAAAAATTTGCAAACTGATCAAGGAAAAGAATTTTACAACGCCGATGTGCAGAAACTCTTGAAGGAGCATGACATTAATCATTATTCGACGTACTCGGTGATGAAGGCCTCCGTCGTAGAACGTTTCAATCGAACTTTGAAGAACAATATGTGGAAACTGTTTACGCTCAATGGAACCTATAAATGGACCGATGCGCTACAGCGTCTACTTGCAGAGTATAACGCACGAAAACATAGAACCATCAGAATGCGTCCTTGCGATGTTACCCCAGCAATCGCCGATAAGCTGCTAGCCACCGTATACAGCAACATAAAGATCGCTGCTCCAGCGAGATTCAAATTGGGCGAGTTTGTGCGCGTGAGCAAATTTAAAACCATCTTCGATAAAGGCTATACACCGAATTGGACAACGGAGGTGTTCGAGATAGCCAAAGTACAGGCAACTAATCCCACGACGTATCTGCTCCTCGATTCCTGTGGAAAACCTATTGCCGGAGGATTCTACGAATACGAGCTGCAACGCGTCACCGATCCTGATGTATATCTAGTGGAAAAAGTGTTGCGTAGGAATGGGGATAAGGTATACGTCAAGTGGTTAGGGTTTGATAAATCACACAATTCTTGGATAAATAAAAATAATGTATTGTAAATAAAATACCCAGTTCAATAAATACAATGATACATATACATGTGTGAACAATTTTATTTTTACATAATTCCACTATTTTATAATGATGTGCAATAATTTGGATATACAGAAAATAAATACACGGTTCAATACAATGATGCATATATTCATGTGCGAATGATTTTACATAATTCTACTATTTATAAGGATGAGTAATAATTTTGATTTACAGCGGTATTTTATAATGACCCCAGGGCAGAGTGTCAACCGAATCGGGTACGATATACCGCTTGTTATCATACGGGCTTAGAGCGATTTTGGATTCCGAAATGGTGTACACTTTATGCAATTTAGACCGAATGCATGATTGTCTGCGCACCATTTCGATCTCCCTATGCAAACACTGCGCGTAGTCGTCGAAAGTTATCGTTCTGGCTATGATGTTGGTCTTGACACCTTTCGCCTTTTTAGTATCTTTTTTACCATCTACGCGAAGTGCATACATTTTTGCTCTAAGACCTACGAATTCGGTCATTATCGTACCATTATTTTCATCCTTCATCAGCCCTGGAACCTTCTTATTAACAAGTGGTATATTATATGTATTGCCAATAGGATAATCACTTGTGTCGAACCGATCGATATTGTGTTTCATGGTCTCATAGATATCTTCGCACCGAATGTGATAAATGAGACTGTCGGTGTCTGTATATAGAATTTTACAATTTTGACCATGCAGTGGAGACATATACTCGTGGTGAAATTCATACAAACAAATTTTAGATATGTCTAGAATGCACATACCCACATATATCGGTTTGTTGAATTTCACCTCGAGTTTCCGCAATTCAACAGCTATTAAATTTTCTGAAAAAACACTTCTGCTGTGAAAATTCGGTTTCGCAATCATTGCCTCCGCACCATATCGACCATCCCAATGTGTTAAAAGTTTTACATCTACATGATTTCGCACATTCTCCATAGTTTTACCAAATACCGCATTATTCATCAATTTGTACAAATTTTTTTCTAAATCATTTGTCGCGCTTGTTCTAAACCGTGTATTGAGTTCGATGTAATCGCGGAGCCAGGGGGATTGAGCGAATTGAAGCACGCGGTGTATCTTTGTAATATGAAGACCATGGCGCGTGCACTGCTGCAGGTTGCGATAGTGGATAATGTAACGCTGCTTGTCATATACCGTCGCGAGTAATTTGTCCTGTCGGCTGCCTGGCGGTTTGGCACGTGTCGGACAGAATGGTAGATCAGTATGAGCGTCATGCAGACGTTGCGGATATTCCAGATCTACCTCAAGAATGTATCCCGTGGGCGAATCGATAGCGATTGTAGACACATCAAAATTTGCAACATCTTCGACCCATTGAAAGTCAGCATATGGTAGGGGTTGACACATTGCCCATCCATACAAATTGTTTACATCAAAGTACATCAAGTACGATGACTGTTCCGATGCGTCGTAAGATGGCATGTACTTGTTATTTGCATGTGCGTATCTTCCAGAACATTGACTTAAACCCCCACGTATACCGCGTTCAATAAACATAACCATATCAACGTCTGTGAGCAATTCGAATGTAATTTTAGTATGTTTTAGCATAGCATCCCACGTGAAACCAGGTAAAGTATAATAATGTGCAGAATCTAATCCATAACTCTTTATGCAACTTTCGCGAAAATTTTCAAAAATATCTGCCAATAATAAGACATCTGTTTTCAAATACAAGTCACTGTATTCGCCCAAGGTTCTAATGTTGAAACGCCGCCAGACAGTCTCGGCATGTACATAATCGCTCTCGGATAGAGACTCACCTGTTAACGAACTGTAAAATGACTCGCGCGGCGGTAAACATGGATCCTGCAGCTTGTTCGCGCAATCAAGATATTCATATGGAAATACACCCTTTCGCGTTAATAAATTGAAATCCTCATTGGATAATGTTTCAAAATTTGATCGTAAAATTTTTAATTTACCCACACTAAGAAAAGATGCTAATTTGTCGAGACTGGTATTGAGGAATTTGTACGAATCAATGAATCGCAATTTAATACAATTTCGCGAGTCTGATTCTTCAGCCATATCTTCAACATTTTTTGTGAATGAAATATATTTTTCTTTAGTTATAGGCAATAGGTCAACGCTGCCTTCGAAAGCGGTAGCTATTTTCTCAATAATAAAATGTGAATCGTAGCCGGATAAATTATGAAAAACTATGGGGATGTAAAACGCATTTTTATAAGTTAAATTGCACTCCTAATGTGCTGAGCCTCTAAACTGTCCAGTTAGATGACAATGATCGCGAACTCGTATATCATCAGTCATGAATGGTTCCTCGCAAATATGACAATGTGTGGCATTGCGAAATGCCATCCACTGTTCATTAGTTAAATCCTAGCATTGGAGTATTATTGGCTAGAATAGGTTTAGCAAAATCTGCAAAATTTTTTAGTTCTTCGACAAACCATGAAACACAATCCTCGTCGCGACAACATCGATACATCGATAGTGATGCATCGTACGAGCAATGCATATAATATGCAATGCTATGTACTTTGTGGTGTTGGTATGTATATAACTTTCGATCCGCCTCGCCATTCCGACAGTCCCCCGTTGGCTCAATGATACACTCCAGATCAGCATATACCATGAAGGGAAGTCGCTCCTTCCTGCAGTAATTGCTGAAGCTGAGCAAACTGTTGTCTTCGCTGGGCAGCACGATGGCACAGTCGTTCATCTTCCCACAGTCAGCTGCATGGACCTCCAATTTCTCGGGAGATCCGAAGTAATGCATGCATCTGCAAAGTCAACATTTATCATGGGATATTTGAACATTTATTTCAACATTTCAGAAGTTTCTATACATACCGATCACAGATGAATTTCTTGGCCTTGTTCTTGCTTAACTGGGCGCTCACTAGCCGAGACAGGTCTTTGATCAGCACAAAGTGCCCTACATCGCCATGTTCTTGATTCGGCGTGTAGAGCAGGTTGATGTGTCGATCCCTCTTTTGACTGGTGAGGCGCAGCGGAAAGACTGTTGGTCCTTTCTTCTCCGTCATGAAGCTGTATACATTCACCGAGATATCATTCTGTCTCTCAAATTTTCCAATTTGCTTCAGAGACATCGGAAACTCGATACCCTGGAGATTTAGTATGGATGAATAGTCAGGGTATGAACTTGAGCGATGAACGTGTCTTTCAGCAGGATGCAGACCGGCGACCACTGCCCATGCGAAACAGAAGTTGTCCGGAGATTGCACGCTAATCGTTGCTTTCTTTAGCAATAATTCTCGCGGCAACTTGCAGTGACATCCCGCGCGCAATGGATTGTATTTGTTCACATTGACGGTCAGGTTGAGGATTCTCGCCAATGCCCAACCGCTTTCACGTTCCTGGAACTCTTCCAGCGATGCCAGGGTGGGTTGAACAACGTATCGCTGGTACCACTCATGCAGATCAGATGTACCCAAGAGTTCAGAGTTTCGAGTGTTAATGCTTTTACTAGCATGTTTGTCACCAGCCACAAATTCGCCATTGAACATCGTGTTCACTTTGAGGTTCTGATGTTTCCTCAAAGCGCTTCGCACATGTTCCAGCACGATGGTCTCTGCATCCTGGAGGAAGTTACGCGGTTCGATGTAATTCGAATTGAGTACGGCACCAGTTAATACGCGACTATCGAAAGCAATGTCTATTTCGCGCCATAAAAGTCTCGTGCTCGAGTGTCCTGCGCCTTCATGCACTAAACGTCTGCGCAGCAAAGATTTCAACCCTTCGAGATGCACAATTCGTGCAACCAATGATTGTCGAACACCGATCGATAATCGAGAGCGTTTCACTCGACCACATTCTTCCAAAGATTCGATACACTGGTTGCAACGTTCTTCCCACGCGAGGTATTCTTCTTCAGACATCAATCGTACAGATTGATCTAACAATTGGCGCTCTACTTCCACGAATTTTTCCATGATTGTAAAAATGTTTTTTCTACGCAACTCGTTGCAACGATTTGAGACTTTGCACAGTTTACAGCATACTTTTATAGCTGATGCACTGATTTGCTATCTCTGTCTATCTCTTTCTGCATGCCCCCTCTCTTCAAATGTATTGTATGCAATAAACGATGATCCAGCCCCACATCGTTCGATGCAATTTCTGCCAATACAGCATAATTCTTTCTATGATTCATACGTGTGACATTTCCGCATGTATTACATTGTAACCACATCAGTGAAAAAATAATGATGTCATCTCACACAGCTAATTTCTGCCAATACAGCATAATTCTTTCTATGATTCATACGTGTGACGTTTCCGCATGTATTACATTGTAACCACATCAGTGAAAAATAATGATATCATCTCACACAGCTGCATTATCCTTACGGATGAGTTCAAATTACATACGATCGCGTGATATGTTGCAACGCAAAATCAGAATGTTTTAAAAAAATTTTAGAATATATGTGAATGTAAAAAGTATAAATATTACATATCGATATCGTTTCTCAACAATGACTGTCCAACCGACATATAAATGTGTGATTGGTCGACTATGGCGCTGCATCAGAAATTCATTAGCCAGTTTAATAGAATATCTGAATACGTGTACAGCAGATACATATGAGGAATAAGAGAAGGGTAGATGGTGGGGATGGTGCTGTACATCTCTATCATTATCATCACCTTCCCACCCAAAAAAGAAAAAGCATACTTCTGCACATTTATACCTATGAACTGCTATAAAAGCGGAGCCGAGAGGAATTGCATTGCATACGTCCGTGTTCACACAATTAGTAACCGCGCCCGTTCAGTAGAATTCGTGTCCGCACAATTAGTGATCGCACTCGTTCAGTAGACTCTATCATTATTCAAAATGTATAACCGACATTTGAATGGTACTTCCAACATGTACGGAAACCAGACTAATCAGTGGAACAATACGGATTTTCGAAACCGACATATAAGGTACATATTTTTCGATTTATATGGAACCAACAGAATCATTACCTCTGGATATGTGGTTTTTACAGCAATGCAGTATCGAAACAACCTACCATACGAATCATGGGGCGTGATTATCCACTGACTGCTACAGCCTACAAACATCTCATAATCGGCATTTGCATTGGACAGGATTCGTGTCGCATTGAGATCGCAATAGCCGATAATAAATGTCATGAGGTTTGCTTCTCCATGTCAACGTGGAAGCTTCTACTTCAACAAGAGTCACAGATACTTCGACGTTTCCGCCTCGTTGCCCCATTATCGTATCAAGATCCTATCGTGATCGATCATTTGCGTATCGATTTCATGCGAATAAACAGTGAACAAATTGCTAAAATCTCAGATAATAGTTCAGTCATATACATGTCTGAACCTACAATAATTCAAATGTGTAAATATGCTCAGTGTATTGACTATATGTTCTCAAGTTTGTCAGAAATTTTATACTCTGTAACTAATAAGTATGCCTCCTTTGTCGATATTATACGTGCTGCTGCGACAGCGATGGAGGACTATGAGAAAATCATAACTGAAAGCGATTGCTACGAGCCGAACTCGTTGATTGATTGTGAACTATTAGCATTAGGTTTAGGATTAATCGTTCGTGATGCATATAAGACTTTGAAATAGTATTTACTATGTAACAATATATATTTTCACAACATATATTATTTCTCCATTTATTTGATCGTCTTTTTTCCTCCTTTTCTCCTCACCCCATATTTCTAAGATTCAACGTTTGAAAAAATTATTATATTTCGTTCATACATTCTTCGCACCGTGAAAATTATACTCTTTCATGCAGTTGTCTCGGAGTGGCCAAATTATGCATGATCGCGCGATACGCTGCGATGTGAAATATGGTTAATTCTTCGCACCGTGAAAAATGATACTCTTTCACGCAGTTGTCTCGGAGGGGCCAAATTATGCATGATCGCGATACGCTGCGATGTGTGAAATATGGTTAGCTGTAGAATGTATGTTTGTTACATATTGGTTTGTTAGATCGATGATTCAAAAAGTTATTATTAATTCTCTGCGTTGGAGGAAAAAACGTCGATGTGCGAAATATGATTAATTCTTCGCACCGTGAAAATGATACTCTTTCATGCAGTTGTCTCGGAGTGACCAAATTATGCATGATCGCGCGATACGCTGCGATGTGTGAAATATTGTTAATTCTTCACACCGTGAAAATGATACTCTTTCACGCAGCTGTCTCGGAGGGGCCAAATTATGCATGATCGTGCGATATGCTGCATGTTAAATCTTAATGCTCTCTCTTTCCCTCCTCCGAATTTAGCTTTAAAATAACTAAGTATTGGTCTCTCTTTCCCTAGAATTTTAGCTTTAAAATAATGCTCTGTCTCTTTTCCTCCAAATACGTGGTGTGTAAAAACGCCGATCTTTCCCGACATTGTCCGACATCATCCGATAAAGTATTAAACAATTTCAGCTTCATAATTGTTTGAAAAAAATATTTGGGGGTCATTCCCTCCCTCGGCTAGGTCTAAAAATATTTCGGGGGTGGGCCAAGGTCTGAAAAAGACTTTGGGGGTGGGCCTCTCCCTCCGCGGAAAGTTCCAGCAGTGGGTCCGATCTGGAGAGGTCTCCGCGGCAGCTCGGCCCGGAGTGATCCCCTCCATCATCGCGGCTTCCCCCACTCCGCGGCTCGTGCGCGCGCAACCGATCTTCCTCTCCCCGCAGGCCCCGCGCCCATGTTTCCCTCCGCCGCGCTCCCCCGCGCGCCGTGAGTTCCTTCACCGCCCCACGCTCCCCTCAGAGGACCTGGTCTAGAACCCGCTTTGCCTTACTACTTATGCATTTTCTTCTTTATAGCAACTCGAAGACTTTCTGTTTCTCTTCTCTTCGGACCCTTTCGAACCGAAACACGTGGTGTCTGCTGCCTACCTCGAAGCAATGGGTACATTGGCAGTAAAAGGACGAAGCGCGGGCTTTTGTGAAAGTGTACGACGGTTCGTTCGTTGCACTTCTGCAAAGCACGTGTGTTTCGAAAATGTGATAGGTTCTTTTTACCTCACGCCTCTTGTCCTGGTGGGGGTTAACACATAATGGAACGAGAGAAGCTACTCGGGGGTAGAGGAAGTTGCTTGGAAAAAATCCTGTCAGTCAGCTAGCAATCACGTCGCAGAAATGTACTCTGATGAAGAATATTACGCGATGTTCTGGGTGTACCCCCTGAACAACGGGGACGCAAGTGCTGCAGCGTGAGAATTTGCGCGGAAATACCCACGGCTCCGAACGCCAAGTAAAAATTCATTTCCACTAATTTTTATAACGTAGAAACAACACGTTCCATGAAAAATAAATTAAGTGATCAGTGTTAGTAGGTGTGCAGTGAAGTGAATATTCGGTACATTAACCCGGACGCACTTGACGTTGCGACCCTTAACTTTGGATGGTGTCGTGTACCTGAGATCTGCTGTGCACTCGGCGCGTCTGTCGATGACCAGGATCGGTTCAGTGACCTAGTGACACAGCTTTTCAAGCTGCAGGTAAATTTTCGAAAGGGTGAGTTTTAGTTACATTATTGGCGACTATTATTTCTTAAATTTAACGCAGGCTATGGCTTATTTCCGGCGATAATTCTAAAAATTTCCATACCTAAATATTTCTTAGGGGTTTTTAAACAAACTTATTCGTTAAAAGCAACACTGTTGGCCGTTATTTAATTATGGATTTTAATCACACTAACGAACTATGATCACTTTTCGTTCATTTCCTGTTACATTACCTTGTCGTGGCTACGTTATTAACACAAGGAAATTTACGTATTCCTTATCCTCCCACTTCAAATAATTATTATTTTGTATTCTTCTAAAGAAAACCTTTGTATTCGTCTTTTTACGTTAGACATGTTTTTCATCCATTTCACCTTTATTCATTATTCACTTTAAATGACAAATGTTCGATTTTATTTGTTACGTCTTTTTCATTTGCCATTCTACCCAATTTCCTTCGATGCATGCCGAGTTGCTTGTTCGTAGTCGCAGCGCGGCACGCAGCCATGCTAGCACGGGAACTCTGCCGCCAGACTCGGGCTCTGATTGGGCGCTGCTTTTTGTTAATATCTCGTTAACGAAACCTCGGAGAACATTTTCGCAAAGGAAAAAGTTGTATGCAATTACCCCCCGAGTCACCCCCTTCAAGGAACCGCAGCATTTTTGGAACACCCTGTATATAGGAATACCGGGAATCGGGCAAAGCGCGACGTTGTCGATGCCGATCGCTGCGTTCGCTATTGTTTGGCAACGTCGCTCGACGGCAGCTGTCGCGACACGCAGTCCCGAGTTGTAAGTAGTCTGTAGAGGTCATGGCATGAGCGCTCGCGGTATCCATAATATATACATAGTGTTAGACTACGAGTTTCTTTATTTCACGCCCCACCTTAGTCCACTACAGTTTCAGAAGTGGGATAAAGAACAAGTGTGCTGTGTGGTTTGTGGACACGAGTGCAATTAGAATCATGACGGCACTAAGCGATATTCCTGCCATTAGTGCGAACTTGAAGAAAGCGTCGGTCGCATCGATTTGCACGCTATATAAATTTATCACGGGAGAAGAAGGCGATCTAAGTAATCGGAAGAAAGTGCGTAGCTTTACGGGATTCAAATTTGTGGAAGGTTCGGCAGAATGGGAAGCAAAGATTGCGTGGGCAGTGACGTCACTTGAATTGGGCGATCTAATAGTTATCTGGAACATCCTGAACTTGGATTATGGTGGACAAAGTAAGGAGATAGCCCATCGAATATGTGAACACTTGGTGGATCCGAATCTGTTGAAGGCGACAAACGCGCAGGTGGTTACTGAAACAGAAGAATCGGTAGATGAGGAACTGAATGCGACGATTCGGCAATTGCAGGTGGGTGCAAGTGGTCCGACGACGACGTCCACCGCAACCGTGTCACGTACCGGTGATTTGGCTACTCAAAGCACGGCGACCGATCGCAAAACGCCGAAATTTACGCTGCATTTTCGCGATATCGAAGATTCAATCCGACAGTTTAATGGATCAGATGGATATCCAGTGGAAAGATGGATCCAGGATTTTGAAGAGAATGCTGAATTGCTTGGCTGGACGGATCTGCAAACATTACTATTTGCAAAGAGGTGTCTAACGGGTCTGGCGAAATTGTTTATGCAGGGCGAGCAAGGTATTGCGACGTGGAAAAAGCTGAAGTCCCTCCTTTTGGAAGAATTTTCGACAAAGATCAATAGCGCGGAGCTGCACGAACTGTTGCGGAATCGAAGAATGCAACGCGAAGAATCAGTGCACGAGTATTTCTTGGTCATGAAGGAAATCGCAGCTAGAGGTCACATTGAAGCGGAGGCACTAATCCGGTATATTGTCGACGGTATCCCAGACGAACCATGTCGGAAGGCTCAACTTTACGAGGCGAAGCAGTTAAGTCAACTCAAGGATAAATTAAAAATTTATGATAGAATACGCAATTTAAATCGTCCACCCACGAAGAAAGTGACCCATGCGAATTCGGAGGTTCCGAGTAAACCGGCAAGCAAGACACATCTTTCGCAGAGAGAGGGGAGGTCACCTAACAGATGCTTCAACTGTGATGAAACGGGACATTGTCAAGAAAAAATCGGGTCAGATTAGATTGGCTATTGATTACCGCGACCTTAATAAGCTAATTTTACGGGATCATTTTCCAATTCCTAGAATAGACGATCACATCGATCAATTGCGAGATAAAGCATATTTTACACGATTGTTTTTGAAAGACGCATTTCATCACATTCGAATGAAGGAAACTTCAATTCGGTATACCGCTTTTATTACATGTATGGGACAATACGAATATCTTCGTATGCCATTCGGCTTATCAAACGGCCCTTCATTTTGTATGCGCTTTATTAATACCGCTTTTCGAAAACTTTTAGATGAACAGAAAGTATTAATTTATTTGGACGATATATTAATAGCCACGAAAACGATTAATGAAAATTTAGAGATACTGAAGGAAGTTAGGGATATTGTAGTAAAAAACTGTTTAGAATTGAGGTTGGAAAAATGCGCCTTTCTATTAAGCGAAATCATTTATTTAGGTTATTGCATAGATTCCTTAGGTATTAAGCCAAGTAAAGACAACATACAAGCTGTGCGTGATTATCCGATACCAAGGAATTATCGAGAATTGCAAAGCTTTTTAGGATTAGTATCGTACTTTCGGAAATTTATAAAAAAATTTGCGTTAAGAGCGAAACCATTGTATGATTTATTGAAGTCGAAAGTCGTTTTCCAAGGGGATGATGAAATTTTAAGGTGTTTTGAAAATTTAAAGGAATCCCTAATGTCAGAACCAGTGTTAGCAATTTATTCTCCACTCGTGGAAACAGAATTGCATTGCGACGCAAGTATCCATGGTTTTGGATCAGTATTATTACAAAAGCAAGTGGATGGGAAATTTCATCCTATATGTTATTTTAGTAAGAGAACAGCGCAGACTGAAACTAGATACCACAGTTTTGAACTAGAAGCATTGGCAATAGTTTATTCCTTAGAACGCTTCCGAATATATTTGCAAGGCATACCCTTTAAAATCGTTACTGATTGTCAGAGTTTGAAATTAACGTTAGAACGCAAAGAAATAAATCCGCGAATCTTGCGATGGTCACTAGTTTTACGAAATTATCAATACACGCTAGAACACCGATCGGGAGACAAGATGATGCATGCTGATGCATTAAGTCGTGAATTTAGTATAGTTGTGATTACAGAGAATTCTTTCGAACGTAATTTAGCAGTTTTGCAAGCTCAAGATGCGCAAATTAAGAAATTGTATGAAGAGCTACAGAATAATGAAAATAAATATTTTGAGCTGAATAACGGAATAGTTTACCGGAAAACGAGCAACAAATTATTATTTTATGTCCCTTCATTCATGGAGGACAACGTAATTCGTACAAATCACGAAGAAATTGGTCATCAGGGAATAAATAAAACATTAGAATACATATCTCGAGTTTATTGGTTTCCGGAAAAGAAATAAAAGGTGAAAAAATTTATAATGAACTGCATAAAGTGTATTACCTATTCCACTCTTGCAAACAGAGTCGAGGGAAACTTGCAATGTCCGGATAAAGGATCTGTGCCATTTTATTGTCTGCACATTGATCATTATGGTCCGTTAGAGCGTACAAGAAATCGATACAAGTATATTTTTGAAATAATAGACGCGTATACAAAATTTGTGAAGTTTTACCCAACAATTAGTACAAATTCTGAGGAAGCAATTCGACATTTGAAAACTTATTTTGGAATTTATAGCAAGCCGCGAAAACTAGTTTCGGAGAGAGGTAGCGCATTTACATCGAACAAATTCAAGGATTTTGTAGTTGAAAATGGAATCCAACACATCTTAGTTGCGACGGCAACCCCACATGCCAACGGGCAAATAGAAAGAATCAATAGATCGCTTACACCGATGTTAGCGAAGATAAGTCACACTACAGGTACATGGAACCAAGTATTAGAAGATGTTGAATATGCGTTAAATAACAGTGTAAATCGCGCTATAGGAGATACCCGAAGTAGATTATTGTTCGGTATAAATCAACTAGGAAAAGTTAATGACGACTTACGCGTAATTTTAGAAGAACAAATTACAGACAATCAAAATTTAAGTGTTATTAGGCAAAATACAGTAGCAAAAATACAAGCAACCAATGATTACAACAAAAAATATTATGACAAAAGACACAAAACCCCAACGCCGTATGCAGTAGGAGATTATGTTGTAAAGAATGTGGTTGTAACACCCGGAGTGAATAAAA
Source organism: Andrena haemorrhoa (assembly GCA_910592295.1). Classification (NCBI taxonomy): domain Eukaryota; kingdom Metazoa; phylum Arthropoda; class Insecta; order Hymenoptera; family Andrenidae; genus Andrena; species Andrena haemorrhoa. The sequence continues at coordinate 24,987,508 of OU342942.1, forward strand.
AATTAGTACCTAAGTTTAGAGGACCATATGAAGTTGTGAAAGTATTGGACAAAAACCGTTATGTAATACGTGACCCAGAAGGACATCAATTAACTCAACTACCATTTGAAGGCATTTGTTCACCAGAAAACATGAGATTATGGTCTAAATTGAATTCAGTCGATAGTGATAGCGATGAATGAGAGCGTGTTTGTATATAGTGTACATAGTGTATATATTTATATTCTGTAAATATGAATACGTTGTAAGCTCGATATAATTAATAAGTTATAGTTAATAGTTAAGTGTAATCGTTACGAATTAAGTATAGTTTGTAAGCTAAGTGTGTTAGATTGTTGATTGTAAGTGAGCGCTCTTTGCAGACGTGTGACCGATTATGATTGTCTTTAAGTATTACGAATCCCTTAAGTACCTACCTTATGATACCGTGCTTGAATTTATGTTACGAGTTAAGCATTTATCTAAGAGTCTTATTTATGTTTTAAGACCCATTATGAAGAAACATTCTTATGATGTACTTTATGTTATGATGTACCTTATGTTAGTGACGATTGAGGGCAATCGTTGGTCAGGATAGGCCGAATTATGGTCGCCCTATATATAGGAATACCGGGAATCGGGCAAGGCGCGACGTTGTCGATGCCGATCGCTGCGTTCGCTGTTGTTTGGCAACGTCGCTCGACGGCAGTTGTCGCGACACGCAGTCCCGAGTTGTAAGCACTCTGTAGAGGTCATGGCATGAGCGCTCGCGGTATCCATAATATATACATAGTGTTAGACTACGAGTTTCTTTATTTCACGCCCCACCTTAGTCCACTACACAGAATCATGCCCCCGATAATATGTTCCACGGTCATGGAAATCGGTGAGGACTGTCTTTTTGTAAATAATCACTGTTATTTTTTTTATCAACGCGTCGCACAGTCCTTTTACAAAAAATCGCCAAACAGCACATTTTTTTTACAGGTAGTTGACTGTATATTTGGGTGATAATGTAGCATGATTGTTTTTCACATTCATTAATTTTTAACGCGACTACACGGTTTTGAAGAGGAAAACCACGAAACTCTTCAGAACTTGTATTGTTATTTACAGTTTTGTTGTATGCATAATTCAACTAATTTTTGGTGGGATTAAGTATTGAGGTATGTATTTGAAGTGTGCCAAATTTGATTTTGATATCTCTGATATTTTTGGAATTATACCTTACTGAATTTCCAAATTTCCAATGTTTATTTTAAACGGGAGTTCAGTGGAGTTCAGTGTTCTTACTGGTCGCATTCGATCGAAGCGGTAAAGCCTTACCTTTATGGTACAAAAAAATTGGCTGCTACTAGCTGCTACTGAGGTAGTTAGGTGGGCGAGAAAGGGTCCATGACCTGTTATTTTTGCACAAAGACTGCAATTCCGACCTAAATATTGTTATTTATAGTTTTGTTGTTTGCATAATTCAACTAATTTTTGGTGGCATTATGTGTTGAGGTATGTATTTGAAGTGTGCCAAATTTGATTTTGATATCTCTGATTTTTTGGAATTATACCTTACTGAATTTCCCAATCTTCATTGTTTATTTTGAACGGGAGTTCAGTGAAGTTCAATGTTCGGGTGCCAACTTTGAGCGATTATAGCGAAGGGAGGGAGGGTACCTTTCTTTAAATAAAAATTCTTTTAATACTTTCAAACAGTGATCTTTCATTTGCAACAAATCCCATCTATCTAGATTTTCAATTTCAGATAGAAAAAATTAATAAAGACTGCTTAATTTTCAGGGCAAAAAAGTACTATGCCCTCTTAAATAAACAAATTTCATTAATTGTTTTATCAATAGATAAAAAATATAACTGAAAGAAATGAAAAATTAACGATAAATATATGTTTTCAGTCAGAAAATGTTTTGTGCCGTGTTTCGACCCTAAATGCCCCACTGTGCGTCGTCTGTCTCGTACCGTTCCTTGCTCGCTTTCAGGCCATGAGTGAGCCGGAAGCAGTGAGTATAGCGCCGAGCTCCTAACGTGTAGGCCGAACCGAGCTCTAAGCGAAGAAATACTGTACCTATACTGAAGAATATACTTTAGTTGCTTCCTGATCCGCTGCTTTTCGTCTTACGTCAAATTTCAAACGACTGCAACACGTCCGACAAGGAAACACTGCGAACCCGCACTCATCGATTCGAACGCAACTTTGTGGGTTTATAAAGTGACTCAAGACAAGAACAACGGAATGTTTGAATCGTAACCTATGACCCTTTAAGGGTGTGAAAACTAACCTCAAAGTTAAATAGGCACTTCCACCTTTTCGCGTATAATTCCTAAAGTACAACAGGCAAACAAAATTTTTGAAATAAAAGTGTAATGGTGCAATAAGCGCTGCAAACTTGCGGTGACAAAAATTTGAAAAAAGGGTAATTATTTAGAAGTTTTCCATCCTCATCGATTTCAATGATTTTTGGATATGTTGCCGGGAACGCCATTCTGAACAACTTTTTCCATACATGTTACTGCCGCTCGACCTTCGTTTCCGAGATATTCGCGAAAAACTGCTGCTACCACACAATATATTCCGCCGTATACCTACCTACAGTACGCGTCCGTGGTAGCGTATGTGCCAGCATGGGACAAATAAATGGCGAAGCTAATCTTGGTTTCCAAGATATTTGCGAAAAACTTCTTTTGACTTATTCCCACGCAACGTATTCCACCTTTCGACTTGTCCCGAGTATTAGTATTGGTTGGGGCTAGATTAGTGCGGGAGCGTAAAGCACAATAGCGAACTAATGTGAGTTTAGAGATTTGAACCAGAAACTTGCGGATGCCCGTCAACACCCCGACTTATATCGGTTCGCTATCATGCATTTTACGCACGCGAGCGGGCGAGCACTCCCCCCCCCCCCCCCGCACTGATCTAGCCCCAACCAATACTAATACTCGGGACAAGTTGGAAAGTGGAATGCGGTGCGTCGGAATAAATCAACAGAAGTTTTTCGCAAATCAACGAAGGTCGACATTGTATTTTACCTATACGAACGCGTTCGTAGCAGCACAGTGTTCGGCGATTCGATTCAACAGTTCTTTGCGAATATCTCGGAAACTACTGCCGTGCAGCGGTAACATGTATAGGAAAAAGTTGTTCATAATCTTGATCATGATAACATATCCAAAAATCATTGAAATCGGTGAGGATGGAAAACTTCTAAATAATTACCAAAAAAAGGTTTTTATCGTCAGGAATTTTTTTTAAACTCTTTACAATTTTCTTGACGCAAGTTTCCTGTGCATATTGCACTAATAAACTTTTGTTTGAAACGTTTTTAGTCTCGTGTCTATTTCACTTTGAGGTTAGTTTTCACACCCTTAAAGGGCGATAGGGCACGAATGAAACATACCGTTGTTCTTGTCTTGAGTAACTCTATAAACCCAAAATGGTGTGTTCCAATCGGTGAGTGCTGGTTCGCGGTGTTTTCTTATGAGCTTATAAAACTAATCAAAAGACCGTGCACCTTTGTTGAAAATCACTTAAAAGTCATTTCCAGGTACACATGTAAAGTCCCGTATACCTGATAAAGGATTCCCAGCTGACCTCAAGGCTGCAGACGTCAAGTACGGTGCAGAGTTACTCCTCCAAAGAGCCTTAAATACATGATTTCAACACGCGGGTGCAGCTGTACCCCGGTCATTGAACAACGCAGGGAAAGTTGTTCGTACTACGCTTAATTCTAATCGCTTGTGCTTCTAAAGGCGGCCACACACGCTCCGGCCGGCCTGTCAGTTTGGCCTGCGCAGGCCGGACTGTGCAGGCCGGCCGGAGCGTGTGGATGCACTCGGCGTCCGGGATAGGGATTGTTAGTAATATTCGTGTAGTATAACTTTTAAACTATAAAAGATATCGGAATGGCCAAAGAACATTAAATGAAAAAATTATTCCTTTCTAATGATTTATAATTTAATATATTGTACGTTCATTTGATGCTTTTTTTCCATTTTTTCCACTTAATTGTTATAAAAAATTGTGTAAACTGTTTATTTAGTAGTTTATTCAATGGTCTTTAAGCGATTGAAATCGCTTGTTGGGTAAACTTTTAGTTTCCGATTATAAGGAAAAATCAAATAGTACTATTAGAAATTGTGACAAAATCTACAGTTTAGTTAAACATTATTATTCATTTATTATTAATTTATTCATTTCAGAGTATTAAGAAATTCTTTATTCGTTATTGTATCGATATGGAAGTGATGCCGATGGATTCCTTATGTTTTTCCGATGAAAATCATACAAAATTTCATGTAAATCGGACCATTTTTAACAAATTGAGCTTGAAATTATATAATTCGATTTTTCATGGAAATTTCTCCGTTATGGTCCGAATTATGTCATTATTGGTGTTAGTTTCATCGGCGAAACACAAGGAATCGATAGGCGTCGTTTTCGCAAAGATTTGATGAGAAATGCGGAAATCCTGGACATTTCTGACTTTTTAATGGTATTCCAACCCTTTTGAAGATCGACAGGATCCTGTCCTCGCCATGGGGTACCAGGCGGCATCTCTTTGACAGGCGTCGCTGGAGACTCACCCTGGTGTATACATTCAGTAGATTTCGGTAGGAGAAAGTTTATTTTTCCTGCGCAATCCTGACTGTGCAGGCCGGCCGCACAGTAGTCAAAAATCGAGAAAACGTCCCCAAAACATGAAAGTGATCTTTGATTTGTACAAAAATAGGTACGCTAAGGTTTCCGAGGTCGCTGATTACGAATTTGAAGTCAAAATTGCAAAAAGCAAAATGGCGGACTCAATATGGCGGACGCGTATATCAGAAAAACATCAAATTTGGTCTATACTTGGTATCCTGGAGTTTTCGAGGTCGCTGATTACTAATCTGATGTCAAAATTGCAAAAAAAACAAATGGCGGACCCAATATGGCGGACGCGCATGTCAGAAAGCATCAGATTTAGTCTAAACTTACAGTCTTTGTACTTTGACGGCCTCTAAAAAAAAGTTCCGATTTGTTCCATCTTGAATCTTCTTGGGACTTGTTCACACAAGTGTAGAGAATCTGAAAAAATTATTTTCATCTGCTACTTTTTGCAACTTTGGAGCTGGAACATTTTTTAATAAGTTAAAGTTCAAATGGAACTCCGGACTTCTCGATTGGAACGCAACTTTGTGGGTTTATAGAGTGACTCAAGCCAAGAGCAACGGTATGTTTCATTCGTACCCTATCGCTCTTTAAGCGTGTGAAAACTACGCTCAAAGTCAAATAGGCACTTCCACTTTTTCGCGTATAACTCCTAGAGTACAACAGATAGAAAAAAATATTTCAAACAAAAGTTTAATGGTGTAATAAGCGCTGCAAACTTGCGTTGACAAATTTTTGAAAAAAGTTTGAGAAAAATTTATACAGAAATTTTTTTTTTTAAAAACCAATCCCACTTTTCTATATTCGATTTTCATCAAATATACGTATATTTAGTCGAACTACTCCATTCAGTTCCATAGATGAAGCGGAAATAGTTTTGTCCAGCTAGAAAGCCCATTTAGACCCCCCGCGACGGCTATTAGTTGCTGATACCAAGCTTAGACCAAATCCTATGTTTTTCTGATATGCATGTCCGCCATTTTGTTTTTTGCAATTTTGACCTCAAATTCGTGATCAGCGACCTCGCAAACTCCAGGATACCAAATTTAGACCAAATCTGAAGTTTTTGTTATATGCGCGTCCGCCATATTGCGTCCGCCATTTTGTTTTTTTGCAGTTTTGACCTCAAATTCGTAATCAGCGACCTCAAAAAATCTAGGATACCAAGTTTAGACCAAATCTGACGTTTTTCTGATATGCACGTCCGCCATTTTGTTTTTTGCAATTTTGACCTCAAATTCGTAATCAGCGATCTCGAAAACTGCAGAATACCAAGTTCAGACCAAATCTAACGTTTTTCTGATTTGCACGTCCGCCATATTGAGTCCGCCATTTTGTTTTTTGCCATTTTGACTTCAGATTCGTAATCAGCGACTTCGGAAACATTAGTGTACTTTTTTTTGTACAAATCAAAGATCACCTTCATGTTTTGGGGACGTTTTCTCGATTTTTGACCACTGTGCGGCCGGAGCAAAATCGAAAAACAATTCGGTCGGCCAGGACCGAACCGAACGCCACTTGAGACTCCCTATTCTCCATTTCAGCGTAGTAAAAAATTAATTATTTTTTATCGTATCGATTCGAAAGTGGCACCAATGGATTCCTGGCGTTCTCCCGATTAAAACCGTAACAAATTTCATGCAAATCGGACTACTTTTCCACAAGCAATTTGTATTCTTTATGTAAAAGTAGTCCGATTTACATGAAATTTGGTATGATTTTCATCAGAAAAACATAAGGAATCCATTGGTGCCAGTTTCATATCGATACGATAAAGAATGAAGAATTTTTAACGCTGAAATGAACATTTCACATTTTCATCCTCGACTGCGGGGGTCGACCTCAATTCGCTACGTTCACCCGAGGATTCATACCTGTTTCAGAATAAAATAATTATTTATTCTTTATGTTATCGATATGGAAGTATGCGGATGGATTCCTTATGTTTTTTCGATGAAAATCATACAAAATTTCATGTAGGTCGGATTATTATTAACGAAATTAGCTTGAAGTTATAGGAATTAATTTTTCATACAATTTCCTTCATTATTTTCCGTGAGTACGCTCATGGCACGCCGACTCGCGAGCCCGGCGAGCCGTCACGGCTCGCCGATCCACGTGCCGTCTGATTTAACATTAAGACCCAATTAATGTGATGGTACGTGTGCTGACCGATGCTTTATCATCCGCCATAATTAATATTGTTGCGAGCACCCTATGGATAGAATCCATGGCCCACTGGTGCTCGCGGCGAAGATAAGAAGACAGCGAGAAGAAGGCGATCGGATCGATCTGTCAAGCTGTCATTCATGAGTCAAACGCGATAGCCGACGGACGTATCGAAACTTATATTCAGAGCCTACAGAGACTGTTCATAGTTCACCCTGTTAATGTTCTTCTATTACCGTTATACAATAAAGTTACATAATGCCATACGCGAAACGTAACAATATTAAGCAAGAGAGTAATCGCTAGCCACAAGCTAGTCCAGAAGGTAAACTCGGAATAGGCGGGATCTCCAGAATTTTGGGAGCTGACAATTCTAATTGGTTGCACTTTTGAGGAAGAGGAGGGTCTCCCCTCTGTGAATTCGTCGATGGAACAGGTACCCTCACCGTCCTGACGACGTGGAGGAATAGCACAGCCAGCTGGTCCCAAAAAATAGCCGCGATGATCACGCCAGAGTCGCGGTTTATGACGATATTGTTCTGTGAGTCAGTGGTGGACAACGGTACACGCAGGTACGTTTGGTTTCCAAATGTCTACAGACCAATATACTCGAAGCGAGGAAAGTCGAAATCCCACCCAAAAATGGCACGTTGTCGATTGCCTCCTATTTCGACATCAGGTAGGCCAGGGGTGCACACTAAATCTGCCCTAGGGCAGTCGGTGCGCCCCCGAGCTCGACCGTGGTATGCTCATCCCCCACTCCTCGGTATAAGGTCTCGTGGTGGGGAACTCTATGACTACAAAGGCCGTATGGCCGTTACAACTACAAGCATACACGCGATAGATATACAGGACCAAACGAAAACGTACAGAATTTTATATTATATTCAGAAAGTTACTTTTAACAAATTCGCATACGTAAATTTGAGTATTTTTATTTGAAGATATCTAATAACATATATACATATACAATGGGCCACAAAAGTATTCGGATACCCTTTAAAACAGAATACCTTTTATAAAATTGGTCCAGTATTAGATCCATACGTGAATATACATATATTTCTATGTATAATTTGTTAATATTTATTAATCGTGGATTCATTTTTCTTCCACAGTCACTGTAACCGTCCAAAACTATTTTCCAATTTAACCCCTGTTTATGGTCCACAAATTTAGTTTTGTATAATGTCTTTTGGCATTCGGGAACATACCATTAGGCCACCATACACTGGTATTCGTTCTGTACGGAACGTAGGTTACCTTTTTCGTGATCGCTTTAGTGCTTTACAATAGGAGAGGTACCAATCATGTCGTTACCCATAAAAGTCCTAAGCAGAAGAATCCTTTCAATGCGCGCTAATTACCATTCTCTCTGGACACATTTTGTTTTCTCCAAGGAAAATATGGTATTGTCTCGAGCTTACTGTTGCCCCAACACGATCACCGGAAAGGTCCCGTTTATGCTTTTACGACACCCCCGACAGGTAAATGATCGTTTGGCCGCGACTGGCATACACAGCTGCGTCGCCTCTGTGAAGTTAGCCCCCCTTTTTTTGAAAACATAAAATGTCTTTGTTGTACCAGTTTGTACTAGGTTTGTACCGCGTTGTACCGTTGAGAGTTTTCAAAAATTCGAAACCGTTTTCGAGAAAATGAGAAAAAAACAATTATCAGGCTAGCCCCCCATTTTTGGAAAACTTAATTTTTCGCGATTGTACTGCATTGTACTAGTTGTACCGAACATTGTACCGTTGAGAGATTTCAAAAATTCGAAACCGTTTTCCAGAAAATAAGAAAAGAAAAATTGAGGCTGGCCCCCCATTTTTGGAAAACTTAATTTTTCGCGATTGTACTGAATTGTACTAGTGGTACCGAACATTGTACCGTTGAGAGTTTTCAAAAATTCGAAACCGTTTTCGAGAAAATAGGAAAATAAAAATTTAGGCTGGCCCCCCATTTTTGGAAAACTTGATTTTTCGGGATTGTACTGCATTGTACTAGTTGTACCGATCATTGTACCGTTCGAAGAAATCGTTTAACTCTTTTGGTTTCCGAGAAAAATCTAAATAACCAAAGTGTCGAGTCGTACTACTGAGAAAAAGAAATTTGTGAAATGTTAAAATCTCTCTGCTGTACCAGTTTGTACTAGGTTTGTACCGCGCTGTACCGTTCGAAGAAATTGTTTAACTCTTTTGGTTTGCGAGAAAAATCCAAATAACCAAAGTGTCGAGTCTTACTACTGGGAAAAAAGAAATTTGTGAAAAATTGATATCTTTCTGTTGTACGTCAATTGGCGTCACTTCCCTTTCGACAGGATGAAGAAAAGAATTTCTTAATACGCTGTAGTGGATATTGCACCCTCGACTGCGGGGGCTCGACCTCACTTCGCTACGTTCGGCCCAAGATTCATACCTTTTTCCGGAAAAAGCCATAAAAATCGGGCGAGGCACTGCGAAGGTCTGTCCCCGCCACGGGGTACCAGGCCGCATCTTCTTGACGGGCGTTGCTCCAGAATTACCCTGTATCATTTGTGCAGTGTGTGACTCGACTACTCTCCGTGTAATCGGTCTGCGCGAAGTGGGGCTCAAGTTCGATCGGTATCAGTACTCCTGCCCGAGAGGAATACGATTTACTTTAATTATAGTACATGTGTGTTTTCTAATAAAGTGTTTCTATCGTCTCCTGAATTCAATAACTGGCATCCCGACATCTACGCTCCTACAATCCACTGTCAATACTCCTCGCGGAGAGACACAGGAAGAAAAGGGGTAGCCCGCTGTCGACGCGTGGTCCTCTCGAGTATAAACACGAGCTTCAATATCAAAACAAAAGCATGCGTTGACGTATTCCGTGCGAGAGAAGGTGGGCATTGGGGAGGAGGTATTGCTGTGAAGAGGGCCCCTTCAAGAGAGCAGCCGTTTGTGAGGGATGCAAATTCGATTGGTTCTAATACAATCTGCTCCTTATGGTTGAAATTTACTCTAGCAACTTTCACACCTCCTAACCTAACCAATCGAGCTTGCATCCCTCCCACAAGAACCGGCCATCCGAGCGTAGAACCAAGTGCGAAATAAAAGTAACGGTGCGCTTCTTGACACCGTAGATGTACCTACCTAAGTAGCATTTCTGACGGAAAAGAATTGTCCAGCCTTTGGGTCTGGCTCAGACCTTTGGCAGGTAGGTATCTGTTTCAACAGGCAAGGCCCTCCGTGGCCCCTCCGTAGCGCCAGCAAGACCGACCCCGGTCCTTGCTATTTCAGTAGGTTTTCTTCAGTGAAAATCACTAAATTTGCAAGTGCAATATCTCAAAAACCAGTGGAAATCAAGTGTATACATTAATGCTTGTTGAATTTGTCTTGGAACGCACTATCAACTCACGTCTTCAGAAAAGATAGTTCCATTTACAGAACCGAACTTGACCATCGTATCTTTTAAAATAATAATCGAAAAAAATTCGTCTGGGCTAATAAATTGGCCCCATCGAACCATGCAATTCCATATTTTTTTTATTTTTTATGTCCAATACTTTAGGAGATATTCAGCTGTCCAGTGTTCGCGCGGACACCCTGTATAACAAATATATATAAAAAAAATTGTATTGTTAAACAACTTTATTAAAAACGTAGAAAAACCTAAATTAAAATGTACTAAAAACTAAAAAATAATTGTTTTCCCGAAGTTTTCGGGATCCCGAGACCCGATTCGGACTACAAGCATGACCGCCATGAGCGGGAAATTTGATTTCAGTTCGGCTCGGCAGAACTCGGACGCGATCGGCTTGAAAGCCAGCTATTAACAGGAGACCGAGAGGGAAAGGATTATGTATATCATTTATATCACCACCAGTGTTAAGCTTTTACCTTTTTGTCTCCTGTTGAATCACAATTTGTATCTTATTATTCATTTACATATATATGTATTTTCATTGCTACCAATTAGTCTGTGAATACTGGATATGTCCATATACGTATTTAAATAAGACGTATAAAATAATAAATTTAATAAAATATTGTCGAACTAAAAATAGTCTTCCTCCCAAGTTTGCAATATGGTATTTATTTAACTACGTATATGGACATATTCAGTATTCACAGACTATTTGGTAGCAATGAAAATATATATATATATGTAAATGAATACTAAGATACAAATTGTGATTCAACAGGAGACAAACAAATTTTCCGGCCCGTCCCGAGCCCGAAATGTCGGATACCCGCACACCCCTGATATCCTGTTTTGAAATATCGTGCCCCACGATTTTATTTAAAGTGATATGAACACAATCAAAACTGTAGTACAAGAAAATAATTATTTTTAGTTTTTAGTGCATTTTAATTTATTTTTTACTGCATTTTTAATGAAATCGTATAGCATTACAATTTTTGTATATATTTTTTATTTTCTAGTTCTTAGTGTTCGTGGATTTACATTTCACAGCTCAGAGTTCTTTACAAATATCTTTTATTGCTGAATACAGTTTAACAGTTTGCTTAAACGCTGTAGTGCTACAGTCACTAAAAACTAATTCTTTTCTGGTACTACAATTTCGATGGTGATATACTACGAACGCATGCAAAGTTTTAGTTTTTCTATTCGTACATAAATGACGGATCATTTCTCGATAAATGGTGTATTTTCGGTAATCGTGATGCGACTAGCGTCCCGAATGCAGCGGCTTTTTGTCATTTTCGTAAAAGAATGCGAGTGGCTGATTTCAAATCGTTTGGATTTGTGGTTATGGGTTATATTTATTGATGACTGGGTCTGCCTCGGCTTGCCTCATTCGCGTTCGTGCTCAAGTCTATACGCGGTCTACACGTATCATGTTCGCACACATTGTCCCAAATTCGTAAGGAGGCGAAGCCGCCCGTAGCATTGAGCAAGCAGGGCCCTTGCCCCGGGCCTCGCGCTTAGGGATTTCATTTTCTACAAATTAAATGAATTAAGTATAGTTGTCAAGGTATCAATTTTTCTCACACATTTTTAAAACTATAAATGCTCGATAGAAATCATAGCGGCAGAATTGCGAAATGTCGTAAAAATGTAGGAAAATTATTGGGAATAGGGTCCTCACCACCCACTTTAATGACCTTGAAATATGTTGTCAAGATCAACATTTTAAATAACTTTTCTCTATACATGTTACCGCCGGACTCCTTTAGATTTCGAGATATTCATAAAATATTTTGGTATTTATTCGGAATCAGGGACGACAGAGCCCCTCGTTAGGGGAGTTCGCAGCTACGTGTATGTAATTCAAACAAAATTGTAAAAAGAAGTAAAAATAATTTTTTATTAATTATCTTGGAAACTAATAAATACCCGAAGCATTCATAGCAACATGGTACAGTCATGCATGCAACAAAATGTCGGTCGTAACAGAAATATACTTTCCAACTTGTTCATTTCCAATTTACTTTTTTTTGTGCTGTTGTGCTTATGTGTGTTATTCATTTATTTATTTTCATGTTAGGTTTTCTGCTTTTGGTAAGTATACAATTTTATATACTTATATAAATATAAATTTAATTAGGTACTGCGTGTGAACACAGTCAATTAGATGTTTTCAATAATATCGATTTTGCCCCGGGTCCCGCAAACTCTAAGGGCGGCTCTGTAAGGAGCTATGGAGTTCCTCCGAAGGAACTGCTCTTAGACGATAGACACTTCATGTGTTTATGTTATGGTGCCGAAAAGCCTTCGACTTCCTCTCTGCATTCAGTTGAAACAGAACCATTCAAGCAGCAACTGCATAGTGAAACGTTTTAAGCATTTCTTATGCATTTTAAAGTTACTGTTCAGGTTGTGTTTCGTTTTGTTCGTGTTAAGTGGTGTTCCGTTCATTTTTTGTTAATTAAGTTCCAGTTATATCTGTATTACTAGTTTACATCTACAGCACATTTAATTGACCTGCTATTTGGTAAGTACTATAAGTCACTTAACGGTTAAGAAATTTGGACCAAACTTTTTTGATTCAGGGTTCCCATTATTGAGAATATTATACAGATCTTCAAAATGAATACTGCAGATCAACTTTTCAATATAATTCTCTCAGAAGATTATAAGCATCTGGTTGATAATCGTGGCTTGCCTGTTGTTCCAAGTGACGCAGTTTATACAGAAATTTCGAATCGTATGAATCAGATACTGAAACCAAAGTATATTTATGTCATGTGCAAGCAGAATCGATACGATATTTGGAAAAAAGTATTAGATTTCCACAATATTCAAGAAGATTTGTCTTTTATTGATTTAGATGTTTCGACGGAGAGCATTTCTAATAACGTAATTCGGTTTAATGTGATCCTGTCACATAAAGAGTGGATAAAAATAAAACCTGAAAACGTGGAATATGCAAACAAAGAAGGTAACAATCGAGCGTATTCAACGCTTCAAAGAAAAGTTTGGTCTGACGTACTGTTTGCTGCTGCATATAAAGAAGTAAAACTTCAAAAGATGTAAAGTTTCAGAGCAGGGTTTGTATTTGAAAATATCAGGATCTTGTTCCGAATGCCAGGCTAAATTTGCAGCATGTGTCATAAATAAACCATTGCCCCAATCGGAAGTGGTTTTTGAATGCGAAATGGAAGGTTTCGAAGCGACCATCAAACATAACAAAAGAAGACAGTTAAAAGGCAGCCGCAGAATTACAATTGCAAAAACGATGGTCGAGAATAAAACTTTGTCTAGCATGTGGCGAAGAGCAGAAGCAGATAATCTGATGGAGATGGGTGATCCCGAGCCTCCACATTTACCGAAACCATGCGTGTTGCGAAAAGCTAAGGAGCAATTACTAAACAAGAATTTAGAAATTACCTCAACCGATCCAGTAAATAGCATTTTACAAATGAAATATAAGTATTATCCGGGTTCTATTCACTCTATAGGTTTAGATCCTGTTGTGCAAAGGGCCTGGATCGAGATTCTCCCTGAGAATCTCGCGGTGTTCCTAAGGCGTCCTCTGCGGTTGTCGTCCGACGGGCTCCGGATACTCGGGTGAAAATGCCGGGACGGGTATACTCGGTTGGAAACCGAGGGTAGTAGGATCCTTGGCCGGTTAAAGAGTTAGCACTCACCGTAAGGTTTAACAAGTTTATTCAATCCCGATCTGGGTTACAGGACACTGTGACAATCACGCGTGAGACATCCGACAGGACTCGTGTCAAGTCGGTAATAAGTCTGAGCTCGCATTGCTCGTACATCATTCTTATACTTTAATCGGGGCGAAGCGGGGACCATCGGGGTCTCCGCCTTCGGCCTGCTTTTCGACTGTTTCATCATGTGCTGATGCTTACAGTCGCGTTACCGAGAATCCTTACGCGGTTGTGCTGGATTTCGGCGTTCGATTATGGCAATCGAAATGTAGGGCGGTGTTGTTACGCCAGGGCGTTAGTTGGGTTACAACATCCCCCCCCCTTTGAGGAAAGGGTGCTTAGGGAAATTTTTTCGCAAGTTATTGGTGAAATTTCCCGGTACCCTAAATCGTCATAGCGCACACGGCGTATTCGCTGTTCGTGACAGGCAATCTGTTTGTCGCTACGTGCGAGTTTGGTGCTGCTGGTTCCTGCGCTTTCGCTGGTATGGGTATTTGCCATCTCCGGCGCAGTTGGTAGTCGCGTGTTATTAAGTATGCGACGAGTATGCTAAGTATTACTAATACAATAGTTGTCGTCGTTGGGTGTACAGTTTGCCAGGTTGCTAGTCCTGCTGAGTAGCTGTTGTTAGTTAGATCGCTGTCCACCTTGTTCAGTTGATTGTACAATGCTGAAAACTCGGCTGGGTTTTTTAGTAGCTTGTCTAACTGAAAACGCGTGAGGGCCTGCGGCGGTTCGCCTCGTTGCGTTGCGTTTATTGCTGCCGTTATATCGTAACGTGGTGCCGTCGGTAGTTCGAAATCCTGACTATACGATGTCTGTCGCTTTTTTAGCACTATGTCCTTGCTTCGGACGTTACAATTTCCCGTAATCCTGAGGATTCCTGTTTTGTCAATATCGACGTGCTCAGGCGGTCGTTCGTTACATTTTATAGTCAGTGTTTCCGTTTGGTGCGCCGCGAAAATCCACGTGTCCGCTCGCGAGGTCCCTACCCACATCGTGTGGTTTGCCGCGATGTGTTTTATCTCGCAATTTTTCGGGAACTTGTCCGACGGTTGCAGCCATAGGCTTGCTTCGCACTCAAGATCGTCGTTTACGGTGTGTGCGAGCATTGGCCGTTCGCAATAATATTGGGTAGCTACCTGTTTGCATCCCTTTAGTTCGTCCTGATCGGTGAGCACGTATTGGTCGGTGCTCGCGTCGATGACGAGGATTGGGGTCCTTATGACTAACAGCGCGTATGTGTTGTCGTGGACGTGGATCGGGGCTGGGGTTGCCTCGATCGCCGTAAATGTTTGCGAAGAGATTAATGGGACGGTTATTACTGCTATTAACGTAGTCCTATCAAAATACGCGGTGACCGATGACAATTTTTCGATCACGTTAGTATTTTCTATGTTTGGCGCGATGGGGAACGTAAGCCCGTTTGGGAGATGCTGTACGGCGGTTTGTAACAACTTAGTGATTTGCATGCTTCCTAATACGTTACTGTGTATTATGCCTGCTTTCAGACTGGTGTAGTATTGCAACACGTCGTCTACGTCCTGAGTCAGGTCGGTCAGTAGGGCATTTAATGTAGTGAAATGGTCTACTGCGTTAGCTCTTTGCTTTTGCTGTAGTAAGGCCGTCTCGATCCGCGTACGTAATAGTCTCGATTATTCGATGAAATGCTTTAGTTTGTTCGCGTGAGTAAGTAGAGTTTTCTTTCCTTTTTGAATCGTGTAGTTTACTCGCGAATTTTGTTTTAAGACTGTATATGGTCCGATCCATTTACTATCTAGTTTCTTAGATCTTCCTCTCCGTACTGTTTCGTCGTACAGTAATACTTTGTCTCCCGTTTTGAAGTCTATTTCGCGGGTTTTCTTGTCGTAGTTTACCTTTGATTTCTCCTTTGCGCCTTGCAGTTTTTCTCTTGCGACTTCGTGTGCCGCTCGTAGCCTTTCTCGAGTCTCTTGGGCGTAGTCATCGTAATTATACGTTGGTCTGGGGGGTACCCTTAACGCGGTTGGTAGTTCCGCGGTTTTTCCGAACGTTAATTCAAATGGCGTATAGCCTGTCGCCGTATGGGGCGTAGTATTGTACGTAAACATCGCGTATGGTAACCATTCGTCCCAGTCCTTCTGGTCGTGGTCTATATAGTGGCGTAGGTATTCCACGAGGGTTCGGTGCGACCTTTCCAGGGCTCCGTTAGACTCGGGATGGTACGCTGTAGTCTGGATTTTGTTAATCCGTAGCAATTTACAGACGTTCTTAAACATGTCGCTTAGAAAATTCGTTCCCTGGTCGGTGAGTATTTTCTCGGGTACTCCGTACTCGCAGACTATTCGGGTGACGAATGCTTTTGCGACGGTTCGTGCTTCCTGGTTAGGAAGGGGGATCGCCTTACTGAGTTTGGTAAGGTGGTCCTGGAACGTCAATATGCAGGTATTCCCATGTTCTGTTTCAGGTAGGGGTCCTACGATGTCTAACGCTGCTTTTTCGAATGGATTTCGGGGGGTGTCCGTGATCTCCATTGGCGCTTTACTTCTTCTGCTCAATTTATTCTTTTGGCATAGACTGCATTTCTGTATGTAGTCTTCGATGTCCTTGTCCATTCCTGGCCATCGGTATTTTTTCTTGATTCGCTGCGTAGTACGCTGGATGCCTTGGTGTCCTCCTAGGGGTGCCAAGTGGTATTCATATAGAATCTGTTGTTTATCTTCCTGCTCAGTGACCTCGATCGGTGCCTCTTCCGTCGAATGGTTTGTCAGGTGTTGCTCGTTGGCTGTTTGCAGTGCATGCACATTTCGGCTTAGCGCGTCTGCGTTTGTGTTGCTTTTCCCTGCTTTGTGGATGATTTGGTAGTCGTATTCGGCTAGTTGTATTCTCCACCTGATTAGTCTGGATCCTGGGTCCTGTACTTTGAATAACCATACTAGGGCCTTATGATCCGTTACTACCTTGAACGTTGTGCCATACACGTAGGGCCGGAAATGTTTTACTGCCCACACAATGGCTAGCAACTCTTTCTCGGTCGTACTGTAGTTCCGCTCAGCTTTATTTAGTACTCTGCTGGCGTAAGCTATTGGCTTGTCCTCACCTATTTTTCCTTGTGACAGTATCGCGCCTACCGCTACGTCTGAGGCGTCGGTGGTCACGATGAATTCCTTTGTAAAATCTGGATAGATTAGGAGTGGTGCTGTCGTCAGGGACTCCTTTAATGTTTCGAACGCGTTCTGCTGTTCGGCTGTCCACTTGAAGTCTACTTTATTGCTCGTAATACTTGACAAGGGCTTAGCTATTTTGGAGTACTTTGGGATAAATCTGCGATAGTATCCTGCTAGTCCTAAGAATGCTTGCAGTTCCTTTAGCTTGATTGGAACTGGAAATTCTCTTACTGCTTGGGTTTTTTCGGGATTCGGCTTGATCCCTTCGGGCGTAATTATGTGCCCTAAAAATCCCACTTCCTTTCGCAGGAATGCGCATTTTCCTGGTTGTAGCTTCAGATTGTACCGGCGCAAGTTGTCTAAGACCTTTCGTATTCGCGTATTGTGTTCCGTTAGGCTTGCCCCGTGGATAACAATATCGTCGAGGTAGACGAAGCAATCTATTCCTTGCAGTCCGACTAGCACGGTGTTCATGGCTCGTTGGAACGTCGCGGGTGCGTTTTTTAGGCCGAAAGGCATACGATTGAATTCGTAGTGGCCTTGAGGCGTAGAGAACGCAGTCTTTCCCTTGTCCCTGTCGTCCATGGGTATCTGGTGATATCCTGACGCGAGATCTAGTGTGGTAAAATACAGTGCTTTCCCTAGTTGGTCGAGTATATCTGTGATATTCGGCAAGGGGTACGAATCTCCTATTGTAACTTCGTTTAGCTTTCTGAAATCTACAACTACGCGCTTCTTGACGTTTCCTTCCGCATCTGGTTTCTTCGGGACTACTAATAACGGTGCGTTCCACGGGCTTGAGCTGTGCTGCACTATTCCGTCCTCTAGCATTTCATTTACCTGCTTCTCGACTTCGCGCTTATGCATTTCGGGTAACCTATAAGGTTTAACGTTGCAGGGTAAGGTATCCTTGGTTATCGGGATCCTATGCGTAGTCACTGTAGCCGTGGTGAGTTTATCTCCCGGTAAATGGAATATGTCGTGATATTCCCTACAGATTTCGGTTATGGACTCTTCTTCTTCGGAATTCAGGTGTTCGCAGTTCACCTGTTCCATAATTCGAGAAATTCGCGCCGTCAGCGATTCGCGCGCGGTCAATGCTCGGACGACCGCGGCGCTATCGTTAGCTTGAACGGTTTCGTAGTCCGGTATGTCGGCTAACGTAATTCGCGGTATAACTACCTCCTGTGCTTGGTCTGTTGTATTCATGACACAGCCTATGCAATGGCCCTTTTTGGGCGTAGTTAGTCCTTCTCCTAGATATACACCTTCTATTAACTGGCGTTTTTCTATAATTCCTTCTTTGAGGCTGTCTGTCCGTATCAGACATATTTTCTGAGTGCGCGCGGGTACATTTACTGTCGCGTAACTCTTAACGTTTGCTTTTAACGTTTGCCAGGGTTTTCCCTTTATTGACACTTCCTGAGTGTCGTAGTTTATGGCAATTCTATTGGTTTTGAGGAAATCTAACCCTAGAATTCCGTCTGCGTTGCCTAGTGTGTCGGTGTCGACTACATGTAGCGGGTGTCTTACTTCTTTCCCGTTTATGCGGAATGTGGCTTCTATTTTCCCTAGGGTTTTAGCCTTGTCTCCTGTAAACGAAGTGAGTAGTACTTCGCTGGGCTCTATTTTGATATTAGCTGCTAGTGCTTTCTTTACGATCAATGATACTTCAGCGCCGTTGTCTATCATCATTGTAGTTTTACCCTGTCTAGCTTCTCCTATCTCGACTCCTACCCTATCTGACAAGAATCTCTTGTTCGCGAGTGAGTCTATTCTAATCATTCGAATAGTTCGCGTCTGCTCTCGGGCAGGCGAATTTCTTCGCGGCAGTCCGGCGCGCTCGTCACTGTTTCGAGCTGCGGAATGCGCGCGATCAGCGTTTCCGTATCGCGGTGTCGACCTAGCCCCGAAGGTCGGTTGTCGACCCTCGGTGTCGGCCGTTATGGTTTGTACTCTCCGGTTACCTCCGGGTGCAGGGAAACTTCGGCGCGGATTATTTTTAGACTGTCCCTTCCAGCAGTCCTTTGTATAATGCCCTGATCGTTTACAATTGAGGCAATATTTGCTTGCTGTGGTGCTTGAGGTCGCCGTGCTACTTGCAGCACGTGCACCAGCGGGGGTGGCGGTCCCTTTTCCCATGGTCCGTTCTTCTTCTACGGCTATCGCAATGGCCTCGGGGAGGTCGATGGCCCGTCGTGTCTTGACTAAAAATTTTAAATCTTCGCGGAGCCCTTCCTGAAAGACGTGTTGACCCTGTTGTTTGATGGCCTCGATGGCTCCTCCCCGGGCTATCGGGTTGTCCCCACCCGCGGTGTTTACTGCCACTTGTTCGTTGACTAATTTCGCTACGCGATTTCCGAACGTGTGAGCGTCCTCGTGTATTCCCTGTTTACTCGCGAGCAATTCCGACACAATGGTCGTGCCTGTCCTCAATGGTTTATACAATGCGGTTAGCAAGTCTTCTAGTTCCTCGTACGTTTCTATCTTTCGTGTGTTGACCTCGGCAAGGGCCGCACCCGAGAATCGCGTCAAGATGATTCCACGTAGTATTGCGGCTTCTTCTTCGGGTTCTCCGTATGACGTAAGCGCGAAATGGCAATGGTTGAGAAACGCGGTTAAATCGTCCGGTCTGGTCCCGTCGAATTTCGGGACTGATTTTAGTGCTCTCGAGACCTCGTTGGTCACCCTGAATGCTCTCGAATTTCGGTTTGGGTTCCCGTCTGTTACGGGGGGTATGAACAGGCTGGTGCGTCTAGGTACGGTTTCGTCCCTAAATCGGACCGCGGTTCTTGTTACTGCTGGTGGGTCAGGGGCGGGGGACGGCGTCCTTGCCGTTTGCCCCGGGTCCATCTCCTGACCTACCGTATCGTCGTGACGCGAGGTTAGAGCGATTGCTACCGTGTCTGTTAGTCGGTCGATAGACCGTTCCATTGCAGCTATCTGTTCTACTAGGATCGCGACGCTTTCTGCGACTATGTCGCGTGCGGGTACTGGCTCAGTGCTTGACATATCCGTGGTTTGGAGGTCAGTCTGATTTAATAGAGTGCTTTCCCCTTGGTTACGCGGGCTTCCTAGGTTAATAGCTGTCGTCCGGTCCATACGTGGAAGTAAGCTAAAATCTAGTTCTCTAAGCGGGTATCGTCGCTCGGATACTACGGATCCTTCGGGATTTAATGCGTTTTGTATCGCTTCTAGAGGGAAATGATTGTCGCTATTTGTCTGCTCGAGGGCAGATCGCGTACGGATTCCGGATCTACGGATGTTGTCGAGTGCGAAAACTAGAGGGTCGTCCTCTGACGGTCGCGGTCGCGGTTTTCTGAGTCTACGCGGGCTGCTCCGACTGAGGGCGAAGGGCGAGGTTGGTTCCCTTCGCTCGGTTAATTCTATGTTTCGCTCGATATTTGCGTCTACGGACTTTGCTCGGCGCATGAGAACGACGGTGTTCGACTCGTTTTTGCTGAATGTGATATTTCGCACTTACAGCACGTAGAGCTGGCGAAGCATGGTCGTCTCGATGTCGGTCGTGGAATTTCCTGCAGGTGTCCTCTGTAGACGGATGTCAGCAGTGCGGAGTGAGCTGCCCAACTTTTGTGGGTAGTTGTCTCCGCTATGTCCTGTTGTTCCTCAGTCGGTCTGACTTGTTCCTTACGTTGGCTGGATCCCACCGCTGCCACCAATTTTGTTGTGCAAAGGGCCTGGATCGAGATTCTCCCTGAGAATCTCGCGGTGTTCCTAAGGCGTCCTCTGCGGTTGTCGTCCGACGGGCTCCGGATACTCGGGTGAAAATGCCGGGACGGGTATACTCGGTTGGAAACCGAGGGTAGTAGGATCCTTGGCCGGTTAAAGAGTTAGCACTCACCGTAAGGTTTAACAAGTTTATTCAATCCCGATCTGGGTTACAGGACACTGTGACAATCACGCGTGAGACATCCGACAGGACTCGTGTCAAGTCGGTAATAAGTCTGAGCTCGCATTGCTCGTACATCATTCTTATACTTTAATCGGGGCGAAGCGGGGACCATCGGGGTCTCCGCCTTCGGCCTGCTTTTCGACTGTTTCATCATGTGCTGATGCTTACAGTCGCGTTACCGAGAATCCTTACGCGGTTGTGCTGGATTTCGGCGTTCGATTATGGCAATCGAAATGTAGGGCGGTGTTGTTACGCCAGGGCGTTAGTTGGGTTACAACAATCCGTTTTTCGTCCATTACTGGACAGTAGAACAAACAGCCGTTTATATTCAATATTATCGAAGAATATGTATTGATGCCACTGGATCACTTGTTAAAAAACTGCGTACGCCTGATGGAAATTTGTGCCCACACATTTATTTGTACCAAATTGTTGCTGAGACACCTACATACAAAATGCCAGTGTTCCAAATGCTAAGTTCTACTCAGAATACGAACGCAATACAAAATTGGCTGTATGAAATAATTCGTCTCGGTTCCACTCACACAACTAAGTTTCCACTACCACAAGAGATAACTTGTGATTTCGACAAAGCGCTTTTGGGTGCTATAACGAGAGTTTTCGCACAATGTAAAAATCTAAAAGATTATTTATCCAAATGTTTTTTATGCTTAACAAACGAGTCACTTATGACTTTGCCACGTTCATTCGTAAGACTCGACATTTGCCATTACATGCATTTTGTATCACGTTGGAAGCCTATAAAATCTCTTCATCGGCAAGTCAAAACCTTCTATGTACTGGCTATGGGGCAACTGACGAATCAAACAGCTTTTGAAAACTTTAAAATCTTCGTCAAACATTTATTAATTTTATGTTATGCACAGACTTGTGGTTTAGACGAATGTGAACAAAAAATATTATCGGAAGAGGCTCGCATTTACATGATAAATGTCATTAAGGGTAAGGAAAAGTTCGCGGAAATGGCAGATGTCGAAACAAATGATGATCCCGCGTGCGAGTCTAATTTTGAAGTCCACGAATTAGAGTCACAAGATTTTGACGATGAAGCGTTGGTATTCTTGTGGTGTCGGGAGTTTAGCTTAAATATTAAAAATCAAGGTGAAAATGAAAAAAATGGTACAGAGATAAATCCATATTATAGCCCACAAATGGCTAGAAGCATTATTAATTTACTACCATATTTTCCATTATATACTGGGTTAATGATTCAGAAATTTCAATTTGGCAAATTACACGCTAGTTCCAGTGCCGTCGAATCAGAAATGAACGATTTCAAACATCGTTTATTAAATGGTTTACCAAAACCGCTGCGCGTGGATAAATTTTTAAGTATTCACATAAAATCGTTTTCTGGTAGAGCCGTGATAGCCACTGAAAGGCTTCAGTATGTCTCGATGAAGCTGAAACGCGTCGTCCGCGACAAATACGTATGGAAGTTCACGGGTTCCTCCGGGTAAACGGTTTGTCCGTGGCAGGTTAAGCCCGTTCCCTTCTATTCTTTCGTAAAGGGATGTGTTCTTGAAAACTCCTCCATCCGATATGCGTCCCTGGCACCCCACATTTACGAAGGTAAAATTTGCCGAGGCATTAACAATTGCCATGAGAACAATACTAAATGCGCCTTTGTAATTATAGTAATCGCTCCCGCTGTTAAATGGCGCTTGCATTACGATATGCTTTCCATCAATGGCGCCTATGCAATGTGGAAAATTTGTTTTTTCATAAAACATATTTGCTATATTAAGCCACTCTGCTGGTGTTGATGGAAACTGAAAGAAAAAGTTCAACTTAGTTTAGTTTAGATCGGTTAGTGATTATTTTAGTAATGAAAGTAAAGGATATCAAATAAAGTGGGTACTATCAATTAAAATATAGTTACCTTTATCATATCGTTTAAAGCATCGATCAATGCTTCGCACGTCTCCGGAACTATTTTTGAAATAGTTTGTTTCGCCACGCGAAACGTGTACATCAGGCTCTGATACGAATCTCCCGTAGCGAGAAATCGCAAAGTGATCAGTAGCCTGTCGGTGACCGAAATACATTTGCGATAATTGGTATCCTGACGAGCAATTCGATCACCAATTATTGTTATTAAATACTCGAAATCGTTTCGAGACACCCGTGTAAAGTTAATAAACCCACTTGGGTCGTTTAAACGTAATGCCTGGAGAAGGGAAGATCCTGTCCGCTGTTTCAGCAGAGCCCTCGTACAGCATTTTCTTCTATTTCTTTGCTGTACTGCTGTGTTTAAAATAACTGCAGCACAGCACACAATGATGTCGTCGTCACTGCTGGACATATTTGACTTCCTCACCGCGATATCTCTATCTCTTGAAACAATATTTCAGATTATACAGAGTAGCGTACCGTTTAAATTCCAAAGACACTCTGGTTCTTTGTTTTTTTTTTTTTTTTTTTAGTAAGTTTCCTCAGTAGGGGGGGTATGGACCCCCTATGGGCCGTCCCTCTGAGCTGGGAGCCCAGTTACCGGCCGTAGAGTGGTATGGTGTTACCGGCTGGAAGTAGGTATAGTAGGTATTTATGTTGCGGAAAATTTGCAAAAATCCGCAGGGCCTGATAGAATCTAGTGGGAAAAAATCTGAAAGAAAGCATAATTAGGGGACGAACACAATACACAAAATATACAAAAAGTACAATGCCGTAGAAAGGTACTTGATTACTATAAGTTACTCTTGCAGCGCGGTGTTACAAGGGCAAGCAGAGTTCTCCAGTAGGAGGTGTGAAGATCACGTTGGTGTGTGTGCCTCCGTGGCAGGGTTAGGAAAGTGGATGGGATAAATGAGATTATCTGGACATGGGGAACGGGACTTTGACCCTGTAAGGAATTCTATTGATGTCGTAGAGGCCAGTTAATTGGGCTAGAGGGTTGAGGTGTTCCGAAACTTTGTAATTGTCAATAATGTGGAGAATGAATTTACTTATGTAAGGAATATTTGTGTCGGTATGAAGTGTCCTGGGGGAATATGAAATAGAGGAGCCTGTGATGGTTTTGAGGATCTTATTTTGGATGCGCTGGAGCTTGACCCGATTAGTTTTGGTGGTATTCCACCAAATCTGGGCTCCGTAAGTGAGCACTGGTCTAATACAAATTGTATATATGCTGAGGCGTAGCTGGAGGTTAAGAGGAGACCTGTGGCTAATATGGTGATGTAGAAAGCCGGCTACTTTTAAGGTTTTGGTGATTCGGTCGAAAATAGCGTTGTTCCAGGACATTTTGTGGTGTAGAAGAATTCCAAGGTATTTAACGTGGTTACTCCAAGGGACTGGTTTGTTGCCGATGACGATAATGTGTTTGTCTCTACTGGATAGTACTATGTTACGTTTAGAGAAAATGATGGCCTCAGTTTTGTCCGAGTTAATCGTCAATTTCCAGTCAGCAAAAAATTGAAGCACGGAGTCAAGATAAGTTTGGAGGCGGAGGATCATGGGTGGTAGGTGCCAGGAGGAGGTGTAGATCGCGGTGTCATCGGCGTAGAGCGCAAGCTCGCATGTGTTGCATTTGGGCAGATCGTTAATATAGATGTTAAAAAGGGTTGGTCCCAGAATGGAGCCCTGCGGCACTCCGGCCGAAATCCGATGTTTTTTAGACATGGCGCCTTTGTAGCTGACGAACATTTGCCGATCAGTTAAGTATGATGCAATGAATTTAGTGATGCGGTTCGAGAATCCGGCGGCGCTCAATTTGAAAAGAAGGGCGTCGTGCCAAACGGAGTCGAACGCTTTAGAGAGGTCAAGTAAGACCATAGCGGTACTACGGTTAGTGTTTAATTCGTGTGTAACGGACTGTGTTATGCGTAGGATTTGCTGGATGGTCGAGTGACCCCGGCGGAAACCGAACTGCTGGTCGGCAAGGATTCTATTCACCGTAAGAAAATTCGTTATATGCGAGTGGACGCACTTCTCAAGGATTTTGCCGAGAAGCGGCAAAAGGCTAATCGGCCTATAGCTACTCGGGAGCTCCCGAGGCTTACCGGGCTTAGGAATAGGAATGACCTTGGAGAGTTTCCAAGCAGTTGGGAAGTAACCAAGGGTGACGGAAAAAGTAAAGATATAGTAAATCTGGCAGATAATCTTACGCGAGGCGTGCCTCAGCATAAGAACTGAAATGCCGTCACTTCCGAGGGCCTTTCTCGGGGCCATTCGCTTAATGTAATTATTAATTCGGTCGGGGGAAAGTGGAATGTCAAGCGGTTCAGCGCTAGGTGTAGCCAGGCTAGATATGAAAGCGGAGACCACTGCCGTTTTGTTAGATGTTAGATTCGCAGCCTCGTCGTGCATATTTGAGAAGGTGTCGGCCAGCAGGTCGGCCTTGTCGCCGTCCGAGTTTATAACGTCGGGACCACTGCGGAGTGGAGGTGACGTCCTTGAGTCCTTGGAGCTGGTAATTTTATGGTAGGTAGCCCAAAATGTGGGATCTGGCTTGGTAAAGGACCTGAGGGTGCGATCCCAATTGAGAGCTCGAAGGTACGAGATTCTCTTGCGTATCGTGGCCGTGATGTCTCGAATTTCTCCAGAAATTGTTTGCATTCCGATAATTTGACCCCTTCGTCGTAGGCCTCTACGGTGCCTGATTAACGAGAGGAGTGTGGTGTCAAGGAGTAGATGCGCTTCCTTGTTCGTCGAGGTGGAGACAATCGTGGCTCTCCGACGGCAGGTGTGGAGGGAGGAGGTAAGTTCCTTAATGGTGGAGTCTATTGTGTTTGTAGTGGGGAGGTTTCGTACTATCTTGTGATTTTGTGTGAGGTTACGGTAGACATCCCAGTCGGTTGTTGCATCAATACCGGGAGAAGCAGCGGCGTGATTCGCCGTTAAAATGACGGGACGATGAGGGGTGTCAAAATCGTCAGTGATGTCGCAGGTAAGATTGACATGGTAGTCTGTGATAAACATATCGATGGTGGACGGACGGCCAGCACCGGTTTGGAAGGTAAACTTGTCCGGATGAATGATACGGTACTGGTTTTTGCAGAAGTGGTCGTAAAGTATGTTGCCAGCCGTGTTAGCGGTGTGTCTATGCTTGGCATTCCAGTCCCCCCCGATCAAATAAGGTGAACCCATACGAACGAGGGAATCAAAAATTTTCGAGTCTTTAATAGTGGATGGGGGTGCGTATGTGACGCCAATAATAATCCTGGGGGCAGTGAGCCTAATAAAGCAGGCCTCGCCAGGGAAAGGGCAAGGGGGCGTGAAGTTGGTATAATTGATGGTATTGTGGATGAAGATGGCAACGCCACCTCCTCTGGAGGGGCGATCCGAACGGACAACCGAGTAGCCGGGAAGTAAAAATGTGTCTAGCGGTGTTAGCCATGTTTCGGTGACCAGAATCATGCCAGCCCTCAATCCGGCCAACGCCAGGATCAACTCGTTACGCTTCCGAGGAAGCGATCCAACATTCCATAGCATGATTTTAGGGAGAGGCATTAACAGAGTGAATATTGCTAAGTGTGGTAAAGAACACGTGGAATTTTTCGGCCAGAGTGCGGCAGGGTCGAAGTTTATCGATTAGCGAGCGCGTGAGCTGAAGCATTTGTTCAATGTTGACGATAGCGTTTAGTTCTTTGAATGCGGAGATCAAATCGAACATGGGTTGCGCGCCGATTTGTTGTGCGTTTGTCGCGGCTGGGTAGCCGAGGACCGCTGAGTCCACGGGGAGTGGGGGTGAGAGGGTGGGGGGGGGATCTTCGCGTGCCAGAGAGAGTCTCGGCATAGGAAGGGAACGGGGAAGGAGTGAAGGAGGATTGACGGAGTGGGTGTTGGAAATTAGGGAGAGGATTAATTTGAGGGTTAAGGGCACTGTTAACGGCAAGGCCGTTGGCATTATTCGGTTTTTTGTTACGTTTGTCCAAGTACTTGAGGAGAGACGGGCATTGGCCATAGTTGGCTGTGTGTGGGCCAGCACAATTAACGCAGGTAGGAGGGGTATCTTTGGTTTTTTGGCAATCGGAGGAATGATGTGCCCCTGCACATTTGACGCATTTAGCTGTCAAGCAGCAATTGGTGGCTGAATGGCCAAAGGCCTGACACCTGAAGCACTGCGTGTAGTTTTTTTTTAGAAGAACTTCTCCCAATAAACGCGGGTACTGAATAATGAGCTGATTTTTGTAACACTGTTTGGAGCAGTGCCCGGAGGAAAGTTAACCCTGTAGAGGGCATAGTTGGAGGGACCCTTTCGATCCCTGCCGCTCATGAGCGTGCAGGAGGTAGGGTTTAGCCCTTTGGCTTTTATTTCAAGAATAATTTCCTCGGTAGGGATTTCAGGGAGGCCCTTGAGGACCGTGGTGATTAAACGTTCCGCGTTAAGGGAAAAAGTAAAGTAGGGGATTTTATTCTCATTTAATGCGATTTTAAACTTTTTGAAAGACTCCGGGTTATCAAACGGGAGTCTAATTTTATTATCAAGATATTTGATGTTGAATGTTTTGCCGAAGTCTTCGGCTAGTTCCCTCTCAAATTTAGGAATACTTCCTGCGAAGTTTGAAATGTATAAGGGAGGGAGTTTTGTGTTAACGTTAGGAGAGGAGTTGGGTGCCAGGTTGGCAACACTGGGAGAGCCCGGACGAATCTTTGTTTTGATGCCCGGAGAAACGGAAACATCCGGTGAGGTTTTTTGCAAGTTAACGGCATTCGTAGAGGGCAAAACTTGGAAAGATTTGAAGGCAGCTAATGCGGCAAAACGATTTTGAATAGGCACGTTGTGGATTATATCTCTTTCGGAGTCTGGAATTGTTTGAGAGGATGGTGGTAGAGATTTAGGAATGATTGAAGGTGTAGTCATTGGATCTTTCAGATTCGCAGCCGTAGAGCTGCGCTCATCTAACGTATTTTTACCTCGTTTTGAGGATTTTCGATTAGTATGTCCGCTACTGGACTCCGATTTGGACTTGGAGCCGCTAGCACAGCTCAAGGACCGTTCCGAATTCTCAGAGGAGGAATTAAGTAAGTGCGTATCTATAGCGCAATCAGCAGGGCGCTTGCAGGAATGCATGCTGGAATTAGCGTGAGGGACGGTAAAGATGGACGAGCTCACCAATTTAGCTGATGAAAGGTCGCTTAATTTCGTACTTGGACCCTCATGGTGGTTGGGGTCGTCCTCAACCTCGGAGGTGTCCAGGATGCCGACGGCAGCAGTTGGAGGATCCAGTTGAGTCGTGTTAAAAATCACTAGACTTTACGGGCCGTACAACAATTAGGAAAGAAAAAAAATTGGATAGATCCCGGCGAGGAAGTACGCGAAAAGTCGCGAAATCGTCGAGAGTATTCGAGGCGATATCAATGCGAGTGAACTGTGGTATATTGCTGCGCAGCACCAAAACACTACCGGTCACGGCAGAAGTCGCGGAGAGACTGAAGTAGTGACTGATGAAGTAGTGACTGATGCAGTAGTGACTGATGAAGTAGTGACTGAAAGACACTCTGGTTCTTTGTTACGGATCGCAGTCCTTATATATTATTTTCCTGCAGGGCGTGTCCGTTTGAGGGTGGAGTTTTGAGTGACAGTTTTCAATATAATTGGTCGCGACAAAACTCCTCTGTCGTAAATCGTTGGTGCCGTGGTGGGAACAGGTATACGTCCAAAAATCACGTGGGACTTCCGGTATTACCCGGGCGTGAGT
The DNA here is from genome assembly GCA_910592295.1 of Andrena haemorrhoa. NCBI lineage: Eukaryota > Metazoa > Arthropoda > Insecta > Hymenoptera > Andrenidae > Andrena > Andrena haemorrhoa. Next base: position 25,016,127 of record OU342942.1, read on the forward strand.
CCCCAATGTAATCGTCTGCGTGATGCCCTAATCGAATCGTTAGCGGGTCACGGTTTATTGCAGGTTTATGATTGTGGTCACTTCCCTACGCGCTAGGCATAGAGTGATTGGAAAACATCTGGCAAGTAACTTGCAGGATTGCAGGAAAGTGCGACGATTCTACCTGGCGATTCTGGGATATTGACAAGGACCGGTCGTGAACGGTTCCCCTCCGATTTGCAGGAACTTGGTAGGCTTGGAGAACAGCAAATAATAATAGATACATATTATTTTTAGCTGCAGTAACTCAAGTTTAAGAGATGAAACCGCCCTCTGAAAATTGGCACCCTCGAGGCGCCCATCTGGAGAACGACTAAAAAAAATGTGGCAATCGAAGGAAGGCTAGAGGGTTGGATAATAGTATAACTACGATTTTGGATTTACATACTGCTTTTATTATCGCGGGTCGTCTGTCTCGTCTGGATATAACTACTCGACTCTGCCGCATCGCGACATAATTCAGAATTCAACGATGCGCTTCAAGAAATGCGTTGTAGATAGTATAGTTGTTCAAGAATTGATACTAAAGGCGGGATGTCCTAGCTGGTGCAATGGGAAAGCATGCGTCTGTTCTCCTACAAGCGTTTGCGACCGTCGGGTACGCGCCAGACGTAGGAGCCAGACGTAGGGCCAGTCTGTTTGAGTACCAGCCTAGGTTACTCGAGACGCAACACAGTGCGATGAGGGTCTGTTTCCCAATACATATATAAGATTTATTCTTTTGGGGGTTTTAGGAAGTGACTCTTGCAATAAACGGTAATGCGTTGCTCTGAAAACAAAGAAACGACAATTAACGTTTATTCTTTGTGTTCAATCTCTTTATTCGCCACGTGTTTCTCCTTTCCCAAAGGATCTAGCAGGGTAAGCATGGTCAAACGGCCCTCATGCCGATTCTTGGAATTGTTATTTTTTAAACAAAGCTCCTTGCCTGAAACACCATTATGTAAAGTTTTAGATCGCTCCCCCCCCCCCCGTATAAGGGCAATACGGGGGTAAACGCCCTTAACGTTAGTATTTTTTTCTCGGTTACTAGTTAAGACAATTTAATTTAAAAAAAAACGAAAATATAGCTACGTACCAACTGTACTTCATATATTTTTCTCTAAATTGCAAATCAATTATTAAGGGTAGAAAAAAATATTTAATTTGTTGGGGGTGGTTTTTGGAAACAACCCTTTGAGTGAACTCCAAAAAAATCAAGAATAATGTTCGTTTATCGAGATATTATATAAAAAAACTGAAGATGGTCGAGATGGTGGAAGACAGTTAAATAATTTAAAGAAGATCATTATATTATAAATATGTGACGAGAAAGAGTATTTGTCGCGAGCCTGAGTACGTGTCACTTAATTGCGACTGGAAGAAACGATTGCGGTTCGTTTGGGAGATTGAAGTGTGAAGGTGAAGGTAGCTGCGAAACAACGCGCATGCGCTAAATACGAATATTTCGCAGATATTAATATTCGTATGGAGCTTTACCTTGAATATGCATTTAAGTGAATATAATTCTCGCGTATATTTCGTACAGTATATTTCTAATCTTCGAGACAAATGGTTTACATATTCTCAAATAAGAGAATTATAGTGTGACATACAATATTAATATCTGGGAAATATTCGTAAAGTATATCGTGGGAAATCAGTTTCACACGATTTTTGGTTTTTATAGATACTTAGTCTGCATTTATTGCAAAGTACAGGTCCAACTGTCACGGTGTTGGTACAATGTTCTTGATATTTAACTGCACCATCATCCTAAACAATTCGTTTCACTCTTCTAGTGAATTTTTTTATACGTACGTTACATTTAATGCGGGGGGGGGGGGGGGGCGGCATAATTCAAATTAAAGAAGCACTTCTTTACACATACAGTGCCAGGATAAAGTATTGGCACTCTGCATCCGGACGAAAATGAAAGTAACTCTATACTGGAAAATGAGTAAAAAAAGGAATTTATTTGTGTGGAAATAATACTGTGACACGTTTAGAATAAATACACGTAAAAGTTGACACAATACAACGATTTCTTCAAAGTAATGATAAACATATATAACTGAAACATAAATAATACGTGTGAAAAAGTATTGGAGTCTAGCGACATGTTTCACTACGATCCATTGCCACAGTGGGACAAAATACCCCAAAATAAGGAAAGAAGTCAGAATTCAAAAGTTAGGGGATTATATACTTTTTATATGTTCCTGTGGACTACTAATATGGACTCTTAAAAAAGGTAAAAATATCATGACGCCTAGTGATCTGTGTGTGAACAGGTGTTTAAGTTTGTATGTATTTCTAGTGCAGAATTTTAAATTGAGTCTTTCAATTTTATAGTACAAGGTTTCTGCTTTCAACTATCTTATATTTTCCACTTTATTGTATAAAGAAGAGAAAATGATATGAAAGTAATTGTTGTTTTAATATAATTAGGAAACTAACATTTTGGAAACACCATGCTTCGAGAAGGGGGATCCTCCCTCTGGGAATTCGTCGGCGGAGGAGAAACCTTCTCCCTGTTGACGAAGTGGGGGAGAAAAATACCACATTTGGTTCGGCCAAATCCGAAATATTAAGCAGGCTGATCGGCCAGAGCGTCTCGCCAGGGTCGCGGTTTGTGAGCGTATAGTCCCGCGAGTCGGCGGTAGACACTCCGGACGTACCGGCCCGAAGTCCCCGTGTACCACTCCGTGACAGAGCAATCAACGGATTAACCCAGTGCCAATAAAGTCGAAACCCTGCCAGAAACGGCACGGTGTCGATTGTCCCTGTTCGACATCCAGTAGACAAATTGCTTCCCGACGAACGCTTCCAAAACAAGCAATTGCCTACCGTAAACGAATGAAGAAATTTTGCTTTGAAAAATTCTGAATTACCGGCTGTAAAAAAGAATTGGAACTTCCGCCTCGCTCTGAGCCCGCTTTGTCTCGCAAGGCGAAACATGCAGAAATATTTGTAGACCTTTGTCCATGTTATTCTATATACCAAATACTGTTCACAAAGTGTTAATACATTCCTGCGAAAGTATACAATATTTTGGCAACCTTCCAATCGGCCAATTGGGTGGAGAGACCCGAAAAGAAGCCAGAAATAAAGATTTTAAAAGTTATAGATAAAATTGCAGGTCAAAATATTCCCACTGCAATACAGACGAAAATGTTTCGCTTTAGATCCAGTAATAGTTTTCTATCTTTGCCGAAAGAAAGCAAAACATCTTTTTTTATAAAGTAGCTTAATATGATTCGGCCTTTTGATTGCGAAAGATGGCATGTTGAATATGTTTTCTATTTCCTGGGATTCCAGCTCACTGTGCGTTGGGACAAAACCGGGCTCAGAATCAAGTGAGAATCCATGCGTTGTTTCCGACCAGTAATTTCAGATTTTTGGAGGAAACGAAGTTTCAGAAATGTTTGCCCAGTTTGGACGTATGCACAGGCCAAACAATTTTTTTTCAGATAAATCCAATGGAGGGTTCTTATAGAGCAAACATTTCTCTTTAATTTCGTTTTTTTGGTTTTGTTGTATGATTTTTATTGACCGAGTTATTCGCCATCAAAGCAAAGAAGGAACTTTTCACTTTGAACGCCTATAACTGGCGAACGCATGATCGCAGAAAATTTTTCATGAGTGTTTTGGAAAGTTAAGAAATTATCGTTTGGAAAAGAAATTATCATATATAAAAAAAATTGTTTGGCCCGTGCATACGTCCAAACTGGGCAAACATTTCTGAAACTTCGTTTCCTGCGCTTCATCTTGATAAAACAGTATCATAATGGACGAAGAAAAAAAACGAGTCATTATTTCAAAAACTAGAGACTTCAAGCGCTAAAATGCTTTTTTAAATATTTTCTGCGACCATTTTTCGCGGAGATACAGCCATTTGAAAATGACCAACATTTTCGGGAAATTGTAGTGTACCTTTAATTTTTTTCCAGGAGTGTATAAAAATACATAATCCTACAACTTTTGATTGCTGACTCATTCCCTTGTTTCTTGGGATTCTGTCCCACTGTGGCGAGGGATGGCCAGCTTCCTGTCGCAGGCAAGTAGATTCAGCCTAGGGGCCAGTCGATGGGTCTGCCGCAGCTAGAAGATCCCATATGTAGTCGGACTTAGCGCGTCTGATGGCAGTATCCATGGTATCCGATTTTTCACCCCTTAAACTTGAGTCTCCGCAGTGAAAAACAACACGTATCTATCATTTTTTGCAAATCGGAGGGGGATCGTTCGCGACCATTCTTTCCGAGTGTTGACCTGAAGCGACAAATTTGTAGCGCGAGACCACGGAAATCCCCAACCTAGCGAGTATCCGTTTGAAACGACCGCGTCCGGCTACCACACGGAAGGTTTATGATACGGCAATCGCTATTGAGACGAAACGAGCACGATAGGTATCGGCAAGACCCGTGTTCTCCAGATACTGGTTCTTTCTGCTAATTTAGTTAATTAGGGTTTGAAGTTAAGGTCATCGTATGTACTACGCATCGGCAGAGCAATATACGGATTAACACAGGCTGAAGAAGGCCTAAAATTCTTAACGACGGTAAAGATTGATTCGGTTTGCCAGATTTTTAAAGGGCAATCAAGAACGTTGCCCCATCTTTAAGAATTTTAGGCCTTCCTTTGTCTCTGTTTAATCCGTATATTACTCTGCCGGTGGGCAGGAGGTACGTACGAAGACTTCGGACCCGCACGTACCGTTGTTAACCGCCGCCTCGCGGAACAATATGATCATAAACCGCGAACCTGCACTTGGCGAGACGTTCTGGCCGACTAGCCTGATTAGTTTTTCGGAACCAGATGTGGCATTTACCTCCTCTACTTCGTCAAGAGGGAGAGGGTTCTTTCTCCGCCGACGAATTCACGGAGAGAAGGTTCCCCCTCTTCGAGGAACGGTATTCGAAATGTGTGTTTCATAATTATATTTAAACAACAATTACTTGCATTTCATTTTCTCTCACCATAATCCCATAACTTTTGTTTCATTATTTCTTGGGATTCTGTCACACTGTGGCGATGGAACGCAATGCATTTGCGTCTCAACTGCTGCTGAAGTAGTCTAGCATTTGGGCGCAGCATCCAGACACCGACTAGGCAATTCCGCCATTAAAACAGGAAAACAGACACTGCTGCTACAGCAGACGCCCGAATACTCCTACGTCTGGCGTGACTGGAGGTACATAGACTGCGTCTGACCACTGCGCCCAAATCTAGCTAGGGGGTGTCGCCTTTACGGCATAAATTAGAAGAATAATAGTCTGCGTATACTCCTGGTTCCAACGATTAATAGGTCCTTGCTTACAACCACACGATTCGCTGTCGCGGACGCTATTAAAATGGGCGACAGAGTAGCGTGATCAACTCACACGGAAAAAATATTTTAAGTACAACGCTCTTTTCATCTTGAAGATAAAACCGTCTGAACAACGATTACCCCCGGAACTTTTAGCCCCAGTCTCCCCTACACGTTATTACTCAAAAACTATTCCACCGATTTACTTCCAATTTCATATGGCTTTGTAACACACTATTATGCATTTTTTTGACAGCGCGGAATTCTTTATTTCATTCATCATTTTTGTTTCATGTCTAAAAATTGAATGTTTAATTCAGAGTGCTGTCGTTTATTTCAAAACTAACTTTTTTCAAATCGGCGACACCAGAAGCAGCATTTGTTAATATATCCCAAAAAGCTAATTTGGTTTTTACGTTCACGAAAAATCTGTTTAATTATGAGTGGGTAGATATTTTATTCGTGATTTTATGCATGACGAACATGATCCCGATCCTTTTTTCCATATATTCAGCTGTATTGGGCCTTTACTAGCATAAATCAATCGAAAAGTATGCATAAATAAAAGTTGACGCATTTTAGTAACACCTCCCGCCTCCGTGGGGGAGTTAACGTTACTCTAATACAAATTGTAATCAGAACATCAAATTCTGCAGCCTAAAAAAACCCTATCAGCCGTTTTTATGAATAGTTGAGCGCTATTTAAGTGAACATTATTTTCCGCGATTTCGGAGATCCGTACCACTGTGCGTTGTCCAGTTGTTCGTCCCACTCGTTCGCAGCGTAAATTTTGAGTTTTTAAAATATAGTTCCCGAAATCGCTCCATCTTCTTCAAACCGCTTATTTTACGGAAAAAGCTCTAGAGAATCTGAGAATATATTTCTTGGTTACGGTGTTTTAATAAATAAAAATTGATGTTCCTTCTCCACTAGCTAATAGTTTAGGTCGTATCCAACGCCGGGCAGAAAGTAGTAAATACAGAACGTTCATGTATATTTTGTATATTTTTTATATACAGGGTGTTCCAAAAATGCTGCGGTTCCTTGAAGGGGGTGACTCGGGGGGTAATTGCAAACAACTGTTTCCTTTGCGAAAATGTTCTCCGAGGTTTCGTTAACGAGATATTAACAAAATGCAGCGACCAATCAGAGCCCGAGTCTGGCGGCCGAGTTCCCGTGCTAGCGTGGCCGCGTGCCGCGCTGCGACTACGAACAAGGAACTCGGCATGCATCGAAGGAAATTGGGTAGAATGGCAAATGAAAAAGATGTAACAAATAAAATCGAACATTTTGTCATGATTTGTTTGTCATTTAAAGTGAATAATGAATAAAGGTGAAATGGATGAAAATCATATCTAACGTAAAAAAACGAATACAAAGGTTTTCTTTAGGAGAGTCGAAAATAATAATTATTTGAAGTGGAAGGATAAGGAATACGTAAATTTCCTTGTGTTAATAACGTAGCCACGACAAGGTAATGTAACAGGAAATGAACGAATAGTGATCATAGTTCGTTATTGTGATTAATATCCATAATTCAATAACGGCCAACAGTGTTGCTGATAACGAATAAGTTTGTTTAAAAACCCCTAAGAAATATTTAGGTATGGAAATTTTTAGAATTATCGCCGGAAATAAGCCATAGCCTGCGTTAAATTTAAGAAATAATAGTCGCCAATAATGTAACTAAAACTCACCCTTTCGAAAATTTACCTGCAGCTTGAAAACCTGTGTCACTAGGTCACTGAACCGATCCTGGTCATCGACAGATGCGCCGAGTGCACAGCTGATCTCAGGTACGCGACAAAATCCAAAGTTAAGGGTCGCAACGTCAAGTGCGTCCGGGTTAATGTACCGAATATTCACTTCACTGCACACCTACTAACACTGATCACTTAATTTATTTTTCATGGAACGCGTTGTTTCTACGTTATAAAAATTAGTGGAAATGAATTTTTACTTGGCGTTCGGAGCCGTGGGTATTTCCGCGCAAATTCTCACGCTGCAGCACTTGCGTCCCCGTTGTTCGGGTGGTACACCCAGAACATCGCGTAATATTCTTCATCAGAGTACATTTCTGCGACGTGATTGCTAGCTGACTGACAGGATTTTTTCCAAGCAACTTCCTCTACCCCCAAGTAGCTTCTCTCGTTCCATTATGAGTTAACCCCCACCAGGACAAGAGGCTTTAGGTAAAACGAAGCACATTTTCGAAACACATGTGCTTTGCAGAAGTGCAACGAACGAACCGTCGTACACTTTCACAAAAGCCCGCGCTCAGTCCTTTTACTGCCAATGTACCCATTGCTTCGAGGTAGGCAGCAGACACCACGTGTTTGGGGTAGTCTGCTGACAGCGCGTGGTCCCGCCTGCGTCGTCCTTCCTTTAAATTAAAGACAGATCTCTTATCTCTCGAGTATAAACACGCGCTCGAATTTCAAAATAAAAGCATGCGTTGACGTATTCCGTGCGTGAAAAGGTGGGCTTGAAGTCCGATTGGTCCTAATCTAACCAATCTGCCCAGCATCCCTCCCAAACGGCCACTGTTTTGAAGAGCCTTCTTCACAGCAATGTCGCCTCTCCGAGGCCCACCTTCTCTCGCACGGAATACATCAACGCGTGCTTTTGTTTTGAAATTCGAGCGCATGTTTATACTGGTGGGCCTCGGGGAGGTGACATTGCTGTGAAGAAGGCCTCTTCAAAACAATGGCCGTTTGGGAGGGATGCAAGGCAGATTGGTTAGATTAGGACCAATCGGACTTCAAGGCCACCTTTTCTCGCACGGAATACGTCAACGCGTGCTTTTGTTTTGAAATTCGAGCGCGTGTTTATACTCGAGAGATAAGGGATCTGTCTTTAATTTGAAGGAAGGACGACGCAGGCGGGACCACGCGCTGTCAGCGGACTACCCATTTTCTTCCTCTGTCTCTCCGCGTGGCGTATTGATGTTGGATAATACTTTTTAAATTCTAGTTCCCCAAAATTAAGCAGGCTGATCGGCCAGAGCATTTCGCCAGGGTCGCGGTTTATGACCGTATTGTCCCGCTAGTCAGCGGTAGAGAACGGTTTCCTACAGTTTTGGATAATTTATGACTTAATTGGTTCCGGCTCGTAGCAGACGTAAACTCAGGGTATCGGAAAGGGGAAACAGGAATGGTATGCATTTTCTTCTTTATAGCAACTCGAAGACTTTCTGTTTCTCTTCTCTTCGGACCCTTTCGAACCGAAACACGTGGTGTCTGCTGCCTACCTCGAAGCAATGGGTACATTGGCAGTAAAAGGACGGAGCGCGGGCTTTTGTGAAAGCGTACGACGGTTCGTTCGTTGCACTTCTGCAAAGCACATGTGTTTCGAAAATGTGCTTCGTTTTACCTAAAGCCTCTTGTCCTGGTGGGGGTTAACTCATAATGGAACGAGAGAAGCTACTTGGGGGTAGAGGAAGTTGCTTGGAAAAAATCCTGTCAGTCAGCTAGCAATCACGTCGCAGAAATGTACTCTGATGAAGAATATTACGCGATGTTCTGGGTGTACCACCCGAACAACGGGGACGCAAGTGCTGCAGCGTGAGAATTTGCGCGGAAATACCCACGGCTCCGAACGCCAAGTAAAAATTCATTTCCACTAATTTTTATAACGTAGAAACAACGCGTTCCATGAAAAATAAATTAAGTGATCAGTGTTAGTAGGTGTGCAGTGAAGTGAATATTCGGTACATTAACCCGGACGCACTTGACGTTGCGACCCTTAACTTTGGATTTTGTCGCGTACCTGAGATCAGCTGTGCACTCGGCGCATCTGTCGATGACCAGGATCGGTTCAGTGACCTAGTGACACAGGTTTTCAAGCTGCAGGTAAATTTTCGAAAGGGTTAGTTTTAGTTACATTATTGGCGACTATTATTTCTTAAATTTAACGCAGGCTATGGCTTATTTCCGGCGATAATTCTAAAAATTTCCATACCTAAATATTTCTTAGGGGTTTTTAAACAAACTTATTCGTTATCAGCAACACTGTTGGCCGTTATTGAATTATGGATATTAATCACAATAACGAACTATGATCACTATTCGTTCATTTCCTGTTACATTACCTTGTCGTGGCTACGTTATTAACACAAGGAAATTTACGTATTCCTTATCCTTCCACTTCAAATAATTATTATTTTCGACTCTCCTAAAGAAAACCTTTGTATTCGTTTTTTTACGTTAGACATGATTTTCATCCATTTCACCTTTATTCATTATTCACTTTAAATGACAAACAAATCATGACAAAATGTTCGATTTTATTTGTTACGTCTTTTCCATTTGCCATTTTACCCAATTTCCTTCGATGCATGCCGAGTTGCTTGTTCGTAGTCGCAGCGCGGCACGCAGCCATGCTAGCACGGGAACTCGGCCGCCAGACTCGGGCTCTGATTGGTCGCTGCTTTTTGTTAATATCTCGTTAACGAAACCTCGGAGAACATTTTCACAAAGGAAAAAGTTGTTTGCAATTACCCCCCGAGTCACCCCCTTCAAGGAACCGTAGCATTTTTGGAACACCCTGTATACGTTGTATATTTTCGATTTATTTTTTCGTGAAAAATTGTCTTTTCCCCACTAGGCGCAGCCTATATATATATAAAGACAATTTTTCACGAAAAAATAAAATATATATTTATATTTATATATATATATATATTTATATATATTTATATACATTTATATATATTTATATACAGGGTGTCCCACCTAAGACTGGACAGCTTGATATCTCCTAAACTATTGGAGATAAAAATATTTAAAAAATAGGGAATTGCATGGTTCGAGAGGGCCAATTTATTAGCCTGAACGAATTTTTTTTTTCGATTATTATTTTAAAAGATACGATGGTCAAGTTCGGATCTGTAAATGGCACTACGTTTTTTGAACACCTGAGTCGATAGTGCGTTCCAAGACAAATTCAATAAGCATTAATGTATACACTTGATTTCCACTGGTTTTTGAGATATTGCGCTTGCAAATTTAGTGATTTTCACTGAAGAAATCCCACTGAAATAGCAAGGACCGGGGTTGGTCTTGCTGGCACTACGGAGGGGCCACGGAGGGCCTTGCCTGTTGAAACCGATACCTACCTGCCAAAGGTCGGCGCCAGACCCAAAGGCAGGACAATTCTTTTCCGTCAGAAATGCTTCTTAGGTAGGTACATCTGCGGTGTCAAGCGGCTTCTGCGCACCGTTACTTTTATTTCGCACTTGCTTCTACGCTCGGATGGCCGGTTCTTTTGGGAGGGATGCAAGCTCGATTGGTTATGTTAGGAGGTGTGAAAGTTGCTAGACTAAATTTCAACCAAAAGGAGCAGATTGTATTAGAACCAATCGGATTTGCATCCCTCACAAACGGCTGCTCTCTTGAAGAGGCCCTCTTCACAGCAATACCGCCTCCCCAATGCACACCTTCTCTCGCACGGAATACGTCAACGCATGCTTTTGTTTTGATATTGAAGCTCCTGTTTATATGCGAGAGGACCACGCGTCGACAGCGGGCTACACTTTATTAGAAAACACACATGTACTATAATTAAAGTAAATCGTATTCCTCTCGGGCAGGAGTACTGATAACGATCGAACTTGAGCCCAACTTCGCGCAGGCCGATTACACGGAGGATAGTTGAGTCACACACTGCACAAATGATACAGGGTAATTCTGGAGCAACGCCCGTCAAGAAGATGCGGCCTGGTACCCCGTGGCGAGGACAGACCTTCGCAGTGCCTCGCCCGATTTTTATGGCTTTTTCCGGAAAAAGGTACGAATCCTGGGCCGAACGTAGCGAAGTGAGGTCGAGCCCCCGCAGTCCCGGGTGCAATATCCATTGCAGCGTATTAAGAAATTCTTTTCTTCATCGTATCGAAGGGGAAGTGACGCCAATGGATTCCTTATGTTTTTCCGATGAAAATCATACCAAATATCACGCAAATCGGACTACTTTGACACAAGCTATTTGTACTCCCTAGTCCCTATGTAAAAGTTATCCGATTTACACGACATTTGGCATGATTTTCATCGGAAAACCACAAGGAATCCATCGGCGACACTTCCATATCCATACGATAAAGAATCAAGAATTTTTTTATTTCCTAAACAGATCAGATACAGGGTAATTCTGGAGGTACGCCCGTCAAAGAGATGCGGCCTGGTACCCCGTGGCGAGGACAGTCCTTCGCACTGCCTCGCCCGATTTTTATGGCTTTTTCCGGAAAAAGGTACGAATCCTGGGCCGAACGTAACGAATTGGGGTCGAGCCCCCGCAGTCGAGGGTGAAATATCCATTACAGCGTATTAAGAAATTCTTTTCTTCATACTATCGAAGGGGAAGTGACGCCAATGGATTCCTTATGTTTTTCCGATGAAAATCATACCAAATATCACGCAAATCGGACTACTTTGACACAAGCTATTTGTACTCCCTATGTAAAAGTTATCCGATTTACACGACATTTGGCATGATTTTCATCGGAAAACCACAAGGAATCCATCGGCGACACTTCCAGATCCATACGATAAAGAATAAAGAATTTTTTTATTTCCTAAACAGATACAGGGTAATTCTGGTGGTACGCCCGTCACCCCGTGGCGAGGACAACACCTCGCAGTGCCCATCGAATTTTATGGCTTTCGACCCTCGAAGGGGTTGGAATATCATTAAGAAGTGAGAAATGTTCAGGATTTCAAATGTTTGCTTCCTTTCTTCATCGTATCGAAGGGGAAAGTGATGCCAATGGATTTCTGGCGTTCCGTCAATTAAAATCATACCAAATATCATGCAAATCGGACTACTTTGACACAAGCTATTTGTATGCCTTATGTAAAAGTTATCCGATTTACACGACATTTGGCATGATTTTCATCGGAAATCCACAAGGAATCCATCGGCGACACTTCCATATCCATACGAGAAAGAACAAAGAATTATTTTATTTCTTACACAGATACAGGGTAATTCGAAAGCAACGCCCGTCAAGGAGGTGCGGCTGTCTGGTACCCCGTGGCAAGGACAACCCCCCACAGTGCCTCACCCGATTGTATGGCTTTCGACCCTCGAAGGGGTTCGAGTGCCTAATAAGAAGTGAGAAATCTTCAACTCGCGCATTTCTCACCAGATATTTGCGAAAACGACACACATCGATTCCTTATGTTTCGCTGATGAAACTGACACCAAAAACGACGTAATTTGCAATTTGCATTCCTTGGGTAAAAGTAGTCCGATTTACATGACATTTGGTATGATCCCAATCGGTAGAACGCCAGGAATGCTTTGGTGCCAGTTTCATATCGATACGATAAAGAATAAAGAATTTCTTACTACGTTGTAATGGATATTTCACATTTTCACCCCATGACTGTGGGACGCCGACCTCAATTCGCTACGGTCGGCCGAGGGTTGATATCTGTTTCAGAAATAAAATAATTCTTTATTCTTTATCGCATCGATATGAAAGTGGCATCAATGGATTCCTTATGTTTTTCCGATAACGATCATACCAAATTTCATGTAAATCGGACTATTTTTAACCATGTCAAGGCAGCTTGAAATGATATAAATCGAGTTTCCATGGAATTTCCTTCATTATGGCCTGAACTACGTCGTTTTTGGTGTCAGTTTCATCGGCGAAACATAAGGAATCATCAGTTGGCGTCGTTTTTGCAAAGATCTGATGAGAAATGCGGGAGTCGAAGGTTGCTCAGTTCTTAATAGGCACTCGAACCCCTTCGAGGGTCGAAAGCCATAAAATTCGATGGGCACTGCGAGGTGTTGTCCTCGCCACGGGGTGACGGGCGTACCACCAGAATTACCCTGTATCTGTTTAGGAAATAAAAAAATTCTTTATTCTTTATCGTATGGATCTGGAAGTGTCGCCGATGGATTCCTTGTGGTTTTCCGATGAAAATCATGCCAAATGTCGTGTAAATCGGATAACTTTTACATAGGGAGTACAAATAGCTTGTGTCAAAGTAGTCCGATTTGCGTGATATTTGGTATGATTTTCATCGGAAAAACATAAGGAATCCATTGGCGTCACTTCCCCTTCGATAGTATGAAGAAAAGAATTTCTTAATACGCTGTAATGGATATTTCACCCTCGACTGCGGGGGCTCGACCCCAATTCGTTACGTTCGGCCCAGGATTCGTACCTTTTTCCGGAAAAAGCCATAAAAATCGGGCGAGGCAGTGCGAAGGACTGTCCTCGCCACGGGGTACCAGGCCGCATCTCTTTGACGGGCGTACCTCCAGAATTACCCTGTATCTGATCTGTTTAGGAAATAAAAAAATTCTTGATTCTTTATCGTATGGATATGGAAGTGTCGCCGATGGATTCCTTGTGGTTTTCCGATGAAAATCATGCCAAATGTCGTGTAAATCGGATAACTTTTACATAGGGACTAGGGAGTACAAATAGCTTGTGTCAAAGTAGTCCGATTTGCGTGATATTTGGTATGATTTTCATCGGAAAAACATAAGGAATCCATTGGCGTCACTTCCCCTTCGATACGATGAAGAAAAGAATTTCTTAATACGCTGCAATGGATATTGCACCCGGGACTGCGGGGGCTCGACCTCACTTCGCTACGTTCGGCCCAGGATTCGTACCTTTTTCCGGAAAAAGCCATAAAAATCGGGCGAGGCACTGCGAAGGTCTGTCCTCGCCACGGGGTACCAGGCCGCATCTTCTTGACGGGCGTTGCTCCAGAATTACCCTGTATCATTTGTGCAGTGTGTGACTCAACTATCCTCCGTGTAATCGGCCTGCGCGAAGTTGGGCTCAAGTTCGATCGTTATCAGTACTCCTGCCCGAGAGGAATACGATTTACTTTAATTATAGTACATGTGTGTTTTCTAATAAAGTGTAGCCCGCTGTCGACGCGTGGTCCTCTCGCGTATAAACAGGAGCTTCAATATCAAAACAAAAGCATGCGTTGACGTATTCCGTGCGAGAGAAGGTGTGCATTGGGGAGGCGGTATTGCTGTGAAGAGGGCCTCTTCAAGAGAGCAGCCGTTTGTGAGGGATGCAAATCCGATTGGTTCTAATACAATCTGCTCCTTTTGGTTGAAATTTAGTCTAGCAACTTTCACACCTCCTAACATAACCAATCGAGCTTGCATCCCTCCCAAAAGAACCGGCCATCCGAGCGTAGAAGCAAGTGCGAAATAAAAGTAACGGTGCGCAGAAGCCGCTTGACACCGCAGATGTACCTACCTAAGAAGCATTTCTGACGGAAAAGAATTGTCCTGCCTTTGGGTCTGGCGCCGACCTTTGGCAGGTAGGTATCGGTTTCAACAGGCAAGGCCCTCCGTGGCCCCTCCGTAGTGCCAGCAAGACCAACCCCGGTCCTTGCTATTTCAGTGGGATTTCTTCAGTGAAAATCACTAAATTTGCAAGCGCAATATCTCAAAAACCAGTGGAAATCAAGTGTATACATTAATGCTTATTGAATTTGTCTTGGAACGCACTATCGACTCAGGTGTTCAAAAAACGTAGTGCCATTTACAGATCCGAACTTGACCATCGTATCTTTTAAAATAATAATCGAAAAAAAAAATTCGTTCAGGCTAATAAATTGGCCCTCTCGAACCATGCAATTCCCTATTTTTTAAATATTTTTATCTCCAATAGTTTAGGAGATATCAAGCTGTCCAGTCTTAGGTGGGACACCCTGTATATTTCGGCTGTACTTTCGAAAGGGACCGGTGGCCGATCGAGATGAGGTTTGGGGGGAGAGGTGGGGACGGGATGTGAACCCTAAATCTAAAATTGTAGCTTCGGGTATTTATTAATTTCCAAAATATTAATAAAAAATTGTAAATTTTTCATGGAAATTTTTTTTGGACGTTGGTGCAGGCCTCCCTACCCGGGAGCCCTTCCGTCCCCTATTTTTTATTTTTTAAATTTTGTAACCACGGTCTCGTTTTTGGCATCGCCGGACTCGCATCGGTTCGTTACCGTGCTTTGCGCGCTCCCCGGACAGGTCTAGCCCCAACCGGGGGCCGATCGAAATGAAATTTGGTGGGTATTACGAGGGGTGTGGACACACCCCAAATATAAAATGTTAGCTTCGGCAATTAATGCGTTCAAAAGATACAGAGGTAATTGTGCATAAAAGGGTACACCTTACCGATTTTTTTTAATCACTTTACCACGGTCCCCCCTCTTAACAATATTTCTGTTGACTTATACCGACACAACGCATTCCACTTTGCAACTTGTCCCGGGTATTAGTATTGGTTGGGGCTAGATTGGCGCGGGGGGCGCGTAAAGCATGGTAGCGAACCGATGTGAGTTTGGCGATACTAAAAATGAGACTATAGTTACAAAATTTCAAAAGTGGAAAATGGGGGGGCGGATGGGCTCCCGGGTAGGGAGTCCTGCACCAACGTCCAAAAAAATTTAAAAAAAAATTAACAATTTTTTATTAATATTTCGGAAACTTATAAAAACCCGAAGCTACAATTTTAGATTTAGGGTTCACACCCCCTCCCCACCCCTCCCCCCAAACCTCATCTCGATCGGCCACCGGTCCCTTTCGGATGTATATCCTATATTTCTTTAATATTCGGTCACTGAGCGGTCGCTCAGTCTTTGCTGCGGCTAGGGTATCGGCGGGGGTACCTATTTGGTGACCATCTTTTGAAACCATTGTCTATATAAAGCGGCATACCTGGCTGCAGATATCATTTCAGTTTGAAACATCGTGTCGAACAGAAGTGTTTCGTCTCATTCAATTTCCCTGCGCAGTGCATAAAAAATGGAGTGGACTCGCGAAGAAATGAATAGTCTAATGGCAGAATACGAAAAATATGATTGTCTGTGGAACGTTGGTATAGCAACTTACAAGAAGAGGGATCTGAAACAGGACGCGTGGCGTGCAATCGGTAGCGCATTAAATGTAACTGCCTCAGAAGCAGAATTGAAAATGCAATCCCTGCTCGCTGCTTACCGCAGAGAGAAGCGGAAAGTTGGGGAATCAAAAAAATCCGGAAGTGGAACGGATGCCATCTACGTACCGAAATGGTTTGGGTATGACCGTCTGAAATTCATGCACCACATCAATAGGCCAAGAAAAACGAGAGAGTCACTAATTCCTACAGAGGTAAGCATTTGAAATTTTTATGGCAAATAATAATATTTCTTTCAAATATTTGGACGCAACATATGAAATTGATGTATATCAAATTTTTACAGGAAAGATCTGCCAATGAAAGCATTTGCGAAAATAATCCCGGAACAAGTGGGGAGGGGAGTCACGGGCAACCTGCTGGTGATGAAAATCATGTCATTGGCGATGTGGTATCCGAAAGCAGACGGGAAGAGCCACCACCAAAAAAACTAAAGCCTGCTGATAAAGCAGACCTAGCTTTTGAAACCCTGGAAGCTGTGGTGCGCGAAAGAAGGGATAAATGTAAAGATGCTTCCGCAACGTATGGAGAACTGATCGCGCACAAATTGCGGCAATTGCCCAGCGATTATCATCGTACCCTGGCACAACGCCAGATGGATGACATTATGTATAACATGTTAATTGTTATTCAGCGAGACGAAGTAGGAGCTGCTGCTTCTTCGCAGTTCTCATTCGCGTCTCACAGCAGCTCAGATTAAGACATGTGTATTGTACTTAGTTAGTAATATAGTTATTAATATAGTTATTAGTAGCGTAGACTAATTTCGTGGTATAAGTGACGTGAGTATAGATGGACGAATGCGTGTTCGAGATTGCGGAATGAGTGTTGATTGGGATAAGTCATGAGTGTGTGAAGCTAGCGTGGATGATAATGGAAGCGTGCGAGACAGTATGAATTTGGTGATCGAGTGAATGACAAGCGAGAATGTTTAATTTACCTAAAACGTAAAATCAAGTTGTAAATATGTATATGTACATGTGTGTGTATTATATTGTATGTTTGTATATTTTATATCTTTGTATAATGCACATGTTTGTAAATATATGTATGTATATGCATATCTATACAGTATACAGTTATCAATGCACATATAACTCGTTAATACCATCTCCTTCTTTCCTAGTAATATCCCACATCTTTAAACACGAACCACCACCTAACGAAAATTTTATCTTCTTTTTCAAGAAAATCTGTTATTGGCTAGTAT
Organism: Andrena haemorrhoa; assembly: GCA_910592295.1. Classification (NCBI taxonomy): domain Eukaryota; kingdom Metazoa; phylum Arthropoda; class Insecta; order Hymenoptera; family Andrenidae; genus Andrena; species Andrena haemorrhoa. Next base: position 25,033,601 of record OU342942.1, read on the forward strand.
AAAAAAATATTGATATTATAAAATTGATATTATCAGCGGAACTCAAATTTGTCCGAATTGCGTCGTGTTTGGTTTAATTTTCATTAGAAAAATCTCATACATACGTTGGAAATATTCACATTATATTAAAACAAAAAATATAAAAATTGTATTCGTATTTGTCACGCATATTATTTCTGTGGAGTACCTGCCGGCGGATGGTCGTAGAAGGTCGCCTGTTTATGAGCAGTACCACAATGGAAAGGGATGCACGGATCGCCAGGTATCGTCAGAAATGTTCGTTCCTTGCGTTCCTACCGACGCGAACAGTCTCGAAAACGTTCGTACGCGGTGTTCTGTTCGTGTTCGCCGCGGTGTGGACACGACGAAAACAGACGAAAACGTTCGCGAACAGTGTTTTTGTTCGTGTTCGCCTTGGTGGAGACCCGGGGTAAGAAATTATCCTTTCAAAACCTTTAGTTGCCAATTTAATTAATTTTTTTTGCATCGTATAAAATCCCTTTTAAAATGATGCCAAAAATGACATATTTACCATTTTTTTGCAAGTATGATGCCACTTCAAGGAAAATCAGGGAATGATTCAAGTGTCCACGTTTTTTTCGAGTTAAGACTACCAGTAAACACTGTGCAAATAGCCGGACCAATTATATATTTTTTTCCGTATGTCCTCGATGGTCTAACATGCGATAGGTATGGTCTGAAAAATTGAAGGATCGCCTGTTTTACGTTATGTTTCTCTGTAAAACCCTTCCTTTTGTTCTCGCGGCTTTTGAACGATTATTGCACGTTTTTTTTTGTTAGTTCAACGTCATTTTAGTAAAAAGAAAAGATGTTTATCCAATCTCTTTGCAATGACAAAAACTGTACTTCAATAATTGGCATTAGCACCACCGAAAGCGCGCCACGAGTTAAAATTTTTGAAATCCTGTCTTTTTACTAAAATGACGTTGAACTAACAAAAAAAAACGTGCAACAATCGTTCAAAAGCCGCGAAAACAAAAGAAAGGGTTTTACAGAGAAACATAACGTAAAACAGGCGATTCTTCAATTTTTCAGACCATATCGCATGTTTGAGCATCGAGGACATACGGAAAAAAATATGTAATTGGTCCGGCCTTTTGCACAGTGTTCACTGGTAGTCTTAACTCGCAAAAAATGTGAACACTTGAATGATTCCCTGATTTTCCTTGAAGTGGCATCATGCTTACCAAAAAAATGGTAAATATTTCATTTTTGGGATCATTTTAAAATGGATTTTATACGATGCAAAAAAATTAACTAAATTGGCAACTAAAGGTTTTGAAAGGATAATTTCTTAGCTTTCGAAAACACTCATGAAAAATTTTCTACGATCATGCGTTCGCAAGTTATAGGCGTTCAAAGTGAAAAGTTTCTTCTTTGCTTTGATGGCGAATAACTCGGTCAATAAAAATTATACAACAAAACCCAAAAAACGAAATTAAAGAGAAATGTTTGCTCTATAAGAGACATCCCTTGGAATTGTCTGAAAAAAATTTGTTTGGTCCGTGCATACGTCCAAACACTCCAAACTAAGCAAAAATTTCTGAAACTTCGTTTCCTGCGCTCCATCTTGATAAAGCAGTATCATAATGGACGAAGAAAAAAATGAGACATTGTTTCAAAAACTAGAGACTTCAAGCGTTAAAATGCGTTTTCTAAATATTTTTTGGGACCATTTTTCGTGGAGATACAGCCTTTTGAAAATAACAAAAATTTTCGGGATATTGTAGTGTTCCTTTAATTTTTTCCAGGAGTGTACATCAAATACTAAACTTGGACACCGTGCAAAATAATAACAATAAACACATTAGAATTTTCAAGGTTACTTTTTATTTTAAATACGAAATTGCAGATTACGTAGATTAGTTTCGGACCAAAATTGTAACGTTCGCGCGCGTCCATCCGACTGAAACCGTATGCCAGCTCTAAACAATGACTTAAAATAATTGACGGGCTATTGCGGTAAGTGCGGGGGAGAGGGGCGATGTATTACGAACGATCGGAATGCTCATTTCTATCGCGAAGAAAGAAATATGGACTAAATTCTTATTTTGATTCGATTCACCCTGGTCTATCCTACTTCTGGTAGATATTCTTGCATTCACAGAATTATTAGTGTTGCGGCCGAAAACCAATGCGCCGCGCCGCGCGATTCGAACGCGTGCCCGCTGACTCATCACAACAGCTGATGAGTCAGCCGCGGGTCGATGACGCGGTGTTTGAATTTTGACACGAACGATCGTCGCGGAGCACCGGCCCGGCGACCGTTAGTTGCGAGCACAGCACCGTCGTGGCAACCACGCCGTTTAAAAGCTGTCATATCGTTTGTTTGCGCCCATAGCGCCGCTGCCCAGTCAGCCTTCTCGTTTACCATCGCAAGTGTTTTCACGCTGCGCCCACGCGCTCTCTGTATATAGTTCTGTATGTTGTGTACCCGCGAGTGACGTCCAGTGGTCAAATTGTTCCACTGAAATAAACGTGTCAGTCCCAAACGGGTCGTGTTCAAGTGTTTTGGTTTCCTTCCCACCGAGTCTCCCCGCACCGGCATTTTCCCGCTCCTGGCGGAATCAATTAGACAGTAAAATTGTGGCAGTCCAATAAATTGTTACACTATCAAGATTCTCTAAAATTCTGCTCTGTTTTGTAATTATTGATCACACGACGCAGCAATTACAGTATGTCTTCCTACATACGTTTAGGTGCTAATTCAGTGCATTACGGATAAATTTTAGTGCTTACTTTGCGAGATATAGCGAGTGGCGATATTAGGAATATGGGCAATATTAGGTACGGTCACCCTAATTATCGTCATTATACCCATTATAAGCGGCAGCAAATAAAATTTTCATAAAAAATAGAAAATTTCACAGAAATTGTATACTTTGGTCCCAATACGCAACCTAAAGATAAAGTCTGAGAAAAAAATCCTTTCAAACCCAGATTATGGACCACCTTGGGCAACTTTTGACACCTACATGAATTTTATATGTGAAAAAAAATACTTTTTCACTCCACCCTAATGTACTGTGAGCGAGAGAATCACCCTGTATGTTCATACAATCATACTATTTGCCATAGAATAATACATTCATTATTTCATTTTCAGATGCAGCGGGCAATAAAAGATGTGTGCGACGAAAACTCCGGGAAGGAACCGGTGAGGAAGGAGGAGGAAGGAGGGAGTGCGAGGGAGGAAGGAGGGAGAATAAGGGAGCCGGAAGCGAGCGCGCCTAACATAGGAGACTGGTGGAGAGAATTTAATAGGGTATTTATATGCAATATTAAATACTATATTCTTTTGCTCGTAATAATGTACCTCTGTTGGAGACGAGTTGAACAATGTGTTATACGATAATATTTGATTTTATGGGAGATCTACGGTTTATCAATATTTCACAAGTTTCAATAAAACGAAATATCATCGTATATTGTATCAATTTGTCTCACAAAGAGCTGCAATGTTATGAATAAAATAATACACCATTGCATTTAATGAAACTGACTTAACCGTATGTTATTCCGTTTATGTCCGAATATTTTTGGGATCCATTATATGTATAGGTAGAAATAGAAAATTTAATTTTTATGTTATTGTTTCAGATGAAAAGAGAGATGAGGAGGTGGCACTATGAGCCCCAAAAACAGGATGGGCGCCGGAGTGGACGCCACGGCAGTGGCCGGGGAGGAAGGCGCGGTAGGGCCCAAGGAGGATGGGGCGGTACCGACCGGGGAGGATGGGGCGGTAGCGACCGGGGAGGATGCGGCGGTGGGCAGGGAGGTGGAGGAATTAAGAATTTTTATATTAACTTTTAAATATAATTAAAAAAAATTGTATTGATTAATGTCATGAGTTTTATTTCTATGCGGCTAAAAGTGCTCCATTTCGGTTGAAATGGACAATGTCGTAAATACTGTTCATTTCACGCCAAACGGATCACTTTGCGCACTCCATGTCTAAGATTTTGTTCAAAATGAAACACGTTACAGTGCATGTGAAAATAAGAGGCGTTCAAGTTGTCAAAGTTTGCCGCATTGAAAATTGTTTTAAAAAGGTAGACCCTCAAAGTACACAATTTTCATCAATTTTTTGGAAAACTACCTTTCGAATTTGGCAAAAAAATTATTTAAACACATCTTATTTTTCACATGGACTCTAACATATTTCTTTTTGAATCTCATCTATTTTGTTACTTAATTTATCAATAGCAGTACGCTGCTCTTCCTGTGGTACAAAACGGTGTTTAAATCTAGGATCTAAGAGCATGACAATTATTAAAATTTCACATCTTATAATGTGATTCAACCGTTTCTGCAAATAAAATACTTATTTCATTTAATAAAGTCTTTATCGACTTCGATACTAAGCCAGTAGCGAAATAAACAATTAATATAATTTACCTTCAACGTATCGTGGATGTTGCTACAACATTGCAGTGATTATTACACTTGCCGTACTCTCTGGTTGAAGTACATTGAGTAACGCAGTGTAGGTACATGGGATAGTAGATACTGTGATAATGTGGGATACAGATCTCCACTCGTTAACTGTGTTACTTATTTCATGGATGCTAGAACTGTTGTTACACCTTCGAAAAATATCCATCCTTCAGGATTTAAATTTTCCGACATACTTTGGTTCGATAGTGCAATATGAATGGGAGTCTGTAGTAAAGAAAATCTACAAAACATGAAATACGTGAAATCCCACCGGGTACCTACTTCTTGTACTAATTGCAGAGGAATTGTGTCGAAATCTCTAGATTTTTGAAATTGTTGTGTGTTGTTTGTAAATGTTGCAACTTTAGCATATACTATATACTAATGATTGATGAAAAAATTATTACCTGAGAGTTGAACGTACAGCAATTATTATGTATCTTAAATGTTAATTTAAAATAATAAAATAATCGCTTTCACGTATATTATTGTTACTATGAAACGTCCAAGAAATATTCCTTTCTGTATGCTTATAGTTGTTAGTACATTTTTTATTCTAAATCTGCCCCTATCACGAAAAACATAATACCCTATATATTCCTATGCATAAAGCGCTAAATAAGTATGAAATATATTTTATTATCATTTGAAAATACGGTACAACGCGGTACAAACCTAGTACAAACTGGTACAACAGCGAGATTTTAATTTTTCACAAATTTTTTTTCTCAGTAGTACGACTCGACACTTTGGTTATTTGGATTTTTCTCGGAAAGCAAAAGAGTTAAACAATTTCTTCGAACGGTACAATGATCGGTACAACTAGTACAATGCAGTACAATCGCGAAAAATCAAGTTTTCCAAAAATGGGGGGCCAGCGTAAATTGTTTTTTTCCTATTTTCGAGGAAACTATTTCGAATTTTTGAAAACTCTCAACGGTACAGCGCGGTACAACCCCAGTACAAACTAGTACAACAGAGGGATTTCAATTTTTCACAAATTTTTTTTCTCTGTAGTACGACTCGACACTTTGGTTATTTGGATTTTTCTTGGAAACTAAATGAGTTAAACAATTTCTTGGAACGGTACAACGAGGTACAAACCTGGTACAAACTGGTACAGTAGAGAGATTTTAACATTTCACAAATTTCTTTTTCTCAGTAGTACGACTCGACACTTTGGTTATTTGGATTTTTCTCGGAAACCAAAAGAGTTAAACGATTTCTTCGAACGGTACAATGATCGGTACAACTAGTACAATGCAGTACAATCGCAAAAAATTAAGTTTTCTAAAAATGGGGGGCCAGCCACAATTTTTCTTTTCTCATTTTCTCGAAAACGGTTTCGAATTTTTGAAATCTCTCAACGGTACAATGTTCGGTACAACTAGTATAATGCAGTACAATCGCGAAAAATTAAGTTTTCCAAAAATGGGGGGCTAGCCTAATATTTGTTTTTTTCTCATTTTCTCGAAAGCGGTTTCGAATTTTTGACAACTCTCAACGGTACAACGCGGTACAAATCTAGTACAAACTGGTACAACAAAGACATTTTATGTTTTCGAAAAAAGGGGGGCTAACTTCACACAGATAGCTGCGTCACTGTGTGCGTTAGCGATCTCAAGCGGTGGGTTAAAATTGACTTAGGCATAGGATACGGAGGGTTAATTGAGATTTGAAAAATGTTTAAATTTTTGTATATATAATAATAATAATAATAATTTTGTTCAAAGTTATAATGATAGCAATAAGAAGGGTTTACAAAAGCTTGTTGCTGGAGAACATGATTCTGGCTGTCGTAGTCATCGGAAACAAACAGCGCAAAAATGTTCTTAATCTATATGAGTGTGGTTATCGTAATTATTTGCAAAAATCCAAATTTACAACACAGAAAAGTAACAAATGCTTTTTCAAAAAATAAATGTTTAAACTTTAAATAGATTTTAAATAGATTAAACTTTATTAACCAAAATCATGAAGTTTTTTATTTTCATCTGCAACCTAAGTAGTAAATTATGTCTGTACCTACCTATCGCAAACTATTTGCGTAAAATCTAAACATTCGGATATTTAGTTAAAAAATTAAATATGAATATCTTAATACACGTGAAACCGTATATTTCGATACACGTGTACCCGTGAATTTTAGTACACGGGTACACGGATACTACGATTTTCAATACCCGTGTACCGGTGTTTTAAGAAGTACACGGATTAGAACACGGATATTTTTACTAACCGTGTACACGTATACACGTGTATCTTCAATACACGTTCTACTCCGGGATCTCTACCTGCAACCGGCCACGTCACGCGCTTGGGACCGAAGCTCCCGCTAAAGTCGTACCCCCCGTTTCCGGAAACTACGCCAAGGGCGCAAGAAATAGGGGGCGCGATTGGCGTTCAGTAAATTACATGATTGGTTAATATTCGTTAGTTCAGTTAACTAATCACCGCACATTTTCAACCGCGGCCGTCTTCTCGGAAGATCGGAAGACTGTCGAGCGTCAGTTCTGCATCAACTACCAATCGTGACGACACCAAGTGCTTCGTGACATTGAAAAGAGTGTAGAGATCGATTATAATAATTAATTATAACATAAAATGGCATCATCACTTTCTGCTAGGCACAGAAAATGTATAGAGGAATTTTTAATAATATATAGAAGTGAACCATGCCTATGGAAAACCAATACTGAACAATATCGCGATCGTGATCTGAGAAGTGCTGCATATTTCAAATTAATCGCTAAATTAAAAGTAATTGAGCTATCCACCACCAGCAAAAGTGTAGTTGCAAGAATTAACAATATGCGCAGCGCCTATCGGAAGGAGCTGACAAAATAAGGGCCTCTACGAGGACAGGAGCGAGTGCGGACGATGTGTATGTACCTACATTATGGTACTTCACCGACCTAAATTTTTTAAATGACCAGGAAACTCCATGAAACTCTCGGCCGAATATTGAAAGCGACGGCGACGAAATCGGGATCGAGGTGAGTTCAATAAAAGAATTTTTTTATGCATATTATATTTGAAGAATGTGCACATTGTACACAAAATAAACAAGTGTAAATTTTAGATACAGTTGGGTATAGCCATTCCACGTGAGATCATACAGTTTTCGGAGTAACATTTCGGATGTTGGTGAAATTTTGATATGTTGTAGTCTTTAGGGATATATAACCATATCTCGAAGGATTTTCCAAAATTTTAAAAATTGTTGATCTTACAGCTTTTTGAAGTATAGACTTGACCTTTTTTATTCAATTATCTATATATCAAATATTTTGAATCTATTTTGTTCATTCCACACCTAGTGTAGCCTTGAAGGCCATGTATGCTACATAGTTGAATTCTGTCTTGATAATCGCTTTCATATCATGTGAAAAAATATATAGCATTTTATTAAAGAAAAAATGAAACTCACCGTCGCTTTACGCAAAATAATCGAAATACACAAAATTGACATTACGTATTATGTTGGGTATAAAAAAGAGTACAAGTTCTCTGTTTTCATTTTTTCTCCAAATATATAACATTTGCAAGAACATTGTATAAAAATGGCAGGTATAGCCGCCTAGCCACTGTTTGTACTGCACGGCTCAGCCAGGCGAGCCGGTGTGCTTTGACGCAGCGTCACATTGAATTCATTTTCATTTTGCCAATTTTAAAGTGTCCGTAGTTTTGAAAACGTGTCCATTTTTATTAAGTACTCTCATGTCTCCACTGTAAGCTCCAAAAAGCTCATTTCTATCACTTTATTAGTTGAAGAGTTATAATTTATTAGAAAAAGGTCACGTCTATATTTCAAAGAGATGTAAGATCCACAATTGTAAAAATTTTGGAAAATCCTTCGAGATACGATTCTATATATCACTAAAGACTACAACATATTCAAGTTTCACCAACATCCGAAATGTTACTCCGAAAAGTGTCCGATTTCGCGTGGAATGAAACAGCAAATGATTACAGTAAGCGCATTAAATTTTAGTAATGAAGTTATTTTGCCATGGAACTGCACCTTCATTTACAAAATAATTAATAAAATCTTCTCTAACTTTTTTAGCATCATTAGCCACATTTCCCGAGTTTCTTTGATTCAAATTTTCCATATTAGAATTGCTTGTATGAAATCCCGACACAGTAGTCCCATCTTCTGTATTTTCTCGATCAAAACAATCTGGAGGCGAGTAAGAATTCGCCACCGTTTTCATTAAAAAATTGTGTAATGCACAACTTGCCATTACAACAGACTTAATTTTTTCTGCTGCTATATGAATTTGTGTGTGAAAAATTCTGAATCGTGATGCCATGATGCCAAACGCGTTTTCAACAATACGTCTCGCTCGCGATACGCGGTAATTATAAATTTTTCTTTCTTGGCAACTTTGATCTGCTTGTCTAAACGGTTTTATCATATCCACTCTCAATGGAACGGCATCATCGGCTACAAAAACGTAGGGCAAACTCCTAGAAGTGTTTCTGATATTCTCTTCAATTGGGATCCTTAAGAGCTTGTCCTGAAGTTTTTCATAGAATTTGGTGTTTTGAAGAACACCTCCATCCGAAATTCAGCCGTTTGTACCAAAATCGCACATGCGGAATTGATATTTTGCATCCACTATTGCTAATAGAACCATACTGTGTCGACTTTTGTAGTTGTAAAATTCTGTCCCGCTTCCATTTGGAGGAATAATTTCGATATGTTTTCCGTCAATCGCTCCAAGACAATGTGGAAAATTCCAACTTTCTTCAAAAACTTTCGTTATATTCTTCCATTCTTCTGTTGTTCGTGGAAACTAAAAACAGAAAATATTATTGTTTCAGGAACACGCACTGGAAAATACAGGGCAAACAACATCTGCTGAACACAATCCAGATGATTGTACCGCGGATGTCGAATCATGTGACATAGAAAGGGATGAAAATTCAGTAGATCCACCTCCAATCCCCTCTGCATCGACAAACCAAACTAACCGGCCAAGACAATCAAAGAAGAGTACACGATCTGAAGAAGCTGCGTTACAGCGTGATGTACTTTTATCTGTACAGCAACATTTTAAACGTCCAACAACGTAGGAGGATCGTTTTGACGTTTACGGGAAAAACGTTGCCATGAAATTGCGGGACATACCCAGAGAGCAGTGGCTGCTGGCCGAACGTATCATTAATGATGCACTCTTTGTGGCCGAAATGGGGAAGTTAGACATGGCGCACACGTTAATTTCCCAACAGTTAATTATTCGTAGTGTTGCGCCCTGCGTGATGGCTCGCAAGGCTGGTAGGGGATCTGGCGTAATCGTGGTTTCGGGAGTGTTTAAAGGATAGGAATCCACCGGGTGAACTGCACCAAGTTTGTTTAAACTCAAAGACCAAGTCTTTATTCAAAAACACTAAACTAGACTGAGGAGTACAAGTAGGTTTTAGCCGTGTTACCCAGTCGAGGGTCGGATCTCCAGTCTGCCGATTTGCGGCGGCAAATCGGTTTTTGTTTCGCTATTGGGCGTGGCTCCCCCGCTTCGCGGCGCCGTATGTGGTCACCTTGAAGCGCTCGCAATTCTGCTGATTTTGTAGATTCGCGCTTTGCCTCGCAACTGATTTGGCTTAGGAACGTCTCGAACGTTCTAAGGTAATATAATATGTATAACGTGTATAATACGTGTGCTTGGGCGTTGCCTGGGCACAACAGTAGCAATATTCATAACAATATTCGTACTATATATGCTTTCGGCGCACTGATTCGGTCAGTTTTAACTACTAAAAACTAGCTATTTTGCAATAATTAATTATAAAATCTTTCAACGTTTCGATCTTAGTTTAGATCATCTTCAGGAAAGTTTAGAAAGAATATAAGATACTGCTTTTGCTATTACATTGAGTCACCGTGCCATTGCATTACGTGTGACTCCCGAGTCGGTTGGAATAAGACTAACGTATATCGCGAACAAAACATCTGCCTATAGAAGGTGAGAACAAGGTAAATACCGTTGACATGCAAAAACATATTTAAACTCCCTGAAATTCAAAGTTATAGGATGAACCGTTTGTAGTAATAAGGCATTCTTTGATAACTAGCAAAATAACAGTTACATACTAATTAAATAATATGTAGAAAACTTTTTATTTTCGATCATGTGAAATTCTATGGAGAAAAACCATCATAGGACATTACTTCTTTAGTAATGTTGCGTAATATTCTTGTATTTTAGGTGTTTCGTACCTAAGATTTACGCTAGGTTGTTTAATCGTATGAATTGTCTCCAAAAGAATTCTCTGGTTTAGATTAGTTTCTTTATCAACTATCTTAACATTGTCATAGTCAAATCTATGATCGAACTCTAACGAATGCCTGGTTAAGGCCGTATGTTGTGAGGGAGATAAAAAGATATTTCTTTTATGTTCATATACTCTTCTTTCTAGAAGTCTAGATGTCTGCCTGATTACAACCTAAGCAAGGAATTGAATACACGATGTTAGAGTGTTTTAAAAGAGGTATTTTATCTTTAATTAAAGGGAATAATTGTTTCGTGTAAAATGGTAATTTAAAAATAGTGTGAATACCAGCTTTTCTAAAGATTCTTTTAATGTCATTTGAGATACTATTGCAAAACGGTAATACCACGGTGTTCCTCCAGCTAATTGGTCCTACTTCATTTTTCCTTAATTCTTTTCGTCTTTCTGTTAATACTGGGTGATAAATTTCAAACGTACGTTCTTTAATAATAGAAGAAACCATTTCTGTAGGATAACCATTGCGCTTCAAGGTGTTTTTTAAAAGAAGCAGATTTTCTGGTCGGTATTCCGGATTAGAAAGTAAAATCGCACGGTCAATTAGTCCTTTAATTAACCCTACTTTGTGTTGCATAGGATGCGCAGAAAAAAAGTTAATGTATCTGCCCGACCAACTCGGTTTATGATACCAATTTGTAATAAATTTGTTATTAGATCTGATTACTATTGTGTCAAGAAAGCTAAGACTTGAATCCTTTTCAATTTCATGTGTGAATTGAAGTCTATCATGAAAACTATTAAATACATCAAGTAATGTTTGCAAATCCTCAAGTCTAAGACAAGTAATGATATCGTCTACATATCTTTTGTAAAAAATAAGTTTAAAAGGTACCTTCGAGAGGGAAATCGTCTCCAATCTTTCCATTACTATATTTGCAATTACCGGGGAGATTGGAGATCCCATAGTCGTTCCAAACACTTGTTTGTAGAGCACTCCATTAAACAAAAAAATGTTTGACTCCAATACGAACTTAACTGCTCGGAGAAACTCATCTCTATCGATTTTGGTGTATTCCTTTATTTCATTCCAACGATGGTGTAGTACCTGTATGGCTAAATCGACAGGAATGTTGGTAAAAAGGGATACGACGTCAAGAGATACCAATCGTAACGATTCGTCATTGACATGAACATTCCTGATTTCTTTACAGAATTGCCAACTGTCCACTGTGTGGAACGAAGATTTTCCCACTATCTTGGAAAGAATATTGGCTAAAAAACTCGATAATTTATATGTAGGACCACCGATCGAAGAAACGATAATTCTCCAAGACAAGATAATAATAACGACAATTGGCTTAAAAATTTATCTGAGGTCGAAATTCCAAAAAATGTCAAAAAAGTTTTATTATTGGGACCCAAACATGCTCTCTGTGTACAGAAGAATTTCATCACTTCCCCAAAATTTATAGCATCAATTGAGTCAGGTTTATCAAAAATCGATAATGACGACATCCAAACGTCAACTATACTGTATTCCACATTAGAGCATCCAGGTTTCGCGCAGGCATGACCCTCGCGATCGTTGCTACGCCCGACTCCCCACTTAACCGCCTATGTTTTTCTCCGTCGCACGGCCCTCTACTCTCTCTGTTAACTTTTCGTGCGGGACGTTGTTTACGTTGACAACGGTCAGGTCCCGCGTTTGGGATGTATCAGTTATTCCTTGCAAACCAATCGCGTGCGGTTCAAACAGTGGGTAGTAGTGGGAGCTGCGCAGATCGGTCGCAAATCGGTAGGGGCGTCGGGATGCTCTTACATGGAATACAGTATAGAATTAGAATAGTTAATAAAATTTTAAATTACACCACTAATATGACAAAACCCAACAGTATGTTCGTGTCTAAAGCCGAGATTGCTGAAACTAGGCAATTTTTCAAAAGTAATAATAATTTATTAGTTTTAAAGTCTGATAAAGGTAACACTACAGTATTAGTAGATAAAGAGTTTTATATTTCTGAAGTGATCAAATTGTTGAGTGACAGGACCACATACATTGTTAGTAGACACGAATATACTTGTACCTTTGAGAGAGAGGCAAATTCCATTATTTCTAACATGTATAAAAAGAAACAAAGTAGTGAACAATTATGCAAAGTTCTTAAGACCTACAATGCCGTTGTACCGAGAGCATACGCACTTCCTAAAACACACAAAGAGAGCTTGTCTTGGAGAATTATCGTTTCTTCGATCGGTGGTCCTATATATAAATTATCGAGTTTTTTAGCCAATATTCTTTCCAAGATAGTGGGAAAATCTTCGTTCCACACAGTGGACAGTTGGCAATTCTGTAAAGAAATCAGGAATGTTCATGTCAATGACGAATCGTTACGATTGGTATCTCTTGACGTCGTATCCCTTTTTACCAACATTCCTGTCGATTTAGCCATACAGGTACTACACCATCGTTGGAATGAAATAAAGGAATACACCAAAATCGATAGAGATGAGTTTCTCCGAGCAGTTAAGTTCGTATTGGAGTCAAACATTTTTTTGTTTAATGGAGTGCTCTACAAACAAGTGTTTGGAACGGCTATGGGATCTCCAATCTCCCCGGTAATTGCAAATATAGTAATGGAAAGATTGGAGACGATTTCCCTCTCGAAGGTGCCTTTTAATCTTATTTTTTACAAAAGATATGTAGACGATATCATTACTTGTCTTAGACTTGAGGATTTGCAAACATTACTTGATGTATTTAATAGTTTTCATGATAGACTTCAATTCACACATGAAATTGAAAAGGATTCAAGTCTTAGCTTTCTTGACACAATAGTAATCAGATCTAATAACAAATTTATTGCAAATTGGTATCATAAACCGAGTTGGTCGGGCAGATACATTAACTTTTTTTCTGCGCATCCTATGCAACACAAAGTAGGGTTAATTAAAGGACTAATTGACCGTGCGATTTTACTTTCTAATCCGGAATACCGACCAGAAAATCTGCTTCTTTTAAAAAACACCTTGAAGCGCAATGGTTATCCTACAGAAATGGTTTCTTCTATTATTAAAGAACGTACGTTTGAAATTTATCACCCAGTATTAACAGAAAGACGAAAAGAATTAAGGAAAACTGAAGTAGGACCAATTAACTGGAGGAACACCGTGGTATTACCGTTTTGCAATAGTATCTCAAATGACATTAAAAGAATCTTTAGAAAAGCTGGTATTCACACTATTTTTAAATTACCATTTTACACGAAACAATTATTCCCTTTAATTAAAGATAAAATACCTCTTTTAAAACACTCTAACATCGTGTATTCAATTCCTTGCTTAGGTTGTAATCAGGCAGACATCTAGACTTCTAGAAAGAAGAGTATATGAACATAAAAGAAATATCTTTTTATCTCCCTCACAACATACGGCCTTAACCAGGCATTCGTTAGAGTTCGATCATAGATTTGACTATGACAATGTTAAGATAGTTGATAAAGAAACTAATCTAAACCAGAGAATTCTTTTGGAGACAATTCATACGATTAAACAACCTAGCGTAAATCTTAGGTACGAAACACCTAAAATACAAGAATATTACGCAACATTACTAAAGAAGTAATGTCCTATGATGGTTTTTCTCCATAGAATTTCACATGATCGAAAATAAAAAGTTTTCTACATATTATTTAATTAGTATGTAACTGTTATTTTGCTAGTTATCAAAGAATGCCTTATTACTACAAACGGTTCATCCTATAACTTTGAATTTCAGGGAGTTTAAATATGTTTTTGCATGTCAACGGTATTTACCTTGTTCTCACCTTCTATAGGCAGATGTTTTGTTCGCGATATACGTTAGTCTTATTCCAACCGACTCGGGAGTCACACGTAATGCAATGGCACGGTGACTCAATGTAATAGCAAAAGCAGTATCTTATATTCTTTCTAAACTTTCCTGAAGATGATCTAAACTAAGATCGAAACGTTGAAAGATTTTATAATTAATTATTGCAAAATAGCTAGTTTTTAGTAGTTAAAACTGACCGAATCAGTGCGCCGAAAGCATATATATTAATTAATACGGTCGAAATTGATAAATAACTTTTAATATTCGTACTCCTACTCCTACACCGATGCCTCACCACTATCAGCAACCAACATATCCTTATGCCACAATTCCTAGCCCAACTACACATATTCCTAATCCCAGTCCAATGTATCATTATCAATATCACGAACCACCATCTCCTTATCATTCACCAACTCCCAGCGCCACGACACCTCACTTTCCCATTCCGGAAAACTCGTCACAGCCATTTTCATCAAATTTTAATAATATTAATAATAATAATAATAATAATAATAATAATAATTTAAATAATAATAATAATTATTATTATTATATAATAATAATTATTAATATTATTAAAATTTGATGATAATAATAATAATAATAATAAATATTATTATTTAAATTATTATTATTATTATTACTATTATTATTATTATTACTATTATTAGTATTATTAATATTATTATAATAATAATAATTATTATTATTATTATTATTACTATTATTAGTATTATTAATATTATTAAAATTTGATGAAAATGGCTGTGTAATAATAATAATAATAACCTATAATAATAATAATAATAATTATTATTATTATAGGTAATATTTTTATTTTTAATTTTTATAATTATATAAATTAGGGTAAATGTTTGTATAACGATCCCTCGGGGTAAAATGACTCATGGCTGTTCTACGGTTATTAGTGGTACTATTTAGTAATATCGATGTTTCAAAGTTCAGTCCGTACGTCGTCAAGTGTCGCACGAATTGCCATGTAAATATCCGCGCCATATGTGTTATAAACAAGAAAAAATAGAAATTACTGTCTTTTATCTTAGATAAGGTCTTTTTCAATATTGCGTAACATTTGTCATGAATTTAAATATTTATTAGGAAGGAGTAAGAAATTACTAAAACAATAACAGCAGTAGCAACAACAACAACAACGACAATAATAATATTAATAGTATAATAATATGATTAGTAATCATTGATTAGAATATATCTTTGTCTACTTTTTTAAGTATATATCAAAACAATCTTCGGTATTTGAGTAAGTTTCTGAGACAGTGGAAGACGTTGAAGGTGACATAGTTGATAATGTGGGTGAAGGGTTAACAGGTGCATGTGTTTGGGTCCATATGCCAGGAGCAGATAAAATATGAGAGGTTGGACCAAATGTTGGTCCAGGGTTGGCTGTCTGTGAAGGTGTTGGAAAAATAGGCGAATATCTAGGATAATTTGAATGCGGATTTGTATTACTACACGATGCGGCGTTTCGTGGTCTCATTCTTGTAAAAATGTGTAATACTTCACAACGAAACTCCAATTTTTGATCTTCATTAAATCCACTCAACGATGGAAGTAGGCTCTCAAAAAATGATCTGTCCGCATTAAACTCTGGTCGATCAGTTCCAGATTGAGATGGTATTGGAGTTTTCATGAAATTAATTAATGTCGACTCGATTTCACACTTCCGCTTTCGGGTTTTTTGTACATATCGTGGAGGTGGACTGGGATTTGGTCTTTCTATATTCTCATTGGCAGTTCTTTCCTGGGACTGCTCTTCATCCTGACCTTCTAAACTGGACTGTGTGTCTGTAGTGGCACCAGCTTGTTGTAGGAATGATAACTGACGAGCATAAATATATTGTCTGCCTGTGTCAGTCGCTTGTCCAGACTTAGTTTTCTTTTTTACACTTTTAAGAAAATTGTCTTTGATGTTCCTCCACTTCTTAATTAATTTATTACCTATAGCAGAATATATTTATTAAGTATAAAGTCATATAGAAAAAATAAAAACATAAAAATTTGTTTTTTTTTCCCTCTGTTACAGGTACTTGGGTAGTGGGTGCGATCAAATTGATCTTTACCTAACATATAGAATTGGTCATTCAACAATTGGAAAGATTTTAAGAAAAGTTTGCAATGCAATTTGGAATGCTCTAAAACAAGAATTCTTCCCTGAATTTACTGAACTACGGTGGAAAGAAATTTCGGAAGGATTTCAGACAGTTTGCCAGTTTCCAAATTGTTTAGGAGCGATTGATGGCAAACATGTCCGAATCAAAAAACCCAACATGAGTGGATCTCTCTTCCATAATTATAAAAACTATTATTCTGTTGTATTGTTAGCTATTGTTGACGCCAATTATAAGTTTCTTTACATAGACGTTGGATCGTTTGGAAAGGATTCTGACAGTACAATATTTGAGAAGTCAGATTTTTATAACAAATTGGAAAACAATAGCCTCAATATTCCTAAGAGCCAACCTCTTCCAGGAACTGAAGGTCCGAATATGCCTTTTACGTTTGTTGGCGATGAAGCATTTTCACTTTCTCGAAACGTTATGAGACCTTATAGTGGAAAAGTTTTATCGGATGAAAAAAGGATTTTTAATTATAGATTGTCTAGAGCTCGCAGGATTGTCGAGAGTTCTGTCACGTCCCGGGTTAAGGACTTAGGGGACAAATGACACAGTGGAATTAAAATAAAACCCAGGCGCGAATCTATATTCTAGCGCACCGGGAGGCGAGGGAGTCAGGTGTGAAATGATGAAATTCTGCACACAAGCCCTTTCGAACGTCAGGCGAGAATGTGAAATTCTGCACACTAATCGTATCGAACGGCAGGCGAGAATGTGAAATTCAGGAGACTGAGGATTTTTGGGAAAATCAGGCGAGAATGTGAAATTCTGCACACTAACCACTCGGAACAGTCAGGCCAGAATGTGAAATTCTGCACACTAATCGTCTCGAACGGCAGGCGAGAATGTTAATTCTGCACACTAATCGACCAGGGAAGGCTTAATAACTGGTTTGTATTGGGGAGACACCCGTTAGAGCACTTGTTTTGGTTTGGCTTGGAAATCGGTTTTATCGTGGCTTTATTGTAAAAGACACGTAATAACTCTGTGAAATTCGGCTAGTCATACGGTTGAGCGAAATCTATGTGAAAGTAAGTTAGTAAACACAGAGATGCTTTCCGCGGTCGTTGCCCGTGATCAGCTGTCGCGGCAGCTCGTTAGGATATATGGATCTTCGTAGCCGTGGGATCGATACAATAAAGCTAAGCGTGATTTAAAGTAAGATTGTTTATTCAGATAAACCACGAGTAAGCCATGCACTGTAGAGCGATAGTGGTTGGTCTTTATAATAATGCGTGGCACGATAATCAATAGCACATAATGATTATATCAGTGGTTATTACAATGAAACGAGAGTATGAATATGAGATACAAGTTTATAAGCCAAATATAGTTTGAATAAAGCATGAAGATTTGTTACGCTAGCAATAAGAGCAATAAACGTAACAAGACAATATAATAAGTGCACGCAATCAGCGTAGTTAAGACAAAGCAATAAGAATAGTAATACACAATAATATGATAAGCGAATAGAATAGTAATACAAAATAATATGAAAGCAATAAGAATAGTAATACACAATAATATGATGGGGATGATATACCGTATTAATAATGGTTAATGAAAAATGCTTACAGTAGTTGTCGTAGAGCACAGAATTTATAATTTGCGTTATACTAACGCTGAATTATGTTTTAATAAAACTTCAATGGTTATCGCAGACGAAGCTTGCGCTGCTATTGTCGTCTAAGAAGAAGGAGCTCTCGCGGTTCCTTGTATTTATACTAGTTACAGTCTTTTCAGTATGAAGGGGGGTGCGCAGTATGCACCTTGACATAGTTATCCTTATGCGTAGCAGAAACATTTCCGGGGTTTTTGTAAGGGCTAAAGGTTGATCTATATTTGTACTCGCATTTTCGGCACGTACGCCAAATAATCCTCGCGATTATCCTTCCGGGGTTTTTATACACGTGAATTTGAGGGGCTCAACTCCTCGGATGGATTTTGGGTGTTTTAATAGGAAAGGAACGTTGGTGGTTTTGACTGCTTTGGTCATTTAGAGGGTGTGAGATGTGGTCTCGATTTAAGAGATTTGTGGGGCGAGGGACTTGTATAGATTCGATGGGAGGGAGGAATTTATGCCTCGTAGGGCGAATAGGTAAAGTAGATTCAATGGTTGATCGTCTTGAGATGGGGACCGCTAAGGTACATCGCCAAGGCGGTCAGTGATCGGGAAAAGGGGTAAGAGTCGTGGTTTGATGAGATTCGGGTGGAGTTGTAGAGTGGGTTATGAAATTGTTAGAATAATTGTGCGCGAAAATTTGTGGGACGTCACAGTTCATTCGGCATCCTGTCGAATAAATGGAAAATTTTCCAAAAGGCCATTAATGGTAATTTAGACTTTGCTATACAATTAATTAAGACATCTTGCATCCTCCATAATTTCGTAAGATCCCGAGAGGGATTCAACATTCAAGATGCATTAAGTATCGAAGGATTATTTGACACAAGAGGAGAGAATTCAAGACCCTCAAGACCACCTATTCAATGGATTCAGGCAAGAAACAAATTGGCCGAATATTTTGTTTCAGATATTGGCAGTGTGCCGTGGCAAAGAAATCGTATCTAAGCGATGTAATTTTTTTTTAATCAAATAAAGAAATAAATAATAAAATAATGATGGTACTTACATATTTCATTTTTATCCCTCTCATCTCTTTCGTCGAAAGTATCATAAAAAACACGACATATATCAATCCATGCACTTCTTTTCTTCGTCTTGTCGTGATATTCTTCTAGCGCCACATTCCATATTTCGGGATATTTTTTAATTTCTTTAATAAACAGTTCGATATCTAATGTATCAATGTTTTCAACCATTTTGCGGCGAAATAACGGATGTGTGCATTGACCGTATCGGTTATTGTGTACTGAAGGACCGCATATGCGATTGCGACGATCGTACGTTTTCCTAGGCAACTGCGGTAAACATTGCACGCAACACCAACGTCCGTCGCCGCAAACGAATGTACATCGCCTCATTTAATTTATAGTACTTCAAACCGCAAATACGGTCGCCGCACGTTAAAAAATCGGATGTGTGCAGCGGGCCTTATACGGCACAAACAAACGATTGGCACAATTCACGGTTCACACACGGTTTTCCAAGTCAGTTGGGCTTCAACATGGAGCGTGAACGCGTTATAGCAATGTTATTCCTATACAGACGATTGAAAAAAAGGAGGAGGAATAGAATTCAGTGGGTTCACCCAATAAATATGAGTAGAAAAGAGTTTGGGGCATTTTATATACTCTTTACAGATTTGAAAAATAATGAAGAAAATTTTTTAAATTATTTTCGAATGAAAATATTAACTTTTGATCAGCTGCACCTACGATTCAAGGATGCACTTCAGCATAAAGATACATTTATGCGAAAATGCATCCAGCCTATCGAAATGTTGGCCGTTACAATCAGGTTAGTAAAACAAGGCTACGTTTAACCTTTAAAGGGCCGGGATTTTTCATTGAAATTGTAAATTTTATTTACTTAAAATGTATGCATATATACCACCAAAATGGCCGGCAAAGTATTCAAATTCTTAGGTGGCCAGTATAGTGGCCAGCGCGGCCGCGAAACAGTTTTGCCAATCTAAACGAGCCTAAATGAATAACAGCAGTTGAATTTATATATTATTCTTTCCTTTGGCGTTACCCAGAGATAACGACGTGGACGTAGAAAGTTTTGCAGCTCTTTTTTTGTTTCTGTGTTATTTTTGGATTTGTTTTTTTAGTTTTCTGATTTCAATATTTATTATCCGTGCTGCAGTCGTGCAACTCACTAATGCCCATGCATTATACAAAATGAATAATGAATGTGTATCTCTTTGATACCACACACACACAAATATTAAAATAAACTAATAAGAAACATTTATTAATAATAAACTACTTATATATTTATTTAACGTTACTTTTATTTCCTTGTAATAATGCAACAATGTCAGTCACACAAACCACTCGCAAACACGCGGACCAACCAAAAGACTGAAAACACAAAATATTCATTCTTACAACGCGGACAATACAGGGTGTCCCAAAAATGTCGGAGTTCCTTGAAAGGGGTGACTCAGGGCGTGATTTGAAACAACATGTTCCTTAGCGAAAATATTGTCCGAAGTTTCGTTAAGGAGATAACGGTGAGCTTGAAGTCCGATTGGCCCTAATCTAACCAATCTGCCCTGCTTCCCTCCCAAAGGGCCACTGTCCTGAAGAGGCCCTCTTCACAGCAATATCTCCTCCCGAAGGCCCACCTTCTCTCGCACGGAATACGTCGACGCGTGCTTTTGTTTTGAAATTCGAGCGCGTGTTTATACACGAGAGATAAGCAGGCCCGATTGGCTAGTTTGGGACCAATCGAACCTCAAGCCCACCTTCTCTCGCACGGAATACGTCGACGGGTGCTTTTGTTTTGAAATCGAGAGCGTGTTGATACTCGAGAGATAAGGGATCTGTCTTTAATTTGAAGGAAGGACGAAGCAGGCGGGACCACGCGCTGTCAGCGGACAGGACGACGCAGGCGGGACCACGCGCTGTCAGCGGACTACCCCTTTTCTTCCTGTGTCCCTCCGCGAGGCGTATTGATGTTGGATAATACTTTTTAAATTCTGGTTCCCCAAAACTAATCAGGCTGATGGGCCAAAGCATTTCGCCAGGGTCGGGGTTTATGACCGTATTTTCCCGCGAGTCGGCGGTAGAGAACGGTTTCCTACAGTTTAGGGTAATTTATGACTTAGCTGGTTCCGCCTCGTAGCAGACGTGAACTCAGGGTATCGGAAAACGTAAACAGGAATGGCATGCCTTTTCTTCTTTATAACAACTCGAAGACTTTCTGTTTCTCTTCTCTTCGGACCCTTTCGAACCGAAACACGTGGTGTCTGCTGTCTATCTCGAAGCAATGGGTACATTGGCAGTAAAAGGATGGAGCGCGGGCTTTTGTGAAAGTGTACGACGGTTCGTTCGTTGCACTTCTGCAAAACACATGTGTTTCGAAAATGTGCTGGCATCTTTTTACCTAAAGCTTCTCGTCTTGGTGGGAGTTAACTCATAATGGAACGAGAGAAACTACTTGGGGGTAGAGGAAGTTGCTTGGAAAAAATCCTGTCAGTCAGCTAGCAATCTCGTCACAGAAATGTATACTGCTGAAGAATACTACGCGATGTTCTGGGTGTACGCCCGGAACGACGGGGACGCAAGTGCTACCGTGCGAGCGTATTCGTGTGCTGGGCAGTGAGCTGGGCAGACCCAGAACAGCACGGAACCTTGGCGTAGAGAATAATGTGTTGGACGCCGTAAATCAGGATCCCACCGTCAGCGTGCGCGACTTGAGCCGCCGCCTAGAGTAAGTGACAGTACAAGATAATTGCAGCAATTATTAATTGAGGAAAGCGAATGTTATCTAATAATGGATGTTTCTGCGTTTGCTTCTAGTGCCAGCAGAATGACGGTACACCGAACCCTGAGGGAAAACATGCTGCATCCGTACAGCTATGTACGGGTGCAACATTTGCACCCCGGGGATGGCGACCAGCGGGTTGAGTATTCAGTGTGGCTGTTGGGACAAGTGCTACGGGATCCGTCGTTCTGCAAATACGTATTGTGGACGGATGAAGCACTCTTCAATAGGGAAGGGTGCTTCAATTCCCACAATCGGCATGTGTGGAGCGACGAGAATCCGCTAACACTTCGGACACGCGCAGCACAAGTCCGTTGGTCAATCAATGTATGGGCCGGAATTTGTGGCGATTATATCGTTGGGCCGTACATCCTACCAGACAGGATGGACGGCCCAGCGTACAAAGTGTTTTTAGAGCATGTTCTGCCGGATCTCATGAACCATATTCCAAATGAGATCCGACAGAACATGTTCTATCAGCAAGACGGGGCTGGACCCCATTTCGCCATAATTTCCCGCCAATACTTAGATGAAACCTTCCAGGACAGGTGGATTGGCCGCGGCGGTCCTGTTGCGTGGCCCCCACGGTCACCGGATCTGACCCCGCTGGATTTTTTCTTCTGGGGCTACCTGAAGGTAATTTCATTATTGCTGTTACTTTTTTTATAGGCATTCTTTTTTTACTTACGTTTTGTATTTGTTGTACAACAATCATTTCAGGATGAGGTGTACCGTCAGCCAGTGGATTCGCTGGAGGACATCGTGGCAAGGATTCATGTAGTTGTACGTGCGGAGGCGTGCATAGATGCTGAGGGTGGCCACATTGAGCAATTGCTCCATTAGCAACAATCGGCCCCTTTCGGGGCCACCAAATTTTATAACGTAGGAACAACACGTTCCATGAAAAATAAATTAAGTGATCAGTGTTAGTGGCCGTGCAGTGAAGTGAATATTCGGTACATTAACCCGGACGCACTTGACGTTGCGACCCTTACCTTTGGGTGGTGTCGTATACCTGCGATCAGCTGAGCACTGGCCGCTACCCTACCCTACAGTGACCCAGTGACACAGGTTTCCGAAAAGGAAGGAAAGGAATATCCGAAAGGGTGAGTTTTATTTAATTTATTGGTGATTATTAGGTGTAGAAATACCTTCTTTCCGATTTTAGGGTACAATAACAGTTCGATTTAAAAAATATGAAAATACCTCAAGTGTCGAAGTAATTTCCATTATTGTTAATTACCTTCTGCCATTTTCTGGCATCTTACGAATAATACCGCGGTAGACATTCGGTAGCTTTGTACTGATTATAAATCCAGTCGGAAACAATTTATTCATACACGTAATATTATTTTTTAAATTTAGTTGTGTTGGCCGTTATTAAACTACGGATTTTTACCTCAATAACGAATTACGATCACTTGTCGTACATTTTCTGTTACATTACCATTTCGATTATGCCTTATTTGAAAATAAAAGTTACGTATTTCTTGTCCTCTCACCTGAAACAATTATTATTTAACATTCTGCTTTAAAAAAAAAAGTGTAACGCGGTCTCCTTCGATGCATGCCGACTTGCTTGTTCGTACGTTCGTAGTACAAGCGCAGCCGCCTACCGCGTAGCCAACGCTACCGCGGGAGCTCGGGCGGAATGCGCGCGCTCTGATTGGTCGGGGGTTTTTGTTAATATCTCCTTAACGAAACTTCGGACAATATTTTCGCTAAGGAAAAAGTTGTTTCAAATCACCCCCTGAGTCACCCCTTTCAAGGAACTCCGACATTTTTGGGACACCCTGTATATAAAAATGGATATAATACAATATATGTCAACACTATACAATTTTACATGAGTTTTACACTAGTTACTGCTGCCTGAGCGACAGCGGAGAAATATGCGTTCTCCACGCACAGGAAGCAGTCAACGAGGGACAGCACCAAGTGGTGGAAGCCAACACTATTACAACATGTATCTACCAATGTGCAGTACTCCAAAAACAGTACTAACGCGTTTTATACCGAAAAGTCGAATGAGTCGTTCAATGAAACATCAGAAATATCAAATGTGCTGTACAGAACACCGGATGTACTCGCGTTTGGTGTACTGCACATTGGCGGACACATGTTGCGGTAGTGTTGACTTCGACTTGGTGGTGTCTCTTGTTGACTGCTACCTACGCTTCTTGAACCCATATTTCTCCACTGTTTTATGGATGTTATAGTACTTAACACCCCCATTTGAAATTATATTATTTCATCTTCATCAAATGAAGATAACGAAGGAATTATACCTTTAAAAAAAGACAAGTGTCTGTCTGGTTTCTCTTTTAAAACGTTTATCATCTCAATTTCAACCGGGTCTAATTTTCGTTTCCGGCACCCTTGTCTTGCTTCTTTCGCGGATTCAGGAATATTTTCGTTTGTATTTTCAATTTGTTCGGCATTTGCAACTCCTGCTTCAGTAACATTTGGAGTTAAAGAATCTTCAGTCTGCCGCTCCTCAAATACTTTTAACAGAAATTGAAGTTGGTTATTATAAATGTACGGTTTGCCACTATTTGCTCCCGCTCCAGATTTTGCATTTTCCTTTTGTTTTTTAAATGACTTTTTAAACGAATCCCTCACGTTAATCCACCTCTTCATCACGGCCTGGGCTGTACAAAATCAAATTAAGAAAATAATTAAATACCCCATAATATTCTTAATTATTTCAGATATCTGGCGAGCGGTTGCACTTTCACAGAATTACACTGCAGTTACCGACTTGGTATTTCTACAATAAGCCAAATTGTAAGAAAAGTATGTTGTGCCATTTGGAATGTTATGCGTTCGGAATGTTTTCCCATACTGTGTAAAGAGCGTTGGGAAACAATCGCATCAAATTTCGAAAGAGTGGCGAATTTCCCCCACTGTTTAGGAGCTGTTGACGGGAAACATATCAGAATAGTGAACCCACTTGGCTTGATGTATTTTAATTACAAAGGCTACTCTTCTGTGGTCTTGATGGCGGTAGCAGACTCGGATTACCGTTTTGTTTACGTTGATATCGGAAGCTATGGGAAAGATTGTGATTCCAACATATTTAAGAAATCCTCGCTGAGCGAAACGTAGTTCGATTTTGAATTATTGGTCACGCTCGATTTAAAATTAGGAAGGAAAATCTGTGGTTTAAACGGAAAAAGCGGGTCCGACACTCGTGTGAATCAGAAAGTTTACTTCACTCCGATCTGTTTGATCCAACCAAACGTCGGAGACACAGCTCGTTTCGGCGATACACAGATTCCGATTGTTGTCGCACAACGAACAATCGTGCAAGAAAGAAACGGAAAGAAATCAAGAAATCGGCTCGAAGCCCGAGGCCGAAAACGTGTCGCGTAGCAAACAGAACGTACGTGTTTACACTCGCGGTGCGTGAACAAGAAGAAGGAAGCCGGAAGGCCTTTCGCATACCGCGGTAATTCGGCTTGTCCCCCTCACCGCCGCGCCCGCGACCCGAGCTACTCGGTCCACCCAAATCGCGGGAACGACCGAGAGGACTAGACAAGACGACTCATTGGTCGAACGAAGGCGCCAAATACAATTAGTCTTAAGAACTATTAACGCAATTAGAAAGTATAGATAGAACATTATAAACCAATCCGACTCGTTCTCACGAACATACCGCCCGCCTCGTCCGAGGATACGACGGCGAAGTAAAACGCACATAATCCCTAACCTCGGAAGCAGCGTGATCGGCGTAAGAAGGTCGCTATTGATCGCGCTAAGACGCCAAGTCCAAGTGGCCTAAAATGCCACTGACCAAATATGATTATGAGATCATTAAAGGGCTAGAGACATGAATTACAAGAACAAACTATATACAAATGCAGAGGAACGAGTAGTAATTGATATAAACTAGAAACATAAGTTTGAAAAGAAACTATACAAGTTTGGAGGAACGAATAAGTTCCGGAGGTCACATCCAGCAGCAAGGCACGCCGCCCGCCGTGACGACCGACCGTTTCGTAAATTACGGCGCTTCGGGCAGTGACGTGGTGGGTCCAAAGTTCGGGTTGGATGCATCTGATGTCCACGCAGGTAAAGGGCATAGCGTCCCGATGGACCGGATAGACGTCTTGTTGAGGGAGTGAACCTTCATAACACGAACCAGGCCGTCCTTTCCTGGATAGACCTCCAAGATCCTGGCCAAGGGCCACTTAGTCGGCGGCAGGAGTTCGTTCTTGATTAAGACAAGGGCTCCGACCGTCCAATTGACTTGACGTCGTCTCCATTTGGGAAGTTGCTGGAGCTGGTGCAGATACTCCTTGACCCACCTACGCCAAAAATGGTCACGCAAATTAGAGATAAGTTTCCAACGGGACAGTCCGTGGACAGAGATGTCCGTGGAATTGGGTTCTGGGACAGACACCAATGGCTCGCCAACCAAAAAGTGACCCGGAGTCAACGAAGTAAGATCCAAGGGATCATCAGATAAAGCGGTGAGTGGCCTCGAATTTAGGCACGCCTCAATTTGACACAACAAGGTTGTAAGCTCCTCGAATGTCAATGTGTGGTCACCGACAACCCGGCGAAGGTGATACTTGGCCGATTTCACGGCGGCCTCCCACAGACCACCAAAGTGAGGCGAATACGGGGGAATGAGCGTCCACTTCGTTCCGTCCATCGCCAGAGTCTCAGCGACTTCACTGTAAAAGCTGGACGCCGCCTTGAAGAGCTTCCTCAACTCCCCGTCGGCTCCTCGAAACGTGGTGGCATTGTCGCTAAGCATTTCGGTGCAACGACCACGACGAGAAATAAACCTGCGAAACGCAGCGATAAAAGAAATCGCAGTCAGATCCGAAACCACTTCCAGATGGACGGCCTTGGTGCAGAGGCACACAAACACCGCAATGTAGCCTTTATAGGCCTTGTGTCCTCTTCCCTTAGTGGTGCGCAGCATAAGCGGCCCAGCGTAATCGACACCGCTTTTCCAGAAAGGCTTGGAGGGTTGCAGCCGAGCTGCTGGTAAGTCACCCATCTGCTGAGTTCCAGTGGCTCCAGTGAATCGCAGGCATCGTAAGCAATGTCGAACGACCTCCTTGATCAAGGTACGACCTTTGGGAATCCAATATCCTTGCAACAAATAACAGCGCGTTAAAGTAAAACCACCATGCAGTGTGGCCAAATGTGCATCAGTCACTAAAGGTCGTGTCAACGAGGAATGTCGACTTATGACAATCGGATGCTTGTAGTCTGATGGCAGTGCAGCATGACGTAGCCTGCCACCGACTCGAATAAGACCTTGCTCATCAAGGAAGACCCGAAGAGGCGCCAAAGAGGAAGACAGTTTAACTGACTTCCCTTTACGAAGATCATCAACTTCATCAGAGTACGTCTCCAGTTGGCTGAGTCGACACAGTAGAGTCCTCGTCTCTGACAATTCGCTTGAGGTAAGGAACCCCGTACGCCTTTGACCAGGATGGTTTAAATTAAAGATAAAACGTCGAACCAGAGTGATGATTCGACGAAGTCGAGTAAAAGTGGAGAACCGAGCTAGCAGCTCATTTTTTCGTTCATCCTGTACAGTATTGACAAGCACCGTGCTTCGCTGCTCAAGAGTCTCGACCAACCTCAAGTCCAGCTTTGACTCAGGCCACTCCGATGGACAGCGAATTAGCCACGGAGGGCCTCGCCACCAGAGCATGAGTTCCTTAAAAGTGGACAGATCCATCCCTCTAGTCGCCAGATCGGCGGGGTTGTCTGAAGAGCGGACATGACGCCAAGGAATGTTAGGTAAAAGGCGCTGAATTTCCGCCACTCTATGAGCCACGAAGGGTTTCCAACGAGACGCGTGTGCTCGAGTCCAGGCTATCACGACCGAAGAGTCGGTCCATACAAAAGTTCGAGCACCTTGTAGCGCCAGCTCTCGTCGCGTTAGTGTGAGTAACCTAGCAAGAAGAATTGCGCCACAAAGTTCAAGACGCGGCACACTTATAATCTTTACCGGCGCGACCTTGGTTCTGGCAACCAGAAGATTCGACGACGTCTGAGTTTGGTTCGTATAATGGACCCGGAGAAAAACAGTGGCACAATAAGCCCGTTCGGAGGCGTCACAGAACCCGTGAAAGTCGACCCGGGCCTCATTTGGAACGTAGGAGATCCAACGGGGAACCTTGATCTCCCCTAGACCACGCAAATTCTCCCGGAACGAGCTCCACGAGCAGACCAACGCCGAAGGGATGGTTTCATCCCAGGCCACACCACAGAGCCAAAGATCCTGCATTAAAATCTTACCCCGTACCAGCACAGGGGCGAACCAGCCCATAGGGTCGAAGAGGCGCGCCAATTCCGAAAGTATCTTTCTCTTAGTCCAGCAGTGATCAAACTGGACCTGAAGCAACGCCGGTCCCCTTATGGACAGAGTGTCCGAAGTAGGATTCCAGACAAGGCCCAGCGCACCGTGCGAGTCCTGATCCAAAAATAATTTATCCCCTTCCGAAACCTGCGGATCCAAGGCAGGATGGCTGCTGGCCCACTTGCTGAGGTTGAAGCCCCCAGCCTTCAAAATCTCGATGAGTTGCTGTTGAACTGCCTTCGCACTTTCCAGATCGTGACCGCCAGCCAGAAGGTCGTCCACGTAAGAGTGATGTAAAAGGACCTGCGCGCCTAGCGGGTAGCGCTCGCCCTCGTCCAGCGCCAGCTGGCGCAACACCCTTAGAGCCAGGTACGGCGCGGGAGCCGTTCCGTACGTCACGGTGGTCAATCGATGCGTATCTAACGAGTGACTGGGATCCGAACGCCACAAGATACGCTGCCAGTCACGATCCGACGGATGTACCAGGATTTGCCTGAACATCTTGACGATGTCCGTGGAAAATGCGATTCGAAAAAGTCTCCACCGAGTCAGAACGCTCCATAGCGTGGTTTGGAGCTTCGGACCGGGTGTCAGCAGGTCGTTTAGCGAAACTCCTGTCGAAGAAGAACAAGAGGCGTTAAACACAACGCGGATCTTACTGTTCTCCCCATCACCCTTCCACACCGCGTGGTGGGGAAGATAGTAAAGCTGAAGGGCTGCTCTCGATCCCTCTGGCACAAGTTCCATGTGCCCAAGACGGTGGTACTCCTCCATGAAGTCCACGTAGTGACTGCGGAGTCGAGGGTCCTTCTGTTGACGGCGCTCATTATTGAGCAGTGTCCTCAAAGCGGCTGGCCTGGATGAGCCGAGTGTGGTCGGACAGTTCCGACGGAAGGGTAGACGGACGATGTATCGCCCTGTCTCGTCCCGCTGATGAGTGGCCACGAAGTTCTCCTCACACCAGTCATCCTCAGGGCTCATCGGCGTGGGCTCCGATATCTCTTCCAGCTCCCAGAAACGTTGAAGCTCAACGGATAAGGGGTCGTGGACACGCGTGTGAAACACACGGCGCGATGCTGAACTGGCCGCATCAGTTGACTGAGTAACCGGGCCGAAAAGTACCCAGCTGAATGGGGTGTGCGTTGCAGCAGGAGTACCAGCTGGACCTTGGCGCGTCTCTCCGAACAG
The DNA here is from genome assembly GCA_910592295.1 of Andrena haemorrhoa. Classification (NCBI taxonomy): domain Eukaryota; kingdom Metazoa; phylum Arthropoda; class Insecta; order Hymenoptera; family Andrenidae; genus Andrena; species Andrena haemorrhoa. The sequence goes on from OU342942.1 coordinate 25,063,213, forward strand.
TGCGCAGCAGACATCAGCGCCAAGCAGCAGATCAACCTGGGACGGCGTGTGGAACTCCGCATCGGCAAGGTGTAGATCCCTTATGTGAGGCCAGACAGTCACTGGAGCCAGTCGTGAAGGGGTTGGAGGCATCACTGCTCGCGTCACCAGTGCGTGAAAAGAATGTCTAAAAGAAGAGTCGAAGTCAGGAGTCACGATCAACTCAACCTCGTGCTTGGCTACCCCGACATCTCGACCCTGGAAACCAGCTAGGACAACGTGCGTAGCTCTCCTCTTCAGGCGAAGAGTTTGGGACACCCACTCGCTCACGAAGGACGCATCGGCGCCCTGATCAAGCAGCGCTCTGACGGAAATGAATTCTCCGTTCGGGGCCCAGAGACGAACACGAGCCGTCGCCAAGAGCACCAATCGCTTGGCACAAATCGAATTCACCACAACCTTGGAGATGGTTTCTGGGTGAACTTCGAGAATGCCATCCGTCTTAACCTCGGAGTCAACGTAAGCATCGTGCAGAAGAGTGTGATGCTTAGAATCGCATACCAAACACCGAAAGGAGGAGGGGCAAGCAGCCACGACGTGCCCGGGATTGAAGCAAGATAAACAGACGCCTACCTTAATAGCCTGGGCCTTACGTTCGCCCGCTTTCATTCCCTTGAATTTAGAGCAGTAATTCAAGTTGTGATTCCCTTGGCACAACGGACACTGACGACTGGGTTTTCCCCCTTTTGATGGAGCGCCAGCTTTCACCGGCAGCGCCGTCCTAGAGCGCTCGGATGTTGGCTTCTTCCCTTTGGCGGCGTCACGTTGCTTCGAAGACGCAGCCGACTCCTGGTTGTGAGCAGCAAAGAGAGCATGGACGCGATCCTCGAAGAAGTCCTCAAGATTTGAGAAGATAGGGCTGTTCGAACGGTCTTTGAGCGTGATTTCCCAAGCGAGACGAGACGTAGAGTCCAGCTTCTCCGCGAACAGGAAAACAAACCACTCGTCCCACTCCTTCACAGGTCTGTCCAGAGCTGTGAACGAGTCGATTGCCTGACGGAAATCATCAAGAAGACGTTTGGGACACGGTCCACTAGCCTCCTCATATGCGCCGCGGAGAGAATTCGTTTATTCTCGAAACGCTTCTGCAGGCTCGCCCAAGCGCCATCGTAATTTGCATCGGTGATTGGAGTGCGCTCCAACATGGTTGCGGCCTCCCCAGTCAAGCTCGACTTCAGATACTGGAGCTTTCGAACCTTGGAAAGACGGGTAGAGTCATGGATTAAGGAGCGAAACCGATCGCGGAAGCTCTCCCACTCCAGAAGGTCTCCTGAGAAGGACGGCAACGGAATTTTAGGAAGTGAAGAGTCTTCATCGTGCTCCACACGTCTAGAGGTCGAAGCGTCCTTGGAGGTTTCGGGTTCCGGGTTTAGTGTACGCATCATGTCCTTTAACACTGCCGAGTGTTGAAGAAAGACCTCCTCAATGTCAGAAAACCGATCGTTTTTAATATAGTCCTTAGTGCTCGCGTCTGGCGTGCGAATTACACGGCGATGACCTTCGAAGAAATCCTTCCAATACGCCTGCAGAAGCTCCTGTCGAGTTTCCAGCACGGAAATCGTAATATTATTTATTCCTAGCTTACGTAGATTAACTAGGAATCGCTCAATTAGTCCAGCGGTTTCGTCTTGTTCACGAATCAAGTCGTCCAGCGTGGTCGCCATTTCCAACCGGAAACGAACGCGGCGTGCAAGTTAAAACGGAGTAAAAATTCGGAACAGGCCCGAAAATAGTATGAGCATACGATCGAGAAGCACAATACACTCACTTTTCCCGATTCACCGAACGGAAATCGCGTCCAAAGTAGCAGAGAACCGTCTCGTTGCTCACTTTCGCACTGGCACCACGTGTCGCGGAAGTACAGAGAAGTTTCGCGAAGCGCACACACACGAGCAGGAACCGACAAGAATCCGACCGAATCCACTTAAATCCGGAATTAAATCCGGCTCGAAGGACCAGAAAAATGAGCGAAACGTAGTTCGATTTTGAATTATTGGTCACGCTCGATTTAAAATTAGGAAGGAAAGTCTGTGGTTTAAACGGAAAAAGCGGGTCCGACACTCGTGTGAATCAGAAAGTTTACTTCACTCCGATCTGTTTGATCCAACCAAACGTCGGAGACACAGCTCGTCTCGGCGATACACACATTCCGATTGTTGTCGCACAACGAACAATCCTGCAAGAAAGAAACGGAAAGAAATCAAGAAATCGGCTCGAAGCCCGAGGCCGAAAACGTGTCGCGTAGCAAACAGAACGTACGTGTTTACACTCGCGGTGCGTGAACAAGAAGAAGGAAGCCGGAAGGCCTTTCGCATACCGCGGTAATTCGGCTTGTCCCCCTCACCGCCGCGCCCGCGACCCGAGCTACTCGGTCCACCCAAATCGCGGGAACGACCGAGAGGACTAGACAAGACGACTCATTGGTCGAACGAAGGCGCCAAATACAATTAGTCTTAAGAACTATTAACGCAATTAGAAAGTATAGATAGAACATTATAAACCAATCCGACTCGTTCTCACGAACACTCGCTCTGGACGGCAATAAAAAATAAAGAAATAGAAATTCCTCAAGAAAGATGTCTTCAAGGGTCTTTGCGTCCTAAGGTACCTTATTTTTTGGTGGGGGATGAAGCATTCGGCCTGGACAAACACCTAATTCGACCGTATGGTGGACACAGCTTGGCGGTGAAACAAAGAATTTTCAATTACCGTCTCTGCAGGGCTCAAAGATATGTAGAATGCACATTTGGAATATTAAGCAATAAATGGAGGATTTTTCATCGGCCTATAAATTTGGAGCCTAATTTTGCTGTTGACATTGTCAAGGCTTGTGTTGTTTTACACAACTTTGTTCGGGATAGAGATGGCTACGAAGTAGAGGATATGATGACGATAACAGGACTTTCAGATATGCCTCGACAAAGAGTAGTGCGTGGGGGAATTTCGCCAAGTGATACAAGAAATATCTTATCAGATTACTTCTTAACAGATGTTGGATCTGTAAATTGGCAGCTTTCAAAATATAATTTTATTATTGGTTAAAATATAGTATATGTTTATAACTGATCCTGTATATTTATCATTAAGAAAAAGAAAATAAACATACATATAAAAGAATGAGACTGCTACAAAAAGCGTATTCATTGTGTGCTTGTAGTAATAATTTTTGAATTGTGTGTACTACTAGATACTACGCTCTACTGTATATTTGATTACAAAATGCAGAATGATCCTAACCGAAATCGTTCTTTTCTGTGGCTGCACACTGCTCAAAGTCGCTTCTGAGTTCGATAAAAATTTCTGTCCATGCTTTCTTCGTTTCATTTTTTGCTTTATACGCAGTCAATGTTTTGTCCCATATAACTGGTCTTTCTTGGATTAGCGCTAACAAAACGTCAGTATTTACGTCTACCATTTTCTGTAAAGAAACTATAATATAACACGGGGCAACTACACATGGCACGTGTCATGGTGGTATATAAAGGTGATGCAACAAAGCCACTTTTCCCTAGTAATAGTGTCTTCATAAGAGTTTAGTACAGATTTTATGTAGCAGATGGCGTGTGTGCATGGATCCCACACAGATAGAGTCGACTTTGATTGTGTAAATGTAACGACGCCACGCCTACCGTCTTCCGTGTACTGTGTTTCTTATATAAACTATTATTTTAACTAGCACTATGGTTAAACGGTGCAAAGTAGAGAATTGTGGTTCTTCTGGAAAAGAAAAAAATATATCTATTTTTGCAGTACCAAAGGATACAATTCAAAGAAAGAAGTGGTGATCTCCGATTGTATGATCTCCGTTGGCTAACAACGAAATTAACAAACTAACACTAAACACAGAAATATTTTGGCAGCAATACTGCTGGTAAAATGATAAGGGTTATATACATATATTATGAGAAATACAATTTTGGATGATAAATATATAAAATACATGATAAACATGTACACGAAATTCATACATATAACCTTTACAATAATTTAAAATTATTATTAATAACCATTTCTGTTGGGTATATATTCTTTACATTTCAAATTTACCGCGGTAACGCGCCTCTTAGAGTTAACGCCACCTGGATAGTATTCTGCGAATTAAACTGTTATGAAGACGCCGTACATGGTCCTGTCAAACCACCTTTATATACCACCCTGGCACGTGTGAAAGAAGTTTCGCGATCACGCTGGTAGGCCGCCCGTGAGGAGAAGCGTGCGGGCGCGGAACCGCGGCTCGCGAGGCCCGCGCTTAACAACGCGTCTGTTGATTTCTGCGGCCGCGGATAGCAACGATTGGGTATAAATTAGAGGCCCGCAAAGGCATTTTCTGCTTCGCTGTTCCGAGAGAGAGGACGAGATAAGACCATCGGCCGCTCTCGGACAGCTTAGGGACTCCGGCAGGAGAGTTCGGCGATAATACCTGGACGCCTGCTGGAGGGACTACGCTTTAGGGTGTTCCTGGACGCTCGACCGATATGGAGAGTACGGCGATAATACCTGGACGCCAATCGAACGGGAGAGTACAGAGTAACTCCTGGACGCCTCATTAGAATAAAGTCAAGTGCCGTCAGCACAGTAGAACCTTGTAAAATTGTTTAAACGCAACGAGACGCAACGTCTGACCCCCGAAATTTGTAGCTCCATCCTGTCAACCAACCATGTATTCCTATCTGATCCGAATAAACCTTGTCTGTCCAGAATATTATCCTTTTCCAATCCCGGAAGGCTACATTACTACAAGTACACAATGAATACGAATTTTTGTAATTGTAAAAATATGAGTTTTACCTACAGTTATTGAAAAAATTAATTGATTAATTGAAGAGTCGCATGCAATAAGGAGACTAGCGCTCGTAAATGAGAAAATTATTGTCCAAACGATAAGAAAGATTGGAAAATTAAATGTTGTACAAAGCAAAAAATGAAACGAAAAAAGCGTGGACAGAAATTTTTATTGAACTCCAAATGGCACAACATACTTTTCTTACAATTTGGCTTATTGTAGAAATACCAAGTCGGTAACTGTAGTGTAATTCTGTGAAAGTGCAACCGCTCGCCAGATATCTGAAATAATTAAGAATATTATAGGGTATTTAATTATTTTCTTAATTTGATTTTGTACAGCCCAGGCCGTGATGAAGAGGTGGATCAATGTGAGGGATTCGTTTAAAAAGTCGTTTAAAAAACAAAGAGAAAATACCAAATCTGGAGCGGGAACAAATAGTGGCAAACCTTACATTTATAACAAGCAACTGCAATTTCTGTTAAAAGTATTTGAGGAGCGGCAGACCGAAGAATCGTTAACCCGAAATGTTACTGAAGCAGGAGTAGCAAATGCCGAACGAATTGAAAATTCCCTTTCATACGAAAATATTCCTGAATCCTCGAAAGATGCAAAACAAGGGTCCCGGAAACGAAAATTAGACCCGGTTGAAATTGAAATGATAAAAGTTTTAAAAGAAAGGTATAATCCCTTCGTTAGCTTCATTTGATGAAGACGAAATAATAGAATTTCAAATGGGGGTGGATAACATCCATAAAACAGCGGAGAAATATGCGTTCAACAAGCATAGGAAGCAGTCAATAAGAGACACCATGTAACGGTCAACATTTCGATAGGCTGGATGCATTTTCGCATAAATGTATCTTTATGCTGAAGTGCATCCTTCAATCGTAGGTGCAGCTGATCAAAAGTTAATATTTTCATTCGAAAATAATTAAAAAAATTTTCTTCATTATTTTTCAAATCTGTAAAGAGTATACATATAAAATGCCCCAAACTCTTTTCTACTCATATTTATTGTGTGAACCCACTGAATACAGTATCGATTCCTGAAACTCCAGAATTTCCTACGTTACCATATGAGCATATAACAGGCGGTCACGGTTGCCGTGCATTTATTGGGGAGGCACGGTACATCGCGGCGGCCGTTCGCCGTCTATGCGGCAACGGCACGTGTGAAAGCTCTCTATATGATCTTCGTTCCTTTTACCGTATAAACGGTGCCGTGCCGTGCCGTGCCATGCCGTGATTGTGTGAAACGGGCCGACCGACATCGCGGCGGCCGTTCGCCATCTATGCGGCGACGGCACGTGTGAAAGCTCTCATATGATCTTCGTTCCTTTTACCGTATAAACGGTGCCGTGCCGTGCCGTGCCGTGTCGTGAATGTGTGAAATGGGCCTTAGTGTGACATCTGTTTTTTTCGCGGATTGAATGACAATTCAAAAATAAATGAATGTATGTTTCGTTATCGAATGTAATAATTTTACGTTATATTCAACCACTGAATGAGAGCTGGATGTTTGGGGTCATAATATGATCCCTCTGTAGTAGTGTAAAATGATTCCAGAAATCCCAGGGAGTGTGCGAAAAAATTTGAGTCTGTGAAGATGATCTCACTTTCTTATATTTGTTAGTTCATTTTAAGTATTTCTATTCATTTATTACGTATCACAAATTATCTACGTTTTCTTTTTTAAAAAGGTACAAAATGATCCTTTGGTATGCCTTCACAAAAATGCGAATAAAAAATGTAATTGATCAAGTAGCTAAATTTGATCGAAACCAATAATAAGGTAGATAAACTAACTTACAAACACTACTTTACATTGATTTAAATAATATGTATTTGTATTTTTTATATGAATTACGTTTAAGGGGGTCGTTTTAGACACATTATCGCTACGGGTAATTATTTACAAAAGAGTAGATGGAATATGTTGTCGGAGGCATGATTCCGAACAACTTTTTCCTATACATGTTGCCGTCGCTCGACTTTAGTTTTCGAAATATTTACAAAGTAATATGATCGGTAGTTGCCTTGGGTTTAGATGGTTTGGCCAACTTTTCGGATTTAAGATAAAAAAATGTGTGATGGAATTTGGCGGTATTGGCGAGGGAGAGTGAGTGGCCGCGAATGGAGCGCTGCAGAGTGGGACGACCATTCCTGTTCCGCTGGTCGAGCGAGCGATTAGCCATTCGCGTAGTTAACAACCATATTATAAGACCTCCGAGTATAATTATAATAAACATATTATAATAAATCCCTCAAAAATGTGTAAATCTTATAGGAAAAAGTTGCTTAGAATCATGCCCCCCACAACATATTACAACGTCATCGAAATTGAAAAGTAAAAGATGGTCATTTTCCTTACCTTCAAATAATCCTTGTGTAGAACTTTATAGAGAGCATCACATGTTTCCGGTATAATATACGAAAGAGCCTGAGGTGATATGATGGTAGTAAATTTAAGATCCTCGTAACTTCTGCCAGTGGCAAGAAATCTCAAGGTGGCGATTAATCTTTCGTGCGGTGAGATGGCGTTTCTCATAATTGTGTCTCGCTTTTGTATCAAGGGAGTGACTACAGAAAGGAGCCTCAAATATGTTTCCTGATTCATCCGTAAATAGTTATGCCAATCTTTGGGCGTAAAATGTAATTCGTTTAATAAATTTATATGCGAGTAGCGTCCCCTTTTTTGTAACCATTGTTTGCACCAGACACTTCGTTCCATTTTACGTTTTTCACACTTTTTGGTAGCTAATATTAAGCCTACAACAGCTAAAACATGGTCTGTGGATGCCATGTTCGGCTGACAAAACAGTTGAGGAGTGAGAAGGAGATTACTATTACAGAATCATTCACCACACTCCTTTCAATTCGCGATAAGGCGATACACAGTACAACACAAATGATTAAACGCGAATAAACTCCGCAGCGCGAGACGTGGCCTCTACAGGCGGTTCCAAGTAAGTGAGGGCGAGCGTCACCTCTGGAGGGCTATTTATACGGTCCTCTCAGAAGGACGCGTCCGTCAAGCGACGGCGAAAATGCGAGAGCAAATTTTGGCGGGAAACGCTTCCACAACCTGAAAAAACCCTGGTCTGGGCGCGTCTAGCTGCTAGATGCGTACGTGACCATAGCCTGATTCACCCAAGCGCACGACGGAAAACCCCAAGCCTCCAACGCGTAACGGTAGAAATCATCCCTTAAAGAGGAAAGCGAGCTAGCGCCAAAGTCGCTACACTGTGAATACTGTAGGGCTGTTCCAGTGCCCGAAAAACGCGAGCCGAGCCGAACCGAGCCGAGGGCCCGTAACAACCGATCGGCCGCAAGAACCGAGTACTTACAAGGGGACCTTCAGGACTGTCCAACTCAGAAATTGTTTATACTTAGTGTAGGTGAAGGTCTTCACTCGGACTTTAATTTCCCAAAGTATTAAGACGCGCTTTTCAGCCAAATTCGAGAAAATCAACTTTGAAAAATTTGGAGTGCGCTTATATACATTTGTTAGAAAGCAATGACCAACGAACAGCGTGGGCCAATGGCTAGCGCTCCCGACTAGTAACCATGAGGTCGTCAGTGTTCGCATCTCACTGTTGGCATTCTTTTTTATTCATTTCAATACCCAGGTATCTTGTAAGAAAGAGCGTCGCGAAACATGATTTTTCAAGCAAGAGATAATTTAAAATAAGACATACATATAACAAATGTTTGCAAATCTGTTAGTTAGCATGAATTTGATCAGCTTTGCATGTGAAAGGTGTAGGTATTCAAATGAATATAAAAAAAAATGCCAACAGTGAGGATGCGAACTGACGACCTCATGGTTACTAGTCGGGAGCGCTAGCCATTGGCCTACGCTGTTCGTTGAACATTGCTTTCTATCAAATATATATAAGGCACTTCAAATTTTTCAAAGTCGATTTTCTCGAATTTCGCTGAAAAGCGCGCCTTAATACTTTGGGAAATTAAAATCCGAGTGAAGACCTTCACGTACACTAAATATAAACAATTTCTGAGTTGGACAGTCCTGAAGGTCCCCTTGTTAGCTCGAATTTTTCCGAGGCGTCAGAAAAAGCCGAGCGGGCCGAATGTACTGACTGTGTCGAGTAGGTTGAAACTTGCACGTTTCGGGCAATGAAAATGTTTGGAATATTTTAGGAAACGTGTATCTACTGGAATGTGAATAATGGTTGTTAATAATGTGAATAATTATAAAGTAAACTGAAAATGGAAATACACTGCTGGACAAAATTAAAAGAACACTATAATTTCCCGAAAAATTCGGTCATTTTGAAATAGCTGCATCTCCGCGAAAAATTGTCGCAAAAAATATTTAAAAAAGCATTTTAGCGCTTCATGTTTCTAGTTTTTGATTCAACGACACAATTTTTTTCAGCCATTATGGTACTGATTTATTAAGATGAAGCGCAGGAAACAAAATTTCAAAAATTTAAAATACTGTCAGGCCGGCCGGAGTGTGTGGATGCACCATCCGGTCAACCTGGCTGGCCGGCCGGAGCGTGTGGATGCACTACGGGCGTCCGGCCGAACTGCACAGCCGGCCTGCGCAGGCCAAACTGACGGGCCGGCCGGAGCGTGTGTGGCCGCCTTAACCGCCTAACTTGCTCGGTGCGTTTAGAGTCGTTGTTATTACTCCGATTTGCTGCGCGAAAAAGAGCATAAACTCCAATCAGTATTGTACAGACACATATATTAGACTTATATTTTAAAGATTAGTGGTAAGGTGTAAAGGTGAATAAACTATTCATAAAGCTACTCTTCTTGGGCGACAACCGAACGGGCCTGATTCTTATTACTAAATCCTGAACAATAGCGTAAGAACGTATAATGTCGACTGTAAGAAAACAATATTACCAAATGTCAATAAAATAATCATTGTGTGAAAATTGTTTTACAACTTTAATTAAATAATAACGTAATTGGGAAAATCGCAAACGAACAAATAGACACAACCACAATATATCTTATTTTAATAATTTGAAATAGTAATATATATACATATAAGGAAGAAGTAAGAACACAGACTAAGGAACTACTCGACAAAGGAATAATACAGGTTTCACCCCCCTATAATTCACCTATATGAATTGTACCTAAAAAAGAAGATGCACAAGGGGAAGTAAAATCTAGGATTGTAATTGACTTCAGGAAATTAAACGAAAAAACAATTGGAGACGCCTATCCTCTGCCAAACATAACTGACATAATAGATCAGATAGGAAGTGCAAAGTACTTCTCCATATTTGACCTCGCATCCGGATTTCATCAAATTCCTATACATCCAGACGATCGTCATAAGACAGCCTTCTCTACGATATACGGACATTACGAATTTAATAGAATGCCATTCGGTCTAAAAAATGCTCCAGCCACTTTCCAGAGACTTATGGACTAAGTCTTAACAGGGCTTCAAGGAATAGAGCTCTTCGTATATTTGGACGATATCGTGATATAATTATTATTATCATTTATTCACGGGTAAGGAAAACCCTTTATATATGCTAGCTCACTCAAAGAACACGCAATAAAATTTACATGCCTAATGAATAGACTAACAGACGCTAACCTTTATCTCAAACCAGAAAAGTGCGAATTCTTGAAAAAGGAAGTTAGTCCAGTGAAATTAGACGAAAATCTGCCCTATCTGCGGAATAAATCCCACCTAGCTAAATTTTGGTATGAACCTTTATTTGGTCGTTTTAAACAATATGTCAAAAGTCTCCATCGATTCGACCGTCGCTAAAAATTGTACAGAGGGTCGAAAAATAAAAAACTTGTTTTTCACGAATATCTCGTTATCTAGCAGTATTGCGACAAAAATAGTTATTATACAATTTATAGCCTAGGAAATTCTCTACCAAAAAGGTCCTATGAGTTTTTTTCGTAACCATTTCCATGTATGTCGGGTTACCAAGTTTCAACCCCCATACATTTGACAAGGGAAGATCCCGAACACTGAAATTCATAAAATTATGAAACTCTGTAAATATGTAGGGGAAGTCCTCCTGAGTACAACGTAATTTCGTTTGCTGCCCAAATTCACTCCATAAGGGTGCAATTGACCCCTGAAATTTTGTTTACTTTATATTATTACTCGCGAACTGTAGGACATAGAAAAAGTGTCCAGAAAAAAGTTACTTCTTTTAATTATGACTATCATTTGGTAAGTTATGTGTATGTTTTATTGATTCCCCTATGGGGTTACAAGTCTCCCTTACAATTTCCTTAACCTATCCTTATCCTACGCTCTTAACCTACTTTCCTCTTTTTCGCCTCGCTCGTTCTCTCTCTCCACTCTCTCGCCCGTCGTTTCCCCCTCTCTGCCGCCGCTCTTACTCTAATCTTATCCTAGCCTTAGCCTATCGTCTTCGCGTCTTACATCTACGCATTTTCCGCTTTCGCCTCCGCTCCTTTCCTCCGCCTTCGACTTCCATTTCCCCTCTTTCATTCCAATCCTCCTTTCATTCGCTAGCTCCTTCATCCCTCCCTCCTCCCCTCCCCCTTCTCCCCTGTTCCTCCTTCCCTCTCCCCTCTCATTCTCTCTATCCTCTTCATCCATTCTTCTCCCTTACCTCCTTCGTCCAGTATTTCCTTTATCTTTTCCGCTATTCCCCTCTCATCCCCTTCTTCTTCCCTTGCACACCTCTCTAGTACGTGTTCCCACGTCTCATCTTCCCCCCCACATATCCTGCATCCCCTCTCCTCCTCCCTCTCCCAATACCTGCCCTCCCTCATCTCGTTCCCCAGCCGAAACCTCGCCACCCTCTTATACCTCTCTTCACTCCATCCCACTGCCAAGTATTTCGGCGTCCCCCTTGTCACTATCTCCCTGTACCACCTGTTGTATCTTGACTCCTGTATTTTTTCCCTTCTCTCCTCTGCCTGCCTCTTGCTGTCTTCTTTCTCCATCTCCTCGTACCCCCCTCTTCCCCTTGACCCTTCATTTTCTTCACTCCCCCCTCTCTCCATCCTAAACTCCTTTCTCTCTCTCTCCCACCCCGCCATCTCCACCCCCTCCTCTTTCTCCCTCTCTCTTACCTCTTTCAGGCACAGTCTAGCCAGCTCCCCTCCCTCTCCCCTGCCCAGCTTCTCTTCGTACCTCCACGCCCTTCCCCCCGCCCTCGTCCTCAGCTTTTCCCTCTTCGTCTCCTCCCTCACCAAGTATCCCGGTGTCTTCCAGTCCACCCCCAAAGACCACCTTATAAACCTTTCCTGGACCCTCTCCACCTCCTCCCTCTCCTTCCACCCCCACACCTCCGCCCCGTAACCCAACACCGTCCACACCAGCGCGTCAAATAACCATATCCTCTTTCCCCAGTCCTTTCCAAATTTCCTTTTCCCAATTCCCCACACCTGCCGCGTCACTACCCCCGCCTTTTTCACCCTGTCCCTGATGTGCGCTTCGTGGCCCCCATTTTTCTTAAACACGTACCCTAAATACCTGAACTCCTTTACATCCTCTATCTCCTTCCCTTTCCACCTCCACTCCATCTTCCTTTCTCTCCCTCCTCCTTTTCTGAACCTTACCACTTTCGTTTTCCCCACGTTTACTTCCAGATTCTTTCCCTCCAGGTATCTTTCCAGCCTTCTCATCATGCTCTCCATCTCTTCTTCCTTCCCCGCCAGCAACACCAAGTCATCCGCATATGCCAGAGTGCATATCCTCCTACCTCCTATTCTCACCCCTCCCCAATTCCCTTTCCTTAGCTCCTCCTCCACGTCCGCTATCAGCAAATTGAATAGTATGGGGCTCAGTGGGCACTCTTGCCTCAGGCCTTTCGGTGTCCAGAATTTCTCCCCTGTCTCCCCTCCCACCTTCACCTTGCTGATTGTCTCCCTGTATATTTCCTTAACCCTCTCCCTCAGCCCCTCCCTCACCCCTCTCATTTGGTAAGTTATAGTTCTTACAGTTCGTACGGTTCGAGAGTTATAACAAAATCGAAAAAAACGAATTTTTAGGGGTCAATTTCACCCCCTTAGTGTGAATTTGGGCAGCAAACAAAAAATTGCCTAATACATATCTATATTAACCTCTGCTTATCCCCAAAGTTTTAAAAAATTTTGAATTTTCGAGCGGGTGGATCTTCGCTTGCGAGAAATAATACACTTAGTCCAGTGAAATTAGGATCTGTCTTCGGAATAAATCCCAGCAAGCTAAATTTTGGTATGGGCCTTTATTTGGGCGTTTTAAACAATATGTCAAAAGTTTCCATCGATCCGACCGTCGCTAAAAATTGTACAGAGGGTTGAAAGAAAACAACAGTTTTTCGCGAATATATCGGTATCTAGCAGTTTTGCGACAAAAATAGTTATTATACAATTTCTAGCCTAGGAAATTCTCTACCATCGCCTCGCGCGTGTCAGGCAGGTCGACAAACCGCGGAGGTTCGCTGTAAGCACAACGTGACCGTTGACGGCCCGGGCCCCGATATTTCGAAATAGCGAGGTTTCGACAGATGCCGACGGGGCGATTTCCCCCCCGCCGATTTCGAGTGTGCGAGGCGCGGCCCTCGATGGGAAGACACGTTAGCGACAGTTAGATTCAGAACTCGAGTTAGGAAGTATCGACGGCGACTCGCGCCGCCTAGATCGCGTATCTGCCTTAAGGTCGAGTTTCCTAGCCGCGATCGGCGGCGGCGGCCGGCGGCTGAATCCTAAGCACCGCTCTTATGGAGAAGCATGCATCCGTTTTCCTAGCCGCGTTTTCGACCGGCCGCGGCCGAGCGTCCGCTACAGCAGCAACCTAGACTACTGGAGACGCAACACAATGGGATGACTGTCTGTTTTCCGCCATGATGGCCGAATCTCCTAGCCGCGCGGCTAGCCACGGCACGAAACCGCTCGACTCCTCCAAACTGAGTCCTCGCCGCGGCCGCGCTGCAAAAATAAGGAAACAAATCGGAATTCAAAAGTTATGGGATTATGTTATAAATATATATATAAGTATATTATGGGATTATGTTTTTTTATATATTTCTTGTAAACTACTAATATGAGCTCCTAAAAAGGAAAAAATATCGTGGTGGTTACTTCCGATCTGTGTATAAACACGTGTCTAAGGTTGTATGTTTTTTCTTGTGGCAATTTTGAATCGAGTCTTTTAAATTTTGATGATATAAAAGACACAAATTTTTGGGGAACCAAAACGAGTAGTATCGTTTTTGGTAAGCAATAGCAAATAATTAGTTACATACAGTTCTTTTCCATAAGAAACCCATTGAAGAAATATCAGCAATTATCGGCTTTTTAGTTACCCTCTGGGAACTTCCGAGGAAATTTCTTTTTGGTTTTATAGTCAACATATATTTGGCTTTGCAACTGCGAAAACAAGATTTGGCAATATTTACCAATAATGAATGCTAAGAAATAGGGGAAAATTCAACAACTTCACATTTTTGCACTGAAACTGCGGAATATAATTAAGGAAGTTCATAAAAAAAGTATTAATGTACAACTCATACGGAGGATTGACGTTATTTAAAAAAATAATGTCAATAATTCCAATACAACTAGAACAATTTGATAAATGTACCTACATACTATGGAAAGTGCAGAAATATTTGCGAACCTGTATCCATGTTATCCTATACAGGGTGATTGGCTCGAAACGCCTGATCCGCCTGGCAACCGTGACGAGGTCAACCCCCCGTGGTGTCTCTCCGAAATTATGGCTTTCGACCCTCGAAGGGGTTGGAGTGAGAAATCTTCGAATTCCTCATTTCTCATCAGATCTGTGCGAAAGCGACGCCAATGGATTCCTGGCGTTCCGTCGATTAAAATCATACCAAACATCATGCAAATCGGACTACTTTGACACAAGCTATTTGTATTCCTTATGTAAAAGTAGTCCGATTTACACGACATTTGGCATGATTTTCATCGGAAAACCACAAGGAATCCATCGGCGACACTTCCATATCCATACCATAAAGAATAAAGAATTATTTTATTTCCTAAACAGATACAGGGTAATTCTGGAGCTTTGCCCGTCACCCCGTGACGAGGGCTGCCCTTCGCAGTGCCTCACTCGAATTTTATGGCTTTTTCCGGAAAAAGGTACGAATCTTGGGCCGAACGTAGCGAATTAGGGTCAGGCCCCCGCAGTGGAGGGTGAAATATCCATTACAGCGCATTAAGAAATTCATTTCTTCATCGTGTCGAAAGGAAAGTGACGCCAATGAATTCCTTATGTTTTTCTGATGAAAATCATACTAAATATCATGCAAATCGGACTACTTTGACACAAGCTATTTGTATTCCTTATGTAAAAGTAGTCCGATTTACACGACATTTGGCATGATTTTCATCGGAAAACCACAAGGTATCCATCGGCGACACTTCCATATCCATACGATAAAGAATAAAGAATTATTTTATTTCCTAAACAGATACAGGGTAATTCTGGAGCTGTGCCCGTCACCCCGTGGCGAGGGCTGCCCTTCGCAGTGCCTCACTCGAATTTTATGGCTTTTTCCGGAAAAAGGTACGAATCTTGGGCCGAACGTAGCGAATTGGGGTCAGGCCCCCGCAGTGGAGGGTGAAATATCCATTACAGCGTATTAAGAAATTATTTTCTTCGTCGTATCGAAGGGGAAGGGACGCCAATGGATTCCGGGCGGTTTCCCGATTAAAATCATACCAAACATCATGCAAATCGGACTACTTTGACATAGGGAATACAAATAGCTTGTGTCAAAGTAGTCCGATTTGCATGATATTTAGTATGATTTTCATCAGAAAAACATAAGGAATCCATTGGCGTCACTTCCCTTTCGATACGATGAAGAAATGAATTTCTTAATGCGCTGTAATGGATATTTCACCCTCCACTGCGGGGGCTGACCCCAATTCGCTACGTTCGGCCCAAGATTCGTACCTTTTTCCGGAAAAAGCCATAAAATTAGAGTGAGGCACTGCGAAGGGCAGCCCTCGCCACGGGGTGACGGGCACAGCTCCAGAATTACCCTGTATCTGATTAGGAAATAAAATAATTCTTTATTCTTTATCGTATGGATATGGAAGTGTCGCCGATGGATTCCTTGTGGTTTTCCGATGAAAATCAAGCCAAATGTCGTGTAAATCGGACTACTTTTACATAAGGAATACAAATAGCTTGTGTCAAAGTAGTCCGATTTGCATGATGTTTGGTATGATTTTAATCGACGGAACGCCAGGAATCCATTGGCGTCGCTTTCGCACAGATCTGATGAGAAATGAGGAATTCGAAGATTTCTCACTTCTTAATAGGTACTCCAACCCCTTCGAGGGTCGAAAGCCATAATTTCGGAGAGACACCACGGGGGGTTGACCTCGTCACGGTTGCCAGGCGGATCAGGCGTTTCGAGCCAATCACCCTGTATACCAAATACTGTTCACAAAGTGTTAATACATCCCTACGAAATTATACAATATTAATCTTTCAATCGGCTAATTGGGTGAAGGAACTCAAGATGGCAGAAATAAAGGTGTTAAAAAGTAAAGAAAAGATTGTACGCTCAAAATATTCTCATTGCAATACAAACGAAGATGTTTTAAACTTTTTATCGATTTTTTCAGATTCAGTCCTAGTGTTTTATAAAGTAGCTTCATAAAATTTGACATTTTGAGTGGAAAAAGTGGCATGTTGAATTTTTTCTCTATTCTTGGGATTGACGCCCACTGTGCGTTGGGACAAAAGCGGGATCCGAGCCAAGCGAGAATTCATTCGTTGTTTTCGACCGATAATATCATATTTTCCCAAGAACGTTTCGACAACAACTGTTTGCCCGCATTTCTAAAGGGCAGTCAAAAACGTAGTGCCGTCTTTAATAACTTTAGGCATTCTTCAGTCCACAATGAGTTAATCCGTATATTGCTCTGTCGGTAGGTAGTACGTACGATGGCTTCGGACCCGGACGTAGGTACTGCTATTAACCGCCGCACCGACTCACAGGACAATATGATCATAAACCGCAACTCTGGCGAGACGCTTTGGTCAATCAGCCTGATTAACTTTTAGGAATCAGATGTGGCATTTTCCTCCATGAACAATATAAGAAGATGTTCTTATGTTAGATCGAAAAATGGAGTAGGAAACGAAATCACTGTGAAAAAGTATCAATACGTTTCGCGGTGAGACACAGGCAGAAACAGGGTAGTCGGCCGACTGCGCGTGTTCCCGCCTGCATCGTCCTCCCTACAAAATTTCAGAGATAGCACTTATCTCTCGAGTATAAACAAGCGTTGGAATATCAAAACAGAAGCACGCGCTGACGTATTCGGTACGAGAGAAGGTGGGCCATAAGGAGGAGATATTACTGGGCAGAGGTGAAAAGTTGCTGTTTCAAAGGAATGCAGGACCGATTACTTTTAATATAATATCCTCCCTATGACCCACCTTTCCTTGCACCCAAAACGTCGCGGGTCCTTCTGTTTTCATATTCGAACGCGTGTACCTATATACTCGAGAGATAAAGGAACCGTCTTTAATTTGAAAGGAGGACGACCCAGGCGGGACCTCCATGAGGCGTATTGCTGGTGGACTTGGTGGATAATAATTTTTCATTGCTATATTGGTGACATGTTTCTCACGTGCGTCGGGACAAGCGGACTGAGATCGAAGCAAAAAATCATTCGTTAACGATCGGTAATTACATATTTTCTAAAGGACGGTTTAATAACATCTGTTTGCCAGATTTCTAAAGGGCAATCAAGACCGTCGTGCCGTCTTTAAGAATTTAAGGCATTCATCAGTCTGAGTTAATCCATATATTGCTCTGTCGGTGGGTAGTAGGTATATGCGATGACTTCGGACCCGCACGTACCGTTGTTAACCGCCGACTCGCGGGACAGTACGGTTATAAACCGGACCCTGGCGAGGCTCTTTTGCCGATCAGCCACAATAATTTTTGGCAACCAGGTGTGAAGTTTTCCCCCTGGATTCCGTCAAGAGGGGGCAAGTCCCCCCTCTTTGAGGAAGGGTTTTTCCAATGTGTGTATCATAAGTAAATTACAACAACAATTATCTTCATATCATATTACTTTCTCTTCTTTAGATATTAAAATGAAAAATATAAAATAGTTAAAAGAAGGAACATTGTACTGTATGAACTCCTGGTATCGGTACATGTACATACCTACATACATATGTGCTTCCTATTCGAGTGGGTTTTCTTCTAGTAAAAATCAGTAAATTTGCAAGCGCAATATCTCGAAAACCAGTTGAAATAAGGTATATACATAATAGGTTATTAAATTTGTCTTGGAACGCACTATCAAGTGATCTATAAAGAAAGATAGTTCCACTTACAATTAGAAAACCGAACATGACCATCCTATCTGTTATAATAATAAGTGACGAAAAATTGGTCTCTACTAATATATTTGCCCCCTCGAACCCTGCAATTGCATATAAGCAATTCTTTAGGTATATCTCCAATACGTTAGGAAATAATAGTAAGCATCCAATTTTTTTAATATAAGGAAAAATTAAAATAAATAATGATTTAAAAATGATCTGTTTTTACGATTTTACCCCATGGCCTGAGGTATTTTCTTTAATTTTATGTTTTTCTTTCTTTTTAGTTGTAGTCCTTCATTAAGATTAAGTTTTAATTTTGATAACTTCCTCCTTTTTCCGTTTCTTTGTTACACACATTTTGTCCAAACCCGGGTACCCGGTTTTACCTTGTACGGTTTGGCCCCAGCATACAATTTTGTAAATATTACAAATTATCAACAATACCATAGAGAAGTAAAAACAAGCCTTTTAATTACACTAGTTTACAAAATATAAAAAAAATGTTTGCGCAACAGATGCCACTATTTTTTTCTTATGGAAAATGGCCCGCTGATTCCGAAAATAAGGTCTAAAAAAAATTTTATGAATAAGTTTTCGAGATATCGATAGGAGAACTTTTTACCTGCCTGTCAAAAAGGTGATCCCACATAAGTGCGAATATCTCATGTTGCAAATAACCGATACGGTCGGAAATGATCTCAAATTATAGATTGACATTGACAATTCATTTAATCATGTGGAAAAAATCGAAATCGCAAAAATAGGCCCAGTTTCTCATTTCTTACATTGAGTCTGCACTTTTACGAAAAAAACAAGGTGCTGCTGAAGAAAATCTATGGATAAATAGCGAATCTAGAGACAATTGTGTGAAAGATTCCATCAGGATACGAAGAGTATTAAGGGGCCGTATCAAAGATTTTGGGATGAGGCAATGATAGAAAATTATATTTGGTTCCTCATAAGAGAAACAAATCCTGACACGAATAAAAGACAAAGAAAGAGCCAGAATTAGTTCTAAAACACACTGTATATTTATGAAATACTTAAAAAAATTAACAGAATTAATTAAAATTGAAATAACACAAAACCCTTGAAAATTTTAAATGTTAGCGCTTTCACTAGATTCGCTATTTATCCATAGATTTTCTTCAGCAGCACTTTGTTTTCTTGGTAAAAGTGCAGACTCAATGTAAGAAATGAGAAACTGGGCCTATTTTTGCATTTTCGATTTTTTCCACATGATTAAATGAATTGTCGATGGCACTCTATAATTTGAGATCATTTCCGACCGTATCGGTTATTCGCAACACGAGATATTCGCAATTATGTGGGATCACCTTTTTGACACGGAGGTAAAAAGTTCTATCGATATTTCGAAAACGTATCCATAGAAGATTTTTACACCTTATTTTCTGAATCAGCGGGCCATTTTCCATCAGAAAAAAATAGTGGCAGCTGTTGCGCAAAATGGCTGTAAACTAGTGTTATTTACACTTTAATATGCAGCAATTAACATAATTCATACCAAAAAGTATCTACCTGAACACTGTCAAAAGTGTTTGAATTTCCTTATTGATCGGAAATTAGATCAGAGCCTTCAAAACACACAATATGAGGTAACCTTAGTAAGCACGCTTGTAACACTATTATCTTTTGTTGATGAAATAATGAACATCCCAGCAATATGTCGCTACAACAACGCGGAAAAATTTGAAGCAGTTTAAAGAATAATAGCACGTTCCCGGTTTTACCCAGGTACATGGTTATGTCCGAGTTTCCCCTAATATTTTTTATCATTAAAAATATGGATTCAATATTTTGTAGACACACTATTCGAAAATGCTCCCCATCAATAGCTCCAATACAGTTTGAAACTTTCCATTTCATCATAAAGCCTTTTGCATTTCTTTTGAAATCGGAAATATTAGTTAATGGTAAAAATCTGGGTGCTACTTTATCGCATAATAGTTCAGTTCGTTTGTTTCAACAACACTTATATATCCATACGATATTTTGAATGCAAATGATAAGGATCTCAATGCTTCTCCAGTAGCAGTGAACTCCCCCCAAAATATATTATCTAATTATTTTAGCTGAGCAATGTAAGACACGGTGGAAAAATATTCGCGATTCATTCATGAAAAAAAAGCGGGCCAACAAGCACGGTACGGGGTCGGCAGCGAAGCCTAAAAAGGAGTGGCCATTAATGAAGCATTTAGATTTTTTGAATAGTGCCGCGTCTGAGAGAAGGCAAGTATTTTTTACACACAAGATGAGTTCTAAAATACATTTTAAAAATTTATTTTATTTATTTTATTGTAGCACACAGAGCAATATGGAACTATCCAATGAAGATGTTCCAAATATTAGTGATACCAATAATAGCGGTACCGACATCTCAGGACCCGTAAATTTCCCAGAAACTGCTGCTTGCTGGGAAGGTGTTACATCACCGGAAACACCGCCAGAAGTTACAATCGCTCCTTCCTCCAGAAAAAGAAATTGCAGCAGTAGCTCAACTGCAGCGCCGAAAAGGCACAGGAGCGACTACCAAAATTTCTTGGATACGATGGCAAAAAGGTCTTTGGAAAGAGACCAACTCTTACACAAGTCCATGGAAGATGAAGATGACGAGACCATGCTGTTTTTTAAGAGTATGGGGGCCATGGAGAAAAAATTGCCGCAGAAGTTACTCGCGGAAGCAAAAATTTCCGTCCTCAAAATAATGCTGGATGTACAAAGTAGAGCAGCAGAAGATCCGTGAGCTGATGCGTGTGTCCTCCGAATCGCGTAGAAGATAGTCACCATCAGTCAGAGTTGCGCAAACTGTAATCTAATTACAACTTACAAATTACGATTAAAATGTAATTGTGTAGTTGATTACACATTTTTTTCTGTAATCGTTCATTTAGGTAGTTGACCATTTGGTTTCTTCAACTACCTAAATGAACGCAAAATAAACACCACCACGATTTTACTTTGGGACTATGATTCTTCCGACTGTAGCTCACAATCAGTCCGTTTTGGAAGAGGATTTTTTAGAGATACTTTCAGTTCGAAGCAAAATAACAAGTCTTAGAGAAAATGAGACACATGCATGTACGATATATGTATGTGTAGACACCTGATTCGGCACAAGTCCGGTACGAGAATGCAGTATCCTGGTAGGGCCTGCGTCGTCCTCCCTACAGATTAAAGACGGATGACTTATTTCTCGAATACAAACACGCGTTGGAACAGCAAATCAGAAGCACGCGCCGACGCGACGTATGCACTGTGAGCGAAGGTAAACCATAAGGAGGAGATTACATTATGACCAATCGGTCCTACATTCGTTTGAAATGGCAACTTTCCATCTGTGCACAGTAACATCTTCTGGACGATGGTGCTGCTTTCTTGTAGGGGACTTGGGCCGATTCAGGTGTTTACACATGTATATACATATGTCTCGTTTTCTCTGGTTATTTCGCATTTCTGAAATGAAAAAGCAAGTTTGGGTTGGTGTGCGTACTCCAAGTCCCGATACACCAAAATAGTTTATACCTACCTAGCGGATGCCATAAATGCAGTCACTTTATTGCCCTTAGCTTAGGACCTCTCCCAACCTTTGCTAGAACGACAGTCGTTCTTGCGACTTCAAGGCAGACACATCTTTGTGAATTCTTGATCTACGGAAGTTCGTACAGTGTTAAATATTGCCTGCTGACGTGACTGTGCGACGTGATCTGTACAGTAAAGCGATTTAAATTCCTATAATGAATCGCAAATTGCTGCTGCGTGCGTTGGTGCAGGAAGAAGAAGAAGACGACATGCTTGTGCTAGCATATTTCGAAAAGAGAAAAAGAAGTGAAGTGAAAACAATGTACCAGGCCCGAAGGACCTAGGGTTATTCTCGTATCTTAATAACAAACCATTTAGTGGATAACAAGGAAACCTACAGACAATTTTTTCGCCTAAACAAAGGTTCATTTCGTTTTGACTGTTATTGGAAAGGATTTGGAGAAAAAATCGTATACGAGAGTCAAGACACCAATTTCACCCGAAGATAAGTTGCTCCTGACATTGAGGTAAGTTAATTTTTCACAAGCATATTTTATTTTTTCGTCATATTCTTTTATTACAGTTGTTGTATATTTTTACTGTAGTTAATACAAAGTACCTATGGTCTTTTAATAATCACACTCCGACTACTGATTTGCACATGCGACTACTGATTTACAAACACATGTATCTTGCACTGATCCCATTTCGAGATCATTAATCAATTTAAACACCAATGCATTTGTTTCCGCAATTAAGTGTGACGGAAATTTTTGGCCTGCCATCCACATACTTTTAAAAAATATCAAAGTGGAGTCGCAATCTGCTTCCAATTATTTGCTGATACGGCCCATCAGTTTTTCTCTTTCGAGAGTTGTTCATATCAAAACATTCAATACAGTACTGGAATCATCTCTGTGCCTTTTTGGCACTGCACTATATGTACCTACAGGTAGATGTACTGCCGCATCTTGTGCCACTTGAAGGAGGAATATTGTCTTTTGAGTGTATTTCTACAACAGCTTCCCAGCTGGCTATAACATATGTACTTCTGTGTTCCTGGACTGTCGCTATACGCACACCTTCTTGCATTTTAAATCTCTTTAGTTTGTTTCACATTACTGTGGCTACTATAAAAAAATTCAAATTCATTGTATTTTAGAATTCATATTGTGTGTAAAAAAAAATTTACCTTCCCTCAAACCATACAATCTCCAAAAAATTTACCTGGTGCAACAACGGCCATTTTGATTTTGGCTTTGCTGCCGACCCTGTACCGTACTTGACGCCCCGCTTCATTTTCCTCCATGTATCGCATATGTTCCCCCTCTCTTCTTACAATCACCAGCTGAAATAATTAGAAAATATATGTTTTACAGGTTCCTAGCCACTGGAGAATCATATAAATAATTGTCATTCGCATTTCGAATATCACCGAGTTACATAAGCGTTATTGTACGCACTGTACTGGAAGAATTGTGTGACAAATTAGTTACAATGTGTATACCGCAGCCGAGTATTGCGGGTTTCGAAAAAATAGCGAATGACTTTCTAGTCAAATGGAATTTACCAAATTTTGTTGGAGCCATTGACGGGAAACATATCCGAATACAATGTCCACACAATAGCGGTTCCCTGTATTTTAATTATAAGAACTTCTTTTCCATTGTATTATTGGCATTGGTGGATGCAAATTATAAATTTGTCATCATCGACGTTGGATCGTACGGAAAAGAAGGAGACAGCGGTATATTCAACAAATCAATTATGGGCCAAGCTATTCGGGAAGGAAAAATGAAATTTCCGATGGACAAGTATCTTCCGGGATCGAACGTGTCAGCCCCCCACGTAATTGTGGGCGATGAGGCATTCCGCCTCACGAAGCATATGTTGAAACCGTACCCAAAAAACGTGGCGACGCAAGATATGTCAAAGAAAATTTTCAATTATCGACTATGCCGAGCCCGTAGGGTGTCAGAAAATGCTTTCGGGATATTGTCCCAAACATTTCGCATTTTTTATTCATCGATTGCGGTACTGCCGGAAACAACCGACAACATCATAACTGCAACATGTTGCCTCCACAACATGTTGCGTGATGAATACAGGGTGTTCCAAAAATGCTGCGGTTCCTTGAAGGGGGTGACTCGGGGGGTAATTCCAAACAACTTTTTCCTTTGCGAAAATGTTCTCCAAGGTTTCGTTAACGAGATATTAACAAAAAGCAGCGACCAATC
Source organism: Andrena haemorrhoa (assembly GCA_910592295.1). NCBI lineage: Eukaryota > Metazoa > Arthropoda > Insecta > Hymenoptera > Andrenidae > Andrena > Andrena haemorrhoa. The sequence goes on from OU342942.1 coordinate 25,087,118, forward strand.
AGAGCTCGAGTCTGGCGGCCGAGTTCCCGCGCTAGCGTGGCCGCGTGCCGCGCTGCGACTACGAACAAGCAACTCGGCATGCATCGAAGGAAATTGCGCAGAATGGCAAATGAAAAAGACGTAACAAATAAAGTCGAACATTTTATCATGGTTTGTTTGTCATTTAAAGTGAATAATGAATAAAGGATAAATGGATGGAAATCATGTGTAACGTAAAAATACGAATACAAAGGATTTTTTTAGAAGAATCGAAAATAATAATTGTTTGAAGTGGGAAGATAAGGAATACGTAAATTTCCTTGTGTTAATAACGTAGCCACGGAAAGATAATGTAACGGGAAATGAACGAAAAGTGATCGTAGTTCGTTATTGTGATAAAAATCCATAATTGAATAACGGCCAACACTGTTGCTGATAACGAATAAGTCTGTTTAAAAACCCCTAAGAAATATTTAGGTATGGAAGGTTTTAGAATCATCGCCGGTAAAAAGCCATAGCCTGCGTTCAATTTAAAAATTAATGATCACCAATAAAGTAACTAAAACTCACCCTTGTTGGAAATTCACCTGCAGCTCGAAAACCTATGTCACTGGGTCACTGAACCGATCCTGGTCATCGATGGACGAGCCCAGCACACAGCTGGTCCCAGGTATACGACACTACCCAAAGTTAAGGGTCGCAATGTCAGGTGCGTCCAGGTTAATGTACCGAGTATTCACTTCACTGCACGGCTACTAACACTGATTACTTAATTTATTTTTCATGGAACGTGTTGTTCCTACGTTTTAAAAATTGGTGGCCCCGAAAGCGGCCGATTGTTTTCAAGGCAAGAATGGCTCCACATGGCCACCGCCATTGTTGATGCACGCATCAGCACGGAGAATGAGTTGCCTTTGGACGCCCTGTAATGTTTGCGGCGTTATGTTCGCCACCGCTGCGTGTATGAGTGCAACAACTTCTTCAGGGGTATCCACCGCCTGACGATACACTTCGTTCTGAAATAATTGTTGTACAACAAATACAAAACGTAAGTAAAAAAAGAATACCTACGACAAGAATAAGTAAAGAGTAACAACAAAAATCAAATTACCTTCATGTAGCCCCAGAAGAAAAAATCCAGCGGATTCAAATCCGGTGACCGTGGGGGCCACGGAACGTGGGCCTCCGCTTCACGGCCGCGGCCGATCCACCTGTCCTGAAAGGTTTCACCTAAATAGGCGCGGACATTCGCGGCGTAGTGAGGCCCAGCCCCGTCATGCTGGTAGTACATGTTCTGTCGGATCTCATATGGAATATCGTCCATAAGATCCGGCAGAACATGTTCTAAAAAATCTTTATCCGCTGGGCCGTCCAGCCTATCTGGCATAATGTACGGCCCAACGATAAAGTCGCCACAAATGCCGGCCCATAGGTTGATCGACCAACGGACTTGTGCTGCACGTGGCCGAAGCACTAAGGGATTTTCGTCGTTCCACACATGCATATTGTGGGAATTGAAGCAACCTTCCCTGTTGAAAATTGCTTCATCCGTCCACAATATGTATTTGGTGAACGACGGATTCCTTAACTCTTCTCCCAACAGCCATCTGGAATAATGAATCCGCTGGATGTGATCCCCAGGGTGCAAATGTTGCACCCGTACATATTTGTACGGATGCAACATTCGATCCCTGAGGATTCGATGTACCGTCGTGCTGCTGACACTAGAACAAAATGCAAAAATATCCACTATTAGATAACATTTTTTGTCTTAATTAATAATTGTTGCAGTTATCTTGAACTGTGACTTACTTTAGGCGGCGGCTCAAGTCGCGCACACTGACTGTTGGGTCGGCTTCAACGGCGTCGAGGATCCTCTCGACGGTGCCCAGATTTCGCGCTGCTGCGGGTCTGCCCACCTCGCTGTCTCGCGGCATCATGGACCCCGTCGTGAATAATCTCGACGCTAAACGGCGAAATGTATCCACGTTTGGCGTTCGGATATGCGGATATTCCAGCGCAAATGCTCGCGCAGCAGCACTTGCGTCCCCGTCGTTCCGGGCGTACACCCAGAACATCCTGAAATATTCTTGGGCCGTGAACATTTCTACGATGTGATTGCTAGCTGACTGACAGGATTTTTTCCAAGCAACTTCCTCTACCCCCAAGTAGCTTCTCTCATTCCATTATGAGTTAACCCCCACCAGGAAAAGAGGCTTTAGATAAAAAGAAGCCATCACATTTTCGAAACACACGTGCTTTGCAGAAGTGCAACGAACGAACCGTCGAACACTTTCACAAAAGCCCACGCTCCGTCCTTTTACTGCCAATGTACCCATTGCTTCGAGGTAGGCAGCAGACACCACGTGTTTCGGTTCGAAAGGGTCCGAAGAGAAGAGAAACAGAAAGTCTTCGAGTTGCTATAAAGAAGAAAATGCATACCATTCCTGTTTCCCCTTTCCGATACCCTGAGTTCACGTCTGCTACGAGGCGGAACCAATTAAGTCATAAATTATCCAAAACTGTAGGAAACCGTTCTCTACCGCCGACTAGCGGGACAATACGATCATAAACCGCGACCCTGGCGAAATGCTCTGGCCGATCAGCCTGATTAATTTTGGGGAACCAGAATTTAAAAAGTATTATCCAACATCAATACGCCTCGCGGAGGGAGACTGGAAGAAAAGGGGTAGTCCGCTGACAGCGCGTGGTCCCGCCAGCGTCGTCCTGTCCGCTGACAGCGCGTGGTCCCGCCTGCGTCGTCCTTCCTTCAAATTAAAGACAGATCCCTTATCTCTCGAGTATAAACACGCGCTCGATATTCAAAACAAAAGCACGCGTTGACGTATTCCGTGCGAGAGAAGATGGACTTGAAGTCCGATTGGTCCCAATTTAACCAATCCGCCCTGCATCCCTCCCGAACGGCCACTGTTTTGAAGAGGCCTTCTTCACAGCAATGTCTCCTCCCCGAGGCCCACATTCTCTCGCACGGAATACGTCGACGCGTGCTTTTGTTTTGAAAATCGAGCGCGTGTTTATACACGAGAGATAAGCAGGCCCGATTGGTTCGTTTAGGACCAATCGAACTTCAAGCCCACCTTCTCTCGCAAAGAATACGTCGTCGCGTGCTTTTGTTTTGAAAATCGAGCGCGTGTTTATACTGGTGGGCCTCGGGGAGGAGATATTGCTGTGAAGAGGGCCTCTTCAAGACAGTGGCCGTTTGGGCGGGATGCAGGGCAGATTGGTTCGGTTACGACCAATCGGTCTTCAAGCCCACCTTTTCTCGCACGGAATACGTAAACGCGTGCTTTTATTTTGAAATTCGAGCGCGTGTTTATACTCGAGAGATAAGAGATCTGTCTTTAATTTAAAGGAAGGACGACGCAGGCGGGACCTCGCGTTGTCAGCAGACTACCCCAAACACGTGGTGTCTACTGCCTACCTCGAAGCAATGGGTACATTGGCAGTAAAGGACGGAGTGCGGGCTTTTGTGAAAGTGTACGACGGTTCGTTCGTTGCACTTCTGCAAAGCACGTGTGTTTCGAAAATGTGATGGGTTCTTTTTACCTAACGCCTCTTGTCCTGGTGGGGGTTAACTCATAATGGAACGAGAGAAGCTACTTGGGGGTAGAGGAAGTTGCTTGGAAAAAATCCTGTCAGTCAGCTAGCAATCACGTCGCAGAAATGTACCCTGATGAAGAATATTACGCGATGTTCTGGGTGTACCATCCGAACAACGGGGACGCAAGTGCTGCAGCGTGAGAATTTGCGCGGAAATACCCACGGCTCTGAACGCCAAGTAAAAATTCTTTTCCACTAATTTTGATAACATAGAAACAACACGTTCCATGAAAAATAAATTAAGTGATCAGTGTTAGTAGGTGTGCAGTGAAGTGAATATTCGGTACATTAACCCGGACGCACTTGACGTTGCGACCCTTAACTTTGGATGGTGTCGTGTACCTGAGATCAGCTGTGCACTCGGCGCGTCTGTCGATGACCAGGATCGGTTCAGTGACCTAGTGACACAGGTTTTCAAGCTGCAGGTAAATTTTCGAAAGGGTGAGTTTTAGTTACATTATTGGCGACTATTATTTCTTAAATTTAACGCAGGCTCTGGCTTATTTCCGGTGATAATTCTAAAAATTTCCATACCTAAATATTTCTTAGGGGTTTTTAAACAAACTTATTCGTTAAAAGCAACACTGTTGGCCGTTATTGAATTATGGATTTTAATCACAATAACGAACTATGATCACTTTTCGTTCATTTCCTGTTACATTACCTTGTCGTGGCTTCGTTATTAACACAAGGAAATTTACGTATTCCTTATCCTCCCACTTCAAATAATTATTATTTTCGATTCTTCTAAAGAAAACCTTTGTATTCGTCTTTTTACGTTAGACATGATTTTCATCCATTTCTCCTTTATTCATTATTCACTTTAAATGACAAACAAATCATGAGAAAATGTTCGATTTTATTTGTTACGTCTTTTTCATTTGCCATTCTACGCAATTTCCTTCGATGCATGCCGAGTTGCTTGCTCGTAGTCGCAGCGCGGCACGCAGCCACGCTAGCACGGGAACTCGGCCGCCAGACTCGGGCTCTGATTGGTCGCTGCTTTTTGTTAATATCTCGTTAACGAAAACTCGGAGAACATTTTCGCAAAGGAAAAAGTTGTTTGCAATTACCCCCCGAGTCACCCCCTTCAAGGAACCGCAGCATTTTTGGAACACCCTGTATATATAAAACGTGCATGCGCGCGATTGTGTGTGTGTAAAGATAAAAGACCTCGCCTCATCCTATCGACATAAATCGGGTGGAGTTGCGGGACTAGCAGGGTGCATAGGGCACATTCTGCCACCGACTTTGCCACATAAAGCGTTCGCCGGCACCGGTGGCAAACCGGGTAGCTCCTCTTATTCCCCAGCACAATTAGATGGGGGTACGCTGGCTGCTCGTCTTCGATCTCCAGAAACTGTGTACAGTACACACATAGGACCTTCGTCCTAACCACGATCCGTCCAGGGTATGCCGCCCCTGGACGTAGCCTGACGCCCCTAGGGGTCCGGGCCAATGGCTTCCCGTCTGGCAGGACGCCTCTACCAGCGGGGGACTGTTTAAAGCGTCCACTCGTGGGATTCATATGAATCAATTATTTTATGACGAACTGGCAAGCACGACAAAGGACAACGACTTGGGAACGGACCGGGAAAAGGATGGGAAGAGGGAGGCGGCGGCGGGGAGGTCAAGGGGTACCTCTCCCGTTCGCCGCGACCCCCGTGGGGACTTGTCCCTTCCGGCGGGCAATGGTGGGGCTGGGTCTATGCGGAAGCTCAGCACCGCTAACACTGAGGGTGGACCAACACCGCCACCTACAAACCCAGGGGGGGATAGGAGCAAGAGCCCCCCCGTCGGAATCGAGAAAATGGAGGCAAGACCTGGAACGGAAACGGACAACGACTCTCTCCAGGAATGGGTGGAGACGGGAAGTTGGAAGGGGAAAAGTGACAAGGGAAAGGGTGGGCCCGTGTCGCTGATAACGTGGGGAGATGACTCGGTTGCGACGCCGGGAGGGGCGTTGGAACCGAGGGTTGGAGGAGTGGGGACGAAGACCACTAAGTCCCAACAGGGTTGGAAAGTCGGGGCCCTGGGGGAGATGATGAATCGGGAGATAACGGCGGTGGGGGGGGTCGATCCCCCCCCCCCCCCGTACGAGACCACAGGGACTCAGGCCTCCTGAGGAGGTCATAGATATAGACGTGGACTTTATTCCGGAAACACCACCGACGGCGAATAAAATCCCAAAGGGTAAGACCCTACATAGGACCCCCCCGTTGGCTGACGGGTCGCAGGATGTGGGGAAGGAGGGGAAGGCCCCCCTGGCCATGAAAGCCCTGGAGGCCGACCCCCGGGTTACGACCAAGCGGACGCCGAGGCCAAAACTAAGACCGCGATCGAGCTCGACGTCAAGGATTGTTGATGTCGAAAGGAGGGGAGGCGGGCCCGGCTCAAACGAGTGTGACAACCAGGAATTTGCACACCCGGTAGGCGTCCCCCCGAAAAAGAGTAAGAAGGGGATCAAGGGGGTGCAGCAGGGACCGGGGGCTTGGAGTCCCCGGGTTCGAAGGTGGCCCGCCTCCTGGCGAGGATAGCGGAGTACGTCACGGGTTTGTCGGTGGTGTGCGGGGAGCTGGCGCGCGTGGAGGCCGGGGAGGTGAACCTCGTGGTGGCCTCGGCGGCAGAAGCCATGTCAAAGGGGTGTGCGAAGGCGGCGGCAGACATTGCCGAAGCAATGGCCACGGTGGCCATCGCGAGATGGTCCTCCGCACCAGCAAGCAAGGAGGTGAGAGACGAAGAGTCGACGGACCCGTTGAGGCCCCCCCCCCCATACCTCCGGTATTAAGGAGGGAAACCTGGGATTGGGGCGGGCAGACGGAGGCGTGGGAAGCCCCACCCCCCGTGGGCGCGAGCGCCCCTGCCCCGCCCCCACCTGGAGGGAGGGGTAGGGAAAAGGAGAAGGTTGGGGAAAGGGACAGAAAGAAGAGGCCCCGGACGTCCCCACAGGAGGGGGCGGAACTGCCGAAGAGGAGATGGGTGATGGGTGGTGATGGGGGGGGGGTGGAGCCACATCCACGCCCATCAGTATACCCCCCACTCCGATCGGGAACACGATGAACCAGGGGAAGGGGGGAACTACCCCGAATGCGAGGAGCGAGGACACCTTTACGGTGGTGTCCCCCCGGGGGCCATGGGAGACCCAGAACACCCGGAAACAGAGGAAGTGGGGCACCCTACAGCAGCCCCAGCTCGTGGCTGTGCAAGCGGGGAGGCAGGGGAGCGGCGACCTAAACAAAAAGTCCCAGAGGCAGGCGAAGAACGAGGAGAGGCAGCGGCTTAGGAGCCGGGTCCAGGAGCAGGAGCAGGAGCGGGCCAATGGGGCAAGATCGCAGCCTCCCCCACCCGGGCCGGCGGCTCAGGATCCCCCAGGGGGGGGGGGGGGAGCCAAGACAGCCTCCACGGCCTCCGCCGCAGAGGCAGCAGCAACAGCAAGGGGGGCGTGGCCAAACCAAAGGGCGTGACCCTCCCCAACGGGAAGGCCCAGCCCAGAAAAAAAGAACGGCAGGCCCCAGGACAAAGAGAAGACCGGAGGCGGTCCTGATAAGGGTACCCGAAGGATCCTCATACATAGAGACCTATAGGACGGCGGTGACCCTGGGCCGCGCTGTGTTGGAGGGGGTAAAGGCGGTTAAGAGGACCCGCCTTGGCCATGTCCTTCTGGAACTAAAGGGGATGAGCACGGCCGGGGATACGGCTAAAGCGCTGTTCGAAGCCTCGGGAGGGAAGCTGGCATGCTCGGCCCTCCAGGACAAAACGTCACTGGAAATCAGGGACATCGACCCAATGGTGAACTCGTCGATGCTCCTGAAGGATCTGGCGGCGGCACTGAAGACGGAGGAGGCGGGTGAAACGGGTGCAGCTGTGAGAGCCCTCAGGATGGGGCCGGGGGGGACGCAGACCGCAATCGTGGAGATCCCCACAGCTAGGTTGCCCAGGGGAGCGGACGCCGTGCGGTTCAGGACGGGCCTGACATTCGTCAGAGCTAGGCCGATGCTTAGGATGGTCAGATGTTTTGCCTGCCATCAGCTTGGACACGTGGCGGTAGAGTGTACCAGGGTGAAACCCGGAGAGGAGAGATGCAGGCGATGCGGTGGGGAGGATCACAACATCGCAACTTGCAGCAACGCCCCCAAATGTATCATTTGTGCGGCGGGAGGAGCAACGGGCCCTAGAACTGCCCACGTTACGGCGTCGCTGGCTTGCCCGGCCGTAAGAAGAGCACCGGCAGCGGAGGGCCCTGTTTCTAGGAACCGACGCTGAAGATTATTCAGGTAAATCTGAATAGATGCAGGCTGGCACAGGACCTGCTTATCCAGAACGTGTCCCAGCTGAATGCGGATGTGGTGCTGATATCGGAGCCGTATAAACAACAGCCGGACTGGGCTAATGACGCCACGGGTGACGCTTCAGTCTGGGTCACGGGATTTAACGGGATGTTCGCAACTCCGGACCCTCCCGTCGGCGCAGAGGGAATAGTGGCGGTACAGTTGCAGGAAATGGTGGTGGTAAGCTGCTACTGTGCCCCCAGTAAGGGGAAGCAGCAATTCCTTCAGTACGTGGCGGACCTCGAGGATATCCTCGCTCCCCACGTACATCCGGGGAGGGGGATTATCCTAGGAGGGGACTTGAATGCCAAGTCAGCAGCCTGGGGCGGTGGAAAGACGGACTGGAGGGGGAGTACGAGCCTGTGCCTGGTAGCCCGCCTGGGCCTGGTACCTCTAAGGCTACAGCGGGGGGTGACCTTCAGCCGGAATGGCAGGACATCCGTGATAGATGTCATGAACATGACCAGGGCGCTGGCGAGGTCCGTCACTAAGAGCGAAGTACTGTCGCACTTTACGGCCTCGGACCATAGGTATGTGGCACATACGCTGCGGGGGCCTTCGGCTCCAGGAAGACTGCGCGGGATTGAATGGGCCCCATACTCCTCTAAGGATATGGATCCGGTTGATATTCTGGGTCGCTACCTGGCCATCAGAGAACGTACGGGGGACCCCCCCACCCCCGGTTGGCGGATGGCGAAGAGGAATCGAGGGCCGATAGGCTCCAACGCTTGATAGAGGAGGTCTGTGAGGAGGCCCTCCAGAAGAAAAAGGTAACACAGGGAACAAGGAAGCCCAACTACTGGTGGAACCAGAGTATCGCGGATGCACGGAAAGCAATGCACAAGGCGAGGAGGCTGTTCCAAAGGGCAAGGAAGAAGGGGGACCTCCTCACCGAGGAGCGCAGGCAGGACTACGCGCGGGCCAGGAGGCAGGTCCAGGTATTAATTTGGAGGTCAAAGGAGGGCCTGTGGGAGGAGCTGTGCTCCACCGTGGACGCCGACCCGTGGGGCAAGCCCTACAAGGTGATCATGGCCAGACTGAGGGGGAAGTCGTTGAAAACCAGCATGTCCAGGGAGCAGGTTGGCAGGGTGGTCGATGCCCTGTTTACGACTGCTCCCCCCCCTCAGGTTAGGCCCCACGTCCGCGGTGGTTGCAGGACTGGATCCCTCCAGGGATGGGTGACCAGACCCAGGAGGACGTCACCCCCCAGAATCGAGGCTGGCCTGGTAGATAGGGCCCTAACCCGGATCAAGCCCAAGAAGGCGCCGGGCCTGGACGGCGTACCATCGGAGGTGGCTGCATGTGTTGCAAGGGGAGCAGCTAACGACTTCCGGGAAATGCTCCAGGACACCTTCGAGAGGGGGAGAATTCCCCGGAAATGGAAGGTGGCCAGGCTGGTCCTGATCCCGAAGGCAGGTAAGGATCCCCTGAACCCTAACGCGTATAGACCCATCTCGATTCTCCCAGCGCTATCGAAAGCTTGGGAATACGCGGTGAAGGAAGTCATCGAGGACCAGGTGGGCAGGGACCCCTTCCATAGGAATCAGTACGGCTTCCGGAGAGGATGTGGCACCATCGATGCCACAACGGAGGTGTCCCGTTTTGCGGAGGAGTGCGCCGCCAAAGGTAGGATCTGTACCATGGTGTCCCTGGATGTCAGGAACGCCTTCAACACGCTTAGCTGGGAGGTGATCATGGGCGAACTGGATAGGAGGGGAGTCAAGACCCCGATTATGAAAGTCCTTCGGGATTATTTTAAGGATAGAGGGATAGTCGTCCATACCCCAGAGGGCACTGTGGTACGCAACATATACGCGGGAGTCCCACAGGGATCCGTGTTAGGCCCATTCTTATGGAATTTGGTATACGACGGGGTTCTCTATGTGCTGAACACGGGCAGGTTCGTCAAGGCCTTGGCGTATGCAGACGACCTGGCACTTCTGTTCTCAGCCAGGGACATGAAGCAGCTTGAAGGAATGATGGCCACGGTGATGCCGAAGGTGAGGTCCTGGTTTGAGCAGACGGGCCTAACCCTGGCAGCAGAGAAGACGGAGGCCCTTTTCCTAACGGGAAGACGCGTAGAGAAAATAACGACACTGCGGACCCTAGGTACGACCATCACGACCTCGGAAGTCGTGAAGTACCTGGGCATTAGGTTCGACTGCCGCCGCAACTTCCGCGCACACTTGGAGGAAGTGACCACTAGGGCAGACAGAGTGGCGGGGGCGTTGGGTGCACTCCTCCCGAACACCAGGGGCCCGGCGGCGACGGCTAGGAGGCTGTACTATGCCGTCTGGGAGTCGGTCGTCTTATATGGAGCTCCCGTATGGGCCAGCGCAATGGAGGTGGAGGCCAACAGAGCTATCCTGAGAAGGGCCCAGAGGACCGCACTCATCAGAACAACTGCGGCGTACCGCACGGTGGCGGCCCAGTCTCTGTGTGTCCTGGCAGGGCGCCTCCCCCTGCACCTCAAGGCAAGAATGGGCAGGGCAATTTTTGTTGCCAAAATGGGGGACTGGACGGACCCGGAGTTGGCTGCCCACCCGGAGTTGAGAACGGCCAGGATGAACGACCACAAGGCCACGGCGCTGGGCCAGGCCATGAAAGAGTGGCAGAAGGAGTGGGACGCGGTCCCAGACACGAACTGGGTGAAACGTCTGGTCCCGAGGGTGGGGACATTCACGGCCATACCTGGCCCGTCGGTGGTGGCCGACTACCACTCAATGCAAATCCTGAGTGGGCATGGGGGTTTTAATAAGTTCCGCCACAGAATAGGGAAGTCCCCGACTCAATCGTGTGCCGATTGTGGGCACCCGATGGACGATGCGGAGCACGTCCTATGTGACTGCCCAACGTACGAGCGGGAGAGAGCGGATCTATCTATAGCCCTTGGGGCCCCGATAGACGCCAGAACGGTGGTGGGGGAAGCGATATCCTCAAATGAAAAGTGGGCCAGTTTTCGGCGCTTCACCGAGAGTGTGATGACGGATAGACAGGAGAAGGAGAGGGTCATCGACAAGAGGAGACGTGAAGCTAGAGCAAGAATCCTCCAGGAGGCGGCCAAGAGGAAGGCTCTCGAGGCCAGGCGTCTAGCAAGGAAAAGAAAGAGGAAACGGTAATGGGCCCTGCTCCCACCTGAAACGGTACGTGGAAAGGTAGGGAGAGCGAGGAAAAAGGAGAAAGAGTCGAAAACGTTTTAAGTATTGACCCGGGAGGAGGGACCTCCTAGATTTAATAATTAAATCTAATTTTAATCTATGACAACGTGGCTCAACGGCTTAATTTTAATAATTTATTTATTTATTTATCTACTCGCGGCTGTACATAGAGGGTTTGTTTGTTGTTGTGTCGTGTTAATTATTTATTTATTTATTTATCTATTTATTTATTTATTTATTTAATTAATTATTTATTCGCGCACACTCTGCAAACCTACTTACATACTTACCTATGTACGGCAATACACTAACGGTATACCTACCTGTGGTCGGCAATGTACCGACACTATACCTACCTGCGGGAGTTACCGACACCCCATGGAACCTTCGGTGGATGCCGACGTGCGTCATGCGGCGGCGCGGCGCCGAAGTACAACGTTGGAGGAATCTGCGCCTAGCATAAAAAACAATAATAAGAAAAAATGGAGATATGCAACCCCTGGAAAGGGCTGAGAAGAGAATGGGTGAAGAGAGAAGAGAGAAGAGAAGAAAGAAGAGAGAAGAGGGAAGAGTGAAGAGAGAAGTTTGCCTGAGAGGAGGAGGATCGCCGAGAAGGCGAGATGGAGGGCCCCTATCATCCGGGAGGATGATGATAGCTCCCGAAGTACTACATCAGACGTGCCGGGGGCTATAGGGGGGCACGTGAGGAGGCCATCCAGAGTGGTTTTTTAGTGGGTAGCTCGCACACATTGCGAGTAGTCCCACATAACCCCGACACACCTGTCGGGGTATGCGTAAGGCATTTTTCCACTCATAAAAAAAAAAAAAAAAAAAGGTAATAAACACTGTGGTCAAAATCTTTCGTTAGACACGTGTACTGTGTCATTTTTTTTCGTTGTGCGTACTTGTTGCTACTTGTGCTACAATGGAGGATTTCTTTGTTTCCTCCTCCTTATATAGACTTCTCATGAGTAGTATAGCTAGGCGGGTTCTAACCCTGGTCCTCTGATGGGAGCGCGGGGGAGCGCGGCGGAGGTAAACATGGGCGCGGGGGGAGCGGGGAGAGGAAGACCAGCTGCGCGCGCTCGAGCCGCGGAGTGGGGGAAGCCGCGATGATGGAGGGGATCAGTCCGGCCGAGCCGCCGCGGAGACCTCTCCACATCGGACTCACCGCTGGAAATTTACGCGGAGGGAGAGGCCAACCCCCGAAAATTGTTTAATACCTAACCGAGGGAGGGAATGACTTTGGCCCACCCCCGAAAATTTTTTAGACCTGGCCGAAGGAGGGAATGACCCCCAAATTTTTTTTTTCAAATCATTATGAAGCTGAAATTGTTTAATACTTTATCGGATGATGTCGGACAATGTCGGGAAAGAGCGGCGTTTTTACACACCACGTATTTGGAGGAGGGAAAGAGACAGAACATTATTTTAAAGCTAAAATTCTAGGGAGGGAAAGAGAGAGCAATATTTTAAAGCTAAAATCGTGGAGGGAAAGAGAGAGCAATACTTAGTTATTTTAAAGCTAAATTCGTGGAGGGAAAGAGGGAGCAATACTTAGTTATTTTAAAACTAAATTCGGAGGAGGGAAAGAGAGAGCATTAAGATTTAACATCGCAGCGTATAGCGCGATTGCGTGTAATTTGACTCCTGTGGAGCAGCCGTGCAGGGTGACGTCATTTTTTCGCGGCGCGAAGAACGAACGAATCATAGAAAGAATTATGCGGTGACGGCAGAAATGTTTTTTCCATACATATATGCGATGGAAATTTGTTCCCCAACGCAGAGAAATAATAATTCTGAAGCGTCAAATCTTAGAATTAGGTGGCGAGGAGAGAAGGAGGATGATGGGTAAATAAAATTGACAAATAATATACAGTGGGATCAGGAACCCCCATAACATTAACGCTGCTGATCAGTACGCGGGCGGCTCGGGTTCGATTCCCGGCGCCGTGCTCTCTTTTTCCGTTTCCTACAATACGTTTAAAAAATTTTATTTAAAATTAAAAGAATATAATTTAACATTTTTTCTTACGAGCATCAGCTAGAATATCATTGATTGCGCATGCTAACAGTTCGCAATCTACATGATAATCCTCACAGTAATGTTCGCTATCACGTATGATTTTATCAGCACGACGCGCATCCAATGTTTCGCAGGCAACATCGTTCTGCAGTAGCAAGTTAACAAAAGTTTCAAATTTCATCTGCACATCTCTTACATTTTGATGCAGTCGCGTATACACACAGTCTATACATGGTTCAAGATTTAATAAAAATGTTACTGTATCCGGTTTGAAATACAGCGACTTATTATGTAGCGTCATCCTTACAATCGGAGAATTATAGATCTCACAAAAATCCATCGTTAATTTATCCATCTGCATCGAAGTTGATCCAGGTAATCGTGAACGTTCTTCAATGGCCGTACGACTGATGCATAGCGCATGCCATGTATACGATGGTAACGTGAGATGGTTCCCACGATTGTCGCCGAGAACAATTTCTACATCGACCGTAGGCCGTACGCTGATTCCAATTTCCAAATATTTGCTGCCCATGGATGTTAATGCGTATCTTCTGACCATGATACGCGATGTTCGACGCGGGCTAAGAGAATAATCAAAGCTATGAAATTGCCCATTCGTATCAGGAATAAACATAAAAACTTTGAGAAGATGTGAAAATTAAGTCTTACCAATAAACTGTATCCTCCCCGCAATGAGCCACGCCATCATCTCGCACGATCGGAACGTAATATTTCATGCGTTCAATGTTTCCTTCGGCACTGGTACTGCGCATTTTTTTCAGTGCACTATTTGTTCCGTCGAAAGTCACTGAGGCTACTGAGCGATTGATTGAATAGCATTCGGGAGACTGGCTTAAATAGAGGTGCAATTGCTTCCCCCACCACCACATTTTATTTTAAAGCTATGAATTTTCCATAATGTTTTTTCAATCTTAACGTCGCAGCATGTAACTTGAGCCCCATCCTCAAGGATAAAAGTCTCGACACGTGTTGAATGTTATATGATACTTTTGGGAACGTCGAATCTTCGAATTATGCGGAATCAGCAGAAACCATATCGTATGATCTTGCGCTCTAATTCGTCATACGCGTGAATCATAGAAAGAATTATGCTGTATCGACAGAAACTGTATAGAACCATGTTGGGACGGATCGTCGTTTTTGCATGCAATGCATTCGAGGGTGGGGGTATGCCAAATGACAGAGATACCAAATCGTTGTACCAGCCATAAAGGCGCGGTCTAAACCACACAAAGCCTCATATCGTTGCAACGTGTTGCGAGGAAAAGAGACTACATATACATTCCATTTACGATCATGGAAAAATTCGCGCAAGTAGAAGGTCAATTATTGGATCAATCTGCACGATTGATTTCATGGGAAGAGTACCTCGCGTGGGAAGAACGGTGCAACGAGTGTATCGAATCGTTGAAAGAAGACAGCCGCGTAAAACGTCCTCGATTACCGATCGGTGTTCGGCAATCTTTGGTTGCGCGAATCGCGTAGCTCGAAGGACTGAAATATTCGCTGCGCGGCCGTTTCGGGCGTGAAGGTGCCGGACATTCGAGCACAGGACTTTTGTAACGCAAAATAGACACTGCTTTCGATACCCACGTATTAACTGGTGCCGTGCTAAATTCGAACTATATCGAGCCGCCCAACTTCCTCCAAGATGCGGGGACCATTGTGTTGGAGCATGTGCGGGGTGCTTTGAGGAAACATCGAAACCTCAAAGTGAACACGGTGTTCAACGGCGAATTTGTGGCAAGTAACAAGCATGTTTGTAAAAGCATCAACACCCGAAACTGCGAACTCCTCCGCACATCCGATCTACAGGAGTGGTACCAGCGATGCGTCACCGAACCCACCCTGGCATCGTTGGAAGAGTTCCAGGAACGCGACAGCGGATGGGCATTGACGAG
The DNA here is from genome assembly GCA_910592295.1 of Andrena haemorrhoa. Taxonomy (NCBI): domain Eukaryota; kingdom Metazoa; phylum Arthropoda; class Insecta; order Hymenoptera; family Andrenidae; genus Andrena; species Andrena haemorrhoa. The sequence goes on from OU342942.1 coordinate 25,102,155, forward strand.
AATCATGAATCAGACCGTCAATGTCAACAAATACAATCCGCTGCGCGCGGGGTGCCACATTAAGTTGCCGCGGGAATTGTCGCTGAAGAAGGCAACGATTAGCGTACAATCTCAGGACAACGCCTGTTTCGCGTGGGCAGTGGTCGCCGCTTTCCATCCCGCGGAAAGTCATACTGATCGCCCAAGTTCATACCCCGACTATGCTTCCGTATTAAATCTCCAGGGCATTGAGTTTCCATGGAGCAAATTGGGAAGTTTGAGGGGTTGAACAACATCTCCGTCAACGTCTACAGCTTCGAGGCGGAGAAAGTGTCGACGGTCTTTCCACTGCGCCTCACCAGCCACAAGAAGGATCGACATGTCAACATGCTCTACACGCTGAATCATGAGCACGGTAATGTAGGGCCCTTCGTGCTAATCAAGGACTTGTCCCGACTGGTGAGCGCACAGCTGAGCAAGAAGAAGGCAAAGAAATTCATCTGTGATCGGTACGTATATATAAACTTGCGAAATGTTCAAATGTCTCGCGAAACATATTAAATAAAAAAAAAAAATTTCAGATGCATACACCACTTCAGATGTGCCGAGAAGTTGGAGGCCCATGCAGTGGACTGTGACAAGATGAACGACTGCGCCATTCTGCTGCCCAGCGATGGCAACAACCTGCTCAACTTCGGCTACCACGGTAGGAAGGAGCGGCTCCCTTTCGTGGTGTATGCAGATCTGGAATGCGTCATCGCGAAAACGGAGGACAGTCACCGAATGGGTGATGTAAATAATCAATTACGCGCGTATCAGCATCACAATGTGCACAGCATTGCATATTATATGCATTGTTCGTACGATACATCGCTATCGACGTATCGATGTCGCCGCGACGCAGATTGTGTTTCATGGTTCGTCGACGAACTAAAAAATTTTGCGGCTTTGCCAAATCCATTCTTACCAATAATGTTCCCATGCTTGATTTAACCCTCGTCAGACGGCACAATTTTACAACGTTAACAGACGGCAGAGGCACAATTGCACACTCACATATTTTATATAAATATTCTCACTGTCGGTATAATTTGTACGATAAATTGATAACATTTATTCTCAATGAGAATCAATAAAAGGAATTTCCCAAATTTTCTTTTATAATGTAAATTATCTATTTCTTTTTACTTTTTTCTAATTAAAGGACATTATCATTAAAAAAAAATCGCATTCTTTGTTTCTTGCATTATCTTCATAAAAAATATATGAGGGCGCCATTGTGCCTATGCCGCTGTTATGGATGCAACCCTCGACTCGACCCCCTATCTCGGAAGGGGGTTGAAATATTTTTCTGAAATTTGGTCTATATAATCTAGACCAACAATTTAGAGATGTCACAAAACTTCAGCCCTCCTGGGCTTCTCGAAAAAAAGTTATCGCAATTTAAAAACGCAAAAGGTACAATTGTACCTATGCCGTCTGACGAGGGTTAACTAGCGAACAGTGGACGACATTTCGCAATGCAACACATTGCCATATTTGCGAAGAACCATTCGAAGCTGCCGATATACGAGTTCGCGATCACTGCCATCTATCAGGACGGTTTAGAGGTCCAGCACATTCGGAGTACAATTTAAATTATAAAAATGCTTTTTACATCCCCATAGTTTTCCATAATTTATCCGGCTATGATTCACACTTTATTATCGAGAAAATAGCTACCGCTTTTGAAGGTCACGTTGATGTATTGTCTATAACGAAAGAAAAGTACATTTCTTTCACAAAAAATGTCGAATATACGGCTGACTCAGACTCGCGAAATTATATTAAATTACGATTCATCGATTCGTACAAATTTCTCAATACTAGTCTCGACAAATTAGCATCGTTTCTTAGCACAGATCAATTAAAAATTTTAAAATCCAAATTTGAAACATTATCCATTGAAGATTTCAATTTATTGACGCGAAAGGGTGTAGTTCCATATGAATACCTTGATTGCGCGAACAAGCTGCAGGATCAATGCTTACCGCCGCGCGAGTCATTCTACAGTTCGTTAACGGGTGAGACTGTATCCGAGACCGATTATGCACACGCCGAGACAGTCTGGCAGCGTTTCGGGATTAGAACCTTGGGCGAATACAGCGACTTGTATTTGAAAACAAATGTCTTGTTATTGGCTGATATTTTTGAAAATTTCCGCGAAAGTTCTATCAAGAGTTACGGATTAGATTCAGCACATTATTATACTTTACCTGGTTTTACGTGGGATGCGAGGAGGAAGGGGAAGGAGAGAGGAAGTGGAGTGGGAAAGGGAACAGGAGATAGAAGGGATAATGGAAAGGAGGGTTAGATGGGGTGGGGAGACGTGGAGAATAATAACGGTATACGTGAACAAGGACTTAGAAGAGAAACTAGAGAAACTAAAGGAGAGAACGGAGACGAGGGGAAGGGTGGAAAATATCCTGATAGGGGGGATTTTAATGCAAGGACAGGGGAGGAAGGGGCGTTGAGGATTGGAGGGGAAGAAGAGGAGGAGGAGAGTAAAAGAAGATCGAAGGATAGGGTAATAAATAGGGAGGGAAGGAAACTGATAGAAATGATGGAGGGGGAAGGGTGGGGAATTCTGAATGGAATTAAAGAAGGGGATGCAGAAGGAGAATTCACGTATACGGGGGGAAGAGGAGAATCAGTTATTTACTACGTGATCGGGGACAGAAAAACGTGGGAAGCGGTAGAGGAGTTAACAGTAGGGGACAACGCGGAGTCGGATCACCATCCGCTAATTGTGAGGTTGGGGGCAGAAGGAAAGGAGGGGCGGGAGGTAGTAAAGGAAGGGGAAAGGTGGGTGATGGACTGGTCGGAGGAAAGTAGAGAATAATATAGGAGGGAAATGGATGGTGAGGAAATGCTAGAAGAGGTGCTACGGGGTCTGAAGGAAACGGTAAAGAGAAAGGCAAAGTGGAGGAAAGTAGGAAGGAAACGGGAAGGGAAGAGGTGGTGGGATGGGGAGTGCAGAAACCGGAAAAAAGAGGTAAAGGGGGCATTGAGGAGATGGAGGAGGGGGGAAGGTACAGGGGAGGAGTACAGGAAAAGGAAGGGGAAGTACAGGAGGGTATGCGAAGAGAAAAGGGAGCAAGAGAGGAAGAGGTTTGTAGAGGAGATAGAAAAAGTAGATGAGGAAGGGACAGTATGGGAGATTATAAGGAGGGAACGGGGGAGGAGAAAAAAGGTAAACGGGAGTATTCAAATTGTTGTGCCCAGGCAACGCCCAAGCACACGTATTATACACGTTATACATATTATATTACCGTAGAACGTTCGAGACGTTCCTAAGCCAAATCGGTTGCGAGGCAAAGCGCGAATCTACAAAATCAGCGGAATTGCGAGCGCTTCAAGGTGACCACATACGGCGCCGCGAAGCGGGGGGCCCACGCCCAATAGCGGAACAAAAACCGATTTGCCGCCGCAAATCGACAGACTGGAGATCCGACCCTCGACTGGGTAACACGGCTAAAACCTACTTGTACACTTCTGTCTAGTTTAGTGTTTTTGAATAAAGACTTAGTCTTTGAGCTTAAACAAACTTGGTGCAGTTCACCCGGTGGATTCCTATCCTTTAAACACTCCCGAAACCACGATTACGCCAGATCCCCTACCAGCCTTGCGAGCCATCACGCAGGGCACAACAAAATGGAGGGATGGAAGAGACATTTCATGGAGGTCATAGGGGGGAGTGAGGAGAGGGTCGGAAGAGAGTGGGGAAAAGAAACAAGGAATAGGGAACAAGTGGAAGAGAGGGGTGGAGGAGGTGAGAGAGAGCTTAAAGGATCTAAAGAAAGGGAAGGCTGTGGGGGTGGATGGGATGCCGAATGAAGCATGGATGTATGGAGGGGAGAATGTGGTGAGAGCAGTGTGGAGGATTTGTAATGGAGTATGGATGGGGGAAGGATGGCCGGAGGAGTGGAAGGAAGGAGTGATTGTGCCCATTGCGAAGAAGGGTAAAGGGGAGGACGCCGGGGACCACAGGGGAGTGACTTTAATGCCTTCGCTATACAAGGTGTATATGAAGCTACTGGCGAAGAAGTTGGAGAGAGAGATAGAGGAGAAGGGAATAGTGCCCGATAATCAGGCAGGCTTCAGGAGGGGGAGAGGGGTTATGGAGCAAATATACAGTTTAAATTATATTATAGGGAGGCAGATAAGTGAGGGGAAAAAGACAATGGTTGCGTTTTTTGTGGACCTGAAGGCGGCATTCGACATGGTAGAGAGGGAAAAGTTGGAGGAGGCAATGAGGGAAAGAGGAGTGAATGGATGGTTGGGAGAAAGGATAATGGAGACGTATGGAGAGACGAAATGTTGTGTGAGAGTGGGAGAGTGTGTGAGCGCGAGTTTTTGGACAGAAAGAGGAGTGAGGCAGGGGTGTCCGCTAAGCCCCTTGGTGTTTAATGTGTGTATGGTTGACCTGGAGGAGAGACTGAGAGAGGAAGGATGGGGAGGGGTAAAAGTGGGAGGAGAGAAAGTGTATGAATTGGCGTATGCGGATGATATAGTGTTGATGGCTGAGGATGTAGTGGGGATGAAAATGATGATGAGTGTTAGAGAGGTATATGGATGAGAAAATGCTGAGAGTGAATGTGGATAAGACCAAGGTGATGAGGTTTAGGGCAGGAGGAGGGCGCTGGAAAAAAGTAGTATGGGGTTGGAAAGGGATGAACGTGGAGGAGGTGAAAGAATTTATATACCTAGGGTATAAGATTGAGAGGAATGGAAGGCAAGGAGCGTATGTGAAGGAAAGGGTGAGGAAGGCAATGGTGGTAATGAGAGAAGTATGGGGGATTGGGAAAAGGTGGTTCGGGGGAGATTGGAGGAGACGGATGCTCCTGTTTGATAAGCTGGTGGGAACAGTGTTGCTGTACGGAGCGGAAGTGTGGGGGTAGTGTGAAAGGGCGGAAATAGAAAGAGTTCAGGAAAGGTACATCAGATGGGTGCTAGGGTTGGACTGGTACACACCTGGGTACATGGGAAGAGAGGAAACAAAGAGAGGGAAGCTGAGGACAGGGGCAGGAAGGAGGGCTTTAGGAATGGAGGAGAGGGCGAGAAGTGGGAAAGCGGGGGGGGATAGCGAGGAGGTGTATGGAGGAAATAAGTAGGAAGGAGAGAGGGTGCAAAATAGAATGGGTGGAGGAAAGGAGGAAATTCTTCGAGGAAAGGGGGTACGCGCCAGGGGAAGTGGAGAGAAGGGTAGCTGGAGGATGTGAGATGAGGACGGAGCTGGAACTAAGGGACAAGGAAATACAAGAGCAGGAAATAGAGGGTAGAATTAGGGGAGGGAGGTACAACGGATTGTTTAAGGAGGTGCGAGTGGGAGGGCTGCCAAGGTACCTAAAGAAAAAAGGGAAAGAGGAGAAAAAGATGAGGGTGGTAAGGTACAGATTGGGAAATGAGATGAGGGGGGAAAGGTACTGAATGGGCGAGGAAGCAAACAGGTGTAGGATTTGTGGCTGGGAGCAAGAGAGTTGGGAGCACGTGTTGGAGAGGTGTAGTGAGGGGGGAAGAGGAGGGGGGCGGGAAAGAATTAGGAAAATTCTGGGGGAAGAAGGGTTTGGGGAGCAATGGATGGGGAAACTGGACAACGAAAGAAGGGAAGCGCTGGAAAGGGGAAGGGAGTCGAGGGTGGGAGAGGGGGTGTAGAAGATAGAGAGGGAGGGGGGGCTGGGATGGGGGGGGGGAGAGTAGAAGAGAGAGTGGAGGAGAGAAGGAATGACACGATCGAGCGAGCGTGCGGTGTCATAAGGCGGGTGGCGAGAAGGTACGGCGAGCCAGGTTTGGCGAACGGCGGGCGAAAGCGTGGCGGCGAGGTGGCGACGGATATCGGCGGCGTACGATGCGCTTAGATTAGGAGTAATTTAAGAGTAGAGTAAGATAGAATAAGTTAGTGGTAAGCTAGATATAAGTAGGATAGGATAGTTTTAAGGGATTGTAAGAGGAAGAGGAGGGGAAAGAGGCGAAGCCATATCCCAGCAATGGGGAAGGTAGAATAAAATACAATACAAATACAATTACACAGTTTAGAACAAGCGCGACAAATGATTTTGAAAAAATTTGTACAAATTGATAAACAATGCAGTATTCGGTAAACTATGGAAAATGTACGAAATCATGTGGATGTAAAACTTTTAACGCATTGGGAAGGGCGATATGGCGCGGAGGCAATGATTGCGAAACCGAATTTCCACAGCAGAAGTGTTTTTTCGGAAAATTTAATAGCTGTAGAATTGCGAAAACTCGGGGTAAAATTCAACAAACCGATATACGTGGGTATGTGCATTCTGGACATATCAAAAATTTGTTTGTATGAATTTCATCACGAGTACATGTCTCCACTGCACGGCCAAAATTGTAAAATTCTATATACGGACACAGACAGCCTAATTTATCACATTAAAAGCGACGATATCTACGAGACTATGAAACACAATATCGATAGATTCGACAATGGCGATTATCCCATCGGCAATGCATATAATATGCCACGCGTAAATAAGAAGGTTCCAGGGCTGATGAAGGATGAAAATAACGGTGCGATAATGACCGAATTCGTAGGTCTTAGAGCGAAAATGTATGCACTTCGCGTAGACGGTAAAAAAGATACGAAAAAGGCGAAAGGCGTCAAGACCAACGTCATAGCCAGAACGATTACTTTCGACGACTACGCACAGTGTTTGCATAGGGAGATCGAAATGGTTCGCAGACAATCATGCATGCGGTCTAAATTGCATAAAGTGTACACCATTTCGGAATCCAAAATCGCTCTAAGTCCATACGATGACAAGCGGCATATCGTACCCGATTCGACCGACACAGTGCCCTGGGGACATTACAAAATTCCATTATAATATACCGTTATAAAATTCCATTGTAAAAAATATCGATGTAAAATAGAAACTATTGTATTTATTGTATAATGTAACATTCTTCGCACATGTATGGAAAGTCACGCGGCAGATAACGTACTCGCTGACAAAGCGCGAGACTCGACTCTGGGTGAAAGAGGCGCTGCTACAGCTGTTTGGGCGGCTATGAAGGCCAAGACGAAATTCGGAATGGGAATAAAAACAATAACCCGCAAAGGGACTCCAAAGAGAGCGCCGCAAAAGCGGATTCTTCCGGTGGAAAAACGAGGTGGTATATTACCACTTCTCCCGCTGCTAGGTGTTCTCGGATCATTGGCCGGCGGAGCGGCGGGGATCGCCAAGGCGGTAAACGATAATAAGGCGGCGCAACGTCAGCTACAGGAAATGCAACGTCATAACCGCTCCATGGAAGATCGCGGACTTTATCTCACACCATACAAGCGCGGACAGGGAATACCGAAACGAAAGAAAAGACGCCGAAAAGACAATAAAAATGCCTGTGGGCGTAACTACCGACATGCAATTGGAGGATTTGGCAAAACGTATGCGTATTCCATTCTTTAGAGGTGTTTTTATGCGCAACGCGCTACCAGACGGAGGAGTGCGTCGAAACGAAAGCGGTATCGTAAATTTGGACAATGTCGAGGGGCCAGGGACTCATTGGGTGGCATATGCGAAGAGAGGGTGTCAAGCTGTATATTTCGACAGCTTTGGCAATCTTCGACCGCCCAAGGAATTGGTGCAATATCTGGATAAAGATGCTGCGAAAATCGAATACAATCGAACGTCTTATCAGAAGTACGATCAGAGCAATTGTGGACAACTATATCTGCGCTTTCTACAAACGATTGGCACCAAATTTAAGGATTGACTTCCCACCCGTATGATTCAGTATTAGTCGAGTCGTACAGCTCGGAATATGTCGTTAACCCTCGGTTGTCACACCTACTTTTTCGAACGTCGTTGTCACACTGGATCAATTTGACCCTGCCAATTTTCAATCAGTTGTTACTTAAAAACTATTTGTTAAATTAAGTCTAAAAAATTCTGAGATAAAGTTTGACCAGTGTAGAATATATGCTCATCGTTGAAAGTTGATATTTAAAGTGTCATCATGGTTAATAAAAAATTTGAAGTAATAAGAGTTCCGATAAAAAGTGTTTTGCTTAAAAAATTGCAGAGTCAATTTGACCCAGTGTGACAACCGAGGGTTAACATTCACTCTAACCAGCAAGAGTAGCACCCTCGCGGTGAGCTATTTTCCACCCATAGATTTGAGCGATGATGATTACGTGCTTGGTCTAACAACCTTTGAAACTTATCATACAATACCGAACATCGACTCGAGCAACGATAAATTCTTCTTCGTCGCAAACTATGACACCAACAACAGCGTTGACACCGGTCATGAATACATTACGATTACCCACGGCTCTTACAAACTAGATGCCATTGCCAAGTATTTGAAGCAGCGATTACTCGAACGATATCCTCAAAATCTCGGTGTTGTTGACAACAATAACAACAATAATGATGACGGTGACAACGATGTGTATCCAATAGTGTTGCGCGCCAACAACAACAGCATGAAAAGCGAGCTGTATTGTCGGTTCGCCGTAGACATTACAAAGCCTAATATCATTGGATCGCTACTGGGATTCTCGACGAATCGGGTATTAGAACCGGGACAGTGGCACGAATCGGACAATCCAATTAATATCATGAATGTAAACATTATTCGCATAGAATGTAGTGTGACAGCTGGCGCGTACAATAATGGAAAGCGCGTACATACGATACATGAATTTTCTCCGAGAGTCTCGCCAGGATATAAGATATCGGAAACGACCGCGCAGATCATTTACCTTCCAATCACCGCACGGGTCATTACGGATCTAACGATACGCGTTGTGGATCAAGACGGACAGCTGCTCGATTTTCGAGGTGAAGAGATTACCATCAGACTGCACGTACGACGACGACGATAATATATGTGGTGCGAACGAATGAGATGCTTGTTTTGAACGACTTCAAAAAAAAGGTTTCTTCCAAGCGAAATTGTTTGCAACAACAACAACAGCAACAGCTCTGATTACGTTAAAAAGAAGAGGCTCAGTGCTGTGAACATTGCATTTTTGAAATCGCTGGGATTCATTGTACGCATTTAAGTTGAAAAATGGCTGACATTCTAAGCATTGTAGGGAAGCCGACGTTTGATGATCGCATCGTCAAGCTTGAGACACACACATACAACCCATATGTAACGTTCTCGAACGAGACGTTGCCGTTAGTTACAGGAAGTTCCGCAAGTAGAGCGGTTTACCTGTACAATAGTGGGATTGGTTCGGGTGGCGTGCGATAAAGAAATGAATTTCACGAACAAGAGTCCTTCTTTTAACAATAATTAACAAAAATAGTTTATTCAAAAATTATAGTGTAACGTAATGTCATGGAATTATAATGTAATTAAACAAAAATGTCCTGTTGGTCGGTAACACAGAATATTGTTCGATTTTTCGTTCGCAACGCTAGGTCGGTAAGTGATAGAACGCAAATTAATTAACTTAAATGTCGCCTTGTTTGTTCGGTCAAAGAATATGGGCGACGTTTAGTCGAAATGAAATTATAATTGGCGCTTAGTCGAAATAGAAATTAACGCTTAGTCGAAATAGAAATAGTAATTGACGCTTAGTCGATAAGGAATAGTAATTGACGCTTAGTCGAAATAGAAATTAACGCTTAGTCGAAATAGAAATAGTAATTGACGCTCAGTGGAAAAGAAATAGAATTTGACGCTTAAAAGAAATAGAATATTTAGAACGGGCCGGTTGATCGGAATCACGGCGCCTACGATCAGTGAATCGTGATTTAAAGTTGTGGTATTGGACAATGGTTTCGACACTAAGTCGTTATAACATAGGGCAGAGAAAGTGACGCTTTTTTGGTCGGTTCAATGTTAAGTTGAGACTATAGAGAGTTCCTTCCTTCGGGGTTGAATAGCTTCCAGTTGCCTATCAGCTGGTCCACGCTTTCTAGGATGGGAGCCAAGGTGCCTCGTTCCAAAGCGGCCTCGGTTGTAGATTTCACGTTGCTGAGGTGCCTGTTCGAGCGGCCTAAGATGGTAGCCAAGGTCTTAATTGTTTGCCTCAGTTGTAGAATATGTTATTGGGTAGGATATTGTAAGGAACTCAAGGTGCCTCGTTCCAAAGCGGCCTCGAGCACAGGAAGGTGAATTTTGTTGAGGTGCCGGTTCAAGCGCCTCGGAAAGAAAGGTATCCAATACTGGATCTTTCTGGAGGATCTCTCGAAGCTCTGCGTCGACTGCTGCTGGCGGGCCTCTACTTATACCCATTTGTGGAACTTGGCCCGCTCCAAACACTTGTCGCGCTCTACGCGCACCAATTAGCATTCGTATTTGGTTTACGCAGTCAAGCGTAACACTCGCGTTCACTAGGCGTTCGAATGATCGTACATTTTCGCGCATGCGCACTCGATCCGTTCGCGGTCCGCACTCGGTTCACTCGCTCGGTTGAATGACACTGCGCATGCGTTCACTTCACTTAGTTCTTTCACTGATGGCTAGATCGCATTCATCCATACGTGCATTCGCGTCTTATGGCTAATACAAATGTATTTATTGTTATTATTATCGAATTAGTATTTAAAGAAAAAGAAAAAATTTAATGGCAACTCGTCGCGGAACGTTACACATATGTCAACACGACGTTTGGGCATAGCGATGAGATAAGAATACCTATACAACAGCAGGATTTATACACATTGCCGTGTGAAAGTTTCCTTTACGTTGAGGAGAAATTGATGATAAATAAGCCAAAGGATGCATTAACGGTGGTGTTGGGAAATAATTGCATGGCGTTCATATTTGATGAGATTCGATATGAGCTGAATGGCGTGGAGATTGACCGTAACAGAAACGTTGGAATATCTAGCACGCTTAAAAACTATGTATCGCTGCCATCTGACGAAGACAAGTATGTGGAGAATGCTGGATGGGGCTTGAAACGACACGACGAGCTAATAATGAAAAATCATTTCAATTTTTGCATCCCGCTCAAATATTTGCTGGGATTTTGCGAGGACTACCAAGAATTCGACTGCAAAGAGAATATGCCTGCAAATACTACAGCCTACTGTCTAATTCTGCACGATCGGGTGGTTGAATACAATCCGCTGACAAACGTGGTGCGCAAAATCAATTAAATTGCCACGCTACTTGCCCGCCCTCTCCTGTGCCAAATTCGTACAAAATTTCATCGTGAAAATCGAGATGCATTACGAGAAAGATCGCATTCTCCTGTCTGTCTTGGAAGCGAACGGACCTTTACATTGTACCGATAATGGCCGTACCAACATTTGTTGACCTGCAAGGGTTCATCGTTGATGGAAGATTTATCGTGAAGGAAGTGGCAGTCCTACGAAAGGGAACAATTCTCTCGCACTATATTTTTGGGAGTTCGATGCCGCATTATCTTTTCACGAAATCTGACAAATCGAGCATCCGGTGGTTGGTGGCAAAACATCATGGACTACGATGGAAAGATGGAGACGGTTCCATACAGTATGGCTAAATAGCTAATTACGAAAGCTGTAGCTGCTGCTATCGACGAAGAAGATGACGCATCCCATATCGTATACGTTAAAGGGCTGCAGAAACGCGACTGGCTTACGGACTTCCTGGACGAAAATACGAGAGCGGACGTGGTCGATGAGACACTGGACATTGACTAAGGTCGTGTTCATATTTATTGGCCGGTGACCTTCGTGAGGAGAGGTCTCCCACCACACCGCTTGCCTGCCGCGGCGCTCCTTTTCTCAACGTTCTCACTCTCTCTCGGGCTACGCCTGCTCGTCGCGCGTAGAGGATTCGGTGCCCGTGACGTACGCAAACATGCATCGACCATCCTCACCACTTCAACTACATAGCGGGACACGATTCCGAGTAGTCGTTTCTCGCTTCTTTCTTGCCGAACGCGAGAGCGAGATGGTACGAGAGCGCGTCACATTTCGTCGCGAATAGCGAATGTAAATAAACAACAGCCACACGGCTTCGTTCAGGCGGAGCCGTGCAGCGTTCCCGTTACCCCGCCGTACCCTTCGGGGGCCGTGCAAATCCAACTGACGAATCCACGATCGTCAGGTGGTGGTGGCTGATTGCTTCTCACGCGCTGCTCGCGAAAACAAACTCACCGGCCAATATATTTGAACACGACCTTAGGAGGATATCAAATCTCTAAATAAGCTAAATGTAGTTAATACTCTGCGATATGGCAGACACGCAGAGCATTGTGCTTTGCAAAATGTGTTTAAAATATTCAACTGGTGGTCACAACACCAGATGGAATTTCATAAATAAAATGTAATCAATTTTTTAATGGATAAATGTTTTTTCTTCACTCTCCCCAACCCAACCTCCTAAATATAATGTACGCTAGATTAAGACGGTGGTTGCAATTATGTGGAAGTGGTTGAATACACATTTGAACACGTTCAAAGTTGTACGATAGATGTTCGGTACACGTTCAAAGAGGTTCTGTAGACGTTTGATAGATGTTTAACGTGGTACGATAGATGATCAATACATGTTCGGGGTGGTACGATGGACGTCCAATACACGTTCAGAGTGGTACGATAGACGTCCAATACACGTTCAGCGTGGTACGATAGACGTCCAATACACGTTCAGAGTGGTACGATAGACGTCCAATACACGTTCAAAGTGGTACGATAGATGATCAATACATGTTCGGAGTGGTACGATAGACGTCCAATACACGTTCAAAGTGGTTCGGTAGACGTTTGATAGATGTTCAAAGTGGTACGATAGATGATCAATACATGTTCGGGGTGGTACGAAAGACGTCCAATACAAGTTCAAAGCGGTATGATAGATGTTCGATATGCGATCAATGTGGTTCGGTAGACGTTTGATAGATGTTTAAAGTGGTACGATAGATGATCAATACATGTTCGGAGTGGTACGATAGACGTCCAATACACGTTCAAAGTGGTATGATAGATGTTCGATACGCGATCAAAGTGGTAAGATCTAGTCGAATGATGTGTCCAAAGAAGAATGGGAAAAGCGATCCGGTTCAGCCAAATGATGAGTGCGAAGAAGAAGAATGGCTTGGTCAGCGAAGAAAAAGAAGAAAATGAAAGTGGAGAACAGCAGCATCTTACTTTGCAAAGCTACGCGTTTCTCGGCTTGATGATAATAGTTTACATGCTAGGGTCTGGAGATGATGCGTGGCTAGTTGTCATTCAAAGGCCTGTAGTTATAATGGGATACTGGCGCGACGTAAATTTCACTTGGGCAGAGTGGCGAGATCGCCTAGAGGAATGTATCTAATACTCGCCACTGTTTCTAGAAGATTGTTATGTTCTAGAACTCGCCACCCCCATCGCCTTCATGGTCGCCGCCGCCGCCGCGGTCACCTTCGCCATCGCCATCGCCCCCTCCACAGGTATGTAATATTTTGCAGTGATTTGTGCGTTTGATGTTTAATGCGATTAATGTATCAATATTATATAGATATTTGTATGTTCTAGGGCTTGCCACCGCCACCGCCACCCACACCATTGAGAATGCGAGCCCCGAGGCTCCGCTTTCGTCATCGTGAGCCTCGGGCACAATTTTTATTGAGAGCCCTTTTTTCCAATAATTATATTTTTATATTTTTTCTAGTTTTAATTTTATATTGTATTATATTCGTTTATATTTTTTCGTTGTTTTTATATTTTTCTAGTTTTAGTTTTAGTTTTATATTGGACATAAAAAAATAAAAAAAATATGGAATTGCATGGTTCGATGAGGCCAATTTATTAGCCCAGACGAATTTTTTTTCAATTATTATTTTAAAAGATACGATGGTCAAGTTCGGTTCTGTAAATGGAACTATCTTTTCTGAAGACGTGAGTTGATAGTGCGTTCCAAGACAAATTCAACAAGCATTAATGTATACACTTGATTTCCACTGGTTTTTGAGATATTGCGCTTGCAAATTTAGTGATTTTCACTGAAGAAAACCCACTGAAATAGCAAGGACCGGGTCGGTCTTGCTGGCGCTACGGAGGGGCCACGGAGGGCCTTGCCTGTTGAAACAGATACCCACCTGCCAAAGGTCGGCGCCAGACCTAAAGGCTGGACAAATCTTTACCGTCAGAAATGCTACTTAGGTAGGTACATCTGCGGTGTCAAGAAGTGCACCGTTACTTTTATTTCGCACTTGGTTCTACGCTCGGATGGCCGGTTCTTGTGGGAGGGATGCAAGCTCGATTGGATAGGTTAGGAGGTGTGAAAGTTGCTAGACTAAATTTCAACCATAAAGAACAGATTGTATTAGAACCATTCGAATTTGCATCCCTCACAAACGGCTGCTCTCTTGAAGAGGCCCTCTTCACAGCAATACCTCCTCCCCAATGCCCACCTTCTCTCGCACGGAATACGTCAACGCATGCTTTTGTTTTGATATTGAAGCTCGTGTTTATACTCGTGTAACGTGCCACTGCCCACCGCCATAAATTTTTTCCTTTCCTTATATAAATATTAAGCAGTAATTTCTAGTTCCTTTATATATTAATCGTTACGTTCTATTATGTTATCCATTATTCCGTTCTATTATAATTAGTTATAAGACGTACAAACTCATGTAAGCGACACACCACGTAGCGAGAAAACAGCGAACTAAATCACGCGCAGCGCAGGCGCATTACCGCATATTCAAACAGTGGACTCAGCGCCGCGAACGATTCAAGCGCGCAAGCGCAGACGTCACAATAACCGGACGCCGATTAAACCTAGTGCAGTGAGCGAGTGGCGCGAACCGGATGTGAATTTCGATTGGTGCGCGAGAACGACGCAACTACTGATTGGCTGGCCGAGTCCCGGGAGCCATTATAAATAGAGGACACCAGCAGCAGAACAGCAGACGGAGACTTGGTTCTGATACCGAACCTATAGTATATCTTTAATCGACGTCCTGACTTCCAACTCAACTACCAAATCCTTGGTCGCTTTAACTAGCCCCGTTACTACCAAATCCGTGGTCACTTTAACTAGCCCCGTTACTACCAAATCCGTGGTCGCTTTAACTAGCCCCGTTACTACCAAATCCTTGGTCGCTTTTACTAGCCCCGCTATTTCCAAATCCCAGGTCGCTTTTACTAGCCCCGCCACTACCAAATCCGAGGTCGCTTTTACTAGCCCCAAAGTTCCTATCACAAAAGCGTTGGGCCAGCTGATAGGCACCAAGAAGATATTACAATTCAAAGGAAGGAATCGTCAAACTCAACTTCCATCTGGGGACACCTTAATTGGTTACCTAGCAACAATCCTAGAAAGCGTAGGCCAGCTGATAGGCATCTGGAAGCTAATAACAGTCCGAGAGAAGAAACCCCTTTTCGACTCAAAACTAAGACATTCAAAAACCGACCAAGCGTTTTTCAGTATATTATTAACTACGACTTAGTGTCGAGACTCTGTCACGTCCCGGGTGAGGTCTTTCAGGAACGATGACTATGGGGAAGGAGAAAGACAGGCGCGAATCTAAAATCCAGCACTCTGAGGTTTTGAGGGACTCAGGCGCGAATCTAAAATCCAGCACTCTGAGGTTTTGAGGGACTCAGGCGCGAATCTAAAATCCAGCACTCTGAGGTTTTGAGGGAATCAGGGGCGAATCTAAAATCCAGCACTCTGAGGTTTTGAGGGAATCAGGCGCGAATCTAAAATCCAGCACACTGAGGTTTTGAGGGAATCAGGCGCGAATCTAAAATCCAGCACACTGAGGGTTTGAAAGGAACTTAGGCGCGAATATTAAATTCGTCACACTGAGGGTTTGAAAGGAACTTAGGCGCGAATATTAAATTCGTCACACTGAGGGTTTGAAAGGAACTTAGGCGCGAATGTTAAATTCGTCACACTGCGAATTTGGGAGGAATTTAGGCGCGAATATTAAATCCGTCACGCTGAGAGTTTCTGGAGGTGATCAGGCGCGAATATTAAATTCGTCACTCAAATCGACCAGGGAAGGTAAGTATACACTTGGTGAACACCCGTTATGGCACTTCGTGTTTGGTTTGGTTCTGGTAATAGGATTTACCGTTGCATTCGTGCAAAAGAAACCACGCTTAGTTTTTCTATGGATCTGCACGTTTCGTACAGCAATGTGTTTACAAATACTGGAAGCGCTCTCGCGAATCAGCTGTTGCGGCAGCTTGGTTTCGCTGGGAATCTTTATGATTCGAGGATACACACAATAATTCGAAACGAGGTTGAAAACAAAGCGGTTTATTAGCCTTGTTAAGCTTTTATGACAATGCGTGAGGTTTGAGTGTTAACATATAACATTTATATAAATCACAATAAGAAAATATGAATATGAGGTTCATAGATATAACCAAATGAAATTATATTAAGCGTAGATAAATGTGAATGATCGCAATAAGCTTTAGAATATAATGTATTGAGAAATATGATAAGAATAGTAATGAAAATATATATATAGAAAAAAGTATTTAACGAAATATTAAATAAACGCAATAAGCAATAGGTGGAATAAACGTTATTAATATAAAGAAATATGAGTAAATATGATATAGAAAGCAATAAGCGTTAGTAAAGAATATAATAATGAAATCAATAAGCATTAGCAATATAAAATAATATAGATGAGGGTGATATGCCGTTGAACAATAAATGATAATAATATTCGCTTACGGTAGTTGCCGTAGTACACTGAGTTTAGGTATTTTAACACTTTGTTTAATAATACTTTGTAAAGAGAAATGTAACACTGAGAGAGGATCGATGAAAGATCACTGATCAAAGAGGACCCGGCCTCGCAGGACCTCGTATTTATGTATTTCTACAGGAGTATTGCGGGGGTACGCGCGGTAAAGACCTTGACATATTTCGGGGTAATACGCAGTAGGACTTCCAGGGTTTTTATAAACGGTGTGGCTATTAATAGACATATTTATGTCACGTACGCCAAATATGCGTCGTAATTAGGTTTCTGGGGTTTTTATAACTGTAAAAGGAGATACTCAACTCATCGGATGGATTTCGGGTATTTTATAGGAAAGGGGTTAGAGTGGCTTGGACTCTGTGAGACGTAGAGGGGGGATTGAGACGTGGTCTCGATTTAAGAGGGATTTGTAATGAGGGACTTGTTTGAATTCGTTTTTGAGGGAATGATTCGTGCCTTGTAGGACGAATAGGCGAAGAGGGTTTTGTAACGATCATCTCGTGATGGGGACCACTAAGGTACATCAGCGAGGTGGACGTTGTATTGATCATCTTGTGTTGGTGACCGCTAAGGTGCAACATCAAGGTGATCGGTGATTGAGGAGATGGGGTAGGAGCTGAGTTTGATAGACTGTGGTGGAGTGATTTTGAGGTTTACTAATGGAATTTGGAATATGAACGCGCGAAAAATCGTGGGACGTCACAACTCAATAATTAATTAACGATTAAGTATCGTACCCTTAGTATAAATTACCGACGAACAAACCATATTCTTAGTTACCGACTCAGCATAGTTATAAGCAAAGCGTTATTCATTTATCGACCGATACGTCGTTACGATATTAACTTTAGTTCTATTAGTTCACATGACTCAGTGTCATCTTATATTCCATTACGACCTAGTGTCAAAACATATTTTTGAATAAACTATTGTTATTATTGTTAAAGAAGGACTCTGGTTTCTAGAAAATTATTTCTTAATCGCATGCCAAACGAACCAATCCCACAATTCGCAGGTAAACCGCTCTACTTGTGAAGACACCTGTAACTAAACGGCAACGCCACGTTGGAGAACGTTACAGGTTGTTAATTTTGGTGACAGCGGTGGGATATGAAAACGCGATAAAATCGTAAAAAATTTGCTTGTAACCGCAAAACGCGTGGCAAGGGAGATTCAACCTCCTAGCGAAGAACAAGACTCCTTCTTTCTTACTAAGTCAGGCGCGTTAAAATCAATCAAAAATGGTTAATAACGCAGCATCTGGTAGCGGAGTTAAAGTAGACGCAGTTGTAGAAGAGCTACAACGATTACAAATTAGTCAGGATAATGCGCGTCAACCGCATACTAGAATTCGAGATGCCGCAGACACGGTTCCGGCTTTCGACGGGCGAAATATTACAATCCATCAATTCACGAAATGCTGTAGAAACGCAAAACTTATGATCGCACCTAACGCCGAATACGGTTTAGTTCAATTAATAAAATGTAAATTGTTCGGACAAGCCTCTAGAGTAATACTTAACGGCGATTATAACACAATAGAGGAAGTAATTAAAGTCCTCAGCTCTCGTTTCGCACCGTTACATTCTTCAATCCAGTTATACGGAGAAATGTCAAAAATCGCACAAATGCCGAATGAAGCCACTGTAGATTATAGCAGTCGAGTCTCCGGGATTCTCCTACAATTAAAACACTGTAATGAGGTAGAGGTTCCCCAACATGTCGCACAGTATAATGCATCAGCCTAAACAAATTCAATTAAAGCATTTTTAACGGGTTTAAAACCAGAAATCTACGCACGAATGCGTATTGTCGAATTCGCCGACCTCGATACCGCAATTAGCACCGCAATCAAAGCAGAGGCCGAGTGTCAGGAAAACATAATGAGGAATAGATTCGCAGAAGGTCTATCGCACTCCGGGCAGTGCACAAATTGTTACGGGTACGGGCACTCGACGTGTGATTGTAGTAGTAAATTTCCTGTAGGACAAATAGCACAAATTAGTTGGCAATCAAAGTATTGCGATCATTGCCGAAAAATAGGACATACAGTTCAGGAATGCCGTAAGATAAACACCGCGCCGCGAGTAACACCATACAGTTCTGGGTCAAGGCCATTGTCTTACAATACTGGGTCACGAATGACGCCGCGTAATTCCGCACCACGTCAATCACAGCAGATCGAATGTAAATACTGCAGGAACAAAGGACATACTATAGAAGAATGTAGGAAAAAAATGTACAACAACAGGCAAAATTCCATACAGACTCCCAATCCTAGTCAACAAACTCAGAATCCTTCACCAAATCCCGTACGCAGGCAAGCCGTCCTAACTCTACAACCACTAGAAATAGGAAAAGCACCGAGTATCGCATTATCAAGTCCAGAATTTAAAGAAAACAAGGCATTAATGATGATAGATACGGGAGCTGATTTAACCGTAATAAAACAAGATGCAGTCACCCCAGGCGCACAAATCCACACCGACGTCGTCTACGATCTAAGAGGAATAACAGAGGGTTCTCTGCCCACAATGGGATACATAAAAACTAAGATATTAGACAACATAGTAGAAATTCATGTAGTCAAAACTCTGCCCCTATCACAGGATGGAATTTTGGGAACTGATTTTTTCCGAGCAAACGGGGCAACGATAGATTATTCAAGGCTCGGGGTCATAATAGGAAACGAGCTATTACCATTTAAAGACGGGGAAATAGCAGTACCACCCCGAATGAGATACCAAATTCCAATTAAAATTAAAAGCACGCCTCTAAAGACGGGATATGTACCCAGATTAGATATACACCCAGATATACTAATAGGAGACGCGATAGTATCAAATAACGACGGAATAGGATATTTGTTCGCCATTAACACATCATCAAAAGAAATAAAAATAGAAATACCTACAGTAGAATTACTACCATACGAGGAAGTAAAATTCGAAGGCGAATTAGCATCTCCAAACCATATTAAACAAGTACTGGAACTACTTCGTTTAAATCATCTAAATCCAGAAGAAAGAGCCAACATAGAAAAATTGATAGAACAATACGCGGATAGATTCCACCTCCCCGAGAGCGAACTAGAAGCAACAAACGCTGTATCCCACAGGATAATAACCGAAAATGAGGCACCGGTTAACATAAAACAGTATCGATATCCCCAGGTTCATAAAGAGGAAATAAATAGACAAATAAACGAGCTACTACAAAACAAAATAATAGAACATTCAACCTCTCCATACAACTCCCCGTTGTTCGTAGTAGTAAAGAAAGAAGACAGTAAAGGGAACAAGCGCTGGAGAATAGTAATTGATTTTCGTCAATTAAACGAAAAGACAATAGGCGACGCGTACCCATTACCAAACATTGTAGAAATATTAGACCAACTCGGCAGCGCAAAGTATTTCTCAGTATTTGACTTAGCGTCAGGATTCCATCAGATACCAATGCATCCGGAAGACAAACATAAAACCGCATTCTCAACCCCTTATGGACATTACGAATTCAATAGAATGCCTTTCGGTCTCAAGAACGCCCCCGCGACATTTCAAAGGTTGGTGGACCAAGTACTAACGGGATTACAAGGAATAGAATTATTCGTATACCTCGACGATATTGTAATCTATGCCAGCTCACTTCAAGAACACGAAACTAAATTCATAAGATTAATGAAACGACTAAGGGAAGCCAACCTATGTCTACAGCCAGACAAATGCGAATTTTTAAAAAGAGAAGTTTGTTATCTCGGACACATTATTAGTGAGGAAGGGGTTAAACCAGACCCAAAGAAATTAGAGGCAGTAAAAAAATTCCCGCAGCCTAAAACGACGAAAAATATAAGACAATTTTTAGGTCTAGCCGGATATTACCGGAGGTTTATTAAAGATTTTTCAAAAATTGCAAAACCATTGTCCGACTTAACTAGAAAAGACCGCCGTTTCGAATGGACAGCTAAACAACAAACCGCATTCGAAACATTACGGGATGCATTATGTAAAGAACCGATACCACAATATCCAAATTTCAATAAACCTTTTATAATCACCACGGACGCCTCAGGTTACGCAGTAGGCGCGGTTCTAAGTCAGGGAGAAATTGGCAAGGATTTACCAATAGCATACGCCTCAAGAATATTGAACGAAGCCGAAACACGTTACGCACCGACCGAACGCGAACTACTGGCCTTAATATACGGGGTACAACATTTCCGTACATATATATATGGAAGACGTTTTTCCTTAATAATGGACCATAAACCATTAGAATGGCTCCATACTCTAGCTAACCCCACATCAAGATTGATGCGCTGGAAAATAAAACTTGCAGAATACGATTACAAAATCATATACAAGCCAGGAAGATATAATACTAATGCAGATGCACTCTCGCGGAATCCAGTAAACGCACTTCCGTTGCAAGTCGAAGGAAAACGATCACGCTCCCAAACCACTACGAGCCCGGGATCCCAAAACCCAAACCCCATAAAACAACCCAGAGGAGATAAATCAACCGGTGCAGAAAAAGCGGGGAATCACACAAAGAGAGGAACAAGTGGAAATGGAAGTGTCCGTAGTACAAGTATCAGTAGAAGTTCATCCCACTCCTGGACAAACCAGTTCAACAGCCGCTAAACCTAACACCCTCAACCGCCCTCACAGTCCACAGCGAATGGAAATAGAAATAATGGAGAAAGACTGGGATCAAATCATGGAAATAAGCGAAAACGTAGAGGTCCCGAGGAATCACACATATAGAGAACCTCCCAAAATAAATTCTAGCAATAGTAGTAGCAGCAAGACAAATAGCCCACCAATAAGGGGAAGGAAGTATTGTACTAGAGACTCCAGTGGAACACTGACCGGGCCAATATCCCCGATAACGGTAAAGAAAGACTCAGATAATAATTTTAAAACATTCCCTGGACCACCAAGACAGCAAGTATCATCGCGACGACACGGACTACCACGACAAGGACTACCGCGACAACAAATACCTCCTCAACAACGAACATTACCAAAAATAATTAACCAGGAACCAATTCAAAGCAGGATCAAGGAGATTGGAGATCATCTATGGATGAGAAGGGAAACTGCAGGGATATTCATTACTACATATGGGAAACCAGTGGGCAAGGAAAGCACAGAATTCATAATTAAGGAACAAATTAAAATTACCTTACCCCTGCCACTCCAGGCAGGAAGTATAATAGAAATTCACAAACCAGGACAGACCATCTTAGGGATGGTAATGACAGATCCTTCAAACGAAGAAGCTTATCATACCATAATCCGGAACCTATATAATAAATTAACACAAGAAAACATTAATAAAATTTCATTACCGAAAACAGAAATTAATATAGCATGGGAAAAGTTAAAACATTTGATCAATTTAAGGTTCTTACTAACAAATATCAGCATTACAATCTGCAATGGTACTGTACAGCTGCCATCAGAACAGGATCGTTTAACGATAATCAAAGAAAACCACGAGTCACCAGTAGGGGGACACAAAGGAGTAACAAAAACCTACAACAGAATTAGGAACTTGTACTACTGGCCAAACTTGAAGAAAGAAGTAAGAGAGCATATTAAAACATGCATAAGTTGTCAAAGAAAAAAACTAGTACGAATTAAAACAAAGGAACCAATGATAATAACAGATACGCCACTGGACGCCTTTGACAAAATATCCATGGATATTGTGGGACCACTGCCACTCACAAAATCAGGGAAAACATACATACTTACCATACAGGACAATTTAACAAAATTCTCGTTAGCTATACCATTAGTCTCATTTACAAGCGAAGAAATAGCCCAAGCATTCACCACACACTTTATATGTCAATACGGATGCCCAAAGGCCATCCTCACAGATCAGGGATCCTCATTCATCAGCTCTCTCATGCGGAAATTCGCAAAGGCTCTCAATATAAAGCAGTACAAAACCTCAGCATTCCATCCACAGTCAAACGGCTCCCTGGAAAGAAGCCATCATGTTTTAATTGAATATATAAAGCATTATATAACCAAAGAGAAACAATGGGACCAGTGGCTACCACAGGCCATGTTCTCCTATAACACAAGCACACACGAGGGAACCAAATACACTCCCTATGAACTAATATACGGTAGAAAAGCCAGACAACCATCAAGTATAAAACCAAACGACTCATTAGCCACTTATCCAGATTTCGTAGATAGGTTAGTCACAAAGCTGTTTAACATCCGTGAAATAGGAAGACACAATTTAAGAAGTTCAAAATTCAGACAGAAATATTATTGACAGAAAAATTTCGTCAATCAAGTATCACAAAGGAGAAAAAGTGATGCTTTTAAATCCAAAAAGACACAAATTCAGCGATGAATACAGCGGACCGTACACAATCACGGAAATCCTAAGAAACAACAGTGTTAAGATAGCAGTGAGCCCCCGTCGCACTAAGGTTGTCCACCAGGATAGAATTAAAAGAGCCTATACGCCACAAGATTGTAGCGCCCCTAGGGACTTTAGCCCGAAGCATTAGCAACTTCGCGGCGGTAGAAATTCAAAAGTGGTAGGGAGCACTCAAAGGCCCATTCTGCAAAGTGTTCTCTGAGAAACCAGACGCGAAAATTCAAGTATTTGCCAAGTTAAAGTGAAATCTTTCCAAAAAGTGAAGAAGATACAGTTAATCGTGAATAAAACTACGGTAAGAACAAAAATTATAAAAATCAAATATATATAATAAATTATAATCAAATGAAATTATTAGAGTCACGTCAAAAATGCCGGTCTACCACGCCTTGCAATTCAATCCGACCGAGTTCGACGAGGAATACGCCCAGATGGAATCCGCCCAGAAACCGCCGCCGAAACGTATTCGAAGCTGTTACAGCTAATTTGTTTAACGTCGACGGAGTATCTTTTCACAAACAGGGACGATATTTTTAGAAGGAAAATGTGCTCTAGCTGTTGGAGGAGGCATCCTCGCATCTAATAACCCTTAGGGCAAATTACGCCCACTTTAAAATTTGCTCAAGGTGCACAAAAATTATATACAAAAGGGGGGTAGCAGCCCGCTGCCCCGAGTGCATCGAAGGTTACTTTAGCCTCGAAGAAATAAATTGGGATGCCATGCGCGTTGGTCTAGCCCTGGACATTATCACCCAATGGTGAATGTTAAATAATAAATAAAAAAATATATATATTCATACATAAGAGTTCCATTTCCTATCCTTACACACACCTATTCCCACCGGGTGACTTTGCACCGAAACCTTAGTGTATAAACGTAAATAGGATACACGGGTAATTAGGTCAACGAACCCGCGAAGTAAACAAACCGCGCATTCCTGAACTATAAGAAATAGAGTCGCATACTAAATAGAATAAGACAGGGAATCATTCAAGCAGCTAAACTAGGACAAATCCGAAGAAATAGAGTCACAATATAAATAAAGACAAGAGAATTTAGGAGAATACTAGAACAATAATGGGAATACATCCGAAGCGTAATACCACGTAAGCAGAACCGTAGGTATTTAAGCAGCGTCGTAATAATAGAATCCATCAGTTATCAAGGCACAATACAGCCATGCCTAACCGAGCAGGTAAAAAATTAAAAAATATTAGAACGCCGCGATTAACGCCGTTTAGTCTAACGCCGCGATCAACGCCGTTTAGTCTAACGCCGCGATCAACGCCACCAAGTTCAACGCCGCAATCAACGTCGCGCTCAACGCCACCAAGTTCAACACCGCAAAATTTACCGTCGCCAAATTTTTCAAGCGCAACATCAGTTGCAAGCTGGAAATTAAAAACAATAACCATCCCGGAAATAGATTGGCAGCCCTATGAGCGAATCACTCATCGCGATCCACGTCGGCGCGCGTGGAAATATTTATTTCTTTTCGGTACGGGAAACGCACCACCCCCGACAACAGGAACAGCGGCCAAATCAAATAAAGACGCGGGAACATTTCAAAAAATAGAGGAAGAAATAGAAAATCAAACTTCCTCCGCGTTAACAAACTCAGGTTCCACATCTCTCGGGACGAGAGAAAAACCGGGCGGTGAGGTGTAACGTGCCACTGCCCACCGCCATAAATTTTTTCCTTTCCTTATATAAATATTAAGCAGTAATTTCTAGTTCCTTTATATATTAATCGTTACGTTCTATTATGTTATCCATTATTCCGTTCTATTATAATTAGTTATAAGACGTACAAACTCATGTAAGCGACACGCCACGTAGCGAGAAAACAGCGAACTAAATCACGCGCAGCGCAATCACGAATACCGCATATTCAAACAGTGGACTCAGCGCCGCGAACGATTCAAGCGCGCAAGCGCAGACGTCACAATAACCGGACGCCGATTAAACCTAGTGCAGTGAGCGAGTGGCGCGAACCGGATGTGAATTTCGATTAGTGCGCGAGAACGACGCAACTACTGATTGGCTGGCCGAGTCCCGGGAGCCATTATAAATAGAGGACACCAGCAGCAGAACAGCAGACGGAGACTTGGTTCTGATACCGAACCTATAGTATATCTTTAATCGACGTCCTGACTTCCAACTCAACTACCAAATCCTTGGTCGCTTTAACTAGCCCCGTTACTACCAAATCCGTGGTCGCTTTAACTAGCCCCGTTACTACCAAATCCGTGGTCGCTTTAACTAGCCCCGTTACTACCAAATCCTTGGTCGCTTTTACTAGCCCCGCTATTTCCAAATCCCAGGTCGCTTTTACTAGCCCCGCCACTACCAAATCCGAGGTCACTTTTACTAGCCCCAAAGTTCCTATCATAAAAGCGTTGGGCCAGCTGATAGGCACCAAGAAGATATTACAATTCAAAGGAAGGAATCGTCAAACTCAACTTCCATCTGGGGACACCTTAATTGGTTACCTAGCAACAATCCTAGAAAGCGTAGGCCAGCTGATAGGCATCTGGAAGCTAATAACAGTCCGAGAGAAGAAACCCCTTTTCGACTCAAAACTAAGACATTCAAAAACCGACCAAGCGTTTTTCAGTATATTATTAACTACGACTTAGTGTCGAGACTCAATAATTAATTAACGATTAAGTATCGTACCCTTAGTATAAATTACCGACGAACAAACCATATTCTTAGTTACCGACTCAGCATAGTTATAAGCAAAGCGTTATTCATTTATCGACCGATACGTCGTTACGATATTGTTGCGGCCGCCTAAAGCGCGCCGCGGCTCGCGTTTGAATATTCACCAGCTGACTCGCACGATCAGCTGACGAGTCAGCTGAGGGCGTGACACCTCGATGTTTACGGTAACGTCTTTTCGACGCGCTCGCCCGGCGACCGTTAGTTCGAAACCGTTTTAGTCGTGACACGCACGCACGCACGCATCTCTGGTTTTCTTCGCGCCCACTGCGCCGTTTACCAAGCTTTGGTTCTGCGACCCAAGTCGCGAAACGCCCACGCGATCCTTGTACCATAGTGTGCCGTATAAGTGTATTTGTTTGTGTGACGTCCAGTGGCCGATTGACCACTGGAAAATAAAGTGCCAGTCCCAACAACGGTCGTGTTCTGTTAATCGCCTTCCCAACGAGTCGTCCCAGCGCCGGCAAATTTTAAAGTTCGCTCCTGGCGAAAACATTGGTCCTTCGAGCCGGAGTATCGTTGAAGGAAGCGCAGATCGACCGACCTCATGGCTGGTGGAGGTGAACGAGTCGGCGAGGATGCCGCGTCCACCCCTGCGTGGCAGGCTCTCGTGACTAAAATACGGTCACTCATCTCGTCGGGGCTGCGCCTGTTGCCCAATTATAAGAAGATGGGCCAGGCGAAGTTCACCGTCGAGAACGCCCGGGCAAGGATCGAGACGCTGGACAACATATGGTCTCAGTGCCACGAGCTCCACTTAGAAGTGGAGGTACAGGTCCCGGCGACCGAGCGGCCGAAGTGCTCCTATCTGGTGGGCGAGGAATTCACCAAGGCCGAAGCAGAGTTCTGGGAAACCAAGGATTTCCTGTTGGACGTGATCCATTCCGTCAGCGGTCCCGTCGTCGGCGGAGCAGCCGCGACCGCAGCCGCCTCGTCATCCGGAGCAGCAAGGAGCCGAGCCAAGCTCCCACGCCTCGATCTGCCGCGTTTCTCCGGTGAGTACCAGGAGTGGCAGGCATTTCGCGATTTGTTCACGTCGCTCGTCATTAAAGACGCGGTTCTCGACGACGTCGAGCGGCTCCAATATTTAAAAACGTCGTTAGAAGGTTCGGCGCTAAAGGTCATCGCGCATTATACAACAACAGACGCGAATTTCGTAACCGCCTGGGCGGCCTTGACGCGTCGTTTTGATAATAAACGAGCTCTCGTCGCGACCCACGTTCGCGCGCTCATAACAATGCCGCCGATGTCGGACGATTCTGCCGCGGAGCTAACGCGAGTGTGCGACACGACAAACCGATCTCTCTCGCTCCTCGCGAATTTGGACTGCCCCACCACTCATTGGGACGCCCTCGTGGTCGGGCAGGTGTGTTTGAAGCTGGAGTCCGGGCTCCTCGAGGAGTGGGAGAAGTCGCTCGGCACGACGACCGAACCCCCCACTTACGACGAACTAGATCGGTTCCTCGAGTCGCGCATCCGCTCGCGGGAGGCCACACAGGCGCATGAGGAAGCGAAGGTTCGCGCTCACGGCGATGCGCCTAAATCCACGAAGTCCGTCCCCTCGTCGAAATCGGCCACCTCATCGAATGCTCGGGTGTGCGCCACGAACGCCACGTCTGATCCCTCTCGAGCTGCGAGCAAGTCCCACTGCCCCATGTGCCGGGCGCGCCATGCCGCGTATCGCTGCAATGCGTTTCGAGCACTGCAGCCGGAGCAGCGTCGCGATTTTGCAAACACGAAACGGCTGTGTTTTAACTGCCTCGCGCCCGGCCACATGGCGCCTTCGTGCCCGGTCACTGCCGCGTGCGCACGTTGCGGCCGGCGACATCATTCGCTTCTCCATACGGTCAGCGCCGATGCAGGTGCCGATGTCCCTCCGACATCGACCCCGGCGACCCCGGCGCCCTCGACGGCGGGCGGCGCCGCGCCCGCGAATGCAACGCTGCATTCATGCGTCACTTCCGGCGCTCCGGATGCGGGGCCAGTTTTGCTCGCCACCGCAATCGTTCGCGCTGGATCGGCGGGTGGAGGAGACGCGACCGACATCCGCGTGCTGCTGGATCAAGGGGCCCAGACGTCCCTGATATCTGAGTCAATCGCCCAGACCCTGCGCCTCCCACGTCAGCCAACGCGGACCTACCTGACGGGCGCATTGGACGGGAAGCTGGGAATTTCCCGCGCGCAGGTGCGCCTTTCGTTGACGCCGCATCACGGGAACCGGCCAGCCATCATCATCAAGGCGAAAGTGGTCCCGCGGGTCTCATCCTATCTCCCGGAGTGGACCTCTCTCCCGCAGGCTCAAGCCTCCTTCGCGGGACTTCCGCTCGCCGATCCGGAGCCGTCCACCCGCCGGCCAGTCGATTTGATTATCGGGGCCGATTACTTCGGCGCCCTGTTATTGCCGGGGCTGCGCCGTGGCAGCCCTTCTGCGCTAATCGCACAAGAAACCATCTTCGGGTGGATCGTGTCCGGACCCACCGGCCGCCCGCCCTCAGCGAGTGCGGTCAACCATATCGCGACCGAAACCGTCGCCGACGACGATCGCCTACACGAGCTGCTCAAGCGGTTTTGGGAGCTCGAAGAAACGCGAGCTCCGGCATCGCTCTCTCCAGCCGACGAGCGATGCGAGCAGCATTTTCGGGAAACGCACTCGCGCCAGGCGGACGGCCGGTACGTCGTGCGGCTTCCCCTTAAGGACGGGCCTCTTCTCGATGTCGGTGCATCCCTCCCACGCGCAACCGCGATGCTTCGATCTCTCGATCGTCGGTTGGCGCGGAACGCGCCCTTGGAAGCCAAATATCGGGCGTTCCTACGCGAGTACGAGGATCTGGGCCACATGGAGGAGGTCGTCGCGCCCCCCGATGGCGACGCCTCGACGACACGCGTGTATCTCCCGCACCACCCAGTGACGGGAAACTCCGCGTCGTGTTCAATGCCTCGAGCCCGACGTCCAACGGGACATCGCTCAATGACCACCTGCTGATCGGGCCGAAACTGCAGCAGGACATTGTCACCATCCTCCTCCGGTGGCGCCTTCCTCGATTCGCGCTCAAGGCCGACATCGAGAAGATGTATCGTCAGATTCGCGTGCACCCGAGCGACGCGGATTTCCAGTGCGTGTTGTGGCACCGGTGCCCCGAAGCCGCGCCGTCGACCTTTCGGTTGCAAACGGTCACTTATGGCACCGCCGTCGCGCCCTACCTCGCTCAGCGTGTGCTGCAGCAGCTCGCCATCGACGAAGGGGGGGAGTGTCCGCGCGGGCGGCGCCTCCTCGAGAGCAATTTCTACGTCGATGACGTGCTATTCGGCTCGGACGAGGTCGCGTCAGCTCTCGCGGAACGCGATGAACTCTGCGCTTTGCTCGCGCGCGGCGGGTTCACATTGCGGAAGTGGGCGGCGAATTACCCGTCGTTAAACCCTGAAGATGGGCCCTGTGCCGCGGAGGCGTCCCCGGTGCCCTCTGCGCCGGACGGACCGGAATCGTGTTCCGTCCTGGGGATCCAGTGGGCTCCTCAGGAGGACACGTTTCATCATCGGATTGCGCCCCCTTCTGCCCCCGCGACGACGAAGCGCACCGTCCTGTCGGTGGCGGCGCGGTTGTATGACCCGCTCGGCTGGGTATCGCCGGCGGTGGTCGTCGCTAAAATTATGTTGCAGGACCTGTGGCTGCGAGGAGCGGAGTGGGATGTTCCTCTTCCGTCGGACTTGCTGGAGAAGTGGCAGATACACATCACTGCACTTCCCCTCCTGGAGTCAGCGCGCATCCCCCGATGGTGCGGGCTGGACGCCTCCACCGTCGGTTGCGAGCTGCACGGGTTCGCCGACGCGTCATCGAGAGCTTACGCTGCAGTGGTATACGCTCGGATCGTTCGGCGAGACCAAATCGGAGCCCATGTCACCTTACTCGTCGCAAAAACGAAGGTCGCGCCGGTCAAGACTGTCAGCATTCCGCGATTAGAGCTATGCGCCGCCGCGTTACTTGCTCGCCTTCTGCAGCGTGTGGCGTCCGAGGCTCCGTGGCCCTCCGCGGTGCTCCACGCTTGGACGGACTCGCGAGTTGTGCTCTCTTGGTTGCAGCGGCACCCCTCTCACTGGAAGGTATTCGTCGCGAATCGAGTGGCGGAAATCCAATCGCTGATTCCGGCGGCAACGTGGAGGCATGTCCCGACGCGCGAAAACCCGGCCGATTGCGCCTCCCGGGGCATGCACCCCCGCGACTTGCTGCGTCACGACCTCTGGTGGGGGGGGCCTTTGTGGCTTTCGAGAGCGCCCTCGGAGTGGCCGGCGTCGGCTGAGCCGGACAACTCGCGGCCAATGGAGGAGGAAGCGCGAACAGCGGCGGCCCACGTTGTCGCCGCACCGCCGCCCAGTCCGTTAGATCCGCTCCCGTATTCTTGCTCCTCCTGGCCTCGACTTCTTCGGGTCACGGCGCGCATCCAGCGCCTGGGGCGCCGCGGGGGTGGGGGGATTTCGGGCAACGCGGATTCGCGCGTACCGGAGTTGCGGGGGGCCCGCGTCTGGTGGATTCGGTGGCTCCAGAGCACGGTGTTCGTCGACGACATCGCCGCGATAAAACAAGGTTGTCGACGCTTTGTCGACGATGACGGCCTGGTTCGCGTGGGGGGGAGACTGAGCCATGCTTTGCTTCCTTACGACGCGCGACATCCGATCGTCCTCCCGGAGCACCACATTTCCAGGCTGATCATTCAGCATGCGCACCTCAGGGCGTTGCACGGTGGGCCCCAGCTCACGCTCAGTGTCCTGAGGAGCAACTTCTGGGTATTGCGCGCGCGAGACCTAGTTCGCGCAACGGTGCACCGCTGCACCGTCTGCGTTCGTCATCGGGCGACCACCGGGAAGCAAATCATGGCCGATCTCCTCGCTGCGCGAGTATCGCCGTCCCGGCCGTTTGACCAGACCGGGATCGATTACGCGGGACCCATAATGACGCGCCCCGGAAAAGGTCGGGGTTATCGAGCCCATAAGGCATATATAGCCCTGTTTGTATGCCTTTCGACCCGCGCCGTGCACCTGAAGCTCGTCACCGACTATACCTCGGCGAGCTTCCTTGCCGCGTTTCAGCGCTTCGTGTCCAGGCGCGGCCGACCCAGTCGCATGCACAGTGACAACGGCACGACCTTCAAGGGGGCCGCCCGGGATCTCGGAGCTGCGATTCGCGGCGCGGTGGAGTCGCCTGAGGTCGCGGCGTTCACCGGCGCGGAAGAAATTCAGTGGTCGTTCATCCCCCCCGCCGCTCCGCATTTCGGGGGTTTGTGGGAAGCTGGGGTGAAAAGCGCGAAGCACCATCTCCATCGCGTCGTGCACGATCACACCCTCTCCTACGAGGAAATGACCACGGTATTGTGCATGGTCGAAGCTTGCCTCAACTCGCGCCCCCTCGGTCCAGCTCCCACTGAAGACGACGACTTCGCGTTAACTCCGGGCCACTTCTTGACCGGCGCTCCCCTTCTGGCGCTTCCCCCGATGGTCTCGTCCAGCGGTCCGGCGTCGCTTCGCGGTCGCTGGCAGCTCGTGCAGCGTATGCGCGATCACTTCTGGAGGCGATGGCAGGCCGATTATTTGAACACTCTCCAGCCCCGGCGTAAGTGGACCAGCCCCCAACGCAGTCTCTGCGTCGGCGACGTAGTCGTCCTCAAGGGCGATGACTCGCCGCCGGCACAGTGGCGGCTCGGCCGCGTCTCGCAAGTCCACCCTGGTCCCGACGGCCGGGTCCGAGTGGTGTCCGTGCACACCGCGCACGGCGATGTCCTCCGCCCCATCACCCGCGTTGTGCTCCTCCCGCGCGTCTCCGAGGCAGACGAGAGCCGCGTAGCGACGTGAACAAACCCACCTGTAAATAGCCCCGAGATTGTACGCCGCCACTCCGGTCCACCACCGCGTCCTTCTTCGCATTACGGCGGGCGGCCGCCGGGCGAGCGCAACTCTTTGAATTTCGGACCGCGAGTCGGTCCAAGGCGGGCGGAATGTTGCGGCCGCCTAAAGCGCGCCGCGGCTCGCGTTTGAATATTCACCCGCTGACTCGCACGATCAGCTGACGAGTCAGCTGAGGGCGTGACACCTCGATGTTTACGGTAACGTCTTTTCGACGCGCTCGCCCGGCGACCGTTAGTTCGAAACCGTTTTAGTCGTGACACGCACGCACGCACGCATCTCTGGTTTTCTTCGCGCCCACTGCGCCGTTTACCAAGCTTTGGTTCTGCGACCCAAGTCGCGAAACGCCCACGCGATCCTTGTACCATAGTGTGCCGTATAAGTGTATTTGTTTGTGTGACGTCCAGTGGCCGAATGACCACTGGAAAATAAAGTGCCAGTCCCAACAACGGTCGTGTTCTGTTAATCGCCTTCCCAACGAGTCGTCCCAGCGCCGGCAAATTTTAAAGTTCGCTCCTGGCGAAAACAGATATTAACTTTAGTTCTATTAGTTCACATGACTCAGTGTCATCTTATATTCCATTACGACCTAGTGTCAAAACATATTTTTGAATAAACTATTGTTATTATTGTTAAAGAAGGACTCTGGTTTCTAGAAAATTATTTCTTAATCGCATGCCAAACGAACCAATCCCACAATTCGCAGGTAAACCGCTCTACTTGGGAAGACACCTGTAACTAAACGGCAACGCCACGTTGGAGAACGTTACACTCGAGAGGACCACGCGTCGACAGCGGGCTACCCCTTTTCTTCCTGTGTCTCTCCGCGAGGAGTATTGACGGTGGATTGTAGGAGCGTAGAGATCGGGAGAGATCGACGTTTTTACACACCACATCTTCGAGGACGGGAAAGAGAGAGCAATACTGAATTATAAAGCTAAATTCTGGGGAGGGAAAGAGACAGCGCTACAATCACATTTTTTTCTAAAGATAAAATTTTTCAAACATCGCAGCGTATCGCGCGATTACGCGTAATTTGAACCCCTTGGGACAACCGCGCGAGATGACGTCATTTTCATGGCGCGAACGAAATATAATACTATTGGAAACTGTGAATCTTAAAATTATGTGGCGAGAGAAGGAGGGAAAGACGGGTAAATAAAATGTAGAAAGAATATGCGTTTAAGAATATTATTACAAACCATAAAATAAATATAAAATATAAAATTAAAAGAAAAGAATATAAAATGAATATAAATATAAAATATAGAATATAAAATATAGAAATATAAAAATAGAAGTATAAAAATAGAAATATAAAAATAGAATAGAATATAATATTAAAAAAAAATAAAATAAATATAAAAATAGAATATAAAAAAATAAAAAATAATAATCGTCGTCGTGAGGTGGCGGTGGCGGTGACGATGGCGATGATGGGAGAGGGGTGAACCCTTCAAACACCCACGAGGGCGGCGGCGACACCGGTGGTGGCGGCGACAGCGCTGGTGGCGATGGTGGCGGTTGCGGCGATACGGGCGGCGGTGATTGTTGCGGCTGCGGCGGTAAAATAGTCTCGCCACCCATCGCCGCACAGTGGTCCGAAATCGCCAAAACGCGAACTAAACTCAAATTTTCAACCTCGTCAAAAATCAATTAAATTGTAGTCATATATTCTTATATCTATGGACTATATTTTGGTATAAAAACGAATTGCTATAGGCCACCCAGAATTTTATAAACAAGCTTTGAAGATGCATGTTTTAGGACAATCATACTTTGCGCTGAAATTGCTACACTTTGCCTCATCATATTTCTGTATAGATAACAATAGAGACAAACCTATCTACATAGTGCTAAAGAATATCCTTTCAGCTATAAGAGTATGTATATTTAACGGGACATGCACATTTTATTCTTTTGAAAAATACTGTTTCGTGAAGGCCTGTTTTTGCTCGGTCTTTTTTGTTTAGTGACGCTTATAAAACGGAGGTCACGCGAGGTCACGACAAATGTTGTATGAATGTACCTATTCGTTAGAACCTATGTAAGATTGCTGTATAAAAAATTTTTGCTTTTACTTGCCAATTTGGGAGTTATAACAGTAAATGTGCAACCTATTCATCAAGATCTATTAATGCCATGTAGTATGGAGATCTTGAGTAAGTGTCTGTAGCGTCTATAACTTAAAATGGAAGGTATAATTGGGAAATATTTAGCGTATGATACTCATAATACGTAAATAAAAAATATTTTGTAATGAAATATAATCTATAAAATTATTTTTGAATCTGTGAGGTCACTCACGAAGTTACAACGGTATGTATCTACACCTCAAAATCAAACATTCTTATTGCTGTAAAGATCTCCAAAAACAATTTGTACATAATCTTTGATATTTAAGCAATGTTTCAATGACATTCAGATGGCGAACGTGGATCACTTGAGATCCCGGTTAGAGATGACCCAGCTTCGCTTTCTATGGGTCCGTCTTCCGAGGGTTAACAATACTATACCTTTATAGAGACCAATTATCAGGTATCAATATTATGTTTCTTTTCATAAAACAGCCGCTACGTTTCGAACGGTTTCTTTTCGCATTAGCGATAAAAGTATTTTGTTTATCGGTCGGGATGGTGACAGAGGTACAATTAAACTCAGGTAAAAGTTTGTCACAGCTAGTCACCTTAAAATTCGGAAAACCCCACTATCATAAACCGCGACCCCAATGGAACCCTTTTAGCGATCGGTATGGTCAATTCTGTACGTCGAATGTCTAGTGCCTTTTTGCATTCAGGAAAAATACTTCAGTTCATTACGAACCCTGGAACAGTGCATTTCCGTGGGTCAGTAGAGTTTTCTTTAAAACAGCGTGCCAACGAAGAAGTATTGTTGAAGACTTATTTGTGTTTAGTGTGTATATTATGTTTTACCAATTTATGTATATAATTATTTGTGTATAGTGTATATATGTAACATTTGTATATATTGTTTTTCTATTTATTGTAACTGTGTAATTGTTGTGTAAGAAGTGATTGTGTCGTACAATGGCGGAAAAGAAAATTACACGATTCATGTTACATCATTTGATAGTGAAGTCATCAAATCAGTCGACAGGGGAGAAAAGGACTGCGTATTTAATTTTTTAATAAACACTTTTTCGATTGGAGATAATCCGACAGCAATCGAGGAGCTCAAGAAGTTCATCAGGAGCAATTTCTTTGGCAATTATTTCAAGCGCTGGAATTCGAATAATAGATCAAACGCATTATTTTTACAAAAATATAGTGAATGGCTCTCCAAAGACATTACACTGCCTGAGGAAGTGGTGCAATATTTCCCTGGGACTTCGTCAAGAATAGGACATCCATCGAAAAGCTTTGAGGACTGTTGCGAAACTGTGAAACGCAGAAAAACCGAAGAACTGAGACGACTTCACTCTTCAACAGAAATCATGCACGCAGCGACACTGAAACTGCGAGAAAAAGGTGACAAATCTACAGCAAAATTATTAATGAAATGCACGTCTGTGTCTTCACCGAATACATCTTCGGAAATTCTTCAGAACTGGAAAAAATCTGAAGCTTCTCAATCGGAAATTTCACCCGAGGAGGCACTGTCTCTGATAATAAGCCTGAATTTATTCAAAAATATATACAAAACTCTACGTTCATCGGCCAATATTCACAATCATCGACTATATCCATCATATTATAAAATACTAAACGAGAAAGCACGATTTTATCTAGAAGGAATTGCAATAACTGAGCAAAAATGTCAAGTACCCTTGCAAAATTTACTAAATAAAACTTGTGAAAGTATAGCGAAAATGATCCATTTATCATAACCGAATAACGAAAATGAAAGGGTTTTAACTCTAGTTTGCAAGTGGGGTTTTGATGGCAGCTCCGGCTTTTCCAATTATAAGCAAAAAATAGAAGCAAATGAATTGTACACTCTCCTCCACACGTTTCTGTAGACCGATTCGAATCCAGTGGTTACACGAAACAGACCAAATATCAAGAAAAGAAGAGGTATACATTACCGATCAAATTCAAAAGTTGCAGCCTTATTCCTCGAAAGTGGGAAAAATACAGTTTTCCTTACATTTAACAATGATTGATGGGAAAGTTTGTAATTCATTAGCTGGGACATCTGGTATGCGGTGATATATCTGCAAAGCCACGGTTTCACAAATGAATTTAATTCAGACTGCACAAGAGAGGCCTGTTCAGTCGGACATGTACAAATTCGGATTATCAGGCCTTCATGCATATATCCGGTTTTTCGAATGTCTACTCCATATTTCTTATAGATTAAACATAAAAACGTGGAAAGTACCAAAAAATAAAAAATCAATTTTGGAAGAAAGGAGAAGGTTATTCAGGAAAGATTTCGACAACACATGGGTCTATTAGTTGATATTCCAAAGCCGGGGTACGGGACAACAAATGACGGTAATACTGCCAGGAAATTTTTCGCAAATTCAGAGCTGTCATAAAAAATAACAGATATAGACGTGGACGTCATTAAAAGATTTAGTGTCGTTCTATGTGTGATCAATAGTAAATATGAGATAAACACAAAAGAATTTGGAAGATACTGCTTACTAACTGCAAAAAAATATGTACACTTGTATAATTGGTATTACATGCCCGTTTCTATCCATAAAGTACTTATTCATGGACAGAATATTATCCAGGATTCTATTATATCCATTGGAGAACTTTCCGAAGAAGCCCAAAAAGCAAGCAATAAAAACATTAAATACTACAGAGAGCATCATATACAAAAGATATACGAGTGAAGACTAACAAAGATTTATTCCAACGATTAATTTTAAGTTCGGATCCATGTCTAAGTTCATACACGCATAAAACGCACAAAAAGAAGGAAATGGATGAAGATTTATTGAGCCTGATAATTTTACCTGCAGATATGAGTGAGGCAGACAGTGAAACGGACTCTGAAATTGGCGTATCATCAGATGCTGAAGTGTAGGGTAATGTAATGCAGTTTATAATTACTTTGTTAGTATTAAGAATGCACGAATAATATTTGAATGATCAACCATTTTTACATGTCACTTTAAGAGCCTCAATGATAAGATCATTATTATACACATTTTTACACTTACAATAATAAACTTTACTTAATGGTATTTGAGGAATATGACCATTTCGAAAGAAATTATAATTCAAAATGGACTTTTTACATCAAAATCTTTATCAGAATCTGAATCTACAAGTCAAAAAACCCCCAAAACCGTTCTTTTTATAATGAAAAGCGTAGAAATAAAAGTGCTATTAATTTAGTTCGCCTTTTGGAGATTTCGGACCACTGTGCGTCGCCGCCAGCACCGAATCCGTCGCCGCCACCTCCGCAGGTATGTAATACTTTGTATTGTTTTGTGTGGCTGATGTGTAAATATATGATATCGACGTTTTCAAGTTCTAGGAGTTGCCCGCGCCACTGTTACGGGCGCCGCGGCTCCAAATTCGGCGTAATGATCCATGGTCGCGGCGCCCCAGATGGCTGGTGCGGCTCCTGGAGGAGCCCCTCGACTTGAGGGTACAGCAGGAGCAACCACCATCGCTCAGGTGGGCGCCGTACCACATACCGGTGCCCCCATCGCCACCGCTGTCGCCACCATGGCTGCGTACGTATGAGACGCAACTGTTACCTCCATCACCATCGTCATCCCCATCACCCCCGTCATCGCCATTGCCACCGTCGTCCCCCTCACCCCCGTCACCACCGTCGCCCCCCTCACCCCCGCCGTCTTTTATTTTTTATTAGTTTATTTTTTTTATTTTTTATTTTATTTTATAGTTTTTCTTTTTTTTCTTTTATTGTAGCTCTTATCACCTCGGTCGTCCCCATTACCCCAGTCTACACCCCCTCGCCCCCACCGTCTTTTTATTTTTATTAGTTTAGTTTTTTTATTTTGTAACAATATATATGTTAGCGTCACCAAATTTATGGGTGAGGTTGAGGGCGGATGGCCCCACGCTGTCTTGCCTTCAAGGATTTTATGGCAGGGACTTAGCCTGCGAGCGGTCTTGATAGAGGGTACGCGAGACTAAACAGACCTGGCGACGGGCGATGGCTGATGACCACGTTGCGTCTCTTAGTTATCGGGTGTCGAAGGATTGGTTATTTAGAGTGAGATAGAGAATGTGGGAATGGCAAGCGGCCCGACGCCGTATTGTTAAAGAATAGGGACTCTGTTCCTGGAGGATCTGGCCACGGAGTGGGGAAGGCTTTGCCTTTTGGTAAGAGGACTGTGATGAACTCCATGGCACTTACCCCAGAACTGTCCTGGAGTGCGCTCCTTTAGTTTCTTTCCATTCGTTTGGGTCAATTTTCTAACATATAATTTTTAGCACATATTATTTCTCTATTTATTTAACCGTCGTCCTCCTTCTCTCCTCGTCACGTAATTGGGGAGTTGCCAGTATTTGAAAAAAGGGAAATGTAGTTAAATCTACAGATTTATTAATGAAAAGCCTAAAATGATAGAAATATTAATAAAACACTTATTAGTTTTACCAAAATTTAATAAATAAAATTGACGTTTTTAAGTTGTGAGTCATGTGATCTCAAACGCCAATCACAGCGCGTGACGTCATTGTGTAGTAAACAGCGATTTATATGTAGCGACGAATGACACTTCGTGCATTTGCTCATACAAGGTTATATTAAAAAATATCGTTTACGAGTACTTTCTAGTCGATTTCTTTGGTAAGGCAACTGAAAATATTAATATTGATATAAATATAGTATTAGGCACTCACTCATTGCAACATGTTCCAATCACTCCTTACTTTCCCTAACCACAACTTTCTTTGTTTACTGCACGTTGACGTCACAAATGGTCACGTGACCATGCAGTGCGCTTTCGCGGCAATTTTTTATTTCAAATAAAA
This sequence comes from Andrena haemorrhoa, assembly GCA_910592295.1. Taxonomy (NCBI): domain Eukaryota; kingdom Metazoa; phylum Arthropoda; class Insecta; order Hymenoptera; family Andrenidae; genus Andrena; species Andrena haemorrhoa. The sequence goes on from OU342942.1 coordinate 25,140,772, forward strand.
ATTACATTTTTTTCATGTTAGAGGTGTAGCAAAAAATTAATATTTTTTTACAAGTATATTTTATCATAATGAACAGTTTTAAACACTTTAACAAATTTTGTCAACTCCCCAATTCGTTCTAAGATTCGCACATACAATGTTTCTGCATGTATTATATTTCGTTCGCACGTTCTCCACGCCGCGAAAATGATGTCATCAAACGCAGCTGCTCCAGAGGTTTCAGATTATGCGTGATCGCACGATAGGCGTTGAAAAACATGTGCAATATTGTTAGCTTTAGAATGTATGTTTTGCTACATATTGGTCAGACAATTCGCTATAATGATTCAAAATTATTATTTCTCTGTGTTGGAGAAAAAAAATATATATCTGTTTGCTACATATTGGTTTTAAAAAAATTTTGAGGAGTCATCCCCTCCCTGTGTGAAAGAGTGACCCAAAAATGAGGCCTTTTTTAGCCCCTTTTTGGGCCCACGATTTTGGAACTGAATTTTGTGCCAAATGATAGCTTATGATGAGACATCAATCACGACAAATTTTCAAGTTGAGGTGACAATTAGTTTCGGAGATACGGGAGGTCAAAGAAGTTAAAATTCTTTAACGCGTCAGCCCATACGCTTCGATGTATAGACTTTTATGTCATTCCGATAATTTAAAGAATTGTTCCCACTGGTTTTGCTGACTGCTAACAACGAATTTGAACTTAGACTTTCAAAATTCACAATGGCCGATTCAATATGGTGAACGATATATTAAAAAAAGCACCTATAACACAGACATTTATATTTCTTGATTTTGATTTTTGGAAATGGTGATGGATACATTACATATATCAGGATTTGGTATATCCAGCGTATGATATTGACCATATCCGAGGAACCATACAATTGTCATAATGTGGTTGCAACAGCCAACAGTTCGAGCACCACTTTCGCATATGCAGTAATATTCTTTGATTGATTCTCGTCCAGTTTTATTTTTATCGATAAGTATAAAAATGTGATGATGCTTGCCACTGCGATATCGAGATTTCATGTATGCCTTGACTAGCAAAGGTTTTTCAACTGAAATCCCGTATCTTGAATAAGCCAAAGCTGCTGTTCGATGTTTAGGGTTTGGTTTAAACTTATGAATGAGAAAAATTCCCTCTTTTTGGTGTTGTGAATAATAGGAGATCGCATTACTTATTTGATATGGACCGAGGCTGAGGTAATATAAATCGTGTATTGTGAGTTCAGGAAACTGAAGTTATTGATTATTTTCCTCATTATCTCTTGCTGTATATTCAAGCTCAAGATATGGCGATTTAACTTGAGAAAGATTAAATTCCTGAGCAACGAGTTTCAAACTGTTTGGAACATTTACTCGAGATTTCATTATATGTGCAATGTCTGCGTAATTTTTGTCACTGATGCTTGGTTCATGAAATAAGTTCAGAAGAGCAAAAGCTATCAACAGGGATTCATAATCACCTCTTAAAGTTGCATTATGAGCTGGCAAAAAAAAGATTTTGAATTTTTTTTAAGTCGATCAAAAACTTGTTCGACTACCCAGCGACATTTAGTTACAAACCTTGAAGTATTTGCTTCAATAGTATCAAGTTGACCAAGCCCAGGACAATGAACGTGCAATTTCTTATTGATTGTTAAGACATTCACAACATCGCGAAAACCTCTATTGAGTAAAACGGTGTCGCTTTCATGAATGGAACTCAATTTATCTGAATATCTGCTGAAACAATCTTCCAATATCGTTGCATCATTGTGACTTGCGTCAAATGGTCCATCCGGTGAACAGGCCACCATAGGTTTGATAAGTGGCATTTTTTTTGCACACTCCACAATTGTTTTTGTCCCGCATAATTCTTTGAATTTTGTGCAAAACGATAGGTAGCATCAAATATCATACAAGCTTTGTGACGTCTCACTATTTTTCGCGCGGTATAAATTAAAGTCTTCCCCACAAATACTCCATAACTCCCCCAAAAGTCCCTAAACCCCAACTCTTACCCCTTTCCCCCAACCACTGACCATCTAGGCGATGTACCTTAGCGGTCCCCATCTCAAGATGGTCGGTACGAAAACCCCTTCCCCTCTTCGCCCTATGAGGCACGAATTCCTCCCTCATATTTAAATCTAAACAAGTCCCTCGTCCTAAAAACCCTCTTAAATCGAGACCACGTCTCACCCCTATCTATGACCCTCTTACCCCTTTCGAATCAAACCTCCCCAAAATCCATCAAATGGGTCAACAACTCCCTTTGCAAAAGCCCAGAAACCATACTGCAGCGCATATTCTGTACAAGCGCATGTAAAAACCCCGGAAGCCCGAAATTCCATTGTCTACGACTCTAAATATAGCCTCACCTTTCGTACTTATAAAAACCCCGGAAATATTACTGCGACGCATATTTGGCGTACGTGCCATGGGTGCATACCGCGCTCACCCTTTATCCCTGACTATCCGGTAAATCATATAAATACGAGGGCCCGCGAGACAGGAGCCCTCTTTTCGACGAAACCATCGCGAAAACCACCATTACAAACAAAGTATTATTAAAACAAGTGTTCTCCGAATTACCTGCGGCAACCACCGTAAGCGATTATTATTACTAATTATTGTTCAACGGCATATCATCCTCATCTATATCATTTTGTATTGCTAATGCTTATTGATTTCATTATTATTACTTTTGCTACTACTTATTGATTTATATTATTATATTCTTTACTAACGCTTATTGCTTTACTTTATTATCATTTACTTATTACATTATACATATAATCACATTGCAAATATTCACGTGTTTCATGTTCATACCATACTGCTATTGCTTTCCATTTATATAAATGTTATGTGCTAATGCTTATCGTCCAACGCATTATTATAAAACCTAACCGCTATCGCATTATCAGTGCATAGCATATAATATACGTGCTTTAAAGTGAATAAACAGTTTAGTTATAAATCACGCGTCGAGTTATTGTTTCTATCCTGCGGTTACGAAGACTCCAAATCAAAACAGACTATTGCAACCGCTGCTCTCGGTCCGCGAAGGTGAAGGTGCGCACAGTGTTTACTAACGTTCTTTCATGTGGGCCGCGTACAGCTGTATGTCTAGACCAGGGGTGCACACTAAATCTGCTCTAGGGCAGTCGGTGCGCCCTCGAGCTCGACCGTGGTATGCTCATCCCCCACTCCTCGGTATAAGGTCTCATGGTGGGGAACTCTATGATTGCAAAGGCCGTATGCCCGTTACAACTACAAGCATACTCGCGATAAATATACAAGGCCAAACGAAAACGTACAGAATTTTATATTATATTCAGAAAGTTACTTTTAACAAATTCGCATACGTAAATTTGAGTATTTTCATTTGAAGCTATCTAATAACATATACAGGGTGTTCCAAAAATGCTGCTGTTCCTTGAAGGGGGTGACTCGGGGGGTAATTGCAAACAACTTTTTCCTTTGCGAAAATGTTCTCCGAGGTTTCGTTAACGAGATATTAACAAAAAGCAGCGACCAATCAGAGCCCGAGTCTGGCGCCCGAGTTCCCGTGCTAGCGTGGCCGCGTGCCGCGCTGCGACTACGAACAAGCAACTCGGCATACATCGAAGGAAATTGCGTAGAATGGCAAATGAAAAAGACGTAACAAATAAAATCGAACATTTTGTCATGATTTGTTTGTCATTTAAAGTGAATAATGAATAAAGGAGAAATGGATGAAATCATGTCTAACGTAAAAAGACGAATACAAAGGTTTTCTTTAGAAGAATAAAAAATAATAATTATTTGAAGTGGGAGGATCAGCAATACGTAAATTTCCTTGTGTTAATAACGTAGCCACGACAAGGTAATGTAACAGGAAATGAACGAAAAGCGATCATAGTTCATTATTGTGATTAAAATCCATAATTCAATAACGGCCAACAGTGTTGCTTTTAACGAATAAGTTTGTTTAAAAACCCCTAAGAAATATTTAGGTATGGAAATTTTTAGAATTATCGCCGGAAATAAGCCATAGCCTGCGTTAAATTTAAGAAATAATAGTCGCCAATAATGTAACTAAAACTCACCCTTTTGAAAATTTACCTGCAGCTTGAAAACCTGTGTCACTAGGTCACTGAACCGATCCTGGTCATCGACAGACGCGCCGAGTGCACAGCTGATCTCAGGTACACGACACCATCCAAAGTTAAGGGTCGCAACGTCAAGTGCGTCCGGGTTAATGTACCGAATATTCACTTCACTGCACACCTACTAACACTGATCACTTAATTTATTTTTCATGGAACGTGTTGTTTCTACGTTATAAAAATTAGTGGAAATGAATTTTTACTTGGCGTTCGGAGCCGTGGGTATTTCCGCGCAAATTCTCACGCTGCAGCACTTGCGTCCCCGTTGTTCAGGGGGTACACCCAGAACATCGCGTAATATTCTTCATCAGAGTACATTTCTGCGACGTGATTGCTAGCTGACTGACAGGATTTTTTCCAAGCAACTTCCTCTACCCCCAAGTAGCTTCTCTCGTTCCATTATGAGTTAACCCCCACCAGGACAAGAGGCGTTAGGTAAAAAGAACCCATCACATTTTCGAAACACACGTGCTTTGCAGAAGTGCAACGAATGAACCGTCGTACACTTTCACAAAAGCCCGCACTCCGTCCTTTTACTGCCAATGTACCCATTGCTTCGAGGTAGGCAGTAGACACCACGTGTTTGGGGTAGTCTGCTGACAACGCGTGGTCGCGCCTGCGTCGTCCTTCCTTCAAATTAAAGACAGATCCCTTATCTCTAGAGTATAAACACGCGCTCGAATTTCAAAACAATAGCACGCGTTGACGTATTCCGTGCGAGAGAAGGTGGGCTTGAAGTCCGATTGGTCCTAATCTAACCAATCTGCCCAGCATCCCTCCCAAACGGCCACTGTTTTGAAGAGCCTTCTTCACAGCAATGTCGCCTCCCCGAGGCCCACCTTCTCTCGCACGGAATACGTCAACGCGTGCTATTGTTTTGAAATTCGAGCGCGTGTTTATACTCTAGAGATAAGGGATCTGTCTTTAATTTGAAGGAAGGACGACGCAGGCGGGACCACGCGCTGTCAGCGGACAACCCATTTTCTTCCTCTGTTTCTCCGCGTGGCGTATTGATGTTGGATAATACTTTTTAAATTCTAGTTCCCCAAAATTAAGCAGGCTGATCGGCCAAAGCATTTCGCCAGGGTCGCGGTTTATGACCGTATTGTCCCGCTGGTCAGCGGTAGAGAACGGTTTCCTACAGTTTTGGATAATTTATGACTTAATTGGTTCCGCCTCGTAGCAGACGTGACTCAGGGTATCGGAAAGGGGAAACAGGAATGGTATGCATTTTCTTCTTTATAGCAACTCGAAGACTTTCTGTTTCTCTTCTCTTCGGACCCTTTCGAACCGAAACACGTGGTGTCTGCTACCTATCTCGAAGCAATGGGTACATTGGCAGTAAAAGGACGGAGCGCGGGCTTTTGTGAAAGTGTACGACGGTTCGTTCGTTGCACTTCTGCAAAGCACGTGTGTTTCGAAAATGTGCTAAATTAAATAAATTAAATTAAGTGATCAGTGTTAGTAGGTGTGCAGTGAAGTGAATATTCGGTACATTAACCCGGACGCACTTGACGTTGCGACCCTTAACTTTGGATGGTGTCGGGTACGTGAGATCAGCTGTGCACTCGGCGCGTCTGTCGATGACCAGGATCGGTTCAGTGACCTAGTGACACAGGTTTTCAAGCTGCAGGTAAATTTTCGAAAGGGTGAGTTTTAGTTACATTATTGGCGACTATTATTTCTTAAATTTAACGCAGGCTATGGCTCATTTCCGGCGATAATTCTAAAAATTTCCATACCTAAATATTTCTTAGGGGTTTTTAAACAAACTTATTTGTTAAAAGCAACACTGTTGGCCGTTATTGAATTATGGATTTTAATCACAATAACGAACTATGATCACTTTTCGTTCATTTCCTGTTACATTACCTTATCGTGGCTACGTTATTAACACAAGGAAATTTACGTATTCCTTATCCTTCCACTTCAAATAATTATTATTTTCGATTCTTCTAAAGAAAACCTTTGTATTCGTCTTTTTACGTTAGACATGATTTTCATCCATTTCTCCTTTATTCATTATTCACTTTAAATGACAAACAAATCATGACAAATTGTTCGATTTTATTTGTTACGTCTTTTTCATTTGCCATTCTACCCAATTTCCTTCGATGCATGCCGAGTTGCTTGTTCGTAGTCGCAGCGCGGCACGCGGCCACGCTAGCACGGGAACTCGGGCGCCAGACTCGGGCGCTGATTGGTCGCTGCTTTTTGTTAATATCTCGTTAACGAAATCTCGGAGAACATTTTCGCAAAGGAAAAAGTTGTTTGCAATTACCCCCCCAGTCACCCCCTTCAAGGAAACCGCAGCATTTTTGGAACACCCTGTATATCTACCAGCTTCATATTTAACGACGCAGGATCGCAACTTCTATTGCGAGAATGTTGCTAATACAGAGACACTCAGCGGCCACGGGCGTAACTAAACATGTATATTCTATCAATCAGAATACACAGCTTTCACAAAATTGAAACGAATTATTAATAAACCCATAAATATTACTTTAGTTTCGAAAATTCATTTTATAACTTTTTACGTTTCAAATATTAAATCAAAGTTTTATGAAAAGTAGGATAATTTTTATATACGGTCCGCTATATTGAATCGGCCATTGTGAATTTTGAAAATCTAAGTTCAAATTCGTGGTTAGCAGTCAGCAAAACCAGTGGGAACAATTCTTTAAATTATCGGAATGACATAAAAGTCTATACATCGAAGCGTATGGGCTGACGCGTTAATGAATTTTCACTTCTTTCACCTGCCATATCTCAGAAACTAATTGTCACCTCAACTTGAAAATTTGTCGTGATTGATGTCTCGTCATAAGCTATCATTTGGCACAAAATTCAGTTTCAAAATCGTGGGCCCAAAAAGGGGCTATTTCTTGGGTCACTCTTTCTGACCGGGCCATGTCTGAAGGTCATCCCCTCCCTCAGTTAGGTCTGTGAAATTTCCTGTGGTGGGCCAGGTCTGGAGAGGTTTCCGCGGCGGCTCGGCCCGGACTGATCCCCTCAATGATTACGGCTTCCCCCACTCTGCGGCTCGTGCGCGCGCATCCAATCGCCCACTCCCTGCTCCCCTCGCGCCCAGAGTTCCCCCCTCCCCCGCACGCCGTCACTTCCCCCCGCCTCCGCGCTCCCCTCAGAGGATCAGAGTTAGAACCCGCCTAGCCATACTACTATCCTCATAAGGCATATCAGTGTTTACGTGATCGTTGTATACATGTTTCAAGTTGGTACCTTCCTGCTTAAACAGAATCAGCAGATTCGCATTGTCGCATATAAGATGTTTGGGAATCTATGCATACGTCTGACAGAGATAGAAGCAGTCAACGTTCGAGTGGCGCCCCATTGCAAAGTATTCTCGTATCGTATGCCACGTCATTAAAGATAAAAATGGAATTCGAAAGCGATTCGCTCAGTGGGAATTCTGTGGGAATCACTGTTATTTGAAAACGTAAAGAGTCAGTTTCATCTATCGGAGTCAATAAATTCTCCAAATACTGATAATTCCAGTGCTGCAATGGCTTGGAATACACGTACACGTTCTCGAAGCGGACGCCGTGTGGACTTTCTAACAAGCTCATCAGCGCGTTGGTCTTTCCACAATTTGATGGACCACAAATGAGGCAGCGTATAGTGTTTGGTACTATGCTACCATGTCTGCGTCTTGATTTCGAAGACATCAATTCCGATTTATCCTCAAAATTTGTAACACGTATCCTCACAGGTTGCCGCACGAACCGCATCCTCGCTGCGAATCGTGAAAATGATTTTGATACATCGAAACGATGATGCGCCCTATTTATAGGTCCGCGCCGAAACAAAACAGCTCAGTATTCGAAATGCTTGTCGCTCTGTCGGATAATTGTGATATTCGAGACATAACCTCTGAGCAGCTGAAATATATACCAAAGATTATTCTACTCCGAGAGTTTGGGAAACACATTGACTAGTTGTGGGACAGACTTCCCGAGCATATAAAAGCCGATTCTGAGGTTCAGCAGTATCGTCAGTGTCTGGAACATTATAATCGCCCTTGGCAGAGAACGCATATGGACGGTCCAGCACCACTAATTAAAAACTGTTGCGAATGTCGACGACGGGAGTAAAGAAAGGTCGTGGTTTGTTAAATCGGGCGATAAACGCACTACCTATCGAATTATAAATCCCAGGATACCAGTTTTGTGGCTCAGGAACTCATCTGGCAAAACGATTGGCTAGAGGTGATCGAGGCATCAATCCGTTGAGCCGGGTCCAAACCTGAATGAGTGTACGCTGAGCAGGCTGAGCGCGCACGAATGACGCATGCGGAGGGGTCGAAAGTGGCATTGTGTCTTTCTTCACCAACTTCTGTGCTTAACTTAGCCCACTCCGCAGTCGTAACGATGGTGTCATAGTTAGCTAAATAAACATACAGCTCAACCCTCCGAGTCATCCTGTTTACCAATACAGGGTGATTCTCCAGCGACGCCTGTCAAAGAGTTGCCACCTGGTACCCCGTGGCGAGGACAACCCCCCCGCAGTGCCTCACCGAATTTTATGGGTTTCGATCCTTCAAACGGTTAGAATATCATTAAAAAGTCAGAAATGTCCAAGAGTTCCGCATTTCTCATCAGATCTCTGCGAAAACAGTGCCAATCGATTCTTTATGTTTCGCCGATGAAACTAACACCAAGAACGACGTAATTCGGACCATAATGATGGAAATTTCAGGAAAAATGCGGAAATGTGTAGTAAAGAAAAGAAATACAAATTATTCAGTAAAATAAAGCTTTAACGTCTATCATATGGTAATTACATTATTATTATTGAAAATGTAATTTTTAGATTTTTGATTACCTGTTTATGACAATATTAGCAATGGATTAAATTCATTCACATAGATCCATTCTTCATGATTAAAAAAAAAGACGCAAGTCGATACCTTCAATAATTTAAGTCATTAAAATTAATTTCTGTAGGTGGGTTTCGTAAAAATCACGGAAAGCAGGCAACTTTGAAGATTTGTATTTTTTAAACAATTTCGAATCTGCAAAAATGAGAACTTAACCCTTCTTAATTTCATATGGACTACCATATAGTTCAATATCATGAAAATCCGTGATATCGAGGATTTTAGAAAAGTATCGCATCTACTTCTATTTTCCACGCAGAACGCAATGCACTCCAAACTTCCTTTGATGTGCGGAAGAAAACCGACAACGGTCGGCTCAGGCCATGTGCCTTTGCCGACATTCGCGAGTCGGGTCGCATGCACCGAGTTACCACGAATGACACGTCCACACTAGCATATGCGTTCACGCTCGCCCTTTCTGACGTAGAAGCATGCGGCCCTGGCTACTGTTTCACCCGTCCAAATTAGAATATTCGTGCGCGCTCAGCCTGCTCAACGTATACTCATTCAGGTCTGCACCCGGCTTTGGACGCAGCATGTCGCGAACACGATATTCCGTATTAACGTAGCAAGGATTTCGGCGAGAGACACGCGGCAGATAACATACTCGCTGACAAAGCGCGAAAACGTATTGTTGCGCAAGACTCGACTCTGGGTGAAAGAGGTGCAGCTTCAGCTGTTTGGGCAGTTATGAAGGCCAATACGAAAATTGGAATGAGGATGAAAACAAAACCACGCAAAAGGACTGCAAAGAGAGCACCATAGAAGCGGATTCTTCCAGTGGCAAAACGAGGTGGTATATTACCACTTCTCCCACTGCTAGGTGTTCTCGGATCATTAGCTGGTGGAACGGCGGGAATCGCCAAGGCGGTAAACGATAATAAGGCGGCGCAACGTCAGCTGCAAGAAATGCAGCGTCATAATCGTTCCATGGAAGGTGGTAGACTTTATCTCACACCATACAAGCGCGGACAGGGAATATCGAAACGAAAAAAAAAACGCCGAATAGACAATAAAAATGCCTGTGGGCGTAACTACACAAATTGGATGAGTTGGCAAAACGTATGCATATTCCATTCTTTAGAGGTGTTTTTATGCGCAACGCGCTACCAGCCGGAGGAGTGCGTCGAAACCAGAGCGGTATCGTAAATTTGGACAATGTCGAGGGGCTGGGGACTCATTGGGTGGCGTATGCGAAGAGAGGGTGTCGAGCTGTATATTTCGACAGCTTTGGCAATCATCAACCGCCTAAGGAATTGGTACAATATCTGGATAAAGACGTCGTGAAAATTGAATACAATCGAACGTCTTATCAGAAGTACGATCAGAGCAATTGTGGACAACTGTCTACGCGTTCTACACACGATTCGCACCAAATTTAAGGATTGACTTCCCTCCACTCAGATTCAGTACTAGTCGAGCAGTTTCTCGGAATATGTCATTAACATTCACTCTAACTGGAAGGAGTAGCACCCTCGCGGTAAGCTACTTTCCACCCATAGATTTGAGCGATGATGATTACGAGCTTGGCCTAACTACCTGTGACGAAGCGTCACGAGGCGCGCCGATCCGATCCGAGCCCGGCCGAGGCGTGACGCGCCGCAGAGATTCCCCCACCTCGCGACTCGTGATTCCGAGAACTAGTACGCGCCGTTCCCCCTAGGTGCTTCTCTTTCTCGCCGTTACAAATTACCGCGGAGTAATATATAAGCCCCGCGGCAGTCGAAGAGGGACAGCTGAGTGGGGATTAAGGAGCCCTCTCACCACTAGGAGCGAATGTCTGGATATTGACCCGATTCAAACCAGTGTGGACGCTTCGGCGTGACTCCCTATAACCCTAACGTTTCGTAGAGTGGCTGGGTACTGCCCAGGCTCTCCGAATACGTTCCGTACCGTAGTCAGGGTGGCTGGATAGTGCCCGGACCTTGACTGACCGTACCTCCGCACCGTTTCTCAGTAGAGCGGTTGGACACTGCCCGGGCTCTCTAAGAAACCGTTCGAACCTTCCTGTACCGTAGGTGAGGTGTCTGCATACTGCCCGGACCTCGACCTTTCCTCCACACCGCTTCTCAACAGAGCGACTGGACACTGCCCGGGCTCTCTGAGAGACACTCCGACCTTCCCGTACCGTAGAGGAGGTGGCTGGATATTGCCCAGGCCTCGGTCAACCATACCTCCGTGTTGCCTCCCATAGAGCGGCTGGACAGTGCCTGGGCTCTCGGAAGACACACAACCTCGTCCTCTTATAATCGGCGACTCCGCTCCATCGACACCGACGCGTCTTGGAACGCCCGTATAGCGAATTACTCGCACGGTATATACGCCTTGATAGTTTTAACTGTACATATGTAGACCCAGGATAAGTGACGCTGTAAATAAGGACGAATAAAGGATTACTGTATTACAAATCGCAACAGAGACTCGTGAAGGACCGAACCCTGCGACTCGATTGAGCTATCGGCCGAGTCTCCCCGATCCCGAGTGACGCCCACGCAGGTGGCCGTCACAAACCTTTGAAACTTATCACACAATACCGAACATCGACTCGAGCAACGATAAATTAATTCTTCTCCACAAACTATGACACCAACAACAATAGCGTTGACATCGGCCATGAATACATTATGATTCCCCGCGGTTCCTACGAACTAGATGCCATTGCCAAGTATTTGAAGCAGCGATTACTCGAACGATATCCTCAAAATCTCGGTGTTGTTGACAACAATAACAACAACAATAATGACGGTGACAACGATGTATATCCTATAGTGTTGCGCTCCAACAACAAAACCATGAAAAGTGAGTTGTACTGTTCGTTCGCCGTAGACTTTACAAAGCCTAATATCATTGGATTGCTACTGGGATTTTCGACGAACCGGGTATTAGAACCAGGTCAGTGGCACGAATCGGACGATCCAATTAATATCACCAATGTAAACATTATTCGCATAGAATGCAGTGTAACGTTCTCCAACGTGGCGTAGCCGTTTAGTTACAGGTGTTTTCACAGTAGAGCGGTTTACCTGTGAATTTCTGGGATTGGTTCGTTTGGCATGCGATAAAGAAATGAATTTCAAGAAACCAGAGTCCTTCTTTAACAATAATAACAATAGTTTATTCAAGAATATGTTTTGACGCTAGGTCGTAATGGAATATAAGATATGACACTGAGTCGTGTGAACTAATAACTATAAACTAATAGATCTAAATGTTAATATCGTATAGACGTATCGGTCGATAAAAGAATATCGCTTGGCTTCTATAACTATGCTGAGTCGGTAACTAGGAATATGGTAGCTCGTCGTTAATTAATATTAAGGGTACGATGCTAATCGTTAATTAATCATAGAGTCTCGACACTAAGTCGTAATACAGTGAAAAACGCTTGATTGGGTTTGAATGTCTTAGTTTTGAGTCGAAAAGGATTTCTTCTCTCGGAGTCGTATTTGCTTCCTGTTGCCTATCAGCTGGCCTACGCTTTCTAGGATTGTTGCTAGGTAACCAATTAAGGTGTCCCCACATGGAAGTTGAATTAGACGATTCCTTCCTTTGAATTTGTAATATCTTCTTGGTGCCTATTAGCTGGCCCAACGCTTGTGTGATAGGAACTCGGGGCTAGTAAAAGCGACCTCGGATTTGGAAGTAACGGGGCTAGTAAAAGCGACCTCGGATTTGGAAGTAACGGGGCTAGTAAAAGCGACCTAGGATTTGGAAGTATGAGTTTGGAAGTCAGGACGTCGATTTAAGATATACTATAGGTTCGGTATCAGAACCAAGTCTCCGTCTCATGTTCTGCTGCTGGTGTCCTCTATTTATACTGGCTCCCGGTACTCGGCCAGCCAATCAGTAGTTGCGTCGTTCTCGCGCACCAATCGAAATTCACATCCGGTTCGCGCCACTCGCGCACTGCACTAGGTTTAATCGGCGTCCGGTTATTGTGACGTCTGCGCTTGCGCGCTTGAATCGTTCGCGGCGCTGAGTCTACTGTTTGAATATGCGGTAATGCGCCTGCGCTGCGCGTGATTTAGTTCGCTGTTTTCCCGCTACGTAGCGTGTCGCTTACATGAGTTTGTACGTCTTAATACTAATGTTTATAACTAATTATAATAGAACGGAATAATGGATAATAGAATAGAACGTAACGATTAATATATATATAAAGGAACTGGAAATTAATGCTTAATATTTATATAAGGAAAGGAAAAAATTTATGGCGGTGGGTAGTGGCACGTTACAGCAGCGTGACCGCTGGTGCATACAACAACGGGAAGCGCGTACATACGATACATGAATTTTCTCCGAGAGTGCCACCAGGATATAAGATATCGGAACGCCCGCGCAGATCATTTACCTTCCAATCACCGCGCGGGTCATTGTGGATCTAACGATACGTGTTGTGGATCAAGACGGACAGTTGCTCGATTTTCGAGGTGAAGAGATTACCATCAGACTGCACGTACGACGACGACGATAATACATGTGCTGTGAACGAATGAGATGCTTGTTTTGAACGACTCCAGAAACACGTTTCTTCCAAACGAAATTTTTTGCAACAACAACAACAGCTCTTATTACGCTAAAAAGTAGAGGCTCAGCGCTGCGAACATTGCATTTTTGAAATCGCTGGGATTCATTGTACGCATTTACGTTGAAAAAATGGCTGACATTCTAAGCATTGGAGGGAAGCCGACGTTTGATGATCGCATCGTCAAGCTTGAGACTCATACATACCACCCATATGTCAACAAGACGTTTGGACACAACGATGAGATAAGAATACCTATACAGCAGCAGGATTTATACACATTGCCGTGTGAAAGTTTCCTCTACGTGGAGGGGAAATTGACGATAAATAAGCCAAATGATGCATTAGCGGTGATGCTGGGAAATAATTGCATGGCGTTCATATTTGATGAAATTCGATACGAGCTGAATGGTATGGAGATTGATCGTAACAGAAACGTTGGAGTACGGCATGATGAGCTAATAGTAAAAAATGATTTCAATTTTTGCATCCCACTCAAATATTTGCTAGGATTTTGCGAGGGCTACAAACGCATGGTTATAAATGCACGTCACGAATTGATTTTAATACGATCGCGCAACCATAACAATTCTTTAATAGGATCGCCAACGTTGGAACCAGAAATTGATTTACTTAAAGTGCAATGGCCGATGCCTCATGTGACGCTGAACGATGTTAATAAGCTATCATTGCTACGTGCTTTGGAATGTGGGCAAAACCTGAGCATTAGTTTTCGATCGTCGGATCTGTACGCGTATCCTCTCTTACAGAGCACAACCAAGCATACCTGGGCCGTGAAGGCAGCTGCACAGCTAGAGAAGCTGCGATACATTATCTTCGCTCTACAGACTGCTCGAAAGAATGTGATGACTGAAGATGTTAGTCGGTTCGACCACTGTATATTGACCAATGTAAAGCTTTTTCTCAACTCGGAATTTTACCCATATGATGACATGAATTTGGACTTCGAAAAGAATAGGCATGCCATCTTGTTTAACATGTATACATATTTCCGTAAATCGCATTATGGATATAGTTTGTGACGTAGCGACGTCACGAGGCACGCAAGTGCGCTCCATACGCGTGATACGCTTAGTACGCGTCGCGGCCACTAGGCGGCCCCCGGCCCCGCAATCGACTCGCTGGCGAAGATAAGCGACGGGAGGTGTATAAAGGCTGCCGCGAACACAATCGAGGCTCTCCGCTCCGTACACCCAGGCGCCTAACCAGCTACCTGACGGTACAGCCGAAAGCCTTTTTGGACTCCTGAAGTGTGCCAGTGATCGGTCATCGCCATCACTGCGCCGTTACCAGCTCCTCCCGATATAGACCGAGAGTAATGTTACGTCGTACACAAACGCCTCCGTGAACCTGTGCAGTGTTAAACTCGGAGATCACATTGAACCAGGCCCTGTCTATACGACTCCCGATTGGGTGCGCCCAATACGACCGCTCAAGGGCAGATGCTCTCTTCCGCTATCCCTACTTCCCTAAAGCCTCGCCGAAGCTGTCGCCGCCGCGAGTCGCCGGAACGAATCCACCGTCGTGATCACGATAAACCCGCGCCTCCGCAAAGCCGCGCTCGGCATTCAACGCGGAATTGTTAGCCAAAAAAAAGACTTTTTTTACCAGAAACCACCTCTTGTTCATTCGACGGACCCTGACGCCCGACTGAGTCGGCAATACACCTGCTCCGTCCCACCGACAACCGTCTCGTAACTGAAGACGGTTACAAGTTGCAACGAGGCATTATTCCCAGTGGCCCAATTTTTGCAATTTGGTCCCCTCGTGGTGATTGATTGCTCGCGACAAAATGAGTCGATCAAGAGCAACACCGTGGACGTGCGCATAGAATTCGATTGTAAGGAGAATGTGCCTGCAAATACTACAGCCTACTGTCTGATTCTGCATGATCGGGTGGTTGAATAAAATCCGCTGACAAACGTGGTGCGCAAAATCAATTAAATTGTCGCGCTACTTGTCCGTCCTTTCCTGTGCCAAACTTGTACAAAATTTCATTGTGAAAATTAAGATGCTTTATGAGAAAGATCCATTCTTCTGTCTGTCTTGGAAGCAAACGGACCTCTAAATTGTACCGATAATGGCCGTACCAACATTTGTTGACCTGCAAGGGTTCATCGTTGATGGAAGATTTGTCGTGAAGGAAGTGGCTGTCCTACGAAAGGGAACAATTCTCTCACACTATATTTTTAGGAATTCGATGCCTCAATATCTTCTTACAAAATCGGACGAATCAAGCATTCGGTGGTTGGTTGCAAAACATCATGGACTACGGTAGGAAGATGGAGATGTTCCATACAATATGGCTAAACAGCTAATTACGAAAGCTGTAGCTGATGCTATTGACGAAGAAGATGATACACCTCATATTGTATACGTTAAAGGACTGCAGAAACGTGACTGGCTTGTGGATTTCCTCGATGAAAATATGAGAGCTGACGTGATCATTGAGACACTGGACATTGACTACGAGGATATCAAATCTCTAAATAAGCTAAATGTTGTTAATACTCTGCGATGTGGCAGACACGCAAAGCATTGTGTTTTACAAAACGTATTTAAAATATTCAACTGGTGGTCTAAACATCAGAGAGTTACATAAATATAATATAATCATTTTTTTACTGCATATAAAAATGTTTTAGTTCCTCCTTCCTAACCTCCTGCATGTGATGTATGCTAGATTACAACGATTGCTATAATTATTATTATGTAAAAAGTGGTATGTTGAGAGTGGTATGATAGATGTTCATTACATGATCATTGTGGTTCGATTGACGTTAGATACACATTCAGAGTGGTCTAGTTGAATGACGTGTTCAAAGAAGGGGAACGATTCGTTTCGGTCAAAAATGGTGAGTGTGAATCAGAAAATGGAATGGTCAGCGAAAATAAAGGTGAGGAACAAAGACATTCTACCTTTGCAAAGCTATACATTTCTCGGTTACATGATACGGAGTTTACATGCGCGAACCTGGAAATACTGTGAGATCAGTAGTCTTACAATTGTGGGAGGTGATACTTCTAAAGTGTATTTAAAAAAAAGGGAGTAGAGCGAATTGCGCCTCAGCGTGATCCGTCACCGTGTCGGGGCATCCCAGAAGTATGTACTTCATAATATTTTAACATTTATCGTGTTTAATCTTCATACCACGAATGTAGGGCCATTTTGATTCATAGCTTCATTTCTTGAATAAACGTACTAATATACATCACTGGTTTCTATGTTGTTATAGCACTCGCCACCGCCGTCGCCCTCCTCGCCGCCCCCCAATTAGCCATCGCCGCCACCTTCGCCACCTTCGCCGCCTTCGCCGCCTTCGCCGCCTTCGCCGCCTTCACCTCCACCTCTACAGGTGGACAATACTTTACACTGTATTGTGTTTGATGTGCTAATATTATATCGACATTTGGGTATATGTTCTAGAACCGATTGTCGATGCATCTTATTTTGATGTAGTTTTTAGCACGGCTCCTCGCAGACGACGCGCCTCAGGATGCACCCCTGGACGCGTCGCCAAAGGTGCGGATGCGACGATCGGGGCTGGTGTTTGGTAGGAGGATGACTGCACGGTTGCGGCATCCATGGGTACCATACCTACAATTGGGGCCACTGCGACGACCTCGCCCTCCATCACCGCCGTCGCCCCCATGGATTGATGTTAGTAGGCCGCACCCATTGCAATTATCGGAACTGCCACCACCGTCGCTCCCATGGCGGATCGAGGGGCTTCAGGAATCCTCGGCGTCCCCGGCGTCGTCGTCGTCGTCGTCGTAATTTATGTAGGGGATATCCGATTATAAAGACTACGTGACTAATCGAGGAATTCAAGAACACGTCCGTTACATCAGAGAACAGAATATATTATGTATTGTACAGAAAGTGTAACAAAAACCTTAGCAATTAATAAACAGAAGAACAATTAATTATAAATATTAATAACTCACTTCATTCATTCTTCATTGAATCGATAAATTATAACGTCGCGCGCAAACAGGCATAACACACACAAACACGAAACCGCACAACTACTCCCACCTAGAAAAGAACGGTAGTTCAGCGAATGAAACTTTTTTCTTCGCACCAGGGTAGACACGCAACGGCACAGTTAACCACCGTAAAACCATGTATTAAAACCACTGTACCGTTGCGTGTCTACCCTGGCGCGAAGAAAAAAGTTTCATTCGCAGAAATACCGTTCTTTTCTAGGGGGGAGTAGTTGTGCAGTTTCGTGTTTGTGTGTGGTATGCCTGTTTGCGCGCGTCTTTATAATTTAACGATTGAATGAAGAATGAATGAAGTGAGTTATTAATATTTATAATTAATTGTTCTTCTGTTTATTAATTGCTAAGGTTTTGTTACACTTTCTCTACAATACATAATATATTGTGTTCTCTGACCTAACGGACGTGTTTTTGAATTCCTCGATTAGTCACGTAGTCTTTCTAATCGGATATCCCCTACATAAATAGAGCCTGTGGGGCCAGTTATCGAGTCAAGTAAATTACCGTCAAAATCTGCAGAAAATTTTCTTGTTAGTCCTGGGCAGATGCTGGCGTTCCCAAAAGCGAGACCAATAAAACAAGGCAAAAAGGGCAGAAAGAAATTAAAGTCTGCTATTCTAACTGACACACCTGTTAAAAATAATATTGAAAATGACTTAAGAAATAGGGAAGAAAATAAAATAAAAAAATTACAAAATACCCCAAAAAGAACCATAGAACGGATAATGAAAGAAGACAATACAGGAAATAGAGATGAAAAGCAAAAAAGAAATTAAAAAATGCCCCAAAAAGAACCATAGAACGGCTAACAAAGCAGAAAAATACGGCAAAGAAAGTAAGAAGGAAAATCTTTTCTTCATCTTCATCTGAATCAGATGTTATCTAACAATAAGTGAAATGTCTTTTAAGAATGCATTTATGTTGTTTTATCTTCGGTTAGATAGAGTTTAATTCTTCGGTTTTATTTTTTCAGTAATTCTTTCAAGTTATAGTTTACTTTCTTTTCATCATATTCTTTTTATTTTATGTTATTGACTAAGATAATAAATATTTTTTAGAAAGTTAATGTGTTATTCACTTTTACACTTCACTGATCAAGTCTCGCTAACATTCTGATCAAGTCTCCCCTTCAGTGGGGGATACTTGTGCATAACATCATTGCCAGAAAATGTTTAAATTCAGTCATTAAAATTAGTTTTGAATTCTCAAATTGGTAGAAGTATATTGAGAATACTCTAAGAATCACAACTTAAAGAATTAAATACAATCGAGGCAAACCATTATTATTATTTGAATAAAAAAAGCAATACTGTGATCAACTATCCCACCTTTCCCCTATATAAGGAGGCGCACGCAGCACAGCGCCAGATTCAATTCGAATACATTAAGTACTGCGCAGTAGAATTACAGCAAGTTCGGGAAACGGCAGTGGCTGGTTCTCAGAGTACAAAGGTACTGGTGCTTTGGTGTAACATATACATAATCATAGGCGTAAGAAATATTAACTTGTCGTAATTAGGAATTAAGTGTTGTGAATAAACAAGTGTATCGTTAGTTAAAAGCTTGGATTTTACTCCTTAAGGCTGCCGTCTCGCTGGGCCTTCAATATGTGCGTACGCTCACACAAGCTAGGAAAAGCGTGTACGTATACGCGATGTAGTAAAGAAATCGTTTCAACCAACTTACGTCGTGGAATCGGCAAGAAGGAAGCTTTTGCGGGTATAGTTGCCTCCAGTAGACATCCGTGCAGGCGGGTCTGGTGCGTTTGAACGCTAATAAGCACCATACGTTGAAATAATAATGAATTTATAACTCGTGTACTGAGACAGACTCGAAAAATGACAGAATTATGCTTCAAGGATCCTCCGTCACCGGCGCTAATGGTATATTCGCGCTATGTACCATCAGAACCGGTGGAAGTCCAAGCTAGCCGATATATGTAGGAAATACATAGCTGCCGATACGTATCGAGAGTCGTATCGCGTTGTTGCCGCATTTCCCCTATTACTATTTGTCGTCAGGAAGGCTTGAATGAATCACGGCGAAGCGGCTGGAGAACAAAGCTGGGTAAAGATAATATCTGGATAAATTAAAATAAAAGATACATTACGTTTATCCGTTATCTCTCTTCGAGCTGCGGATTTGGGCTATTCGGCGGTTTCTAATCTCGGTTCGAGAGGCATATAGTGTTGTTTGAGGTGGATTATGTATTAATAAAATGTAAAACATAATGTTTTTACGCGACTGCGACACGTAAAGGAGGGTATTGTGTTTATCAGGCTATGTTTGTATGTCCAGATGTTACGCTTTAGAGCCTGTACGGATACACCGATTTGGACAAATGAGGTGTCTTTAGAAATGTCCTACGATATATGTATAATTTAAAAATTGTGAAATAGAAATAAAAAAAATTGGAAGGACTTGCAAGTAGTGATCTGGATCCGAGGAGAGTTTTTAACATCCCTCACTACAATGTTTCCCCGAATTAAACAGGCTGCGGCCCTTGCTATACAATATTGCTATATATGTATAACTAAAAAGTAAAAAAAAAATTAAAAACCCGACTGCTTAAAAGGGGAACTAAAATGACAAAAACAAGACTTAATTTATTTATACATGGTATATTATTTATTATAAATAGGATAATAATATGCTGACAATTTCAGGCTGGCAACAAAAAGAGGTGGACAACATTAATGCAAATTCATGCTTATATAGTGACATTACAACTTCAGCGTATTTTGTAAATTACATATTTCTCTCTTTGTCCGTGTGGAGAATACTGTTAGCGTTGCTAATAGCCCATTGAATCTAACTTGGGCGAACAGCGATACACAATATTGAATGTAATGTAATGTTCGAATGTAATTACATCAAATCATTTATGATAAATAATATACCATGTATAAATGAATTAAGTCTTGTTTTTGTCATTTTAATTCCCTTTTTAAGCAATCGGGTTTTTTAAATTTTGTTAATTTTAAAATGAGTTGAAACACGGTATAAATTTACGCTTATTTATAATTTACGGTTTATTTCTAGAACTGTACTAGATAATTTATTAAAAATGTAACATTGCTAATCTGATAATGTTAAAAATAATCAGATTTATACCGTGTATTCATTTTCATCTGGAAAATCTCAGCAGTATGTTACTGAAACGTTCATGCCGATAAGATTGAAAATGTGAACGTTTTTACATTCTATTAATACAAACAAAATAATAATAGTTCGAAAACGAAGGTCCATTCGACAAAAAGTCGAAATGGTATTTTGATACTACATGAGTAATACGACCCCCATATACTGTCGTTCCAACAGCGATTTCCACATCCGTGGTGTCCCCTTGTAAGTTCGCAAAGAACGCGAGTGGTTGATTTCAAGTCGATTTGTGGTTATGGGTTATTATTTATTGGTGACTGGGTAATTTTTTCACCCCCTCGGAGTTTTTTTCCATAATTTTGTATTGTCATCCAAACTATGCACCCCTGCAAACTTTCAAGACAATTGGATGGTTGGAAGTGGGTTAAAATTGAGTTTCCAGATTTGAATCAAACATCGTTTAATGAGACATTCCAAAATATACGTATTGTTAGTATTGATCTCTAATTTATATTGATAAATTTTTCCAACCGTGGAATAACAATTCCGAAGAAAAGCATGTACAAAAGTATTAAATTGAAATATACTTTTTGTCCAAATTGATGTTTTAAAAAAATGATTACGTTATTAAATTTGTATTTAAACAACAGACATTTCTTGTTGATAAAAAAGATAATTTGATGTATAGCTAGATAAAAAAGAAAGCATCATATGTTTTTAAAAGAATTATAGCATTCATAAATTTCATTACGATCGGCGTATTACACTTCGGTGGTGTACCTTATTCGCATTGTATGCTTTGAAATTGTACATTGATTATACAAAATATTACATCTTTCTACGTATAAATAAAAAATATTGATACGCAAATTAATATTGTTTCATTGACATGTTTCCTAAATTCACTACCCAACCATTATCTTTCATTATTGCTATCCTCCTTTACGTTCAGCGAGGCTCTGACGGTAGACGCAGCTCTCGTGCCGTATTCCTTCAAGACTTCTCGATAGAAGGAGCTGTGGCAACAGCGCGGCAGAAACGGAGAGAACGGAAAATATGGCAACTATGCGTAAACGTCTACATAGAGTACCTGGAGATGTCACCTCTGTAGAAGTTCTTTTTATCGACGGCAGTAATTTCACTAAGGTCCGTCTGTTTACAAGGGACGCTTCGATCGATTCGGATCATAACAAAAATGAGACGGCAGCCTTAATTCCTATCGAATCGAACCCCACCATCCTACATTCGAGGGGACGCCGCTCTCCTCTCGAAAGCCTACGACTTTCAGCTGTTTCCCCGACAACTGAACGTTACACTATTGTTTATTGTATTTATCGAAGAGCTTCCATTTACATAAATAAATAATAAATATTACGTGGTATCGACACGTAATTTGTCTTGTCATCAACACATCCGAAAACAAATTTAATTTGTTAAATAATTTAGGCACACGCAAATCTACTCTGACGTAAAGAGGTGCGCGGGAACAACGTTAGGCCTTACAACAGTTAGTAGCTCGCAACAAACATCAATTACTTCATACAAAAATCAATTGTTTTTATTATAAATCAGTTAGGTTACATAAGCTTTTACACTTTTTGTAGAAGAACAGATTAATTACAGAAGAGCCATGTACTGATTGTCCATCAAACTATATAGGATCAATACAGGTCGTAGTTTTTCTTTTCGTGCTTCGCGCATTTCTTCGCATATTTCTTTAATGTACTTTTTATGCCTCGGATGCCTGAAAAAAGAAACAAATAATAAACGATTTTTAATTTGGCTAAATCCACGATTGTAGCAATGCACGCGGCTCAAAAGTATATTAACAACTACCACAGACACACGTCAGAGAAGGTCACTAATCAATATATCTAGGGACGCGGCAGCGCCACTAAGCTAAATTTAAAGGCATTTATCTTATGTAAACCGCATATAAGCTTTCGAATAAGACCAAATTCAATAAAATCTGTTTACGCACGACAGTCTCACGGATCAGTTGGAAACGGTAAGATTTTTCTTCTGGTTCTTTTTTTCCTCTTCAACCAAATTACATAAAAAATCGAGGACGGAAAAGAGTATTATCAATATAAAAAGAGATGTGAAATCAAAATAAGCTGAAAGTACATAAAGGTGCTTTCCAACTGCGCTTAAGATGACACAACTACATATACACAGCTAAAATGCTGTGTCCATACATTCCATTACTCATTGCAGACATTTTAATAATGTGAAGATAAAATGTAACATCTAGACATTTGCCTACACTGTATTCCACATTAGAGCATACCTGTTTCGCGCAGGCACGACCCTCGGGTGGCATTGCTACCCCCGACTCCTCAATTAACCGCCTATGTTTTTCTCCGTCGCATGGCCCTCTATTCTCTCTGTTAACTTTTCGTGCGGGACGTTGTTTACGTTGACAACGGTCAGGTCCCGCGTTTGGGATGTACCAGTTATTCCTTGGAAACCACCACGGCCAATCGCGTGCGGTTTAAATCGTGGGTAGAAGTGGGAGCTGCGCAGATCAGTCGTAAATCGGTGGGGGCGTCGGTATGCTCTTGTATAGAATGTAATGTAGATTTCCGCGGCCTGGAAGTCAAATACTTGGCGTGGCCACGCAAGATATTCTCGGTTCATGAATACCTTCCCTTTCCCAGGCGTTCAGATAATTTGTCAATTTAAAACTGTGACAATATGAGTACATTTTCATTATATTGCGTTTTATTAAAATAATTCCAAGATCATTCATCGACACCGATACCTTTCCTCTCACAAGTTTTCAAATAATTTATCAAATTAAAACTCTACCAATATGAGTACACTTTCATTATTTTGCGTTTTTAAATAATTCTTATTCACCGACACCTTGACCTTGCGTGACCACGCCAAGTATTTGACTTCCAGGACATCTTGGCAAATGTCTAGATGTTACATTTTATCTTCACATTATTAAAATGTCCGCGATATGAGTAAGGGGGGTGCAGGATACTACGCATGTGATGGTGGACGATCGGTGATTGGTTGATGATTTTCGTTATTGTTTTAAATTTAAAACCTGTCACAAATGTACGTAACATATAAATTAAAATCGTAAACGCCAATACTAAAATAAAATGAATTCTATGACGATGTAGACTAAAAAAAGGAAAATGTATAGTTAAAAATTGCAAAAACTCCGTAACTGTAAGAATAAAATGTGGTGATGAAGAAAATGCTATGAAAGTGACATATCATCGGTAAGAGGTATTGCCTCTTTTAATTTTTTTTATAGTTAAGTGTGTCGTTGAGTTTGAAATGTTAATACGTAATTGCAACATTATACTTATAAAGAAAATGTATTTCTTTAAGTTCAATTTTACCGCGCCTCCAGTAGCCGGTAAGGTAGACCTTAAAATAGGCACATGTAAAAGATATAAATTTGTCATGATAATTAAATATAAGATTAATAAGTTTGTTAATTTAATAAGTGTGTAAAGGGGAATTGACCATTAAAGAATAGACTTTAATTATCGTTTCTCTATTTTCAGGTAAGGATTTTGTACATAATGTAAGTTAACGTGTAAATAACGAAATAAACTCTATTTTCAGAGCAACACGTGGTTTGTTCTTGATGTATATTCCTTACAAATAAATAATATTATATACTTTTACAGTTTCCCAAAAGATCCACAAAAAAGGTAGAAATGGGCTGATGGAACGTCTCAGATAATCACCGCGTTTGTTCAATACATTTTTTTTAAACTACCTTTGACAAAAGGTTGCCACGCAAGATCAGACTGCGAGAAAATGCTATTGCATTTGTAAGTAAATGATTGTTTAGTTTGTGAGAGATTGGTAAATTGGCTGTCCTTATATTTAAAAAATGAATGACAATTCTCGGACAAGATGATCGATCTTGCCCGCGTGTTGTGGCAGACTAGCGTTCGCCGTAATCACAATTTAACGGCACGACGCGCGCGATGGAAAACTCATCCTAATTGGTTGACTCCGTGCACCGGTGGCAGCCAAACAGGAATTTCCTAACAACCCAAATCGCGCTACCCATTCCCTGCGTCCTTGACGCACTTCCTCCGAAACAAAGATGCAATTTGGCGAGGAGACACTCCTGACGGAAATTTAATTTTTTTTTAAATATTGAAGTTTTAAATATAACGCTTTTCAGGCAGGGCATTAGATGATTAATTGCCTGGTAAATGTGTAAACTTATAGAAATAGTGAAATAAAAATCGAATTTAAATGAATATAGGTAATGCTTTTTCAGTACTTTCACCAAGTTAAATCAGGAAATGATAATCACAAGAATTGCATGAAGTTAGAGGCAAACCACTTCTTTCCAGAAACATTGAATCAGTATCCGGCAAAGGAACATATCTTGAAGAGATCTCCGTCATTCACTTTAAATGAATCTGATAAGAAACGTTTGAATACATCAGAAATAGAAAAATTACCAGAAGTGGAGGGAGAAAAGGGACGTGGTGGGTTTCTATTATTAATTCTGTAAATATTATGGAATGTAGAGGAAAGTACAGCTCACGAAACCAATAAAACCAAATTTCGCAGATTCAAGAAATTGGATTTGCGTGGATCGAGCAACATCTGTTCCTCCTGAGAGAATATTTAATTTTACAATGAAGCGAATCTGAAAAAGGTTCATAAAAAATAATAATTGAGAAGAAGTTAAAGAAACGGATCTACAATAAGCTGCGACTAGCACAGGCGAAAAATGTTTCTATGGAGAAAGAAATATCTAAATAAAGAGAAGAAAAATTGCTTTCGGAAAATCAATTAAACGACCTTAAAGTCACGGATAATGTATTGAAGCTAGCAGTAGCTAAAGTGAAGCATGAAAAGTTGCCAAGGGTGTAAAATCCCGAACTGGGTACGTTTGCTCTAACTATGCACTATTATTCACCTGCAGCTTATACGTACTTGCGACGTAAATTTCATTCTGCTCTCCCTCATCCGAAAACTATATCTAACAATGAGTAACACGCAATGGCAATACGTAACAAGTGGGTACCCACTTTTATACACATCGCTTCTAATTGATGGGTGTCTAAGGTCGGGGCCAGATATATTGGCCGGTGAGTTTCATCACAGGTATTCTCCCACCATACCGGTTGTTTGCTCGGTGCTCCTTTTCTCAACGTTCTCATTCTCTCTCGGGCTACGCCTGTTCGTCACGCGTTGGGGATCGGTGCCCGTGAAGATAGGGTTTCCTAGACGCGGCGGATCGCGGCAGCCGAATCCTAAGCACCACTCTTGTGGAGAAGCATGCATCTGTTTTCGTAGACGCGTTTTCCGATCGCCGTGTCTGCCTTGGCAGTGTGACTGCCGTGGCAGCTATCTAGGCTACTCGAGACGCAACACAATGCGATGAGTGTCTGTTTTCCGCCATTATGGCGGAATCTCCTAGCGGATAGCTAGCCGCGGCGGCCAGAAGCTTAACTCCTCCAAACTGAGTCTAGCGGCGACCGCCGTGCGGTCCATCGCCACAGTGGGACAAAATCCCAAGAAATAGGCAAACTAGTCGAAATCCCAAAGTTATGGGATTATGTTTTTTTACATATTTCTTGTAAACTAATACTATGAGCTCTTAAAAAAGGGAAAATATCATGGCGGCTACTTTTGATCTGTGTGTAAACACGTGTCAAAGTTTGTATGCTTTAATTTTGTGCATGTCACGTCCCGCGACGTAGAATCAAATATTATTTAACCTTTAATTCATTTTATTTACTATTCCGTACTCTGAGGTAATGTAACAACCTCGTATGAAAACATCATACTAAATATTGTGCAACAAATTGCCGATAAGGCATTATCATAATAAGTTACAATAAGAAGAGATCGAGCAAGGAATATTCGAACGGCAACAGCGAACAGGACAGCCAGCATCAAGGAGGTAGCGGACAGTCAGCAGTACACCAGCTCGTTGACCGCACGCACACGAAAGAGGCCCA
Organism: Andrena haemorrhoa; assembly: GCA_910592295.1. Classification (NCBI taxonomy): domain Eukaryota; kingdom Metazoa; phylum Arthropoda; class Insecta; order Hymenoptera; family Andrenidae; genus Andrena; species Andrena haemorrhoa. The sequence continues at coordinate 25,167,427 of OU342942.1, forward strand.
GTCAACACCAGCTGACGTTCAGCATGGGACGGAGGGCCTTATCAACCAGCGGAGTCGACACCACCTTCACAGAGCTGTGCCCCTGGTCCTCGCCAGAAGATTGCCCTCCCATTTATTTCCCGATACTCGATCACCGATACCCATATCATGTATTTAACTTCAGACCCTAGTACGTAAGCCGCACGGAATCAACCGTACAGAAAATATAATAAACATATAAATCTAAATATGTATAAAGAATCTTGCTATCGTCGCCGCTGGGAATCATATAAAAATAATACATATTAGTCGCGAAGAAAGACGCACACATAAAAGGCCACGGAGGAACGTGACTAAATCGTAAACAGATTCTCAGATAGCGCGATGGGAAGATTCTCCCTGGAAGATCCCAGGTGGAGGATGTGGGGTGGGCTCTCCCACCTATGATTTGTCATGTGACAAATCCTAGAGTAGGAGTGACCAATTGCCCTATAAAAAGGGACTGACCACCCGCGGAGCTCATTACCATAATTACCGGAATCAGTACAAATATTCGCTACAGTGTCCACGTTTTATACCAACTACGTTAACTTTAAAAGTGTAAAAGTTATGCCCAAAAGCAATCGAGCCGGGCGAAAAGTACAGTTAAGACGAATAAACTATAATCATAAGTGCGCCCCGGCTACAGGATCTTTGTTGGGAGTCAGCCTAACTCCCGTAATAACAAACATCATACAACTACAGGGCAAAACAATAATCACAGGACCGTGGGTTCAGCCCATAACCAACCCCACACCGGAAATCAACGGGATTTCCAGCACCCCCGTTAAGTGGAGATTGATTCCGCTGGACCAGCCCTCATCGAAAAATTAAGGTAATCATGAAATAAAAACGTATCCTAATCTACCCCCTTATCGTTCTCAACTATCCCAGAGCGTAAAGTCCCAGGACTAGCTCGAAAGCGGATAGAAAATATAAACTCCCTAAAATCGCCCCTAAATAAGGAAGTAGGGACGTAACAGTGCAAAATTTTAAACCGAGGCTTTTGAATTTCGGTGATATAAAAGAAAAATTTTTTTGGAACCGAAATGAGTAGTATCGTTTCCGATGAGGAGTAGCAAATAACACTAGTTTACAGCCATATTGCGCAACATATGCCACTATTTTTTTTATATGTAAAATGGCCCGCTGATGCCGAAAATGAGGTCTCAATTTTTTTCTATGGATACGTTTTCGAGATATCGATAGGAGAACTTTTTACCTGCCTGTCAAAGAGGTGATCCCACATAATTGCGAATATCTCGTGGTACGAATAACCGATATGGTCGGAAATTATCTCAAATTAACGATAATTGAATCACCAACAAATGTTCCTCACAAAATTTCCAATTCGGTTCAGTAGTTCGGGTGAAATCGATGGAAATATGTGAAAAAATTCATTTCTTTCGACCGAAATTGACATCGACAATTCATTTAATCATCTGGGTAAAATCGGAATCCCAAAAATGCGTCCAGTTTCTCAATTTTTACGTATAGTCTGCACTTTTACGAAGAAAACAAGCTGTTACTGAAGAAAATCTACGGATAAATATCGAAACTATAGACCATTGTGTGAAAACGCTAACATTTCATTTTTTCTCGGTTTTGTGTTTTTTTCAATTTTATTGTGTTATTTCAATCTTAATTCATTCTGTACATTTTTTCAAGTATTTTCTTAATATGTGTTTGTTTCAGAAATAGTAAAAATCCGCTAAAAAAAAAATAATTCTTTTCTTGTACTACAATTTCGATGGTGTCTTTTCACTTTAAATAAAATCGTGGAGCATTTTGAATAAAATCATTTAACATACAATTTTTTTTATATATTTCTACGTATACAGGGTCATCCATTAAGACTGCAACCCAGGTCCGCCCGACCATGTAAAATGATAACCACTGCCTCAACCGATACTTCCGCCATCTATGAGCCAATGATGAAAGTGTACGGTCTTTTAGGCGCCAGTAGAGAGCGCAGGGTGCTTTTGGCTTTTGCCAGAGAATATTGAATTTGACGTAGCAGACGGGTAAGAAAACGGTAGCCATTTTATGAGTGCGACCGCGACGATCCCGTTATCTACGTATGCAATGGCCCAGCAGCGGTATTAGACCACGCTGACGCGTTAGTGGCCTGAGTTGAAGAATTTGGGGATTTTCTCGCATAACTTTTGAACTACAAAAGATATCGGAATGCAATTTGGTCCATACAATGGGGACAAATTATCCCCTTCTAATGGTGGAAAATTTACCAAATTTTACGTTTACTTAACTTTTCTTTTTTCCATTTTTTAACCATAATTGTTGCGAAAAGCTTTTGCAAACTGTTTATTTAAATACTTTATATAATGCTCTTTTTAAAATTCGTGGCGCCGATAAACAATAGGCTAGTTACCCCTGTATCATTACTTTCACAAATTGAGGAATTAAATTTTTATTTTTAATCCTGCAAACTAATTTCATGCGTAATATCGTTAATGGAGGCAGTCAGAGCAAACAACGGACTAACCCACATTCGTTTCGAAATTGAGGTAATAGCAATAACGTATTCCAATTTGGAACCATATTCTTGAGCCCGATGTGCGCCACTATGGGGTGACTTACGTTAATATCATCTTTTGAAATGATACGCCACTATTGTGGCTTTCACATGCAGGTGACGAAAAATCAAGTCAACCCTGACGTCGCAAAAATTTTTTAAATTTAGACGAGTACGGGACCAGTCGACACATTGTTTTTAAACCTCGTTACAGTAATCTGGGGTACGAGTCGTAAACCGGCCACAAAAGCGGAGCGCGCAGCTCGCTTACCTGCGCCGGGATATTCCCAAATAGCTCTTTGCCACGTTAATTTGAAAGAGACCATCCTAAAATTCTCGAAGCTCGGGCATCACCGCTGTCCAGCGTTCGCTGGCAGCTCTCCGAACGCGGCGCCGCGCGCCGGGCCAGTGCAAGAAGTGGTTCCGATTTGTCTTACAGGCCTCTCATTATATTTTCCTTAAATTGATTCCACCCTTATCGTTGATATCGTCCTATTGTTCACCCATACTACTTTGCTGTAGGTATTGTATTATCGGTTTACACGCCCGCTTCTTTGTGCGTTAGAATTTGATCTGAAAACAATCGCACGGAATAGTCTTCCGCGTAGACTTCCTCGCGCCTCAGTTTTCATATTCATTCATTTAAAACGCACGTCTAAAGGTGGAATCTGACGACTCGTGAATCGGCGATCCATGAGCGTTCTGACGGCGCGGGACTCTGCGAGACGGCTCGGCTCGCCCAGGATCGCCAGGCTCGTGAGTCGGCGAGCCATGAGCGTTCTGACAGCGCGTGGGCTCGGCGTGGTCTCGTGCCAGGCTCGCCGATCCACGTGCCGTCAGATTTCACCTTTAATGCTCCGCAGAGTGTGTCTCCGTTTGAAAGTCGACTTCGGTTACACTCGGGCCTCGTCGCGGGCAGACAACCCTGTTTTCTTTTTTATGATTTTATCCTTAATGTAGATATGCGTAGATCGGACCTAAGGGGTAACTAATGGGACGTGTCTTTGTTTGTAGCGGTCTTAGACATCCTTTGAATATTGTAAAACTTGCAAGTACTTTTAAAACAAAAATATTAATTGTCTCTGTGTAAAATAGACGGTGGTTTTGAAATAATAACCCAGAACTTCCTCGTTCGAATAACACACGAAGCGATTCGAAACGTTCGTTACCGAAAACCGCTGCAGCTGATTGATATACGATGTTAGTGTTCTGCCGTTTTTATACATAACCAGAAACAGTTCCTTGATGTGCTACCTACAAAATCAGCTCATTTCTAGAATGGTCCTCTTCAAATTAAAGTCGCAAACAGTTATCAGGTAGTGAAGCGGAGACCCCCGTCTCAAGTAAGTGAGCTGGGCGCTCCGCTTTTATGGTCGGTTTACCATTTGCACCCCAGATTACTATAATGAGGTTTGAAAACAATATCAACTGGTCCCGTACCGGCCTTTTCAAACTTTTAGCTACGACAGGATTGACCGCGGCGCTATACCTCTGTACGAAGAGATTTTTCGCTGACTACGTATAAAACCCACAATAATGGCGTATCGTTCCAAAAAATGGCATAACCGGAAGCCGGTATAGGCATGGCGTTAGGTAGCTAAAAGATTAATATATTCAGACACAAAAATTGTAGAAAAAAATTCAAAGACCGCTACAAACAAAGACACGTCCCATTAGTTACCCCTTACATCCGATCTGTGCATGCACTACATTGAGGATAAAATCACAAAATAGGAAACCAGAGCATTAGATTCTGGGGCTACAGAACTAATATATAATTGAATAAAAATTTAATTCCTCAATTTGTGAAAGTAATGATACAGGGGTAACTAGCCTATTGTTTATCAGCGCCATGAATTTAAAAAAGAGCATTATATAAAGTATTTAAATAAACAGTTTGCAAAAGCTTTACGCAACAATTATGGTTAAAAAATGGAAAAAAGAAAAGTTAAGTAAACGTAAAATTTGGTAAATTTTCCACCATTAGAAGGGGATAATTTGTCCCCATTGTATGGACCAAATTGCATTCCGATATCTTTTGGAGTTCAAAAGTTATGCGAAAAAATCCCCAAATTCTTCAACTCAGGCCACTAACGCGTCAGCGTGGTCTAATACCGCTGCTGGGCCATTGCATACGTAGATAACGGGATCGTCGCGGTCGCACTCATAAAATGGCTACCGTTTTCTTACCCGTCTGCTACGTCAAATTCAATATTCTCTGGCAAAAGCCAAAAGCACCCTGCGCTCTCTACTGGCGCCTAAAAGATCGTACACTTTCATCGTTGGCTCACAGATGGCGGAAGTATCGGTTGAGGCAGTGGTTATCATTTTACCTGGTCGGGTGGACCTGGGTTGCAGTCTTAATGGATGACCCTGTAGTTCATTTTCTATTGTATGGCTTTCATTTTTTTTCCAACAGGCGTAAATATGTCACTGACAATCCATTTCTGAGAGAGGAAGGGTGGCGGGAGAAGTGGGATGGGATGGAGAGAAGGATGGACGGGATGGAGAAGCAGGTAGGAGAGTTTGTGACGTAACGTCCCAGCTGCGAGAAGTCGAGCGCACAGCGGCGCGACCGGGAGTGAGTGAGAGGCCGAGCGACCAGGCGACCGCGACCGATCCGCGCCGAGCGGAGCCGAACCACGCCGGTCTCACGTCACGACGCGTCAGAGCGGTGACGCTCACTCCCCACTGCGCCGCTAGATTGCGTCGATTTCTCGCAACTACAAATTTCCAAGAAGCGGGACATAAGCCCTCGTGCCGTGAAGGCAAGACAGTCAAGTGGAGGTTACGGAGCCCCACCACCAGCCTGCCTGCCTGGATGCTGCCCGAGGCAATTACTGGCAAAAATTCCGTCGAACCGAGCCGATCAAGCGATCGCCGCTACTCCGCTTTCTCTACCCTTCCTTCCGAGACGTCTGAAGGTTGCCCGGTTTCCTCCCGTACCGCCTAAAGAGGCGCCTGGACGTTGCCCGGTCTCTACGGCTCCTTCCCGAGACGCCTGGACGTTGCCCGGTCTCGTCCTGTACCAATTCAAGGCGCCTGGACGCTGCCCGGTCGCTACCGTTCCGTACCGACACGCCGCCGCGAAACCGTCTCGATAAAGCGTTCCGCTAACGGGACACGAGGTCTCGCCCGTGCACACGAAACATCCACACCTCGATCGGACGCGGCCCGACCATCAGCGTAACACCGCCGCTCTGTAAATACTGTAAATAGCTGACGAGAATAAACGAATAAGTAAAATTACGAAATCACCAGTGCAAGGAGGATTATTCATCGACCGTGGCATACCGCTGAAGCTGCCACCCTCCCCCCCCCCCCCCCCGGAGTGACGTACGTTGAAGGAAATAAAGGAAGAGTTGGGAGGTTTGGAGAAAAGGATAGGAGAAAGAGGAATGCAGTCATCAGAGGGATCAAGGTGGAGGGTAAAGAGATAGAAAAGGCAGTGATAAAACTACTGAAGGAGATAGGAGTGGAGGGAGAGACGGAATGGATAAGAGAGTTGGGAAAGAGGAAAGAGGAAGGAGAAGGAATGGCATGAGTAAGGATGAAGAAGGAGGCGGGGAAAAGAGAACTAATGTTGAAAAAGAAGAAGTTAAGAGGCAGGAGAGGAAGAATAGAGGACGATATGACATTTGAAGAAAGGAGAATACAAAGGAAGATAAGGAGGATAGCAGAGCAGGAACGAGAGGAAGGAAAGAGGGTGAGGGTGAGCTATAAGGGATTGTGGATTGAGAAGGAGTGGTGAGAATGGGACGAACAGGAGAAAGCACTAAAGGGTAAAGGAGGGATAGGAGGGGAGAAGAGAATAAGAATAAGAGTAAGTGAAGAAGGGTTGGGGGTAGGGACGCAGGGAAGGAAGGAAGGGAAGGATTAGGGGCGGGGGGAAGGAGGTGGGAGGGGAAGGAGGGAGAGGCGAGGGTAGAAAAGAAAAGAGAAGGAAGGTGGGAGGGTGAAAAGAGAGAGAGGAGGGAAAGGGGGAGATGAAAGTGGGCTTCTGGAATGTGGCAGGGCTAAAAAGCAAGGATGAGGACGTATGGAAGGAGATAAAAGGATGGAACATAGTAGGTCTGTCAGAGACATGGGTGGAGGAGAAAGATTGGGAAAAGATAAGAGGAAGGCTGCCGGCGGGGTACAGATGGAATAGACAGAGTGCAAAAAGGAATAAGGAAAAGGGGAGAGGGATAGGGGGGGTGGTGACGGGAGTGAAAACAAAGATAGAGGAAGTGGAGTGGGAAAGGGAACAGGAGGTAGAAGGAATAATGGAAAGGAGGGTAAGATGGGAAGGAGAGACGTGGAGAATAATAACGGTATATGTGAACAAGGACTTAGAAGCGAAGATAGTGAAACTAAACGAGAGCTCGGAGGCAACGGGAAGGGTGGAAAATATACTGATAGGGGGGATTTTAATGCAAGTACAGGGGAGGAAGGGGCGTTGAGGGTTGGAAGGGAAGAAAGGGGTGTGGAGGAGAGCAAAAGAAGATCGAAGGATAGGGTAATAAACAGGGAGGAAAGGAAGCTGATAGAAATGATGGAGGGGGAGGATGGGGAATTATGAATGGAATAGAAGAAGGGGATGAAGAAGGAGAGTTCACGTACACGGGGGGAAGGGGAGCATCAGTTATAGACTACGTGATCGGGGACTTTAAAACGTGGGAAGCGGTGGAGGAATTAACAGTAGGGGACAACACGGAATTGGATCACCACCCACTGATTGTGAGGTTGGGAGCAGAAGGAAAGGAGGGGAGGATGGTAGTAAAGGAAGGACGAAGGTGGGTGATGGAGTGGTCGGAGGAAAGTCGAGAAGAATGTAGGAAAGGAATGGATAGAGTGGAAATAAAAGGAGATACGGTGGAAGAGATGCTGCGGGACCTGCAGGAAACGGTAAAGAGAAAGGCAAAGTGGAGGAAAGTAGGGGGGAAGCAGGAAGGGAAGAAGTGGTGGGATGGGGAGTGTAGAAACGGGAAAAAAGAGGTGAAGAGGGCACTGAGGAGTTGGAGGAGGGGTGAAGGTACGGGGCAGGAGTACAGGAAAAGGAAGGGGGAGTACAGGAGGGTCTGTGAAGAGAAAAGGGAGCAAGACAGGAAGAGGTTTGTAGAGGAGATCGAGAAAATCGATGGGGAAGGAAAAGTTTGGGAGATTGTAAGGAGGGAAAGGGGGAGGAGGAAAACAGTAAATGGGAATATTCGAATGGAGGAATGGAAGAGACACTTCATGGAGGTATTAGGGGGGAGAGAGGAGAGGGTCGGAAGAGAGTGGGGAAAAGAAACAAGGAATAGGGAACAAGTGGAAGAGATCGGGGTGGAGGAGGTGAGAGAGAGCTTAAAGGAGCTAAAGAAAGGGAAGGCTGTGGGGGTGGATGGGATGCCGAATGAAGCATGGATGTATGGAGGGGAGAATGTGATGAGAGCAGTGTGGAGGATTTGTAATGGAGTGTGGATGGGGGAAGGATGGCCGGAGGAGTGGAAGGAAGGAGTGATTGTACCAATTGCGAAGAAGGGAAAAGGGGAGGCCGCCGGGGACCACAGAGTAGTCCCTAGTAGAGTAACGCTTATGTCATCACTGTACAAGGTGTACATGAAGCTACTGGCGAAGCGGTTGGAGAGAGAGAGAGAGAGAGAGGAGAAGGGAATAATGCCCGATAATCAGGCAGGCTTCAGGAGGGGGAGAGGGGTGATGGAACAAGTATACAGCCTAAATTATATTATAGGGAGGCAAATAAGGGAGGGGAAAAAGAGGATGGTAGCGTTTTTTGTGGACCTGAAGGCGGCCTTCGAAATGATAGAGAGGGAAAAGCTGGAGGAGGCAATGAAGGAAAGAGGAGTGAATGGATGGTTGAGAGAAATGATAATGGAGGCGTATGGAGAGACCAAATGTTGTGTGAGAGTAGGAGAGAGAATGAGTGAGAGTTTTCGGACAGAAAGAGGGGTGAGGCAGGGGTGCCCGCTAAGCCCCTTGGTATTTAATGTGTGTATGGCTGATCTGGACGAGAAATTGAGAGAGGAAGGATGGGGAGGGGTAAAAGTGGGGGGAGAGAAAGTGTATGAATTGGCATATGCGGATGATATAGTGTTGAAGGCTGAGGGGGAAGTGGGGATGAAAATGATGATTAGATTGCTTGAGAGGTATGTGGATGAGAAAATGCTGAGAGTGAATGTGGATAAGTCCAAGGTGATGAGGTTTAGAGCAGGAAGAGGGCGCTGGAAAAAAATGATATAAGTCTGGAAAGGAATGAAAGTGGAGGAGGTGAAATAATTCGTATACCTAGGATATAAGATAGAGAGGAATGGAAGGCAAGGAGCGCATGTTAAGGAAAGGGTGAGGAAGGCAATGGTGGTGATGAGAGAAGTGTGGGGGATCGGAAAGTGGTGGTTCGGGGGAAACTGGAGGGGAAGGATGTTACTGTTCGATAAGATGGTGGGAACGGTGTTGTTGTACGGCGCGGAAGTATGGGGGTGGAGCGAAAGGGCGGAGATAGAAAGAGTAGGAAAGGTATATAAGATGGGTGCTAGGGCTGGACAGTAACACGCCAGGGTATATGGTAAGAGAAGAAACAAAGAGAGGAAAGATTAGGACAGGGGCAGGGAGGAGGGCTTTAGGAATGGGGGAGAGGATGAGAAGTGGGAAAGCGGGGGGGATAGCAAGGAGGTGTTTAGAGGAAATAAGAGGGAAACAGAGAGGGTGCAGTATAGAATGGGTGGAGGAAAGAAGGAAATTCTTCGAGGAGAGGGAGTACGCACCAGGGGAAGTGGAGAGAAGGATCGCAGGAGGTTGGGAGATGAGGACGGAGCTGGAACAAAGGGACAAGGAAATACAAGAACAGGAAATAGAGAGTATAATTAGGGGAGGGAGATATAACGGGTGGTTTAAGGAGGTGCGAGTAGGAGGGGTGCCAAGGTACCTGGAGAAAAAAGGAAAAGAGGAGAAAAAGATAAGAGTGGCAAGATACAGAATTGGAAATGAGATGAGGGGGGAAAGGTACTGGTTGGAGGAGGAGGCTAATAGGTGTAGGATGTGTGGTTGGGAGCAAGAGAATTGGGAGCACGTGATGGAGAGGTGTAGAGAGGGGGAAGAGAAGGGGGGCGGGAAAGAATTAAAGCAATTCTGGGGGAAGAAGGGTTTGGGGAGGTATGGATGGGGAAGCTGGACAAAGAAAAAACGGAAGCGATGGAAAGGGGAATGGAGACGGGGGTGGGGAGGGGGTGAGGGAGAGAGAGAGAGTGGTGTATGGATGGGAGGAGAGAGCGGAGGAAAGAGAGCAGAATCATGACGCGGTCAAGCGAGCGTGCGGTGGCGAGAGGCGGGTGGCGAGCGATGTGTGGTGAGCGGCGCGCGATAACGTGGAGACGATATTGCGGAGGGTAGCGTGCGGCGACGGCTCACTTAGTCTAAGATTAGTGTAAGAGTAGATTAAGGCTAGAGTAAGTTAGTGATAAGCTATAGTTAAGTAGGATAAGATAGGCTAAGGGAATGTAAGAGGAGGAAGAGGAGACAGAGGCGAACCCGTAACCCCGTAAAGGGGGAGGATGAATAAATACATACATACATGGTTATTCGCAACACAAGATATTCGCAATTATGTGGGAACACCTTTTTGATAGGCAGGTAAAAAGTTCTCCTATCGATATCTCGAAAACGTATCCATAGAAAAAATTTTAGACCACATTTTCGGAATCAGCGCGCCATTTTCCATAAGAAAAAATTGGTGGCATTTGTTGCGCAAACATTTTTTTTATTTTGTAAACTAGTGTAATTAGTTACATATAGTTTTTTCCATAAGAAACCCATAGAAAAAATATCAGCAATTGTCGGCTTTTTAATTACCTTCCGGGAATTTCCAAGTAAATTTCTTTTTTGTTTTATAATCAACATATATTTGTCCTTGCAACTGCGAAAACAAGATTTGGCAATATTTGGCAATCATGGAGTAATTACCTGTATCCTATAACGCACAGTGGGGCTGAATCCCAAGAAATGGGGGAAAAATGCAACACCCAATTTTTAGGACTAAAAATGACGAATATTATGAAGGAAGTTCATAAAGGAAGAGTTAACATACAACTCATACGAAGGTTCGACGTTACCTAAAAAAATAACGTCAATAATTCCAATAAAACTAAATTACATACTATGGAAGGTGCAGAAAAATGTGTAAACCTGTATCCATGTTATCCCAGTACCAATATACTAAATAAATAGGTACTGTTCACAAAGTGTTAATACATTCCTACGAAATTATACAATATTTAGGCAACCTTCCAATTGGCTAATTGGAACAAGGGACCCAAGACGCCAGAAATAAAGATTTTATAAAGTATAGAAAAGATGGTATGTACGCTAAAAATATTCTCATTGCAATACAAACGAAGAAGTTTTAAACTTTTTACCGACTTCTTCAGATCCAGTACTAGATAGTTTTCAGGCTGTCTTCGCAAAAAAACAAAACTATTTTTATAAAAAAACATACATATGTATGTACATACTGTATTGTACAGAGTAATTCTGGAGCGACGTCTGCCAAAGAGATGCCGGCTGGCATCACGTGGCGAGGTCAACCCCCCGTGGTGCCTTACCGAATTTTATGGCTTTCGATCCGGGGTTGAAATACCATTAAGAAATATGAAATGTCCAGGATTTCCGCATTTCTCATCAGATATTTGCGAAAACAACGCCAATCGATTCCTTATGTTTCGCCGATGAAACTAACACCAAGAACGATGCAATTCGGACCATAATGAAGGAAATAAGAAGAAAAATTGATTTACATGATTTCAAACTAACTTCGTTAAAAATAGTCCGATTTACATGATATTTGGTATGATTTTCATTGGAAAAACGTAAGGAAGCCAGCGGTGTCCCTTCCATATTCATACGATAAAGAATAAACAATCTGGATTTTCTGAAACACGTATGCCGACCGTTAGAATAGACTCTTTGAAGTGCTCGAACCCAACTGGGACCCTCAACGCGGTGCCTGAGGTCCACTCGCCGCGGTGACGGGCCTGGGCGGGACACGATTCACCGCCGCGTCTAGGAAATCCTACCTTGAGGTACGTAGTCATGCAGCGAATCATCCCCACCACTTTAACTACATAGACGGGGCACGATTCCGAGTGGTCAGTTTTCGCTTCTTCCTTGCTGAAGGCGAGAGCGAGATGGAATGAAAGCGATTCTAACACTCTAAACGGGCATCGGCGCGCGCACACAAAGGACCGAGTATCAGGCGTACGAAAAACGGAGCGAGATAAAGCAGGGCTCTCCAGCGTAGGGGCCCCCCACGTGCCTGCTTCCCCTTCCAATCTTTCTTTCGTGCAGCGTGCCTTCCGTTGTGAAGGAGACCGCGCGACGCTACGAAGGCTGCCATGACGGGCTAGCTCGGCTAGCGTCTTCGTGGTTAGCGTCGCGCGGTATCCCTGACAACGCGGACGAGAGTGGGAGAACCCCAAGCTCACGCGTGAGCGACCTTGGAGAGCCCTGAGATAAGGTATGTATCAACCCGACCTCTGTCTCGTACCGTTCCTCGCTTACTTTCAGTCCCTCTGACTCGCTCTTGCCTTCGCAGATCAAAAATGGGCCAGAAGTAGTAGGGATAGCGCCAAGCTTCTGACATGTAGGCCAAACCGATTTCTTAGCGTAGAAATACATACATCAGAATAGGTGTGCGTTAGGTCCGAAAAAATTCAGGAGTTTTATTGGTCAGAACATTGATTCTTTCTCAATAGCTTCATCTTTAAGAATAAACAACAGCCACACAGCTACGTTACAGGCGCGGCCGAGCAGCGTTCACGTTACCCCACCATAACCTTCGGGAGCCACGCAACTCCAACTGACAAATCCACGATCGTCAGATGGTGGTGGTTGATTTCTTCTCGATCGCTGCTCGCGGAAACGATTTCACCGACCAATATATCTGGCCCCGACCTTAGGCGGAGATACTTTTCCTGGCGTGCATCTGCAGTAGTTAGTAAGATACTTTTGAGCCGGGTGTACACTCGGCTTATTCGGTTCTGTTCGGGTGCCTTCGATTAGTAGTCGACTTTACATGGTTGGCATTTTTTCTGCGAACATTTCTGCGAGATTTTGTAAACATGGCTCACGGTGTTGTCATGCCACAAACTCTTCATAAGTACGCTATAGAGACAAGCGGAAGGGTGGTGATTCTACATGCAATAATAAGTCAATAATATGGAATAAAAGTGTTTGATATCCTGCGTCGTTTTCAAGAAAATTGACTTTGATTTCAGCTGAGTATGCGTGCACCGAAGTAAAGTTTTTGGCATTTGAAGTGCACGCTGAGATAAGGGGAACTTTTTGCTACCGTAAGTGAGAACCTACTGTAAGGGAGAAGCGTACCCGTTACCTCAACATGCCTCTCAGGCGACTAAAACTGTACTTCGGTACATACATGCAGTCAACGCACGTTGAAATGAAAAGGCGTGTTTCAACAGCTTGAAAGAACAACGTATCAACGCAACACACTATAATGTGGCTAGCAGGAATCGAGACCCAAGTCCTTATCTCCCCGATACCAACATATACAAATAACGGATAGCCGATTGCGGATTGCCACGCTCAAGTTTTTTTACATCTGATTTTTTCAACGTTTATATGTAACTGTAAAATGAAGCCCCGATCGCATATTCATTATTTTTGATTTTCAACTTTACTTATCGTGTAGAATCACTCCGTAAATTTATTCTCACGTGATGTCGAATACCCTATAGCGTACCTCATTGTTATAAATTATTAGCTTTACTACTCGGCTGTGCCCGGAATTTAGATACTGATTTTATAAAAAAAAATTCCCTGAAAATAGTCACATTCATCTGGATTAGCCAGACATAATAAGCTGAGGCACATTTCGTAATCCAAGAGTGTACCGTTCAAAAGTTTGTACGCGACAGACAAACTCACATACATATAAACTTTCTGCTTTATACAGGGTGGCCGCGGGAAGACTGGACAGTTCGATATCTCCTAATGTATTGGAGATAACATTTTTTTTACATGGAATTGCATGGTTCGAGAGGGCCAATTTATTAGCGCAGACGAATTTTTTCTTTGATTATTATTTTAAAAGCTACGATGGTCAAGTTCGGTTTTTTAAATGGAACTATTTTTTTAAGAGATCAGATGATAGTGCGTTCGAAGTCAAATTCAACAAGCTATAATGTATACACTTTATTTCCACTGGTTTTTGAGATATTGCGCTTGCAAATTTACTGATTTTCACTGGAAGACCACCGGGGGTGGTCTTGCCTGTTGAAACAGATACCTACATGCCAAAGGTCTACGCCAGGCATGGCAGGCCAAAAGGCTGGACAATTCTTTTCCGTCAGAAATGCTAGGTAGGTACATCTGCGGAAATGGCGACTATACACCCAAGATCTTGTTCCAAGGGACTGTAAGTTATTCGAAGTGATAATGACATAAGTACTCGGGGTTTTTGAGTAAACAGGCGGAAATAAAGTGAAGTAGATGGTTACATCATCTTGAGTTTTAAAATTTTTTCTGTCGACCATGTTCCATCCGCCATTTTGAATTTTTAAAATCTGGCTTTAGATACATGATCAGTGGCCTGAAAAACGCCGAGTAATTATGTCATTATCATTTCGAGTAAGTTACAGTCCCTTGGAACAAGATCTTGGGTGTATAGTCGCCATATTGAATTCGTCAATTTTCACTTCAGATTCGTAATCAGCGACTCATGTCGAGTCGTAATCACTTCATTTTCAAGCCATTCGAGTCATTTTCGGATTTTTATTAATAGTATTACTAAGCTATCTTCCAATTTCGCAGATTGTAGCCGCCGTATTGGATCCGCCATATTGAATTTTTCAAAATGCCAACTTGCTTTCGAAAGTATATATATGTATATGGGTCGAAGGTGATCGGGTTGACGTGGAATAACCCATATATATATATATATATATATATATATATATATATATATGGGTTATTCCACGTCAACCCGATGTGCCCAAATTTTCGAGTCCAAAATTTGGGGAAATGTAGACAAACCTTTGAGGGCTTAAATTGTTCGTCTGCGCATGTACTTTCGAAAAGAAAGTTGGCATTTTGAAAAATTATATATATATATGTATATATTACTTAATAAATATAAACAGTAAAAACTTACTTGTCAATAATAATCTGTGTACTTTTCAAAAAGTCTTGTTCCTCTTCATCAGTCTCCAAAAAACTGATGATTGTTCTGATCACACTCATCTCTAGAAATATGGCAAAGACTTCAATTGGAATTTTATGCGCGATTCTTTGAATATAAGCAGACATCTGTGCAAGCATAGAATTTTTTAAACTTCTTCTGGAACTGCCCGACAGTTTGTCTTTTTCAGACAAAATGAAATTAATATTAATATTAACGGGAATATTATTGCCTAAGAAGTTATCGTTGCCTGTTATTTTACTCTCAGACCTGTTCAGAATAGGTATAGAATTATCAAGTTTTTGGAGAAACTCCCCAACTTCTTTATTAGCCAATTTTTTTTCTTGAAATCGATCACGTTCCCAAATTTGTATTCTTGCAGTCCCCTTTTCTCCAGGTTTTAAAATAATAACTTGATTGATTGACTGCTCTCGACAATGTTCGAGAGTTTCCTCAAGAATAGGCAAATGTAAAATTGTAACTTTCTGTCCAAGACTCCAAAATTCTCTCAAAAGATCGATCATCTCTTTTTCTCGATGAAGATTACCCAAACAAGAAATGGCAATATCAACTCCACATTTAATTTCCAAGGTGTTTGGTGTTTCTAAAACCGCGGAAACAAGTTTTTCTAATGAGATACTGATTCCAACACCGTATTGTTTGGTTTCTTTACTGATCATTTCTGTACGTTCAAGAGTTTTCTTGAAAGACGATAGCATCTTGTCATAACGACCTCCTGCTGCTATTACCTCCTCTCCACATTTTTTTCTATGTCGTTTAACTTGACATGTTATCTGATAAATTATACCACTATGCTGGTTTATATTATGTACCAAAAGAGGTACCACTACCACTGGCCACTAAAAGATATAGTTGTTATTGAATATTTAAGTAATATTGTAGAGCATAAAGAGAACTTTTTTATTACCTTCTTACTTTTTTTAAACGCGAATTTACCGATATACCTTATTACTATTTTATCGATAATTAACAGTGCAATACAGTTTTAAAAAATCCAATAATAATTATAGTCTAATTAATATTCTTAATGCAATAATTCTCTTAGCATAATAATGAAAATTGCTCGGCAAAAGTTCTCTTGTACTGATAAAATTTCTATTATATGACTATACCTTCACACCGAACGCTTCAACATTTTCCATGACAATTTCAATATCCTTTAGTCCTTCTTTAGCTAATGTAGCAGCATCTCCTTTTCTTTTCGTAATAGTTTTGAGGATACTATGAATTTTGGGAATAGAGCTCTCAGTCTCGAACAAATTGAATAATGTTTCCATAGCTTGATCAGTTAAGCATAAACTTATTAAATGTGTTTGTATTTGAAATCTCGAAAATTTTCTGTCACGTGCATCTCGAAGAATTGAATATATGTCTTGATACTTTTCTTGATCAATTCCACAATATATCAATACAGCTTTTAATAAAGAAGTATGGTTCAACTGAATAGTGAAATTTCGTTCTTGTAATGGTGGTAATTCATTGATAAGCTCCCAGAAAATATATATTAATTCAGCTTCCATTAGTAAGTTATTAGCCGTAGGACTTATTATGTCGAATGCACATTCGTAAAGTTGTCTCGGATGGAAACCTGGAACCTGCGAATTTTTAATCACTATCAGTTATGAATGAAACAATGTGTACACATGACATAACAAAAAATTTGGATTGTATCTAATATACAGGGTAATTCAAAATTATAGACCAATCAGGTAGGGAGTTGTAGAGAATAATAAAAGAAACATTTTCTGTTTAGTAAATATATGTCCGATTTCATTTTATTTTTTAGTTATGAGTTTGTAAAAATGCAGGTTTCGGGCACATGTCGACGAGCAATCCCTATACACACCAGTTGCTCTGAGAGGCAAGCAGGACTTAAAACTCAAGATTATGTGAGGTATTAGTAAAGCTTGAAGTTTTAAGCACTAAATTAAATCTTATCCCACTTCTTTTCCATACATACATTGTAACATTAATTAATAATTTTAGTCATAATACTCATAAATATGGCAGGAAATCATGTCGCGTTATTTACAATGTCTTTAAAATAATTTACTAATGTTTATTTTAGGGTGCAAAAATAGTAACTACTTAATTCTAAATTCCTAATAGTAGATGTCGTATGTTCTTCTACAACAGGGTTGACTAACTGGTAGCCCGCGAACTACCGGGACACCTCCGCCTTGCTGCCACGTTGAACGGCCCCCTCCATACCTATCAGACTCTGACGATCGCAATCGATTCCTCCTTCATTCTTTCACTTTTCGACTGCGATCGTCAAAGTCTGGTAAGTATGAAGGGGGCCGTTCAACGTGGCAGCAAGGCGGAGGTGCCCCCGGTGGCCCGGGGGCCACCAGTTAGTCAACCCTGTTCTACAGTATGCTTTTTCTGTATTGTAATACAGATATAGCAGTTCAAAGATCTGTCGACTCTGAAACATTATTGCATGTGGCTTTTTTGTTCGCTTAAGGGGGTATACCCATTTGAACGCTCGGAAATTGTGTACATTTTGCGGATTTGTTACAAGTCAACGACTTGACGAAGATTTTCCGTTTTTGTCTTATGTTAACATAGTATTATGAGCTACTTAAAAAAAAGTTTCAGTTAAAAAACTGTTGTTTTTCGGAAGTTATGGATAAATATCCGAAACTCTCTCGATTTTAGACGGCTATATCGAACTCAAAAACAGTAAAATTTTCTTATAAAATACGTTAGTAGCTATCGACCTCCAGGGCCGATTTTGAAAATTTTGAAAAATAAAGAAATGGTGAGAGATCAAAGATAAAGTTAGATTTTTCTAAGAGAAAATTCCACGGTTTTTCTTTATAAATAATAAACGGGGAATCGGAATAAAAGAAGCCGCTGCAGGTTGATGTGGAATCTTATTGTGATTCTGCATGCAAAATTGGAAGTAAATTCATTGAACGTAGCGAGAGTTTTTAGGGCCACCGTAATGAAAATGTAGTTCCGCTGCGATCGGTCGCGCCGCCGCGCCCAGAGTTGGGCATAATCAATTGTATTGTGCGCCTCTTCCTCATGATCAACTTGTAGTCCTTCCACTTACTACCGATGTCGCCACATTTTTCAACGCTTATAACAAACAAAAGAAGGCGACGCCTCGCACGTCCCTTCTGCTCGTTCCCCCGATGCCTCATTCTTTCGCTTTGTGCCGATTAGGGTAGATGTCCCAATTACTGTCAGTGTCCCTATTACTGCCACTTTAATTATTTTACTTAATAGTGAAATAATGCGTGCAAAATCGTAAGGGAAAAAATGATAATATTAAATTTGGATTCCGTTTTAGATAATAATAGAGAAACATTGCATACTTATATTTATAAATTAATATTAAAAGGTGAATTTTCCATTAGCGTATCAAAATTCAAAACTGCGACTGGCGTAAGTAGAGAATAAGAGAAAAGTGTAGTGCAAAAAGAGTGGCAATTTTACTGTTCATCTCATATTTGCTGCAATAAATGAATTATTAATATAGTTAAGAGTCATTCTAATAATATAAACGAGTAAAACTAGTGACTTTTATTGATAGTTTATAATAATTAGCGGTGGCAGCATTGGGGACAATGTTTTTGAGTTCTGCGAGCATTACTGTCGTCAATAATCTGTACGACATAATGTGTCGTCATGTGTCGTGCACGTGTAACTGCCATAACTAACCTCAATATACGCCTGTACTTATTGATTGCCTGTGTTGTTTGTAAGATTTATATACAATTACCCAATTCTTGGCTTTGTAATTTATTAATTGTTTTACTTACCTATTTAATATTTTTAATATTTATGTACCTGTATGTAAGTACATACAAAGTGGTATATACTGGTTGTAGGTGCTTGAAGGTTAATTATTTGGAAATTTTAAGCAAAAATGATTAGAGGAAATCACAAACAAAAACGCTGTTCTTACAGCAAACAAGATGTGATATCAACTTTGAGTGCAATTAATTCTGGAATGACAGTTTCTGCAGCTGCGAATAAATATAATATTCCACGATCAACTTTGGTGGCAAAAAAAATATCAATAGTATTCAGAAGGAAAACCGGTACCATCCACTGTTTTAACAGAAGGAGAAGAAAATAGTCTGGTTCAGTGGCTTTTTCAAGTCAGTCGGAGAGGATTCCCTGTAAACAAACTGAATTTGTTGGACAGTGTGCAATTACTTGTAATGAATTTAAAGAGGAAAAATCCATTTCCTAATAATAGACCAAGCAGACACTGGTATGAGGGCTTTTTGCGTCGCCACCCAGAAATATCAGTCAGATTAGTGGAAAATTTGACATTAAGTCGTGCAACTGTAAAGGAGCTTGCATTGAAGAATTGGTTCAACGAGATTGAAACTTATTTAAAAGAAAAATATCTCATGAATATTGAAGCTAACCGGGTATATAATGCTGATGAAACGCCTTTGTTATTGAATCCCAAAGTAGGATCAGTATTAGTAGAAAGAGGCTCAAAAAACGTGTATGGTATTGTAAATAATAACGAAAAGGAACCTATATCTGTACTAATTACTGCAAATGCAGGTGGACTTATGCCATACAAAAGAATTCCAGCTTACATCGATTCAAAATTGCCAAAAGGTTGCGCACTAGGTCGCTCAGAAAGCGGATGGATGACCGGTGAAGTATTTTTTGAATATGTGGCAAATACATTTAATAATTGGCTGCTAAAAAACCACATATTACGGCGAATAATACTTTTCGTGGACGGATATGCATCACATTTGACTTTGCCTCTGAGCCAATTTTGTTCAGCGCATGCAATTGAAATAATTGCTATACATCCTAATTCTACGCATATTATACAACCGCTGGATGTACCTTTCTTTAGACCAATGAAATGTGCTTGGAAAAAAACAGTTGCTGAATATCGTGTTCAAAATGAACAAATTAGTGTAAGGAAAGAAGATTTTTGTATTACATTAAAACGTACGCTTGCTAACCATAAATGTACCTGAAATATTAACTAATGGATTTCGAGCATGCGGTTTGAATCCATTAGATGTTAATGCTGTAGACTACAGTAAAATTTGTAATAAAGAACCAATAACAATAGATACAAATACAACAGAGCACAAACAGTTTTTAAACTATTTAGAAAAAGAAATAGAACCAGATAAATTAAAAGAGTTTAAAAAACAGCAATCAAATACAGGGTGTCCCAAAAATGTCGGAGATCCTTGAAAGGGGTGACTCAGGGGGTGATTTGAAACAACTTTTCCCTTAGCGAAAATATTGTCCGAAGTTTCGTTTAGGAGATATTAACAAAAACCCCCGACCAATCAGAGCGCGCGCCTTCCGCCCGAGCTCCCGCGGTAGCGATGGCTACGCGGTAGGCGGCTGCGCTTGTACTACGAACGTACGAACAAGCAAGTCGGCATGCATCGAAGTAAACCGCGTTACACAGACTTTTTTTAAACAGAATCTTAAATAATAATTGTTTGAGGTGAGAGGACAAGAAATACATCAATTTCATTTTCAAATAAGGCATAAACTTAATGGTAATGTAACAGAAAATGTACGACAAGTGATCGTAATTCGTTATTGAAGTAAAAATCCGTAGATTAATAACGGCCAACATAACTAAAGTTAAAAAATAATATCAGGTGTATGAATAAATTGTTTCCGACTGGATTTACATAATCAGTACAAAGCTACCGAATTTCTATCGCGGTGATATTCGTAAGCTGCCAGAAAAATGGCGAAAGGTAATTAACAGTAATGGAAATTGTTTCGATGATTGAAATGTTTTCATATTTTTTAAATCAAACTGTTATTGTACCTACCCTAAAATCGAACAGAATTTATTTCTACACCTAATAATCACCAATAAATTAAATAAAACTCACCCTTTCGGACATTCCTTTCCTTTCTTTTCGGAAAGCTGTGTCTCTAAGTAGGTCACTGTACCAATCCTGGACATCGGTGGACGAAAAGTTTTAATGATAGGGTAGCGCCCGGTGCTCAGCTGATCGCAGGTATACGACACCACCCGAAGGTAAGGGTCGTAACGTCAAGTGCGTCCGGGTTAATGTACCGAATATTCACTTCACTTAATTTATTTTTCATGGAACGTGTTGTTCCTGCGTTATAAAAATTGTCTATGCACACCTCAGCACGTACGATCAGCTGTCTTTGGACGGCCTGCAAAGTTTGTGGTATTATGTTCGTCACCGCAGCGTGAATTCGCACAACGATGTTCAGAATAATTTTGACGCCAAACGCCGAATTGTACCCTAGCGTGGGGTTTGGATATGCATGTTTCCCGTGAAAACGCTCGCACAGTAGCACTTGCGTCCCCGTTGTTCCGGGCGTACACCCAGAACATCGCGTAATAGGTATTATTGGGCCGTGAACATTTCTGCAACGTAATTGCTAGCTGACTGACAGGATTTTTCCCAAGCAACTTCCTCTACCCCCAAGTAGTTTCTCTCGTTCCATTATGAGTTAACTCCCACCCTGGACAAGAGGCTTTAGGTAAAAAGAAGCCAGCACATTTTCGACACACACGTGCTTCGCAGAAGTGCAACGAACGAACCGTCGTACACTTTCACAAAAGCCCGCGCTCCGTCCTTTTACTGCCAATGTACCCATTGCTTCGAGGTAGGCAGCAGACACCACGTGTTTCGGTTCGAAAGGGTCCGAAGAGAAGAGAAACAGAATGTCTTCGAGTTGCTATAAAGAAGAAACTGCATACCATTCCTGTTTCCCCTTTCCGATATCCTGATTTCACGTCTGCTACGAGGCGGGACCAACTAAGCCATAAATTACCCAAAACTGCGCGTAGTTCCGCCTGCTACGTCCTACCTTCAAATTAAAGACGAATCCCCTATCTCCCGAGTATAAACACGCGCTCGATTTTCAAAACAAAAGCACGCGTCGACGTATTCCGTGCGAGAGAAGGTGGGTCTCGGGGAAGAGATATTGCTGTGAAGTGGGCCTCTTCAAGACAGTGGCCGTTTGGGAGGGATGCAAGGCAGATTGGTTAGATTAGGACCAATCGGACTTCAAGTCCACCTTCTCTCCCACGGAATACGTCAACGCGTGCTTTTGTTTTGAAAATCGAGCGCGTGTTTATACTCGAGAGATAAGAGATCTGTCTTTAATTTGAAGGAAGCACGACGCAGGCGGGATCACGCGCTGTCAGCGGACAGGACGACGCAAGCGGGACCACGCGCTGTCAGCGGACTACCCCTTTTCTTCCTGTCTCTCCGCGAGGCGTATTGATGTTGGATAATACTTTTTAAATTCTGCTTCCGCAAAATTAACCAGGCTGATCGGCCAGAGCATTTCGCCAGGGTCGCGGTTTATGACCGTATTGTCCCGCTAGTCGGCGGTAGAGAACGGTTGCCTACAGTTTTGGATAATTTATGACTTAATTGGTTCCGCCTCGTAGCAGAGGTGAAATCAGGATATCGGAAAGGGGAAACAGGAATGGTATGCATTTTCTTCTTTATAGCAACTCGAAGACTTTCTGTTTCTTTTCTCTTCGAACCCTTTCGAACCGAAACACGTGGTATCTGCTGCCTACCTCGAAGCAATGGGTACATTGGCAGTAAAAGGACGGAGCGCGGGCTTTTGTGAAAGTGTACGACGGTTCGTTCGTTGCACTTCTGCGAAGCACGTGTGTTTCGAAAATATGCTGGCTTCTTTTTACCTAAAGCCTCTTGTCCAGGGTGGGAGTTAACTCATAATGGAACGAGAGAAACTACTTGGGGGTAGAGGAAGTTGCTTGGGAAAAATCCTGTCAGTCAGCTAGCAATCATGTCGCAGAAATGTTCACGGCCCAATAATACCTATTACGCGATGTTCTGGGTGTACGCCCGGAACAACGGGGACGCAAGTGCTACTGTGCGAGCGTTTTCACGGGAAACATGCATATCCAAACCCCACGCTAGGGTACAATTCGGCGTTTGGCGTCAAAATTATTCTGAACATCGTTGTGCGAATTCACGCTGCGGTGACGAACATAATACCACAAACTTTGCAGGCCGTCCAAAGACAGCTGATCGTACGTGCTGAGGTGTGCATAGACAATTTTTATAACGCAGGAATAACACGTTCCATGAAAAATAAATTAAGTGAAGTGAATATTCGGTACATTAACCCGGACGCACTTGACGTTACGACCCTTACCTTCGGGTGGTGTCGTATACCTGCGATCAGCTGAGCACCGGGCGCTACCCTATCATTAAAACTTTTCGTCCACCGATGACCAGGATTGGTACAGTGACCTACTTAGTGACACAGCTTTCCGAAAAGAAAGGAAAGGAATGTCCGAAAGGGTGAGCTTTATTTAATTTATTGGTGATTATTAGGTGTAGAAATAAATTCTGTTCGATTTTAGGGTAGGTACAATAACAGTTTGATTTAAAAAATATGAAAACATTTCAATCATCGAAACAATTTCCATTACTGTTAATTACCTTTCGCCATTTTTCTGGCAGCTTACGAATATCACCGCGATAGAAATTCGGTAGCTTTGTACTGATTATGTAAATCCAGTCGGAAACAATTTATTCATACACCTGATATTATTTTTTAACTTTAGTTATGTTGGCCGTTATTAATCTACGGATTTTTACTTCAATAACGAATTACGATCACTTGTCGTACATTTTCTGTTACATTACCATTAAGTTTATGCCTTATTTGAAAATGAAATTGATGTATTTCTTGTCCTCTCACCTCAAACAATTATTATTTAAGATTCTGTTTAAAAAAAGTCTGTGTAACGCGGTTTACTTCGATGCATGCCGACTTGCTTGTTCGTACGTTCGTAGTACAAGCGCAGCCGCCTACCGCGTAGCCATCGCTACCGCGGGAGCTCGGGCGGAAGGCGCGCGCTCTGATTGGTCGGGGGTTTTTGTTAATATCTCCTAAACGAAACTTCGGACAATATTTTCGCTAAGGGAAAAGTTGTTTCAAATCACCCCCTGAGTCACCCCTTTCAAGGATCTCCGAAATTTTTGGACACCCTGTACAGTCTCTTTAAAGTGTGGTACAAGATATCTTTGTTAGGCACTAATATTGCAGCGCAATCAGGACCACAGGAAAATCCAGAAAAATCTACTGCAATGTCTTACATAGAATCAAACACTAGTCAGACTGAAGTCAAAGTGGTCAATGTAGATATAATAAATAGCAATACTATATCCATGGCTGTGAAAGATGGAATAGTTTTGTTTAATGATAGTATACCTATCATTACAGAACCAAGCACTAGTCAAGCTGTGGTAAAAAAACGACTGTAGATATACTAAATGAAAAGACTTATCCTGGATCAATAGATATAGATGATAACACGATTTTATCAAATTTTAATTATTCACTAATCTATACAGAACCAAACAATAATCAGGAAGAAGCAGAAATATGTGTTGAAGAGAAATTAGAAAATATATTGAATAATAACACAGAGCTCTCTGATCAAAATAAACATCCAATTCTGATAAATGAACCATTTCAAGATATTACAGCTTCATCGAATAAAGAGCCAAATAATAATATAGAAAACGGTAATGAATTGCATTCACAATTGCCAGAAGCATTTAAAAATACTTTGTTTTGGCTGAAAAAGAATTTTTTAAATAAGGGAAAAAATCAGAAACAAAAATACATGGTACCATCTGTAATAACCAGCGGTGAATGGAAGAAATACAAAACTGAAAAAGAGAATCTGAAAAGATGAGTGGACGAAGAAAAAGAATTAAGGAAACAAATTCGACTACAGAAACAAAAAATAAAACAGGAAAAGAATGAAGAGAAGAAGAAGATGAAGCAGAAAATGGGAACAAACCCAAAAAGAAGATATAGAAGTACGACAGATCCAAAGAAAAACAAAAATAAATAAATTATTATATAAATAATAATGTTATATAATTATATTATTATATAAATTCTTTGTGCAAATATAGAACTAATAATTTACTTAAAGTTTACTTCTCATTTTTCAATTTAAATTAGCGTTAATTAATCACTTCGTAGCAAAAAGGACTGAACATAATAGGGAGTCAGTAAAAAAGACCGTCTGTAATCGGGTCTTACTGTCAATAATAAGGACTATCAGTTATCTGGTCACAGTCAATAGGACTGACAGTTATTGGGTCGTGTTTGTGGCAGTTATAGGGACACGACGATTTTTTAAATGACAGTTTTAGGGACATTGCACTTCCTTATACATTTTCAATTATTTAGCATTTAACACATACTATTTATTATATAAAAAAATTTCTTTGTTAAAAAAAATCTTAAGCATTATTATGCTGCAAATCGGAATGATTTTGAGGTTAAATAACTTCTGAAATAATTAACGAAAGTTACGCGATGAGCTTAAGGTGGCATTAATTGGGACATCTACCCTAGCCACGTACGTGTAAGATTGGTTAAAAGAAAAATGAGTAAGAGAAATAGACGATCGTCATCTTCAGAAGAATATGACGAACGTTTGGAAAGAGGTTTAAAACGGCTAAAAAGGAGAATCAAGATGAGGGAAGAAAGAAATACCGTCAACGTAAAAGATACAGAGAAACCAGTGAATCAAGTGATTCAGACCAGTCGTCGAACTATGGCAATATAAGTTGTAAGTAATGTCACGTTTACTTTTGCCACGAATTAAACGATTGCCAAGGCCCTTACCGTCATGCGTAAAAAATGGGCTCTAACCCAGACGAATACAAGCGTCGTAGCTCGCAGGCCCTAACCGTTTACATCGTATGCTGCGAAACGTAATAACGGGTCTGGGAAGAGTTCGGGAGAACCTCCAGAGTTTGTCAGGGCCCTAACCCGTATGACAACAACAATAAGGTTATAACATTTATAAATGGTTAATATTTTACCGGTCGGTAAGGTAGATCATCCTATGGCTTAGTCGATTAATAACCGGTCGGTAAGTGTCGGGAACAAAAAGCCGATTTTTGTTACCAATCGGGAAAGGGTTAATATAACCGCCATAAGCATCAAACCCTAACTTGAATAATTCTTATCTGTAGAAAAAATAAATTACAGAAATTAACGATATTTTCAGCTGAGACGAGAAGCAACGAATTACACTAGTTTACAAAATCCAAACACTTATTTTTTATCCAGACTCCACTATGAAATTCTTATGTAAGGTGGTCCCCTAAACTCAAAAATCGACATGAAAAAAAATCCTATGGATACGTTTTTGAGATATCGCCCGATGAATATTTTGGTAATTTTTTAATAAGACGACCCGACGTTTCTGGCCATATCTTGCGTTAGAGTTGACCGATTTGATCGCGACAACTCTTAAATTAAAGGGAATTAAATTGCATTCAATTCGTTCTTACAGTGTTTTCCAATCGGACCAATAGTTTAGGCGAAATCGAGTGAAACTTATGAAAAATGTAATGTTTTGGGGCCGAAATTGAAATCGAAAATTCACTACATAGCCTGGAAGACATAGAAATTATCCTGTGACGTCCAGTTTCTTATTTTTTACGTAGAGTGCGCACCTTTACGAAGAAAATAAGCCCAATTTCAGCAAAATCCATGCACAAATAAGGAAGTTATGGGCGATAGAGTGGGCGATAGAGTGGGAGTGCCTTATTTCAACTTTTCCCCTATTTTTGCATTTCTTCCCGTTTCTTGGCGAATTACGTATTTGTCTTCAATGAAAACAAATTTAAATATATTTTATTTTATTTTATATCATTTTTTAAAAACAATTCTGGCTCTTTCTGTTTCTTTTGCCCGCATTGAGATCAGTTTCTCTTACAAGGAACCAGTTGTAGTCTCCCATCATTGATTCATCCTAGAATCCTTGGTAGCGTTTCTCAATAGTTTTCATCTGCTGATGAAATCTCTCGCCGTGTTCGTCGCTTATAACGCCAAGATTTGGTGGGAAGAAATTCAAATGTGAGTGGAGGAAATGAATCTTCAAGGACATGTTAACGCCTATGTTGAGAGAATAAAGAAGTAAAAAGCATGTTACATGTGATGTTGTCATCAGCAGATGAAAACTATTGAGAAACGCTACCAAGGATTCTGGGATGAATCAATGATGGGAGACTACAACTGGTTCCTTGTAAGAGAAACTGATCTCAATGCGGGCAAAAGAAACAGAAAGAGCCAGAATTGTTTTTAAAAAATGATATAAAATAAAATAAAATATATTTAAATTTGTTTTCATTGAAGACAAATACGTAATTCGCCAAGAAACGGGAAGAAATGCTGTCACGTCCCGGGTGAGGTCTTTCAGGAACGATGACTATGGGGAAGGAGAAAGACAGGCGCGAATCCTAAATCCAGCACTCTGAGGTTTTGAGGGACTCAGGCGCGAATATTAAATCCGTCACACTGAGGGTTTGAGAGGAACTTAGGCGCGAATATTAAATTCGTCACACTGAGGGTTTGAGAGGAACTTAGGCGCGAATATTAAATTCGTCACACTGAGGGTTTGAGGGGAACTTAGGCGCGAATATTAAATTCGTCACACTGAGGGTTTGAGAGGAACTTAGGCGCGAATATTAAATTCGTCACACTGAGGGTTTGAGAGGAACTTAGGCGCGAATATTAAATCCGTCACACTGCGAATTTGGAAGGAACTTAGGCGCGAATATTAAATCCGTCACGCTGAGAATTTCTGGAGGTGATCAGGCGCGAATATTAAATCCGTCACTCAAATCGACCAGGGAAGATAAATATACACTTGGTGAACACCCGTTATGGCACTTCGTATTTGGTTTGGTTCTGGTAATAGGATTTACCGTTGCATTCGTGCAAAAGAAACCACGCTTAGTTTTTCTATGGATTTGCACGGTTCGTACAGCAATGTGTTTATAAATACTGGAAGCGCTCTCGCGAATCAGCTGTTGCGGCAGCTTGGTTTCGTAGGGAATCTTTATGACTCGAGGATACACACAATAATTCAAAACGTGGTTGAAAACAAAGCGGTTTATTAGCCTTGTTAAAGCGTTTATAACAATGCGTGGGGGTTTGAGTGTTAACACATAACATTTATATAAATCACAATATGAAAATATGAATATGAAGTTCATAAATATAACCAAATGAAATTATATAAAGATATTAAGCGTAGATAAATGTAAATGATCGCAATAAGCTTTAGAATATAATACATTGAGAAATATGATAAGAATAGTAATAAAAATATATATATATAGAGAGTATTTAACAAAATATTAAATAAACGCAATAAGCAATGGATGGAATAAACGTTATTAATATAAAGAAATATGAGAAAATATAATATAGAAAGCAATAAGCGTTACGTATGCAGAGAATTATGAATGAGGGTGATGTTCCTTAATAATAGTAATTATAATGACTTACAATGGTTGGTGAGTTGATCACTGATTTTAATCTTTAACACCGGTAGTTTGCACTTTTGAATAACACTTTGTCAAAAGAGTAACGATGAAAGAGAGCGATGAAAGAGGACCCGGCCTCTCAGGACCTCGTATTTATGTACTTTTACAGGAGTATTGCGGGGGTACGCGCGGTAAAGACCTTGACACATTTCGGAATAATACGCAGTAGGACTTCCAGGGTTTTTATAAACGGTATGGCTATTAATAGACATATTTGTGTCACGTACGCCAAATATGCGTCGTAATTAGGTTTCTGGGGTTTTTATAACTGTAAAAGGAGATACTCAACTCATCGGATGGATTTCGGGTATTTTATAGGAAAGGGGTTAGAGTGGTTTGGACTCTGAGAGACGTAGAGAGGGGATTGAGACGTGGTCTCGATTTAAGAGGGATTTGTAACGAGGGACTTGTTTGAATTCGTTTTAGAGGGAATGATTCGTGCCTTGTAGGACGAATAGGCGAAGAGGGTTTTGTAACGATCATCTCGTGATGGGGACCACTAAGGTACATCAGCGAGATGGACGTTGTATTGATCATCTTGTGTTGGTGACCGCTAAGGTGCAACATCAAGGTGATCGGTGATTGAGGAGATGGGGTAGGAGCTGAGTTTGATAGACTTTGGTGGAGTGATTTTGAGGTTTACGAATAGAATTTGGAATAGGAACGCGCGAAAAATCGTGGGACGTCACAATGCAAAAATAGGGGAAAAGTTGAAAATAGGCACTCCCACTCTATCGCCCACTCTATCGCCCATAACTTCCTTATTTGTGCATGGATTTTGCTGAAATTGGGCTTATTTTCTTCGTAAAGGTGCGCACTCTACGTAAAAAATAAGAAACTGGACGTCACAGGATAATTTCTATGTCTTCCAGGCTATGTAGTGAATTTTCGATTTCAATTTCGGCCCCAAAAGATTACATTCTTCTTAAGTTTCGCTCGATTCCGCCTAAACTATTGGTCCGATTGGAAAACACTGTAAGAACGAATTGAATGCAATTTAATTGCCTTTAATGTAAGAGTTGTCGCGATCAAATCGGTCAATTCTAACGCAAGATATGGCCAGAAACGTCGGGTCGTCTTATTAAAAAATTACCAAAATATTCATCGGGCGATATCTCAAAAACGTATCCATAGGATTTTTTTTCATGTCGATTTTTGAGTTTAGGGGACCACCTTACATAAGAATTTTATAGTGGAGTCTGAATCAAAAATAAGTGTTTGGATTTTGTAAACTAGTGTTATCAGGACGCTCGGAAAGCGAGGGAAGAAATCTCCAAAACCCGAAAGACATGCCTATATCAACTAAAGAGAACGAAAAGGAACTTTGCCTAAGCGAGGATATTCTGAAAATAATCGGAAAAAGAATATGTGAAGATAGAACACGAGCAAGACATTTTGAATCAGGGGCTACCAAACGAGGATAAGCTCGAATTAATTATAAAGTACCCACCACCGGAGAATTGTAAACTATGAGATCCCCCAAACTAAATCCGAAGATGAAAACTATTATTCCAGAACCGGTGTTTAGTAGGGATACGAGTATCCTGTTAAAACAGAACAAGCCTACCTCTGGGTTGGCTGCTACGGGGAAAGCGATGACTCTGGTCCTAAAACAAGGACAATCGGAGGAAAACCTCAAAATCCTAGAATGTCTAGGGGATGCAGGTAGCCTGTTAGCTGACCTACAATACGACGAATCGATCATCAGAAGTAGCCTTATTTTGGCAAACATACACTCAACATTAAAGAATGCTCTAAAGGAGACACAGGCTAATGAATACCTTTTCTGTAACAAATTGGACGAGGTGTTGAAGGCCGCAAAAGCACTGGAAACGGCCTCTAGAGATTTACGCTCAAAGAATAGGAATTATCCTAATAAAATGCCAAAAACTCAAAACTCCCACCCCGTCAATACAAAAGGGTTTACAGCGAAGTTGGGCGGGCAGAAAGAATACCAACGGGAGGCCCCGACTCAGAGGAGGCATACGAATTACCAAAGACCTTGCCCGAGGAAGGAGCAACATCACCAACAATAGAGCCGTCGGAGAAGACACTAGAGAACTCAGTAAGTCAGATAGCTGGAAGACTCCATAGGTTTGTAATTAAATGGACACAAATTACTTCAGATAAGACCATCCTATCTTGGGTCAATGGCTATAAAATTCCTTTCATATCGAAACCAGTTCAAAAAAGCGAACCGAAAGAAAGGAGGTGGTTGGCAGAGGAAATGCTAAACGTTAGAAATCTACTTTTAGAGCTAGAAGAGAAAGGTGCAATTCGTAGATGTAAATATAACTCAGATCAGTTTGTTTCAGATATTTTCTTAGCTCAAAAGCCGAATAGGAAATATAGGCTTATACTAAACTTGAAGAATTTAAACACATTTATATCTACAAAGCATTTTAAACTAGAAGACGGCAGAACTGTAGCTAAATTAATGATCCAAAATTGTTTCATGGCGAGTTTAGATCTCAAGGATGCCTACTATTTAGTACCTATGCATAGATCATCTCAAAGATATTTAAGATTCAAATTCGACAAAATACGTTATTTGAATTCGCCTGTTTACCATTTGGTTTAAATACAGCACCATATGTATTCACAAAAATTTTAAAGCCGGTAGTTGCATATTTGCGTAAAAGAGGATATCGCTCTGTAATCTATTTAGACGACCTATTACTCATCGGAGAATCGTTTTCAGATTGCCTACAGAATGTAACAGAAACGCAAAGACTGTTAAAGGAACTAGGGTTTATAATTAATATACATAAAAGCCAATTGACACCAAAACAAAAGTGCGGTTATCTAGACATAATTTATGATTCTAGACTAATGGTAGTAGAACTAACAAAGACTAAGAAAACAAGTATAATTAGTTCACTTAAAGATCTGAAAGAGGGTCAAACAATTAAAATAGGAAAATTCGCAAAGGTAGTAGGATTCTTAGGATCGTGTTGCCCAGCGGTAAATTATGGATGGAGTTATACAAAAGCGTGTGAACGACAAAAATATTTAGCTCGTGAAGCAAATAGTGATAATTATGAATCATATATGATGATTTCCAGAGATGTAATGGAGGAAGTTAAGTGCTGGAAGTCAATAGGAGTTGCATAAAAAAACCCAATTAGACACACCCGATTTGACGTAGAAATTTTCACGGACGCATCCCTCAAGGGTTAGGGCGCGTTTTGCAGGGGAAAAAGAGTACAGGGACATTGGAAAGATGATGAAAGATCCAAACACATTAATTACTTGGAACTTTTGGCACTCCTTTTGGATTAAAGTGCTTTGCGAGAAATCATAAATCATTACAACAGTGCAGAAGGCGAGGTTCAGCGTGAACGCTGCTGTATACCTGACCATTATATGGAGGTGGTGTGAAAAGAAAAACATTTGGATTTTTGCGTCATACATATATAGCTTCTGCAGAAAATGTCGAAGCTGATTTCGAATCGCGTCGCAAAGAATCAACGGCTGAAATCGAATTATCAAGTGTAGCCTTTACAAAAATAACTGATAGACTTGGAAAACCGGAAATCGATTTATTCGCAAGTAGGGTAAATGCCAAATGCGAAAAATATATATCATCGAAAAGGGACCCCGGATCATTTGCAATTGACGCTTTCACCCAAAACTGGAAAAAACATTTTTTTTATGCGTTCCCTCCATGTTCGATCATTTTAAAAACCTTGCAAAAGATAAGGAAGGAACGTGCTGAGGGCATAGTAGTAGTACCAGAATGGCCAGCACAACCGTTGTACCCGCTGTTTTGCGAGATGTTAGCCTCGGATCTAGTAATCATTAAAGCAAAGAATAACGTTGGTTTTTCTAACGGGGAACCAGACCAATTTTGGAACATAATTACCCTGGTGGCCGGAATCTTGTCAGGAGAGCCGTCGAAACAAGGGACATTCCCCAGGCAGCGATAGGGATTATGATTTCCACGTTATCAGACACATCGTTTAAGGGGACCGTCCGGTCAAAACGCTCGAAAAATAGGTGACCTTTGTGATTTTTTTCTCAAAAAAGTATACAACTTGCAGTAAAAAAACTTATGGTCTTTCTTTATTCGTTCTTCAAGAATATAAAAACTTTTTTTTCATTTTCCTATAATGGTTCTAATTTTACGTGGCGCTCAGTGCACTGCTGCAATAAAAGAGGCGTAAACGGTAGACAGTAGAACTCGACGTAGGATTGTCTGAAATAAAAAAACCAAAGATATTCTTATAGCTTATTTTAATCGCTATCGCATCAGCCTTTGAGAAGGCAAATAAAGCAAAATGGCGACGTTTGGTACACATTTTAACGCAAACATGCGAAAAAGGGGGTAATTCTGCGCCTAAAAATGTTAACAACGAAGAACTATGACCTCTAAAATTGATGGCCAAAGGCTGATGCGATAGTGAATTCAATGACAAAGAAAATGCCACCAAGTTTTTTGGAATCGGTTAAGAATTTCTTTTGTTATGCTGTCTACCGTTCGGAAACATCATGATTCGAGAAAAACGCGTTTAAAGTTTTACGTGAGTGCCAAGTGGCCGGGTTTTACCCACGCATTTCTCGCTACTCAAATGCCCATAACTACGGGAATTTTACGAATTTCAAAAAATCCTTTTAAACACGTATTCTTAAAAGGTTGAACATTCGAAAAATGAAATAAAAAAAATCGATTTTTAGACCGCACGGTCCCCTTAAGCAATACGAATGCTGTTTTAAAAAATGGTGGAATTTTTGCAGCAAAAGAAACATGAATCCCTGTAGGAGTTCAGTGCCAAAGATTATCGAGTTCCTAACAGAATTATACGAAAAAGGTGCAGCTCATAGCTCAATCAATTGCCACAGATCCGCAATTTCATTACTTGTAGGACCAGAGATGGCTCAAGACTATAGAGTGTCAAGATTCTTTAAAGGTATAGCAAGTCTAAGGTCATCAAAACCCAAATACGACTCCACACTTGGGACCCAAAGATTGTCTTGGACCATTTCTTGTCTCTGCCCTGTAACGAACAAATGACTATTAAGGACTTAAGTAGAAAACTGTTATACCTATTAGCATTAATCACGGGCCACAGAATGCAAACGTTCTCCTTGATTAAGACAGAAAATATTGAAAAGCAAGGAAAGTTGTTACAGATTAAGATACTGGACCGAATAAAGACATCAGGCCGAAATAGAAATCAACCGATTCTAGTCTTGCCTTATTATCCAAAAAATAAGAAGATTTGTGCTGCGTCGGCACTAGAATGCTATATTCGCAGAACAGAAGAGGGTCATTCCACGCCAAATCGATCACTTTTTACCATCGATGTTTCGGATTTTTTTAAAACTTGAATATGTTGTAGTCCTCGTGGAATTAGGGGGGGGGGGGGTTAAGTAATCATTTTGTCCATTTCGAGTTTGTTTAAAAAATACAGGGCCTTGAATTTTTCGATTTTTGCCTATTTTCGTGAAAATGGGTTGTACTTATGAATTTTTATCTCGGAAACTATTTGTCAGATTTAGACGATTCTTACGGCATTTTAATGTGGAAGGATCGGCCTTCCTGAATAAATTTTTTCCAGATTGTAAAATTAATTTTGCAACATTGAAAATTCTAAACAAATTTTTATTTTGCAAATTCGGGCTCGAGGTCGCGATTTTAAAAATCCGAAAAAATACTATCGTATTCCTTGAAGATTTTTCTATAAAATAAGCCTATCTCTACGGTGGTGCGGTTCCTATTAACGTCGCAGTGGTGTGGTAAATACGGCGGTTCGCGCCGGATCAGGTAAGCGGACCGGGCGTGGCGCGGACGCCCCGCTATTTCGGTCGACTTACCGTACCGCTACCATGCCATATTACTTCAATGAGGTCTAAAAACAATATCGATGGATCCCGTACTCGTCTGAATGGTGCCATTTATGCCTACAGAAGAACTATGTTATACTAAGAATCAACCTTTTCCTATCATTGATTATTTCTTAAAAAATTGTCGTTGCTCGATGCAAACCACGGGAAGGTCGTGGGCTGCTTGCATCAGGAGAAGAATAAGGATGGGTCAAAAAGGATGGCATGGATAAGGATCATTCCGAAGGGGATGGGCTGGGGGATGGAGGGTTCCGAATAAGAAATCGGCCGAAACTATTTCATTGTGCTGAACACAATACCATTTTTGTCGGACGCAAAAGTTTTACATAAAATTTTGTTTTATGGTAATGGCGTAAGGCTATGGAAGCTTCTAGTGCCAGTGATAGCAAGTGCTGCAGCAAAGCGAGCTTCTAAACTAGTTGTATACTTTTTTAAAAAAAATCCTAAAGATCACCTATTTTTCGAGTGTTTTGACCGGACGGTCCCCTTAATAGGAGCCGCACCACCCTGGAGATAGGCTTATTTTATAGATAGAACTTCAAGGAATACGATAGTATTTTTTTCGGTTTTTTTAAACCGTGACCTCGAGCCCGAATTTGCAAAATAAAAATTTGTTTAGAATTTTCAATGGTGCAAAATTAATTTTTCGATCTGGAAAAAATTTATTCGGGAAGGCCGATCTTTCTACATTAAAATGCCGTAAGAATCAACTAAATCCCATAAATAGTTTCTGAGATAAAAATTCATAAGTACAATCCATTTTCACGAAAATAGGCAAAAATTGAAAAATTCAAGGCCCTGTGTTTTTTAAACAAACTCGAAATGGACAAAATGATTAATTAACCCCCCCCCCCTTAGTTTCACGAGGACTACAACATATTCAAGTTTTAAAAAAATCCGAGACATCGATGGAAAAAAGTGATCGATTTGGCGTGGAATGACCCAAAAGACTCGAAACAGAATTAAATCACTCTTTATCACAAATAGGAAACCATTTAAAGCCGCTTCAACCCAGACATTAAGCCATTGGGTAAAGGATACGCTTGCGGAAAGTGGTATAAATACAAGTGTATTCACAGCTCACTCAACACGTCATGCCTTGTAACGTACCGCTACCAACCGCCGTCAATTTTTTCCTCGTTATTTTCATAATTGTTCAAATGTTAGCAATAAGTTTAGTATAAGTACACGTATGAACAAAGTGCGACCCGACAGCGAGTGAGCGAACCCAGTGACGCGAAAGCATGCGCAGAACCGTCCGTTCAAACTGCGAACTCAGTGCAGCGAACGATTCGAGCGCGCGTGCGCAGATCGCACGATCAACCGGACGCGGAACAAAGCGAGTGTAGTGCGCGAGTGGCGCGAACCGGATATAAAATCCGATTGGTGCGCGTAAAGTGCGAATAGTGATTGGCGCGGGCCAAATACCGCCAATAGATATAAATACAGGTCCACCAGCAGAGACAGGTAGACTCTCTCCGAGGCGCTTGAACCGGCACCTTGTCCAGAGACGATTATTCAGTCAGTAACTATACAACTACGAGGCCGCTTAAACAGGCACTTCGTCTTCAATCTGAGGCCGCTTAAGCAGGCACCTTGGCTCCCATCTGGGTTCACCCTTTAAACTGGGTACCCGGCTCCCATCTGAAGCCGCTTAAACAGGCACCTTGGCTTCCATCCTGGGCCGCTTTATCCAGCACCTAGACAATGTGGTATCTACAACTGAGGCCGCTTAAACAGGCACCTTGGCTCCCATCCTAGAAAGCGTGGACCAAGGCAACAGGAAGCCATACTCTCAAATTCTCAACTTAACATTTCAAATCCACCAGGAGATAAACTCCTGTATTATCTATAACACCGACTTAGCGTCGCATTCTTATGTTTTATCTAATAATTTAAAATCATAACTAGTTAATATACATTCTTTATCGATCAAGGAAACAGATCTAATTTATGTTACCGACCGAAAGCGTTGAAACTATCTTTACTATATTCGTACCGACCGAGCGTCTAAATACTAATCTCAGGATCAAAGCGTCGTAATTCTAAGTACATTGTTCAATTCAGCGTTATATATAATAGCTATTAACGAGCGTGTTATTTTCGTTAGTAAAACTTATGTTCAGTTACACCGACTTAGCGTAAAAAACCGATCTCAAACGATATTCGTAAATACCGACCGAGACGTGGTTAGGTAATAAACTTATGCTCAATTATATTAATTTACCGTCATTATATGTTCAATTTCGACCTCGAGTCAAAAACCAACTTTTGAATAAACTATTTTGTTATTATTGTTAAAGAAGGACTCTCGTTACTTGAAATTCATTTCTTAATCGCACGCCACCCGAACCAATCCCACAATTCCACGGGTAAACCGCTCTATTCGTGGAATCTCCTGTAATTAACGGCAACGCCACGTTAGAGAACGTTACAGCTTCAACATCGGCGGCAAAAAGGAAAGGTCTGGATCTAGACGTGTTACGTAGAACAGCAGGTTGGACGAAAAATTCTAAAACATATACGAGGTTCTACGATCTGAACTTAACAACAGATAAAAGTGCCATTGCTAAGACGATCCTAAAAACGTAAGAAAAACAATAAGTATATTATATAAATATATTATATTATTATAGTAATTATAGTATATAATTATTATCGTAACAAGAAAGCCAATCAATTATACCTAATAATTAATGCCTTTCTCCGCCGTAACTGCGTTAAACATCTACAAGTTGATCATTTCGGAAGAGGCGCACAATACAATTATATGATTAAACGAACTTACCTGTAAGTGAAGTTCTATCATAATTGTATGAAACGCCTCTTCCGAAATGATCAGTCCCACCTCAGAGAAGATACACCCTTACTCAAGGGTAAACCTTGAGACCCCTAGTAAACGTTACGGCGTAGCTTTGAAAAAATGAGGCATCGCGGGAACGAGCAGAAGGGACGCGCAAGGCGTCGCCTTCTTTTGTTTGTTATAAGCGTTAAAAAATGTGGCGACATCGATAGTAAGTGGAAGGACTACAAGTTGATCATGAGGAAGAGGCACTTCATACAATTATGGTAGAACTTGACTTACAGGTAAGTTCGTTTAATCATATAATTACATTTGATGTAATGAATTATAATTTGCAATTGCAATTCCAATTACAATTGTAATTTTGTAGAACAATTACAGTGTAATCCCAATTACAATTGTAACGGTGCAGAGCAATTACATTGTAATCACAATTACAATTGTAATTGTGCAAAACAATTACAAATACAATTAAAATTACAATTACGATTACAATTAGCAAATAGTTGTTGCTGCGAAAACAATAGCATTTTTAAAGTTTTGTTATAGATGCCGAATTCTTAGTCAGTCATGATTTCGTCAGACTCGTGTAAAAATATTAATTTCAGTAAAGGATCATAAATTGTACACAAATTAAAAGCATTTACGATACCGCCTATAATAATGATGTTAATAAAATGATTTCTGAGATCAGTTATGTATTTGTTTATTAGTTTGCGATGGCAAAATATACAGAAAACCAGTAGGAACTTTGTATAAAATAAAATGTAACGCAGACAAACATGGCTGGTTCAATACGAGGTCCTTCCTGCGACCAACTTAAAGAAAAACTAACTTCAGGTATCACACAATAAAGACAAGAGCACGCGGCGGTTTCCAACCGCTAATTGTTGCCAACATACAAAACACTAAAATAATATTATTGGCTCTCTTTACACGCCCCCTCAATAAAATTATTTTACTTATCATACAAAAACAAACTTTAAAATAAACTTAAACTTTCATATTTAACTTAATCTAATTCTTTACTTCAACTCGACGTAAAACTTAATTGGCCGATAAACCTAAGGTTTTTTTTAACTTCTCAAATTTGATTCTAGCCAATGGCTTAGTGAATATGTTTGCGACTTGGTCCTCGGTACCAATATGCACCACATTCACCACACCTTTAGCTATTTCCTCCGTTATAAAATGTAATCTTATATTAACGTGTCTCAATCGTCTACTATTTTCAGGGTTATACGCTATTTTGATAGCAGAGTGATTATCTTCATACATTAAGACCGGATTATCTTTATCAAATACATTAAATTCCTTTAGAATTCTCTTCATCCAACCAGCTTCAGTTACAGCTATACTTAACGCTCTGTATTCTGACTCCGTAGACGATATTGCAACACATTGCTGTTTCTGACTTGCCCAAGCTATCGAACAGTCACATAATTTAAATACATATCCCGTTGTTGATTTCCTATCCTGAACATCTCCTCCACAGTCAAAATCAACATACCCGCATAGACCAATGTTACTATTGACCTTAAGAACTAATTTATTATCTAATGTTCCTTTAACATATCTTAACACTCTTTTTAACGCATTTAACAAGTTTTCACCCGCTTTGTTCTGAAATCTACTTAATATATTTACACTTGCGCAAAGGTCGGGCCTTGTGCCCTGTACAGCGTACATTAAACTACCAATAATTCTCCTACAGAGATTCTGCATTTTTGGGTTATTTTCATCGCTAATAAGAGACTCCAAGGGGTCATTCACATCCATCGGCGTACTAATTGGTTTACAATCATACATGTCGTACTTTTGTAAGACCTTTTTTAAATATTTTTCCTGACTAATCTCGGTATAACCCTCTTTTAAATTTTGCTTAACATCAATTCCCAAGGCGGTAAACGATAATAAGGCGGCGCAACGTCAGCTACAGGAAATGTAACGTCAAAATCGCTCCATGGAAGGTCGCGGACTTTATCTCACACCATACAAGCGCGGACAGGGAATATCGAAACGAAAAAAAAAACGCCGAAAAGACATTAAAAATGCCTGTGGGCGTAACTACCGACAAGCAGTTGGAGGATTTGGCAAAACATATGCGTATTCCATTCTTTAGAGGTGTTTTTATGCGCAACGCGCTACCAGTCGGAGGAGTGCGTCGAAACGAGAGCGGTATCGTAAATTTGGACAATGTCGAGGGGCCAGGGACTCATTGGGTGGCATATGCGAAGAGAGGGTGTCGAGCTGTATATTTCGACAGCTTTGGCAATCTTCGACCGCCCAAGGAATTGGCGCAATATCTGGATAAAGATGCTGTAAAAATCGAATGAATCGAACGTCTTACCTGAAGTACGATCAGAGCAATTGTGGATGTCACGTCCCGCGA
This sequence comes from Andrena haemorrhoa, assembly GCA_910592295.1. NCBI lineage: Eukaryota > Metazoa > Arthropoda > Insecta > Hymenoptera > Andrenidae > Andrena > Andrena haemorrhoa. Next base: position 25,206,577 of record OU342942.1, read on the forward strand.
CGTAGAATCAAATATTATTTAACCTTTAATTCATTTTATTTACTATTCCGTACTCTGAGGTAATATAACAACCTCGTATGAAAACATCATACTACATATTGTGCAACAAATTGCCGATAAGGCATTATCATAATAAGTTACAATAAGAAGAGATCGAGCAAGGAATATTCGAACGGCAACAACGAACAGGACAGCCAGCATCAAGGAGGTAGCGGACAGTCAGCAGTACACCAGCTCGTTGACAACACCAGCTGACGTTCAGCATGGGACGGAGGGCCTTATCAACCAGCGGAGTCGACACCACCTTCGCAGAGCTGTGCCCCTGGTCCTCGCCAGAAGATTGCCCTCCCATTTATTTCCGATACTCGATCACCGATACCCATATCATGTATTTAACTTCAGACCCTAGTACGTAAGCCGTACGGAATCAACCGTACAAAAAATATAATAAACATATAAATCTAAATATGTATAAAGAATCTTGCTATCGTCGCCGCTGGGAATCTAAAAATAATACATATTAGTCGCGAGGAAAGATACATAAAAGGCCACGGAGGAACGTGACTAAATCGTAAACAGATTCTCAGATAGCGCGATGGGAAGATTCTCCCTGGAAGATACCAGGTGGAGGCTGTGGGGTGGGCTCTCCCACCTATGATTTGTCATGTGACAAATCCTAGAGTAGGAGTGACCAATTGCCCTATAAAAAGGGATTGACCACCCGCGGAGCTCATTATTACCATAATAATTATCGGAACCATTTAAACATTTCGCTTCAGTGTCCACGATTTATATCTTCAAAGTGTAAAAGTTGTAAGTGAAGTTTTTATTATTAATAAAAGTGATAAAATCATATTTAACGCGTTTCGAGTGTTTTACTAGCCTTCCTAAGCTTTTGGGCATTCGGAGTGTTTTTTTTTAATTACCGTAGAAATGAGAATAAAGAAAATCCAGATTCTCCTCTGTTGAAAGTGTCATTGGCGAGCAGTCAGCTGCCCACTATGTCACCAGATACTAGAGATCAATCTGTATACGCGGTCAATTTAATACTAATCGATCCATAAATTTCACAAAAAATGAATAATTAACGAACCATGGTTTGGGCTGATTCTTTAGAATCACTGGCGCGCAGACAGCTGCCCACCAGTGTCCTCTGGAGTGTAAGCGTAGACCGAGTTCCATTTGAACAAAACTAAAAGATTTAATTAATTCCCAGATGCCTAAAAGCAATCGTGCCGGGCGAAAGGTACAATTACGAAAAATAAACAATAATTATAAGTGCGCCCCAGCAACAGGATCCTTGTTGGGAGTCACCCCATCTCCCGTGATAAAAAACATCGACCCAAGGGTTAAGGGAGTCACGATTTACTGCGGCGATTGGGCCCAACCGAAATCCAACGCAGCTCCAGAAATTAACGGCATCCCGAACGCTCCCATCCCCTGGCGACTCATCGCATTATAAAAAGTAAGTATGTTCAATAATACGCGTAACAATCATTCTCAACTATCCCAGAGCGTTAAATCCCAGGATTAGTTCAAAAGCGGATAAAAATATAAATTCCCGAAATCGCGCTTAAATAAGGAAGTAGGGACGTAACAGTGGACAACTATGTCTACGCTTTCTACAAACGATCGGCACCAAATTTAAGGGTTGACTTCCAACCGCTATGATTCAGTATTAGTCGAGTCGTACAGCTCGGAATATGTCGTTAATATTCACTCTAACCGGCAAGAGTAGCACCCTCGCGGTGAGCGATCCACCCATAGATTTGAGTGATGATGTTTACGAGCTTGGTCTAACCACCTTTGAAACTTATCATACAATACCGAACATCGACTCGAGCAACGATAAATTCTACTTCGTCCTAAACTATGACACCAACAACAGCGTTGACGCCGGCCCTGAATACATTACGATTCCCCACGGCTCCTACGAACTAAACGCCATTGCCAAGTATTTGAAGCAGCTATATCTCGAGCGGTATCCTCAAAATCTCGGTGGTACCGATGTCCACGATGGTGGCGACAACGATGTGTATCCAATAGTGTTGCGCGCCAACAACAACACCATGAAAAGCGAGCTGTACTGTCGGTTCGCCGTAGACTTTACAAAGCCCAATAACATTAGATCGCTACTGGGATTCTCGACGAATCGGGTATTAGAACCGGGACAGTGGCACGGATCGGACCATCCAATTAATATCATGAATGTAAACATTATTTGCATAGAATGTAGCGTGACCGCTGGCGCGTACAATAATGGAAAGAGCGTACATACGATACATGAATTTTCTCCGAGAGTCTCGCCAGGATATAAGTTATCGGAAACGCCGGCGCAGATCATTTACCTTCCAATCACCGCACGGGTCATTACGGATCTAACGATACGCGTTGTGGATCAAGACGGACAGTTGCTCGATTTTCGAGGTGAAGAGATTACCATCAGACTGCACGTACGACGACGACGACGATAATACACGTGGTGCGAACGAATGAGATGCTTGTTTTAAACGACTTCAGAAACACGTTTCTTCCAAGCGAAATTGTTTGCAACAACAACAACAGCTCTGATTACGCTAAAAAGAAGAGGCTCAGTGCTGTGAACATTGCATTTTTGAAATCGCTGGGATTCATTGTACGCATTTAAGTTGAAAAATGGCTGACATTCTAAGCATTGGAGGGAAGCCGACGTTTGACGATCGCATCGTCAGGCTTGAGACACATACATACAACCCATACGTCAACACAACGTTTGGACACAGCGATGAGATAAGAATACCTATACAGCAGCAGGATTTATACACATTGCTGTGTGAAAGTTTCCTCTACGTGGAGGGGAAATTGATGATAAATAAGCCAAATGATGCGTTAACGGTGATGTTGGGAATTAATTGCATGGCGTTCATATTTGATGAGATTCGATATGAGTTGAATGGCGTGGAGATTGACCGTAACAGAAACGTTGGAATAACTAGGACGCTTAAAAGCTACGTATCGCTGACATCTGACGAAGACAAGAATATGGAGAATGCTGGATGGGGCTTGAAACGGCACGATGAGCTAATAGTGAAAAATCATTTCAATTTTTGCATCCCGCTCAAATATTTGCTGGGATTTTGCGAGGACTACAAACGCATGGTTATTAATACGCGTCACGAATTAATTTTAATACGATCGCGCAACGATAACAATTCACTAATAGGATCGCCGACGTTGGAACCAGAAATTGAATTACTTAAAGTGCAATGGCGGATGCCTCATGTGACGCTGAACGATGTTAATAAGCTATCGTTGCTACATGCTTTGGAAAGTGGACAAAACCTGAGCATTAGTTTTCGCTCCTGGGATCTGTACGAGTATCCTCTCTTACAGAGCACAACCAAGCATTCCTGGGCCGTGAAGGCAGCTGCACAGTTGGAGAAGCCGCGATACATTATCTTTGCTCTACAGACTGCTCGAAAGCATGTGATGACTGAAGATGTTACTCGGTTCAAGCACTGCAAATTGACCAATGTAAAACTTTTTCTGAATTCGGAATTTTACCCATACGGTGACATGAACTTGGACCTTGACAAGAATAGGCATGCCATTTTGTTTAACATGTATACACATTTCCGTAAATCGTATTACGGATATAGTTGCAACGAGGCATTATTCACTGTGGCCCAATTTTTGCAATTTGGCCCCCTCGTGGTGATTGATTGCTCGCGACAAAATGAGTCGATCAAGAATAGCACCGTGGACGTGCGCATAGAATTCGACTGTAAAGAGAATGTGCCTGCAAATACTACAGCCTATTGTCTGATTCTGCACGATCGGGAGGTTGAATACAATCCGCTGACAAACGTGGTGCGCAAAATCAAATAAATTGCCACGCTACTTGCCCGCCCTCTCCTGTGCCAAATTCGTACAAAATTTCATCGTGAAAATCGAGATGCTTTACGAGAAAGATCATTGTACCGATAATGGCCGTACTAACATTTGTTGACCTGCAAGGGTTTATCGTTGATGGAAGATTTATCGTGAAGGAAGTGGCAGTCCTACGAAAGGGAACAATTCTCTCGCACTATATTTTTGGGAGTTCGATGCCGCAATATCTTCTCACGAAATCTGACAAATCGAGCATCCGGTGGTTGGTGGCAAAACATCATGGACCACGGTGGGAAGATGGAGACGTTCCATACAGTATGGCTAAACAGCTAATTACGAAAGCTGTAGCTGATGCTATCGACGAAGAAGATGACGCATCCCATATCGTATACGTTAAAGGGCTGCAGAAACGCGGCTGGCTTGCGGATTTCCTCGATGAAAATACGAGAGCGGACGTGGTCATTGAGACATTGGACATTGACTACGAGGATATCAAATCTCTAAATAAGCTAAATGTTGTTAATACTCTGCGATGTGGCAGACACGCAAAGCATTGTGCTTTGCAAAATGTATTTAAAATATTCAACTGGTGGTCTAAACACCAGATGGAATTTCATAAATAAAATGTAATCAATTTTTTAATGCATAAATGTTATTTTTCTTCACTATCCCCAACCCAACCTCCTAAATATAATGTACGCTAGATTAAGACGGTGGCTATAAGTATTATAAAGAAGTTCAATACACATTCGATACATGTTCAATATGTGATCAATGTGATTCGGTAGACGTCCAATACACGTTCAAAGTGGTACAATAGACGTTCAATTCACGTTCAAAGTGGTACGATAGATGTTCAATCCACGTTCAAAGTGGTACGTTAGACGTTCAATCCACGTTCAAAGTGGTTCGTTAGATGTTCAATACACGTTCAATGTGGTACGATAGATGTTCAATACACGTTCAAAGTGGTACGTTAGACGTTCAATCCACGTTCGAAGTGGTACGTTAGATGTTCAATACACGTTCAAAGTGGTACGATCGATGTTCAATACACGTTCAAAGTGGTACGTTAGATGTTCGATCCACGTTCAAAGTGGTACGATAGATGTTCAATCCACGTTCAAAGTGGTACGTTAGACGTTCAATCCACGTTCAAAGTGGTTCGTTAGATGTTCAATACACGTTCAATGTGGTACGATAGATGTTCAATACACGTTCAAAGTGGTACGTTAGATGTTCAATCCACGTTCGAAGTGGTACGTTAGATGTTCAATACACGTTCAAAGTGGTACGATAGATGTTCAATACACGTTCAAAGTGATACGTTAGACGTTCAATCCACGTTCAAAGTGGTACGATTCACGTTCGATTTACGTTCAGAGTGGTACGATTCCCGTTCGATTTACGTTCAAAGCCGTTCAATACCCGTTCGATACACGTTCCAAGCCGTTCAATACCCGTTCAGTACCCGTTCGATACCCGATCAAAGCCGTTCAGTACCTGTTCGATTCACATTCAAGCCGTTCAATACCCGTTCGATTCACGTTCAGAGTGGTATGATAGACGTTTGATACATTCAAGTGATATGGTGTAGCCAAATGATGAGTCCAAAGAAGAAGGGAAAGAAAATGCGTGTGAATAAGGAGAGGATGGTCAGCGAAAATAAAGGTGGAGAACAACAACATCTTCCTTTGCAAAGCTACGCACTTCTCAGTTTCAAGATATGGGTTTACATCCAAGAGCCTGGAGATGCGGCAAGCCCAGTTGCCTGTTAGACGACATAATGGGTGTAACGCGCATAGCTCCAGAGCGTGATGAGGTGCAAGTATGGGAGTGTAGTTCTGAGGTATGTTTTGGCATTTATTACGTTTAACCTTCATACAACGATTGTAGGATCATTTTGACTCAGCTCTAACAAAATCGATCACGATGTTATATTTATGCGTCAAATGTACATAAATAATTTTCGTATTTATATTACTTATGCGGGATTAATTCATTTTATATTCAATTTTTGTGGAACCCATTTACTATAGAAATGTTGCTACGGGGCAGACTGATCCTACATTCGTCTCATGCGACCATGTCCACCATTCGTCTTCCGAGAGTTAGCATACGGGACTCGCAACTGCCATCGCCTTCATAGTCATCCGATTGGGGTGAGCCCGATTGGAGGCTGGTATCATCACCGTCACCCCATTCCAACTCGTCGCCGCCGCGGTCGCCAGCCGCGCCGCCGCAGGTATGTAATACTTTGCAGTGTTTCGTGCGTTTCATGTTTAATATGTTTAATGTATCAATATTATATAGATGTTTGTATGTTCTAGGGCTCGCCGCAGTCGCCGCCGCCGCAGCCGCCGCGGTCGCCGCAGTCACCGCCTCCACAGGTATGTAATATTTTGCAGTGCTTTGTACGTTTGATGTGTCAATATTAGAATCACTGTTTATGTATCACTGTTTATGCATGTTCTAGGACATACTGCAGCAGGAGGAGGAGGAGTATGGGGCTGCGCGGCTGCGGCCCCGGAGGGCGCCGGTGCGGCTGGCGCCCTACAACGTGCGGAATGATGTGCGGAGGGTCCTGCGACGGCGGCGACGGCGGTGGATGGTGATTATACCGCTTCAACAACTATCGCCGCCACCTCCGCCGCAGCAGCCGCAATCCTCATCACCGCCCCCATAGCCTCAACCGCCATCGTCGTCATCGTCCCCCTCACTCTCACCACATATGCCATCACCCCCGCCACCCCAATCACCACCGCCACCCCCATCACCTCCGCCGGAGTTTCTTTTTGACTAGTTTATATTTTATAATTTTTTCTATTTTTATATTCTATTCTACGCTATTTTTATATTCTATTTTTATATTCTATTCTATTCTACGCTATTTTTATATTCTATTTTTATATTTCGCTTTTTATATTTATATTTTATATTCTATATTTTATACTTTTTAATAGTTTATATTTTTCTTCTATTTTAATATTATATACATTTTATATTATTTTCTATTAATTTTATATTTTATATTTATATTTTAAATTTATACTCATTTTGTTCTTTTCATTTTATAATTGTAATATATATTCTTAAACGTATATTCTTTCTACATTTTATTTACCCGTCTTCCTCCTCCTTCTGTCGCCACCTAATTCTAAGATTCAACGTTTCTAGGTATATTGTATTTTGTTCGCGCCATGAATATGGTGCTCGGTATATGTACCATTCGGAAAAGACTAATGTCGGAGAGCCGGCTTTGGGGGAGTTGGTTGGGCGGTTGACTCGTACCGCGGAGGTCCCGGGTTCGATCCCCGTCGTCCGAGATTCGGTTTTTCATTTATATTAATATCTTAAATAAGCGTTTCCCTCCTTTCCGACAGTTGGTATCATCATGCTCTAGAGTAGCACTTCACCCGCGGTTCCTCCTCACTTCGATATCGGTTCGATATCGATTCCGGTATCGATTGATTCGATATCCAGATCTCGCGGTATATCCCCCACCACTCCGCCATCTGTATGACGTCATCCGCCGCCGCCGCCCGCCGAGGGGGGAGGGGTGGGGGGAAAATGAAATTTGATACTCAAAAGCGAATTGTAACCCGCCTAGTCTTACTACTAACCTCAACAGGTTATGGGCCCAGGCCACGCTGAAACGTTAAAAGTGATAATTAGAAAGTGTTTCTTCGCAGGGATTATTTTGGATTCTGCGACGTGAGAAAACACGTACTTAAGAACAAAGCGTATGGCGTCATCGGTGGAATATAAGGCACCCGTGGAGAAGCTCGAAGGTCCTGATGACTGGGCGAAGTGGAAATGGCACATAAAAATGGTATTTCGCTCGTACGGACTGGAAACCATCGTCGATGGCTCACGTGCGTGTCCAGTATTGCCAGCGGAAGCAAATGATCAACAAAGAAAAGAGTTGACTGAATGGCAAAAGGATGACGCAAAAGCTGCAAGTTTCATAGCAGGAGCAGTGAATAGACAAATAGCAGAGCTGGTGTTAACATGTGTGCATGCAAAAGAAATATGGGATAAATTGTGTGCCCGTTTCGAGCGCAGTAGTACACAACGTTTGAATATGCTCATCGAATCGTTCTTTCGAGCCAAACGTGATGAAAAAGAAGATGTCAGCACACACGTCGCAAAATTGCAAAAGTTATTCGTCGATTTGAATGGTGAACTAGAGAGGCATAATGAAAACACTCTCTCAGAGCGAATGTTGAATGGTCGTATCTTGTCAACGCTGGGCACAGAATATGACAATTTCAAAGACTTGTGGGATACAATTCCTACTGATAAACAAAAACTAAATCTTCTTGTCGAGAAACTATGTTCAATTGAACTGCGAGAAATAGGTATGGAAAGTACAGTGTCAGGTAATGCTACTGCATTTGCAGTGTCCAAAAACAATGGTAAGAAGAAACATTTTGACCGTGGAAAAGAAAATTCTGCGAAAAATGACCGTGCAAAGAAGAAATTTCCATGCAATAAGTGTAAGCAGATCGGTCATTGGGCTGCTGAATGTTCTCAGAAGAAAAATGCAGAACCTGCGAGCACATCAAGAGGAAAACCCGCAGTTAGTGATTTCTTGGCGCATATTATGGAAGCATCTACGAATGAAACCATCGATATGGACAGCTGGTGCTGTGATAATGGGGCGTCACGCCACATAACACTGTGTAAGGAAAACTTTGTATCATATGCAGAATTTCAAGTACCTAAAATAGTCTCCTTAGGAAAACGCAAGATGACAATGCAGGCATATGGACAGGGAGCAATCAATATACAGGTATATCATCATGGAAGATTTTTTTTGTGATTATTGCAAATTTACAATCTACTCTGCATTATTTATTAATAAGAGTAATGAGTAAATGAGTTGGATGTTGTGTGGCACGAGTCGGAAACCATCCATCGATGGTTTAACCGAGCTTATCTAGAGAGGTCTTCTGGCCAGGTCTTCTTGAGTCTTCTTTCGGTATGCTGAATTGATAAGTTATTGACTAGATGGTTTTGGTGGTTTATGTTTCGATTTCTGTATTTTGTAGCGTGTAATTTGATTACATCTTGGACCAGAGGTACACGTAGATCATTATGTAATGTTTGATTTGATATACAGGGTGTCCGCGCGAACACTGGACAGCTGAATATCTCCTAAAGTACTGGACATAAAAAAAAAAATATGGAATTGCATGGTTCGATGGGGCCAATTTATTAGCCCAGACGAATTTTTTTTTCGATTATTATTTTAAAAGATACGATGGTCAAGTTCGGTTCTGTAAATGGCACTACGTTTTTTGAAGAGGTGAGTTGATAGTGCGTTCCAAGACAAATTCAATAAGCATTAATGTATATACTTGATTTCCACTGGTTTTTGAGATATTGCGCTTGCAAATTTAGTGATTTTCACTGAAGAAAACCCACTGAAATAGCAAGGACCGGAGTCGGTCTTGCTGGCGCCACGGGGGGCCTTGCCTGTTGAAACAGATACCTACCTACCAAAGGTCTGCGCCAGACCCAAAGGCTGGACAATTCTTTTCCGTCAGAAATGCTACTTAGGTAGGTACATCTGCGGTGTCAAGAAGCGCACCGTTACTTTTATTTCGCACTTGGATCTACGCTCGGATGGCCGGTTCTTGTGGGAGGGATGCAAGCTCGATTGGTTAGGTTAGGAGGTGTGAAAGTTGCTAGACTAAATTTCAACCATAAGGAGCAGATTGTATTAAAACCAATCGAATTTGCATCCCTCACAAACGGCTGCTCTCTTGAAGAGGCCCTCTTCACAGCAATACCTCCTCCCCAATGCCCACCTTCTCTCGCACGGAATACGTCAACGCATGCTTTTGTTTTGATATTGAAGCTCGTGTTTATACTCGAGAGGACCACGCGTCGAGAGCGGGCTACCCCGTTTCTTCCTGTGTCTCTCCGCGAGGAGTATTGAGGGTGGATTGTAGGAGCGTAGATGTCGGGATGCCAGTTATTGAATTCAGGAGACGATAGAAACACTTTATTAGAAAACACACATGTACTATATTTAAAGTAAATCGTATTCCTCTCGGGCAGGAGTACTGATAACGATCGAACTTGAGCCCCACTTCGCGCAGGCCGATTACACGGAGGGTAGTCGAGTCACACACTGCACAAATGATACAGGGTAATTCTGGAGCAACGCCCGTCAAGAAGATGCGGCCTGGTACCCCGTGGCGAGGACAGACCTTCGCAGTGCTTCGCCCGATTTTTATGGCTTGCTCCGGAAAAAGGTACGAATCCTGGGCCGAACGTAGCGAAGTGAGGTCGAGCCCCCGCAGTCCCGGGTGCAATATCCATTACAGCGTATTAAGAAATTCTTTTCTTCATCGTATCGAAAGGGAAGTGACGCCAATGGATTCCTTATGTTTTTCTGATGAAAATCATACCAAATATCATGCAAATCGGACTACTTTGACACAAGCCATTTGTATTCCTTAAATGTAAAAGTAGTCCGATTTGCATGATGTTTGGTATGATTGTAATCGGGAGAACGCCCGGAATCCATTGGCGTCCCTTCCCCTTCGATACGACGAAGAAAATAATTTCTTAATACGCTGTAATGGATATGTCACCCTCCAATGCGGGGGCCTGACCCCAATTCGCTACGTTCGGCCCAAGATTCGTACCTTTTCCCTGAAAAAGCCATACAATTCGAGTGAGGCACTGCGAAGGGCAGCCCTCGCCACGGGGTACCAGGCCGCATCTCCTTGACGGGCCTTGCTCCAGAATTACCCTTTATCTGTTTAAGATATAAACTAATTCTTGATTCTTTATCGTATGGATATGGAAGTGTCGCCGATGGATTCCTTGTGATTTTCCGATGAAAATCATGCCAAACATCATGCAAATCGGACAACTTTTACATAAGGAATACAAATAGCTTGTGTCAAAGTAGTCCGATTTGCATGATGTTTGGTATGATTTTCATCAGAAAAACATAAGGAATCCATTGGCGTCACTTCCCTTTCGATAGTATGAAGAAAAGAATTTCTTAATACGCTGTAATGGATATTGCACCCGGGACTGCGGGGGCTCGACCTCACTTCGCTACGTTCGGCCCAGGATTCGTACCTTTTTCCGGAGCAAGCCATAAAAATCGGGCGAAGCACTGCGAAGGTCTGTCCTCGCCACGGGGTACCAGGCCGCATCTTCTTGACGGGCGTTGCTCCAGAATTACCCTGTATCATTTGTGCAGTGTGTGACTCGACTACCCTCCGTGTAATCGGCCTGCGCGAAGTGGGGCTCAAGTTCGATCGTTATCAGTACTCCTGCCCGAGAGGAATACGATTTACTTTAAATATAGTACATGTGTGTTTTCTAATAAAGTGTTTCTATCGTCTCCTGAATTCAATAACTGGCATCCCGACATCTACGCTCCTACAATCCACCCTCAATACTCCTCGCGGAGAGACACAGGAAGAAACGGGGTAGCCCGCTCTCGACGCGTGGTCCTCTCGAGTATAAACACGAGCTTCAATATCAAAACAAAAGCATGCGTTGACGTATTCCGTGCGAGAGAAGGTGTGCATTGGGGAGGAGGTATTGCTGTGAAGACGGCCTCTTCAAGAGAGCAGCCGTTTGTGAGGGATGCAAATCCGATTGGTCCTAATACAATCTGCTCCTTTTGGTTGAAATTTAGTCTAGCAACTTTCACACCTCCTAACAAACCAATCGAGCTTGCATCCCTCCCAAAGGAACCGGCCATCCGAGCGTAGAAGCAAGTGCGAAATAAAAGTAACGGTGCGCAGAAGCCGCTGACACCGCAGATGTACCTACTTAAGTAGCATTTCTGACGGAAAAGAATTGTCCAGCCTTTGGGTGTGGCGCCGACCTTTGGCAGGTAGGTATCTGTTTCAACAGGCAAGGCCCTCCGTGGCCCCTCCGTAGTGCCAGCAAGACCAACCCCGGTCCTTGCTATTTCAGTGGGTTTTCTTCAGTGAAAATCACTGAATTTGCAAGCGCAATATCTCAAAAACCAGTGGAAATCAAGTGTATACATTAATGCTTATTGAATTTGTCTTGGGACGCACTATCAACTCAGGTGTTCAAAAAACGTAGTGCCATTTACAGAACCGAACTTGACCATCGTATCTTTTAAAATAATAATCGAAAAAAAAAATCGTCTGGGCTAATAAATTGGCCCCATCGAACCATGCAATTCCATATTTTTTTATTTTTTTATGTCCAACACTTTAGGAGATATTCAGCTGTCCAGTGTTCGCGCGGACACCGTGTATACCATGGTGCATTTGTTATTATTCGGAGAGTCTTTGATTGAAACGTCTGCAGGATTTTTGTATTAGATGGCTTGGCGCATCCCCATAATTCGATTCCGTATGTCCAGATTGGAACTATTATTGTTTTATAAATCGGTACTTTAGCTGCGATTTCCTACCTATTAGCCAATTCATTTGTTGCATTTTTAGTGCCAGCTGCTGCTTTTTAGCCTTAATGTGGGTTTTCCAAGTTAGTTTCTGATCTAGGTGGAGTCCAAGGTATTTAATTTCAGTTTTAACAGGAATGGGAGAGTTGTTTATTGTCACACATGGGCAAGTGCTCTTTCTTAAAGTAAATGTGATCTGGGTGGATTTGTCACTGTTAATTTTAATTCTCCATTTCCTTAGCCATGATTGCAGATCGTTTATGTGGTTTTGAAAATTTTCTGAGGCAGTGATTGGATTTTTATGTGGAGAGAGTATGGCAGTGTCATCTGCAAACGTTGCAATAACAGTCTCTTCCGAGACTGGGATATCAGCTGTGTAAATGAGATATAAGTATGGTCCTAGAACGCTACCTTGAGGTACTCCAGACTTTATCTGGCAATAGTTTGAGAGAGAATTGTGTTGTTTCACTCGAATGTATGTATCAGAGAGGTATGATTTTAGTAGGAGATAATAACCGTTAGGAAGGTTTCTTTTTAATTTGTAAAGAAGCCCATTGTGCCATACCTTGTCGAAGGCTTGTTGAACGTCCAGAAATACTGCAACATACATTTCCTTGTTTTCAAGACTGTCCATAATTTTGTGAACAATTCTATGGCAGTGTTGTATGGTGGAGTGCTTTTCCCTAAAACCAAATTGATGCTCTGGGATTAGGTTCTCCAAGGAGTTCACATCTTTTAGTCTTTTAAGGAGTAATCTCTCAAAAACCTTAGACATAATCGGCAGGAGACTAATCGGTCGGTATGATGTTGTTTCTGTAGGTGGTTTACCTGGTTTTGCTACTAGAATGATCTGGGCATACTTCCATTGTATAGGATAATAACACAGCCGCAGCATGCTATTGTAGATAGTAGTTAGTGCGACAAGTGCCTTCTTGGGTAGATGTTTCAGAATTTCCCCAACTATGAGGTCATATCCTGGTGCCTTTTGAGAATTCATGTTCTTTATTTCTTTCTGTACTTCGGCCGGTGAGAAGGATTTTATCGGTGGTGACTCTTGTGAAGGAGTGTTGAGAAAGTTTGTAACTTCAGTTTCGTCCCTGATGTTGTCGCAGGGGAGAGGTGTGAATACTTGTGCACGGTGGTCAGCAAATACATTTGCCTTTTCTTCATCGGAACAGGCCCAGCTACCATCAGGTTTCTTAATTGGAGGGATGGCTAAGACAGGTCTTTTGAACTTTTTTGTGGCTTTCCATATTGAATAATCGGTTGGTGACAGATTTGACATATAATGTTCAAATGACTCGTTTCTTGATTTGGCTAAGGCTGACTGGAGTTTATGCGTCAGTCTATTTAGTTGATGTTTATCTTGGATATTTCTAGTCCTATGCCACCTTCCGCGAGCTTTACGCTTTTCTTTAACTAGTTCCCTAATGTGCAGAGGTATGTCTATTGATTCGGGATAATGATTGTTACCCATTGGTGTAGCTTCCCATGCTGCTTTCTGTAAAATGTTGGTTAGATACTCGACAACTTCTTCAACTTGCAGTGGATCTTTATGGCTGATTTTTAAGCTGATTGTTGAGTTGATAATACGCTGAAATTCTTCCCAGTCGGTTTTATTAGTATACAGTTTGAGCGTGGGTTGTGACCGGATGATATCTGTGCTTAATGTTATAATTAAGCCACTGTGGTCGGAGCTTAAGTCACAATTATCCTCAATTTGTGAGTGGATATGGGATATACCTTTGGTGACGGCGAAGTCTAACAGGTCAGGAAGTTTATTCAGATCTGTTGGCCAATAAGTTGGTTGACCAGTTGACATGAAGTCTAGGTTTCTAAGTTGAATTGCTTGTAGTAGTTTGGTCCTTTCGTTGTGATGATTCTAGAACCCCATAGTGTATGCTTGGCATTCCAGTCCCCGGCTACAAGGAATGGATGTCCAATTTTATCAAAGTATTCTATATATTCTTCAGTGGTGATAGTATGTCGTGGCGGAGAATATATGGAGGCTATTGTCAAAGGCCATGGGAATGCTTGAATTTTAATCATTGCAGACTGAATTTTGTTTGTAGTGACTGGTTGCAGCTCGGTGTGGTTCAAACTATTTTTGATAATAATTGCTGAGCCAGCATGTACTCTGTCATCAGGGTGGTTCGCGTAATAGATTGAGAAGAATGGAATTTTAATCACTGTACGATTTGTTGCGTGGCTTTCTGAGATTAAGAGAACATCTATTTTGTTAATTTTTAAAAATAGTATGATTTCTTGAGTATGGTTTGCAATTCCGTTGATGTTCCAGGCAGCGATTCTGAGTGTCTTTGTAGCCATTAATGAGTTCGTTTATTAATGACGGTTGTAAGCATGCTTAGGATCATGCTGTTTTGACTGAGGAGTTGACTGAACATGTTTTTAAATTCATTTAGGAAATTTGTTAATTTGTCTGTTAGGTCAAGGTTATAATTTTTTGTATTTTCAGTGAGTCCTATCTTGGTTTTTTGGGCATAGCTTGAGTTGATATTTTGTTCATTGTTGTATGTTCCCATGTGTTGGGATGAGGTCATATTACTTCTAGGCTGGTCTAAGGGAGGTTGTCTAGCGTTTGTACTTCTAGCAGCTTGGATTCTGGCATTTTTTAAGTCTTTATATACACCGCAGCCTCTGTAGTTCGCTGGGTGATCTCCGTCGCATAATGCACATTTGGCAGGAGTGTCTTTTGTTTTTTTACAAGTTTTGGAGTCATGATTTTGTCCACATTTAACGCAGTTGTATGGTTTTAGACAATAGGTTTTGGAGTGACCATAATCTTGACATCTTGTACATTGTATTATATTACTCTTTTTCCTGGGTGGTTCAATTCTAATTTTTGTATGACATATGTATTGTATATCGAATATTTGCTTGTTGTTAGTTGAAGGTTCCAGGTCTACAAAAAACATGGGGAGTGGTTCTTTGCTTATTCTGTGTCTGATATTCATTATGTTTCTGACGATGTGTCCTTTTTCAGCTAGTTGCTCTGTTATTTCACTTATCGGAATGGAATGATAAAGGTCTCTAACGACAATCCTATATGACCTTTCTTGCTTTAGTTGATAAGTGTGATGCATAATATTTTGCTCACGAAGGTGACGGATTAGTTGTCTGTGTGTCTCAGTGGTAAGTAGATTAATTTTGACTGTATTATTCCCTAGAGTTTTCGTGTAGAATTGATCTTTTGGTATAATCTGTATCAGGTTGTTAATCATGGCTTTAAAATCCTTTACGCCATAGATGAAGATCGGTGGTGGTTTAGGGACTCTTGGTTTACAGTCGTTGTTGTTGGAAGCAGTATTGTTATTTGCGTCCTGGGTCAGTCCGTTATTTGTGTCATCGAACTGTTGATATCTGTTGGCTGTGGTGATTACTTGATATTCATTGATGGTTGTAGGGTTAGCTCTCTTCCTCCTTTTGACACTTTGCCATAAATTTTTATTAGTATGTGTCTCTTGATCATTTAGCATTAACACATCATCACTATGCAAGATATGGTTATTGTGGTCTGAATTTTGACTAGTGTTTTTTTTGTTAAAGTTTGTGTTTTGAGAGGTAAGAGTTGTGGGCAGAGGAGTATATGGATTGAGAGATGACAGGGGAATTAATTGTTGTGTCCCTGGTGGGGGGACACTATTGCTGCTCATCATTAGACTTGATTCCGATGTACCCTGAGGCCGAACTATTTGAAACGACTGTAACGGTATTGCTGATTTTTCATGATGTCCGGTCCACTTACTGACCAGTGAACTTTTTATTTTTGGCGTTGTCCCTTGCCTGCGCCTCTGCCACGCAGCTAGGTACTAAAGGAATACACTTATAGAATGTTATTGAAACTGGGCAGGTAAACACTACTACTACTATTTATGAAAGCAAGCACTGATAGCGCGTGAGCTCTGTCAACACGACCGTTCACCACGAGAGTTGACGAGCGACTTATCATGGAAGATGGCATGACAGAAGAATGAAGAATGTATGGTATGTTCCAAATGCAAGTGAAAATTTATTCTCAGTCAAAGCAGTCGCACAAAATGGCTTCAGTGTCCTGGTTGACAGGAAAGGTGTTCAAGTTAAAGAGGTGCATACTGGAGAGCTTGTAGCGACTGGGTACTGGAGTAATGAACTGTATCTCATGAAAATACGAGTTGTGAAACCGAATCAAGCCGTGTCTGTTAATCTTGCTTCTGTGACTGATACATTGCACATGTTTCATGAACGTTTCGCGCATCAAAATAAAAGACACGTAAAACAAATATTAAAACGAATGAACATTGATGTGGCTAGTACAAGTGAGGAACTTTGTGACGGCTGCATGTTGGGAAAAATGCATAGACTGCCATTTAAGAGGCGTGAAAATAGAGCAACACATGTAGGAGAATTGATACATGCTGATGTAAACGGACCAATGTCAAAAAATTCATTGAGTGGCTCTCGATATTACGTCTGCTTCAAGGATGATTTCAGCAAGTTTCGAAGAATATTCTTCTTAAAACAGAAGAATGAGGTGTGTGGTGCGCTTAAACAGTTTTTGAACGGGGCGATCACAAATGGACATACTATAAAGCGTTTTCGTTCTGATGGTGGAAAAGAATTCGATAACAAAGAAGTCGCCAAAGTACTCGCAGAAAAAGGAATTGAATATCTAATGACTCCACCATATACACCTCAACAAAACGGCGCTGCGGAACGGGAGAACCGTACCATAGTTGAAGCAGCTCGTTCTATGCTTCTTTCAACTAAACTTTCCAAGTTACTATGGGCTGAGGCATGCAACACGGCAGCGTATGTCTTAAATCGATCTGGAAAAACAGCAGCTGGTGACAAGGTACCATATGAATTGTGGTACAATCGAGATGTGGGAAAGCTGGATCATTTACGAATCTTCGGAACTGCCTGCTATGTGCACATACAGAAACAAATCCGGTCGAAGTTCAGTGATAAATCACTGTTTGGATACATGGTCGGATATGTCAATGACAAAGATGGTTACAGAGTCTGGATTCCATCCAGAAACAGGGTAATATGCAGTCATGATGTAGTATTTAAAAAGGAGGTTGTATGTAATGTGCAAGCAGAATATATATGCATTGAAAGTGAAGATGTAAATAGCAGAAGTGAAGATGTAAATAGCAGAAATGAAGATGCGAACGACAGCAATGAAGACGAAGCAGATGAATCCTTCAGAAGCCTTGAGGATGAAAATGAAGAAGAAGAAACTGAATTACCTCAAGAGGATTCTGATATTCGAAGAAGTACTCGAACCAAGAGGATTCCAAACTGGATGAGCAACGGAGAATTTGCCTGGCTGGTAGAAAGAAGCAAAAATATTCAGGATGCAAGTCCTAACACACATGCTGAAGCGAAAAACTCAGCTGATCGCGAAAAGTGGCATGAAGCAATACTGGAAGAACTGTCATCATTAAAAGAAAATGAGGCATGGGAATTGGTTAAACGACCTACCGATAAGCAGGTAATTCAGAATCGTTGGGTTCTTCGTGTAAAAAAGTCAGATAATGGAATGTTTCGCTTCAAGGCTCGTCTGGTTACAAAGGGCTATGCGCAAAAGGGCGGTATCGACTATGAGGAAACATTTAGTCCTGTAGCGCGCTATGACACACTTTGTGCACTGCTTGCAATAGCTGTATCGAAAGGCATGAAGCTTAGGCAGTTTGATGTCAAAACTGCTTTCTTATACGGTACACTTCAGAAGGAAGTATACCTTGAGCAGCCTGAAGGTTTTAAAGATGGGACTGATCGAGTGTGTCGATTGAAGCGTAGTCTTTATGGTTTGAAACAGGCTCCGCGATGCTGGAATGAACGCCTCACAAAGTTCATGGAGGGGGCTGGTTTGAAGAAGAGCTCAGCTGATCCTTGCCTTTTCTACAGAAACAGTGGAAATAGCTCACTGTACGCTGTAATCTACGTTGATGATGGGCTAATAGTTGGAAACAATGATGCGGAAATTGAAGATTTTCTGAAATTGCTTAGAGGGGAATTTAAAATAACGATAGGATCGCTGAAGAATGTCCTCGGTATGCAAATAAATTATAAGAAAAATGGCTCGATCTCAATTAATCAAAAAGACTACACGGACAAGATATTAAAACAATTCAACATGGATGAATCAAATCCTGTGTCCACGCCTGCAAATCGCGAAGAAAGCTCGAACTCTGAAGAACTCGAAGGGAAGGTTCCCTATCGAGAGGCCATTGGAAGCCTTATATATCTGGCAACTGCAACGCGTCCGGATATTGCATTTGCTGTCAGCAAGGCTGCTCGTGTCATGGATAAACCGGAGGGAAGAAACTGGAATGATGTGAAGCGGATCTTCAGGTATCTGCGGGGGACCAGCGGCTTTGGAATCACCTATAAGCGAGGAACTGAAAACGTTCAGTGACGCCGATTATGCCGGCGACCTTGCAACCCGAAGGTCCACAACTGGTGTTCTGGCGATGCTCGCTGGGGGCGCAGTGACCTGGACGAGTCAGCTGCAGAATTCGGTGGCGCTGTCCACAACGGAAGCAGAATTCGTTGCTGCAAATGAAGGTGCAAAGGAGCTAATGTGGTTGAAGTGTTTAATTTCAGAACTGTTAGGTCTAAAGAACTGGTCACCTGTTTTGTATGTTGATAATGCGAGCGCGGTGAAATTGGCAAAGAATCCGGAATTTCACCAACGGACAAAACACATAGACATTCGACATTTCCATATACGAGAGCGGGTCATGGATCGTGATATTGCATTGTATTATATTGAAGGGACGAGACAACTGGCGGATATTCTTACAAAGCCGCTTGGGCGCACTCGGTTCGAGTCTTTGCGTGGTCAGATCGGGGTGCATGGTTTTGTATGATATGCTGGTAGAATGCGTGTCCGGTGCCCTTCTTTGGAGGAAGTGTTGGAGAAAGAAAGAAGGCACAGAGGTGGGCGCTGCCATCTGGTGGCAGTGGCGTGTAATGTAGTGGGGAATGCATGTGCGGTGGCATGGCTCTTTGGGCCATGACGAGGCCGCTCTATATGAGTTAGTATGTTCTTGGTAGAAATGTGTGAAGCGCGTGTGTTTTTCAGAATTATTACTTTTTCATTATCTGTATTATTCTCACTGTTTTGTTAATACCATTTCAAATATACATTTAACCTCAACATTTGCAATAACGAGCAACATTCTAAATGTCGTTAACTTAGCTACCGGCGCGTAAATGTCATATAGGTTATCGTTGGTTTCCTGTTGAAAACCCCTAGCCACTAGTCGAACTTTAAACTCGTTTTCACCTTTTACTTTAAACACCCATTTACTTTCTATCACCCTTTTATTAACAGGCCATGGCACTTCATCCCACGTATTGTTCTCACGTAACACTTTTAACTCCTTCTCCATAGCTTCCTTCCACTTTGCGCTGTTCTTCCCTGAAATCGCTATAGGTGATTGGGTCCTCGTTGACGGAGTAGAACACCATGTCAGTGCTCATATCGTAGTTCTTCATCCACTCTGGTTTTCTTGTTTTCCTTTTTCCGGATCTTTCGTTGCTGCTTTCTTCTTGTATTTCACTTGCGTCCTCAAAAAATCGGTCATGTCGCTGCCAGGATCTGCGTCATCCGTCAGTCCGTCCATGTCGTTATCCACTTTGGGGGAGTTGGCGATTTCTGGAACTTCTTCGTTTTGCAATTCGGCTTCATCACGATCCTCATTCTGAACATCCAGTGTTACTATTTTTTCCTCTGAGACTATTTAATTCTTTGTTTTCTCGGTTGTTTTCTCCTCAGGCAGGAAAACCACATCTCTATGAATTTCGACGTCCTCCATGAGAGGTAAGTAAATTCTGTACCCTTTTACCTCCTCGCTATACCCAACAAATACACCTGTTTCACTTTTTGGGTCCAGATTGCAGCGTTTCTCTTTAGGAATATGGATTCCAACCTTTGTACCAAATTCCTTGAACATTTCCATGTCGCAGTCCTTGTTACACCAAGCCTTATATGGTGTCTTACCCTCGTATGGACTACTTCCTGCTCTATTTATCGTAAACACTACTGCATTCACAGTTTCTGTCCAAAGAGCTTTGTCTAAGTCTTTACTATTTAACATTGTTCTTACTTCCTCCACTATAGTTCTCATCTCCCTTTCTGCTCGACCGTTTTGTTGAGGAGTATACACACAGGTTTTCTCGTGGCGGATACCACTTTTTTCACATAACTTGAACATTTCTTGGTTATTAAACTCCGTTCCATTGTCTGTGCGTATTGTCACTATTCTGTTTCCCGTTACATTCTTGGCCAATGGAAGAAAATTCTCAAATTTTTCTTTGACTTCAGATTCATTTTTAAAAAAATAAACCTTCCTATATCCAGAATAGTCATCCTTTAAAAGCAAGAAATACTTTGCTCCACCAAGTGAAGGTACTTCAAAAGGTCCACATAGATCGGCATGAATCAATTCACATAGTTTGGTAGCCCTCGAATCACTTACAGGGAATGGCAACCTGTGCTGTTTTCCTACTAGACATTCTGCACAGAACGGATTGACTTCATCATCAAATACTGTTTTGTTTTCCTTCAGCATCTTTCTAACTTGACCATAATCGATATGTGCTGATTTACGGTGCCATTCTGTCAAACTTTGCACTGCGTTGCACTGTGAGATATTTTCCTCAATTTTAAATTTCATTTTATATAGGTTACCTAACCTTTCCACTATTGCTCTCACAGTGCCATCTCTGTCCAATATCTCACACTTGGTTTTATTTGACAGCATTTAAAACCCTTTGTCCAGTGCTGTGCTTAGAGAAAATAAGTTACCTACTAAACTTGGCACCAGTAATACATTAATCAAATCCGTTTCGATCCAATCGCTTCCATTCCAGGCTTGTACTTGCACCGTTTCAGTTCCGCGTACATCAACTAATGTCCTGTTACCTACTCTGACTTGTCGGTTTTCATCCATTTTTTTAACCGACTTGAATTGGCGAATGTCAAAATACATATGTTCAGTAGCTCCACTGTCCATCCACCAATCATTTTTGTTAGGATGATCATCGTCGAATAACGCTGTGCTCTCAGTGCAGTTTAATATGCTAGACACGGTTACCATTGCTTGTTTTCCTCTATTATTGTCTGTTTTGTCTTTGTATCCTTCTTCTGGGACCAACAATCTTGACTCAGATGCCCTTGTTTTTTACAAAAAGAACAAACTTTAGACTTTAATTGTGGACAGTTTTTCTTTACATGTCCTAATTTGTTATATTCATAGCATTTTATTTCCTCTTTGTACTGAGCAAATTTTGTTTTAGCTTCTAACGCTGTTGACTTTTCTACGCTTTTAGTTCTCTCTTCTTCAATCATCAGCCTCGACAGTAAATTCGCCAACATTTGACTTTCAGGGGGTGTAGACTCCCATGCAGTTACAAAGTGCTTCATACTTTCAGGGAGTGATACTAGTACTTTGGTTATTACCATATTATCACTTAGTTTCTCGCCTAAATGTCCTAATTTGCCTTTTGTTTCTTCAATCAGTAGGATCTTGTTTTCTTCGTAAGAGTGCAGACATGACGTACGAAATGAGCAACTGGGCCCATCTTTGCGATTCAGATTTGTCCCAGATGATTAAATGAATTGTTGGATTCAATTTCGGTCTAAAAAAATGACTTTTTTCACATATTTCCATCGATTTCACCCGAACTACTGAACGGATTTGAAAAATTTGTAAGGTACAATTTGTTGGTGAATCAATTATCTTTAATTTGATATAATTTTCCCATATCGGTCATTCGCAATTAAATGGAATCGCCTTTTTGACAGACAGGTAAAAACTTCAACAGTCGATATCACGACAACGTATCCATAGAAAAATGTTTAGACCTTATTTTCGGAATCAGGGTACCATTTTATATAAGAAAAAGATAGTGACATCTGCTGCGCATTTTTTTTTATTTATTTTGCAAACTGGTCTAATCGGCGGTCGGCTTTAGTTTTTGAGATATTCATAAAAATGTTTTGGTATTTATTCGGAATCAGGTACATCTGTGTTGATCGTTTCCGAGATATCCGTATATTAGTGAGGTGAGATAGTAATCATAATTCATGGGACTGCAAAAACTTACAAGCAGATGTTTCTAGATGTCCGCCACCGATTGCTTTGGCTTTTGGACATGTTTTAGAGGCCGAAATACTAACAAATATGTGTTTTTTTATTTTGGCCCGTTTGCATATTTAGGGGATAAACCACTCCTCCAAGTTCATAAAAAGAGGCACAAAAGTTCCTATTGTTAGTTTAAAGAATATTATAACATTGTGTTGAATAAAACTTGATATAAATTTAATTTGCGCTATAACTTGCTGTATTTGTGATGTTTTTGTCGTCAGTTACATTTGTACCTTTTCTTATGAACTTTGAGGAGTGTTTTCACTCTCGAAATATGCAAACGCACCAAAATAAAAAGCATACTTGTTATTTTGGTAATTATTTAGAAGTTTTCCATCCTCACCAATTTCAATGATTTTTGGATATGTTATCAAGATCAAGATTCTGAACAAGTTTTTCCTGTACATGTTACCGCCGCACGGCAGTAGTTTGCGAGATATTCGCAAAAAACTGTTGAATCGAATCGCCGAACACTGTGCTGCTACGAACGCGTTCGTATAGGTAAAATACAATGTCGACCTTCGTTGATTTGCGAAAAACTTCTGTTGATTTATTCCGACGCACGGCATTCCACTTTCCAATTTGTCCCAGGTATTAGTATTGGTTGAGGCTAGATCAGTGCGGAAGGGGGGGGGGGGCGCTCACGGGCGCAAAGAGCATAATAGCGAACCGATATGAGTCGGGGTGTTGACGGGCATCCGCAAGTTTCTGGTTCAAATCTCTAAACTCACATTAGTTCGCTATCATGCTTTACGCTCCCGCGCTAATCTAGCCCTAACCAATACTAATACTCGGGACAAGTTGAAAAGTGGAATGCGTTGCGTTGGAATAGGTCAAAAGAAGTTTGTCGCAAATATCTCGGAAACGAAAGTCAGCTTCGTCATTTGTTTTGTCCCATGCTGGCACATACGCTACCACGGACGCGTACTGTAGGTAGGTATACGGCAGAATATGTACATTGTGTAGTACCAGCAGTTTTCCGCGAATATCTCGGAAACGAAGGTCGAGCGGCGGAAACATGTATAGGAAAAAGTTGTTCAGAATGGTGTCCCCGACAACATATCCAAAAATCATTGAAATCGGTGAGGATGGAAAACTTCTAAATAATTACCCTAAAAACTTCTGCTTGTCAGTATCTTTCGTGTTCCACAGAATTGAACCCTCTTCATAAAAATTAATTAAGGTGAAGGTCTCGTCATTCGACCATTCCTTTCGGTCTGTCTTGCGATAGCACTTTCAGAATACGAAGCTGGTTCGTATTTCGGAAGCAACTTTCGGATAGTAATATTACTATGTATCCACTCGAGAGCAAGTCACAACGCGTCCGCTGTTTGACAATTAAAGGCTCCTTCAGACCAACGCGAATATTCGTGGCGGCAGCGGATCCAACGCGGTTCAGCAGTTATACGTGGCGGCTTATGGACAACCGCGTCTGATCCGTTACCGCCGCCAATATTTCGCAGCACTTTACTAAACGCGGCGACTTATGAGTTTGTTCACATCAACGCGAAACATTTCCGCGTTGGTTCGGGCGTTGCCGTTAAATGTCGTTCTCCGTCAGTCACTCTCGGACGTAGTGTCCGCTTGTGAGAAATACTCTTAAGAACTGCGCGCGCGAGTTTTACTCTCAAGTGAACACCTACTTATAAACTACATAAAGGAAGCGGTACAATCTCCTAGACACATTGAATAAAAGATATGTATTATGTAAGTAATGTTTTTTTAGGATTGTCGGATTATTCAATTGTAAGTACGATCACAATTTAATAACAATGGAATTGTTTTGCACAATTACAATTGCAATGTAATTGCGCTGCAAAATTTCGATTACATTTGCAATGTAATTACTCTCTATTGTAGTTATCCTGCACAATTACAATGTAATTGTCCTGCAAACTTACAATTACAATTACGATGTAATTGTCCTCCACAATTACAAATGCAATTACAATTACAAAGTAATTGTCCTGCACAATTACAATTACGAACTATGTAATTGTCCTGCACAATTACAATTACTAACTACGTAATTGTAATTGCTCAAGACAATTACATGTGACAATTACGATTGTAATTGTGCTCAACAAAATTAACGATTACAGAAAGTAATCTGTAATTGATTTACACTATTACATTTTATTTGAGATTCACCTAGTTCAGCTCAACGCCACACTCACGATCTCGGCAGCACCTCCCGGGCGCAGAACTCTCGGCGGCTCCACAATCGATGAGCTAATCAGATCTCACCACGTCAATCAATAAACCAATCAGCAATCAGCTTTCCCCACGTTGGTCGATCTTCGACAAAGGTCGACACGCCGCGTAACGGAAATCATCCATCTTAAAATCACTCTTGTTCTCACTGTGTGAATGTAAACACGTCCCGCTCTCGGTTCGGTTTGTGCATCAACGGGTGAATTTATTGCTCACACAGTCTCGATCCAATGCAAAAGTGCTCACATCTCTCAGTTCTCAGTTTACAAGTGCTCAATCCTATCGAAAACGCGCTCATCGATTGTGGATCGCCGCGAGTGAAGTGAAGCACGTGGTGGTTCACGCATTACGTACGGTGGTCCTTAGCTATAGAAATCAAATATTTTTTAGTTTTTTTTTTGGTCTTCGGCTACTTTCGAAGTATCAGTGAATATTTTTTAATAAAAGTACAATTTCTTACATATATAATAGTTACAATTGTATATTACTTCCAACAATAAACTCAAAATCTTTGAATTAAGCTTAGCATATAAAGCAGCGTCTGAGTCACGGCAGTACGTAAGCCAGCTACCTGAGCTGCAAAATCCAGTCATCCATTTAGTGACCCTCACTGGTGTTTGTCCCTGCGAAGGACCTTTTATTGCATTGTAGTGGCTTCGTCGCTAGCTCGCCTTCGCCAGTAAGGGATAATTGTACCGTTTGGCGTAGGTAGGTAGGGAAGAGTTGTCAATATCGTACTGGTCACCTAAAACGTACCTCATCAATTTTTCAGTAATTAATGAATATAAACAACATCTGATGATAAGAATATCATGGCGTAGGTAGGTAGGGAAGAGTTGTCAATATCGTACTGGTCACCTAAAACGTACCTCATCAATTTTTCAGTAATTAATGAATATAAACAACATCTGATGATAAGAATATCAAGTAAATGTAAAATAAGGAATAGAAACAAAACCGTTTGAGCTTACATCTTATTTTGTGCGTGCTATAAACATTTTAAAAAATCTGGTATGATTGATGTAACTTTTTACCAGTTTATTTTAGCTGATAACAACCAAACAATGCAATTTTGTAATGTATTTTTGTATTTTCCCAAAAGCAGGTTTAATCAATACTATTATATAAAGAGAGAACCGATTTTTATGTTCACGCAAAACTCAAGACCTATTGAACCGATCTTCCTCAAATTTTGACACGTTATTTCTGCATACTCTAGGACGGACATAGGCTACGTAGCATGTCTCAGAAATGCGTTATTAACATGTAATTTATATGTAAACATTTCATGTGTACGGCTGTTTTGCAGACCACGTGACCTGTGTATACGACAGTCTACTTGGCGCGCGCATGCGCATATTCGGCCCGAGCGATACCTCGCCTGTAGCAGTACCGCGATGTTACCACCTGGTGGCGAAGCTTCTCGAGCGCTTTCTTGCGAGAGAACTGGATTACCGCGGATATATATGTCAAAATGATCGTCGGGGTACAAATTGCTTTTGTAGATTTATCTGTACCCTCTTTGGATATTACTATGTCCCGCGTGTGATCAAATTTGTGTCAAGATCATCCGTCCGAGCTGAACGTATGCAACACTAATGTAAGAAAATCATGTTACCAAGAATGTTATTTTTTCCGAAATATTATGAGGAAACTAAGCTTTTTTTCAAAATACATAATTACGTTAAAAGATATTAATTTTAATAAACATGAATCAGTCATGCTAATAAGTCGGGCGAAGCCGACACGGGGCATGCTAGTGTAGAATATTTTACATACATTTTAAGTACGTATTACATTCAATATAAAGTAAATCGTACCAGTATGTGACAAAAAGATTAATAACAAATTAATTTGTTCTGAACAAAAGGTTAAGCATACAGGGTGTTCCAAAAATGCTGCGGTTCCTTGAAGGGGGTGACTCGGGGGGTAATTGCAAACAACTTTTTCCTTTGCGAAAATGTTCTCCGAGGTTTCGTTAACGAGATATTAACAAAAAGCAGCGACCAATCAGAGCCCGAGTCTGGCGGCCGAGTTCCCGTGCTAGCGTGGCCGCGTGCCGCGCTGCGACTACGAACAAGCAACTCGGCATGCATCGAAGGAAATTGGGTAGAATGGCAAATGAAAAAGACGTAACAAATAAAATCGAACATTTTCTCATGATTTGTTTGTCATTTAAAGTGAATAATGAATAAAGGAGAAATGGATGAAAATCATGTCTAACGTAAAAAGACGAATACAAAGGTTTTGTTTAGAAGAATCAAAAATAATAATTATTTGAAGTGGGAGGATAAGGAATACGTAAATTTCCTTGTGTTAATAACGTAGCCACGACAAGGTAATGTAACAGGAAATGAACGAAAAGTGATCATAGTTCGTTATTGTGATTAAAATCCATAATTCAATAACGGTCAACAGTGTTGCTTTAAACGAATAAGTTTGTTTAAAAACCCCTAAGAAATATTTAGGTATAGAAATTTTTAGAATTATCGCCGGAAATAAGCCATAGCCTGCGTTAAATTTAAGAAATAATAGTCGCCAATAATGTGCAGTGAAGTGAATATTCGGTACATTAACCCGGACGCACTTGACGTTGCGACCCTTAACTTTGGATGGTGTCGTGTACCTGAGATCAGCTGTGCACTCAGCGCGTCTGTCGATGACCAGGATCGGTTCAGTGACCTAGTGACACAGGTTTTCAAGCTGCAGGTGAATTTTCGAAAGGGTGAGTTTTAGTTACATTATTGGCGACTATTATTTCTTAAATTTAACGCAGGCTATGGCTTATTTCCGGCGATAATTCTAAAAATTTCCATACCTAAATATTTCTTAGGGGTTTTTAAACAAACTTATTCGTTAAAAGCAACACTGTTGGCCGTTATTGAATTATGGATTTTAATCACAATAACGAACTATGATCACTTTTCGTTCATTTCCTGTTACATTACCTTGTCGTGGCTTCGTTATTAACACAAGGAAATTTACGTATTCCTTATCCTCCCACTTCAAATAATTATTATTTTCGATTCTTCTAAAGAAAACCTTTGTATTCGTCTTTTTACGTTAGACATGATTTTCATCCATTTCTCCTTTATTCATTATTCACTTTAAATGACAAACAAATCATGAGAAAATGTTCGATTTTATTTGTTACGTCTTTTTCATTTGCCATTCTACCCAATTTCCTTCGATGCATGCCGAGTTGCTTGTTCGTAGTCGCAGCGCGGCACGCGGCCACGCTAGCACGGGAACTCGGCCGCCAGACTCGGGCTCTGATTGGTCGCTGCTTTTTGTTAATATCTCGTTAACGAAACCTCGGAGAACATTTTCGCAAAGGAAAAAGTTGTTTGCAATTACCCCCCGAGTCACCCCCTTCAAGGAACCGCAGCATTTTTGGAACACCCTGTATAATAGTAGGTGCCTAAAAGATCAAGCTACAATAGTCAATAGTCAATATCAAAGTAGCCGAAGACCAAAAAAAAACTCAAAAAATGTTTGACTCCTATAGCTAAGGACCTCTCTACGGGGCACCGTGTCGATTGCGCGTAGCCACGGCTCTGGCGAGTCACGTCAGGCGAGCAATGGCCGACACTGCCGCCAAGCGGCAAAACATCGTGCACGCGTTTCCGCTGGATATTTTCTCCAATAGTCCGAGTTAGAAACCGTTCCGACATTTTTCGTGGATGGTTTCTTCTTCAGAAATGTCTACAGAATCCGATACTGTGTAGCGAATTCGTGCTAGATAAACAACTTTTCGTAAAAATGCAAAAGTATTGCCTAGAAATCATGCACATCGGCACTTTTTTAAACTTTGACGGCCGTTTACAACCATATAAAACCATCAAATTTAATAACTGTATATACTGATATATTCAGGAAACTCTCCTCTATCTTTCGAGACTAAATTGAACTTTCTAGCATTCTTGGTTTTCACGTAATACCTCATTCTTGCCCAAAATCGTGCGCTTTTTACAAGCACTCGTATTTTTCAAAAACGGAGGGTGATAGAGCAATTCTGTTTACGGATTCGTGTTTGGGACGAAAAACTGAACTGGGATCTCGGAGTGCATATTGCAGATCCAAATACTTGATGGCCAGTGTAGTTAAGACCCCTGATTGCCTATTCTGGCTTATACGCTGCGTTGTATACTAATTTTAAAAGATGAAACTCAAAGATTTCGTCAATATTTTTCGAAGTAATACTTACATATTATTATTATACATCTAATAAACTGTACTTTTATGAAAAAATATTCACTGATACTTCCAAAATAGCCGAACACAATTATGTCCGAAAGTGACGAGAAATCACTATTATTTCAAAACTTCAACTCAATTGCGACACGGGTTCCCGTTGTCTAATCACTTTGAAATTTTCCACATGTCATTTTCTCACCAAACCTCATATTTCAGGAGGGTAAGACCAACAAAAATCGGAAGTTGAAAAATAAGGACCACCCTAGTGCATATCTTCGTTTATCTCACCGTCCTTCCACCTAACCTCACTTTCACCAGCGCGCTCAACCCATCAAACTTTCGCAATTTCAAACACATTTCAATCGTAATTTGTAATTTGTAATTAGATTACATTTTGTCCAACTCTGCTCGCCACGGGGTTACGCCATGGCGAGGACAACATCTCACGGTGCCTCAGCTTATGTAAAAGTCCGATTTATATGACATTTTGTATGATTTTCATCAGAAAAACATAAGGAATCCATTGATGTCACTTCCATATCAATACGATAAAGAATAAAGAATTTCTTATTACGCTATAATGAATATTTCACATTTTCACCATCGACAGCGGGGTGACGACCTGAAATCGCTGCAATCGACCGAGGATTCATACCTATTTCAGAAATAAAATAATTCCCTATTCTTTATCGTATCGATTGTTACGTGATGTAGCAGAGATTTTCTCAGAAGGATGCGGATGGGTTCGCTGCCCGCGGAGCGCTGATCCGCTCTGCTCACGTTCGCCCTTGGTCTCTGCCTCTAGTTTCTTCGCGTGACGATTAGCAAGGAATTAAGTAAATAAACTGAGACTTGTTTCAGTTGTAAGTTGATTTCTATTTTAAAGTAGGACAATTTGAAGAATACGTCTGATTGCTTTGGGCGTTGATCAACGAGTGACGATGTACAATGGCGTTGTTCAGAATTGGAAATGTAACATGTTTTTGTTAATAAAGTTATCCAATTATAAAAATAGTTTCTTAATTAATTATCTAACGAATTATTTGATTCGTTCATCGTTCATTAAGAACGAGCGTTTTACATGGTATCGGTGATTTAATAGCAAGGCAACCGAAACCAATGTTTAATCAATATTATTTAGCGAGCGTCTTTAACAAGGGGACACCACGGATGCGGAAATCGCTTTTGGAACGACAGTATATGGAGGTCGTAGTACTCGTGTAGTATGAAAATACCATTTCGGCTTTTCGCCGAATGGGCCTTCGTTTTCGAGATATTGTGGTTTAAAGTTTTGAACAAAGGGTAACGGAGGGTAAAGTGGGATAGCCGTTACTTCTGACCGTAAAGGTGGTTTTTTACCTGCTCGACAATCGCAGGCGTCGAAAGTTTCGGACTGAAATATTTTCGCAGGACCAGAATATGAAAACACCGGTGAAAGAGATGATTAGAATAATACGTTATGTTGTAAATGCACTTTAACCTTAAAATTTGCATAGGGTAATATGTAACATACTATGTGATACGTAATATCCACAAAATATATTTCCACGGGAAAAATTCGAAAAAAAAATGACGCAGTTGCGGGGATGAACCCCGTCCGCCCGCGTGACAATCTGACACGCTGTCGTTGCTCCAACGAACCTTCTTGGATATAGGTTACTATAGATGGTATATATCAGGCTTACTACGTTTGTTCAAAACTTTAAACCACAATATCTCGAAAACGAAGGCCCATTCGGCGAAAAGCCGAAATGGTATTTTCATACTACACGAGTACTACGACCTCCATATACTGTCGTTCCCAAAGCGATTTCCGCATCCGTGGTGTTGTCCCCTTGTAAGTAGTATTCAATGGAATATTTTTGTTCATAGTTTCGATTGCCTCACTTGACAATTCCAATTTGGCGCGTCTAAACTTTGCTATCCAGAGCCATCTAACATTAGACTATGTTTGCGTGTTACCGCGCGATACCATAACACGATATAGAAGTGACACCGATGGATTCCTTATGTTTTTCCGATGAAAATCATTCTAAATTTCATGTAAATGGGGCTTTTATAACGAAGTCAGTTTGAAATGATATAAATAAATTTTTCATGAAATTTCCTTCATCATGGTCTGAATTACGTCGTTCTTGGAGTTAGTTTCATCAGCGAACCATAAGGAATCAATTATTGACGTCGTTTTCGCAAAGATCTGATGAGAAATGCGGAACTCTTGGACATTTCTGACTTTTTAATGGTATTCCAAGCCTTTCGAGGGTCGAAATCCATAAAATTCGGTGAGGCCCTGCGGGGGGTTGTCCTCGCGACGGGGTACCAGACGGCACCTCTTTGACAGGCGTCGCTGGAGAATCACCCTGTACTGGTAAACATGATGACTCGGAGGGTTGAGTCGACAAGCGAAAAAATTAATGCGTCTCAATAAATACCTTGAAACGACACCGTTGAATGTAGGTTCTTTGATTTTGAAATAATGTGTTGCTAGTGTTGCTACTGTTGTTCCGTGTTTACGGCTTCTTCTTCTACATCTACAGATGTACTCTCCGACGCTAATAAATGTACATCTTTTCATTCTTCTCAAGATCTGGCTACTACTAGTACTATCCGAGCTTTCTCGCAATCCAAACTATTGTGATGATCCATTTTCATTTCCAGGAAGTTCAGTCGGTCGATTTATCCTACGTAGGCACTTGGCCGAGTATTCAGAATAGCAAAACGATTGACCACATTGTAATTGTAGGTCCAACGCAGATTAATCGAGTTAACATTCCGAAAGACTCAGTTGGCCGTCACTTTTCAAATGCTCAAACTTCAAAATAATAAAACAATCCCGCGTCGTTGCCTTGTCTATTCTCCTTCAATAAATAGGGTTTTCTGTTTTTGTTGTGGGCTTTTCGATAGTCAATCGACATCGAATTTGGTAACTGGAGGATTCAGCAAATGCAAAAACACACGAAAATAGCGTATACCATAAGAAATTTTACCGTCAGTGGTTTGAAATGGAAATGAGATTGATAACGGAGGCGGCAATCGATTGCGAA
The DNA here is from genome assembly GCA_910592295.1 of Andrena haemorrhoa. NCBI lineage: Eukaryota > Metazoa > Arthropoda > Insecta > Hymenoptera > Andrenidae > Andrena > Andrena haemorrhoa. Next base: position 25,238,484 of record OU342942.1, read on the forward strand.
CAACAAAAATTGATCAGTCGAGAAACTTTGCGCTGGAATAATGTTTTAATTCGTTTAATGAACATTGTTCTTTATCTGGCCGAAAATAATATGGCGTTTCGAGGGACCTCGGGAACAAACTGTTCACGCCGAACAATGGGAAGTACTTACGAGTCCAATTAGTAAGCAAATTCGATCCAATCATGGACGAGCAATTAAAATTAGCAGAGACAGGGAATATTTCGGACCACTACTATGGTAAGAATGTTCAAAACGAACTGATCGATCTGATGGACGGAAAAGTCACATCAGAAATTGTTTCGCGAGCCAAAAACGCTATATACTATTCAATTATAGCTGACTGCGCGCCAGATATCAGTCATGTTGAACAATTGTCCCTAAAGATTCGATTCGTAGACTTATCACATAGGAATGTCAGTATTAAGGAGCATTTTATAGAGTTCATCCCGGTCGATGATTCTACTGGTGCAGGTCTTATGGAAGCAATTCTGAGCGTATTAAACAAATACGGACTAGAGCTAGGCAATTGTAGAGGTCAGGGGTATGATAATGGAGCGAACATGAAGGGAAAAAATATCGGTGTATGAAAAAGAATTTTAGATTTAAATCCCTTGGCATTCTTTGTACCGTGTGGCTGCCATAGTTACAATATTGTACTATGTGCTGCTGCTAAATCGTCGGTGAAGTCTGTAACGTTGTTTGGGGTTTTGCAGATATTATTTAGTCTGTTCTCTGCTTCTGTCAAGCAGTGGTAAATCGTAACTGATCATATAGAACTGTATAGTTTGAAAAAACTAAGCGATACACGGTGGGAAGCTAAAATAAATAGCGTGAAAGCTGTCCGATATCAACTTTGCGACGTTCATAATGTTTTAATCACTTTGGCTAACGAAACTGAGAAAACTAATGTTACTATATCACACGAGGCAATAACTCTGGCAGAACAATTGAAAGATTTCGGCTTCATAGTTTCTCTAGTTGTTTGGTACGATATGCTCTTTCAAATAAATGTTGTAACAAATCTCTGCAATTAAAAGATGTTGACCTCGTTAAATGCACAGAAATGTTACAAAACTGCTGTAATTTCTTGGAAGAATACCGAAAAACTGGATTTGCAAAACCTCTTGTGACTGCAAGTGACCTAACGAAGGAATTCAAAATCAAACCCGCTTTTACACCTATGAAACGTTTGCGACGCATAAAACGCCAAGCAGGTGAAATGACCACGGATGAACCTATTCCATCCCCACAGAAAAAATTCTATTTCGAATTTTTTAATGAATTACTGGACACATGTTCAATGTCGGCGAAAGAAAGGTTTCAACAACATGACTATTCGGAAACATGGTCTTTTTTGTATAATATTTAAAAAATCCCCAAAAGAAATGAACTTATGGTGTTTTCTGTTAAACTCCAACAAAAACTTACTATTGGTCACAATTATTATGTACATGGAAATTTATTGTGTGATGAGCTCATAAGTCTCAAAGATTTTTTCCGGATAACGATGTTACTCCCATTTGCATTTTAAACTTTATAAAGCAACGCAATATTCCGGAACTATGTATATCCAAATGTATGGATTGCATTTCGCATCTTGGTAACTATTCCTGTAACAGTAGCTAGTGGAGAACGCAGTTTTTCAAAACTAAAATTAATTAAAACGTATTTACGATTAACAATTTCAGAATCAAAATTTACTAATTTAGCTGCGCTCACGATTGAAAATGAAATTGCCGAAAAATTAGATTTCACTGACTTGATTCGTGCATTTGCCGACAAAAAGGCCCGAATAGGTAAATTTTATTAAACTTCTATTATTTTTAGATCCCATAGTTCAACCTGAGTACTCGTTCAAAAATACAAAAAAATACAAAATCTGAAAATGCTAAAAAAGTTAACCTTTAGAGGGCCGGGCTGGCCACTATGGTGGCCACTGGAAAATTTAAAAACTGAACTTGTTTCTAAGGGTTTTTGATATCGCTAATCACGATTCCGTGGTCAGAGTATTGAAATTTTACGCAGAAACAGTGTTGCCAACCTAAACAAGCCTAAATGAATAACAGCAGTTACATTCATATATTATTCTTTCCTTTGGCGTTACCCAGGGCTAACGATGTGGACGTAGAAAGTTTTGTAGCACTTTTTTCTTTTTTTTTGTTTTAGTGTTATTTTTGTATTCTTTTTTGTATTTTCTGATTTTACTATTTATTATACGAGCTGCACTCGTGCTTTCCTTCATTTCGTTTACAAGTGCTTACGGCTTTACTGAATCTTGATCCGAATGACTCCATTTCTCATCTGCCCAAACTCTCTCGGCTAATAGGTCATCATTTTCCAAAATTAGTGGATAAAAACCGACGATGCAATTTGTGTTCATTACGACGAACTAGACGTCGAACTCTTTATATATGCTCTACATGTGACACTGCATTGTGCATAACACCCTGTTTTGAGGATTTCCATACGAAACAATCAATACCGTCAATTCGAATTTCCGACATACAGGGTGTCCCACGGTAGACTGGACAGCAGGATATCTCCTAACATATGGGAGATAAAAAAATTAAAAAAATATGGAATTGCATGGTTCGATGGGGCCAATTTATTAGCCCAGACGAATTTTTTTTTCGATTATTATTTTAAAAGATACGATGGTCAAGTTCGGTTCTGTAAATGGCACTACGTTTTTTGAAGAGGTGAGTTGATAGTGCGTTCCAAGACAAATTCAATAAGCATTAATGTATATACTTGATTTCCACTGGTTTTTGAGATATTGCGCTTGCAAATTTAGTGATTTTCACTGAAGAAAACCCACTGAAATAGCAAGGACCGGAGTCGGTCTTGCTGGCGCCACGGGGGGCCTTGCCTGTTGAAACAGATACCTACCTGCCAAAGGTCTAGCCAGGCCCAAAAGCTGGACAATTCTTTTACGTCAGAAATCCTACTTAGGTAGGTACATCTGCGGTATCAAGAGGCGGGTGCAATATCCAATACAGCGTATTAAAAAATTCTTTTCTTCATCGTATCGAAGGGGAAGTAACGTCCTTATGTTTTTCTGATGAAAATCATACCAAATATCATGCAAATCGAACTACTTTGACACAAGCTGTTTGTATTCCTTATGTAAAAGTTGTCCGATTTACACGACATTAGTAATGATTTTCATCGGAAAGGCACTCGAACTCCTTCGAGGGTTGAAAGCCATAAAAATTGGGTGAGGCACTGCGAAGGTCTGTCCTCGCCACGGGGTAGGTCGCATCTCCTTGGCGGGCGTTGCTCCAGAATTACCCTGTATCTGCTTAAAAAATAAAATAATTCTTTATTCTTTATCGTATGGATATGGAAGTGTCGCCGATGGATTCCTTGGGGTTTTCCGATGAAAATCATTACAAATATCGTGTAAATCGGACAACTTTTACATAAGGAATACAAACAGCTTGTGTCAAAGTAGTTCGATTTGCATGATATTTGGTATGATTTTCATCAGAAAATCTTCCCCTTCGATACGATGAAGAAAATAATTTTTTAATACGCTGTATTGGATATTGCACCCGCCTCTTGATACCGCAGATGTACCCAGTGATGCCAGAATCCTGGGATGCGGAACAAATGCTTATGAACAAATGCATGTGAGCTGTCTGTTGGGCTGCCAAGCACACGGACAGGAGTAGGGATATGCTTGTGTGCAGTGCAATGGGAAGAAAGTGGGGGACGACGGTAGGCTATAGTGGGAGACGACGGTAGGTCATAGTGGGGGTAAGCATTTGTCCCGCGTCCCACGATTCTGGCATCACTGGATGCACCTACCTAAGTAGGATTTCTGATGGAAAAGAATTGTCCAGCTTTTGGGCCTGGCTAGACCTTTGGCAGGTAGGTATCTGTTTCAACAGGCAAGACCCCCCGTGGCGCCAGCAAGACAATCAGTAAATTTGCAAGCGCAATATCTCAAAAATCAGTGGAAATCAAGTGTATACATTAATGCTTATTGAATTTATCTTGGAACGCACTATCAACTCACCTCTTCAAAAAAATAGTTGCATTTAAAAAACCGAACTTGACCATCGTATCTTTTAAAATAATAATCGACAAAAAAATTCGTCTACGCTAATAAATTGGCCCCCTCGAACCATGCAATTACATTTTTTTTATCTCCCATACGTTAGGAGATATCCTGCTGCCCAGTCTACCGTGGGACACCCTGTATAGGATTATGTATTTTACAACATTAAAATTCGTTATTTCCAATTGTATAGAAATTACTATAATATAAATACATATATGTACAAATAAATTGCCACAATTTGTATGATCTATAATCTATACTAAGGTCGTGTTCATATATATTGGCCGGTGAGCTTCGTGAGGGGAAGTCTCCTACCGCTTGCCTGCCGCGGCGCTCCTTTTCTCAACGTTCTCACTCTCTCTCGGGCTACGCCTGCTCGTCGCGCGGTGAGGATTCGGTGCCCGTGACGTACGCACACATGCATCGAACCATCCTCACCACTTTAACTACATAGCGGGACACGATTCCGAGTAGTCGTTTTTCGCTTCTTTCTTGCCGAACGCGAGAGCGAGATGGTACGAGAGCGCGTCACAATTCGTCGCGAATAGCTTCGTAAATATACAACAGCCACACGGCTTCGTTCAGGCGGAGCCGTGCAGCGTTCCCGTTACCCCACCGTACCCTTTGGGGGCCAAGCAACTCCAAGTGACGAATCCACGATCGTCATGTGGTGGTGGCTGATTTCTCCTCACGCGCTGCTCGCGAAACCGAACTCACCGGCCAATATATATGAACACGACCTTAGATATAAATAAGTCTATAAATACCTTCTTTTCCCTAAAGACTCTTTCAACAGCATATCTTCGGATATGTGGCACGTTATTCCATACAATGTATCTTGCAAAAGAGGCACGCAAATCATGAGGGATACAAACAACGTTTCCAGTACGAGTCATTAATTTTACACTAGAATCTGAAAAACTACAGAATTGGCGCGATTTTGGCATCAAAAGTGGTGTTTCCAAATAAATACCACCGTGTCTTTGGAAAATCTCGATTACTTTGCATTTCACTCCCTCCTGATGCTTCTTCCATGACAAAAGATTTACGTGACCCCTATTGGGTAAATTCATGTCGTAAGTAATATCGTCTGCTGGTGTGACTTCTTGCATAAAACAGCAAGAAATGAGATATTTATATGCTTTGCTTTGATTGTTTGAAAGTGTGCGTCGAATCATTTCTTGTAATTCTGTTTCTTCAAGTCGTGGCGGGGGGAGATATTCCGAAGAGAGAAGTTCTTGAGCTGTAGGTCGTTGACTAGGGTCATGGTTTAATAACCACCTGCAATTAACAGATATTATAATTAACTTCTGTTGTAATTAATTTACCGATTATCACATTATTATTCAGTTACATTAATATATACAAGGAAGAACTGATAATTGTTTATAGAAATTCGTTTGCAAAATGTTAAATGTAAACCAGCGCTATCCAAGGTCGCTTCCGCGGGAGCTTGGGTTTCTCCCACTCTCGTCCGCGTTGTCAGGGATACCGCGCGACACTAAAGAGGCGACCATGACAGACCAGCCGCTAGCCCAGCTAGCCCATCATGGCAGCCTTCGTAGCGTTGCGCGGTTTCCTTGTCAACAGAAGGCACGCTGCGGGAACCAATTTTATATCGTTAGTAGAGCCTATTGGAATACGTTATTGCTACTAATTTAATTTCGGAAAAAATGTGGGTTAGTCCGTTGTTGCTCTGACTGCCTCATATGATATAAAGAAAATATGAAGAAATTAATGGTTACTGTAGATGCATTAATAGTAAAATGAGAGTACAATTAAATAGCAATATTGAATAAATTAGCAATACACAAACTCGCGGTTCAAGTAGGTATAGTAAATTAAATGTATACACCAATAAATTTAGAAATGTGTGGTTTCTTATGCTTACCGTAAGATATGAATTTGCCGTGTCATGTCTGCTTGCTGCATCTCTGCTGGGAGTATGATGTCTCTGGATCGCAGATTAAGTATAACTTTAATTCGCTCCATTCCCGTTGTTAGCGGCTTGTAAGACATTTCAAATAATATTATTCCCAGACTGTAAATGTCAACTTTCTGATTATAAATGGCTTTCTTTGCTTTTGTTGTAAGCTCTGGGGCTACGTAAAGTGCTGTGCCTACTTGTCCTGTTAGAGAACCCACGACCTCTGTGCCAAAACTGATTCCTAAACAATTCCACATAATGACATATAATAGATGAGAATATTAATAAGTTCTAACTGAAGGTGATAAATGCAGTATGCAGCCCTGAAAACATTGATTCTTCTTGCTTTTTCTTATATTTCAGGGGCTAAAAAATGTGCTCCTATCAGATTGCAGTAAAATTTGTACAGATAACGAAATTGTGAGCATTTTACCAGACGCGGATTGCGTGAAGCTATACGATTTCTGTTCATTCGTTGTAACATCTATTATACATAACAGATAAATAGGTAATAAAGTTCTTGAAGTTATGGTGAAATTGATTTTTTGTGAAGTACAATGATGTTCGTTTAAATACATATATGAATGAAATCTGATAGGTTAAATTTGAACGACCCTTCCATTTTCTTCATCTTCATCGTTCATCACCTCGAACTCAGCGAAACATAACAGATTGACAAGGAATTTTGAGAGATACATAAAAATTTTACTTTCCATCAGAACTCCAAGACGTCTTTTAGACGCCTTTTCTTAAAACGTCCTTAAGACGTCGCTAAAATTTAAATTTCTAAGGAATGAATCTAGAGGTCGAATGATGATTGTCTGTAAAATATTCCGCGCCAATGCACATTTTTTTTAAACAATTAATACTAGATATATACCTAAAATTAAAAATGTTTACAGGGAAGTACGTTCGGTACCTACCGACGCGGTGCACCTGCGAATAGTGGTTGCTTCGTAAGCGAGCATTCTAAGTTCGAATCTTGTCACCACCAATTTATTTGTTTCCTAACTTAGACCTGCTGACGTCGTTTGTAAGATGTATTGAAATGGATGTCTTAAAGACGTAACGTTGCCTCACAAACGACGACTGATAAAGTCTTAAAGGCATCTTAAAGAGTCTTAAAAAGTTTCGTAACAAACACCGTCGTCTATAAACGTTTACAGACGTCTTTAAGACGTGTTTAAGACTTTACCAAACGTCTGTCAGACGTCTTGAAAGTTTGAAATAGGTGTCTCAAAGACGTCTTTAAGACGTCTCTGTGTTATCTATGCGTATTCTACGAGTATTCTACCACTGTACACAATTCCTAAAATAATCCCATTTATGTCGAATTTAGACTCATTTTCATTGTAAGAATTTCGCCAATCAATTCGTACTATTTTCATAGATATACAGGGCGTCCGCGGGAACTCGAAACACCTGAATATCTCCTAAACTATTGGAGATAAAAATATTTAAAAAATAGGAAATTGCATGGTCCGAGGGGGCCAATTTATTAGTCGGAACGAATTTTTTTTTTCGATTATTATTTTAAAAGATACGATGGTCAAGTTCGGTTTTTCAAATGGAACTAATTTTTTTGAAGACCTGAGTTGATAGTGCGTTCCAAGACAAATTCAATTAGCATTAATGTATACACTTGATTTCCACTGGTTTTTGAGATATTGCGCTTGCAATTTACTAATTTTCACAGGAAGAAAACCAGCTGCAATAGCCACGACCGGAGCTGATCTTGTTCGCGCCACGGGTGATACGCGTTGGAGAAATTTATGATTGCTCGCTGCTTCAGAATAAAATTTTGGTCATAATTTTCAAAATTATAAAATTAATTTTTCAATATAAAAAATATTGTTAGAATAGGCCGCACTTTCTAGATTGATGTGAAAAAAATGAATTGAATACAATTAAGAGTTTCCGAGATAAAAATTCATATGTACAACTTGGTTTCATGAAAATAGGCAAAAATTAAACAAATTCGAAACCAGCAAAGTGATGACTGAAACCCTCTCCTAATAGTCCAGTTTGAACAATATCTCTGACATCGAGTGCAAGAAGTGGTCCATTTGCCATAGAATGTCCCTAAATAGAATAAGAATCGTATGAACCTGTACTCCTCGAATGGTCCGCCATTCATTCTGCATGCCCCGTGGCGTCCGCAATTGCTAATAAGATTCCACACTCTGTCAAATCTCTATGGGAAGGACGTTGGACTCGCCCTCTTGAAGAGGATAGCAATATACACCCGACAACGACAACGATTACTCTAGGCCCACAGGTAAGTAAGTCATTGGCCAAGGCGTAGGGAGCCGCATAGGGGAAGCACCAATCACGAGCCTGGAGTAGCAACAACATCGCAAATTGTGGCCCAGGTCCCTAGGCGCCATCTTTAGTAAATCCGACTATAGGGCACTGTACCGATCCTGGTCATCGATGGACGAAAAGATTTATGGTAGGGGAGCGCCCAGTGCACAGCTGGGTCCAGGTCCCTAGGCGCCATCTTTAGTAAATCCGACTATAGGGCACTGTACCGAACCTGGTCATCGATGGACGAAAAGATTTATGGTAGGGTAGCGCCCAGTGCACAGCTGGTCCCAGGTATACGACAGCACCCAAATATTCACTTCACTGCACGGCTACTACTAACATGAATCATTTAATTTATTTTTCATGGAACGCGTTGTTCCTACGTTATAAGGATTGTGTTTATAAAGTCTCCGTTGTTCTGAGCACAAACCCTAAACATCGCGTAATACTCTTGTGTAGAAAACATTTCTCTGACGCGATTGCTAACTGACTGACAGGATTTTTTCCAAGAAGCTTCCTCTATCCCCAAATAGTTTCTCTCGTTCCATTAGGAGTTAACTCCCACTAGGATGACAGGCCTTAGGTGAAAGAAAGCCAGCACATTTTCTAAACACACGTGCTTAGAACAACGGAGACGCAATTATCGCTTTACGAGCATTTGCGTGGCTATGCCCACGGCTCCGAACGCCAAGTGAAAATTCATTTCCACAAATCTTTATAACGTAGGAACAACGAGTTAAATGAAAAATAAATTAAGTGATCAGTGTTAGTAGCTGTGCAGTGAAGTGAATATTTGACACATTAACCCGGACGCAATTGACGTTGTGACCATTAATTATGGGTGGTGTCGTATACCTGGGACTAGCTGTGCACTGGGCGCGTCCATCGATGAACAGAGCCGGTTCAGTGACCTAGTGACACAAGCTTTCTAGTTGCAGGTGAATTCAGGGTGTTGACACTCACTCTTGAGGAAACTGTTCCCACGAGATTTGTTTTATCCCAGCCCGTATGGCGGCACTGTACTCAATTTAGTGAAATAATTGTACGCTAGATGGTGTTGCTCGTGCGAATATGTGGGGAGCTGCCACGTGAGGCGCTCCTGGCGCCTCCTTGGGACGTGTTGCAGCCGGGAAGAGCGAGTGGCCATTGTGTCTTGTCTTGTCTCGTCCTCTCCAGCGTGTATAATGGTGTATAAGCGTGCACGTGCATAAACGTCCTTTTTAGCGTCTTTTAGTAAAAAATGAAGTGTTTCATAAGTTGTCAGAAGATTGTGATTCTATCATTGTATGATTGTGACATTGTATCAAACTTACAGCATTTGTATGGCCACTATTAACCGACTTCAAAAAGGAGGAGGTTATAAATTCGACCCGTTTGTATTTTTTTTATAGACACAGAAAGTGTAACAAATAATGTAGCAAAATCAATTACTATATACATTAAAAGGTATGTTCAGTTCAGTTTTATTTGTGCACTGGTACGTCCCGCGACGTGGAGTCAAACATTAATTACCCTTTTAAATCATACATATTTACTATTTCGTACTCTGATAACCACCTCGTATGAAAACATTATGCAAAATATTGTGTAACGAATCGCTGATAAGGCATTATCACCGTAACTACGATAAGAGGAGATGGAGTGAAGAATACAAGGACGACAACAGCGAGCAGGACAACCAGCATCAAGGAGGTAGCGGACAACCAGCTGTACACCAGCTAGCCGACCGCACGAACACCAAGGAGGCCCAGCCAACACCAGCTGACGTTCAGCGTGGGACGGAGGCCCCTATCAACCAACGGAGTCGACACCTCTGCAGAGCTGTGCCCCTGATCCTCGCCAGAAGATTGCCCTCCTGTTATTTTCCGCAAATCGATCGCCAATACAACAAACTTAACTTCAACCCCTAGTACATAAGCTGTACGGAACTAATCGTACAGAAAATATTGTAAACACTTAACGTATAAATCTAAATACGAATTAAGAATCTTGCTATTGTCGCCGCTGGGAATCAGATAAAGAATATATGTATTAGTTGCGAAGAACCACACCTAAAGAGTGCAACGGAGGAACGTGACTAAATAGTAAACAAAATTCTCAGATAGCGCGATGGGAAGATTCTTCCTGGAAGATCCCAGGTTGAGGCTATGGGATGAGGTGTCCACCCTAGGCTTTGTCATGTGACAAATCCTAGAGAAGGAGTGACCGACTGCCCTATAAAAAGGGACTAAACACTCGCGAAGCTCATTATTAATTACAGTTTTGATTGATTATGGTGCTTTTACTTTGAATATAATATTAATCATTGTGCTCAATTCATACTCAGAAAAGTGTTGATGTAAAGAAAAACTCAAAGTGAGAATAAAAGCGTCGTTAACATTCCAAAAAGTGAGTGAAGTTTTATCCACGTATTTCCTATTCCATAACTCTGGCATTGACACCCTTCTTATTCATAGATACGTTTAATCGAGAAATATGATTAAAATTTATCGTGATTTGCGCCCATCGATGGTGACACTTATAAGCAGGACAGCCGCCCACGGTGTCATCGGGTATCGGATGTAAAACACGATTTCGGTAACTCATATTTTTATCGTTGAAATGGTTCTTACGTTTGCAATTTGTATCCACTAGTGGTGATACTTATCAGCAGGACAGTCGCCCACGGTGTCATCAAACGGTGATTGCAAAAAGCGATTCGTGCATTTAATCAATCCCACAAATAAAACGGTTATTAACCGATCGAAATGGTTCATAAGCAATCAAGTTTTGCGTCTGTCCAAAGTGACACCTACAAGCAGGACAGCCGCCCACGGTGTCACCAAGGACTAGACATGAACCTTGATTCCGGGAAAAAATGAAAAATCAAATCAATCCCATTCTAGAAGGTATCAATGCCTCGAGGCCACAGAGCCGGAAGAAAATACCAGCTGCGAAAACTGGCTTTAGCCTATAAAAACGCGCCAGCGAAATTTACATTGCTATTGGGAGCCCCTGCGCAACCAGAAATTTCGACAACCCAGGAGCATCTTCCCGTCGGAAGGATAGTGGTAGCGGGACCGTGGGAACAGCCCAAATCCAACCCCGTTCCAGAATTTGTCGGGATTTCAGACGCTCCTATCCCCTGGCGACTCTTTCTGTTCGAGTCATAAGAAGTAAGCATGTCTAGTATATTGCGTTAATATATGACCAACTAGTTCTCAACTATCCCAGAGCGCAAAGTCCCTGGACTAGCTCGAAAGCGGATCGAAAAAATATAAACTCCCTAAATTGCGACCCCAAATAGGAAGTAGGGACGTAACATGCACTCAAGGAAATAATGGCGAATTTTATACTACAGAAAATTATATTAATATGTAAGTAGATATAGTAAGCCGATTCTAAATCACTTGATGGCGAGGGGGTGAAGCGGGGCGAGGGGAACTGCACCGCGGGCGCGGGGGCGGAGGAGAGGGGATACTACATCGAGCCGAGGGGGAGGGGTTACCGGGGGGGGTATCGCATCGAGGGGGGGGATACCACATGGGGGAACGCGACTTGCGACCGTGGACATAGGACACCACCGCCGATGACTCATCACGCGTTGTCGGAGGCGCGAAATTCAAAGCGCTCCGTAACGCAGACCTATCGCCCGAAGGCTAGACCGCGCCCGCGATAGCGGCGGTGGCGATGACGGTGTTCGAAGCGGACTATAGAGAGAGGTGCATGATATACATCTCTCTCTCTCTATCTCGGTGTATACATAGATAAAACATAGGGAGTTATGACGCGTAGAAGATGCAAGTCGAAACCTGCATTTTGGTACGACGCTTCAAAAACATATAATGGTCGAAGGCCACTTTCCGAGAATACTGCGCAGCATCGGTGTGCGCGTTATCTCTGAACCGCAAAAATTCAAAGCGACCCGTCACCCTCTTTCGCCCCAAGGTCAGATCGCACCCTCGATAGTCGCGTCGCTGCCACGCAATTCGGATGCGCAGGCGCGATACTCAAGTACGATTCACGATGTTCGAATTTGGAGTGCGAGCGAGAAGTATGATATACATCTATCTCTCTCTCGGTTTTTAGTCAAAACATAGGGTAGTATTACGCGCAGAAGATGTAAGTCAAAACCTGCATAGCCCTCGCGCGAACATCTATCGAAAAGCATATAGATGCAAGTATGAGCAATACAGTATATTCCATGCCACGGTAAAGGTATACGTGAGAGTATATAAGGCAGTGGTTCGAGTCGTCGCTACGTCAAGATTGAGAACAGCGTGTGACAGAACACATATCGATCCGTGAATTATCGTTAAGTGAAGATCGGAAAGAACAACGTGACACGAACAAGTTTATTTCGCGAAGAAAGTATGGAAACGTTCAAGAACGCGTTTTTGGCGTTGTCTCGGATGTCGGTGCTTTTGAAAACCACCGCGGAATTCCGCGACTGAATGGACAGATGCGATCAGACAATACGTCTTTTCGTTGAATATCCGCAAGGCGAACGCGTCACGGTGTGGCAGAAACAGCGGATGGTGTCGCTGCTCGCGCGAACAAAAACATTGCGTACGATAGTGCGTGCACGGTTATCGCGCAAAGGGTGCGAATTCGCCGCTCGAGCGACGACCCCCAAGGTCGTGTGGGATGAACTTGAAACCGCGTTCGATAAGCGTTTGTTGACCGGACTGGTAATCAATGTGGAGGCAGCCACCGATCCACGCCGATTCTTCCAGAATGCCCATCGAACGGTGATTTCGCGCGTTACGGACGCCATTACGCAGCATCGCGGTGTATCCGTGAACACTGTTTTATACGCGGAATTCATGTTGCGAGACAATACGGACGTAAAGAGTTTTGCAACGCGTAATCACGTACTTCTTATGTCGTCGAATGTTCGCGAGTGGTACACGAAGCAGGTGGTTGCTCCGACGTTGATCGCGATGGAGGAGTTTCAATAGCGCGAGAGCGGATGGACATTACGAACAGTGCAGAATCTCATGATCAACATAAACAAACACAATCCGTTGCGCGCCGGCTGCAACGTGCCAGTTCCGCGAGTGGTTGCAACGAAAAAAGCGGTGGTGAATGTTAAGTGTAACGAGAACACGTGTTTTTTATGGTCGGTCGTAGTCAGTCTGTTTCCGGCTGCTTCGAACGGGGACAGGATTACGTTCGTATCCACACTATTCAACGGTGCTCCGTACGGATGACGTGAGACTTCTCATGGCGATGGACCAGGTACAGAAGTTCGAGGCTGCCAACGGTGTATCCGTTAACGTATACCTATGGTCCGACGACGAAGGTTGCGTACCTCTACGCGTGACCGGCAACAAGCGAGATGGGAAACACGCGAATCTGCTGCTGGTACAAGATCCCAAGGATTCGCAACGTAATCATTTCGCGCGCATCCGCAGTCTATCACGCTTGAGTATATGTTTTAGGTGCCTGAACTTTTTCTCATCGGCGGAGCGATTGCAACGGCACACCATGGATTGCGTGCGCTTAAACGAGTGCGCAGTGCAATTGCCATCCGAAGATGAGAAAATTTTGCGGTTCCAGCATTAAGAACGCAAGGAACGCGTGCCGTTCGTCGTATACGCAGACTTTGAGTGTTTGCTGGAGGAAATGGAGCAGTCACCGATGAATCGTCGGCGCACGTACGCGTATCAACGCCACAGAGTCCACAGCGTAGGATACTACGTGCATTGTTCCTACGACCAGACTCTGTGCGGTTATCGTGCGTATCGCAACGATACCGTTTGTGTGCAGTGGTTCGTGCGCGAACTGCGCGAATTTGCGAACGTTGCATACGCCTGGTTGAGCGTCAAGAAACCTATGGCACCGTTAACGAAGCAACAGTGGCGGAGTTTTCACGCGGCGATCGTGTGTCACGTGTGCGGACGACCCTTTGACCGAGGCGAGGACGATACGAAAGTGCGCGATCATTGCCAATCGACCGGAGAGTACAGGGGTGCGGCGCACAGATCGTGCAACTTGCGCTACCAACGTTCGTGCACGATACCCGTGGTGTTTCACAACCTGTCTGGCTACGACGCGCACTTCGTGATCAAGGAGTTGGCGGACGCGTTCAAGGGTAAGATCAGCTTGCTACTCTTAACGAAAGAACGATACATATCGTTTACGAAGGACGTGGAAGACCTCAAGGGCGAGCGCAAGGACTGGCGAAGAATGTTGAAGTTTCGATACGTAGATTCACTCAAATTCTTTGCCACGAGTCTGCAGAAACTCGCGTCGGATCTCCGGAAAGAGAGACTGATGATTCGTCGACGCGAGTTGCAACATCTCCCGGACGACCAATTCGATCTCCTGACCAGGACGGGAGTCTTCCCGTACGATTACGTGGCGTCGTACGACAAGTTGAACGACACGCGACTACCGCCTCGTGACGCGTTCTACAATCGCCTGAACGATAGTGATGTGTCGGAGTCTGATTACGCGCACGCAACGAACGTGTGGAACAGTTTTCGTATACAGACATTAGGCGAATACAGTGACTTATATCTGAAGACGGACGTGCTGTTGCTCGCGGACGTGTTCGAAAACTTTCGCAGTGACTCTATGACGAGCTACGAACTAGACCCCGCGAGTAGTAGGACAAGGGGGATTCCAATTCACTTTTGAGTATCAAATTTCATTTTCCCCCCACCTCTCCCCCTCGGCGGGCGGGCGGCGGCGGCGGGCGGCGGCGGATGACGTCATAGAGATGGCGGAGTGGTGGGGGATATACCGCGAGATCTGGATATCGAATCAATCGATATCGAACCGATATTGAAGTGCATCGAGGAGGAACCGCGGGTGAAGTCGGTAAGGAGGGAAACGCTAATTTAGGATATTAATATAAAATGAAAAAAACTAAATCTCGGACCATGGGGATCGAACCCAAGCCCCGGGCGGTACGAGTCAACCGCCTAACCAACTCCCCCAAGTCAGCTCTCCGATAATAGTCTTTTCCGAATGGTACATATACCGAGCGTATATCAAACATCATAATTTTCGGATGATGTTGGACAATGTCGGGAAAGATCGGCTTTTTACACGCAGCATCTTCGGAGATGAGAAAGAGAGAGTTATTTTTATCGGATGATGCCGGATAATGTCGGCTTTTTGCAAACCACGTATTCGGAGGAGGGAAAGAGAGAGCAATACTTTAGAAGCTCAAATTCGGAGGAGGGAAAGAGAGAGCAATACTTAGCGTCGCAGCGTCTCGCGCGATCGTGTGTAACTCGAATCCTCTGGAGGAGTCGTGCAGGGTGACGTCATTTGGCAGCGCGAAAAACGAAATAGAATTATGCGACGTCAGCAAATCTTAGAATTAGGTGGTGAGGAGGAAGATGGATAAATAAAATGTAGAAATAATATATGGTTAATAAATTTAAATATATTGTTACAAAAAAATATGATTGAAAATGATTAATAATAAATGAATAAAAAAAAGAATTAAAATATATAAATTAAAAGAAAAATACGAATGAAAAATATATAAAAAATAATATAAATTAAAAGAAAAAACGAATGAAAAATATGTAAGATTCAGGGGGAATGAATATCAACACGTGCTGATGTAGTTTCTTCAATTGTAATTTTAATATAACCTTTGCATACATAACATAAACACGCAATTCACTAATTTGTACTAACCTGAATCTACACAATTGTCGATATCCAGTCTATTACTTGGAAAACCTTAAACTAATTACTCTAAACAATTATACTCGAGCGTCCACTCAGTTCGGCCATTTCTCTCTCTCGCCTCACCTGACTTCCCCCGTTGCCGCTTTCATGCGTGCTCATGTGCCTCTAGTCACATGGTGAGTTTGGCGGGACGTTCAAACTTACAAATATAAAAAAAATAATATAAAATGAAAAAACTATTGCAACGGCGGTGACGGTGGTGATGGCGGTGATGGTGGTGAGGGAGGCTCATCAATCCATGGTCGTCGCAGGGCCCTCTGCACTATATATGGGCGCAGCTGCGCGGCCCCATATGCCGGTTCCTGCCGCCGCCGCATCCTAAGGTTGAGGGGCTCCTCCTCCTCGAAAAGATGTACAAGCCATCTTGGCCGCGGCGCAGGGTGCAGCAAGTCCTAGAACACACAAACATCGATATAATATTGACGCATTAAACATAATAAACATGAAACGCACAAAACAATGCAAACTACTGCATACCTGCGGTGGTGATGGCGGCGAAGGCGGCGACGGCGGTGACGGCGGCAACGGCTGTGCGGCAGCCCAATCGGGCGACCACCGGGGTGATGGGGGCGGCGAGCCCTAAAAGATAGAAACCCGCAATATAATATTCGCACGATCAACAGACTTAATAGCACTCAATTTCAACGGTTAAACGTGATAAAAATGTCAAAAATATTGTTGTGTACATACCTCAGGATCATTATTTTGCGATGCAGGTGGCAGATATTTTGGTGCAATTCTTGTCAGCCCCATTTTTCACACAGAAAAATCACACAAATTTTCACTTCAAAAACGTTATGTACCTGTCAAAGCGACTGTTGTCTATAACGATTTGACGAGAACTGGTCTCGCTGCATCTCGAGGCTCTCGAATGTAAAACCCTCCTATCTTGAAATCGAGAAGTGCGTAGCTTTGCAAAAGTGAGATATTGTTGTTCTCTACCTTCATTTTCGCTGACCAGCCTCTCCTTCTTCGCACGCATCTTCTTTCCCTTCTTCTTTGGACACATCATTCAACTGCACCATACCACTCGAATGTGTATCGAACGTGTATTGAACCACTTTCAACCACAATCGAACCACTTTCAACATCAATCGAACGTGTATTGAACCACTTTCAACATCAAACATACCACTTTCAACATCGATCGAACATGAATCGAACGGGTATCGAACGGCTTTGAATGTGAATCGAACAGGTATTGAACGGCTTTGATCGGGTATCGAACGGGTATTGAACGGCTTGGAACGTGGATTGAACGGGTAATGAACGGCTTTGAACGTAAATCGAACGTCTAACGTACCACTCTGAACGTAAATCGAACATCAATCGTACCACTTCGAACGTATATCGAATGTGTATTGAACCACTTTGAACGTGTATTGGACATCTATCGTACCACTTTGAACGTGGATTGAACATCTAACGTACCACTTTGAACGTGTATTGAACATATAACGTACCACTTTGAACGTGGATTGAACATCTAACGTACGACTTTGAACGTGGATTGAACGTCTAACGTACCACTTTGAACGTGGATTGAACATCTATCGTACCACTCTGAACATGTATTGAACGTCTCACGTACCACATTGAACGTGGATTGAACATCTATCAAACGTCTACCGAATCACATTGATCACATATTGAACATGTATTGAATGTGTATTGAACTTCTACATGATTGTAACCACCGTCTTAATCTAGCGTACATTAAATTTAGGAGGTTGGGTTGGGGAGAGTGAAGAAACGTAACATTTATGCATTAAAAAATTGATTACATTTTATTTATGAAATTCCATCTGGTGTTTAGACCACCAGTTGAATATTTTAAATACATTATGCAAAGCACAATGCTTTGCGTGTCTGCCACATCGCAGAGTATTAACAACATTTAGCTTATTTAGAGATTTGATATCCTCGTAGTCAATGTCCAATGTCTCAATGACCACGTCCGCTCTCGTATTTTCATCGAGGAAATCCGCAAGCCAGCCGCGTTTCTGCAGCCCTTTAACGTATACGATATGGGATGCGTCATCTTCTTCGTCGATAGCATCAGCTACAGCTTTCGTAATTAGCTGTTTAGCCATACTGTATGGAACGTCTCCATCTTCCCACCGTAGTCCATGATGTTTTGCCACGAACCACCGGATGCTCGATTTGTCAGATTTCGTGAGAAGATATTGCGGCATCGAACTCCCAAAAATATAGTGCGAGAGAATTGTTCCCTTTCGTAGGACTGCCACTTTCTTCACGACAAATCTTCCATCAACGATGAACCCTTGCAGGTCAACAAATGTTGGTACAGCCATTATCGGTACAATGTAAAGGCCCGTTCGCTTCCAAGACAGACAGGAGAATGCTGTCTTTCTCGTAAAGCATCTTGATTTTCACGATGAAATTTTGTACGAATTTGGTACAGGAGAGGGCGAGCAAGTAGCGTGGCAATTTAATTGATTTTGCGCACCACGTTTGTCAGCGGATTGTATTCAACCACCCGATCGTGCAGAATTAGACAGTAGGCTGTAGTATTTGCAGGCACATTCTCTTTGTAGTCGAATTCTATGCGCACGTCCACGGTGCTATTCTTGATCGACTCATTTTGTCGCGAGCAATCAATCACCACGAGGGGGCAAATTGCAAAAATTGGGCCACGGTGAATAATGCCTCGTTGCAACTATGTCCATAATACGATTTACGGAAATGTGTATACATGTTAAACAAGATGGCATGCCTATTCTTGTCAAAGTCCAAGTTCATGTCATCGTATGGGTAAAATTCCGAATTGAGAAAAAGTTTTACATTGGTCAATTTGCAGTGGTCGAACCGAGTAACATCTTCGGTCATCACATTCTTTCGAGCAGTCTGTAGAGCAAAGATAATGTATCGCGGCTTCTCCAGCTGTGCAGCTGCCTTCACAGCCCATGAATGCTTGGTTGTGCTCTGTAAGAGAGGATACTCGTACAGATCCCAGGAGCGAAAACTAATGCTCAGGTTTTGTCCACTTTCCAAAGCATGTAGCAACGATAGCTTATTAACATCGTTCAGCGTCACATGAGGCATCCACCATTGCACGTTAAGTATTTCAATTTCTGGTTCCAACGTTGGTGATCCTATTAGAGAATTGTTATCGTTGCGCGATCGTATTAAAATCAATTCGTGACGCGCATTAATAACCATGCGTTTGTAGTCCTCACAAAATCCCAGCAAATATTTGAGCGGGGTGCAAAAATTGAAATGATTTTTCACTATTAGCTCATCGTGCCGTTCCAAGCCCCATCCAGCATTCTCCATATTCTTGTCTTCGTCAGATGTCAGCGATAAATAGTTTTTAAGCGTGCTAGTTACTCCAACGTTTCTGTTACGGTCAATCTCCACGCCATTCAGCTCATATCGAATCTCATCAAATGTGAACGCCATGCAATTATTTCCCAACATCACCGTTAATGCATCATTTGGCTTATTTATCATCAATTTTCCCTCCACGTAGAGGAAACTTTCACACGGCAATGTGTATAAATCCTGCTGCTGTATAGGTATTCTTATCTCATCGCTGTGCCCAAACGTTGTGTTGACGTATGGGTTGTATGTATGTGTCTCAAGCTTGACGATGCGATCATCAAACGTCGACTTCCCTCCAATGCTTAGAATGTCAGCCATTTTTCAACTTAAATGCGTACAATGAATCCCAGCGATTTCAAAAATGCAATGTTCGCAGCACTGAGCCTCTTCTTTTTAGCGTAATCAGAGCTGTTGTTGTTGTTGCAAACAATTTCGCTTGGAAGAAACGTGTTTCTGAAGTCGTTTAAAACAAGCATCTCATTCGTTCGCACCA
The DNA here is from genome assembly GCA_910592295.1 of Andrena haemorrhoa. NCBI lineage: Eukaryota > Metazoa > Arthropoda > Insecta > Hymenoptera > Andrenidae > Andrena > Andrena haemorrhoa. The sequence continues at coordinate 25,258,317 of OU342942.1, forward strand.
CGTGTATTATCGTCGTCGTCGTCGTACGAGCAGTCTGATGGTAATCTCTTCACCTCGAAAATCGAGCAACTGTCCGTCTTGATCCACAACGCGTATCGTTAGATCCGTAATGACCCGTGCGGTGATTTGAAGGTAAATGATCTGCGCCGGCGTTTCCGATAACTTATATCCTGGCGGGACTCTCGGAGAAAATTCATGTATCGTATGTACGCGCATTCCATTATTGTACGCGCCAGCGGTCACGCTACATTCTATGCGAATAATGTTTACATTCATGATAGTAATTGGATTGTCCGATGCGTGCCACTGTCCCGGTTCTAATATCCGATTCGTCGAGAATCCCAGTAGCGATCCAATGTTATTGGGCTTTGTAAAGTCTACGGCGAACCGACAATACAGCTCGCTTTTCATGGTGTTGTTGTTGGGGCGCAACACTATTGGATACACATCGTTGTCGCCAACATCGTGGACATCGGTACCATCGAGATTTTGAGGATATCGCTCGAGTAATCGCTGCTTCAAATACTTGGCAATGGCGTCTAGTTCGTGGGAGCCGTGGGGAATTGTAATGTATTCATGACCGGGGTCAACGCTGTTGTTGGTGTCATAGTTTACGACGAAGTAGCATTTATCGTTGCTCGAGTCGATGTTCGGTATTGTATGATAAGTTTCAAAGGTGGTTAGACCGAGCTCGTAATCATCATCACTCAAATCTATGGGTGGAAAATAGCTCACCGCGAGGGTGCTACTCTTGCCGGTTAGAGTGAATGTTAACGACATATTCCGAGCTGTACGACTCGACTAGTACTGAATCATAGTGGTGGGAAGTCAACCCTTAAATTTGGTGCCGATCGTTTGTAGAAAGCGTAGACATAGTTGCCCACAATTGCTCTGATCGTACTTCTGATAAAACGTTCGATTGTATTCGATTTTTATAGCATCTTTATCCAGATATTGTGCCAATTCCTTGGGCGGTCGAAGATTGCCAAAGCTGTCGAAATATACAGCTCGACACCCTCTCTTCGCATCAGAGCCCTGCAACGGGCGGGTTTAATCCGCCCGTCACCCGACTGTATCTCGATACGCCCGAACCGCCCGCGCCCGAACTTTCACTAACCCGCGATACCCGCAGCTAACCCGCCCATACCCGCCCGACGCCACCGAGCGATTATCCGACCCGCCCGTACCCGCGGCGGATGAGTCGGGTCATCGTTGATTTCTATCCGCCCGAGAAGCCCGAGGCGGCCGAAGCAGTCACCAGTCACGACATCACGACGCGTATCCGATTCGCTCGTACACATGCCTTTACTTTATTCATTGGGCGCTATTACAAGATGTTTTTAAATATTTGTACGACCGTACTTGCATCCGAGCTTAATTATTTCCTATTTTAACTCTTAGAATACATATATTCATAGTAAGGAAATAAAATTAGTTTGAAAAATAGTCTTACAAGGGGACACCACGGGTGCGGAAATCGCTTTTGGAACGACAGTATATGGAGGTCGTAGTACTCGTGTAGTATGAAAATACCATTTCGGCTTTTCACCGAATGGGCCTTCGTTTTCGAGATATTGTGGTTTAAAGTTTTGAACAAACGTAGTAAGCCAGATATATACCTTCTATAGTAACATATATCCAAGAAGGTGCGTTGGAGCAACGACAGCGTGTCAGATTGTCACGCGGGCGGACGGGGTTCAAGTCCCGCAACCGCGTCACTTTTTTTCGAATTTTTCCCGGGGAAATATATTTTGTGGATATTACGTATCACATAGTATGTTACATATTACCCTACGCAAATTTTAAGGTTAAAAATGCATTTACAACATAACGTATTATTCTAATCATCTCTTTCACCGGTGTTTTCATATTCTGGTCCTGCCAAAATATTTCATTCCGAAACTTTCGACGCCTGGATTGTCGAGCAGGTAAAAAACCACCCTTACGGTCAGAAGTAACGGCTATCCCACTTCACCTGCAATACAATGATGCATATTCATCTGCGAACGATTTTATTTTACATAATTCTACTATTTATATGGATGAGTAATAATTTTGATTTACAGCGGTATTTTATAATGACCCCAGGGCAGAGTGTCGGCCGAATCGAGTACGATATACCGCTTGTCGTCGTACGGACTTAGAGCGATTTTGGATTCCGAAATGGTGTACACTTTATGCAATTTAGACCGTATGCATGATTGCCTGCGAACCATTTCGATCTCCCTATGCAAACACTGCGCGTAGTCGTCGAAAGTTATCGTTCGGGCTATGACGTTGGTCTTGACGCCTTTCGCCTTTTTCGTATCTTTTTTACCGTCTATGCGAAGTGCATACATTTTCGCTCTAAGACCTACGAATTCGGTCATTATCGCACCGTTATTTTCGTCCTTCATCAGCCCTGGGACCTTCTTCTTTACATGCGGCATATTATATGCATTGTCAGTAGGATAATCGCTTGTGTCGAATCTATCGATATTGTGTTTCATGGACTCGTAGATATCGTCGCATATGTGATAAATGAGGCTGTCTGTGTCGGTGTATAGAATTTTACAATTTTGACCGTGCAGTGGAGACATGTACTCGTGATGAAATTCATACAAACAAATTTTTGATATGTCCAGGATAAACATACCCACGTATATCGGTTTGTTGAATTTCACCTCGAGTTTTCGCAATTCAACAGCTATTAAATTTTCCGAAAAAAACACTTCTGCTGAGGAAATTCGGTTTCGCGATCATTGCCTCCGCGCCATATCGCCCTTCCCAATGCGTCAAATGTTTTACATCCACATGATTTCGTACATTTTCCATAGTTTTACCGAATATCGCGTTATTCATCAATTTGTACAAATTTTTTTCAAAATCATATGTCGCGCTTGTTCTAAACCATGTATTTAATTCGATGCAATCGCGGAGCCAGGGGGATTGAGCGAATTGAAGCACGCGGTGTATCTTAGTAATACGAAGACCGTGACGCGTGCACTGCTGCAGGTTACAATAGTGGATAACGTAACGCTGCTTATCGTATACCGTCGCGAGTAATTTGTCCTGTCTGCTGCCTGGTGGTTTGGCACGCGTCGGGCAGAACGGTAGATCGGCATGAGCGTCATGCAGACGTTGCGGATATTCCAGATCTACCTCGAGAATGTATCCCGTGGGCGAATCGACACCGATTTTAGACACGTCAAAATTTGCAACATCTTCGACCCATTGAAAATCAGCGTATGGATGGGGCTGGCACATTGCCCATCCATACAAATTGTTCACGTCAAAGTACATCAAATACGATGACTCTTTCGATGCGTCGTAAGATGGCATGTACTTGTTATTGGCCTGTGCGTATCTCCCGGAACATTGGCTTAAGCCCCCGCGTATACCGCGTTCAATAAACATGACCATATCGACGTCTGTGAGCAATTCGAATGTAATTTTGGTATGTTTTAGCATTCCATCCCATGTGAAACCAGGTAAAGTATAATAATGTGCCGAATCTAATCCGTAGCTCTTGATACAACTTTCTCGAAAATTTTCAAAAATATCTGCCAATAACAAGACATCTGTTTTCAAATACAAGTCGCTGTATTCACTCAAGGTTCTAATCCCGAAACGTTACCAGACTATCTCGGCATGTGCGTAATCGGTCTCGGATACAGTCTCACCCGTTAACGAACTGTAGAATGACTCGCACGGTGGTAAGCATGGATCCTGCAGCTTGTTCGCACAATCGAGGTATTCATATGGAAAGACACCCTTTTGCGTCAATAAATTGAAATCTTCAATGGATAATGTTTCAAATTGGGTTCGTAAAATTTGTAATTGATCTGTGCTAAGAAAAGATGATAATTTGTCGAGACTAGTATTGAGAAATTTGTACGAATCGATGAATCGTAATTTAATACAATTTCGCGAGTCTGATTCAGCCGCATCTTCGACATTTTTTGTGAAAGAAATATATTTTTCTTTGGTTATAGGCAACACATCAACGTGACCTTCAAAAGCGGTAGCTATTTCCTCGATAATAAAATGGGAATCATAGCCGGATAAATTATGGACAACTATGGGGATGTAAAATGAATTTTTATAATTTAAATTGCACTCCGAATGTGCTGGACCTCTAAACCGTGCGGGTAGATGGCAGTGATCGCGAACTCGTATATCGGCAGCTTCGAATGGTTCTTCGCAAATATGGCAATGTGTTGCATTGCGAAATGTCGTCCACTGTTCGGCAGTTAAATCTAACATGGGAACATTACTGGTGAGGATTGGTTTGGCGAAGTTTGCAAAATTTTTTAGTTCGTCTACGAACCAAGAAACACAATCCGCGTCGCGGCGACATCGATACGTCGATAGCGATGTATCGTACGAGTAATGCATATGCATGTAATTTATTATCACCCATTCGGTGACTGTCCTCCGTTTTCCCGATGATGCACTCCAGATCTGCATACACCACGAAGGGGAGCCGCTCCTTCCTGCAGTGGTTGCCGAAGTTGAGCAGGTTGTTGCCTTCGCTGGGCAGCAGAATGGTGCAGTCGTTCATTTTCCCGCAATCCACGACATGGGCCTCCAACTTCTCGGGGGATCCAAAGTAGTGCATGCAACTGTAAATAAAAAAAATTTTATTTAATTTTTTTTCGCGAGACATTTCAATATTTCGCAAGTTTATATACACGTACCGGTCGCAGATAAATTTCTTTTCTCTGTGCTTGCTCAGCTGCGCGCTCACCAGCCGGGACAAGTTCTTGATTCACACAAAGTGCCCTACATCACCATGCTCTTGATTTGGCGTGTAGAGCAGGTTGACGTGCCGATCCCTCTTTTGGCTGGTGAGACGCAGTGGAAAGACTGTGGAACCTTTCTTCGTTTTCTCCTCGAAACTGTAGACATTGATGGAGATGCCGTTCAGCCGTTCAAATTTCCCAATTTGCGCCAGGGACATCGGAAATTCAATGCCCTGGAGATTTAGCACCAATGTATAGTATGGATATGAGCTTGGACGATGAGGGTTTCTTTCCGCAGGATGGAGAGCGGCGACCACTGCCCACGCGAAACATGCATTATCCTTGGATTGTACACTAATCGCCGCATTCTTCAGCAATAAATCACGCGGCAACTTGTAGTGACACCCCGCGCGCAGTGGATTGTACTTATTCACATTGATGGTCAGATTCATGATTCTCGTCAATGGCCATCCGCTGTCGCGTTCCTGGAATTCTTCCAGCGATGCCAGGGTGGGTTCGACTACGCATCGCTGATACCACTCCTGTAGATCAGATGTGTGGAAGAGTTCGCAGTTTCGGGTGTTGATGCTTTTACAAGCATGCTTGTTGGCCGCCACAAATTCACCGTTGAACACTGTGTTCACTTTCAGGTTTCGATGTTTCCTCAAAGTACTCTCCACATGCTCCAACACAATGGTCTCCGCATCCTGGAGGAAGTTGCGCGGTTCGGTATAGTTCGAATTTAGCACGGCACCAGTTAATACGCGGGTATCGAACGCAGTGTCTATTTCGCGCCACAAAAGTCCTGTGCTCGAATGTCCGGCACCTTCACGCACGAAACGTCCGCGCAGCGAATATTTCAGTCCTTCGAGCTGTGCGATTCGCGCAACCAACGATTGCCGAACACCGATCGATAATCGAGGACGTTTCACTCAGCTGTGTTCTTCCAGCGATTCGATACACTCGTTGCACCGTTCTTCCCACGCGAGGTACTCTTCCCGCAAAGTCAATCGTGCAGATTGATCCAACAATTGACGTTCTACTTGTGCGAATTTTTCCATGATCGTAAATGGAATGTAAATGTAATATCTTTTCCTCGCAACAAGTTGCAACGATTTGAGGCTCTGTGCAGTTTGGAGTGCGCTTTTATCTGAAGCAATTTCCGCTGACACATCATAATTTTTTCTATGATTCATATGTACGATGAATTAGTGCGCAAAATCATCTGATGCAATAATTTCTGCCGACGTCGCATAATTCAAAGATTCGACGTTTCCAGGAGTATTATATTACATTCAACACGTGTCGAGACTTTTATCCTTGAGGGCGGGGCTCAAATTACACATGGTCGCGCGATACGCTGCGACGTTAAGATCAAAAACATTACGAAAAATTTTAGCATTGTATCACTATGTAGCGCTATCTCTTTCCCTCCCCAGAAATTAGCTTTATAATTAAGTATTGTTCTCTCTTTCCTCCAAATACGTGGTGTGTAAAAACACCGATCTTTCCCGACATTGTCCAACATCATCCGAAAATTATGATGTTTGGCAGCGGCTCATGGTGTGTGCGCGCGCGCGTGTGACGCTCGGTATATGTACCATTCGGAAAAGATTATTATCGGAGAGCTGACTTGGAGGAGTTGGTTCGGCGGCTGACTCGTACCGCCCGGGGCTTGGGTTCGATCCCCATGGTCCGAGATTTAGTTTTTTTCATTTTATATTAATATCCTAAATTAGCGTTTCCCTCCTTACCGACTTCACCCGCGGTTCCTCCTCGATGCACTTCAATATCGGTTCGATATCGATTGATGCGATATCCAGATCTCGCGGTATATCCCCCACCACTCCGCCATCTCTATGACGTCATCCGCCGCCGCCCCGGCCGCGCGCCGCCCGCCCGCCGAGGGGGAGGGGTGGGGGGAAAATGAAATTTGATACTCAAAAGTGAATTGGAATCCCCCTTGTCCTACTACTCCCACGCATTACTGTACGTTACCGGCGTTCACGTGGGATGCGATGTAAAAATACACACGCATCGAATTGGAACTGCTCACCGACGTGGACATGTTGTTCGTGGAGCGTGGCATACGCGGCGGCCTCAGCCAGTGCTCGCACAGGTACGCGCGCTCCAACAACAAGTATCTACCGACGTCGATGTACGACGCGTCGAAACCATCCACGTACTTGATGTATTTCGACATGAACAACCTATACAGATGGGCAATGTCTCAGGCGATGCCGCGCGGCGGATTCCGATGGCTGGACGAGGCGACGGTGACCGATTTGGACGTGAACTCCTTGCCGGAGGACGACGGACCAGAGGGCTACCTGTTGGAAGTGGATCTGGAGTATCCGCGGGACATTCACGACGAGCATGCGGACCTTCCGTTCTGTCCTGTGCGCGAGCGTGCGCCAATCGGTAAGGAAACCAAACTGATTGCCACGCTCCGCAATAAGGAGCGATACGTGATCCATTTTCAGTACTTAAAGCAGTGTATTCGACACGGACTCCGCGTATCGCGAATTAATCGCGTTCTACGTTTCGATCAGTCGCATTGGTTGCGTGGCTATATTACTCTGAACACAGAGTTGAGGACGCGACCCACCAATGATTTCCAGAAAACACTGTACAAATTAATGAACAATGCTGTATACGGGAAGACGATGGAGAACGTTCGACATCGAGTGGACGTGCGACTGATTACGCGGTGGGATGGTCGTTTCGGTGCCGAATCGTTGATAGCAAAACCGAATTTTCACAGTCGAGCAATATTTTCCGAACATTTAGTCGCTATCGAGATGCGGAAATTAAAAGTGAAATTCGATAAACCTATATACATTGGTATGAGTGTGTTGGATGTATCTAAGGTATGTTTGTATGAATTTCACTACGAGTATATGCGTGCAAGATTTGGTGATAGATGTATGGTTTTGTACACGGACACAGACAGTTTAATGTATCAGCTGCGGAGCGACGACGCTTACGAGGAGCTAAAAAGTGACGTCAGTGCGCGATTCGACACGAGCGATTACGCGGTGGACAACCCGTACGGTATGCCGCGCGTAAACAAGAAGGTGCCGGGACTTACGAAAGATGGAAACAACGGTGCCTTAATGGCAGATTTCGTGGGACTGCGGTCAAAGATGTACGCGACTCGAGTACGTAACGCATCGGCGGAAACGACCGAGAAGAAAAAAGTGAAGGGTGTGAAGAGGGGCGTGGTTGCGAACGAGATACGTTTCGAAGACTACGTTCGGTGTCTTCGCGAGCACGCGGAAACGACGGTTCGGCAAAACCATATCCGTGCGCGATTACACGAGGTGTTTTCAATCAACGAGCGTAAGACCGCGCTCAGTCCGTACGACGATAAACGGTACGTACTGCCCGACCAGGTCAGCACCCTTCCGTGGGGACACTATCGAATTCCCGAGTGCGACGATGACATTTCGTAGTGTTTGTGTGTATGCATGAAGGGGGGGGGGGGGTGTGTATGCATTGTGTGTTCCTTGAAGGGGGTGACTCGGGGGGTAATTGCAAACAAGTTTTTCCTTTGCGCAAATGTTCTCCGAGGTTTCGTTAACGAGATATTAACAAAAAGCAGCTACCAATCAGAGCCCGAGTCTGGCGGCCGAGTTCCCGCGCTAGCGTGGCTGCGAGCCGCGCTGCGACTAGGAACAAGCAACTCGGCATGCATCGAAGCAAATTGCGTAGAATGGCAAATGCAAAAGACGTAACAAATAAAATCGAACATTTTGTCATGGTTTGTTTGTCATTTAAAGTGAACTCCACCAGGCCAAGAGGTTTCAGGTAAAAAGAAGCCAGCACATTTTTGAAACACACGTGCTTTGCATAGGCGCAAGAAACGGACTATCGTGCACTTTTACAAAAGGCCGTGTTCCGTCCTTTTACTGTAAATTTACCCATTGCTTCGAGAGAGGCAGCAGACACCACGTGTTTTGGTTCGAAAGGGTCCGAAGAGAAGAGAAACAGAAAGTCTTCGAGTTGCTATAAAGAAGAAAATCCTGTTTCCTGTTTCCCTTTTCCGATACCCTGAGTTCATGTCAGTTACGAGGCGGAACCAGCTAACATAAGCCATAAATTATCCAAAACTGTAGGAAACCGTTCTCAACCGCCGACTAGCGGGGCAATACGGTCATAAACCGCGACCCTGGCGAAATGCTCTAGCCGATCAGCCTGATTAATTTTGGGAAACCAGAATTTAAAAAGTATTATCCAACATCAATACGCCTCGCGGAGAGACACAGGAAGAAAAGGGGTAGTCCGCTGATAGCGCGTGGTCCCGCCTGCGTCGTCCTTCCTTCAAATTAAAGACAGATCCCTTATCTCTCGAGTATAAACACGCGTTCGATTTTCAAAACAAAAGCTCGCGTTGACGTATTCCGTGCGAGAGAAGTTGGGCTTTTATTTAAATAATGCCCATCTCTGCATAGGACCGTAAAGAATTACAAAAAAATCAGGGAGTCAACTGTTGATCGGTTTGGAGACTTTTCCTTGTTATATGTTTTATACAATAGTCGGAAGAATAATAATAAGAGCAATAATTGCAAATAATTGCTGTAACTTCCACATTCTGAAAATATGATATCAGTAAATCAATATTTCCAGTATTAGTAAAAAAGTTCCAATCTCTCCTTTTTGTGGCCATATAATTATAACATAAATTCTACAGCGATTTCAAGTGATGTATGTGTCACGGTAAAAACGTTAATTTAGTAAATGTATACAGTTCGTAACAGTTCCTAGTCAAAGTATGCCTAAAATGCATATAACCTAACCTACAATAGTACGAAAGTGCATATATTGACTGCATCAAGCTTTTATTGTGGCACATGGATCCAGCTAACGCTTCAGTTTTGCTACGATTCCACGTTGGCAGTCCTCCCGAATAGGAGCCATCTCGTATTCACTACCTGAACTAAATTTGTCACGTGACTTGCTTTGGATTATCGTCAAAATTGCGGAACTCGTATTTGGGAGTCCAATCACGATTTTTCATTTTTCGTCCTTATATGAGCATATTTTGGGCTGGGCTAGGACTCATTCAAAGGAGAAAGGTTCAATGCGGACCGCTCTGCTCACCATTTGAGTCACAAAATTTTGTAGTGACCTCAAAATACTTGGATTCTGCGGGTGTATTTTGTCGACTTTTGCTGTACTTTGGACACTCATATTATTAGATATTAACACAATCTCGTTGAACCATGAGCAGAGCGCTTCGCATTGAACCTTTTTCTTTCGAATGAGTCGTAGCCCAGCCCACAATATGCTCATATTAGGACGAAAAATGAAAAATCCCAAACCCATGTTTCGGGCCAGATTGTGTCGGTATACAGCGCGCTGCATTACCCGTGTCTACCCCCTTAAGCGTAGGTAATTCAGTACATACTTTGACGATTTGTTTGAAACGAATTCAAACGTATTAAGATTAGTGTTTAATAAAGTGCCTTTATCAGAATTGGACGACATTACACAATACTTTAGGTAATATTCTTTATTTGCTGTTATCAAAAAATAGTAACATTTACCTGAAAGTAATTTTTAACCCTAGGTTTGCATAATGCCTGACAAAAACGAAAAAAAAACAGTTGAAAAGAAAGTTTATTTCACTTGAAAACAAAATCCAAATTTTAAATCGTTTAAAGGGTGGAGAAAAAATATCATCTGTTGGAAAATCGTTAAAATTAAATGAATCTACAAGTCGAACCTTAAAGAAAAATGAGGCAAAAATAAGGAAAACTATGGTAAATGGCTGCCCGTTAGGTGCGAGACGCGTGTCCCGCACGCGGAATATTAATATGGTTAAAATGGAATGATTTCTTATGATTTGGTTGGAAGACTGTATAGCTAAAAATATCCCTGTAAGTGGAAATCTTATCAAGCAGAAAGCACTTAAAATCCACGAACATTTACGGAAGATTGGGCATTTTTCTGCAGAAGAACAAAATCAGTCCTTTACTGCAAGTAATGGCTGGTTAGAAAAATATTCATTGCACAATATTAAATTTCGAGGACTTACTAAGAGTAATTACAGATGAAGGAGGATATACGGCAGATCACATTTTTAACGCAGATGAGACAGCATTGTATTGGAAAAAACTACCATCTCGAACTTACATTTCGAAAAATGAAAGTGCACCAGGGCTTAAAGCTTCTAAAGAACGCGTCACTCTTCATATGTGTAGCAATCTATCAGGAAATCTGATGGTAAAACCAATGTTAATAAATCGTTCTTTAAAGCCGGGTCCAGACCTGAATGAGTATACGCTGAGCAGGCTGAGCGTGCACGAATATTCTGATGTGGACGGGTGAAACGGTAGCCAGGACCGCATGCTTCTACGTCAGAAAGGGTGAGCGTGAACGCATATGCAAGTGTGGACGTGTCATTCGTGGTGACTCGGGGCATTCGACACCACTCGCGAATGCCGGCGAAGGCACATGGCCTGAGCCGACCGTTGTCGGTTTTCTTCCGCACATCAAAGGGAGTTTGGAGTGTATTGCGTTCAGCGTGGATGATAGAAGCAGATGAGATATACTACATGATATTGAACTATATGGTAGTCCATATGAAATTAGGACGGGTTAAGTCCTCATTTTTGCAGATTCGAAATTGTTTAAAAATACAAATCTTCAAAGTTACCTGCTTTCCGTGATTTTTACGAACCCCGCCTACAGAAATTAATTTTAATGACCTAAATTATTGAAGGTATCGACTTGCGTCTTTTTTTTAATCATGAAGGATGGATCTATATGAATGAATTTAATCCATTGCTAATATTGTCATAAACAGATAATCAAAAATTTTAAAATTACATTTTCGATAATAATAATGCAATTACCATATGATAGACGTTAAAGCTCTATTTTACTGAATAATTTGTCTTTCTTTTCTTCACTACACTTTTGCATTGTTCTTAATTCATACAGCCAACGTATTCATACCTGTTTCAGAAATAAAAAAATTTCCTATTCTTTATCGTATCGATGTGGAAGTGACACCGATGAATTCCTTACGTTTTTCCGATGAAAATCATTCCAAATGTCATGTAAATCTGACTATTTTTAACGAATTCAACTTGAAATGATATAAATAAATTTTTTCTAAAATGTCCATCATTATGGTCCGAATTACGTCATTCTTGGTGTTAGTTTCATCGGCGAAACATAAGGAATCAATTGACGTCGTTTTCGCAAAGATCTGATGAGAAATGCGGAACTCTTGGACATTTCTGACTTTTTAATGGTATTCCAACCGTTTGAAGGATCGAAACCCATACAATTCGGTGAGGTACTGCGGGGGGTTGTCCTCGCCACGGGGTACCAAGTGGCAACTCTTTGACAGGCGTCGCTGGAGAATCACCCTGTATTGGTAAACAGGACTCGGAGGGTTGAGCTGTATGTTTATTTAGCTAACTATGACACCATCGTTACGTCTGCGGAGTGGGCTAAGATAAGCACAGAAGTTGGTGAAGAAAGACACAATGGCACTTTCGACCCCTCCGCATTCGTCATTCGTGCACGCACAGTCTGCTCAGCGTATACTCATTCAGGTCTGGATCCGGCTTAAGAGGTTAAACCACTGTAGAATTTTCAAAAAAAAAAAAATTTTTTTGTTTAAATCGTGCTTTAGGGTCTTAAAAATAATATACCAAATGATGGAGGGCGGCAAAAATGTATAAATGTCCAAATTTTCAATTCTACCGCAACGCTCTCGTGTATGCCCGTATGTCTCGTGTAGGCGCTCGGCCTTTTGTTATAACTGCGCGCGCTGTAGTTTTGTTTTAGAGTACGGAATAGTTTAGAATGTTAAGAACGTCTGTGTAGCGTTAGTAAAGTGAGGATCGACCGTTGAAAAGGACGCTTTGCTTTCGTGTATAAGTTTTGTAATATTCGAATAATAGTTCATATAATACAGTGATAATTGCAATTGATTTTCACCATGAGTGACGATAAAGCGGGTCGTTATAGAAAAGGATCAAAATCTGACAGTGCATTCAGCAAGAAACCACAAGCGTCACGCAGACGACCGTTGAATCGACATGAAATGGAAGCGCCCGAGGATTTGAATGTCAGCGCATCGGCAAAGAAATTGAAGCAGCGTGATTTTTACGATATTGAAGTGGACTCTACTTTTAGCTATCGTCTCTTAAATTTCGTGGCAGTTTTTGCCGCCATTTCGAACGTCGTTGTTTGTAAAGTGTGCCATTCGGAAGTGAAGTTCACTGAAACTAGCAAACGAGGTTTGGGATTTAAAATAGTTGTGTCCTGTGATAAGTGTGAAAAAATAGAAATACCAAGGTGCCCATATGTTAAGAATGCCTACGAAATTAACCGCAGAATTGTGTTTGCCACGCGATTGCTTGGAATTGGTTTACGCGGAATAACAAAATTTTGTGCGTTTATGAAACTGCCCCACCCGATCTTTCAATCGTTTTATGACAAGATCGTTAAACACATTGCTAGTGCAACAGAAGTTGTTTGTAAGAAGAGTATTTCGAATGCAGCGAAAGAAGAAAAAACAATTTCTGCTGAGAAAAGAGACAGAAATGGAATCACGGTATCGGGCGACGGATCTTGGCGAAAACGTGGATTTTCATCTTTGTATGGCTTGGATTCTCTTATTGGTTGGTACACTGGCAAAGTTATAGATGTCATCGTAAAATCAAAATATTGTAAATTGTGTGAATATTGGAAGAAAAAGGAGAAACAGAAGAATATGCGGAATGGTCAGAAAATCATGCAAGCGAATGCCAAGCAAACCACGAAGGATCGGCTGGAAAAATGGAAATCGACGCAGTTGTTGAAATGTTTCGGCGCTCTGAAACCTTACATGACGCGAAGTACGCAAGTTATATCGGCGTTGGTGATTCCAAGACCTTTAAAGGTATTACAGATGCTACACCTTACAAAAATATTACAGTACAGAAAAAGGAATGCATAGATCATGTTCAGAAACGAATGGGCACTCGTCTCCGTAATTTGAAAAAAGCTAAAAAAGGACTTGGAGGGAAAGGAAAATTGACAGGCAAGCTTATCGACGAACTTTCTATATATTACGGATTAGCTATTCGTAGAAGTTGCGATTCGATTGAAAATATGAAGAACGCTATATGGGCTACGTTGTATCATAAATTATCTACAGACAATAATCCGCAACACGACAAGTGCCCAATTGGAGAAGATTCATGGTGCACTTGGCAAAAAGCGAAAGCGACAAACAGTTTGGGCGATTATCAACACCAGCAACCTATGCACAAAGAAGTTTTCGAAGCTATAAAGCCAGTGTACGAAGAATTGAGTAAGGACGATCTTCTCACTCGTTGCATCGGCGGATTTACTCAGAACAGCAACGAGAGTTTCAACTCGACCGTATGGGCGATGGCTCCAAAATCAATATCTAGTGGAAAATTAGTATTAGATATTGCCACAAATATTGCTACTTGTGTGTTCAATAACGGATTTTCCTCAATTTTGCACGGAATCGACACTATGGGCATGACAATTGGCCCAAACAGCTACAACCTATGCATGGAGGTGGACGCGGAGCGCATCAAAAGAGCAGAACGATCGTTGAGTGAAGGTGCAAGAGAGGCTCGAATCAACTTGAAAACCTTAAGAAAGGAAAATGAGGAGGAGGATGTCAATCTAGAAGGCCAATTGTATGGTGCAGGCATCGCAGATTAAAGGTATATAAGAATATAATATGATTTTACAGTACTTAAAACTTTAAACGCGTTTTTCTCGAAACCACTTTTTTTTAACTGGCCGGAAACATAACTCGAACAAATCTTCACCGATCGATCTGAAAATTTTAACAGTATATTCAAAATTGTTTTCTCGAGCGACGTACGTACGATTTGTTTTTATATGGCATATTTTTAGTTTAAAAACAATTTTTGTAACGATTTCTTTCATGAAATTTTAAACTTTTTTTCAGAAATGCACCTTTTCGCGAAAAATCAATATATCGAAAAAATCCTACGTACGTCTCTTGCTGTTGTTCTATAGAATTGAAAAGACTTTGGTTTTTTGTTCCATGTCAAAAATTGCGGGAGTTAGGTTTCCGGCTGTGGACCCTTTCAAAAAACAGGCACCGACGGAGAAATGCTGCGCAGCCACCATTTTGTCATGAACGAAGTTGAAAAAAATATTTTTTGTACTTCATTACTAGAATTATAAATCCCAGTTTACAGAATTTCGATTGATATCTTTATTGCGCAAAAAAAAATTCCCGAAATATGCCTATATTTTCGTGCTTTACAGTGGTTTAACCCCTTAAACCCTCGAGTAATGAAAAACACTGATATGTCCCAGTTACCTGTATTCTGGCAATCTAATAAAAAAGCTTGGACGACTAAAATATGTTTGAGGACTGGTTTCATAATTGTTTTGATCCTGCAGGAGAATGCTATACAGGGTGACCCAGCTAAACATGCACAGCTTGATTTCTCCTAAACTGTTGGAGATAAAAATATAAAAAAAATAGTGCATTGCATGGCTCGAGAGGGCCAATTTATTAGCCCGAACGAATTTTTTTTTCGATTATTATTTTAAAAGATACGATGGTCAAGTTCGGTTTTTCAAATGGAACTAATTTTTTTGAACACCTGAGTTGATAATGCGTTCCAAGACAAATTCAATAAGCATTAATGTATACACTTGATTTCGATTGGTTTTTGAGATATTGCGCTTGCAAATTTAGTGATTTTCACTGAAGAAAACCCACTGAAATAGCGAGGACCGGGGTTGGTCTTGCTGGCACTACGGAGGGGCCACGGAGGGCCTTGCCTGTTGAAACCGACACCTACCTGCCAAAGGTCGGCGCCAGACCCAAAGGCTGGACAATTCTTTTCCGTCAGAAATGCTACTTAGGTAGGTACATTTGCGGTGTCAAGCGGCTTCTGCGCACCGTTACTTTTATTTCGCACTTGATTCTACGCTCGGATGGCCGGTTCTTTTGGGAAGGATGCAAGCTCGATTGGTTATGTTAGGAGGTGTGAAAGTTGCTAGACTAAATTTCAACCAAAAGGAGCAGATTGTATTAGAACCAATCGGATTTGCATCCCTCACAAACGTCTGCTCTCTTGAAGAGGCCCTCTTCACAGCAATACCTCCTCCCCAATACACACCTTCTCTCGCACGGAATACGTCAACGTATGCTTTTGTTTTGATATTGAAGCTCGTATTTATACTCGAGAGGACCACGCGTCGACAGCGGGCTACCCCGTTTCTTCCTGTGTCTCACCGCGAGGAGTATTGAGGGTGGATTGTAGGAGCGTAGATGTCGGGATGCCAGTTATTGAATTCAGGAGACGATAGAAACACTTTATTAGAAAACACACATGTACTATAATTAAAGTAAATCGTATTCCTCTCGGGCAGGAGTACTGATAACGATCGAACTTGAGCCCCACTTCGCGCAGGCCGATTACACGGAGGGTAGTCGAGTCACACACTGCACAAATGATACAGGGTAATTCTGGAGCAACGCCCGTCAAGAAGATGCGGCCTGGTACCCCGTGGCGAGGACAGACCTTCGCAGTGCCTCACCCGATTTTTATGGCTTTTTCCGGAAAAAGGTATGAAACCTGGGCCGAACGTAGCGAAGTGAGGTCGAGCCCCCGCAGTCCCGGGTGCAATATCCATTACAGCGTATTAAGAAATTCTTTTCTTCATCGTATCGAAGGGGAAGTGACGCCAATGGATTCCTTATGTTTTTCCGATGAAAATCATATCAAACATCATGCAAATCGGATTAATTTGACACAAGCTGTTTGTATTCCTTGTGTAAAAGTTGTCCGATTTACACGACATTTGTAATGATTTTCATCGGAAATCCCCAAGGAATCCATCGGCGACACTTCCATATCCATACGACAAAGAATCAAGAATTAGTTTATTTCTTAAACAGATAAAGGGTAATTCTGGAGCAAGGCCCGTCAAGGAGATGCGGCCTGGTACCCCGTGGCGAGGACAGTCCTTCGCAGTGCCTCACCCGATTTTTATGGCTTTTTCCGGAAAAAGGTACGAATCCTGGGCCGAACGTAACGAATTGGGGTCGAGCCCCCGCAGTCGAGGGTGAAATATCCATTACAGCGTATTAAGAAATTCTTTTCTTCATACTATCGAAAGATAAGTGACGCCAATGGATTCCCTATGTTTTTCTGCTGAAAATCATACCAAATATCGTGCAAATCGGACTACCTTGACACAAGCAACTTGTATCCCTTATGCAAAAGTAGTCCAATTTATACGACATTTGGCATGATTTTCATCGGAAAACTACAAGGAATCCATCGGCGACACTTCCATATCCATACGATAAAGAATAAAGAATTTCTTAATCCGCTTAAATGAATATTTCACAATTTCACCCTCGACAGCGGAGGGCCGACCATAATTCGCTACGTTCGGCCCAGGATTCATACCTTTTTCCGGAAAAAGCCATATAATTCGATGTGCACTGCGGGGTGTGTTCCTTGCCACGGGGTGACGGGCGTATCTTCAGAAATACCTTGTATCTGTTTATGAAACAAAATAATTCTTTACTCTTTATCGTATGGATATGGAAGTGTCGCCGATGGATTCCATGTGGTTTTCCGATGAAAATCATGCCAAATGTCGTGTAAATCGGACTACTTTTGCATAGGGAATACAAATAGCTTGTGTCAAAGTAGGCCGATTTGCATGATATTTGGTATGATTTTCAGCAGAAAAACATAGGGAATCCATTGGCGTCACTTCTCTTTCGATAGTATGAAGAAAAGAATTTCTTAATACGCTGTAATGGATATTTCACCCTCGACTGCGGGGGCTCGACCCCAATTCGTTACGTTCGGCCCAGGATTCGTACCTTTTTCCGGAAAAAGCCATAAAAATCGGGTGAGGCACTGCGAAAGACTGTCCTCGCCACGGGGTACCAGGCCGCATCTCCTTGGCGGGCCTTGCTCCAGAATTACCCTTTATCTGTTTAAGAAATAAACTAATTCTTGATTCTTTGTCGTATGGATATGGAAGTGCCGCCGATGGATTCCTTGGGGTTTTCCGATGAAAATCATTACAAATGTCGTGTAAATCGGACAACTTTTACACAAAGAATACAAACAGCTTGTGTCAAATTAATCCGATTTGCATGATGTTTGATATGATTTTCATCGGAAAAACATAAGGAATCCATTGGCGTCACTTCCCCTTCGATACGATGAAGAAAAGAATTTCTTAATACGCTGTAATGGATATTGCACCCGGGACTGCGGGGGCTCGACCTCACTTCGCTACGTTCGGCCCAGGATTCATACCTTTTTCCGGAAAAAGCCATAAAAATTGGGTGAGGCACTGCGAAGGTCTGTCCTCGCCACGGGGTACCAGGCCGCATCTTCTTGACGGGCGTTGCTCCAGAATTACCCTGTATCATTTGTGCAGTGTGTGACTCGACTACCCTCCGTGTAATCGGCCTGCGCGAAGTGGGGCTCAAGTTCGATCGTTATCAGTACTCCTGCCCGAGAGGAATACGATTTACTTTAATTATAGTACATGTGTGTTTTCTAATAAAGTGTTTCTATCGTCTCCTGAATTCAATAACTGGCATCCCGACATCTACGCTCCTGCAATCCCCCGTCAATACTCCTCGCGGAGAGACACAGGAAGAAAAGGGGTAGCCCGCTGTCGACGCGTGGTCCTCTCGAGTATAAACACGAGCTTCAATATCAAAACAAAAGCATGCGTTGACATATTCCGTGCGAGAGAAGGTGGGCATTGGCATGCAAATTCGATTGGTTCTAATGCAATCTGCTCCTTATGGTTGAAATTTAGTCTAGCAACTTTCACACCTCCAAACCTAACCAATCGAGCTTGCATCCCTCTCACAAGAACCGGCCATCCGAGCGTTGAACCAAGTGCGAAATAAAAGTAACGGTGCGCTTCTTGACACCACAGATGTACCTACCTAAGTAGCATTTCTGACGGAAAAGAATTGTCCAGCCTTTGGGTCTGGCGCCGACCTTTGGCAGGTAGGTATCTGTTTCTACAGGCAAGGCCCTCCGTGGCCCCTCCGTAGCGCCAGCAAGACCGACCCCGGTCCTTGCTATTTCAGTGGGTTTTCTTCAGTGAAAATCACTAAATTTGCAAGCGCAATATCTCAAAAACCAATGGAAATCAAGTGTATACATTATTGCTTGTTGATTTTATCTTGGAATGCACTATCAACCCACGTCTTCAGAAAAGATAGTTCCATTTACAGAACCGAACTTGACCATCGTATCTTTTAAAATAATAATCGAAAAAAAATCGTCTGGGCTAATAAATCGGCCCCATCGAACCATGCAATTCTATATTTTTGTTATTTTTTGATGTCCAATACTTTAGGAGATATTCAGCTGTCCAGTGTTCGCGCGGACACCCTATATACCACAGATGGTAACCTACATCCAAGAAGGTTCCGTGGCCACAACGATAGCGCGTTGAGTTCCGATCGGCAAGCCGCATGCGACTAGGGCTGCCATCCGTCCGGGTTTCCCCGGATTTGTCCTCTTTTTTAGGGCGTCCGGGGACGTCCGGGGGGATATTCTGTAGTGATCCGGGTTTTTCGATGCTGCGTGCTCAAAAAGTCATAAATACTTTACCCTTATTTCTTGATTGCGGTTACAGTCTACCTATAATTTCTGACTATGAATACCGGCCCTAATATATAAAATAGTTAAAAGTGTCCGGGTTTCAAGTGGAAATGTCCGGGGTTTTAATGATCTCTGTGCGGGGTTTGTGATTTTACAGATGGCAGCCCTACATGCGACGGACATATATTAACTTAACCTAAAAGGCGGCAGAGAAAAGATTCAACATGATTAAAGCCTAATAGAGCAATATACAGAGATTATTACGGAAAAGTGGCTTGCGAAGCAAAGTTTGTAAAGCAGCCAGGCTTTCAAAGGCGTGGGAAAAGAAGAGAATAAAATAAGAGCAGCCGAAGATCAACGCACGTGCTAGGGCACGTGGCGGTATGTAGGGCACGAAAAATCTAGTGCGTCGTATCCACAATAACGAAACGAAGAAAACCAAGATAGACCAAATCCCCAAATCCCCCTTAGGGGCTTCGGCACCAAATAGTAATGATGAAATTGTTGAAATTGTACAGAATACGGACAACGACGAGGAAAGAGGGTTAACCTAAAAAACGTACAACGCGATATCAATAAGACAAAACAACAGTCGACTGGGATAGAAGAATTTAGCCCAGATAAAGGAATTCTTAAAAGGTAACCAAGAAGAATCAACCATACAAAGGGAGCTAGCAAAGGTACTCCACCAATTAACCAAGCCAACCAAAAGAAAAGCTAGTGTTCCAAACATTGTCAAAATGCACAAAAAGACAAGGGTATAAAAAACATACGGCAACAAGCACTGGCAGAGATAGCGAGTCGCTATCGAACAGCAAAATGGATATCGAAGCAGAGGATGCAGTAAACAGGCAGCCGCAAGAAGAAATAATAAAGGGTTACAAAAGAACATTAGAAGAACTAAAGGAAACTATCCTTAAATTATCGAAAGAGCTTGAAGAAGTAAAAGTAAAAAAAAACCAAACCAATAATAGGAACGAGGAAACAAATATTGGGTTGCACAACAGTTTTGAGCTACTGGGCAGGGAACCAAAAGGACCTGAACAACCATCGACATCAAAGGCGGATAACTCCTGGGATAAGAAGGAAACAAAATTAGGGAAAAAGAGGCCGATGAACAGTGACATCGATAACCTAAAAACAAGAAGGAAAAGCAACATCGACAAGCAGGACAAAAACAGGGAGTATACGATCAGGAAGGAAGGCACAGGGCACCCAAGACACAGGGGAAAGAAGCAGCAGTAACAAAGAGGCCAAACCACCGCCAATTAACATTTTAAATAATACAGCGAAAAACGTTATAGAAACCATAAGTAAATTAGGTATTTCGAACAATTTCAGTGTAAAAAAAATAAATGCTTTCAAACATATATTACAGATCAGCGCTATAGCGGATTTAAAAAAAGCATGCGTAGTGCTTAAGGAGAAGAACATAGAATATTTCACCTTTACACCGAAAACTGAAAAAGCGCTGACACTTCTTCTTAAGGATCTGGACGGTGATTTTGAGGAGCAAGAAGTTCTCCTCGACTTGCAGAAGAAGGAAATCGAAAATGTTAAAATTAGAACAACTTACCGATCTTTATAAGTAAAATAGATGCAAACAGCAACGCGGAAAATATAAAACAAATAAAAACAGTATTACATTCCGTCGTAAGATGGGAGAAAATTTATAGAAACGACCAGATCCAATGCAGGAGGTATCAGCGGATAGAGCATTCAGCAGTCAACTGCAATCTAGAATATAGATGTGTAAAGTGTAACGACAAACACAATCCGGGGGAGTGTAAAGTATCACCTCTGAATGTGGAAAATAGAGTAGAGTCAGCAGTCAAACCTTATTGCGTAAACTGCAAGCAATTTGGCCACCCAGCGTCTTACAGAGGGTGCACAAAATTATTAGAAATGAAAGCGGCAATCAAAGAGAGGAGAGAGAATAATCTAGCACAAAAGTTGAAACGTATTCATAATGTAAATAAGCTGATACAACCAAATAAATCGTTTAGTGAAGCAGTAAGGGGAAGCAAAGATCTAAAAGAAAAACAAACAACTCAAAAGGGGTAAGTGAAACGAAAATATATTCTAACCAGGCAAGTCTCGGTATGCCAGACTCGCAGACATTATCACTAGAAGACCTTAGGGCATCTATCATAAGTACTCTAAACTTCCAACTCAATAAAATAACAGAACAAATACAACTAAACTCTACACGAATAAAGACTATACTAGGTATACTCGATATTGATCTGTAGCAGAGCATTCAATAACCAAACTCCTACCAGACTGTCATTTCAGAACTTAAAAGTATACTCAATAAACGTAAATTCCATTATTTCTAACGAAAAAAGAACATCGCTCACTGACTTTTTAAAATTACACAACCCAGACATATTATTACTGTGTGAAACAAAGACGAACTCAACCCATAGATTGTATTTCAAGAACTACAATTTATTGAGATCGGACAGACCGAACGCGAAACAGGGTGGGGGGACAGCGATACTCTTCAGAGAGTAACTGAAAGTTAGAAGAAGATTTGCACACAGCAGCCAGACAAATGCTAGAATACACCATTATATAAATGGACATGTCAGATAATAACAGATTTTATTTTATAGTAACATACGCGGCTGGTAATAACAAGAAAGAGTTTAAACAAGAGATCGGACGCCTTTTCCAGGGTCTGGAGCTGGAGGACCCGAAGAATTACTATTTATTGGCAGGTGATCTGAACGCGAAGCATAAAGAGTGGGGAAATAAGGTCAACAATAGGAGAGGTTCATCTCTGAGTACATGGATCATGCAAAACCAAATAACCTACAGGATAGCCGTACGTGGCTCCAGTACCCCCTCGTACCCAAACAGTGGTGCGTTCTTGGACATTAGTATAGCGGATAATAGAATTATTTTCCAAAATTTAATAGATGGAAAAATAAAAGACATTGAATATGACAGTGACCACAGAACACTACAAATGAAGATAGCTATTGACCGTTTTCCGTTATTGGAATTTTTCAGAGAGGACGCGCCGCGAAGAAATAATTTCGATAAAGCGAACTGGGAAAAATATACAGAACTACTTTGTGCAGAGTCAATTACCAACATGCCAAACGACAGAAACCTGTCACGCCAAGAAATTGACCAATATATCACAGAAATTCACACAAAAATAGTAAAAGCAATAAATTACGCAATACCGGAATTTAAAAAAGACAGTAACGGAACGGACAAATATATAACTCCATTAATTAAAAAACTACGGAAACAAAAAAGTTTCTTTATAACATTAATTAACAAACTGTCCAAAGGGAGGGACCTTTCCGATACAATCACAACCCTAATAAAATCACTGAAAAAATCCTTAAAACAAACGCGGTACCAAATAAAGTTAGCATTCTCGGGAGCGGTAAGTGATTATTAGAGACAACAAATTGACAAAATTTCTACAAAAGACGGCAAAAACTTATTTCCCAAGGTATATAGAATATTTAGGCAGAGAGAACAGAACGAAATAGAGAGTCTAAAACTACCGTCGAGCGCGACTGAACTGTTGCGGCAGGCAGGAATCCTTACGGGATCCTTGAAAATAGACGATAACAATAACTTTACAATTACAAAACCCATAGATAAACTAAATGCACTGGGCGCGCACTTTCAGGCAACGCATATTCAAAATGAGGGATTACGAAAACAAAAACTAAACAACATCATAAAACAAAAAGTCAATGCGCTAAAAATGGAAATGGAGCTATTAAAAAAAAAACAATACATCGATATGTACATTCTCCGAAGATAATGCAGCGGACAACCCCAAGCAGGAAGCGGTGCCGCCCGATTATTTTACAAACATGTACGTACTTAAAAACATATTTGAAAATCTCAATAACAAAAAATCCGCAAGCTTCGATACAATACCAAACATATGCCTAAAGAAATTACCCCAACAATATATATATTACTACACAATACTGCTTACTAATTGTCTGAACTTAACATATTTTCCAACACAATGGAAAAAAGCAAAATTGATAACAATAAAAAAAGGCAAGGAGGGTAGCAACCCGGCTAGCTATAGACCGATAAGTTTATTACCAAATATAAGCAAAGTATTTGAATCAGTGATTAACTCAGCCCTAGAGGCACACTGTAAAGCAAAAAACATAATCCCCGAACACCAATTTGGTTTTAAGTACGGTCACTCGATTATTCACGCGTTAACAAAATTCGTATCAGACGTTTGCTGGCACAGAAACGTGGGTAAATGTGTGGGAGCCTGCCTGATAGACCTGGAAAAGGCGTTCGATACGGTGTGGCTTGAAGGACTCTTTTATAAACTCTTAAAGAAAGAATTTCCCAGCCACCTAATTAGAATGACGTGGAACCTCTTACATGATAAGAGATTCCAAGTAGCAGAAGGGAATCAAGTCTCCTCGAAGGAATTCTTTGTAAGAAACGAGTTACAACAGGGAGCAGTTAACTCCCCCATCCGGTTCAACATCTTCTTGAGCGATTTACTATATCTGTTCGATCTCAATAACAATAAAAACAAATCAACAATCGCCTTTGCAGATGATTTAATAATTTACATTCGTGCAAAAACACCAACGACAATCCAAAAACAACTGCAAAATCTATACATTAACCTTTAGAGGGCCGGAATTTTTTCATTGAAATTGTAAATTTTATTTACTTAAAATTTATGCATATATACCACCAAAATGGCCGGCAAAGTATCAAAATTCTTAGTATCGTATCGATTAAAATCATACCAAATGTCATGCAAATCGGACTATTTTTACACAAGCAATTTGTATTCCTTATGTAAAAGTAGTCCGATTTGCATGACATTTTGTATGATTTTAATCGGGAGAACGCCAGGAAGCCATTGGTGTCACTTCCATATCGATACGATAAAGAATAAAGAATTTTTTAATACGCTGAAATGAATATTTCACATTTTCACTCTGGACTGCGGGGCGTCGACCTCAATTTGCTGCGGTCGGCCGAGGATTCATACCTGTTTCAGAAATAAAATAATTCTTTATTCTTAATCGTATCGATATGGAAGCGACACCGGCGGATTCCTTGTGTTTTTACGATGAAAACCATACCAAATGTCATGTAAATCGGACAATTTTCAACGAAGTTAGCTTGAAATTATGCAAACCAATTTTTCATGTAATTTCCTTCATTATGCTCCGAATTGCGTCGTTCTTGGTATTAGTTTCATCGGCGAAACATAAGGAATCGATTGGCACCGTTTTCGCAGAGATCTGATGAGAAATGCGGAAACGGGACATTTCGCACTTCTTAATAGGTACTCCAACCCCTTCGAGGGTCGAAATCCATAAAATTAGGAGAGGCACCACGGGGGGTTGACCTCGCCATGGGGTACCAGGCGGCATCTCTTTGAGAGGCGCACCGAGAGAATCACCCTGTACTCCAACCCCTTCGAGGGTCGAAATCCATAAAATTAGGAGAGGCACCACGGGGGGTTAACCTCGCCATGGGGTACCAGGCGGCATCTCTTTGAGAGGCGCACCGAGAGAATCAGCCTGTAGTAGGCTTCGCTTCGTGGATAAATTATCAGGTCGGGATATTAAAGACAATCACCGTAGCAACACAAAAATTTATTGGTGGTTGAAGGAACAACAATAAGTAACCACACAAGGATGGTGCGCGATCTGACTAAACATTTTAGCCTACAAAAAGCTTTAGCATTTAGGAGCGTGATCTGATAACGGTTCGACGGTGTATAGCATTTTGCTTGAACATGTTGGTTTATGATCAGTCTATTTTACGTATCAAATCTCATAAGATCAACCATACAGCGGAAGTTGTGAAATTCTTGTTTGACTGTGTAGATGGTGTAGAGCAAAAGAAAGAAATTGTAGTGAACGAATCGATACACACATAGCACGCATCGGCTTAAACCGGTACGCGTGCATGATACGGTATTGTACTTTGACATAGGTATTTGGCCCAAAGTAAACAACAAGACAGCATATACATAAAAACAAAAATTTTGCTTGCGTTTGGAGGTTGTTTTAAATTATCAAACTTATTCCAATAGGAAATAAGGTGTGTATGTGTGTACATAGGCTTGCATGAATGTATGAATGGATCTTGTACATAGGGATATATGGCGGTACGGATGGGTATGATAAATCTGATGGGTATACCGACTCACAAGAAAAGTGTGAGTCAGCATACGGTATTGATCTAAGCTATATACCGTTTAGTTTTAGCATTGTACATTACCGGACTATGTCCGACATTTCCCATTTATATCAAGACACAGCGGTATAGTTTTAGTACCTTTCTATACTATAGCTAACAACTTTTCTAGACTCCTAGTGTTGGAGATTCAACTAGTTCCTCACTCCGCCGCACTGATGATCTCAGCAGCACCTCCCGGGCGCGACACTCACGGCGGATCCACAATCCATCTCCTGATCAGATCACGTCGCGCGTCTCGATCAACCAATCACGCGTCTCCACGTCAGTCAAGTTTCGAGATGATTCGGGACGGCGGGTAACGGACGCGATCATCCATCTTGTTCCTCTCATTCGTGTTCACATCGTGTAAGCGGTTAGACTCGTGTCTTTCATTACGGTCAAATCTTTAACGTGTGAATTTTCACCCTTAGAACTCTAAGCTCACGCTCACTTGCATCACACACTCGTTAATCTCATTTCTCTGGCTCAACCATCTCGCTCACCGTGACCAGATAAGTGTTGGTTGTGGATCGTCGCGTGTGTGTAGTCCCACGTGGCTACCGTGACCGGTTTTCTTATCATTGCTCAAGTTCTCAATCTCGACTCAACTGTGCATGCACTGCACATCTCTCACTGACATTCATCCACTCAATTTTACATTGTGAATAAAGACAATTATGGTGCAACCATAGATTTTGCTCAGTGACATTCATTCAACCTAACCTCAACCTAGTTACCGGCATCACTCATTCGAACTTTTACATTGTGGTCCTTCGAGCCGGATTGTGTAGTGCGTGCAGTGCTCATCCTCATCATCACGCTCACTGATCAACGCTCACCATGGCTGGCGATGAACCAACCTCAAAGTCAGGGTCGACGTCGAGACCAGGCTCGCCTAGCCAGACGATCACGCCCACTGTTCCAAGTGACACTCCTGCACCGCAGAAATCAACTCGCTCCTCATCTCCAACAACTGTGCCAGCAGAACTCATACTCAAAGCACAATCTCAGGTTTGTCGATTTGAAACCCTACAGGACATTCAGTCAGATTTCACAAAGCATTCATCGCAGAACATGAGCATTTTGAAATGACGTGGCCAGTGAAGTGCCTTGACCACAAATACTTTGCGTCCAAGCTGACGGTGCAGGAGTCAAAATTGATGCTCACAATCAAACGTTCGCTCAGTCGACTCAGGGAGTCGTTCCCAAAGCCTGCACAATAGGTCGTTACTGCGTCAACCTCTTCTCATTCTCGCGCCTCGAAGCTGCCTGTCATTGCGCTGCCAACTTTCTCAGGCAGCTATGTGGAGTGGCCGCAATACAGCGAGCTCTTCACATCGCTCATTATAAATGATCAACAGCTGATGGAGATCGACAGGCTGCATTACCTGAGATCCAGTCTCAGCGGAGAACCAGAACGTTACGTAAGTAACTACCCTCTCAGAGGCGATTCATTCCAGGCTTGCTGGGAATATCTCACGAAGAGGTTCTCCAACAAACGAGTACTCATGGAGGAGCAGCTTGACAAGCTGCTCACCCTTTCACCGATCTCATCCAGAACGTCGCAGTCTCTCAACGACTTGATGGCCTCAGTCATCAAGGTGAAGACCTCGCTTGAATCTTTGGGTGCGGCGCAGGACATGTTCAACAGCATTTTGGTTCACCGAGCCACAGCCTCCCTAGACAAGAACACCAGGGAGGCGTGGGAGAAGTCGGTGGGGAAAGCCAGCGAGTACCCACGTTTCGATGCCTTGGTGACTTTTGTTGAAGCGAAGGCAGTGGCGCTCGAATGGCTTGAATCAGCGGCTCACGCATCATCTCTCAAGAAACCAGCGGTTTCCACCCCTCACCCAAGCCGTCAGGTGCCACGGAAGGGAGCAGCTCATGCCGCAACACAGCCTCAACACACTCTTAAGTCCTCAGCTAGTTATCCCTGTGACTGTTGCTACGGGGATCACTTTGTAGTGATGTGCCCCGAGTTTAGGGATAAATCTGTCGAGCGCAGGCGAAAATTTATCACCACGTACTCACTGTGTCGCAATTGTTGTGGTAGGCATCAGACAGATGACTGCAAGTCGGCTCATCGGTGCAAGACGTGTGAAGCCAAGCACCACACGATGTTGCACCCGCTCAAGAAGCCAGCTCAACCAGTTGCTCAACGAGAACCGCTCACCACGCCTACAACTTCGTCTCCTCAAGGGGCACCTCACACCGAGGTGAACAATTCAGAGGAGGTTCAAGATCATTGAAGCATCGGTGCAGTCGTCAACCCATCAGGCTCATCTACTCTATTCCGCTCACGCTCAACAGGTCGAAAATTCTTCTCGCACTCAACTAATTCTCACTTCTCATCACTCTCGATCACGCTGTTGGCAACAGCCAACGCACAGCTCATCTCACCTGTGTTCTCATCACCTGTTCGATTGCTCATCGATTCAGGCTCCGAGCTCACCTTCATCAAGGAGGATCTCGTTACTCAACTCAGGATTCAACGCATTCACTCATCCATCTCAATCAGTGGCATTGGGGGAAGCAAATCAACTCAGACACGAGGAGTCGTGTTGATCACATTACGTTCGAATTACAACAACTCAATGGTAAACATCCAAGCTCACATACTCAGGGCGTTGACGTCAAATTTGCCATCGGTTGAAGCGCCTCGTCAAGACTGGCCACATCTCGACGGCATCAACTTGGCCGATCCAGATTTTCTCAAATCAAGGCCCATTGACATTGTGATCGGCGCAGATACGTATGGACAAATCGTCAAACCCAACCTCATTAAAGGAGACCCTTCAATGCCAATTGCCTAGCTATCAATGTTTCGGTGGCTCATTCTGGGACCAGTTACTGTGGACTCTGCTCAAATCACCTCCTCACATCACTCTGCCGTTGTGCACCACAGTGATAAGGCAATACAAGATCTATTGTCGAAGTTTTGGGTCTAAGAAGAACTTCCCAAGGACACACCCTCTCAACTCACCCATGAAGAAAAGGAGTGTGAGGATCACTTTCGAGCGACCCATACCCGTGCTTCAACAGGACGGTACATCGTACGCATCCCGCTCAAATCATCTCCTCAACTGCTGGGCAACTCATATCAAACAGCTCATGCGTGCCTGAAGCGCACACTCAACAAGCTCAACCGACACTGCGAATATCGCGATCTCTATCAAGGCTGCATGTGGGAATATGAGGAGCTTCATCACATGGTAAGGGCACCATCCATTTCACCTAATACTCACTCAATCTTTTATCTTCCACATCATGGAGTATTCAAGGCCGATAGTCAAACCACAAAATTGAGGGTTGTGTTCAATGGCTCAAGCCCGACAACGTCGGGGCACTCGATCAACGACCTCATGCATACTGGTGCCAATCTACTTCTCAACATCAGTGACGTTCTGCTGTGGATCCGTCAACATAAATACATCTTCGCCATGGATGTCACTAAGATGTATCGACAAGTCAAGGTGCATGTAGATGACCAGGATCTGCAAAGAGTGCCGTGGATTGATGAAAATGGTCGAGAGGTGCCCTACAAGCTCACCACAGTAACATATGGGACGAAGGCTGCTCCATTCCTGGCAGTACGATCACTACTTCAATTGGTGGAAGACGAAGGCCATCGGTTCCCGTTGGCAGTCCCATCACTCACTCACGCCAGATATGTCGACGACATCTTTGGCGGCGCCGACACAGGTGAGACACTCATTGCAATAGCTCAACAATTAAAAGACCTGTGCAACGAGGGAGGCTTTCCACTTGCCAAGTGGCATTCTACGCACCCCCCGTTGCTTGAATCAATTTCTCACGTCTCAAGAGCCCAAGGCTCAATCATATCACTTGACGACTGCAAGACCAAAATTCTCGGATTACATTGGAATGTTCTCAACGACAACTTTTCATTTTTATCAAAATCAAGCTCGAACTCAAAGCTCTCTAAACGCCTCATCCTCTCAGAAGTAGCACAAATATTTGACCCACTCGGTTTTCTATCACCGGTCATAATTCGGGCAAAAACATTGTTGCAAGAGTTGTGGCTACACAAACTTAGTTGGGATGATCCACTGCCATCCCAAGTCACAGCTCATTGGCTCGACATCAGAGAAGATCTCACAGGCCTGGCCAAGCTCTCAATTACAAGGTGGTTCAACACCTTCTCCGACTCAACGGTGGAACTACATGGATTCTCTGATGCTTCTCAGCTCGCCATGGCAGTGGTAATTTACATTACCGTAACATCTCCGTCCACAAATCACAAAGTGTCGACACTCGTGTGCTCCAAGACTAAGGTAGCACCACTCAAGAAGCTCACAATCCCACGGCTGCTTTAATGCTTGCAAAGCTCACAAACTATGTTCAAGCTACTCTTCAGCTCAACATTGCTACTACTCATCTGTGGACGGATTCTCAAGTGACACTCACATGGGTCAAATCTCACGCATCACGTTGGAAGGATTACGTGAGGAACCGTGTCGCTCAAATTCAAGAGCTCACCCCAAGGGCACAATGGAGACACGTTCCAGGAACATCTAACCCAGCGGATTGCGCTTCACGAGGCTTAACAACATCTCAGCTTGAACATCACCAGCTATGGTGGACGGGACCACCATAGCTTTCTCAACCCAGTGACTCATGGCCATCACAACCACCATTAAAGGACGACTCGAGTGCACTAGAGGCTCGTCCTGGCATCGCCACTCTGATCAACATTCAGGAAATCAAATACCACTGGGATCTCATTTACAAATACTCCTCTCTTAACGAGCTCATTCGCATTACGTCAGTTTGTTTCAGAATTCTTTCCAAACTGAAGAGATCGACGATCTCATTGCCAATCATTGCACAATCTCCAGAGGACTTAGAGAGGGCCAGGATCTTCTGGATTACGGCAACGCAAGCCCTCTACTTCAATCATGAACTAAGAACACTCAGCTCCAGCTTCATCGACGAGAAGGGAGTGATTCGGGTTGGAGGCCGACTCGCCAACGCTTACATGGGTTATGGAAGTAAGCACCCTGCAATTTTGCCTCGCCATTCACGCCTGTCTCATTTGATCATAGATCATGCTCACAACGCCACTCTTCATGGCGGAACTCAGCTCACGCTCGCTCACATCAGACAAAACTACTGGATCATCGGAGGACGAGCTCCAGTGAAATCTCATGTCCTACGTTGTGTTGTGTGTGCTCGGCAAAGGGGGATCCGTGCCCATCAGCTGATGGGCCAACTACCTCTTTCACGAGTCACACCCTCACAACCATTCACCAACACTGGGCTGGATTATACTGGTCCAATTACTCTAAAGACGTGGAAGGGGCGAGGCGCCAAGACTCACAAGGGCTGGATCTGCGTGTTCGTTTGTTTCACCACATCAGCTGTCCATTTGGAGCTGGTGACAGACTACTCCACGGAAGGATTCATCGCAACGTACAGGCGTTTCATCTCAAGGAGAGGGATTCCACACCGGCTTTATTCCGACTGTGGAACCAACTTCGTTGGAGCGGACGCTGTGCTCAGGAAAATGTTCACTCAGGGCTCGCAGGAACATCAACAACTCAATCAGCTGTTTGTCAACGACAACACAATCCACCAGCCGCGCCCCACATGGGGGGCAAATGGGAAGCGGTCGTGAAATCAGTAAAACATCATCTCCGGCGAACCATCAGTGAGACGGTGCTCACGTATAAAGAATTCAGCACACTTCTTACGCAAATAGAAGCATTGCTCAACTCACGACCGCTCGAACCTCTCAGTGATGACCCTGAGGACATCTCAACGCTCACGCCAGCTCATTTCCTCATTGAACATTCACTGTCAGCTCTGCCCGAACCTTCCGTGGAGCACTCGACGCCTTCGCCATCGGCAAGATGGCAGCTCATTCAAAAGAAGACACAACAGTTCTGGACTCAATGGTCGTCTCACTATTTACAAAGGCAGCTCTCCATCTCCAAGTGGCATCATCCATCCAACGACATCAAGATCGGCTCCCTGGTGCTCCTCACCGATGAGCGATTTCCACCGAGCAAGTGGCCACTTGCTCGGGTTCTCACCGTGCATCCAGGGAAGGATGGGCTCACCCGAGTTGTCACTCTCAAGACAGCGACCACCATCCTCACCAGACCAATTGCAAAATTGGCAGTCTTACGTGTTTCAGACTCATCATCAACATCTTCGATCAGCTGTTGATGGGGGGAGCATGTTGGAGATTCAACTAGTTCCTCACTCCGCCGCACTCATGATCTCAGCAGCACCTCCCGGGCGCGACACTCACGGCGGATCCACAATCCATCTCCTGATCAGATCACGTCGCGCGTCTCGATCAACCAATCACGTGTCTCCACGTCAGTCAAGTTTCGAGAAGATTCGGGACGGCGGGTAACGGACGCGATCATCCATCTTGTTCCTCTCATTCGTGTTCACATCGTGTAAGCGGTTAGACTCGTGTCTTTCATTACGGTCAAATCTTTAACGTGTGAATTTTCACCCTTAGAACTCTAAGCTCACGCTCACTTGCATCACACACTCGTTAATCTCATTTCTCTGGCTCAACCATCTCGCTCACCGTGACCAGATAAGTGTTGGTTGTGGATCGTCGCGTGTGTGTAGTCCCACGTGGCTACCGTGACCGGTTTTCTTATCATTGCTCAAGTTCTCAATCTCGACTCAACTGTGCATGCACTGCACATCTCTCACTGACATTCATCCACTCAATTTTACATTGTGAATAAAGACAATTATGGTGCAACCATAGATTTTGCTCAGTGACATTCATTCAACCTAACCTCAACCTAGTTACCGGCATCACTCATTCGAACTTTTACACCTAGTATATAAGCTCAAAATGTAAATATCCAAAACTAATGCAACCAAAGCTAGCACTAAAATTAACTGTGCAATTCCATGTACCACAAAGAGGCTGTGCGAACCCAATGCGATGGGTCTTTATTCTATAACTAAACCAAAAATAGGTGTTCCTTTTATACGTTATGGAGTGTAAATTATTACATTGTTAAAATATTTTTGGTACTATTAAACGTATGTTAAAAAAAAAGCTGGCGCGTCGGATTACCACGCTGGCGGCCGGGGTTCAAGTCCCTCGCAATTCTTTTTTTCTTTTTCTTTCTTTTTTTTATAACAATTTTTCCCGTGGAAATATATTTTGTGGATATTACGTATTATATAGTACGTTACATATTACTCTACGCAAATTTTAAGGTTGAAAATGCATTTATAACATACATAACATATTATTCTAATCATCTCTTTCACCGGTGCATTCATATTCTTGTACTGCTGTTACGTGCCGGTTATTTTTTCAATTCATCTCTAAATTTTTGCTAAAATTCACATCATATCTTGCTACACGGATGTCGACGACTGGTTCAACCATCACGTGTTATGGGGATTCCCCTCAATCAGTAGTCGATTATCCGTGAATATTCTTAATGGTTATAATTTAATTCCGATTGAAGCCTGTCACGCCACGGCATACTCTGGAAGATTGTCGTCAGCAATCTCCCAACGCCGTCGACGTTCCTAGAATGCGCGCCGTGATAAGCCTTTCGACGCATTGTAGTAGGCTACTTTATATTTTTTTCTCCCCTGTCAAAATTTTTATACACCATCATTGACATTTGATCCTACCATTGAGTGTTGTGGGAGTTTCCCTCGATCAATTGTCAATGACCTACAAACCATATGATAATAATAATTTTATATGAACTGTTACGCCGCTGCGTTCTTCCGTGAGAAAACCTTCCGACACCGTCAGCGTTCTTAGAACGCCGGACGCGATAGCGACTTGGATGCTGGGAACGTTCTGGGTGGCGACGGTTGGGCCCGTGTGCATGAGGTGCGGCGTCAGCGAATTTGACGCAAAGGCCCGAGTGCTCGGGCCTACCCTGCGAACGTTCGTCGCAGTCGGCTGGCAAATCGCGAGTAGCGTTGACGTTCTGTCCGAGGGACATTTTGCGTATTGTATAATAGGCATCG
The DNA here is from genome assembly GCA_910592295.1 of Andrena haemorrhoa. NCBI lineage: Eukaryota > Metazoa > Arthropoda > Insecta > Hymenoptera > Andrenidae > Andrena > Andrena haemorrhoa. The sequence goes on from OU342942.1 coordinate 25,291,891, forward strand.
TGAGCTAGAGTTCTGTGTGATATATCAACGGAAAGACTCAGTCCCCGTAAAGACTCTTTCAGTGTTTTACTTATTCCAATCATTTTTCCTTTTGTTCAAACCTTATATTTTTCCGTCGTATTTATAATTATAATCCGCCGAACAAGTGAATTGTGTGTGTGTGAATTCTACGTGCGCCTCACCCGGCCGTAGAACCGCTCCAGTCCATCAGAGAGAGCGAGATAGAGCGTAAGAGAGAGAGAGAGAGGCGAACCGCTCCAGTCCATCAGAGAGAGAGCGAGATAGAGCGTAAGAGAGTGAGAGAGAGAGGCAAACCGCTCCGGTTCGTTAGTTCCAAATTTAAGCCTTGTACTACCTGAGTCGGTGAGTGATTCAAGTACCTACTTATTCATGACATTGTACGGAAGTAATAATTGACCCAACCACGGAGGTTACGGGATTTTCCCTCAGTCAACTGTTACCTTCCCTTCGGCGTGTACCGCGTTTTTGCAAATTTTCTGTTTTCATGTAATTATAATCACCGATCGCATAACCTTTTCTAAAATATTCACCGTGAATGTATAAAACCGAACGTACATACAATAACTGATCCAACCACTTAATGGTTACGGGTTACCCTCGATCAATTATTGTCCGTTAACTATTATCTGACGTCCATGTCAAATCGTAATTGTAACTTTCGAAGCCAATTAGATTCTTGTATCCGATTGCAAAATTCTACAAACCGTATTTTGTACATTTATATCGCTAAACCCATACCATGTAAATTCCCCAATTTATGTTCTACCTTTTAAACATTTCCTTTTGCTTATTTTGTAATACATGGTAATATTTACTCAAATATTGTCTCATTTTCTTTCGAACCAGTCTCAAAGTACCACATCCAGACGGGACAACCTGTATTGGTTGTAGATAAAAGCCCTACTCCCAAAACAATCCTGAATTTTCGCGTAATAAATAAATCTTTAATTTGTTAAGCGTTGCGTGAGAAAAATTAGACTCAACCGCTCGGTCACTTTAAATTCAACGCCCTCACGTAACACTGCGAAACTATTTCATTCCGAAACTTTCGACGCCTGCGATTGTCAAGCAGGGGAAGTGGGATAATCGTTACTTCTGACCGTAAGGGTGGTCTTATACCTGCTCAAAACAATGGTCGAATACCTGGACGTTGGGAGTAAGTCTTGACAAAGATTTCTGTGCTTATATTATACAGGGTGTCCCAAAAATGTCGGAGTTCCTTGAAAGGGGTGACTCAGGGGGTGATTTGAAACAACTTTTTCCTTAGCGAAAATATTGTCCGAAGTTTCGTTTAGGAGATATTAACAAAAACCCCCGACCAATCAGAGCGCGCGCCTTCCGCCCGAGCTCCCGCGGTAGCGTTGGCTACGCGGTAGGCGGCTGCGCTTGTACTACGAACGTACGAACAAGCAAGTCGGCATGCATCGAAGTAAACCGCGTTACACAGACTTCTTTTAAACAGAATCTTAAATAATAATTGTTTGAGGTGAGAGGACAAGAAATACATCAATTTCATTTTCAAATAAGGCATAAACTAAATGGTAATGTAACAGAAAATGTACGACAAGTGATCGTAATTCGTTATTGAGGTAAAAATCCGTAGATTAATAACGGCCAACATAACTAAAGTTAAAAAATAATATCAGGTGTATGAATAAATTGTTTCCGACTGGATTTACATAATCAGTACAAAGCTACCGAATTTCTATCGCGGTGATGTTCGTAAGCTGCCAGAAAAATGGCGAAAGGTAATTAACAGTAATGGAAATTGTTTCGATGATTGAAATGTTTTCATATTTTTTAAATCAAACTGTTATTGTACCTACCCTAAAATCGAACAGAATTTATTTCTACACCTAATAATCACCAATAAATTAAATAAAACTCACCCTTTCGGACATTCCTTTCCTTTCTTTTCGGAAAGCTGTGTCACTAAGTAGGTCACTGTACCGATCCTGGTCATCGGTGGACGAAAAGTTTTATGGCAGGGTAGCGCCCGGTGCTCAGCTGATCGCAGGTATACGACACCACCCGAAGGTAAGGGTCGTAACGTCAAGTGCGTCCGGGTTAATGTACCGAATATTCACTTCACTGCACGGCCACTAACACTGATCACTTATTTTATTTTTCATGGAACGTGTTGTTCCTGCGTTATAAAAATTGTCTATCCACACCTCCGCACGTACGATCAGCTGTCTTTGGACGGCCTGCAAAGTTTGTGGTATTATGTTCGTCACCGCAGCGTGAATTCGCACAACGATGTTCAGAATAATTTTGACGCCAAACGCCGAATCGTACCCTAGCTTGGGGTTTGAATATGCGGGTACTCCCGTGAAAACGCTCGCACAGTAGCACTTGCGTCCCCGTTGTTCCGGGCGTACACCCAGAACATCGCGTAATAGGTATTATTGGGCCGTGAACATTTCTGCGACGAGATTGCTAGCTGACTGACAGGATTTTTCCCAAGCAACTTCCTCTACCCCCAAGTAGCTTCTCTCGTTCCATTATGAGTTAACTCCCACCAGGACAAGAGGCTTTAGGTAAAAAGAAGCCAGCACATTTTCGAAACACACGTGCTTCCCAGAAGTGCAACGAACGAACCGTCGTACACTTTCACAAAAGCCCGCGCTCCGTCCTTTTACTGCCATTGTACCCAATGCTTCGAGGTAGGCAGCAGACACCACGTGTTTCGGTTCGAAAGGGTCCGAAGAGAAGAGAAACAGAAAGTCTTCGAGTTGCTATAAAGAAGAAAATGCATACCATTCCTGTTTCCCCTTTCCGATATCCTGATTTCACGTCTGCTACGAGGCGGAACCAATTAAGTCATAAATTATCCAAAACTGTAGGCAACCGTTCTCTACCGCCGACTAGCGGGACAATACGGTCATAAACCGCGACCCTGGCGAAATGCTCTGGCCGATCAGCCTGATTAATTTTGGGGAAGCAGAATTTAAAAAGTATTATCCAACATCAATACGCCTCGCGGAGACACACAGGAAGAAAAGGGGTAGTCCGCTGACAGCGCGTGGTCCCGCTTGCGTCGTCCTGTCCGCTGACAGCGCGTGATCCCGCCTGCGTCGTGCTTCCTTCAAATTAAAGTCAGATCCCTTATCTCTCGAGTATAAACACGCGCTCGATTTTCAAAACAAAAGCACGCGTTGACGTATTCCGTGCGAGAGAAGGTGGACTTTAAGTCCGATTGGTCCTAATCTAACCAATCTGCCCTGCATCCCTCCCGAACGGCCACGTGTCTTGAAGAGGCCCACTTCACAGCAATATCTCTTGCCCGAGACCCACCTTCTCTCGCACGGAATACGTCGACGCGTGCTTTTGTTTTGAAATTCGAGCGCGTGTTTATACACGAGAGATAAGCAGGCCCGATTGGTTCGTTTAGGACCAATCGAACTTCAAGCCCACCTTCTCTCGCAAGGAATACGTCGTCGCGTGCTTTTGTTTTGAAAATCGAGCGCGTGTTTATACTGGTGGGCCTCGGGGAGGAGATATTGCTGTGAAGAGGGCCTCTTCAAGACAGTGGCCGTTTGGGCGGGATGCAGGGCAGATTGGTTCGGTTACGACCAATCGGTCTTCAAGCCCACCTTTTCTCGCACGGAATACGTCGAGGCGTGCTTTTGTTTTGAAATTCGAGCGCGTGTTTATACTCGGGAGATAAGGGATTCGTCTTTAATTTGAAGGTAGGACGTAGCAGGCGGAACTACGCGCAGTTTGGGTAATTTATGGCTTAGTTGGTTCCGCCTCGTAGCAGACGTGAAATCAGGATATCGGAAAGGGGAAACAGGAATGGTATGCATTTTCTTCTTTATAGCAACTCGAAGACTTTCTGTTTCTCTTCTCTTCGGACCCTTTCGAACCGAAACACGTGGTGTCTGCTGCCTACCTCGAAGCATTGGGTACAATGGCAGTAAAAGGACGGAGCGCGGGCTTTTGTGAAAGTGTACGACGGTTCGTTCGTTGCACTTCTGGGAAGCACGTGTGTTTCGAAAATGTGCTGGCTTCTTTTTACCTAAAGCCTCTTGTCCTGGTGGGAGTTAACTCATAATGGAACGAAAGAAGCTACTTGGGGGTAGAGGAAGTTGCTTGGGAAAAATCCTGTCAGTCAGCTAGCAATCTCGTCGCAGAAATGTTCACGGCCCAATAATACCTATTACGCGATGTTCTGGGTGTACGCCCGGAACAACGGGGACGCAAGTGCTACTGTGCGAGCGTTTTCACGGGAGTACCCGCATATTCAAACCCCAAGCTAGGGTACGATTCGGCGTTTGGCGTCAAAATTATTCTGAACATCGTTGTGCGAATTCACGCTGCGGTGACGAACATAATACCACAAACTTTGCAGGCCGTCCAAAGACAGCTGATCGTACGTGCGGAGGTGTGGATAGACAATTTTTATAACGCAGGAACAACACGTTCCATGAAAAATAAAATAAGTGATCAGTGTTAGTGGCCGTGCAGTGAAGTGAATATTCGGTACATTAACCCGGACGCACTTGACGTTACAACCCTTACGTTCGGGTGGTGTCGTATACCTGCGATCAGCTGAGCACCGGGCGCTACCCTGCCATAAAACTTTTCGTCCACCGATGACCAGGATCGGTACAGTGACCTACTTAGTGACACAGCTTTCCGAAAAGAAAGGAAAGGAATGTCCGAAAGGGTGAGTTTTATTTAATTTATTGGTGATTATTAGGTGTAGAAATAAATTCTGTTCGATTTTAGGGTAGGTACAATAACAGTTTGATTTAAAAAATATGAAAACATTTCAATCATCGAAACAATTTCCATTACTGTTAATTACCTTTCGCCATTTTTCTGGCAGCTTACGAACATCACCCCGATAGAAATTCGGTAGCTTTGTACTGATTATGTAAATCCAGTCGGAAACAATTTATTCATACACCTGATATTATTTTTTAACTTTAGTTATGTTGGCCGTTATTAATCTACGGATTTTTACCTCAATAACGAATTACGATCACTTGTCGTACATTTTCTGTTACATTACCATTTAGTTTATGCCTTATTTGAAAATGAAATTGATGTATTTCTTGTCCTCTCACCTCAAACAATTATTATTTAAGATTCTGTTTAAAAAAAGTCTGTGTAACGCGGTTTACTTCGATGCATGCCGACTTGCTTGTTCGTACGTTCGTAGTACAAGCGCAGCCGCCTACCGCGTAGCCAACGCTACCGCGGGAGCTCGGGCGGAAGGCGCGCGCTCTGATTGGTCGGGGGTTTTTGTTAATATCTCCTAAACGAAACTTCGGACAATATTTTCGCTAAGGAAAAAGTTGTTTCAAATCACCCCCTGAGTCACCCCTTTCAAGGAACTCCGACATTTTTGGGACACCCTGTATAATCATTTCGTTTCATTAATTCATTTTTGTACAATACTTGGGGTGGTATTTTTCATAAAAACATACGAAACATAATTCATTAAAACACCACGCACATTTCACAAAATATATTTCCGCGGGAAAAATTGTTATAAAAAAAAGAAATTCTCAGTCATTCTCCAGCCGACTCGTTGTTCGCACGTTTTAACACGTGCTATTGATTTAAAAGCAGTGCAGTTTTCATTTTAACTTATTCTTTCCTTGAAAATGGTCGAAATTACGACCGAAACGTTGGAAATTTTATTTGTATAACTTGCAAAATAGCTTTTATTAATTTATTTAATATTGACCGAAACAGTGCGCCGACATTTCACGTTTTAATTTTTGAAAGATCTACGGTCGAAAACCTAATCCACTTTATCTATAAAAAAAAAGAAAAAGAAAAAAAGAGTTGTGCGGAACTTGAACCCCGACCGCCAGCGTGGTATTCCGATGCGCTATCGTTGTGGCCACGGAACCTTCTTGGATGTTGGTTATCATCTATGGTATATACATGGATTACTACGTACGGTAAAAACTTTAAATTACAATATCTCGAAAACGAAGGCCCATTCTACGAAAAGCCGAAATGGTATTTTCATACTACATGAGTACTACGACCCTCACATACTGTCGTTCGAAAAGCGATGTCCACTACCGCGTGGTCCCCTTGTCAGTCGGGCCTAATTGAGAACGCGCACGAAACACCTTCTCTTCTTCACCTTTTATCTCACCCTTTGATCCTTTATTAACTGTCGATTATACTGTCCACCGGAACCTTGTCTAATCACTTTTGCCACACTTTTCGTCTATTTCTTTCGCCTGTCTGCATACACACGTTATTCTCTCACGCACGTCACGTGGTTCCCCAATATTTTATTCATAATTAAATACTTATATTTTTTTATTAATAGTATAGTACTTATATGATTCTTAGCAAATAACAAATAATCACATTTTTGTACATAGAAAATATTATAATCTCTACTTGCGTATTCGCGTACAATGGCTCAGACGCAGCGTTATACGCTAATTTTAATGGTAAAATTCAAAGATTTTGAGTATATTATTTAAAGTCATACACAAATGATATCGGTATACACTTAGGAAATAATTGTACTTTTATTAAAAAATATCCACTGAAACTTTCAAAATAGCCAAACACAACTATATTGGAAATTGACGAGAAATCACTAAAATTTCAAAACTTTAACTCAAATGCGGCACGGGTTCACAGTATCCAGTCAGTTTGAAATTTTGCACATATCATTTTCTCCACCACGTGTGGCAATTTAGAGGGGGGAGAGGCGAAAATAACTTTAACAAAATTGGACCCCTGTAGCTAAGGACCACCCTACTAGGGATTGCAATACCGGTAATTCGCGAAAAATACCCTCAAATTTTTACCGGTAATTCGATAAATTACGTACAGCAATATAGCGCATATATGCGTTCATTAATTCCATCGACATCTACTACGTTTTCAGTGAAAAAAAACTTAAATTACTAATAAAGACGGAAACCGAAGTATCTCATAAAGAACGAACTCTGATCCAAAAGAAAACTAAAAATCTGAATCAAGTAATAAAAAAATGGATGTATTTTCAAGTAGAAAAAGTAAGGAGAAAGTATATACAAATGGCATATGATTTCTTAATGACTACCCGCCCAACAAGTGTAGAATCTGAGAGTGCTTTATCCGCGACTGGATTATTTTGTAAAAAAATTAGATCGCGATCAGGAGACCAAAGTTTAGACAAATTATGTTTTTCGCGCTTATTTGTTTAAAAGAATTGTTAATTAAAAAATATTTAATTATGAATGTAAGTTAAGATTCTTTTCACTGTTTTTGTGGTGAAGATCCATATTAATAAGTATTGCTATTAGTTATACAAATATATCTATTTTGTGTTATATAGTTTTTTAATGCTCGATTAGAGCTAAAGAAAGTTTTTTGTAATGTTTATTCTTACATTTTCAATACCGGTAAATTACCGGTAAACCGGTTTTGGTAGAAAATTTTACCGAATTACCGGTAAGTGAAAATGTCGGCAAATTTACAATCCCTACAACTTACTACGCATTGAATTTAGTATTTCTTGGTATGTATTTATTGGCATCTTACCTTTTTCTAAAATGTGCGTGTCTTTATCAATCTCCATATTCTGCACAAATGATGGAATTATATTTGTAGTAGCCAGACCGAAATCTCCAATTTTTACGTGATCATTACTATCTAAAAATATATTCACTGGCTTCAGGTCCCTGTGTATCATTCCCTGTTGATGAATATGTGCTAGACCCTCAACAATTTCTCGGAATAACCTCCACACTCTTTCTCTATCTTCGTAAAGGCCTCCATCAATTGCTGTTCGAAGGGTGCTTTTTTCACAGAATTCCATTTGAATATACATGTATTGTATTTGTCTAAGTGTTTCTTTTGATTCATCTATTTCTTCATTTTTATTCTGTGTTTCACTAGATACAGAAGCTAGACAGTTTGTATCCCTTTCAAACTCTATGCTATCCGAGGAATCAATCCGCAAAAGGTTTCGCATTCTGAAAAATTTATAATAATTACTAATTAATTATATTTCGAAATAACCTAAGTCTTAAATGTATACATCTTTGCACAGCGAGAAATTGATTTTGCTATTTCGAAATATGCGCTATTCTAAAAATGTACTATACTCATATTCGTACAAATTCGTTTCACGGTTTCACAATTTATGTATAAACAATGTCTAATTTATTATAACAGAAAAAGATTTTAATTTTGTGTTTTCAGAAATACTTAAATACTTAAATCTTTTAGAATATTATGAATTTATAATTATTTCTAATATTTCCCTGTAATTAAACCCCCCCCCCCCCATAAACATGACTCATGTATGAAAGAAGCTAATTCCCTTTCATTCACGAAAAAAGTTCACCTGCAAAGATTGTGAAATCAACTTTGCTAATTCCAATTGTATTCTCGTTCTCCGCTCGAACACTGATTACTCTGTCACTTTTTATACTTGAAATTCCTTTATTGGCCACAAATCAATTCAGTGCTCAGATTTTCAGTTTCGGTTTTAAGGAATTAGCGGGCGTTGTATAAGAGGGACATCTTCTGTTAAAAATGTCGTATGAAGATCGTTTTAGCATGGAAGATAATAAAAACTTGGTAGAGACTAATTTAAATGAATCAAAGTCGAAAATAGATTAATTAATAGCACTTTTTCACACAACTTTTTCGCTTCCAATTAGCGAAAATTTGAATCCAGTGCGCACCAGTGCGACCGTCCGAATACGCTGTAGGAGAGATGCGGAGAATATGAAACATTTTGTTTTAAGTCGACATAGTTTTTTTCTTATACAAAACCCGCTAATTCCTTAAAACCGAAACTGAAAATCTGAGCACTGAATTGATTTGTGGCCAATAAAGGAATTTCAAGTATAAAAAGTGACAGAGTAATCAGTGTTCGAGTGGAGAACGAGAATACAATTGGAATTAGCAAAGTTGATTTCACAATCTTTGCAGGTGAACTTTTTTCGTGAATGAAAGGGAATTAGCTTCTTTCATACATGAGTCATGTTTATGGGGGGGGGGGGAGATTTCATTACTTTTTTCATAATTTGTTATAAATTACTAAGTACCCTATTTCATAACGGTCTTCATCATCAAAGCGGTTCATATTCATGCATGATACGTGATGGTTCATCAGTATAGAAATGTATTGACAACGCCAAAATTAATCTAACGAAATTTTACATAGAGCTATATCTTACGTAGAAGTACGAATAATACTCTTCTTTGCCCTCGTCTTTTCCATGTACTTGAGGGGGGTAGGGCAGAGGAGTGACATTTTAAGATTTCTGAAAAAAGGTTTTCGGAAAGGACGGTTTTCAGGAGAAAGGGTCTTCTTTACCATCATGACATTTCAAAAATGTTAACAACTAGCAGGTTATGATTGAAAATGACAGCCAAGTGACATTTATAAATTATGCTTTCGAGGCGACACCTACTGGCGTCAAGTGGAGGAGGAAAACGTGACGTCATACCTCGTAATCCTAAAAGTATCACTTTTATAACTATTAATTCAGAATAAATCTTATATCTTTTAGACAAATAGCTTGATACATTAAGTAAAACGACATATGGGTTCGAAAAAAAAAAATGATTCGCTTAATCATGTAAAAACACCGGCACTATGTCATAAAATAAGATAATAAGGTTAAAATAGCTCCGACGACCTGTCAATTTCGCTATCTTTCGTGTATAGAGACAGGGTCGCTCAGTGAGCCTATGGGTAGAGGGGAAGGGGGAATTAGCTTCCAGACGCGACCGCGTCTGTTGATTAAATAATTTACAAATGTGGGACATTCAAGGAACTGTCACAGAGACAGTCGATATCACGGCATATCACGACGATAGACATATGTAGGGTGTCTCATACATTTTCGTACAACTTATTCCAGCATGTTCTCTGCCTAAATATCAATAAACGATAATGTTATATAAACATCGGCTTATCAATTCTTTGTTATAAAGTAATAACAAAAATATAAAACGCAAAGGAAAATCTCTTTTCCATAACCGACATTACGGTACTATACTACAATAAAAAACTGCATTTTCTTGTTAAACTATTGATCTTATGATAATTTTATATACCTCTCATCAAAATCTATATCCTAAAAGAGAAACGAAGTCGATCCGATGACATACAAATTTTAATGTTTTGGATCGGTGCACACGAGCGGCACGCGTAATTTCATTCATTTATTTGTATTTATTTAATAAACAGAAACGATTAAAACCCATTGAGAATACAAACAAGTACAACAAAAAGAAAAGAGATAGAGGCAATTAAGACAATATAAGAAGAAATCAGTAAGTGAAAAAAGCACGAGTCAGCTACTATCCCTACGAGAGTGTTCTGTATCAGAGCCCTGCAACGGGCGAGTTTGATCTGTCCGTCACCCAACTGTATCTGGATGCGCCCGAAGCGCCCGAACCCGAACTTTCACTAACCCGCCCATACCCGCCCACACCTGCCCGACACCGCCTAGCGCTTATCCGACCCGCCTGTACCGGGCGGCGGATGAGTTGGGTCATCGTTGATTTCTATCCGCCCGAGGCGACCGGACAGTCACCAGTCCCGGGTAAGAGCGAGAACAGTGTGGGCAAGATCGAGACGGATACGCATGGTAACGTCATGACTGGTGACTAGTGATCGGACCGATACCAAATCAATACTATCGATACCAGCCCGGAAATTATGATGCGGTATCGAATAGTATCTATAAGAGGTAGGTATCAGAAATATTGATACCCGTTTGATACTTCTATGAGAGTATCGATATCCGTTTAATACCTCCAAATTTAATAAATGAATATATCGAGACAAGAAATCTAATCGCAAGTTTTTAAGTAAAAAAGAGAGATCGTTAAGGCTTCCGTCTCACTGGGCTTTGAAGTGTGTGCGTACGCTCACACAAGCTAAGTTGAGCGTGTACGTATACGCGTGTAGTAAACAAACTGTTGTAACCGGTCAACGACCGAAAGTTACAACCGTCGCGCATTCCGAAGGTACGCGCGAGCGTCAAGCGCGGGCAATAGCCCCCGAGCACCGTCAGCGTTACCAGCGATAACGCCCAAGAGCGAGCCGAAGACGGTGACCTCTCTGGTCCCCGCTTCGCCCCGGATTAACTATAAGACTTTGTACAAACTGCGAGCGACACTCTCAGATCCAGAACATACATACGATACAGTCACCCAGATCGGGATAGAATAAACTTGTCAACCTTACGGTGAGTTCCAACTCTTTAACCCGCAACGATCCCCTACCTTCGGTTTCTAACCGAATATCCTCGTCCCGGCATTATCACCCGAACCCTTCGGAGCCCGTTGGACGACGACTGTGAAGGACGACCCGGAGCACCCCGAGATTCTAGCCAGAATCTCGACCCCAGGCGCCTTGGCATAACAAAACCGTAAATTACAACTTTCGTCCTGGAATCGGCAAGAAGGAAGTTTTTGCGGGTATAGTTGCCTCCAGTAGACATCCGTGCAGATGGGTCTGGTGCGTTTGAACGCTAATAAGCACCGTACGTTGAAATAATAATGAATTTATGAACCATGTACTGAGACAGACTTGAGCAATGACAGAATGAGGCTTCAAGGATTCTCCGTCACCGGGGTTGATGGTATATTCGCGCCACCATCAGAACCGGTGGAAGTCCAAGATAGCCGATAAATGTAGTAAAGACATAGTTGCCGATACGTATCGAGAGTCGGGTCGCGCTGTTGCCGCATTTCCCCTATTACTATTTTGTCGTCAGAGAGGCTTGAATGAATCACGGCGAAACGACTTGAGAACAGAGATGCAAAGATAATATCTGGATAAACTCAAATAAAAGATACTTTATGTTTATCCGTTATGAACTGAAGGGAATTCATTTGACGGCGAAAGATAATTTTTTTAATCGAAGAAGAATAATTTGTTTATTCGAACCGTCGCATAGTGGGGTGAAAGACGCTAAAAGTTGGCATCAATTCCTAGGCATCATGAAAACTTGTGTTAGTTAAATAACTTAATGAAAAACGATTATTTTAAAGTAAATGAAACCAAAGATTCCTCTTTTAAACTTATTTAATACATTTTTGTACATATTTAATAACACACTCTGTGAAATCTTTTTATTTTTTTATTTATACGGCAATGCAGTGATCATGTTAATGATCATGTGAACTAGTATCACTGTCATCATATTCATTATCTGAATGACGATTTTTTTAGGGTAATCGTCTCTTGCTGGTTATTACGGGATCTGAAATTAATAAAAAGTGATTTCAAATACCCTGATTGCCAAAGGACATTATTTTCATGAACTCGTAACCTTTTTGAATAACTTGAAATTTTAGGGATTCGAGCAAAAACAAGCAGAATCTGAGAGTTAATCTCAATTCTTTGATAATCAGAGATGATAACTGTGCAAACAACAATGCTTGATAAGACTTGGAAGTTAACTAAATGTTTAAATGTTTGTGTAGATCAGCTATGGTAATTAAGGTTATACGAGGCAATTTTGAATTAAAGTTTATGAAAGTATTATTGCTTGCTGGAAACGTATAACAACAAAAAGTAATTAAATAAGCACCTAAAATTGACGTCTTCCTCACGAAACAGAAGTTTATAACACAGAAAACACAAAATCGTTTGATAAATCGCTTGGAATAAACATGTAATAGAGTTCCTACAGCTAACTGTTTTTGACCGACTCGGGTAAGGAAGGAACAGTTGCAGCAGACTGTGGATATAGATACGTATTATTGTGCGCACATATTTCAACTATACCAGGGATAAAAAAAACAGATATGTAAACATTCTTTTGTATTTCGATTTTTTGTCAACTTTTAGGGTCTCTCACCCCACTGTGCGCCGCACAGTGGTTCCAAAGTGCCTTTTTGTGGACAAAATTCCGTATCTCAGTGAATTCTTAACCGATTTTTATCCTTTTTTGCTCGTTTTGTCGGGGATTAAATTTGCTAAAATGTCACACAGTAGTTTTCCAATATTTTCTTTAGGGATTAAAAAACAAATTCTGAACTCTTGGTTCCGAAACAACCAGTTTATTAACCAGTTTTTTTCATTTAGTTAGTCTTCTTCCATTTATTCTACATCTTTATAATTAGACAAAAGATATTTTGCGTCTTTTTCAAGTGCAACAGCTCATTTGTCGAAGCCAAACTGTAGACCCAATCGACATAAACGAGACTCATGAATTACAAGAAGAAGAAGAAGAAGAAGAAGAAAGCAATTCACAAGTAAGTTATTATTAACTGTGAAGTGAACTGTAAAAATTGAACTATAATAAGTTTAATAACAAATGCAGGATAACAGTATTATAATGTAATATATTTTATAAATTTCTTTTACAAATTATCTAAGCTCTTCCAGCACTGATCATTGTATCTTGCCATGGTAATTGTCCTTCCTCGTTAAAATAATTACAGTAATTATTCCTATTTGTTTTCGCTTGTGTTGTTGCGTTTCGTTGTAGTTGTGATGCTAAAGAATGTAGTCCACTGTCATTACAGTTCCGCCATTCTCCAACATCAGTTTCAAGTGTAATATATGTTGAACTGTGTCTCCTCAAAAAATTGTGTAAAACGCAAGCAGCGAGTATTATAGTATTTATCTTCTCCGGATGAACAGCTAAACTAGTATGAAATACTCTAAAACGTGCAGCCAATAAACCAAATGCATTTTCTACCATGTTCCTTGCTCTAGATAATCTATAGTTAAAAATTCTTTTATGGTGTGTTAAATTATTTTGAGGGTGATGTACGCACCAAATGCTGCTGCAAATTTATTATCAGTTGGACACATTGCTGACAAAGGCCATATTATGGTGTTTGATGACAAAGGTGTCAAAGTGTATGACAAAAATGAAATTGTAATTAAAGGAAAAATTAAGTTTACAGACAGTAATGTTCATGGAATTTATAAATTAGATCAACATAAACTTAATGAACAACCGGCTGCTCTGCTGAATTCGATGCAGGCTTTGAAGGAATTGTGGCATAGACGCCCCTGCAGCACACTTCGTTGCAGGAACGCAGCACAACCGTTGCAGTATATTGCAATGTTGCCGTTTGGTTCCAGGTTACATTGCAATATTACTGCAACATTGTGGAAACATGACTGTGAAATGTTGCAATGGATACATTTGTGCAATGTTGCAGGAATATTGTGCATACATTACTGTGCAATATTGTACTGGCCGGGTTTGTGCAATCTTGCTGGAATATTGTGCATACATTACCGCGCAATATTGCAATGGCCGGGTTTGTGCAATGTTTCGGGAATATTGCGCACACATTGCCGTGCAATATTGCGCATGTGTTGCGTTAAAACCCACGTGGAACGTTGCTGCAACGTCGCCCACAAAATACGGTGCAATGTTGCACTCGTACCGTATTAGCGACGTTTCTCCAACGATCCGGATTAAATACGGACTTACGTACTTGCACTCGACAATGCGGAACGTTTTTATTATCTATAATCAAATAAATGGCAGTAGTAGGGACACTGGCAGTAATTGGTGCATGTACCTAACACTTTTTTACAAATACCTTTTGTTGCTGTATATAGTTTACGAATTGGTTTAAACTCTATAGTGTTAATTAAATAATTGTATTATTTACTTATGTTAGATAATGTCCACTTTCGCATATATTCCCTCGGTGGTGCTCTGTGGAATCTTAGTCTATATTCTGCGTATCGATATTTCAATAACGTTCCGTGTAATTCCGTTTCATTGCGGATTAGTTGCTGAAATCTTGCTCATAAGTTGTGAAACGGCGCTCGCAGCGTATGAACAAGATTTCAGCAACTAATCCGCAATGAACCGGCGCTCGCAACGAATGAGCGAGATTTCAGCAACTAATCCGCAATGAATGTGAACTTACATATTTGCACTCGACAATGCGGAACGTTCTTATTATCTATAATCAATTAAATGGCAATAGTAGGGGCACTGGCAGTAATTGGTACATGTAACACTTTTTTACAAGTATCTTTTGTTGCTGTATATATTGTAGTTTATGAATTTGTTTAAACTTTATGGTGTTAATTAAATAATTGTATTAATTATTTATTTCACATATGTCGACAAATAGAATACAGTCTTACATTGTACTTGCAACTGTAAGCTGCGGGCCTGGAAAGCTATCTCCGGGCCTGGGGTTTTTCCCTACGCCTGGTCATCGTGTGGTCGGTTTGGCGAGTACCCTTGACTCGCCGAATATGCGGCTGATGACCACGCGACCGTTTTATGATAGGGTAGGTAGAAGCGAGGACTATAATGTTTAAACAAACTGTTAAACTGCATAAAGCAATAAAAGATATTTGTAAAGAAGTCTGAGCTGTGAAATGTAAATCCACAAACACAAAAAACTAGAAAATAAAAAAATATATAAAAAAAGTTGTGTTAAACGATTGTATTAATAATGCGTTAAAAACTAAAAAACATTATTTTCATGTATAACGCAGGATATTTCATAACAATATGAATCAACTTAATACAACATCAAGTATCGAATTGAATTTGTTGTGAGAAGTCCGCTCCACAATTAGGGAGATGTAATGGGGTTTGTCAAAACAAATCTTCGTTTTTGAATAATTTGAGTGTAAAGTGTTGCACGGTAGATATATATAAGTTCGAATACGAAAGGAATTTTCCTAATCAACAGTTATAGCTGCAGCGGTAAAGTGTTCGTCTACGGAGACCGACGCGCGTGAATCAAACCGATCCGTAATATTTTTGATCACAGCTCGCCCAGTTTAGTCGCGAAAGTGTCCCATTCGGGTTTTTTAACGAGAGTAACAGCCTCAACACCGATTGTGCATAAAATTTGGGCTCCAGAACGTGGTGGGAACCTCCCACACGTTAATCAAAGCCCGATGTCGAGCCAGCCCCCCCCCCGCAGGGGGCCAAACGAAGCATACCGCACGAAGATGAGCTGAAAGAGAGCGGTACGAGTGACTCCAACACACGCCACAGGTACCTAAAAGCACCCAAGCTTCACCCCATGCATTTGGAACGGCTACACAAATCCTTCCTTAAAGAGTATAGTATAGCCTCAAAATCAAAAATCAAACCCAACCTTAACGCCGCTCGCAAGAACATGACACCAGCGCCCCCTAGCTTACCTAATATTAACCTTGCCGATACCCAAAACACCCCACTCTCAGAAAAAGAAGGTTGGGAATTCCCAAGAAAAATCGGTAAACCCACCGTCGATAATATAGCCCAGGCCCTTACCGATGATGACAATAATCGCTTCCAAGCGCTATCTGACGATAACTCCATGGTATGCGAACAAGACGAGAATGAGCCTCCGAGGCAGACGGAAACCCCAAAAAGAAAAGTCAACAAACCCCCACCTATTAATACGATTAACACTAACATTAACGAAATCATAAATATCATCAAATCCTCGAACATTCCCAAATCCGCAATTCTAGTCAAAGAAACTGACAAAGGGGAGCACTCCATCTTTGTCAACTGTACTGAACACCACAAGATTATATGCGAAAAACTAAGAGAAGTTAAAACCCAATTCTACACCTATACCCCCAAACACCTCAAACTGAAATCGATCATCCTAAAAGGTGTAAGAGGCTCTTTCGGCACGGATGATATCAAGCAGGAAATCGCCGAATTAGAGCTCCCCTCGGTTGAAATCGTAAACATCACCAAGTTCACCTACGACCGGAACCAGCCTGAACGACATCACTACCTTCTCCAACTATCTTGCGAGAGCCCCACGGCAGAGCTCTTTAAAATCAAAGCATTAGCATATCAAAAAGGTAAGATGGGAACACCTAAGAAAACCCGCCCTGTTCCAATGCAAGAATTGTCAAAGATTAGGCCACGCCAGCAAAAACTGCAACCTTCAGTTCCGCTGTGTGAAGTGCGCAATGTCCCACGCTCCCGGTGCC
Organism: Andrena haemorrhoa; assembly: GCA_910592295.1. Taxonomy (NCBI): domain Eukaryota; kingdom Metazoa; phylum Arthropoda; class Insecta; order Hymenoptera; family Andrenidae; genus Andrena; species Andrena haemorrhoa. The sequence goes on from OU342942.1 coordinate 25,308,800, forward strand.
TGTACCATTAAAGCACAAGAGGACAGAATGGCGCTAAAATGCGCTAACTGCAACCAGGTGGGCCACCCGGCGTCATACAAAGGCTGTCCCTTCCTTAAATACGCCCTCGCCAAGAAGAAAGAACACTCCGCTCAAAAAAGCCGCGTTACCTGGCAGACGATCAATAGAATATCAGCCAATGTCAGAGAAAACATGTCTTTCGTTCAAGCCGTTGGCACCCAGAAATACCAGCAGCAGCCCACTAAGAAGCCCCAGCTGAATTCGGCCCCGCACCCTGACCTTCCCAGACAGATGAACTTCCAGAACACCATCCCATCACAAGAGACCTCACCAACCCCACCACCCCCAGATAACTGGCTTTCCAACCTCAAAGCTGAAATCGCGTCCATGGTTGCTACTCAACTCCAATCTCTAGCCGCCCTTATTGCAACCAATACAGCAAATATTGAATTCCTCCTTAATGCGCTAATATCCAAAAATAATGATTAATAACGTTCAGTTTAGCAAGTCAATTAGAGTAGCAGCCATTAACGTGAATTCAATTGTGGCCAATCACCGTAGGCTGGATCTCCTCCACTTCCTTCGTGACCGCAATCACGATGCTGTGCTCCTCTCTGAAACAAAATTAAATTACAAACACAAGCTGACATTCAAAGACCATAATCTCATAAGAACAGATAGACCGAATGCGACTCAGGGAGGAGGCACAGCAATAATTATAAAAAAGGGGATCCCATACGAGGAAATCCAGCCTACGTACAATAAAGCATGTGAAATTATTGAACACACGATAATTAAGATCCCAATTAGCAACGGCAACATCCTTGTCCTGGCTAGCATCTACGCTAAGCACGACAACAGACGACAGTTTATAGATGAACTGGACAGCCTCTTCCGAGGCCTGAAGCTTTTCAGTGATAAAACTTTTTACATCATTGCAGGTGACCTCAACGCCAGGCGAACGGCCTGGGGGGACAGGGCCAACAACCAGAGAGGCCAATACCTTGGGCACTGGGAGTCGCTTCACGACTTTGAATATAAACTAAAAATCATACCGCCAGCAACACCCACCTTCAAGCCGGCCCTGACCTACCTGGACGTTTGCCTGGCCGATTCGAGAATGAGATTGTTGAACGAGATTGGCGGGAGGGCCTCAACCCTTCCCTATGATAGTGACCACACAGCTATTTCGCTCACCTTCGAACTACTCACCGAGAACATCCCGTTGAGTGGTGAGACCCCGGACGCCATCCGCTTTAACTATCGTGCAACCAGGTGGGACAGATTCACTAGAAGACTATCAAAGGTTCACCGTGAGACCATCCCCTGGGACCGGAACCTGTCCGCGGTGGAAATCGATAAGGGGCTCCAAGACATCGAGAATGCAATCAATTTAATCACCTCCTCCTCAATACCAAAATTCAAATCTGTCAATAATACTCAAAAATATATCAACCGAAAAATTAAGAAACTACAGAAAGACAAAGGAGTCATTGTCTCCATCCTTCATGACCTTCATATTCTAGACCCTCTCGTCCGGCTCAACATCACAAAGCGGGCCAAAGCAATACATAAACTCCTGGTCAAGTCGCTAAAAGCAGAGTTCCAGAATTCTATTAACAATTTTTGGAGTAACCTCATCAAAAATATCGATTTCCACAATGCGGACAGTTTCTTCCCCAAGGTCAACGCCATTTTTCGACCCAAACAACAACTGGGCATCAATGAGCTGCGCGTCCACCACACCGACAAACCGATCCTAGACAGGAGCTCCTGTGACCTCGCGAATGCCCGTAGAATAGAGGATAACTATGTCTTCTCCACCCAAAACGACAAGCTCAACATAATAGGGGCATTCTACGAGTCCATTAACTCCCCCCGCCACTTGAACAATGGCACCAGGCTAAAAGAACTTGTCACAGGAACAGCCTCATCCTTGAAACAGGAGTTCACCACCATTAGAGAGCAGAACAGAACCATCGTGCACTTCCATACGAATAATACGGCCATCAGCCCAATCGCCGATGATATAACGCCAGACCCCTTCTGTGACCCCCCATCTCTTTTTCTCAAACTCATTAGGCTCCCCAATAAAACATCCTGTGGGCTGGACGGCATCCCCCCCATAGTACTAAAACACCTCCCAGCAAGCATGATAATAGACCTCACAATCCTAATAAACAACGCCATTAACACTTACTACTTTCCCCGCAAATGGAAGTGCGCGAAGGTTCTCCCAATACTTAAAAAAGGGAAAAATCCATATGATCCATCAAGCTACAGGCCCATTAGCCTGACGCCGAGCCTGAGCAAAATCTTAGAGGCGATCATAAATGACTCAATAGTCGCCTTCTGTACCGCCAACAAAATCATCCCGGACAGACAATTTGGATTTAAATTCCAACATTCTACGGTGCATGCGATTCATGGGCTCCTGTCGGATCTAAACAATAAGGTCGGTAACAACAAGTTAGTTGGGGCAGCATTCCTCGACCTCGAAAAGGCCTTCGACTCGGTGTGGCTGGACGGGCTGCTCTACTGGCTCCACAAGAAAGGCTTTCCCCCCTGGTTAGTACACATGATCTGGAATATGATAACCGGCAAGTCTTTCCGTACGTGGGACGGGAAGAAACTTTCATCCATCGAGTTCTACATTGGGGAGGGATTACAACAGGGCACAGTCAACTCGCCAGTCTTGTTTAATATATTTCTGGGTGACCTCCCAGATCTCTTCGGATTCAATGAAGAGGGGGGTCCAGGCTTCATCGCCTTCGCTGACGACGTGGTTGTTTACGTCGCCGGTAACAGAGTGGAGGCTGTTCAGAACGATCTAGATACTGTCGTCGACAAAATCAACCGATTCTACATGTCGTGGAACCTGCGACTCAACCCTCTCAAGTGCGAAACGATGCTGTTCCGGAAACCCGTCCGAAACATCACACCCAGAGCCAAGGTGGGCGTCAATCAGTTCCAGATCTCGGCCACGGTACCGGGTACATGCAACAAGGTGCTCATCCCGCACAAGAAGGTGGTCAAGTACTTGGGTGTTCAACTTGACTACCTTCTGCGAGGAAATAAACACTTTGACACCCAAATTGAAAAAGCAAATAGGGCCTTCCTGGCAAACAGTAAATTATTCTTCAACAAGAACCTTTCAGGCAAAGCCAAAACGATCTTATACATGCTTCTAATCCGACCTATAATCACGTACGCCGCACCCATCCTATGGAATTTCAATCATACAATCGGCGAGCAGGTCCGAGCTCTGGAGCGCAAGTGCTTGCGCGCCTGCCTTAGGCTCTATCGGACTCCAGAATCCGACTGGAAACACTATGTAAATAATCAGATACTATATGACAGAGCCGACATCCCCCGAATTGACTCGTTCATAATCTCCCTCGCCCGGGAGTACTACAGTAAACTCCCGCTCATCGATAACACCATCATCAATTCTCTGGCTACTCCTTCCGAAACACCAACGCACAGACAACTAGCATCAGGATACGTGACCCCACAAACATTTATCGAATGCGATACCCAAGGCCTCATACAAGACAGCAATAACATACCGCTAATTTACCACTGGCGACGCAACAAAGCAAACAAAAGAATTGCGTACACGCACACAGATTTCCTGAACAACCCCGATAAATTCAAATACTCTTTAACCATCCCCCTCAAAGACAAACGAGATTTCCGCAGACTGAACTTTAAAAAGTTCCGGTGGCTCTCTGCCACTTCCATACACATGCCCGAATTAATTGAACGCCGCAAGAATTGGCTACGGGCGAGGGAGATGTGACCCAAAGTCGTTTTGCACTTGGGAGGGGTGTCCCAGTGACACTATAAATAACCCACTGTACATATTTCTCCCCTTTCTTTATACCTCCCCCTTCTGTACATACTCTCACACCCTCTTCCTATCTCCTATCCCTTAGTCCTAAGTTAGCCATAAGTCGTATTCTGCTACATATTGTATATTGGGTTTTGTACCGGCCAACAGGCCGCGATACCTTTTCCCCTCAAAAAAACTACGTCTTCAGCAGAAGAGACAGAAAGCGGTAATTCTCTTTTCCAAGATCACAATAAATATTGATTTTTATTTAGTTTCCACAACGACGATCAATAGCTTACAAGTAGTCGCTGCGTCGACCAAATAAGCAATGATACCAAGATTGTAAGGCTATTTTTTTCTCCTCTGTTTTTGGAGCCTTCATCTCCACCTACATGTACTGTCCGTTCCAATAAACTCTTTTTAAAAAAAAAAAAAAAAAAAGTGTTCGTCTACGGTGCTATAGGTCGCGGATTCGAATCTCCCTGAGGTAAAAGAATTTTCTATTTATAAAAGACACGCGGACGTTATGCTACTACGATTCTGCACACATTCATAACGTCGGGTCCCTTCGCAGACACATCCGGAATATATGTATATAAAATACCTTTTTTTTGCCCTATTGCCCGAAACGTTGCTGTAAAATCTCAGAAATGTTGCGCGACCATTGCTGTAAAATCTCAAAAACGTTGCGCGACCATTGCTGTAAAATTTCAGAAATGTTGCGCAACCATTGCTGCAAAATCTCAGAAACGTTGCTGTTAGATCCCGAAGAAATGTTCTGAAATATATCTTGCAATGTTGCACAAGGGCGGAAATAGCAATTTACTCGTAACGTATCGGCAACATTCCGTGGAATGGCCCAAGTATTAAACCGCAACGTAACTGAAACATTTCTGCAACAAATGTGCTGTAGGGGCGAATGGGTCATATACACTATAAAGATGTTTGCCGACTTAAAAATGGTTTGGCTGGAGGTATAAGTTTCGCGGATACAGAGTCTGAAAATAAATGCATTTCCTGTATTGAAGGTAAACAAACCAGATTGCATTTTCCAAAGGGTACAGCTACTCGAGCTACTGAGAAGTTGCAATTAATCCACACGGATCTAAGTGGACCGATGAGTGAAACTTCTTGGGGAGGAGCCAAATATTTGCTCATGTTTACAGCCGACTTCACTCGAAAAACTTTTTGTTATTTTTTAAAGACTAAAAATGAAGTTTTCGGTTTTTCAAGGATTTCAAGGCTCTAGTCGAAAAACAAACTGGCCAAAAGATAAAACGACTAAGATCCGACAATGGTACCGAATACTGCAATGAAACGTTCAAGGCATATTTGAAGAGTGCCGGAATTATTCATGAAACCACGGTATCGTACGGGCCTGAACAGAATGGTGTTAGTGAACGAGCCAACCGAACCGTCATTGAAAAGGCAAGGACAATGTTGATCGATTCCGGACTGCAAAGGAAATATTGAGCAGAGGCAGTGTCTGCGTCGGTTTATCTAAAAAATCGTAGTCCATCTACTGCTATTAAAGCTGCAACACCAGCAGAGTTATGGACCGGTAATAACGTAGATATCAGTCACTTACGCATTTTTAGATGTATTGTTTATGCTCATATACCAAAGAACTTTAGAAGGAAATTAGATTCAAAATCTGAACAGATGATCATGATTGGTTACTGTGAATCCACAAAAGGCTATCGGTTAGTCAAGCCTAATGAACCGAATAAACTTATAAAAAGGCGTGATGTAGTTTTTCTTGAAGATAGAATGTACTTTAAGAGTTATACTCCTAATGATAACACTATAAATGTACAAGTGTACACTGACCAAAACGCTGCAGCTGGTGAAGAATTGACAGGAGAAAACACCGAAGAAGAGGATGACTCTGATCCTGTTGCGGAAGATGACACGGAATCTGTTTGAAGTGAACCGAATAATGAATCCGTTCTTCCTTGTGAACCGGAGGCGGACGTTATCGTTGGACCAGGAGATAATAATTCTACTAGACCAGTTCCCATCCGGCGACCACCAAGCTGGTGGAAACACTACGCTATGTCAATGAGTGTGATAGGTTCACCCGAACCAGAACCGTAGAACCTTCAAGAAGCCCTGGCGAGTTGAGAAAAAACAAAATGGATAGAGGCGATGAAAAACAAGTATGATTCGCATATTGAAAATCAGGTCTGGAGGTTGGTTGACAAACCAAGTGGTCAGAACGATGTACAGTGTAAATGGGTGGGCAAATTGAAAAATGGAGGCGACGATGTTCGCTACAAAGCAAGGCTGGTTGCAAAGGGCTTTTCTGAATCCTACGGAATTGATTACTTTGAAACCTTTTCTCCAGTAGCGCGGTTATCCACCATAAAAATGTTAATTGCACTTTCAGTACAACTTGATTTAAATATTGACCATTTCGATGTTACCACCGCTTTTCAGCATGGTGACTTGCAGGAGTAAGTCTATAGGGCCCTTTACACGGACGTTCCGGCGCGTCATACGCCGCGCGGCACGCAAAAGTACGTGAACGCCGGAAGGTTATACTCGCCACTACTTAGAGACAGCGAGTTCGGCCTCATATTTCTACGTTGACTCCATCCACATGTTTTTTCCACGATCCACCTCAGTGGTGTATTGTGTAGTTTCGATGTATATTATCGATCATTGAAACGATTGGCAAGACACGATCGCGATATCAGTTCGCGAAAAGTATAAGAATTCCTCGATATACCTGGCTAATAGAGGATATAATAAATGCTGTTACTGTAGGGCACACTGTAACATCTGTTTTTACGAAGCTAATTTAGTTGACCTGAAGGTGCTACAAATTATGGAAATGGTTTATGACTCAGTTATAACGACTGTAAAATTTTACAAGGGTACATTAAAAGATGTCCAAATGTTTCCCCGGCAATGCGACGGCAAATGGAATTGCAGTTAACACATTCACCGTTGCAACGATCATAATTATTACTATTGACGGCAATAATTACCATGTCATTGCTTGTTTTAATATAAAAACTAATATTGATAGACAATAAATACATATAGGTATGCAAGTGATGTTATATCTGAGATAAATGATGAAGAGTTGTAATATGCAAGATGTTTTGAAGAAGGGGGTGGTCTTCTGATTGCTCATGATGCAGGTCAAATTTTTCACCTACGCTCTTGCGTGGCGCGCAAGAAAGCACCACGCTCCTGCCCGCGTTCCAACCTCGACTCCAGAAGAGTTTACATAAGAGACAGAAAAGGTAGTTGGAAAAGGGCAAGACGTCACTTGAAACCAGGCTCGTCGCGCGCCTCTGGATTTCCGCACTGTCAGAAATCCTGAGCAATCAGAAGACTACCCCCTTCTTCAAAACATCTTGCATATTACATCTCTTCATCATTTATCTTAGACATAACATCACTTGCATACCTATATGTATTTATTGTCTATCAATATTAGTTTTTACATTAAAACAAGCAATGACATGGTAATTATTGCCGTCAATAGTAATAATTATGATCGTTGCAACAGTGAATGTGTTAACTGCAATTCCATTTGCCGTCGCATTGCCGGGGAAATTTTACAGTCGTTATAACTGAGTCATAAACCATTTCCATAATTTGTAGCACCTTCAGGTCAACCAAATGTAGCTTCGTAAAAACAGATGTTACAGTGTGCCCTACAGTAACAGCATTTATTATATCCTCTATTAGCCAGGTATATCGAGGAATTCGTGCCAATCGTTTCAATGATCGATAATATACATCGAAACTACACAATACACCACTGAGGTGGATCGTGGAAAAAACATGTGGATGGAGTCGACGTAGAAATATGAGGCCGAACTCGCTGTCTCTAAGTAGTGGCGAGTATAACCTTCTGGCGTGCACGAAGGAGCGTCGCTCCGGCGTTCACGTACTTTAGCGTGCCGCGCGGCGAGTGACGCGCCGGTACGTCCGTGTAAAGGGCCCTTATATGTATGACACAGCCCGGTTTCTTTGTCAAACCTGGGCAGGAAGCAAAGGTTTGTCTACTCCAGAAGGCAATTTATGGAATAAAACAATCATCCAGGGCCTGGAATAAGAAAGTAAATGAAGTATTAAGACAAATAGGTTATAAGCGATCTAGGGTAGAACCATGTCTTTTCTGGAAAAAATATCAGGACAATACTATTGTAATAATAGTTTTATACGTTGATGATTTTTATGTTTTTCATAATAATAGTTATAAGAAAAATGAACTATTCCTTCAGTTATAGAAAAAATTAAAAATTAAGGATCCAGGGGAGGCACGCCAATGCTTAGGAATGAAGATCACCCGTGACAGGGAACACAATACTTTGTACGTTGAACAAAACGATTATATCTTATCTCTATTAAGCAAGTTTGGAATGTCAGATGCGAAAGGAGCCAACACTCAAATGGAAGTAAAGGTGACAATTGGCTGAGGCAGCGGTGAGCGTGTTAAAGTTCCATATCAGAACGCAATTGGCTGTTTAATGTAGGTATTTGTCGCTCTGTACGCGACCTGATATTGCGCATGTAACTAATGTATTAAGTCATTTTAATTCCGAACATAGCATAGAACATTGGAATCATGTTAAACGGGTACTAAGATATCTTAAATCGACGTCACATTATAGATTGTCATTCCAGAAAGGTAGCAATTTAAAAATGTGTATATAAAGCCAATAAAGGCTTTCGCAATTCGTTGATATTGAGAGGTGACGTGTTTTGTTTTCGCTCCGTGATTTTGCTGTGTATTATCCGGTTAATCTAGTGCTTTCGTCCTATTTTTGCGATCAAAGTGCTTGGCTCCTGCTTGCAACTCGTTTTCCGGTCAGCCTGGACTGTTGTGCCCTGTCATTGTGCGTACATTCTGTGCTTTTGTGTTTCGATCGGTTCATCTTGTAATCGGTTTTGTGTCAGTTGGTTCTTTTCATCAGGTCTTACGTACCTCCTGACCCCAGAAGTGTTTACGTCTGTGCGTGTATCATTGCTTACCGTACAGGTACACGTAACTCCATCTATCCTTTATAATGTCAACTAAGAAGCTGTGTGTAGGGCCCAGGTAGCGAAACCAGTGACTTATGGCACTTGTGGAATCATATCTCATCCTGGTTCCTCATGTTTAAAGCGCTGTATTCTTGGCATACTGGTAAACTACTGGACTGCGCTAGCACCGGCGATGGAGATTTAACTCAATCCGACATTCCCACATCTAATAGTGATGATCTCTACAATAAACTCCGAAACATATTCACGACGGAGCTTTCAAAAATCCATAGCACTATTTTGACGTTGCAGTCCAATTTCGACGGTCTAGCAAACACATTGACAAATCTTACCACTAGAATATCTAATCTTGAAGCTGCAAGCTCTTCCTCTGTCCTACATGAAGAAAACATTATCGACGAGTTGAATCAGAGGACTAGGAAATCGCATAATATTATCCTTTTCAGCCTGGCTGAAGCGGCCCATTTATCTGACACAACTTCTGTGAAGAGCATTCTCCGACCGATTCGCTCAGACATGGCATGGGACGACGTTAAAATCAAAAGGCTGGGCAGTCTAATTGATGGACGGAAGCCTCGCCCTACATGCGTTATTTTCTCATCTCCTGACATTCCTCGAATAATTTTGAAAAACAAGGGAAACTACCAAGACCCTGTGAAAATTACCCAGGATCAAACATTAAAACAGCGTTTATTTTTAAATAAGCTACGGAGTGAGCTAAGTGAGGCGAACGACCCTAACAAAACTATTCGCTACATTCGCGGTATACCTGTAGATCGTCTCTGTAAATCGCTCTTGAAAAAACGGGTCAGCTGTCCCTTAGTGTACTACCAGAATGTTCGTGGTCTCCGTACCAAAGTACATGCCCTGCAACGTGAAATTGCCTGCTCATTACACACATATACGACATAATAATCTTCGTGGAAACGTGGCTGAACAATGATATTGCAACTGTGGAGCTTGGATTTGCCGGCTATGACGTCTATCGTAAGGATTGCTCCAGTCTATCCAGCAATTTCTCCAGAGGTGGAGGCGTCCTCATCGCGGTAAAGAAATCGCTCCCACATACAGCCATCCGGGTGGACCTTCCAAGTATTGAGCAGCTTTTTATCCACGTCCGCAGGGGCTCATCAACTTCTATCTTTTCGTCTGTTTATTTCCCACCCGCATCATCCTCATCTTTATTTACGGATTATTGCAACAAAGTCTCGAAAATTTTTGACTCCTACACCAGTTCTCATATATACCTGTTTGGTGATTTCAATTTGCCACACGCCGCATGGATTGATAATAGTTGTTTCTGTCATATGCGTCCTGGAATTTGTCTGAATGAACAAGCATCAATAGAAACGCTCTTATATAAATTTAATTATTGTAATCTATACCAGAAAAGTACTATTGCTAACCATTGCGATTCTATGCTCAACCTCATTTTTACGGACGATGTTAATCTAAAAGTTGAGATCGCTTTGGATGCACTTCTTGTTTGTGATAAATATCATCCTCCTCTCAACGCTCGCATTACTTCTACACCCGTCGTTAATTTAATCGATGCTCCTACCTTTCATTACGACTTTAAAAAAGGCGACTATCACAGTGTTCGTCAATACCTAAAATCGGATCATTGAGATGATATTTTAACAAGCTTGGATGTTGATAACGCGGTACAACTACTCTATTCACATTTGTTCGCGGCTATTGATGCGTATATACCTAAGTCCGTCGTTAGATACTCTAAATGGTTTTCCTTGCAACTTAAAAGGCTAATTGTTGCAAAGAAGCGTGCACATGCGGTCTATAAGCGATCAAATTCTTTTACTGATTATCTGCACTTCTCAAAACTACGTTGTCAATGTAAATTACTCGCCAAGAAATGCTACACTCAGTTTATACATAATAAGGAGGAATTGCTGCATAATAATCCTAAACATTTCTGGAATTTTATAAACGTCAAGCGTCAAACTAATAGGATACCAAATATTATGCACTCCAGCAGTACCAGCGCGTGTTCTGCTGGATCTATAATCGATCTCTTTGCCACATATTTCGGCTGTTTTCTCTTCTCACGACGATGAATCGCCATCTCTCACGGCTGGTAACCATTTTTGGGTTCCGGACTTGTCGATTGACATAAGCGAAATCTTCATTAAACTCAGTAAACTGAATGTCAATATTAGCCCGGGACAGATGGTATACCCGCTCTATTCTTTAAATCTTGTAATTTTATAATATCCCGCCCACTGTGGATAATATTCGATAGCTCCTTAACTACTGGTAAATTTCCCACTGTATGGAAAACCAGCTCGATAACTCCTGTTTTTAAATCTGGCAATTCTTCGGACGTCCAGAACTACCGACCGATTTGCGTCATGGATGTGATTCCAAAAGTCCTCGAGAGCATAGTTGTACATAAGCTGGGGCCGTTCCTAAAGAACATTATCTGTGACGAACAGCATGGTTTCATGTGGGGTCGCTCAACGGTATCTAATCTATCCGTCTACTGCAGTTTTGTATCTTCTGCACTGCAGGCAAATCATCAAGTGGATACAATATACGCAGACTTTAGGAAAGCTTTTGATACTATTGATCACAGTATCTTAGTGTCTAAACTATCCGCTATTGGCTTTCATGGGAACAGCCTTTTATGGTTTCAAGATTACCTATCTAACAGAACGCAAATTGTAAAGGTCGTGAATTCGTACTCATCGCCAATCAAGGTAACGTCAGGAATCCCCCAATGTGCACATCTTGGCCCCTTGTTATTCATTTTGTTCATCAATGATCTCGCATTTTTTCAAACTGCCACTTTTTGTTGTACGCGGATGATGTAAAAATATTTAAAAGAAGATCTACCATAGCCGACTGTAATCTTTTGCAATCTGATCTGGTAAAATTTGAAGTCTGGTGCAAGAGGAACAATATGTCCTTAAACGCGGCGAACTGTTACGTCATGCGATCTTCTAGGAAAAGTTGTCCTATATCTTTCGTGTACAGACTGAATAATTCAGCGCTTACTCACGTCTCCGAAATTTCATATTTGGTGGTCCGCTTTTCTTCATTACTCAACTTTTCCAATCACTATCGTAATGTCGCCAAAGCGGCCTGTAGACGGTCCATATTATTGCCCAATATTCAATATTACATAATATACAGGGTGTCCGCGGGAAGACTGGACAGCTGAATATCTCCTAAAGTATTGGAGATAAAACAAAAATATAATTTAATGGTTCGAGAGGGCCAATTTATTGGCCGAGACGAATTTGTTTTCGATTATTATTTTAATAGATACGATGGTCAAGTTCGGTTTTTTAAATGGAACTATTTTTTTAAAAGATCAGTTGATAGTGCGTTCCAAGACAAATTCAATAAGCATTAATGCATACACTTGATTTCCACTGGTTTTTGAGATATTGCGCTTGCAAATTTATTGATTTTCACGGGAAGAAAACCCGCTGAAATAGGAAGGACCGGGGACGGTCTTGCTGGCGCCACGGGGGGCCTTGCCTGTTGAAACAGATACCTACCTGCCAAAGGTCTACGCCAGACCCAAAGGCTGGACAATTCTTTTCCGTCAGAAATGCTACTTAGGTGGGTACATCTGCGGTATCAAGAAACGCACCGTTACATTTATTTCGCACTTGCTTCTACGCTCGGATGGCCGGTTTTTTGGGAGGGATGCAAGCTCGATTGGTCAGATTAGGAGGTGTGAAAGTTGCTAGACTAAATTTCAACCATAGGGAGCAGATTGTATTAGAACCAATCGGATTTGCATCCCTCACAAACAGCTGCTCTCTTGAAGAGGCCCTCTTCACAGCAATACCTCCTCCCCAATGCCCACCTTCTCTCGCACGGAATACGTCAACGCATGCTTTTGTTTTGATATTGAAGCTCGTGTTTATACTCGAGAGGACCACGCGTCGACAGCGGGATACCCCTTTTCTTCCTGTCTGTCCTCGCCACGGGGTACCAGGCCGCATCTTCTTGACGGGCGTTGCTCCAGAATTACACTGTATCATTTGTGCAGTGTGTGACCTGACTACACCCCGTGTAATCGGTCTACGCGAAGTGGGGCGCAAGTTCGATCGTTATCAGTACACGTGCCCTAGAGGAATACGATTTACTTTAATTATAGTACATGTGTGTTTTCTAATAAAGTGTTTCTATCGACTCCTGAATTCAATAACTGGCATCCCGACATCTACGCTCCTACAATCCACCGTCAATACTCCTCGTTTTCTTCCAGTGAAAATCAGTAAATTTGCAAGCGCAATATCTCAAAAACCAATGGAAATCAAGTGTATACATTAATGCTTATTGAATTTGTCTTGGAACGCACTATCAACTCACTTCTTTAAAAAAAATAGGTCCATTTAAAAAACCGAACTTGACCATCGTATCTTTTAAAATAATAATCGAAAAAAAATTCGTCTGCGCTAATAAATTGGTCCCATCGAACCATGCAATTCCATATATTTTTTTTATCTGCCATATGTTAGGAGATATCCTGCTGTCCATGTCTACCGTGGGACACCCTGTGTAGTACGGTACAAAGTACCTATGCAGTAACCGATAACGGGAATATGATGCGAAGGTTCGACGAATTCCCGCGATTCTTCAGGAGTCGCTGAGTACATGTAAGTATATAAGTAGTATTACAAGGGGGATTCCAATTTACTTTTGAGTATCAAATTACATTTCCCCCACCCCTCCCCCTCGGCGGGCGGGCGGGCGTGCGGCGGCGGCGGGCGGCGCGCGGCCGGGCGGCGGCGGATGACGTCATAGAGATCACGGAGTGGTGGGGGATATACCGCGAGATCTGGATATCGAATCAATCGATACCGGAATCGATATCAAACCGATATTGAAGTGCATCGAGGAGGAACCGCGGGTGAAGTCGGTAAGGAGGGAAACGCTAATTTAGGATATTAATATAAAATGAAAAAAACTAAATCTCGGACGATGGGGATCGAACCCAAGCCCCGGGCGGTACGAATCAGCCGCCTAACCAACTCCCCCAAGTCAGCTCTCCGATAATAGTCTTTTCCGTATGGTACATATACCGAGCGTCACACGCGCGCGCGCACACACCATGAGCCGCTGCCAAACATCATAATTTTCGGATGATGTTGGACAATGTCGGGAAAGATCGGCTTTTTACACGCAACATCTTTGGAGGAGGGAAAGAGAGAACAATACTTAATTATAAAGCTAAATTCTGGGGAGGGAAAGAGATAGCGCTACATAGTGATACAATGCTAACATTTTTTCGTAATGTTTTTGATCTTAACGTCGCAGCGTAACGCGCGACCATGTGTAATTTGAGCCCCACCCTCAAGCATAAAAGTCTCGACACGTGTCGAATGTAATATGATACTTTTGGGAACGTCGAATCTTCGATTTATGCGACGTCGGCAGAAATTATTGCATCAGATGATTTTGCGCACTAATTCATCGTACATATGAATCATAGAAAAAATTATGATGTGTCAGCGGAAATTGCTTCAGATAAAAGCGCGCTCCAAACTGCACAGAGCCTCAAATCGTTGCAACTTGTTGCAAGGAAAATATATTACATATACATTCCATTTACGGTCATGGATAAATTCGCACAAGTAGAACGTCAATTGTTGGATCAATCTGCACTATTGACTTTGCGGGAAGAGTACCTCGCGTGGGAAGAACGGTGCAATGAGTGTATCGAATCGCTGGAAGAGCACAGCCGAGTGAAACGTCCTCGATTATCGATCGGTGTTCGACAATCGTTGGTTGCGCGAATCGCACAGCTCGAAGGACTGAAATATTCGCTGCGCGGACGTTTCGTGCGCGAAGGTGCCGCACATTCGAGCGGAGGACTTTTGTGGCGCGAAATAGACACTGCGTTCGATACCCGCGTGTTAACTGGTGCCGTGCTAAATTCGAACTATATCGAACCGCGCAACTTCCTCCAGGATGCGGGGACCATTGTGTTGGAGCATGTGCAGAGTACTTTGAGGAAACATCGAAACCTCCAAGTTCAACGGTGAATTTGTGGCGGCCAACAAGAATGCTTGTAAAAGCATCAACACCCGAAACTGCGAACTCTTCCACACATCCGATCTACAGGAGTGGTATCAGCGATGCATAGTCGAACCCACCTTGGCATCGCCGGAAGAATTCCAGGAACGCGACAGCGGATGGGCATTGACGAGGATTCTCAACCTAACCGTCAATGTCAACAAGTACAATCCGCTGCGCGCGGGGTGTCACTACAAGTTGCCGCGTGATTTATTGCTGAAGAATGCGGCGATTATGTACAATCCAAGGATAATGCATGTTTCGCGTGGGTAGTGGTCGCCGCTCTCCATCCTGCGGAAAGAAACCCTCATCGTCCAAGCTCATATCCATACTATACATTGGTGCTAAATCTCCAGGGCATTGAATTTCCGATGTCCCTGGCGCAGATTGGGAAATTTGAACGGCTGAACGGCATCTCCATCAATGTCTACAGTTTCGAGGAGAAAACGAAGAAAGGTTCCACAGTCTTTCCACTGCGTCTCACCAGCCAAAAGAGGGATCGGCACGTCAACCTGCTCTACACGCCGAATCATGAACACGGCGATGTAGGGCACTTTGTGTGGATTAAGAACTTGTCCCGGCTGGTGAGCGCGCAGCTGAGCAAGCACAGAGAAAATAAATTTATCTGCGACCGGCACGTGTATATAAACTTGCGAAATATTGAAATGTCTCGCGAAACACATTGAATAAAAAAATTTTTTGGTTTTTACAGATGCATGCACTACTTTGGATCCCCAGAGAAGTTGGAGCTTCATTCGCTGGACTGCGGGAAAATGAACGACTGCACCCAGCGAAGGCAACAACCTGCTTAACTTCGGCAACCACTGCAGGAAGGAGCGGCTCCCCTTCGTGGTGTATGCAGATCTGGAGTGCATCATCGGGAAAACGGAGGACAGTCACCGAATGGGTGTTAATAAATTACATGCATATCAGCACCATAAAGTGCACAGCATTGCATATTATATGCATTGCTCGTACGATACATCACTATCGATGTATCGATGTCGCCGCGACGCGGACTGTGTTTCTTGGTTCGTAGACGAATTAAAAAATTTTGCAAACTTTTCCAAGACCATTCTGACAAATAATGTTCGCATGTTAGATTTAACTGCCGAACAGTGGACGACATTTCGCAATGCAACCCATTGCCATATTTGCGAAGAACCATTCGAAGCTGCCGATATACGAGTTCGCGATCACTGCCATCTATCAGGACGGTTTAGAGGTCCAGCACATTCGGAGTGCAATTTAAATTATAAAAATTCATTTTACATCCCCATAGTTTTCCATAATTAATCCGGCTATGATTTCTATTTTATTATCGAGGAAATAGCTACCGCTTTTGAAGGTCACGTTGATGTGTTGCCTATAACCAAAGAAAAATATATTTCTTTCACAAGAAATGTTGAAGATACGGCTGAATCAGACTCGCGAAATTATATTAAATTACGTTTCATCGATTCGTACAAATTTCTCAATACTAGTCTCGACAAATTAGCATCTTTTCTTAGCGCAGATGAATTAAAAATGTTAAAATCCAAATTTGAAACATTATCCACCGAGGATTTCAATTTATTGACGCGAAAGGGTGTCTTTCCATATGAATACCTCGATTGCGCGAACAAGCTGCAGGATCCGTGTTTACCACCGCGCGAGTCATTCTACAGTTCCTTAACGGGTGAGACTGCATCCGAGACCGATTACGCGCACGCCGAGACAATCTGGCAGCGTTTCGGGATTAAAACCTTGGGCGAATACAGCGACTTGTATTTGAAAACAGATGTCTTGTTATTGGTAGATATTTTTGAAAATTTTCGCGAAAGTTGTATCAAGAGTTACGGATTAGATTCAGCACATTATTATACTTTACCTGGTTTCACGTGGGATTCCATGCTAAAACACACCAAAATTACATTCGAATTGCTCACAGACATCGATATGGTTATGTTTATTGAACGCGGTATACGTGGAGGTTTAAGTCAATGTTCCGGAAGATATGCAGAGGCCAATAACAAGTACATGTCATCTTACGACGCATCGAAAGAGTCATCGTATTTGATGTACTTTGACGTGAACAATTTGTATGGTTGGGCAATGTGTCAGCCCCTGCCATATGCCAAATTTCATTGGGTCGAAGATCTGGAATATCCGCAACGTCTGCACGACGCTCATGCCGATCTACCGTTCTGCCCGACGCGTGCCAAACCACCTGGCAGCAGACAGGACAAGTTACTCGCGACGGTATATGATAAGCAGCGTTACGTTATCCATTACCGCAACCTGCAGCAGTGCACGCGTCACGGTCTTCATATTACAAAGATACACCGCGTGCTTCAATTCGCTCAATCCCCCTGGCTCCGCGATTACATCGAACTAAATACACGGTTTAGAACAAGCGCGACATATGATTTTGAAAAAAATTTGTACAAATTGATGAATAACGCGGTATTCGGTAAAACTATGGAAAATGTACGAAATCACGTGGATGTAACACTTTTGACACATTGGGAAGGGCGATATGGCGCGGAGGCAATGATCGCGAAACCGAATTTCCACAGCAGAAGTGTTTTTTCGGAAAATTTAATAGCTGTTGAATTGCGAAAACTCGAGGTGAAATTCAACAAACCGATATACGTGGGTATGTGCATCCTGGACATATCAAAAATTTGTTTGTACGAATTTCATCACGAGTACATGTCTCCACTGCACGGCCAAAATTGTAAAATTCTATACACCGACACAGACAGCCTAATTTATCACATTAAATGCGACGATATCTACGAGACCAGGAAACACAATACCGATAGATTCGACACAAGCGATTATCCTACTGACAATGCATATAATATGCCGCATGTAAATAAGAAGGTTCCGGGGCTGATGAAGGACGAAAATAACGGTGCGATAATGACCGAATTCGTAGGTCGTAGAGCGAAAATGTATGCACTTCGCGTAGACGGTAAAAAAGATACGAAAAAGGCGAAAGGTGTCAAGACCAACGTCATAGCCCGAACGATAACTTTCGACGACTACGCGCAGTGTTTGCATAGGGAGATCGAAATGGTTCGCAGACAATCATGCATACGGTCTAAATTGCATAAAGTGTACACCATTTCGGAATCCAAAATCGCTCTAAGTCCGTACGACGATAAGCGGCATATCGTACCCGATTCGACCGACACTCTGCCCTGGGGACATTATAAAATACCCTTGTAAAAATATCATTGTAAAAAGAAATTATTATGTAAAATTGTTCACTCATATATATATGTATAACATTGTATTTATTTTGAACCATGTATTATTATTTTACAATACATTATTATTGTATTTATTGTAACATTCTTCGCACGTGTATGGAAATTGTTTGCATATGTATCATTGTATATATTAACTGGAATATAAATGGTTGAAATAATGTGTAAAAATAAAAAATGTTCGCACAATTACATATATATGTATCATTGTATTTATTGAACCATGTATTATTATTTTTACAATACATTATTTTTATTTATCCATGAATTGTGTGATTTATCAAACCCCAGCCACTTGACGTACACCTTATCCCCCTTCCTACGCAAAACTTTTTCCACTAGATATACATCAGGATCGGTGACGCGTTGCAGCTCGTGTTCGTAGAATCCTCCAGTAACAGGTTTTCCACAGGAATCGACGAGCAGATACGTCGCGGGATTAGTTGTCTGTACTTTGGCTATCTTGAACACCTCCGTTGTCCAATTCGGCGTATAGCCTTTATCGAATATGGTTTTAAATTTGCTCACGCGCACAAACTCGCCCAATTTGAATCTCGCGGGAGCAGCGATCTTTATGTTGCTGTATACGGTGGCTAGCACCTTCTCGGCGATCGCAGGGGTAACATCGCAAGGACGCATTCCGATGGTTCTATGTTTTCATGCGTTATACTCTGCAAGTAGACTTGGTAGCGCATCGGTCCATCTATAGGTTCCATTCAGCGTAAACAGTTTCCACATATTGTTCTTCAAAGTTCGATTGAAACGTTCTACGACGGAGGCCTTCATCACCGAATACGTCGAATAATGATTAATGTCATACTTCGTCAAGAGTTTCTGCACATCGACATTGTAAAATTCTTTTCCTTGATCGGTTTGCAAATTTTTTGGATATCGATCTCTAAATATCTTTGCAAACGCTTTAGTCACCTCAGCACCACTTTTAGTCTTGAGCGGTACCGCCCATGCATATTTGCTCAGCACATCGATGATGGTGAGTATGTAGTGGTGACCCTGGTTGAATCGCGAGTATGGACGCATTTCTACAATGTCAGCTTGCCACAGATCATCGTATCCATGCACTATGACGCGCCTCCGTGGGAAATGTCTTCGAGCTGGAGCGTGCAAGTCCTCAACGAGTTGTAGCTTCTTGCGGCCGTGGTTTTCTTTACTCTTGGATTTCGATAATGGCTGCATGTTTGATCGTAGAGGTATCTTTGACACAAATGATGCGATAATTATCGTGTACGTGCATTATGTGCCGAGGAAATTCTGGACAAGTTCAATCGTCTCGCATGATTCTCCTTCGCAGCGCTGCTGTGGGATAGAATTCGACGCCTGTGATATCTTTTGAACGATGTTTTGCAGCGCCATCATATCTCTCTGAAACACGACCAGCTTCCTCTCTAATTCTTCCTGCTGCTCTCTCAAAAGTTTAATGCTCTTTTCCATGTATATTTTATTGACGACATCGCTGTCAGCCGTAGGTTCCGTTACGCGTCGTATCTTGCGCGATTTTGCATCAAAGACCGCACCAGCCACGCAAAGAGCGTTATCTCGCATGTAATTTCGAAGCACACCGTTCCATTTGTAATAGTCCATTCTAGCTGCTCCACTCTTCTCGAGCGATACCCCAAATTTGTTGATCGACATCTCGATGCATACAGTGCAAATCATCGACGTGCGGTTTAATTTATAATGAGGCCTACCTCGCGGAGTTCCTCGATAATCGATAGAATCTCGTTGTCATGCGAGTTGTTACCCGCCTGACGCGACGCTTCCAGCAAACGGAATCGGTCCACCAGCTCGTTGGGATCGTCCCAGTGCACGTAATCGATCTTGCTATCGTTTACCACCATGGTTCGCGGTGTTGTTAGACCTTTCCCAGCCTTACTGGTTGATACACGGGGGAGTAGTGGTGCAATTACATTTTTATACTTGTATCCCTTATTGCCCAATACGGGATTTTGAGCGTTATGACCGCGTCTGTAGGCATTCGTCGTCAACAGTATGCTTTTGTATTTTTGTTTATCGGCATCGGTGTATATAGCATCATCAGGAATTCTCTTGAAAATCAGTTCGTAAAGGCCGGGTGTTCCTCCGTATTTTACACCATCTATGATTATATTATCAGACTTGTCTATATCGAAAGCCTTATCCCCAAGCATCGTTCCACTATTGCCAAAGTATACACCGTATACATAGTCCATTGCTGTATCTCTATCAGCACTTAGGATTGCACTCATGTATTTTTGCCCCAGCGGACCGAAATGGCTGTGAAACGTTTTTTGTCCCTCGGATGTCTGGAGTTGCTGTCTAATAGATGTTGCAAACGACACATCGGGGCTAGTTTCGAAAACGTCTTCATCATTGGTTGTGAGCAATTGTACATCGAGAAATGTATTTTTGGTGTGGGAGGAACGGGAGAATCGTTTGATGCGACATTCTGTCGTTTCCGCTTCGATTGAATTGGTGTGGAGGATACAAGTGATTTTTCCAATGACACGTATGGTTTACTCTTTGTGTTACGCGATGTGTGCCCTTTCGACTCGATTTTTGTTTTAGGTGTTAATGTTTCATTCCCTTCAATGTCTGTGTTCATCAGCGGTGACGTGTCAGCATCCACCGCTGCGGTATTTTCAACAATATGTTTTAAGGGTTCGACAACAGGTTTAAAGTATCTCTCCAACGCGATATCTTCCTCCATCTTGCCAGTCTTCAAAGCCTGATGTTTCTTTCGAATGGCTTCACTGGTTTTTGCAATTTCCTTCGCTATTCTCTCGCGATCCTTAATCTCCAGAGTATCGATGTCGATCATCGTCATTGTACCGTAGACGTTGCTTTCCCGCCGACGTGTTGATGACAATTGACCATCTCACGGTATCGCAAACTCGTTAAATCCCTTTCTATAACGTCCATCGGACATTGCGCTATCCTTGTCTATTACCACGAAACCATACTCCCGCTGCCAACAATTACGACACAAAGCACTGAAATCCTCGTAAGACATGTCGGTGTTTACGTGATCGTTGTACACATGTTTCAAGTTGGTACCATCCTGCTTAAACAGAATCAGCAGATTCGCATTGTCGCGTATAAGATGTTTGGGAATCTTTGCATACGTCTGACAGAGATAGAAGCAGTCGACGTTCGAGTGGCGCCCCATTGCAAAGTATTCCCTTATCGTATCTTGCTTGTCGCATGCTACATCGTCAAAGATAAAAATGGAATTCGGAAGCGAATCACTCGGTGGGATGACGTCACTGTTATTCGAAAACCTAAAGTAGCCAATTTCATCTATCGGAGTCAATAAATTCTCCAAATATTGATATTTCGGCTGTTGCAACGACTTGGAATACACGTACACGTTCTCGAAGCGGACGCCGTGAGGACTTTCCAACAAGCTCACCAGCACGTTGGTCTTTCCACAATTTGATGGACCGCAAATGAGGGAACGGATAGTGTTTGGTAGCATGTTACCATGTCTGCGTCTTGTTTTTTTCGGGGACATCATTTGCGATTTATCGTCAAAATTTGTGACACGTATCGTCGCAGGTTGCCGCACGAATCGCATCCTCCCCACAACCTGTGAAAAATGATTTTGATACGTCGAAGCGGTGACGCGTCCTATTTATAGGCCCACGCCGAAGCAAACCAGCTCAGTATTCAAAATGCTTCTGATCCTGTCGGATAATTGTGATATTCGAGACCTAACCTCTGAGCAGTTGCAATATATACCAAAGATTATTCTACTTCGCGAGTTTGACAGACACATTGATCAGTTGTGGGACAGACTCCCCGAGCATATAAAAGCCGATTCTGAGGTTCGACAGTATCGTCGGTGCTTGCAACATTATAATCGCCCTTGGCAGTGATCGCATATCGACGGTCCAGCACCGCTGATTAAAAACTGTGGCGAATGTCACCGACAAGAGTAAAGAAAGGTTGTGGTTTGTTAAATCGCGCGATAAACGCGCTACCTATAGAATTACATATCCCGGGATACCAGTTTTGCGGTCCAGGAATTCATCTGGCAAAACGATTGGCTAGAGGCGATCAAGGTATAAATCCGTTGGACGCAGCGTGTCGCGAACACGATATTGCGTATTCCCGCAGCAACGATCTCGTTGAAAGGCACGCAGCACATAACGTACTCGCTGACAAAGCGCGAAAACGCATCGTTGCGCGAGACTCGACTCTGGGTGAAAGAGGTGCCGCTACAGCTGTTTGGGCGGCTATGAAGGCCAAGACGAAAATCGGAATGGGGATGAAAACAAAAACCCGCAAAAGGACTCCAAAGAAAGCGTCGCAAAAGCGGATTCTTCCGGTGGCAAAACGGGGTGGTATATTACCACTTCTCCCGCTGCTAGGTGTTCTCGGATCATTGGCCGGCGGAGCGGCGGGGATCGCCAAGGCGGTAAACGATAATAAGGCGGCGCAACGTCAGCTACAGGAAATTCAACGTCATAATCGCTCCATGGAAGGTCGCGGACTTTATCTCACACCATACAAGCGCGGACAGGGAATATCGAAACGAAAAAAAAACGCCGAGAAGACATTGAAAATGCCTGTGGGCGTAACTACCGACAAGCAATTGGAGGTTTTGGCAAAACGAATGCGTATTCCATTCTTTAGAGGTGTTTTTTGCGCAACGCGCTACCAGCCGGAGGAGTGCGTCGAAACGAGAGCGGTATCGTAAATTTGGACAATGTCGAGGGGTCGGGGACTCATTGGGTGGCGTATGCGAAGAGAGGGTGTCGAGCTGTATATTTCGACAGCTTTGGCAATCTTCGACCGCCCAAGGAATTGGCACAATATCTGGATAAAGATGCTGTAAAAATCGAATACAATCGAACGTCTTATCAGAAGTATGATCAGAGCAATTGTGGACAAGTATGTCTACGCTTTCTACAAACGATCGGCACCAAATTTAAGGATTGACTTCCAACCGCTATGATTCAGTACTAGTCGAGTCGTACAGCTCGGAATATGTCGTTAACATTCACTCTAACCGGCAAGAGTAGCACCCTCGCGGTGAGCTATTTTCCACCCATAGATTTGAGTGATGATGATTACGAGCTCGGTCTAACCACCTTTGAAACTTATCATACAATACCGAACATCGACTCGAGCAACGATAAATTCTAATTCGTCGTAAACTATGACACCACCAACAGCGTTGACCCCGGCCATGAATACAGTACAATTCCCCATGGCTCCTACGAACTAGACGCCATTGCCAAGTATTTGAAGCAGCGATTACTCGAGCGATATCCTCAAAATATCGGTGGTACCGATGCCCGCGATGTTGGCGACAACGATGTGTATCCAATAGTGTTGCGCCCCAACAACAACACCATGAAAAGCGAGCTGTATTGTCGGTTCGCCGTAGACTTTACAAAGCCCAATAACATTGGATCGCTACTGGGATTCTCGACGAATCGGGTATTACAACCGGGATAGTGGCACGAATCGGACAATCCAATTAATATCATGAATATAAACATTATTCGCATAGAATGTAGCGTGACCGCTGGCGCGTACAATAATGGAAATCGCGTACATACGATACATGAATTTTCTCCGAGAGTCC
Source organism: Andrena haemorrhoa (assembly GCA_910592295.1). NCBI lineage: Eukaryota > Metazoa > Arthropoda > Insecta > Hymenoptera > Andrenidae > Andrena > Andrena haemorrhoa. Next base: position 25,332,543 of record OU342942.1, read on the forward strand.
CGCCAGGATATAAGATATCGGAAACGCCCGCACAGATCATTTACCTTCCAATCACCGCACGGGTCATTACGGATCTAACGATACGCGTTGTGGATCAAGACGGACAGTTGCTCGATTTTCGAGGTGAAGAGATTACCATCCGACTGCACGTACGACGACGACGACGATAATACATGTGGTGCGAACGAATGAGATGCTTGTTTTGAACGACTTCAGAAACACGTTTCTTCCAAGCGAAATTGTTTGTAACAACAACAACAACAACAGCAACAGCTCTGATTACGCTAAAAAGAAGAGGCTCAGTGCTGTGAACATTGCTTTTTTTAAATCGCTGGGATTCGTTGTACGCATTTAAGTTGAAAAATGGCTGACATTCTAAGCATTGGAGGGAAGCCGACGTTTGATGATCGCATCGTCAAGCTTGAGACACATACATACAACCCATACGTCAACACAACGTTTGGCCACAGCGATGAGATAAGAATACCTATACAGCAGCAGGATTTATACATATTGCCGTGTGAAAGTTTCCTCTACGTGGAGGGGAAATTGATGATAAATAAGCCAAAGGATGCATTAACAGTGATGTTGGGAAATAATTGCATGGCGTTCATATTTGATGAGATTCTATATGAGCTGAATGGCGTGGAGATTGACCGTAACAGAAACGTTGGAGTAACTAGCACGCTTAAAAACTATTTATCGCTGACATCTGACGAAGACAAGAATATGGAGAATGCTGGATGGGGCTTGAAACGGCACGATGAGCTAATAGTGAAAAATCATTTCAATTTTTGCATCCCACTCAAATATTTGCTGGGATTTTGCGAGGACTACAAACGCATGGTTATTAATGCGCGTCACGAATTGATTATAATACGATCGCGCAACGATAACAATTCTCTAATAGGATCACCAACGTTGGAACCAGAAATTGAATTGCTTAAAGTGCAATGGCGGATGCCTCATGTGACGCTGAACGATGTTAATAAGCTATCGTTGCTGGAAAGTGGACAAAACCTGGGCATTAGTTTTCGCTCCTGGGATCTGTACGAGTATCCTCTCTTACAGAGCACAACCAAGCATTCCTGGGCCGTGAAGGCAGCTGCACAGCTGGAGAAGCCGCGATACATTATCTTTGCTCTACAGACTGCTCGAAAGAATGTGATGACCGAAGATGTTACTCGGTTCGACCACTGCAAATTAACAAATGTAAAACTTTTTCTCAATTCGGAATTTTACCCGTACGATGACATGAACTTGGACTTTGACAAGAATAGGCATGCCATCTTGTTTAACATGTATACACATTTCCGTAAATCATATTATGGACATAGTTGCAACGAAGCATTATTCACCGTGGCCCAATTTTTGCAATTTGGTCCCCTCGTGGTGATTGATTGCTCGCGACAAAATGAGTCGATCAAGAATAGCACCGTGGACGTGCGCATAGAATTCGACTGTAAAGAGAATGTGCCTGCAAATACTACAGCCTACTGTCTAATTTTGCATGATCGGGTGGTTGAATACAATCCGCTGACAAACGTGGTGCGCAAAATCAATTAAATTGCCACGCTACTTGCCCGCCCTCTCCTGTGCCAAATTCGTACAAAATTTAATCGTGAAAATCGAGATGCTTTACGAGAAAGATCGCATTCTCCTGTCTGTCTGGGAAGCGAACGGACCTTTACATTGTACCGATAATGGCTGTACCAACATTTGTTGATCTGCAAGGGTTCATCGTTGATGGAAGATTTATCGTGAAGGAAGTGGCAGTCCTACGAAAGGGAAGAATTCTCTCACACTATATTTTTGGGAGTTCGATGCCGCAATATCTTCTCACGAAATCTGACAAATCGAGCATTCGGTGGTTGGTGTCAAAACATCATGGACTACGGTGGGAAGATGGAGACGTTCCATACAGTATGGCTAAACAGTTAATTACGAAAGCTGTAGCTGATGCTATCGACGAAGAAGATGACACATCCCATATCGTATACGTTAAAGGGCTGCAGAAACGCGGCTGGCTTGCGGATTTCCTCGATGAAAATACGAGAGCGGACGTGGTCATTGAGACATTGGACATTGACTACGAGGATATCAAATCTCTAAATAAGCTAAATGTTGTTAATACTCTGCGATGTGGCAGACGTTCAATACACGTTCATAGTGGTACGATAGATGTTCAATACACGTTCAAAGTGGTACGTTAGACGTTTAATACACGTTCAAAGTGGTATGATTGATGTTCTATACACGTTCAAAGTGGTGCGATTGATGTTCAATACACGTTCAAAGTGGTACGATTGATGTTCAATACACGTTCAAAGTGGTACGATTCACGTTCGATTTACGTTCCGAGTGGTACGATTCACGTTCGATTTACGTTCAAGCCGTTTAATACCCATTCAATCCACGTTCCAAGCCGTTCAATACCCGTTCGATACCCGATCAAAGCCGTTCAATACCTGTTCGATTCACATTCAAAGCCGTTCGATACCCGTTCGATACACGTTCAAAGTGGTGCGATAGATGTTCGATACCCGATCAAAGCCGTTCAATACCTGTTCGATTCACATTCAAAGCCGTTTGATACGCGATCAAAGAAGAAGGGAAAGAAGATGCGTGTGAATAAGGAGAGGACGGTCAGCGAAGAAGAAGAAGATAAGCACATGGAGGATGGTCAGCGAAAATGCAGGTGGCCTGTGATGAAGATGGTGAAGAACAAAGGCATCCTACTTTGCAAAGCTACGCACTTTTCGGCTTCATGATAACAGCTTACATGCTAGGGTCTGAAGATGATGCGCGACCAGTTGCCATTCAAACATTGTAGACAACAGTCTGATTTTTTTAAAGTGCAACACGCGAAATGGGCTACTATCATCCTGCAAATTTTACGTGGGCAGAGTGGCGAGATCGCCTGGAGGTATGTATCTAATACTGGCCACTGTTTCATGAATTTTGATGTTTATTATGTTTATAATATGTTAATATTATATCATCGATTGTTGTGTTCTAGAACTCGCCACCCGAATCGCCTTCATGGCCGCCGGCACCATCACCACAGTGGAGTGCTCCCGATTCACCTCAATCAAGTGACCACTCGTTGCCGCCGCGGTCGCCGTCGCCGCTGTCACCGCTGCGGTCCCCATCACCGTCGCCGCCGCCGCAGGTATGTAATACTTAGCAGTGTTTTGTGTGTTTGATGTGTCAATATTATATCACTGTTTATGCATGTTCTAGGACATACTTCAGGAGGAGGAGTATGAGGCTGCGCGGCTGCGGCCCTGGAGGGCGCCGGTGCGACTGGCGCCCTACAACGTGCGGAATGATGTGCGGCGACAGCGATGGATGGTGATTATACCGCGTCAATTATCGCCGCCACCTCCGCCGCAGCAGCCGCAATCCTCATCACCCCCGCCACCCCAATCACCACCGTCACCCCCATCACCTCCGCCGGAGTTTCTTTTCGACTAATTTATATTTTATAATTTTTTCTATTTTTATATTCTATTCTACGCTATTTTTTATATTCTATTTTTATATTCTATTCTATTCTACACTATTTTTATATTTCGCTTTTTATATTTCCATTTTATATTCCATATTTTATACTTTTTATTAGTTTATATTTTTCTTTAATTTTAATATTATATACATTTTATATTCTTTCCTATTAATTTTATATTTTATATTTTAAATTTATACTCATTTTGTTCTTTTCATTTTATAATTGTAATATATATACTTAAACGTATATTCTTTCTACATTTTATTTACCCGTCTTCCTCCTCCTTCTGTCACCACCTAATTCTAAGATTCGACGTTTTTACATGTATTGTATTTCGTTCTTCACGGCCGACAAATGACGTCACCCTGCACGGCTGCGCCAGAGGATTCAAATTACACATGGTCGCGCGATGCGCTGCGGCGCTTTAAAAATTGTTAGCTTTAGAATGCACGCGATTGTACCACTAGTGCTGTCTCTGTCTAACTCTTTCGATGTATCTCCTTCCTCCAATAGATTGCATGTAAAAAGCCGACATTATCCGACATCATCCGATAAAAATAACTCTCTCTTTCCCTCCTCCGAAGATGTTGCGTGTAAAAAGCCGAACTTTCCCGACATTGCCCGACGTCATCCGAAAATTATGATGTTTGGCAGCGGGCCATGGTGTGTGTGCGCGCGCGTGTGACGCTCGGTATATGTACCATTCGGAAAAGACTATTACTGGAGAGCTGACTTGGGGGAGTTGGTTGGGCGGCTGATTCGTACCGCCCGGGGCTTGGGTTCGATCCCCATCGTCCGAGATTTAGTTTTTTACATTTTATATTAATATCCTAAATTAGCCTTTCCCTCCTTACCGACTTCACCCGCGGTTCCTCCTCGATGCACTTCAATATCGGTTCGATATCGATTCCGGTATCGATTGATTCGATATCCAGATCTCGCGGTATATCCCCCACCACTCCGTGATCTCTATGACATCATCCGCCGCCGCCCGGCCGCGCGCCGCCCGCCGAGGGGGAGGGGTGGGGGGAAATGTAATTTGATACTTAAAAGTGAATTAGAATCCCCCTTGTAATACTACTTATATACATACGTATGTTATGCGCGCGCTACATGATACGGTATCGAGAAAGTGACTGGATCGCGATCGATGCGAGTAAGTGCTTGGAGAAGTCAATTTACGAATTTGTTGTATTTCAGCGACACTGTATGCATAGGTACATATGTATAGACGTAGTAGTGCGCAGGAGAAAGCTAACAATGGGACGAATAGTTGAAGAAACAATCTTTTTCTGGAAGACGGAAACGTATATCGCACGTATACGATTGTTGCGTCTTGCGAGGCACGTGCTATGGTCCAGGAAGGGTAAAGCCGGCGGTGGTGGCAGCGGTGATGGTGGTGGATGGAATCCTCGAAGACCAGTGAGAGGAAGAACGAGAAGGCGAATGCGATTCGTCTACCCCTACTGTCGTTCGCCGCTGGAGGGGTGGATGGGCTCCGCGCAAGGCAGCGCGACCACGCTGCGAAGTCATTACAAATTTAACTTTGCCAGAGGAAACTATTTTATAAAAATGTTCGTTTACGATAAAAGTTCGACATATACTTATTTAGTAAGTAGTGTTTGTACGTTAGTAATACTTACCTGTGCGCGTGTGCTACGATTCAGTGGTATATATTGAGGTGTGTGTTTGTTTCCGCGACGCATGCATCCCCCGCTGAGGGGGTATATAAATGTAAAATTGAATAAATCAATTCAAGATTTGCGTTTAATCTGCCGGAACGAGAGGGACGACGTCGACTATTGGTATTTTGAGAAGGAGGATGTCGACTTCTGGGGTTTGCGTCGATTGACGAGTAAGTATATACATTGATATTTCAGCATAATGTTTTGTATCGGAACACAAGGTTTGTACTTCGATGTACAGAAAACTCTCGCACGGAAGCGTGTACAGATCTTGTTGTTGTATGGGTATTCTTATCTCGTCGTTATTGTCGAACATGGTATTGGCGTACGGATTGTAAGCATGTGTTAGCGGCCGTTTTTTCCAAATTAGTCGAAATGCACCCCTGCGACTAGATCGCATGAAGCTGCGCCGATCGAGCCTCGATGAACAAAAGGAAATGGGAGCGCGAGGCGCGACGGCTGTGTGCGAATAGCTATTGTCTTTGTAATAGCGATTAAATTCAATTATCTTTGTAACGTCAAGCGACGAGGATTAAATTCGTATTACCTGAATTTGCGACACGAATGGCATGTATTACAGATTTGACGAAGAAAGGGGTTGCGTGGAACTGGACGGAAAAGTGCGAAGCTGCCCGGCGCTACGCGATCGAAAAACTATGCGAACGCCCTCCTCGTTGCGTTCGATGCTGCGCAGGACACCGAACTCCATACAGACGCCAGGAGTATTGGGTTCGGAGCGGTATTGTTCCAGAGGCACGAAAAAGAATTTCGCGTCGTGGCCTATTACAGCAAAAAGGCGTCGCAGGAGGAATCCAGATACTATTCGTACGAGTTGGAGACGTTAGCTGTAGCCAATGCATTAAAACATTTCCGCGTTTACCTGCTAGGGTTGAAGTTCAAATTCATCACGGACTGTAACGCGATCAAGGCAACGGCTACGAAGAGGGATCTCCAACCACGTGTTGCGAGATGGTGGGTTTATCTCCAAGACTTCGAATTCGAAATCGAGTACCGCAAGGGAAGAAACGTGGCGTACGTCGATTACCTGAGTCGGAATCCGGCGGAACGGTCGCGGGATGTCTTACTCTTGGAAAAGGCAACATGGCTAGAAGTAATGCAATCTCGAGACCCGGAGACCCAAGACATATTGCGACGAATTCACGAGGGAGACACGAGCGTCAAAGACTACGGCGAAGAAAACGGGATTTTAGTACGAACAAAGGACGAAAAGAATAAAAAAATACGACGCTGGTACGTGCCGAAGGGAAGTCGCCTCGGCCTACTGCGACATCATCACGACGAACAATGCCGCATCGGGTACGATAAGACGTTGCACTCAATCCGACAGAAGTTTTGGTTTCCAAAACTGAGCAGCTTCACACGAAAATATATCGATAGATGCATTGTCTGCATCATGGCGAAGAGACCGAGCAGGCCTAAACAAGGATTACTTCACAACATCGAGAAAATCCCAGTGCCCTTCCACACCGTGCATGCAGACTGTATCGGACCATTTACCGCCAGCGAAGAAGGATTCAAGCATCTGTGCGTCCACGTTGACGGATATACGAAATTCGTTATGCTCTGCCCATTGCCAGAAATGACGACACAAGAAATGGTAGAAGCGTTGGAACCGAGACTCTTTCTGTTCGGGACGACTAAGAGATTAATCATGGATCAGGGAACGAACTTCACAGCGAAGCAAGTCAAGTCAATTCTTAAGAAACACGAAATCGAGGCACATTACATTGCAACCGCAGGAAGCTGGGCTAACGGACAGGCGGAACGATACGTGTCAACTGTCTTGAATATGCTGACCTGCGAAGTTTTACAAGGGAAAGGATGGTCGAGCGTATTGGCGAAGATGCAACTCGTCCTAAATACTACTGTTACGTGCCGACACTTTTAAAATTTTTTTTTTTTTATTTTTAAGGCATTGACAATTGACCCAACCACAGTGTGTTACGGGATATCCCTCGATCAATTGTCAATGATCTACAAACAGAAATTCTACGATAATAATTAATTCCTAGAAACCTGATGCGCCACGGCATATTTTTCCCATGCAAGTTGTCGACAACAATCTTGCAACGCCGTGCGATGTTCTTAGAACGCCGGATGTGATAAGCATTTTGAAAACCTAAGCACTGAGATGCTGGGAACGTTTCGAAGCGACTACGCTCTGGGCCCGTGTGCACGAGGTGCGGAGTCAGCAATTTTGGCGCTCTTTGTTCAAAGTCCCAAGTGCTCGGGCCTACCCTGCGTTCGTTCGTGGCAGTCGGCTAGCAAGTCGCGTTGAGCGTGGTCGTTCTGTCCGAAGGACACCTACTATTTCTCAAAAATAGTCTTTGAGCCGGAGTTTCAACGTGTTAAGTGAACGTGAAAGGACTCAGTCCCAGTAAAGACTCGTTTTTCATTTTTTTTTCTTTTAAATCCTATCTATTTTAACCATCGCTAGTTAAATCTTATATTTTGCGCTTTATTATTTAAATCCATCGTTTATATCCACTCATAATCAGTGTACAGTGTACCCTACGCGCACGTCATCCAGCTGCAGGAACGCTCTAGGTCACCAGAGAGCGAGAGAAAGAGAGCGAGAGAGAGCGAGAGAGAGAGAGGGAGGGGGGAGAGAGAGGGGGGAGAGAGTGAGGGAGAGAGAGGGGGGAGAGAGAGAGGGAGAGAGAGGGAGAGAGAGAGCGAGAGAGAGGGAGAGAGAGAGAGGGAGAGAGAGGGAGAGAGAGGGTAGAGAGAGGGAGAGAGAGGGGGAGAGGGAGAGGGAGAGAGAGGGAGAGAGGGGGAGAGAGAGAGAGAGAGATTTTTAGATTAGAATAGCTTTATTTAGCCGAGGCTACCATCCTTACATTCCAGATCCAACGCATGTACACAGTACAAAATAAAATAAAATAAAATATAATATAAACTGTATAACATGAAAATGAAATAAAATTCAAAATTCAAAGTATTACATGTGCAACATGAAGAAAAAATAAAATATAATATAAAATATAATATAAAATATCGCAAAATAACAAAATAAAGTAAAGTAAAATGCCATATGAAATATGCAAACCAAAAACATACATCACACCTCCAACTTCACACGCATTATACCCTTAACACCAGCTAGCTCGCTTACTCTACATCAGTCTCTTATGTACGACTTCAGGCACCCTTTAAACTCATGTATTTCCGTTATGCTTTTCAATTCACTGGGTAGTTCATTAAACATTTGGTATCCCACATACGCTACAGGCTTATGCGCTGTTACTGTCCTAGTTCTTCTAATTTCAATATTTTCTCGATTTCTGGTACTATAATTATGCTTCTCTTTTACAATACTTATATCCCTTAATACACCCTTTGGTATCAAATCATTCTTCATTTTATATACAATTATATACAAATATACACGTATTATATCTAATTCTTTGCCTGATATTCATAAATTGTAAAGCCTTCAGCATTTCCTGAATGGGCGTGAATTTGTTTACTCCTAATATAACTCTCATTGCCCTATTCTGTGTTTTTTGTAGCAGTTCTATATTTCTTTCACTCACGTTAAGCAGTATAGCATTGCAATACTCATAATGAGGTGCGATAATGGCTTTATATATTACGGATCTACTGTAACTAGTAGTAAATCTGCTAATTCTATTCAAAAACCCTATTTTTTCCCCTACTTTTTTGGCTACGTACCAAGATTGCTCTTCGAATAAGAGGTGGTTATCTATTATTACACCAAGATATTTGGTCTCACTTACTTCCTTAATTTCCTTCTTTCCCAATTTTACTTTACACTTATTTTCCTGCCCTATTTTCCTAGGATCATGAATTAACATAAATACGGTCTTTTTGATGTTCACCTTCAATGCATTTCTGTTAAGCCATTTATACACATCGCACAAGACTTCATTTAATACATTTTGTATATATTCGATGTTATCACTACTAACATAGATGATTGTGTCATCAGCAAAAAGTTTACACTTGCAGTTGTATTCCTCCACTACTTTGGCTATATCATTTATATACATAATAAATAATAATGGTCCAAGTATGCTACCTTGTGGTACACCATACTTCACCTCCAGTTCCCCAGATTCTGTTTTTCCCCATTTAACCTTTTGTTTCCTACTGTCCAAGTAAGACATAAACCAACTCAATACTTTTCCCTGTATACCATACATTTCCAGTTTCTTAAGTAACCTTCCTCTATCAATAGTCTCAAAGGCTCTCTTGAAGTCTAGGAATACCACACCTATCACTTCACTCTGATCCATTTTTTCTCTCCATTCCATAAGACTACTCTGCAATGCTATTTCGCACGAGTACCCTTCTCTAAAACCAGCTTGTTCATTTATTAAAGTTTTATTCACTTCTAAGTGATATCTTACTTGCTTCATTACCACCTGTTCTAATATTTTTTCACATACCATTAATTTATTTATCGGCCTATAATTCATAGCTTCCATATTTCCAGTTATCTTTTGGATTGGTGTAATTGTAGCAACTTTCCATTCCTCAGGCACTCTACCCTCTTTTAACGATCCATTAATTAACTTAAATATAATACATTCATTCACACCCCATACTTTTTTTATTATTACAGCGTTTATATCCTCATTCACACCTTTCTTCTCATCTAACTTATAAATAATGTTCTCTACCTCACTGGTTGATATTTCCCTAAAGTCATTCCATCCTATCTCAAACTGTCCTTCAAAGTTGTCCACGTTTTTACTTTCCTCCAATTCAATATCCTTCACAATATCTTCTACACTTTTTATAAAATACTGATTTAATTTATTCGCTATTATCCTAGGTTCATTATATTGTACACCATCAAAGATTACTCTCTCGCATCCTCCAGTCTGTCTTTTACCACCTGTTATGCTCTTGATGGTTTTCCACATTAACTTAGGGTCTTTTCTGCTTTTATCTATATTATCTTCATAATATTTTCTTTTCCCATCACGCAATAATCTTACTACCTTATTCCTATGCTTCTTATACTCATCCCAGTCTTTTTTATCGTCAGTTCTCATTGCCGTTTATACAGTTCATCTCTATATCTAGCATTCTCCCTAACACTTAAATCTATCCAAGGTTTATTTTTCCAGTCCGCTCGAATAACTTTTCTAGTAATTGGTGCAACTATACATTCAACGTGTTCATAATGTTTTCAATTGTTAGCTTACATAACTTATTATATTCTACACCTTCAATACTCGTTTTTCTCATATTATCCCTCAATACTCTACTAAACTCCTCTTCATTAATTTCTTTTATATTCCGTTTGAACGATACAATTTCAGAGAGAGAGAGAGAGAGAAAGAGAGAGAGAGAGAGAGAGAGAGAGAGAGAGAGAGAGAGAGAGACAGAGGGGAAGAGAGAGAGCGAGAGAGGGGGAGAGAGAGCGAGAGAGAGAGAGAGAGGGGGAGAGAGAGAGAGAGGGGGAGAGAGAGAGAGGGAGGGAGAGAGAGGCAGAGAGGCAGAGAGGCAGAGAGGCAGAGAGGGAGGGAGAGAGAGGCAGAGAGGCAGAGAGACAGAGAGACAGAGAGACAGAGAGACATTGATTGATTGATTGATTATTTATTAGCTTTCTCAGCTATTTTCAAGTACATTTATGTTACTTTACATTTGTTGTGACGAATTCCTTCACCATTCTCTTAAATATACCTAAACTTCCACAGGATTTTACTTCGTCTGGTAGTTACATTACATTACATTATACATTAATACTCCTTCATAAAATAGACCTTTTTTAGCACTTCTCGTTTTGCGAAATTCTACTGCAATATTCCCAGCTTGTCTTGTTTGCATTGCACTGTCGTCGCCTACTATTCTTAGCCTATTCCTTCATTGCTCCGGAAACATATTTTTTACAATTTTAAAAACAAATATACACATATTATAGTACTCTGTCTTACAGCCATAAACTGCAACGCTTGCAGCATATTCTCGACTTTGGTTCGTCTATCACATTGCAATATGACCCTCATGGCGTGGTTCTGTGCCTTTTGTAGCCTACTTATCTGTGTTGTACCCATGTTAATTAATAACGTCGCACAATACTCAAAATGAGGTGCTATGATTGTCTTGTATATAACACATCTAGTATATGCTGTAACATAATTTCCCACTCGATTCAGAAAACTTGTTTTTTTCCCTATTTTCTTTAGTATATAACCACAATGATCTGTAAATCGTAGTCTATCATCGATAATTACGCCTAAATACTTTATCCTTTCCACCCGTTCTATTTCAGTTCTATCCAAGCATTTCACAGCCATACTACCTTTTAGCTCCTTTGTTGTACTTCTAACTATCATATATTTCGTTTTCCCTGCGTTCATCTTCAGTTTGTTAATATTCATCCATTCTTCCACTACATTAAATGCTACATTCATTTTCATCTCCACCTCCATACAACTCTCACCTGTTACATATATTAAGGTATCGTCTGCGAACATTTTTATATTACAGTCTTCCGGGCAGACTTTAACGAGATCATTTATGTATATTATAAATAATAACGGGCCTAAAACCGATCCTTGTGGCACTCCATATTCCGTAAACAATATCTTTGAGCATACATCATTACATTTTACTTGCTGCGTTCTGTTTGTTAGATACGATCTAAACCACTCAAGAACCGCTCCCTTCAAGCCATACTGGTACAATTTGTCTAATAACCTATCTCTATCAATCGTCTCAAATGCACGCTTCAGATCCATAAATACTACTCCTACCATTTTTCTTTCGCTAATTATCAACTTCCATTCGTCTATGACTGTTTGTACTGCTGTTTCACATGAATAATTTTTCCTAAATCCCGACTGATGTTCAGTTATAATATTATTACTCTCCAAATACCTTTCAATTTGTTTTTTAACTACTATCTCAAGTACCTTCTCATATATTGGTAGGGATTGGAATTATCGTAGATGTTTTCCACTCTTCTAGGAAACAGCCTTCGCTTAATGATTCATTTATTATACTAACAAACTCTTCCCGTATTACACAAAACACCGCTTTTAATATATCACTACTTATTCCTTCTTCCGTACCATTTTTTTTGGTAATTCCCTAATAATTTCACCTAACTGTTCCCCCGTAACCATTTCGAAATTATCCATCTCTCCCTTATTTTCAATGACATAAATAATTCTCCTACTTATAGTGGTACTGTTATTTCCCTTTATAGATTGTTCCCTTTATAGGTTGTTAAATTTATCAGCCAAGTTGCACCCTGTAGTGTTATTCAATATCTCGAAATCTATATTTTCTAATGCTTTTGTCCCTCCTGGTTTACCCCTGATGACTTCTTTTAGAGCTTTCCACATACTTGTAGGGTTATCCTTATTGTGGTCAATTACATTTTCATAGTACTCTTTTTTCTTTTTTTTAATCAATTTGACTACTTCATTCCTTCTAAGTTTGAATTGTTTCCAGTTTTGTTCCGTATCCTCGTACAATGCTTTTCTATACGCTTCATCTCTTTTGGTTGCTAGTAATTCTATTTCATTCGTATACCATTGTTTACCTTCCCAAATTTTTGGGATTTTAAAGACTTTCTTGGGTGCCGTGATGTCTAGCGCCTCTACCACACTATTTATAAGTCTCCTCGCTCTTATATTCACATCTATATGCTGGAATACTAAATCTTGTTTATTCCATAAGTTATATTCGACCAGCTTCGTAAACTCTTCCGCATTAAAACTACTGTAGTCCCTACCACTAAATTCTTTATATTTATTTACATTCTTGTTCATATTTAGTATTACTTCTAACCATGCGTGGTCCGTTATCTTATGTTCATGAACTACTTGTACATTTACCTCCCTATTTGCAAAGATTAGATCTATGATTGTTTTACTAATGTTTGTGATTCGTGTGGGTTCGTTAACATATTGTTTCATGCCTAGACTCTGCATAGTTGCTAAAAGCTTATTTGTATAAAAAGAATCCGTCCTACAGTCTATATTAAAGTCTCCTACTAACATGCACTCTTATTTTATCGTTAGCTCTTCAACTACTTCCTCTAGGTATCCTATAAAATCGCCATGTGACGCACTCGGTGAGTGGTACACTACCATTATCACTCGTTTATACATTACATACTTTTATCGCAACGCCCCAACAGTTCCTATCTATCTTTTTTAGTAGTACTATTTCGTAGTTGACCTCCTCTCTTATATACAAAGCAACCCCCCCGGTATTCCTATTTTCCGCATCGCATCTAATAACATTGTAACCCGGTATACTAACTTCACTATCCTCGATGTCAGCAATTAGTCTAGTCTCTGATAACGCTACGATCGCAGGATTTATTTTCTTCATAACATGATGCTGTATTTCATCTTTATGTGCCATCAAACTTTGGGCATTTGTATATATTATTTGTTCCTCTATCTTCTGTTGCTGCTATTTCTTCGTGCCATCCCATCCAGCTCTCCTCTTCTCCTCCTCGATAGCTCTTTTATATGACGGACACTCCGGGTTAAGAGCATCATGTTCGTCATTTAATTTTAGATTGTATGTCTTATTTTTAAACACCCAATTAACACATTTATTTTCATTCGCTGTGCATTCGGTCGTCTGGTGTTTTCCTGCACATTTATGACATGTTTCATCTCTGGTACAGTTTTTCGCAATGTGGTAAAATCTCCAGCATTTAAAACATCTCTTAACACTGTAGTGCCTGAAGGCCAGACATTTTTTCCACCCTATATTTAATTTTTCTTTCTTTATTATCAAGTCATGTGTTTCTTCATCTACTTCGATTATTATAGCTCCATTTTCCTTACTTTTCAGTTGGCTCTTCTCTTTACCTTTCTTCTGCAGTATTCTTTTTATTATTCTTATATGGGATCCTTCCATGTTATTTTGTTTGCCGATTGTATGTATTAACTCCTCATCCCCCAATTACATTTCTTCTCCGTCGATATTTATAATTTTTATTTTCGGCTTCGTCTGCACCGATTCCGTGATATTGTAATTTCCACCATGCTTGGATTGCATTGTAACTTTTAAATTTACCATTTCTTCTTCCGTTTCACAACCTAGGATTACCGTTCCTTCCCTTCCTTTTCTCAGCCTTGTTATACCCATTGGCATCTTCTTTATATCCACTTTTTCTTTTATTACTTTCTTAGTGGTTTCGCTTTCCTGCTGATTTTTTGGCTTGATGATAATAATATTTTCCTTCTTCTTCTTTACTGTTTCGCTGTAACTCTCGTGTCCCCCTTCCACTGGACTATGCATTCCTTTCTGTATCATTTTACGCAAGTCATCCAGGTCACGCTTGATGTGCTCCACTTCCTCATGCACAATCTCCTTGATCATCATTTTTATTTCACTCTTTCCTGCTGCTACGTCTTTCATTTCTTTAACAGTTCTTACCAGCCAATCTATTTTTACATCGATATCTTTAGGTCCCTTTATGGATCCTGTGGATCCCAATCTATCTCTGCTGCCTTCAGTCAGTGACGGTACTTTTTCACTTTCCACTATGAATTTCTCAAACGGGCCGGGACATACCACATACTCATTGTTTCGATCATAAATTTTATGCTTACTCACACAGCCAGGGGGGTAAAAGAGTTTAACGCACGATTTACATGTCACAACCTGATTTCTTATTGCCTTTTTACATGCTGAACATCGATATTCGACATCTTCATCTTCCATTTCGATAATTATCGGCTGCCGCCGATATTATCACAGGTGCCCAATACCGCGACACTGCTGCGTGCCACGTCGATGCTAATGTCCGCCTGTCGCGTGTCAACTTTCCTTCCACACTAAATACATTGATTTAACATCCAAGAATCAACACCTTCCGGACCGGTAACTTGTATATTTGATCCTTGCCTATATTACTATAGTCACAACACTTATTGTAATTTTCTGTCACACTTTTACCACATAAAATGCACTACATTTACGGAGCAATGTTCACCACGTCCACTCTCAGAGAGAGAGAGAGAGAGAGAGAGAGAGAGAGAGAGAGAGAGAGAGAGAGAGAGAGAGAGAGAGAGAGAGAGAGAGAGAGAGAGAGAGAGACAGAGAGACAGAGAGACAGAGAGACAGAGAGACAGAGAGGCAGAGAGGCAGAGAGGCAGAGAGGCAGAGAGACAGAGAGACAGAGAGACAGATTAATGAAACATGATTAAAGAGAGACAAAGAAAGATTAAAACTAAAATTGCGTAAAGATTGATCCAACTCATTTAGTGAGTTGCGGGATTTCCCACGATCAATTGTCGTCCATAAAATGTTTGCGTCTAATTGAACACCCGATCAATATTGTTCACCTCGCGCTTTTATATTCGTGAGTCATCTACGACTCTCCGAAAAACCCATGTAAATTCCTCAATTGTACCACCTTCAAATTCTCCTATTTTGCTTATTTTGTAATACATGGTAATTTGCATATAAATCTGTCTCATGTTGTTTCGAACCAGTCTCAAAGTACCACATCCAGACGGGACAACCTGTATTGGTTGTAGACAAAAGCCCTACTCCCCAACAATCCTGATTTTTGCGTAATAACCTGGTTATGTCAAAATTAAAACAATCCTGATTTTTCGCGTAATAATCTAGAGACACGGTAGTGTCTCGTATATATAGGTATACAGGGTGTTCCAAAAATGCAGCGGTTCCTTGAAGGGGTGACTCGGGGGGTAATTGCAAACAACTTTTTACTTTGCGAAAATGATCTCCGAGGTTTCGTTAACGAGATATTAACAAAAAGCAGCGACCAATCAGAGCCCGAGTCTGGCGGCCGAGTTCCCGTGCTAGCGTGGCCGCGTGCCGCGCTGCGACTACGAACAAGCAACGGCCACTGTTTTGAAGAGGCCTTCTTCACAGCAATGTCACCTCCCCGAGGCCCACCAGTATAAACACGCGCTCGAATTTCAAAACAAAAGCACGCGTTGACGTACTCCGTGCGAGAGAAGGTGGGCCTCGGGGAGGCGACATTGCTATGAAGAAGGCTCTTCAAAACAGTGGCCGTTTGGGAGGGATGCGGGGCAGATTGGTTAGATTAGGACCAATCGGACTTCAAGCCCACCTTTTCTCGCACGGAATACGTCAACGCGTGCTTTTATTTTGAAATTCGAGCGCGTGTTTATACTCGAGAGATAAGAGATCTGTCTTTAATTTAAAGGAAGGACGACGCAGGCGGGACCACGCGCTGTCAGCAGACTACCCCAAACACGTGGTGTCTACTGCCTACCTCGAAGCAATGGGTACATTGGCAGTAAAAGGACGGAGCGCGGGCTTTTGTGAAAGTGTACGACGGTTCGTTCGTTGCACTTCTGCAAAGCACGTGTGTTTCGAAAATGTGATGGGTTCTTTTTACCTAACGCCTCTTGTCCTGGTGGGAGTTAACTCATAATGGAACGAGAGAAGCTACTTGGGGGTAGAGGAAGTTGCTTGGAAAAAATCCTGTCAGTCAGCTAGCAATCACGTCGCAGAAATGTACTCTGATGAAGAATATTACGCGATGTTCTGGGTGTACCCCCCGAACAACGGGGACGCAAGTGCTGCAGCGTGAGAATTTGCGCGGGAATACCCATGGCTCCGAACGCCAAGTAAATACATTTCCACTAATTTTTATAACGCAGAAACAACACGTTCCATGAAAAATAAATTAAGTGATCAGTGTTAGTAGGTGTGCAGTGAAGTGAATATTCGGTACATTAACCCGGACGCACTTGACGTTGCGACCCTTAACTTTGGATGGTATCATGTACCTGAGATCAGCTGTGCACTCGGCGCGTCTGTCGATGACCAGGATCGGTTCAGTGACCTAGTGACACAGGTTTTCAAGCTGCAGGTGAATTTTCGAAAGGGTGAGTTTTAGTTACATTATTGGCGACTATTATTTCTTAAATTTAACGCAGGCTATGGCTTATTTCCGGCGATAATTCTAAAAATTTCCATACCTAAATATTTCTTAGGGGTTTTTAAACAAACTTATTCGTTATCAGCAACACTGTTGGCCGTTATTGAATTATGGATTTTAATCACAATAACGAACTATGATCACTTTTCGTTCATTTCCTGTTACATTACCTTGTCGTGGTTACGTTATTAACACAAGGAAATTTACGTATTCCTTATCCTTCCACTTCGAAAAATTATTATTTTCGATTCTTCTAAAGAAAACCTTTGTATTCGTCTTTTTACGTTAGACATGATTTTCATCCATTTCTCCTTTATTCATTATTCACTTTAAATGACAAACAAATCATGACAAAATGTTCGATTTTACTTGTTACGTCTGTTTCATTTGCCATTCTACCCAATTTCCTTCGATGCATGCCGAGTTGCTTATTCGTAGTCGCAGCGCGGCACGCGGCCACGCTAGCACGGGAACTCGGGCGCCAGACTCGGTCTCTGATTGGTCGCTGCTTTTTGTTAATATCTCGTTAACGAGACCTCGGAGAACATTTTCGCAAAGGAAAAAGTTGTATGCAATTACCCCCCGAGTCACCCCCTTCAAGGAACCGCAGCATTTTTGGAACACCCTGTATATGCGCAGCGGACACAGAGTGTATCTATTACGCCACGACTCGCTATCCAGAACCCTGAGATTTCCGAATCTCAATAACGGCTGGTCCGATTACATTCTAAATTGTCTTAATGGATAGCTTGGGTTTGATTTACATAAGAAAAGTGTCTTCGCTTTTTTCCTACGGGCTTCATGAGCTGAAATATTTCGATGTAAATTTGCAATTTGTGGAATTTTATATTCTTAAAATTCCTCGTTAAAAGTCCTCGTCATCGTCCTACACTTGTAGGCAAGGGGGGTAACAAAGGGTGAGGAAATGTCTCTCAGGCACGTCGTTCATTGGATGCGGGTTTCGGCCAATCGCGTAACAAATTGTTGTAACTTGACAGCTAGACAGAGACATTATAACCAACCAAGTGTCAAATGTCAAGTAAAGCATGTTGTCCGAATTTGAAATGTCACGAGTTTTTACACTAAACATGCGACTGAATTATTGTGTTAATTAACAATGTAAGTCGCCAAAATTGTTTAAATCGATTTCGTATGTAGAGTCGCAGACTTGGAATTTGTCCGGAGAAGGTTCGACAGAGAATCTTCTTCTTTCGCATAAGTTTATGGAAATTTGTACCATGCATGTACAAAATAATATATATTGTAACAAATTGCATTGCATTGCATTTAAATTGCCAGATATTTTTATACCAGCAATTTAGAGATTTTATGTAAAGCTTATAGTATATTTAGAAATGATTGGAGACGTACAGGACTTGGATAAAAATGAAGGGGACGCACAGGCTTGGATGGATGGAAATGAAGGGGATGCACAGGCTTGGAGGTTGTCCGGAGAAGATTAGATAGATAGATAGACAGACCATCTTGTTTCGCACAAGTTTCTGGAAATTTGTCAAATAAGGTAAATCGACAAAAATTGTCAAAAGACAGCATTAAGAATTATTAAGAAAATAGATTATTTATGGTGAACTGCTTGCAATGCAGAGCAAGTCACATTAGTGAAGGAAGTACGCTGAAAACACATCTCCCTTGATGCTTTTCAATCTTTTGTGAAAGACATTCGTAATACTCTAATAAAATCCACAGTATGTATGTATGTATGTATATGGTTTATTGTATCCCCTAAGGGCTTACATTCTCCTTTCCCTCTCTTCTCTTTACAGTTTCTTACCCTATCCTTATTCTCTATCCTTACTCTAATTCTTATACTACATTGCTCTATTTTCCGCTCTCGCCGTACTCGCTCTTTCGCTTTTCTCGCCGTCCTCGCTCTTTCGCCGCTCTCTCTCTCTCACCCTCTCGCCGCTCCCGCTCTCTCGCCGCCCTCGGTCCCTCTCGCCATCCTCTCGCTCTCCTACTCTCTCTTATTTTCTATCCTTATTCTACGCATGTCCTTCTCTCTCTCCTCTTACATTGCTTTCTCTTAGTTTCTAACGCTTATTCCCGCCACCTTTGACTTTCATTTCCTTTCTTCCACTCCATTCTTTCTTTCACTCCTTCCTCCTGCCCTTTGTCCCTCCCTCCCTCCCTCTCCCTCACCCCCTTTCTGCTCCCTCCCTCATCTTTCTCTCCATCCTCTTCATCCATTCCTCTCCTTTCCCTTCTTCATCCAATATTTCTCTTATCTTTTCCCCTATTCCCCTCTCATTTTCCTCTTCCCTTGTACACCTCTCCACCACGTGTTCCCACGTCTCTTCTTCCCCTTCACAGATCCTGCATCTCCTGTCCTCCTGCTTTTCCCAATACCACCCTCCCCTCATTTCATTTCCCAACCTAAATCTCGCTATCCTTCCATACCTCTCCTCACTCCATCCTGCTCCCAAATATTTCGGTATCCCTTCTGTTGTTATTTCCCTGTACCATCTATTATATCTGAAGTCTCTTATTTTCTCTCTTCTCTCCTCTTCCTGTTTCCTATAATCTTCCTTTTCCATTTCTTCATACCCCTCCCGCCTCCTTTCCCCTTCTCTCACCTCCTGCCATCCCCTTTCTATCTTAAAGTCTTTCCTCTCTCCCTCCCATGTGGTCATTTCTTCCTCCTTCTTTTCCCTTACCTCTCCCCAACACAGTCTTGCTAGCTCCCCCCCTCCCCCCTGCTCAGCTTCTCCTCATACTTCCATGCTCTTCTTCCCGCCCATGTCCTTAGCTTCATTCTTTTCGCCTCTTCCCTTACCATATATCCCGGGGTTCTCCAGTCTACCCCTAATGTCCACCGTATGAACCTCTCCTGTACTCTCTCCACTTCCTCTCTCTCCTTCCATCCGCATATTTCCGCTCCATATCCTAACACTGTCCACACCAGCGTGTCAGAAAGCCACATCCTCCTACTCCATTTCTTCCCAAATTTTCTTTTTCCTATTCCCCATGCCTGCCTCATTATCACACCTGCTTTCCTCACTCTATCCCTGACGTGTGCCTCTTGTCCTCCATTTTTCTTAAGCACATACCCTAGGTACTTAAATTCCTTTACCTCTTCTATTCTCCTTCCCTTCCACCTCCATTCCATCACTCTTTCTCTCCCTCCCCCTTTCCTGAATCTAATTATCTTTGTTTTCTCCACATTCACCTCTAACCTCTTCTTCTCCATATATTTTTCCAACCTCCTTATCAAACTTTCCATTTCTTCTTCCCTTTCCGCCATCACCACCACATCATATGCCAATGCGCATATCCTCCTTTGCCCCACCTCCACCCCTCCCCATTTTCCTTTCCTTAACTCCTCATCCAGATCTGCTGTTAGCAGATTGAACAGGCTTGGACTTAGCGGACACCCCTGTCTCAGTCCTTTGGCCGTCCAGAAGCTCTCCCCTATCTCCCCTCCTACCTTCACCCTACTTATTGCCTCCCCATATATTTCCTTCACCCTTTCCAATAACCCTGCCCTCACCCCTCTCTTTTCCATCGTCTCCCATAAAATCCTCCTGTCCACTGAGTCAAAGGCCGCTTTGAGGTCAACGAACATCGCTATTACATTTCCTTTCTTTTTATTTATGTATTTCCCTACCACATAGTTTAAAACATAGATGTTGTCCATTGTCCCTACACCTTTCCTGAATCCCACCTGATTACTTGGGATCATCCTCTGTCCTTCGACCTCCTTCTCCAACCTCCCTGCCAGTACCTCTGCATAGATTTTGTATGCTGACGGCATCAGTGTCACTCCCCTGTAATCGTGTACCTCCTCTCCTCCTCCTTTTTTCACCAGTGGTACTATAATCCCCTCCTTCCACCCCTGTGGCCATCCCTCTCCTTCCCACACTCTTCTACAAATCTCCCACGCTATCTCCACCGCCTTCTCTCCCCCAAACATCCACGCCTCATTCGGGATATCGTCTCCTCCCATCGCCTTCCCCTCCTTTAGCTTCTTTATCACTCCCCTTATCTCTTCCTTTCTTATTCCTTCCTCCTTTTCCTTCCTCCTATCTTCCTCCCCTCCCATCCTCACCCTATTTTCCACTCCCCCTAGTAGTCCCATAAAATACTCCTTCCACTCTTCCTTACTTATTCCCTCGTTCACCCCTTTCCATGTCTTTCTTCCCCTATTAACTATCTCCCAGACTTTGTTCTCCGTCTTTGCTTCCGCCACTTCCCTTATCACCCTCTCCCTCTCTTCCTCTTTCTTTTTTTCGCATATCTCCTTGTATTCCCTCCTCGCCCTCTTGTACTCTTCCCTCCTACTCTTATTTCCTCTCCACTTTCTTAACTCTCTTCTCACCTCCCTCTTTTTCTCCCTGCATTCTCTATCCCACCACCCTTCCCTCCTTCTTTGCTTTTCTCTCCCCCCGCCTCCTCCCCCTTCTTCATCTCCTCCTTTATTCTTGCCTCCGCCTTGTTCACTTCCTCCTGTATCCCCCCCCCTATGCTTTCCTACTTTTCTTTCCCTCTCTTTCCTTCTACGCCTCCCCGCCCCTCCTTCCTTCATTGTCACCACCAACGGGTTCTACTCTGTCCCCTACCTGCATCTTTTCTATCCCTCTCCTCGTTCTGTCATACCCCAACACGTAATCTATCACCGTTTCCCCCTTTCCTCCCGTGTATGTGTATTCCCCCTCTTCATCCCCCTGTATGATCCCATTAAAAATTTCCCATCCCGTCTTTTCTACTACCTTTATTAGTTTCCTTCCGTCCCCATTTACCTTCCCATCTTTCGACTTCCTTCCCCCTCCCTCCTCTTCCTCCCCTCCCTCTATCCTGCCACCTTGCTTGCCTGTTCTCGCATTGAAGTCTCTCCTTGCTACCACCCCCCCTTCCTCCCTTTGTCCTTCCATCCACCCTCTAATAATTTCCAACTTCCTTTCCATATCCCCG
Organism: Andrena haemorrhoa; assembly: GCA_910592295.1. Classification (NCBI taxonomy): domain Eukaryota; kingdom Metazoa; phylum Arthropoda; class Insecta; order Hymenoptera; family Andrenidae; genus Andrena; species Andrena haemorrhoa. The sequence goes on from OU342942.1 coordinate 25,354,579, forward strand.
TTCACATACATCGCCACCACCGTCCATTCCTGCTCCCCTGCCTTTACTCTTTCCACCATTATCCCTCCCTCTTCCTCCTGCCCTCTCTCCTGCCTTCCTATCATTTCCTCCCTCACCCCTATCATCATACCCCCATCGCTCTTCCTTTCCTATTCTTTCTGCTTGCCCATTGTGCCCTCCATTTGTAGCCCTTCGGTAGTCTGTTCCTAACTCTGCTCCATCCTTTTTCCTCTATCCATGTCTCCAACAAGACTATTACCTCCCATTCCCCTATCCCCTTCCAGAACTCTTCCTCCTTATTTGTCAGTCCTGCTACGTTCCAAAATCCTATCCTCCAGCTTTTCACTTCCCCCTTTTGTTCCTTCCTTCCCTCCTCCTCCCTTACCCCGCTTAGTTTTTTGTCCCATCTCTTCCCTGTCTCCCCTCTACCTCTCCTCCCTCCTTCCTCTCTCCTTCTTTTCCCTTTTCCCTTGTTCCCCCTTCTGACTTTCCCCTCTCCCTCCTTCTCCAATCTCTTAAAACCTCTCCCTGCTCATCCCAAAACCACGTTTTCCCGTCTATTTCTATCCGACCGTAGTGTACCCTCACTCTTTTCCCTTTTCTTCCCTCCTCCTCTCCTATCTCTCTTAACCTCCACTGCATCTTTCTTTCCTTCCAGGTTAAGTCGTCTCCTATCCACTCCTTTCTCCCCCTTAGTTTTCCTTTGTTCCTCATTATTTCTCTTTTCTCCTGCTCACTCCCCATCCTCACCTCCAGCATCACCTCCTCCTTCTGTCTCCCTCTTCCTCCTAGCTCTTTCACTCTCTCTATTCTCCCTTGTACTCCTATCACCTCTAGCACTGCCTTTGCCCTTGCCATCTCCGTTCCCTCTCTGCTTACCCCTTTTATTATTATGTTTTTCCTTTTCTCTTCTCTCTCCTTCATTTCTAGCCTTCTTTCCATCTCCTTTACCCTCGTTTCCCATTCCTCCCCTCCTGTCCTCTTATCCGTCCTATCCCCTCCCCTTCCTTTTCCTCCACTTTCCTCCTCCCTTTCCCTTCCCTGTTCCATTCTCCTTAACCTCTCCTCTATCTCCTTTATCTTTTCCTCCTCTCTTCCCACTTCCTCTAGCCTTTTTTCCATTCTTTTCATTCTGTTCCCCATTTCCTCTTTTTCTCTTCTCCACTTTTCTTCCCACTCTTCCATCTTCCCTCTTAGCTTTGCCATATCTTCCTTTACCTCTCTCCCTTGCTGCTTTACCTCCTTTAAATCTTCATTTCGATATAATGTTCTATCTAAATCTACCCATGAGGATAGGAATCTGGGCCATCAAAATTGAATTTTTTTTCGTCCGAAAAGACTGTAGATTCCCATTTGTGAGATATTTTTAGCCATTGCTCTGCTAGTTCCAAACGTTTAGCTTTGTGTTGTTTCGTGAACGAAATTTTCTTTTCTAGTTTTTTAAATTCAAACTTTAGAGATTTTAGCATTCGGTGTAAGGTTCTAATTGAGCACGAAAGTTTTAGATTATTCCGTATTTTTGTGGCAGTTACTCTTTCATTTCTGGAATTCAGTATCCTCACTTGCCGTTTAATTCTTGTTTTTTTCTCCAGAAGTCAATAAATATTTTCTCCTCGTTTGGATTTCTCTCCCTTATAGTTATTTCGAATCATATATTTGACGGAGCTTACAGGTATTCTTATAAGTTTTGCAACTTTCGCTTAATTTTTATGAATTTCATAAAGTTCACGAACTTTCTGTATTATCTCGTTTGAATACATCTTTATTGCCAAAAGTAAATCATAATACGGTTAATAATATATTGTAATAAAGTAATAAGCTATAATGATTCTGAAAACTTACATTTATACTTTGCACTAAGTCGATTAGCTTATCGGCAAAAAAATGTGTCGCTTTGAACAAACACTTGTTTACTGCTTCTTAAATTTGAAACAATACGCCATCTTGTTTTAACTAATACCTGATATTTTGCAACAGTGCCATCTATATAATGTTCATATTTATGTCTATTTTTAACTGAAAAAAGAAAGTTAGTTGGGACTTGAAGGACCTTAATTATAAACAAAAAAATTATAATTAATGTCCACATTTGCAACTTTATCTATATTTTACTCGTTTAGAATAAAGTATTTATCGCATAAAATAGTATCCACACGATAATATTTAAAAACTTCAAGAATTAAAAATAAAAACAACAAAAACTGGAAAGAAACATTTTTTTAAAATATCATATAACGCAGTTGTTTTTAATGCCATTTTTCTTTTTATAACTTATATTGTAATCTACGATCGATGTATTTTAATATTGCAATGTAAATTTTTTAAAATACCGTTTCCACGAACATCGAGTTTTTGCCACGTTTTGGGGATTTTGCACCACTGTGCGACGTCGAGCGACGCCGAGGCAGGTCACGTACACCAACAACCGCGACGATACCAACAGCGAAAAGGAACGAAACGGCAACGACCAACGAAGGTCGACGTCAAGACCATATGAGACTAGCGACGCCATATGACGGAAATATCTGGCTCTGAAAATCGGTAAAATGGCGGCGGAAACGGCTCTGGAGAAGAGCACGCGTCCGATCGTCGAGCCGCTGCGAAGCTTGGTCGAGAACACGGCCATGCTAAAAACGAGTCCAACGGTGTCGCTAGCTCCGCTCGGGAAGATCAAACACGAGCAACAGCAACAGTTGAAGAAGAGACGCTTGTCCTTTACTCCGCCCACCCTCAAAGCGAAGAAACGACCCTGTTTGGGAATGTGATAGTTCCTGCTTCCGCCACACTTACTCTCACCGCAGCACCGTACGGGCCGCGATACATCGCCGCTGATCGATGAGCGAGCCGCCAATCAGCTCCGAGCGATCGACGATCAATATACCAATCAGCGGGCTGTATCGAAGCTCGAGGATAGTAAAAACGACGTGCGCGCGGCAGCCATGTCGTCGCGGCTTCCTCTCGTGTTTCGCAATCGTAACGGTCGTATTTCACGCGTTACAGTTATTCTCAGTTATTGTTAACTCGCACTCACATCAATTATACACTCATTGTAAACTCCTATAGTGCATCTCAAGGAACATTTCTATCTCATCTCATAACTCAAGCGCTGCCAATTAATAGAATTGCGTGGACGCCACGTGGTGCAACCACGCGGTTTCATTTTACTCATTACTCGGTACTCAGTGATCAATAATATCATTGTGCACTTAAATCATTCTACAATCACTTCGTGTAACACTCATTGTGTATTTTGTCGGCGTCTCAATAAATCGACGAGGTGTTCCACCAACAAGTGCCAACGTGTTTTAGACATAACCTGTCTAAGAATCCTCTCATTTGTACACTCAAATCGCACCGCGAACAGACCCGAAACGACTCCGCTTCCGGATTCGAGCGATGGCAACGACGACGATGACGACGACAATACCGACACCGACGACACCAATTACGAAACAACCGAGGAGCAAGAGCTGGATAAAGAGGAGAAGGAGAAGGACGCACCGATCGCAGAGGGTTTCGATACGTCCCCGCGTAGCGTAGCCGTGGATGATCTCGCGGTGTACCGACGAAACGCTGTTGGGCCGTTGTCGCGAGAATACCTGCGACTGTTCTTCACCGACACCAAGAAGCTGATCGACAACGTGTACGGTGTGTACCTGAGTGATGATAAGAACCTCAGGATCGGTGATTCCGTGCTTCGCGTCGTCGATAACGACGATATCGTCATGAACGAAGCGCGATACTCGGGTACTCGGGGTTTGTACAAATTGTTGTTTAATGCGGCAGCCGGACCAACGGGAGTACACGGACTCCGATCTACAAGCATACCGAAGCATCTTGTTGTCGATGAACGCGCACAGGCGAGGCCACTCCGCGAGCCAGCCCACGCTGGGCAACAAGGGCGTCAAGTACAAGAAGATCGTTTCAACGTTGGTGGGGGGTACGCGCGAAGGTCGAGGATTGCCCGTCGACGACTCGATGATGGTCACCGATAACGCGATCGAATAGGGTAAAGGACCCATATACCGGATATTTAGTGATTACATGAAAGTTATTTAGGAATTTCAACATAAGTTTTCATATATTCTGGGAATTGTTTGCATTGAACTAATTATTCAGCATTTCCGTAAGTTGGGGAATTTTTTGTTTAATAAAATAATGATATATGAAAGAGATATTAGTAAAAATGTAAAACAAAGTTTTGTCGTAATTACCGGACACACTTAAGCTTGAATACTATTTACCGTGCCCGAGCTACCGGACACTGTCCCGGATACCGTGCTCGAGCTACCGGACACTGTCCTGGATACCGTGCTCGAGCTACCGGACACTGTCCCGGATACCGTGCTCGAACTACCGGACACTGTCCCGGACACCGTGCTCGAGCTACCGGACACTGTCCAGACACCGTGCTCGAGCTACCGGACACTGTCTGTTACAAATTCTCTTCAAAGTTTACAAATAAAATTTAGGTACCTACACTAAATTATTTCTCTTCCAGCGCAGCGTCACACCACGTTACATGATTTAGATCGATTCGAAGAGGTTAGGTTTCGAACGTCCGCGAACAACCGGTAACTGTCCGGTAACTGTCGAATCAACACGAGTATTGATCCATATATCGATCACCGGTAATTGAAACTGTCGTACAATTTGACCTAGTCCCCGGATTCGTTTTAATTTCTCAAAATATTATTAAATCACCTCCATATGCAGTTTTTATTATCAATTAAACCTAGTACTATCACTACATATTCATTTTTTTACATTATATCAATTGAATTATTATTATATCGACTCTTAAATGTAAGTGATGCTTAGCCATTTTGATAATAAAAATGGGCAAATGCCGATAATTGCGAGAATGAGAATTTCTATACATTTTTGACATGTTTAACCTACATTAATTATAAAAACCTTGATTTATTTAGAAAACTATAATTTCAAATGTTATTATAAGAATATTACATTTTAATTTATATAGCCTGGATTTTCTAAATCATGAAAATGAATATTGTGTCCGGTAATAGGGGGCCGTCCGGTGTATGGGTCCTTTACCCTACGTGTATTGGGACGATCCGAACGAATTGGTCGACAGGTTGCAATTGCTCGTGGCGTCCCGCGCGGCCGCTCACACCGGTCATGATAACGAGATCGCGTCCATCGTGGAGGAACTTCGCGAAGCCGGCCTCGTCGTGAATTGATCGTCGCGGGCGTTGGGGCGTCAGTACTTTTCTCGCGATACCGGTGCAAAGATGTCGGTGAACAAGTTCGGCTCCTCGTTGTACGACCACTACGGCAACGAGGAAGAGGAGGATCGACTCGCGACGATTCGCTCGGGGAACCTGTACGTCGCGCGATACGTTCGCGAGCACGCGATGTGCCTGGACAGCACCGATCAGGCGTTCGACGCGACGGAGCGCAAGGTGAGATGCGTGGCCCATCCCGAGGAGGACACCGACGCGGCGACGAAACGATACCTGCACAACGTAGGACGTACCGTTGGGGTGCCTTCGACACTATGGAGAAAGAAATGTATGAAGTGACAACGAGACGACTGGATGCATTGACGAATGCGATAAATACTGCGGTCTAAGGACGCCTCTATGACTTGGAGACTTTGATAAATACCAAGATGAAACAACGTTTCGATCATTTAAAGAACAGACTCGACGAGCTTACGACAACGGTCGCAAAACTGTACGAACGAGGGACCGCGAAGAGTTAATAACGGGGGTGTATCACGATGAGCACGGTATTGCGCGACATCGAGGAACGCGAAAACTACAGTAACAACAACAACAACAACAAGGAGGAGGAAGGAAAGGATACACATTCATTATTCATTTTGTATAATGCATGCGTTGCACGAGTGCAGCTCGTATAGTAAATAGTAAAATGAGAAAAATAAAAAAAACACATCCAAAAATAACACAAAAACCCCAAAAACAAGAAAAGAGCTACAAAACTTTCTACGTCCATGCCGTTAGCTCTGGGTAACGCCAAAGGAAAGAATAATATATGAATGTAACTGCCGTTATTCATTTAGGCTTGCTTAGGTTGGCAACACTGTTTCTGCGTAAAATTTCGATACTCTGACCACGGAATCGTGATTAGCGATATCAAAAACCCTTAGAAACATTAAAGTTCAAATTTTAAAAATTCTAATATCTAGAGACGCGGTAGCGTCTCGACGCCAAGTACATGAAAGACACCCGGTATATGTGTCGATGTCGCTACCGTATATCTTTACTCGTCGCAGAGCCATTCCAACCTAACTTTTTATTTATTGCACTAATATCTCATCACGCCTGCGATATTTTCTAAATTTAATGGCATTTTTCTTATGTAAATCGCATGTGAGCTTTCGAATAAGACCAATTTCAATAAAATCGGTCCTCGCATAACAGAGATATCATAATATCGTCTCATGGATCTGTCAGAAACGGTAAGGTTTTTCTTCTGATTCTCCAAGGAATTTTTCGTCAAACATAATACGTATACGCGTTAAGCCGGGTCCAGACTTGAATGAGTATTCGCTGAGCAGGCTGAGCGCGCACGAATATTCTGATGAGGACGGGTGAAATGGTAGCCAAGACCGCATGCTTCTACGTCAGAAAGGGTGAACGTGAACGCATATGCAAGTGTGGACGTGTCATTCGTGGTGACTCGGGGCATTCGACACCACTCGCGAATGCCGGCGAAGGCACATGGCCTGAGCCGACCGTTGTCGGTTTTCTTCCACAGATCAAAGGGAGTTTGGAGTGCATTGCGTTCAGCGTGGAAGATAGAGGCAGATGTGATACTTTTCTAAAATCCTCAATGTCTCGGATTTTCATGATATTGAAATACATATATGGTAGTCCATATGAAATTAGGGAGGGTTAAGTCCCCATTTTTACAGATTCGAAATTGTTTAAAAAATACAAATTTTCAAAGTTTCCTGCTTTCGGTGATTTTTACGAAACGCCTACAGAAATTAATTTTAATGTCTTAAATTTTTGAAGGCATAGACTAAATAAATTTAATCCATTGCTAATATTGACATAAACAAATAATCAAAAATTTAAAAATTACATTTTGAATAATAATAGACTTTAAAGCTCTATTTTACTGAATAATTTGTCTTTCTTTTCTTCACTACACCCTGCATTATTCTTAATTCATACAGCCAGGCCGACTCGCTGTTGTGTTAAAAAATCACACGAGATTACTCGCGGGGGCAGCAATACGCCTCGTGGAGGGACGCAGGTAGAAAATGAGGTGTCCGCTGCACTGCGCGTGATCCCGCCTGTGACATCTTCCCTTCGAATTGGAGACTGATCTCTTATCTCTTCAGTATAAACACGTGCTACAATATCAAAACAAAAGTACGCACGGACATACCTATGCGCTGCGAGAAAACGTGGGCCATAAAGAAAAAATATTACTATGAAGAGGTGAAAACGTTGCATCTGCAACGAATGCAGGTCCGATTGGTCACAATATAATCTCCCCCCTACGCCTCACCCTTTCTCGCAGTGCATACGCCTGTGCCTGTTTTTGTTTTGATATTGGAGCGCGTGGTTACTCGAAAGATATGGGATCCGTCTTCAATTTGAAGAGAAGACGACGCAGGCGGGAACCAGGCGTCCCTCCAGCCTGCAGGTGGCGAATTGATGGTGGACAATACTTTTTAATTGTTATATTGGTGACATCTTTTTCATATGCATGAAAGTAATTGTAGTTTTAATATAATTATGAAACACACATTGGAAACACCGTTCGCCGAAAAGGGGGGACTTTCCTTCAGTGAATTCGTTCGTAGAGGAGGAACCCTCTCACCCTTGACGAAGTAGAGGAGGGAAATGCCACATCTGGTTGCCAAAAACTTACCAGGGCCGATCGGCCGGATCGTTTCGCTAAGGTCGCGGTTTATGGCCGTATTGTCCCGCGAGTCGGCGTGGCGATTAACAACAGTACCTACGTGCGGGTCCGAAGCCATCGTACGTACTACCCGGCGACAGAGCAGTATACGGATTAACACGGACTGAACAATGTGTAAAATTCTTAAAGACCCCATAAAATCGATTGCCCTTTAGAAATCTGGCAAACAGATATTGTCGAAACGTTCTTGGAAAAATAATAAATTACCCATCGTAAAGAATGAATGAATTTTTGCCTGGCTCTGAGCCCGCTTTTATCTCGACGCACGTGAGAAAAATGCCACCAATATAGCAACTACAAAGTATTATCCACTATCAATACGCCTCCTGCAGAGACAGAGGAAGGAAATGTATTGTCCGCTGTCTGCACGTGGTTCAAATTAAAGACGGATCCCATATCTCTCGAGTATAAACACGCGTTCGAATAGGCCGACGTTCCGCCAGGCGTGGACGCGGATGCTTGACGCGCACGTCGAAAGGTGGATCGGTCATGGCTCGGCTCGCCCAGCAAAATTGAAGAGCTAGACGAGGCGAGCCGGCTCGCGGAGCCACGACCCGTCTGATTTCACTTAAAGGTAGTGAAAATATTAGCCTCCTTTTCTACATCTTGCTTTTTTTATCTAAATAAAAGGTGAAAAAATTATCTAATCATTAATAAACACTACAAAATGTGGGAAATCCCCACAAAATTACCTTTTTTAAAAAAAGGCACAAAAAAAGCGTCAAGTATATAATCCCATCAAAAAGAATTCCATTTAAGAACATTGTCGTAAATTAATATAAATTTATTAATGTGCTATATTTAACTTTATAAAAGTAATGATATACCAAAATTGCGCCAACTATATATCACAATGGCTATTTATGTAAAGAAAAAATGTATTAAATGTATTAAGCAGATATATTATTATACAAATAAATATTTTAATACGAACAAATATTTTATTCAAAATACTTGGCGCTGCTCTCAGAAAAAAATGTTAATTGTCTTGGTTAATAAATAAAACAAGACAAGACACCACTGAGACAAAAAATAAAGAAAAAAAATGGAATGTCACGGCCTCCGAAAGACGGAGCGAGACAAAACATCAACGCGTTGTCTGTCTCGTACCGCCCTCGCACGCTTTCAGTGCCTCTCGCTCGCTCTCGTTCCATCTCGCTCTCGCCTTCGCCGGACGAGAGTGAGACAGAAGTGGTGGGGATAGCGAAAAACCCACACCGTGTACACCAAACCGAGCCCATAAGGAGACAACACTGTATTTAATACATTTTTTTCTTTATATAAATAGCCATTGTGATAATTGACGCATTTTTTGTATATCATTACTTTTATAAAGTTAAATATAGCACATTAATAAATTTATATTAATTTACGACAATGTTTTTAAATGGAATTCTTTTTGATGGGGTTATATACTTGGCGCTTTTTTGTACCTTTTTTTTAAAATAATAAAGGTAACGTCGGCGGTTGGTTTAGTAGCCGAAACAACGCCTTTACACTCCACACTACTTGAGATGTTTGAAGGGCGCGGTCACCGATTACTGGAAACTGTGTTTCAAATGAAATGAAGGAAGTTCTCTGCCGTGACTTCCCTCACATAGTACCTATGTATTATGGTCATTTTTGTACATCACAGTAGACGGAGAAGCAGTTCTGTAAATTGTTTTAGGGCCGGCAAGAGTATAATAAACCTCGCTTGCTCAGCTGCGTACCAGATGATCGCGGACCAGGTTTGGGTGAAATTTTTACCGTTCGACACCGTACGCGGTTTTCTGATCCACCGGAACCGCGGCTCGGGAAAAACCCTAATTTTTCCCTTACTTTCTGCGACCGACAGTTCTTCCTTCCTCATCCCCTCCTTTCGGAAATGACTAATCAGAAAGCTCATTTCAACCCCTGTTTTTTGAATGCAAACCAATAGCGTCAGTTTAGTGTTAACTTGCGAAGAAAGCTTGCATCGCAAGATCAGTTCATCGCAAACAGTGCACCACACAGTTCGTATTCAGTGCGTGTAGAATTGTGCAGAAGCTTCAGTGCAGAACAGAAGTTGGATATTTTGTGCTGAAAGTGCGATCAACTTCCATCGTAAGTATTAATAGTTATGATTTTTTTTAATACTACTTCTACTTATCTCTACATCCTTTGTCAATTTATAATTATCGATTCTAACTTCGTGTACAGTGAATTATACTTGTGTTGAGTGTTTTCTTGTTCAATTATTAATATTGCGACGATGTCCATGGGGGGGGGGGCGTTGACTCCCCATAGCCGGAACAATATCATGCAAATAATACTTTATATTAACTAATTAAATAACATTTACAAAGATATTATGAAAAACAGATAAACTTGTAGAAATGGACGCGCAAAAAGTATTCGTACAGTTGAATAAAGACTTAATAAACTGTGGACATAAACTAAATATTTAATGTGTTGATAATTTGTGGGATTGCCTTTTGATTATATAATAGCTTCGAGGCTACTTGGTATGGAATTTACTAGGTTGGATGTTATATTTTACTCTACTCTTCTGGCGGAGTGGCTTTTAAACGTTCTTTAGGCCCGGTGCAGACGAGCGGTTTGCGGCATTTTGCCGCCGCGACAATTTGCCGCCGCGAGACGCGCGTGAAATTTTTCTAGCAGTTCACATGAGCGGTTTTGCAACGCCACGATTCGCGTTCTGCGCTTTCTTCTTCTTCTATCTTTATGGGTTTGAGAGAGACATTTTCTTGCGTTAAATAAACGCAAAACGCTCGTGTGAATTACTTGTATATAAAACAATGTACTGCTTCGCCGTATCGCGGCAGCGTTCATTCGCGGTGAAGCGGTTCGCAAAAAGGACCGTATTCAAAAACCCTATAAAAGTACCCAAAACGGATTTGCCTAAAGTTTTGCACATTAATAAATTGATATTCGGGTGATCGATTCCACCCCTTACATTTGCCGCAGAACCACAGGAAGAGGGGGGGAGGGGGTCAAAGTGCGCTGGCCACCAAACGCATCGAAAGTCATAACTTTTGACTAAATCAACATATCGAGACGCGTGTTACGAGCCGGGGCTGCGGCAACGCAGTGGCCGGCGAGAAGGGTATTTCCCAAGGAATACGGTTTATGAGTTTGTTAGTTAGAGTGCGGACGAACCTGATGCGAAATCAGGGAGCCGCTAGGATTATCGGAAGCGAGGACGAACCTGATGCTAAATCAGGGAGCCTCTAGGAATGGAGTCACTCGCGGACGAACCTGATGCGAAATCAGGGAGCCGCAGGAGGGTGATTCGTCGTGAACGAACCCGATGCGAAATCGGGGTGTCACTAGGATGATGTTCACAGACGAACTCGACGCGAAGTCGAGGAGCTGTTAGGAGGTTGGATTATTCACAGACGAACCTGGTGCGAAACCAGGGAGCTGTTCGGAGGTTGGTAGACTTACAGACGAACCTGATGCGAAATCAGGGAGCTGTAGGACACGGACGAACCTGATGCGAAATCAGGGAGCCGTAGGAGGGTTAAACGTGGACGAACCCGATGCGAAATCGGGGAGCCACTGGGTTGGTAAAGATTCCTTGTTTTGGATGAAAGGTTGCGAACGAACCTGATGCTAGATCAGGGAGTCGCGGGAAATGTTAGTAATGCCTCGTAACTCTTAATTTATGTTTGATACAACTCGAGCGGTAAAGCTGTATCAGTGGGTGAGTGCTACTAATATTATAAGGATCGCTGGGTAAAAGATGGGTTTCAACGAATCTACTCGATTTAGAGCGAACACCATTCGTGTATTTAATAACTAATTATTATACAAATGTAAGTGTCGCGATTAAATAGTGTAGTAAAAGTGTATAAATTACCACTAATTGGCACGGTGTTGACGCACTGGCGATGCGGGGCGTACGAGTGGCTATTTCAAAGTGCAGAATAGAATATGAACCGAACTCGCGGATTCTATGAGGTTAACTTTGATTCCGACGGAGACTTTAGCTCGATCGTACTCGATTTAACCAACTCTGTACGAGCGTGACACGACGTTACTCTACGCGTGACTGTACTGCTTTGAACCGAAGAGGGTTGAAACTGAAGGGTTTATATAGTCCCAAAATGAGTGGGGATTCGTTAAGAATTTCCATATAAGGAAATCCTTCGGGGTCGTCGTCGTGTCACTCCCGTTCCCATGGTCGCGATCCAGATGGTCAAGATCAAGAGCCCCTTAGTGGTGTATGATAAGCAAAAGGATTTTAGGGCGTTTTCCCTTCGCAGACGCGAGCTCGAAAAGTGGTTCAGAGCGGCGTATGGGAAAATTCCACATACGTAACACGCGACTGGAGCCAAAAAATCACAAAAACATCAAGCTTTCTAATGATATAAGTTTTATATATCATATATATTTTTTTTAATATATTTTACGCGTTTTTTCGGTTTGCTCGTGTGCAGAAAATTCAAAAAAATTGCATTTCCCAAAAAAAGTATCGTCTGATTTTAATCAAAAACTCAGTATTTGCAGCTTATTTTGTGCCCTTTCAGGTGGTATGCGTCAAACCTTGGGGAAATGATTCGTTTTTGAAATATAACATCAAGAATGCAGAGAAGTGTGTGCGCGCGGTGAAGTATTTGAGCTAGATGCATGTCCTATACAGGAACTAATTCTTTCATCGATCTGGAAGTGTATTATCTGCTTATAAACTACCTAAACTATATGATTCCACCGAGTTTAATTAGTTCGTAAGCGTGAAATGTTTTTTTATTGTCTTACAACATATAGTATGCGTGCGCATTCACATTACTTACGTTACTCATCGTCCTCCTCATTCTCGTCTGTATCCTCGGATGTTGGTTTGATGCTGGTGTTGAAGCCTGATCCATGTAACGACCAAATCCCAAATACCAAATAATTGCTAGTGCGTGGGCGCAGCAGCCAACAGTCCTTGCGCCATTTCGGCACTGACAGTAGTATGATACTACAGATTCGGGTGCAGACAATGCAGTATCAATTAAGATGAAAATGCAATATACTTTCTGTGCACTATGCCGAGATTGTAGTTAAGCTTGAATAAATATCGGTGATTGAATATTAAGATTATAGGTCTGGAAGTTCGGAAGATAGTTTTCTTTGCTGACGAGGAATTCATATTTTCCCGCAAATAGGTGTATCTGAATCGTATAGAGAATCTGAAAACGCGTGCAATTTGAGTGACAACAGTGTTATTGTAAGATACGATTATGTTGGAAAACGCGTTCGCCGCCGTTATCTAATATCAGGTTCGGGACGCTGTGGCACGTGGATTGTTTATTTTCACATTTCCCACTCTTAGGGCTATGCGTTCCTAACAGTGTTTATACAATCAGCATCAGTGTTTTCAGAGTTGTTTAGCTAGGAAAATAAAGAATTTCGAAACCATGTCATCACAACATTACAATGATTTCCCAGCATGGACGTTACAAAATCTGAAACAATTTACAGGCACTTACCAATTGAGCCTTGCTAGATCCTACATTGCAGACCACCTATTTGCGGGAAAATATGAATTCCTCGTCAACAAAGAAAACTATCTTCCGAACTTCCAGACCTATCATCTTAATATTCAATCACCGATATTTATTCAAGCTTAACTACAATCTCGGCATAGTGCACAGAAAGTATATTGCATTTTCATCTTAATTGATACTGCATTGTCTGCACCCGAATTTGTAGTATCATACTACTGTCAGTGCCGAAATGGCGCAAGAACTGTTGGCTGCTGCGCCCACGTACTAGCAATTATTTGGTATTTGGGATTTGGTCGTTACATGGATCAGGCTTCAACACCAGCATCAAACCAACATCCGAGGATACAGACGAGAATGAGGAGGACGATGAGTAACGTAAGTAATGTGAATGCGCACGCATACTATATGTTGTAAGACAATAAAAAAACATTTCACGCTTACGAACTAATTAAACTCGGTGGAATCATATAGTTTAGGTAGTTTATAAGCAGATAATACACTTCCAGATCGATGAAAGAATTAGTTCCTGTATAGGACATGCATCTAGCTCAAATACTTCACCGCGCGCACACACTTCTCTGCATTCTTGATGTTATATTTCAAAAACGAATCATTTCCCCAAGGTTTGACGCATACCACCTGAAAGGGCACAAAATAAGCTGCAAATACTGAGTTTTTGATTAAAATCAGACGATACTTTTTTTGGGAAATGCAATTTTTTTTAATTTTCTGCACACGAGCAAACCGAAAAAACGCGTAAAATATATTTAAAAAAATATATATGATATATAAAACTTATATCATTAGAAAGCTTGATGTTTTTGTGATTTTTTGGCTCCAGTCGCGTCTCGATATGTTGATTTAGTCAAAAGTTATGACTTTCGATGCGTTTGGTGGCCAGCGCACTTTGACCCCCTCCCCCCCTCTTCTTGTGGTCCTGCGGCAAATGTAAGGGGTGGAATCGATCACCCGAATATCAATTTATTAATGTGCAAAACTTTAGGCAAATCCGTTTTGGGTACTTTTATAGGGTTTTTGAATACGGTCCTTTGCGTCCCGTGTCAACTCCTTGATACAAATCTATGTTCTGCCAAAACGCGGCAGTACATAATTTGCCGCCGCGGCAAACAGAAGAGTAGAGTAAAATATAACATCCAACCTAGTAAATTCCATACCAAGTAGCCTCGAAGCTATTATATAATCAAAAGGCAATCCCACAAATTATCAACACATTAAATATTTAGTTTATGTCCACAGTTTATTAAGTCTTTATTCAACTGTACGAATACTTTTTGCGCGTCCATTTCTACAAGTTTATCTGTTTTTCATAATATCTTTGTAAATGTTAAAGGGAATAAAGTTTTGTTTATACAAAATCTATTATACAAACATCGAAGAATATTTATTAATCATTATTTTCCGTTAAAATTTATTACTGACATGGATATACAACGTTTTACTTTAAATTGGTCGCTGCACGAATACTTTTTACACCGTCTTTACATCAATTCATCGTATGGAATTTGAGCATTAAATATTCAAATTATTATGAACTTAAATGTATTTAATTAAAATACACATAATAAATATTAATGAAATCAAAAATCGTATAAAACTAATTCTTAAA
The DNA here is from genome assembly GCA_910592295.1 of Andrena haemorrhoa. Taxonomy (NCBI): domain Eukaryota; kingdom Metazoa; phylum Arthropoda; class Insecta; order Hymenoptera; family Andrenidae; genus Andrena; species Andrena haemorrhoa. The sequence continues at coordinate 25,369,609 of OU342942.1, forward strand.
TATTCACATATAGAAATTTAAGTGAATGTCTCTCTAAAATATTCAGTATTAATTCTTGAAACTAATTGTGACTGCCCCCTCAACTAGATCAAAAGGAAGTCGATTTAATTCTATTAATAGAAATATACACATCTTTATGTACAGTATACAACAATTGAAATGGAGTGGTCAGACGATCAATGTCTGGAATTAATAGGGGCATATGAAAAGCAACCAATATTATGGAAACCCTCACACCCCAATCATTTCTCCAAAAACAAAAAAAAAGACGCGTGGCAAGCAATTTCCAGAGAAATTGGCATAGACGAGGATAATATACGTCAGAAAATGACGAGTTTGCTGGGATCATTTCGTCAACAGAAGTCGAAAGGAAAACGTTCCATTGGCACTGGGAAAGGTACGTCGAAAAAAACTGTTGTTTTTCTACAATGTATTGTAGTGCATTCTGTATTCAAAGAATACATTATTCACAATCTTTATTTAATTATTCAAATAATTGTTACATTTCAGCAAGGCACGAGGTCTATAGGTCGAAATGGTTTGCATTTAAACGAATGCATTTCTTAATGGATAAAAATCAACCCAGGCGAACCGTAAATACACACAATGTAAGTAAAATGGGCGTATTTAAATAATTTCCGTCACGCACAGTCATTCTGCCAAGGGACAGTTCCGTTGGTAACGAAATAATTAGTAAATTCTTGTCTAACGTTTTGTGATTTTTGAGACGGTCTTCGAGGTACATTATTATTAACAGGTACAAACGACGAATTGTTTACAGTAGTTTGTGTCCTCCAGCTACCTGCTACTAATTCTTCATTACTGTCATTGTCCAACATCCCTGATGGACAGTAGGATGCTCTTGAACTTTTCGACTTTCTAAGAAAATTGTGTAGATACACAATTGTTAGTGCAATAATCTCAGCTTTTTCCGGCTGCAATAGCATAGGTTTCCTCAAAATACGAAATACTGAAGAACATATCCCAAATACATTTTCTACCACTCTTCGTGCCCTACTCAGACGATAATTAAATATTCTTTCTCTGCTTCCTTTGCTGTGAGTTCCCGAGTATGGTTTCATTATATTTTCGGTGAGAGGAAATGCCTCATCACCTAGTATGACGTACGGCATGTTAATATGCCTTCCAGGCAGTGGAGTTTCTTCGGGCAAGGCTAAATCTTTTCTTTCAATTTTTTTGTACAAATCGGTGTTTTTGAAAACACCACTGTCCGAAATTCTACCTTGGCAACCAACATCCACAAATAAAAAATTATAGTCTGCATCTACAAGAGCAAACAATACAATGCTAAAAAAGGATTTGTAGTTGTAATATTCACTGGTACTGTTAACGGGGCATTGTAGCATAATGTGTTTCCCATCCATTGCCCCCACGCAGTGAGGAAAATTCCATTTTCTTTCGAACTGGGAAGCTATGCTTTCCCACTCTTCCGTAGTTGAAGGCATCTAGAAAAACACATAACTATATAAAAAACGCGACATATGTATGTATGTGTACAGGGTCAATGAATTAACAACTACCATCTCAAAGAACTCGTTATTTAGTGGTTTCGGCAAAAATTATCGATTACAACATAGTACTTAGAAAATTGAAGGCCACCATGATATCCCAGACAATATAAAATTTTAAAAAAATGTGTCTGCTCGACCGAATATAATATATTCCAGAAAAACAATAACTAAGGAGTTATTTCAGGAGACAGTTCTTATTAATTGACTTTGCATAAATATCTCGAAGGATTACTATAAAACTTGTGTATATGACAAAAAAATGAAGAACACAAATTTTAAGAACACTAATTGAGATTGAACAAGTAATCTAATTCGATATATTTTTTTACAGGAAACTTTTTTGGATACGGCGATGGAGACAGAGTGTGGTGAAACAACGATATCCACTCCGCCAAATGACGATGGGCAAATTGCTGGACCGTCCAGAATATTAGATTTTAATGAACAAACACCACCACCACCACGAGGACCAGCACCACCACGACCACCACCACCAGCACCACGACGACCACCACCACCACCAGCAGCAGCAGCAGCAAGAAGGGCAAGAAACGAGGAAGACCCTCGCATCGAACAAACATTCGACATACTCCAACAAACATACAGCCAGTTAAATACGTCGACGAAAGGCGACAGGTTCGGGTCGTATGGGGAACATATAGCCCACAAATTGCGGTTATACGACGTCAGGGTCGCATCCATCGTGGAACACTATATTAGCAATATTATGTTCCAGGCGGACATGGGTCAATATGATCATTATAACCAATATCTGAACTATAATATCCCTCCCACAACCCCTTTCCCATCACAATCCACTCACATTTATCCCCCGACTATGTTCTTCTCCGACACCACAAATCCAATAGAAAATGAAACATTAAATAGATATACCCCAGAACCGCAATAAAAAGTATAATAAAATGAAATTTGTAGATTGGACTTACCTTTACATGACTTCTTAAACCTTCAATTAGCGCACGACAAACTTCCATTACTATAGTCGATATTGCTTGCTTTGACACTTTAAAAACATATTGCAAGCTTGTATACGAATCGCCTGTTGCTAGAAAGCGTAATGTTATTGCCAACCTCAGTGAAACGGGAATAGCTTCCCGGAACCGAGTATCTTTCTTCATCACTTTTGGACCGATCATCTGAATGAGTACTTCAAAATCCTCACTGGACATTCGCACAAAATTCTTAAACTGTCCCGTGCCAAGCTCAACTTTTAATTCAGTCAAGATATTGTGTCCCTCTTCATTTCTGCGTTTATATAATTCCGTTATCTACCATCGTCTCTCTACTTTGTTTAGTTTGCTTTTCTTTTAATAATTTGTACGTTAAAAGAAAAGCTGCGCTCGCAATAATGAGTTGTTCCTTCGATGTCATTGTGACGGTCTGTGTGTGAAGACGCACAAGAGTTGTAGATCGAGCACTCTTAGATTCTCGCGATACGTTTTAGTCACCGATTTTAATATCGAAAAACAACACTTTTTGAACTGGATATGTATATTTAATACAAGTAGAGGTTCGTCCGTTGACCAGAGACTAAACTAAACTGGCCCTGCGACTTACGGACTTATATATATACGGTCTTACGGTCTTAGGACTAAGGTACTAGCTAGAGGTGGAGGGGTTGATGCGTAAGGGTGCAAAGATTCAAGGATGTTGTGGACGATTGCGGGGATGACTAGTTGGTATGATTAGACAGGGCGATTCACCAGCGACGCCCGTCCAAGGATGCCGTCTCGTACCCCGTGGCGAGGATAACACCCCGTGGTACGTCACCTTATGCAAAAGTAGTTCGATTTATATGACATTGGATATGATTTTCATCGGAAAAACATAAGGAATCCATTGCTGTCACTTCCATATCAATATGATAAAGAATAAAGAATTTCTTAATACGCTGTAATGAATATTTCATATTTTCACCCTTGACAGCGGGGTGCCGACCTGGAATCGCTGCGGTCAATGGAGGATTCATACCTGTTTCAGAAATGAAATAATTCCCTATTCTTTATCGTATCGATATGGAAGGGATGCCGATGGATTCCTTATGTTTCTCCGATGAAAATCATTCCAAATTTCATATAAATCCGAATATTTTTAACGAATTCAGCTTGAAATGATATAAATAAATTTTTCCTAAAATTTCCTTCATTATGATCTGAAGTGCATTGTTCTTGGTGTCAGTTTCATCGGCGAAACATAAGGAATAAATTGACGTCGTTTTCGCAAAGATGTGATGAGAAATGCGGAACTCTTGAACATTTCTGACTTTTTAATGGTATTCCAACCGTTTGAAGAATCGAAACCCATACAATTCGATGAGGTACTGCGGGGGGTTGTCCTCGCCACGGGGTACCAGGTGGCAACTCTTTGACATGCGTCGCTGGAGAATCACCCTGTATTGGTAAACAGGATGACTCGGAGGGTTGAGCTGTATGTTTATTTAGCTAACTATGACACCATCGTTACGACTACGGAGTGGGCTAAGATAAGCACAAAAGTTGGTGAAGAAAGACACAATGGCACTTTCGACCCCTCCGCTTGCGTCATTCGTGCGCGCACAGTCTGCTCAGCGTATACTCATTCAGGTCTGGACCCGGCTTTACACGCACACCTTCAGCCAAAACGATACTAACACATGTTTCGTTCGTCGATTCGTCGACTCTCGGGACCATTCGACAGGGATCGTCGTCCGTCATTGTACACATACCTATATATACTATTGAATTTTATAACCCTATGTACTATTGAACAACTTTCAGTTTTATATAACGACTGGTGTAAATTCTTTGAAATTTAATTTTCTATGCACGTGAGCATCTCCAGGAGGTGATTCTAAACGTGACTGTGCAGTGAGGTGGAATTCTGGATGAAAATAGAGGTTCAATGATGTCAAATTTGTTTGTCGAACCTCAATTTTCAGTTTCATATAGTGACCAACGTAAATTCTTTGAAAATTAATATTCTGTGCACGTGGGAACCTCCAGGAGATGATTCCAATCGTTACTGTGCTTTGCAGTTAAAATCTGACTGAAAGGGGAAGGTTCCATGAAGTCAAATTTGCTTGTCGAACCTCAATTTTCAGTTTCATATAACGACTACTGTAAATTCTTTGAAATTTAATATTCTGTGCACGTGGGTACCTCCAGGAGATGATCCCAATCGTTAATGTACTTTGCAGTTAAAATCTGACTGAAAGTGGAAGGTTCCGTGAAGTCAAATTTGCTTGTTGAACCTCAATTTTCAGTTTCATGTAACGACTACTGTAAATTCTTTGAAATTTAATTTTATATGCACGCGGGCATCTCCAGGAGGTGATTCTAAACGTAACTGTGCTGTGTAGTGGAATTCTGGATGAAAATAGAGGTTCAGTGATGTCAAATTTGATTGTCGAACCTCAATTTTCAGTTTCATATAACGACTGGTGTAAATTCTTTGAAATGTAATACTCTGTGCACGCAGGAACCTCCAGGAGGAGCCTGTAAACTCGTTTAGGCATTGTTGTCGATTTTTGTTAATAATTGAAGCAAAGCAACATTGAATTTACCCTTATAATGCAATTGAGATTCAGTGTACGTTCATATATGTAGAATTTATCCTTAATTCTGTCCTGTGATAAAGTCTTGTCACAGTATTTCAGTATGAACAGTCGTTCATGGCCGTTGATGATGATGCAAATTATCTTTGCATAGTGAAGAAAAAAGAAGTGAGATCCCCATAAAAAACTTCAAAAAAGTAAAAAAATTACGCCAAGTACATGAATTATCTTTGTAAAAAGAAGTGAGATCCCCATAAAAAAACTTCAAGGAAGTAAAAAAAATAAGGCAAGTACGTGAAATCAAATAAACCACAAAAAATAGAAGTTAATAATAATTACAAAATAAAAAAGATGTGGAATCAAAATGAGCTGCAAGTACATAAAGGTGCTTTCCAACTGCGCTTAAGATGACAGAACTACATATGCACAGCTAAAATGCTGTGTTCATAGCTTCCATTACTTATATCGCGGACATTTTAATGAACCCATCAAAAAGAATTCCATTTAAAAACATTGTCGTAAATTAATAGCTTTACAGAATTAATGATATACAAAAATTGCGCCAATTATCACAATGGCTATTTATACTGTGACGTAGCGTCCCAGCTGCGAGAGATCGAGCGCGCAGCGGCGCGACCGGGAGTGAGCGAGAGGCCGAGCGCCCGGGCGACCGCGACCGATCCGCACCGAGCGGAGCCGAACTACGCCGGCCTCACGTCACGACGCGTCAGAGCGGTGACGCTCACTCCCCACTGCGCCGCTAGATCGCGTCGATTTCTCGCAGCTACGGATTTCCAGGAATCGGGACATAAGCCCTCGTGCCGCGAAGGCAAATCAGTCAAGTGGGGGTTACGGAACCCCACTACCAGTACGCTGTCTGGATGCTGCCCGGGGCAATCACTGGAACCTCCGTATATCCGCGCCGATCAGCGATCGCCGCTAGTCCTCTCTTTTCCTTCAACCGACTCCGACAAGAGGCGCCTGGAAGCTGCCCGGTCTCTTGCCTTCCACCGATCCCGATAGAGACGCAGGAAGTTGCCCGGTCTCTTTCCCGCTACCGACTCCGACAGAGACGCCTGGAAGTTGCCCGGTCTCTTTCCCTCAACCGGCTCCGATAGAGACGCAGGAAGCTGCCCGGTCTCTTTCCCTCAACCGACTCCGATAGAGACGCAGGAAGTTGCCCGGTCTCTTTCCCTCTACCGACTCCAACAGAGACGTCTGGAAGTTGCCCGGTCTCTTTCCCTCGACCGACTCCGATAGAGACGCAGGAAGCTGCCCGGTCTCTTTCCCTCAACCGACTCCGATAGAGACGCAGGAAGTTGCCCGGTCTCTTTCCCTCTACCGACTCCGACGAGAGACGCTGGAAGTTGCCCGGTCTCTCTTCCTCTACCGACGCCGACAAGAGCCGCAAGAGCCGCCTGGCCGTCTTTCGATCTCCAGCCCATTCGAATCGCGAAACGCGCCGCGTACCGCCAAACGAACGACACGAGTACCCGTCAGTACCGGGTAATTGTAAATAGTGTATATAACGACAACAGAATAAAATCATACGATAAGGATTACACCAAACCCTGGCGTACCACTGAGCCTATTCAACCATCCTTATTCCCGGAGGAACGACCGTCACAAATTGGCGCCCGAACAGGGACTCGACGACCAGAGGAAAACGCGTGAATGAGCTCGGCACTATCGCAACTCTACCTACTGAACAAGGAGGAGCTCATCGAGGCATTAGCGGCGGCAAACGAGAGTACCGAGGAAACTTTCAAGCAGCTTCGTGCACGGCTTCGCGAATACTTGATCCACTCCGACACGATGGGAAAAGACGAAGGGGAGACGACCAGCGCACCGCCACCGACCATCGTGGTCTCCGACGCCGAAGCCGCCCCCACGCTGCCACCCATTACCAACGCCATGGACCGCGTCCGAAAGTGGGGCTGCCATTTCGACGGCAGAACCAAGGACGCCCGCGACTTCTTGGAAAGGATCTGCGAGCTGCAAGAAGGATATGGAATCACGGAGGATCAACTCCTCCGGTGCCTCCCCGAGTTGTTAAGAGGGCAAGCCCTCCTTTGGCACCGCAGCAACCGTTCCGAATGGACAACCTGGGCAGATTTCGAGAAGAGCTTCCGACTATACTACATTCCGACCACGAGCCGGTACGAATTGGAGGAAGAAATTCTATGCCGAAAGCAAAAACCGGGGGAGCGAGCCAGCGACTACCTCACGGGTATTCGGACGCTCCTTCGACGTCACGGCCAATTTCCCCTAGAACGACAGCTCGATTTGATCCACCGGAACCTCCTACCCGACTACCGACAATTCATCCGCCGCCAGGATTGTACCAGCATAACGGCCGTGCTCGAGATGGCCATCGAACTCGAGGCCATCGAAAAAGACAGAAAGGACAGCGCACCAAGCACCGTAGCCACCCGCACGGCCAGCCCTCGACCTACGCGTCCGACGCTCGCAACCACCGACTACCGTCGCGAAGATTGTTGCTGGCGCTGCGGACAGCGAGGACACCGACGACAGGAGTGCCGACAAACAGCGCGCCTCTTCTGCTCGCGCTGTGGACAAGACGGCCGCCTCTCCCGCGACTGCCCGTGCCAGCCACCGGCGGGAAACGCATTAGGGCCCGGAGACGGGGGCGCCTTCCGACCACCGGCCCACTCTGCGCCCCAGTAGATCAGCCTGACCAGACCGCGCGGCCGTTTGTACACGTTCTACTGCACGGCCGCCGCTTCCGCGCCCTGTTGGACACAGGCGCCACGTGCTCCTATATGCGCCACGATGTGGCCGAGCACTGTCGCCGCCACGGACATACCTTGACACCCACGAGTCACCGAGTCCGCCTCGCGGATGGTTTCGAAGCATCCCTCGCCGGGAGCTTGAGAATCACGGCTCGAATAGAGGGCCAAGCATTCACACACAATTACGACGTCCTCCCCGCCCTCACGCACCCGATCATCCTCGGTATGGACGCCCTGCGAAAGCTAAGGGTCCGACTGACCCTCGGGAACCGGCTGGTGATCTCGGAGGCCACCGCCCTGGATGCCACCCCAGGAATCTCGGCCTGCACTCCAGCACAAGCCAACGCACTGCAACGACTGCTCGACGAGGAACTACCAAAATTTCAAGGACTGCAAGGCACCACCCACCTCACCGAGCACACTATCCGCGTGAAGAATACGACACCGCTCAAACAACGGTACACGCCCCGCAACCCGGCCATGCAGAAAATCATAGACGAAGAGGTCAGCAGAATGTTAGCCGACGGCATCATCGAGCCTTCCCGAAGCCCGTGGAGTTCACCGGTCGTACTGGTCCGAAAGAAGAACGGCAAACGCCGGTTTTGTATCGACTTCCGCCGTGTCAACCAGGTCACCGAGAGGGATGCGTACCCATTGCCACAGGTCGAGGCCACCCTCAGCAAGCTACGAGAGGCCCGATTTATCTCAACCATCGATTTGGCAAATGGATACTGGCAGGTACCCCTCGCTCCTGAAAGCCGACCGATCACTGCCTTCACCGTACCCGGGCGAGGGCTCTACCAATTCCGAGTCATGCCTTTCGGATTGCATTCCGCCCCCGCAACGTTCCAACGGCTGCTGGATAGCGTCATAGGCCCAGACATGGAACCCCGAGCATTCGCATACCTGGACGATATAATCGTACTCGGCCGAACGTTCGACGAACATTTGCAGACTTTACGCGAGGTTCTGCACCGACTCCAAGCCGCGAACCTACGCATCAATCCCGAGAAGTGCGACTTCGGCCGCACCGAGCTGAAATACCTCGGACACGTTGTGACATCACAAGGAGTAAAAACCGACCCGGATAAAGTACAGGCCATCCTCGGAATGCCACCCCCGACCAACCTCCGAGAACTACGACGCTTCCTGGGAATGGTGTCGTGGTACCGCCGCTTCATCACCCATTTTTCCGACACCACAGCACCACTGACCAAATTACTCCAGAAAAAGCGGAAATGGAACTGGGGCCCCGAGGAAGAAACCGCCTTCCACACCCTACGACAACAGCTGGCCGCCGCCCCTGTACTAACGTGCCCAGACTTCACGCAACCGTTCACCCTACAAACCGACGCCAGCCAGGACGGACTAGGGTTCGTCTTAACCCAGGAAACAGAGGAAGGGGAACGAGTCATCGCGTACGCCAGTCGCACGCTCAATCCAGCGGAACGCAATTACTCCACCACCGAAAAGGAGTGTCTGGCCGTGGTGTGGGGCGTGCGCAAGATGAGGGCCTACCTCGAGGGATACCATTTCACCATCCTGACCGACCATCACGCATTAAAATGGCTCCAATCCATCGAGAGTCCGTCTGGCCGCCTGGCCCGCTGGAGCCTAGAGCTCCAGCAATACGACTTCACCATCAAATACCGAAAGGGGGCCATGAATTGGGTAGCCGACGCGCTCTCTCGACAACCGGACGACGTCCACGCCGTGGACGACAACCCAGCTTGCCCGTGGTATCAGCGAGTCAAGCAGCAAGTGGCGAACGACCCCGCGAAATACCCCGAGTACCGTCTCGAAGAAGGGCAATTGTACCGCCGTTTCCCCGACCTTACCGGCCGACAAACCACCGAAGGCAGCGAGTGGAAACTCTGCGTCCCCCGGCCGCTACGACCAACCGTCCTGGCCGAGAACCACGACGCTCCAACCGCCGGACACCTGGGGACCACCAAAACTGCCGCCCGACTCGCCGAACGGTATTACTGGCCAGGCATGTTTCGAGAAGCCGCAAAATATGTCCGCCAGTGCACCTCGTGCCTGCAATACAAAGTGCAGCAACAAGCCCCGGCCGGCCACATGCTCACCACAGCGGTCACCAACCCCTGGGAAGTGGTCTCCGCCGACCTGGTCGGTCCGCTCCCCCGCGCCAGCAAGGGTCACACGACGCTGTGCGTCTTCCAGGATAAGCTGACCAAGTGGGTGGAGGTCCAGCCGCTTCGACAGGCCACTGCTCCAGCTGTAACACGGGCCTTTAAGGACCGCGTCCTTCTCCAGCACGGATGTCCCCGCATGGTCATCACCGACAATGGAAAACAATTCGAGAGTCGGGAATTTACCAGCCTCCTCAAAGACGCCGGGAGCGAGCACCGGAAGACGCCGCCGTACTCCCCACAGTGTAACCCCGTCGAACGAGTAAACCGGGTGCTGAAAACAATGATCGCCCAGTACACCGCTGAAAATCACCGCCACTGGGACCGGTGGATAGCCGAGGTGGTATTCGCCTATAACACCGCCAAACACGAAAGCACCGGCTTCACGCCGGCCTTTCTCAACTGCGGACGCGAATTGAATCCACCGGCGACGCTGTACCGGCCGCCGAATCAACCGCCATGCGATCCCGACCAGAGCGATACCCGGTTCCGACAAGAACAACTACAAAACCTGCAGGACACACTTGCGTTAGCCAGGCACAATCAGACCCGCGCCTCCGAGGGCCAGAAGAAGCACTATAATCTTCGCCGTCGGGCCTGGCGCCCCGCCATCGGGTCGCTCGTAATGCGGCGCGAGCACCACCTGTCTAACGCAGCGGACGGCTTCGCGGCAAAGCTCGCGCCAAAATTTGCAGGCCCGTACCGCGTCGTTAAACTCCTGGGACCGAATCTCGTCCTACTCAAGGGCGACAACAACCGCAGCAGCCGGGCCCACGTAAAAGATGTGAAGCCCTGCCCGGAAAATAACATAAACAGCGAACCGCCGGCCAGAGGACGAAGCCAAGAACCCGGAAGCGACGGCGATACAAGCGCGGACGAGGAGACGGAGCTGCCTCAGTCAGACGATGGACGACTTCCTAGAACTCGACGCCCCGGAACTCGCGAGTCCGCGATTACGGGCAAAGTTCCGCGAATTATTCGGCGAATCAGACGAGGAGGAGCCCCTGACCAACCGCCGTGCGCCGTCCTTGCCACCAACACCGGGCAAAAACATCCAGCTACCCGAACGGACGCCGCCTCCAGCTCACAGGGCAGAGTCACCACAACCGTCCACGAGCGGGTGGAAGCCACCACCGCCCACGGGCCAAGCGGGGAAAAGGGCAGCACCAGCACCAACCCAACCTACACCAGTGGCCGGGCGGATCCCAACGCGGCCCAAGAGACCGAGGATCGCCCCCTGGAAGGGACCTCCGCCCAAATTGTCGGCCAGGACCAGCAACCCTGAACCACCAGCAACAACACCACCAGGACCACCGGCCAAGATCAAGGGAAAGGCGCCGGCGACCGGCGAACCCGTGCCGATCCCCAAGAGGACGACGCCGCCACGATCCAGCTCCCGCGTCCCACCAGCACCGACGCGCCGACCAGCGGCCCCCGAGAACGAGCCCCCGCCGCCGACACCCCCGGACCATCCCGCGCCAGGATCTCCGTCCAGGGAGGCCACGACTCACCGGGGTCCCGAGGGACAACCGGACCACCAAGGCTGGACCATGGTGGACATGACCCGGCTACGAGAAGGTCAGCGATTCCGCGTCCGCCAAGGCGGACGAATAATCCAACTGCGCCGGATCTCCCCAACACTATTTAAATTCAAATTGATGGACGCATAGGCGAAGTGTAAATAGAACGGGGTTAGCATAAGGGTGACGGGTAGCCGATGCGCATAAGTTAGATCGTAAGGGTGACGGGTAGCCTGCGGGCATAAGTTAGCTATAAGGAATTGTACGCGGAGAAATAAAAAGAAAAACAAAGTGTTAACTAGGCGTAGCACGCGAAAGAAACGAGTACCGCGCATTATTCGCGATCGCACGCATCTCCCTCCGAAGAAAGAGGGGGATGTGACGTAGCGTCCCAGCTGCGAGAGATCGAGCGCGCAGCGGCGCGACCGGGAGTGAGCGAGAGGCCGAGCGCCCGGGCGACCGCGACCGATTCGCACCGAGCGGAGCCGAACTACGCCGGGCTCACGTCACGACGCGTCAGAGCGGTGACGCTCACTCCCCACTGCGCCGCTAGATCGCGTCGATTTCTCGCAGCTACGGATTTCCAGGAATCGGGACATAAGCCCTCGTGCCGCGAAGGCAAATCAGTCAAGTGGGGGTTACGGAACCCCACTACCAGTACGCTGTCTGGATGCTGCCCGGGGCAATCACTGGAACCTCCGTATATCCGCGCCGATCAGCGATCGCCGCTAGTCCTCTCTTTTCCTTCAACCGACTCCGACAAGAGGCGCCGGGAAGCTGCCCGGTCTCTTTCCCTCAACCGACTCCGATAGAGATGCAGGAAGTTGCCCGGTCTCTTTCCCTCTACCGACTCCAACAGAGACGCCTGGAAGTTGCCCGGTCTCTTTCCCTCGACCGACTCCGATAGAGACGCAGGACGCTGCCCGGTCTCTTTCCCTCAACCGACTCCGATAGAGACGCAGGAAGTTGCCCGGTCTCTTTCCCTCTACCGACTCCGACGAGAGACGCTGGAAGTTGCCCGGTCTCTCTTCCTCTACCGACGCCGACAAGAGCCGCAAGAGCCGCCTGGCCGTCTTTCGATCTCCAGCCCGTTCGAATCGCGAAACGCGCCGCGTACCGCCAAACGAACGACACGAGTACCCGTCAGTACCGGGTAATTGTAAATAGTGTATATAACGACAACAGAATAAAATCATACGATAAGGATTACACCAAACCCTGGCGTACCACTGAGCCTATTCAACCATCCTTATTCCCGGAGGAAATACCGTCACAATACAAAGGAAAAAATGTATTAAATAATATTAAGCAGATATATTTTTATACAAATAAATATTTTAATACGAATAAATATTTTATTCAAAATACTTGGCGCTGCGGTCCGAATTGGTGTTGCTAAACTGAATAAATATGTTTAAATTGCATTAATCTTTTTCTCTCTTTCTTGTGGGTGCGTTCGTGAATGTGTGTATCTGTGCGTGTGCATACGCTACGTATGATATTAGAATTAAATATTAAATATATGTAGAATAAATCTGACTGCGTTTCTAGTATGCATATGTATATTATGTATTTAAGATTGTAAGGGAATTATTGTAAATTATTAATAGTAAGACAATTAGCGTTTCTTCGGTTTCGCAGCGCCAAGTATTTTGAATAAAATATTTATTCGTATTAAAATATTTATTTGTATAAAAATATATCTGCTTAATATTATTTAATACATTTTTTCCTTTGTATAAATAGCCATTGTGATAATTGGCGCAATTTTTGTATATCATTAATTTTGTAAAGCTATTAATTTACGACAATGTTTTTAAATGGAATTCTTTTTGATGGGTTCATTAAAATGTCCGCGATATAAGTAATGAAAGCTATGAACACAGCATTTTAGCTGTGCATATGTAGTTGTGTCATCTTAAGCGCAGTTGGAAAGCACCTTTATGTACTTGCAGCTCATTTTGATTTCACATCTTTTTTATTTTGTAATTATTATTAACTTCTATTTTTTGTGGTTTATTTGATTTCACGTACTTGCCTTATTTTTTTTACTTCTTTGAAGTTTTTTTATGGGGATATGCCATACCGTTTGCGGCCGGGCTGGCCACTATAGTAGCCACCTAAGAATTTGGATACTTTGCCGGTCATTTTGGTGCTATATATGCATAAATTTTAAGTAAATAAAATTTACAATTTCAATGAAAAAATCCCGGCCCTCTAAAGGTTAAACTGCAATCTGACATCAATAATTTTGAGGACTGGTGTCTAAGAAATAGGATGAGTTTAAACCTCGCCAAATGTTTCGTTATGAGTTCATCGCGTTGTACTAACCCAATTGTTTACCCATATAGGCTTTGCAAATCTCCAACATTAAATTTCTCTAAACATTATCGGGTCACTGCTAACTCTGCTATGCGGACACTTGGGTTTATCTTACGTTTCTCGTCGGATTTCCAGAATATTCATACTTTTAGATTGTTATATACCACTGTAGTGAGACCTATATTAGAATACGCGTCCATAATATGGTCCCCCTCGCAGTCGAAATATGACTCGCTTCTGGAACATTCCACGCAAACTCGGACACTTTTTGGAGTAAGTTTTCAAAAATTTCTGAAATTTTAATATGTTGTAGCCTTTAGTGATATTTAAACGTACCTCAAAGGATTTTTCAAAATTTTGAAAAATGTATATTTTACAGCTGTTTGAAGTTAAGTGCTACCTTTTTTAAACAAAATTATAGCTTTGGAAGTAGTAAACGGATGGAGATGAGCTTTTGAAGTTTTTAGAAAAAATTATTTCAGTTTAAAAAAAATTTGAACCTTTTTTGTGCAATTATTTTAAACAAATGCAGGTTTTTAACATCGGCTGCGATTTTAAAAATCTGAAAAAAAGGAGAATATAGTCCTATCCTTCCCCTAGATGGACAAATTTCGGACCGCGCGGTACTTGCAGTGGCCAAGCGGCTATACCTGATAAGGTGGTGGTGGTGGTGGTGGTGGTGGAAACCACAACATTCTAAATGTCCATCGGGTGAAGAATCATGGTGTTTCTACCAATCAGCAATTGCGCAAGGAAGAAAACCTGGTTCTCATGATAAGAAAATAGGAACACCTATCAGAGAACAATTTCTGGATAAAATATTACCAATTTATAATAGGCTAAGCGATGCAAAACTGCTCTGAAAGTTTGCATAGCATGATATGGCGTAAGTGTCCAAAGGATATTTTTCCTTCAAAACATCTTGTTCAAGCTGCAGTCGCAGAAGCTGTCACCGAATATAATGAAGGATGGACTACAGCAATATTACATTCATTCAAGGACAACGAAATGCAAATGAGCGAACAATCATTGGAAAGTGTTCAACGCAGTCACAAAAAACGAGTACGCAGGTATAAGCATAAAGCCTCAGCAAGATATAAACGTGCAAGAAAAATGATACGAACTGCACAATTACGAAGAGAACAGGCATTGCAAGAAGAAGAAGGTCCAACGTACGGAGCAGGAGCGTTTTAGTTACCACCTATGCCAAAACAAAAAACTTTATAACTCTGACAAAAATGAAGTTTTCGAGCTGAAATTTTTTTTGCAGTCTTTGTATACAATACTACAGAGATAAGGGTATGGATTTTACAATCGAATAATTTTTTCGAATTTTTTTTAAATTTTGAAAAAAAAATTGTCACGATATTAACTCTTACATAATTCATTTCAGCGCAAAAAATAATATGGAAATACATATTTTCAAATTTTTATCAGTAAAATAACTGGTAGTTCATTTTCACCGGAGTAACCCCCCTTAACCGATTGTAGAACGCTTCGCAAGGCGGCAACCGCGTGTTGTTCAACTTCTTGTACGACGTCACGTAATCGTACGGGAAAACACCTTTTCTGGTCAGGAGATCGAATCGCTCCTCAGGGAAGTGACAAAATTCCCGTCGCAGAATCGCGAGTCGGTCTTTGCCGAGAGCCGAAACAAGTTTCTCCAGACTCGCGACCAAAAACTTGAACGAATCGATGAATCGAAACTTTAATCTGTTCTTCCAATTGCGATCGTCGTCGTCATCGTCGTTGTCGTCATCGTCACCGACGTGTTTCGTGAACGAAATATACCGCTCTTTCGTCAACGGCAGCAGATCAATCTATCTGTTGTGCCCAGGCAACGCCCAAGCACACGTATTATACACGTTATACATATTATATTACCCTAGAACGTTCGAGACGTTCCTAAGCCAAATCAGTTGCGAGGCAAAGCGCGAATCTACAAAATCAGCGGAATTGCGAGCGCTTCAAGGTGACCACATACGGCGCCGCGAAGCGGGGGGCCCACGCCCAATAGCGAAACAAAAACCGATTTGCCGCCGCAAATCGGCAGACTGGAGATCCGACCCTCGACTGGGTAACACGGCTTAAACCTACTTGTACACCTCAGTCTAGTTTAGTTGTTTTTGAATAAAGACTTAGTCTTTGAGTTTAAACAAACTTGGTGCAGTTCACCCGGTGGATTCCTATCCTTTAAACACTCCCGAAACCACGATTACGCCAGATCCCCTACCAGCCTTGCGAGCCATCACGCAGGGCACAACATTTCCGTCGAACGCGGTCGCCAACTCCTTGATCACGAAATGCGCATCGTAGCCGGACAGGTTGTGGAACACTACCGGTATCGTGTACGACCGTTGATATTGCAGGTTACACGTTACGTGGGCCGCGCCTCTGAACACATCCGTCGAGTGACAATGATCGTGTACATTCGCATTATCCTCGTCGAAGAGTTTACCGCACACGTGACACGCGGTTGCGTCGCGAATGTTTCGCCGCTGTTGCTGCTGTTAAGGGTTTCATCGGTTTCGCGTCGCGCAACCACGAATACGATCTGTCTGCGAATTCGCGCAGTTCGCGCACGAACCATTGCACACACTCTGATTCGTGACGATACGCTCTGTACCCGCAAAAAGATTCGTCGTACGAGCAATGCAAGTAATAACCCGCACTGTGCACTCGATGTCGTTGATACGCGTACGTCCGACTGTGATCCGTCGGCTCCATATCCTCCAGCGTGCACTCAAAATCCGCGTACACGACGAACGGTGCACTTTCTCCTCGTCGGACGGAAATGCGACGGCACAATCGTTTATCCGCTCGCATTCAACCGTGTGCTCCTCCAATCGTTCCGCCGAGTGGAAGAAACGTAGACACCTGCAACGAACAAGGACAATATAGACAAAGAACAAAAAAAAACAAATGTTTCGTCGCGCGCGCACTCCCATACTCTTTCACTCACCTGTCACAAACGAATATTCAACCGTCATGTTTGCTGAGTTGCTTGGACGGCAGTCTGGAGAGATTGCGAATACATGCGAAGTGGTATCGTTACGCATTTCGCGGGTCCTGCACCAATAACAGATTCGCCGGCCTCTCTCACTTCCGGTCGGTCAAACGCAATGACGCGCATCCGCCGTCGGACCACAGATACACGTTCACCGACACGTCGTTCGATCCTTCAAAGTTCTTCAGCTGATCCAACGTCATGGGAAGGTACACTGTGTCCGTGCGAAGTACCGTCGAGAAATGCGGGTACGACGACGTCCTGTTCACACAAACTAGTGACGACGGACCACAAGAAACACGCGTCGTTTCCGCACTGTACGTTGACCACCGCCTTTTTCACCACGACCGCGTACGGTAGCGGTCCGTCGCAACCGGCTCGAAGGGGATTGTACTTGATCACGTTCACCAGAAGGGTCTGAACGGCCCGGAGGGTCCATCCGCTGTCTCGTTCTTGAAACTCCTCCATCGCCGCCAACGTAGAAACGACCACTTGTTTCGCGAATCACTCACGCAAACTTGAAGTCACGAACAACACTCGATTTCGCGTTGCAAAACTCTTCACGTCCGTCGCGTCCCGTATTGCGAACTCCGCGTTCAAAACAGTGTTCACGGCCACGCTCGTATGTTCGACGATAGCGTCTGTAATATGCGAGATTACCGTTCGTCGGGCGTTTTGAAAGAACCGACGCGGATCCATGTGTCCCACGCTGATAACCGCACAGGCCAGAATACGACTCTTGAACGCGGTTTCCACGTCCTCCCACACGACTGTGGGCGCCGTTGATCGAACGGAAATTCCGGACCCTGTTCGCGAAAATCTTGCTCTTACAATCGCGCGCAACGTCTTCATACGCGCGGTGAGCGACGTCAAACGCTGCTTCGTGGCCACCAATACTCTTCGTCCGCGCTGATAAACGACGTATGCACTTGTCGCACTCATTTGACCAGTCCCTGAATTCCCGGACGGTGCGCAACATCACGGCCAGTCGAGATAGCGTTCTGAACGCCCTCATGAACGCATCCATGTCTTCTTCTTCTTCTTCTTCTTCCTGTACTTGTATCTCACGATGTATGTCTTTACGATTCCACACCGAACGACACTACTAATTCACTTCGCTGCGTACACTGTCGCTAAGTGTCCGTCGCCGTGCAATCTTAACCGAACTCGTGCTCGTGCTCGTGCTCGTGCTCGTGCTCGTCTTCGTCCTCGTCCTCGTTCTCGAGTTTCCTGAAATATTGTTGCATCATTCGGATAGTTAATTTCCGTAGCTTCCGAAACATCTCGTAATTCTCAATGCGACTCTTCCACGTGATCGCATCCAAATGTATACCTCGCACCTTGGTTGAAAATAACGCGTCTTTCAATTCCAAACATCGTACCACTTCGGTGCACAAAAGCGTATGCGCGTTCCATGGTTTTCGAATAACAGGTGAATCGTACACGACCACCGACTCGATTTCGATATCGTGCAGCAGCGTCAACGGAGTACACACGACACCGGTAACGTAAGACACCTTCCTTCGATTTTGATCCTTGTCCCCTAAAACGCAATACAGCGTGCACTCCCTCGCACCATTGTATCGCGCTATATGTCGCAACGCTTTACGATCCTCGGGTGAAAATCGATGGATCCCATGCCGAAACACGCTGGTCCATGCAGCCTCGACCAATGATGACACACGCACATCGCCGTCGCGAATTCTTTTTTCCTCCTTCGCCAATGTTAAACTATCCAATTCCTGTACCACTACATTGTCTCTTCCCACCGGCGAAACAACCTGCTCCTCGTCTTTCGACAAATCTGGCGATACCGGTGGCCGCCAATGTATTACTGCTTCTGCCACAACTACAGCATCGAATATTTCTAACTGCAGCGCTACGTCTTCGTCCATACCGTTTTCCTCGTCTCTTCCTTGATTCATGCCAACTGTTCTAACTAGTTCACTTTCGGATACGTTTATCCGCAACGTCACATGCTCGCAGCAGACGAAAAGTATGAATACCTTGCGCATCGACAGATACAGTACAAAACCACACTATACACGTCGCGTTGTCCTCGATCTTCACCGAACGACTACCCAAATCGATCTGAATATCACCCAAATCCATACATAATACACCTACCCCAACCACAGTTCCGAATCGTCGTGTAAACGTTGTACCCCCGAAAGGTTTCGTTCCCCGCGTATACATACGTATATATTACATCCCTGAATCATCGAGCCGCGCCATCGATCGAGACGCGATTCGACCTTGACCTACATACGTACGCACGTAAATATAGAAGAAGCGCACTTTTTTCCTGGAAAACCATCGATTTATTCCAGCCATCACCGCGATCACCTGTCGTTCGCTGCGCACACATGGATACTGTGCGTGCGTACGTACGCGGGTATATATGTATGTATGTATGTACGTACGTAGGTACCTATCACACACACCTCGAAAACATAGAAAAAATGACTCAACGCTCATTGTATCAGATTGCGCAAAGCGTTGTAATGCTCTCTCTCCCTCTCTCCCTCTCGCCCCCCACCCTCTCTCACTCCTTCGCTTCTATACTGCCCGTCAGAGATGGACATTATTTAAATAAAAAATGATGGAAGTAACGTATCAACTAAAAGAGACTTTATCTTTATTTGTCTCGAATAAAAATAACCCGTGTCAATTTTTATTTGTAGCGCCACGGATGAATCAGTATGTTCGACGGGAATTCATCCGACGGCCACAAATAATGTTTCTATTTGTAGCGCCACGGATAAATCAGTTTATGCG
The DNA here is from genome assembly GCA_910592295.1 of Andrena haemorrhoa. NCBI lineage: Eukaryota > Metazoa > Arthropoda > Insecta > Hymenoptera > Andrenidae > Andrena > Andrena haemorrhoa. The sequence continues at coordinate 25,389,227 of OU342942.1, forward strand.
ACGGGAATTCATCCGACGGCCACAAATAATTTTTTATTTCAACGCCTTTAATCCTGAGCTTCAAATTGTTCTCGAATAAATATACAAATAAATACGAGAAAATTATTTGCAGCTCCGGATGTAAGGTGTTCAAATAGAAATATAATTTGTGGCCGTCGGATGAATTCCCGTCAAACAAATAATAGTTGACTCGGGTTATTTTTATACGAGACAAATAAAGATAAGGTCTCTTTTATTTGATACGTTATTTCCATGATTTTTTATTTAAACAATGCCCGTCTCTAACTAAGACTGTGGACGAATGTCGATACGTTTATTGTTTAATTGAAGCCACAAAAATTAAAAATTTTCGTTTCTTTGCATTGCGTTTCCAGGCTTCACTGCGACACAAGAATACTATTAAACAACAATAATAAAGAAATAAATAAAATGGAAATGTAATTTACTGTTAAATTTTTCATTATAGTATGTATAAAGTATTTATTCGTGAGGAATTCTGACTCGCTCTCGTACCATTTCGCTCTCACCTTCGGCAAGAAAAAAGTGAGAATCGACCGGTCGGAATCGTGGCCCGCTATGTAGTGGAACTGGTGGGGATGCTTCAATGCATGTGTGCGTACCTCACGGGCACCGAATCCCCACCGCGCGATTAGCAGGCGTAGTCCGAGAGAGTGGTGGGAGAATACCCCTCACGAAACTCACCGGCCAATATATCTGAACACGACCTTAGGAAACGATTCCGCATAAAAAGAGTTGAAGATATTCGCCATGCATTGTGTTACCCCTATACAGTACTGTATTACTTTTTAATCGTAAAACATGAATTTAATCTTGGTCTGTATATGGTAAAAGATCCAATTACTGTCAGGTTAAGGATTGATTCTGACAGTATCGTATAGTTTTTGTATTTGTTGACTACAGGCATAAGTTTTTATATTTATTTATTATTATTTAATATGTTTAGTTGAAGAAAAATATGTTTATGACTCTCAAAATCTCTATTTTTATTTATAAATTTATTGATATAAAAAAGATATGTCGGGAGCTATTACTGTCACCTGTGAAATGTGTGGAATCCAATTACTGACATCCCCATTATTGTCAGCTCACCAAATACTGACAGGTTGGTTTTAAATTTTAGTTCAGCAAAGAGTAAACAAGAATAAATATAGGTATTTTGTTATTTTAATAAAAGATATGAAAGTACGTTTCTGTTATAAATATTAACAATAGTACTTACAAAAATTATGGTTATGTCCTTACGTACACGCACCTCAAATGGTATGACTGACAAGTGATAGTAACAGCGTAAGGCTTCATTTGCCTAATCAATTACTGCCATGACAGTAATTAAAAGAGGCTTGAAACGTTTGTACCAATTACTGTCACCCGAATATTAAATAAAGAAAAGCATTAAATCGTTAAATTTCGATTGTTATTAGTGTCTGTCATGCTTATATTATCTAAACAATTATGTTTCATTATGTGAATAGCTTAAATATAACAATTATAGCATTTTCTTTAGCGCCTTGTTTTCTCTGTCGCTAGTAACGAAATTGTGGTTTACATTCTTTTACTTAACCAACATAAAACTTTTTATCATGTTATCAAAATTAATGAAAAAAAAATGAAGTCCTGCTTTTCCTCGTATAAATTACAATTTTAATTGTGTATCCAAATTGTTTTCCTGTATGATTTCACATGGTTTAGGCTTATTTTAAGTAAAACATCATAGGGTGACAATAATTGGGTAGGTGACAGTAATTGGGTCTTTTATCCTAGTTTCAAAATAATGACATATTTGAAAAACTGGACATTTTCATTGGTATAAATTATTAATTTAAAAATTAATAAATGTCTTACAAAAACGCACAATCTTCATCACTGTCGGTGTCGCTTGATCCATCACTGTTATCTTCATCGCTACTTGGTGGAATTGTGTTTGCACAAGATTTGTATGAAATATTCCATTCAATTTCTTGTAGTGGGGGTGCCAGTTTTTCAATGTCATCCATACCCAAGTGCTGCGTAATTAATTATATATTAAAATAACAGCAAACGATATCATTATATTTCTAATAAAAACAAAAGAACGTATATGCACATGCAAATTTAACACTTTGACTGGCGTTAGCGTATTTACACGTCGGGGGATTTCCTGTCTGTGTAGCGTTTTGAAATGTTTTCACACGCACAATTTACGAAAAGTATCGAAAGTAGTATCCGTGAGTCTTCGAATATTTACTCATAAAACAAATCAAGCTCGGAGTTCACTTTGTACTTCGACACCTTAGCGATGCATCACTTGCGCGGCAATTGAACCTCCGACGAATCGCCTAATAATTAAAATCTTAATTTCTACATTCTCTATTACGAATTCGTGAAAGTAACACTAATGGATTGGTATACTTCATCCGTTGAAAATGAATGTAAATTCGACCTTATTCGGGTTACGTTTAATCGTACATGATGCATAAATTGCTCACTGGAATTCGGATGCGATTCGCATTATGTATGATTAAAAATAATCAGAATGAGGTCATATTTTCAAATCCCCATCCATTCATTGGTAGTACTCTTATGAAAATTTAATAGACAATATAAAAGTTTAAATTTTCATTAGTGTTGGCATGTATTCAAAGCGCAGGGCAAACTGGAAAAAAGTTTCCTGGCACAAACAATCGTTCACAAATGTCTGGTAGACGTCAAGGGATATTTTTCAAAATCTTATACCACTCAAAGTGTTTAATCGAGAGACACGGCAGTGTCTCGGACCAAGTACATGCGCAGCGCGAGACGACCGTGCCTATATTATGCCAGACACTTTTTGGAAGAACCCTTCGATTATCGAATCTCAATAATGGTTAATCCAATTAATTTTTTAATAGTCTCAATGGATAGCTTGGGTTTGGTTAACATAACAAAAGTGTCTTCGTTTTGATCCTACGTGCCTTATGGCTGCCGTCTCACTGGGCGTTGAGGTGTGTGCGTACGCGTACTACACGAGTTAAGTTAAGCGTGTACGTATACGCGTGTAGTAAACAAACCGTATATTACAACTTTCGTCCTGGAATCGGCCCGAAGGAAGTTTTTGTGGGTATAGTTGCCTCCAGTCGACATCTGTGCAGGGTGGTCTTGTGCGTTTGAACGCTAATAAGTACCGTACGTTAAAATAATAATGAATTTATGAATCGTGTACTGAAGACAGCCTGAAAAATGACAGAATGAGGCTTCAAGGTTTCTCCGTCAGAGGCGTTGATGAGATCCAAGCCCAATTCAAATCCAAGCTAGCCGATAAATGTAGGAAAGACATAGTTGCCGATACGCATCGAGAGTCGTATCGAGCTTTTGCTGCATTTCCCCTATTACTATTTTCTCGTCAAGGAGGCTTGAATGAATCACGGCGAAGCTTAGAGAGTATAAACATGGAGGAAGCATGCTATGAACAGAAATGTAGACGGCGGTAGAAAGAGAAAGATATACATTGGGGACAGCTTCTCTCTTTGTAACATCAAAAGAAAAATACTGGCCCTAGAAAGAGCGGCTGCCCCCAATTTATATATTTCTCTTTCTACCGCCGTCTACATTTTCACCCATTGCATGCTTCCTCCATGTTTGTTTATATGCTCTAAGCGACGAAGATGCTGGAGATTACAGAGATGGGCAAAGATAATATCTGGATAAAATAAAAGATACTATATGTTTACCCGTTATTCGAAGCTTCGAATAACACGATTAACACCGCGCATAAATAAAGGACAATGTTAAGTCGCAGAGGGGAGCAGTAACCTACGAGCCTACAGCGTCTGCTATACATCGTTGGAAAGATTTCGCCAAGACGAATCGATTGATACGATTTTTAACTTCGAAATCAAATGGGAACATCTCGAAAAATGGCCTCAAAGTTCGAGATTTTGCGGTTTTGAACAAAAGAAATCGGTAGTAAAATCCCATCCGGCCCAAGGGACCTTGGATAGGCACCTGAGGGAAAACCGAGGGATGCAAGCGATACTCTAGCAGGTTGGGGCGGCAAATGTGCCCCACGACCTTCATTTCAGATCCGTGTTGGGCCTGCTTTTGCCGCACGGGCCGCGTTCCTAATGTCCGGGACGAAATCGCCAATGGATCAATTGTTTTTCATGAACATATTATGTTTGTGATGTTTTTTTTAACGTGGAGACATCTTCAAAAGGCACCCCGACTCCTTCAGAGGGGAATCCCCGGGGGCGCCAGGGTAGTGTGGGATTTTTACCCATTAAAACCCCACGGCCGCTATGAAATTTTTAATAATAGAAAGCGACGCGTGGATAGCGAGCACGGGATGGACCTGAAGGGCCCATGTAACATAACTAAAGTTAAAAAATAATATCAGGTGTATGAATAAATTGTTTCCGACTGGATTTACATAATCAGTACAAAGCTACCGAATTTCTATCGCGTATTATTCGTAATAATATTCGTAAGCTGCCAGAAAAATGGCGAAAGGTAATTAACAGTAATGGAAATTATTTCGATGATTGAGATGTTTTCATATTTTTTAAATCAAACTGTTATTGTACCTACCCTAAACTCGAACAGAATTTATTTCTACACCTAATAATCACCAATAAATTAAATAAAACTCACCCTTTCGGACATTCCTTTCCTTTTTTTTCGGAAAGCTGTGTCACTAAGTAGGTCACTGTACCGATCCTGGTCATCGGTGGACGAAAAGATTTATGGTAGGGTAGCGACCGGTGCTCAGCTGATCGCAGGTATACGACACCACCCGAAGGTAAGGGTCGTAACGTCAAGTGCGTCCGGGTTAATGTACCGAATATTCACTTCACTGCACGGCCACTAACACTGATCACTTAATTTATTTTTCATGGAACGTGTTGTTCCTGCGTTATAAAAATTGTCTATGCACACCTCAGCACGTACGATGAGCTGTCTTTGGGCGGCCTGCAAAGTTTGTGGTATTATGTTCGCCACCGCAGCGTGAATTCGCACAACGATGTTCAGAATAATTTTGACGCCAAACGCCGAACCGTACCCTAGCTTGGGGTTTGGATATGCGGGTATTCCCGTGAAAACGCTCGCACAGTAACACTTGCGTCCCCGTTGTTCCGGGCGTACACCCAGAACATCGCGTAATATTCTTGAGCGGTGAACATTTCTGGGACGAGATTGCTGGCTGACTGACAGGATTTTTTCCAACCAACTTCCTTTACCCCCAAGTAGTTTCTCTCGTTCCATTATGAGTTAACTCCCACCAGGACGAGAAGCTTTAGGTAAAAAGATGCCAGCACATTTTCGAAACACACGTGCTTTGCAGAAGTGCAACGAACGAACCGTCGTACACTTTCACAAAAGCCCGCGCTCCATCCTTTTATTGCCAATGTACCCATTGCTTCGAGATAGACAGCAGACACCACGTGTTTCGGTTAGAATGGGTCCGAAGAGAAGAGAAACAGAAAGTCGTCGAGTTGCTACAAAGAAGAAAATGCATACCATTCCTGTTTCCCCTTTCCGATATCCTGAGTTCACGTCTGCTACTAGGCGGAACCAATTAAGTCATAAATTATCCAAAACTGTAGGAAACTGTTCTCTACCGCCGACTGGTGGGACAATACGGTCATAAACCGCGACCCTGGCGAAATGCTCTGGCCGATCAGCCTGATTAATTTTGGGGAACCAGAATTCAAAAAGTATTATCCAACATCAATACGCCTCGCGGAGAGACACAGGAAGAAAAGAGGTAGTCCGCTGACAGCGCGTGGTCCCGCTTGCGTCGTCCTGTCCGCTGACAACACGTGGTCCCGCCTGCGTCGTGCTTCCTTCAAATTAAAGACAGATCCCTTATCTCTCGAGTATAAACACGCGCTCGATTTTCAAAACAAAAGCACGCGTTGACGTATTCCGTGCGAGAGAAGGTGGACTTGAAGTTCGATTGATCTTAATCTAACCAATCTGCCCTGCATCCCTCCCAAACGGCCACTGCCTTGAAGAGGCCCTTTTCACAGTAATATCTCCTCCCCGAGACCCACCTTCTCTCGCACGGAATACGTCGACGCGTGCTTTTGTTTTGAAATTCGAGCGCGTGTTTATACTCAGGAGATAAGGGATTCGTCTTTAATTTGAAGGTAGGACGTAGCAGGCGGAACTACGCGCAGTTTTGGGTAATTTATGGCTTAGTTGGTTCCGTCTCGTAGCAGACGTGAACTCAGGATATCGGAAAGGGGAAACAGGAATGGTATGCATTTTCTTCTTTGTAGCAACTCGACGACTTTCTGTTTCTCTTCTCTTCGGACCTTTTCGAACCGAAACACGTGGTGTCTGCTGTCTATCTCGAAGCAATGGGTACATTGGCAGTGAAAGGACGGAGCGCGAGCTTTTGTGAAAGTGTACGACGGTTCGTTCGTTGCACTTCTGCAAAGCACGTGTGTTTCGAAAATGTGCTGGCATCTTTTTACCTAAAGCTTCTCGTCTTGGTGGGAGTTAACTCATAATGGAACGAGAGAAACTACTTGGGGGTAAAGGAAGTTGGTTGGAAAAAATCCTGTCAGTCAGCCAGCAATCTCGTCCCAGAAATGTTCACCGCTCAAGAATATTACGCGATGTTCTGGGTGTACGCCCGGAACAACGGGGACGCAAGTGTTACTGTGCGAGCGTTTTCACGGGAATACCCGCATATCCAAACCCCAAGCTAGGGTACGGTTCGGCGTTTGGCGTCAAAATTATTCTGAACATCGTTGTGCGAATTCACGCTGCGGTGGCGAACATAATACCACAAACTTTGCAGGCCGCCCAAAGACAGCTCATCGTACGTGCTGAGGTGTGCATAGACAATTTTTATAACGCAGGAACAACACGTTCCATGAAAAATAAATTAAGTGATCAGTGTTAGCGGCCGTGCAGTGAAGTGAATATTCGGTACATTAACCCGGACGCACTTGACGTTACGACCCTTACCTTCGGGTGGTGTCGTATACCTGCGATCAGCTGAGCACCGGGCGCTACCCTACCATAAATCTTTTCGTCCACCGATGACCAGGATCGGTACAGTGACCTACTTAGTGACACAGCTTTCCGAAAAGAAAGGAAAGGAATGTCCGAAAGGGTGAGTTTTATTTAATTTATTGGTGATTATTAGGTGTAGAAATAAATTCTGTTCGATTTTAGGGTAGGTACAATAACAGTTTGATTTAAAAAATATGAAAACATCTCAATCATCGAAATAATTTCCATTACTGTTAATTACCTTTCGCCATTTTTCTGGCAGCTTACGAATATCAACGCGATAGAAATTCGGTAGCTTTGTACTGATTATGTAAATCCAGTCGGAAACAATTTATTCATACACCTGATATTATTTTTTAACTTTAGTTATGTTGGCCGTTAGAAATCTACGGATTTTTACCTCAATAACGAATTACGATCACTTGTCGTACATTTTCTGTTACATTACCATTTAGTTTATGCCTTATTTGAAAATGAAATTGATGTATTTCTTGTCCTCTCACCTCAAACAATTATTATTTAAGATTCTGTTTAAAAAAAGTCTGTGTAACGCGGTTTATGCATGCCGACTTGCTTGTTCGTACGTTCGTAGTACAAGCGCAGCCGCCTACCGCGTAGCCAACGCTACCGCGGGAGCTCGGGCGGAAGGCGCGCGCTCTGATTGGTCGGGGGTTTTTGTTAATGTCTCCGAAACGAAACTTCGGACAATATTTTCGCTAAGGAAAAAGTTGTTTCAAATCACCCCCTGAGTCACCCCTTTCAAGGAACTCCGACATTTTTGGGACACCCTGTATATGCTGACAACGTATAAATTTGTTTGGCTGCATTTAATTTTAATGATAGTTGCTTCTAAAATTGACTTGGACGCAGAGTTTCTATACAGAATTTCTTCGTATTTTATAGCCTCTTTTATTTATATCGCCGTGCCGCCTCCAAGTCTATTGTCTGGACGGTCATTACGCGTCATATTATATCCATCAAAAGAAATTCTATATTTCTTATTTAACTTTGTCTCATTAATTAGTAAAATGTCCGGGTTGGTTTTCTCCATAAACTCTTTCAAGTTAGCTCTGCGCGTGTGTCTAATAATAGAGTTAACGTTTAGCGCTATGATTTTTAAATCCTTAATTTTTAGGGCCATTGCACATTCAGAGATTTATATAGATGATCGATTTTGGAGGTATTATTATCTATCTGCCTTTTAACGTCTAATATCTGTGCGGAGATTGCACTTACAATTTCATTTTTTAAAGTGAACAGAATGCTTTGTAAATCTGTGTTCGAAATGTGATCCATTGAAGGCTGTTGTAGATGAGTATCATTTTATCTGGCATACCTGTGAGATGCAGAGGGAGGCGGAAAATTATGATTGTTCGTTATCGCTGTGTCAGCCTGCTGTCTTGGAACCTGTTCCGAACGTTGCAAGGATGCAGCGTTTTGTGTGGCTTGTAAAAGGATAGTAGTAACCCGTTTGCTGATCTTGTTAACTTTTTGAAATGTGTTAAATTTAACCTGCGTTCTCTTTGAGGTTATGATGTCTTGTGCCACTTTAAGATATCTGCAACCTCTGTAACTTGCAGGATGTCCCAGTTCGCCACAGTGTAACGAGTTATATCGGTGGGACGCGGATCTTCCCCCACCACGCGCGCCTGGCGCGGCCGCGAGAGGGCCGCGCGCCGAGCGGCTCTCTCGCTGGCGAAATTATCGCGCCCGCGCATATAGGCCAGAGCGGCGGGCCCGTCAGGCAGAAGCTACCACGAGCGTTAGGCTACCGGCTAGATTTCTCCCAAAGAGCTCTTGAGTTTTGCAAACTGCATCTTTGCGTACTTTTTACCCCTTCCACGCCCACGGCTCCCAAAGGCCGGCGAGTTCGCTTACCTTTTGGACGCAGGTCGAGATCCCCCGTCAATCTTAGGAGCAGACTTTATCTGCTCTGGAGGACATTCCCCGCCAATTTTACGAGCAGACTTCCTCTGCTCTAGAGTCTTACCCCCTCGCCCCCGTCTCGCTTGCGGGTTTTACCCACTAGGCGAAACGGGTCCCAGGCGCCCCGGTCAGGACCGCTGGTGGAGACCACAGCCACGGCAACCGTACGACCACCCCCCTCACTTCCTCCCTACTCGCCGACACGTTTCTACATTGTTAGCCAGCTTGACCTGGCCGGGACCTTTTGTACACGCGGTGCCAATAAAACTCGTATACCCACGAACTCGCAGTCATTTACTCGACGACCCTTGGACTACCGTTCTGAGCCGGCATAACTGCGGCACCTCCACCGCAACCCCGGTAACCCTCACGAGGAGAGGTTACAACAGTTAACACATGCAGCTTGTGTTGAACTTGTATTTTTATCCACCAAACATTCACCTGGGCCATGTTTGTTAAGGCATTTAACGCATCTGTACCCCAATCTGCAATTGGCACTTGAATGTCCAACACGTTGGCAATTTCTACACTGGAAGACCTTGCTCTTTCTGTAGGGCTCCCAGTGTACACGTTGGCAGGCTAATCTATTTTGCTTGGTAAGTGTACCTCGTATGCTGTCCGGTGAGAGCTGCACCAGGAAGTGCGTAGGTGCACTATCAATCTGTCCCAGTTTGATTTTGGAGATTTTAGTTATTTTAGTGTCTTGTAGTTCTAGACAATCAATTTCATCTTTGATGTCCTGCTCTGTAAAATCACCCTGAATGCCTTTAAGCACAAGTAACTTATTTTTAAGATGGTTAGGGGTATATGAATAGAATTTGATGTGAAGATTATCAAGCATAACCTTCATCTTGTTATAATGTTCCATCATTGTAACGTTGATGGCGGTGGTGTCACTCCCAATATCCTTTAACGTGATCTCATTTCGAGGGATCTCATCCTTGACCGCTTGTAATAAGCTTTTAATTGGGATTCCAATACAGTATATAGGAGGGGGTCTGAGCTTACCCTTTAACTGTGTGGGATGAAACTCCGATGATACTTTTGATGCGTTAGAGGTAATATCCTTGTTAACGATAGGACTGATTATATTCTCTGTACCCCCTACTTCTATTGCTGATTCCGCTCCTTCGGTTGCATCCTCTGAGGATAACAAATCAAACTGATTTTGTGTAAGGGTTAGAGGGTGTACCCCACTGCGTTTTTCCAGAGACTGGGGGCTCAAGGGATGTTTTGGCAGTAGCCATGACTCCTTTCCGTGTTCTTGCAGTGAAGAGGAGGGGGTGTTTTGCGTATTACCTGCTTCACCGTTTTTAGTCTCCACCTTTTCTCTCTTGACATTTAGGTTAGGTGTGGTTGGACACTGCTTACGGGCTTCTAGATCTTTAATTATTTTCTGAAATTCCTTTTCAGAAGAGGCAGTGAGCGGTTGAGAGCTCGTCCTTTTCCTGTCTTCAACACTTATACGTTTTTGTCCTTTGCGAGTGGTTTGCGACGCCATGACGCAAGCCTAGGCGACGCTCCTGTAACACGGCGAATATTGAAAAAACTACTACGATTTGGGTGTAAGTCGGGACGTTCCGGGGGTGAATAAGGTTTCCCGGGACCCACAGAGGTACCCTTGATATCAATGGTGTTGAATAGGAAAGTATCAAAGGTGACTATAATTGCAGATACCGTTTAGAGGTTATGCGACTAACCCGTGCGCCCTCTCCGACAAAAACTCACCTGCCAAAGGTCTACGCCAGGCCCAAAGGCTGGACAATGCTTTTCCGTCCGAAATGCTACTTAGGTAGGTACATCTGCGGTATCAAGAAGCGGATGCAATATCCAATACAGCGTATTAAGAAATTCTTTTTTCATCGTATCGAAGGGGAAGTGGCGCCAATGGATTCCTTATGTTTTTCTGATGAAAACTATACCAAATATCATGCAAATCGAACTACTTTGACACAAACTGTTTGTATTCCTTATGTAAAAGTTGTCCGATTTACACGACATTTGTAATGATTTTCATCGGAAAACCCCAAGGAATCCATCGGCGACACTTCCATATCCATACGATAAAGAATAAAGAATTATTTTAATTTTTAAACAGATACAGGGTAATTCTGGAGCAACGCCCGCCAAGGAGATGCGGCCTACCCCGTGGCGAGGACAGACCTTCGCAGTACCTCACCCGATTTTTATGGCTTTCGACCCTCGAAGGGGTTCGAGTGCCTTCCCGATGAAAATCATTACAAAAGTCGTGTAAATCGAACAACTTTTACAAAAGGAATACAAACAGCTTGTGTCAAAGTAGTTCGATTTGCATGATATTTGGTATGATTTTCATCAGAAAAACATAAGGAATTCATTGGCGCCACTTCCCCTTCGATACGATGAAAAAAGAATTTCTTAATACGCTGTATTGGATATTACACCCGCTTCTTGATACCGCAGATGTACCTACCTAAGTAGCATTTCTGACGGAAAAGAATTGTCCAGCCTTTGGGCCTGGCGTACACCTTTGGCATGTAGGTATCTGTTTCAACAGGCAAGGCCCCCCGTGGCGCCAGCAAGACCGACTCCGGTCCTTGCTATTTCAGCGGGTTTTCTTCCAGTGAAAATCAGTAAATTTGCAATCGCAATATCTGAAAAACCAGTGGAAATCAAGTGTATACATTAATGCTTACTGAATTTGTCTTGGAACGCATTATCAACTCATCTCTTCAAAAAAATAGTTGCATTTAAAAAACCGAACTTGACCTTCGTATGTTTTAAAATAATAATCGAAAAAAATTCGTCTGCGCTAATAAATTGGCCCCATCGAACCATCCATATTTTTTTAAATTTTTTTATCTCGCATATGTTAGGAGATATCCTGCTGTCCTGTCTACCGTGGGACACCCTGTATAACTTCCATTGGACATCGCGCTATCCTCCCGTTACCAACAATTACGACACAACACACAAAAATCCTCGTAAGACGTGTCAGTGTTTATGTGATCGTTATACACATGTTTCAATTTGGTGCCATCCTGCTTAAACAGAATCAGCAGATTCGCATTGTCGCGTATAATATGTTTCGGAATCTTTGAATACGTCTGACAGAGATAGAAGCAGTCAACGTTCGAGTGGCGCCCCATAGCAAAGTATTCTCGTATCGTATCTTAAATGTCGCATGCCACGTCATCAAAGATGAAAATGGAATTCGGGAGGGATTCGTTCGGTGGGATGACGTCACTGTTATTCGAAATCGTAAGGTAGCCAATTTCATCTATCGGAGTCAATAAATTCTCCAAATACTGATATTTCGGCTGTTGCAACGACTTGGAATATACATACACGTTCTCGAAGCGGACACCGTGAGGACTTTCGAACAAGCTAACCAGAACGTTGGTCTTTCCACAATTTGACGGACCGCAAATGAGATAGCGTATAGTGTTTGGCAACATGCTACCCATCCTGCGTCGTGTTTTCGAAGACATCATTTGCGATTAATTGTCAAAATTTGTCACGCGTGTCGTTACAGGTTATGGCACGAATCGCATCCTCTCTGTGAATTGTGAAAATGATTTTGATACATCGAAGCGGTGACGCGCCCTATCTATAGGCCAAGCTTTGAAGCAAAACAGCTCAGTATTCGAAATGCTTCTGGTCCTGTCGGATACTTGTGATATTCGAGACTTACCCTCTGAACACTTGAAATATATACCAAAAATTATTCTACTCCGTAAGTTTGAGAGACACATTGACCAGTTGTGACTCCCGGAACATATAAAAGCCGATTCTGAGGTTCAGCAGTATCGTCGGTGTCTGGAACATTATAATCGCCCTTGGCAGCGAACGCATATCGACGGTCCAGCACCACTGATTAAAAACTGTTGCGAATGTCGACGACGGGAGTAAAGAAAGGTCGTGGTTTGAAGACAATATTTGAACTCATCTGGCAACACGACTGGCTAGAGGTGATAGAGGCATCAATCCGTTGGACGCAGCGTGCCGCGAACACGATATTCCGTATTCGCGTAGCAACGATCTCGGTGAAAGACACGCGGCAGATAACGTACTCGCTGACAAAGCGCGAAAACGTATCGTTGTACAAGGCTCGACTCTGGGTGAAAGAGGCGCTGCTACAGCTATTTGGGCAGCTATGAAGGCCAAGACGAAAATCGGAATGGGGATGAAAACAAAACCTCGCAGAAGGACTGTAAAGAGAGTATCGCACAAGCGAATTCTTCGAGTAGCAAAACGGGGTGGTCCATTACCACTTCTCCCACTGCTAGGTGTTCTCGGATCATTAGCTAGTGGAGCGGCGGGGATCGCCAAGGCGGTAAACGATAATAAGACAGCGCAACGACAGCTGCAAGAAATGCAGCGTTATAATCGCTCCATTGAAGGTCGTGCACTTTATCTCACACCATACAAGCGCGGACAGGGAATATTGAAACGAAAAAAACGCCGAAAAGACAATAAAAAGCCTGTGGGCGTAACTACTGATGCACAATTGGTTGAGTTGGCAAAACGTATGCATATTCCATTCTCTAGAGGTATTTTTATGCGCAACGCGCTGTCGGTCTGAGGAGTACGTCGAAACGAGAGCGGTATCGTAAATTTGGACAATGTCGAGGGGCCGCGGACTCCTTGGGAGGCGTATGCAAAGTGAGGGTGTCGAGCTGTATATTTTGACAGCTTTGGCAATCTTCGACCGCCTAAGGAATTGGCACAATATCTGGATAAAGATGTGGTGAAAATTGAATCCAATCAAACGTCGCATCAGAAGTACGATCAGAGCAATTGTGGACAACTGTGTCTCCGCTTTCTACAAACGATTCGCAACAAATTTAAGGACTGACTTCCCACCACTCAGATCCAGTACTAGTCGAGCAGTTTCTCGGAATATGTCATTAACATTCACACTAACCGGAAAGAGTAGCACCCTCGAGGTGAGCTACTTTCCACCCATAGTTTTGAGCGATGATGATTACAAGCTTGTAATTCTACTTCACAACAAACTATGACACCAACAACAACAACATTGACATCGGCCATGAATACATTATGATTCCCCACGGCTCCTACGAATTAGACGCCATTGCCAAGTATTTGAAGCAGCGATTATTCGAGCGGTATCCTTAAAATTCCGACGACACCCATGTCAAGGATGGCGGCTACAGCGATGTGTATCATATGGTGTTGCGCTCCAATAACAACACCATGAAAAGCGAGTTGTACTGTTCGTTCGCCGTAGACATTACAAAGCCTAATAACATTGGATCGCTCCTGGGATTCTCGCCGAATCGGGTATTAGAACCAGGACAGTGGCACGAATCGGAAGATCCAATTAATATCATCAATGTAAACATTATTCGCATAGAATACAGCGTGACCGCTGGGGCATACAACAACGGGAAGCGGGTACATACGATACATTAATTTTTTCCGAGAGTGCCACCATGATATAAGATACCGGAAACACCCGCGCAGATCATTTACCTTCCAATCACCACACGGGTCATTACGGATCTAACGATACGCGTTGTGAATCAAGACGGACAGTTGCTCGATTGTCAGGATGAAGAGATTACCATTAGACTGCACGTACGACGACGACGACGATATTACATGTGATGCGAATGAATAAGATGCTTGTTTTGAACGACTCCAAAAACACGTTTCTTCCAAACGAAATCGTTTGCAACAACAACAACAACAAGAGCTCTGATTACGCTAAAAAGAAGAGACTCAGTGCTGCGAACATTGCATTTTTTAAATCACTGGGATTCATTGTACGCATTTAGGTTGAAAAAATGGCTGACATTCTAAGCATTGGAGGGAAGCCGATGTTTGATGATCGCATCGTCAAGTATGAGACATATACATACAACCCATATGTCAACACAACGTTTAGACACAGCGATGAGATAAGAATACCTATACAGCAGCAGGATTTATACACATTGCCGTGTGAAAGTTTCCTCTACGTTGCGGGGAAATTGACGATAAATATGCCAAATGATGCATTGTGACGTCCCACGATTTTTTGCGCGTTCCTATTCCAAATTCCATTCGTAAACCTCAAAATCACTCCACCAAAGTCTATCAAACTCAGCTCCTACCCCATCTCCTCAATCACCGATCACCTTGATGTTACACCTTAGCGGTCACCAACACAAGATGATCAATACAACCTCCACCTCGCTGATGTACCTTAGTGGTCCCCATCACGAGATGATCGTTACAAAACCCTCTTCGCCTATTCGTCCTACAAGGCACGAATCATTCCCTCTAAAACGAATTCAAACAAGTCCCTCGTTACAAATCCCTCTTAAATCGAGACCACGTCTCAATCCCCTCTCTACGTCTCACAGAGTCCAAGCCACTCTAACCCCTTTCCTATAAAATACCCGAAATCCATTCGATGAGTTGAGTATCTCCTTTTACAGTTATAAAAACCCCAGAAACCTAATTACGACGCATATTTGGCGTACGTGACACAAATATGTCTATTAATAGCCATACCGTTTATAAAAACCCCGGAAGTCCTACTGCGTCTTATTCCGAAATGTGTCAAGGTCTTTACCGCGCGTACCTCCGCAATACTCCTGTAAAAGTACATAAATACGAGGTCCTGAGAGGCCGGGCTCTTTTTCATCGCTACTCTTTTGACGAAGTATTATTCAAAAGTGTTAATTACCGGTGTTAAAGATTCAAATCAGTGATCAACTCACCAACCATTGTAAGCCATTATAATTACTATTATTAAGGAATATCACCCTCATTCATATTTCTCCGCATAAGTAACGCTTATTGCTTTCTATATTATATTTTCTCATATTTCTTTATATTAATAACGTTTATTGCATTCATAGCTTATTGCATTCATTTATTATTTTGTTAATACTCTCTCTATATATATATATTTTTATTACTATTCTTATCATATTTCTTAGTATATTATATTCTAAAGCTTATTGCGATCATTTACACTTATCAACGCTTAGTATCTTTATATAATTTCATTTGCTTATATTTATGAACTTCATATTCATATTTTCATATTGTGATTTATATATAAATGTTATGTGTTAACACTCGAAGTCCCACGCATTGTTATAAACGCTCTAACAAGGCTAATAAACCGCTTTGTTTTCAATCACGTTTTGAATTATTGTGTGTATCCTCGAGTCATAAAGATTCCCAACGAAACCAAGCTGCCGCAACAGCTGATTCGCGAGAGCGCTTCCAGTATTTATAAACACATTGCTGTACGAACCGTGCAAATCCATAGAAAAACTAAGCGTGGTTTCTTTTGCACGAATGCAACGGTAAATCCTATTACCAGAACCAAACCAAATACGAAGTGCCATAACGGGTGTTCACCAAGTGTATATTTACCTTCCCTGGTCGATTTGAGTGACGGATTTAATATTCGCGCCTGATCACCTCCAGAAATTCTCAGTGTGACGGATTTAATATTCGCGCCTAAGTTCCTTCCAAACCCTCAGTGTGACGGATTTAATATTCGCGCCTGGTCTTCCCTCAAAACCCCTCGGTGTGACGGATTTAATATTCGCGCCTGAGTCCCTCAAAACCTCAGAGTGCTGGATTTTAGATTCGCGCCTGTCTTTCTCCTTCCCCATAGTCATCGTTCCTAAAATACCTCACCCGGGACGTGACAGCATTAACGGTGATGTTGGGAAATAATTGCATGGCGTTCATATTTGATGAGATTCAGAAACGTTGCAGTAACTAACACGCTTTAAAACTATGTATCGCTGACATCTGAAGAAGACAAAAATATGGAGAATGTTGGATGGCGTCGGTGTGGTAGACATGCAAAGCACTGTGCTTTACAAAATGTGTTTAAAATATTCAACTGGAGGACTAAACATCAGGGAGTTACATAAATAAAATATAATCATTTTACTGCATATACAAATGTTTTACTTCCTGCTTCCTAACCTCCTGCATGTGATGTATGCTAGATTACAACGATTGCTATAATTATTATTATGTAAAAAGTGGTATGTTCAGAGTGGTATGATAGATGTTCATTACATGATCATTGTGGTTCGATTGACGTTAGATATACATTCAAAGTTTTATGATCTGGTTGAATGACGTGTTCAAAGAAGGGGAACGATTGGGTTCGTTCAGAAATGGTGAGTGTGAAGAAGAAAATGGAATGGTCAGCAAAAGTAAAGGTGAGGAACAAAGATATCTTACTTTTGCAAAACTATACATTTCTAGGGAGGTGAAGGAGGAAATGGGGAGGTTATGGGAAAGGATGGGGTTGGGGACGGGGGGGATAAAAGAGGTGGTGAGAATAGGAAGAACAGGAAAGGAGGGGAGTGGAATGGTGCTGGTGAGGCTGGAGGGGAGAGAGGAAAAGAGGAAAGTCATGGAGGCGAAGAAAAAACTGAGAAGAAGAAGAGAGCGGGCAGAGGATGACCTCACGGAGGAGGAAATGAGGGCGAGGTGGAAAATAGAGAGAGAGAGGCACAGATCGAAAGGGAGAGAGGAAGGAAGGTGCAGGTAGGGTATCTGAAAATGTGGGTGGATGGAAAGGTAAGAAGGTGGGACGAGATAGGGGAGAAATGGTGTGAGGGGCAGGGAAACGAGTGAAGTGGGTAGGGGGGAAGGAAGGGGGAAAGAGGAGGGAGATAGGAAAGGAAGGTGGGATTTGGAGGGTGGCTTTTGGAACGTGGCAGGAGTGAAGAGGAAGGATGGAGGCTTCTGGAAGGGACTGGAGGAGTGGGATGTTATGGTACTGAGTGAGACATGAGTGGAGGAGAAAAAATGAGGGTACGTCGAAAGGAGGTTGCCTAAGGGGTACGTGTGGGAAAAGCAATGGGCCAGAAGGGAAAACCAGAAGGGAAGAGCGATAAGAGGAATGATATTGGGGGTGAGAAAGGAGTTGGAAATGGGAGAGGGGGGAAGTGGAGGGAAGGAGGGGATAATGACGAAGAAAGTGAAGTTTGGGGGGGGGGTGAAGATAGTTGGGGTGTACGTGAATAGGGACCTGAAAGAGAAGCAAGAGGATCTGGGGTAGTGGATGGAAGAGAGAGAAGGTGGTGAGAGTAGTGATAGGTGGGGACTTTAATGCGCGGACGGGGGAGGAGGGGCAGGAGGTATGGGAGGGCGATGAGGACGAAGGACGAGGGGGGGAGAAGGATCCAAGGATAAGGAGAAGAATGGGGAAGGGGGGAGGCTGTGAATAATGGATGGGGGAATAATGAATGGAAATACAGAGGGGGACGAGGAGGGGGAGTGGACTTTCACAGGAGGAAGGGGGAATACACGGTTATAGACTATGTGATAGGGAACGAGGACACTAGGGAGAAGGTGGAAAGGCTGGAGGTGGGGGAGAGCGTGGATTCGGATCACCACCTGGTGGTAGTGTGGTTAAGAGGGGTGGGGTGACATGAAGAGGGAAGGCGAAAGGGGGAAAAGTGGGGTAAGGGGAGGGCGTAGAGGAAACTGGACGGAGGAAGGAAGAATGGAGTTTATGAGGAAGTTTGGGAAAAGGGTATAGGGTGAGGGTGAGGGTAGAGGGTGAGAGGGGAGTACAGGAGGAGTGGTGTGAGCTGCGGGAAAGGATAAAGGGCGCGATGGGTAAGAGGGGGGAGAGGGTAAAAAAGGGTGGGTGATGGGATAAGGAGTGTAGGAAGGAGAAGTGTAAGGTAAGGAGGGAGCTGAGAAAATGGAGGAGAGAAGGAGGGGATGGGAGAAAATATAAGGTGAGGAAGAGGGAGTAAGGGGGGTTGTGTGAGGAAAAAAGGAAGGAGGTGGAGAAGTGGGTGAAGGAGGTGGAAGGAGTAAAAACGAAAGGGCAAGTGTGGAAGGTGCTAAATAGGGGGAGGAAAAGGAGGGGGAGGGTTAACGAAGGCATAACAATGGGAGAATGGGACGGGTATTTCAGGGGGTTGCTAGGGGGAGTGGACTGGAGGGCGAGAAGGGATGGGGAGATGAGCAGAGGGGACGGAGAGGCGGAGATAGGGAGGGTGGAAATAGGAAAGGTGCTAAGGAACCTAAAGGATGGGAAGGCGGGAGGGAGGATGCAATTCCGAATGAGGTTTGGAAGTATGGAGGCGCGGAGGGTGGATTGGCTCTGGGGATTGTGTAAGATGGTGTGGAGGGGGGAAGGTTGGCCAGAAGGGTGGAGAGAGGGGGTGGTGGTACCGGTAGTGAAGAAGGGGCTGGCGAAAAAGGTGGAGGAATATAGGGGTATAACCTTAACACAGAGAGCGTATAAGGTATACGCGTCTGTGTTAGCGGAGAGATTAAGAGTGGAGGTGGAAGGGAGGGGACTGTTGCCACCGGGTCAAATGGGGTTTAGGAGGGGGATGGGGTGTATGGATAATGTGTATGTGTTAAATTATTTAGTAAACAGGCAAGTGGGGAGAAAGGGGAAGAACATGGTAGTGCTTTTTGTAGACATGATGGCGGCGTGCGACTCGGTGGGTAGGGAGGTGCTGGTGAGGGCAATGAGGTGGAGGGGGGTGAGGGAGCAGCTGGTGGTGCGGTGTGAGGAGATTCTTAGGGAAACGACGTGTAGGGTGTGGGTGGGGGATGAGGAGGGGGAGAGTTCTGGACGGCGAGAGGGGTGAGACAAGGGTGCCCTCTGAGTCCGAGCCTCTTCACCCTGTTCATAGCAGATATGGAAGACGAGTTGAGAAAAGGAGGATGGGGGGAGTGAAGCTGGGGGGGGGAAGTCTACACGTTGGCGTATGCCGACGACGTGGCGGTGTTGGCGGAGGATGAGATGGAATGAGACTACAAGTGAATGTAGAGAGAACTAAAGTGATGAGGTGTAGAAGGGGAGGGGGGAGATGGAAGAGGGTGACTTGGAGATGGAAGGGGAAGGAGATTGAAGAGGTGAGAAGTTTCAAATACTTGGGGTACACGGTGATGGGGAACGGAGGGCAGGAAGAGCATGTGGGGGAGAGGGTGAGAAAAGGGGCGGCGGTGATGGGGAAGGTATTCGGGAGAGGGTAAAGGCTGTTTGGGAAAGATTGGGAAAAGAGGTTATGGCTCTTTGACAAGTTGATGTGGCCGGTGGTAGGATACGGAGCGGAAGTGTGGGGGTGGAGGGAAAGGGAGAAGGTGGAAAGATTGCAGGACAGATTTTTGAAGTGGGTGCTGGGGGTGGAAAAAGGTACGCCGGGCTATATGGTAAAGGAGGAGGTGCAAAGGGGGATGCTGAAGAGAAGGGCGGGGATGAGGGCGTTGGGGTTCGAAGGAAAGCTGGAAGAGGGGCAAGGGGGAGAGCTGGCGAGGAGTAGTGGGGAAGAAATGAAGGGGAGGCTTAGGAGGGGAAAGGTTTTGGACGGGTGGGAAGAGAAAAGGAATGAGTTTTACGAAGAAAGGGGTTGGACACTGGAGCAAATGGAAGGGGTGAGGGAAGGTGGGGGGCTAAGAGGAGAGGAGTTAATGAATAGGGAAAGGAAATTGCAGGAAGAGGAAAGGTGGAGAAGGATAGGGGAATCAAAACGTAATAGGTGGTATGGTAGGGTAAAGAGGGAAGGGCTGCCAGGGTATCTGAAGGGTGGGGAGAAAGTAGATGGAGGAGGGTGGCAAGGTTTAGGTTGGGCAATGAAATGAGGGGGGGGAGGTACTGGGAAGAGGAAGAAAAGAGGTGTAGGGTGTGTAGGGGGGGGGAAGGGACTTGGGAACACGTGTGGGAGGTATGTATGGAGTGGGGACAAGAGAGGGGGTGGCAGGAGATGGCTGGAGAGGTGTTGGATGATGGGGGGAAGGGGAGGAATGGATGAGAAAGATTGAGGAAAGGAGAGACGGAATCGAGGCGTGAGTGAGGAGATGAGAGTGGAAGGGCAGACGAGTGGAAGCGGAGGTCCTGGAGAGGGGGGATGCGGTGCGAGCGGGGAGAGGGGAGAGGTGGTAGACGAGAATAGGTTAAGTTAGGTTAAGTTAGGTTAAGATAGGTTAAGATAAGTTAAGATAGATGTAAGGTAGAGTTAAGGGAGAAAGAAGTATGTAGGAGGTGGAGAGAGAGAGAGAGAGGAGGAAAAGGGAGATTGAAACCCCTAGGGGAGGCAATAAAGACTATTATATATTATATCGACGTTTGTGTGTGTTCTGGGACCAGTCGCCTGAACTGCCTGAACTGCCATTATTTTTAATGGTGCTGATGGCGCGCTTGGCTGCGGAAGACGTACAGCCTGGAGCTGTAATATGTCCGATGATGGCGGCGATGATACGGTGTCCATGGGTGCTGTATCCTGCGGAGGTCCTTTGACGGCCTGCCTCAACCGCAGCTGTTGCTCCCCTGGGGCGATGTCAACATGCTGCAGCCGTCGCTCCCATGGCCTACGTCACCGTCAACGTCGCCGCCGCCACCGCCACCATCACCTCCATCGCCGCCATCGCCATCCCCCGAGTGGCTCGAGGTTACGTGAACGCCGCCACCATCGCTGCACCCCGAGCCACTCGGGGGACTCTTGAAGCCACCGGCGTCGCCGCCTTTCGAGCGGGGAGTCTTGAACCCGCCGCCGTCGCCCCCCCTCGATGATTTTAAGCTTTAATTTAATTTTATATTTATATTTATATTGCATTCTATTTATCTTTTAATTTCTTTTAATATTTTAATTTTTAGTTTTAGTTTATATTTACACCATTTTTATATTTTATATTTTATAGTTTATATTTTATATTTTATATTTTATATTTTATATTTTATATTTTATATTTTATACTTTATATTTTATATTTTATGCTATTTTCTTTTATTTTGTAAATTTAATTTTTAGTTTCAGTTTATTTTTATCACATCACTCAATAAGTCCCCGGTCCGACACATAGACGGCAACATTGTTGACAGACCCACGTGATTTCCGGGTAGTACTAACCTTCAAACAGTATGTGTCAAAATTTCATAGCATTCTGACCGTTAGTTTAGAGGTTACAGTCGTTTTAGTGACCCCAGTTTTGTAATTTTGAAGACAATGGATAGAAAGGAATTTCGTGTGTTGATTAAACACTGTTTTTTGATGGGGAAAAATACTGTTGGAGCCAAACAGTGGCTTGATAAGCATTATGGGGACTCTGCACCAGGGAAATCAACTATTATTAACTGGTATGCTGAATTTAAACGCGGTCGTACAAGCACCGATGATGCTGAACGCTCTGGTCGCCCAAAATTGACAGTTGTTCCGGAAAACATAAAAAATGTCCACAAAATAGTTTTAAAAGACCGTAAAATGAAGTTGCGTGAGATAGCTGACACCTTGAAAATCTCAGAAGGTAGTGTCTTTACAATTTTACATGAAAAGTTGGGCATGCGCAAGTTGCTTTCGAAGTGGGTGCCGCGTTTGCTCACACCAGACCAAAAACAACAACGCGCCGACAATTCATGCGCTGTTTGAAGCTGTTCAAGCGAAATAAAAAGGATTTCTTGCGTCGGTATGTGACAATGGATGAAACATGGATCCATAACTACACGCCTGAATTAAAAAGATCGTCAGCTGAGTGGACAGCAGCCGGTGAAAATCGTCCAAAGCGACCAAAAACTCAAATGTCGGCTGGCAAGATTCTGGTATCGGTATTTTGGGACGCGCATGGAATTTTATTCATCGACTATCTTCAGAAAGGCAAAACTATCAATAGTGAATATTACATGGCATTATTGGATCGATTGAGTGCAGAAATCAAGAAAAAACGGCCCCACATGCAAAAGAAAAAAGTGCGGTTTCACCAGGACAATGCCCCGTGTCACAAGTCGAAGAAAACAATGGCTAAATTGTATGAATTACGCTTTGAATTGCTTCCCCACCCACCGTACTCTCCAGATTTGGCCCCCAGCGACTACTGGCTTTTTGCAGACATGAAAAAGATGCTCCAGGGAAAGAAATTTGGCTCAAATGAAGAAGTGATTGCCGAAACTGAGGCTTATTTTGAGAGCAAAGACAAATCGTTTTACATAAAGGGCATCGAAAAGTTAGAGGAGCGTTGGAATGAATGTATCACTCGTGAAGGAGAGTATGTTGATGAATAAAGTGGAATTACAAAAAAAATTGTTTTTCTTAGTTAGACCGGAGACTTATTGAATGATGTGTTATATTTACGCAATTTTTTATATTTTATATTTTCTATTATTTTCTATTACTTTAATTCTAACAATATATTGGATATGCGTATATCATTTCTCAATTTCTTTCACCCATCCTCCTCCTCCTCCTTATCTCCTCACCTGTATCCTAAGTTTCTAAAATAATATTACTATCATTAATTTTCTATTTATTTTTATTAGTTTTCTATTTATTATTATTAGTTATGTATATTTTTTGTATTATATATATATACACTAGCGTGCCCCGTGTCGGCTTCGCTCGAGTTATTAGCGTGACTGATTCATGTTTATTAAAATTAATATTTTTTAACGAAATTATGTATTTTGAAAAAAAGCTTAGCTTCCTCATAATATTTCGGAAAAAATAACATTCTTGGTAAGATGATTTTCTGACATTAGTGTTGCATACGTCCTCGGGGAGATGATCTTGACAAATTTGATCACACGTGGGACATAGTAACATCCAAAGAGGATACGGATAAATCTACAAAAGTAATTTGTACCCCGACGATCATTCTGATATACAGGGTGTCCGCGGGAAGACTGGACAGCTGAATATCCCCTAAAGTATTGGAGATAAAAAATAAAAAAAATATGTAATTTAATGGTTCGAGAGGGCCAATTTATTGGCCGAGACGAATGTTTTTTCGATGACAAATTTTTGCAGTTTAGCACACTTCTCTTTAAAGGCGGATTTTATCCCCTGGATACCCATTTCCATAAAAGTGGGTTAAACCATCGAAAAGTAGAAAGTTCAAACTTTAAAATGGTCTTTGTTTCGTCAACGTTGGATGAATTTTAGCAAAGTTATACGAGTTCGAAAATTAAGCAAATTTGAAAATATTTATTTCCGCGTTTGAGATACAAACGCCCCGTAATGGGTTATGGGGATATGTGTAAATATGGTTTTTGGGTTTGGAGAGTTAACGAAAAATAGGATTCGATGTTTTGTGGTCTTGGGGTTAGTACAGGGTGTCCCACGGTAGACTGGACAGCAGGATATCTCCTAACATATGGAAGATAAAAAAATAAAAAAAATATAGAATTGCATGGTTCGATGGAGCCAATTTATTAGCGCAGACGAATTTTTTTTTCGATTATTATTTTAAAAGATATGATGGTCAAGTTCGGTTTTTTAAATGCAACTATTTTTTTGAAGAGGTGAGTTGATAGTGCGTTCCAAGACAAATTCAATAAGCATTAATGTATACACTTGAATTCCACTGGTTTTTGAGATATTGCGCTTGCAAATTTACTGATTTTCACTGGAAGGAAACCCGCTGAAATAGCAAAGACCGGGGTCGGTCTTGCTGGCGCCACGGGGGGCCTTGCCTGTTGAAACAGATACCTACCTGCCAAAGGTCTACGTCAGGCCCAAAAGCTGGACAATTCTTTTCCGTCAGAATTCCTACTTAGGTAGGTACATCTGCGGTATCAAGAGGCGGGTGCAATGTTACATGCGCCCTTCAGGTCCATCCCGTGCTCGCTATCCACGCGTCGCTTTCTTTCGACATCGGCGATTCAGCGGAATCGCCTCGCGCGCGGCAAGCAGGTCGCCGAACCGCGGAATCTATGGTCGTCTGCACAACGTGACCATCGACAGCCCGGGCCTCGATATTTCCTAACAAGGAGCGATCGACAGGTGCCGACGGGGCGATTTCCCCCTACGGACTTCGAAATCGCGAGGCAAGAACGGTAGCAGGCGACTTGGAAACAGGCATTCGATTTTGGGTTTTGGAGTCCGTCGGATCGACACGCGTACGCGCGGTAGGAACTCCACAAACCGGTAGACGATTCTGATTCGGGAGCTCGAACTAGGAAGTGACGACGGACCTGAGGACCGTCTAGATACCGCGACCACGTCTCCGCGTAGATTCCGCGAAGTACGCTCGGCCGATAGTAATTCGCGAGAAGGGTAACTCCGTCCGATATACTGGAAACGGCCTCGCCGGGAGAGCCTTGCGCGTAAATCGAAATCCGACGTTTAGAGACAGTGCGGTACGACGAGCCCCAGGCCACCTACTTCCGAGAGCACAGCGAGCGACCACGACCTACCCTTGGGTCAGCGACACTGCGAGCGACTGAAACGCTAAACGGCAAGCGTGCCACGCGCGATACCCTAGCGTCAGCAGAGACGGAGCGCCGTCTCTGAGGTATGTAATTTATATTATCTTTAACCAGAATATATACAGAATCTTATTGTTGTTCCTCGAATCCCATTGTAAACACTCATTTCAACCCCTTCCCCTTCCTCTTTCTGGTAAGTATAGTCAAGGTGGGCATAAGCCCTTTAAAAGAGCAAGAATCCGGTAGATCATTGCAGCCGCTCGGGGTGATTTACAGACAGTCCCTTCAGGACGTAACAGCAACATCCAATACAGCGTATTAAGAAATTCTGTTCTTCATTGTATCGAAGGGGAAGTGACGCCAATGGATTCGTTATGTTTTTTTGATGAAAATCGTACCAAATATCATGCAAATCGAACTACTACAACTAGGTGAGTATTAATTATTAATAACTTAATTTTTGTTTATCAATAATTTAACATTTTGAATTACGACGTTAGTCTAATCGTTTCCTTTGTCATCAGAGTTTTACCGGTAGAAAAATCTTATCGGTTTAATGAAATATTATCAAGACATGGAACTCATGGAAGAAAATAAGCATAAGTTAAGGATCAATTCCCTTATGAGCGATTCTCATTTGGGTAATTATACAGAAAAGGTGTTTCAGCACCGATTTCAATGATTTTTTAATATGTTCTCGGGAACACGATTCTAAGCAACTTTTTCCTATACATGTTGCCGCCGCTCGACCTTCGTTGCCGAGATATTTGCCAAAAACTATCGGTATTATTACTTAGGTGGTTGGTCATCTGGGGGATGTGATTATTTTTGTCTCTGGACACCTCGGGGCGCGGAGCGAGGTGGATAGCACGTGGAAATGTGATTGAAAAAAATTACCTTCTTTTTTCAATCACATTTCCACGTGCTTCGCACCCCGATGTGTCCAAAGGCGAGGATAAACACATCCCCCAGATGATCAACCACCTCAAGTTAATCGCTGTGTCTGTTGCGTCGGAATAAATCAATAGAAGTTTTTCGCAAATATCTCGAAAACAAAGGTTCGTCATTAGTTTTGTTCCATGCTGGCGCATACGCTGCCACGAACGTGTACTGTAGGTAGGTTTACGGCAGAATACATTGTAGCAGTAGCAGCAGTTTTTCGCAAATATCTAGGAAACGAAGGTCGAGCGGCGGTAACACGTATAGGAAAAAGATATTCAGAATCATGTCCCCGGGAACATATCCAAAAATCATTGAAATCGGTGCTGAAACACATGTTCTGCATACTTATAAGTTACAACAACAAACAGTTACAGTATAAAAATAATTGTTTTGTAAAAATATAGAGCCAGAACTGGATACAAGAAAATTTACGATATATATTCAGATAAATGATCGTCAACCGATTAAAATTTCTGATTTAGACATATCAGAATATTTCAAATTAAAAAGTAAGTAAAAGTGAATATTAAGCTATGTTTGTTAGTTAACGTAAATTAATGTATTTTGAATGAAAATGTTATGTTGTAGACGACGATGAATACATTTTGCAATATTGCCAGGATAACTACAATGAGGAAATTATAAACCTGTTTCGATCATTAGATGATGTAGATTAGTACGCATTATTTTTTTTTTAATAAGAAATTATAAATTTTATATATTTCTATTATTATTGTTGTATTTGCAGTACTGCAGTACCAGTTCCAATGATTGAATTACAGCTAACAGAAATTGTTGAAGATGTCGATGAGAATTGTGAGAATATTCAACAAAATATTGATCTCAGTATTGAAGAAATGGATATCCCTAATAATAGTATGTAAACAGCGTTTATATTAAATATTTATTATTTTTATTATTATATTTGGGGCTAAATTATATTTATAACTTTTAAACAACTTACTATTTCTTAACCCAGATGCAGATGTTTTGCAGCCCAGTTGCAGTTCAACTTTACAAAAATCAAAGTAGTAAATTCTCATATTCTATAAATAAAACTTTAAAAAAATCTTTAAAAAAATTGATTATCATTATGTAATTTCCAGATGTAAAATCCAATCAAGCATAATATGGAATCATGTTGAAAAAATTAAAAATAAAAATTTACTTAGATGCGTGTATTGTAAGAAAGAATACAAAGCATGTGGGAACATGTTGAAACATTTGAAGACCCAACATCCGTTATTTTTTCAAACGTCTTTAAAAAATAGCAACAGCAGCAACACCAAAATCAGTAAAGTAGGAGTAAAAAGGTCAATACAAGAAGTTAAGAGTACGAAGCCAATATTCAGTCCATCAAAAAAACCATGCACTGTAAGTGAAGTTTTAAAACAGGGTGTCGTATACTATCGTAAAATAACTGTTTTTTATTACTTATATTTACAGAGTTCATTTGATAGTTGTGGAATAAGAGAAGCATTTTCACATATAAATTCTTACAAAGGTGCGTATAAAACTAATAAAATAAAAACTAATAATAATTTTTTATTCATTTTTATAAACATATTCACATATAATATATATTTATTTTCCAATTCTACAGAAGGAGGTTCTATGTCGGATAAAATTACGAATGCAATTTTGTTTATGATATGCTGTTACGTTTAGAACGTAAAATTTTTTCTTTTTAGTCAGGGTATGCATCAACAACGCTCAGCGTTATGGGAAATCCCTCGTTGATCATACTCCTGCCTACTGGTTAATAATATTTTTGGTAGAACAAGAACCCTTTCTTGGAGCGTCGTCGCCTCGACGCATTGCCGTCCGCGGATACAGATAAGGCGGTGCTGACGCAGCGGCGTTCTCACCAGAGAGTCGCGTTCGGAAAGACCCAGTGGCTCTCCTGTTGTGCCGAATCCGTTCTATGTAAGCGGCAGGGGTGCGTTTCAACAATGCCTCGCAGCATTGTGGGAGAACCCTCGTTGAGAACACCTCTGACCGTCGCGTTAAACATTGTAACATAATCAGTAACGGCTACAGCGGAATGCGCAGACTGGATCACTTCTTAGAAGATTGATGTAATTGTATGCTCTACATCCGGTGCAGGGAACCGCGCCTTCCCACGGTTTTGTCGCATGTGTGAATTATTAAATAATTAAAAATTGTTGTTAAAAATTAAATACCCAACATAATTTCTGATAGTCCAACGACTGTGGGATTCCCCTAGTCAGAAATTGTGTATATGAAATTATGAACATTAAGGGAGGGCCTTTAACTGTGCGAAATTGTATGGTTTTCAAGATGTGAGATGTCATGTTTTCCTGTGCATGCGAATGTTCCGTAAAGATCATATATTTGAATCGGGAGCTGATGGATGGACGTGGGCACACATACACACCGCCTCGTTAAGTAGACGGGCCCATGGTAACGCGGCCGAGCGATAAAATGCAGCGTAAGCATTTTCGGTACGGACCCACTCTGGTCGCTGCCGAGAGCGTGAAGCTGCGAGACTCTGTGACGGTAAATCGCGAGGTGCGTGTCGTTGGGTCCGCGAAGTCTTATAGAGCTAGAGTTCTCCGGTGTACTGTGTAACCGCGAGAAAGACTCAACTTTGCGAAACAATTTCAATCAATTAAATCACTATTTCAATTAACGATTTCATTTTAAAAGTTATAATTCTAATTGGTTATTTAAAATTACTATTATTTCAATCTTCTTTTATAAATTAAAATCAAGTGCGTGTGTGTGTTTGCCTTCGCGTCTGATTCCTCTTTCTGATTCAGGTTTATCAGCGATCCAGATTTCTCCAAATTCAAAAAGCAAATTTCATACATTTATATTGTTGTGACTGTCTGGTGAGTTGCACCTATTATCTCTTTTATACACTGTATTATAATTGAGTCGTGCTATAACACAATTTCTGACAATCCAAAGATTGTGGGATTCCCCTAGCCAGGAATTGTGCCCGATTGCACGAATGTATATGTTTTGTAAAATTATTGACTCCATGTTCAGCTTTGTTATACGTTTTTACATCCATTCATTATTTAATCATTAAAGCTTTATTACCATTAAATTCTATTCATCAATTACCTGTCTGATTCCATTGAAAAGTCCCGTACGGGACTAGAGCACCAACGATCCCAAAATCTACCCCTTATCCATCTGATAAGGTACTTAGACATTTAAAATTTAAAAGAATTGACTGTTACGAGTACGGCGAGCCTCTTTGCTTTCATACGAAAATATCCAATACAGCAAATTCCGATAGTCTAACGACTGTGGGACAGCCCTAATCCGAATTTGTATGTATAAAACGTGCCGCTCGAACACTAAAGCCCGCGGCGCGTAACAATGCAAAGATTTACTTCCTATTTCTACGGTAGAACATGAAGGTTTTTTAACACTAGTTAAAGTCTTGGCACCCCCCTATAAGGCTCCTTCGAAAAAAACTAGGACTAAAAACTCGAATCTGGATATGATATTATGAAACAGACGTTCATTAAAGATCTCCAAGATGTTGAATTTTATTGTGTGACATGTGACAATTGGACTGATTGCTCCAAACAGAGCTACTTAGGTGTCACAATTCATTACCTAAAGAATTTCTCTAAGATGAAAAGTGGCTGCCCTGGATGCATTCCACTTCACGAGCGTCATACTGCTGACTATCTTAAAAGATCTTTGCAGGAATTATTAGAGGAATTTAATCTTACAAACGATAAACTGACAGCAATAATATCTGATGGCGAGCCAGCTATTAAAAAGGCTTGCACCGAATTAATTGGAAAATATACACACCTCATCTGTATTGCTCATGTTGTTGCTCACCTCCTTCCTGACGCACTCAAAAACTTTATAGAATTTACAACTATCATTGATAATTTAAAATCCATAGTGTCTACTATTATACTGTATTCCATGTAAGAGCATCCCGACGCCCCTACCGATTTGCGACCGATCTGCGCAGCTCCCACTACTACCCACTGTTTGAACCGCACGCGATTGGTCGTGGTGATTTCCAAGGAATAACTAGTACATCCCAAACGCGGGACCTGACCGTTGTCAACGTAAACAACGTCCCGCACAAAAAGTTAACCGAGAGAGTAGAGGGCCGTGCGACGGAGAAAAACAGGCGGTTAAGTGGGGAGTCGGGCCTAGCAACGATCGCGAGGGTCGTGCCTGCGCGAAACGGGTATGCTCTAATGTGGAATACAGTATAGGAAATCCGATCTTTACAATTAAAATGATGCAAAGTCTTTGTAAATCTTCGGACATTATTTATTTATCGTGTGGTGTCCATTATAGTCTAATAAGATTACACTTGAAGTAATGCATGTACGAGTGTGCTGATATAATGATTCATGCACTTCATTGATTATTTTTAATGAATTTTACCTTGGATACAATTTTAGGTACATACTGCCTTGCTTAAAGAATTGAAAGCTGTCTAAACTTTATATAAATAATAATTTAAATATGGCTTTAAGAAATCATTTTATTAATGGAAACTGCTAAAATGGACTTCAAATTCGGTAACAGAGGTTTTATTTGTTTGCAAAAAAATATATCACAAACTATATATATGCATGAAAAGAAATTATCCAGAGGTATTTCAGCGTATATTTACAAAATACAAAAACTTAATTTTAAGGGTTGGTGGTGGGGGTAATTTGAAAAATATGGTTTTCTCGAAAATTATTTTCACGCGATTTTGTAGATATAAAAAAAGGATGCAACTTTTGTTTAAACTTCTATTCGCTATCTCTCACCGTTCTCGAGATATTCCATGGAAAAGAAAATTCTGCATTTGTTTCAAGGGGCGATTTCATCCCTAAATATTTCATTATAGCACCAACAAAAAATAGGGTTGCGTTACGGATGAACTACTCTACTTGCACACCGAGTTTCATAATTTTCAGAACTTCCGGGTTGCCAAACTTCCCTTGTCAGTATACCAATAAACCATTTTTTTGTTGTTAACCACCTTTTTCTCACATCATCATCCAACTCCTAAAGCGTTCTCGCGACGTTAATTTGCCGAGTAGAGCAGGTGGTCAACTCGCGAGCAAAGTAATACAATTTTTGAATTTGTGAGGTCTTGTGATCGTCCAGATAGAAAGATTGCTATTTCAAACTTCGTGTTATACAATGTTAAAAACGTGGTGTAAAGTGTTAGCGGCAAATACTAAAAATTGTAATAAATAGAAGTAGATAACTAAAGTTTAATCCTGTGAAACTATCCTACAAAAACCTCAACAGGGTTAATAGTGAATTTAAAGTTTATAACTTCGATATTTGTCAGAAAAAGGAAGCCGACTACTAACAGAACGAATTTTGTATGGTTGATACCTTTTGAAATAAAAATTGATTTATAAAATCTGTTTTTCAATATTTCAATTTCATAAAAATCACTTAGATCAAGTGCAAAAACTGATCAATTTGGGGTGGAACGACGATCAGAATCGAGGAAGGCTTTTTGGCTTAAAAGTAGAACAAAATTGATAAATGTAATAGTAAAGTAGCCAGAAATACGCATAGTAAGCACATCACGAAATCTAACAATAAGAATATTTACCTTAAGAAGATCATGATTCGGCTTCTCTGAAGGAGTTATAGATATAGATTCTTCTTCCACTTTATCAGTTATCATAGCACTCTCTATCCATGAATTGTAATATCGCACTACATTTTCATGATTCATTCGTGATAATAGTTTGACCTCCCTGGTAATTTTCCTATTGAGTTGCTTGTTCTTTGGATTAAGTTCTATTCGTTTGATCGCGTAGACTCCTCCATCGAGTGTATTTTTCACTTTGAGAACATCACCGAAAGCACCTCTACCAAGCCATTCAAGAACTTCGAACTCATTTGTAATCCTTGAGTGTCCACCAAAAGATTGTACATATTGTCGAATATCAGTGTCTGTTTCCTCAGTCTCACGATTATCTTGTTCATCTTTGCGTGGTATTTTTGGAGGTGATAAAGCACGAGCTAAAGGAGCTTTTATGAATGTATGTTGCAACAATTGTTCAGCTGACCACCGCCTCCGTTCATCATTTACAAGACACTGCAGTAAAAAATCTTGTAGATCTGGCTAAAACATAGAGAAATGAAATTTACTACAATTAAATACACAATTGAACTTAAATAGTATAATGATAATGCATGGGCTTGGAATTTCAATTTGGAAAAAAGAAAATTCTGCATTACATATAAATAGTGCCCGAATACTGCCATTTAACCGGCTTGCGGACCTATATGGTGGCAGAATATGGTATTGAAATGGACTAATTTTTCCTGCAGAGGAAAACATTTAGGGGAGAGTTGCCTATATCGTACAACATAAGATATTTTACGTTATATTGTCACGTCCCGGGTTAAGGACTTAGGGGACAAATGACATAGTGGAAATAAAATAAAACCCAGGCGCGAATCTATATTCTAGCGCACCGGGAGGCGAGGGAGTCAGGTGTGAAATGATGAAATTCTGCACACAAGTCCTTTCGAACGTCAGGCGAGAATGTGAAATTCTGCACACTAATCGTTTCGAACGGCAGGCGAGAATGTGAAATTCAGGAGACTGAGGATTTTTAGGAAAATCAGGCGAGAATATGAAATTCTGCACACTAATCACTCGGAACAGTCAGGCGAGAATGTGAAACCCTGCACACTAACCACTCGGAACAGTCAGGCGAGAATGTGAAATTCTGCACACTAATCGTCTCGAACGGCAGGCGAGAATATTAATTCTGCACACTAATTGACCAGGGAAGGCTTAATAACTGGTTTGTATTGGGGAGACACCCGTTAGAGCACTTGTTTTGGTTTGGGTTGGAAATCGGTTTTATCGTGGCTTTATTATAAAAGACACGTAATAACTCTGTGAAATTCGGCTAGTCATACGGTTGAGCGAAATCTATGTAAAAGTAAGTTACTAAACACAGAGATACTTTCCGCGGTCGTTGCCCGTGATCAGCTGTCGCGGCAGCTCGTTAGGATGTATGGATCTTCGTAGCCGTGGGATCGATACAATAAAGCTAAGCGTGATTTAAAGTAAGATTGTTTATTCAGATAAACCACGAGTAAGCCATGCACTGTAGAGCGATAGTGGTTGGTCTTTATAGTAATGCGTGGCACGATAATCAATAGCACATAATGATTATATCAGTGGTTATTACAATGAAACGAGAGTATGAATGTGAGTTACAAGTTTATAAGCCAAATATAGTTTGGATAAAGCATGAAGATTTGTTACGTTAGCAATAAGAGCAATAAACGTAACAAGACAATATAATAAGTGCACGCAATCAGCGTAGTTTAAGACAAAGCAATAAGAATAGTAATACACAATAATATGATAAGCAATAAGAATGGTAATACAAAATAATATGATAAGCAATAAGAATAGAAATACACAATAATATGATGGGGATGATATACCGTATTAATAATGGTTAATGAAAAATGCTTACAGTAGTTGTCGTAGAGCACAGAATTTATAATATGCGTTATACTAACGCTGAATTTAGTTTTAGTGAAACTTCAATAGTTATCGCAGACAAAGCTTGCGCTGTTATTGTCGTCTAAGAAGAAGGAGCTCTCGCGGTTCCTTGTATTTATACTAGTTACAATCTTTTCAGTATGAAGGGGGGTGCGCAGTATGCACCTTGACATAGTTACCCTTATGCGTAGCAGAAACATTTCCGGGGTTTTTGTAAGGGCCAAAGGTTGATCTATATTTGGACTCGCATTTTCGGCACGTACGCCAAATAATCCTCGCGATTATCCTTCCGGGGTTTTCATACACGTGAATTTGAGGGGCTCAACTCCTCGGATGGATTTTGGGTGTTTTAATAGGAAAGGAACGTTGGTGGTTTTGACTGCTTTGGTCATTTAGAGGGTGTGAGACGTGGTCTCGATTTAAGAGATTTGTGGGGCGAGGGACTTGTATAGATTCGATGGTTGATCGTCTTGAGATGGGGACCGCTAAGGTATATCGCCAAGGCGGTCAGTGATCGGGAAAAGGGGTAAGAGTCGTGGTTTGATGAGATTCGGGTGGAGTTGTAGAGTGGGTTATGAAATTGTTAGAATAATTGCGCGCGAAAATTCGTGGGACGTCACAATATTTCATATTTGATACAAATTTGAACGCAACTGACTATTGGGTATTTTAGCATGATCTTATAGGCACATATAATTATGTTTTGTTGGTTAAAATGTATACAATGTTCCATCTTACGGGACAGAAGCGGGCTCAGAGCGAGATGAAAATTCAACATCTTTTACGGTGGACAATTACTTGTTCTCGAAGCGTTCTTGGGAACCATTTATCTGCCAGATGACCAAAAGACAATCGACATCGTGCCGTTTTTGTGGGAATTTCGACTGTCTTCTTCTGAGATAATCCGTATGAATTGCTCTGTCAGCGGGTGCTATACGGTTGTGGTGCCAGATTGAGGACGGGTTCCCTCGAGTGTCCGTGAGCTCGGATACGCAGCTCCGGCGTAGTGTGCATGCGAGGTGGGGGAAATTCTCGATGGAACCCGTCCTCGATCTGGCACCACAGGTATACGGTAACCTCGGATCGGTATATAGGGTCATTCCACGCCAAATCAATCACTTTTTACCATCGAGGTCTCGGATTTTTTTAAAACATGAATATGTTGTAGTCCTCGTGGAATTAGGGGGGGGGGGGGTTAAGTTTAAAAAATACAGGGCCTTGAATTTTTAGATTTTTGCCTATTTTCGTGAAAATGGGTTGTACTTATGAATTTTTATCTCGGAAACTATTTGTCGGATTTAGTTGATTCTTACGGCATTTTAATGTGGAAGGATCGGCCTTCCCGAATAATTTTTTTCCAGATCCAAAAATAATTTTGCAACATTGAAAATTATAAACAAATTTTTATTTTGCAAATTCGGGCTCGAGGTCGCGATTCTAAAAATCCGAAAAAATACTATCGTATTCCTTGAAGTTTTTTCTATAAAATAAGACTATCTCTAGGGCGATGCGGCTCCTACTGACATCGCAGTGGTGTGGTAAATACGGCGGTCCGCGTCGGGTCAGGTAAGCGGACCGCGCGTCGCGCGGACGCTCCGCTATTACGGTCAACTGACCGTACCGCTACCATGTCATATTACTTCAATGAGGTCAAAAACAATATCGATGGATTCCGTACTTGTCTGAATGGTGCCATTTATGCCTGCAGAAGAACTTTACTAACCCATTCTTGGCCAATGAATTTTATTATAATAATCATATTGCTAAGTATCAACTTGTCCTATCGTTGATTATTTCTTAAAAAATAGTCCTTGCTCGATGGAAACCACGGGAAAGTGGTGGGCTGCTTCCATCAGGAGAAGGATAAGGATGGGTCACGAAGGATGGCATG
Source organism: Andrena haemorrhoa (assembly GCA_910592295.1). Lineage (NCBI taxonomy): Eukaryota > Metazoa > Arthropoda > Insecta > Hymenoptera > Andrenidae > Andrena > Andrena haemorrhoa. The sequence continues at coordinate 25,424,633 of OU342942.1, forward strand.
GATAAGGATCATTTCGAATGGGATGGGCTGGGGGATTGAGGGTTGCGAATAAGAAATCGGCCGAAACTATTTCATTGTGCTGAACACAGTACCATTTTTGTCGGACGAAATAGTTTTACCTAAAATTTTGTTTTATGATAATGTCGAAAAGCTATGGAAGCTTCTAGTGCCAGTGATAGCAAGTGCTGAAGCAAAGCGAGCTTCTAAGCTAGCAGCATGGTTTTTCTGTTCATCTATAGTTTACTATAGATAGTAAATATAGAGCTCATCACAATTTTGTTATAATTTCTGAATGCTTAGGTCATAATACAGCTGCTGGTCACCTATTTCAAAAACGATTACTGAAATACGTTGCGGATAAATTTGTAGGAATCGTAAAAAATAATATATTTTTCCGATGGAGCGGCTGCACAGTATAAAAATAGACAAAATTTCATAAATTTGACACGTCACATTAGCGATTTCGGTGTTGCTGCTCAGCGGCATTTTTTTGCAACGGCACACGGTAAAGGACAATGTGACGGGATTGGAGGTGCCGTGAAAAGACTTGCAATGCGCACTAGGTTACAAACACCAGTGGATAATCAAATTCTTACATCCCTAGCTTTGTATGAATGGGCAAGAACATCTTTTCCAAACATTACCTTTGATTATGTAAAACAAGGTGAACAGAAAAACCATGCTGCTAGCTTAGAAGCTCGCTTTGCTGCAGCACTTGTAATGACTGGCACTAGAAGCTTCCATAGCTTTACGCCATTATTATAAAACAAAATTTTATGTAAAACTTTTGCGTCCGACAAAAATGGTATTGTGTTCAGCACAATGAAATAGTTTCGGCTGATTTCTTATTCGCAACCCTCAATCCCCCAGCCCATCCCCTTCGAAATGATACTTATCCATGCCATCCTTCTTGACCCATCCTTATTCTTCTCCTGATGGAAGCAACCCACCACCTTCCCGTGGTTTCCATCGAGCAACAACAATTTTTTAAAAAATAATCAACGATTGGTCAAGTTGATTCTTAGAAATCTGATTATTATACAAAAATTCATTGGCCAAAAGTGGGTTAGTAAAGTTCTTCTGCAGGCATAAATGGCACCATTCAGAGGAGTACGGGATCCATCGATATTGTTTTTAGACTACATTGAAGTAATATGGCATGGTAGCGGTACGGTCAGTCGACCGTAATAGCGGACCGTCCGCGGAACGCCCGGTCCGCTTACCTGATCCGGCGCGGACCGCCGTATTACCACACCACTGCGACGTTAATAGGAACCGCACCACCCTAGAGATAGGCTTATTTTATAGAAAAAATTTCAAAGAATACAATTGTATTTTTTCGGATTTTTAAAATCGCGACCGCGAGCCCGAATTTGCAAAGTAAAAATTTGATTATAATTTTCAATAATACAAAATTAATTTTTCGATCTGGAAAAAAATTATTCGGGAATGCCGATCCTTCCACATGAAAATGCCGTAAGAATCAACTATATCCGACAAATAGTTTCCGAGATAAAAATTAATAAGTACAACCTATTTTCACGAAAATGGGCAAAAATCGAAAAATTCAAGGCCCTGTATTTTTTAAACAAACTCGAAATGGACAAAATGATTACTTAAACACCCCCTAATTCCATTTGCACTACAACATCTTCAAGTTAAAAAAAATCCGAGACATCGATGGAAAAAAGTGATCGAGTTGGCGTGGAATGACCCACCTGATTTTTAAAATGTTTATAGCACGCACAAAATAGAGTGTAAGCTCCAAAGGTTTTGCTCCTATTTATCACTTCGCATTTACTTGATATTTTTATCATCAGATGTCGTTTATATTCATTAATTACTGAGAAATTGGTGTAGTACGATTTACGTGACCAGTACGATATTGGCAACTCTCCCCCACTTTCAAGATATACAGAGTGTTCAGCTACACGTGTTAATAAATTTAAAGGGTGATTCTAGGCACGATACTAAGACGAAAATCAAGAATAATGATACTACTAACGATTGTGATTGGTAGTTGGCTTGGGTTACATGGTTTAGCGTCCTCCCCCCCCCCCCCCCCTTGGAGGAAGGCCGTTTAACGATCTACCTAACGCGTACTACCAATCACAGTTTCTTGCGAATATCTCGGAAACTAACTGAGTCGCTCCGCGTGCACCAATGATTGCCTGATGTTAGGTATAGGTATTAGAGCTGCTACTTTTTGACCCGTCGGGTACCCGGCTACCCGGAATAACTTCAAGCCATTGAATGTGGTATTGTTCGATCATTTTTGGCTAACATTAAACAATACCACAGACAATAAAATATGCAATTTCTTGAAGTTGTTTCGAGTAGCCGGGTATCCGACGGGTCAAAAGGTAACAGTTCTAATAGGTATGTTTAAATGCTTATAACTAAGAAACGGATCCTTAAACGCAATATCGTTATTCTTGATTTGTGCCATAATTTGGTGTCTAGAATCACCCCCTAAAACATTCCGCACGGCTGATGTCATAAGACACAAACCGACACTACGTGGCCTATATCTTCAGAAATGGGCGTGCGGAACGTGTTAATAACCGCTGCATAAGCCAAGTACACGCAGCCGCGGATCGAACTTTAGAAACGACAGAAGAGGCAAAAACGACCAGGAAGTTGCGAAACACAAGTTTTATGCAAAAGTAGAGGATTTATTATACAGCTCCAGAATATACAATTGAGCGTAAATAATTAAAATTATCCTTAATGTACAAAAAAAGCACTTCCAACTTTAAACGCGTTTTTCTCGAGACTAGGTGTATTTCTCAAACTGGTGACATGAAGTAGTAAGGCTATGAGAGTTCTAACCCATGGGGCAATGAGAGGGGTGCGGGGATGGAGGAAGTGAGGGCGCGCGGGGGAGCGCGGCGGAGGGAAACATGAACGCGGGGCTTGCGGGGAGAGGAAGACCGGTTGTGCGCGCACGAGCCGCGGAGTGGGGGAAGCCGCGATGATGGAGGGGATCACTCCGGACCGAGCTGCCGCGGAGACCTCTCCACATCAGACCCACCGCTGGAAATTTAAACCATTATGAAGCTGAAATTGTTAAATACTTTATCGGATGATGTCGGACAATGTCGGGTAAGATCGGTGTTTTTACACACCACGTATTTGGAGGAGGAAAAGAGACAGAGCATTATTTTAAAGCTAAACGTATTTGGAGGAGGGAAAGAGACGGAGCATTATTTTAAAGCTAAATTCGGAGGAGGGAAAGAGAGAGCATTAAGATTTAACATCGCAGCGTCTCGCGCGATCGCGTGTAATTTTAATCCTCTGGAGGAGCCGCGGAGGGTGACGTCATTTTCACGGCGCGAAGAACGCTCGAACGAAATAGAATTATGCAGCGTCGACAGAATTCGGAAACGTCGAATCTTAGAATTAGGTGGCGAGGAGAGAAGGAGGAAGACGGGTAAATAAAATTGACAAATAATATACGTTTAAGAAATTTTATTTAAAATATAATTTATCATTTTTTCCTACGAGCATGAGCTAGAATATCACTGATTGCACATGCTAACAGTTCGCAATCTACAAGATAATCCTCACAGTAATGTTCACTATCACGTATGATTTTAGCAGCACGATACGTATCTAATGTTTCACAGGCAACATCGCTCTGCTGTAGCACGTTAACAAAAATTTAAAATTTTACTCTCGCATCTTCCGCAGTTTGATACATCCGTGGATACATATAGTCTATACATGGCTGAAGATTAAATAAAAATGTTGCTGTGTCCAGTGTGAAATACAGTGTATTATCCCCTTGCGTCATCTTTATAATCGGTGAATCAAAGATCCGAAGAAATTCCACCATTAAATTATCAATCCGCATTGAGTCTGGTTCAGGTAATCGTGCACATTCTTCAATGGTTTCACGGCTGTCGAATAGCGCACCCCATGTATGCCATGGTAAGATGAGATGATTTCCATGATTGTCGCCGAGAACAATTTCTACATCGATCGTAGGCCGTACGCTGATTCCAATTTCCAAATATTTGCTGCCCATGGATGTTAATGCGTATCTTCTGACCATGATACGCGATGTTCAACGCGGGCTAAGAGAACAATCAAAACTATGAAATTGTCCGCTCGTATTAGGTATAAACATAAAAAATTTTGAGAAGATGTGAAAATTAAGCCTTACCAATAAACTGTATTCTCCCCACACTGAGCCACGCCATCATCTCGCACGATCGGAACATAATAATTCATACGTCCAACGTTTGCTTTAGCACTGGTACTGCACTTTTTTTCAGAGCACTATTTGTTCCGCCGAAAGTCACTGCGGCTACTGAGCGATTGATTGAATAGCATTCCAGAGATTGGCTTAAATAGAGGTGCAATTGCTTCCCCCACCACCACATTTTATTTCAAAGCTATCAATTTTCCATAATGTTTTTTCAATCTAACGTCGCAGCATGTAACTTGAGCCCCATCCTCAAGGATAAAAGTCTCGACACGTGTCGAATGTAATATGATACTTTTGGGAACGTCGAATCTTCGATTTATGCGGAATCAGCAAAAACCATGTCGTATGATGTTGCGCGCCAATTCGTCATACGCGTGAATCACAGAAACAAATATACTGTATCGACAGAAACTAAACTGTATAGAACCATGTTGGAACGGATCACCGTTTTTTTGCATGCAATGCATCCGAGGGAGAAGGTACACCGAAAGAGTTAGACAGAGATACCAAATCGTGGTATCAGTCATAAAAGCGCGGTCTAAACCATACGAAGCCTCATATCGTTGCAACGTGTTGCGAGGAAAAGATATTACATTCCATTTACTATCATGGATAAATTCGTGCAAGTAGAACGCCAATTATTAGATCAATCTACACGATTGATTTCGCCGGAAGAGTACCTCACGTGGGAAGAACGGTGCAACGAGTGTATCGAATCGTTAGAAGAACACAGCCGCATAAAACGTCCTCGATTATCGATTGGTGTTCGGCAATCGCTGGTTGCGCGAATCGCGCAGCTCGAAGGACTGAAATATTCGCTGCGCGGTCGTTTCGTGCGTGAAGGTGCCGGACATTCGAGCACAGAACTTTTGTGGCGCGAAATAGACACTGCGTTCGATACCCGCGTGTTAACTGGTGCCGTGCTAAATTCGAACTATATCGAGCCGCGCATCTTCCTACAAGATGCGGGGACCATTGTGTTGGAGCATGTGCGGGGTGCTTTGAGGAAACATCGGAACCTCAAAGTGAACACTATATTTAACGGTGAATTTGTGGCAGGTGACAAGCATGCTTGTAAAAGCATAAATACCCGAAACTGTGAACTCTTCCGCACATCCGATCTGCAGGAGTGGTACCAGCGATGCGTCATCGAACCCACCCTGGCATCGTTGGAAGAGTTCCAGGAACGCGACAGCGGATGGGCATTGACGAGAATCATGAATCTGACCGTCAATGTCAACAAGCACAATCCGCTACGCGCGGGGTGCCACTACAAGTTGCCGCGGAAATTGTCACTAAAAAAGGCGACAATTAGTGTTCAATCTCCGGACAATGCATGTTTCGCGTGGGCAGTGGTCGCCGCTCTCCATCCTGCGGAAAGATACACCAATCGCCCAAGTTCATACCCCGACTATACTTCCGTATTAAATCTCCAGGGCATTGATTTTCCAATGTCCCTGGAGCAAATTGGGAAGTTTGAGGGGTTGAACGACATCTCCGTCAACATCTATAGTTTCACCGAGGAGATGAAAAAGGGACCGACGGTGTTTCCGCTGCGTCTCACCAGCCGCAAGAGGGAACAACATGTCAACATGCTCTACACACCGAATCACGAGCACGGTGATGTAGGGCACTTAGTATGGATCAAGGACTTGTCCCGGCTGGTGAGCACGCAGTTAACCCGGCACAATGGCAAGAAATTCATCTGTGATCGGTACGTATATAAACTTGCGAAATGTTGAAATGTCTCGTGAAACATATTAAATAAAAAATTTTTTTGGTTTTTACAGATGCATGCACTATTTCGGATCTGCCGAGAAGTTGGAGGCCCATACCGTGAATTGCGGGAGGATGAACGATTGCGCCATCCTACTGCCCAGCGAAGGCAACAATCTCCTCAGTTTCTGCAACCACGGTAGGAAGGAGCGGCTCCCCTTCGTGGTGTACGCCGATCTCGAGTGCATCATCGAAAAAACGGATGATTGTCACCGAATTGGTGACAATAAATTATATACGTATCAACATCATAAAGTACATAGCGTTGCATATTATGTGCATTGTTCGTACGATACATCGCTATCGACGTATCGATGTCGCCGCGACGCGGATTGTGTTTCTTGGTTCGTAGACGAACTCAAAAATTTTGCAGATTTTGCCAAATCCATTCTGGCAAATAATATTCCCATGTTAGATTTAACTGCCGAACAGTGGACGACATTTCGCAATGCAACACATTGTCATATTTGCGAAGAACCATTCGAAGCTGTCGATATACGAGTTCGCGATCACTGCCATCTATCAGGACGGTTTAGAGGTCCAGCACATTCGGAGTGCAATTTAAATTATAAAAATTCATTTTACATCCCCATAGTTTTCCATAATTTATCCGGCTATGATTCCCATTTTATTATCGAGGAAATAGCTACCGCTTTTGAAGGTCACGTTGATGTGTTGCCTATAACCAAAGAAAAATATATTTCTTTCACAAAAAATGTCGAAGATACGGCTGAATCAGACTCGCGAAATTGTATTAAATTACGTTTCATCGATTCGTACAAATTTCTCAATACTAGTCCCGACAAATTAGCATCTTTTCTTAGCGCAGATCAATTAAAAATTTTAAAATCCAAATTTGAATCATTATCCACCGAGGATTTCAATTTATTAACGCGAAAGGGTGTCTTTCCATATGAATACCTCAATTGCGCGAACAAGTTGCAGGATCCATGCTTACCGCCGCGCGAGTCATTCTACAGTTCCTTAACGGGTGAGACTGTATCCGAGACCGATTACGCACATGCCGAGACAGTCTGGCAGCGTTTCGGGATTAAAACCTTGGGTGAATACAGCGACTTGTATTTGAAAACAGATGTCTTGTTATTGGCGGATATTTTTGAAAATTTTTGCGAAAGTTGTATCAAGAGTTACGGATTAGATTCAGCACATTATTATACTTTACCTGGTTTCACATGGGATGCCATGCTAAAACACACCAAAATTACATTCGAATTGCTCACAGACGTAGATATGGTTATGTTTATTGAACGCGGTATACGTGGAGGTTTAAGTCAATGTTCCGGAAGATATGCAGAGGCCAATAACAAGTACATGTCATCTTACGACGCATCGGAACAGTCATCGTATTTGATGTACTTTGACGTAAACAATTTGTATGGATGGGCAATGTGTCAGCCCCTTCCATACGCTGATTTTCAATGGGTCGAAGATGTCACAAATTTTGACGTGTTTAAAATCGGTGTTGATTCGCCCACGGGATACATTCTCCAGGTAGATCTAGAATATCCGCAACGTCTGCACGACGCTCATGCCGATCTACCGTTCTGCCCGACGCGTGCCAAACCACCTGGCAGCAGACAGGACAAGTTACTCGCGACGGTATATGATAAGCAGCGTTATGTCATCCATTATCGCAACCTGCAACAGTGCACGCGTCACGGTCTTCGTATTACAAAGATACACCGCGTGCTTCAATTCGCTCAATCCCCCTGGCTCCGCGATTACATCGAACTCGACACACGGTTTAGAACAAGCGCGACAAACGACTTTGAAAAAAATTTGTACAAATTGATGAACAACGCGGTATTCGGTAAAACTATGGAAAATGTACGCAATCATGTGGATGTAAATCTTTTGACACATTGGGAAGGGCGATATGGCGCGGAGGCAATGATCGCGAACCCGAATTTCCACAGCAGAAGTGTTTTTTCGGAAAATTTAATAGCTGTTGAATTGCGAAAACTCGAGGTGAAATTCAACAAACCGATATACGTGGGTATGTGCATCCTGGACATATCAAAAATTTGTTTGTATGAATTTCATCACGAGTACATGTCTCCACTGCACGGTCAAAATTGTAAAATTCTATATACGGACACAGACAGCCTAATTTACCACATTAAATGCGATGATATCTACGAGATCATGAAACATAATATCGATAGATTCGACACAAGCGATTATCCTACCGACAATGCGTATAATATGCCACATGTAAATAAGAAGGTCCCAGGGCTGATGAAGGACGAAAATAACGGTGCGATAATGACCGAATTCGTAGGTCTTAGAGCGAAAATGTATGCACTCCGCGTAGACGGCAAAAAAGATACGAAAAAGGCGAAAGGCGTCAAGACCAACGTCATAGCCCGAACGATAACTTTCGACGACTACGCGCAGTGTTTGCATAGGGAGATCGAAATGGTTCGCAGACAATCGTGCATAAGGTCTAATTTGCACAAAGTGTACACCATTTCGGAATCTAAAATCGCTGTAAGTCCGTATGATGATAAGCGGCATATCGTACCCGACGTCTGCGCTCATCAGCGGTGACGTGTCAGCATCCACCGCTGCGGTATTTTCAACAATATGTTTTAAGGGTTCGACAACAGGTTTAAAGTATTTCTCCAACGCGATATCTTCCTCCATCTTGCCAGTTTTCAAAGCCTGATGTTTCTTGCGAATGGCTTCACTGGTTTTTGCAATTTCCTTCGCTATTCTCTCGCGATCCTTAATCTCCAGAGTATCGATGTCGATCATCTTTGTGCCGCAGGCGTTGCGTTCCCACCGATGTGTTGATGACAATTGACCATCTCACGGTATCGCAAACTCGTTAAATCCCTTTCTATAACGTCCATTGGTCATCGCGCTATCCTTGTCTATTACCACGAAACCGTACTCCCGTTGCCAACAATTACGACACAAAGCGCAGAAATCTTCGTGTGCACTCGGCGCGTCTGTCGATGACCAGGATCGGTTCAGTGACCTAGTGACACAGGTTTTCAAGCTGCAGGTAAATTTTCGAAAGGGTGAGTTTTAGTTACATTATTTGCGACTATTATTTCTTAAATTTAACGCAGGCTATGGCTTATTTCCGGCGATAATTCTAAAAATGTCCATACCTAAATATTTCTTAGGGGTTTTTAAACAAACTTATTCGTTAAAAGCAACACTGTTGGCCGTTATTGAATTATGGATGTTAATCACAATAACGAACTATGATCACTTTTCGTTCATTTCCTGTTACATTACCTTGTCGTGGCTACGTTATTAACACAAGGAAATTTACGTATTCCTTATCCTTCCACTTCAAATAATTATTATTTTCGATTCTTCTAAAGAAAACCTTTGTATTCGTCTTTTTACGTTAGACATGATTTTCATCCATTTCTCCTTTATTCATTATTCACTTTAAATGACAAACAAATCATGACAAAATGTTCGATTTTATTTGTTACGTCTTTTTCATTTGCCATTCTACCCAATTTCCTTCGATGCATGCCGAGTTGCTTGTTCGTAGTCGCAGCGCGGCACGCGGCCACGCTAGCACGGGAACTCGGCCGCCAGACTCGGGCTCTGATTGGTCGCTGCTTTTTGTTAATATCTCGTTAACGAAACCTCGGAGAACATTTTCGCAAAGGAAAAAGTTGTTTGTAATTACCCCCCGAGTCACCCCCTTCAAGGAACCGCAGCATTTTTGGAACACCCTGTATATCTTAAACGTATATTATTTGTCAATTTTATTTACCCGTCTTCCTCCTTCTCTCCTCACCCCCTAATTATAAGATTCGACGTTTCCGAATTCTGCCGACGCTGCATAATTCTATTTCGTTCGAGCGTTCTTCGCGCCGTGAAAATGACGTCATCCTCCGCGGCTCCTCCAGAGGATGAAAATTACACGCGATCGCGCGAGACGCTGCGATGTTAAATCTTAATGCTCTCTCTTTCCCTCCTCCGAATTTAGCTTTAAAATAATGCTCTGTCTCTTTCCCTCCTCCAAATATGTTTAGCTTTAAAATAATGCTCTGTCTCTTTTCCTCCTCCAAATACGTGGTGTGTAAAAACACCGATCTTACCCGACACTGTCCGACATCATCCGATAAAGTATTAAACAATTTCAGCTTCATAATGGTTTGAAAAAAAAATATTTGGGGGTCATTCCCTCCCTCGGCCAGGTCTAAAAATATTTCGGGGGTGGGCCAAGGTCTGAAAAAGACTTTGGGGGTGGGCCTCTCCCTCCGCGGAAATTTCCAGCGGTGGGTCCGATGTGGAGAGGTCTCCGCGACAGCTCGGCCCGGAGTGATCCCCTCCATCATCGCGGCTTCCCCCACTCCGCGGCTCGTGCGCGCGCAACCGGTCTTCCTCTCCCTGCAAGCCCCGCGCCCATGTTTCCCTCCGCCGCGCTCCCCCGCGCGCCCTCACTTCCTCCGTCCCCGCACCCCTCTCATTGCCCAATGGGTTAGAACTCTCATAGCCTTACTACTACTGAGAAATTACTCAGCTGATAAACTTCAACTTCTACAACTTCTTCTATACAATGTATTTATACAAATATGGAATATTTTTTCAGGATCGATTCTACTCACCATGAAGTCGGTTAAAAATCACATGGCAAGTTGATATACAGGGTATCCCAGCTAAACCTGGACAGCTTGATTTCTCCTAAACTATTGGAGATAAAAATATAAAAAAAATAGTCCATTGCATGGTTCGAGAGGGCCAATTTATTAGCCCGAACGAATTTTTTTTTCGATTATTATTTTAAAAGATACGATGGTCAAGTTCGGTTTTTCAAATGGAACTAATTTTTTTGAACACCAGAGTTGATAGTGCGTTCCAAGACAAATTCAATAAGCATTAATGTATACACTTGATTTCCACTGGTTTTTGAGATATTGCGGTTGCAAATTTAGTGATTTTCACTGAAGAAAACTCACTGAAATAGCAAGGACCGGGGTAGCCTTGCTGGCACTACGGAGGGGCCACGGAGGGCCTTGCCTGTTGAAACCGATACCTACCTGCCAAAGGTCGGCGCCAGACAAAACGGCTGGACAATTCTTTTCCGTCAGAAATACTACTTAGGTAGGTACATCTGCGGTGTCAAGAAGCGCACTTACTTTTATTTCGCACTTGGTTCTACGCTCGGATGGCCGGTTCTTGTGGGAGGGATGCAAGCTCGATTGGTTACGTTAGGAGGTGTGAAAGTTGCTAGACTAAATTTCATCCATAAGGAGCAGATTGTATTAGAACCAATCGAATTTGCATCGCTCACAAACGGCTGCTCTCTTGAACAGGCCCTCTTCATAGCAATACCTCCTCCCCAATGCCCACCTTCTCTCGCACGGAATACGTCAACGCATGCTTTTGTTTTGATATTGAAGCTCGTGTTTATACTCGAGAGGACCACGCGTCGACAGCGGGCTACCCCTTTTCTTCCTGTGTCTCTCCGCGAGGAGTATTGACGGTGGATTGTAGGAGCGTAGATGTCGGGATGCCAGTTATTGAATTCAGGAGACGATAGAAAAACTTTATTAGAAAACACACATGTACTATAATTAAAATAAATCGTATTCCTCTCGGGCAGGAGTACTGATAACGATCGAACTTGAGCCCCACTTCGCGCAGGCCGATTACACGGAGGGTAGTCGAGTCACACACTGCACAAATGATACAGGGTAATTCTGGAGCAACGCCCGTCAAGAAGATGCGGCCTGGTACCCCGTGGCGAGGACAGACCTTCGCAGTGCCTCACCCGATTTTTATGGCTTTTTCCGGAAAAAGGTATGAATCCTGGGCCGAACGTAGCGAAGTGAGGTCGAGCCCCCGCAGTCCCGGGTGCAATATCCATTACAGCGTATTAAGAAATTCTTTTCTTCATCGTATCGAAGGGGAAGTGACGCCAATGGATTCCTTATGTTTTTCCGATGAAAATCATATCAAACATCATGCAAATCGGATTAATTTGACACAAGCTATTTGTATTCCCTATGCAAAACTAGTCCGATTTACACATTTGGCATGATTTTCATCGGAAAACCACAAGGAATCCATCAGCGACACTTCCATATCCATACGATAAAGAGTAAAGAATTATTTTGTTTCCTAAACAGATACAAGGTAATTCTGGAGATACGCCCATCACCCCGTGGCAAGGAACACACCCCGTAGTGCCCATCGAATTTTATGACTTTTTCCGGAAAAAGGTATGAATCCTGGGCCGAACGTAGCGAATTAATGTCGGCCCTCCGCTGTCGAGGGTGAAATTGTGAAATATTCATTTAAGCGGATTAAGAAATTCTTTATTCTTTATCGTATGGATATGGAAGTGTCGCCGATGGATTCCTTGTAGTTTTCCGATGAAACTCATGCCAAATGTCGTGTAAATTGGACTACTTTTGCATAAGGGATACAAGTAGCTTGTGTCAAGGTAGTCCGATTTGCACGATATTTGGTATGATTCTCATCGGAAAACTACAAGGAATCCATCGGCGTCACTTCTCTTTCGATAGTATGAAGAAAAGAATTTCTTAATACGCTGTAATGGATATTTCACCCTCGACTGCGGGGGCTCGACCCCAATTCGTTACGTTCGGCCCAGGATTCGTACCTTTTTCCGGAAAAAGCCATAAAAATCGGGTGAGGCACTGCGAAGGACTGTCCTCGCCACGGGGTACCAGGCCGCATCTCCTTGACGGGCCTTGCTCCAGAATTACCCTTTATCTGTTTAAGAAATAAACTAATTCTTGATTCTTTGTCGTATGGATATGGAAGTGTCGCCGATGGATTCCTTGGAGTTTTCCGATGAAAATCATTAGAAATGTCGTGTAAATCGGACAACTTTTACACAAGGAATACAAACAGCTTGCGTCAAATTAATCCGATTTGCATGATGTTTGATATGATTTTCATCGGAAAAACATAAGGAATCCATTGGCGTCACTTCCCCTTCGATACGATGAAGAAAAGAATTTCTTAATACGCTGTAATGGATATTGCACCCGGGACTGCGGGGGCTCGACCTCACTTCGCTACGTTCGGCCCAGGATTCATACCTTTTTCCGGAAAAAGCCATAAAAATCGGGTGAGGCACTGCGAAGGTCTGTCCTCGCCACGGGGTACCAGGCCGCATCTTCTTGACGGGCGTTGCTCCAGAATTACCCTGTATCATTTGTGCAGTGTGTGACTCGACTACCCTCCGTGTAATCGGCCTGCCCGAAGTGGGGCTCAAGTTCGATCGTTATCAGTACTCCTGCCCGAGAGGAATACGATTTACTTTAATTATAGTACATGTGTGTTTTCTAATAAAGTGTTTCTATCGTCTCCTGAATTCAATAACTGGCATCCCGACATCTACGCTCCTACAATCCACCCTCAATACTCCACGCGGTGAGACACAGGAAGAAACGGGGTAGCCCGCTGTCGACGCGTGGTCCTCTCGAGTATAAACACGAGCTTCAATATCAAAACAAAAGCATGCGTTGACGTATTCCGTGCGAGAGAAGGTGTGCATTGGGGGGGAGGTATTGCTGTGAAGAGGGCCTCTTCAAGAGAGCAGCCGTTTGTGAGGGATGCAAATCCGATTGGTTCTAATACAATCTGCTCCTTTTGGTTGAAATTTAGTCTAGCAACTTTCACACCTCCTAACATAACCAATCGAGCTTGCATCCCTCCCAAATGAACCAGCCATCCGAGCGTAGAAGCAAGTGCGAAATAAAAGTAACGGTGCGCAGAAGCCGCTTGACACCGCAGATGTACCTACCTAAGTAGCATTTCTGACGGAAAAGAATTGTCCAGCCTTTGGGTCTGCCGCCGACGTTTGGCAGGTAGGTATCGGTTTCAACAGGCAAGGCCCTCCGTGGCCCCTCCGTAGTGCCAGCAAGACCACCCCGGTCCTTGCTATTTCAGTGAGTTTTCTTCAGTGAAAATCACTAAATTTGCAACCGCAATATCTCAAAAACCAGTGGAAATCAAGTGTATACATTAATGCTTATTGAATTTGTCTTGGAACGCACTATCAACTCTGGTGTTCAAAAAAATTAGTTCCATTTGAAAAACCGAACTTGACCATCGTATCTTTTAAAATAATAATCGAAAAAAAAATTCGTTCGGGCTAATAAATTGGCCCTCTCGAACCATGCAATGCACTATTTTTTTTATATTTTTGTCTCAAATAGTTTAGGAGAAATCTAGCTGTCCAGGTTTAGCTGGGACACCCTGTATGCAGTATGTTCGATAATGCTTAGTTTTGCAGTTACGAGCATTTTTATATTTTGTACAACACGAGCTCGTAACTCCTACTAAAGAGCAACCGACTGACAGGTGCTTTCATCAGTTGGCCTAATATAAAGCTACATAATCTGCGGAACCAGTTGGGCTTCGTTAAATACCACTTTAAATGGGCCTTCCGGTCCCATGTTTTATGGAATATAAAAATGTTTATAACTGAAAAACTAAGCAATATCGGACATATGCGTGTACCAGGTTTTTTTTATTCTTCTGGTGACTAGAGCCGATCCTGCGAAAATGTCCCATACTTTTATAAATACCTTCTATACATACTTTGATAGCTTTCTCCCTTGCAATATGTTACATAAATTCTTTAACTTATTCTGATTTGGTTTATTAATGTTTTGCATCAAATATTGCTCTAAATTTATTAATATGCGAAGGAGCTTACCTGACTGATGATTGTGGGATCGATTTTATCTGCAGGAACAATAATTCCGTTTAACAGAGAAAACATAAGAGCTCCAAAGCGGTAAATATCGGCTTTCTTTCCACCTCTGCCTTGGATACTAGGAAAATCTTCTTCAGGTTTGACCATTGTATGTGTTTGATAAACATCTGACAATCTTTTATTGAGAGAGTAATCTGATAACTTAACTGTTCCTGTGCAATCAATGTAAATACTTGTATCTCTTAAGTCCTTGTGCACGACATTATTTTCATGGAGATACTTTAAGGCAGAAAGGATTCCAGTCGCCAAATATCGAAAAAGATCAATATCCACAGGAATGTTGTTGAGCAGGAAAAAGCAGCAGCTAGTACCTATCTGATTCAACAAAATGTTATAAATGTGAAACAATATTCTTTCCAGGCTAGTTTTTCAGAAAGGTTACTATGGTTAACTCTTTGATCATTTTGAACTTATCATAAAATACAAAGTACAGTATCCTCTCGCTATGAAACGCTAGAAAACGAGAGCGACCATGGAGGGAGGAAAGGGAGCCCTCTGTGACATAATGACGGCGACTGCTCGATCGAATATTCCATAAAATGGGGGAGATAGTGACGAGCGCTTAGCATAGGGGTTAAAACGAGCCCATAGTGAAAGGATACTATACAGTGGATCCCGGTAAAGCTGACAATTTTGGGGTCTGGAAAGTATCTCTTATTCGGAGTGATAGGCGAGTTTCACACCTTCCATTTCACGCTACACTGAGTTTTATGGTTTTCGGCGCTTGAGAATAGAGCAACGGGACAACAAGAATAGCATCAGCCATTGAGAAGCACAGATTGTTGTCAGTTGGTCTCAAGTCTCGCATTTCTCATCGGATCTTCACGAAAGTGACACCAATCAATTCTTTGCGTTTCCCCAATGAAAGTGATATCAAACTCTACATCATTCAGGTTATATTAGATGGAAATAAATAAAAAATAATAATTTACAGAATTTGAAGTCAACTTCGTGCAAAATAGTCCGATTTACATGGTACTTTGGCGACTTTTAATGGGGGAAATGGCCGAAATTCATTGTTATTGTTCCGTGGCCGCTCGATGAATTTCGTATGGAGCAGGGTTGCTGCCCGTGAAGTGCTAAAGCACTTTGCTCGTGGTAGATTTAGTATTTATTAGAAAATCTTTAAATAAACAACAACATTTTTAACTGGGAACTTGAACTGATTATTTTAATTAAACTTAATAACTCGAATTTTAAATACAAACAAGAGTCTTTTCGAATCACGAGAGCACGTCTGCTCAGTTTTACATCCAGCTATTGAATGAATGATCTTCAATTTCGGTTGTTAACATAAATAAGTAACATTGGTTTTCCAAAGAATAACGAGTGTTTAATTACCGAGGCATGAATATTTCTAATTGTATAATTTCATTACAAAAGAATAAGAAAAACCAACAACTTCACGAAGTTCCCTCCTTTCTTCAGTTTAAATTTCCCTGTGACTGAAAAGCTATGTTCACATCATGGCAAGGTAACGGGAATACAACATTCGATTCAAACTTCGCGCCTTTATGGTTCATGGTGAACTGACGGTTACACAACAGTATCACTTTCGTATTGGAAGTAGAACATTAATATGCGACACTAGTGGTCAGTACGCAAACTAATAGTAATGGCCGACGCATGTATAGCATTTATTGCAATCTACCAATTTTCCCAGTACCGACGAATTATATGCAGAAAAAAATGTTGTATAACATATTGTAATGCTACAATGAACAATGATCTCAATTTAAGTTTTCATAAAAGTGCCAAAAAACTGGAGCAACTAAGGTCGGTATCAAATATATTGGCCGGTGAATTCGTTTTCGGGAACAGCAATCGAGGAGAAATCAGCCACCACCATCTGACAATCGTGGATTCGTCAGTTGGAGTTGCGAGGCCCTCGCAGGGTATGGTGAGGTAACGGGAACGTTGCTCGGCTCCGCCTGAACCTAGCCGTTTGGCTGTTATTTATTCTTAGCGTAATAGTTGTGTGCGTTACGAAGTTATGCGTAGACCAATACGAGATGAAGCTATTGAGAAAGAATCAATGTTCTGACCAATAAAGCTCCTGAATTTTTTCGGAGCTAACGCACACCTGTTCTGATGCGTGTATTTCGACGCTGACAGCTCGGTGTGGTCTACACGCCAGAAGCTTTAGCACTATCCCCACCACTTCTGGCTCACTCTTGTTCTGCGAAGGTGAGAGCGAGATGGAACGAGAGCGAGTCAGAAAACGTTGAGAAAAGGAGAAACTCACCGGCCAATATATATGATACCGACCTTAAAATTGTCCACATTACATAGTTTTACATATTCGAAAATTGTGTCTAAATGTATCGACAACATTTTTACTGTAAGAAATAACTTTGAAATAAACTTTTATACTACTGGATCCATATAAACATATGGTAAAAGGTATACTTGCGTCGTCCATATTTGTTATGTCACACTAGCGCCACCGTTCCCGCGGTGGTAGATTGTTTTGCCAATCACAGCGATGAAAAATAAAGAATTTGACTCTTTGCACTACACGGCGCGTCGAAACCGGCAAGCAGAGAACTTCAAATGTGTCACCAAGCATACAGAATGTTAAGTTGTTCATTTTTCATCTTATCGATATAAAAGTGACACCAATGGATTCCCGGCATTATCCCTACTAACCCTTTCGTTACGGCGTACATTTCTGCGAAAGTGCTTTTTTCTAAAAAAATTTTTGTTTAAACTACCACACATGCTGACTAAACTCGACAGCTCGTTCCGTGACGCCGACTTAAGTCGGCGCTCGTACACACAGGTCATCAGATGTATGCCGGATATATCCGGCGCTCGTGCTGAAAGGGTTAAAAGACGCCACATACCATGTAAATCGGAATATTTTTAACACGTTGAATGCCACGCTAATTTTACATGGATTGCTTGTGCCGCCAACATGACTTTTGTACTGTGTGATACATATTATATTGAAATATTTTCTACAACAGATAAGTTGAGGTATACAGAGTGTCCGCGGGAAGAGTGGACAGCTGAATATCTCCAAAAGTATTGGAGATAAAAAAAATGTAATTTAATAGTTCGAGAGGGCCAATTTATTGGCCGAGACGAATTTTTTTCCGATTATTATTTTAATAGATACGATGGTCAAGTTCGGTTTTTTAAATGGAACTATTTTTTAAAAAGATCAGTTGATACTGCGTTCCAAGACAAAGTCAATAAGCTTTAATGCACTTGATTTCCACTGGTTTTCGAGATATTGCGTTTTGCAAATTTACTGCAATTAAATGCAGTGGAAATCAAGTGTATACATTAATGCTTATTGAATTTGTCTTGGAACGCACTATGAACTCACCACTTCAGAAAAAATAGTTCCATTTAAAAAACCGAACTTGACCATCATATCTTTTAAAATAATAATCGAAAAAAAATTCGTCTGCGCTAATAAATTGGCCCCATCGAACCATGCAATTCCATATATTTTTTATTTTTTTATCTCCCATATGTTAGGAGATATCCTGCTGTCCAATCTACCATGGGACACCCTGTATAAGCTCTACATAAAAAGTCTATCAACAAATTTTGGCGACTAACATTGTTAATTGAGATTAATAATTCAGTGTCCTGTAATATGGTGGAAAAACTCGTGACATTTCAAAAATTTTGACAAGTGACGTTATTTGACACTTGGCAGGTTATGATGGATTGACACTAGCTAGGTGACATTTACTAGCGACCCGAACGCAGCGGCTTTTTTTCTTTTTCGTCAACTGCGGAACCGCATTTATGTCAAAACCATTCCTGATTGGATAAATTCTGCTTTCGAATGGCGACAACTACTGGCGACAAGTGTAGGAGGAAAACGTGACGTCATGAAAAGTCTAACTGGAAAAGTATCATTTTGATAACTATTAATTGAGAAAAATTCTTTTATCTTTTAGAAAAACAGCTTGATACATTAAGTAAAACGACAAATGGGTTAAAAAAAATTATTCGCTTGATCATGTTAAAACACCGGAACTATGTCTAAGATAAGATAAAAAGGCCGAAATAGCTGCGGAGTCGTACGCATATCGCGTGCATTCCAGTATAGAGACATGGTCGCTCAGTGTGCCTATGGGTATAGGGGGAAGGGAAATTAGCTTCCAGACGCGACCGCGTTTGTTGATACTAATGTTGTATTTGTTTTCAGAATTAACAGAACAGGGCATATGGTGATTCTGCACAAAAAAGAATTTCAAAATATACAATAAAATTTTCTGATATCGCCCCTAATAAGTACCACTGATAACGGAACTTACTGTATATGGATTTGTGATTGTAAATATTGAAAGTTCTTCGGATTTATATGCGCTACTTATTTTGTAACAATTGTAATCACCAATCGTGTGTATTATTAAAGGAAGAATAAATTAATAACCTGCTTGCAGGTTATGTAAGGGTAGGGATACACCTACAGCAATAACGGTATATTTGTGTTGGTACGTAGGGACGACCATATGACGTCACGCGTAGGGTATTGTTTGGTAATTCTGGCCCTCAGATGGCGCTGTTGGATGTGTCAAACTAGTGATCCTCCAGGGAGTGATCGGTATAACCGCAGCCATTTGTGGCAAAACCGGAATTAACATAAGCTAAACTAAATCGCCTGCTTTCCAAGGTGCTTGTTTATCTATCTCTTTCTATCCGTATTTTTATCGCTTTCTTTTTTACAGTTTCTTCCTCTGTCTATTTCCGCTTTTGCCACAAATGGCGACAACCAATCAGCGACGATACAAGTTGTTCCGATCACACCCTAGAGGATCACTATATCAGACCGGCAGCAGAATTTGCTGCGGATCCGCTCCCGGTCTGCCGTCAGACAGTGGCAGCAGGCTCTGTACTTCAAAACGCAGCCAAATGAGGACACAGATGGCTACGGTTCAGACGTCAGACTCTGCGGTCTCATGCCGGACCCTGCTACCAATCTGCTGTCAGCCTGCAGACAGATGGTTATCTGGTTATGTATTAACTTTAAAGGGTATGATCCATTGTGCAAGTTGTTGTTGATTGTAGCAAGACGGAACTTACGATTACGATGAATTAGAAAATTCCGACAATCGGGATGGAACAAAATCATGCTTATTCATTGGTTATACTTTCAAGAATAACTATCAGGCAATATAAAAATTACAATTTTCAGTACTAGATGCCTCATTAGAAGCTCGACTCGCTGCTGCAAAGTAAGTATATATCTACGGAAAAATCCGTAGAGTTGGTAACACTGCCCGCAGATCAGCCAGAACGAGAAATCGCGCGGCGACGATCGCTGGCTGGGTGGCGCTCGGCGCGCCGCAGAAAATCGGCAAGGAGGTGGGGTCGCGTTCCCCGCCGAAACCGCAGAGTTTCCTTGGCGATGCAAAGCAAAGAAACGCGTAATAGGCAACGTTAAGGCATGACGACTTGATTACCCTGGACGGAGACTGACGCGGAATGAGTTTAAGAAATTATCCGACGGAGGAGGTGCAGCTCCTCTGCCCTCCGTAGAGTTCAGGTTATAATTTTCTCGTGCAACTCTGCAAGTGGCGTGCAAAAATTAATACGCCTGGGAAAAAAAGAGCGGCAGGAGGATGCCGCGGCCCTGCCCGTTCCCTTTACCATTTCGCGCGATTAACCGCGCGGGGGATAAGAAGCCCTGCCTCCCCGGCGTAGAAGTCGAGCGAGGGGGTAAAAATGTGCGGGGCCTCGGCCGGCGGAGAAAACAGAGGAACGGAACGGTCGTGTATTAAGGTATCGGAGCTCTCCGCGGGATATTCGATACCGACACCGTCCGTTTTAATGCTCCGAACGTGGAATAACGTGGAAGCGAATAGGGAGGTCGGCGCACTCTGCGCCTCTACGCCGGGGCCCTTCTCTGCCGCGTTAGCGCGGTAAACAAGTATAGCTGCATCCAGCGAGGACGATAACCCAGCTGAAGCCGCACGCAGCGGAGGTGTAGGTGCGTATCGCAGACGCGAGAGGAGCAGTAGGAAGGCAGTTTGCAAAGTAAAGGTATCCACCCCAGCGTCCCTATAAATTTCGTCCGGCGATAGTTTACGAGGCGGCACCGCCCCGTGTCATTATCCCACAGGGGAAGCACCGGTTCCGGTGCTGCGCGGAACGCGCCCTGGCTTCTTCTTCTTCTTCTTCTCCGGCTCATTCGATGTGTACACCGTTTAACAAATTTTTCCAGAAGCCCCGCCACCGCGGAGACCCGATCTCAACCTGCACATATCCTCGACAGGGCCAGTTCTTCCAGTTACGAGGCCAGTTAGACTTCTCGTCTGGATACGCCGCGCTATTGCGACCAGCGCGACCGTTGCTCGCTTGATTTGTGCTAACAAACGACCTTCAGGCTATCGATAAGCGGACTTTGACCGGCAATTAACGTGCCGAGGAGCCTAGCCGACCAGGCGAGGTAAGGCGCGGCGCGAGATATGCGGATGATGCGGTTAGTTTATGAAGTAATATCTGGAGAAGAAGCCGAGTCCCACGTAATCGAGAAGGATATGTCTGCAATTTGCCGCGCAACTGCCGCGTTTATGCGAGGGATGTCGAATAACTACGAACATACTTACGACTTTCCTCGCGTAAACGATATTATACCCGCCTGTGGCTAACGGAGAACGGAAAATTGTCTTGCCCCTCGATGGGTCGATACTTCTTTGCCGCCGTATACCGCCCACAACTGTCCCCGTCGAGTAGCGGCGGTAGCACCCTCGGCTTATTATCCGATCCGATTCTCTCCTATTCTCGCCTTCGATTTCGAGTCGATCCTCCTCCACCGGCGGTCCTTCGAACGACCGCGGTCGCAACCGAAGGAACGGCCAGCTATCTGAAGACGCGAGGCTCGCGCCGTCGCCGACGCTCCCCGCGGTATCGCCGTGCATCCTTTCATTCACGGATACGCTGCGCGGTGAGCAGCCTTTTTACAAGCAACTTGTCACCAAGTCGATTTGTCCCGCGGCCGAAGAACGACAGCGAGAGATAGAGATGGAGGAGAAGGAGGAGGCGGGAAGGCAGGCAAGGTCTAGAGGCTACGAGCAAGTGACTCTATCTGCGCGCTAGTAGGACATATCGGATTACGTGTTTCGTCCCTGGACCAGCGAGAGCACCGAGCGCGAGACGCGGGGATCTCGATTCGAGAAGAAGAGAGGGGAAGGTTCTCGTGGTCGGGGAACGGACGAAGATGGAATAATTATAGAGTGGCGAGAGGCTGGAGCGGCAAGGTATCGAATTTCCACGCGGTCCTGCCGCGACGATATTTTTTTCCTCCGATTGAACCTTTCTTTCTGCCCCTCCCCGAGGGAGGAAGGGGAGATTCCCGGTCGTCGTCCGCGGGACACGACGAATCCAGCGAAACGCACCTTTCCCAGATGAGAACGATTACGCTTCTACTCCCTTTTCTTCCCTTTCCCTCGACCCTCTCCCCCTTTCCTACGTCCTCGGCCATTCTTCAGTTGAGTTCTTTTGCGAAGCGAGGTTATCCGGAGAACCTCGCGAGGTTATCCTTTACACGAGTTCCTCCTCGACTCGCTGGAGATCGAGGTTCCATCCCCGGGTCGCTCTGACATATTTATCTGGTTCCTCGTTCCCGCCTCTATGAGAATTTCCATCCTCCTTTTCTTTTTCTTCTCGTCGTGCCTCGGCACCGTGGATCAGCCACGGTGTATCACCGCGTCCGTGTAATACCTGTGCACGTTCCGCACACACGGCACAGCCGAGCCCCCCCCCTCTCTCTCTCTCTCTCTCTCTCTCGTCTCTCCTCCTTTTCCGTCTTTGCCCGCCAGAGAAGCGTAACCGAAACCGAAGAAACACTAATTGTCTTACAATTAATAATTTACAATAATTCCCTTACAATCTTAAATACATAATATACGTATACGTACTAGAAACGCAGTCAGATTTATTCTACATATATTTAATATTTAATTCTAATATCATACGTAGCATATGCACACGCACACACACACACATTCACGAACTCACGCACAAGAAAGAGAGAAAAAGATTAATGCTATTTAAACACATTTATTCAGTTTAGCAACACCAATTCGGAGTGCAGCGCCAAGTATTTTGAATAAAATATTTATTCGTATTAAAATATTTATTTGTATAAAAATATATCTGCTTAATATTATTTAATACATTTTTTTATTTGTATAAATACCCATTGTGATAATTGGCGCAATTTTTGTATATCATTAATTTTGTAAAGCTATTAATTTACGACATGTTTTTAAATGGAATTCTTTTTGATGGGTTCATTAAAATGTCCGCGATATAAGTAATGGAAGCTACGAACACAGCATTTTAGCTGTGCATATGTAGTTGTGTCATCTTAAGCGCAGTTGGAAAGCACCTTTATGTACTTGCAGCTCATTTTGATTTCACATATTTTTTATTTTGTAATTATTATTAACTTTGTAGCCTTCCAGGATAGGAAAAAGGATAATATTCTGGACAGACAAGGTTTATTCGGATTAGGTAGGAATACATGGTTGGTTCACAGGACGGGGCTACAAATTTCGAAGGTCAGACGTTGTGTCTCGTTACGTTTGAACAATTTATAAGATTTTACTGTGCTGACAGCACTTGACTTTATTCTAATGAGGCGTCCAGGAGTTACTCTGTACTCTCCCGTTCGAGTGGCGTCCAGGTATTGTCGCCGAACTCTCCATATCGAACGGGCGTCCAGGAATATTCTCCCGTACTCTCCTCTCTAATCTAACGAGGCGTCCAGGAGTTACTCTGTACTCTCCCGTTCGATTGGCGTCCAGGTATTATCGCCGTACTCTCCATATCGGTCGAGCGTCCAGGAACACCCTAAAGCGTAGTCCCTGTCCCTCCAGCAGGCGTCCAGGTATTATCGCCGAACTCTCCTGCCGGAGTCCCTAAGCTGTCTGAGAGCGGCCGTGTGTGGTACCTCGTCCTCTCCCTCAGAACAGCGAAGAAGGAAAATGCCTCTGCGGGCCTCGAATTTATACCCAATCGTTGCTATCCGCGGCCGCAGTAATCAACAGACGCGTCGTTAAGCGCGGGCCTCGCGAGCCGCGGTTCCGCGCCCGCACGCCTCTCCTCACGGGCAGCCTCCAAGCATGATCGAGAAACTTCTCGATGGTCAGCGTTTCTCAAAGCGTTTTTTCCGCATGCTACAACTTCTATTTTTTGTGGTTTATTTGATTTCACGTACTTGCCTTATTTTTTTTACTTCTTTGAAGTTTTTTATGGGGATCTCACTTCTTTTTACAAAGATAATAATTCATGTACTTGGCGTAATTTTTTTACTTTTTTGAAGTTTTTTATGGGGATCTCACTTCTTTTATCTTCACTATGCAAAGATAATTTGCATCATCATCAACGGCCATGAACGACTGTTCATACTGAAATACTGTGACAAGACTTTATCACAGGACAGAATTAAGGATAAATTCTACATATATGAACGTATACTGAATCTCAATTGCATTATAAGGGTAAATTCAATGTTGCTTTGGCTTCAATTATTAACAAAAATCGACAACAATGCCTAAACGAGTTTACAGGCTCCTCCTGCACGTTCCCGCGTGCACAGAGTATTACATTTCAAAGCATTTGCACTAGTCGTTATATGAAACTGAAAATTGAGGTTCGACAATCAAATTTGACATCACTGAACCTCTATTTTCAGCTAGAATTCCACTATAGAGCACAGTCACGTTTTGAATCACCTCCTGGAGGTTCCCGCGTGCACCGAATATTAAATTTCAAAGAATTTACAGCAGTCGTTATAAGAAACTGAAATAGAAGTTCGACAATCAAATTTGACATATTGAACGTCTCTTTTCATCCAGAATTCCACTACACAGCACAGTCACGTTTAGAATCACCTCCTGGAAATGCCCGCGTGCATATAAAATTAAATTTCAAAGAATTTACAGTAGTCGTTACATGAAACTGAAAATTGAGGTTCGACAAACAAATTTGTCTTCACGCAACCTTCCACTTTCAGTCAGATTTTAACTGCAAAGCACATTAACGATTGGAATCATCTCCTGGTGGTTCCCACGTGCACAGAATATTAAATTTCAAAGAATTTACGTTGGTCATTATATGAAACTGAAAATTGAGGTTAGACAAACAAATTTGACATCATTGAACCTCTATTTTTATCCAGAATTCCACCTCACAGCACAGTCATGTTTAGAATAACCTCCTGGAGGTGCTCACGTGCATAGAAAATTAAATTTCAAAGAATTTACTCCAGTCGTTATATAAAACTGCAAGTTGTTCAATAGTACATAGGGTATAGGTTACAATAGTATATATAGGTATGTGTACAATGACGGACGACGATCCCTGCCGAATGGTCCCGAGAGTCGACGAATCGACGAACGAAACATGGTTAGTATCGTTTTGGCTGAAGGTGTGCGTATAACGCGTATATACGTATTATGTTTGACGAAAAATTCCTTGGAGAATCAGAATCAGAAGAAAAACCTTACCGTTTCTGACAGATCCATGAGACGATATTACGATATCTCTGTCATGCGTGGACCGATTGCATTGAATTTGGTCTTATTCGAAAGCTTACATGCGGTTTACATAAGAAAAATGCAATTAAATTTAGAATCCATCGCAGGCGTGATGAGATATTAGTGAAATAAATATAAAGTTAGGTTGGAATGGCTCTGCGACGAGTAAAGATACACGGTAGCGACATCGACACATATACCGGGTGTCTTTCATGTGCTTGGCGTCGAGACGCTACCGCGTCTCTAGATACAGGGACCCTCAAGTTCATATTTTCAAATTTAACATTTCGCAACTCGGATTATACTTCCGATGTTTTCCAGAAAATGTGGACGTGAAAATAAGTCAACGCCACTTAAAATATTGAATGTACTCAATTAATACAGTATTTGCAACGAATTCAGTAAAATGTGTTTTCATCTACGCATACAGGCCCGGATTAAAGGGGGGGCTAGGGGGGGCTGTAGCCCCGGGCCCCACTTTCCGGGGGGACCCCGTTCTAAGCGATTAGCTCACTCTGTCTTCATTGGAAATATATCAAATAAATTGTCTAAGTTCCACAACTTCCAATTTTATGTTTGCATTTTAAAATTTCATTGTTTAAACCTCCTCTATGATCTTATTAAGATCTATCGATTGTGAAGACTTGATACAAGAATTTGCAAAATTAATGATAAGAAAAACACATTTTTACTAATAGTTAATTGTACAATATTTTTTTGCCCCTCCCTCCCCGCTGTTCAACCACGGGGGGCCGCCAAAGGTTTGATAGCCCCGGGCCCCAAAAATCTTAATCCGGGCCTGTACGCATACAACCGTTTTTAGCCACTGTTGGCAAATGTCTGTAGATAAAAGTCATTTGATGCTTGCCATCTATGTGCTACGAGTTGTCTAAGTATCGCGAGGAAAATGTTTAGACAATAATGTGCATGTATTAGGGACTTATTAAATTATAAAAAGTTAACCCAAAGTAACACATATTTTATTCCTATGTTATTACTGATATGCATACATATGTACTTACCACAAATTCTTGGAGAACATAAATAAGCATATCATCTCCATCATGCAAATACTTCATATTCACATAATGTACAAGATTTGGGTGGTTCAATTTATTCAAATGATTTACTTCTTGTTCGAGACTTCCTATTTGTTTGGTAATCTGTTGAATACTATTATCATCAAATCTATTATGTACTTTTAACGTCCATTCACTGATTGCAAATAATTCACCAGTTGCCATATCGACGCCAGCATAAACAACTGACCCTTTATTACTGTGACCCATACATTTTCCTCTGTACACTTGCCGTTCATCTGTAAGAATAATTATACAGTATAAACACAAAATGAGATTCAATTGATTATTCATATAGGATGAGTCATCTAAGATAAGCCTGGGTCATTCCACGCCAAATCGATCACTTTTTTCCAATATCTATATTGTTATGGTTTACCGTTTATATATGTGTTTGTGTGCTAATGTTTAACGTCCCACGCGTTATTATAATACTTCTCCCGCTATCGCATGAATAGTGCATGGCTTATCCATATGCGTTCAAATAAATAACGCTTTTGTTTTAAACGAAGTTTCAAATTATTGTTTTGATTTACAAAACAATAATTTTTTGAATTATTGTTACAGCTGACTACGCATCGAAACGCCGGGAGTTCGTATTAGGTTTACAACGCTTACTTTTGCTTAAGCCCCACATATCCCATTTAATACGCCTAATGTAAAGAAAGTAACGCGTGTCTTCTTATCTCAGTGCAACGATAAATCCAATTAACAAGTATTAAGTACAAACCACCAGCGTCCTAACGGGTGTCACACTAGTGCGCGATTTCTGCTTCACCTTCCCTGGTTGCTTCGAGCTACGAAGCTGGTCTTTCTGTCTAAAACTTCCATCACCTCTGGAGCTACGAAGCTGGTCTTTGTGCCTAAAACTCCCATCACCCCTGGAGCTACGAAGCTGGGCTTTGTGCCTAAAACTCCCATCTCCCCTTGTGCTACGACGCTGGTCTTCGTGCCTAACCTTTCACAGATTACCTCATATTGTCACAGTCCTACAGCCCACCACCCAGGACGTGACACTTACGGCATTTTAATGTGGAAGGATCGGCCTTCCCGAATAATTTTTTTCCAGATCGAAACATTAATTTTGCAATAATGAAAACTATAAACAAATTTTTATTTTGCACATTCGGGTTCGAGTTCGCGATTTTAAAAATCCGAAAAAATACTACCATATTCCTTGAAGTTTTTTCTATAAAATAAGCCTATCTCTTGGGTGGTGCGGTTCCTATTAACGTCGAAGTGGTGTGGTAAATACGGCGGTTCGCGCCGGATCAGGTAAGCGGACCGGACGTTGCGCGGACGCTCCGCTATTACGGTCGATTGACTATACCGCTACCATGCCATATTACTTCAATGAGGTCTAAAAACAATATCGATGGATCACGTACTCGTCTCAATGGTGCCATTTATGCCTGCAGAAGAACTTTACTAACCCACTCTTGGCCAATAAATTTTTGTATAATAATCAGATTTCTAAGAATCAACTTGTCCTATCGTTGATTATTTTTAAAAAAATTGTTGTTGCTCGATGAAAACCACGGGAAGGTGGTGGGTTGCTTCCATCAGGAGAAGAATAAGGATGGGTCAAGAAGAATGGCATGGATAAGGATCATTTCGAAGGGGATGGGCTGGGGGATTGAGTGTTGCGAATAAGTAATCGGCCGAAACTATTTCATTGTGCTGAACACAGTACCATTTTTGTCGGACACAAAAGTTTTACATAAAACTTTGTTTTATGATAATGGCGTAAAGCTATGGAAGCTTCTAGTGCCAGTGATAGCAAGTGCTGCATCAAAGCGAGCTTCTAAGCTAGCAGCATGTTTTTTCTGTTCATCAATAGTTTACTATAGATAGTAAATATAGAGCTCATCACAGTTTTGTTATAATTTCTGAATGTTTAGGTCATAATACTGCTCCTGGTCACCTATTTAAAAAGCGATTACTGAAATACCTTGCGGATAAATTTGTAGGAAACGTCAATAAAAAAATATATTTTCCGATGGAGCGGCTGCACAGTATAAAAATAGAAAAAAATTCATAAATTTGACACATCACATTAGCGATTTCGGTCTTGCTGCTGAGTGGCATTTTTTTACAACGGCACACGGTAAAGGAACATGTGACGGGATTGGAGGTGCCATGAAAAGACTTGCAATGCGCACTAGGTTACAAAGACCAGTGGATAATCAAATTCTTACATCCCTAGCTTTGTATGAATGGGCAAGAACATCTTTTCCAAACATTACCTCTGATTATATAAAACAGGATGAACAGAAAAACTATGCTGCTAGCTTAGAAGCTCGCTTTGCTGCAGCACTTGCTATCACTGGCACTAGAAGCTTCCATAGCTTTACGCCATTATCATAAAACAAAATTTTATATAAAACTTTTGCGTTCAACAAAAATGGTACTGTGTTCAGCACAATGAAATAGTTTCGACCGATTTCTTATTCGCAACCCTCAATCCCGCAGCCCATCCCCTTCGAAATGATCCTTATCCATGCCATCCTTCTTGACCCATACTTATTCTTCTCCTGATGGAAGCAGCCCACTACCTTTCCGTGGTTTCCATCGAGCAACAACAATTTTTTAAAAAATAATCAACGATAGGACAAGTTGATTCTTAGAAATCTGATTATTATACAAAAATTTATTGGCCAAGAGTGGGTTAGTAAAGTTCTTCTGCAGGCATAAATGGCACCATTGAGACGAGTACGGGATCCATCGATATTGTTTTTAGACCTCATTGAAGTAATATGGCATGGTAGCGGTATAGTCAGTCGACCGTAATAGCGGAGCGTCCGCGCAACGTCCGGTCCGCTTACCTGATCCGGCGCGAACCGCCGTATTTACCACACCACTTCGACGTTAATAGGAACCGCACCACCCAAGAGATAGGCTTATTTTATAGAATAACTTCAAGGAATATGGTAGTATTTTTTCGGATTT
This sequence comes from Andrena haemorrhoa, assembly GCA_910592295.1. Taxonomy (NCBI): domain Eukaryota; kingdom Metazoa; phylum Arthropoda; class Insecta; order Hymenoptera; family Andrenidae; genus Andrena; species Andrena haemorrhoa. The sequence continues at coordinate 25,453,916 of OU342942.1, forward strand.
TTAAAATCGCGACCTCGAACCCGAATTTGCAAAATAAAAATTTGTTTATAATTTTCAATGTTGCAAAATTATTTTTGGATCTGGAAAAAAATTATTCGGGAAGGCCGATCCTTCCACATTAAAATGCCGTAAGAATCAATTATATCCGACAAATAGTTTCCGAGATAAAAATTCATAAGTACAACCCATTTTCACGAAAATAGGCAATCGAAAAATTCAAGGCCTTGTATTTTTTAAACAAACTCGAAATGGACAAAATGATTACTTAACCCCCCCCTAATTCCACGAAGACTACAACATATTCAAGTTTTAAAAAAATCCGAGACATCGATGGAAAAAAGTGATCGATTTGGCGTGGAATGACCCGTAGAAGGTGTTCGTCGTGAATGAACACTGTTAAGAAGAATTCTGGTTTGTGAAATTCATTTTTTTATTGCGCGCCACTCGAATCTATCTTAGAATCCTGTAATTGGCGTCAACGGCACACCTAGAAACGTTACATTGGTGACGTGATGAAGGCGTATGACGTGATTGGCGCGCACAAGTCGTATTAGTGCATATGTGTTCCCCTTTTACTACGCGTAGAGAATTTCACGGTAACTCGGCTCGCAAACACTCGCGGCTGCTCTTTGTACACAAGAGCAGAAGCTCTTAAGCTGAGCAAGCCTGGTCTAGAATAACCCCGAGAATCGACTGATATTTTTTTCTAAAAATGTTCGATAACACCCTGGATATGCAAATTGAAATTGCGTTATTACCTGGTTTGAACTTCCTATGAAACCAAGAACTTAATTTGTTATATTTCTATACCTTCACATAAATAACTTGTGAATAAAGTACATTACTTATCGTTAAATTCTAAACTTCCTCCTAGATAACATTTAATAAACAATCATATAAACTACATACCTTTGTTGTGATCGAAGTGTAACAATTTCGTGCCCTTATGTTCACATAAGAAACCATCGGAACTTTCACAACTGCTGGCGCATCTTCTTCGAGTATAAATCTGTGACCTCTCTTGAGGAGATGACGGTATTGATTGGGATGGATTGTTTGATGGATCGCTGCTTATGCGAATTGATTCTTTTCGATCCCGAATCTCAGCTTTTAGAGCTTCCTGTCTTTTTTGAATTTCATCTTGTAATACCTGAAATTTTTTATTATCGATAATATAGTTAGTAAGAATATTTTCATGTATTTGGTTACAGTAATTCAACTAATAATTAAAAAAAAGGTAATTAAATTATGCAAGAAGCTAAAGTATCCAAAACCGGGTCTGGAAAATACTAAAATTTACTGACTTGCCTTGTAACACCATATTGTTTATATATTAAGATATGGTGAATTATATAACCTGTCTTTCTTTGTCTTCTTTTAGTTGTTTTTCCAACATTTCGTATTTAACTTTTTCTTGGTGTCTGGAAACCATTTCTTCATAAAAGCTGCTATAACTTGGCTTGTTGTTCTCGTGTAGATATTTCTGAACATGTTGTGCTAATTCAAAAATCACTACCTCTCCTTGTAATCGTCTTGTAAGATCCAGTAATTCAGAATTTAATACTGCAATCTGTTGGTGGGATAAGCCTTTGCTATTCTGCAGCTCTATAGTCGGTATTCTGTAATGTTTAAAGTTAAAAGTATAGGTTAGCATTAAAAACTTATACAGGATGTTCGACTACTGCTGGGGGAAAATTTAAGGGATGATTCTAGCCACCAGAATAAGACGAAAATCAAGAATAACGATATTACGGTTGAGGCATCGTTTGTTCCTTATAAGCATTTAAATATATGCTTAAAACTAAGTGTTACGTCCCGAACCTCAAAATTTGTTGTATTAAGCAGAGTGTGCATCGACAACGCCTAGCGTTCTGGGAAACCCCTCGTCCAGCATACTCTTGCTTATTGTATAACAATTTTATCTCTGACAAAGGAGACCTCCGGCACTCGGACCGTCACACAGCGGTCCCAAATTGCCAAAAGCTGGACAAAATTCAATTTTCGAAGTATATAGCAGCTTATTACTATTATAGCAGTAAATCAAATGCCACTTGAATTTATTCAGATATAGGCCGTGAAAGTTGACGAAATTTCATGCTCCTTAATGTCTTGAAAATGGGAGCATGTTTAATGCATCAGAGAAAGTTTATCTGAAAAGATCCATACGCGAAACAGTTTACCATTAAAGTAGGTGTTATAAACATAAACTTTCCACAGAAGCAAAGTAAAATATCTTTGAATTACCATCGTAATTCCCTTCACAATGTGTCATAAATCTAAGTCATCTTTTAATAAAACGGAAGGAAAACAAAGATGAGTGCCACCGAGTGTCATGCTGTAACAAGTTTCTTGATATAAAGTAACATGTCAAGTAAGATATCCAATTGAGAACATTTGGGGAAATTTGCCTACTGATGCTCGCGACAGACACAAGAAGACATTGAGAAGAAGGCGAGCGGCTCAATCGTCTGTCAAGATGTCATTCGAAAGCCAGACGCCATTGCAAGTAGTCGGATTGAGATTACCACATTGCAGTATATTAGAGATTACGTTCCGATGATTGTTATTGTTCATCTTCTGTTCCTTCTGTCTTATATTAAACTCTTGTTATGGCAAACCGAGCCAACCCCGTTACTCAAAATCGTAACAATACTTAAATTTAAAGTGCCAAGTGTATTTAGTATATGATTAAAAAAGCATTCGTTATTTTAAACAACACTTATAATCCATAGTTGTCTTTTATTGGGGCATTCCATGCGAACTCGGACAGATTTTGGAGTAAGTTTTCTAAAATTGCTGAAATTTTAATATGTTGTAGTCTTTAGTGATATTTAAACGTACCTCAAAGGATTTTTGAAAATTTTGAAAAATGTAAATTTTACAGCTATTTGAAGTTAAGTGCGAACTTTTTTTCAAAAAATTATAGCTATGGAAGTAGGAAACGGATGGAGATGAGCTTTACGGTGCTTATAGAAGACATTGAAGTTTATAGACAAAATTATTTCAGTTTAAACAAAATTGGAACCTTTTTGTGTAATTATTTTAAACAAATGCAGGTTTTTAACATCGGGCGCGATTTTAAAAATCTGAAAAAGGAGAATATAGTTCTATCCTTCCCCTTGATGGACAAATTTTCAAAAATATGGACATTTTAAAATTGGCCCTGTAAAAATTGCCGAAAGTTGACGCTGCACCGATGCGCACTGGCTCGACTGGTCGGGCCGTGCGGTACTCGCAGTGGCTAAGCGGCTATACCTGATAAGGATTCTCGAAAATGGTAAGTATTTGACAAAAACTGAAGGAGCAAAACTTTTACTGTTTTTATATCCAACATAATACGGTATCTCAATTTTTTGTGTTCGCGATATTTTCCGTTAACCGAAAATGACCTTCAGTTATTTAAATGGAACGCTATATATTTGATTACCCAATATGAAAGCGACTGTCAAGGCAAATTCAACCATATGGTATACTATGACCTTCAAGGCCACACAAGGTTAGGAATGAAAGAAAGAAACTCAATCTACTAGATAGATTGTTCAATATATTTACTTCATTCCTAACCTTGTGTGGCCTTGAAGGTCATAGTATACCATATGGTTGAATTTGTCTTGACAGTCGCTTTCATATTGGGTAATCAAATATATAGCGTTCCATTTAAATAACTGAAGGTCATCTTCGGTTCACGGAAAATATCGCGAACACAAAAAATTGAGATACCGTATTATGTTGGATATAAAAAACAGTAAAAGTTTTGCTCCTTCAGTTTTTGTCAAATACTTACCATTTTCGAGAATCCTTATCAGGTATAGCCACTTAGCCACTGCGAGTACCGCACGGCCCGACCAGTCGAGCCAGTGCGCATCGGTGCAGCGTCAACTTTCGGCAATTTTTACAGGGCCAATTTTAAAATGTCCATATTTTTGAAAATTTGTCCATCACGGGGAAGGATAGAACTACATTCTCATTTTTCAGATTTTTAAAATCGCGCCCGATGTTAAAAACCTGCATTTGTTTAAAATAATTACACAAAAAGGTTCCAATTTTTTTTTAAACTGAAATAATTTTTTCTATAAACTTCAATGTCTTCTATAAGCACCGTAAAGCTCATCTCCATCCGTTTCCTACTTCCATAGCTATAATTTTTTGAAAAAAAAGTTAGCACTTAACTTCAAATAGCTGTAAAATCTACATTTTTCAAAATTTTCAAAAATCCTTTGAGGTACATTTAAATATCACTAGAGACTACAACATATTACAATTTCAGCAATTTTGGAAAACTTACTCCAAAATCTGTCCGAGTTCGCATGGAATGTCCCTATTATTTTCGACAATATACTTGAACTACGTGATCTACTAAACGCAGAAATTTGGGGTTTTTTCACTAGAATCGGAAAAAAATTCAAAATAATTTAAAAAAAAGTTTTGAAATTAACGTCGTCATATTAAATTCTGTGACGTCCCACTATTTTTCGCACATCCTAATTAGAGTCTCCCCCACACCCCACTCCACGATTCCACCACTGTCCCTAAAAACTCAACTCTAACCCCTTCCCCAACCACTGGAGATGTACAGAAGATGTACCTTAGCGGTCCCCATCTCGCGATGGTCAAGTATTACATCCCCTTCCCCTTTTCGCCCGACGAGGCACGAACTCCTCTCTCGCATCTAAATCTAAACAAGCCCCTCGACCCAAAAGCCTTCCCAAATCAAGAGCACGACTCACTCCCAAAAACCCCTCTTAAATCGAGACCCCGTCTCACCGCCTCTCTAAGACCCACCAAATCAAAGCCACTCTTACCCCTTTCCAACTAAAATACCCAAAATTCATTGATTGGGTTGAGTACGCATTATTATATTAATCTACTGCTATTGCATTTCACATTAATAATGCATGACAGATTTCTGTGTGCTCTACTTAATAAACGCTCGTGCATTGAATAATGTTTCGATTTATAGTATTGATCCTTCGTTCTCGCGGAAATCCCGAGTCATTATAAGCCATTGCAACACCTGATCTCGCTTCGCGAACGCCGGGATTTCTTATAGTGTTTACATGGCCTCCTTTGGCAAATGTAACGTTCCGTTGTCGGCAGACAACTGAATGCTGCAGGCCTCAAGAGGAGAGCGGCGTTCCCTCGAGTGTAGGATAGGTGGGCATTCGTTGGTAAAGAAGTTAAGGATTGAAATCCAAGCTTTTACTTTACAATGGCTATTTATTTAATAACACTTAACTTTAATAACAAGAATAACAACAATAATAATATTAATATTACCTAAAACTACGCTTATATGTATGTTTCTTTTTGGGTTTTTTTCTGTTAAGTATGCTATGTAATTCTGAAGCTGTGGTATAAGCATGTGTATATGTTGCAGAGCACGGCCGCTACCGTCTCCGGTGCGAGTTTGTTGCCTTTCGTAGAAGCGAGATACTATTAGTTTCAAAATGAATAGTCCAAAGAGGTGCACCACTATCTTTTATACACTGGAGATCCGCCGCTACCGTCTCCGGAGCGAGCTGAATCTCACTGGTTGAAATTGAAGCTTCCTCTAGGGCTGAACATTCGTTAACTATCAGAGCGTGTTTTCGTATGTAGCTTTAGAATGCCCGCTGTGCTGCGTGCGCTTCCTTTTATACCCAAAAATTGGCGGGTTGGCGCATGCACAGTAAGTCATTTCTCAATATTTCGCGTTTTTCTCGCTTAATACATATTATTTTGTTTTGTGCTTCTATCAGTATCTATATTTAATTATTCTTAACATCTCTATAATATTTATTCTTTTAATATTCGCCTAAATCATAAATTATATATAAAAGTATTTACAATGAGTCTGCGCGGTAATACAGGATGGTTCTGTGATAATGAAGATCGGTTCTACTTTATCGACGGTCGGTAGTATTGGGTTCGAGTCCCCGTGGGACGTTACACATAGGTCTTGCACGACCGTACGTCTAGACACATTTCACAGAAATATTACGTGTCGCGTCTTATTTCAGTGCCGAGGTAAATCCAATTATCAGTTTTTTAAACATTAACCATCTGTACTTTAAAGAGTGTCACTCTGTTGCGCGATTATTGCTTAACCCTCCCTGGTTACCAGTGCTACGAAGCTCACCTTCGCGCCTGAATTCCCTGCTTTCCAACTACTACGAAGCCCGATTTCGCACCTGAATTCCCTGCTTTCTAAGTCCTACGAAGCACGCCTTCACGCCTAAATTCCAAGCTTTCCCAGAGCTACTCGCCTTCGCGCCTAAATTTCCTTTCTTTCCTAAAAACCCTTTGTAACCCCATACTTTGTCACTGTCCTTGACACCGCTACCCAGGACGTGACAATTCGACATTGTAATTACATCGTTTTAGTAAAAAATCGGAAAATAATTAACTTTCACAAAAATTAACTTGAAAAAAACATTCATACCAGTGATATTAAAGGTAGGTGTCCACTTGAGAGTAAAACTCGCGCGAGAAGCTTTCAAGAGTATTACTCGCAAGTGGGCACTACGTCCCAGAGTGACTGTCGGAGAGCGACGTTCAACTCTCGGATAGCGGACGCGTTGCAGCTTGCTCTCGAGTGGATACATAGTAACATTACTATCGGACAGTTGCTTCCGAAATACGAACCAGCTTCGTATTCTGCGAGTGTTGATGCGAGAGTAGATCTGGGCAGTGTTCGGACCGATTGTGCTGCAATGATGGAGTGGGAAACGCGTATAGGACCAACTATCCAATTGTCTTGAAACTTTGCAGGCATGCGTAGATTGCATGACAATGCAATATTAAATTAAAAAATTAACTTGAGGGGGTGAAAAAATTACCCAGTCATCAATAAATACAGGGTGTCCGCGCGAACACTGGACAGCTGAATATCTCCTAAAGTATTGGACATAAAAAAATAAAAAAAATATGGAATTGCATGGTTCGATGGGGCCAATTTATTAGCCCAGACGAATTTTTTTTCGATTATTTTAAAAGATACGATGGTCAAGTTCGGTTCTGTAAATGGAACTATCTTTTCTGAAGACGTGAGTTGATAGTGCGTTCCAAGACAAATTCAACAAGCATTAATGTATACACTTGATTTCCACTGGTTTTTGAGATATTGCGCTTGCAAATTTAGTGATTTTCACTGAAGAAAACCTACTGAAATAGCAAGGACCGGGGTCGGTCTTGCTGGCGCTACGGAGGGGCCACGGAGGGCCTTGCCTGTTGAAACAGATACCTACCTGCCAAAGGTCTGCGCCAGACCCAAAGGCTGGACAATTCTTTTCCGTCAGAAATGCTACTTAGGTAGGTACATCTGCGGTGTCAAGAAGCGCAGTTACTTTTATTTCGCACTTGGTTCTACGCTCGGATGGCCGGTTCTTGTGGGAGGGATGCAAGCTCGATTGGTTACGTTAGGAGGTGTGAAAGTTGCTAAACTAAATTTCAACCATAAGGAGCAGATTGTATTAGAACCAATCGAATTTGCATCCCTCATAAACGGCTGTTCTCTTGAAGAGGCCCTCTTCACAGCAATACCTCCTCCCCAATGCCCACCTTCTCTCGCACGGAATACGTCAACGCATGCTTTTGTTTTGATATTGAAGCTCGTGTTAATACTCGAGAGGACCACGCGTCGACAGCGGGCTACCCCTTTTCTTCATGTGTCTCTCCGCGAGGAGTATTGACGGTGGATTGTAGGAGCGTAGATGTCGGGATGCCAGTTATTGAATTCAGGAGACGATAGAAACACTTTATTAGAAAACACACATGTACTATAATTAAAGTAAATCGTATTCCTCTCGGGCAGGAGTACTGATAACGATCGAACTTGAGCCCCACTTCGCGCAGATCGATTACACGGAGGGTAGTCGAGTCACACACTGCACAAATGATACAGGGTAATTCTGGAGCAACGCCCGTCAAGAAGATGCGGCCTGGTACCCCGTGGCGAGGACAGACCTTCGCAGTGCCTCGCTCGATTTTTATGGCTTTTTCCGGAAAAAGGTATGAATCTTGGGCCGAACGTAGCGAAGTGAGGTCGAGCCCCTGCAGTCGAGGGTGACAAATCCAGTACAGCGTATTAAGAAATTCTTTTCTTCATCGTATCGAAAGGGAAGTGACGCCAATGGATTCCTTATGTTTTTCTGATGAAAATCATACTAAATATCATGCAAATCGGACTACTTTGACACAAGCTATTTGTATTCACTTCGCTACGTTCGGCCCAAGATTCATACCTTTTTCCGGAAAAAGCCATAAAAATCGGGCGAGGCACTGCGAAGGTCTGTCCTCGCCACGGGGTACCAGGCCGCATCTTCTTGACGGGCGTTGCTCCAGAATTACCCTGTATCATTTGTGCAGTGTGTGACTCGATTACCCTCCGTGTAATCGGTCTGCGCGAAGTGGGGCTCAAGTTCGATCGTTATCAGTACTCCTGCCCGAGAGGAATACGATTTACTTTAATTATAGTACATGTGTGTTTTCTAATAAAGTTTTTCTATCGTCTCCTGAATTCAATAACTGGCATCCCGACATCTACGCTCCTACAATCCACCGTCAATACTCCTCGCGGAGAGACACAGGAAGAAAAGGGGTAGCCCGCTGTCGACGCGTGGTCCTCTCGAGTATAAACACGAGCTTCAATATCAAAACAAAAGCATGCGTTGACGTATTCCGTGCGAGAGAAGGTGGGCATTGGGGAGGAGGTATTGCTATGAAGAGGGCCTGTTCAAGAGAGCAGCCGTTTGTGAGCGATGCAAATTCGATTGGTTCTAATACAATCTGCTCCTTATGGATGAAATTTAGTCTAGCAACTTTCACACCTCCTAACGTAACCAATCGAGCTTGCATCCCTCCCACAAGAACCGGCCATCCGAGCGTAGAACCAAGTGCGAAATAAAAGTAAGTGCGCTTCTTGACACCGCAGATGTACCTACCTAAGTAGCATTTCTGACGGAAAAGAATTGTCCAGCCTTTGGGTCTGGCGCAGACCTTTGGCAGGTAGGTATCTGTTTCAACAGGCAAGGCCCTCCGTGACCCCTCCGTAGCGCCAGCAAGACCGATCCCGGTCCTTGCTATTTCAGTAGGTTTTCTTCAGTGAAAATCACTAAATTTGCAAGCGCAATATCTCAAAAACCAGTGGAAATCAAGTGTATACATTAATGCTTGTTGAATTTATCTTGGAACGCACTATCAACTCACGTCTTCAGAAAAGATAGTTCCATTTACAGAACCGAACTTGACCATCGTATCTTTTAAAATAATAATCGAAAAAAAATTCGTCTGGGCTAATAAATTGGCCCCATCGAACCATGCAATTCCATATTTTTTTTATTTTTTATGTCCAATACTTTAGGAGATATTCAGCTGTCCAGTGTTCGCGCGGACACCCTGTATAACTCATAACCGATGCCTATTATTTTGATGTCGTTTTTGACACGGCTGCTCGCGGACGACGCGTCTCAGGATGCACCCCTGCACGCGTCCCCAAACGTGCGGATGTGACGATCGGGGCTGGTGTTTGGTAAGAGGATGACTGCACGGTTGCGGCATCCATGGGTACCATACCTACAATTGGGGCCACTGCGACGCCCGCGTCCTCCATCACCGCCGTCGCCCCCATGGATTGATGTTAGTAGGCCGCACCACCGTCACCCCCATGGCGGTTCGGGGGGTTCTGCAATCCTCATCGTCGTCATCATCATCGTCGTCGTCGTTGTCGTCGCCACCGCCATCCCCGGCACCGTCGCCCCCGGTATAATTTCTTTTATATTCACCATTTTTTCTTTCATTTTATTTTATATATTTTATTATTATTTTTTCTACTTTCTATTTTTTACATGCTATTGAGTTTACATGCTTGAGGTTGCAGATGCCGAGAGACCAGTTGTCTTCTAAGCCTCGCATTAACTAGTGGAAACTCAGTTCAGCTAAAAAATAGTTTGAGAAAAGGAACATGGAGATAATGCGGATTGTACCAGGCAGCGATCCTGAGCCGTGTCAGGACATCTTTGAGGTATGTACTTTACAATATTTTGACATTTATCGTATATAACCTTTGAAATCGAGTAAGATCAAATCAGGTGACCGTGTTCATATTATACCGTGGGTTTCTATGTTCTAGAACTGGCCGTCGCCGTCGCCATCCTCATCGCCTGATTGGCAATCGCCACCGTCTTCGCCGCCTCCGCAGGTATGCAATACTTTACATTTCATTTGATGTACTATTATTATATCGACGTTCGTGTATGTGTTCTAGCACCAGTCGGCTGAAGTGCCATTATTTTTAATGATACTGATGGCGCGCTTGGCTGCGGAGGACGTGCAGCCTGGAGCAGTACTAGGTCCGATGATGGCGGCGAGGATACGGCGTCCATGGGTGCGGTATCGTGCAGAGGTCCTGCGACGGCCGCGGTCTCAACCGCAGCCGTTGCCCCTTGGGGCGACTTGAGCAGGCTACAGCCGTCGCTCCCGTGGCCTCCGTCGCCATCATCGTCGCCGCCGCCGCCGCCACCACCGCCACCACCGCCACCTCCATCGCCGCCTCAGATGTCACCATTCCCCGAGTGGCTCGAAGCAATGTTAACGCCGCCACCATCACCTCCATCGCCGCCCTCCGAGCCACTCAGGGGACTCTTGACGCCGCCGCCTCTCGAGCCATTCGCGGGGGTCTTAATACCGCCGCCGTCGCCCCCCCCCCCCCAATGATTTTTAGTTTTAGTTATTTTTATATTTATATTTTACATTACTTTATATTATTACTTTACATTGTTTTATTTTTTGTGTTATTTTCTTTTATCTTATATATTTATAGGGAGACCCCCGAAGGCCGTGGGGCTGGGTAGGGCTGGGACCTCGGGGACCCGGGAAGATGTCCAAAAGACCACCGCTCCCGGGACACTGAGGCACCAGTTCCTCAAAATTGCCGGGGTGGAAAACAAGACCACCACGGTAAAGCGGAGGGGGAAATAGTACTGGACCGCAACACGGGACACACTACCTCCCCGGGAACACGTGCGAGAGCGGGCAATACTGCAGTGAAGATGGCTGCATGATGCATCAGCATCTCGCAGATTAATTTGCAACACTGCAAAGCGGCGACGGACTTGCTCGACCGCCGCATAGTGGTGCAGCACATAGATATAGTAATCATACAGGAACCCTGGCTAATCAGGGGTCGAGTAGGAGGACTGAACAAGAAACAGGGAGCGATAATACACGGGATCGGTGACCCCGGTCCATGGGCGTGCGTTTACGCTAGTAAAAGACTAAACGCCTTGAGGCTGGGAGAATTCTGCACTAAGGACCTAACAGCTGTCCTAATAGAGCCAAAAATGGGCGGGAACACGGAAAACGTCGTGGTCTGCTCAGCATACCTGCCATACGACTCTGAGGAGCCCTCGCGAACGAGGGAACTCAGAATACTGGTGGAGGCATGTAAAAGAAGAGGGCTGCAACTGGTGGTGGGATGCGACGCCAATGCCCACCATATCGTATGGGGCAGCACCGATATCAACAAGAGAGGGACTAGCTTACTTGAATACCTCTCGACCACGGAACTGGAGATCCTCAATCGAGGCTCCAAGCCCACATTCGTTACCACCAGAAGACATGATGTAATCGACATCACACTGGGCTCCAGGAAGGTCGCCCAGGCTATAAAGGATTGGCAGGTGGCGGAAGAGGTAATTCTCTCAGACCACAGGTTAATCGAATTTAGACTGACGGGAGACGCGAACTACGAACCTATGGGAGTCTACAGGAACCCCAGGGCCACCGACTAGCAACTCTACAAAGAGGAGCTAGAAGGAAGGCTCGGGGGGACTACGGACGGCCGAAAACGGGTGGGGGGGTCGAGCAGGCGGTTGAGGAACTGCATGCTGTGATCACCCAAGCGTATGAAACGTCATGGCCGGCCAAGCAAAGGAAGAGCAGCAGACGGGTACCCTGGTGGAACCAGGAACTGAGTACGCACAGGACCACAACCCGGAAGCTGCTAAACAGAGCCATGAGGCTTGGCACGAGGATCGAATGGGAAACCTACAGGGAAGCCCATAGATCCCACAACAAGCTCATCAGAGCATCAAAAAGGAAGACCTGGAGGGAATTCTGCCAAGAGGCCGAGACCCTACCACTGGTGGCCAGGCTTCGAAGGGTCTTCGCATCCAGGCCTTCCCAAACGCTGAACGGACTCAGACTTCCGGACGGGAGGTACTTAGAGGACCGGCAGCAAATTTTGGAGCACCTGATAGAGGTTCACTTCCCAAGCTCGGGACTCTTGCAACAGGGGCAACCAACAGAAAAGCTGGAACCTGAGAAAGAGGATCGTAAAAGAGGAGAGTAAACCGAGACAGGATCAGATGGGCCATTAACACATTTAAGAGATTTAAGAGTCCGGGAGTGGACGGGATCTTTCCCGCTCTTCTACAAGAAGGGGGAGAGGACCTGATAAAGCGGCTGGACCTTATCTTCAAATCCTGTCCTGCTCTGGGTTATATACCCAAAACATGGAGAACGGTTAGAGTCGTCTTCATACCCAAACCAGGAAAGAAGGGCTACGACTCTGCCAAATCCTTCAGGCCCATCAGCCTAACGTCCTTCCTTCTGAAGACGCTGGAATGGCTGGTGGATAGGCATATCAGGGAGCATGCGCTGGTGGAAAGACCAGTTCAAATCTCTCAACACGCGTATCAGGCCGGCAGATCCGTGGAGACGGCGCTCCACCACCTAGTAGGAGTGGTAGAAGGGGCCCTGGAGCGGAAATAGTCGGTCCTAAGCGTCTTTTTGGACATCGAAGGAACGTTCGACAACACATCCTTGGATGCCATAAGTGGGGCTCTAGACAACTTCGAGGTGGAAGAATCGATCAGAAGATCGATCCGCAACATGCTGCGGACTAGACCCGTAATGGCCAGCTGGGAAGGGATCACGATAAGGGCTCGGGCCGACAGGGGCTGCCCGCAGGGGGAGTTCTCACCCCACTGTTGTGGACCCTGATGGTGGACGAGCTACTGCAGGGGCTCGGAGAAGAAGGTGTAATAGTACAGGGCTACGCTGATGACATAGTGATCGCAGTCAGAGGCACCAGCTCGACGTACATGGCCAGGAGAATGCATATGGCGCTCACACTGATTCAGGAATGGTGCCACAACCAAAACCTAAGGGTAAATTCGTGCAAGACGGAGATGGTACTATTCACGAAGAAGCGGAACCTAAAGTTTAAGGTCCCCTCAATCGTCGGAGCAGAGCTCTGCATCTCCTCGAAGGTGAAATATCTGGGAGTGACCCTGGATAAGAAGCTCACGTGGAAAAGCCAAATCGCGAAGCAGACCCAGATGGCGCTCGTCACCTACTGGGCCTGTAGAATAATGTTCGGCAGCACATGGGGGTTAAGACCATGGGTGATCAAATGGATCTATACAGCCATCCTGGAACCCCAACTGACATACGCCTCAGTGGTGTGGTGGACCTCCACGAGCAGGGACACTCACAGGAGGCCACTGAGCAAGGTGTATCGCTTGGCACTGCTGGGGATAACGGGGGCGTTCCCCACCACGCCTACCCTGGCGATGGGGGTCTTGTTGGAACTGGCGCCACGGTGCTTGGCTGCGGAGGCCGGGGCTAGGAAGGCTGCCCTGAGGATACACTTCGTGGGAAGATGGAAAGGCGCGGGGAGCGGGCACGCGGCGATCCTGCAGGACGTAAGGGACTCGCATGAGGCCCTGGACTGCGGGAGAGACCAAGGTGCCCCAGCCTACCGCTTCAAGCAGAAGGGACTGGTAGCTGTGATGCCAGATGGAGGACGGGTTCCCTCGAGAATTTCCCCCACCTCGCATGCACACTATGTCGGAGCTGCGTGTCCGTGAGCTCGGCGCTTCGGACAACGTCGGGAAGACGAGAGAGAAAACGAAGGCGAGGTCCAAGCGACACGCGGCCGTGCGCGATCTTCTCGAGTGCCTCAAGATACACTTTTCACTTTCTGACATATGTATAACACTCTTGTAATGAAAAACAAATTTGGAAAAAGTTTTGTTACGGAAATCACGTTTTAAGACCTCCTGATCACGTTTTGACTATTTAGAAAAGAGCTTTTTTTAAATATCTCATATATTTGTTAACACGATTACGTTTTTTAAACGGCAAAATGGATTTCAATGAAACTTTATATTCAAATTTTATATTCTTGTCTTAAGATTCGATTAGATCACGAAAAATGATAATTACCCGTTATGGTTCTTCGATTTTTCAGATAAACGAACTAATTTCTACATAAAAAAGTTAAATAAAGTTCTTCTGTAACTTGTTTAACAAAGAAAAATATACATTCATAATTTCTTGTTTTCATTTTAAATTTCCTGATCTCTAATTCTACTGAAATAACGGTTAAATGTCGCGAAGCGCGACTGTGCGACCCCCCACGAAAGGCATCGAAACGTAAACAAAGCATGCGCGACCACAGATCGGGAATCGCGCAGCTTCGCGTATGTGAAATAAACCACACAGATTTATTTACTAAGTAAATTTCGACAGCTTGCTTGGGTACCGACTTATACCTTCTGAAATATTTCGACCGAATGTGTTTCGGACGCCTTAAGGTCGAATTATATTATCCGTTCACACACGGAACGTTACGGAACGTTTCGGTTCAGACAAACATTGTTGTGGGTTATTGGATACGAATGTTTATATACACCGTTGCGATCAGTTACAACACGTTACGCTTCGGGCATACGACGATCGACATTTTCGAAAAGAATGTTTTGACTGAAACGATACGTGACTGAAGTTGTCGGAACGTGTATGAACGAGATACGTATGATATGTATTTAGTTCAGGCAGAATCTGAAACGATGACCCTTATACGAAAGATATATTATTCTGACGCATGTCGCCTGTCGTTGCCGAATGTGAACTGATGGTATAAACCCTACATTGTTATTGTCTGAAGGTCTGAACCGAAACGTTCCATAACGTGCCGTGTCTGAACGGATAATATAAATCGACCTTTACTCTCTAGCTTTCGACGAACAAAAAAAAAGGAAAGAACTAGAAAGAAGAAGAATAGAGGGATAGGTGGAAAACAAAGAGGTAAGCAAAGAAAACAGAGAGAGGCATAGAGAAAGCACTGAGAAAAAGGGGAAGAAAACTGCACTTGGGTTCGCGCGGATCTGACCGTCAAATGTACTTGACGAAAACCCGGCCCGAGCGAACCCTCGAAACGAGAAACGAAAAGAATAGATAGGAAATCGTAAAATAGTAAGAAAAATTCAGAAAGGAGAAAAATCGAAGAAAAAGCTAAAAGAAATAACAGCAAGGCAATGGTGTCAGTACCGAACTGCCACAGATGCATTTACCAGTTACCTTTCTCTCCTATTCTTGTACAATTCCTTTATACCAATTTACACATCTTAATGTACCGTATATCGCGATGTTAGCTTTGCATAACCAATTGTTTACATTTCCCTCACGATGGAAGAGACCACCACTTTGCCGTAGTTTCCATCGAGCGGTAGCGTGCACGCTGCGCGTAATTAATTTGTAAATAGTGCGTGATTCTTTGTCGCAACTTGATATAATTATCGAAAAATCTAGCGCGAAATGTGATTACGTTTAGATTTTAGATCATACTCTGAAAAGATATTTTTTATCGAAAGCTGCTACAGCGTCCACAGTACTGGCCAAGAGTGGATTCTAATTTTAACAAAGTTCACCAATGTACAGTATCAAAATATTCATCTTTTAATAAAAAAATTCATTTTAAGGTTTGAAAAATAGAAATAGCTCAAACAAAAAGTACGGAAATTTAAAATGAAAATAAGAAATTATGAATGTACATTTTTCCTTGTTAAACAAGATATAGAAGAACTTTATTTAACTTTTTTTTTATGTAGAATTTAGTTCGTTTATCTGAAAAATCGAAGAACCATAACGGGTAATTATCATTTTCGTGATCTAATCGGATCTTAAGACAAGAATATAAAGTTTGAATATAAAGTTTCATTGAAATCCATTTTGCCGTTTAAAAACCGTATTCGGGTTAACAAATATTTGAGATATTTAAAAAAAACTCTTTTCTAAATAGTCAAAACGTGATCAGGAGGTCTTAAAACGTGATTTCCGTAACAAAACTTTTTCCAAATTTTTTTTCATTACAAGAGTGTTATACATACAGGGTGTAAACGGTATACGTAGCAATATTTTAGGAGGTGGTAGGGGAGGTCCAATGGAACATAAAAGTCCTATGACATAGTGTCCGATCGGTCTCCATTTTACAGTAATAATGGCTCAAAGTTAACATGTCTATAATCTAAACTAATAGTCGCAGGGTTCCATAATTTTGAAAATACATTGGAGACCACCAGTAGAGTAAAATGGTCTGAATACATTTTGTTGTATCTCCTATAGTTTAGCTGTTATAAAGGTTTAAACATCGGAGATTTTTGTGGAAATGATCGTCGCTACACGCACACAGATGAGCCGTAGCACTAAGACCGCCCGTTGTGACCTGTTCAAGATGACCCAGTAACTGAGTAAATACGGGCCCCTTACAGTAGCGGTCCCATTGAGGATCTGTTTGGAGTGGCGGAGGCACTTAGGGTCGTCAACTAGAGAATAAGAAACAAGTGAACGAAAACTTTACACGTGTTTTAGGCCAGGCGCGCAGTGGTGGCACGTTGTCGTTCGCCGACTCGTGGGGAAATACGGTTATAAACCGTGACCATGACGAATTGCTTTAGCCGGTCAGCTTAATTATTTTTCGGGACCCCAATGTAGCAATAAAAAAGTATTATTCACCATCAATACGCCTCGCATTCGGACACAGGAAAAAAGGGGTAGTCCGCTGGCAGCGCGTGGGCTCTCCTGCTTCGTTCTTCCCTCAAATTAAAGATGGATCCCTTATCTCTGGAGTATAAACAAGCGCTCCAATTTCAAAACAAAAGCACTAGTTGACGTATTCCGTGCGAGAGAACGTGAGATGTAGGGAGGAGATTATGTTCTGACCAGTCGAAGCTGCATTCCTGCAAGATGCGAAGTTTCCACCTCGTCACAGCAATATCTCCTCCACAAGGCCCAAGGTTGTCACGTCTCGCACGGAATAAGTCAGCGAGTGCTTTTGTTTTAATAGTTCAACGCGTGTTTATACTCAAGAGATAAGGGATCTGTCTTTAATTTGACGCAGGCTATGGCTTATTTTCGGCGATAATTCTCTAAAATTCCTTACCTAAATTTTTCTTCGGGGTTTTAGAAACAGACGTATTTTCATTATCATTATCAGCAACAGTGTTAGCCGTTATTGAACTATGGATTTTTATCACAATAACGAACTACGATCACGTTTTGTTCATTTTCTGTTACATTACTTTTTCGTTTATGCGATATTTGAAAATGAAAGTTACGTATTTCTTGTACTCTCGCTACAAATAATAATTATTTTCCATTCTGTTTTAAAAAGAAATGTGTATTCGTTTTTTTACGTTTAACATGATTTTCCTCGATTTATCTTTTACTCGTTATTCACTTTAAATGACAACTAAAAGATGACGAAAGGTATCGATTGCCGTCGTTTGCGCAGAGATCTGATGAGAAATGCGGAGCTGGAAGAGTTTGGTTCTTAATGGGTATTCAAACTCCTTCGAGGGTCGAAAGCCATAAATATGCGGTGAGGCATCGCGGGGTGTTGTGTTCGCCACGGGATACCATGCGGCATATCCTTGAGTCGAGTCGCTGGAGAATCAGTCTTAAGAGTTTTTCCTTCCGAAAAACACACCACTTTGGGAATTACATGAAAGATCAGAGGTCAACACTGTGTTTCAATGTGTTGGTCTCACCAACATACGCGAGCTACTATCCGTTTCAAACGCATGGTGCAAACTTTAGGGCATTATTACTGTAAAATGGTGATAGATCGGACACTATGTCATAGGACTTTTATGTTCCATTGGACCTCCCCTACCTCCCCCTAAAATATTGCTACGTATACCGTTTACACCCTGTATGTCAGAAAGTGAAAAGTGTATCTCGAGGCACTCAAGATCGCGCAGGGCCCCGTGTCGCTTGTACCTCGCCTTGGATCACAGCGTTTCAAGAGCGAGAGAGAAAGACACACATTCGTTTTCTCTCTCGTCTTCCCGACGTTGTCCGAAGCGCCGAGCTCACGGACACGCAGCTCCGTCGTAGTGTGCATGCGAGGTGGGGGAAATTCTCGAGGGAACCCGTCCTCGATCTGGCATCACAGACTGGGAGGAGAGCGAGAAGGAGTTACTCTCTCCGGGGGGGGGGGGGGGTCATCTGGTATACAGATGGCTCCAAGACCACAACCGGAGCCGGTATATGGGGGGAGAGGCCCAGGGTGGAGAGGTCCACCGCCCTGGGCCCACACGTATCGGTTTTTCAAGCGGAGGTGCAGGCTATCAAGACATGTGCCAGATTGGATCTGGACAGGGGCTACGAGGGAAAGCACATTTACATTTACAGCGACAGTCGGGCCGTACTTGGATTTCTACACAACACAGTGGTGAGGTTCAGTCTGGTGCTAGACATGAATCGGGACCCGTCCTGCACCTTAGGTGTCTCCATGGGGACTGTGAAGGAGTGGACGAGGTGCTGGATCAGACAGCAACTCGAACAACTCTGGGAGCAGACCCAACAGGTGGGACACGCGAAGGCTTTGCTGAAGCGGCCTTCGCAAAAGTTAGGCGCGACACTCAGCCGCCTGGATAGGACATAGTTGCGACTGGTCGTGGGCATGGTCACAGGACACTGGCACACGAGGAAGCACCTGGCGCGCCTTGGGATCGTACAGAAACCAAGGTGCCCATGGTGCGGTGAGGACGACGAAACGCCGCTTCACCTTATGACGCAGTGCGAGGGCTTCTCGGGTTTGCACGAAAGGCCGGCCTAGCGGGAGGCCCTCCTTACTAGGACTGTCCGTACGGGCTCGGGCACAATGGTCCAGCAGGACTGAGCGCCCGGTAAACGCCCAAGTTAAAAAAAATAATATACTGGATAAACGTATATTATTTCTCAATTTTATTTACCCATCCTCCTCCTTCTCTCCTCATCTAGAATATGTGTTCTAAATTTCTAAAAAAATAATATTATTATTATTAATTTTCTATTTATTTTTCATTAGTTATATATATATATTTACCCATCGTCCTCCTTCCCCCCTCGCCGAGGTTCAAGAGGTGAAAAATATGAATAGCTTACTTTGCAATGTACGCACTTCTCGGTTTCGAGATAAGTACCTGCATGACACTGCATAAATGCTGCGGTATTAGTTGTCACGTAGAACTCTGCGCTTACGCTACTTTGTGGTATAGAATTAAATTTAACGGGAGTTTTAAAAATTGACCCACAGAGGGATCTTGTGGAATATTTTAATAATCAGGAGGTATGTACCTAATACTTTGCAATGTTTTGTACGTTTTTACGTTTGTGTTTTTAAAACATTTGTTATATCGAGGATTCTATGATTTGTAGGGTGTATTCGACAATACTGCAGATATTGATGACGATGATGATGATGATGATGATGATGATGATGACGATGACGATGATACTGATAACAATGATGATAATGATGATAATAATGATGATAGCGATGATGATGTCGACGACGACATTGATGGTTTGATGGTAAGTTATATTGTGATGGGATATTGTGATGAGATATTGTGTGGAATGTATCAATATTATATTGAGTTCATATGTTTTAGAACCTGCCACCCCTACCACCACCGCTTCAGATCGAGAGCATGTTAAACATGCTCTTGACAATCGCTAACGCCGCTACCACTGTCGCCCGCGCTGCAGCCGCCCGCGGGACGCGGTTTTAATGTTAATCATTATTTTTTATTTCTTTTTATTTTTTATTTAATTTCATTTTCATTATCTTTTTCATTTTGTTACGTCCTGAAGGGACTGTCTGTAAATCACCCCGAGCGGCTGGAATGATCTACCGGGTTCTTGCTCTTTTAAAGGGCTTATGCCCACCTTGACTATACTTACCAGGAAGGGGAAGGGGTCGAAATAAATGTTTACAATGGGATTTGAGGAACAACGATAAAATTCAGTATATATATTCTGATTAAAGATAATATAAATGACATACCTCAGAGACGGCGCTCCGTCTCTGCTGACGCTAGGGTATCGCGCGTGGCACGCTTGCCGTCTAGCGTTTCAGTCGCTCGTCGAGTCGCTGACCCAAGGGTAGGTCGTGGTCGCTCGCTGTGCTCTCGGAAGTCGGTGGCCCTTGGGCCCGTCGTAGCGCACTGTCTCTAACGTCGGATTTCGATTTTCGCGCAAGGGCTCTCCCGGCGAGGCCGTTTCCAGTATATCGGACGGAGTTACCCTTCGCACGAATTCTATCAGCCGAGCGTACTTCGCGGAATCTACGCGGAGACGTGATCGCGGTATCTAGACGGTCCTCTGGTCCGTCGTCACTTCCTATCTCGAGCTCACGAATGAGAATGTTCTACCGGTTTGTGGAGTTCCTACCGCGCGTACGCGTGTCGATCCGACGGACTCCAAAACCCAAAATCGAATGCCTGGTTCCAAGTCGCCTGCTACCGTTCTTGCCTCGCGTTTTCGAAGTCCGTAGGGGGAAATCGTCCCGTCGGCACCTGTCGATCGCTCCTTATTTCGAAATATCGAGGCCCGGGCTGTCGATGGTCACGTTGTGCAGACGACCCTAGATTCCGCGGTTCGGCGACCTGCCTGCCGCGCGCGAGGCGATTCCGCCGAATCGCCGATGTCGAAAGAAAGCGACGCGTGGATAGCGAGCACGGGATGGACCTGAAGGGCCCATGTAACATTTCTATTCCTATTTTTATTTCTATTTTACATTTTTTTATTTTCTATTTTTATTGCATTTTTATATTTATATTGTATTTTTCTATTATTTTTATTTTTTGTTCTTTTATATTCTTTTAATAAATTTCTTAATCACATATTATTTCTCCATTTATTTGTTTGTCTTCCTCCTTTTCTCCTCGCCGCATAATTCTAAGATTTCCCGTTTCAAAGTATTGTATTTCGTTCGTGCAATCTTCGCGCCGTGAAAATAACGCCATCTCACGCACGTATCTCGGAGGGTTCAAATTACGCATTATCGGGCAATAGCTGTGATGTTTGAAATATGGTTAGCTGTATAATGTATATGTGCTAGATATCGGATCACTAGATCAGTGATTCAAAATTATTATTATTTCTTTGCGTTGGGGAAAAAATGTCTGTTTGTCACATATTGGTTTGAAAAAAATTGTCTGGGGTCGTCCCCTCCCTCGATTAGGTTTGTAAAAAATTTCGGGGGTGGGTTACAGTCATTCCCTTCCTCTGAAAAATTTCCAGCGGCAGACCTGGTTTGGAGAGGTCTCCGCAGCGCACAGTGGGGAAATTTTGCGATTTTATGGCCAAAACCACAAAAATAAATTTTTGAATTCGACAAAATAAATGCAAATGTCAATTGAAGAACTAATATGAGCATCAAATGCCTCCAATTTTACTGTTGAATGTTTTAATACAAAGCTCGTATAGACTCGCAAATGTTTATGTTCATGTGAGGTTAGACCGATCGCAACGAATTAATCCAGATTTTCAAGTTGCTTCAAACACATATATTGTGTTATCCAAAGATCAAGAAAATAATTTGAAGACATGGAATCAATTCCTGATAGTGTGACGTCCCACTATTTTTCGCGCGGTATTAATTAGAGTCTTCCCCATAAAATCGTTCCACAAATCCACCAAAACCCCTTTTCCCCAACCACTGACCATCAAGACGATGTACCTTAGCGGTCCCCATCTCGAGATGGTCAACGACGAAAACCCCTTCCCCTCTTCGCCCCATGAGGCACGAATTCCTCCCCCATATTCAAATTTAAAACAAGTCCCTCGTCCCAAAAACCTTTTAAATCGAGACCACGTCTCACCCTCTCTCTACGACCCATCAAGTACAAGCCACTTTCACCCCTTCCCAATTAAAACACTCCAAATCCATCCAATGGGTTGAGTATTTCCTTTTCAAACGCCCCACATAAAAACCCCGGAAGACCAAAATTCTATTGTCTACGAGTCTAATTATAGACTCACCTTTCGTACTTATAAAAACCCCGGAAGTCCTATTGCGACACATATTTCGTAAATATGTCAAGGTGCATACCGCGCACACTCCTCATACCTGACATTCCTGCGAAACATATAAATACAAGGGCCCAAGAGTCCAGAGCTCTCTTTACTTCTACAGAGACTCGTGAACGGAGTCATTTTCAAGCCGAGATTGCATAAACCCGTGTACGCGAATAATTCTAAATTCAGTGCATCATCGTCCGACGTCCCCAATTGTAAGCGACCATACTTATTAATATTATTGTGTATCACCCTCATCTATATTATTGCTTATTTGTTTACGCTTTTATATTCTTTTATGCATATTCTTATTTACTACTTTATGTAATATTAACGTTCATTGCTTTTTATATTCTTGTTTATTGCTAAACGCTTATTTCATATATATATATATATATATATATATATTGTTACTGATTACCATTTATATAAATGTCTATGTGCCAATGCTTAACGTCCAACGCATTATTATATCAACCATGCTATCGCATTAACAGTGCACGGCCTATATTCGTGTTTCGTATCTAATAAACCTTTTTCTTTAAACCACGCTTCGAATTATTGTGTCAATCCTTCGGCTACGAAGATCCCCAAATAAAAATAGGTTACTGCAACAGCTGATTCCGGTTCGCGAACGCGAGAGTGCTTACAGTGTTTACAAACATACTTTTGCGTGAGCCGTGCGCAGCCGTATTACTCGACGGATTTCGCGGAAATATTACGTGTGGCTTCTTATATAAATGCAACGGTAAATCTAATTACTACGCCAAAACAAACCTAAAGTGCTCTAACGGGTGTCCCCCTGATGCGTATTCGCCTTTTAAACCTTCCCTGGTCGATTAGTGTGCTGAATTTCGCATTCTCGCCTAACCTCCGTCAACGATTAGTGTGCAGAATTTCACATTCTCGCCTGACTTCCAGCAAACACTCAGTGTGCAGAATTTCACATTCTCGCCTGACTTCCACCAAACCCTCAGTGTGCAGAATTTCATATTCTCGCCTGACTTCCACCAAACCCTCAGTGTGCAGAATTTCACATTCTCGCCTGACTTCCACCAAACCCTCAGTGTACAGAATTTCACATTCTCGCCTAACCTCCACTAACCCCACTGTGTCATTGTCCCCAAAGACCTCCACCCGGGACGTGACAATAGTGCGTAAGATAACATTTTGTCCTCAAAATAATTATGTTTCAGCTTTTAATACATAATTTATACAATTTTTAAAGTAGTGTTTTAGAAATAACCTTTTCATATAAGAATCAATTTTCAATACATAAAATACTTATATATCCCACAATATCCCGCAATGATTTTTATTCCTATTTTACGTTTAACTATTTTGATTCTATAAATACAATTATTAATTGCTAATAGTTCCTAATCTTGTAATTATATGCATTTTTTTAAACACGATCCAGTGTGTCTTGTCTAACATACGACATAACTGTGACCGAGACTGGTTCACATGTTATACATTACAAACCTTTTTATTCTTTTTTAAACGATTTTATTCAGCTTCGATCCTCTGTTTGATTGATTGTATTATGTATATTTGTTTGTTTCCTTTTAGCATCTTGTCAAAATGAAATACTACTGACGAAAAAAGAATTATTTACAACAGTACGTATTTGTTTGAAACAGAATATTCGTGAGCAAGTGCGACATTTAGAAAAAAAAATTAAAGGAAAATAATAATCATGAAGTTTCCATTCACTCCGACGCATATTCGAAATTATCGAAATTATTTTATAAATTCAGAACCATGTGGCAAGCATGTTCGGCAACAATGACTTTTTCTTTAAGAAACATGAAAAGTGGCTATCTGGCCACATATCAATTCCATTGTATCAGGAAGTGAGAGTAAATATAGGTGGTCGGTCTTTGATCAATTTTGAGGAAGCTAGCGATCGCACAAAACGTCGAAAAACTGAAGAACATCGTAAAGAAAAAAGTGTATCAGAATTGTTATACGCCGCACAAATGAACCTCCGTTCTTGTAACAATAATGATGCAGCGAAAGTAGTCAAGGATATCTTTGACAATCCTACGCAAGCTACATGTTACGTTTCAGCACTTAACACGAAACCTATAGCCCGATTACCTGCTGATAATGCTCTTTCAATAATAGTAAAAACAAAATTATCTAGGCATCAGTACAATACGATCAGAGCCTCAATGAAAGAAACTAACTGTGATCTGTATCCAAATTATGAGACAGTTCGGGAAGCCAAAATTCGTTGTTATCCACCACGTTTGCAAATAATAATAACCGAACATAGTGCTGAAGTTAAATTGCAGTCATTGCTAATTCAGACGGTAAAGCGTATTTTAATTGTTCAGAACGAAGTATTTGATAGTCTAGCCCCAGAAACTATAGCAAATATGATTTTAATTTGTAAATGCGGATGCGACGGAAGTTCAGAACAAAGCGAATACAAGCAAAAATTTAATGACAATTCAGTATCAGATTCGAGTGTATTTTTAACGTCACTTGTTCCCTTACAACTCGTGTCATTTAAAGCAAATCCTACAAAGGAAATAATTATCTGGAAGAATCCTAGACCGTTATCTTCTCATTTTTGTGCCCTATAAGAGCACTGAAATAACAGTGAATGAAATGAATTATATAAACGAACAAATTCAATCTCTTGTTCCTTTTACAACTACAATAAATGCCAAAAATATTTCAATATCCAAGATGCTGTTTACAATGGTGGATGGCAAAGTATGTAATGCTGTATCATCTACAAAGTCTATCCTTCGCTGTTATTTATGTGGTGCTACAGCAAAAAAATTCAACGGTATTGATAGTATGCTGAAACAAAAAGTGAAAGATTCGAATCTACAATTTGAAATATCTTCTCTACATGCGTGAATTCGCATATTTGCATGTTTATTACATATGTCATATAAGCTTCATATACAAAAATGGCAAAAACGGTCTGAAGAAGATAAAAAGCTGTTAAAGAGCGTAAAATGAAAATTCAAGAAGAGTTCAAGCTTCAGTTAGGTCTAATTGCTGATTCCCCGAAACCCGGATAAGGAAATACAAATGACGTGAATACAGCTCGTCGCTTTTTTCAAAATTCAGTTGCGTCTGCAGAAATAACCAGATAAGATGTAAATATTGTTAATAGATTTCATGTTATTTTACAAGTAATATCAAGTGGTTACGCAGTAGATGCTCAAAAATTTCAAATATATGCAGTAGAAACAGCAAAATTATTTGTTGCCTTATATCCGTGGTACATGATGCCAACTACTCTACCCAAAATTTTAATTCATGGTCCTCACATAATCGAAAATGCTGTCCTTCCAATTGGACAGCTTTCGGAGGAAGCTCAAGAAGCACGGAATAAAGACATTAAAAAGTGCAGACAAAATTTTTCCCGAAAATGCTTGAGAGAAAAAACTATGGAGGATGTTTTTAATTGGCTATTGTTATCGTCAGATCCAGTAATTAGTAATTTAAGAAAACTTCCCAATAAAAAATTAAAATGTTTGTCGTCAGGAGCGACACACTTCTTGCATGCCCAGCTGCACTGTAGCAGGGGCATTGTTGTAACCCAACTAACGCCTTGGCGTAACAACACCGCCCTACATTTCGATTGCCATAATCGAACGCCGAAATCCAGCACAACCGCGTAAGGATTCTCGGTAACGCGACTGTAAGCATCAGCACATGATGAAACAGTCGAAAAGCAGGCCGAAGGCGGAGACCCCGATGGTCCCCGCTTCGCCCCGATTAAAGTATAAGAATGATGTACGAGCAATGCGAGCTCAGACTTATTACCGACTTGACACGAGTCCTGTCGGATGTCTCACGCGTGATTGTCACAGTGTCTTGTAACCCAGATCGGGATTGAATAAACTTGTTAAACCTTACGGTGAGTGCTAACTCTTTAACCGGCCAAGGATCCTACTACCCTCGGTTTCCAACCGAGTATAACCGTCCCGGCATCTTCACCCGAGTATCCGGAGCCCGTCGGACGACAACCGCAGAGGACGCCTTAGGAACACCGCGAGATTCTCAGGGAGAATCTCGATCCAGGCCCTTTGCACAACAAAATTGGTGGCAGCGGTGGGATCCAGCCAACGTAAGGAACAAGTCAGACCGACTGAGGAACAACAGGACATAGCGGAGACAACTACCCACAAAAGTTGGGCAGCTCACTCCGCACTGCTGACATCCGTCTACAGAAGACACCTGCAGGAAATTCCACGACCGACATCGAGACGACCATGCTTCGCCAGCTCTACGTGCTGTAAGTGCGAAATATCACATTCAGCAAAAACGAGTCGAACACCGTCGTTCTCATGCGCCGAGCAAAGTCCGTAGACGCAAATATCGAGCGAAACATAGAATTAACCGAGCGAAGGGAACCAACCTCGCCCTTCGCCCTCAGTCGGAGCAGCCCGCGTAGACTCAGAAAACCGCGACCGCGACCGTCAGAGGACGACCCTCTAGTTTTCGCACTCGACAACCTCCGTAGATCCGGAATCCGTACGCGATCTGCCCTCGAGCAGACAAAAAGCGACAATCATTTCCCTCTAGAAGCAATACAAAACGTATTAAATCCCGAAGGATCCGTAGTATCCGACCGACAATACCCGCTTAGAGAACTAGATTTTAGCTTACTTCCACGTATGGACCGGACGACAGCAATTAACCTAGGAAGCCCGCGTAACCAAGGGGAAAGCACCCTATTAAACCAGACTGACTTCCAAACCACGGATATGTCAAGCACTGAGCCGGTACCCGCACGCGACATAGTCGCAGAAAGCGTCGCGATCCTAGTAGAGCAGATAGCTGCAATGGAAAGATCTCTCGACCGGTTAACAGACACGGTAGGTCAGGAGATAAATCCAGGGCAAGCGGCAAGGACGCCGTCCCCCGCCTCTGACCCACCAGAAGAAGAACGGACAACTCGAAAACGAGCCGTCATCTCCTCTGGGGCACGTGCTGCAAGTAGCACGGCGACCTCGAGCACCACAGCAAGCAAATATTGCATAAATTGTAAACGATCAGGGCATTATACAAAGGACTGCTGGAAGGGACAGTCTAAAAATAATCCGCACCGAAGTTTCCCTGCCCCCGAAGGTAATCGGAGAGTACAAACCATAACGGCCGACACCGAGGGTCGACAACCGACCTCCGGGGCTAGGTCGACACCGCGATACGGAAACGCTGATCGCGCGCATTCCGCAGCTCGAAACAGTGACGAGCGCGCCGGACTGCCGAGAAGAAATTCGCCTGCCCGAGAGCAGACGCGAACTATTCGAATGATTAGAATAGACTCACTCGCGAACAAGAGATTCTTGTCAGATAGGGTAGGAGTCGAGATAGGAGAAGCTAGACAGGGTAAAACTACAATGATGATAGACAACGGCGCAGAAGTATCATTGATCGTAAAGAAAGCACTAGCAGCTAATATCAAAATAGAGCCCAGCGAAGTACTACTCACTTCGTTTACAGGAGACAAGGCTAAAACCCTAGGGAAAATAGAAGCCACATTCCGCATAAACGGGAAAGAAGTAAGACACCCGCTACATGTAGTCGACACCGACACACTAGGCAACGCAGACGGAATTCTAGGGTTAGATTTCCTCAAAACCAATAGAATTGCCATAAACTACGACACTCAGGAAGTGTCAATAAAGGGAAAACCCTGGCAAACGTTAAAAGCAAACGTTAAGAGTTACGCGACAGTAAATATACCCGCGCGCACTCAGAAAATATGTCTGATACGGACAGACAGCCTCAAAGAAGGAATTATAGAAAAACGCCAGTTAATAGAAGGTGTATATCTAGGAGAAGGACTAACTACGCCCAAAAAGGGCCATTGCATAGGCTGTGTCATGAATACAACAGACCAACTGCGCCGGAGATGGCAAATACCCATACCAGCGAAAGCGCAGGAACCAGCAGCACCAAACTCGCACGTAGCGACAAACAGATTGCCTGTCACGAACAGCGAGTACGCCGTGTGCGCTATGACGATTTAGGGTACCGGGAAATTTCACCAATATCTTGCGAAAAAATTTCCCTAAGCACCCTTTCCTCAAAGGGGGGGGGGGGGGGGGGGTGTTGTAACCCAACTAACGCCCTGGCGTAACAACACCGCCCTACATTTCGATTGCCATAATCGAACGCCGAAATCCGCGTAAGGATTCTCGGTAACGCGACTGTAAGCATCAGCACATGATGAAACAGTCGAAAAGCAGGCCGAAGGCGGAGACCCCGATGGTCCCCGCTTCGCCCCGATTAAAGTATAAGAATGATGTACGAGCAATGCGAGCTCAGACTTATTACCGACTTGACACGAGTCCTGTCGGATGTCTCACGCGTGATTGTCACAGTGTCTTGTAACCCAGATCGGGATTGAATAAACTTGTTAAACCTTACGGTGAGTGCTAACTCTTTAACCGGCCAAGGATCCTACTACCCTCGGTTTCCAACCGAGTATAACCGTCCCGGCATCTTCACCCGAGTATCCGGAGCCCGTCGGACGACAACCGCAGAGGACGCCTTAGGAACACCGCGAGATTCTCAGGGAGAATCTCGATCCAGGCCCTTTGCACAACAGCATGCTCTAACTAAGAAAATGCGAATCTGACTGGAAGTACTAGTTTTAAGGGCATATAGGTAATTTCATAGGTTTAAGTGTATATATGTAAATAATAAACAAATATTTATCGTTCGTAATTTCTGTAAATGCTGTTTTCGGATAATTTAGTTTCTCATTTATGAGAACGTAAAAGTGACGAATTATATATATTAAAAATAAGTTTTGAGGTTTTGACCACGAAAATGGATATAGTTCTTCAATTGACATTTGTATTAAATTTGTAAAATTGAAAAATTTCATTTTTGTAGTTTTGGCCATAAAATCCCAAAATTTCCCCACTGTGCAGCAGCTCGGTTAGGACTGATCCCCTCCACGGTTACGGCTTCCCCCTACACCGCGGCTGGTGCGTGCACAACCAATCTCCCACTCCCCGGCTCTCCCGCGCCCAGAGTTCTCCCCACCGCGCTCCCCCGCGCGCCACCAGTTCTTTCTCCGCCCCCACGCTCCCCTCAGAGGACCAGGTCTAGAACCCGCTTTGCCTTAGTACTTTTTTCTCAACTCGGAATTTTACCCGTACGATGACATGAACATGGACTTTGACAAGAATAGGCACGCCATCTTGTTTAATATGTGTAATGTATTGGTATGTGTGTGTGTGTGTTGTGCGTGACGAGTGCGTGAGCGAGCCGCGATACTTAGAGCGAGAGCGCCGAACAACAGCGACAGTCTGTAACGTACTGACCGCCAGTGCGAGCACATTATTGCGCTCTATTAGTAAATGTATGGTTACTGTAAGTCGCCGGTCTCGCATTATTATCCTTACATAACAATATGTATACACATTTCCGTAAATGGTATTACGGACATTGTTGCAACGAGGCATTATTCACTGTGGCCCAATTTTTGCAATTTGGCCCCCTCGTGGTGATTGATTGCTCGGGACAAAATGAGTCTATCAAGAATAGCACCGTGGACGGGCGCATAGAATTCGATTGTATAGAGAATGTGCTTGCAAATATTACAGCCTACTGTTTAATTCTGCACGATCGGGTGGTTGAATACAATCCGCTGATAAACGTGGTGCGCAAATTCAATTAAATTGCAGCGCTACTTGCCCGCCCTTTCCTGTGCCAAATTCGTACAAAATTTCAGCGTGAAAATCAAGATGCTTTACGAGAAAGACCGCATTCTCCTGTCTGTCTTGGAATCGAGCGGATCTCTAAATTACACCGATAATAGTAGTACCAATATTTGTTGACCTACAAGTGTTCATCGATGATGGAAGATATGTCGTGAAGGAAGAGGCTATCCTACGAAAGGGAACAATTCTCTCACACTATATTTTTGGGAGTTCGATGCTGCGATATTTTCTTACGAAATCTGACAAATCAAGCATCCGATGGTTAGTGGCAAAACATCATGGACTACGGTGGGAAGATGGAGACGTTCTGTACAGTATGGTTAAACAGCTAATTACGAAAGCTGTTGCCGGTGCGATCGATTAAGAAGATGACACATCTCATATCGTTTACGTTAAAGGGCTGCAGAAACGCGACTGGCTTGCGGATTTCCTTGACGAAAATACGAGAGCGGACGTGATCATTGAGACACTGGACAATGAATACGAGGATATCAAATCTCTAAATAAACTAAATGTAGTCAATACTCTGCGATGTAGCAGACATGCAAAGCATTGCGCCTTGCAAAATGTGTTTTAAATATTCAACTGGTGGTCCAAACGCCAGAGAGAAATGCGTAAATAAAATATACTCAATTTTTTAATGCATATACAAATGTTTTTTCTTCACTCCTCCCAACCCAATCTCCTGCATGTGATGTGTAGTAGAAGTAGAAGTAGTTCAATACACATTCGATTCATGATCAAAGTGGTACGATAGGCGTTTGATACACGATCAAAGTGGTACGATAGATGTTCAATACGCGATCAAAGTGGTTCGGTAGACGTTCGACAGACGTTCAAAGTGGTACGATAGATGTTCAATATGTGATCAATGTGGTTCGATAGATGTTTGATACACATTCAGTGTGATACTATAGACGTTCGATACACGTGGAGAATGGTACCATAGACGTTCGATACACGTTCAGAGTGATAGACGTTTCAAGTGGACAAGTAGAACATTCAAAGTGGTTCGATAGACGTTTGATAGATGTTCAAAGTGGTATGATCGAGTAAAATGATGAGTGCAAAGAAGAAGGGGAAGCGGTTCGGTTCAACCAAATGACGAGTGCGAAGAAGAATGGAATGGTCAGCGAAGATGAAGCTGAAGAACAATGGCATCTTACTTTCCAAAGTTACGCACTTCTCAGTTTCAAGATAAGGGTTTACATCCAAGAGCCTGGAGATGCGACAAGACCAGTTGTCTTCAAGTCATTGCAAGCAGTAGGCTGATTTGACATTTGCATAATTGTTTTAAAGTGGTGAAAAGTGGTTAAAGTTGTAAATAATGGGATTGGGACGCATCGGCCTTGAATGCGACCACGCGCAATGTCGGGACAACCCAGAGGTATGTACATAATACACCACAATGTTTCGCGAATTTGGATGTTT
Source organism: Andrena haemorrhoa (assembly GCA_910592295.1). NCBI lineage: Eukaryota > Metazoa > Arthropoda > Insecta > Hymenoptera > Andrenidae > Andrena > Andrena haemorrhoa. The sequence continues at coordinate 25,485,172 of OU342942.1, forward strand.
ATTACTTTTTTTATATATTATATCGGTTATTGTTGGGTTCTAGGACTCGCCGCCACCTACGCCCCCCTGGTCGCCCGATTGGGCTTCGCCCCCTTCGCCGCCACCGCAGATATGTAACACACTACATTATTTTGTGCATTTGATGTTCATTATGTTTAATGTGTCAATATTATATCGACGTTCGTGTATGTGTTCTAGGACATGCCACTGCCTATGTTGCGGGAATGCCTGGCGAGCCTGGAGGCTGGCGCGCTCCAGGCTGCACCTCTGGGGGTGGGGATGCGGCGGTCGGGGTCAGTAATTGGACCTATGATGACCGTGCGGATGCCGCGGCTTCACGTTAGGCGTGATGAACCATAGTCGCAGCGCCCAGGATGGCTGGTGCGACTGCTGGACGAGAATGATGTGTCGCCAGCTGTACGCGCGTGGCGACAGGAGCTGCAGGTTGGGCCGAGGTGGGCCCCATATCAGATTCCGCGGCCTCCATCGCTGCCATCGCCACCATCGCCGCAGTCGTTACCGTCGCAGCCACCGTCGCCGCCGCCCCAATAGTTTTTATTTTTTTATTTTTGTTATTTTCTTTTCTTTTATTAGGCTATTTTTATATTCTTAAATTCTATTTATATTCGCTTTTTATATTTATATTCTTTTTATATATTCTATTTTTATATATTCTATTTTTATATACAGGGTGTCCGCGCGAACACTGGACAGCTGAATATCTCCTAAAGTATTGGACATAAAAAAATAAAAAAAATATGGAATTGCATGGTTCGATAGGGCCAATTTATTAGCCCAGACGAATTTTTTTTTCGATTATTATTTTAAAAGATACGATGGTCAAGTTCGGTTCTGTAAATGGAACTATCTTTTCTGAGGACGTGAGTTGATAGTGCGTTCCAAGACAAATACAACAAGCATTAATGTATACACTTGATTTCAACCGGTTTTTGAGATATTGCGCTTGCAAATTTAGTGATTTTCACTGAAGAAAACCCACTGAAATAGCAAGGACCGGGGTCGGTCTTGCTGGCGCTACGGAGGGGCCACGGAGGGCCTTGCCTGTTGAAACAGATACCTACCTGCCAAAGGTCGGCGCCAGACCCAAAGGCTGGACAATTCTTTTCCGTCAGAAATGCTACTTAGGTAGGTACATCTGCGGTGTCAAGAAGCGCACAGTTACTTTTATTTCGCACTTGGTTCTACGCTCGGATGGCCGGTTCTTGTGGGAGGGATGCAAGCTCGATTGGTTAGGGTAGGAGTTGTGAAAGATGCTAGACTAAATTTCAACCATAAGGAGCAGATTGTATTAGAACCAATCGAAGGTTTAGAACGATGAAGAAAAGAATTTCTTAATACGCTGTACTGGATATTGCACCCTCGACTGCGAGGGCTCGACCTCACTTCACTACGTTCGGCCCAAGATTCATACCTTTTTCCGGAAAAAGCCATAAAAATCGGGCGAGGCACTGTGAAGGTTTGTCCTCGCCACGGGGTACCAGGCCGCATCTTTTTGACGGGCGTTGCTCCAGGATTACCCTGTATCATTTGTGCAGTGTGTGACTCGACTACCCTCCGTGTAATCGGTCTGCGCGAAGTGGGGCCCAAGTTCGATCGTTATCAGTACTCCTGCCCGAGAGGGTCTAGAGACGCGGTAGCGTCTCGACGCCAAGTACATGAAAAATAACACCCTGTATATGTCGAGTCGATGTCGCTACCGTGTATCTTTACTCGTCGCGGAGACACTCTAACCTAATTCTGTTAATATCTCATCACGCATGCAATATTTTGTAAATTTAAAGGCATTTTTCTTATGTAAACCGCATATCGGCTTTCGAATAAGACCAATTTCAATAAAATCGGTCCACGCATGACAGAGATATCGTAATATCGTATCATGGATCGGTCACTTCCGATATCTCCAATATTATTCTTCTGATTCTCCAAGCCAAATTTTCGTCCACATAATACGTATACACGCGTTACACACACACCTTCAGCCAACACATGTTCGTTCTTCTTTCGTCGACTCCCGGGATTATTCGGCAGGGACCAGGGGGCTACAACTCTGTGCACGACTTTACGGCAGCGTTAGTACTGCCATCTGGACTAAGGACCGTTTGTCCTCGAACTAAAATTGAATACACACACACACACACACACACACACCTATGATTTTCGAACTCCCACTGATTACTCTCACGGCACGCTTCACGACTCGCTTCTATGTCCGACACTATATGTACATAAACAATAAATCTCAAACACTCTTCATTCACACTTCGATCTCCCAAACGAACCGCAATCGTTTCTTCCATTCGCATTTAAATGACACGTACTCAGGCTCGCGACAGATACTCTTTCTCGTCACATATTTATAATATAATGATCTTCTTTAAATTATTTTACTATGTTCCACCATCTCGACAATCTCTAGTTTTTTTTATATAGTAGCTCGATAACAAAACATTATTCTTGATTTTTTGGAGGTGGTCACTCAAAGGGTTGTTTCCAAAAACCACCCCCAAAAAATTAATTTTTTTTTTCAACCCTTAATAATTGATTTAAAATTTAGAGAAAAATATATGAAGTACAGTCGGTACATAGCTATATTTTCGCATTTTTTAAATTAAATTATCTTAACTAGTAACCGAGAAAAAAAATAATAACGTTAAGGGCGTTTACCCCCGTATTGCCCTTAAACGGGGGGGTAGCGATCTAAAACTTTACATAATGGTGTTTCAGGCAAGGAGCTTTGTTTAAAAAATAACCACTCCAAGAATCGGCCTGAGGGCCGTTTGACCATGCTTACCCTGCTAGACCCTTTAGTCTAGCAACTTTCACACCTCCTAACCTAACCAATCGAGCTTGCATCCCTCCCACATGAATCGGCCATCCGAGCGTAGAACCAAGTGCGAAATAAAAGTAACGGTGCGCAGAAGCCGCTTGACACCGCAGATGTACCTACCTAAGAAGCATTTCTGACGGAAAAGAATTGTCCAGCCTTTGGGTCTGGCGCCGACCTTTGGCAGGTAGGTATCGGTTTCAACAGGCAAGGCCCTCCGTGGCCCCTCCGTAGTGCCAGCAAGACCAACCCCGGTCCTTGCTATTTCAGTTGGTTTTCTTCAGTGAAAATCACTAAATTTGCAAGCGCAATATCTCAAAAACCAGAGGAAATCAAGTGTATACATTAATGCTTATTGAATTTGTCTTGGAACGCACTATCAACTCAGGTGTTCAAAAAACGTAGTGCCATTTACAGATCCGAACTTGACGATCGTATCTTTTAAAATAATAATCGAAAAAAAAATTCGTTCGGGCTAATAAAGTGGCCCTCTCGAACCATGCAATGCACTATTTTTTTTATATTTTTATCTCCAATAGTTTAGGAGAAATTGCGCTGTCCAGTGTTAGCTGGGACACCCTGTATATGAAAATTATTGGTGTTTCTCGTTAGTTTCGTATTTTTGCGTTTGGTTTCAAACTTATTGCCAGGGGTTGTATACACAATGTAGAGCTATTACTTTTTGACCCGTCGCACAGTGGTCCCAAATTGCCAAAAGCTGGCCAAAACTCAATTTTCGAAGTATATAGCAGCTTTTTGCTATTATGGCACATTTGTTGTATATACATGAGATACAGGCTGTCAAAGTTGACGAAATTTCATGCTCCTTAATGTCTTGAAAAGGGGAGCATGTTTAATGTGTCAGAGAAAGTTTATCTGAAAAGATCCATATGTGCAACAGTTTACCATTAAAGTAGGCGTTCTAAACATAAACTTTCCACAGAAACGAAGTAAAATATCTTTGAATTTACCCTTGTAATTCTCTTCTCAATGTGTCACAAATCTAAGTCATGTTTTAATAAAATCGAGGGAAAACAGAGATGAGTGTCACCGAGTGTCACGCTGTAACAAGTTTCTTGATATAAAGTAACATGTCAAGTGTGATATCCAATTGCGAAAATTTGCGGTTTTTTAATATATTTAAATTTAAAGTGCCAAGTAGGAGTATCAACGCTGTCTACACTTTGTCCCACCAGAGCGTATTGATGATATCTCTACAAAATTTAATATATTTGTTAAAAATGTAATATGAGATGAAAAATTTATCGAAAACACTAGTGTGATCTTACTTCATAATGGGTCCAAGATTATAACTTGACAATGTTTCGGTTTGAAGCGACCAGTTCAATACAGTTACCACTTCCGAAAGACCTGCTTTTTCAATGATTTAAACAAAACTAACACACTTGTTACGTATGTGGAATTTCCCCATACGCCGCTCTCAAGCATTTTTCGAGCTCGCGTCTGCGAAGGGAAAGCGCCCTAAAATCCTTTTGTTTATCATACACCACTAAGGGGCTCTTGATCTTGACCATCTGGATCGCGACCATGGGAACGGGAGTGACACGACGACGACCCCGAAGGATTTCCTTATATGGAAATTCCTAACGAATCCCCACTCATTTTCGGACTATATAAACCCTTCAGTTTCAACCCTCTTCGGTTCAAAGCAGTACAGTCACGCGTAGAGTAACGTCGTGTCACGCTCGTATAGAGTTGGTTAAATTTAGTACGATCGAGCTAAAGTCTCCGTCAGAATCAAAGTTAACCTCATAGAATCCGCGAGTTCGGTTCATATTCTATTCAGCACTTCGAAATAGCCACTCGTACGCCCCGCATCGCCAGTGCGTCAACACCGTGCAAATTAGTGGTAATTTATACACTTTTACTACACTATTTAATCGCGACACTTACATTTGTATAATAATTAGTTATTGAATACACGAATGGTGTTCACGTCTAAATCGAGTAGATTCGTTAAAACCCATCTTTTACCCAGCGATCCTTATAATATTAGTAGCACTCACCCACTGATACAGCTTTACCGCTCGAGTTGTATCAAGCATAAATTAAGAGTTACGAGGCATTACTAACATTTCCCGCGACTCCCTGATCTAGCATCAGGTTCGTTCGCGACCTTTCATCCAAAACAAGGAATCTTTACCAACCTAGTGGCTCCCCGATTTCGCATCGGGTTCGTCCACGTTTAACCCTCCTATGGCTCCCTGATTTCGCATCAGGTTCGTCCGTGTCCTACAGCTCCCTGATTTCGCATCAGGTTCGTCTGTAAGTCTACCAACCTCCGAACAGCTCCCTGGTTTCGCACCAGGTTCGTCTGTGAATAATCCAACCTCCTAACAGCTCCTCGACTTCGCGTCGAGTTCGTCTGTGAACATCATCCTAGTGACACCCCGATTTCGCATCGGGTTCGTTCACGACGAATCACCCTCCTGCGGCTCCCTGATTTCGCATCAGGTTCGTTCGCGAGTGACTCCATTCCTAGAGGCTCCCTGATTTAGCATCAGGTTCGTCCTCGCTTCCGATAATCCTAGCGGCTCCCTGATTTCGCATCAGGTTCGTCCGCACTCTAACTAACAAACTCATAAACCGTATTCCTTGGGAAATACCCTTCTCGCCGGCCACTGCGTTGCCGCAGCCCCGGCTCGTAACACTCTATTAGCCAATGGTAGATTGTTGTATATGGTATACCGGGATATATTAATAATTTTAACATTAGGCAACTAAGGAGGATGGAAAAATAATTATGAAAATTCGAAAAAAAATAATACAAGATAGATTTTTGAAAGAATTGGGCTTAAGAGTGGATTTTCCAAAATGTGGCTTTGGATCATCAAATGGCGGAAATACGGCTTGAAGATTTTTTGAAAACCATGCTAAGTCTGCCGAAATTACTGGTATAAATTATTTGATCTTTATTTTATTCGTAATACAGTATTGTCTCGTTAGCGGCTCACTGGTCGGGACCGGCGTTGAGCCCATATCATGAGCAGAGCCCTAATTCCGTGCCAACGTTTCTCGCTTCTTTCTGGCCGAAGGGGGGAGTGAGAGAAACGCTTTGCGTGCGCGACGGGCGTGCGCAATGGTCGCGAGCAGCTAGCGTCGGCACGAGACCGCTTCTGTGCAAGCATAACGCAGGCCCGACGCAAGTTTTTTTTGCGCCCTAGGCGAACTTGTCAAATTGCACCCTTTATTATTTATTTATTTATTTATTTATTTATTTCACTATTATATTACATTTATTTGAGATTATTGATCTCACTTCGCTTGTTCCTATAAGAAAAATTAAGCTTACAAGCTTCGCTTGTTCCTATAAGAAAAATTAAGCGACTGCCCAAGACGGAAGGTCGACAAGAGGTGCAAAATGGTATTTTCATTGTTGATATTGTTGAAAATAAATTTTTAAATAAAATACTACAAATTGTACTGCAACTGTTTTAAATTACGAATAATAATTCAGTGTAAAGTCATTATAATCTCAATAATCTCAAATAAATGTAATATAATAAAGGGTGCAATTTAACAAGTTCGCCTAGGGCGCAAAAAAACTTGCGTCAGGCCTGCGTTATGCTTGCACAGAAGCGGTCTCGTGCCGACGCTAGCTGCTCGCGACCATTGCGCACCCCCGTCGCGCACGCAAAGGACGCAGTGTCAGGCATCGGAAGGAGGGAGCGAGACAAAACATCAACGCGTCGTCTGTCTCCTACCGTCTTCGCTCGCTTTCAATGCCCCTGACTCTCTCTCGTACCATCTCGCTCTCACTTTCGCCGGACACGAGTGAGACATAAGTGGTGGGGATAGCGAAAAGTCCATAACGTGTACACCAAATCGAGCCGCTAACGAGACAATACTGTATATATTTTTGTACAATAGTTACTATTATTAGTTAAATATTTCAATTGTAGGAATCGATGAAAATTTAATTGAAGGATATCATAATATCTTAATTATTATTTCTTGTGGTAGAGTTATTAATTACTCCAAATTTAAAACCTACTGTATTGTTACAGCAAAGTTATATGTATCACTGTATCCGTGGTACTACATGTCACCCACGGTGCATACAATTTTGATCCATGGACCTTCTGTGGTGAAAAATTACATTCTATCAGTGACCGCAAACACCTTAGTATACCAAGCTTCGTCCAATATGATCTTTTTCTGATATACGCGTCCGCCATTTTGTTTTAACAAATTTGAAGTTCAGATTCGTAATCAGGGACCCGAAAAACATCAGGATACCAATTTTCGTGCAGATCTATCAATTTTTTAATATGCACGTCCGCCATATTGGATTCGCCATTTTGTTTTAACAAATTTGAAGTTCAGATTCGTAATCAGCGACCCCAAAAACCTCCGAGCACGGGTTTCTGACTAAATTGAAGTACGTTTTAAGGGGTTTTGCCGCTTTTTAGCGGTTTGGAACCACTGTGTGTCGTCGCGGCGACACTTAGGCTCTATCCACACTATCGGTCCGGTCACGGTCGTTCTAGATTCGATTACATATTATTCCACTGTTAACATTGTAAATATTCGCATGATGGGTAACGCTCCAATCTCAGTTCGATCTCGCTCTGGCATCGGTCCTTGGAAAGAATATTTTGCTGGAGGCAGCTCGAACTTGTGTGGAACACGCTTCTCGATCCACTGCCAATGAACTCGCGAGTTTTCGTGTATCAAGTAGCGGTGAAGTGAATAGATAGGACTAAAGAAAAGTGTTGGGATTTCAAAAAAGTTATGTATTTGTTCAAACCGCTATATAATTAAAAGTAAATTATCAATGTTTCTTTTAATTTTCATATGGCTATACAGGGTGTAAACGGTATACTTAGCAATATTTTAGGGGGTGGTAGGGGAGGTCCAATGGAACATAAAAGTCCTATGACATAGTGTCCGATCTATCACCATTTTACAGTAATAATGCCCTAAAGTTTGCACCATGCGTTTGAAACGGATAGTAGCTCGCGTATGTTGGTGAGACCAACACATTGAAACAGAGTGTTGACCTCTGATCTTTCATGTAATTCCCAAAGTGGTGTGATTTTCGGAAGGAAAAACTCTTAAGACTAATCCTCCAGCGACTCGACTCAAGGAGATGCCGCATGGTATCCCGTGGGGAAGACAACACCCCGCGATGCCTCGCCGCATATTTATGGCTTTCGACCCTCGAAGGAGTTTGAATACCCATTAAGAACCAAACTCTTCGGCCGGGTCCAGATCTGAACAGAACAGCGAACAGAACACCACTTGAGCAGTTAGATGGAGCAAGACGAGCGATCTACTAGTCTTGCTCCATCTAACTCCTCAAGTGGTGTTCTGTTCGCTGTTCTGTTCAGATCTGGACCCGGCCTTCCAGCTCCGCATTTCTCATCAGATCTCTGCGCAAACGACGGCAATCGATACCTTTCGTCATCTTTTAGTTGTCATTTAAAGTGAATAACGAGTAAAAGATAAATCGAGGAAAATCATGTCAAACGTAAAAAAACGAATACACATTTCTTTTTAAAACAGAATGGAAAATAATTATTATTTGTAGCGAGAGTACAAGAAATACGTAACTTTCATTTTCAAATATCGCATAAACGAAAAAGTACTGTAACAGAAAATGAACAAAACGTGATCGTAGTTCGTTATTGTGATAAAAATCCGTAGTTCAATAACGGCTAACACTGTTGCTGATAATGATAATGAAAATACGTCTGTTTCTAAAATCCCGAAGAAAAATTTAGGTTCGGAATTTTAGAGAATTATCGCCGAAAATAAGCCATAGCCTGCGTCAAATTACAGACAGATCCCTTATCTCTCGAGTATAAATACGCGTTGAACTATCAAAACAAAAGCACTCGCTGACTTATTCCGTGCGAGACGTGACAACCTTGGGCCTTGTGGAGGAGATATTGCTGTGAAGAGGTGGAAACTTCGCGTCTTGCAGGAATGCAGCTTCGACTGGTCAGAACATAATCTCCTCCCTACATCTCACGTTCTCTCGCACGGAATACGTCAACTAGTGCTTTTGTTTTGAAATTGGAGCGCTTGTTTATACTCCAGAGATAAGGGATCCATCTTTAATTTGAGGGAAGAACGAAGCAGGAGGGCCCACGCGCTGTCAGCGGACTACCCCTTTTTTTCCTGTGTCCGAATGCGAGGCGTATTGATGGTGAATAATACTTTTTTATTGCTACATTGGGGTCCCGAAAAATAATTAAGCTGACCGGCTAAAGCAATTCGTCAGGGTCACGGTTTATAACCGTATTGCCCCACGAGTCGGCGAACGACAACGTGCCACCACTGCGCGCCTGGCCTAAGAACACGTGTAAAGTTTTCGTTCACTTGTTTCTTATTCTCTAGTTGACGACCCTAAGTGCCTTCGCCACTCCAAACAGATCCTCAATGGGACCGCTACTGTAAGGGGCCCGTATTTACTCGGTTACTGGGTCATCTTGAACAGCTCACAACGGGCGGTCTTTGTGCTACGGCTCATCTGTGTGCGTGTAGCGACGATCATTTCCACAAACATCTCCGATGTTTAAACCTTTATAACAGCTAAACTATAGGAGATACAACAAAATGTATTCAGACCATTTTACTCTACTGGTGGTCTCCAATGTATTTGCAAAATTATGGAATCCTGCGACTATTAGTTTAGCGCATAGACATGTTAACTTTGAGCCATTATTACAGTAAAATGGAAACCGATCAGACACTATGTCGGACTTTTATGTTCCATTGGACCTCTCCTAGCACCCCCTAAAATATTGCTACGTATACCGTTTACACCCTGTACTTATATTGAAAAATATAATACAATTTTAATGCAGTGAATGTTGTTATTATTAGATGAAATACTCATCGAATTAGTGAATCCTAACACCATTCTGCAGCGGCAATAAGTATAAAAGAAAAGTTTGGGATGGGACAGGAAAAACCGTAAACCATGACTATTACATTAAATATTATCATCTTGCCACGATACAGAACCTAGGGTAGACCGGGAGGGATTGTAACACGTTAAATATCTCAAAACATATCATAGATATCAACACAAATTTTGGATATACGATGAAGAATGACATTTGGAATACAGGGTTATCCACCGAATACTGGCGGCGCTCGCGCGAATACAAATGAGAACGGCAACAACGCCACACGCATATGTACCAGCACAATCATTTGTCGATACATCCGCCATCTATGAGTTGTTGCTAAAAGTATAGGTTCGTGTAGATGCCAATAGAGAGCACAAGGCGCTTTTCACTGTCTGCCCAGATAACTTTACATTTGACGTAACCGACGGGGAAGAAAACGACAGCCATTTCCCTCAGAAACTGATTGAGAATGTTAGAATGCTTGTTGATCATCCACGGTTTCATCATTCAACAAGCATTCTAACATTCTCAATCAGTTTCTGAGGGAAAAGGCTGTCGTTTTCTTCCCCGCCGGTTACGTCAAATGTAAAGTTATCTGGGCAGACAGTGAAAAGCGCCTTGTGCTCTCTACTGGCATCTACACGAACCTATACTTTTAGCAACAACTCATAGATGGCGGATGTATCGACACATGATTGTGCTCGTACGTATGCGTGTGGCGTTGTTGCCGTTCTCATTTGTACTCGCGCGAGCGCCGCCAGTATTCGGTGGATAACCCTGTACACACACGTATATCCTAGCAGTATAGACACACAAGAGACACGTATAGCGAAGAAAATAACTTTTCGATAACCTAAAGTAACTTTCTCTTACTGATTTAAAATTGTAATTTTGTAAAGTTGAAGTGCTACTATCGACTCCATGCAGTGTTACAACTAAACCGGGGTCAGGGACGGTTGTAACACTTTCTCCGCTTTTCATTTTTTATTAATATCTTGGATATTACATGACATACAGCAAAACTGTTGTGTCTCAATAATGTCAGATAAGTAACATTTTCGTATAAAAACTTTTGTTCTAACTGTGATAGTTCTTGCGTAATCGTATTCCAAAGTCAAAGTGTTACTACCGCCCCCGATCTACCCTACTGGTAAATTAAAATAATTTTTAAAGATATTTCTTATAAGAAAAGCTTCGGCTTAGGCATTTCCCCCCTGTCGTTGCAGATTTTGAACATTATCTACATCTCACTCTTCTACCGTGGCATCCGAAATGTTCACTTGATTATTTCGCATTATATTATGAAGTATGCATGTTGTTAAAATTATTTTTGTCGCATTTTGTAGTGCTGCTTTTAAGGGTCCTCCAGACGCTGATACATGTTGCATGAAACGTTGATACATGCTTCATGATACACGTTGCTACGTCTGTAGTATTATGTGTTTCAGCATCAGAAGCGGAATTGGCATTTTGCTCACCAGCTAGGCGCGTGAGAAAGATGCAAATTTCATGAAACCAGTATCAATGTTTCACTGCAACATGTATCAGCGTCTGGAGGCCCCTTTAGTCTCCTGAAATAAATTCTACGTTTCGAATAAAATCTCAAACGCACTAATTAAAAATGGATTTTTGAACATCTTGGATACTTCGCGTTCCTGGTAATAGTCTCATCAAGTATTGTTTTAATGGGAATGCTCCGTCCCCAAGTATAACGTAGAGTGCTATAATGTTTGTTCCTGGAAGTGCACGGTCAACAAACATTTAATTCGTCATTTTGAAATGATTTTCCTCAATTAGAACTAGCAAAAATACGCCATCGCTATTTTTGCCATACGAGATATGTCCGAGACATATCAATACAAGAGCCAACAATACAACGGTAAAAGCTTTTATAATTATAATAGAGCGACCCAGTGTTTGCTGGTGCATCTATTATAACATGTTTTCCGTTGATGGCTCCTAGGCAATTTGGGAAATTCGCAATTTTTATCCAGTCTTCTTTCTGGAGAGTTGGAATAAATTCAGCCAATAGTTCGTCATTAACCCTTATATCAATACCCGAAATGTACCACGTTGTTCAATACCCGGGGTACCCGGGTGCCCACCTACTGAATTCCTAGATTAAATGCGTTTATTGTAGTGAAATCGTTTCTTTGGCATTATACTCGACAAATGCGAGCTAGATTTAGAAATAGGAGACCTTCGCGAGTTATGTAGCCAATTATAACTTATACAAAATGAGCTTGGAAGCGGGTTTGCCATATAGCCGCACGGTCGGTTTCAGGTGCAATCGAACTACGGCTGTTTGAAATTTGGAATTCGATAATAATTAGGGGCCATAACGCAACTGTTTCGCTTTCTGAGGGTTTATGGCTGAATCAGGACCGGCAAAGGGTCCTGACATAAGCCATGCACCGTCGTGGGTGGGTGTCATTTTTTTGAGAAATCCAAAGATAGAAAATTGCCAAAATGCCGTACCTGTAAAAGAGAGTACAAAACAAGTGGAGACACATCTAATCTAAGGGACCGTATAAAACAACTCCACAAGAATATACCACATGTTATTGAGGAACAGTCAGTAGACTCAGGTACTTTTCTATCCACTACTGATGTTAGTGGTAATATGTTAAATCTTCAGTTTACTTGTAACATGTTTTTTAGTATTTCAATTCAAATTAACTCATCTTCCCTTTTAACCAATCCTATCATAGACCTAAACTAACATACAGTCCCCTTTGTAATTTCGAAACTTTCGATTTTTTCAAAACGACGAAAACGCGATATGTAGTAAAATCCTTCTATCTTGCATAAACTCAAGTCGTTTGGGCTAAATAATGACAAAAAGGGACCCAACTCTAATGACGTTGACCTTCACATATGTTGTCGGGGGCATGATTCTGAACAATTCGTCATTGTGGCTGGATCCCCTTTTGTCAATATTTACCACTATTTCTTATCAATACAATTGTTAACATTATAATTCAAGTTATTCATCTATACCTATATACAGGGTGTCCGCGGGAAGACTGGACAGCTGAATATCTCCTAAAGTATTGGAGATAAAAATTTTAAAAAAATATGGACTTGCATGGTTCGATGGGGCTAATTTATTAGCGCAGACGATTTTTTTCGATTATTATTTTAAAAGATACGACGGTCAAGTTCGGTTTTTTAAATGGCACTACGGTTTTTGAAGAGGTGAGTTCATAGTGCGTACAAAGACAAATTCAATAATCATTAATGTATACACTTGATTTCCACTGGTTTTTGTCTCTCAATATCTCAAAAACCAGTGGAAATATGGGATATAAAACACAAAGTAATTTGCATTGTAACAGACAACGCTGCAAATATGATAAAAACTGCGGACATATTAAAAATTAAACATCTCCCATGCTACGCACATACGTTATATCTTGTGGTAGATGATGCATTGGAAATAACTTATGCTGAGAATATTAGAACCAAATTCCGGGAGATAGTTACATTTTTTAAAAGTAGTACCATCGCAATGGACAAAATAAAATCAGAGCAAAATATGCTGATAAAAGCCGATAACCTTGATTCAAAACTAGCACCATACAAATTACTACAAGAAGTTCCTACGCGTTGGAATAGGACACTAAATATGATAAAAAGAATTCTTTTCCTAAAAGAACCATTGTCACGATCATTGCTGCAATTAAAAAAGGCTTCTGTACCATTTACAATTGAAGAAATTTCGCTCCTACAAGATATGGAGAATATTTTGGAAATGTTTGATACAGCAACAAGACTTCCGTTTCCGGTCGCGGTGAGTGAAAGTTGTGTTGGAAGTGAGTGGAGCGAGAGGTGTAGGGAAAGTGTGGAGAGAAGGTGAAAAGGGGAGTGGAGTGCGAGGGTGGAGGTAGAGGGAGAGGTGTGGAAAGGATAGGGATAAGAGTGAAAGGGCTAGGGTTGAGGGTGGCAAGGATTTAGAAGGGAGAAGGGAAGGTGTGGAGGTTAGGTGATAGAGGTGAGAGAAGTGTGGCGGGAAAGAGCAAGGAGAAGTACAAGGGGTGACACCTGTCGGAGAAGAAAGGTGGTAGAGGTGCTGGAGGTATAGGCGGGAATTTTTGAACGGGGGAAAAGGATAGAGGAGCATGTTCAAAGGGAATATCAGTGGGATTGGGGCTGGGGGGACTGGGGGAGAAGGGCAGCTGGGAGGAGAGGGGAGGAAAGGGGTGGCGAAGGACAAGGGGAGTGAAGCGCCAAAGGAAAGGTGTAGGAAGGATAGTGGCAGTAGTGTTGGGAGCAGTGTGGGGAGTGCGGAGAGCGGTTGGGGAAAAAAGAGAGAAAGGGAGGAGGAAGTGGGGACGATGGAGAGAGAGGGGAGGGGAGGGTTTAAGAAGAGTGGGAAAACATAAAGGTCGCCGGCAAAAGGGGACAAAGAGGGGGAGGAGCAGGGGGGAGGGGGGATGGAGGCAATGATGATGGAGATAGTAAGGGAGATAGGGGAGATGAAAGAGGAGATGAAGAAAGAAAGGGAGGATAGAAGAAGGGTGGAAGAGGAATGCAGAGGGGAAAGAAGGAAGTGGGAAGAGTGGATGAAGGAGGAGAAGGCGAGAAGAGAGAGAATAGAGGAAAAGTTAGAAAAGTTGGAAGGAAGAGACAGGAGAATGGTAGAAGTGATGGAGAAGGTAGAGAGATGGGAGAAGGGAGGAGGACTGGGAAAGGAAGGAGTAGAGGAGGGACAGGTGGAGGAATGGAGACTGAGGTTGAGAAAGATGGAGGTGAAACAGGATAGAAAGGATAGAGAGGGCAGGAGGAACAATGTAGTAATAAAGGGATTGGGGTGGGAAGGAGGGGAAGTGGAGGTGGGAGTGAAGAAGCTTTGGGAGAGGATGGGGCTGGAGGGGGTAGGTATGAAGGAAGTAGCAAGGATAGGAAAAGCGGGAGGGGAGGGACGAGGAATGGTGCTTGTGAAGTTGGCGGGAAGGGAGGAGAAGAGGAAAGTGATGGAGGCGAGGAAAAAGTTGAAGGTCGGGAAGGAGAGGATTGAGGATGACCTCACGGAGGAGGAAAGGAGAGGGAAGTGGAAGATAGAAAAAGAGGCAGAGGGGGAGAGGAGGAGGGGGATGAGTGTCCAGGTAGGGTATATGAAGATGTGGGTGAATGGGAGGTTGAAGAGGTGGGATGAAATAGGCGAGAAATGGATGGAGGAGCAGGGAAACGAGAAAGGGGGAAAGGAGGAGGGGAGAGAGGTTAGAGGGGAGAGGGGATGAGGTGAAGGAAGGAAGATATAAGGTGGCTTTTTGGAATGTGGCGGGGGTGAAGAATAAGGATGTGGAGTTCTGGAAGGGTTTGGAGGAATGGGATGTGTTTGTACTAAGTGAGACGTGGGTAGAGGAAAGAGACTGGGAGAGGGTGAGATTTAAGATGCCAAAGGGGTTTGTGTGGGAGAAGCAGTGGGCATGAAGGGAGAACAAGAAAGGTAGGGCAATGGGGGGAATGATAATGGGGGTAAGGAAGGGGTTGGAAACAAGGGCAGGGGGCGAGGGGGAGAAGGAGGGGTTAATGATGAAGAAGGTGAGGATGGGTGGGGAGTGGTGGAGGGTAGTGGGAGTGTACGTGAATAAGGACTTGCAGAGGAAGCTGGAAGAGTTGAAGGAGTGGATGGAGGGAAGGGAGGAGGGAGTGAGGGTAGTGATAGGGGGAGATTTCAACGCAAGCACGGGAGGTGAAGGGGGGGAAATATGGGGGGGGAGATGGGGAAGAGAAGGGTTTGGAAAGTAGGAGATCGAAGGACAGAGAGGAGAATGGGGAGGGGAGGAGGTTGTGCAGTTTTTTGGGAGAGAGGGGGTGGGGGATAATGAACGGAAACGTGGAAGGGGATGAGGAGGGGGAGTGGACGTACACAGGAGGGAGAGGGAATTCGGTAATCGATTACATCTTAGGGAATGAGGAGACGAGGGAGAGAGTGGAGAGAATGGAGGTGGCTGAAAGGGTGGAGTCGGACCATCACCCAGTGGTAGTTTGGCTGAAGGGGGAATGCAGGGGGGGATTGGGAAGGGAAAAAAAGGGGGAGGGAAGAGGGTCGGCAAGGGGGAATTGGACGGAGAAGGGGAGATAGGAGTTCGTAAGCACATTTGGCAAGAGAGATGGAGGGGGCAGAGGAATACAGGAAGAATGGAGGGAGTTGAGAGATAGGATAAAAGGGGTGATAAAGAAGGTGGGGCAAGGAGGGGAGAGGAGAGGAGGGAGAGGGTGGTGGGATAAGGAGTGTAAGGAGGAGAAAGGTAAGCTAAGAAGGGAGTTGAGGCGATGGAGGAGGGAGGGTGGAGATGCGAAAGAGTATAGGAAAAAGAAAAAAGAATATGCAATTATGTGTGAGGGGAAGAAGAGGAAAGAGATGGAAAGGTGGGAGAAGGAGGTGGAGGGGGTGAAGACAGAGGGACAGGTGTGGAAGGTAGTGAATAGTGAGAGGAGGAGAGGACGGAGGGTGGAGGAGGGGA
Organism: Andrena haemorrhoa; assembly: GCA_910592295.1. Classification (NCBI taxonomy): domain Eukaryota; kingdom Metazoa; phylum Arthropoda; class Insecta; order Hymenoptera; family Andrenidae; genus Andrena; species Andrena haemorrhoa. The sequence goes on from OU342942.1 coordinate 25,501,374, forward strand.
TTAAAATGGAGGAGTGGGAGGAATACTTTAGGGGGCTATTAGGAGGAGTGGAGTGGAGGGTTAGAAAAGGGGGGGAAAGAAGGAGAGGGGAGGACGAGGAGGGGAGTTAAGTAAGGAGGAGGTGGGAAGGGTCGTGAGGAAACTGAAGGATGGTAAGGCAGGAGGGGGGGATGGTTTAACAAACGAGGTGTGGAAGTATGGGGGGGGTAGAGGTGGGGGACTGGTTATGGGAAATTTGTAATAGGGTTTGGAAGGGGGAAGGTTGGGTGGAAGAATGGAGGGAAGGGGTAGTGGTGCCTGTGCTGAAGAAGGGGGCGGGGAAGAGGGTAGAGGACTACAGGGGGGTTACGCTGACACAGACAGCGTACAAACTATACGCGTCTGTGTTGGCGGAGAGGTTGAGAGAGGAGGTGGAAGGGAAGAAGTTGTTGCCACCGAGTCAGGCCGGCTTTAGGAGGGGTATGGGGTGCATAGAGAACATCTATGTATTAAACTATTTGATAAATAGGCAGGTTACGAGGAAGGAAAGAAGGATGGTGATTTTCTTCATTGACCTAAAGGCGGCTTTTGACTCGGTGGACAGGGAAGTGCTAGTGAAGGCGATGCGGAAGAGGGGTGTGAGGGAGGGGTTGGTGGAAAGGTGTGAGGAAGTTTTGACGGAAACGGTGTGCAGGGTGAGGGTGGGGGAAGAGATGGGGAGGGATTTTTGGACAGCTAGGGGAGTAAGGCAGGGTTGCCCCCTGAGCCCGAGCTTGTTCACGCTAATTTTGGCGGATTTAGATGAGGAGCTGGAAAGAGGTGGATGGGGAGGGGTAAGGTTGGGGGGTAAGAGGGTATACACGTTGGCATATGCCGATGATGTGGCGGTGGTGGCGGAAGATGAGGAGGGGATGAAGGGTATGATGGCGAGATTGGAAAGGTACATGGACGAGAAGGGGCTGCAGCTGAATGTAGGGAAATCGAAAATAATGAGGTGTAGGAAAGGGTGGGGGGAGGTGGAAGAAGGTGACATGGAGATGGAAGGGAAAGGCGATAGAGGAGGTGAGGGAGTTCCAGTACCTGGGGTATACGATGATGGCGAATGGGGGGCAGGAGGCACACATAAGGGATAGAGTAAGAAAAGCAGCGGCGGTGATGGGGCAGGTATGGGGTATTGGGAAGAGGAAGTTTGGGAAGGATTGGGGAAAAAGGGTATAGCTGTTTGATAGATTGGTGTGGGCGACGGTGGGGTATGGGGTGGAGATATGGGGTTGGAAGGAGAGGGAGAGGGTGGAGGGTTTACAGGAGAGATACCTGAGATGGGTGTTGGGGGTGGATTGGTGCACTCCAGGGTATATGGTGCGGGAGGAGTTACAACGAGACATGTTGAAGGGAAGGGCGGGGATGAGGGCCTGGACTTATGAGAGGAAGTTGGAGGAGGGGGAGGGGGGGGAATTGGCGAGGGAATGTTGGGAGGAGATAAAAGGTAGGGCGAGAAGGGGAAAGGTGCTGGGAGGGTGGGAGGAGGAAAGGAAGGGGTTTTTTGAGGAGAGAGGGTGGACAGTGGAAGGAATGGAACTGATGAGGGGGGAGGAGTTGGTGTGTAGGGGAAGGAGGTTGGAGGAGGAGGAAAGATGGGAAAGGATTAGGGACTCCAGGTATAATAGGTGGTATGGAATGGTAAAAGGAGTGGGGGTGCCGGGTTACCTGTGTTACGTGCCGGTTATTTTTTCAATTCATCTCTAAATTTTTGCTAAAATTCACATCATATCTTGCTACACGGATGTCGACGACTGGTTCAACCATCACGTGTTATGGGGATTCCCCTCAATCAGTAGTCGATTATCCGTGAATATTCTTAATGGTTATAATTTAATTCCGATTGAAGCCTGTCACGCCACGGCATACTCTAGAAGATTGTCGTCAGCAATCTCCCAACGCCGTCGACGTTCCTAGAATGCGCGCCGTGATAAGCCTTTCGACGCATTGTAGTAGGCTACTTTATATTTTTTCTCCCCTGTCAAAATTTTTATACACCATCATTGACATTTGATCCTACCATTGAGTGTTGTGGGAGTTTCCCTCGATCAATTGTCAATGACCTACAAACCATATGATAATAATAATTTTATATGAACCGTTACGCCGCTGCGTTCTTCCGTGAGAAAACCTTCCGACACCGTCAGCGTTCTTAGAACGCCGGACGCGATAGCGACTTGGATGCTGGGAACGTTCTGGGTGGCGACGGTTGGGCCCGTGTGCATGAGGTGCGGCGTCAGCGAATTTGACGCAAAGGCCCGAGTGCTCGGGCCTACCCTGCGAACGTTCGTCGCAGTCGGCTGGCAAATCGCGAGTAGCGTTGACGTTCTGTCCGAGGGACATTTTGCGTATTGTATAATAGGCATCGTGAGCTAGAGTTCTGTGTGATATATCAACGGAAAGACTCAGTCCCCGTAAAGACTCTTTCAGTGTTTTACTTATTCCAATCATTTTTCCTTTTGTTCAAACCTTATATTTTTCCGTCGTATTTATAATCATAATCCGCCGAACAAGTGAATTGTGTGTGTGTGTGAATTCTACGTGCGCCTCACCCGGCCGTAGAACCGCTCCAGTCCATTAGAGAGAGAGCGAGATAGAGCGTAAGAGAGAGAGAGAGAGAGAGAGGCGAACCGCTCCAGTCCATCAGAGAGAGAGAGAGATAGAGCGTAAAAGAGAGAGAGAGAGAGGCAAACCGCTCCGGTTCGTTAGTTCCAAATTTAAGCCTTGTACTACCTGAGTCGGTGAGTGATTCAAGTACCTACTTATTCATGACATTGTACGGAAGTAATAATTGACCCAACCACGGAGGTTACGGGATTTTCCCTCAGTCAACTGTTACCTTCCCTTCAGCGTGTACCGCGTTTTTGCAAATTCTCTGTTTTCATGTAATTATAATCACCGATCGCATAACCTTTTCTAAAATATTCACCGTGAATGTATAAAAACGAACGTACATACAATAACTGATCCAACCACTTAATGGATACGGGTTACCCTCGATCAATTATTGTCCGTTAACTATTATCTGACGTCCATGTCAAATCGTAATTGTAACTTTCGAAGCCAATTAGATTCTTGTATCCGATTGCAAAATTCTACAAACCGTATTATGTACATTTATATCGCTAAACGCATACCATGTAAATTCCCCAATTTATGTTCTACCTTTTAAACATTTCCTTTTGCTTATTTTGTAATACATGGTAATATTTACTCAAATATCGTCTCATTTTCTTTCGAACCAGTCTCAAAGTACCACATCCAGACGGGACAACCTGTATTGGTTGTAGATAAAAGCCCTACTCCCAAAACAATCCTGAATTTTCGCGTAATAAATAAATCTTTAATTTGTTAAGCGTTGCGTGAGAAAAATTAGACTCAACCGCTCGGTCACTTTAAATTCAACGCCCTCACGTAACAGCTAAACTGGTGTCAGAAGTGGGATATTTTTCTGCTTTTGTCGAAACTCCGTCCATTGTGGTATTTCCTGAGACGTTCGAGAGAAAAGCAATGTATGTAAATTTGTATATGTGATTTAATCGGTACGCCTTGCATTTGTTTCTGTTTTCTTGAAAGTTTTAGAAAATACCGTGATATCGCCTTTTAATTAATTTCCAGCTTATTTATATATTTGTAAATTAAAATTTTTAACAAAATGGTTAATCCCAATGAAACCGCTGACGCTAGCGCGTCATCCGTGAATCTATCCGTCACGAACGCGATGATGACGTCCATGGCGGAATGCTTTGCTTTACAGCACGGGACGTTGAATATTCCTTTCTTCAACGGGAGAAATATACCTTTGAAAGATTTCTTACAAGATGTGCAGAACGGCGCAGTTTTTGTACCTCCTGCGTCGGAAGGCCCGTTCGTTAAAGCAGTCCTTGGAAAATTACAAGGAGCTGCACGCGATAGCACTTTTGGGAAAACCTTTAATACCGTAAACGAATTAATTAAACATTTGAAAAACAGATTCGCTCCCGAGAAAGATTATCCATACTACCATCATGAGATTGAAAACATCCGCATGCGTAGAAGTGAAACAGTAAATGACTTTCATGATCGGCTTAATATTTTGGTTAGCGGGGCTCGACTTGCGCTGGAGGATTCGTATGGCGCGGACGCGGATAAGATGATGCGCCCGATTAAAGAATGCGCGTTAGAAGCATTTATTCGCGGCTTGCCCGACGAGATTGCCAGGGCCGTAGACGCGCGGGATCCCAAAACTCTAGATGACGCGGTAAAACATGCGACGCGAGTCGAAACGCGAATGAGGTCTGGAGTAATACCAACCGGAGATCCGAACAGATTGTTTCTTTCAAGACAGGACGATTCTCGTCTAAATCCCCGTCCAGATTCGCCTAATCAGAGTAATTCGCGTCAAAGCTTATTCACTTATCGCGATTCGCGAAACCAAAATTTCGGAGACTCTCGCTCGCGAAGCCCGAGTCCAAACGCGACTGGAAATTCGGATTATTCAAAATTTCCGACAAGTATTCTTAAACCACCGCGTAGTAACACGGAATCGAGTAGATATCCAGAACAACATGGGTATCCCGCTTATTCTCCGTATCCTTACATGCCTTATCCACCTTTTTACCAAATGCCTTATCCACCATACTATTCACCGTATCCACAGGATCCGCGTTTTCCATCAAATTTGCCATACGCACAATCTCCGACGGCTCCACAATTGGCACGAAGTACGAGTCCAACTCCTCAGGCGACTCAAGTCGCACATCAAAATTCAAATTTTCAATCTAGCTCACGAAATTTGAATCCCGATTCACGAAATTCCGTAGGATTTCGCGAGTCTAGGCCGTACTCACCGAATCAGAATCGTTCATATTCACCGAATCAGAATTCGTCAGAACCACGTAATAATTCAGATTTAAACTCCCGAGTAACTCCTCGAACAGACGCGACGACGAGTTACCAAAATTCCGAGCGTCGCCCGTTGAACAATCAAAATTCCGAGCGTCGCCCGTCGAACAATCAAAACTCAGAGCGTCGTCCGCCAGTAAGATTTCTGGAAAGGGATCAACAATATTAAATTTGGGTTGTAACGACGAATCGCCTGTTGTAAAATTAACCGCGGAACAATTACGATATAAAACTGCAACGTTTTTGATTGATACGGGTGCAGACATAAATGTAATAAAATTAAACGCATTGCACGAGGATGTAACCGTCGATGTACGTGATTCTATCGAAATGAGAGGAATTACAGACGAAAGAATGGAAACATTAGGAACCACAATAGTATCAATTTTGGATCAACCAATCCTATTTCATGTAGTAAGATCAAATTTTCCGATACATAGTGACGGTATTTTAGGAAAAGCCTATTTGAGACAAGAAAAAGCCGAAATTTCTTTTGCACATAATACTATAGTTACACAAAGTCAACCAATTCGACCGATCCATTTTATTGGCGAGGCTCCTCCAGAGGAAGCACCTCAGAAAAATAGTACGCCGCGTGTTTATCGTATTAGCAGTCGTACCCGACAAGCAATCGCCATAGACACCATCAACAGTGATTTGAAAGAAGGATATTTACCATTACTCAAAACAATAGATGGACTTTATATTGGAGAAGCAATAGTAAAAATTAAAAATAACGTGTGCCATGTTCTCGCAATTAATACCTTGGACAAGGACATTCAAATAGAAATACCGCCTCAAGAAATTTTACCGTTCGAATACCATAATTTTCCGGAAGAACGCGAATACTTCGATTCTGACTCTGAACAGCAGGAGTCACCGGTATCATCGGACCGTGTAACTCAAATTTTATCAAAATTGCGTTTAGATCATTTAAATGACGAGGAAAGAGATCACGTAATTAGAATAATCGAAGAATTTCCGGAACGATTTCGTCTACCAGGTGACAAATTAGAATCCACTCCGTTAATACAACATCGAATACCTACAATAGACGATTTGCCCATTAACACTAGGCAATATCGATTTCCGCGAGTTCACCAAACAGAAATAGCTCGCCAAATTTCTAGTAAATTAACAGAGGAAATTATTGGACTTTCAAATTCTCCATACAATTCACCACTCTGGATAGTACCAAAGAAACCTGATTCCGAGGGAAATCTAAGGTGGAGATTAGTCATTGATTTTCGGAACCTTAATGAAAAAACAATAGGTGACGCATACCCCCTGCCTAACATCACGGAGATTCTAGATCATTTAGGCGAAGCGAGATACTTTTCAACCTTTGATCTCGCCAGTGGATTCCAACAAATCGAAATGGATCCACGAGATCGCGCTAAAACAGCCTTTACTACACCTAACGGTCATTACGAATATATTCGTATGCCTGAAGGGCTTAAGAATGCTCCCGCGACGTTTCAACGGCTGATGGATCAGGTATTGCGCGGATTACAGGGTGTGGAAGTATTTGTCTACCTTGATGACATCGTCGTTTACGCGAAAAATTTGGAAGATCACGGAAAGAAAGTCCGACGGTTATTCACACGATTAAATGATGCTAAATTAACCCTTCAGCCAGACAAGTGTGAATTTTTAAAAACCGAAGTCACATATTTAGGCCACATTATCAGTCGATCAGGAGTAAGACCTGACCCTAAGAAATTAATGGCAGTGAAACATTTTCCTTGTCCTAAAAATCAAAAAAATGTACGACAATTTCTTGGACTAGCCGGTTATTATCGCCGATTTATCAAAGATTTTGCAGCCAAAGCCAAGCCATTAACAGAATTATTAAAAAAGAACGCCACTTTCGTGTGGAAGAAAGAACACAAAAATAGTTTCCAAATTTTACGTAAAGCTTTGTACAGGAGTCCCATATTGCAATATCCCGATTTCAATAAACCATTTACATTAACTACTGATGCATCCGATTACGCAATAGGCGCCGTACTCAGTCAAAATGTGGACGGACATGATTTGCCTGTAGCTTACCTTTCGAGAAATTTAACGAATCCAGAACAAAATTATTTTACCACTGAAAAGGAATGCCTAGCAGTTCTTTTTGCAATACTACATTTTCGACCATACCTTTACGGAAGAAAATTTACTTTGGTTAGTGACCATGAGCCTTTAAAATGGATAGACTCAATAAAAGATCCGGGACAACGATTAGTACGTTGGAGATTAAAATTGCATGATTACGAATACGAATTTGTACATAAACCTGGACGTCTAAATTCCAACGCAGATGCATTATCTCGAAACCCAGTAACAAAATTTAATACTAGTTCAGAATCCAGTTCTAAAGACACATCCGAAAGTGATTCGGAATGTAGTATTCCAAAAATTCTGCCTATTAAAAGACCACCCGCGAATAAAAAGCTACCAGCTCCGAGCACTTCCAGATCCGTACCTGCAGAACCAAAATCTATAGTTAAATCAATCGTCAAGAGAGGTAAACGTACCTTTCCATTAGATAAAAATGCTGTTTCAACAAGAACGCGTTCCACAGTTCCAACTGTCGATCCAAAACCTCCCATTAATTACGCGGAATTAACTACTACAGAGTCTTCACAAAATTCCGAAGATGAACCGCCTACCGACCCACCGGTATTCCGAGGTCGAAAAAGCGTGTTACCTAATCTCAAATCACCAACATTGGTTCAAGAATTTCAACGCGCCCTTTCTAAAGAAGTACAATCTGCAGACCAGTCCGAGGTTGTGGACACTACAGAGGATGAAGCTGCCGCGGCTCCAACACCTGCCGAAGGCATAACAATAGAGGTTGCACCTCCATCCAATGATAGTGACGATAACGAGATCCACCTCGACACTACTCAACCCATTGGGCTACAGGAACTTCAGGAATCTTTTAACCGTTTTGACCAATCGCTGCAGGAGCATAGCGACATTCTTCAAAAATCATCCGATGAACCAGAACCAGATACAGAAAATTCATTCCGGGAAGAATTGGATAAACGCGCAGAAGACTTGTGGGTTCAATATAAAACGCGAGGACAAGATAGTGTAGAAGCAACGGCTACTGATACAGGACCTTCAAAAGATGAAATAGGGAGACCACCTTTAGAATCCATTCAAGAAGAAGAAGAACCAAACACTGCCTCAGGATTTGATAATACACTAATTCATCGTTCACCGCGCCGATCCATGATACCAACCCCATTACCATCAAACAGACCGCTTGCATTATCCACACCTTATTCAAAACCAGAAACCATATCTTCCGACCCATTTTCCACTCCCAAACGTTCATTTATTCCTGAATCGAGGAACCACAGGAAAATTGATCAGTATCGGCCAGGAATTCAAATAACAGAAAGTATACTTCCGGACATATTAACGTCACCGACTTTCTCCCGAAGCACACGCGGAGGAAATATTAATTTCACTCGAAACAATTTAACAAACATTCGCGAAAATTACGTTCATTTCATTTCTTCCGATGTAGAATTGGTAACCCCAATAAGTAAATTGCTCGCAGATATAGGGGCCATAAGCATTGAAAATCTGCGGAATGCAAAGCCAAAAGAAGGCCAGCTACTCGTTACGCCGCGAGGTAAATACAACATTTTTAGTGTAGTAATCAAAGAAAAGCATTATGATGATACTTCCATCGCAAAATTAGGTAATGCTTTGAAAAATTTAAGAAATACACTTTTACAATCAGGTATAAAAACCTTTAGAATTTCGAAATCCGGTGAATTTACGGATACACTTCCGCAAGGTACACTAGCTGGTATCTTATTAAATGTTTTTGCGGATAGTGAAATCAAAGTAACTCTGTGTACCGGAAACGTACAGGTACCGCCCGAAGAACTCCGTCCGAAAATCATTTCGGAATTACACGAAAGTTTAATAGGAGGGCATAAGGGCGTAACAAAAACATATCAAAGAATTCGCGAAAGATTTTATTGGCCATCGATGCGTAACGACATTCAAAATTTTATCAGAACATGCAATAGTTGTCAGGAAAACAAACTTGTTAGGACAAAAACTCGTGAACCAATGCTTATAACTGATACACCATTAAGGCCATTTGATAAAATATCTTTAGATACTGTGGGACCTCTTCCATTGACTCCTAGCGGTAATCGGCACATTCTAACTATGCAGGATAATCTTACAAAATACTGCATTGCAGTTCCTGTACCGGATATAAAAGCAGAAACTGTAGCTCACGCGCTGGTCACGCATCTGGTTTTACAATATGGGGCTCCACGCGCGATCTTAACTGATCAAGGCACTAGCTTCATTAACAAAGTATTAAAAGAATTGGCAAAAGTATTCAAAATTAATCACGTAACTACTTCTGGGTACCGTCCACAAACAAATGGTGCTCTAGAACGTAGTCATATAGTCTTGACTGAATACATAAAACATTATCTAAATGACTTTGATGATTGGGATAAAATAGTACCATTTGCAATATTTTCATATAACACGTCTGTTCACGAAGCAACAAATTTTACCCCACACGAATTGGTGTTTGGCGAAATAGCACGCTGTCCTAGTGCATTCCCTACAGACGAATCCTTATCGACGTATAATGGATATCTCCGAGATTTGTTAACGCGATTAACTGAAATGCAGACCTTGGCTGCACAAAATTTGATATCGGCTAAACACAAATCAAAATTACACTACGATGAAAAAGCGCGACCATTTCAAGGTAAAATTGGCGACATGGCACGCGTTTTGGTAGAAGTCAGAAAAGGAAAATTTGGTAGTCGATATCACGGTCCCTACAAAATTGTTGGAATTCTCGAAAAGAATAATATTATTTTGCAAAAGAAGTCTGGCGAACGATTTGTAAAACACGCCGATAAGCTATTGTTACACCACCAGGGTGCTCAGTACATTGAACCGGAACAAAAATTCCAAAATGACACTTAGTACTCTCCGGAATTTTAAATATGCATACCCTATGCAACAACTACGATGTATTCACTTTGGTTATTGCTCCATTGTCAATACATCGTCCTTGGGGTATTTGTACAAACCCTCCGTATGTTCCGATATTTCGTATGTTCCCTATGTTCCGTATGTTCCGTATGTTCCAATCAGAATCGTTATGATATTACCTTTCGGTATGTAAAACAACATGCGGGCGTTCACGTTAGTAAATAGAGACTTCCCTGTACGAAGAGCTCTATTTTCAGTTGGCAAAATGAAGTTGGCAAAAATGAAGTTGGTAACGCTCCTCTCTGTGATGACCTGGATCTCACTAATACAAGGGCAACGTCAGAAGACGTATGAAATTTCAAGAATACACGCTAGTCCTGGACTGTATTTTGAAAAATTACATACTATGAGACTGATGACCGCCGACTGGCGGGTCACGATTTTCCTCGACGCCCATAAATTAGGAACCCAATTTCCAATGGGTTATGAAAAATTAAATGAAACCTACAACTACTGCGTCTCCGTACTGCTGGCAAGCGATTGCAATAGCATCTTGCGTGTCAGCTACCTTAATGGAAAGGCGGAAGAAGCTTTGGCGCTGCGTTTGGAGCTAAAGGAGACAATCTCGGCGATTCAAGTTCCGGAGGAGTTTAACAGCCCCAAGACCATCGTACGGAGGAGTGTTCCTCTTGGGTTCATCGGATCGCTAAGCCGCACTCTCTTTGGCACACTAACAACGGATGATGCAGAATACTTCAATTCGGAAATTGATCAACTATACCGAGATCAACAAGAAATAACTCATCTCATAAAAAATCAAACGCATATTATTACCAGTAAGCTCCACAAATACCATGAAGCATTAGACCAAAATTCAAGACTGATGAACAAAAACAGAGTTCAGATCAACCAACTCTCTACAGCAATAGGTGACATAGATAAATCGCTAAACTACACTCGGGTATCATACTGGTTGACACACTATGCACATAACCTGGAACTGTCCTTGGACCAATATATAAAAGTAACCGAGAAATTTCTTGCTGCAATACATGCCGCAAAGGCAGGAGAATTACATAGCTCACTATTGGATAAATTAAAACTTCAACGTATTGTATCAGACATTAGAAATACACAAAATTCATACGACCTCCCGATACCGCAAGGATACCAGGGAATAGAAGAACTAATTAGATTATCCAGTAAAAAGATCAGCTACCACAAAGGCAGACTTCTACTGATACTATACTTGCCTTTGGTAGACGGAGTAGCATACCACCTCTACCGCACATACTCTTGGCCTATCCCACAAAAATTTACTAAAAATTCGACAGGATCAAGCTACGTCCATCCAGGAACCCCATATTTGGCAATAAGCAATGATCATCGGTTTTACTTCAACATAGATGAGTTATATATTAACAACTGTCACAGAACATCTTATGTGCACCTATGCCCGTTGGATCAACCGTTGTCCGAAGTTTCGTCCAATGACGCTTGCGAAGTTTTGCTATTGTTGCGGCCTACCGTCCAAGCATTTTAATATACTGCGATGTGCGAATAAGATCTCAGCACACCCCGTTCTGGGCCCGGTTGAAATCAACTCAAGGATGGTTATATTCCTTAGAGTCACCGGAGACATTGCAAATTATATGTGGTGGAATGAAGGACGAATTAGTAACCATGGAGGGCACTGGTATTTTACAGCTTAAACAAGGATGTATTGCTAAAACCGCTCATGTGACCCTAATTGGAATTCAACATTTGGAGGATCGAGAACAGTACCTTTACCAACCGAATTTACTACTAAATATTTCAGAACTTCTACCCCAAATTTACAAATATCATGACATTCGACCATTAGATACAAGCTATAAAAACACACCCACTATTGTCGAAGATACTATGTCTGAAGTAGAAGGAAAACTCGACGAGATAGGACGACATCACCGAAATAAAAGATTCAGTACCCATCTATTGCACGGAGGACTGGCATTATCATCTATTTTAACTCTGGGAATTCTGCTATACAGCTTCCGAAGTAGTGTCGGGAGAGTGCGGTTTCTGTTGCCCTGTAGGAAGAGGAGACCTGAGACTTCGCCAGAGACAACGGTCGGACCAAGCAATGTCATTGTAAGAGTGGAAAGCGGTTGCCATTCGATCACGCCTACCGCAGATACGCCTACCACAGATGCTCATTCGACCGCGCCTGTCACTTCATCATTGCCACGTCAGCAAGCAATCGTAGATTAACCTTGCGCCAAATCAAATATTTTGAGGACAATAATTGATCCGACCATTGAGTGTCATGGAAACCCTCGATCAATAATCACGTAGTCCTTCCGGTTTTATACATATTTCGGATTTCTTTTGTTTACCATTATCACTGTTATTATCTCAAATCATTGACAGCCGAATAGAGATGTCTGACCCAGCCATCAACGATCACGGACGCTCACGAAGGATCTTCGTGTGCCGCTTAGCGCGGTTCACGAAACAAAAAGACCTCTTAAAAATTTTCCATCCACACGGAGCAGAACACGTCGTCTTAAGGGTCCAACCTAGTGGGAACGTGGCTTTTATCATATTCGCCACTTCGCAGCAAGCAGCCCAGGTGGTGAACGACGCAATCTCACAACCCATCACGCTTCACAAGCGGAGGCTCCGGATCATGGTCGCCGACGCATGGCATAGTTTCAACTTGCCATCCTCGAGCACCGGGCCATCCAACTTCAATCCTGAATGGGACAACCCTTTCCCGGGGTACGAACCGGTCCGTTCAGCACTCCTGCCGGTAGAAGTGATTGCGCGAATAGCGGCATACCTGCCTTTCGCGGATTGCGCCCGCATGGAGCAGGTATCGAAGACGTGGAGAGTAGGAGTACACGACTCCTTCCGGAAAACGCAACGTCTCGATCTAGACAATTGGAGATGGCCTGGGATGCAAGGATGGAGGCGCATTAAAACGGAAGCCTTCTATTGGGTATTGGTTCGATGTGCCCCTTACTTAAAGATTATTGTTTTAGACGATGACCAAGCCGCTGAAGATCTGCGACCTCAGCTGTTGGCCTTGATTGCTAAGAATTGTCCAGCACTGGAAGGGCTGGATGTAACGGCCGTCAACGCCCGACCATCAGCCTTTCGGGAGCTGGCAGCACGAGTTACCTCCCTGAGAGACCTATCAATTGGAAGTTGCACGAACTGCAGCGACATTGAACTAGGAAGGATTTTCCAAACTAATAAGAATCTACAAAGATTCAGCGCCAAGGGCACCGATTTCTCTGGAAGGTCCCTGTTACAAATAACAGTGGACCTAGTAAGGCTGAGTCTAAGAGATTCTACGGCTAGAGGCGAATATATCGCCGCAGCCATTTCACATTTCAAAATGTTATCACATTTTTGTTTATCCAAGCCCAAAAACTTCCACTCTAATATTTTACAGACATTAATTGAAAACACCATGTTACCTCGATCCATGGAGTCGATGAAGTTCGTGGGGTGTAACACCCGGCCCGGTCACGGAGGGATGCAGGAGGAGGATGCGGAATCCGAGCAGGAAGAGGCAGCAGACTTTTTCGAGTTTGACCTCGGTCCCGTCGAGATGGCGGTCAGCCTCCCTTCTCGCTATCCCTTGGTCACCGAGCTTGGGGTTGCGTTCTGCGGCTGGGTAGACAGCGCCTTCATCGGCGAAGTGGGTCGCCACATGAAGCATATTATCAAATTGGATATCACGGGGTGCACTAACATCAGAGGGCAGTTTAGCCTCGAAACACTCAGTGCCCTGAATCATTGTAGCGAACTACAGATCAGCCTACTGTACCCGGACGTCGGTGCTCAGTTTCTCAAAGACATGCCGTCGCTCAGAGAGTTAACGTGTAGGGATAATCAGGGCATAACAGATGAGGACGTCTGCGGTCTCATCAGAAATAGCAGTACAATAACGACAATAGATCTAGAAGGCTGCGTTCACATAGGGCGTCCTTTCATAGATTGCGTGTACTCCGCCCTGCGAGGCGATCCTCACAATCACCGAGTCGAAATTCGTGTCGGAGGAACAAGCGCAGTACGTCGTAGGCGTGACAGGCAGCTACTCCATGTTTTCTTGAATTATACGCGGCACTCCAAGTGTCCTTATAACTAGTTATCATCGGGGACGATGATTCCAAGGGGGGGAGGGTGTTACGTGCCGGTTATTTTTTCAATTCATCTCTAAATTTTTGCTAAAATTCACATCATATCTTGCTACACGGATGTCGACGACTGGTTCAACCATCACGTGTTATGGGGATTCCCCTCAATCAGTAGTCGATTATCCGTGAATATTCTTAATGGTTATAATTTAATTCCGATTGAAGCCTGTCACGCCACGGCATACTCTGGAAGATTGTCGTCAGCAATCTCCCAACGCCGTCGACGTTCCTAGAATGCGCGCCGTGATAAGCCTTTCGACGCATTGTAGTAGGCTACTTTATATTTTTTCTCCCCTGTCAAAATTTTTATACACCATCATTGACATTTGATCCTACCATTGAGTGTTGTGGGAGTTTCCCTCGATCAATTGTCAATGACCTACAAACCATATGATAATAATAATTTTATATGAACCGTTACGCCGCTGCGTTCTTCCGTGAGAAAACCTTCCGACACCGTCAGCGTTCTTAGAACGCCGGACGCGATAGCGACTTGGATGCTGGGAACGTTCTGGGTGGCGACGGTTGGGCCCGTGTGCATGAGGTGCGGCGTCAGCGAATTTGACGCAAAGGCCCGAGTGCTCGGGCCTACCCTGCGAACGTTCGTCGCAGTCGGCTGGCAAATCGCGAGTAGCGTTGACGTTCTGTCCGAGGGACATTTTGCGTATTGTATAATAGGCATCGTGAGCTAGAGTTCTGTGTGATATATCAACGGAAAGACTCAGTCCCCGTAAAGACTCTTTCAGTGTTTTACTTATTCCAATCATTTTTCCTTTTGTTCAAACCTTATATTTTTCCGTCGTATTTATAATCATAATCCGCCGAACAAGTGAATTGTGTGTGTGTGTGTGAATTCTACGTGCGCCTCACCCGGCCGTAGAACCGCTCCAGTCCATCAGAGAGAGAGCGAGATAGAGCGTAAGAGAGAGAGAGAGAGAGAGAGAGGCGAACCGCTCCAGTCCATCAGAGAGAGAGAGAGAGATAGAGCGTAAAAGAGAGAGAGAGAGAGGCAAACCGCTCCGGTTCGTTAGTTCCAAATTTAAGCCTTGTACTACCTGAGTCGGTGAGTGATTCAAGTACCTACTTATTCATGACATTGTACGGAAGTAATAATTGACCCAACCACGGAGGTTACGGGATTTTCCCTCAGTCAACTGTTACCTTCCCTTCGGCGTGTACCGCGTTTTTGCAAATTCTCTGTTTTCATGTAATTATAATCACCGATCGCATAACCTTTTCTAAAATATTCACCGTGAATGTATAAAACCGAACGTACATACAATAACTGATCCAACCACTTAATGGTTACGGGTTACCCTCGATCAATTATTGTCCGTTAACTATTATCTGACGTCCATGTCAAATCGTAATTGTAACTTTCGAAGCCAATTAGATTCTTGTATCCGATTGCAAAATTCTACAAACCGTATTATGTACATTTATATCGCTAAACGCATACCATGTAAATTCCCCAATTTATGTTCTACCTTTTAAACATTTCCTTTTGCTTATTTTGTAATACATGGTAATATTTACTCAAATATCGTCTCATTTTCTTTCGAACCAGTCTCAAAGTACCACATCCAGACGGGACAACCTGTATTGGTTGTAGATAAAAGCCCTACTCCCAAAACAATCCTGAATTTTCGCGTAATAAACAAATCTTTAATTTGTTAAGCGTTGCGTGAGAAAAATTAGACTCAACCGCTCGGTCACTTTAAATTCAACGCCCTCACGTAACACCTGAAGAGGGGGTGGGGTGAAAGCAGGTGGAGGCGAGTGGCGAGGTTCAGGTTGGGGAACGAGATGAGGGGAGGGAGGTATTGGGAGGGGGGGAGGACAGGAAATGCAGGGTTTGTGGGTGGGGGGAAGAGACGTGGGAGCACGTGTGGGAAGTGTGTACGGACTGGGGGAGGTGAGGAGGTGGCAGGAAGTGGTGAGGGAGGTGTTGAGTGACGAGGGAGGGGGAGAGGAATGGATGAGGAGAGTGGAAGAAAGGAGGGGGGGTGGAGTGGAGGAATGGAAGATTAAGGATTGAGAGTGGAAGGAGGCGAACGGAAGCGGGGGTCGGATGGTAGGGAAGGGAGGGGGAGGAAAGGTGTGCGTGGCGAGGGCGAGCGTGCGTGGCGAGGGCGAGAGTGCGAGCGGGCGAAATAGTTATAAGAGCGGGTAGTGTTTAAGGTTTAGATATAAGGGAAGATTGTAATTTTTGGATTGTAAACCCCGAGGGGACATAATAAAGTACTATACTGATACAGCAACAAAACAGGTATCAGGAAATACATACGTCACAATAACACAAATCATACCGATTACTTGTGGAATACATCAAAAACTAACAAACATAAAATTATCCTTAGAAACAGAAGAAGGAAAACTGATTTGTGACAAGTTGCTGTCATCCATCATAATACGATTACTTCCATACGAACGAAGATCGATACTGAGAATAGCAACTATTTTAGATCCGCGATTTAAGAAAGATGAATTTTTTAGTTCAGTTAATGTAAATGAAGCAGTAAATTTTCTTGAAGTTAAGATGCTACAACTACAAACAAAAAACGGTCCCTGCGATGGTCAACAGCGATCACCTGAAACGACTAAAAAAAAGACAAATAATTCCAGTTCCCTTTTTTCTTTCTTAGAAGAAAGACTTTCTAATAAAGTAAGGTCCTCGACAGCAGATATAATAATACATAAAACGCAATATTTAGAGAAACCAAATGCCTTGGCAGATACGGATCCTTTACTCTATTGGAAGGTGCGTTGGTCAGAAATTGAAGCTAGACCAAAAGTTATCCATGGTCACGCATGCGCGCGGGCAACGATCACGTGATCGATCAGGATATGCGTGGATCCGCGGAACGGATCTTTCTTCCTTTGTAGGCCACGGCCAAGTAAAAACGTAATATAGATTCACTCCAATATATTAATTTAAAAAGTCACGATCATTATAATAGATATTATATTTATCACGTATCACTAAACAAGGAGGAAGTTAATAACCTCCCATCTAACAGAAATTATTACATATACAAAGTTAATATATACAGTTATTTTATTTCAGATGTACAGTACTACAGCTACTCCTATAAAAGAATGCAGCCTTGAGGCCGTTTCATTTTTGTTATGGTCCGAATCGATCGAAGCGTCCCTTGTAAACAGACGGACCCTAATGAAACTACTGCCGTCGATAAAAAGAAGTTGTGCAGAGGTGACATCTCCAGGTACTCTATGTAGACATTTACGCATAGTTGCCACATTTTCCGTTCTCTCCGCTTTTGCCGCGCTGTTGCCACATCTCCTTCTATCGAGAAGCCTTGAAGGAATACGGCACGAGAGCTGCGTCTAGCATCAGAGCCTCGCTGAACGTAAAAGAGGATAGCAATAATGAAAGATAGAGAGGTTGGGTAGTGAAGTTAGGAAACATGTCAATGAAACAATACTAATTTGCGTATCAATATTTTCTTTTATACGTAGAAAGATATAATATTTTGTATAATCAATGTACAATTGAGGGATTGGATGCAATAAGGGGACTAGCGCTCGAAAATGGGAAACATTATTGTCCAAACGCTAAGAAATACTGGAAAATTAAATGTTGTTAAACTGTATTTTAAAAAATATAGTGTTGTAAAGCTCGTCACCACGACACACATTTTTTCTATTTGCAGTTTGATTATCGAATCATTACTATTCAAGTTAAAAATTATAAACAATACATTTTTCATCGTTCAAAATCATTATTTCTTTAAACATAAATTACGATAACTTGAGTAAATATTAACGGATCGTTATGAGACTTAAAACATAACTTCAGAAAACTCTAGCGAAGCCGTAGAATGTATGCACAAACCCTTATGTTAAAAAATGTAATAATATTTAATTAAAAAGTAATACTGGACATATCCCATATTTTTCAACGTTCGCCGTTAAAAAGTATCGAGACAATTTTGAGGTACATATAACTTGCAGTGACAAAGTTTTTTCTTAATATACAAGAAAGATTTTCACAAATTTTCGCACTGATTAATAAATAATTGTAGAAGTTATGACGATATATATAATTCTCGCACGGCGCCAACTGTCAACGCGGATGCTAAAACTGCTAAATGGGGCATTATACGCGGCTGTTGACTGTTGTTGGCGCGCGAGATTTATATATATCGTCATAACTTCTACAATTATTTATTAATCAGTGTGAAAATGTGAGAAAATCTTCCTTGTATATTAAGGAAAAACTTTGTCGCTGCATGTACCTCAAAATTGCTTCGATACTTTTTAACGGCGAACGTTGAAAAACAATGGTTATGTCCAGTATTACTTTTTAATTAAATATTATTACATTTTTTAACACAAGGGTTTTGTGCATACATTCTACGGCTTCGTTAGAGATTTCTGAAGTTATGTTTTAAGTCTCATAACGATCCGTTAATATTTACTCAAGTTATCGCAATTTATGTTTAAAGAAATAATGATTTTGAACGATGAAAAATTTATTGTTTACAATTTTTAACTCGAATAGTAATGATTCGATAAACAAACTGTAAATAGAAAAAAATGTGTGTCGTGGTGACGAGCTTTACAACACTATATTTTTTAAAATACAGTTTCACAACATTTAATTTTCCAATATTTCTTAGCGTTTGGACAATAATTTTTCCCATTTTCGAGCGCTAGTCCCCTTATTGCATCCAAGCCCTCAATTTCAAAGCATACAATGCGAATACGGTACATCACCGAAGTGTAACACGCCGATCGTAATGAAATTTATGAATGCTATAATTCTTCTAAAAACATATAACACTTTCTTTTTTATATAGCTATACATCAAATTATATTTTTTAGCAACGAGAAGTGTCTGTTGTTTAAATACAAATTTAATATTTGGGACAGTCCACGCCAACTCGGACACTTTTTGGAGTAAATTTTCAAAAATTGCTGAAATTTGATTATGTTGTAGCCTTTACTGATATTTCAACGTACTTCAAAGAATTTTTCAAAATTTTAAAAAATGTAGATTTTACAGCTGTTTGAAGTTGAGTGCTACCTTTTTTCAAATAATTATAGCTATGGAAGTAGTAAACGGATGGAGATGAGCTTTACGGTGCTTATAGAGAGGACATTGAAGTTTTTAGAAAAAATTATTTCTGTTTAAACAAAAAAAAATTTGAACCTTTTTTGTGCAATTATTTGAAACAAATGCAGGTTTTTAATATCGGCCGCGATTTTAAAAATCTGAAAAAAAGGAGAATATAGTCCTATCCTTCCCCAAGATGGACAAATTTTCAAAAATATGGACATTTTAAAATTGGCCCTGTAAAAATTGCCGAAAGTTAACGCTGCACCGGCTCGACTGGTCGGGCCGTGCGGTACTCGCAATGGCCACGCGGCTATACCTGATAAGGATTCTCGAAAATGGTAAGTTTTTGAAAAAAACTGAAGAGGGAAAACTTTTACTGTTTTTTATATCCAACATAATACGGTATCTCAATTTTTGGTGTTCGCCATATTTTCCGTGAACCGAAGGTGACCTTCAGTTTTCTAAATGGAATGCTATACATTTGATTACCCAATACGAAAGCGATTGTCAAGACAAATTCAACCATATGATATACTATGACCTTCAAGGCCCCACAAGGTTAGGAATGAAGTAAATATATTTATAGATCAAACGAACTTACCTTAGTGAAGTTCGATCGTAATTATACGATTGCCTCGTTCGAGATGATTACAACGTAGTATCGCTACTTGTTGCCAGTCATCGCTACTTCAGAGCCTTAAAAAAAACAAAAGGAGCTCTCTGTGCCTCCTTCTACCTAGCTCCATATTTCATCTAGTTCAGAGATAGTCTATCGAAATTTGTAATACGGGCGGGATTTCGGGGAGGGTTGTAATCATCTCGAACGAGGCAATCGTATAATTACGATCGAACTTCACTAAGGTAAGTTCGTTTGATCTATAATTATACTTCATGCCTCGTTCTCGAGATTACAACGTAGATGTTTAGAGCTTTCTCAAATTTTGATTGTCCTTTCGTTTATCCAATTATAATGCTAATCAAACAAGCAAGATTTATTCAATTATTACAGTCTTTGCAAAGTTACCCTCTTTTTCAACAATAGGCCGGTTATAAAATTTAGCGAAAACTTTCGAATCGCGCGACCAGCCTGCGGCGGCTCTAATAATGTCATAGTCCAGTCCTTTTTTAGAAGCTGCGGATGTTGACGCGTGTCGTGTGCTACGCGCAGTAAAAATCTCATCAATTCCACATTCTCTTAATACCGCTTTTATCCAACGGCTTAATGTCTGGGATGTAACCTCCTTATGAGGTTTCTTATACGATAGAAATAGTGTTGTTTTGCTACCTCTAATATTCCTAGTAACCTCTAGGTACCTTATCAAAGTTTTCGCGACACAGAGACCTGGTTTCTCCTTAAAAAAAGGTAACTTCAACAGAGGCTGAAGAGATCCAGGCCTAGAGGTCTTTATTAAGTCCTCTATTCCAATCTCTACTGATTCTCTCAACATCGAAATGCAGTCAATCCTCATTAATGATAGCGATTGAGCTCTGTAGCCTCATCCTAAGGCTAAAAGCATCACCAATTTCTCCGTTAATTTTTGTAACCCCAAATCTTCGAGAGGAAACCATTTCTCTATGTTCACCAAAACCTCGTTAACGTTCCAGGTCCTATCGCATTTAGGTTTACAGGTTCTCATGCGAAAGACGCCTTTAAAAAATCTGTTTAACAGAGGCATATCTCTAACGTCATCCCTGGAGATTAAGGATATTGCTGACCTATCAGTATTAAGAGTGTCATATGCGGCCCCCTTATTAAAGCTTACAAACAAATAATCTAAAATTTCGGTGATTTTTGCCCCAAATGGATCGCAGCCCTTCTCTTCACAATATTTCCACCACGCCTTAAGTGCCGTGTTATATTGTCTAATGGTAGAATCAGCTAAGGAAGCTGTAAGCACTTCTGCTGCACCCCCTGTGATTCCCTTTCTACCATAGGTCTCGTGGATAATATCCCTGCAATTAGTGAAAGGCCGGATTCCAGTGGGTGCTCCCTTGTCCTACAAGGCGACAATAGTACATTTTTAGATGGGTTAAAAACGATTGGTTCGCCTTCCAACAGTCGCCTAAAAGTGGGGAACCATGACTGCGAAGGCCAGAAAGGCAGTATAATAATACCGCGTGTCTTTTCTTCTATAATCTTTTTCAATATTCGCGGGATGAGCGAGAAAGGAGGAAATGCGTACCAAAAATCTTTTGACCAACTTATTGTAAAGGCATTAATCGCCAATGCCTCAGGATCCCTTTGCCATGAACAGTAAGTTTTGCATTTCCTGTTACATCTAGTCGCAAACAGATCGATCTTTGGTACGCCAAACCACCTAACAATCGCTTCGAAAATTTCATCCTTTAGTTCCCATTCAGTATCTAAATTTGTTATTCGCGATTCTTCGTCGGCCTCTACATTATTTTTTGACGAAATATACTCTGCCAATACCCATATTTTTCTTCGTTCACACCAATCCCATAATTCTTTGGTAACCTTATTCAGTTCGAGAAAACGAATTCCTCCCATCTTATTTATATAGGCTATCGCCGTCGTGTTATCAATACGCAATAGAATCTGACACGTGTTTAGCTCTGAAGCGAAACACTTCAAACCTAAAAAGGCTGGTAAGATTTCTAAAAAATGTATATGTTTTACCCTTTCTGTTTCTCTCCAGAAACCGCGTGCTCTTTTTTGCATACAGAACGCTCCCCAACCCGAAGTCGAGGCATCTGTGAAAATTTCCTGCTTATATTGAAAGGAGCGAATTGGGCCGTTGTGCCTCATAATGCGATCTCTCCACCATTCCAGATCCTCGGTAACCTCCTTTGATAGCGTCATGAATCCTTCAAAATTTCCATTGTTTGCGCTAAGAGCAAGATATTTTTGCCTTTCTAATATCTTATAATGCATCCAGCCATACTCGATAGCCGGACAAGAAGAAACTAAAACACCAACTAGGTGTGCTAGGTCTCTAATTTTGCATCTGTTTTTGACCATAAAGGAAAGTATTAATTCTCTGACCTTTATTCTTTTCTCAGTTGTTAACTGTATGCACCAGTCCTCTGAATTGACTATAAAACCAAGGAATTTACATCTCTTATTTGGAGTAAAATTACTCTTTTTGAGGTTAATAATAAAACCTAAGAAATCTAGCAGCTCCCTTGTTTTAGTCAGATTTGTATGACACTCTTCAAAGGATGCTCCTACTAGAAGGATGTCATCTAGATAATTGACGGATTTCCAACCCTGTTTTCTTAGATAAGCTATTACCGCTTTAAAGATCTTTGTAAAAATCCAGGGACTGACGTTTAACCCGAATGGTAACGAATTGAATTGATACAACTGAGCCTCGAAACAGAACCTCAGATATTTTTTACAATCCGCGTGTATGGGCACTAAAAGGTACGCATCTTGCAGATCCAAGCTACACATGTAATCGTCTGGTTGGATCAAATTGACTACCGTTCTTATATCCTCAAGTTTGAAATGCTGTGTTAGAACAAACTTATTAACATTTTTAGATTGAGAATGAATGTATACGTCTTATCTGGTCTTTGTACTAGAAAATACGGCGATAAAAATTGTCCTACCTCTGAGGAACACTTCTCAATTGCGCCTATATTTTCTAATCTACCAATAGCATCTTGTAAGTTGCTCAGATCCTCACGTAACCTTTGGGGCATAATAGGTGGCTTCACCTGATGAATGTCGGCTTTCAAAGGAATCTTATAACCTCTAATTGCATCTAATACAGTCTTATCGCTCGTAATAGTTTCCCACCTTTCTGAAAAGGCTTTAAGCCGACCACCTATTCTTACCTCTAACGTCGACGGGGCGGTTGATTGCGCGACCTCTGATTCTGTGACTGTGGCATTGGACGCTGTGAGCTCTGGGACCTGCTCTTGAAAGAGACGAACGCCCTGTGATTTCCCCTCTTGTAGTTCGACTGTGTCGTCTCTCTGGTCCTCACAGTCGAACTCTTGAAGTTTAAAGCGTTCGGTGACCTTAGCGGTGTCTTCTTAGTTATCACCGGTGTTTTCAGGTCTTTTCCTACTGTTTCTACTGCCAAAACCTCTTTCACCTTCTCTCCCAGATTTTCTCCAAACAGAAAATTGCCAGTGGTGGTCTTCTCAAATAAATTTTTGGTCTTCTTTTCAAAACCCGGAATAATATAAGCCTTACGCACCACAGATACTGTATAGAACAGTTCCGCTAATAACTGCGCTGATCCCAGTACGCGTTCCAATAACTGGTTCTTATCAATCCCCTGTCCATCTTCCTCTATAAGCATTGGCACTGCTGAGGAGGAAGCCGATAATGCCGAGCCTATTACATTATGCAGTTCTTTAAAATGATTGTCCCGCTTGATAGCAGGTTCATTCAGAGTCACAGCTTCATTAAGCTCGGGCCCTTCAAGGTAACAGTTTCCGTTTTTAGGAAACTTCGAAAGTAAGCTTTCTTTTAATTCCTTCGGCAGACCCTTGATTGTCCAATTTGTGACCCGCGAAGCTACATCTGCATTGAGCTTTAACTCAGCCTGTTTATTCGCTGCCGGATCATCACCCAACAATTTAATTGTTTCCTCATCTAAAACAAACGGTTCCTCTGCCGGTTTGTCAGGGACCTCCACCTTGTCCTGTGAAGTTGCCGCAATTACACTTAGGTTAGGTATGCGAAATTAATTGCGAGTCGCCCCCTGTCACTGCAGCTTCAGACTCTTTGTCTGCGTCCTGCATGGAGCGCTCTCCGTCACTCTCTATATTTTGTTCATGCATCATAACCTGAGTATCGTTTTCTTCCTGACTATCGCCTGAAGGAAGATAACCAAAAGTAATGACTACCCACCTCTAGGGAAAGGCTTTGTCGAATGTATGGATTATGTTTCATTTTAAAATGAACTCTCCGCCCGCTCTGCAACTCACCCTGAACAGCTAGGCGTTCAGACGCTTTCTGCGTTGCGCTGCCGCCATCTGCTTTCGCCTCGATTTTTTCTTCTAATTTCCGTATCTTGGCCAGAATTTCCTCCATGTACCTATTATTTTCCCTGTCTCGCGAGGACCGCTTATGTTTGTGAGACTTCTTGTCGCGAGCCATCCTTCACAAGGATTTCCTAATATCCAAAGAAACTAAATTCCACCACCTAACGAAATGGACGTGACTGACGCCAAAAGCGTAATGAAATATGGAGCTAGGTAGGAGGAGGCACAGAGAGCTCCTTTTGTTTTTTTTAAGGCTCTGAAGTGGCAATGACTGGCAACAAATAGCGATACTACGTTGTAATCTCGAGAACGAGGCATGAAGTATAATGAACAATCTATCTAGTAGATTGAGTTTCTTTCTTTCATTCCTAACCTTGTGGGGCCTTGAAGGTCATAGTATACCACATTGGTTGAATTTGTCTTGACAATCGCTTTCGTATTGGGTAATCAAATATATAGCATTCCATTTAAAAAACTGAAGGTCACCTTCGGTTCACGGAAAATATGGCGAACACCAAAAATTGAGATACCATATTATGTTGGATATAAAAAACAGTAAAAGTTTTCCCTCTTCAGTTTTTTTCAAAAACTTACCATTTTCGAGAATCCTTATCAGGTATAGCCGCATGGCCATTGCGAGTACCGCATGGCCCGATCAGTCGAGCCGGTGCAGCGTCAACTTTCGGCAATTTTTACAGTGCCAATTTTAAAATGTCCATATTTTTGAAAATTTGTCCATCTTGGGGAAGGATAGGACTATATTCTCCTTTTTTCAGATTTTTAAAATCGCGGCCGATATTAAAAACCTGCATTTGTTTCAAATAATTGCACAAAAAAGGTTCAAATTTTTTTTTGTTTAAACAGAAATAATTTTTTCTAAAAACGTCAATGTCCTCTCTATAAGCACCGTAAAGCTCATCTCCATCCGTTTACTACTTCCATAGCTATAATTATTTGAAAAAAGGTAGCACTCAACTTCAAACAACTGTAAAATCTACGTTTATGAAAATTTTGAAAAATCCTTTGAGGTACATTGAAATATCAGTAAAGGCTACAACATAATCAAATTTCAGCAATTTTTGAAAACTTACTCCAAAAAGTGTCCGAGTTCGCGTGGAATGTCCCTATCTTATTATCTTCTCTCATTCTGTGTATTTCCTCTTTTCCATTGACGGTCTTCTTATAATTTTGCCAGGTCGCTCGTAACGAAATGTGACGTATGCAGTGTGGATCTGTAACACATTATGTAATACATTATGAAATACTTAATTGTTGTTTTATAACCGTACAAAATTTTACTTTGGATTTATAAGCTGTCAACTTTACCTGAAATACGGTACTTATTATTCCATTTACCCTGGCATTACTGTCCCATACACCATGTTTGCAGAAATTTGGTAAAAAGTCCGCCTGTAAGAAATGATCGCAGACATTTCGGTAAATTTGGTATAAAAGTCAAAGTTTGTTTCAATAATTCATTCAACATTATGCATACCTGCGAGGCCCCTATGTATCAGCCTGGCGCACTTTGACCGAACCGGATTCCGTCTGTCTGCTCCTGTGAACTTAAAAATGTGTCTGAAAAAATTAAAGGGTGAATTCAATTTATTATTTCCTTTTCCACTTTCTTGGTAAAGTTACGCCGGCGTGAATAAACTCGCGTGATCGTAGGATCCGCGAGTACAAGTGCCATTGCTGGCACTTGTGACCACTGACAGGGTCCGATAAAATTTATTACTTGCTTCATTTTGTTAGTAAAGTTACGCCGGCGTGAATCAACTCGCGTGATCGTATGATCCGCGAGTACAAGTGCCATTGCTGGCACTTGTGACCACTGAAAGGGTCCAATAAAATTTATTACTTGTTTCATTTTGTTAGTAAAGTTACGCCGGCGTGAATCAACTCGCGTGATCGTATGATCCGCGAGTACAAGTGCCATTGCTGCACTTTACAGCGCTTTGCGAGGCCGGACCGATGCAACAGTTTCACTATTTTCGGAGGGAGATCTCTTTCGCTTTTTCAAGCTTTTCGGTTTTTCTTTTACTCTTTCTGCTAATATGAATTGAGGCTCCCGAATAGGCATGCACCTATTGTGCCGACTATCTATTAATTCGGGTAGCATGCATTCCACTTGCTGGGCACTTGATTTCCACAATACCCTCTTGACCGATGATTCCATCCGGTGAAGCTCCTAAGAAGGGGATGCAGCTGTCGATGAAAATTCCACATTCTGCAACATCTGTATATTGCTTCTTCAATTCTTCGCCAGCAATTTTCTCGCATTCTTTCCCTTATTCCACCGCGGGTGCACTAATTATCTTCGGATACAGAAATGCTTTTACTGCATTTGCGCAAAGCGTGTCAGGTCGGCGAAGGCACACTTGTCCAAAATTGGATGCTGTCAACAATTTGGACCTGTACTGGAACCATCTGCGGTTCGTTGCTTGTCCGATGGTTTCGTTTTCAATAACATGTCTTTTGTCTTGCCACTCCTTGAACATTTGTATATGCTTTTCCCGCTCCAGTTCATACATTTCGGATGGCATGTCTGGCTTCTGCGCATTTTGTCCATAATCAGAATCTTTCTGCGAGGGCAATTGCTTGCGTATATATCGCGCAGCATTCGTTTCCTTCTGTTTTGCAGCTTTCTTTTCCTTTTCTTTCTTCTTCTTTTCTTCCATATTGTGCACAACCACGGGCGTTTTCTTCTTCATCGTCGCAATCCAATCGCGAGTGCACTGGGTTACTGTTTTACTACACGACAGCAACAGCACATCTTCCTGTACATGATCTTCTTTCGGCCAAATTACATCTTTTTCCGCCAATGTACTTGGCAATTATTGCGTTTAAAGTTTCCACAGCGGTAGTATGTTATGTGTATTATAGAGTAAGCTCTCTGCATGAGCTAACAGTGGACGAAGTATTACTTTTACGTCCTGGTACACTCCAATTTTCATTAATTCTGGAACGATGTTTCTTTAATTCACTTTATTCTTCCCATCGCAGAAATATTGTAGTTGTGCACACTCTTTGTGTTCACCAAACACGTGGCTCGGAACATTCTGTATGTCCCCATACAAATTCTTCGTTTTCTCGTCGATTGATACATTCTGATTGTATCTATACTTTGCGGCTTTTACGATGTCCGTGCGTATCCGGCGAATGCTACTTTCTACAGTTTGTCCCAATGGTCCAGGTGTAGTTTTCTTTACAATTGCTTTCATTTTCGTGCAAAAGTTTTGCAACAAATGATTCGTGCATTCAATCTTTTTTACACGAATCTGTCTCTCATATGGGTCCGCATCGATAATCTTCTTATATACGCTACTGTCCCCATCAGCAATCAGAGTTGAATAAACGAGTCCACGTTTTTCTACGCTAGTGTTGAATCCTTCTACTATAGAATCGCTTTCCATAGCAGTCGATGCTCGACATGAGGTCCAGTTTTTGAAGCATACGTGCTTTTGGGGTTCTTTCTTGTTTTTCGCAGCAATCCGACAAATTCAGCAAACTTTATTTCGGACGTCGTAAAATAAAACTTTGTTCGTGTGATAACCAACTATCACGCCCACTCCAGACGCAGAATCGTAACATCCACTGCGGTAGGATCTCTTCATCCAGCTTCCGTCGGCCACAACGGGGATATGAGGGGTTCCAGAACCGGGAAAAACGTCGCCTCTTTCAATCGCCAAACGTTTTTCTTCTTCAGCCGCTGCTAACATCTCTTCCTCTGCAGCGACAGTTGCAGACTTGACGAATTCATCGTGATTCTTCACAAAGTTTCTCTTCGACGTGCAACGTATGTTCACTCCTGCAAAAGTGTGTTCCAACTAGGCATAACTGCCTCCACATAAAATTGTTGCATTAACGGCGCACAGTGGGGTATTTGACCACAAAAGCTGGCCAAAATTCTAGATGGTTTAGAAATTGTTCAAACTTGGTATATAGGGGTTTTTGGGGTCGCTGATTTTGAATCTGATGTCAAAACTTCAAAATTCAAAATGACAGAAAATTTGCCAAAATTATTTTTTGTTGTTTAATGAAAAGCAGAAATACATTATTGATCTCAAAAAATATATTTGTGTCACAATAAAATAATTCGAGATCAATCAGATGATGGTGTCCACGCCTCCTCGGCGGAAAACACCTTAGCTACGTCCTTTTCATCATGGGAACATGAATCTTGTGTGTCCAAGGGCCTGTCCGGGTCACCAAAAAGAATCATTTCTATAGTTTCTTTGAGGAAGGGATTACTTGTCTTTAATGGTATGGGTCTCATGCCTATTAACACAGGAATGCGATCGTACAGGCGTACGTGAAACGCTACAACTCTCGATTATCATTTCTAGCTAAATTAGCTGTAAAACTTCCAGGCGGACGCATGCGGAACCAATTTTTTTTTGCATTGTGATCACAAAGCTTTATCAAATGTAATGACACCAAGAAAAGCATCCGGACGCACCCGGAACTATAACAAAATCGTTAATGAAATCTTATAATCGTAAAGAAAATTTACTGAATTCTCGATTATCTTCAAACGTTAATAACTATACAAATATATATGATGAAAAACTAAAACCTGTTCGAAAGTACAGTATATACTTACCTGAAAAGCTTCCGTAATGGAAGAATTCACACACTTTCCTTACAACATGTAAAAATCACTAATAAGGTAACGATGTTTCAGAGGATGTTTAAGAAAGAAATGCGTGCTCTAAAATCTCCTAACTTTTGACGAAGCCCGTTGCATCATGAGTGCACAAATGAAAAAAACAATATTGCTACATTGTTCCTCACGTATTCAACTGCCACGAGCAGCAAAAATTTTACGACTTATGCGAAATTTTTGAAATCGACTTTTGGCCAGCTTTTGTGGTGTCAAATACCCCACTGTGCGGCGCCCTGATTGCAATCCGTTTCTTCAGCTTCGTCCGATTGATTGCAGATTTCGGCTTTGTAATGGCATAAAGTGCACATTACGCTGAAGATGCTCTTGAAGCCACTCCGTTTCACACCAGTTATTCGAAGGTGTTCAATGCCGCAGTCTTCCATATCTTTTGCATGCTTACCTATTTTTTGCAATTGAGCAAGCACATTTGGGAAATTCATTATATCGTTGCTATTTAGGAGACGCGATTGCTCTTGCAACTCGTTCTTCGCAACTTTTTCTATAACGAAGTTTTCTTCTTCGTTACTTTGTATATCAAATTCTTCAAGCGCCTCTTCAGTTTCTCCCGAAGTGGCCGTATCAGTATCTTCATTAAATGGCAAGTACGTTATCTCTTGATGCGTGTGATTTCGTCCATCGGATGTTGATGCTTCCTCCACTATACGCTCCTCGGCCACTTTCTCCGGATGTTGTCCTACGGCAGTGTCGTCTGCCGTTTTTGCGCTTTCTTGTTTCTTCCGAAGGGCTAAAGACCTTCTCTTTTGGCGATGTACTTTCTGTTTCGATAATCTCTTTGCGTACGAATGTAAATGTCGCGAACGAAACGGAGAATTATTGTCCATATTTTCCGGCACGTCCCGCATATCCACATTTCGAGTGTCACTCATTTTTCTCTCTTCACAAAACACAAACACAATACAACACAACGCAACACAACTCAAAATCCATCTGCCCGTTGCAAAAGAACGTAAACGCGAATCGTGAACGTGAAACGTGAATCCGAAAATTCGTCTGTGGTGCGCTCTGAAACAAATGACGCTCGACAGACCAGGCAACGGCGCAAACAGTCCGTTGCGCAGAGAGGGTCATTCCACGCCAAGTCGATCACTTTTTTCCCTCGATGTCTCGGATTTTGTTCAAACTTGAATATGTTGTAATCCTCGTGAAATTAGGGAGGGTTTAATTCACCATCTTGTCGGTTTCGAGTTTGTTTAAAAAAATAGGGCTTTGAATTTTGCGATTTTTGCCTATTTTCGTGAAAATGGGTTGTACTTATGAATTTTTATCTCGGAAACTATTTGTCGGATTTAGTTGGTTATTACGGCATTTTAATGTGGAAGGATCGGCCTATCTCAATATTTTTGTTTCCGGTTAAAAACTCATTTTTACAATATTGAAAATTATAAATAAAGTTTTATTTTGCAAATTGAGGCTCAAGGTCACGATTTTAAAAATCCGAAAAAATACCACCGTATTCGCTGAAGAATTTTCTATAAAAACAGCCCATCTCTTGATGGTAATTTGCATATTCAACGTCGCAGGAAGCTGTTAAAGACAGCGGCGCGCGCCGTGTCAGGTAAGCGAGCCGCGCGCTCCGCTATTACGGTCGCCTGACCATACCCCTCGCACCCTCTATTACTTCAATCAGGTCTAACAATGGTAGAAACAATACCGGCGGCTCACGTATCCATCACGAGGGTGTCATTTATACCTACAGAAGAATTTTACTAACCCACTCTTGGCCAATGCTACTTTTTTTATAATAATCAGATTTATAAGTACCAGCTTGACTGTTCGTTGATTATTTGTTAAAAATGTGCCATTGCTCGATGGAAACCACGAGAAGGTGGTGGGTTCTTTCCATCAGGAGTGGATAAGGATGGATTAGGAAGGTTGGCATGGATATGATCACTTCGAATGGTGAGGTTAAGGGATGCAAGTAAGAAAACGGTCGAAACTATTTCATTGTGCTGAACACAGTGCCAGCTTCATCATACGAGCAAGTTTTGCATAAAATTCTTTTGTCTGAGATTGGCGTGTAGCTATGGAAACTTCTAGTGCCAGTGATAGGTAATGCTGCTACAAAGCGAGCTTCTAAGGTGGTAGCATGTTCTGTTTGTTCATCCTGACTTACGTAATCGAAAGTAATATTTGTAAAAGATGTCTTTGCCCACTCAAATAAGTCTCGGGGTGTAAGAATTCGATTATCTAATGGTCTTTGTAAGCTTGCGCGCATTGCAAGTCTTTTTATGGAACCTCCAATTCCATCACATGGTCCTTTACCGTGTGCCGTTGCAAAAAATGCCATTCAGCAGCAACACCGAAGTCGCTAATGTGATGTGTCAAATTTATGAAATTTTTTCTATTTTTATATTGTGCAGCCGCTCCATCGGAAAAGTATATAATTTTTTTAAGTTTTCCTGGAAATATATCTGTAAGGTATTTCAGTAATCGCTTTTGAAATAAGTGAACAGCAGCTGTATTATGTTCTAAGCTTTCAGAAATGATAACAAAATTGTAATGAGTTTAACCTTTATCATCTCTGCTATATATTACAAAAGGATGAGTAGTAACTTGTTTATTATTCCAATAGTAATTCTGTATTTCATCTTGTACTACAAAACTATAATTTTCAGCAAAATCGCCAATTATTACGAATTCACCGTTATCTACCGATTCTTTCATTTTATTTAAATACAAATTCTGCATTTTAGCGGTGTAATCGTGTGGCTGCAAAGTGGCAATCTTTTCACGCAAGTGTTCGAAAAAATTCGTCACACGAAGATGTAACCGTAAGTAAAGAAGATCTATCAGTATGGGTCCAACTTTTAAAAGTGACATTTGTTATGTAATTAGTATCAAAAAAGATTTCAAATTGTGAATAAATATCATCAAACCCGGGGCAAGAATTGCATTTTCCAAAATGACACGAAGAAGTTGGTGAGTCACATATAATTTTCTTTAAAATATCTTTATAATTTGTTATAATATTTAAATCGGTCCGATGTGCAACTTCCGGTGTTTTAATCGCAGACAACATCAACTTTACATTTTGGTGTATTACACAAACACAAACGGAGTGCGTACCACTAGCCCCAGCTAAAATGCACTCGTGCGGACGTAAACTCGCAAAGGTACTAAAGCCTACTTTTACTGTAGAATATGTTTCTTTAAAAGATTGATAAATTTCTTTAAGATTACCTAAAACCAACCGTTTCTGAATATTTGTCCGAGACCCATTTCTCAGTACAGAAATAACATCTTTTTTCCCGGGCATTATTCTACTTATATCATCATTGCAGTAAAAATTTTGTATTAATGTCTTTGTACTTTGTGGTAATTGACGACCATGCTTAGGATTTGGAGTTGACATTACTCCGTGCTCGGCTTGTAATCGCTTTGCTTGTCTTGCCATGTGGTATGAACTTTCAAATTCCCGACAAATTCTTCGAATTCTCCACGAGTTCGGTAGGACTGTAAGGATACGGATTTTTTCACTATTGTCCGATTCTGCAATAAATTTATCCTTTAATTGTTTAACTATTTCATTACTATTTTCTACAACACTACGCGATCTATTTTTTCTAATGTTCTTCTACTAGATTTTAAAGTTTTACTTGTTAATGGAGACTCACCTACGGATGCCATTAATAGATTGGTGGAACTCACCACCTCGGTTGGATCGATTAAGGATGAATGACTACTTTTTGAACTGTCACTATTGTTATGTTCTCTCTGCATACGCGACAATCCAGATGGTCCGGGTTCTGCTATTGCAGTTTCAGGCTGTTCTTTCTTTTCCTTATACAATTTTACGCGACAATTATTGCAAATGAACGTCTTTTCAGTAAGAAATGGAAATGAACGACACATTTCCAATGATACTCTTCGAAGTGTATATGTATATCGTGCATGTCCCTTTTTGTTGAAGGGAACACCACTGACGCACCATTTTCGGAAATCCACAAACGGATATTGAGACAGTAGACGCGCACGATACGGAAGTTGTCTGAACACTGAAAACTTCAAAGGACGATGCCTAAGCAAAAATTGTAGCGCTATATAAGTATATTGCCATCTTGGCCAAGAGTGGGTTAGTAAAATTCTTCTGCAGGTATAAATGACACCCTTGTGATGGATACGTGAGCCGTCGGTATTGTTTCTACCGTTGTTAGACCTGATTGAAGTAATAGAGGATGCGAGGGGTACGGTCAGGCGACCGTAATAGCGGAGCGCGCGGCTCGCTTACCTGAAACGGCGCGCGCCGCTGTCTTTAACGGCTTCCTGCGACGTTGAGTATGCAAATTACCAACAAAAGATGGGCTGCTTTTATAGAAAATTCTTCAGCGAATACGGTGGTATTTTTTCGGGTTTTTAAAATCATGACCTTGAGCCTCAATTTTCAAAATAAAACTTTCTTTATAATTTTCATTATTGTAAAAATGAGTTTTTAACCGGAAACAAAAATATTCAGATAGGCCGATCCTTCCACATTAAAATGCCGTAATAACCAACTAAATTCGACAAATAGTTTCCGAGATAAAAATTCATAAGTACAACCCATTTTCACGAAAATTGTCAAAAATCGCAAAATTCAAAGCCCTATATTTTTTAAACAAACTCGAAATCGACAAGATGGTGAATTAAACCCCCCTAATTTCACGAGGACTACAACATATTCAAGTTTGAACAAAATCCGAGACATCGAGGGAAAAAAGTGATCGACTTGGCGTGGAATGACCCGAGAGTCATTCCGTTGAAAGATCGCTAAGCACGCGGACGTACTGACGGCGAATATGGACAATATGAATAAAGTAAGCATTATATTGTATACTGTTATACAGAGTGATTCTGTGGCTAGAGTCTTGTGACGTAGCGTCCCAGCTGCGAGAAGTCGAGCGCACAGCGGCGCGACCGGGAGTGAGCGAGAGGCCGAGCGACCGGGCGACCGCGACCGATCCGCACCGAGCGGAGCCGAACCACGCCGGCCTCACGTCACGACGCGTCAGAGCGATGACGCTCACTCCCCACTGCGCCGCTAGATCGCGTCGATTTCTCACAGCTACGGATTTCCGAGAAGCGGGACATAAGCCCTCGTGCCGCGAAGGCAAGCCAGTCAAGTGGGGGTTACGGAACCCCACTACCAGTACGCCGTCTGGATGCTGCCCGGGGCAATCACTGGAGATCTCCGTATATCCGCGCCGATCAGCGATCGCCGCTAGTCCTCTCTTTCCTTCTACCGATTCCGACAAGAGACGCCTGGAAGCTGCCCGGTCTCTTGCCTTCCACCGATCCCGACAAGAGACGCCAGGAAGTTGCCCGGTCTCTTTCCCTCTACCGACTCCGATAGAGACGCCTGGAAGTTGCCCGGTCTCTTTCCCTCTACCGACTCTGACAGAGACGCCAGGAAGTTCCCCGGTCTCTTTTCCTCTACCAACGCCGACAAGAGACGCAAGAGCCGCCTGGCCACTGTCCGACCGCCAGCCGTTCCAATAGCGAAGCGCGCTGCGTACCGCCAACGACACGAACACTCGTCGCGACCAAAGGAACAATGAAATGTAAATAGTGTACATAAATGGAAACAAATGACAAGAGAATAAACGGTATATAATCATAAGGATTGCATTAAACCCTGGCATATTGACTGAGCCTATTCGCAACCATCCTTATCTCCGGAGGAACGACCGTCACAGTCTTCACAGGCGATGCCGCCAATAAGTCGGGTCTCGCTGAGTTTCGTGGATTTCGACGCTCGAGACGAGATTCACTACGGCATGTTAAAAAATTCTAAATTCTTCATCGAATCGATATGGCGGTGATACTAATGAATTCCTGTCGTTCTGCCCATGAAAATCATGTCAAATATCATGTAAATCGGACTATTTTTAACGAAGTTAGCTTGGGGCCATTTCCATCGGCACGACATCGATTGACGCCATTTTCACAAAGATCTGTTGAGAAATGCAGAACGTGGAATTCGTCACTTCCACGAAACTCAGCGAGGCGCGGCTTATTGGCGGCATTGTCTTTGAGGACTCTAGCGAGAGAATTACCCTACATGTTCATATCGACACGCGTTACGAAAAGTTACTTTTAAGAAAAGTTAGTTAAGTTTACTGGCTTCAAGTCGCTTTGTGACACTTGTTCACACTTCGTTCACACTTGTACATACGTATGTTCACACTATTCAAGTTGTATTATTTCAAGGCAAGAAAAGGTGGAACACTCTCTACTTCGCTTGAAACTTGAAAGGATCTTTCAAGCGAAGTGAATAACAGGTTAGTTTACCGATTTCAAGCGACTTAAAGCCAGTAAACTTGACTAATGTGAACCTGTCATAAGAAAAAAATGAATCGTGCTACTCTTCGTAACTCGCGTCGATATACTCTTACTATTTGTCATAGAATAATACATTCATTATGTCATTTCCAGATGAAAGAAGCGCTCAATGAAACAAGGAGGGAGGAAAACGAAAATGAGACGAAGGAGGTGAAGGAAGCGAAGGAGGCGAAGGAGAGGGAGGAGAGGGAGGAGACGTCGACGAGGGCGGAATTGAAAAAAGTAATTATGTGCAATGTAGTTTATGTGACCGTGATGGCATATGTGTGAATCAGAGTTGGGCAAAATATAATCTAATTAGAAATTACAATTAAAATGTAATTGCGTAATTGATTACACATTATTTTCTGTAATCGTTAATTTATGTAGTTGACCACAATATTTTGTGTACTTGTGTAATTGATTACACATTATTTTCAACACATAATATTTTGTCAACTACCTAAATGAACGATTACAGAAAATAATGTGTAATCAACTACACAATTACATTTTAATCGTAATTTGTAAGTTGTAATTAGATTACATTTTGCGCAACTCTGACTGACGCTGACCATCTTCTGCGCGATTCGGAGGACACGCGCATCAGCTCACGGATCTTCTGCTGCTCTACTTTGTAAATCCAGCATTATTTTGAGGACGGAAATTTTTGCTTCCGCGAGTAACTTCTGCGGCAATTTTTTCCCCATGGCCCCCATACTCTTAAAAAACAGCATGGTCTCGTCATCTTCATCTTCCATGGACTTGTGTAAGAGTTGGTCTCTTTCCAAAGACCTTTTGGGATCGGATCCAGGAAATTTTGGTAGTCGCTCCTGTGCCTTTTCGGCGCTGCAGTTGAGCTACTGCTGCAATTTCCTTTTCTGGAGGAAGGAGCGATTGTAACTTCTGGCGGTGTTTCCGGTGATGTAACACCTTCCCAGCAAGCAGCAGTTTCTGGGAAATCTACGGGTCCGGAGATATCGGTACCGCTATTATTGGTATCACTAATATTTGGAACATCTTCATTGG
Source organism: Andrena haemorrhoa (assembly GCA_910592295.1). Classification (NCBI taxonomy): domain Eukaryota; kingdom Metazoa; phylum Arthropoda; class Insecta; order Hymenoptera; family Andrenidae; genus Andrena; species Andrena haemorrhoa. Next base: position 25,537,513 of record OU342942.1, read on the forward strand.
ATAGTTCCATATTGCTCTGTGTGCTACAATAAAATAAATAAAATAAATTATTAAAATGTATTTTACAACTCATCTTGTGTGTAAAAAATACTTGCCTTCTCTCAGACGCGACACTATTAAAAAAATCTAAATGCTTCATTAATGGCCACTCCTTTTTAGGCTTCGCTGCCGACCCCGTACCGTGCTTGTTGGCCCGCTTCTTTTTCATGAATGAATCGCGAATATTTTTCCACCGTGTCTTACATTCCTCAGCTAAAATAATTAGATAATATATATTGGGGGGAGTTCACTGCTACTGGAGAAGCATTGAGATCCTTATCATTTGCATTCAAAATATCATATGGATACATAAGTGTTGTTGAAACAAACGAACTGAACAATTATGCGATAAAGTAGTACCCAGATTTTTAACATTAACTAATATTTCCGATTTCAAAAGAAATGCAAAAGGCTTTATGATGAAATGGAAAGTTTCAAACTGTATTGGAGCTATTGATGGGGAGCATTTTCGAATAGTGTGTCCACAAAATATTGAATCCATATTTTTAATGATAAAAAATATTAGGGGAAATTCGGACAAAACCATGTACCTGGGTAAAACCGGGAACGTGCTATTCTTCTTTAAACTGCTTCAAATTTTTCGGCGTTGTTGTAGCGACATATTGCCGGGATGTTCATTATTTCATCAACAAACGATAATAGTGTTACAAGCGTGCTTACTAAGGTTATCTCATATTGTGTGTTTTGAAGGCTCTGATCTAATTTCCGATCATTAAAGATATTCAAACACTTTTGACAGTGTTCAGGTAGGTACTTTTTGGTATGAATTATGTTAATTGCTGCATATTAAAGTGTAAATATCACTAGTTTACAGCCATTTTGCGCAACAGGTGCCACTATTTTTTTCTTATGGAAAATGGCCCGCTGATTCAGAAAATAAAGTCTACAAATTTTCTATGGATACGTTTTCGAAATATCGATAGAATTTTTTACCTCCCTGTCAAAAAGGTGATCCCACATAATTGCGAATATCTCGTGTTGCGAATAACCGAAACGGTCGGAAATGAGTACCCGGGTTTGGACAAAATGTGTGCAACAAAGAAACGGAAAAAGGAGGAAGTTATCAAAATTAAAACTTAATCTTAATAAAGGACCACAACTAAAAAGAAAGAAAAACATAAAATTAAAGAAAATACCCCAGGCCATGGGGTAAAATCGTAAAAACGGATCATTTTTTAAATCATTATTTATTTTAATTTTTCCTTATATTAAAAAAATTGGATGCGTACTATTATTTCAAAAAGAGTTTATTCCAATGAATCAATTGCAATTGCAATTTATTTTTTATTTAATAATGTCAAAGTTATGAGATTTTATTCTTAACGTCCCGATTTTGCAACGGTCTCCCCTACTCTTCGATGGTATTAATAGCCCCTAGTTGATGGTTGATGCAAATAAATATAATTAAAGAATACTTTACCTGTTCTTTTTACTGCATTGGACACGTCTTCCCACACGTTATCTTTCAACCCATAGTCTTTATGAGTTGGGTCCGCAGCGTTGTAAAGGGCAGGATACGCTGATACACAATGTATCAGCGTCTCATCATCCAGAGATGAAAATTTCACCTTCGAGGCTGGCATTGCTGCAGGTACACTGACACAACACTGTGACACCTCAAACTATCTAACACTTCCCGTGTGTACTAAGTATACAGAAATGTTTTCTGTACTAACCAACTACCGCTGTAATTCACAGTTTAAATAGTATTTCCTTCAGGGTATATCCTTTTGAGGGCAGAGATTTGTGCGACACTCGACATATTATTGGTCGCGAGAAATCCCACCTTTGCAAATCGTACGCGTGGACGTGAAAAAATATACCTATACAATAAGAACGTGATTTTCTGTGTTTTCTCCGGGGGTGAGTCCCATGATGTAGCCATCTGCGTGAAGCCCTAAAACGGATTGTTAGCGGATCACGGTTTACTACCGCTTTACAAACACTAGCCGTTTGGTCTCCAACCGCTATAAAGTAATTAGAAAACATTTAGGTACCAAATAACTTGTAGAACTGCATGACAGTTTTTAGGCTTAATTCTCAGTGGCCTATCTTTTCTTGCACCTAAAGCCGGTTCCAGACCTGAATGAGTATACGTTGAACAGGCTGAGTGCGCACGAATATTCTGATGTGGATGGGTGAAACAATAGCCAGGGTCGCATGCTTCTACGTCAGAAAGGGTGAACGTGAACGCATATGGTAGTGTGGACGTGTCATTCGTGGTGACTCGGCGCATGCGACCCGACTCGCGAATGCCGGCGAAGGCACATGGCCTGAGCCGACCGTTGTCGGTTTTCTTCCGCATATCAAAGGGAGTTTGCAGTGCATTGCTTTCAGTGTGGAAGATAGAAGCAGATGTGATAATTTTATAAAATCCTAATATTGAAATATATGCTGGTCCATATGAAATTAGGGGGGGGGGGGGAAGTCCTCATTTTTGCAGATTCGAAATTGTTTAACAAGTACAAATCTTCAAAGTTATCTGCTTTCGGTGATTTTTACGAAACCCGCCTACAGAAATTTATTTTAATAACCTAAATTATTGAAGGTATGGACTTGCTTTTTTTAATCATGAAGAATGGATCTATGTGAATGAATTTAATCCATTGCTAATATTGTCATAAACAGTCAATCAAAAATCTAAAAATTACATTTTCAACAATATAATGCAATTACCATATGATAGACTTTAAAGTTCTATTTTACTGAATAATTTGTCTTTCTTTTCTTCACTACACCCTGCATTGTTCTTAATTCATACAGCCTGACCGACTCGCTGTTGTGTTAAAAAATCACACGGGATTACTCGCGGGCGATGCAGGAAGAAAAGGGGTTGTTCGTTGACTGCGCATGGTCCCGCCTGCGACGTCTTTCCTTCGAATTGCAGATGGAGCCCTTATCTCTTCAATATAAACACGCGCTACAATATCAAAACAAAAGGACGCACTGACGTATGCGCTGCGAGAAAAGGTGGGCTGTAAAGAGGAAATATTACTATGAAGAGGTGGAAACGTTGCGTCTGCAATGAATGCAAGTCGGATTGATCATAATATAATCTCCTCCCTACGCCTCACCCTTTCTCGCAGCGCATACGTTTGTCTATGCCAGCTTTTGTTTTGATATTGGAGCGCGTGAGTACTCGAAAGATATAGGATCCGTCTTCAATTTGAAGGGAAAACGACGCAGGCGGGATCACGCGCAGTCAGCGGGCAACCCCTTTTCTTGCTTGCGTCCCTCCAGCCTCCAGGTGGCGTATTGATGATGGATAATACTTTTTATCTATAATTGCTATATTGGTGCCGAGGACAACACCCCGCGGTGCGTCACCTGATGTAGAAGTTGTCCGATTTATGTGACATTTCGTATGATTTTCATCAGAAAAACATAAGGAATCCATTGGTGTCATTTCCATATCAATACGATAAAGAATAAAGAACGTTTGCCCCAATATCTCGGAAAGTATGCACCATAGAGAATATTCTCTTATGCGAAACTGATGTATTTTTTTAAAACGAATTCAGTAACGCAATCAGATTCGTAATACGGCAATTTGTTTAAACAATTTATTTAAAACTAGTAATTTTTTACTCCATCTTCTTATAAATTGTTGTTCCACTATGGCGTAAATTTGTCAACGCAAACTCCAGACCAAACTGTGAAATACGTGTGGGATCAGGAACCCCCATAACATAAGAGAAGGAACGGAATGACTAAGAGAAGTAGGGTCGGCGTAGCCGTGGTGGCTAACGCTGCTGATCAGTTTTTCCGTTTCCTACATACGGGTACGTAGAATTCTTTAATTTCGACTTTTTAGTGAAAACTACATACGCTATATTGAACTCGCTACGCGTGGGGAACAGGAACCTGAGGTATAAACTTTTAGTATATTTCGGGCTTAATGGAACCAGTTGTTTCCGGAAAACTAACCAGGTTGATCGGCCAGAGCGTCTCATCGGAGTCGCGGTTTATTATCGTATTGTTCCGCACTTCGACGGCGGCCAACAGTGCGTAGTCACCATGCACCTATACCTACCACCCGCTGAGAGAGCAATATACGGATTAACGAAACGACTGCTTTTTATTATATTTTCAAATTTTATTATGTTTTTGGCCTTTGTATTGTGTTCTGTATTTTGCCTTTATATTGTATCCTTAATTATCCTAAACGAAGGGGGCTCTGGAAGGTAACAGTTGAGAGAGCGGTGCGAAAATTCATTTACCGGTCGTTTATGGTCGGCAATTCCGTATTTTCGAAGATGGCTTCAACAACATCTGGTTGTCAGATTTCCAAAGGGCAATCAAGAACGTACCTTCGCCGTGAACAAAAGTGCGACTTTTCATTAATCTGCAGGTGTCCGCGGGAACAGTAAACAGCTGGATATTTCCTAACGTATTGGAGATATACCTAAAGAATTGCTTCTATGCAATTGCAGGGTTCGAGGGGGCAAATTTATTAGTACAGACTAATTTTTCGTCACTTATTACACTTCTCACATTAATTAGCGGATCACCTCCAGGAGCCCGAAAAATAGGGGCAAGTTCACATGGTCATAACTCCGGTAAAAATAGTCGTATCGATATTTTGAAAATATGGATTGAAAGCGTGGAATCTCTACTTTCAGCTGCTTTTATCAGATTTTAGATGCATTGTTTTTCGGCAAAGTTATAGCGATATAAATAGCACTTGGTCAATTTTTAAAAAATTTCTTCAACTTTGCGATGTTCCACGGGGTGCATGAAATTTTTTACACAAATTGCATTTACACCATTCGAAAGCGGCTACTTTCCTGTGTAAAAAGCGAGTAATTAGTTTCTTGTGCGATTTTTTTTGGCCGAGTTATTCAACTTTGAAGCAAAAACCGTTTTTTTTTACTTTATTTGCTTCTAGCATGCGAAGAGATCATCGTAGAACGTTCCCGAAAAAACCAATAGAAAGATCAGACTTTCCTCTTTAAGACGCATCTTCGACTTTTTCGATTCGGTTCAAATTTCGGACTCTGATGTCCTTTCCAAAATATGCTTAAAAATTGCACAAATTCCATTTTCTCTTCAACTCGCTGTATCTTCGCGAGGGATGACCGGAACATCAATGTCTTAAGCTCATTTTAAAGCGGAGAGTCTGCCGATTCTTTTGAGTGCCACCGGAACCTGCTGTGATAATTATTTACCTGTGGCTTTTATGTTTGAAGTTTGAAAAAGTTTGAAAAATAAGATATACGTGTTTTTTATTTTGCCCTGTTTGCATGTTTAGGGGGTGAAACCACCCCTCAAAAAGTTTACCGGTGTTCGTCTCCGATTGTTCGAAGAATACATAGGGTTGCTGGGTAGAATAGATCACGGTAAAACGATTTTTTCAACCAAAAACTGACCTTCGTGCACTCCGCGCATACGCACGAGTACTGGAAGGTTAAATTCTTACGAAATTTAAGGGGTGGTTTCGCCCCCCAAACATGCAAACGGGTCGAAATAAAAAGACATCTGTTTCTCATTTTTCTGTCCTCTAAAACATATCCAAAAACCAGAACAATCGGAGACGAACACCTGAAAACCTTTTGAGGGGTGGTTTCACCCCCTAAACATGCAAACAGGGCAAAATAAAAAAAAACTGTTTCTTATTTTTCTACCCTATAAAACATGTCTAAAAACCAGAACAATCGCAGACGAACACCTGAAAACCTTTGAGGGGTGGTTTCATCCCGTAAACATGCAAACAGGGCAAAATAAAAAAACACGTATACCTTATTTTTCGGTCCTCTAAAACATATCTGAAAACCAGAACAATCGGAGACGAACACCTGAAAGCTTTTTGAGGGGTGGCCACCCCCTAAACATGCAAATAGGCAAAAATTAAAAAACACGTATATCTTATTTTTCGGTCCTCTAAAACATATCCAAAAACCAAATCAATCGGATGCAGACAACTGGGAAACTTGTGAGTACACTGGCGCGCTCGCCGGCAGGATTCGCGGCATACTTTCGTTTTCATTCAATCAGAGAAACTTCCAAACTGAATTTGAACCTGACAAGTACATAGAATTATGCAAAAATGTCCGCTAGAAGAATACATAGGGATGCTGGGTAGAAGAGATCACGGTAAAACGTTTTTTTCAGCCGAATACTGACCTCCGTGCACTCCGTGCACACGCGCGAGTACCGGAAGGTAGAGGAAAGTCTGATCTTTCTATTGGTTTTTTCAGGAACGTTCTACGATGATCTCTTCGCATGCTAGAAGCACATAAAGTAAAAAAAACGGTTTTTGCTTCAAAGTTGAATAACTCGGCCAAAAAAAATCGCACAAGAAACTTATTATTCGCTTTTTACACAGGAAAGTAGCCGCTTTCGAATGGCGTGTAATTTGTGTAAAAAATTTCATGCACCCCGTGGAACATCGCAAAGTTGAAGAAATTTTTTAAAAATTGACCAAGTGCTATTTATATCGCTATAACTTTGCCGAAAAACAATGCATCTAAAATCTGATAAAAGCAGCTGAAAGTAGAGATTCCACGCTTTCAATCCATATTTTCAAAATATCGATACGACTATTTTTACCGGAGTTATGACCATGTGAACTTGCCCCTATTTTTCGGGCTCCTGGAGGTGATCCGCTAATTAATGTGAGGAGTGTATTATAACAGATAGGATGGTCATGTTCGGTTTTCTAAGTGGAACTATCTTTCTTTATACAGGGTGTCCCACGGTAGACTGGACAGCAGGATATCTCCTAACATATGGGCGATAAAAAAATAAAAATATATGGAATTGCATGGTTCGATGAGGCCAATTTATTAGCGCAGACGAATTTTTTTTCGATTATTATTTTAAAAGATACGATGGTCAAGTTCGGTTTTTCAAATGCAACTATTTTTTTTGAAGAGGTGAGTTGATAGTGCGTTCAAAGACAAATTCAATAAGCATTAATGTATACACTTGATTTCCACTGGTTTTTGAGATATTGCGCTTGCAAATTTACTGATTTTCACTGGAAGAAAACCCGCTGAAATAGCAAGAACCGGGGTCGGTCTTGCTGGCGCCACGGGGGGCCTTGCCTGTTGAAACAGGTACCTATCTGCCAAAGGTCTACGCCAGGCCCAAAGGCTGGACAAATCTTTTCCGTCAGAAGTGTTACTTTTATTTCGCACTTGCTTCTACGCTCGGATGACCGGTTCTTTTGGGAGGGATGTAAATCCGATTGGTTCTAATACAATCTGCTCGCGCCCGTCGCGCATGAAAAACGTTCCATCTCGCTCCCCCTTTCGGCCAGAAAGAAGCGAGAAACGTTCGCTCGGAATTAGGGCTCCCTTACGGATGAGTGCTCAACGCCGCGCCGGTCCAGACCAGCGAGAGCTCAGCGAGGAAGTACTGTAAAGTAAAAGGGTCGACTGACAACAATTTCAAGCCCGCAGCTAATAATCATACAGATAAAATATGTACAACAGTTTACAACCTTCTTTCTATCTTTTAAACTATTTTATAGAATTCTCCAAAGAACAAATCTAAATAAATTGTATTGTATTCGAGTGCTAATCCATACTATAAAGTAGAGAAATACATATTTTTATCAGCAAATATGGTGTACCTTGGATTCTAAGTTTATTAAATATTTTTAATTAATCCTACCTTTAACAATGATTAAATATGTAAATTATGTTATACTGTTACGTTCGGAACGTAAAATTTTTCTTTTTGGTCAGGATATGTATCAACAACGCCTAGCGTTATGGGAAATCCCTCGTTGATCATACTCCTGCCTATTAATTAATAATATTTTTGATAGACCAAGAACCCCTTTTCTTGGAGCGTCGTCGTCTCGACGTATTGCCGTCCCGTGATACAGATAAGGCGGTGCTGACGCAGCGGCAATCTCACCAGAGAGTCGCGTTCGAAAGGACCAGTGATTCTCCTTCTGTGCCGAATCCATCCTGTGTAAGCGGCAGGAGTGCGTTTCAACAATGCCTTGCAGCATTGTGGGAGAACCCTCGCTGAGAACACCTCTGACCGCCGCGTTAAACATTGTAACATAATCAGTAACGGCTACAGCGGGAATGCGCAGACTGGATCATTTCTTAGAATACTGACGGAATTGTATACTCTACATCCGGTGCAGGGAACCGCGCCTTCCCACGGTTTTGTCGCATGTGTGAATTAATTAATTAATTGATTATAATTTATTGTTAAAATTGAATACCCAACACAATTTCTGATAGTCCAACGACTGTGGGATTTCCCTAGTCAGAAATCGTGTATATGAGTTTATGAATATTGAGGAAAAGCCCCTAGCTGTGCGAAATTGTATAGTTTCAGGATGTGGGATGTCATGTTTTCCTGTGCGTACTAATGTTCCGTAAAGATTGATCATGTATTTGAATCGGGAGTCTGATGGATGAACGTGAACACGCACACACACCGCCTCATTAAGTAGACGGGCCCATGGTAGCGCGGCCGAGCGATAAAATGCAGCGTAAGCATTTTCGGTACGGACCCACCTTGGTCGCTGCCGGGAGCGTGAAGCTGCGACACTCCGTGACGATAAATCGTGAGGTACGTGTCGCTGGGTCCGCGAGTGTTTCGAGCTAGAGTTCCTCGGTAGTGAAACCGTGTGAAAGACTCGCTTCGCGAAACAACTAATTCATTTTATTAAACTTAGCGAAACAAATATTCTAATAACTTCGAAACTATTTATTTGTTAACGATTTACCTTAAGACTTCAACGGATTTGCTCAATTAAGATTATAATTATTCAATTTTCAAAAACGAAACCAAGTGTGTGCGTGTTCGCGTTTAATCATCTTTTCTGATTCAGGTTTATCAGCGACTCAGAGCTATACAAGCTGCAAGTTTTAATCCTAAAACGGAAATTAAAAGCATTTTGTCATTTATATCAACTGTGACTGTCTGGTGAGTTGTACATCTTATCTCTTTCTGTACACGGAAATACATTGTTATAATTGATTCGAAACTAACGATAATTTCTGACAGTCAATCGACTGTGGGATTCCCCTAGTCAGGAGTTATCTCCAATTATATCAAATATCTATGTTTTGTGAAATGATATATTGAGTTGTCCATATTTTATTATTTCATTGCTATGTTCTTTTGCTTCATTCGTTATTTAATCATTAAAACCTTTATTTACTATTAAATTCTACTCATCAATTACCTATCTGATTCCACTGAAAAGTCCCGTACGGGACTAGAGCACCAACGATCCCAAAATCTACCCCTTATCCATCCGATAAGGTACTTAGAGAATTAAAATTTAAAATAATTGACTGTTACAAGCGCGGCGAGCCTCCTTGCTTTTCAAACGAAAATATCCAATACTGCAACTTCTGATAGTCTAATGACTGTGGGATATCCCTAATCTGAAGTTGTAAGTATAAAACGTGCCGCTCGAACACTAAAGCCCGCGGCGCGTAACAGATCTGGTGGCAGCGGTGGGATACCAGGAATTTCTTGTAAAAAAACTTCCTGGGTGCTCATATTCATTGAAATCGGATAGAATTTATAAAATTTTCCATTTTTGTATATATTATCAGTGTGGTCGTGGTAGCGCTGGGTCTATTATCTATATTTATTGACTCGTTCTGGCTATATATTTCATTTCAAACATTTAACCATGGCTCAGGACGCAAGCGCAATGATGACCTCCATGGCGGAGTGCTTGACTATTCAGAATAGTACGTTAAATATTCCTTACTTTGATGGGAAGGGCGTTCCTCTGAAGGATTTTGTACAGGATGTGCAAAATAGTGCAAGTCTAGTGCCTCCTGCGTTAGAGGGATCATTTTTGAAATCAATATTAGGGAAATTGAAGGGTCCAGCCCGCGATAGCACGTATGGAAAAACATTTAAGACAGTTAATGAATTAATTAAACATCTAAAGGGTAGATTCGCCCCTGGCAAAAATTATCCTTACTATCAACATGAAATAGAAAATATTCGGATGAAAAAGGAAGAATCAGTTAGCGATTTTTATGACAGATTAAACATATTAATTAGCGGAGCTCGAGTTGCGCTAGAAGATAGTTATGGAGAGAATGCAGAACAAATGCTATTGCCATTAAAAGAATGTGGATTGGAAGCTTATATTCGCGGACTTCCAGATGAAATAGCGCGATCAGTAGATGCGCGTGACCCTAAAACTTTAGACGATGCGAGAAAATTTGCAGTACGTATAGAAACGCGAATGAAATCCGGAATATTACCTTCGAATGAAACTCAGAAAGTATCATTTAATCAGAATAATAGCTATCCTCGATCATCGAATCCTTACTATCAGGATTACGCTAATCGCCAATCTATAAATCCTCCTCGCTATCATAATTATGCAATTCGAAACGAAGAAGAGAATCGCACACGTTCTCCAAGTCCCAGTCCAGACGTAAGCGGAACGCCAATAGGAATTTTGAAACCTCCATCACGCAACCATTTTTACAATCCACCGGGATTTCCTCCGCATCCATATTATCCGCCTTATTTCTATCCGCCAATGCCATATCCAAATTATTATCCCTACCACCATTATAATGCAAATAGTAATGAACCATCACGTTCAGCGAGAGATGGATATTCACAAGGGTCTAGACCAAGATCTCCATCTCCCGTTCCTTCATCAACGAGACCGGGTTCTCCATATAATAGAAATACTAGACCCGAAGATAGAAATGACCATTTAAACGCACAAATGACCCGACGGACGGACGCGACATCGAGTCATTCGGAAAAAGAGCGTCATGCAACAGTAAAATTTCTGGCAAACCAAGAAAAATCGCAACGATAGAAAAACCCGAATCCCCATTAGTAAAAATGATGGGTAAGGAGTTGAATATGGGTTGTGCGTATTTCCTCGTAGATACAGGAGCAGATATAAATATAATCAAATTAAGCGCCCTTGACGACAATGTTTCAGTCGCGCTTCACGAATCAGTTGCTATCTCAGGAATAACTCCGGATACGACAGAGACTTTAGGTACCACAATAGTTACATTATTAGGCAAACCTGTAAAATTTCATGTCGTAAGATCTTCATTCGTACTACGTTGCGATGGTATATTAGGTAAAGAGTATCTCTCACAAGAGCAGGCTGAAATTTCCTTCGCCCATAACACACTGGTAACCCGAAGCGATCCTATTAAACCCATACCTTTTATTGGCCATGATCCAGTACCTCGTAGGGTAGGACCCCGAGTTTTATATTTAAAAGCACGTACTAGACAAACGGTTGCCATTGACGTTACGAATCAGGATTTAAAAGAGGGATATTTACAAAAAATTGAAACTATAGATGGCTTGTACATTGGTGAAGCTGTCGTGTCTGTAAATGACCAAGGTGCATGTCACGTCTTTGCTGTTAACACAACGGATAAGGATGTCGAAGTCGAAATTCCGCCACAAGAATTAATTCCATTTGAGTATCATAACTTCCCCGAAGAACAAAATTATTTCGATTCTGATACGGAAGATGAGACCTTGCCAATCGCGGAAGATAGAGTTTTAGAAATCATTAAAAAATTGCGTCTCGATCATTTGAACGAAGAAGAACGGGATCATGTAATTAAAATCATTAAAGAATTTCCGGAACGATTCCACTTGCCTTGTGATAAATTACCATGTACATCATACATTAAACATAGAATCCCCACAGTAGATGATGTTCCTGTGAATACGCGACAGTATCGCTTCCCTCCGGTTCATAAAGATGAAATAGAAAAACAGGTCCGTAATAAACTCAATAATGGAATAATAGTACCTTCAAATTCACCGTATAATTCGCCCATTTGGATTGTTCCGAAGAAACCAGATTCTAAAGGCAATCTGAGATGGAGAATAGTCATAGATTTCCGTAATCTTAACGAAAAAACCATTGGCGATGCATATCCTTTACCAAACATTACCGATATACTGGATCACTTAGGTGAAGCTCGATATTTTTCAACATTTGACTTAGCAAGCGGATTTCAACAAATTGAGATGGATCCTAAAGATAGACAAAAAACAGCCTTCACGACTCCAAATGGTCATTACGAATATATCCGAATGCCGGAAGGTCTCAAAAATGCTCCAGCGACTTTTCAAAGGTTAATGGATCAAGTCTTACGCGGATTACAGGGTGTAGAAGTTTTCGTTTATTTGGATGATATTGTGGTATATGCTAAAAATTTAGAAGAGCATGAAAAGAAAATTCGTCGTTTATTCACGCGTTTGGCCGATGCAAAATTAACTTTACAACCGGATAAGTGCGAATTTCTCAAAATAGAAGTTGCTTACCTAGGACATGTTATTAGTCGGGCAGGTGTAAAACCAGATCCCAAAAAGATTAGTGCAGTAAAGAATTTTCCTCGCCCGAAAAATCAGAAAAACATTAGGCAATTTCTAGGTTTAGCAGGATATTATAGACGCTTTATCAAAAACTTCGCTGAAAAGGCTAAACCGTTGTCGGATTTGCTAAAGAAAAATTCTACCTTCATTTGGGGAAAAGAGCAAAAGAAAGGATTTTTGGAATTACGAAAAGCACTTTGTAAAAGCCCCATACTTCAATATCCAAATTTCGATAATCAATTCACTTTAACTACAGATGCGTCAGATTATGCTATAGGCGCTGTACTTAGTCAGGAAATCGATGGTCAAGATCTACCAGTTGCATACCTTTCTAGGATTCTAACTAAACCAGAACAAAATTATTTCACTACAGAAAAAGAATGTTTGGCAGTCCTTTATGCAATTTTACACTTCAGACCATATTTATACGGCCGAAAATTCACCCTTGTTAGTGATCATGAACCGTTAAGGTGGATTAATTCAATAAAAGATCCAGGACAAAGATTGATCCGTTGGCGACTAAAATTACGAGATTATGAGTACGAATTTGTTCATAAGGCAGGAAAATTAAACACAAATGCTGATGCCTTATCAAGGAATCCGGTCATAGTAAACGAACTATGTTCGTCTGATGATTTCAGTTTATCGGATTCCTCTGATGACGCAAAATCAGAGTTACAACCTGAATGCCCAAAATTATTACCAATAAATAAACCTTCAACAACGTGCAAACGAACACCGACATCTTCGGGATCAGATGTTTCCAAACCTAAGGAAAAAGTAGCTAGCTTACCGGGAAAATCAAAAATAGGGAAACCAGTAAGTTCAATGCCTAAACCCAAGAAATCTATACCTTTAGATACCAGTGCAATAGCAACTAGAACGCGAGCAAAGACCGAAGTTCCGGGACCATCAAAATCACAGGAATTAGGTAAATCAAAAGAGGTTTCTCTAGCGGAGGATGACGATTCTGATGACGAACAGTCAGATCCGCCTATATTCCGTCAACGAAGGAGTACACTGCCGAATCTGGGATTTCATCCTAAACAGATGGTGGAGAAACCTAAAATCCCAGATTCACAGGGTGCAGTGCCCGATACGGAATTGCGGGAGAGGGGGAGTGAGTCCGAAGTAGAGAAAACTATTGCCATTAATTTACCCGAAGTTCGCGATAGTGATACAGATGATCAGAACAAACCGGCGTCCACATTTATAGATTTAGAAGAGCTACAAGAGTCTTTCAATAGATTTGAAAAATCATTATTAGATAAAAGCGCTCAATTACAGGAAATTGAGAAGGAAGCTGTTCTATTGGATACCCTTTCCGAGGGAGACATTGTGGACGAACGTACACAAGAAATATTAAAAGATATGGATCCATATGATGACGATACTGGGGACGAGGAATTAAATAGACGAATAGAAAAATTATTACAACAAGCTAGGGATTCCGAAAAGGATAGCCAAATTTCAAATCCAAGGCGTGAGGAAACGGCGAGTAAAGCACCTCAACTAAAAAATATTCCGGAAGAATCAGAACTAGAAATAACTGCAATAGGAGTGCCTGATAGTACGATCGTTAATAGGCCTAGATACAGTTCAACCTTACCTACCCCGATAATAGATCCAAGTCCTATAGCACTTTCAACACCATTTCCAAACACAACGACTGATCAAACTCCCAAGGAGGGAGGTAGGCAACCTATCGTTCAAAAGTCTACTCCTAGGCAACTTTTCCCACAAATCTCAAATTCATCATCCATATACATCCCGGACGCTGATTACATACCTCCGGATATAGAATTCGAATATCGCAACAAGCAATACAAAAGTAAAGACATCGTAACTTCTACGAGACAAAATCTAACGTATTATAGATCAAACTATGTACATTTCATTTCTTCCGATTGTGAACTTGTTACACCAGTGAGTATATTGCTCTCCGACCTAGGCATCATCAATGCGAACGACTTAAAAGAAGCAAAGCCCAGAGTGGGTCAAATACTAATAACAAAGCGCGGTAAAAATAGAATCTTTAGCGTAGTCATAAAAGGGAGACATTTTGATCAAATTTCCACTCAGGATTTGGAACTTGGCTTACAGAACCTAAGAAAAATACTTTCAGATTTAGATATAACGGGTCTAAGAATTTCACAGAATGGCGACTTTACAGACGAATTACCTCAAGGTACGTTAATAGAAATATTAAGGAATACATTTGAGGATAGCAATATTGAAATAGCCCTTTGTTACGGAAACACTCAGGTACCTCCGGAAGAACTTCGCCTGAAAATCATTTCAGAGTTACATGAAAGTTTGGTAGGAGGACACAAGGGTTTAACAAAGACATATTGCAGGATTCGAGAACGATTTTATTGGCCAGGTATGCGTAATGATATTCAAAATTATATCCGTACTTGCAATAGTTGCCAGAATCAAAAATTAGTACGAACTAAAACTCGCGAACCAATGTTAATTACTGACACTCCATTAGAGCCATTTTCCAAAGTATCATTGGATACTGTAGGTCCTTTACCTACTACTCCCAGCGGGAATAAACATATTCTAACTATGCAAGATAATTTGACAAAATATTGCATAGCTGTCCCTGTTCCAGATATAAAAGCTGAAACAATAGCTCATGCATTGGTAACTAATCTTATATTGCAGTATGGAACACCACGTGCAATACTAACGGATAAAGGGACTAGTTTCATTAATAAGATAATTCGGAATTTAGCTAAAATCTTCAAAATTCAACATGTCACTACATCCGGGTATAGACCCCAAACCAATGGTGCATTAGAAAGAAGTCACATAGTATTAACCGAATACATAAGCCATTACATGAATGATTTTGACGATTGGGATAGATTAGTACCCTTTGCTATGTTTTCTTATAATACATCTGTCCATGAAGCCACAAATTTTACCCCGTATGAATTAGTTTTTGGCAAACTTGCGCGTTGCCCGAGTTCCTTCCCAGACGGCGAGAATTTGGTCACATACAATTCATATTTACATGATCTAATAACGCGACTTTCGGAGATGCAAGTAATAGCAGGACAAAATTTGGTTCAGGCAAAAGAAAGATCAAAATTGTATTATGATAGAAACGCCCGTCCCTTCAGAGGGAAAATAGGAGACATGGTACGTGTTTTGGTAGAACCAAAAAGAGGAAAATTTGCCCGGCGCTACCACGGACCATATAAAATTATTGGGATATTAGAAGGAAACAATGTTTTGTTAAGAGATGAAGTTGGTAAAATGCTCACCAAACATGTCGATAAATTACAATTAAATTGGAGTCCTGATTGATTTGACTGATTCAGGTTGAGAGATGACGCTGACCCGACTGATACTCTTTCTTACTCTGCAACACATCGCGCGGACCCAGGAACTATACAGACTGACACGTACGGATTCGAACCCGGGTTTATACTTTGAAAAGATCAACGCAATTAGATTTCAAAGGGCCGATTGGCGTTTCATGCTAGTTATAGATATAGATAAAATAGTAGCTGAATTTCCGAATGAATTCGAGAAAATTGAACAAACTTACAGTTTATGTACTAAATTTCCAACCCCGATACAATGTGATTCCTTACTACGGGCAAAATACTTAAACAATATGGTACGAGAAGCATCAGATTTACGGATGGAACTTATAGAATTGAGCACAGAAATTAAGAGTTCAGAATATGAACCACATAATTTGCCTAAAGCTATCACGCGCAGAAATGCACCCTTCGGATTCATAGGTTCAATTAGCCATGCTTTATTTGGAACTTTAGACAGTGATGATGCTGAATACATTAACAAGGAAATAGATAAGATATATGCTGATCAGAAAAAGATCACCCAACTTGTCAAAAATCAAACCCATATAATCATAAGTGATCTGCATAAAGTTCATAAAACTTTCAACCGAATTGCCGTAGAAGTAAAAACCAATAGACAGAAGATTTCCGAATTAGAAATGCAAATTGATAAACAATTAGCCTTGAATTATAGCTTAGCAATGAGTCAATATTCAGCATCTGTTGAGACCTCTTTAAAGCATTATATTACTGCAACGCAACGCTTTATCACGGCTTTGATTACTGCACGCAACGGAAAATTACATCCATCATTATTGAGCGGATCTAGTTTCAAAACAATAGTAAACGAGATACATAATTCAATGATCGATTTTGAACTTCCTATACCACGGGATCATCAACGAATTGAGGATTTGGTCAAGATGTCCCGTGTCAACTTAAGATATATAACAGGAAAAATGGTCGTGACGGTACACATACCATTAGTAAATCGGATTGAATATGACTTTTATAAAATACACATATTACCAATTCCTCAGTATTTAAACAATAGCTTTGACGATAATGGTAATAGAACCATAATTTCGGCTTTCATTTTACCGGAATTTCCATATATGGGAATAAGCACTGACCATTCAAAATTCTTCGGATCGGATAAAGGATTCATAGATTCTTGCACTTGGGCATGGCATTATTACATTTGCCCACAGGACGTCCCGTTGCAAGATGTGGCTCACAGAACTTGTGAAACTTCACTATTACTTCAACCGGATCCAAAATTCTTACGCTTGTGTAATATTAGAATCATGCCGTATCACGTACCTTCCTGGCGAAAATTAACTACACTTGGCGGATGGTTATATTCATTTGAACAACCTGAACCGATGCAGATTCTATGCGGCCGGAAAAAGAATGCCCATACCACCATAGTTGGAACAGGAATCTTGGAAATACATCCAGATTGTTTTGCAAAAACACGATATCACACCTTATTAGGATCAAAAACATACCTGAGCAGAGATTCTTATTATTACATTCCTAATATGTTACTGAATATTAGCCTGATATCACCTAATATCTATCAGTATTCCAAGGGAAAACACACCCCAATGAATCTATTTCCAAACGACAATAATAAACTGGAACGCACATCTGATTCTTTGTACGAAATTGAAGCCCAACTAGAGGAAATTGGAGAACATCACCGAGCAAGAAAATCACATTTGTCATTGACGTACGGAACAATAGCGGCACAGGCCTTAATTATAACAGGATTGATGATTTACTATTTCTGGGATCCACTGAAGACCTTGTTCCTGAGGAACCGGGGCCCGAAACATGTAACTGAGGAAGCCCCAGCCAATCAACCTGCTGCAATACCGTTGCAAGAATCGTCTATTCCGGAAAACAGACCACCGTTGCCTATTCAGAGGGCGATGATAAACTGCTAGAAATATCTATACCCAATAGCAAACCCTGACAGTCCAAGGACTATGGGAATTCCCTTGTCAGAAATTGTTGTTGGTTACGATTCTTCTAATGTTCTTTTCCTTCTTTGATAATGAAAATGTTATTTCATAATTTTGGTCTTGCTTTCTGTGACTGTCTGTACACTAGCGAAATGGCATCATCCAGTTTCTCCCGGCCGGAGACTCTCGATCGGCGACTGTTCGTCAGCCGTTTGGCGCCGTATACCAAAAAGGAGAAGCTGATGGAGATATTCCGCCCGTATGGGGTTGAACATGTGGTGGTGCTGCGGAAGACATCGGGGAATCATGCTTTCGTGACCTTTAAGTCTATGGACGGTGCAAGGAAGGCTTTGGCTGCGGCGGACGCAGGAATAATATGCCACAAGAGGAAGCTAAGGGTGTTGATGGCGGACTCGTGGCACAGCACCAAATTAATTCCCCCAAGACCCGACGTGAACCCATTCCCTGGTTTAGATTTGCGTGAACAGATTCCACTCCCAATAGAATGCATCTCCAAAATTGCCAACTACTTGCCGTTTGCTGACAGGAGCCGTCTAGAAATGGTGTCTAGAAGGTGGCGACTCGGAAGCCTGGCCTCGTATCACGGTCTCCGCCATATCGACCTGAATAACTGGTGCTGGCCGAATACATGGGAGGGGACGATAGTGAGCACCGAGTCATTTTACTGGCTCCTGAAGAGAGCAGGTAGTCAGTTAAAGAGCATACGGATAAATGAAGAACCATTGGCAAAATGTTTGAGACCCCAAGTTATCTCCATTGCCGTAAGGAGTTGTCCAGAACTGCAAGCAATAGATCTAACTGCTGTGACGATCCGGCCATCGACCTTGAGAGACCTGGAGTTGGGGGCACCACGTCTTACTTGCCTCAAACTGGGGAAATGCGAGGGTCCCGTGGATCCTGAACTCTTTAAGGTCCTGGCCCTAGCAGGAAGCCTAAAGTCCTTCTGTGTTACGAACACAGACATCACTGGGAAGTCCCTTCTGGCAATCAACAAAAACTTAGAAACATTTTCTCTCCACCGTTGCGAACAATTAAAACCCTCAAACCTAGCAACCACTCTTCAAGGGTTGCGAAATCTGAATTATTTAAAGATCAGTATATGTAAAAATTTAATAGATCATAGTATTTTGCAGGCATTAATTAACAACTCAGACCTGCAGACGACCCTAACGACCTTGGAGTTGCATTTCTGTAGTTTCGAGGAGTTCATGCCTGAAATGGAAATGGAGGAAGGCAACGAGGCAGTTGAAAGGGGAGATTTTGCCGAGCTGGAGTTGGGTCCGGTAGAGATGGCTGTCTCTTTCCCCTCAAAATACCGGAGTATAACAGCCCTGAGTCTTACCTTCTGCGGATGGGTTGCTTCTGGGTTTGTCTCGGAGATTGGCCTATACATGGGGGAAGTAACATCTTTGAATCTGAGCGGTTGCACAAACATCAAAGGAGAATTCGTTCTGGAACCACTCAAGAAATTGGAGAAACTAAAAGTCCTAAACATCAACTACATGCATCCGACTGTCGGTGGATGGATGCTACAATTCCTCAAGGGCTTGGTAGAGGTCCACTGCAGAGAAAGCCAAGGTATCACTGAAGAGGACATTTGCGGTTTGCTGCGACAGTGTCCAGAAATAGTCACAATTGATGTGGAAAGCTGCCCAACCATCAGTAAAACCGTACTGAACTGTGCGTACGAGGTGGTGACAAGGAACCAACGGACAGAGCCAATCTATCTGTATGTCGGAGGGACCAACATTACTCGGTACACCAAGTATAAACGTAATAATTACCTACGCGTGACGCACGACCTAATGTATGAATCGCTATTCACTTCAAATTAATTGTAACAGGATTGCATTGCGACAATGTGCAAACATTATGGGAATTCCCTAGTCCAATGCAACCTGAGCCTGTACGTCCATATATATATATATATACGACCATAAGCGCTATTGTACCTTATACCTTCAGTATGCATCGTCGGGGACGACGATGGTTCCAAGGAGGGAGGGATGTTACGTTCGGAACGTAAAATTTTTCTTTTTGGTCAGGATATGTATCAACAACGCCTAGCGTTATGGGAAATCCCTCGTTGATCATACTCCTGCCTATTAATTAATAATATTTTTGATAGACCAAGAACCCCTTTTCTTGGAGCGTCGTCGTCTCGACGTATTGCCGTCCCGTGATACAGATAAGGCGGTGCTGACGCAGCGGCAATCTCACCAGAGAGTCGCGTTCGAAAGGACCAGTGATTCTCCTTCTGTGCCGAATCCATCCTGTGTAAGCGGCAGGAGTGCGTTTCAACAATGCCTTGCAGCATTGTGGGAGAACCCTCGCTGAGAACACCTCTGACCGCCGCGTTAAACATTGTAACATAATCAGTAACGGCTACAGCGGGAATGCGCAGACTGGATCATTTCTTAGAATACTGACGGAATTGTATACTCTACATCCGGTGCAGGGAACCGCGCCTTCCCACGGTTTTGTCGCATGTGTGAATTAATTAATTAATTGATTATAATTTATTGTTAAAATTGAATACCCAACACAATTTCTGATAGTCCAACGACTGTGGGATTTCCCTAGTCAGAAATCGTGTATATGAGTTTATGAATATTGAGGAAAAGCCCCTAGCTGTGCGAAATTGTATAGTTTCAGGATGTGGGATGTCATGTTTTCCTGTGCGTACTAATGTTCCGTAAAGATTGATCATGTATTTGAATCGGGAGTCTGATGGATGAACGTGAACACGCACACACACCGCCTCATTAAGTAGACGGGCCCATGGTAGCGCGGCCGAGCGATAAAATGCAGCGTAAGCATTTTCGGTACGGACCCACCTTGGTCGCTGCCGGGAGCGTGAAGCTGCGACACTCCGTGACGATAAATCGTGAGGTACGTGTCGCTGGGTCCGCGAGTGTTTCGAGCTAGAGTTCCTCGGTAGTGAAACCGTGTGAAAGACTCGCTTCGCGAAACAACTAATTCATTTTATTAAACTTAGCGAAACAAATATTCTAATAACTTCGAAACTATTTATTTGTTAACGATTTACCTTAAGACTTCAACGGATTTGCTCAATTAAGATTATAATTATTCAATTTTCAAAAACGAAACCAAGTGTGTGCGTGTTCGCGTTTAATCATCTTTTCTGATTCAGGTTTATCAGCGACTCAGAGCTATACAAGCTGCAAGTTTTAATCCTAAAACGGAAATTAAAAGCATTTTGTCATTTATATCAACTGTGACTGTCTGGTGAGTTGTACATCTTATCTCTTTCTGTACACGGAAATACATTGTTATAATTGATTCGAAACTAACGATAATTTCTGACAGTCAATCGACTGTGGGATTCCCCTAGTCAGGAGTTATCTCCAATTATATCAAATATCTATGTTTTGTGAAATGATATATTGAGTTGTCCATATTTTATTATTTCATTGCTATGTTCTTTTGCTTCATTCGTTATTTAATCATTAAAACCTTTATTTACTATTAAATTCTACTCATCAATTACCTATCTGATTCCACTGAAAAGTCCCGTACGGGACTAGAGCACCAACGATCCCAAAATCTACCCCTTATCCATCCGATAAGGTACTTAGAGAATTAAAATTTAAAATAATTGACTGTTACAAGCGCGGCGAGCCTCCTTGCTTTTCAAACGAAAATATCCAATACTGCAACTTCTGATAGTCTAATGACTGTGGGATATCCCTAATCTGAAGTTGTAAGTATAAAACGTGCCGCTCGAACACTAAAGCCCGCGGCGCGTAACAATACGTATTCAGTGGATTGGTGGAATTGGTTTAAATTTAAGTTTTCAGATATGAAGCAATCATACAAGAAGAAAACAGAGATAAAATCGTTTAATTAATATAATACTATGTCCCAATTTATTTGTTTTCTCCTCTAAATTATACATTTTTCCAAGCGCCGAGTCGAGTCGGGCGCTTGCCGTAGCACTCTTTCCTGGAAGTAACTCAGCGTACTTTTAACCCCCCCCCCCATATCTTTGTGCTGGAGTTACCCAGAAACCTGAAACTTTACTGAAACCTAGAACATTGCAAACGGAACTAAACCTCAAAATTTCACGTTCCTATCTTTTATAGTTCATAAGATATTTAAACCCAAAGTTTCGTAATTTCGACACTGACCGATCATCAAAATTCAGTCGTACTTCTAGCAGCCCTACAAACTTGAACTTTGGCATAAAGGTAGTGTTTGGGATACAATGAAAGGAAAAATTAAAAAATCTGGAAAAATCCTCTACGCTAACAATTTATGGAAGAAATTCGATATTTCTAGAACCACAGAACCCATAACCATGAAATTTGATAGGCACGTTCCTCTTAGCCCCCAGGTGCTCGCTAAGAAATTTAAAAAAAATCTCGCCACCCTATTACCGAAAAACGATACATGAAAGTTTATTCCACGCGCGCGTGACGCATGTTTCGGTCCTGACGATGACGCCGTAATGTAGTCACAACGTGGAGCCCCCACATCGCAAAAATCGCGCGATCTCACGCGGCCGCGACCACCAGATGGCTGGGTACCCGCGAATCACGATTCTCGCGTGTAAACATTTACGAAACCGTAGCTAAGAAAAGGGGGATTACATACAAAAAGAAGTGAAATCCCATCAAAAACATTTCATGTAAAAAATGTAGCCGAGTCTCGTGACTCTTTAACTGTAAAAAGTTGTGAGATGTCATGTAGGGACGAGTCTAGCGCTCTCATTAACTCTGACACTTTCATTCACAAGTCACTCTATCTTTAATTAAAGAACATTTTGCGACTTGGCAATTACGCAGCACAGGGAAGTTATTATACCTTACAATGTTATGTGAAATTAAGTCCACGCTATAAATACATATACGTTCAGTTCCTGTATAAATATTATTTTATGCAATACTTTATTAATAAACGTGAATATTAAAATGTAAGCAACTTCCGTCACATTCTCGTACTGCGTAATTGCCAAATCGCAAAATTGTTATGCCAAGGCGCGTGGGGTCGAGATCCTGGCTAAAATCTCGGGGTGCTCCGGGTCGTCCTTCACAGTCGTTGTCCAACGGGCTCCGAAAGGTTCAGGTAATAATGCCGGGACGAGGATATTCGGTTAGGAACCGAAAGGGTAGGGGATCGTTGCGGGTTAAAGAGTTGGAACTCACCGTAAGGTTAATAAGTTTATTCTATCCCAATCTGGGTGACAGTCGAAGCGCGTACTGTATCGTTGGTATGTTCTGGATCAGAGAGCGCGCTCGCAGTTTGTACAGAGTCTTCTAGTTAATCCGGGGCGAAGCGGGGACCACTGTCTTCGGCTCGTTCTTGGGCGTTATCGCTGATACCGCTGACGGTGTTCGGGGGCTATTGCCCACGCTTGACGCTCGCGCGTACCTTCGGAATGCGCGACGGTTGTAACCTTCGGTCGTTGATTGGTTACAACAAAATGTTCTTTAACTAAAGATGCAGACTTGGAGTGACTTGTGAATGAAAATGTCAGAGTTAATGAGAACGCATGACTCGGCCCTACATGACATCTCACAACTTTTTACAGGTAAAGAGTTACGAGACTCGGGTACATTTTTTACATGAAATGTTTTTGATGAGATACAAATTGTTACTATTATACATGTAAGAAATTGTACTTTTATTAAAAAATATTCACTGATACTTCGAAAGTAGCAGAAGACTAAAAAGAACTTAAAAAAATGTTGACTCCTATAGCTAACGACCACTCTACGGGGCACCGTGTCGATTGCGCGCAGCGACGGCCCTGGCGAGTCACGCCAGGCGAGCAATGGCCGCTACTGCCGCCAAGCGGCAAAACACCGTGCACGCGTTCCCGCTGCATATTGTTTCAAACAGTCCGAGTTAAAAACCGTTCCGAAATTTTTCGTGGATGGTTTCTTCCTCAGAAATGTCTACAGAATCCGATACTGTGTAGCGAATTGGTGCTAGATAAACAACTTTTCGTAAAATTGCAAAAGTATTGCGTAGAAATCATGCACATCGGCACTTTTTTAAACTTTGATGGTCGTTTACAACCATATACAACTATCAAATTTAATAACTGTATACACCAATATATTCAAGAAATTCTCATCTATCTTTTGAGACTAAATTGAACTTTCTAGCATTCTTAATTTTCACGTAGTACCACATTCTTGCCCAAAATCGTGTGCTTTTTACAAAAACTCATATTTTTCAAAAACTGAGGGTGATGGAGCAATTCTGTTTACGGATTCGTGTTTGGGACGAAAAACTCTACTAGGATCTCGGAGTGCATATTGCAGATCCAAATACGTGTTGGACAGTGTAGTTAAGACCCCCGATTGCCTATTCTGGCTTATACGCTGCGTTGTATACTAATTTTAAAAGATAAAACTCAAAGATTTCGATAATATTTTTTGAAGTAATACATATTATTATTATACATCTAATAAACTGTACTTTTATGAAAAAATATTCACTGATACTTCCAAAATAGCCGAACACAAATATGTCCAAAATTGACGAGAAATCACTATTATTTCAAAACTTCAACTCAATTACGTCACGGGTTCCCGTTGTCCAATCACATTGAAATTTTACACATATCATTTTCTCACCAAACCTCATATTTTAGGTGGGTAAGACCAAAAAAATTGAAAGTTGACAAATAAGGATCATACGCAGTTCGGTAATAGTAAGACTTTTTTCCTATGGTGTTTCGTCCTCGCTCAACGACAAAAAGAGAGGACCGACAATTACGATAAACGGTTCAAAATACGAGACAAGGTACATGTAAGGAAATAAACAGGTAGTGGGCAAACATTTTTGTGACCGTTCATTTTGCAATTCGAAGACAAACCCGTTGATTACGAAACAGCTTACGCAAAAACGTTTGGAATACACAGTTTAGTCAAAGTGAAGCCAGTGATCGCAACATTGCAGATGTTTACGCGCATGTAACGTCCCACTGGGACTTGAACCCGATATTACCGACCGTCGGTATAACAGAACCGTACTACGCATAAGCATTCCGAATACTTTTATATGTAACTTATAAAATAAGCAAATGTTAAAGAAACAAACATTGTAGAAACATTAGAAATAATTAATTATAAATACTGATAAAAGCGTAAAACAAAATAACATGTAATAAGCGAAATATTAAGAAATGACTTACTGCGCATGCGCTATCCCGCCAATTTTCTAGTATAAAAGGAGGCGTACGCAGCACAGCGCGCATTCAAAGCTATATTGGAAACCACGCTCTTAGTCGACGAATGTTCAGCCCTAGAGGTAGCTTAAGTTTCAACCAGTGAGATCTAGCTCGCTCCGGAGACGGCAGCGGCTGGGGTTCTTGGTAGAAGCAAGATAGAGCATAGAATAAAAACTCTGTCAAAAGCAACAAGCTCGCTCCGGAGACGGCAGCGGCTGTTCTTACTACAGAAATTGCCAAGTGTCTACGAGCTCGCTCCGGAAACGGCAGAGGCCGTGCTCTGCAATTGATCAATGTAAATATATATATATACTTACATATTCCATAGCTTAGAATCGTTTAAGATGTAAAACATAAAAAACATAGAAAACCCAAAAAGAAAATAAATATAATCGTAGACGTAATTAATATTAATATTGCTATCGTTATTGTTAGTGTTATTCATGTTATTAAAAGTTAAGTGTTATCTAATAAATAGTTATTGTTGAGTTTAAGTTTGAATCTTAATTCTTAGCTCAATTACCAACGAATCCCCACCTTTCCAACACTCGAGGGAACGCCGCTCTCCCTTCGGGGCCTGCGACGCTTAGTTGTTTTCCAGCAACGGAACGTTACACGCCCGGCGGACGGCGCGGGCGTTTCACTCTAACCCAACCAGATTTTCGTATTTTGGGAGTCACGCACCAACGCGAATAACATGTAACAATCTATTTTCTATAGGTATAGGTATAAACCATAATAACAACTATAGCCTTTGTATTATAATAAAACCATATAACAAAAAGAATGCAAGATTATTTGCCGAATAATGGGATCAAAACCGAAAAATGGTCAGCCAGTACATCAAACCTATGTTTCATTAAAAATTTATGCGTAATATCTTCGGGAAGTACTTAAGGTATCGTGGGATGAAACCACGCCGACAGCACGCATGAAAGCGGTTATACGTGCACATGGAAATTTAACTAAGTATTAGGCAATGTGATTTTTAAGTAAATTATTGTTCATTTCTTTACAAATTTATATCGTCGAATACTTCTTTCCAGAGCTTCCGTTGGCCAAATACTTATTTACAAGCAACATTTTGTTCCTTCATTGTTTTTTAGTAGATAATAAACGAATGTCTTAATTATTTTTTGTGTGTTAACTATATACTAGACCAATTTAACGTTACCATGAATTATATGTTTATACCGCATTGTTTTACGTATAAAATAATTTTGGTGTTTCTCGTTGATTTCGGGTCATTGCGTTTGGTTCAAAACTTATTGCTGGGGTTGTACATTAATGTAAGAGATACTGAATTTAGAAAACGGTATAATCGTGAAGGTACTTACTCCTCAGGATACTTATCACTGCAGGTCACGTGTAAATCAATCTGAGCATACACTTCGGCTGGACCTGACATACCTCGCTGAGGTATCAAAGTGATTGAGATGTCTAACGGTTGCCATTTTCGTTTACTTTTTCCTCGCCGTAAATCCTGAAGTTCATCTCCGAAGATACTCTATAATAACAAATAAATATTCTGTCACTTACCACTGATAGCATAAATTACCATTAAATACCTTTTTATATACGATACAATGAAAATACAATAATTTTCACTCTAGTCCCGACGGACGGAGTTGGCGGTGGGCGTACACCGGTAACGGACACTATTCCGAGCCGCCAATGCCGTGAGTGAGAAATTCCAAGAGCGAGCCAGAGGGGACGAAAAAGTCGACACGAATAAAAAGTCGACATGATACTTTGTCCCGCTTATTCTTTCACGTGCGTATGCTCTGCCTGTTCGAGCTCAATCCGCCTGCGCGACTACATACTTTGTATCAGCGAAGTACGCCCGTAAACGACGAAGCGAGACAAAGTATCATGTATTCTCTCTTGCGTAGCCAACGGCAACTTCGTGCCGATTGAATCGTCCCCTCTCGCTCGTTCTCGGGATTTGTCACTCGCGGCATTGGCGGCTCGGAGTAGTGTCCGCTACCGGTGTGTGCCCACAAAATCCTTATAGAAACAGGAGAAACGTTTAAGGGGGCCGTCTCATTTTTGTTAGGCGCCGAATTGATCGAAGTGTCCCCAGTAAACAAACAGACCCTAATGAAACTACTGCGGTCGAAAAAAAGAACTTGTACAGAGGTGACATTTCCAGATACTCTGGGTAGACGAATTTTTGACGCATAGTTGCCACATGTTCTGTTCTATCTGTCCCTGCCGCGCTGTTGCCATAG
This sequence comes from Andrena haemorrhoa, assembly GCA_910592295.1. Lineage (NCBI taxonomy): Eukaryota > Metazoa > Arthropoda > Insecta > Hymenoptera > Andrenidae > Andrena > Andrena haemorrhoa. The sequence continues at coordinate 25,564,637 of OU342942.1, forward strand.
AGTTCTCTCTTTTTATCGAGAAGTCGTGAAGGAATACGGCACGAGAGCTGCGTCTAGCGTCAGAGCCTCGCCTGAACGTAGCAATAATGAAAGATAGAGAGGTTCGGGAGTGCAAAGAGGCCTGTAGACGGTCCATCTTATTGCTCAATATTCAATATTGACCGTCTGTGGATCATATTGAAAGGTTGTACAATAATACTGAAGGGTTGCGCGATGATATTGAAAGGTTGTACAATATATTGTGTGAATGAAGAAGAAGCTCTGCCCCTAGACGGTCAATATATTGTTGAATATTCATATTGCACAATAATATTGACAGTCTGTGGGTCATATTGGAAGATTGTACAATATATTGTGTGAATCAAAACGGTTTGGATATTTATTGTACAAAATGGAATAGACAGCATCGTGTGTGGGCAGTACTGTGCAATATCAGTTCAGTTTTGACCAGAGTTGTTAGGCAAGTCCGTACGCGTGGAGAAGGAGTGACGTGAGATAGACCTATTAAGATCGTAGCGTAACTGATTAAGTGATTGCCTTCGCCGACATATATTTTATATTTCATTTCATTACACAGAGTGTCCGAGGAAAGAGTAAACACCTGCATATTTCGTAACGTATTCGAGATACAAAAAATTGTTTATATGCAATAGCATGATTCGAGGGAGCAAATTTATTATCGCAGACGATTTTTTTCTTCCATTATTATTTTAAGAGATACGATGATCAAGTTCAGTTTTTTTAATGGAACTATGGTTTTTGGAGACCCTTGGATAGTGCGTTTCAAGACAAATTCAATAAGTTATAATGGGTACAGCTTATTTCAACTGGTTTTCCAGATATTACGGTTGCAAATTTACTGATTAAAACTGGAAGAATACCCGCTCGAATAGGAAGCACTGGAGGTGGTGTTGTTCGCGCCACGAAGATGAGGCCCACCTTCTCTCCCATGGAATACGTCAACGTGTGCTTTTGTTTTGAAATTAGAGCGAGTCTTTATACTACAGAGATAAAGGATCCGTCTTTAATTTGAAGGGACGACGACGCAGACGGAACTACCCCTTTTCTCCCTGTTTCTCGCAGAGCCAGGCAAAAGTCATTCGTTCTTTACGTTCTTTATTGTTCAGTCTGATTGTAAGACAAGCACCGCAACCGACTTACACGTACGACAAATATGCCGAAGAGCTACGCGAGATACTGCGGTCTACCAGTAACATCGCCCGCGAGACTATAGGAAAAAATAAAGAAAAGTCAAAAACGTACTACGACAAGAAGACAGCGGACAGATCCTTTATGGTTGGAGATCAAGTGCTACTGCACGACGAGACACTGAGACGTGGACGATAAAAAAACTAACACCCGCATGAATAGGGCCCTACGCGATTCAAGACACGCACGATAATAATAATTACACTATAAATAAGGGACGACGGACGATTCGCGTACACGCAAACCGACTTAAACATTTTATCGAAGAGGGCAGGAATGGGGAAATGTTCGCAATCGTGAAAGGAAGTAACAACACGTGAACGACTAAATGAAAAAAAGGGAACAAATTTATTAAGGGGACGAAAAAGGGGGAAGAAAAAATTGTGTTATAATATGAATATTTCGTTGGAACACTAGTCGTAACGCTCGCCAGCCGCGAGGGCGGCTTCCAAGAGCGACCATAGGCGCGGTCGTCGCACGGGCTCGAAAAACTGCTCCCAGTGACGCTCTGGAACAATCACCAGATGCGAAGCAATTAAAATCGAGAATTCGGCTAGGGATAAACGACACCTAAATAAAGAGAAACTCACCAAACAAGGCACGAACGCCCCGCGCGTCTTCGCTGTCCAGCCACTCGGCGTTTTCAATGTCAAATTGACGCCAAGCCGCGCGATACTCACGTACCGCCCGTCTGTACGCAAAACTCATGCAGCCCGGCGGGGCAGGGAATTTCAAACTCTAGAAAAAAAAGAAAAGGGTATGAAGAAAACGGACCTCACACCCCGGCACACGCTCGCGAAGACACCAAACACTAACAAATTTGCACTAAACGCACCAACAAAAACATCGCGAGCTCTCGCGGAATGGTCAAAAGCGACAACATCCTCAGACGGATCGCAACGGTATGAGAAAAGACGAGACAATCGAGCCTACGAAGACGAACTGTCTTACGTCAACAAAATTTTATCTCGCGCACGCACGACGAAAGACTTCACGACTAACAAAACAAAGCGCCAACTACACCTCGACATTATATTTTACAGGATTACCGTCCTACAAACGACGATACTACTCGTAGGAGGGACACCCCCCGACACAGATTTCACTATAAAAGAATTCAAAAACCACCCCGGCATCTACTTCAAAAACCTAGGCGATCTACAGATTTACCGAGATAGTTGGAAGTTAATATTACACGTAGACATGTCCTACATCTACCGACGCGAAGCGAACCTCCGAGCTGCACTATACGACATGCTTGCACAATGTAAAAAACCTTCTACTGACAACTTACAAAAATTTTGTAAAACCTTCGCTACGAAAATCCAAGACAAGGCAGACCGCGTCGCCAAACTCCTTACCTACGTCCAGCAAACTATAGGCTCAGCACAAAAACAGCGCCGCGGACTAATAGACGGATTAGGTTACATAGGTAAATCACTTTTCGGGCTAATGGACTCCGAGGACAGAAAGAAAATCAATGATCAAATAGAGTTTTTAAAAGGATAAGACACCAGACTAAAAACGCAATCAAGGGACAAATGCAAATTGTAAGAGCCAACACCGAGCTCCTGAACGAGACCATATACGACATACAGGACAACGAAAACGCACTCTTGAACGCGACTTGGCAAATTCAATACCTACTCCAACAGACAACTGACATTACTAGATTTCGAGAGACAATGGACGAACACCTCATACTGATAAACAGCGTCGCGGAAGCACTATTACGCGATACGTAGGACTTGTTAGAATTCATTATGGATATAAAGAAAGGAGCCCTTAACCCACGATTGATACCACCGGCACAAGTCGTAACGTATCTCACTTCAGCTGTTACGTGGACCCTTCTCGCCCTTGCCGTGTTGGCTGTCCACCTTTTTCGATAGATGACGATTCAGTGGAATCGCCTCGCGCGTGTCAGTCACGTTGTGCCGAACCGCGAAGCGATCGTCAGGACAACGTGACCGTCGACGGTTGGAAGTTCAGCTTCCAAATAAGGCGCGATCGACAATTGCCGACGGGGCGATTTCCCCCATTCGAACGCGATTGAGCGAGGCGCGGCCCTCAGCCGCGAGTCTTCGGAAAATCAGTTTAGATCAGAGCTCTATTTAGGGAGTATCGACGGTGAATCGCACCGTCTAGATCGCCTTTCCGTTTCAGAGTCTTTTCGCGCGAATCGCGCTCGGCCTATCGGTTAGCCTAAGTGTCACTCCGTTCCGACATACCGAGAAACGGCCTCGCCGGGAGAGCATTTACGCACCGACACGAGATACCGCGACCGCGAAGACGTGCGACGAATCAGGCGAGTGAAACAGACGGACGAGAAGTTCACCGACCCCTGAGTGCCACCCGAGAGCACAGCGAGCGACCACGACCTGCGCTCGGTACAGCGACACCGCGAGCGAGCGGAACGATAGACGGCAAGCGTGCCGTGCGTTATCTCCGAACACCTGCGAGCGACAACAGAGACAGAGCGCCGTCTCTGGGTATGTTAATTTCATTTACTTTCTTTAAAGAATATATTTCACTCTATTTTGTTTCCCATTAAATTCCGAGTACCTATTCATTCAATACCCTTTTCTCCTCCACCATCCTTGGTAATTATAGTCAAGGCGTGCTTCAGCACCTTAACAGAGCAAGAACCCGGTGAACCATCCCAACCGCTCGGGATGATTTACATACACGAAGTCCCTTCAGGACGTAACACAGCACTCGCCCATGTTCCTCAGGGATTAGATTTCCCGATCGGAATAAAATTAGAAAACATGCACGTCTTGTACGAAATCCTTACGCTCTCCGCATTCTCGGATACCAAATCAATTACCGTAGTGTTAGATATCCCATTGTTAAACGCAAAGAAATTCAAATTGAGCAAGGTACACCCACGAAGATAAACGAGTCATTCTACGCGTACATAGAACCCCTCGATTCGTACGTGGTACTTGACACCTCCGTGCAAGATTACATACAATTAAGTAAACAAGACCTAGGGTAAAGGACCCATACACCGGACGGCCCCCTATAACCGGACACAATATTCATTTTCATGATTTAGAAAATCCAGGCTGTTTGAGATTCACCTAGTTCATCTCAACGCCACACTCACGCTCATGGCAGCACCTCGCGGAAGCATGATTGCAACGCAGATCAACGATCGATCCACCACTCAGAGACGCGGATCGAGCGCTGTCCGCCAATCAGCGTGGATCGATCAGCCAATCAGTGCGCCTCATCGATGTTCCAGCGGAACCGACGTGACGCGCGGACGGAAGTCCTGCCATTATTCACTAACGTTCTTCTTCTCGAATAGCACACGTGTGGTATCAAAAAGAAATTGTGAAAACGCGCATATCACGCTCAAACGCTCACCTTGTGCTCGATTACTCACAATCTCACCGGCTCACTGTGTATTTAAATAAATTGACAGAGACTCGCTCATAAAATTACATTGCATAATTTTCGCCCCTTCACCGTCGAATCTCATTCTCACTGTCACCAGCGTGACCAGCGGTCTCATTTTCGAACATTTTGGTCCTTCGAGCCGGATCGACGGTAGTGACGTAATACAGTGCAGTGTAATACTCGACATCATTTCTCAAGCTCACTCTCACAACTTCTCAAGCATCATGATCTGCAACGAGGCAACGGTCGCTGCAAGCGCCATTATCGACGCAGCCCTTGATGCAGCCATGGCAATCGTCAGCAAGCCCATATGTGAGTTGCCCTCCCAACTCATGCTCAAGTACAAGTCGCAATTGAGCAGGTACAACTCTCTCAAATCGCTCAAGGCGGGGCTGCCTAAGTGCGCCCCTAACCTCACTCTCACCGAGGTGAACGTGTACAAGGCCCAGGTGGAGGAGCTCCATCAGTCCTTCCTCCGGGAGCATAAGTACCTGGAGATGAAGTGGCCTGAGAGCCTCATGGATCACGAATACTTCAGCTCACACCTGCTTTTCAAGGAGGGCAAGCTCACGCTCACGTTAAGACTCACACTCAGCCGCCTTGAAGAGGAACTGAGAAGTTTCACTGTCGGAACGGGCCTCAACAACCAGGAGCAACCGAACAAGCTCCCAGCACTCACTGTCCCCTCCTTCGGAGGGAACTACAAGGAGTGGCCTGCTTTCAGCGAGAGGTTCACGCAACTCATTCACCAGGATTGCAACCTCACTGATGTCGAGAGGTTGCAATACCTGCGCTCAAGCCTTGACTCATCGTCAGCTCAACTGGTGGAAGAGATGCCAGCCACCAATTTCACCTTTCTCTCAGCCTGGGATCTTCTCTCTGCTCATTATCTCAACAAGCGAAAGCTCATTGCGGACCAGCTCGACGAGCTGACCATGGCCACTCCTCACACACCATCCAAGGCGGATTCTCCAAGGGTCATGTTCTCACTCATCGACAACATGAGAAAGGCGCTCACCTCATGGGGTGTGACAGCCAGCGTGGGTGATTGCATGCTGGTGCGTCACCTCTGGCTCGCCCTGGATGGAGAAACACGCAAGGCGTGGGAAGACTCGTTGGAGGTCTCACCACACTTCCCATCACTTGAGCAGCTTGAAGATTTTCTGAGCCAGAGGTCTCAAGCGCTCATTAAAGGTGAGGCTGTAGAGTCTCCCGCAACTCAACCGAGTTCAAGCCGCTCAACATCAGGCGCAAGCAGCAGCAAAGGGGAAGCTTCTTCTTCAAGACCTCACGCTCACCGCTCAATGGCATCTTCCGAACATCTGTGCGATTGCTGCGAGGCATCTCACTTTATAGTGATGTGCCCAAAGTTCCGCCAGATGCCTGTGATTGAAAGAAGGAAGCTTATCACCGCCAATGTGCTCTGCCGCAATTGCTGTGGCAGGCACGACGTCTCAAGATGCAGATCAGCAATACGGTGTAAGGTGTGCGGAGATCCTCATCACACCATGCTGCATCTGTCGACCGCTCAACCACCATCTCAGGCGACAGCTGCTGCGCAACGCAAGGGGTAAACTCCATTGCATCTCCATGCTCTCTCACACTCACCCTCAATGGCTCACATCTCACCTCACCACCCTCAACGAGGGGATCTCAGCTCACAAATTCAAGGCGCAGGACTCACCATCTTCAATATCAAACCCAGGTGGGTCGTTTCAATACTTTACAAGCCACTTGATGGCATCATTCTCACGTACATTCACTCACGGCTCGCTCCTCGACGAGGTACGCTTGCTTGCAGAACAATAAACGTCACTGTCAGTGACGTCAAATCATCTGCGCCAGTCTCAACGTCCAAGCAGCTTCGAATTCGTATTCTCAGTGAGCTTCGAGCTCACCTACGTCTTGAAGTTTCGCATCAATCATCTCAACGCTCAGCTCAGCCTTCATCCGTCAACATCGTTGACATTGAGTGCTCCGAAATTTACTCAACTTCGAAATACACGTATGGATCACTTCGCGAACATCACACTGGAAGGTCTCACAATGACAAAATCACCTGTCACGTGCAATGGAGAAATTCCACGCACCACAACGTTACGCGCACATCTCGACCTCACCCACTTCGCAGCTTGAATATTGTCGCTGCCTCAACCCAGGACTCTCAACTTGCTCACCACGGATCATGATGTTACGGCCACCTTTGTCATCTCGGTGCAAGGCAGAATTTACAACTCTGCCGTACTGGCATGGCATCTGTGTTAAGGAGTTTGGACGGGCAGAAATGCAAAACTAATCACAGATCACCACAAGAGGAGATCTCACGCTCGGCACATTCACAATGACATGGAGCCAGTCCAAGACCCTGCACTAAGTCACACCTGTTCAAAATGACTTGTGCCCTCAAGACTTACAACCTTGGGGTTCCACATAAGGTCACACTTCTCCACATCACCTGTGCCCTCACGACTCACAACCGTGGGGTTCCACATCAACCATTCAAGTATCATTTGAATTCACCTGCAAATCAGCATTCACTTTCTCACCTCACCCCAGTTTGTTTCAGATTTGACTCAAGGTTGAGGAGGCTGCACACGAAGCAACTCTTTTCACCTCAGCGCTGTCACCAGGAAAGGCAGCAAGCCTGCAGAGCAAGCCACACATCAATCTGCATAACGACCGAATGCAAGGCTCGCACTTCAAGTCCTCTCAACCTTCAGCAACTCTGTCATTCAACTCACTACCTTCGTCAAGGACCAAGGAATAATGCGCAATGGAGGCGAACTCAACCATATCTCATCAACACCATGAGACAAAACACGTGGTGTCATGCCTCACCTGCAGAAGCCATCGGTCATTTGCAACGCCTCCATCATTCATAAACGGGTAACAATTAATACTTGCACCTCGCCTCTCTCGTCTGTCGGATCCGAAGGAGGACCACGCTCACTATTGACGGTTCCATGGACGAACTCAGCGTGGTTTCACCTCCATCTGGCTAGACTCTGGAGCATCAGATGACGAGCTCCAGTGAAAGGTCATTTTCAGCGTTGTGTGGGGTGTGTTCGACAAAGGGGGATCCGTGTCCATCATATGATGGGCCAACTACCTCTTTCAAGAGCGGCATCCCCACAGCTGCTCACAAATGCTCACCATCAATAAAACTCATCGCCTACATCGGAATTAGCTGATTGTTCGAACATGGCTCGTTGCTCACCACCAAGACCACTACTCATCTCAACTGCGCTCTGTGTAGTAACACAATCATACATCGATCTCACATGCAATGCAGTTCAATGTAACTCTCACTTCATGCATTTAACAACAACCCAGACGTGAGAAGGACAAGGTTTGGCATCAACACCGGAGGCAGCTGTTGAGCTCACCATACTTGCACTCTGAGCCAGGGTGCACTTCATGCAAGGGTGATATGCAATCGACTTGCTGGTCTCATCATTCAATAACATCGCTCTGACAACAGCTGCCCAGCTGAATTGACATCCTCAGTGACTCAAGATCAGCTCACTGACGCTCACCACCCAGTTCATACTGAAAGGGGTGGATCAGCTCAACCACCATCAGCTGTAACAAATTTAATCAAGCCAATCGCGAGGTTGGCAGCGTGTTTGTTTCAGATTAACAATCAACATCTTCTTCAAGCTGTTGATGGGGGGAGTATGTTTGAGATTCACCTAGTTCATCTCAACGCCACACTCACGCTCATGGCAGCACCTCGCGGAAGCATGATTGCAACGCAGATCAACGATCGATCCACCACTCAGAGACGCGGATCGAGCGCTGTCCGCCAATCAGCGTGGATCGATCAGCCAATCAGTGCGCCTCATCGATGTTCCAGCGGAACCGACGTGACGCGCGGACGGAAGTCCTGCCATTATTCACTAACGTTCTTCTTCTCGAATAGCACACGTGTGGTATCAAAAAGAAATTGTGAAAACGCGCATATCACGCTCAAACGCTCACCTTGTGCTCGATTACTCACAATCTCACCGGCTCACTGTGTATTTAAATAAATTGACAGAGACTCGCTCATAAAATTACATTGCATAATTTTCGCCCCTTCACCGTCGAATCTCATTCTCACTGTCACCAGCGTGACCAGCGGTCTCATTTTCGAACACAGGCTATATAAATTAAAATGTAATATTCTTATAATAACATTTGAAATTATAGTTTTCTAAATAAATCAAGGTTTTAATAATTAATGTATGTTAAACATGTCAAAAATGTATAGAAATTCTCATTCTCGCTATTATCGGTGTTTGGCCATTTTCATTATCAAAATGGCTAAGCATCACTTACATTTAAGAGTCGATATAATAATAATTCAATTGATATAATGTAAAAAAATGAATATGTAGTGATAGGACTAGGTTTAATTGATAATAAAAACTGCACATGGAGGTGATTTAATAATATTTTGAGAAATTAAAACGAATCCGGGGACTAGGTCAAATTGTACGACAGTTTCAATTACCGGTGATCGATATATGGGTCAATACTCGTGTTGATTCGACAGTTACCGGACAGTTACCGGATGTTCGCGGACGTTCGAAACCTAACCTCTTCGAATCGATCTAAATCGTGTAACGTGGTGTGACGCTGCGCTGGAAGAGAAATAATTTAGTGTGGGTACCTAAATTTTATTTGTAAACTTTGAAGAGAATTTGTAACAGACAGTGTCCGGTAGCTCGAGCACGGTGTCCGGGACAGTGTCCGGTAGTTCGAGCACGGTATCCGGGACAGTGTCCGGTAGCTCGAGCACGGTATCCAGGACAGTGTCCGGTAGCTCGAGCACGGTATCCGGGACAGTGTCCGGTAGCTCGGGCACGGTAAATAGTATTCAAGCTTAAGTGTGTCCGGTAATTACGACAAAACTTTGTTTTACATTTTTACTAATATCTCTTTCATATATCATTATTTTCTTAAATAAAAAATTCCCCAACTTACGGAAATGCTTAATAATTAGTTCAATGCAAACAATTCCCAGAATATATGAAATCTTATGTTGAAATTCCTAAATAACTTTCATGTAATCACTCAATATCCGGTATATGGGTCCTTTACCCTAGCAGAATGTAAGACAATAAACGATCTATACCTCTGCACCTCTAATCATCCTATTTTCAAGGCGATACCATACGGACCGTGCGAAGTACAGTTGTACACAAAGTTGACACAAAACCAAATAATTGTAAAATCCGAGTTATGACACTGAGTCACAGAATCCTAATAGAATTACAACAACCAAGCACGTGGATTTATGTCGCGCCGAAACCGATA